>CM048646.1:16259166-19135000 GCA_026413185.1 Pueraria montana var. lobata
CCAACAAGGACAACATCATGTACACTGCTCTTGTCCATCTTAGCATATGCAAGACACCTGTCTACTGTCTCCATACACTCTTCAAAGAGCTCCATATTGATCTCCTCAAACTTTGCACGATTGATTGAAGAGCAAAAGTCGATGCCCTTAAATAAGGCATCTAACTCAATGTTGGTAGTAACATCATACGAGAGTGTCCTTTTTGCCCTCTCACACGCAGTTCTCAGCCTCCTCAGGGCTCTTGGGTTCCCACTTATGTCCACCTTGTTCTTCCTTTTGAATTCCTCTACAAAGTAGTTCACCATTCTGTTGTCAAAGTCCTCTCCGCCGAGGTGAGTGTTTCCAGCGGTAGCCTGAACTTCGAAGACCTTATCCTTAATTGTGAGGAGAGACACGTCAAAAGTACCACCACCAAGGTCAAAAATGAAAATGTTTCGCTCTCCAACACAATTAGTTCTCTTGTCAAGGCCATATGCAATAGCTGCAGCAGTGGGTTCATTGATTATCCGCATAACATTGAGACCAGCAATGGCACCAGCATCTTTGGTGGCTTTCCGCTGAGAGTCATTGAAATAAGCAGGCACGGTAACAACAACATTCTTTACAGGAGTTTCCAGATACGCCTCTGCACTCTCTCGCATCTTTGTGAGGACCATAGATGATACTTCCTCAGCTGAAAGGCGTTTCTCCTGACTCTTGTACTTAACAACAATCATGGGTTTGTCATTGATACCGGCAACGACCTTGAATGGCCACAACATTTTATCTTTTTGAACAATGTGATCACTGTATCTCCTACCAATTAACCTCTTGGCATCTGCAAAAGTTATAACAAGTCTCATTGATCATCTATCTTGCTAAAAGTTTACAGAGATATTATAAAGGGAAAACACTAGTTAAGAATATAAAATATACCAAAGACAGTGTTTTCTGTATTGGTGGCAGCCTGATTTTTAGCAGCTTCACCAATCAACCTCTGATTATCAGTGAAAGCAACGAAAGAAGGTGTTGTTCTGTTGCCTTGTTGGTTGTGAATTATTTCTACTCTGCTATGTTGCTCCTGCCATACTGCAACGCACGAATACGTTGTACCAAGGTCGATTCCTATGGCAAATTTCTGATCTTCTTTGGCCATTCTCTTTCAAGTGAATGAAGAGTGAAAAACAAGAATTGAATTCAGACTTTGAAAGACTTCAAGCTTTGTTGAATATAACATGTTGATTTTTATATAGAGAGCAAATTCCACTCACTCATGTGGTTTCTTTAAAATTCACACGATACTCCTATCATTTTAACTTACAGTGTAATGTGTTTTTCGGTATAATGTGTTTCAAACAATTAAAGGAGGTTATAGGAAAAAAAAAAGCATCATGTCAAACAATTATTAAGATATCAGCCAAAGACATTTGTTATGATATATATGTAAACTTTTAAATTGCGTATCACATTTTTGTAGCAGATTGACTTCACTCTAATAATTTATGAAAGGTTTAATTACTTATTTGGTTCTTATAATTACAAAAACTTTTCCAAGACTCTAGACTTAAAAACATCTCATTTTAATCCTTACACATCATTTAATCTCTTTTAGTCTCTACACATGTCATTTTAATCCCTTTTAGCCCCTATGACTAGGACTAAAAAGGATTAAAAATGACATGTGCAAGGACTAAAAAGAGATATTTTTAAGTATATGAACTAAAAGGGAAAAAATTGAAATTTTAAGGATCAAATGAGTAATTAAACCTTTATCAAAAGTGTGAATGTGTTGGTGTATTGTTTATATTAAAAATCTTTCATGACAAATAGCATAATAACCAAATAATACATTCAAATCCTTAAAACTGTAAACTTAGAATCCAAAGCAAGATTATTTCCCTTCTCAAGTTATTGATCTAGAAATTTAACTGTTATTATAGGGGTTGTCTAACTTATCCTAAGTAAAAAATAAGGTTAAACAATTCCGTCAAAACTAACTAGTGCAATTAATACTTTATTTTTGCTAAAATATGTTTTTAGTACTTTCGGTAAAACTTGAATTTAGTTCCCGAACTTTAACTTTGATCAATTTGGTCCTCCTAAACTTTACAAAAATCAGTAGTTTTCATCCCTCCTCACGGTGAAAATAGTTTGTGACGAGTGACAAAAATCACTGTTTTTCTAAAGTTCAGGGAACAAATTGATCAAAATTAAAATACGGGACTAATATCCATTTTTACCAAAAATACAAAGACTAAAAATATATTTTACTTTTTTTTTTCTATTATAAATACTTATGCAAAAGCTTGTCAAGCATAAATAGAGATACGGTTTTATGCAGTAGAATATAGGAGAGTGTAGATTCAGGACCTTTACCTTGATAACGGTTCTGAATTTCTCTTTGGTGTCTTTCTTTCAATATCCTCCACAAGCTTTTCTTCCGAACACTCTTTGCCCTTGGAAGGTTCAATGTCTGTTGTATCTGCTACGAAAGGAACTCTGTGAAGTGTGATTGTGTGAATATACAATCAGCTGAAAATAAGATGGTTGCAGAATAGTTCTGTTCTCGCCCCGAGACTTCTCAACGAAGCTTTATTTTTTTTTTTTTGGACACAAGACTTCTCAACGAAGCTACCACTTGAGGAAGCTACCACTTGAGGATTACTCTCACCCTCCTTTTTTTCCTTCTTTATAAAGAAGTTCTCAAGTGAAATTCAATGAATTTTTACTTATCGGAGAAACGTCTAAAACTTTTATTATTATTATTTTAGTCACTAAAAATGTCCAAAATCTAAAAGTTGACTAGTATGGAAAAGTTAAAAGAAAAAAAATAATTACATTTTTAGTTCTCTAATTTATTTATTAAGTCCAATTTAATTCCTTTATTTTTATAAGGTTCAATCAAGTCTCTTAATTTTTAAAATAGATTTAATTTGGCCTTTCCATCCAAAGTGAGACAGACATTGTTAATGCAACAAGAGCATGTGTCAATTTTACTTTTTTTGGTTGTTTAAAACCGCCGATAGGTGGTTTTCACATACTGACAATTTTAAACAGCCACTAATTATTTTTATTTTATGTTATAATCAACGTTCATCTCCAAGGCTTCATCTGTTAACAAATCCAGCAACGGCTCTACCGACACCTAGTAGACCGCGAGCTCGGGCACAACGAGTTTGGTGTGACATACCTTTGCATCGATTGTGACACGCATGAGCTGTTAGCATGCAAGAGCATTTCCAAGCGAAAGCTCAGGATGTCGTCGATTTCGAGGATGTGCACTGCTAGATTGAAGTGGATCAGTTGGTCACTAAAAGGGTTGAATAGTGGCACTTAATTGTAGGCATGACAATGAGGCGGGACGGGTTTGACTCTCCCCATCCCCGTCCCCGCAAAAAGCGGGGTGAGTTTGGGTTTATAAAAGGTGGGAGCAAAAAAAAAATGAAATTCAACCTCATCTCCATTGGGTTTTATTGGGTTCGGATAAACTCACGAGAAACCCATCTCACATTTTAAATAAATCATAGATGAAGTTATTAATTACATTTTAATTCAAACAATATATATAAAAATTAATAAAGAATAAAAAACGTAAAAAAAATTAAGAATTAAATTATATTTTTAGTTAAATGTATAATTTTTAACTTTTTTATTTAATTATTATTATTATTATTATAATATTATTTATTTAAATATTAAAATAATTATTCTATAATTTTAACAATTATAAAAATAAATTATAGAAATAATTACATAACTATATAACTAATAATTATTAATAATTATAAATTTATACATAGCGGGGCGGGGAGTGACATACTTGAAGTCAAAGCCGACCTCGCTTTCCTAAGTCGAGGAAAACTCGAACTCAAACCCGACCTCGGTTAAAGCAGGTTTTCCCTATCAAAATCTTGACAGGATCGGACGAGTATTCACGGGTTCGGTTTTTATATTGTCATGCCTACTTAATTGACTTTGGCCTTTTCTGCACAAATAACACACTGCTTCTGATATTCCTTCTCAAGTTAATTAGAAGAAGACTTCCTTTGTTATATAAGATAATAAATGATAATTCAATGTATGTCAAATATTTTATAAAGTGGTACTTCTCAAAAGGTTCAAAATCTAATTTTTCTATCAAATTTGATGTTGCCTCTGAAGTTAACAACTTCTTTGAAAAGTCTTGTTTAAGAATAAAAATGTTAACACGATTTAAATCTAAGGACTTTTCAAAAGATACGATGAAGATGCAACATACAAATGCATGAGAAGCATAAAGAAAAGGAAGACAACACACACATATTTATATTGGTCCACCCATAAATCTTGGGTTACATTTAGTTTCTACAACTTTAAGATTTTCACTAACACAAGCACCAAATACAAGGTATTCTTTCTCCTCAAGCCTCCTTAGGCTTTCCCAATATTCTTTTCAAGCCTTTGCAGACTGCACTAGTATTCTAAACCCCTACAGATTCCACTCAATATTCACCTAGCCTTTGCAGGCTCTCCTTTAGTATTTCCTTAGCCTTTACAGGCTCCACTACCCAAGTATTCTTTCACGAGTCTCTCCAGGCTAAAAAAAAACCCAACAACAACTCTTGTTGACACCCTTAGGCTATGATGCATGTCTCAAACATTATGCACACGATGGTTCTACTGAACCTCACATCACACATAAGTGAGCCCATTCTCACTCTTCGTAGGCTAGGTCACTCACTGTCAAAATACCATACAGGCCCATTCTCACCATTTCATAGGCTAGGTCACCCGTCTCAATGGCATCCAACAACATATTGTAACTCATGGTCAGGGATTGCACAATACTCATATGTCACAAATCATGTTATAGCATCTACATGTATGTATTCAAACATCATCATTCACATATACACATAATTGCCAACCATAACATTTCATAAACATCTTATACATATTCAACTAAGTCATGTACACAAAATACATCTTAATTCTATACCACTCACCAATTATAACAGCTATCTACTTTTTCTTATGATTGATATAACATTTCTTAAGTTTTGGGTATTATCTCTATCATTCTATGTTACATGTCTATGACCTTTGTGGAGTGTAAACATGACATCTAGAGTTGTACCAATTCTATCAAGTTGATTATTATCTTGTTAGAGAGATAAGTCAATTATCTACAACTTCTATGTTGACCTCAAAAGCAAGTTCAATAATTTAATATGCCTAAAATTAGGAAGAACACGATCTTATCTCATAATCTTGACAATTTGACTTTTGCTCACTAAAACGTTCATATCTTGAGTTCTACACATCTTTTTTAAGTGAGTCCAAACCATTAGTTAGCTAACTTTTAGGGCTACAACTTTCATGAATAACACTTTTCCAAATTTGCACTTTAAAATTGATTACAATAGAACCAGGATCAAGGAAACAACCCTTGGGCTCGAAATAATCAATTACAATGCTCTTGTAATAGATTATTATTGCACTACAAACCCAAATCACGTTCCAAACACCCCGAAAACTCACACTAATATATAGGAATCGAAACCCAACCTAAAACAACCATCTTTGAGCACGAAATACACATGAAAGCAAGAATTAAACGCATTCAACAACAAATCACATTATTCAATTTCTAGGATATCAAAAAGGGGCAAAATGCCAAACACAATCAAACACCCATTATCAATCCCTTGTTCAATCTTAAATACCCAAATTCCTAATTTTCAAGAACATGAAAAGGGACAAAATTCAAGAACAATCCAAACATCATTAGCCAATCAATCAATTAACACAACCAAGTCTCAATTGCTCTCAATCAACCCAAAAACCATTAGAATTTGAAAGAAAGAAAAAAAAAATGAAATAAATCTCAATTTTTCAATTATAAAATTTAAAAGACCACTGGAATTAAATTCTAACTCATGACGTGATTTTAATGTATAAAAAAATGTTTTTTATTGTTACAGGATAAAAAAAGTGCCGATACTCTCCTAAAATTTAAGGTAGCGTAGAAATCACCATTTATTTATCATTGCATGACTCCAACATGATTTTTATGTAATGAGAAATTTCTTAATAATTGGTTAATAATTTGGTATGATGTTAAAAATTATGGATAAACTTGTTAATATTTGATCAAAAATCAGCTCTACACACATGTAAGCTATAATACATTTACTTTCGTTCTTATTTAATATTGACAAATTCAAAAACTTTTGAAGAAAATGTTAACAAGAAATTCAACCAAAAGTGAGTCGAACTGGACCAAAATAATCGCACTTTTTGGCTCGAGTCAAGACTGAAGGCAGCATATGCTTCCGTTTTCTTTCTTTTTTTTTGGTTCCACAGTACAGACAGAGCTTCAAACTTCAAAGTGATATCCAATAAGAGGACCAGTCCAGCTGAATACCAAACACACTTGACTATGTTATTGTTTATATGTACGGAATAAAACTTAAATGTAGTTTCATGTTAGCAAGAGGTGGACGAGAGGTGTGTTCAAGGATTGATTCTGGAAACTGGAAATATTAAATTATTTTTCAATAATATGGTTCATAAAGTTTTACTTTTACATTTTTCACCAACATAAACAAGAAACAAACTAGGTAATCCTCACAATTGGTTCAATGAGGCTCTCCACCTCATTCAGATAATCCTCAAACACCTCTGTCTCAGTCTGCTGGCTGGCATCAAGCAAATTTCTGGCCTTTGCAATTGCCAACTTGACCTTCGTTTCGTCTTGTGGGTGAAGCTTATAACTGTTATCAACATCCTCTATAGCACTCCTTATCTTGTAAACGTAATCATCCAAAGCATTCATTGCTTTAACTTTCTTCTGGTACTTCAGGTCTTCAGCCTTGTATTTCTCAGCTTCTTGAATTAATCTCGCAATTTGTTGAGTTGATAGTCTTCCCTTGTCGTTGGTTATGGTAATCTCGTTCTTATTGCCAGTGGTTTTTAACTCAGCAGAAACAGATAGGATGCCATTTTCATCTATGGCAAAGCACACAACCAAGGGGTGACCACGGGGAGCAGGAGGAAAACCAGAAATACTAAAAGAACCCAGCAAATTGTTATCACTGGCTCTTGTTCTCTCACCCTCGTAAACCTCAATCAAGTCAGAGGATTGGTTATATTCAGTTCGGTATTCTTTTATCTTTTTTACAGGAATGGTAGTGTTCCTAGGAATCACAACACTCATGAGATCTCCTTTTGTGGATATACCAAGTGACAGCGGTGTGACATCCAATAGCACTAAGTTGGGAACATGCTTGTTGCCTTTACTTAACAGAGCAGCCTGGATTGCTGCTCCATAAGCAACAGCCTCATCAGGGTTGATGCTCATGCACAGATCCTTCCCCTTGAAGAAGTCCTGCAATAGCTGCTGCATTTTGGGAATCCTAGAAGAACCACCAACAAGTACAACATCATGTATATCACTCTTGTCCATCTTAGAATCAACAAGACACCTATCTACTGTCTCCATACACTTTCTAAAGAGATCTATGTTGAGTTCCTCAAACCTTGCACGGGTGATTGATGAACAGAAGTCAATGCTACCAGATAAAGCGTCTACTTCAATGGTGGTATCAACAGCATATGAGAGTGTCCTTTTTGCTCTCTCACATGCAGTTCTCAACCTCCTCAGGGCTCTTGGGTTCCCACTAATGTCCACTTTGTTTTTTCTCTTGAACTCCTGTACAAAGTAGTTAATCATTCTGTTATCCAAGTCCTCTCCTCCAAGGTGAGTGTCGCCAGCAGTGGCCTTGACTTCGAAGACATCACCCTTAATTGTGAGCAGAGACACATCAAATGTACCCCCACCAAGATCAAAGATGAAAATATTTCGCTCTCCAACACAATTAGCTTTCTTGTCAAGGCCATATGCTAGAGCTGCAGCCGTGGGCTCATTGATTATCCGCATTACATTGAGGCCAGCAATGGTACCAGCATCTTTGGTAGCTTGACGCTGAGAGTCATTGAAATAAGCGGGCACTGTAATAACAGCATTCTTAACCGGTGACTCCAAATATGCTTCTGCAATTTCATGCATCTTTGTAAGGACCATAGATGAAATTTCCTCAGCTGAAATATGCTTCTCCTGACCCTTGTATGAAACAACTATCATGGGTTTGTCATCCGTGCCAGCAATGACCTTGAATGGCCAATAACTCAGATCATTCTGAATAATGGGATCACTATATCTTCTGCCAATTAACCTTTTCACACCTGCAAAATTAGTCAATGATGCTTTTCTTAAGCCTATGTCCATTAGAGCAAGCATTTAAGGCTAATTCGTCAATGATGTCAATCAAAGTGGCCTTGAGGAATAACATTTATTAATTTAATAACTTAAAGAATTAGTTTGAGAAAAGATAAAGTTAGAGAACAAATTTGAGAACTGGATTAACACATGAAGTATATTTTTTGCCACAAAATAAATGATGAATGTTAAGTTATCATTTGTTCAGGTAAAAGTCAACACAGAAATAATTAGTGTAAACATATAAGCAAATTCACAAACAATAGAATAACAATTCATTACCAAAGACAGTGTTGGTTGGGTTGATGGCAGCCTGATTCTTTGCAGCATCGCCAATCAATCTTTGGTTGTTTGTGAATGCAACACAAGAAGGTGTGGTTCTATTGCCTTGGTCGTTGTGAATGATCTCCACTCGAGAGTGTTGTTCTTGCCACACAGCAACACATGAGAATGTCGTGCCAAGGTCGATTCCCACAGCCCATTCCTTATTTTGTTTTGCCATTCTCTTTCAAGTGATTGCACAATGTGTTCAAATTCAATAGAAATGAAGTCAGTCAAAGATTTTTTTTTTTTTTTTCCTTTTTTGGTGAATAATCAAAGAGAGTTAGTTAGCATAATGGAAGAATTCATTTTGGTTTTCATAAACCAAACATTAAACATTATAATCGACAAAAGGAGTAACCAAGTATCATGGCATGGGTAATTAATGACACTAGGAAGAAAAGGAAACTTGACCTTTTTGGAATGAGAAAATCAATTCTCGTTTTTTTCAACCTACTTAAAAGAGGTACATCAAAATGTCTCACATTGCTTAGGAATCACTCGGGCCACACACGTGAGCCATATCGTAAGGCCCTTTAGTCCCTTAGCCTCAATTGTGACTACTGTTCCGGTACACACATTGCTTAAAAATCTAGGTCAAGATAATTTATAAACACCCTCCTCTCTCAAACAAAACTTGAGGCGCACACGAGTGTCAAAGCAGAAAATATCTGTCTGCAGTGAGCCAAACTATGCAACGGAATTGAGGTCAGAACAGGTAGCTTTTTGCAAAACTGGGTTAGTTTTGGTTAGCAAACTGTTTTGGCTTCTAGCTTAGATTCTTGGGTTGTTAAGTGATGCATTGTTATATTGCTTAGGATACAAAGAATAGAGATACAGTTTTAGAGAATAAGATATATGAGGGTGTTGATTCAGTACCTTTACCTTGAATCACGAATCAGAAACTCAATAATGGCTCTGAATCGCTCTTCGGGCCCTGTCCTTCTTAGTATCCGGCAGAATCCTCCACAAACTTCTCTTCTCAAACGCAGACAGTTGTTTTATCCAAAGCAAGTTTTGTCAAGCACAAGTCCACAATCAACTAAAATAAGATGCTTGCATAATAATAAAGATTAATCATGGAAATTCCGTACTATAGTCCTGTTCAGAGAGTCTGATACTTCGCAACGAAGTTACCATGACTTGAGGTCTTTGCCTTACTTTTTTTTGGTTATGGACTTTTCTTTTTGAAATTACAGCCACACCACACGAGGTTTTATGTAATTATACAAGTACTTCCTACTTTTTTAATCATTACTTTCTTCTCCCTCATAGGGGGTGTTAGTGTAAGATTTAAGGGGGTGTCAGTGTAATTTTTTCAAACATATAAACGGTGTTAGTGTAATATTTTTCAAACTTAAAGGAGAGTTAGTGTAGGAAAATAAAAAAGGGTGTGGTGTGTAATTTAATAAAAGCTCAGGGAGTGTTGCTGTAATTTGTTCTTTCTTTTTTGGTTATGGACTTATTGTTAAACATATTAGGGTTTAATATTTATTCATTCCTAAATTTTTTTGAATTTTTATTTTTAGTCTCTAATCAAAATTTTAACTAGTGTAGTCCCTGAACTATTTCTTTGTTAATATTTAAGTATTTGTTGTCAAGTATCATTGTTAATTGATGATGTGATAGCCACGTTGGTAGCCATGTGAGATGTCACGTCATCAATTAGTCTAACATGGCATCCAAGTGTAAACTTTTTTTTAGCCTCATCTTTTCACAAAATTCACTTTTAGTCCTTAAACATTTTTTTACTAGTCTTAGTCATTCATATTTTCACAAAATTTACTTTTAGTCCCTTAACAATTTTTTAATCAATATTAATCTCTCAACTATGTTCATCATTATTTTTAGTCCCTCTCATCAAATGTCAGCATTAAGCAATGATGTGGCACCCATATGATTTCACATTTGGGCTACTAGATTGACTAACACTCACTTGGTAAAATATTGTTGGTTTAAGATATTTTCTAGCTATTCTAAGGTGCTACAAATTTTTTTTGGCAGTGTAAAACTACCAGAAAAAGATTTGAAAATTTGAAGAAGAAAAAAACAGAAAAGGAGATGTAGTAAGCAAAATCAACAACCTACAATATGCAAATCAATAACTCACTTGAAAATTCTCGCGACATTAAAACTCGTCATCACCTCCTCACTTTGTTGCCACCACTGTCATCTTGTGTTCACTCTTTGTGCAAGGTGTTACCTGTGCAGCAAAATGGTTCATGGAAGCAAGATTAAAATGGAAGTGTTTATCGTTTGTTTGAGAAATGGGGTAGTTAGGGTTTGGAAGGACTCAAAGAATAGGGGTTCTCTAGTTTTGGTGCTTAGGGTTTTTGTTCATGGGTTCAGTGAGTTGTGATTTTTCTTATTTTTGCTAATTTTACTTACTGTGAGTTGTTGATTTTGTGTTTTGGATCACGATTCAATGGGTCGTTGATTTATGTATTAAGGGTTGTTGATTTTGCTTATTGCATCTATTTCTCTATTTTTTATTTTATTTTCAACCCTTTTTCTGACAGTTTTACACTGCTAAAAAATTTGTAGCATCTTATAATCGCTAGAAAATATCTTGAACTAACAAAATTTTACTACGTGACTATTACATCAAACTAGTAGTCCACATGGGAAGTCATGTGGCTATCACACATCGCTTAATAGTGACTTTTTTATGGAGAGACTAAAAAATTTATGAACATAGTTGAGGAATTAAGACTAGTCAAAATATCATTAAGGGATTAAAAGTAAATTTCTTGAAAAGATGAAGAACTAAGACCAGTAAAAAAATGTTGAGGAACTGAAATTCATGAAAAAATGAGGGACTGAAAACATAAATTACTGATACGTTACCGCAAGTGCACGGTATCGTTCTAGTAATAAAATTATCGTTCTCTCCACAGGGACTGCAATTTTGGCTTTGCAATTATCACTATTCAATAGAAATTAAACACTTGGAAAAGGAATAAGAATTGATTTGGGAAAGATTTAGAGATTTGATTGAAGAGATAAAGATTAGATTAAAGAAAAAGATAGAACAATATTTCAATTGGATAAAACTTCCAGGATTGGGGGTTCACACCATGACTTCCTATTGACTAAATCCTTTTACCTTTGTGCTCTTATTGGTTCTCTGTGAAGGTAAATTAACCTAAGGTAACTTTGTTCTCTTTCATGATATGGAGGTGTATCTAATTGAATTAACCCTTACTTTCATGGTAGCTATGTTCAATTAAATCCGTTAAGATCCTTGTTAATTCATTTAGTCCTCAAAGGATTAAAACTACTTTCATGTTTTAATTCTTAAGTTTTCTCCCTATGGTTCCAACAATTAGGTTCACCTTTTAGTTCTTCTCTAAACGTCTAAAATTATGAAAAATGGTGATTAAGCGACTCGCATAAATAATTCAATAGGAAGGAAATCCAGAGAAACCCAACAAGAACATGAAAATACTTCAATTAAACATCAATAATGTCAAGGGCTAAGCCTCAATCCTAGAATAAGAAGAAATTACTCACACATAGTCATAAGAGCAAAATTACAAAGAGAAAAGAAAAACATCAAACTCGGAAAAAGCATGAGAAAAAAAGGGTGATCTAAGCTCTCGCTTTCCACCGTCTAAGAATAATAAAAAGAATAGAAGAAAGGAACCCTAAGATAGAGCCTAAGAAGTCTATTTAAAGTTTTGGGCCTAAAGGGGTTTTAAACCCAATCAGAAAAATAAGATAAAATATAGACATTCAAATTCGTAGGTCGCAGTCATGGGTGTGACCAGGATCACACCCCCTAATGATCTTCTCGGATTTGCTTCAGACCCTTTTCTTCAACTTCTGATCATGGGCGTGACCAAGATCATGCCCACCCTGTCATCTTCTATGATTTTTTCAGCATAAATAATTCTTTTTCTTATCTTTAAGGCTTCCAAAGTTCTCCTAATCATCCTAAAAACATTCAAATTTGAAACAAAAACAAGGAAACACTGTAACAAGTTCTATAGAAAAAAAATTTATACAAATGCAATGACCTAATGCTAAAATACAAATAAAATGCATGCAATACTCAACAAAATGCCATGCAAAATGAAGGTAAAATTGCAATACATCAAACAACCCCAAACTTAAAGATTTGCTTGTCCTCAAGCAATCATTGTGCACTAACAAAGAGGTATGGAATCCAATGAAGCGAAGCCCAAATCTGAAGCACAAGCAATAGATTACAAGTATATAGACAATCTCACATAAGTTCAATCATTAAAATCATATTTACAAATTGTTAGATGGACACTCAGTAGACATTTTGGTTTTTAGTGTCAACATTTTGGAATGTATGTAAACAATAGGATGATTTTGAGTGTTTTAATAAATGTTACATGTGATTTGCTAAAATAATTATTTTATAAGCATAAGCAAAATTATATTAGCAAACTTCAACGTTTCACATATGTGAAAGGATTTTTTTTATTTGAAAGTGAAAAATTAAATTTTAATCATGAAGTTTTATACATATGATCAAAATTTAAATATATATGTTATGCGATTTTTTAAGTAATCATGTAACATTCAGTTTTTTGTTTTAACATTGATTTGAAATACATGTTTGGAAAATTTATCTACCGTTAATTTTTATTTTTAATAGATTTTTTTAATTATGTAAATGGTTAAAATCATTTAACCATTTGTAAAATGATTTGTAGTCCAAATATTGTAAAATGATTTGTAGTTAATTATTAAATATTTCAATGATTTTATAACACTATTAACCACTTGTGATGCAAAGTTAACAATTTTTAACATATAGAACCACGTCTAATAGTTCATAACCTCAACATTTTTAACCACTTGTAAAACAACGTTAACCCCCACTTGTAATACAAAGTTAACCATATTTTTACATGTAATTAACTATGTCCGATAGTCAATAACCTTGTAACATTAACCACTTGTAAAACAAAATTAACCATATTTATAAATACAATTAACCATATTTTTAGGTGATCACTAGGTGTACAAATTTCAGTGAGACGAATATCATTTCCTATTGTTTACAAGTAAGGGCGTGTACCAGAGTAAGAAAAATATTCTCAATTTGCGCCTCTTTGATCTAAATAGCGTGACTCTACAATCAACAAAAAATGAGCACATATTATACAATGTACAAAAATATTAAGCTGTTGGCATGGAACAAGTCCAAGGATCAATCAAAAGTATGTTAGAGTGCTCAAGTCAGCCATAGCAACAATTCAACATATCCAGTACAAAGTTATCAAACTAATTAAAACTATTGTAAGATAATATGATAAAAAAAAGGTTGCATTTAGCACATACAAAATGCCAAGTCAACTCCACAAAAATCTCAACCAGAAATCAACTAACCAATCTTGCCTATGATTGGTCCAATGAGACTGACAAGCTCTTTCAGATAATCCTCAAACACCTCTGTTTCAACCTGCTGGCTGTTACCATCTAGCAAACTTGTTGCCTTAGTAATTGCAGAATTGATCTTCTCCCTTTCTTCTGAACTGATATGGTTGTTCTTCAGAGCATTCCTCATCTTGTAAACGTATCGGTCCAAAGAATTCATTGCATTGGCCTTCCTAAGGAAATTCCTATCTTCAGCCTGGTACTTCTCAGCTTCTTGAATCAATCTTCCAATTTCTTCAGATGACAGTCTTTCTTTGTCATTGGTTATGGTAATTTTATTCTTAATGCCAGTGGTTTTTTCCTCAGCAGAAACAGATAGGATACCATTTTCATCTATGGCAAAACATACATCAAAAGGATGGAGAGGAGCAGGAGGAAAGCCAGAAAGGTTAAAGAAACCCAGCAAATTGTTATCCCTGGCTCTTGTTCTCTCGCCCTCATAAACACTAATTTTGACAGTACTGTATGTGTTATCACTGGTTGTTCTGAAAACTTTTGTCTCCTTTACTGGAATGGTAGTGTTTCTAGGAATCACAACACGCATGATATCTCCCTTGATCAATATACCAAGTGACAGTGGGGTAACATCCAATAGTACCAAGTCTGGAACATTCTTAATGCCTTCACACAACAAAGCAGCCTGCACAGCTGCACCATAAGCAACAGCCTCATCAGGGTTGATGCTCTTGCACAAATCCTTTCCATTGAAGAAGTCCTGCAATAACTCCTGCACTTTGGGAATCCTGGAAGAACCACCAACAAGGACAACATCATGTACACTGCTCTTGTCCATCTTAGCATATGCAAGACACCTGTCTACTGTCTCCATACACTCTTCAAAGAGCTCCATATTGATCTCCTCAAACTTTGCACGATTGATTGAAGAGCAAAAGTCGATGCCCTTAAATAAGGCATCTAACTCAATGTTGGTAGTAACATCATACGAGAGTGTCCTTTTTGCCCTCTCACATGCAGTTCTCAGCCTCCTCAGGGCTCTTGGGTTCCCACTTATGTCCACCTTGTTCTTCCTTTTGAATTCCTCTACAAAGTAGTTCACCATTCTGTTGTCAAAGTCCTCTCCGCCGAGGTGAGTGTTTCCAGCGGTAGCCTGAACTTCGAAGACCTTATCCTTAATTGTGAGGAGAGACACGTCAAAAGTACCACCACCAAGGTCAAAGATGAAAATGTTTCGCTCTCCAACACAATTAGTTCTCTTGTCAAGGCCATATGCAATAGCTGCAGCAGTGGGTTCATTGATTATCCGCATAACATTGAGGCCAGCAATGGCACCAGCATCTTTGGTGGCTTTCCGCTGAGAGTCATTGAAATAAGCAGGCACGGTAACAACAACATCCTTTACGGGTGTTTCCAGATACGCCTCTGCACTCTCCCGCATCTTTGTAAGGACCATAGATGATACTTCCTCGGCAGAAAGGTGTTTCTCCTGACCCTTGTACTTAACAACAATCATGGGTTTGTCGTTGATACCGGCAACGACCTTGAATGGCCACAACATTTTTTCTTTTTGAACAATTTGATCACTGTATCTCCTACCAATTAACCTCTTGGCATCTGCAAAAGTCATAATAAAGTCTCATTGATTATCTGTCTTGCTAAAAGTCTACAGAGAAATTATAAAGGGAAAACACTAGTAGTTAAGACAAGAAAATATACCAAAGACAGTGTTTTCTGGATTGGTGGCAGCCTGATTTTTAGCAGCATCACCAATCAACCTCCTATTGTCAGTGAAAGCTACGAAAGAAGGTGTTGTTTTGTTGCCTTGTTGGTTGTGAATTATTTCTACTCTGCCATGTTGCTCCTGCCATACTGCAACGCACGAATACGTTGTACCAAGGTCGATTCCTATGGCAAATTTCTGATCTTCTTTGGCCATTCTCTTTCAAGTGAATGAAGAGTGAAAAAATACACAAGAATTTAATTCAGGCTTTGAAAGACTTGAAGCTTTGTTGAACATGGCAGGTTGATTTTTATATAGAGAGCAAATTGCAATCACTCATGTGGTTTCTTTAAAATTCAAATGATACTCCTCTCAATTTAACTTTACAGTGTAATGTGATTTTCAGTGTAATGTATTTCAAATAATTAAGGGAGGTTATAGTAAAAAAAAAAAAAAAAAGCATCATGTCAAACAATTTGTTATGATATATATGTAAACTTTTAAATTGGGGACCACATCTCTGTAGCTGATTGACTTCACTATTAAAATTTATTGTACCTGCTGAGAGGTTGGGGTTGCCTTCTTCTCCTGTTGTTGCTATGTCTCCTCCTTGCTCAAGTAAGTCTGAGGTTTAGAGAGATTGATGAGAGAGAAAATAGTGAATAGTGTGTTTAACTTCAACGTAGAGACCTCCTTATATACTTAATGATGACCTATTTATTTAAGGAAAGATAGGGTTATCTAATTTCTAAGGTCAGATATGATTAAACAAATGATAAAGATATCCTAATGTAGCCATTATAATCTTTATCTTCAATACTTTTCCTTTTTCCTAATTTAGGATGAGCTGGCGGTCAAGTGAGGAGTGGCCGAGAGGTACTGGCCGGCCATCCCGGCACAACATAGTTCAACTAATCAATGTTAGACTTTGCCTTTTGGAATACCTCTAAACAAAATACAACATAGTTCATATTAAATATCTTTCATGACAAATAGCATAATAACAAAATAATACATTCAAATCTTAAAAATGTAAACTTAGAATCCAGAACAAGATAATTTCCCTTCTCATATTATTGATCAAGAAACTTAACTATTATTTTATTCACTTCCCAAACGTAAACACGTAGTACAGTATTAGGTTGCTTTTCAGTTTTCACAATGCTGCCAATGTTCGGGTTCGTCTATTGGTTTGGGGTTTATCTTAACTTAGATTGTATGGTTACTAAGTGATGTATGGCTGCTCAGCATTGTTCTCAAAATCGGACCGGACCGGCAGGTTCGACCGGGAACCGGTCTGGTGACCGGTCCGGATGCTCTATAAAACCGGAGGAGTTCGGAATCGGTGGGAACCGGTCAAGAACCGGTCAAATCAGGCCAAAACCGGTCAAGAACCGGTACCCAAAACCGGTTTGAACCGGTATTTTTTTTATTTTTTATTTTATTTTTTATTTTTTTATTTAAAATTTTAAATTTAATATAAAATATTTTAAAAATAAATAAAAACACATATTTAATAAATATCTCAAATAGTTATAAATTATTTTATCAATTATTATTATTATTTTCTTGTAAAACATATAATTTGCTCATTTATATTAATTTATAATTTTTTTATATCTTGATTTTTGACAATTTTATATTATATTAATTTGTCATTTTCTTTCTTTATTCTAAATGTAAATTTGTTATTGTTAATGGACATTATTTTATTTTATTAAAATTTGAACTTAAGTATTATGATATATTTAATTAAACTTTTATATATTTTTTGAATGTTAAAACCTTGTAAAGTGATGTTTTAAGTTTTATTATAGTTTTTAATGTTATAATGTTATGTGATATTATATTTATTTAATATTATTTTATAAATTATTTTATTATTATTATTTCATTAATACCGGTTCAACCGCGGTTGAACCACGGTTGAACCATTAAACCTTGAATCAGTGCCTTGATCGGTTCAATGACCGGTCCGATTTTAAAAACATTGCTGCTCAGTGTCATATTACTTAGGTTTAGGATTTAGGTCTTTTATAAATTTCTTCGTAAATACATAAATAAATATACTGTTTTATGCAGTACATAAATAAATATACTGTTTTAGGATAAATACATTCGTATATTTATTTTATACATAAATAAATATACTGTTTTATGATTCAGGACCTTTACCTTGAACAGTGAATATTCTGAATCTCTCTTTGGTGGTGTCTTTCCTTCAATATCTTTTCTTGTGGAACACTCTTTGCCCTTGGAAGGCTCAATGTCTCAAAGAGCAAAATGACCGCTGTTGTATCTGCTACGGAAAAAACTCTCTGAAAATAAGATGCTTGCGGAATAGTTCTGTTCTCGCCGGGAGACTTCTCAACGAAGCTACCACTTGAGGAATTACCACCTTTTTTTTTTTTTTCTTCTTATAAAGAAGCTCTAAAGTAAAACTTTTTTGTTATTATTTTAGTCAATAAAAATGTCCAAATTGACTAGTGTGGAAAAGTTAAAAGAAGTAAAGAAAGAAAAAATTACGATGTGGGTAGGACTGTAAGAGCATAATTTTAAAAATCAAATCCAACCGATCGAAGTACTGGATTGATGGGTCAGTGAGTAAGTAGTTAAACCGCACGAATTGGTGCAAGCAACATAAAATATAAGTATATGTATTAATTGTATCATAAGATTAATAATTAATCATGATGGTTCGGTAGTAAGTTGATCCACTGAACAATTTTCAAGTCCTTGGTCCAATTCTTGGGGGTGCCATTTTTTTATTTTCATTAAATTTTGCATTTTTAAAAAAATACTTAATACTAGTTTTAATAGAATTTATCTAAAATTACTATAGTATCCCCAAAAAGAGTTTATCGGAATAAAAGATATGATTGACTTTTCTATCTTAACTTTTTGGTGTAGCTTGCTAACGCACACCAATTGAAAAAGTGGTGTATGTGTATTAGCAAACCCCTATATATATATATATATATAATTGGCTAATATATACCTACCTAATTTTTAGACAGAGTAGGTTAGCAAGTTGTACCTTAGGTGTATTGTATGAAAAATATAGTTATAATTTGCTAATGTATTTTTTCGAAAAAAGAAACAAGTGTATGTTAGCAAATCCTACAATTATTCAGCAAAAAAAAAATCCTACAAATATTTGCTAGCATGTGCCCACTTGTTTTTTTAGTAGAAGTATGTTGGCAAGTTACACCTTGAATATAATTTTAAAAAATTGTAGTTATAACTTGTTAACATAGTGTGTGTGTGTGTGTTTTTTTTGTGTGTCTATATATATATATATATATATATATATATATATATATATATATATATATATATATCAATCAATCAATTATGTTATATCAAAGAAGATTTTGTCACGTAGGTTGATGCCACGTGGCAACACCATATTGATTCTTTTCCCGCCAAAATGAAGACGATTTTATTTTTAGGCTTAAATATGTTTTTAGTCCCTCAAATATGGATTCTTATTTTTTTAGTCCTCCAAATTAAAACTCATTTTTTTTAGTCCCTCAAAGTTAAAAAATGTTTTTTTATAGTCCCTCTCCATAGTAGCGTCAAACAAGGAATAACGAATTCGCAATTTGTGGAGGCTTTTAGCCCCCACAAATTTACAAAATAAAATTTTGGCGACTAAAAGCCGCCAAAAATTGCAAATCCGTTATTCCTTGTTTGGCACCTGTTATGGAGAGGGACTAAAAAAACATTTTCCAAATTTGAAGGACTTAAAAAAGTGAATTTTAATTTGAGGGACTAAAACAAACATACCCCCATATTTGAAGGACTAAAAACATATTTAAGCCTTATTTTTATGATAATTTTAAATTGTTTAATTCATATTAATTGATAACAATAATTTCAATTATATTATATAAAAGAAGGTTTTGCCACATAGGTTGATGCCACGTGGCAATACCATATTGATTCTTTTCTCACCGAAATGAAGAGGATTTTATTTTTATGGTAATTTTAAATTGTTTAATTCATATTAATTGATAACAATAATTTATATTCATATTCATATTCAAATTTGAATGTGATCAATATTTTAAGATATATATGATTTGAAATTTTAAATTGTTTAATTAGTATTAATTGAAAACACTAATTTAAATTCAAATTCATATTCAAATTCAAAATTATAACAAATTAAAATAAAGAAATCGTGCAATTAGATTTTTTATCTCATAATTTTATAATGCAAATATATAATTGATAATTTAAACAATATCTATAATACATGTGTGAATGATAATAAAATTTGAACATTATCAATATTTTAATATATTTACGATTTGAAATTTTAAATTATTTAAGTCATATTAATTGATAACACTAATTTAAATTCATATTCATATTCAAATTTGAACGTGATCAATATTTTAATATATTTATGATTTGAAATTTGAAATTGTTTAATTCATATTAATCGATAATACTAATTAAATTCAAATTTTTATTTTAAAATATAAACTATTATTATAAATATTAAGCACCCAAGTCTATTTTTTTTCTATTTTAATTCATAAAAATACATCAATTATAGTAATTAAGGTGATTAATTAATTAATCATTCACAATTTAAACATTCTAATTGATAATACAATTAAAAATTCTAATTCAAATTAATTCATATCACTAATATATATTTTGATTCAAATTTAAATTAAATTTAAATTTAAATTAAATTTAAATTTAAATTTAAAAATCTCGCAAGATTCATTTTAGGCATCTCGAAAAAAAATTCTACTTGAAATTCCAATAGTTTTTTTTTCATTTTAATTCATAAAAAATACATAATTATATTAATTAAGGTAATTCTAATCAATATAATTTTTGTAATTTAAAAATTAAAATCTATAACACAATTATATTCTTATTCAAATCTTTCAATTAGATTTATTTTTATTTCATAATTTTGTAATGCAAATATATATTTTGGTTCAAATTAATAAATAACACCATTATATATTTTGTTTGAAATTTAAAGTAAATTTAAATTTAAAAATATTGCGTGATTTATTTTAGTAGATCAATCTTTACCATTATTTTGTTACAATATTATAATCATGTCATTAAAATGAATAATTTAAATTAAATTTAAGTAGGTCAATCTTTACCATTATTTTGTTAAATGTTTATGAATATGAACTCTTCTCTCATATCTTGTGTTTTTATTAGATAGACGTGGATGTGGGACAAATGTTAAAATTTATTTCAGAATGTATTGAAGAATATTTAAAATTCAAAATTAAAAATAGGTTTATTTTTACCTTCTATCCTTATAGTCTATTTTATGTCTCTAGGTACAATTTTAATCTTTCAATTTTTTTCAAGTTAATTGAGTCTTTTTGTTTGTGAAAATTAAGTAAATTTGATTTTTCTCCATAAATTTTCTTTTTATTTAAACTTCTCATTTTTATCTATTGTCTAAATAATTAAGTCGATTAAATTATTTTAAATATTCTTCTCCTCAAAACTCACCGATCAAAATAGATCAAATTTCCCTAAATAATCAACATCATATAATTAATATGAATATTTTTTATTTAGGCACAATAATTTAATTAAATAAATCTTAAAAGATATATCTAATATGTTAATTTATTTAGGCACAAAAAATCTATTTTATATGTTTTAAAACATTATATTTTAATATTTATAATTATTACTTTGTAATTATATTTTAAATAATTTAAATAAAGATAACATTACACATTTTTAATTTATTTTTAATATATTATGAACATATTGTCTTTAAAGAGAAATATTATACTTTATAAGAAATATAATTACTACATAAACATATATTTTGATTCAAATGTATACATGTACCATTTAATAATGTGTTATAGTTCATTGTTTGTTATGTCCATAATGATACATTGAGTAGTTATTGATCAAGTCTTTCATGCATATGATCATGAATTGAATTATAACTAACGAACTTCAATAACCTAATTATTTTCTATACATAAGGATAATAATGTTACATCAAAGTAAAACTAAAAGTGAACTAAATCAACTTGGAATTAGGCATGGCAATGGAAAAGGTCGGGGACGGGTTTGGCACTCTCCGTCCCCATCCTCACAAAAGGCGGGGTAGGTTCGAGTATAAAAGAGATAGATTAAATGTATAATTTTAAATTTTTTATTTAATTATTATTATAAAAATAAAATTATAACAATAAAATTATAGTTAATTGTATATATATGTTGTGACAAAAAAATTGTAAAAAAAAAATATAACGGTAGCGGGTATGGGTACAGGGATAGTTAGATATCCACCCCCTTCTCCATTAAAAAAATTCGGATAATACCTGTACGCGTATCTATACCCAGTCAAAGTGGGTATTCCCATCAAAGTTAGGTTGGATTCGGGTTGGTACCTACGGGTTTGGGACTCTTTGTCATGCCTACTTGAAATTATTAAAGAAAATTTTATAGTCTCTCAGTTATTAGCCTAAATAAAATATGATTAAAATATCATTATATGCATTATCTTATTTTTGTATTGATCATTAATATTTTTATTGTAATCTACTGATCTATAAGTTCAATTGTCCGCAATTTTTTTTAATAATTAACATTAGACATTTATGATGAAAATATATTTTTTAAAGAAAAATTAATAATTACAAAATATATTATAAATTTTGTTATCATTAATATTTTTTATTAAAATTATGTATATAATTAAATTATATATAAATGCAAATATCTTTATAAAGATAATAATGTTCTAAAACAAATGTTTATATAAATTAAAATGATATAAGACATGTGTAAATATAAAATTATTTAAATATATATCAATATTCATAATTAATTTTATATATTTTTTATATATACATACTAACACATACATATATAAAAAAATTAAAAATTAAAAAATACATTAAAAATTATAAATTATAAACTCAACACCTATACAAGGCATGGGTTATTAAGCTAGTATATATATATATATATATATATATATATATATATATATATATATATATATATATATATATATTAAAGGTACATTTATTATTTTTACTTCTTGTGTAAGCTTACAAGGTTTTGCTACATGACAACATCGTATTGAATCTAATCCTGTCTAAATTCAAGAGATTTTATTTTTTTAGTTCATACAAATATCTTATTATATTTAATCATAGTAACAAATTGAAGACATTTATAACAAGTATATATTTTGATTAAATGAAGAGAAATGCTATGTCATCCGAAATGGACATGCGAACCAATAAAACTTTGAGACCTGTCAATAGATTTTGTTCATTTATCTTAACAAAATAAAATTTTTATTAGGGAGCATAAAGTTAAAAAAAATATTATGAACCAAAAACAAAATTCGAAAAATTTATCAGGGAGCAAAAACATATTTAATCCTATATTTTCATCCCTGCAATTTAGCATTTTTTTTTATTTTAGTCATTGAAATTTTTTTCTTAGCTTTAGTCCCTACAAATATTAGGTTGTTTGCTTGTCTTGGTTACAAAAATAATGATTTGAATCACGAAATGATAACGTCATCATGTCACGCCATCACCTTGATGATTTCATCATGCCACATCATCATTTTGATGATATCATGATGATGTCATCATGTCATGTCATCATTTTGATGATATCATGATGTCATGTCATCACCTTGATGATTTCATCATGCCATGTCATTATTTTGATGATATCATCATGTCACATCAGCACATGATGTCATGATGAAATTCCTAATTTATTTTTTGTTGTCAATTATTCCTCTTAAAGTAATCAACAGAATTTGGTCATGTTCTACTGATAATTTTTTCTCTAATCAAAACCTAGTTGGTCATATAGGATTTAAATTAGAGAAAAACATGAAGAATGTAGAGGGTGATTAACATGAATTGATCCAATTGAACATTCACACAATATAGTCGATCATTAGATATCATATGAATGTAATTGGACCACAGTTCAGTTAATTAGATACAGATGGCCACCGATAAATAATTAACTACGCATAGAGTGATCAATTCTAAGAGTTAAATAAAAGTAGTGGAACAATTCTACAGAAAAGATAACTCAGAAATTTATTGAAAGGCTTAAATATATTTTTAGTCCTTGCAATTTAGCGTTTTTTTTGTTTTTCGTCCTTACAATTTTTTTTTGTTTTAGTCCTTGCAAATTATGTTTGTTTTGTTTTTTATCCTTAAAGCGGTTTAGACAGCGCTTTGAACAGTGACAAAAGTGTTATGAACAGTAAAAAAAGCGCTATCTAAATCGCTTTAAGGATGGAGAACAAAATAAACATAATTTTTAAGGACTAAAACCAACAAAAAAATTTGCAAGGACAAAATAAAAAAAATGCTAAATTGCAAGGACTAAAAAGGTATTTAAACCTTATTGAAAATAAAAAAATTGGGGTTCACAGCATAATCTACGTCACAACCTTGGCAGGTGGTGCTTTTGAAGTTTAGAGCAAACACAGCAGGAGCTGTGTGAGTCTAGCAGCAGTTGCTACTGAGGGTGTGAAGCCTGAAGAGTCTTTTCGAAAGAATACTTGGAAGAGCCTACAGAGGCTTAGAGAATACTAGAAGGGAGCCTGTAGAGGCTTAAAGAATACTAAGTGGAACCTGCAAATGTTTAGAATACTGGTTTAGGTGTTACCTGCAGAGGCAAGCAAAGAATACCGAGTGAAACCTATGGAGGTTTAGAATACTAGGTGTAGAAGCCTGTGGAGGCTTCAAAAGAAAGAATATCACAGTTGTGTGCTTGGTCTTAGTGGAGAATGTCACGACCCAAAATCCAATCGTGATCAGCGCACAAACCAATACCTTAGTCCGACAAGCCTTAACTATGATTGTTTTAAACTAAAATAGCAAATATAATCTAAATTTATAAAATCCACATTTTCAAAGAATTTTCTAACGAAATTTCAGTAAAACCTCTCCTGAAATATAGACATCCCAAAATAGTATATAGACCTATATAATCACCATAATAAAATACCAACCAACACGGGTCCTCACTTAGGCCAACAGAACTACATATAACTACAAATCTATAATACAATGTAACAGAGTCACTAAAAGAATTTAACAATCAAAATTTCAAAATGACATGAGAATAGAAAATTTGATATCATAAGCCATTGAGCATGAAAGGGGTCCTACCAGAATCTACAATAAACTCCTATTAGAAGTTCTTGAATTGAGACAAGCCTGATTATCTGAAAGGGAATGAAGAGACGAAGTGAGTCATCAATCAGTGAGTAAATAATTAAGAACGTAACAAGCAGAACATGACAATATAGGGTATAAGACAATCATAAGCATAAAGTTTCAATTTCGCTAAATGAGTTAAATAAAATAAAAATATGATCATTTAAGTGGGGTATTATTCAAACAGAACTACAATAGGCTCCCCACCTGAAAATATATCTCAAAGATAGACTCCCTGCCTAGAAATATCAATATCAGGCACCTCGCTGTAAGTAAATATCCATGTCAGGCTCCCCGCTTGTAAGTAAATATCAATGTTAGGCTCCCCGCCTAAAGAATAAGTCATGGTTCACTAGGGCTAACACCTACTGTTGTTAGGTGCAGTGTTTTGTGAAAGTATTTCCCCCAAAACATTCAAAATCTAAAATCACAATTTTTTTCATAGAAAGATTCCCACTCAAGGTTCAACAAAAAGATTTGATAACTTCACTATCGTTTTCACATCTCACATCAAACTAATGATTCAACCATGAATCAATAATATCCAAACCATAGGGTCACCAAAATCCATAAATTAAGAATTTCAATCTTCTAAATCATCATACTATAACATATGCATTGTATATCTATGACAAAACATATCATCATGTCCCTTAGAAAAAAAATGAATACTACCTCCATCCCTATTTATAAAATGTTGACTAATTTATGCATATTAAGAAAATTGGTTAATTTAAGTAATAGCACTAAATGTATATGTACTTATTTTTCTAAATTTGTCCTTAACATTATTGGCAGCCTATTCATCTTCTTCAATCTTCATAAGAGAGAGAAAGAGACAATTTATAGTAGCATTAAACTATGGATTAAAATAAATAGGGGTGTTTTAGTCAAAAAATAATTAATATACAAGATAGTTAAAATGAAGTCTTATAAAAAGAGAAAAAAAAATTCAAAACTATATCTTATAAATAGTTTCAAAAGTTTCTACTTTGTAACTATTTCATAGAGAGATAAAAAAATAATAATAGATGGATCTAACAAAATAACAAATTTAGAGAAATAGTTTAGGACTTAGCACAGTCCCTATTGTTTACTCATCGACTTCCTAAGATGTTGGAGTTGAAGCCGATAACCAAGATTGATGAGATGTATGCGCACAATGTCAAGAAAGAATGAGTATTTTTTTTCTTTTTCTTTTAACCTCTTTACTCTTTACCTTCTTTTTACTTTCTCCTTTTCTTCCTTGTTCTTCTAACTATACTGACATAGCATACTCTCACTCTTTTTTTTTTCTTTTTTTTTTCGATCGGTTGTCTCCCTAAGAAAGAGATGACACTGCTGCAACTAAAAAAAGAAAGGAGTGTGCGTGTTTCTCGAGTCTGGGGTGAAATGCTTCCTCTGGAAGCTTATCAAACTAATTGCTTCTCTTAGAAGCTTTAAACAGCTACCCGCATTTTTATAATATAAAACCATGTACACACGCCCTTCAATATTTTTTTTTTAACTTTTTATATACTTTAAATATTATATATACTACCCGAAATACTGGCGCTGCTGCGCCTGTGTGTCCGTATTTCTATTACACTAAAATTTATATATTCTTATAATTTATTATATTATTCATTGCATGGGATCATACTATAATAGTATAAAGAAATGTAATTAGTAAAGCAAAAAAAAAATAAAGAAATGTATTTATTATATACACATATATAAAAAAAAAAGTTATAAATATTAAGTTGTACATAAATATTAACATAAAAGTAAAAGAAAAGATATTATTTATCTACAATAATTATCAATGTTTTGTAAGCATAAAGTTTTTCTTAACTGAGAGACCAAACAATGAGTGACTGTATTTTGGGATGATTTTCAGCTGCCTTACAATTTATCAAAAAAACATTGAATTTGTTTTTAGTTATTAAGTAAGAAAGCATATCGGTGAAATAAAAACCAATAAAAATTGAATGATATTTACCTTTTAAAAATTCTTCTCAATTATTTGTAAAACACATTATTCATACTAAATGTACTAAATAATAGTATTAATTAGCCTATAAATTGAATAAGAACGATGTAAAATTTTTGTAATTATGTAAAATATTTATTAATTAATATTTTTGTCTACGTAGTTTTAAATTGCTTCAATCATACTTTATTTATTTAAATCATAAAAATGGTTTTCTTTATTTCTTTCTTGGAAATTTATGAACAACAATATTTTTTAATATCTATTTTATGTTAAATTGGTTGATATTGTTTAATTGCTTGATGGAATAAAGTAGTTTTGTTTCTGAAATTTTTAAGGATGAGTGACGTAAACCACTATTATTTAAAATTTTCCAGTTTTTTTAATTTTAAAATTCAAAATTACCTCATTACTGTATTCATGACTTTTTTAAAAAAATAAAATAAACCACTATTATTTGAAAACTGTCTGTTTTATTTTTATTTTTCAAATTCCAAATGATGATATTTCAAAATTGCCATTTTATTTAATTTTAAAATTTCAAACTACCCCACTACTCTTTTGTTAACTTTTTAAAATAGAATTCTATTATTTAAAATGGGATTTGCTAATATCCACACTCCTATTTTTTAGTTGGAGTGTATTAGCAACTTCCACCAAAATATTTAGGACAAAAAAACCGTTGTTTCTTTTATTTTAATTTATTGTTTTAAGGATATTATAGTAAATCAATATTAACTAAATTTTAAAAATAAAAAATATTTTTTCTCTCTCCTCTTCAATCTCCCATGTTTCAAGGCATTATCTCTTTCCTGTTATTCCATCTTCTCTTTCCCCTTCCCCAATCTCCTTGTACATGGCACCGGTGCAAAAGCAGCTTCCAAACCAGTGTGATCTCTAAATATATTTTTTTAATCAACTAAAATTTCATTAAAAAAAAAAAAAGAAACCACTCTCACACAAGAAGTGCCATAGTATAGTATAGTACATGTATAAGCTAAAATAAGGAGTCAAAGAAGATGCTTAGGAAAGAATTTTTGGATGAGAAAAGTTGTAACTGATAAATGGAAAAAGATAGAGAAAATCATGGAAAAAAGATATGAGAGAGAAAAAAAGATTTTTATTTTTATTTTTTAAATTAAATGATAAAGTACAATAATATCCTTAAATTAAATTTTGAGAAACAAAAGAACTAATGATTTTTTAGTCCAAAATTTCTAGTGTTGAGTGCTAATGCACACCAACTAAAAAAGAGTAAGGTGGATACTAGCAGCCCCTATTTAAAAATTGCCAATATTTTTCGATTTCTCCATCCCTACTACACTCTTTTCGGCTTTTTTTAAACTGTCCAGTTTTTTCGCTTTCAATTTTTAAAACCAAACAATTAGTTATAGAGAAATAAGTCAAGATATTATGTTATCCATAAGTAATTAAATAGAAAAGATTTCAGTCAGTTGGAAAAATTATTTCTAAAGTAATGGAGTTTAATAAAATAAAAATAAAAAAACAAAAGTTTTTGACAGAAGTTAAAAACATAATAATAAGCCTTTCAATTTTAAAATACGTGCATTCACTTGAAAGCATATATTCTATGCTTGTGGAAATTGAAGACCTTTACAGAAAGAGCAAAAATAATAGCAATGCAAAATCAGCCACTACACATGCAGCAACTGCTACAAAATCATCTCTATATTTCACTGTCTCATTTAACTCTTAGGGTCTGTTTGATGCGCACTGGCATACAACACAGAGGGAACAGTACAAGACAACTGCTTAGGTTACTGGACAACTTTTTATTGTGTATCTTGTTTGATGAACTATGCACAACACAAACATAATAATATGAAATTTACGCAAATACCCTTTTTAAATTTTCACATTACGTTTATGCATTCCGGTCACAGGTGCAATCGCTTCACTCCCTTTCATCCACCCAATCAATTCCACCTACCTCTTCAATTTTTTCACAATCTTCCATCGCTCTTTTTTTACCTTTTTTTCTCTCGTAAAATTCATATTAAATCTATCACTTAAACGTGTGGAAATGTGCATTAAATTTGATTTCATCACTGGGGATCTACAAGTGGCAACACGTGGAAGGTGGAGATAGGTTTTACCAATTTTGATATATGTAACTTTTGGGGCAGATGGTGCCTTTTTATCATTGGCACTATTATTTGCCAATTGGTACTGTTTGTGTATTCCTGAAGGAAAAAAAGAAAAAGAAAAAAAGCAACATAGAAGTGGGAGAAAGCTGAAGAAGACGCAGAGCGCAACACATCAACGTGAGTGAAGTGGGAACGTGAACGTGGGAAAGAGAGAGGGGAGAAAAGGATAATTTGGACTTTTCTGTTTATTAACCACCGGACAAAAAGTTGTACCGTGGATAAGTGAGTTACAAATTTTTAGAGTTTTGTCCAGTCCTATTCTCCTAATTTCGTGTTGTCCACTAACTATTATTTAAAACAAACACTGGACAAATGCTTTTGTGTCGTCCAGTCCTCTAAAATTTAGAGGATCAAATGCACCCTTATACTTGTTACATCCCTAAACTGCAGTGCAATCAATCCTTACAAAGTCCAAGCCATAGGACATGCTCAATAGTATCATCTCCACGACCTGGAAATGCCCTGTCACCAAATGGGTAAAATAGAAAAGAAAATAATACTAAGGATCAGTATATATGCGCATCTACTGAATTTTCACGCATGCATTGCTCATTAGAAAACAAAGAATTAAAAATAAATCATATTATATTATTTATTGCAAAGTCTATGAAAAAAAACATGAAGAAGAAGGAGAAGTACATGTGTTAGAAAAAACAATCCCATTGAATCTTACAAAACACCATATAAAATTGCAAGATTTTATCTCCTTCGCCTATAAAAAAATCACACCAGTAAGAAACAATAAAATAATGAGTCAACAAAATAATTCTATGAAAAAAAAAACATGAAGAAGAAGAATGAGAAGTATGTGTGTTAGCAAAAACAATCCCATTGAATCTTGCAAAAACACCCTATAAAAACACACACCCGTAAGAAACAATAAAATAAAGAAAGAAAGCAAAGGAAGAGAAAGAAAGAGATTTTAGAAATTTGAAGCGAGAAAGAAAGAAAATAAGAACCGTCCTTTGAGTATTGTATCAGTTTGAGGGAAGGTAGTGTGCAATTACATTTACATTAGTTAAACCAAAGCAGTTTTTAGAAACTGACGTGCTTTCAAACTTCAAACTGTCATGGTAAAGCAGGATAGAAGGAGAGAACATGGGAGTGTCGGTATATATGTATTTATATATATAAATACTGGATATAGGAATGTGACTAATGAGGAAAATCCACACACAGAATGTTAAAAATGAAGCCAGAAGAGTGAATGAGCAGAAAAATGTTTCCATTACTTCATTTGCAGGAAGGATACCTTTGTATCGATTTAACATTCTGTGTACACATTTGATAGCACGATTTGGAAGAGTGTGGTCAGTCAGTTACAATGTGAAGCTAAGAGAGTTGGCAGTTACCTTCGAATCAATTTAACATTCAGAGTGGGCAGTTGCTTTGTGTATCAGTTTCACTTTTTGTGTAAACATTTTTTCCCATTTTATCCTTTAATTGATACACATATTTTACTTGAAGTCGAAGGAGAGTAGGGGATTGCAGTGAAATTGAGGGACAAAGACGTCTACAAAAATGTGGAGACCAAAAACAGTTAATAAAACTAGTACCTCCTTTATATAATGGTATAGATATATATAGAAATAAAATATTTATTTTAATTATCCATATTATTTTTTCTTATAAATATAAATGTTTATTTTTATATTTAATTAAAAAATTGCAGTATAATCATTTTAAAATTTGAAATCTAAATATTTTATTTTATTTTTAAATATCAATAAATTCCTAAATCATATTTTTTTAAGGGTGTTATAGAGAAAGCCTACAAGTGTAGGTACTGGACGTAGCCTAGGTTGAGGTGAACTAGTATAATTCCTTTGTGTGTTGTATCTTTCTTTACTACTTCTAATTTATTTCTTGTTATTGTATCCTTGTCTTTAGTTTTTGAAAAACTTGTTTTGCAAAGCTTAACTCTAATATTTTATCAAAAGGTTTTTACAAAATTGTTTTTAAATATTAGAAGCAGCATCTATCTTATATCAGAAAAGTGAAAACTAGAATCTCTATAATAACAAAATCTATGATTTTAAAGGTAGCTTCTGAAGTAGTATCATTAAGTTTTAGATGGAAGTTTTACTTTAAGTTATTGTTTTATTCAAGTACTTAAGAAGGAAAAGCCTTGCACCTAAAAGAACTTCTGATTTACAAGCAAGAAGGTTGAGAAGAAAAATCAGAAGCAAGTGTGTTTGTGCAGGAAATAGCTTAGTCAGTTTGCGTGTCACTATTCAACCTCCCTTCTAGTGACCAACTGATCCATTTCAATCGGTATTAGAGCTTAGCCTCTGAGGATTGAGCACACCTAACAGTGCAGGAGGAGAAGATCCTGAGGAAGTGATGGCTGGCATAAGCATTGGAGTGTTCATTCTAGAAGGAGCATCCACAAACAGATCACCAGGCTTTGATAGGAAGGACTACTACTAGTAGAAGGACATAATAAAGTTCTTCATGGAGTTTCAAGACGTGGACATGTGGGACATTGTCCAAGAAGGTTCTTACATCCCTACTAAGAGGAACTCAGAAGGTTGCTCTAATATTGTGGGGTTCATAGAGAGGGGTGATGCGATACACCAATAGCACTTATACGCCTCGTGGAGTAATGTGATTATTGGTTGCAATGGGATAGCATGCATGCTTTTTGGGGGGGGCTTCATTTCTAAGCCTCTTTTAAGTTATTCTCTTTTGTAACGTGGACATGTGATAGGGATTCATATGCTGGGTTTCTAAATCTGTGATCATAGGGTGGGTTTTTTTCTATAACATATAATTTGTATAACTTTGTTTTTGGGTAAGGTACCCCTTGTACCTCTTAATGAAATTTATCTTCTTTGCTGATAAAAAAAAAAGAGGAACTCAGAAGGAGTCCAAGAAGCAAAGCCAAAGGCATAATGGAGTCCAAATGAGAAGCAGAGATATCTTCTCAACTCCAGAGTCAGGTACTTTCTTCTGTGTGCACTCAGCAGAAGTGAGTACGACAAAGTTGATGGTTATGAGACGGTCAAGCAAATATGGGATACACTTCAAGTGACCCATGAAAGGACTAGCCAAGTGAAGGAGTCCAAGATCAACATCTTGACGCATCAATATGAGTTGTTCAAAATGGAAGAAGTTGAATCTATTGATGACATGTTCAGTAAATTCACAATCATTATAAATGATCTGAAATCCCTGGGGAAGACATATAGTACCCAAGATCAGGTCAGGAAGATCCTAAGGAGCTTACCTAAGGTATGGAGACCCAAGGTAATAACTATCCAGGAAGCAAAAAATCTAGCCACACTAAAGCTAGATGAATTGCCAGGATCTCTAGAAGTCCATGAGCAAGAAATCATAAATGAAATTTAGCCTAAGAAAGGGAAAATCATGGCCCTTAAGGCAAGTACCACTTCTAGGAAATATGCACATCATCCAGCAGATTCTAAGGAAGAAGAAGGTACTACTTCTGGAAAGAATGACGAACTTGCTTTCATCTCAAGAAGAATCCAAAGGATCAGGTTTAGAAAGAGGAACAAGGGAAGGAGATTCTTCCAGAACTAGAAGGATTTACAGAAGTAGGAAGAGAATAACCAGGTTACTTCCTATGAATGCAATAAACCTGGACATTGCAAGTCAAAATGTCCACTGCTAAAGAGGGGTCAAGGCAAGAAGAAGGCTATGATGGCATCCTGGGATGACAATGAAGAATCATCATCAGAAGAAGAGGTGCAAGCTAACTTTTGTCTTATGGCAAATGGATCAGAAGCATCATTGAATGAGGTAACTACGTTTGAACTCCCTAGTAGTAGTGATTATAGATAACCTAAGTATGCTTTTGACAATTTATTATATGATTCACATATACTTAGTCAAAAATGCATTTCACTCAAGAATCAACTTTCAGAAGCTAAAAATGAAAATGATTTGTTAAAAACTCAAATTGATAGAATTATGAATGCAAACTATGTTCTAAAATATTCAAACTAGCATAAATTTGTTAATTTAGAACAATTTGAAATGAGATAATATAAGAAAAATATGCTTCTGAAAGAAAACCAATTTTTAAGAGAAAAAGTTGATCAATTAACTCTTGATTCCAATTCTAATATTTCCACTACCTTTTTTCATCATAACCCTTAACCCTCAGCCACTACCTATAATATATTAAATACCCTTCCTTTCAAGACATCAACAAGAGCCCTAGACCACCCATCTACTTATAAGCATATATTTTTTCCCTAGTACACACAGCCTAGTTAGGATAGACTTATATGCAAGTACTTATAAGAAAAGAAATAAAAGATAAAATGAATCAAACTATTCCCCTAAGCAGTGGCAAAGGCAGAATTTGTGTTTAAGGGGGGCCAACAAAAAATGCCTCATTTTTTCTTTTAGGGGGACCATAAAATATTTTTATATAAGAAAATTAAATGAAGTTAAAAATTTTGGGGGTGACCGTTGCATCCCCAGGTCACCCCTGCCTCCACCCCTGCCTAAATTAAGATCAAGTTACGCACTTTTAACTTTTGGAAAAGACATATGGAAGCTTATAAAATGCTAAGATATATAAATTAATTTTAATCCTATTTAGATAAACTTCTCAACAAGTACTTAAATGAAAGAAATTTGATTCATTTTATTTCTTTTTCTTTTTTTATTGAAAATTTATCCAAAGCCTTTAATTTATAAAAAAAAATCATTTTACCTCCTTATTTATTTTCTTTTTCCATAACAGCTTGTTGAAAGGGTTTATTTAAATTGGGCCAAAGCTAACCTATCCTTTTTAACACCAACTCACTTAGAATACATCCTCTCCATTATACAAGGATTTTTACTTGGAAATTACTTAATTCACCCCATTTTTTGCTTGGTGCACCTCCAAAATTTGTAAACTTCCCATCTTACCCTCCCTCTCCCAAGCAAACCCTATTTGCTTCTCCCTAAACCTCCATGACCATCGCACCCAACCTCCACCCAACCACCAAACACCACCACGGCACCCACACACCACCACTACAACCACCCAATGTCACCTCCACACTACGCCACCACCCAACCACCTACCACCGCCATGCGACCCACGAGCCTAAACGCATCGCCCTGCACCACTCTCATACAGTTACGAATTAAGCAATCCATAATACAAATCCATAATACATTTGTTTGTATTACGAATTGAGCAATCTGTAATACAAACAAATGTATTACGGATTGAGCAATCCGTAATACAAATGCATTACGAATTGAACAATCCGTAATGCATTTGTATTACGGATTGCTCAATCCATAACTATATGGGGTGGTGCGACGCGATGATGGGTTTAGTGCGGCATGGAGGTTCGCAATGATGCGTGTGGCGATGGTGGGTGGCAGCACAGTGGTGGGTTCGATGCGGTGTAGAGTTGGCGTTGGGTGGTTCTGGTGGTGGTGTTTGGGTGCGACGGTGGGGTTGGGTGGTTGGGTGGAGGTTGGTGTGGTGGTCATGAAGGTTTCGAGGAGACACAACCAGGGTTTGCTTGAGAGAGGAAGGGAATATTAAGAATTTTGGAGGTGCACCAAGCAAAAACTGGGATGCATTAAGTAATTTTACTTCAGGTCTTTTCACTAAGCGAGCCTTAACTCTACCATAAAGCCGTGCAACTTCCAGAATGGCAAAAGGACGTGGCAGAGGAAATTCAAGCCCTGAAGTGTAGTCAATTGTTACTGTGCCTGATGACATAAACTTATATTGGATGCAAATGGATGTAGAAGGTAAAATACATCTGACACTGTTAACCGATACAAGGGTAAGTTGGTTGCTACGGTGTACACTCAACAAGAGTTGATGAGTGAGGTTCCTCGCAGTAACTGCTGTCAAATATTGGTCATTTTTACTGCAATTGAATGTCAGAAAACATTCGGAAATGGTAACCTATTTGAAGAAGTTTATTGCAAACTCCACAATCTTTTGGATGACTTGTGAGAGGCTTCCATTGTTCTGCAAGTTCTCTGATGCTTTGGTTTCAAATGGGTTCGTCCTATTCAATAATGATCACCACTCTCTTTTACCACTGGTGTCTGGTATCATGACAATTTGCCATTCAAATTCTTTCAACAAAGTAAACAGAAACTCGTGAATCAAAAATCATAAATACTCGACAGTTCTCTGATAAATTTGACTATTATAATTACAACTTCGCGGGTACATAATTACATCCATGTATGTACCGCATAGATTTCCCAAGTCCAAGAGCCAAGAAAAAGCCTCAAAAGATTCACGGTATATATAATCACCAAGGCTTTAGGTAAAATTTAAAATTATACAACAAAATATGGTGGAAAAGGGTTAAAAAGAACCTTTCACCCTCAATTAATAATGGGCCTCCCCATATGTAATTGCTGATCTGGTCCACTTTGCTCAACCGCGAATCTCAAGAAATCGTCTGGAACAGGAATATTTAACTCTGAACATACTAGTTGGACAATTTTTCCAGTGACACCTCCAAAGGACATTTTGTTGAGTGTCACAGCAATAGAAAAGTTATTGGTGACATCACAAAAACCTGTGGATCCACCCATTCCCGAGTGACCAAAGGCAATGGATGACCCATTCTTAGAAGTAAACCTCTTAAATCCTAGGCCAAAACCTTCCCCTGGCAAAGCTAAATTCTCGTACTCTCCTGTACCCAAGAATTCATCAATAATCCTAGGATTCTTGTAGACCTTACCAGCAACATGGGTTCTCAGATTATTGCCAATTCTGCTACTACTGGCATCATCACCACTGCCACTCTCACTGTTGGTATTTCTGCCCCCATTAGCCTCAAAATCTTCATGACTAGAAACCTTTTCATAACTTTTAGTAGTACTAACTAAAGGCGAAGTGGCTTGCTTCCTCCGTCCAATACATTTCCGCTTTTTGGGGGGTTTCTGGGTAGAAGATACCTTGGGGATGTGGGGGTGGCTTCCAAGTGGTGGCTTAGAAGCAGAAGAATGAGGTGGTGGTATCTTGCCACCATCAGCTAGGGCTGCATAATAACGTGCAAGGGCACGGGCAGATAAATGTCCATTAGCTGCTGGTATGATTGCGCGGCGAACATTCAGTGTATTGAAAGCAACAGGTAAAGTGGTTGCAAGTTGAGCAATTTGCTGTGGTTGGAAGGTGGAGGGAAGGTCAGGACGATTAGCGAGTGCCGAGACTTTGCTTAAATCATCAGTATCTACAGTCAGAGTTGCAAGACGTGATTCCACCCCTAGAAATATACACAATGAAGCATGGTTACAATTACAAAGAAATCAGAAGGTAAATATTAGACATATTTGGTTTAAGAAAACATTTTGTTTTTATTTTTTTGTTTTCACAAATTAAAAAAAAAATGCCATTTTGTTTTTAACTTGTTTAGTGATTACAAAAAATTATACAAAATACAATGAAAATAAGATTTTGTTGTTTCCGCGTTCTCTATACAGATGTTTGAAAACAAAATAAAAATCAGGTGGCATTTTATAATTATTTGTGAAAATAAGAAATGAAAACAAAAAATATTTTTTAAAACCAAACAGGTTCCAAATTACTTTACCTCCAACTACTATGGGCTATGCAAAAAATAAAATAAAATGAGTTCATAGTATGCACATCAAATACAGTTTTCATATCATCCATACAAAAATAATTATTCATCAAAACTTACCTGGCGGAATCCCTACATATAGCTCCCCTTCAATGTGGAGGGGACGAACTATTGCTTCTTCAAGAATCTCCTGAAATTTCTTGCCAGATGCATGCTGTTTTTATCCAAATAAATTATTAGAACATGATAGAAACTCTACAGGCAGGTAAATTTTACTAGCAACTGGTATAGCAACTTTGTGAAAAATTATAATCTAAAACTGACTGCAACCATGCCAAAATTACTATTTTATATAAATAGGCAACATCAACTATGTCCTACACCAAATGTCATCAACAAATTGGAGAGACATGCCAAAAGCACAAACAAATAATCCATACACGTTTAAGGTCCTATGTCCACCACACTTATACCCACCAACCAATCACCAAATATTGCATTTTGCACCATTACAAGCATGATAATAGTACTCAAAAATATCATTCTTTACATCTTTTTTTTCTTTTTTTGAAAAAAAATCTATTACTTTCTTTTAATCAAAATAAAATAATAATATTTTTTTATGAGGAGGGATCCATTTACTCCAAGAATAAGTCTAAAGGAGTTACTCTTCATCCTCAACATCCATTTTCTTGAAATTTAATGGCTAGGATTAGTTACTTATTACAACCATTAAATTCCAAGAAAATGGATGATGAAGATGAAGAGTAACTCTCTTAGACTTACTCTTGGAGTAAGTGGATCCCTCCTCTTTTTTTATATATAAAATTTTCCTCTGCTTTTATCCTCATCTGTTCAGAAAGTCTAATGAAGCATAAAATTAGAGAATATTTTTTGAACAGGAATAAGAATTATATAAGAATTGAAAATTTTGATTGACAAAGGCAAGGGCAAGCATTCATACCTCAATGATTCCACCACACAACCAGCCAAATGATAAGTAATGATAAAACTGCTCCTTGCCTGGTTCAGTCTCAGGTACTGACTCACAAATGCGATTTAAACATCCATCCCAATCAAACATCAAAAGAGGGTCTTCTTGAGCTATGCCCCCCATTGCATTGTGCAAACCAGATGTATGGTTAAGCACATGATGAACCTGAAACAGAAGATTAAAACATTCTTAAATGTTAACGTGTTTATATTTATATTAGATTTGTAGAATGTAGAAGATCATTGTGCTGGCGCAATGGCGCACACACTACCCTTTCTCATATGCCCCACACATGTCAGCTCAAGAACTAAAATTTGCAAAAATCTCTCAAATGAAGCTATTTTTTATGATCAAGTTGTCCTCCATATTGCCTCCAGTCCGGTTTTTTATGAGGACCAAACATATTGAAGTGGACTGTCGTTTTTTTATAGAAAAGGTGCTCTCTGGCCTTGTAGTGTACAATCACCAACTATGTCAACACTAATAACCAGCTAGCTGATGAGTAATGTTATATCCCCCTATCTTATAAAGAAAGTATTAAATGAAAAGTAAATGCATTTATTGCACTAGGTTTGTAGAATTTAGGAGATTATTGTGCTGGCCAAATGGCCAACACACTAGAATGCATATATACACGTGTCTTGTACCCTTTCTCATTAGAAAATTATTAACACTTTTTTTTCAGCATTTCTCTCTTTAGTTTCTCTCTCTCATTTCACCATTCCTTTCTCATTATTATCATTAAAAATAATAGCTACAGAACTTAAGTAGGGAGAAAATATCAATATTAGACCTTAATGACATCCTTCCCATTTGATCCAAATCCTGGCCAAATATTTGCAACATTCTCTTCAAGGTTTAGTTGTCTGCAAGATAACAAGCAAGCAGATACTTATTTCAGGTTAAAAGCACCGAACATGAGTATATGATGTTAGAATGTTCATTGTGTAAGAAAGTATGATTTTAAATTTCAATTACAATTTACAAACAAGTATCTTAATTAAATCGAAGTATACATTTCTGACTAACAAAGCTAGCACCAACACAGGTACTTACTTAGTATTTAAAACTTAACACAAGAAATCTGAGATTTACATACAACAATTAGATTCCATGGCTATCAATTCTTGATCAAATAATTCAGCATATAACAAGATAGTCAAACAATATGGAGAAAACATGTGTCATGTCATAAGTCATAACTTAGCAAAGCGTTCTTTGAAATCAGCATAAAGGTGGAATTACTTATGGAGGGAAAATTAACATATGCTCACATGTGGGTGTGAATCAATGAATGGTGAGGAACATAAACAGCGACTTTACTATTCCAAACACATTTTTTATGACCTTTCCTCTTCTAATGAACATATGATTCAGGTAGTCTACTTCTGTTCTGCTCAGAAATGTTACACAAAGGCAAAGAAATTGCAAGTATGTCCCTTAAATTCTTTGTCCCTTCCCCCTTATATGTTCTACTTACACATCATTCTTTTCTTTTTAGATAAAAGTAAGAAAGAATTAAGGTGGATAACAGGATTAGTCTCTTCACCATTCTGGAGTGTTTATGTGTAAATCTTTTTTCCATTTCCTAACTCATTCATTGCATAGAGCTACTTTCCATCTTGATAAAACCCTTTGGAAGTTCAAAGCTCCCTCCAAGGTCAAGTCTTTTATTTGGACTACAATGCTTCGTACAATCATTATTGATGACGTGTTGCAGGATGGTCGGCTACATAAGGCCCTTTCCTTTGATGTGTGTGTTGTGTGTTGCCTGCTCAAAATCCGTTCCTATCCATTCTTACCCTGCTACTGTTTCTCTATGGAATTCTTTGGTTTTTTTGTTGGTTGTGCCTTAGGTCCCCGGACATTTTTTTATGGATAGCTTTCATCATTCTGGTCCAACTAAAGAGGCTAAATCTGTGTAACAATTTGCAATCTATGCTACACTTCGGTGCATTTGGTTGTCCCATAACACTCATATCTTATAGCAGGTCTCCTTGAAACAACAGATAATTAGGGATAAGAATAGGCATTTGACTTTTATTTATAGTAGTTAAACGTGTACAATGGGACCTGTTGCAAAGTGGTTCTGCTCGTACTCATAGCAGCACTAATCATGGGAAATTTTAGCCATCTTGACTGCTATTCTGCCATGTTCAAGAACCCTAATTCTATCCCTGGAACGCTGTTGTTTTGTGATGTTCTAGAGGTGAAATCTTGGGACCCCCTCCCACAGTTTTCATTTAATCAAAACAGAAATCTTATTTTCCCTTTCTCACTTCATTTGCACGTCCAACAGTGCAAATGTAGCCCTTCTCTCCAACGAAGACCCACCTTTCCATGGCAACATTTCTGGCATCGGCCAGCCTTATCTAGCCATTTCCCAACAACTCATCACTGTTCCAGCAAACCTGTAACGTGTACATAAATTATGAATAGCCTTTAATGTTAGGTATTTTCTTTTCCCCACTTATATGTATGTGTAGTATAATTTATGTGTATCTTATAAAATATCAGAATAGCAGTCATCCTGCTGCCGGCCACAGCATTTTTTGGGGTCATCTACTCCACACCACAATTTGGGGTTGACTACTATGCTTCCATGTAGTGTAAATTGTAAGGCAAATGATCTTTTTAAGGGATTGCCTAACAGAAATGTTCAGAGATTGGACTGTGTTGCTGCATTAATATTTTTTGTTTTTTCTTTGTTTTGTGTTTCGATCTTACATGGTGGAGGATTCCTTACCATCCAAACTTATTGTAATTTCTTCTTTCATTAAAGGGGAAAAAAAACAAAGCCTATGATAAATACTAAATGACAATGCCTATCCAAACCACTAAGCTTATTTTACATATTCTCTGAAGACAACACTAACACTACAAGAGCCTATCAAGCAACAAGCTATACATTCTGTTGTGACCATAAACATTTCATTCAAGGAAGGAGAAAATGCAGAGCATTAGCAGCTAATATTGATGACATTAATTTTAAAATCATTTGAAGGTAATAATCAGAGAAAAACTACGAATAAGATAAAGCTATCTTGGCATGAACTATTAGACAGATGTCAGTTTAGTAGTCAATACCATGTAAATCAGCACAGCCCCACTAACCCTTTTTTCTATGAGAAATGAAAACTTCATATGTCCAACAAACAAGAAATTACAGCAACCAGTTCAGAGGTGCACAAACTATATGGTCATAGCATGTTACAACATACCCATTGTCAACCAGCCAATGTATCATTCCTGCTGTGATACCCTTTGTAACAGAGAACACGGGAAAAAGGCTATCAGGCTTAACTGGACGTGGATCATATTTACCAAGCACTCCTGCAGCAGTGTCAATAATGACCTCTCCATCTTTGTAGGCACATACCTTTAAGAGATTATGAGAAGTTATTAAGACAATTGACCAAATACTTGAGCTATTTGATTGACTCTAGACATCAAATGCAACAACACCAACAATAAGTGACAAGAAGAACGTGAACCCTCAATTATGTTTAAACCAAAATGGAACACTTTGCTCAACAACAACAGTACTGGATCATACCAGTAATACATGTCAAAACAAAGTTAGATTCTGCTAACTATGGACTCTTGATCAATATATAATATGTATATGTATACTTAATATTTGAGGCAGGAAAGAATATTTGAGAGAATAAAAACAGAATTGATATGCAGGATGGTTACAAAGGAATAAACACAGAATGCAATTTGTAAGGAAAAATAATTAAGCTAAGTATATTTCTTAAGTTGCAATGTATGTTTTTGGAAAGTGGAATTATTATTATTATTATTATTATTATTATTATTATTATTATGTGATCTTATGTGATCACAAATGTGATCCCAATTCCCAACAGTATAAATGTTCAGATACAATCATAATTCATCAACTGAAATTTCAGATTAAGTTCCATGAAAATATGGCTTATTTTGGTTTTAGTCACCATTTAATGTGCGAGTATACGCTGATACATGGTGAGTCAATTCATGCATTCCCTATATGAAAAACATGTTGAAGTTGTTTACAAAATTCTTTGATACCTAAAAGGCACACCAAGAAAAGGTCTATTCTTCAGAAAACACGAGAAGAGAGGAATTTAGGTATATATTGATGCTGATTGGGCGGATTCTGTTATGGATAGAAGGTCAACATCAAGATATTGCACCTTCCTATGGGTTAAACTTGTCACATGGAGGAGTAAAAAACAAAACGTTGTTGCTAGGAGCAGTGCTAAAGCTGAGTTCAGATCGATGGCTCAAGGAATATTTAAGGTTCCATGGCTGAAGAGAGTAGTTGAAGAACTTGAAAAAACAATAATTTTTCCTATGCAGCTATATTGTGATAACAAGGCTGCGATAAGGCATAGCTCATAATCCAGTCTTACATGACTGAACAAAACATATTGAGGTTGACAAACACTTCATAAGATTGAAAAAGGAGAAATTTGCATTCCATTTGTTCCAACCACTCAGCAGATTGCAGATGTTTTACCAAGGGTCTATTAAAACAACTGTTCGAACATTAGGTTACCAAGTTGGGCATGATAGATATCTGATGAGGACCCAAAGCCCAAGGTGACTAAGGTGTACGTAAGGAGAGGGAGGAGGTTTGATGCACCTGACCAAGTCTAGGAGAGAGAAATTGCCCAATTCACTGCCAAGCTGGCAGTAGTAGTGGAGGGAGGGCATGTGAGTTGGTTGTGTGGAGAGATAATATTAGTGGAGGAAATCATAGGGAGAGGTAGGCTGGAATTTGGAATTGGGGCCTTAGGAGAGACTAGGCCTCTCAAACACCAAAGAGTTTTCTGATTCATCTTCTTTCTATTTTCCGATTGTAAACACCTCTATACCCAGGACTTGAATTCTTTGATCAGGCCCGTTTATACATGATATTATGATAATATATGTTCTCTCTGTTTTTTCCTTATCATTTTTATGGTTCCCATCATTTGGGTATTGATAAGAACCTTGGGAGAACCACACCACAAAAGCTAGTTGTTGTAGTTGGAGAGCCCAAGGCCTTACAAATCCTACTCTAGATATTGCCCTCTCTCCGCTACTACTGCCAGCTCGGCAGTGAATTGGGCAATTTCTCTCTCCTAGACTTGGTCAGGTGCATCAAACCTCCTTCCTCTCCTTACATACATCTTAGTCACCTTGGGCTTGGGCCTGGGCTCTGGGTCCTCATCAATATCATTGCACCAACTTGAGGGGGAGTGTGGATAAATTAGGAATGTTAGCATTTTATGATTCTGAATAAATTAAGAAGATAAAATCCTATAATTAAGGAAATGATTAGTCAATCCCAAGTCATGGAATTTACCTTCCTATTTTTTTCTCTTTTCTATTTTATGGAATTCTAAATCCCTATGAATTATGATTAGGGGATTTGTCTCCCTATGTTTTTCTTATTTAAGTTGTACTTCTTAGCTGTTAACATTTGAATCAATAAAGAAATTATTTCTACAAATAAATTAAGAAAAACGACTTGCACCTGGATTCCAAGTATTTTATCATTATTTCCCATCTCAATTAAAAGCTGCCTCAGCTTGGATTCTACATCAGAATGGACTGGTGAATCAAAAATCCATCTATCATTTACTGATGGTCCTTTATTAATGTACCTGGCAAGTGTACCTCAGTTCAGCCACAAATGAAACAAGCAAGTAATAAATACAAAGCAGAAAATTTTCAAAAGACTCACCCACTCAAAACTGATTCTGCAAATGGCCTCATAATGTCCATATATACTATTTGTACATTCATGGTGGAAGAAAGCCCTACATCCACATCAGGTAAGTAAAATAAGACATGGGGAACAAATAAGCATTACACTGGCATCGCAGCGGAAGACAACAGACCTCTTAGAAGATTAAGAACCCTTCCAAATATTACAATATCACCAGGAAATGCATCAACCTGAAAATATTTTTAAGAAAATTATCATTGTATCTAAAATACAATCAGTAGCATAATTCTGGAACAGGGGAAAAAATGCAAGTTTATATCTGAACTCACAGGATTAAAGCGTTTCATTTCTTTTTTGTCAAGGTTCATTTTCTCCTGTATAACCTTCATATTTCTGTCCCTTTGATCGGCTAGAGATTTCATTGTTTTCTTAGTAACAGAAAAATACACCATAATTAGGGAGAAGTTAAATGTTTGAAAATGGAAGAAACCAAAGTATACTTCAGGAGCTAAAGGCATACTTACATCGTATTCATTTGCTGGTGTTGTCGCACGAAAGAATAAAGTTGTTACTTCCATTGCCTGCTCTGGTATGTCCAGACGCAACTTAAGCCCCATTTCTGCAAAGGCAGACAGAAGGGCCACATGGTCCCCCTTTAACAAAAAGGCTTACATACTCAGTCATTGTTTAGAAAGATCATTTGGAGCAATTAAGGAAAATATTGCAAATACTAACAATCCTATAAAAACTGTAATAGAAAAAAGTGAAAAAAAAAATTTAAGTAAAAATGAACCAGACAAATTAAAAGTATTTGTTCCTGAATCACACAGACACTTTGTGATTGTGAACTTTCATGACTGCATGAATACAAAACCACCCATACTCAATCAAAAAGCTTATTTTGTTAGGTGCCTAGGTGAGGTTGGGAAAATGGCATTTGCATCTCTAATAAATAATAATCCCTTTAAAAGCCAACTTGCTGTGGGGAACAAATTACCATTTAAAAGCCTCCATTATGTTCTGCTCAACTTATCATCAGAAAAATCGAGAAAATGTAAGTCATGACGGTCTAAGTACAGCCCAATTTGTGAAAGAGTGGCTTTAATACCATGTCAAATATATCAACCAAAACTGTTAAGCTATTACTAATACTAATAGATAAAGCCAAATAAATTTATCTAAAAACATTATTACTTAATATAACTACTAAACCACAAAAAATTTCACAAGCACATGTTCATCTAAACTTTGGCCTGATAAGTAGCACTCAATTTAAAGCACAACACTCTAAAGCCAAAGATAGGATGGGCTAGCTGCTTAAGTCACTTTGCAATAAGAATGGGGGTGAGATAGGCAACAGGTAGCTTTCATCCAAGCCAGCCCAGCCACAAGGAATCAAGAGATCTTTGCCAGAAAATGACAATTATAACCACTACATAAACAATATATATGATATTATTAGTATCCATATAATCATGAACAGCACAAAAGCCAGAACCAACCTCAGCAGATGCCAAAAACATCTTTGCAAGTGCTTGCTTAATGGTGCTTGATAGTTTCTTCGTAAGCCCAAAGTCAAGTAAAATAGGACGATGTGGAGATTCCTTGCTCACAAGAAAATTTCCTATGATGATTCCAGTGAGAGAGCCAAAATAGTTCATGAGCACATGGAATAATCAAAAGTGTTACAGATTGATCTTATAAAGTTTCTACAACAAATTGAAAATGCCATAATTGTGCACATCATTTGCACTTGTGTACACAAGCACAAATGTAGAGGGAGGTAGAGAGTACCTGGATGAGGATCACCATTGAAAAACCCATCAACATATATTTGGTGGGCATAGGCACGAGTAATCTCCTCAACAATCTTTTGTTTATTTACTCCATAAGCTTCTAGTGATTCTAAATCATTCAACCGAATGCCATCCATGTAATCCAAAACAAGGACTTTTTCTGTAGACTATCATTGGAAGTAACCAGATTATATAAATAGGAAAAATTATGGCAAAAAGATACAAGAATAAGAAGAATAAACAGGAAGCACATTTCATTTTGAACCCCTAACAAACTTAAGGTACCAACACTTATCCACCACTGGAAATTTGCACTAAACATGATATAAGAACACATTAATAAGCTAATCGGCGTATAATTATGGAGAAAAAATCATTTTTTTTCTTGGTATGGGACCTTGTTGGGAAATATGTAAAATTCAGGTTACTTGTATTCTCACATAGAAATACGTAAAATATGTGAATATGTCTAATCAGGTCTGGACATGCTAATGAATGGCATCATGTCCTCATTCTAAGAAGGACTTTAAAAAAATTACAAATAAAAGGGATCATTTGTTTCACACAACTTTCCCTTAATATTCTGTGATGCCTGATATCATCATTGCATTTGAATATTTCAATCTAATATTTTATAGATAGAATATACCTGAATTACATCTGGGATTAAAACATCCACTCTATTGGCACTCATATTTCCATCATATTGGTTTCTGCAGCCAAGATTTTTAGCCACCGTTCTAGTGTTTTCTACAGAAACAGATGTGTTAGTAAGAGACACACTTTAAGTGGAGGGACGGGGGAGGGAAGGGGGGAATGAAATCAATAAAGCCTGATTGTTGAGATGAGTCTATAGAGAGAATGCTAAAATCACCACATCCACACAACCCCCCTCCCCCTAAAAGAGAGAGAGAGCAAACAAGAGAAGTAATCAGCATAAAAGTTGGAATTGTGGTAGATTTATTTATTTGGATATGTTGGTTTTGGAATTTCTTGGAATTTGAGCTAAGGGTCCAATTCAACACCACAAAACCAGCTTATAAGGTGAGGAGTGAGGACTGTCTAAGCCTTATAAGCACTACTTAGGTCATATCTCTAGGCTAGCTATTTTTTGGTTTCTGCCAGCTGTCTATTTAATTCTATTAATCTGTTGTAAGACATATATCTCAATAACGGTTATAACTGTAACAGCTGGCATCTGTTAGGGTTTCAAGCTTCTGCACTATAAATATACAAATGTAAGTAGAAGTTCTGTGTTGTATAATTGATATCTTTCAAAAACACAAAATATTCTCTAAAATTCTCTTTCATTCCAATACACAACAAGGAAACAAATTCTTAGAATTTGGACTTGGAGCCTAACTCAATCTCACAAAAATGGCTTGTAAGGTAAGGACTGCCCAAGCTTTATAACCTCTATTTAAGTCATATCTCTAGTCATGTGAAACTAAACACAACCCTTGAGGCTGCAATTAAGGTAGCCCCCAAAGAAGCCGCAATTAAGGTCGGCTAGGGGTGACAACAATTAAGGCTGCTTTCCAACACTCCCCCTCACGCCCAAGGCTACCAACCTAGGGTGTGGTAATGCAAGTGGCCCAACAATGAATCTAAGATAGGCTCTGATACCATCTAAGAATTTGGACTTAAGGCTTAACTCAACCCCACAAAACTGATTATAAAGGTGAGGACTGCCCAAACTTATAAGCTCTATTTAAACCATATCTCTGGTTGATGTGGGACTAAACACCACCCTTGAAGCTACAATTAAGGCAGCCCCTAAAGTGGCCGCAACTAAGATGGGCTAGGGTTGACCGTAATTAAGGTGGCTTTCCAACACAAATACAATACTTGTCAAAACAAAACAAGCCATCAATAACTAGAACTCAATAATTTCTCAACATATCAGCCAAAGAAAGCCATTAGGAAAGTCTATGCTAAACACCAAAGAGACTGAAAACATTTCTGCCTATGAAAGTTCTGTAAAGAAAACTTCTTGAAAATCCAAGCACTTATCTCCAACAAAATACACCAAAGATATTTTCAAGCATAAATTTAGATCTATTACATCAAATTCAAACTTTAGAAAAGATCTGAAAATACCAGCTTCATGAATGAAGTCAAGTTCCTTAGGAGCTTCTTTGCACCATTCATCGATCATAGGATTAAAGTTATATTGTGGCTCAGCCCATGCAATCCAGTCAACAACTGACTTTGCATTTTTTAAGTCCTGAAAAAACAAATGTAGGTACAAAAACCTTTTGAAAGGCTCCATGGACCTCTATATCCATACATCCCAAAGGATAAAAGAAGCAAACCTCCAGTATAATTGTCTTGATACCATCATGTTGAACTTTAACTACCACTTCCTGTCCATTGAGCAGAGTTGCACGGTGGACTTGTGCTATCTGCATAAAATATGTAGCTCGGATATGATTCACTCCACTCAATCAAGGAAAACACTTAACTTATAAAGATTCTTATCCAAGTTATATAATCATCCTCTAGTAGCAAAAATATTCTTAGGATCTTACCGATGCTGTTGCCAAAGGTTCGTTGACAAAATCAGCAAATAACTCATCCATTGATTTCCCCAACTCTTTCTGTATGGTGCCATAGACCTTGCATATATAAACTATATTTAGAAGTCTAGTAGCAATAGTGATTCAAGAAATAAATTGAAATTCTCAAGCAGGTTAGAAAATCAGGGCCCTTATTCTTGTTCATGGACTGTGAAGTCCAAACTAACAGTTCCATTTTCAACAGCAAAGTGAGAATTTCACCGCCAACAAAAGTACGAAAACAAAAAACTTTGAATTCTTATACTAGCCACTTAATGAACAAAAATCATCTATAATGCTCAAAAAATATGCAGGATTTTTTTATATTAAAACAACATAATGTAAATTGTTTCCTAAAAGTATTTTTCTTCTATAACATAAACTAAAATATTTTTTAAAATAAAAATATTTGAAGAAAAACCTCTTCCAAGGGTCGAGGAGGAAGAGAGTCCTGTAACTGCCTCAAAAGACGTATATAAGCAGCAGGAAGCACATCTGCACGTGTTGACATATATTGCCCAAGTTTAACCCATAAGCCTTCCATCTCTATTATCAAATTTAGAACACGCTTAGCATTACGCTCGTGAGCCTTCTCCCACAATGCAGCTTGTTTAGATTTGCTAGTCCATTTCTCTCGGTGTTGTACACCCTATAGATATAAATTCAAGAGAGTAAAAGTTCAATAGAATTATTTATTTAAACAGAAAATAAAAATTTGGAGTAACGAAACTCACCTTATAATCTAGGTATACTATTACTGCCATTGTAAATACTCTAACCCGTCTCTTGTAAATATCTCCCCACCCCATTCTCGCAGGCAAGCTACAACACAGAATGACGGTTAAGGTTAATTTTAAGGCCAAAGATACAGATACGGAAGACTAACTAGACTGAAAAATACATATTTCGAGCAAATCAAAAAACAAGAGAGTCAAACAAACAATAATAGAGTAACAAATGCCCATTAAGCATTTTAACTAAATAAAGCTCTACAAGTTGATTATTGAAGAAAAAGATTCAAGAAAAATACAGAAAGAGCATGTAGAGTAGTGCAATGCTAGTAACTAGTAAACACATTGAACAAAACAACTGAGATTATTAAATATCTCAATATACACAATACTTAGCTCAAATTTATTTAAATTAGTATTTCCAATGTTAAAATAGATATAAAAACATTAATAGTCCTTTGCATAACAACTTAAGCTTTTGAGTTAGTTGGTCCATGAAATGGTATTAGAACTTATATGACCAAGTGTTCAAGTGTTGTGCTTTAGCACATGGTGAAGACCAAAGATAGACATTATCCACAGTACAAGCCCAAAGGCTCTTATGTGCAGGACTGTGCTAGGGATGTTTTAAAGCCACATTCATGAGCCTTTACCCAGTTGCTTATGCTTTTAGGAGAGTTGGTGATTGATAAAGTCTCAGAGATTCTATGACCAAGTGGTCAAGACTCAAGAGTTTGATCCTTGCCACCCCATTCTTCTAAATAAAAAAGTCAAATTTCAGTATAAGGTAGGGTTGACTTATGCATTGTCCATGCTTTAAACCCAAAGGACTATCATCTAAGGGACTTTTGTGTGAGGCAAAACATCAAAATATAAAACCATTCACAAGTATTCACGTAATCGCTTAAGTTTTTAGGAGGGTTGATCCTTGACATCCAGGGATCTTTCAAGAAGGCATTCAGTACATTGCACAAACATTTTAACATCTGTATCAAATATAATGGATTCCACCAAACAAATTCTTAATGACTTTTAAATTTTAAAAGCAATGTCAAAGGCGCCTTTTATTTCCCTACATCCACAAAAATCCGGTACACTATATTTTCATCTCAAAATACCAGCACCAGCCACCTCCTAATAGTTAGGAGTCAATGTCCTGAACAGTGAATTGGAAATATTCAAAGACAAGAAAAGCAGGCAGTGTAAAAAGCTAATGAACCTGGGTTCGAAAATAAAAATATATATAAATCCACAAAATAAGATAATACGAAAATAAATACATTAATCTGGGTTCCAAGATATACACTCACTCAACAAACAGGAAAGTCCATGAACACAACAAAACTTTGTCACAGACGCGAAATTAAGTCTAGTTAATAGTATAAACTGCCACTACTGTGCACTTCTTCCCAGTAAATTTTCAAGAATGCCATCGAAAATTTAACTCGTACGCCATCCCCATTGCAAGAGGCTCATTTCTTAGACGCAGAGAAAAATTTTCATCCCAAAATTATGGATCATTTCTTAAACCCAAAGTAAAGTTTTCATCCCAAAATTGAACAATCCCAAAATTCATATCCGTCACAATAATAATAATAATAATCATGTGCAAGGCAGAACCGACATTTCAGTCGCACATATTCAATCAACCATGTATCAATCCATCATCATCGATGATTAAATTCCAAATCAAATTCGAAAAAAATATCGAAATTCAAGCAAAATTGAAAACATCCACACGACGAATCCGTTACCGTTAGCAGCGAACAAACAATTAACAGAGAGACAATTCAATTCATCAGTGAGAACTGAAAAGTATCGAAGAAGAGTTGATGAAAATTCAGATTGTGTCGTTTTGGAAAAAACGGAGAGAAAGTGTGGTGCGGTTATTTACCTGAAAGCCTTGGAAAGAGCACTAAGTAACTGCTTGGACGAGAAAGTGTGGTGTGTGGGAATGAGGTAGCAGTAGGAAAATGAAAATATAAATAAATAAATAAATATAATATAATAAGAGAAAGGATTTTTTCGGGAAATCGAAACGACGGGTGCGTCAATGTCGTGTACTGGGGATTGGAATTTTCGCAACTCGTTTGCTTGCCAACCAGGAAAAGTGTACGAGGCTTCCTCACCAAAATGTGGAAAAGGAGAAAAATCAATGCCTTTTTTTCTCTTTTCGATCCTTTGGCTCGCGGAATTGGACTATTCAGGCGCGTTTACGTAAGCATGATACACGTCTCGTTTTGTGGACCATTTTATGCTGTATTGCTTTTGCCTTTTTTTTTATTAGATACACTTCCTTTTTGTTAGATAGGAGAGAAATTTTGATACTGGAATCTTGATTTTCTGTATTTGGTATTTATTTTAAAAAAATAATATTTTTGGAAAATAATGTTTTTCCGAAATGGTTTTTAACTAGATTTTTAACTAAAACTTTCTCATTGGAGGTGAGAATATAACTTTTTCGAGTTAATTTTTTTTTAGTAAAAATATTACGTTACTTTTGTTAGACTATTTAATGTGATAATAATAATAATAATAATAATAATAATAATAAATTTATGAATCTATTCATAGGTTCAGAGTATGTGTGGCAAATAATAATAAATTTATGAATCTATTCATAGGTTTAGAGTACACGTGGTGAACCAACATAGTGTGGTATGCTTGGTAGATAACTTTGTCTCTTAAGTATGTGGTCATGAGTTTGACATTGAAAGTTCAGCTGACATCATGTTCTGAGTTCTTCAAAAAGATGAAAATACCTCAAACAGAGCTACTACCTTACAATGAAGATCTCATTGGATTTTTTGGCCACCACATTACCCCAATTGGGTATGTAAAATTACATGTTATGTTTGGAAACAAGAACAGTGGTCATATGTGTAACACCCTAAGGGCATTACCATAGTTACACTTAAGGTTTCTAAGGACGTGAAAATTTAAACACATTTGTACAACATTACCATGCAGAAGCCAACAAATAAATATATAAATACAACTCTATTCCATATATCATTAAATACAACTTGTTCCTTATACATGGGTATCATACATTATATATGTAAATACATAGAGATATAAAATAACTAAACTACATCTTCCATGATAAGGCTCCATGCTCCGACAACACACACCATCACCTGCTTCTTGAAAAGAGGGAACATGAAGGGGTGAAACATAATATCTTAGTGAGTGCTCTAAGGACTCTACGGTTGGGTTAGACACTCTTACCCGAACAACCCATACATGTATCTCTCATGGCTTTACCCTCACTAGATATCTATCACATCTTTCATTCCTACGGTCGCACCTATACCTTTCACTCATGACACATTTTACGTACTTCTCTCTTATTCTCACACATCCTCTCCGTCTCTACTTCATCATTCCTTTAAATTGTCATCCTTAACAGCTACATTTCACACCACACTCTTATCTAACATACTCAATGTTCCTTAGGCTCTACTATCTTCTCCCTTTAACAATTAGATCATTTGACAGGATCAATGTAACATCACTATTATTCTAGGATATTCCTAGCATCCACCTTAACTCACGTATTCTTATTTCTCTTTTTGTACTTACCCACTCTCATCATTTGTCTGACAACTAACACGCATCCCGATCCCTTATAACATGAACAACAAACATACACTCACGCACACCTTATTACTTTATTTGTCCACATCGCAAGTCACAATGACTATTCTCAACCTTACAATACAATGACATAAAATAGAAAACATATGCACGTTTCACACAATTTCATCACAACACAGTCCAACTCATTATACTACAACATTATGCTCATGCATGACATGTCCCTAACTCTATACCCAATGCTCATGTGGTACCATATCTAACTCAGGAGAATAGTCCAAGAGTGCGGGTCTACCCATAAGAAGCGTCATCGACGTCGATGCCTTCGGCATAGACTGCACTACATAGAATGATATCCGCATGTGGCTGCCAGGGTGACCCAACTTTGCAAGTACGCTCCAATTCATGGGATCAACATGAGCTAACAGAGTTTCCACACCAGGTCTCTCAAACCCCCAAGGTCCAGGCTAAACCTGTCGTAACCCCCACCTTCTTGGTTCACTTTTATTCAACAACTCTCAGATGTTATGATGCATGTCTCAAAGATTCATGCACACATTGGTTCCATTGAACCTCACATTGCACATAGGTGAGCCCATCCTCGCCTCTCACAGGCTAGGTCACTCATCCTAATGGCATCCAACAACACTTCATAGCATGTCAATCACACATTTAAAATGAATAATTACATAAGAAAATGAATATAAATCACAGTCACAACAAAACTGGGTCCTGGACTCAAAGCTAAACAAAAGCACCAGAGTTGAACGGACGCTGGTCATTGGATGCTATCATTGGAAACTGGTACGCTGGTAATTGGACGCTGGTCACTAGACGCTGGTACGCTGGCAATCGGACGCTGGTCTGCAGAATCGGACGTTGGTCTGCAGAATCGGACTCTCGCATGATTTACGACGAACAGAACATCGTAACATGGTTTTCTGCATAACCCAGGGCTTCCCAAAGGATCCCAAACATCCAAAAACATGCCTCAAAGGTTTAAGGACAATTCCCAACACTTACAAGACTATTCCAAGGCAAAAACAACAAATTATAACCACAAATTCATACAATTTCATCTTAGATCACAAATTCCCCAAATCCCCATGAACACAACATGGGTAAAACTCAACGCAACATAATAATCAATCTCAAGGGTATAAAAAAGGGGCAAAAACTCCAAACATCATACTCGAATCAATCAATTAACACAACCTACCCTTAATTTCTCATAATCAACTCAAAAACATCAATTCCTAACTTAGGGTAGCAAGAAGGGGAAAAAGGGGGAAGAGGTGAATCCAACAATAAGGAGAGGTTGGGAAAACAAAGGGAAGAACACTCACCTAGATCGAGGCACAAAGGAGAGCTCCGGCTTGAGCCTCCACGTTCCTTCTTCCTTATCTTCTCTTCTTCTCCTTTCATTTTCTCTATTCTCTCTTCTTTCTCTATTTCTCCCAAAACTAAACCTAATGTCTTACTTTTCCCTTCTCATAGCACTTAGATGGGCAAGGTTTGGGTGGGCTTAGCCCCTTATTGGACCATAGTCACTCTTTTAGGCCTTATCATCATATTATCACTAATTCCTAATACTAGAGCACTTCCACCATAAACAACAAACATAATAATAACAACATTAATACAATATAAGGTAACAATACTAACAATAATACTAAACACAAAGTCACAACAATAATAATCACGACGAGCATAATATAATATCCACACCAATTATAATACAATGACTAATAATAAATAAGGTTTAATAAATTTTTAGTCCTTGCAATTTAGCATTTTTTTACTTTTTGTCCTTGCAATTTTTTTTTTGGTTTTAGTCCTTACAAATTATGTTTGTTTTGTTTTTCGTCCTTAAGCGGTTTAGATAGAGTTTTTTTCACTGTTCAAAGCGCTTTTTTTTTATTGTTCAAAGCATTATCTAAACCACTTTAAGGACAAAAAGCAAAAATATAATTTGCAAGGACTAAAACCAAATTTTTTTTTGCAAGAACGAAAAACAAAAAAGCGCTAAATTGCAAGAACTAAAAAGGTATTTAAGCCTGACAATAATAATATTATTATCAATAACTCTAAATATAATGCACATGGAGCACACACGTAAGGAACACATGCACACACACCGGACATAACCAATAATATAGCATAATGATGACAACAATAATAACAAATATATTACGAGCAATATAACAAGGTCCTAATAAGGGTTCTCCTTAAAGTATATTCCTAGTACTCAAAACTTGGGGTGTTACAATATGATTCATAGTGGTGGATATCAAATTATCCTACAATGCCATACTCAGAAGGTTGACGTTAAATGCCTTAGGAGCTGTCATCTCAGCAATCAATTTGGCAATAAAATTTCTAAGTGAGAATATGCAAGTAATAATGCTGAAAGGAGATCGGAAGAAAGCAAGAGAATGTTACAAAGACTCCTTAAAAAAGATGGAAGAAGAAGACATGGATTATGAGCCAAGACAGGGAAAGTCGGAAGTAATGTTGACATAATTGGATTGTAGAGAATAAAGAAAGCAAAATGGACACCACGACCAGAGCCTAGTGAGGAGTGCATTCCCCTAATAATAGGGAAAGAGGATGACCAAACAACCTCAATAGGAGCCGACATGGATGAGAAGATGAAGGAGGAGTTGTCCTCATTCCTAAAAGAAAACATGGACGTGTTTGCATGGAAGCCAACTAATATGTCGGGCATGAATCCAAATCTTTCATGTCACCGTCTAGCAGTTAATCCATCTGTAAAACTAGTTTGTCAAAGAAGAAGGAAAATGGCCCTAGAACAACTTTAGGAAATTGAAAAACAAGTTGGAGAGCTGTTAGACGTCAGATTCATAAGGGAGGTCAAATACACCACTTGGCTAGCTAATCTCATGCTTGTCAAAAAGCATAATGGCAAGTGGCGAATGTGTGTTGACTACACAGATTTGAATAAGCAATGTCCAAAGGATTCATATCCATTGCTCGACAAAGACAAATTAGTCGATGGGTCATCTAGATATAGATACCTGACCTTCATGGACGCTTATTCGTGATACAATCAAATTCCTCTGCATTCCGACGATCAAGAAAAGACCATTTTTATGATTGAGCACACTAATTATTGCTACAAAGTCATGTCTTTTGGGCTAAAAAATGTTGGTGCAACATATCATAGGATAATGAATAAATTTTTTGAAAAACAAATAGGGCGGAACCTTGAAGTATATGTGGATGACATGATCATCAAGAGTACTACCCTGAAGGAACATATAAAAGATTTAAAGGAGACTTTTGCACAATTGCACAAATACAACATGCATCTGAACCCTCACAAATGTGCATTCGGGGTATCTGCAAGAAAATTCCTAGGGTTGTCAAAATGAGGTATTGAGCTCAACCCGGACAAATGTCGAGCTATACTGGAAATGCAAACACCTAGAGCCATCAAAGACATTCAAAAATTCAATGGGCCACTTGCTGCGCTTACGAGATTTGTTGCAAAGTCGATAGAAAAAACACTACCCTTTTTTCAGCTCTTGAAGAAAGATAAGTTGTTTTAGTGGACAGAGGAATGTGAAAGAGCCTTTCAGCAGCTCATAGAGACACTATCATCTCCACCTATCCTCACAAAGTCAAAACCAGGAGAAATTCTCTATCTGTACTTGACTGTCGCAGAAAAGGCGATAAGCACGACGCTAATAAAAGAAAATGGAAATACACAAAAATTGGTATACTTTGTCGAAAGTTCACTCCAGAATGAAGAGTTATACTATCCTAAAATTGAGAAAATAGTCCTACATTAGCTTCAGCTTTTGCATTCAATATATTTAGTTTATTTATTTAGAAAGACAACTAATACTACTATTTAATATTTTTAACTATTATTTCCCTTTGTTAATGTTATTATTATATTTTTTATTGTAAGAGAAAAATATCGAAAAATCTTTCTACATAATATATATATATATATATATATATATATATATATATATATATATATTATCAAAAGATTAATTAATATATTTCACTCTTTAGTTAGAAATATCTATGTCATTTTATGTATTTATATTTTTTTCTAACTTTTTACACAACCAAATAAAAAAAAAGGAAACATTTCTTTTCACTTTCTTTCTTGTCAAACAACCTAAAAATTCATCTCACTTTCTATTCCTTTTATTTACTTCTTCTTTCTTTCCTTTCACTTTCTTCCATAATGTAATTAGAGTGTAAATCTTTTTTCTTTTACCATATATAAGTGAGGAGTTGCAAACAATCTTCCTTTAATCACACTAAATCATGAAAGAGGTTTGATTTGAAATATGAATATAAAATTTTATATTTTAAAAAATAAAAATATTGTTTAGTATTTTTGAAAAAAAAAATTAATAATTTCTTAAACATTTTGTAAAAGAGTTGTATTATAATTTTTTTATTTTGTAGATTTAAGTCACTAACATCATAAATATTTTTCAACCGTTGAATTCAAGTTTGCTAGTAGTTTTAGCTGAACAGAATACTACAAATATAAATATAGACAAGTAAACGAAAATAGAATATAATAGTTGAAACTATGAGCGTTCAACTTTGAATTCTATTCCTTTGGTCTTCGTATAATTATTTTATAAGTCAACGAGAAAATTAATTTAAATATATTTCTTGTATTGTTAATTTTATTTTAACAATATTATATTATGTGGACTGAAAATTGGGGAGAGAACAAGGTTATGCCCTCGACCACAAGATTGAACAAGCAGTCAAGGACCACCACAACAAAGGAGATGTCTCCGTCACCGAGTCACCGACTACACATTGTGTACTGGCCAAAAATCCTCGAACTAACTAAACATATATATAATTATGCTTCTTTTTTTTTTTTGAAAAAAACATATATATAATTATGCTTAAAATATGTACTATGGCATTTTTAATATAATATGGTAGTTATTTGAAGTTGACCTAACCTTTATCAATGCATAAAAGAGAGAGATTTAATGGGATTTAATTTGATAGAGTTATATTTGTACAATATTTTGATGCGTCCTTTTTAACTTCAATTTAACCTATTAATGAGAAACTTGCTTTCCAACTGGGGGTGGAAATAGGCCAGGCGACTCGTCGGGGGTCTGCTGCCTGGTCCACCAAAGGCCTGGCTTGGCCTATTTATTAAAAAGACTAGGCTTAGACTTTTTGAAAAGCCTTTTTAATTAAAAAATGACAGTCTTTAGGCTTTAAAATAAGCCTATTAAGTCTAACAGATTGGCCTGTTTATATAATAATATATATAATATTATATATTTATATATATTAAATATTACATAAATATAATATAATATATATATATATAATATTTATATTTAATATATATATATATATATAACTATTATTATTAATAATAAGTTTTAAGTTTGAAACGTGTTGTGTTGGATGGACTTCTTTAGTGGCCCATTGTCTCTAGCCCATGGAGAATTGGAAATTGAATTTTCAATTCTCACACATGCAACAATGAATTCGAAACGTCAAGTCCTTTTTTTTATTTTTATTTCAGGCAAGAGTGAAGACCTTTACCTTCGTTGCTACGTATACGCCGAGTCGCTTCACCTTCGCTGCTGGCTTGCTAGGCTGCTACGCACCAAGCCACCAACTCCGCCAAGACACTCCGCGTGCTACACATTGCCTCCAGGTCGGTCGAGAAGGTAGGTTCTCTCTTTTATCTTGTGTGAGTGATATAGAGCAAGGTAGTATTTTGGTCCATATTTCTATAATTCAATCTCACTTCTATAAGTTCTAGCTATCTATCTAGCTTTATCTTAAAAATTATATTTAAAGCATCTTATTTTAAATGAGAAAATTTACATGCTTATCGGACAACTCACATACTTATTTTAAATTGTTGTATAATGAATATATAAGTAGTATCTAAATTGTTGTTTGAAAAGGAAAATTCAAACGTGATCAATATGGCTATAAAGTAATGATAGCAGATAATGATATGTTGTAAGAGCATATTGAAACCGTATATGTTCCACTCATATTAATTATTAGTATAGAAGTACTTAACATTTTGTTGTATGTCTTTCCTTGTACTATTTGTCTTCACTTTTTCTTCATTAGTTTGAATTTTTGTCAGTACAAGATTATGTATGCAGTATGCTCGTTATTGTGCAATTTTTATGAAGTATGTTTTGTGCAATTTTTATTTGACAGCTTGCTTTGTGCAATTTTTTTCTTCTTTTTTTGGTCTTTTGAATAAAAATTCACTTTTCTGTTGTTTGATTGCTTCATTATGAGAAGTGAATTGGTTTGCTATTTATGTGGGCTTTCTTAATTATGATTTGAGTTTTCTATCACTATCATCTAAATATTTCTGCTGTTTGATTTCTTCATTCTAAGAAGTCAAGTGTGAATATGTTTTTTCTATTAATAATTTATTTGCAATCTTGCAAGCCTATTTTCTGAATTTGATGCAAAATGGGTTCCCAATTTGATTCAAGTCCTAATCCCACTCCGGAAACTGCAAATGTTAATTCAAGTCAAGCAAACGTGACAAAGTTGGCAATGATAAACATGAAGGAGAAGAAGAGTGTGTCATCAAGAAGAAGAGGCAAAAGATGTCAATCGTTTGGAATGACTTTGATGAGATTGAACTTCCTGGAGGTGAAAGGAAAGCTGTGTGCAAGTATTGTAAGAGCCACTTATCCACTGGTGGGAAGGGATCCAGCACAACTCATCTTAGGAGGCATGCAATTGGTTGCATGCAAAGGAAGCTATAAATGGCATCAAAAAAGAAACAACAACCAGTCATTCCATTTCCACTTGTTGCTCCAACTAACCTGTTCCTAGTTCCTGGCTGTAGGTACTCTAATGAGAAGATGAGGAAAATTATTGCTACTGCTATTATGATTCATGAATTGCCTTTTAGCATTGTTGAAGATGAAGCTTGGATGTGGGCTTTCCAATACGCAAATTCTGATTTTCAGAAAGTAAGTTGTAAAACAGTTAGAAGTGATTGTTTAAAGATATATGAGGTTGAGAAGAAAATATTAAAGGCACAATTGAAAAGTGTAAGCAAGATTAGCTTAACTACGTATATAAGGAAATCAAGTCACCAAGTAGTTGAGTACATGATTATAACTGGCCATTTCATTGATGAGGGGTGGAATCTTCATAAGAGGGTTTTGAGTTTTATGAAAGTGTCTGCTCCTAGGCGTGGGATCGATGTAGCTGATGAAATTTTCAAGTGCTTGAAGGTGTGGGGGATTGAAGATAAAGTTTTTCAGTGTCAGTTGACAATGTTTCTTATAATGACATTTGCTTGAGGTATGTTAAGGATAATTTATCACTAAGCACAAACTTAGTCCTTAATGGTGAATTATTTCATGTTAGATGTTGTGCACACATATTAAATTTGCTGGTGCAAGATGGACTCACTAAGATCAAACAAGTCATTCACAACATTCGTGAAAGTGTGAAGTACATAAATCATAATGATTCAAGGTTGAAGGCTTTTTGTGATGTTGTTGAACAAAAGCATTTAAAAGAAAGAAAGCTTATTATTGATTGCCCTACAAGGTAATAAAAGTTCTTTATATTATGAATAAATTTTTAGTACATTTATTAATTATTATTGATTATTTGACAAAATACTAAAATTTCTACATTTTTAGGTGGAATTCTACATATCAAATGCTATCAACTGCATTGAACTTCAAGATTACCTTTTCAGCCTAAGCAGAAAGAGAGCCACTTTATACTTATGCTCCTTCACTTGAGGAATGGGAGAAAGTCAGCAAAGTTTGTAGGCTTTTATCAGTGTTTAATCTAGCCACTCATGTCATTTCTGGGAGTGAGTATCCTACATCCAATTTATATCTTGCAGAAATTTGGAGGGTGAAACAAGTACTTGATAACGCAACTGAAGAAGAAGATCTCTTTATGAGAGAAATGGTAGCTCCAATGAAAGTTAAGTTTGACAAATATTGGGGACACTGCAATCTATTGATGGCCATAGCTAGTGTTTTAGATCCTAGGTGTAAATTTCACATTCTTCATATTTGCTTTCCTATGATATTCAAGTATGAAGAACTTGCTGAAGAGAACATGAACAAAGTGCGATCTTCTTTGGAATTATTGTACAATGAATATGTTACTTTGCGTGCTGCAGAATCATCTTCTATTGAAGGGATTGTTAATAGCAGCAACCCTTCTACCAGCTCTGAGAACAAGTCTTCTATCATAACTGGATTTGATGAAATCAAAATTGGATGTTTATCTTGAGGAGGGTGTTTACATTCCTGACAGCAATAACTCTTCTTTTAGTGCTTTGGAGTGGTGGAAGAGCAATAACTTAAAATATAAGGTTTTATCAAAGATGGCAAGTGATATATTAGCTGTTCCAATCTCAACTGTTGCATCAGAGGCTACTTTTAGTGTTGGAGGTAGAGTTATAGATGAATATCGATCGAAATTAAATGAGGAATCCATTGAAGCACTCATTTGTGGAGGTGATTGGCTTCATCGTAAATATAATGTGAAAAGGAAGACAAAGGTTTTATATATATTTTTTTATCTTTAAATGGTTCGTTCTTTTTATAATTATTGAAATTATTTGATGCCTTGGTCTAATAACAAATTTTTCCTTTGTTTTGAAGGTGAATGAACAACTTCAAGAAATCAATTTAAAGATTTGATGCTTGTCTGGTTGCTTTTCATTTAGGTGATCTTGTTGGGAGTTCTTGTTCTAATTTTTTTTTAATTCTTCTTAGGAGTTATTTGTTTTAATTTTAGGCTTGTTAGTTAAGACCTTATATACTTTGTCATTGTCAAGTTCTATTGTGGACTTCTGGACCCTCTGGATGCTTTTTAGAGTTATTTTGGGGAAGAGTTTGGACCTACTAAACTTATTTTGGATACGTTATTTGATCATGGGACAATGGTTGATTATGAATTTCTGAAATTTCTTTACTTATATTTGGCAATTGACAGCAATCTGTTTTGCTTGCTGAAATTTGAATTTTGTCTTTACATATATTTCTTTACATATGTATTACAGCAATATGTTATCATTTGCTTGCTGAAATTTAAATTATTTAGGTGCAAAAGTCATGTATTACATCAATATGTTACTATTTACTTGCTTAAATCTAAATTATTTGGGAGTAATTCATGACTTTTACACCTAAATAATGTTACACCTATGCTACAGTGATTTACTACAATTTGCTATTATTTTATTTATAATGTTACAGTGATTTATGCTTGTGTGGCCACTAGCTAATATGTTACACCTATGTTACAATGATTTACATCAATATGTTATTATTTGTTTGTTGAAATTTGAATTATTTGCTTGCTGAAAAAATTAAATTTGAATTATTTAATTTTTGGAGAGGACCACAGGTCCATTTTTAATATAATGGATAATTGAACCACCTTTTAAGTATAAAGCTGGCAAATCCTGACATGCCCCAGGAAGAATAATAGATGTAGAGCCGGGCAAATGGGTTTGGGCCCGCGGACGGCCTGTTAAACCCGCAACCCGCATGGTATATGGACATAGATTTTTTTAGCCTATTTAAATTGCGGATTTTTTAGCCCGGTCCGTTTAATCTGCAGGTTAAACGGATAGCCCGTGGACTTTCTGCATTTTAATATAAAAAATATAAAAATTATAATTAAAATAAAACATAAAATAAAATTTATTTAAAAATTAGATTTTTTTTTGGATTTAGGATGTTGTTATTTAAATATTCAATTAACTATTTATTTGTATTGTATTTGTGTGCATTTAAAATTTGCACTATACTTGTTTGGATTTAGACTTTCTATTTTTAAGTACTTGCTATATGGTTGATGTCTTGGTGATACAATATTTTGATTTAGTATTGATTGAGTAGTGCTTGAGTATTGATTAAGTAAAGATGATGTTTGTTTTGAGCTTATTCCAAAAAAAAAATTATTAAATTTTAGTTTTCAAAATTTAATTTTTAATTTTTATTTGCAGTTGCGGGTTGGCCCATTTAGTCCGCGGGCTATGCAGGGCGGTTGCGGGCTTGAAAAAATAGAGTCTATTTATTTTGCAGGCTTAACGGGCAGGCTAAACGGGTTGTGGGTTAAGCGGGTTGCGGGCTAAACGAGCGAGCTTACCCGTTTGCCCACCTCTAAATAGATGAGTGAAGTAAATTTTTTTTTTTACAAGAAAAATCTCAATATTACTAGGGGCAAAATATGTTTTTAGTCCCTGAATTTTGTAGGATTTTTGCTTTTACTCCCTAAACTAAAATTTGACCGTTCTTAGTCCCTAATCTATTTTTTCATTTGGTTTTTGTCCCTGCAGTCAAGTACTTCCGTTAAATAATGACGTGACAGTTAATTTTTTATTATTTAAAAATATTTGTAGTGGCTTTTTATTTCTAGCAGTTAAGAACCACTAGAAATTACTTTTCAAACCATTTAAAATGTGTTTAACCATTTTCTGACTGTTTTTTAACCGCCAGAAAGTGCTACACTGCACAAATAAAATTCTGTTCTTCCCAAACCAAATCCAGGAACAAAACAACAAACTTCAAACACCACACAGCACAAAACAGCCAATGTAAAGCTACAAAAGATATTAATTAAAAAAAAAATTGAAATCTCATGGGTAGCTTCCCAACACCATGCCAGCAACTTCTCCCTTATTTTGAGCAAAAAGTAATTATTGATATGAAATACTACATCCGAAAGCAAACTAAATGTAAATTGCTTTAGTATCTTAGTGAGTGACATTTCGATACTTCATCAAATGTATAAGCCTTATTATAACAAAATATATTACTGGAACAGTGCGAAACTGAATTGGTATGTCCCTTGTTTGAGTTGCAGCGGCATAATAATCGGATGTCTGATACTTAAGGGCGACAAATCACAAGTCAAAATCAAATTTTATGGCTGCAAGTTGCGGTGCAAGATTTGGCGCAAGATTTGGTTCGATTGGGTTGTTTGCTATTTCGAATCTGGTTCAAAGGTAGCGTGAGCGTCTAAGGTTGCGAGGTAATGAAAAGGAGTAAAGGAGTATGGGAGAAGTGGAAGAAGGGTTGGTGCGGGAGAGAAGAGGGGTTGATAATGATGATGATTCTTCTCCCATGCTTTATGCTGTTTGTATTAATCTGGCATTTTTGTTAATAAAAATTTAAGTTTTTCTTTGTTTTTATTTGAGGTGTTTCTGGATATGGTTTGGGAAGAATAGAATTTCATTTGTGCAATGTAGCACTTTCTGACGGTTTTTATCTGCCAGAAAATGGTTAAACACATTTTAAATGATTTGCCAAGTAATTTCTGGTAGGTTTTAACTGTTAGAAATAAAAAAACCGTCACAAATATTTTTAAATAATTAAAAATTAACTGTCACGTCATCATTTAACGGAAGCACTTGACGGCGGGACCAAAAACCAAATGGAAAAATAGATTAGGGACTAAGACTGGTCAAATTTTAGTTTAGGGACTAAAAACAAAAATCCTAAAAAATTCAGGGACTAAAAACATATTTTGTCTTATTACTAAAATACAATGCAAACTAATCTCCATCTTATCCAACCCTTGTCTACGTAAGGAGTTGATTAAGATACATAGTACTTTAGCTACTGAGTTCATATTTGGATTAAAGTTTGTAAACTTAAGTTTGGGTTAAACTTAAGTTTGCAAACTGAGTTTGTAAAAGTATCCGAAGTCTTGCTTCTCTAAAATTAAGTTTGCAGGCAAAATTTTACTATCAAACATACTTCTGAGGAGTAACCAAACATGATCCCAAACTGATTTTGCTCTCAAACATACTTTTGGACCTTCCCACCGGAAATCCAAACATGCTCTAAAAGGTGTCTCCTAACATTTCAAGTGCAGGGGCAAACTCTAGCATGCACTTTACACAAATATTCATTGCATAATTCTGTGTTACAATTACACATATCTATCTCATAATTCTATATTTTTAAACTCTAATAACTCATGATTCATTATAGGAAACAAATGATTCATAGGTCTCGGTACCCCTTTATAGCTTAAGCAAAGTACAATATACATATCAGACCCTCTCCTTGTAACACCCCCTTATATTCATTTAATTAATAATCTTATTTAAAAGCTTGTATTAATTTTAATAAAACTCTTTATTTAATTTAATTGTGAAAAATCGTGAAATTTTTTCGCACAACAAACACTTCTAATATAAAGGCAGATTTAATTTAGACATCAATAACAAAGGAACATAACATTAACATAATCCACCATAGAGGTTTAGTACATCAACTTGAAACGATTACAACTGAAATGAAAATACACGGAAATGAAGGAAATACATTAAGAGATAACTACCAACGAGAACATCAACCATCCCAACCTATGACCCTAGCAGGGCAGCACCTAATACACTAATCTAATCCTCCCTCTCGTCATCCTTGGAGTAACCCTCTTCATATCGACATAAGGATCGGGAGCCAAGAAGGATCTCCACTCTTCCATAGGGGAAGATGGTGTATAGTCTGGTGAACCGATGAACCATTTAGAAGAATAAGGTGATCCCTCTCGATAGTGTCTTCGGAGTCAATTGGCATAGGAGGGTACTCTCCACAATCATTGAGATAGCACCCTTTGGTTCTGTGGCCTCTTCCAAGGGCTCCTCCATTTCTTCCTCGGGCTCTTCCTCCATATCTTCCTCTGGGTCTTCTTCTGGATCTTCCTCTTCTTCGTTGTCGAAATCATGTTGCGCTGCAAGCCATTCCTCGTCATTCATGTCATTAACACGCTCCCAATCTACAGGGAAGAATAGGCGGACGTGAAATGTCCATTCTACCAGTGGTGCTAGTGGTGCTCTTTGCAGGGGCTGGAAGCGAACAATCATGTTTCCTTGGTGCCTACTATGTTCTGGGTAGTAAGTCCAGTGCCCCATCGGGCAGAACTCCACCTCCACGTACCAAAACGCTAGGTCCATCTTAGGAGTACATACATGCAAAAGAAACAAAAAGATATGGAGTGAGGTTATATTCTTTCGATGTCGTTTCCATGGAAAAAGTCGTGACGTTTTCTCACTCCAACAAACAATCAATCAATCAATCAAGCACACATTTTTGCGGGGGACCTAAGTTGTGTCTAATTCTCATTACTAACATAGAAAATGCTTAACTAAGAATTGAGTTAAGTAATGGTTAAAGTGGGAAGTGTACCATTGACACGTATTAATGCTTCTTCCACTGTGCCCTTGTGAATGATTATTTATGATTGAAGTATGTTATAATTATGGAAAGGGTGAGAATGACCCTTGAAATGTTAGTGAGTATCTTAGAGCCTAAATGGCTTGGATGTGGTGCTGGAAGTTACAGCGTGGTATACTGTAGATGGTTTATGGTGTGACCTTTTGTGGGTCTAAGGGGTGAATGGTGCAAGTGCGTGGAATCCTAAGGGTAGGCTAGCTACCTACGAGCTGGGATGAGCGATGCCAGCACACACGTGAACGTTTCGTGTTCACCTATTCTTCCCTGTGGATTGGGAGCGGGTTAATGACAGGAACATCGAGGAATGGCTTACAGCACAACATGATTTCGACGACGAAGAAGAGGAAGATCCAGAAGAAGACTCAGCAGAAGATATGGAGGAAGACCCTGAGGAAGAAATAGAGGAGCCCTAGGAAGAGGCCGCAGAACCAGAGGGTGTTATCTCAATGACTGTGGAGTACCCTCCTATGCCAGTCGACTCCGACGACACCATTAAGGGATCACCTTATTCTTCTGAATGGTTCATCGGTTCACTAGACTATACGCCATCTTCCCCTATGGAAGAGTGGAGATCCTTCCTGGCTCCCGATCCTTATGACGATGAAAAGGGTTACTCTGGGATGACGAGTGGGAGGATTAGATTAGTGTATTATCCCACCCTTTCCATAATTATAACATACTTCAATCATAAATAATCATTCACAAGGACACAGTGCAAGAAGCATTAATACGCGTCAATGATACACTTCCCACTTTAACCATTACTTAACTCAATTCTTAGTTAGTTAAATATATTATGACCTTGTCACTAAATATTTTATTTAAACCTTATACCACCATATTAAAGAATACCAGTAATATTTGAAATATTAATTTTTATGAGGCACATACAACTTAATACGCGAAAGTGACAATATCATAATTAATTTCTTTTCTAGTATATTTCTTGAAAATAAGACTATCCATAAGAAATTAATTATTTACACATAAAATAATAACTTTTTCTCTTAGAAATAATTTCACATACACATGCTCTTAAAAAAGTCCATTCATAAAATATTTTTCATAATAATTCCTTTACATTTTACTCATGAAATAATACTTATTATCTAACTTTAATAATTTGAGTGAATTCATTCTCATAAAAATCTCTTCAAAAGTTTATTACATTACTCCACATAGAATAATAACTTTTTCACATAAATTACTATTTCCCTCACATAAAATAATAACTTTTTAGGGAATATTTATTATTTAACAAAGTAAATTATTATTTCAAAATCAATTAATCATGTAAGAGATAAAAATAGAATTTTCTCTCCTATTTGTACAAAATGTGATCTTGAGACTAATAGGATTCAAAATTTTGATTTTTCATGTATAATTAAAATCATAGGTTCCCAAATGATTTTTGAAACCATTTATTTAATTCTAAAACAATAGCTTAATATAATTATAAAAATTTATTTTATCACTTAATACTCTTTTAACTACTTAAAATAAATTTACTAGCACATTCCCCTCCCTCACATACACTCATGTCAAACACACACACACTTAACCATTTAAAATAAATTGCTAACACACCCCTCTCCCTTCCTTTTTCTCACATCACACACACCTGCACATATATTTTTTTTCTCTTTTTTTTTTATTTCTCACATGGTCACACCAAGGCTCAATTTCATCATGTACATAATTTATTTTCATCACCAAAACATCATCTTTTCACGTTGCAATAAAATGACAGCATCCCAATAACACATTTAAACCATCAACTTGCATGTCTCATGCATCAAACTTAACACTTTGCTGATAATATATATATATATATATATATATATATATATATATATATATATATATATATATATATATATATATATATATGGCAGCCACAACAAACCATTTAGTCATCAAGCATACTAGCATTTCAGATTCAAGATAGTATATAAACATGAACATAAAGCAAGAGGTTCTTCAAGAACCATCACCACCCAAACCATGGAAAAACATCACAAATGAAAGAATAAACCCCACTCCCCCCATACCTTAATTTTGTGATGATCAAGGGAGACAAGGTTGTCTGAATTTTTTCTCCTCTCCTCTCCAAGCGCTTGCCAAAAATCACCAAGCTCTCACAAAAGCCTCTCAAAACTCACTCTAACTTTCTCTACTTTTTTTTTTAGATCGGCAAATGTTAGTCGTTAGTTTGTTAGAACGTTAATGAGAAAGATTCGAACCAACTAACTTTTCTACTTTGTACTAGTAGTTTGTGTGAAATAAGCTTTGGTTGAGGCTCTATTTATAGGGGAGGATGAAGGTCCTAGAAGGTGTTGGCTGAAACTTTGCATGTTGGGGGTGGTAAGGATGGCCAATGGGGGTCACCTTGCTTGGAGGAAATTAAGCTTTGACTCCATGATGAGCTTTTGGAGTGTGGTGGTGGGGAAGTGACTCATGCATGGAGGGGAACAGTGAATTAGGAGAAGGGGTTTCAGAACTTCTCCCTCTCTCTCTCTCCCACGTGAATTCTCTCTCTCCCTCCCTTTCTATTTTTCTTTTTCTTTTTCTTATATTTTGGGTGGGTGGGTTAGTTTTCAGGAGAAAAGACCCAATTTCAATTCTGATTTAAGCATTCCGGGTCCAAAAACGTGTAACAGTCCAACTATCACTGTTTGTACCCCTGTTTTGGTTTCTGGACCTCAAAGTGCAACAGACCCGTTTTACTGGCTGCACCCTCTTTCGCTGATTGTACCCCTGACAGATTTTTGGTTTTCTAAATCTTAGGTCCAATTTCTTATTTTATTTCTCTACGTCCATATTTATATGATCCAAATCATATCTATTTAATTATCATACTAAGTTAAATAATTAAATTCATAAAATTACATCTACATGCTAATTTAATTAATTTCAAGCAATTCAAATAAAATTCAATCAATTCAAAACAATTAAAATTCAATCAAGGCTCAAAATATTTAGTCACACATCTCAGCCTATATTTCATGACAAAGTAATTCTTAAAAGTTAAAACCCCCATTTTACTTTAAATACTTAAGAAATCATCCACATTTTACCACACATGTAATTTCTTTTAATCAAATTTTATTTTAAGAAATAATAACATCTCTTAAAATATATCAAATTATTTAAATTATATATATATATATATATATATTGGTTACCGTGTTATTGGTATAGAGTATTCAATGACTAATCTCTGTTGGGGAACCTGACTGGTCACTTTTAGTTGGGTTCTCCCCTCCCAACTACATTTTTTCCATCCACAAGACTCGAACCTAAGACTTTGCTTAAGGAATCGAGTCCAGCACCATTCGGACCAACGACTTGTTGGTAGAGTGCAATATATTTAAAAGCACGTTCCAAATCAATTACACATTCCACGACAAATGATGCAAATAAATTGATCTTTAAGCGCTTATATTTCATATTTAATGATGTCATTAACTTACCTCTTTTTGTCAGACTTTAGGCTAGGTACATCTTTATTAGTGCCTCCATGATAATCATATAAAAAGGGCAAAAGCTCAAGCATCAATTTTTTTTTGTTTAATTTTGACTATCATAGTTATTCTATGCTTGAATAGTTAACTTATATGGAAAACTAACACAAAATAATCATATTTTACCGTCCCTATTCAAACACAAGTTCTCCTCACAAGTCATAAGATTCATAAACAATAAAGCATAAGCAAGTGCAAACAAAGGTAATATTAATGGAGAAAATTGAACCAACTAGGCATGATCTCAGGCAATTGCCTTAAGAGAACGGGAAAAATAAATTGGCTTTCATCTAGAAAGTCCACAGCAGCTTCACTCAGTGAAGGTCAAGAAAGATATGCATGTACTTTATAGTTATTAGATGGTTACTCTTAATATTCTAACATGTTCTGAGATTCAGAATTGAGTATCATTCTTGTCCAAATGCAAACTCAATTCATTACATTGCTTATGAGTTACATGAAAGAAGTTTATAGAACTCAGGTAGCTGAGGGTTAGGACTTAGGAGTAAGGGATTCAGGTCCTAGGTTCATGTTACTAAGGTCTAAAGAGTAATAAGATAAGTGGCACATCTCTAAAAGACATTTTACAATTAAATGGTATTATATATAAACAGAAACATGAAAAAAAAAAAATATTATACCTGAGGTGGAACCTATTTTACATGGCCAATAACATCCATAGAAACATGAAAAAAAAAAAAAAAAAGATTTGCTTTACTTCACTTTAACCTGGGAATCAATTTTGATAAGGCCACCAAGTTAGCAGAATGCCTGAATAGGAAACTGACTTATGATAGCACCAAAAGCTGACTTTATTTACTATTGAAGTCTTACCTGCAAAATAATTGAACTAGTCTATTTATATAAATCTATCTATTTATATAAAAGAAAAGAGAATCTCCCTTAGATACATGTCACTCTCTCATATAAATTTTTCTCTCCAAAACTTTTCTTTCGTTCCAACTTTTCTCTCTTTCTTACTTTTTTTTTTTAACCTTTTTGTGATTTTTTTTTCATTTTCTTTTTTTGTTTCTTTTTTCCTTTTCTATTATCTACATAAGGAAAATTGGCCCTTACTATTGTCATTATTTTTTAACATGTACTATTTTATACTTTTTATATATTTATATCATTATATTATTTATATTTTTATTATATTATTGTTTTATATCTTTTATTTATAAAATTTTATATTCTAGAAATATTTAATATAATAATATGCTTTAAGAGACATTTGTTATTGTGGGATTAAATTTTTTAATATGTTTCAAGTTACTATTTTAGAACAGTTTATGCAATATTAATCAGGTCAATCATTTTTGCTCTATTATTGTTATTAAAAATTCATGTTTTTGTTTCTTATTGTTGCTGAGCAACAAGTATATATTTAATATTTATTTTTAAAAATTATGTTATATGTAAATCATCTCAAAAAATATATAGAAATCAAAGCGACCCGTGCGAACGCACGGGTAACTGGCTAGTTATGTAAAAAAAAATAGATAAATGAATTTATATTAACAATTATAAGTTTATTTCATATGCATATATATCGACAATACGGAAATAATAGTTGTATTGTACATGTTCATGAAATGTTGCACATTATTAAATTAAAGACATATATAGCGCATTTAAACTTCATATTAAATAATAAATAGTTGGGTCAAAAATAATAATATTAAATTAAACAATTTATTATTGTTTTTTGGTATACCCAGCATTTTTTTTGCAGTAAAAAAAAACAATTGTTGGGTATACCCAATATTTATTATGGCTTGTAATGACTATCCCAAATATGCTTCATTAATTATCCAATGTTTACTTTTTCAACGTGGAGTTGATATTTTTTGATCAGAAACGTGGAGTTGATATGGAAAAGCTTATTCTAGATTCAGTTTTAGAATATAGAATAGTAATACAATATATGGACTCACAACCTTTGAACCTTATATTAAGTCCATTAAATCCATTCCTGGTAGGGAAAATAATAAATTTAATAAATGTTAAATCAATTAAGGAGAAATGTAATTAGGAATGTGATATATATAACATGTGTGGGGCGGGTGGATACTATAATACTCATACTCGCATATATACCCATTAAATTTTTGCGGATAAATACCCGATCCAAACCCATTTTCAATAAACGGGTATTTATCTTATCCATTTGTGGATATTTTTTTAGATACTTATAGGGTCTGAGTACACTTTATCATTCATACATCTTATACTATCTTTCATCAATATATTTTGCTTTATCATAAAAGGAAAGGTAGCTATATAAGTTATGCAATTATAACGTTGTAAGAATATCATTATCAGAAAGAATATTAGATTCCATCATGGTCATCTCAATAGAACCATAGACCTTTCCTTTGTTATGCTTCTCCATCTCTTTCCCCTTGAGAATTCAACTGCTTACTAGGTGTTTTGAAGAATCAACTCCATGGGTAATCGATCGAGTTACGTACTTGATTTGGCAAATGTGGTTCACCTAACAAAATTTAACCAACCAACCCACGCACGTTACCACATGAAGTGTGCCTTTTGATGGCCATCTATCTTCCAATATTGGACAAAGTTGATGATAATGAGGAAATTTTGGTCGTGCCTACCTAATTATTTGTCTAGATCGAGCTATGAACTTTGGGTAAGGATTATTAATGTAATGATTAAGTTTCTATATTGAATTGATGAAGATACTATTATACTAATTTACAATTTATTGATTGAATCAAGTGGTTATTGAAAAATATTTTTTAATGTCAATTAATTATATGAAACATTAGTAAAATCAATATATAAATTTCATATATAATTTTTTATATTTTTCATATATATAATTTTGTATATTGATTTTTTTAACACAAAAAAAAAATCAATATACAAAATTATATATATGAAAAATATATAAAATTTTAAATTAACATAAAATAATCAATTATATGTTTAATTTGTAAAATAAAAATAATAACAATCTAACAAACATGATACATATTAAAGAAAGAATGACACTTGTATTGTCTAGTACTTCAAAGTGTCACATTAACCGATCGACCGAAACATCCAAATATACGAAACCTATATAGTTAAGAGGGAAAAGGACATTTCATACCTTAATTATTTATACGTGAATCTTACATACATTTTTTTTTTAATTTTGTTATATTTTTATTTGGATCCAAAATAATATTTTAATTTGGCTAAATTAAATTTTTTAAAATTATTTTAAACTAATAAACCATCTATTTATTGATTCACTAATTTTTTGGTTGAAGGTTTGGTTAGTTTTTTTTTTTTTTTTGTAAGAGTAAAACTAACACTATTTTCTAGTTGTTGATTTGATTTGATTTGATTTTTTTGTTTCCCACATGTTTCCCCATTTGAAGGCAATCCTATTTTAGGAAGATTTAACTTTGAATTAATAGCATAAAATTGTTCAAACTAATTAAGAGTACAATTACACTTCATCAAATATACAAAATTTGAAAGATTAAAACAATTATATATGCAAATTAATTTTATTTTCATTCTTTTTCACACCGCCTTAAATTTGTATTAAGAAAGTTTGAACCCTAAATATACAATGTGTTAAATATTCAGAGAAGAAAAAAAAGAGTTTTGTTCTCTTAAAAAAATGAGTTTTGTTATTTATAATAATTCTACTTAGCTTGAATAAGATTATCTATCATTGAAAATACTTGTCATTTCTTACCAACAAAGAAAAAACTTAAAATAATCTCACCGGAAAAAAGTTAAAATATTGGGAAACTGATACAGCAGGAGAATGTAAGTTTTCTGCTCCACTGGGCAAAACCGCAGGACATATATAGTATGTAAGAGTATCCAGTTACCAATTAAGTCACCACCTAATGCACCTGGAGCATTTACTTCCATTAATTTAAAATGTCTTAATTTGTTAATTTCTTTTTTGTTGAATATAAGTTCTGCCAAATCCGGTAAGAACAGTTGCAAAAGAGTTTGTTATTTTTTATTATTTATCAAACATATCACTCACGCATCTCACTCTAATGGAGCAAATTTCTATCCTATATTGGACTAAATCGATGACAAACTATTGTACTTTTGCTCTTACAGTAATGTCAATCAGTCCTAACCTATAGACTTTAATTAGCTAAGTATTCAAATTAACATTGACATGTTATGATTATGCGAGCGAAAGTTAGAATTACACATATCCTAGAAAAAGCTTTTATACATGCTAGACAAAATATTAGTTTGCGTGGAAACATTTAAAAATTAGGGAAAATAATTTTCCCCTAAATGATGCTTAAATTATATTGTCATTCCCTTATTTAAAAACTTAACTTTCCTTCTCTTCTCGTCAAAAAAAAAAAAAAACTTTCCTTCTCTTAAAGATCAATCTGCTTTACACTTTAATCATTATTTCACTTTCTGAAATCTCAATTTTCACAATAGATCGGTGTTATCAGACTCGGACTGGTCATCAATTCGATCGGAGTACTGGGTCACTGGTCGACCCAGTGAGTCACCAGTTGACCCGCATGACTCGGTCTATATTAAAAAAATTCTAAATAATTTCACAACTTGTAAACTTGTACACTTTTTTTGTGTGCAGAAAAGATAGCTGATAAACTTATACACTAAAAGATTTAAAGTTTAATAAAATTCAACATATTTAGAAGCATAGTTATGAACTTATTTAAAAATTTTGAGCATTTTTTCAGAATTCAATATACACAACCTTAAGTTATAATTTAAAATATATTATTATTATCTATTTATCAAAACTATCATTGTTATACACTGACAGACATAATATAATATATAATCAAATATATATATATATATATATATATATATATAAACCTATTTTATTTAGACAATACAATTTTTTCATTCATTCCATTATTGCTCTGATAAAGAATAATCATTTTTCAAACCAGTAAGTATATTGGATGAAATAAGATAAATACAAGTTTTACTCGTAGTTAACAATATAAGCCAAGGAAAAAAAGTCAAATTGAAAGTGACAATAGTTTTATCATCTCAAATCCTAACATGCGGTTATGCTTGGTAAAAAAAAGTAAGCAAATCTATAAATAACATAAGTGTAAATATGAATTGAATTTTCTTATATGAGTATTGTTGTTCTCCTGTAAAAAAAAAAAACAAAAAAAACAAAAACTTCATGACCCACCGAGTCAACCGGGTCGCCGAGTCACCAGTTCAACCTCCAAACTGGCCGAGTCACACCAGGTCAATTGCATAACCGATCCAATTGATAACTCAGACCTGTTTAGTGACTGATTCCCGGGTTAATGGGTCAACCCGGCCGGTCTGAGCCGGGTTTGATAACACTGCAATAAATATTAAAAACTTGTTGTTAATAAGGACGAGAGTCATAAAAAGGGAAAAGATTGACCTTAAGAGATTTGTTTATATTAAAATTAACTAAATTGTTACATTTATTAATCTCTTAAGGGAGGGTGTAATTTTTAAAATAAGAGAAAATTGCTGCCTCAATTCGCTTAGGTGCTAAAATGTGTCACTTGGTGTGGGATATATATAGTAAACTCTATATTTTTTTTTGTCAACATAACATTAGTGCAAAATATCCATTAACTTTATCAATGACTAATTTTCGTCAGAAAACTTGGCTAACCACCTACAGTGAGATCTCCTCTCCCAACCACATTTTTTTTTTTATCTACAAGACTTGAAACTAAAACTTTACTTAAGAGGATCAAACTCAGTTTCACTTGAAACAACGACATGTTGGTCAGTAAACTCCATATGTCTAAAGATATTTGCGTAAAATGCATGCAAAACATTTTGATAACAATTGTTTCACACTCTTTTAGAATTATATAAACTCGTAAATGAGTTAAATTAAAAACAATATTAAGATAGCTAGGTAGATTAATGTAGTGTATTATTTCTTTTTTCTTTTCTATTGAACTTTTTTCTCTTTAAAAAGAGAGTTTCTCTAATTGACTTTTGTAATAATTTTAATTTTTTCTCATTAAAGAAAAGTTACATATTTTTAAGAAAAAAACTTCTTTAAATTGTGCATTTGACCTAGGTAACTTTTCCAGAAAAATCTTATAGCTAACCCTGTGTTTGTATAGGTGAAATGGAAGGAAAATTTTCAAAAATTAGTGTAAGTCTCATACCTTTACTACACAACTTTAATTCAAATATTTCTTCTGAGTTCCATTTCATTCCATTCTATTCTACTCTACCAAATATTTTTGTACTAGATATTACGGAAGAATATGATTAGCTGACAACATAAAAAGAAGGATATACAGTAATGTGTAAAAAAATCCTCTTGCAATGATCCCACCATACGTATGGTTATTTATTCTCACTGTTTGTTCGTGTTTACTTTCTTAAGAATCGGATCGTACTAAATATTACCTTCGTTTCTTTTTAGTTGTCGATTTTTGAAGAAAAAAAATTATTTTTATTTATTTTTCATTTTCAAAGTTCAAGATAACATTAATTACTATATTATCTTTTATATCTTTACTTTTCACTTATTTTTAATTAATTTATCCATATGCATTTATTGTGGAATAGAAATAAAAAATAATAAAATAAGAAACTCTATAACTATTTTATTAGAATCAATATAATTTATTGTATTTTTTAATTTCTACATAAAAATTTTAAAAGACAAATAAAAGAGAACATAAAAAGTAACACTACTGAATATTCCAATTAATTATCGCATGCTTCTTTGTTCAATGTACTTGGAGTGCGTGCTGCAAATAAACCAAACACACGTAGACCATCCTTTCTTAGACCCTTTTTGTTGTTGTTGAATCCTCCTTTCTCAATTAGTCTTGTACCTAAACGTTTCACGCATTTGTACCACCATTTTACATCAAAGTTTTGTATCTGTATTGGCTGCATTAATTAAGCAAGATCCACAAATTTGTAACTCCCACGCACAGATCAAGATCCCTTCATCATAATATTACTAAGCACTCTCAACCGACCGTATGATGAAACACTAAAAATGCAAGTCACAAACAAAATGAGAAGCTAAAAACACAATCATGATCTCTATAGATAGTGGTTATTAATTATCAACTAAGAGAACAATTGATAAATATTAAGAACAAGAAAAAAAGTTTCTTGGCATAGATGGCACAAGTCTTGTGTTGCATAAAGTATTTTTACGTGAATATATGAGACTTAAAAACACTTGAAAAAGCATAAACATTTATGGTAGCTGATCCAACTATAGTTTCAGTACTATATATTTGTTTTTAGTAAACTCAGGTATCTCTCAACCAGGAGTCAAGTACTAATCCTTCTCTTGAAGTACTAAGATTTTTATATGTTCGGATTTGGAATTGAACTCCTGAACTCATGTTTAAAAGACAATGTTATCTGTCAACCATGTCACACCAAGTTGGTTGTTTCAGTACTATATATATATATATTATATCTAATTAATAATGCCCCCCAATTCAGTAGGAAGGCCAGTAATTGTCAAGATCCATGCAATGGTCCATGCCCATGTACCTATTTCCATGAGAATTTGCACTGGCCATGTCTGCACCATACCCTACACTGTCAGCAGCAAGAGCAATATTGGGTGTCACCATGTTGGAACTGAAGTCATGATGCACTTGGGCCATTGTGTGAGCAGGAGGTGGCTGAGGTGGTGGCATCATTGGCCTCAAAAGGGGTTGTGCTTGTGTGGTTGTAGTAGCAACTGTTCCTCCCCCCAGATTCAAATTAAGGCCAGAAATGGTAAGCCCTCCTCCTGCTGCTGCTGCTGCTGCTGCTATTGGGTTGTTCAAATGAGAGTACTGCATTGGTAGGCTCATCACATTCAAACTGGTGGACCCACCATCCCTCAAGACCCTTGTCAGTTCAGCTACCTCTGAAGGGCTCATCATGTAGTTTCTTCCATAAAGGAAATGAGCAGCAGCTGCAGGGTCTCCCAGCTGGTGGTGCATCATTTGTGGTGGCACAATGCTAGGGCCAACATCCAGACTAAAAGGATTCACTGCTCTGGTGTGGTTGGAAGAGGGGAACTTTTTTGCGCCAGCACTCTTGCGGAATACTCGGCAAACCACCCATTCATCCTGCTGTGTATATGAGAGAGTGTGAGTGTTAGTTCATGTTGGAAAATGATGCTTTGACACCCTAAAAATATGTTTACATATCCTTAGAAAAAAGTGAGAGATAAGAAGTAAGAGAATGTAACAAACCTAAGGGATGCTATAATGAAAAAAGAAGAGACAAATAGAAAGGGGAATAAGGTGGTTGAAAATAAAAAAAGGTGTAAAAAATGAAAAATTATATATCAACGTTCAATCACATTCTCTTCTCATTATGTCCTTTTTTTTTCTTTCTTATCTCTTTCTTTCTTTTATATTACATCACTTATTACAATTATTAGTTTTTTATCTCTATCCTTTCTCTTTTTTCTTTTTGTTTCTCTTTTCTTTCCACCTCATTAATCCACCAAATTAATTTTGGGATGAACATTATCAGAACTCTACATATTATGATTTAGTATTTTTTGGGTAGGTTCAAATATTGTTCATGGTTAAATAGGTAGAGATATATGGGCCGTTAATATGATTATAGTTATTAATAAATAGATATTATATAATTTATTTTGCAATTCGATACAAATTAAGTCATGTATAGGATTTTTAAATTCGTATAATTGATTTTATTTGGATTATTATATAAAGGTGTATATTTTTTAATAAATTTATTTAGCTTGTAAAGAAAGAACATACATGTTAGCACGTAAAGAGTTTATATCTACAATAACAAAACTATTGTTTCTACTTTTGTAGCGTAAGAATATATAACTTCATCCAAATGTATAAGCAGTTCTATTTGGTTTACATAAAAGAAACGACTTTTCACACTCTCTTTGGGCTACACCTCATTTGTATCCACCCATAGGGTTTTAAAAAGCTAATCGCAATTGAGATTTAAAACTTTGCCAAGGTAAATGAGTTGAACTGTAATGTTATGACCAGATAAGTAATTGAAAGGAGAAAAAGAAATAAAGAAAAATACATATAGTATAAAAAGTGAGTGTGAAAAAATCATCATCCCTACATAATTTGAGGATATTATCATATGGTTTCAAATTAGTTAATGAAAGGTGGTTAACCATCTTTTATGATAGATTAATTATCAACAAAATTAATAGATACTTTATATCAATAATAAAAAAGAGTTTGTAATTAGATAAGAAAATTGTTTTACACTGTCAATGTATAATCATTAAACTCTTTATATTACGTATGCTTGTATATTAATTCATACCTTGTTGGTTCTGAAGCTGGATTTTGAATGAATGCGGTATTCATGCATGACCCAGTTGGATTTCTCTCCTCTGGGAGCCCTTCCTTTGTAGAAAACCAAAGTCTTCTTCATACCAACCAACTCCGATGAAGCACTGTTGAGGATCTCCTTGTCTTTCCCTGTGGTTTTCCAGTACCCAGTGTTCGTTGCTCGGTTGGTTCTCACACCCGTGGGGTACTTACGATCTCTTAGATTGAAGAAGTACCATTCTTTTTGCCCCATCTTTGCCTTTGCTATTTCACAGAAACAATTGTACAAAATTTACTAGAGAAAACCACTATTAATTGGTCAGAATAAAGTTAGATAGGAATGTTTAATATGTGGAAATAATTTGCTTTAGATAATGGAGGATGCTATCAAATTAAGTATAGTACGTAAATCTTAAACCATATCACAAGACAAAACGTATACACCTTATGAAAAAAATTAGATTAATTAGTTATTTTATAATATGATGAAATTGGAATAGGTGTATCAATCACTTGCTTGTGAAAAGGGTGTGATGTCTTATATATCGTAGAGAAACCCTATGCATGGCGTTGACTATTTTCAGAACAACATGTATGGAAATTAGACCAAGAAATATATAAGTACTAAAATTGATGAACAAATTAAGCAAATTTATATAGTATTGATGGATCTATAATTTCTTGATAAATGATATGCAAAGGATCGAAATGAAAAGTACAAAATCCAATGAATTTTTGCAACTATTTATAGTATACGCATGATTCTATACATGAATCTTCAATTAATTAAACGAAGAACAAGGTTTTATGTAAGATAAACTACCCGGAAGCTCCCATGGCTCACATTTGTTGAGATCTACATCACCTATTGCTTTGCCTGTAAAACTAGAATCTGAAATCTTGTTTGTGAGATAGTAAGAGATGAGTTCTTCATCGGTGGGATGAAACCGAAATCCTGGTGGTAGGGTTTCCCCCTTCTCATGAGTCTCTTCCATTTCAATATCCTTACCCTCTTTGGTAACAACTTCCTTGTCCTTCTGTAACACACAAAAAGTGACATGATGTACAAATTGCTATAAGAGCTTCAAATTGTGCAAATTATAAGAGTTTTTGTACAAATTGTGCTAATAAAAAGCTATACAAAAGGTTAAAGAAGATTAAATTAAACTATAGCTAGAAAGCGCTCTGATTTTATATATAAATCCCCTATTCAAAAACAAAGGAAGCTATAATTGAAGAATCAATTATAGGATCTGTTTGATTAATAATGACTATGCTGCTTACTTGCATGGAGAGAAAAACTTTTTCTTCAATTCAGGGTTTGATGCTTTATATGAGCAAGGTTATTCACAAGAAACACTGACTTGAGGGTTACTACAATTGATTTCCAAGTGTAGAAGAAGAGATGAGGGGGATGGAGCTTTCTAATTAGTAATCACCACCATGCATGAGAAGTTAAAGAATTTAAGTATTAAAGTCATCGGAGAAAATGTGTTTGTGAAGCTTTAACCAAACGTGGGTCTTTTAACCTTCTAGTTGCATTGAACAACTGTGAATTCCAAGAAAGATACCTAGACTTCAATTAAAATGACCATCTTGACCTTGTCGTCGTTTTTACTTTGTTGTGTTTCAATGAACAACGCTATGCAATGGAAAATGTTTAAAGTTTTGAAGTCCAACAACTGAATATATTTCTTGCATAATAAAATTTCTTCATGTCACGTGTATTAAGTTATTATAACATACTAATTATAGAAGTATACAATACCATAAACTCTTAAAAAAATAAAACATATCGAACAATATATATATGGCAATCAAGATATAGCAAACATTCTGTCAAAAAAAAAAAAAAAGATATAGCAAACATTTCTAAATCATATGCGCGTGTGTCATTAATATGTGTGCATCAATCGCAAATTAATATGCTAATAAAATAAGAGATTTTTTTTTGTCAAGAATAAAATAAGAATTTAGTAAGTATGCATAGTATAAGTTTTTACATTGCTACCAGTTAAAAATTATCATTAATATTATTGTTAAGATATTCAATATATAAATTAATAAATTTATCATACATGATATTTTAATTATAATTAAATGATATTATAAAAAACCTTTTGAACGTACGTGCATATATATTTATTTGTAAAATAAAACTATGCTAATTGTTTCTATACCAGTCTAACTTCTATATATTATGAACTGGCTGATCGGCCAAATTAAGTATTGGTCCTTACATTGTTTCAATATTCAACTAATTGATCAAATTTTCAGAACAGTTGTACTTTTATAATTTGTTTCAGAACTTAGATGTTTTTTTTTTTTTTTTCATTATTATGATTATATATTTAGGGAGAACTGATTAATGATCAATATTAAAAATTAGTTAGTGCTTATATATGATTACTTAAAAAAGTCACGTGCATTTTTTTTTAATTTTAACCATTTAAATATGATATATATTTTATAATCCATTACCCTTGATAAGAAGAGTTTTCATTTAATATTCTCTCTATGATAATGTATCAAATAAGAAATATAAATATAGATTATTAGATCATATTTGAATGGTCAAATTTTAAAAAATATACATTATTCTTTTTTTTTTTTAGATAGCAAGAAGTTTAGGTGAGTTGGGTTCCGAGGGCTCACCAAGGTCAAGGCAGACCTTAAGATTCAATGAACGCTTACATATTATCCATCGACAAAGGTTCTCACATTGGCAGTGAAAATCAAACTCATGTCCTGATGGAATATGAATATGTTTCCTTACCATACATGATTCTTTATAGAGTAAAATAGTAAATATATGTCTACTAAAAAAAGTAGTATATATATGTGCTAATAACGTAAAGAGTTTTAATTGTCAACTAACAAAAAATTGTCATGTATATATATATATATATATATATATATATATATATATATATATATATATATATATATATATATATTTTTTTTTTTTTTTTTTTTTTTAATAACTACCTTAAAGGTCATCTCTAACATGATTTTTGCATTACTTGAAGTGTAAAAATTCTTTACATTGTTAGTGCATAAAAATTACACTCCTTTTTAAGTAGTCATATGATCACTAACTAACTTTTAGTCTTAATTTTTCATGTATAGTTGTAAGACTTAGATTTATAGTTGTTATTACTCCAAAAAAAAAAAAAAAAAAGTTCTCACTTTTTGCTCTCACCTTAAAAGAGACAGATATATTCAATCTGACAAAAATAATAATGTCATATAAAAATGCTCTTATAAAAAATTGCCATTAGAATGATATAAAAAAGATAATATAAAAGATTCTATTACAAAGTTAAACTGAGATTAGCAAATTTTTATAATTTACATTGTTTTAATGATAAATTTAAAATTATATTAAATTGGTAAAAGGAAACGACGTTTGACAAATAAAAAAAAATCCCACTTCTATGTAGAACTCGTCTGAATTTCAAAACCAACAACTAAAGAACACAACATGCACCATGCAAACGAATTCTGTTCTTTCCGATTAGAATCTGCCACGCCAATGACTGGTGATTTATGATTCTATGAGCAGTTATGTATATATAACCTCATTTGTTTTTTTTTTATAATTACAAAAAGTTTAGGTGAGTTGGATATCAAAAGTTTATCAGGACAGGCCTCAAGGTTCAATGAATGCTTACAAAGTTATATAATCTCATTTTGTATGTGTAATATAAGTGGGAGATAAAGGAAGTTTAAACAAAATAATCAAAACTGATTGTTAATTTTTTTTTTTCCCTTTAACAGAGTATCCTTACATGGATATTTTTGTTTTTCATCAGTCAAAATAATTCATTATTAAGAGAACTAGAAGTACTCAACACATACAAAGATGTACAGCAAAAGTCAGAAGCCACCAAAATAATTGTCAAACAACCCTACTCAATCATTCATGTACAAGCCCATGCCCGTTCAACTTACAGATTCTCCACCAGTCTACACGTCAATCATGCTATATCTATAATAAATAAATTATAATAAAAATAATAAATTGTACGAATATTGTTCCGATCAATTGCTACTATTCTAAATTTTTCACTCTAAGATTTTTTTTGATGAATTTTTCACTCTAAGGTTTAACTCTTGTTATAATAGAGCTAAATTTTATATCTAAAATATACATGAACAAACACTGATGTCTGCATATATTATAGGAGAAAATTTAAGCACATAAAGAGAAAATTTCCCCAGCAAGAATGGATGAAAGAATTTAAAGTTGCTATAATTTTCTTTTATTTTTCTTAAGCAATGCATTTATATTTATATGAATTACATGAGACGAAAAAAGTATGACATAAATAGATGATAACAATTTTGCTTATACCATGTTTATAATGTTTTTTCTAGTAACTTTTATATTATTCCTATAATTATAACGATTTTTCTAATACCATGGTATTCAAAAAAATATATAAGCTGCAAACATGGTATTAAAATTTTTAATTATATCCTTCTTATTTTTTATTTTATATTAATTTTAAATTAAATTTATTTATTATATTTAAGGCTTAAATATTTGTTTGTGCCTAGAAATATGTTATTTTTTTCTTAGTCCATGTATTTTTTTCTTATTTGTCATCACTGTAATCTTTTATTTCATTTTAGTCCCTCTGACGTGGTGTGTGATGGCGTCATAATGACGTCATCTTTAATGTTTTTGTAACGGACCTTGATGATAAGGACTAAAAATGAAACATTTAGAAATGTTAGGACTAAAACTTAAAAAAAAATTACAATGACTAAAAATGAAAAGGCACTAAATTACAATGACTAAAATCATATTTAAGCCTAATTTTTAACTAATAGGAATGTGTCTCTAGCACTCCTCATGGCACCAATTATAATTCATGGAGGAGATCGATGAAATGAACGTTGATTTCCAAGAACAAATTAAAGTTTGTGAATGGTTGAATTCCAATGCTTGTGGAAACCAATTCGTAGTATGAAGCTTGCAAAACATGCTTGTTATGATAATTTCTTGGATTAAAAAAGATTATCACATGAGATTGTTCTAAGTACTGTTTGTATAAAAAAATATTGATTTATGGTTCAAAGAATCGTTTTTCAAAAGGATATCATTTTCGTTTGTCTGATTTGTTATAAGATTTACATTCCTTGAAGCAAGGCAACAAAATAGTTTTTGCTTATTATACTGATCTCAAGATTCTTTGGATGATTTATATTCTTTGATAAAATTATCCCGTAACTTGACCAATACATTGAAGAAATAGAGAGATATTGAGTACATAATTTGTTTTATCTATTAGATAATAAGTCCTTTAATGCATTTTTCTTACTTTTACTCTCCTTGAGGGCAATTTATAGTCTTCTTACTTGTTGCCTTTTCATTTCCCCTTTTAACAATTGTATATTTAGATTGCATTATTGAAATAGAACCTTAGCATTTCTCTTCCTTTTGTTCTCTCTTCTTCCTCTTCTCTTTTCTTTTCTATATTTGCATTGTTAACACGATATCAAGTGCAAGGTCGATTCTAACCACACCTTTCGCAAATCCAATTTAGGGTTTTCCAGTAAACCATTTGAAGCATTTTTCTAATTACCCCATTTGAAGTGCAAATTTTGAGAACCCAATTCCAGTAGCAACTTAGGGTTTACAGTAACCAATTTGCAAAAATTGGGATTTCTTTCTTCTTTATTCGTCAAGCCATTTGCAAGAAGCAACCCAAGTTCTCTCTTTATTGTATTAACATTTGTGATTGTTAGTAATGGCTAGTGAAAGGAATGATTATCTTCAATCTATCAGTGTACAACTAAATGGGAAAAATTATAATTATTCATATTACAGTTATGTATTGAAATTTTTTATTTTTGAAATTAAGGAAAAAGGATGCGGGACTATGTTTTTGGAACCTCTGTTATAAGCCGAAAGATTAACAAAATGGGAATATGAAACAAAATTGGAATATGAGGAAGCAAACAATTCAAAGATAATTTACTTGGATCAATAACTCTGTTTCAATAGGTGTTCAACTAGCAAAATATGAAACAACCAAGGAGGTTTGGGATCATTTGAACATGTTGCATGTGCAATTCAATTTTACAAAGCAATATTAGTTGGAGATTGATATTCAAACTCTTTAACAGAACAACATGAGTGTAAAGGCAAAAATCACAAGAAGGGGGGTTGAATTGTGATTTATAAAAATTTTCGCAAACTTTTTATAAAAAGCGTATAACTTCTGCAGAACAGAAGAAACCGTTTTGGAGGAAAATGTTTAACAGGCGATAACTTACAGATGAAAGCCTTTTTATGAAAATAGGTTTAAATCACAAGACAAAGTTAGTTCAAGCAGTTATAAGAAATAAAAGATCAGGAAAGACAACACGGGAATTTATACTGGGTTGTCTCACCCCTAGATTATGTCCAGTTCTTAGCAAACCACCAAATTCCACTAACTTTCACAAGTTACAAGTATTGTTCACTACCACTTTTGGCTCACCCAAGTAGTTTTTCTCACTTAGCCTCTCCTAGCTATAAATCCCAAGTATTCTTTACTACCAAGCTACTTCTGACTCTAAAACAAATCACAAGATTTGTTTTTGTAAGGAGCGCACAGACTTTTTAACTACTGTCTTACAGAATGATATACAAGGTTAAGATCGAAGTCTTTTTCTCTCAGGATACACAAGGTGGTTTGAGAGCTTTACAAAAGAATTTAAAAGAGAAAGAATGAAGGCTTGAATAATGAATTCAGTTCATGTGTTATATTTAAGTTTAGCACTTCAAATCTTCTTCTATATATAGACTTGCTGAGGAAGTAACCGTTGTGTCTAAACGGTCTTCTTTCTTGCATTTGACCAGCATCTGAAGGAAAGAGGTTGAGGAGCATTTAATGCGAGCATTAAATGGTTGTCACCAACTAGTCATTATGAGCTGATAAAGTATTCTGCTTATCTTTCTTGAGATATACTCCATATCCTTCTGTTGCAGTTGTCACATCGCTTGCTCAGACAAGTACTCATTGCTAGCTGTAGCACGTCTTTTGAGGCAAGGGGGACTTGTAATACTTTGACTCTTCTTTCTGTTTGCTTTTATGCACTTCGACAGATCCTAGGAAGATGTTCTATGAATATTCTCTGCAAAACAGATTACAAAATGATAGTGCATTTACTATGCCTTTAAATGCTTCTTCAGACTTAAGCGTCTGTCTACGTATCATCTGTATCTTATAAACGCAAATGCAACATTTTCGTCTGTTGTCATTTATAAGACGTAATCTTTTTACTTAATATTTGTTTTGCATAAAATCAAAATTATTTAAGGTTTTGATTCGTCTTATGACTTAACAATCTCCCCCTTTTTTATGATGCCAAGCAAATATTGTAAAAAGATGTATCAGAGCTACTTAAAACATAAACTATAAGCATAGAATATAAACAGAGAGAAAAGAAGACTCAGGTTTGATGAGTAATCAAACAACTCATCTTATTAAAAGGTTTTCACATCAAGATGATGTGTTTTTATAGATGATAAAAAAAAAATCCCTTTTCTTAGTCTCCCCTTAGATGTAGCTCCCCTTCAGATGCATCTTCATGCTTTCTTTTTACTCTTCCCTCAGATGCATCTTCATTCTTTCTTTTTACTCTTCCCTTCTCCCCCTTTTACATGGCGATCAGCAAAACCTAGTTCCCCAAGAATCAAACCGTCAAAATCAGAGGTGTCTGAGTCAGAGGCTGAAGAGAGTACCATAGGGGATCCAGGTGGAGTGGGAGTGCGTCGGCGACGGCGTCCTTTGAAAAGGCATCAATGTTGATCCACTTTTTGAGCTCAGCCTCTAGTGCTTTCCTGTCTTCCAAAGCTTGACGGAGAGCTTTTTTGGTTGCCTAGAGTTCAGCATACAGATCATAGACTTCTTCATCGGAGATGGGAGGTCTATATGGAACAATGGCATCTTCTAGTTCTTGCACAATGCCCAGAATAAGCTTGGAGAAGAAGAAGGTGGAATATGACAGCTCCACAACAAAGGAGAAGTCCCTATCAGACTGATAGTAGAAGGTGGACTTCCAAGCCATGAGTTTGGAAGAGTCAAATGAAGATGGGAAAGGCTGATGTCCTTGGCATTGATAGCATCTTCCTATCTTCAGATGATACCTATCTGCAGGAGGCTTGTTATCAGGTTCCAGACCAAAGCAGAAGGCATCAAACATCCTTACGCGTCTGATGGTCTTTAAGTCTTCAGACGTTCTTTCAGTAGCTGACTTCTGAAAGATGGCTTCAATTTCTCGTCTGAAGAGTCTGCCTCTACAAACTCGAATATAGCGCTGGGGAGTATCTTCGTCTTCGTCTGCCTTTTCCTTACCCTTATAGTTCAAGATTGGAAGGATTGGAATGACTTTATCCAAAGCAAGCTTGAACTGGGTCTGATGGGATGTCACACAATGAAATTGTGTTCCAAGAAAATGAGGCATCGTCCGAGCACGTCTTTGGATTTGTCTAAAGGAGTTCTGCCACTTTTTAATCTCTTCTTTATATGTCTGCAACTTCATTTAGTTCTTCTATTTCAGCGTCGTCTGCATCTTCCTCCACTATGAGTGTTTGAAACTCCTTTTTCTTAACAGCAATTTCTTCATATGCGATCTCAACAGTTTGAATCAAGGCAGATTCAATTCTAGTTAGATCTTCCATAACTGCCTATTTTTGTTCTTCTTCATATAAAGTCTTGATAGACTCCAGAATAACTTCTTCTATGGCTTCTTCTTTTGCATCTGCATCTGTAGAAGCCAAGGCTCTTTCATCAGCTTTCCTCTTCGATTCCTCAGCTGATAGAGTGTTAACAGACTCTACTACAGATTGCTCTAACTCAATCTGCTCCTTCTTCTCAAGGCTCTTCTCTATCTTGGCCTTCTTGGCAGCCTCCTTCCTTAACAGCTCCTAAGCTTTCCTGATGGCTACTGCTTCCTTCTTGTCAGTCGGTGGAGGAAAAGATGAAGGTTTGGGCTTGGGTACAAGTTTGGGTTTGGAAGAGGTTTGGGGTTTAGAGAGGGGTTCTTTAAGAATCTCAACATCAGATTCTTGGGTTTGGGAAGGTGAGGGTTGAGGTTCAGATTGAAGTGCTGGTTGGGGTTCAATTTAGGATTCTGGTGAGGTGGTGAGTTTGGCTTTGGTGACAATGCGGATTTTGGTGGTTCTGGTGAAAGGCTTTTTTAGGGGAGGTTCAGAGATTGGTTCAGATGAAGTTCCTGCCACCTTTCCCTTAAGAGATGAGGGAGGATCTGAAGATGGTTGTTGTTTAGGCTTTTTGGGTTGGTCTGAGAAAGGAGGTTGAGTGCATCTGGTGATTGGTTTGGTTTGTGTCTATGCAGGCTGGGGTAGAGTCTGTGTTTCTGCTACAGATACAGGTTCTTCAGACGGTTCCTCCTTGGGCTCCTTCTTCACCTTGCTTCCTTGCTTCTTTGCCCACTCAGGGAACTTATGAGCTATTCCCATTCTCACAAAGGTGGTTCCTGTCACCTGTGTGGGTCCTCCAGAGGCTTCAAACTCTGTCAGATTAACACCAACATCCCTCATTAGTTGAGTGAACATACAGTAAAGGATGGGGTTCTTCTGCTTCTTCGTTGAGAATCTATCCTTGAAGGCTTGCTCCAGATGATAGAAGATCAGATCAGGAAGATTGATCTTTTCTTCTACCACTATGTTGTAGATGCAGAATCTATCCCTTTCACTGACATGGTCCCTTGACCCCGTCCTAGGGAGCACGATGTTAAAGAGCATGTTGTGTAGAAGTCTGCAGATGTGGGTCATATTGGCAGACCTAAGAAAGTTCTTCATGGCTGTAACTCTCTTCTCGGGGTCTTAGTCTGCAGGCCTTACTCCATCGTAGAGAAGTTTATCCACCATCTCCTGAGTGATAGTTTTCTCCCAGTCCTTGTCAAAAATCAATCCCTCTTCAGCACATCCAATAGCCTTAGCTATGCTTGCAGGGCTGATTTCCACCTTCGTCTGACCAATGGTGCCCCTGATGCATTGGTCGTCTTCCATCTTTGTAGTCCCCCAGAAGAGGGCATAAGGACCATGATACCAGACGTTGTGCTTCCCAATAAAATTGGTCTAGCCAACTCTGGTGAACATGTCCAAAACATCGAAACCCTCCTTTGCTAGCTCCTTCAGACTTGCCCACTTTCCAAGGATGAAAAGCTCTTTTGGAAAGGTTGAAGTAGCTTCATCCATGTTGCAGATGAGAGGAGTAGCAGAAGATGAAGCTTGCTTCTTTGGTGCCATTTGTTCACAGAAAGTTAGGTTTTAGAAAAGAGAATATGAGAAAGTTTTGATTTTTGAAGTCTTTGAGAAACTTAGGGAATTTCGGAGAGATTAGAAAGATTAAAGGAATCTTCTTCTTTAGGCACTTCGTCCTTTTATACCAGAGGAGATGAGAGAGGAGAGAAAATGTCATAAAAAGAGCGGTTTAAAGTCATTAAAAACTTTTCGAAAACTGTCTCATCGTGGCGAAAAGGGCGGCGCACGTTTTGAGTGAAAACGAAAAGACTTATAACCGTTATGAATGTGGGGGATTTTATCGTTTGTACACTTGAACACACATTAGTTCCAACATATTAATGAAAAGGATAAGACGAAGGGTATCGTCTAATGAATGTAAACATTAATCTGAAAGCATGTGCATATGCAAATGATCCCTAATACAGACGAAATGTTCTTCGGACAAAGGTTTTGTAAAGATATCAGTCCATTGGTGATCTGTATCTACCAACTTAATATCGAAAACACCTTTTTGAACATAATCACAAATGGAATGATATCTGATTTCAATATGCTTTGCCTTAGAATGTTGTATGGAAAATTTTGATAGATTGATTGCACTAGTATTGTCACAATATATAGGTATATTATTTTCAAAACTAGAGTAATCTTCTAACTGATATTTTACCCATAGTAGCTATGAGCAGCAACTTGTAGCAGACACATATTCAGCTTCTGCAGTTGATAAAGCAATTGAGTTTTGCTTCTTGCTTGTCCATGAAATGAGACAGGGTCCTATAAAGCGACATCCTCCACTTGTACTTTTCATTCAACTCTGTCTCCTGCATAGTCTACATCGCAGTATCCTACTAACTTGAAATCTTTATTTTTCTTATAGAATAGACTAAGGTTAGTTGTTCCCACTAGATAACGTAAGATCCTCTTAACAACTTTGAGATGAGACTCTCTAGGATCTGACTAAAATCTAGCACACAAACAGACGCTATGCATAATATCAAGTCTACTGGCTGTAAGATAAAGAAGTGAGCCAATCATACCTCTGTAGATCATCTGATCTACTGGTTTACCTGATTCTTTTTTGCTTAAGGGACTGGAAGCATGCATAGGTGTTTTCATTGGTTTAGCATCTTCCATTTTGAACTTCTTAAGAAGCTCCCTTGTATACTTGTGCTGATGAATATAGATTCCCTTGCTATCGTGTTTGATTTGAAGTCCTAACAAGAACTTGAGTTCTCCCATCATACTCATTTCAAGCTCGCTTTTCATCATATCAGAAAAATCCTTGCAAAGAGATTCATTAGTAGCTCCAAAGATAATATTGTCAACATAAATTTGAACTATAATGAAATCTTTGCCAACTTCTATTCTGAAAAGAGTAGTGTCTACTTTGCCTCTCATAAAACCATTTTCTAAAAGAAAAGAGCTCGGTCTGTCATACCAAGCACAAGGTGCTTACTTCAAACCATACAGATCCTTTTTGAGTTTAAAAACATGATTAAGAGTGGAATCTTCAAAACCAAGAGGTTGTTTAACATAAACTTCTTCTTCAATAAAACCGTTAAAAAATGCACTCTTAACATCCATTTGAAAAAGCTTAATGTTTTTATGAGCAGCAAATGCAAACATGATTCTTATAGCTTCTAATCTAGTTATAGGAGCAAAGGTTTCAATGAAGTCTATACATTCCTGCTAATTATAGCCTTGAGCTACTAACCTAGCTTTTTTCTTACCACTTTTCCTTGCTCATCCACTAGGGCTCCAAAAAAAAAAAAGTAGAGTTGCTGAAAGAAAACATCATCACATTGTAGAAAATGTTCATTCCCTTCTTTTGTCTACTTTTATTGCAAGTGAGTTTGGGGGGAGTTATCCTTACTGTAGTACATGTTATTAATAAAATTCAATCTTCTATTACTTTAGGTTTATCTCTATTTGAAAAATTATATGGTTGTGCTTCTAATTATTTAGTCTTGATTGTCCATGGTTCTATTTGTTTTCTTCATTCTCATGTTGAACATAGTAAATTGTCCTCTCGTTCGACAATCTCTGTTTTTATAAGTTATGGTGATGGTTAGAAAGGATATCATTGTTATGGTTTTGTCAACCAAAAACTATATTTTTCTGTCATGTGCATTTCTTGAGCATATGTCATTTTATTCTATTCCTTCTTATTCTCACGATTTTACAAAGTCTTGTGTCACTTGTATTTATCCTTTTGCCTCAAATGCAAACATTGCACCTCTTCAAATGAATCATAACCCAAATAGTACATTTATACATACATACATATAGGGACCATATACTATGCATGTATAAAATTAAAATGGAAGGCCTAAATTTAAATACTTACGAATTTATAAAACCTCGCATAACTATCAAATGTTTGAAAGATTTATCAAACAAAAATCAAATTTATAAAAGATTTCAATTATCATGTCCTAAATATCTCAATCATCATGTCATTCTTCTTCAAAATTGTTGATAACCCATCACCATCATTACCATGTGTAACATCCTCATTTTACTATTTGTACGCATTTATATATGTATATTATGAACATTTATGTACTGTAATTTATAGAAACTTTATGCACATATTTTCTTAATGAAATTAATACAGTTCTACTCAGAAGAAATTTCTGAATTTCCAAATGTCTTTGTTTTTGCCGAAATTGATTGTTGACTGGACTACTATGTCAGACAGCTGTCCAGGATAATTTTTCAAGTGTAGAATTTTGAACTCATTTATAACTTAAAAGAAAGGTAATAAAATATAGATTAAAAATATATACAGATAAAGAATTAAAATGCTTATTCAGAATTGTTAGGATTTTCTGAAAGTTAGAACTTTGAGAAATTATTACGGTAAAATTCTAAGGCAGAAAATTTAGAGAAAATTAGTAGGATATCTATAGAATTATCTACTAATTGTAATATACTTAGAATAATTATTAAAAATGTTTAACCAAGAAAAATTTTAATTTAGAACCTTAACCAATCAAAAAGTGACAACTTAGGCTTTTCTAATGTCATTAAATTAAGCTAATTAGGCTTGGATTAAGAGATAAGTAAGACACTACCCCAAGGTTTTTGATAGTGAGGAATCCAATGGTGGTGTTATTTTCTTCAAATTCTAATCACATTGTAAGATAATCAACAGCCCTAATAACCTTCTAGAATTTTCTACAAAGTTCTTGAAATGTTGGCTTTTGAGGTAGGCAAGTGACTTGGAACTCCTTGGCTGTCCAAGTGCCTTTGGTGACTCATTTCCCTTGGCCAATAAGGGTAGTTGGACGTGCAGAAGCTACTGGAACTGAAGGGAGAATTCAATTTAGTTAATTACTTGATTTAAGAAGCATTAAACTTAAGTAAAAAGCAAAAAGTCACAAAAAACTCAAAAACAGAACCGTGAGTCTCCAAAGCCCAGCAGCTGCAGTTTCAATTTTCTTTGCATCTTAAACTCATCATCTCATCCCAAATTAAGAAACCAAACCATCCAAACTTCCAAAACCCTAAGCTAATTCGGCTAGTAGAGAAAGAATTGGAAGAAATCTCAAAAATTCCTACAAGACCAAGGAGTGAGGGAGAAAGGAATTCAAAGCTTTTTCTTCAATTAAAGAGTTTAAGGTAAGGATCTAGGCATTTAATTTCAATTAGAACCCTTGGAATTAGAAGAAAACATGTTGTAGGGTTAGATTAAATTTGTGACCTAGAATCATGAAAACTTGAAATTGATTTAGGGGTTTTGTGTTTTTGATGCTTGTGATTGTAATTCATGTATTGGAATGAGGTGTGATTGAATTTTTAATGTGTTTTGATGGTTGAAATTTTGGTTGCTTGATTTTGATTGAAGTGTGATTTGGTTAATGTTGGATTGGAATTGAGCTTGGTTGCTTTGGAAAGAATTGTTGAGAATGACTTGTAGACCATTCGGCCAGCCCAAAATGCAAGGGGTATTATGTGGAAATTTTTGTAAAATCAAGGGCAAAATGGTCATTTTACATGTAGGGACAAAATGGGAATTTTTGAAAAAGAGTAAGGGTAATTTGGTCATTTCAAAATTTAGGACATAGATGGAATTTTAGAAAAGATTAAGGGTATTTTAGTAACTTTACCTAATAGTGAATTTTTATAATTTTTATGTGATTGCTTAATATTAATTATTTGTTTATTAGCATCATTGTCATATTGTATAAGCTTGAGTTCTTGGAAAATACAAAGATTTCAAATGAGAAATGAGTATTTATGGGGGAATTGATTTCCAGGACTATGTTGACTGACCGGACTGCGGTAGTCATGTATTTGAAAATATGATTGAGATTATGAACAGAGAACTGTGTTGACTGACTGGACTGCGGTAGTCATGTATTTGAAACTATGATTGAGATTATGAACAGAGAACTGTGTTGACTGACCGGACTGCGGTAGTCATGTATTTGAAAAGATGATTGAGATTATGAACAGAGAATATGATAGTCCTGAGAAATGGGTGAGCAGAGTAAGTTAGACAGGACCGTATAGTCAGTGATTATATAGTCTGTGGGGTGAAGGATATTGGCAATTCCATATGTGGCTGTAATCTGGACAGAGATGCGGTCGTGGTGGCCTTCCGGGTATCCTGATCTCCTAATTCTGTTTAGTTTATTCGCGTTTAGTAGGGGCTGATAGCTAAATTGCAGTACGTAATGGTAGGCCAGTTACTTACTAAACACTCAAAGGGGAAGTCTCCATGGAGCAGGGTCAAAAATGATTTTGAGTAAAAACTGCATTTGCATAAATCATATTGCATTTAATTATGTGTGAGAACGGTTAATTTGTATCGGATATGTATATGTTTGAAATTGTTTTAATTGTATGAGAAATTAAATGCCTGATCCGGTAATGCTGTCCACAGATTCTAGGGGAGTGTGATTGCAGGTATTTGGAAGATTAATTAGAAGTTACAGATGCAGACATGTTCCAGAGCTATAGGAATAGGGGTTTTTGGCTTTAGATACTTTTGTATTAATTAGAAATAATTTGGTAGTAGTATTTTCTGTAAATTTTAATAATGTAAATTATAATGACAAGCTTTAAACTTAATGGAGTGTATTTATTTTAATTGTAAATTTTGTGTTTATGGATTTTAGATAGAAATTAATTAATTAGAAAGGGGGTTACATTAGTGGTATCAGAGCTCTGGTTATGCATCTCTAGGACTTGCGAGTAGTGGGTCTATTAGGTGTTTTGCTGTGTTACCCTGATTAGAATTTTTGTTTGTTAAGAATATTATGGGAAAAAGGGTAGTAACTAGATTTGAAAATTTAAGACAAGTAGAAATGAGAAGAGGAATGCTAGTTATAAATCCTAGAGTTCAAACTAATAGTATAGCTGAGATGGCAGAAAGGAAGAAAGAAAATCTTGATAAAGTTGTGAGGGTGCACACTCAGGACTCAGTCGAGATGACTTTCTCTCCTAATGCTTAAAATTTTATTATTATTAGTATTGTTCAAGTTGGGTTATTTTCCATGTTACTTATATTGTGAATTTAAGACTTATAATCTTGAGTTAGTTGAGAAAGGAGATCTAAAGACCTGAGTTCGTAGATCAAGGTTGAGAATAGAGGTACAAATATTTGAGTTTATAGGATAATAGTTGAGTTTGACAAAAGAAAGAAAACAAAGTTTTGAAGGTACCTTGATGTTTGGAATATGATGAGATGTTGAAAGTATGGTTATTGCCATATTGTTCTAATGGATGTTTACATGTGTTTTGAAGGCTGAAACAGTGTATCGTAGTATAAATTTGTCACAGGATTGATATCTTAACTATTAGGACTTGAAATTTTGTGTTTTGGACACGATTTAAAACCAAAATAGTGCATTTTTCTGGTGCAGTAAAATAGCCTGCGGGTGTAACACTGTTAAATTACATTCCATGGTGTAAGTGGTGATTTAAGGCTTGTATAATTGAGGTTATTAATGATCCATGTTATAGGACTTAGTGGGTAGGTATTAGTGAGGGTTCTTAATGGTTAAACCTTGATTAAGAGAGTAGAATAGGACCCAAATGCTAAGTTAGTAGCAGTTGTCCTAAGAAATTTAAAAAAAAAAAAAATTAAGGTTGTTAATTATGTTTAAAATACCCTTTACTTTGCTTGTTTCTGTGCCTAATTCTAAACCAACCCTAACCTCTAGAATATGTTTGAATTGTGTGATAACCATTAGGAATAAACTAATTGTTGTGAACTTGATTTGTTTGCCTTTAACTGATCTTGATGTGATATTAGGATATGGTTGGTTTATTCTAATAGATTGTGTCTCTAAAACTTTGATTTTTCTGAACCTTATGTTTCTAGACTTAAACCTGTCAAACCTAAAGAAATATCAATTAAAAGTGAAATTTAAAAATAATAATAATAATAAAATAATACAAGTTATCATCTCTTGGAACTAATGAAGATAAAATTAAAATAGACTCTGTGCCAGTTGTAAATGAATATCCTGAAATTTTTCTTGATGATGTGTCTGGCTTACCTCCTGAAAGAGAAATAGAATTTAGTATAGATTGGATGCCTGGTACTAGATCAATTTCTATGCAACCATATAGGATGTCACCATTGGAATTAACTGAGTTAAAGAAACAATTGGAAGAATTATTAGGAAAATAGTTTATAAGGTCTAGTGTATCCCTATGGTGAGCCCCAATATTATTAGTTAAAAAGAAAGATGGAGAATCTAGGTTATGTATAGATTATAGACAATTAAATAAAGTAACTATAAAGAATAAATATCCTTGATCTAGAATAGATGATATATTAATATATTCTAAAAATAAAGAAGAACATGAAAATCATCTTAGAATAATATTAGAAATTTTAAAAGATAGAAAATTATATGCTAAATTGTCTAAGTGTGAATTTTGGTTGGAGGAAGTGAAAATTTTAGGACATTTAATTTCTAAAGATGGACTAAGTGTAGATTTTTCTAAGGTAGAAGCAGTTTTAGAATGGGAAAGGCCTAAGACAGTAACTAAGATTAGTAGTTCTTAGGATTTGATGGATATTATAGAAGATTGATTGAAGGATTTTCTAAGATAGCTGGACCCTTAATAGAATTTTATTTGGAGTGAGAGTTGTGAGAAAATTTTCCAAGAATTGAGACATAAATTGACTACCTCACTAGTTTTAGTTTTACCCGACCCAAATGAATCCTATGAGGTATACTGTGATGTTTCATCTCTAAGGTTAAGATGTGTGTTGATATAAAATAGGAAAGTGGTAGCTTATGCATCTAGGCGGTTGAAATCACATGAGAGAAATTATCCTACTCATGATTTGGAGTTAGCAGCTATAGTTTTTGCTTTGAAGATTTGGAGACATTATTTATATGGATCAAGATTTGATGTATATAGTGATCATAAGAGTTTAAAATATTTGTTTAAAAAAAAATGGAAAGGAGACAAAGAAGATGGATGGAGTTTATTAAAGATTATGATTTTCAGTTAATGTATCATTCAGGAAAAGCTAATGTAGTAGCAGATGCTTTAAGTAGGAAAATTGTACATATGTCAACTATGATGATTAAAGAATTAGAATTAATACAATAATTTAGAGATTTGAATTTGTGTACAGTTAGGGAAAAAGATAAAATTCAATTAGGAAGGATTACTAATGATTTTTGGAAGAGATTAAGAAGAAACAAGATGTAGATATATTTATTCAAGAAAAGAAAGCATTAATAGGAACAAATAAAGTAAAAGAATTTAATTTAGGAACAGATGGAATTATTAGATTTAAAAATAGAATTTGTGTACCTAACAATCAAGAATTAAAAGAATTAATTTTGGAATAAGGCCACAAAAGTAAATTAAGTATTCACCCTGGAACTACAAAAATGTATAAAGATTTAAAAGAAATGTTTTGGTGGCCTAGGATGAAAAAAAAAAAAAAAAAAATATATATATATATATATATATATATATATATATATATATATATATATATATATATATATATAGCAGAATATGTAGTTAGATGTTTAACATGTCAGAAAGCAAAGATTGAACATCAGAAACCATCCGGCATGTTACAACCTTTAGAATTACCTGTGTGGAAATGGGATAGTATATCAATGGATTTTGTGGTAGGATTACCTAGAACTAATAAAAGAAATAGTTAGATTACATGGAGTACCTACTAGTATAGTGTCAGATAGAGATCCTAGATTTGTTTCTAAATTTTGGAGAGAATTTCAGAAAGCCTTAGGAAGTAAATTACATCTTAGTTCAGCATACCACCCCCAAAATGATGGCCAAACAGAAAGAACCATTCAATCATTAGAAGATCTTTTAAGAGCTTGTACATTAAAAAAAAAAGGGGGGGGGGGGGGGGGGGGGGGAATTGGGAAGATATATTACCATTAGTAGAATTTGCATCCAATAATAGTTATCATTCTAGTATAGGTATGGCTCCTTATGAAGCATTGTATGGTAGGAAATGTAGGACACCTTTGGTATGGTATCAGGATGGTGAGAATTTATTGATAGGACCAGACATTATTCAGCAAACCAAATTCTTAGGAAAAATTGAACCTATGGCCTATCAAATAGCCTTACCATCCTTTTTGTCAAACCTCCATGAGGTGTTCCATGTGTCACAACTAAGATAGTACATCTCAGATCCTTCACATGTCATTGAACCTGATCAAATATAGGCAAAGGAAAACCTAACATTTGAAACAAAGCCTGTTAAGATTGAGGACAGAAGGATTAAGTACCTGAGAGGTAAAGAAATTTCTCTGGTTAAGGTTATTTGGGACGATATCAGAGGTGATGCTACATGGGAGTTAGAGGAAAAAAATGAAAGAAACATATCCTCATTTGTTTGTATAGTTATTTTGTTGTATAGTTGTATGGGTGTATAGTTGTATTAGAAATTTCGAGGACGAAATTTTTATTAGTAGGGGAGAATTGTAACATCCTCATTTTACTATTTGTACGCATTTATATATGTATATTATGAACATTTATGTACTGTAATTTATAGAAACTTTATGCACATATTTTCTTAATGAAATTAATACAGTTCTACTCAGAAGAATTTTCTGAATTTCTAAATGTCTTTGATTTTGCCGAAATTGATTGTTGACTAGACTGCTATGTCAGACAGCTGTCCAAGATAAATTTTCAAGTGTAGAATTTTGAACTCATTTATAACTTAAAGAAAGGTAATAGAATATAGATTAAAAATATATACAGATAAAGAATTAAAATGCTTATTCAGAATTGTTAGGATTTTCTGAAAGTTAGAACTTTGAGGAATTATTACAGTAAAATTCTAAGGTAGAAAATTTAGAGAAAATTAGTAGGATATCTATAGATTTATCTACTAATTGTAATATACTTAGAATAATTATTAAAAATATTTAACCAAGAAAAATTTTAATTTAGAACCTTAACCAATCAAAAAGTGACAACTTAGGCTTTTCTAATGTCATTAAATTAAGCTAATTAGGCTTGGATTAGGAGATAAGTAAGACACTATCCCAAGGTTTTTGATAGTGAGGAATCCAATGGTGGTGTTATTTTATTCAAATTCTAATCACATTGTAAGATAATCAACAGCCCTAATAACCTTCTAGAATTTTCTACAAAGTTCTTGAAATGTTGACTTTTGAGGTAGCCAAGTGACTTGGAACTCCTTGGCTGTCCAAGTGCCTTTGGTGACTCATTTCCCTTGGCCAATAAGGGTAGTTGGACGTGCAGAAGCTGCTGGAACTGAAGGGAGAATTCAATTTAGTTAATTACTTGATTTAAGAAGCATTAAACTTAAGTAAAAAGCAAAAAGTCACAAAAAACTCAAAAACAGAACCGTGAGTCTCCAAAGCCCAGCAGCTGCAGTTTCAATTTTCTTTGCATCTTAAACTCATCATCTCATCCCAAATTAAGAAACCAAACCATCCAAACTTCCAAAACCCTAAGCTAATTCGGCTAGTAGAGAAAGAATTGGAAGAAATCTCAAAAATTCCTACAAGACCAAGGAGTGAGGGAGAAAGGAATTCAAAGCTTTTTCTTCAATTAAAGAGTTTAAGGTAAGGATCTAGGCATTTAATTTCAATTAGAACCCTTGGAATTAGAAGAAAACATGTTGTAGGGTTAGATTAAATTTGTGACCTAGAATCATGAAAACTTGAAATTGATTTAGGGGTTTTGTGTTTTTGATGCTTGTGATTATAATTCATGTATTGGAATGAGGTGTGATTGAATTTTTAATGTGTTTTGATGGTTGAAATTTTGGTTGCTTGATTTTGATTGAAGTGTGATTTGGTTAATGTTGGATTGGAATTGAGCTTGGTTGCTTTGGAAAGAATTGTTGAGAATGGCTTGTAGACCATTCGGCCAGCCCAAAATGCAAGGGATATTATGTGGAAATTTTTGTAAAATCAAGGGCAAAATGGTCATTTTACATGTAGGGACAAAATGAGAATTTTTGAAAAAGAGTAAGGGTAATTTGGTCATTTCAAAATTTAGGACATAGATGGAATTTTAGAAAAGATTAAGGGTATTTTAGTAACTTTACCTAATAGTGAATTTTTATAATTTTTATGTGATTGCTTAATATTAATTATTTGTTTATTAGCATCATTGTCATATTGCATAAGCTTGAGTTCTTGGAAAATACAAAGATTTCAAATGAGAAATGAGTATTTATGGGGAATTGATTTCCAGGACTGTGTTGACTGACCGGACTGCGGTAGTCATGTATTTGAAAATATGATTGAGATTATGAACAGAGAACTGTGTTGACTGACTGGACTGCGGTAGTCATGTATTTGAAACTATGATTGAGATTATGAACAGAGAACTGTGTTGACTGACCGGACTGCGGTAGTCATGTATTTGAAAAGATGATTGAGATTATGAACAGAGAATATGATAGTCCTGAGAAATGGGTGAGCAGAGTAAGTTAGACAAGACCGTATAGTCAGTGATTATATAGTCTGTGGGGTGAAGGATATTGGCAATTCCATATGTGGCTGTAATATGGACAGAGATGCGGTCGTGGTGGCCTTCCGGGTATCCTGATCTCCTAATTCTGTTTAGTTTATTCGCGTTTAGTAGGGGCTGATAGCTGAATTGCAGTACGTAATGGTAGGCCAGTTACTTACTAAACACTCAAAGGGGAAGTCTCCATGGAGCAGGGTCAAAAATGATTTTGAGTAAAAACTGCATTTGCATAAATCATATTGCATTTAATTATGTGTGAGAACGGTTAATTTGTATCGGATATGTATATGTTTGAAATTGTTTTAATTGTATGAGAAATTAAATGCCTGATCCGGTAATGCTGTCCACAGATTCTAGGGGAGTGTGATTGCAGGTATTTGGAAGATTAATTAGAAGTTACAGATGCAGACATGTTCCAGAGCTATAGGAATTGGGGTTTTTGGCTTTAGATACTTTTGTATTAATTAGAAATAATTTGGTAGTAGTATTTTCTGTAAATTTTAATAATGTAAATTATAATGACAAGCTTTAAACTTAATGGAGTGTATTTATTTTAATTGTAAATTTCGTGTTTATGGATTTTAGATAGAAATTAATTAATTAGAAAGGGGGTTACACCATGGCCACATAAGAAAGGCATTATCATAGTGTGTATATATATATATGGTTTTTTTTTATTTTCTGAATTAAAAATGTTTAAAAGTTAATATAGATTAAAAAATTAAAAAACTTAAAATATTAAATTTATAAAAATTGAAGAAGATAGAGATTATTTCTTTTCTAAATCACATGGATATAAATCATATAATAGTATTGACTATTCCTGCTTTCTATTATTATAGTTTCAGTAGAATAAATCTATCAAAATTAAAATTAATCCATCTTATCTGTGATTTAAATATGTGTCCAGAAAAATTGAGTAATCTAGTTATTTTATCTATTAAAATTTAATTTCTAAACTTGATTATTATATTATTTTATTACTTTTGTTTAGAGTTACAAATATCCTTGAACTCGTCTGAATTAGCGTGTATAAGTAGGTGGAGGAAGACAAGGTCTAAGCATGACCATGTATAGCCATACTTAGTTCTTCACTTAAAAATTGTATTTTATTTTACCAACATGTTCTTTAACTACATAACAAAAATGCATCTTAAAAATTTTAAGCTCCATGCATTCTGTTTTTTTATCTCTTCAAATTACACACCCTATACCATTAACTCTTCATGCTTTCTAGAGAATTGATACACCACTGAAGAAAAAAGAATAGACCTACTTAACTTTTAAGGAAAGCTAAGGCCTAGGGATGGCAAAGTGGACCCGGACCCTACGGGTACCCGTAAAAATATCCGCACGCGGATCGGGTAAATACTCGTTTATTGGGGCTGGGGCTGGGGATGGGGATTTACCCGCATTTTTTTGCGAGTACGGATATTATAGTACCCGTCCCGCCCCGCCTCGCACTGCCATATATATATATATATATATATATATATATATATATATATATATATATTCCAATGACTATCACTCTCACCAATCCCACACCAATCATGCACCACGGCACCAGGTTTGTTACCCCTTCTTGTTACCCCTTCTCAATTCGCACCAATCAAGCACCAATCACGCACCAATCCTGACATTAGGTATTTACCTATTTGGTTATGCGAAAATGCTATCTACAATCTATTGAACTACACGGTGGATGTTTAACAGAATTAAAGAAAAGCAAATAACTAAATATAGAGATGAAAGAGTTAAGTAGTGTGAAACGTGAAAGTGGCCTAGCAATTTGAAGAAAGCCCCACCATTCACTCACTGTCCTTAATTTCTGAGTTTGCATCCGAGTAATGAAATGTGCCGAGAGGTGGTGGGTGATTTGGCTTTTAGTAATGAAATTCTTTTGCTGTGCAAAAAAAAAAAAAACTGAGAAATTTGTTAAATTGATACCATTGAATTGAAAATTATTGCTAAATTGATACCATTGAACTGATTGGAGATTTTTTTTTTCATTTACCTTTTCAGGTTTGCTTTCTACATTTTTGTTAAGTTATTGATGTTATAATTATTTAACTCTAAAAATTATTATATGTTTCTTTGTTCCGATATGTCTTGTCGTTAGTACCAATTTAACAATAGTTAGTACCAATTTAGTTTTGTCATAAATGAATTCATGAATATTATAATAGTTAATACTAATTTAGCTTTGTCAAAAATTAATTCATGAATATTATTTACTTTTATGTCTAAATTTGTAGTGTTTATGATCTAGTGCAAAATGTAATTTTTTTTTGTTTAAATACTTTTTTAGTCCTTGCAATTTAGTGTTTTTTTGCTTTTCGTCTTTGCAATTTTATTTTTGTTTTAGTCCTTGCAAATTATGTTTGTTTTGTTTTTCGTCCTTCACTATTAAAAGCGCTATCTAAACCACTTTAAGGACGAAAAACAAAACAAACATAATTTGCAATGACTAAAACAAAAAAAAATTGCAAAGACGAAAAGCAAAAAAATACTAAATTGCAAGGACTAAAAAAATATTTAAATCTTTTTTTTTTCCTTTTTCATATAATATTTTTTTTATTGATTTATTAACTTCATACATAAGTAAAGTGCGGGTCACGGGTACGGGTATAGGTATATAGGTACCCAGCGGGTATGGGGATAGGGATTAAAGTTACTACCCGTGCAGGTATGGGGCCGGTACGGGGATTTTTTTTAAACACGGGTATGGGGATGAGTACTATAGGACCCTACCCAGACCTTATCCATTGCCATCCCTACTAAGGCCAAACCCAAGATTGAACCTTAATTAGCGAGGTTCAGGAGATTCTAAAGAACAAATTAAAGAATGATAGTAGTTATTAGGGATTTTGGCCAGCACTATCTAAAGTCTAAACAATTTCCATATCAAACATTTAGCGTTGTCTGCGCACTGTCCATTTTGTCTTGTTTCGCACCGGATTTATAATATGTTACAAGAAAGGTTACAGGTTAATTTGGATCAACTCATATTACTTTTTATTATTTTACTTTGCTCAAATAATTAGACAAAGTGCTAAAGAATCTATTATTCTGATGGATATTTATGAAACAAAATTAAGCAGAAGTTGTTACAACTTCTTTGTCAACATGTAATTGGACTTTGCAACTTCAATCAATCATATAGTTATAAATTAGTAACCACCAATCATATATATGAAGATTACTTATCTATTCATTTAAAGATTAACCTATTACGTATTGGTTAAAAGAAAAACTTGTACAATATCAATGAATTACATATAAATATCTGTATCTAGACCTATAAAAGATCTAATTGTGTAATTGACAAGATAATAGACGTGTCGTTTAATATCTTTCCGTCAAGATTACCTTAGTTTAGGTTATATATATTTTGCAACGACTTCGTTGACGTTAATGGTGAAGTAGTTGGCGTGCATTTGTCACGAAGAAGCAAAGAAGAACCCTAACTCTATATTGCTGCCAAGTCGTGCTTGTTATGCTACTTGTAATACACTTCAAATTTAAAATAGAATAAAATACTAGGGCCCAAAAACAGGTTGGTCTTTCATAATTGACACATAAAGATTAAACGAACTTTTTTATAACTGAGGTTATTGAATAGTAAAGGTGCTAAGAAAATGACATATACGGATTATTGGCGTGCGATAGTTTTTGTTTCCACAAAGGATACACTTTCAAGATTGAAATCCCTTGCCCCTTTTGTATGTCCCCTTTCTTATCTCTATCACTGAAAAATGACATCACAAATGGTTTTCTTTATTTACTATAAATGTTTTTTTAGTAGTTTGATTGCTATAATATTACTTTTTATTTTTTTTTAGTAGTTTGATTGCTACAATATTACTTTTATTTAAGAGATATATAGAAGAAAACATACAAATGGGATAGAATGACGGTCATAATTATCTAATAGAGGATAAGTTATTTTATTTGACTGTATAAATTAAATGTTGTCTTTTCTGAATTGTTGTCCGTATAAAACGCAATTTTTTCTGAAACATTTTCTTGTCATATATATATCTGATATTGAATATGTCTGTACCTAGTTTTTTTATTTGACGGTATATAGTTCTGCCTTAGGACGAATAATTATCCATCAGTTTATGCATGGATGATTTTATTTTAAGTTTTGTTTGTGTTAGATCTTATGCATCGTGGCATTTATATTATTCGCATTTTATATTTACGTATTTTAAAAAAATACGTCTCATTTTAGTAATTGTAAACAATGTTTCCTCGAATCTATTTTACTTTCGTGATTTATATAATGCCACGAGGCAAAGAGAAACCGTTAACTGCTAGCACTTTGCAAACGATACTCACTCTACAAGCCTTTTGGTTGTCATGGACGGATTCCCTTATCATGCTTCTAAGAAGAAGATTTTAAAAGAAAAAATATTTCGAAAATGTTTAATTTATTAGATATTGGATATTAGCCTTTGTTTATCTCGGTTGCTTACTGTATATCTTCGTCCTTTCTTTGAATTTCCTATATTTTAGTATCAACTTTAGTATTATATTTTAACATTTTAATTACTCACTCCATAATTACTTTACTACTTCTACAATAGATTTGAATTTGTCTACTTTTCTTCAATGGCACAAGTTTTATAGTTGCAGCATAAAAAGCTTTAAATTTCTATATTTTTTTAGTTTCTGGGTTATTATATTATAGATGCAAAGTATCTATTAATTTTGTCAATGACTAATCTACGCTAAAGATATATTTTTCATTATTTGTGTAATCTATTCTTTTTTCATTTTCTTTTTCATTTTCTATCTATTAGTTGGGCCAAATTTATTTTTACAATTTTAAGTTTCATCTCCTTTATATATAATTATAAATATTTTATTTTAAAAATATTTTAAACTTATATTTTTAAAAATATCATAAAATATAACTATTATTACTAGTTAAATAGTAAATTAAATAAGGAATGAAGAATTTTATAATTTACCCCCTGTGAACCTACTCTGGCTCTGTCTATCACGGGGCTTTACAGACGATCTATGCTAAGTGATTTGCATGGTCTAAATTTAGTAGCATAATTGATTGATGATTGATTGGAGAACAAGGTTGAGCATCATATAAGAAAATTTACATTACAATTCTTAGCAAATCATTGTGTAAAAAAGAAAAGACTGCCAAGACTGAGCTATTTCAATATTATTATTCTATTATTTACATTAAGTGTATTATCTTTCAAAACTTGTTGGGGGTCACAAACCACAGGACAGTGATGACTACTATTGTTTAGGCAGTTCACATTAAAGAACCAAAAATTTTACCTACTGAAATTACAAATGCCCTGGATATCAACCGAAAGCTCTTTCCAATTTAGTCATTTTGAGGCTCAAATTCCATTTAAGCCTATTTTTTATTATTATTTTGGTGGCCCATTTTTCAAGTTACTTTTAAAACCTCTTTCCACTTCTATATTCTATCCTGTTATGAATGCGTTAATCATATATATTTGCTACCGTTTCTGTTGCCTTACTTTGATATTGAAACCATATTTACTTTAAATTTGGGTTTAAAAAAAAGAAAGAAAATGTTTGGTTGTATTTTTATTTTTTATTTTCAAAAACTATTTAGTAAATTAATTTTTAAATTCTATTTTTTTATATAAAAAAAAGAGCGTAAAACAGAGAAAGGAAAGATGAGAAAAAATGTGTAATAAAAAACTACAACTAAAAACCAAAACAATCTAGAAATGTTCTCTTTTTATTTTAGATACTAAAGTTATTAATCCCTCTATCTCGTAATAGTTGTAGTCCTAAAATTTTTTACACATGTCAAGAATTATTAGGGATATAAATAAAAATAATAATATTACATTAAAAAGTTAATATAACACATATTTTAAAATTTATTATTTCTTATATAATACTTATTATGGTATAGGTTTTCGGTTTTCGGTTGCCTACCCAGAGCATGTAAGTGTGAAATCTTTTTGGCCTCTATGTAAAACCCTAAAATTTTAGAATTAGAAAAATAATAAATGCTTGCATTGGAATATATAGTACAATAGCTCAATTAAATAGTAAAATAGTTATTTAACATGAATTAAACCACCTAGTAGCTAGTAGTGCTCTAGAATTAATAAAAATAATTAGAAAGAACTCAATTTAGACTTAATTTAGGCTTGGTCAACTAAAGTCAAAGATAGTCAACATTAGTCAACCAAAGTCAAAGTAAGGAATTTGGTCAACTCATTAATGACATTGCTGTAAATAAATGCAACTTTGTTATTCTTGAGTTAAAGTAACTCACTTCCTCCATTTTTCTTGAACCATGTTTGTAGAAAATTGTATCTAAGCTACAAAGTTGCAATCTTTGTCAATTTCTCCTTGCTATTTTCGAAAAGCTTGAACCTACAAGGTATGGAGAGTTCTTTCTTCTCTTTTTCATGTTATTTTGTGGATTGGGAACTTGGCTCCACTTGGTGGGTCATTGAGACCATTTGTTGGTTTGTTCTATGTTGTAAAAAGCTAAGCTTTGGGTGAAAAATGCCATATTTTTAGTGTTGTACCAATATAGTAGCTTATATGTGTGTGTGTTTGCGCGCGCGTGCATGTATGTGTGCGTGCGTGCGTATGTGTGTGTACGGAAATATTTTTAGAACAGTGACAAAATATGTGGGTAAAACCTATAAAGGTGATATTTTTACTCATCAAATGATAACTTGCATTGGTGTTTGAATTGAAAATTCATTCTAGCATTTTAGAGAGCTTAAAGGTTGAGTTTTAACCATTTTCTTAGTTAAATTTTACCGTTATGAAATTATTTGTGAAAACAGTAGTTTAACATGTTTTTAAAGTGTTTTATTGATGTATAAATGTTCCCAAATGACGGGGATCGATCATAGATACCATAAGGCCAATTTTCAAGGCAATTGGATATCAAAATTTGGCTCAAAAATCAAGTTTTTGGGGGCATTTTGTTACAGCTGCGGGAATACCTTTAAAAACAGAATTTTGGACATTTTAATGAGTTTAAATTGATGTTTTACTTATGAGAAAGTTAGCCTTTAAATTTTAAAGTTTGGTAAATAAACTACATGTATTAGAAAGCTTAAACTAGCTAAATGGTCATGTTTAAGGGTGAAATGTGAGACTTTTTATAAATCTGTCACTGTTTACAAACTTTATTTGTAGGAATGCCCCATATTGAGTTTTATATGTAAAAATGCCACACTTTGCAAAGGCATTGAGAAATTGGGTTTCACCCAACCGATTTCTCAACAGACTTTTTCCTTCTTTTTTTTTTTTTTTAATTTTTGGTTTTCCATTTTTATTATTTAATTAGTTATTTTTTGATAATATTTGTTAAAAAAAATTATTCTGATGAATAATAATTAATATTTATATCAGTGTTTTAAAGTGCAAGAGTGATTTTTTAGAAAACAATTTAAAAGACAATTGAATTTAAAAAAATATTAATTATTATTCATCAAAATCATTTTTTAACAAATATTAACAAAAGTTAACTAAAATAATTTTAAAAAAATGGAAAACTGAAAATTAAAAAAAAAATTGTTGAGAAATCAGTTTTGGGGCAACATTTGTCACGAGTATTTTTTCTAAAAAAATTATACATATAACAGGAAAATCAGTTTGGTGAAACCCGATTTCTCAATGCCTTAACAAAGTGTCATTTTTACACATAAAACTCAAATTGTGGCATTCTTACAAATAAACTTTATAAACTGTGGCAGATTTATAAAAAAAGTCGAAATGTGAGAAATATTAGTGGTTAAAAAAACTGCACATTTAAAGTGTTTTCCAATGTTTAAAAGTGAGTTTAAATTATGAGAATTGATTGCCTAAGTTTTAGGCATGAATTGGTAATTTTAGCCATAATTTATGACACTTTTACTATGTATTTTTATGATGGAATTGTTGGAAATTTATGGGATTATGATATGACTATGCGGCTGCAATATTATATTTTAATTACTTTAGGTGCTTACATATTATGTTGAAGATCAATAGCAAAAAAAATATTATGTTGAAGATGAGTAATGATATGAATTATAAGTTTGGGATATGAGTTCTTATGTATGTTTTACTTGTTTGGCTTTGAATGCATGATTTTAACCCCTTAAGGATATGTATTAGTGAGTGATATGTATTAGTGAGTGAGGTGTTAAATCCATTTATACATAAAAAAGTCTCTGTTAGTAGGATTTAAATTACTTATTGATTAATGGATAATTTTGCGTTTGTTTGATGAGAATTGGAATGGACAAGTAGATACTTTGTGTCTCTTGATGTTGCTTATATTTAATAAATTAGTGGCTACTGTCCATCCCTCAAATTAATTAAAAATGCTAAGTTTTGGTGAGGAAAATGTAGTTTAATGAAGGCTTTATGTACTATAATATTATCAGAACCTATCCCTAAAATTTGAGACTAAACAGAGACTAAATGAAAAAGTTATGGCACTTTTAATTTGTGGTGTAGGTGAACCTGCAGGTTTAATTAACTTAAACTTGGAAAATTAATTAAATGGTGTTAGGGAATTAAATCTTGAGTGGCAATGAGCGATGAGTTTAAGTACATAGTTGTAGTGCATAAAGAATCTTGAAATAGATTGTAATAAGTGATAGTAACAGGAATTCTTATAAATACTTAGTAGACTTAATTATGGGATTTAAGAAATAGTAGAGACTTGAGAGAAAATGACATAAGATTCCAAATGAATGATGAGAAGCCTAGAGAGGAGTGGATTTTAATGTACCAAGAGAAATTCCATAAAACTTTATAAGCTTGCGGTGGATTGTCGTTGTTGGTATATCCCAACTTGTGAATGAATTTTGTAATGTGGAATGTCATGAGTAACCATGACACTGAGGAAAAGGAAAGGAATTTCATTTACTTGTAATGCGGACTTGTGAGTCCAAGGGTATGGATTCTTGTCTCGTGTAAATGAGATAAGAAAGATAAAGGAAGAATTGAAGCCTTCGTGGCGAGGATGAGGAAGCTCGTGTGGGAAGGATGATGAAGCCTTCATGGCAAGAATGAAGAAGCCTTCGTGACAAGGTTCGTAGACGACGGCCTGTGTGGCTTGTGTTATGATGGCACGACTTTCCGGCATGAGCATGGATAAAGATAGCCTATGTGACAAGTGGCCTGTGTGGCAGGTAGCCTGTGTGGCAGGTAGCCTGTGTGGCAGATAGCTTGTGTGGCGAGTGGCCTATGTGGCAAGGGTTGCGATGATTAATAATTATTGTGGGTTATGTGATTGTATCAATAATCTTTACCCTATGGAAGATCAACGACAATCGTACCATTTATCGTGGTACCTAAGGTATATCAATAAGCTCTCGGAGTCCTTGGGGGTAGATGGTGTCAAGTTGTGATATCTCATTGGGCTGAGAGTCTCACGTATGTCGACTTGGCATCCCCGACAAATACAAAGTATAACCAAGGTTGGTGAGAGTACACAGTCTATTGTACCAGGACTAAGGGTATGTACTCCCAATCATCACCCAAAAGTGTGAACATGTAAGTCCTTTGTAACTAGCATAGGTCAAGAGGCATTGTGGGCCCAATGAGTAAAGCCAAGTAAACTTAGATAAGAAATTAGGGTGTTTGAGTGAGCCCACGTTTGGTCACTACAAGTGGCTATTTGTGTTTGTTTGTGAACCGTATGGTTCATTTGTTTAAAACATGACGAAGGATGAAGGACTCACCCATACATTTATTTTTCAGAGAATGGTGGACGACCCCATGCGAATGACGGAGATGGATGGAGAAGCTACGACAAGAGCTGTTAATGTTGATGGGCGAGACAAAGAAAAGGAACATTTCCTTGAGAATGCCTTGTAGGCCTAGTCGAGTGTTTGGGTTTATAGTTTTGATTAAGTCATTGCTCTGAGTCCCAGTCTTTTCTTGTAAATAAGTGGGTAGACTAGAGGTTACTATTATGATGTATTTATTTCATTCAGTTGGCTCAATTGTAATACGTCCATCTAGAATATTATAAACAAGTAATTATATTGGTTGTATTGGAATTTCTTAATGATGGATTGCTTATATGTAAATGAATTGCGGTTTATATTTTAATGGTTTGCCATGAACGCAACATTTTGTAAAACAAGTTGTTTTTATTAAGAACGATATTTCTTTAATAAGCACATTATAAAAGAGTGGTAATTGAAAAGATGATTTCTGTTTGTTGGTTCAAATATTAAAGTTTTAAAGTTAGAAAGAAAACAAATTTACCCGTTTTTAGAAAGGATATAATATTAATTTATTGCGCAAATTTTGAAAATAATAAGTCCTTAATAGTAACAATGGGTGTTATACTCTAGGTCTGGTGTGAGTTATATACTAGTTAATAGGAATCTAATCATATCTTATCTTTCGTGATTCTCGAAAGATAAGGATTAGATCTAATTAGATTATATTCCCTAAATTGTAGGATAAGATATTACAATACCAAAGCACGTGTTTTATGCTATAGGATGGGTTGATCGGAATCCGATTGGTTGGGCCAATCATGGGGCTCGGCCCAATGACAACCGGACAGTACATAGCCCCCAAGGCTCGAGTGTGGCAGCACGAAGAGACTGGAATGGGGAAGAGACCAACAATAAATTAATTAACATTGGCTCAATGACGACCAGAGGGTACATAGCCTGGAGGCTTGAGTGATATGGCACGAAGAGGCTAATGTTAGTCCCGTTGTTGACCGAGTGCAACGTATGTCTGACTTCATTTTATTGTGGCATCTGTTAAAGTTAATGGAAGAACTGATGATTTGGCAATACCGAAAGGATCGTTCTATGTAACTTCGATCGGTTTACGACCGAGATGTTTTCTAAATTTAGTTGCTTGCATTGACTTGATGTCGAGATGGTTGTTATGATCAGTGAATCTACTATGAGTTTTCCTTTTTAACTTTGTATTTTGGCACATGCAAATGCGTGTTAGGTTAGACTTGACCCAAGAACATGACCCTATCAGAGCCTTTTACACCTTTATCTGAGTCATTTTTGGTTGGACCTGACCCAGGCATGTGGCCCTATCAAAGTCTCTTACACCTTTATCCGAGTCGCTTAAGTTGGACCTCAACCCAGGTCAGTGACCTTGCCGAGGCCTTTTACAATTTATGAGTTGCTTTAAGTTGGACCTCAACCCAAGTCAGTGGCCCTGCCAAGGCCTCTTACAATTTATTCGAGTCGCTTTAAGCTGGACTTTGACTCAGGTTAATGACCTTGTTGAGGCCTTTTACACCATTTATCATGTTGCTTGAGGTCAGGTTTGGCCTAGGCCGATGACCCTACCAAGCCTCTTACACCATTTATAATGTCGCTCGAGGTTAGACTTTTGGCTCGAGCCAATGACTCTACCAAGCCCTTGATGCCATTTAACGTGTCTCTTGAGGTCAAACTTGGCTTAGGCCAGTGACCCTACCAAGCCTCTTACATCATTTATCGTGTCACTTGAAGTCAAACTTAACCTGATGACCCTACAAAGCCTCTTACACCATTTATCGTGTCTCTTAAGGTTGAACTTGACACCTTGTTTGTTCTGAGAAGATGAGGTGGTGCTTCAGTCAGCAATGTGTCAAGTCATCCAAATAAGTTCAAGGCTCTTTGCTCGGTATTGGTGGAAACTAAGTAGCATAAAAAATGTGGATTTGGCGAAAGCGCATGAGCAAATTCTCCTCCTTCAATTTGTTGATAATCAGGAGAAAAATTAAAGTGGACGATCGAGACAATCCCTAAACATGGATTCGACACTGAACTCATCAAGGTAGACTTCGGGATTCATGTTTTGCGAAAGTTTACTCGCTCTTTTCAAGCCTCTTTGTGAGAGTAGTTGGACTTAGAAAAGAGCCAAGGTTCTTGATTCATGTGGCTAGGAAAAGTTTTACCGAGCCCCACGATAGGCATCAATGTTGTAACGACCCACTGCCACTACATGATGACTCAATAACTAAAGAAGCGAAAGACTTTATTTTAATTTATTTCAAACTTTTAAATTAATTTATTTATGAAAATACTTACGAACTTTTTGCGTTTCAAAACTAAAAGCTAAAGCTCATGACAAGAAGTTAAAACACTATATGTAAGACTATCAACTGAATAAACCATATGCCCTATGGCATTTCAACAAGTTAACAAAAGATACAACATCAGAGCAACCCTACACATATCTATATAGACATATATATAACACTATACAAGATAAACTCCCTAAACAAATGAGCTAGTCAACATTATACATGAAACTGATAAAAAAAGAAAAGAACAATCACATCTTCACGTCCATTCTCATCCATTCATGATGCTCCTAAGGGAAGGATCCACCTCCTAGCCATCTGCTCCCACGAACACGAAGTCTGAGATCATCACAGCCACAATCACATGTGCCACAATGCAAGGGTAAGCTTACCAAAGAACATATATACTTCAAACAAATAAAATTTAATAGAATAAAACATAATTAAAATACCATCATCTTCAAAACAGAGAATTTGAAAATCAATTAATGACAACATCTAATTATCATTAAAGAATATCACAAGTATAGCCATCATGAATCTCAAACAAATATCAACCTCAAAAGTCAACTATAAAACATCATCATCATGAGTCTATCAATCATCATCACCAAATGCACCACACTCAAACACCAAAGATAGACTCTACTCCATGGAGATTTACACCACATGAGTGATTAACCCAAGTACATCCCTTAACATAGTCACCTCTCTGACCATTCGGGGAGACCCAGATTAATCTTGCGGAGGAAGTGTGGTTTTATCGAAAATAGATGAGTGTGAATAATGGCTTACCTCGGTAAGGCTTGCAAAGACCTTAGCCTCTATAGGGATTCGCCCACTCATCTGTTATATAGGCCTATTCAGCGTTAGTCACCACGAAAACCTCCAGCACTAGGTTGAGGGCCCACCAAGCACCCTCAACTTACATACCTACTCACAAACAACAACAATAACTAAATTTGGATTCCTTGAGGTTTGAGGTACCACACCTCTGTACCCACCATCTCACTCATGGTTTGTCTCAAGGAACCAAGTTTCACCACCACCAACAATTCATCTCATTTACACTAAAAAGAGTCAATTAAGCCTTTTGGGAAAGCAATTTTCATCTCTCCGACACCTCATTCGAAGTTAAAAACATAGGGGTGAGTACTCGGGAAGATATCCAACCAAGCGAGACCCCCAGGTTGCTTTAGTGGATCGGAGTCCTAGCGTGGAACTCACCTTCCCTAAGCAGCCATTTTTTATAAAATCTTCCAAAAAGAACACAACTAACTCCATTTAATATATATAGGAACGATCTCAACGCCAAAATTACATCACATTACATATATCATCATCTCATCAATAATTCATATACTTCTCAATAATAATACATTCACCTCATCAAAACATAATTATTACAACAATAATGAAACTACCTTACCATAATATAAACACCTCAAGAACAACATAATCATCTTATAATTAAACATACTACATTTGTATAAATATTTAAAATCATTTAAATCATAAAAAGGGAGTGTTTCAAGAGAATTTCAAAATAACTAGGTTCTGGCCCAACTGGTAGAAATTGCGGCCCAGCTAGAATTGTTCTAGTGACAATTTTCAAAACACGAATTTCAGCTCAACCGAAAGAAATCTTAGCTTAGCTGAAATCGTTCTAGTGGCAAAATTTTCAAAACATGAGTTTCAGCTTAGCCCAAAGAAATCTCAGCTCAGCTGAAATCATTCCAGAGGCAAAATTTTCAAAACACGAGTTTCAACTCAGCCGAAAGAAATCTCAGCTCAGCTGAAATCGTTCCAATGGCAAAATTTTCAAAACACGAATTTCAGCTCAGCCGAAAGAAATCTCAGCTCAGCTGAAACTTGTGTAGAGCAACTGCGATCTGGCTCTTTTTCTTCTCCAAATTTTCCATTTTTAAAGTTTTGAGGATCAAATTCATTCCACAACAAGCCCAAACAATTTTATTTTTTTAATTCTAACACATAAACAACATCAAAACAACTTGAAGTTTAAATTTTTCATCAATATCAATCAACCAATCAAAGCACAATTCAAATTCAAAACTTCAAATTGTTCAAGCATTCACCTTTATGCATTTCAACCCATTCCCAAACAGTTTTACAATATGATAAACTACAACAAAATACATAAATAAGTTGAGCTTCCCTTACCTTCACAACCCAAGATGGTGACTTTTGAAGAATGAAGGGAAATGAAGGGTCTTTGGGCCAAAGCTAGAAACTTTCCTCAACTCCAACAACTCTCACTACAAGGGCATCCAACACACTCCAAACCAACCAAGAGTTTAGATTCAAACCCAAAAACAAAGCTTTTCCATGGGACCTCCATAGGTGTTTTAAAGTAAAAGGGAAAATGAAGAACAAGAGAGGAAGAGAGTGAACTTACCACTCTATAGGGCAACAAATGAACACCCAAAAGAGGAGAAATGAGTCTCCTTTGAGCACAAGCACCAAAACTCCAAGCTCTCAAGAATGGGTTTTCTTGGAGAAGAAGAAGAAAAGTGTAAGGAGAGGCTTTTGAAAGAATTTTCTGAATATGAGGGTTTAAAGAGGGGTTTAGAACTCTAGAAATTCCTCCCTTTCACACCTAAGTTTTTCTATACACACCCACCTCTCCTAACATAACTAAAGTCCATCCTCTTAAGCCCAAACCACTAAAAACTCACTAAACATACATACAACATATAATTAAACCACCACTAACATTAATTAATTTATTTTCAAGCACCTAAATTAAATTTAATTCTTCTTGTAATTTAATTAAATCACTTGAACAACCAATTATGGAAAACACAACATTACAAATGTTCCGGTATAGGTTTCCAATTTAAGGTTGTCTATCCAGAACATGTAAGTGTGTAATATGTTTGGCATGAGTTATATACTGGTTATTATGATCATAATCTAATCATATTTTATCTTCCATGATTCTCGAAAGATAAGATATGATTAGATTATATTCCTTGAATTGTTGGATAAGAGATTACAATACCATAGCACGTGTTTTATGCTATAGGACGAGTCAGTCGGAATCCGATTGGTTGTACCAATCATGGAACTCAACCCAATGACGATTGAACTGCACATAATACTTATTTTAATATTTATTCTTTGTTCTTACACAATACTTATTATGGATCATTTTTTTATAAAAAAAAAAAAACTACTTTTATCAAACATATTTTTAATTTTTCATTTTTAAAAAAAAAATCAAAAGCAAGAGGCGAACAAGCCCAAAATTTTTATTTTTATTGTTTGCCTTATAAATTTTTATTTTTATTGTTTGCCTTATTTTTATTATTTGCTTGAACTACATTATTGTTGCAAATTCTTACTTTTTTTTTGTCTACTTTATTCTTTACTTATACCTTCGTGTTGGGTTGGCTTTAGTGTCCTAGTCTTCCCATGTTCTGAGCCTTTGTAGGAAGTGACCTTTCCCGGAAGTAGTTGATACTAAATAGTATCAACCAACCAAAAACTCAAATTTGAAAAGTAAAATTATACTAGAATAATAAATTCAAGAAAAAAAATCATAAAAACTTCTGAGGATTTGACCTGATATGTGTTTAGAGAAGTACAATTTAAAGGCAATTCAAGATTGCTATTTGTATTTTCTCAATGCATTTTATCGATTCTAAGCTTACAATCATCAACCTTGTTTTACTAGCTATTTTGTTTCAAAGTTGGCATGTGTGTGTAATGTGACTTCCTTTTCATCTCTCCAACACTTGCACAATTCTTCTACTCTGGTACAAAGTTTTATGGATAAAGGAGTCAAGGAGATTAAGGCAATAAATTAAAGAAAATTGAAACAAAGTTTTATGAATCATCTCTTTTGGCTGCATGTTTGCATGGAATCTGTTGGTTTTGATTCTTTAGCTCATCTCCAGCCACCAAAAAATATGCAGTGTGCCTGAAAAACAAGAGTATTGTCAATGACTCAATGTTATCATGGACAACCATTTACCGGGAAATGGGACATTAGAGCAGAAAATAAACCTGAAAAAGTTCATCATTTTGGTCTTTGAGTCATCATCTATATCTGGAGTACTGTCTAATGCTTGTTGCATGTGATGCAACCACCTCTCTGCAGCTTGATGTGTAACAGGAAATGGTCGATGTCGAGCAATTAGAGCAGGATGCCCTGCCAAATATCAAGAAAGTAACCAAGGTTCAATGTTCAGGCTTTAAAGTTACTGGGTGATTCAAAGAAGCAAAGATCAGTGTAGAAAACTCTGCCCAAATCTCATGATTTTTTTATTAGTCTTTTATATAAACAAATAGCTTTCAATTTTAAATTCCAACAAATCTTATTTTGGCTGGAAAACACAAGATTTAACCATGCCATTTGCGAAGAAGATGGGAGAGGATCAATGGATGAAAATGCAAATGAACATTAACACAGAAACATATCATAATCCTGTAAACATTTCAATTAGTACCTCATTCAACAAGTTGCTAAAACCCATCTAGATTAGCTTCATTCCTAATGGATTTGGCCTCTCCTGGTCTTGAATAACAAGATATAGTCTTGTTGGAGAGAAACACAATTTTATCATGCAAGGACCCACCATTATTGGCTGGAGGGATGATCCAGTACTAGAATTATATCAAGTTATTTATTCAAGAACAGAAGATCCAAATACATTCCTAAATACCGGTTAGGAGGTTGCCCCATCATCTTTTCCTAAGGGAAGGGAAGGGAAATTTGTATAGGACAAGTCATTGGCACTAAATATTTTTCTCAAGATAATCAGTACAGGCTGAATCCTGGAAACAGTCTCTCTGTGGATAAGATTGCTTACATTCAACCTGCTCAGACCCCACTAGGTAAGAGCCTCCTGCACTGAGTCACCCTAAATTTTAGTTATTGCCCAGTATAGGCTGAGAGTGGACTTCACTAGAACAATCCTTGGTAATTTTGATACATTCTCTTGCTTCAATACTCCAAATTTTCAATTTGCACATGTTAATCTAAGTCTTTCAGTAACCACTAACCAATGCTACTATTTGACAAGGTGATTATCACCCATCCCACCCTTTTGGCTTATATAACATCATTTGAGGATAGCAATAGCACAGGTTCAGCAACCAGTAAGGACATATAGAGAGAACGTCAACATTGCTTTGCTTGGAATTGCTATAGTTTCACTCGTTCTCCCTCAGCATTTTGTGAAGAGCAACCCATTCTCCTCAAATATTGTCAAATTAACCCCATAACCGTATTACATAGACCAGCACCATGCAAGGAGGCCATCCTTGAAGAATCTAATCCAGGGGAATAATGAGTTCACAAAATTACTAAATTTACTGAAAACTGCTTCACTAGCTAGCTACACTATTCAGTAGATTTCAAAGAATCAAATCAAATGAAATGAAATGCATCATTTTTTTTTTTAAAAATTTTTTTATGAACCATTAGAAATATAAATATTTCTGCAAATAATCGAAGAACAAAACTTATATGCAATTCCTCAAAGTTCTTCTTGTGCTATTCTCCAATCAAAATTGAAGTTTCACTTCAATAACTTATATTAATCTTTAATGCTTATGCAGATTACTGAGATAAAACTTCAAGTCTCATTGAAGAACACTAAAAGCACCTAAAGTACCAAAAGTACTTGAACAACTGCATCTAAGTTTTGTCTATAGCCAAACTATATAGCATTGGCCATATTAATCAGTCATATAAACGTGTATTGTTATTGTACACTTTATTTGGTACGAGACCATGAGTATCTTCCAGAGGAGACAATTCCGCTCGAGCTGGGTAGAACCACTCTCCCTTCGAATATTTAACATAGCTACGTACTTAAGACTTGAATTCGAGAACACTGAGTGGTTATATAGCATTGGCCATATTAATCAGTCATATAAATGTGCATTGTTATTGTACACTTTATTTGGTACAAGACCATGAGTATCTTCCAGAGGAGACAATTCCGCTCGAGCTGGGTAGAACCACTCTCCCTTTGAATATTTAACATAGCTATGTACTCAAGACTTGAATTCGAGAACACTGAGTGGTTATATTTATTGTGTATGCTTGGTTTAGTTCATTTTAGCAGAATAATCAGTTTTTTTTTTTTTTTCACGCACTAACTAGTATAACCGATGTTACAATTTTCACGGAGCAAGCAATTTCACTGTTTAATAAAAATATTTCGAGTGAGCACCAAATGCTAGGTTCCGAACATATAAAAGAGCAATGAAGTGAAGAGAACAATACCTCTTCTCTGAGAAAAGAGAGGAGGACCACCCATTCGTTGCACGAAGAACTCGTATTGGTTTTGAATGGCATTTTCTTTCTCAGAATTGGCGAATATTGAACGAAACCACTCTTCCTCGTCATCATACACCCTGCCCCAATGTCAAACCCAAAAAAAATTAATTAATAACTAAAATATAACTCAATTTTATAATAAACAAAATAAAACCAAACATTTCAAGCTATGCAAAAAAAAAAAAAAAAAAAAAAAAAAAAAAAAAAAAAAAAATACCTGTTGTAGAAATTGGTGGAGAGGTTAACGAAGGTTTGGAGGCCGAGTTTTTGGAAGAGATTGGTGTCGTCGATGGCGAAAGCGTCGTCGGTGGGAACTCCGCTCCATTCGGAAGCCTTCTGTTGCAGACTCTGCATCTTTGAATTGAACGACAGTTATTGACCGAAACGACAGCAGCGAGGTATGAGGCTTGTGGGGAGCACAGTCACTGGCACTGCGATATATATATATATACGGAGCTCGTGGAGTTCGCGTGAATTGCACGCTGTTATTTATTTATTTATTATTTATTTATTTGTACGTGGAAAAGAGATTCGGCAATTTGGCACTTTTGAATTTGATTGGTAGAAACCGAAGACAAAACAGGGGGCGCTGCTTGTGTTTTCCTTTCCTTGCCTTCACAAGATACGCTCATGAGTGAGGTAACGATGTCGATATTCTTTACACATTTGGTTTGGGGGTCACCAATTCACGTTGCACACGGGAATAAGATGCTCACTAGTCACTGTGTGATTATTAATTAATTTTTATTTTTATATATATTACATTTAAATTTTTATTTTTTGATAATAAAGATAATTTTAATTTATTTTCTTTTTCGATATAATATTTGGCATTCTCTATTGTCTAGCATTCTTTTTCATTTCTTTGTTTTTTAAATATTACTATTGTTTAAAATCTTTGGGATCTAATTCACCTAAACTTTTTATTATAAAAAAAATTAATTAATCTCAAATTAAATTTGAATATTAAATTATGATACAACATACTAATCAATAGACACGGAGAATTTGTCTTAATTCAAGCAACTTATTGTCGTAATTCTCTCTTTAATTTCAAAAATCTTATTTATTTATTTTATTTTTATCAAATAAACTAGATTTATCAATATATATATATTGTTAAATCGACAAGTGGTAAATTTAAGTAATACATCCTTAATTCTTCTTAAGGGAGGTTGAAATTTTTGTTTAAAAAAAACTTTTGAAGGATTAATTCACCCACTCGAAGAAATTAGGAGCACACTTATTTATGGAGGGGTGTGAGCACAACCACGATTATGTTTTATGTATTTTTCATATTGCCTTTCTATTGGATTTGAACTCTTTTTAGTCCAGAGATTAATGGGCAATTTAGTTCCTAAATTTATATTTGTCATTTTAGTCCCTAAAATTAAGAAAAGCCCAAATAAGTTCTTGATTTTTTTATGTTTTCATTTAAGTCCATAAAATTTACGTTTTTTCCTCATTTGTCTTTCTGTCAAATTTTGACACAAATAGTTTCAATTTTGGCTGATGTGGGCACGTGGCATCTCTCACAATTTGCCACATGTCACCAAGTCTACCAAATTAGTGTGATAAGCTAAATGGAAGTACTAATTTGGTCTAATTGAGAAACTGTAAAGGATTAAAGGGGAACTTTTTAAACTTAAACAATCAAACTAAAACGTAAAATGTAAATAAAGAACCAATATTCTATTTTAACCCTTTTTTTAAAGTTAATTTACTTAAATAACCTTTTTATTACCATTTTCAAACATTCTTCTTTTCCTCGCACAATCTCTTTTGACAACACACTTTGCATCTTTTTCATCACATTCCCTTCATTCCTTCCTTTTCCCTCTCTTTCATCACACTCCTCCTCTCTTTTACCACACTCCTTTTGTACATCTTTCTAACATGGCATTCCATGTCCACCTACAAATAAAAACAAATTAAAAATGAAACAAACTAGGAAAAAATTTAAAAGGGTTTCAAAAAGTAGTTTTTGAAACAATTCTGAAAAGTACTTTCTAAAACAATTTCAAAAAATTACTTTCTATAAAAGTTCCAAAAAGAAATTTTTCAAAATTGTCATGGAATGACAAAAACAACAAAATCAACCTTAGCTCTACAAACAGAATGAGGAAATTATAAAAATATTTTATATGAACGAACGAATTCAATAGAATTAAAGTAAAATTCTTATACTTTTGACAGAGGAGAAAAATGGTAGGAAGAATTGAGAGAACAATGAGAACGGAGTGTAAAGAATAGAGTTTATATTTTTTTAGATAAAAGAGTACTTTTGGCAATAATAATTTTTTAAAAAAAATGAGTGTAGATAGGAATTAGGTGACTGTAAATAGCAAAAGGCAATCTTTTATTAAGTCTTATTTTTATAGTCCAAAGAATACGGGATTTATTTAAGCCACCTCCCATTTTTTCCTGGGACACCCCATTAAAATTAATTAATGGGGTGTACTGACTATTTTACCCTTTTCCCTTTTATAATTCTAAATCCTCAGCGCACCCTATATTACGGATTCATCAATCCGTAATTGTATAAGATACATTACGGATTGTATAATCCGTAATTATATATAGTATTACGGATTCATCAATCCGTAATTATATAAAATACATTACGGATTGTATAATCCGTAATTGTATAAAGTATTACGGATTGTACAATCCGTAATACTATTAACACAATTACGAATTATGCAATCCGTAAACATTGTAACACATTACGGATTGTGTAATCCGTAATGTATATGTACATATACATTACGGATTACACAATCCGTAATGTGTTACAATGTTTACGGATTGAATAATCCGTAATTGTGTTAATAGTATTACGGATTGTATAATCCGTAATATTTTATACAATTACGGATTATACAATCCGTAATGTATTTTATACGGATCCATCATTCCGTAGTTAAACTAAAAAAAAATTAATAGCTTACCAGATGAACTTAAACAGAAATCTGCGGAGGAAGGAGGACGAGACAGAAACCTATGACACCTTCTTCGACTAAAATGGATGCTTCATCGAAGTTAATACATCAACCATGAACCATGAAGGCGGCAGACCCAAAAAAGAGAACGAATGTGGCTGCCAAGGAGACCAGGATGCAGTCAAGAAAAATGGGGACGAAGGACAAACAGCTTAACTGAGTAAGAGTAAGGGTAAGGATATTACGGGAATATTAAAAATTATGGGGTGTACCGAGCAAAAAAGGAGGTGTCTTAAGTAAAGCCCAAAGAATACAAGGGGAGAAGTCCATCATTCAAAGCCCAAAACGGACTCAGTAGTTGCTTTTTGCACTTTTTTTACTAAAGATATTTTTTATTAACTTTTTATTTTAAATTACATCTTTTTTTTTAAAATAAAATCAGAATATTGTTGTTTCCTTCAGAATTTTAATTCCGAAACATATTAAATTATCTTTTGAAATTTTAATTCTGGAAGTAATTTATAATTTTTTTCTAAGGATTTATTTCTAAAAGTAATTTATAAATTATTTCCAGAATTAAGATTTCGAAAGAGAATTTAATACATTCTGGAATCAAATTTTTAGAAGTGTTTTAGAGATCATTTCTAGAATTAAATTTTTAGAAGAAAAATCAATACTTTCTAAAATTAAATTTTTGGAAGTAAATTATAAAATACTTTTAAGATTAAATAGGGATAATTTTGAAATAAGGTTAAAAAAAATAAAGGTTAAAAATAAGATTAAAATACTTTAAAAAAAATAAGGAGTGATATCATTAATAAACGAAAGTGGAGAAGTAAAAATGGAACCCATATAGATTGGGTTGTGCGTGGTTTAATTTTTTAAAAAAGTCAAATTAAATTAAATAGAACTACCTTAATAGATTAGTTTTTTAATCTAAATTGTTTAGGATTAAACAAAGTGGTTTATCAAAAAAAAAAAAAAAACAAAGTGGTTTGGTTTCTAAACCGAATCAGTTTTGAATTAGTTTTGAACTGAACTAGTTTTAAACCGAATTCAAACCTTTTTCAAAATCAATTTTTTAACCAATTTTTTGTAAATTTTTTTTTATTAAGTCTATTATTTTGGTCTTAATATAGGGTTGTGCACGGTTTGATTTTTGAAAGAAAAAAAAACTAAATAAAACCAAACCAAACCAAATTGAACCATTTTATGGTTTGGTTTTTAATCCAAACCACTTTATTTTTTGACAAAATGGTTTGTGTTCTAGACCGACCTTTAGTCTATCGGCTTCTACTATTTAGTTGCCTTACATTGCCATCTCATGCACATCACAACATCACTTCATTTCCATATATAACCTAAATCTTAGACTCAAGAAGCAACATTGAGGTGAGGTTGATCTTGGAGGTCGCACTCCTTAATTAGCTAATATCTATGACTGACATGTGTCTTATTGAGGACTCCAGATCGACTTTGCCTCATCATGAACTAATACTTGTTATATTGTTGAAATCAATTATTTTTTTTTGTAATTAGGAATCTTCTGCTTCGTGACGTATTTCATAATTTTAACATGTTAAGTGTTTGATTTAAAATAATTTTAATGTAACACTTATTAGATAAAAATATATATATAAATAGATGTTGTCTTGTAAGTTACTACACAGACTACAAGAAAATAAATAGGAAATCTATGTTTAGGTAGAGCAATATTAGAAGCTAGGAATGTTGCATTTGAGAATCTAAAATAACATTTTCATTGTATGCAAAAAAATAAATTAATTTAATTTAACCATCACAGGTAAGAAATATGCCAGGTAGCATAAGACTACAAAATTCAATGGGAAGAAGCTGCCATTGTTTTAATTAGAGTTTGATGGTATTCGAATCATGACTTGATGGAGGAAGACGATCCCCAAAGCTACGTGGTGTTGGGGTAACAACAGAGTATATCTTGGGTGGTATGGGCTCTATGCAATTGGTTTGTAAACGAATGCTCGCTTGCGTACCCCTAGCAACTTTACCACGGTGCGAGACGTAAAGTTTGTACCTGTTCTACGATGCGACTCAACAATTTTGAAAGTGTTGCACGGTGCGTGAACAATGACAGTCATCCAATATATTACATAATAGGTGGATGGTTATGATTAGATTTTACCATCCGATTAAGAAGTTTATACTTTTAAGTATTTAATTAATGTTTTTAATCCACATGTGTAATAAACAAATGACGTGGAGTAACGTATGTTTTATTTAGTGTGTATCCTCTAAACCTGGTCTCCTTAACCATGGTTGGTTTTGGCTAAGTTTGAGACCTCATGGCAGTTTTGTCTTTATTAGAGTCTTGTTATTCATCTCTTGAGTAATTTGTGTCGTGGTATTATGTGTTTGGTCGTTCATTTTTATTATCAGTTCCACATCCATCCATTTGGGAGATCTTGTCGGTGTTGATGCGAAACCGAGGAAGCAAAAAAATGGTATAGGTGTGTGTTCGATTGCTTTTACTTTTATTCGTCTTTCATTTTTCCCCTTTCTTATTGGGCATTATCGTTGAGGTATGTTTTTGGATCGACGTCTGATTTTTTAAACATCGCTTGTTTATGGTGAAAATGACAGATATTGCGTGGCACTGGGATGTTGAGGAGGAGGTCACAATTTGGTATTGATAGATTTCCATTCGAAGAAAGCCCGATTTGACCAAAGGGACGTTTAAGAAGAAGTAAGTGTTTTACTTGTTGTTTGTCCATTTCAATGCGATTATGTTTAAGGTGAATGTAAAATTGATGGTTTTAGTTATGTTAGTTTGCTTTTTTTGACATTAAGTTATGTGAGCTATGTAATAAAGGTTTCAATTAAAATGTGTGCATTGTGGCAGACATGGAGTTAAGTGAAGATGAGGCAGAGATTTCGTTTAAGCGTGATTGTTTCGATTTGTTAGTAAGTTACCTTAACATAGTTGATGGCTATGTTGTTTCTACTTTGACTATGTTTAAGTATATTTATTGATAGATGTGTTTTAACGTTACAGGGGTTGGACCATGTTTCGTTTGAGTTGTCTGATGAGGATGAAGTTTTTAGTGATTTGGGGTTGGAAGATAACGAGGATGAAAATGATGAAGAAGATGAGGATGAGTATGAGCACGAGATTCAGGATGAATTTGAGGCAGAGGAAGAGGTAGACAACGAGGAAGGAGGTGAGTATGAAGATGAAAATGGAGATGATGAATCTACACAGGACTAAGAAGACATTGGCAATGAAGATGAAGTTATGTATGAGAATGATGCCGACAATGATGAATTTGATGATGAAAATCAAGAAGAAAGTAAGAATGGCATCAATGTTGAGGAAGATGATGTGACATTTTACTCATGTGAAAGAGATGTGGTTCATGAATCTATTCAAGATAGAATCCTCATAAATGATTTGATGGATATAATAAATCTTAACTTGGACAAGTTAAATGGTCAAGATGTTGGGAGGTTGGATTTTGCTGACTTGGAGGTTGCTTATCTATTTTATTGTTGTTATGCAAAAGTTGTTGGTTTCTCCGTCCGGAAAAGCCATGTACAAAGAAATACAAAGGGGGAAACAAGGCAACAAACTTTTGTTTGCTCACGGGAAGGTTTTAAGCAAGGTGGGGGTTTGACACATGGAAGTAGAAGGCGTGAGTCAAAGAACAAAACAAGGTGTGGTTGCGCTGCTATGTGTCGTGTGCGTGTGAACAGTTGGAGTGGTTTATGGCGTGTGAACAGTTGGAGTGGTTTATGGCATATGGCAAAGTTCAAATTTCATCACAACCATAACTTGTTAGATGAATTTTATTCGACTTTCTTGCCAGCTCACCGAAACATGACTGCGACAGACATATTGCAAATTGAAAATTTTAGAAAGGTTGGCATAAAACCTCCTCATATATATGCTACCTTTGCCAAAAATTCGTGGGGTTATCATAAGGTTGGCTTTATGAGCAAGGATATATATAATCAAGTGGCCAGGCAAAGACGTGAACATCTTATGTAAGTGGTGCACTTAAATATTTTGAGAAGTTAGGTGCAAAAGATCCAATGTTGTATGTGTCATATACTGTCGATGATGTTGGTAGACTTCAACATTTTATTTTGGTGTGATGATGAAAGCCAAATTAATTATAACATCTTTGGTGATGTGGTAGCATTAGATGCTACCTACAAAAAAAAAACAAGTATGGTTGTTCATTCACATCTTTATCTGATACTATTTTTTAAATATTTTTTTATAACTTTTTGTAATTTTATTTTTTAATTCGGAAGATTTATCTCTTTCATCAATAATTTAAAATTCTTAATTCAATTTACTTTTCAATTTTCAAAGTTAATATTTAATGGGGGTAGGGTTGTTCTTTCATGTTGATGATGTTGTCCTATGGAGGGGTTGAGATGAATCTTTGCCCCCAAGATCCTCTCACTCCATGTTTGTGTTGGTTTGAGCCCTTTAATCCTTTGAGATTGTTCATATTATAGGGGAGACTCTGTCCAATTTTTCCTAGAATTTTTAAACAAGGTTTTCCTTTCGAAACAATGGCAAGAATAAAAGAACCAATGGTTCTCCATATTTTTCGATCTGAACATGTGTCACTATTTTGTAAAAATCTCAATTTTTTGCTTAATGAAATCGTGTAAAACTAGTTTTAAACGAAACTAAACTCAAAAACCTACAACTTTGCTTTTGGATCACTGGGAAATTAGCTAAAATGAGTGACCTATGTGAAGTTCAAACTGACCTTTTCTGTTTCCAGATTTGGGCTTGACAGTGCGCGGTTTTTTGAAAAACCATATTTTTTTGTTGACCATTACCAAAATGTTTTTTATATCCAAAAACTAGACTTAATAGGCTTTCAAACCATATATTTTAAGTTAATTTTTTTATTTCTTCTACTATTTTAAAATGAAATTTCGAGACAGTATAGTGTCCAAACCATTTTTAAGTCCTGAAAACTTCCTTAAAAGAACAATTCCAGAAAATTTTAGAGAAGATTAAAAAGATGAAATATATCTTCATGGAAAGATATTTTTGTTAACTACAACTTGGAAAAAAAATTGGATTTTTTTAGATTTAGGAAGATTCAGAAATAAAGAGATCTTTAAAACAATATTGTTCTGGAAACAGATTAACCTTATGTCCTTGTTCGATTTTTTAGAATTTTTGTAGATTTTTGTAGATTTTTTATAAGAACACTAGTTACCATTCCAAAAAATAGACTCAAAATACTTCAAAACCATGTGAACATTTTGAGTTTTAAAAATCATTTACTATTTTTAATTAATTTCGTTTTCTGCCCTTGAATATGGAAGGCAACAGTTTTCCAGAATTTATTTAGTTTCTTAAAAAGCTTGAATCTGAATTTTTTTGCCTAAAAGACTAAATAAATAAAAAGATGCTTTTAAAATCATTTTATGCCTTATAATTGGACTAAGCATAAATGAAAATTAGTATACTAAGCATATTTTTACCTATATAATTAAATTATAAGATTATTAATAGAGTAATATAAATAAAGAATTTTTAGTACTATCACAAATTGTTTAGGAATAAGTACAAAGCCTTTCAAGTATACTTGACCTCTACAAAGAGTGAGACAAGGAACATTTTCTGTTGAGAAATTGCATAATAAGTATTCGGGTTCACAATCACACATAAACACCTGGATAACTTATTCTCTTATTGCAGTTTCCTTGGTAGGATAATTCACGTACCCCATTTTCCTAGGGCTCTCGACCTTGTCATCATAATAAGAGTGGGTGGAGCAGATGGACCACCAAAGCAAGTACATGGTGCCAGTAGTGGCAGTGTCGAAGCCCATGCTCAATAAGAGCGATGCAGCGGAGACGATGAGAATGTCCTTGTTGGCGGATTCAGGACATCAAATCAGTGGAGTTAATTTATCTTAAAAATTAATAATAATTATTATTATCATAAATAAATAATAAAATATGAGAATAAAATAAATGTCAAGTTGAATAAAGCATAAAAGTATCTAGTAACCTAAAAAGAGAACAAAATGTAAGAAGCTATCAAATAAAGGATAAAATTTGAAAATGACTGAAAAATTGGGAGTAGTATGTTCAAATTATATAAATATAGGGGGCAAAAAGATAACAACGTTACATGTATAGTTATATTTTTTAAAAGTCATGCACCCCCTCCAAGCCATGTAGGTTTGCCCGCTACTTGCTAAGCATTGTAGGGAGAGATGAAGTCATAGCCAAAGAACCACAAGGTAGCACGACTGCATACCTTCCCGGGGGTTTTATGGAAGGACGAATGACTAGATCTCAATGGAGGTGGTTATGGTTAACTATGATCTAGTCATTCAACCCTGCCATAAAACCCATTATCCAAGGGGAAGGAGATGGTGAAGCTCTGCTAGGACCTTGCGGTGGCGGAGACGAAGAGAGGGATGAGTTTCAAGAGGAGGGTGTTTTGCACGTGAAGGAGTTGAGCCATGTGAGATAAACAAACTTTAGAGAGAGCGGGAATAAAAGAACGTGTATGGTGTAGGGGGTGTATGGTGTAGGGGGAAGTGGGGGACTGTGGATAAAGAATTGTTGAGTTTCGAAGTAGGCAAAGGTTGGTTCCATTGGTATACCTCATTCACTATAAATTCTACATGAAATTTAATACGCCCCACGAAAGTAATATAAGAATTATATTAAATATTTAAGATTAATAATATTAACTGTCATTTTTTTAATATTGTTATAGTTAAAATATAAATACATTAAATATTATCTTTATTAAACTAATTTATTCAATATTTCAAGATACACTACATTTATAATATAATATATATTTTTCATTTTTTGTAATAATAAAAATCACAATTCTTTTGATAATGTAATTCTTGTCAAAACATTGTATTCATCTTTCTATAGCATAATCAGTTATTGAATCGGTCAAGACTCTCATTCAAAGTTCAATAGTTGAACTATGGTCAAATCGTTATTAATAAAAAATAATAATTAAATAATATATAAAATTATATTAGGTAAATATAATTTTACGACTTTATGACACAAAAAATAAAATATAAAAATATTCTCTAACTACATATTTTTTTTAAATATATATATATATAAATATATATATATATATATATATATATATATATATATATAACTTTCCCCTTATTTCTTATTCTCTTTTAGAAAAGAATATGTTTTTTTATTTAACAATAAATATTTAACATCCCTTTTCTTTTCCTCTCAATTTCTTCACAAAAAGATTCCTTGAATACTTGCTTTTAGATTGTTAAAAAATAATTTATTTATTCACATTAATTAGTAAAAAAAATTTTTTGAAAAGTTTGCTATAAAAGAATAGGAACAAAAGGTAAATAATAAGATCCTATAGTGATATTTCTGGACAAGGGAAGGAAGCTATAATTTTCATTTATAGAAAATATTCAATTATTTGAGATTTTTTCCAAGAAAATTATTATATAACTTTCTCCTTGTATCTCATTTGCCAGTAGAAAAGAATTTATTTTTGTTTATAAATAAAAATTTAACAACTCTTTCCTTTTGTTTCTAATCTCTTTATGAAAAGATACATCAACCTTTTATTTTTATATTGTTAGGCAATGATTTATTTATTGAAACTAATAGATATAAAAGGTTGATGTAGGTCTGCCCGCTGCTTGCTGAGCATTGCAAGGGGAGATGAAGTCATAGCCAAAGAACCACAAGGTGGCACAATTGCATACGATCCCAGGGGTTTTATGGAAGGATGAATGACTAGATCTCTATGAAGGTGGTTACGGTTCACTATGATATAGTCATTCAACCCAGCCATAAAACCCATTATCGTAGGTGAAGGAGATGGTGAAGCTCTGCTAGGGCCATGTGAGATAAACAAACTTTAGAGAGAGCGGGAATAAAAGAACGTGTATGGTTTGGGGGACTGTGGATTGAGAATTAATTGTTGAGTTTCGAAGTAGGCAAAGGTTTGTTCCATAGGTATACCTCATTCACTGTAAATTCTACATTAAATTTGATACGCCCCACGAAAGTAATATAAGAATTATATTAAATATTTAAGATTAATAATATTAATTGTCATTTTTTTAATGAGGTATAGTTAAAAAATAAATATATTAAATATTATATTTATTGAAGTAATTTATTCAATATTTCATATACAGTACATTTATAATATAATATATATTTTTCATTTTTGGAATGAATAAAAGTCATAATTCTTTTGATAATGTAGTTCTTGTGAAAGCAATGTATTAATCTTTTTATAGCATAACCAGTTATTGAATTAGTTAAGACACTCACTCAAAATTCAATAGTAAAATAATAAAATAATATATAAAATTGTATTAGGTAAATGTAATTTCACAACTTTATGACACACAAAATAAAATATAAAAATTCTCTGTAACTAGAGATGTTTTTTTTTTTTTTAAAAAAAGTATATAACTTTCCCCTTATTTCTTATTCTCTTTTATAGAGCTAAAATAAGTATGTAACTATGATATAGTCATAGAATCCCTTATGTACTTGGTTAGTAACCTTAAATTTGTCAATAACTCATAATGTTCTTCCAAAATTACCCTTTATTTTTTTTTTAAAATTAATCATCTCTCTTTCCACTTGATTGCCTCTCACCTAATTGTTACTTATCTTCTCCAATAAGAGAAAGAAAAAGTTTATCTCATTAATTTTCAAAATTTATTATTTTTGGCTAAAAATTTTGCTAATAAATTAAGGTACTTTAGAAAAAATAATATTAATACAAAAGATAATTTATAGTCATTGATTAGACTTAATCAAATTTAACATACCTACTTACATTTAATAGGGAATTTAATTACTCGCATATTTATTATACAATTTAAAAAATATTCCTAATACAAATTTGAGAAAATATTTATATATTTAAAATATTTTATAAAAATATTCATAAACAATTTAAAACCTAAACATGATTAACAAATTTATGAATATTATTAAATAAAATTAATTAATCCTAAATTTAATAATTTTAACTATATAAAAAAATCTTCTATCTTTATATGTAGAGAAGAAATATGCAATACAATATGCAAGCCACAACTTCCCTCTGCCAATAGTTTATACATGTGTAACACCACTACCGATACAATATGAATGGGTAAATTGTATTGGCAGTGGTGTTACACATGTATAGACACCCACAGCTTCCATCTTCACATAAGGTTGTTGGCCATTCTCAGACCATCTTCACAAATTCATATTAGACAAGTGACCTGGTCAAACAAATAAAATTAAAATAAGAGAAAAAATATAGCTAATAGTTGAGTACATTATAACTCTATATGTAGTAGAGAAAAAAGATATATAAAAATGAAGAGTTGTGATTCTAAGAATCGTGAGGTTCTCTTGTTTATATTAGTACTTTCATGAAAAAAAACATGACTATGAAAGAAGCATTAATATTATGATGACATGGAAGTAACAAGAGTATGACCCATTATCGCATCCCAAGTTGTTGGAACATGCAATTTGAGTTTATATTTCACCTAGCATGAGTAAAACAGAAAATTACTTATGTTTACACTAACCTGTCATAAAAATTATCTATATTTACACTAACCTGTTTAGCATGTTTAGATATCCAGTTTGGTTTTCCAAGTTTACACGTTAGCATGTTTAGAGTCATAAATAATATCCAAAAGAATAGAGACAAGAGGAGAAAATCAAAAGAAAATATAAAAAGATTTGTAATATGATGAGACAACATTTGTTAGTGTGTTTTAAGCTCATGTTGTCAATCCCTTGTATAGTATTCTCAAACTTACTAATTTTCAAATAAATTAACTTTGTTATAATTACATCTTTCCTTATTTTTTTTCTTTTTAAAAAAATTATAGTTTCTAATTTTTGTTATAATTATCTCTTTTTCAAAGTTTAATTTGATGTGCTATATAATCCTATCACGTATTTTAATAATTCAAGTTACAGCGTTACATCTTCCTTTACATCTTCCATTAACAATAAATATAAATATACATACTTAACATTTAATTGTAAAAAAACAGTCAAATTAAATAACAAAAATGCATTTCACTTATAAAACAATTAAATAAACATTTATTTATTAAAATAAATATTACATATTTTAAAAAAACCAATTTACAATCAACATTCCAAAAAAAAAAATTATACAAGACAAACATTAATATAGCCATTTTCAAAATAACAAAAATAATATACATTTCAAAAAATATAAATGTACAAAACAAATACTAAATAAAATAAAAAAAAATTCAATAGAAAAAATTTAATTTTATATCATTTCCAAAACGCCGTCGTTCACTCTTATATGTCGTCACAAAACGACAAACCGCCCAAGCATAATGACTTCTTTGTCCAACTAATTTATACATGTGTCGGGCCCCATTCTATGAAACCAGTCCACTTGGAACTTCATTTCATTTTTAAAAAATGTTAAACAAAGATCCCGTGCGGTCGATCACAAATTATGTTCACCAAAGTCCTATATCTGACGGTTGCCATCACTTTCACACCGTGCAGGACCTACATAACTTGCGCACGTTAGAAGGAGTCATGTTTTACCTAACTTTACATTAATATGGAATCTTGTTTAAAAGTTTCTCGTTAAATTTAATGTTAACATTTTTTTTTCTTAATTTCAATTTTTTTTCTTAACTGCCACAATGTTTAAATTAATTATGTTATAATAAATATAATTAATTTAAACATTGTTACAGTTTTTTATAAACCATTGTGTTCAAATTAATTAATTTAAAATATATAAGTCAGCGGAACACTAACGTTGTTAACGAAAAACGTAACAAAGGACCAAAATTAAACTTTCGAAAACATAAAGCACCAAAATTAAAAAAAAAAACTAAAACATAAAGAAACAAAAGTAACATTTAGCCTTAAATTAATTATTTTAAAATATAAAAGTTAACGTCACACAAACATTTTAACAAAATACGAAATAAAGGATCAAAATGAAACTTTCCAAAACACTAAAACATGAAAGACCAAAAGTAACATTTACCGTATTTAAAAAGATATTATCTTATGTTTACGATTTTTTTAAAATTAAACATATTATCTATAAATTAGACATTTGTTTCCTCATTCAACAGATTTGTAAATTATATATTTGTCCATAAAACTTGTCGTGAATGTAGGGATGAGGGTCCGAACCACTTTAAACAAACTTGTGTCATGGACGTACGCATGAGGACCCGAACCACGTTAGAACAAATTCAAGGTCGTGGATGTAGGGATCACCATGTAGGGATCACAACCTGAACCACGTTAACAAAACAAACACTGTGGATAAAGGCATCATGGGACAAACCACGTTAAACATTAAACAAGTTGTCATCTTTCTATTTTATTTACAGTCTTGCCTTTATTTTCGGCTGTGGTTTTAATAATAATAAAGAACTGTGTGTTTTTTCCAAACACTACAATCTTTTGTCAAATTTTCATCCCAAATTAAATCTTTCAATGACATATGTTAACATTTAATTCTTATTGTTATTTTATAACCTCAATATTGTCCCTACTGTTAACACTACCTATGTACAATATGTACAGCAAAACCAAGTTTCAATTACACGACCAATTTTCATGATATAAAAAAAATTCACCAAAACGGGGGAGCCAATGCCAGTCATCGGCTCACAATAGCAACAACCTTATCTTTAAAACGCCCTATCAACATTCGCAACCCAAACGAGTATAACCATCCATACATCCTATAAGGGCCCATTTGTATTGGGCCACAAGTTCCAGATGATAACATCTACTTTTGAATCCTTCTGCTTCAAAATTTTTGACCACAAATGGGCCTCCGGCATCAAACCAAAAACTGAACAAAAACCCATTTCCAACACCACTCCTTCCCCTTCTTCTTATCCTCATCCTCCCTATCATCAACCATCACTCTCGTCACACGGTCGGTCGTCCTTAACCATGGCCTACACAACGAATAGTTGCCCAATTATACCACATAATTAATGTTGTTAATGTTTCCTTTTATGTAGAATAAAACACTTACCATGACGTCGTTCGCATCATTGACCAGAGGGACGACACCATCGGACCACACCAAAATATCCCTAAAACCTAAACGACAATACAAAAATATAACTATTCATCCAAACATCTTCATCATTTGCTTCATCATCCCCTTCAGTATTTTGTTCATAATCTCATATACTTCCTGCTCAAATCGGTTGACCAACACAATTGGGGGATGTCGGAATCATCAATTTGACCCAATCATCCACTTCTACATCAAACGACGGGGCACACGACAACATTGGGGACAATCAAACGATGATTGCTAACCATTAACGATGATGAAAAATCAGAAAAAAAATATTTTTTTCCATCATACGTCATACACATAACCACCACTCTCGCACACCGACAATTGCGAAAAACCATTACCATCACTATACCACAGGACAAATTACTCAAGAGACGAACAACAAGACTATAATAAAGACAAAACTGCTATGAGGTCTCAAACTTGGCCGAAACCAACCATGGTTAAGGAGACCAGGTTTAGAGGATACACACTAAATAAAACACACGTTACTCCACGTCATTTGTTTATTACACACGTGGATTAAACATTAATTAAATACTTAAAAGTACCAACTTCTTAACCGGATGGTAAAATCTAATCATAACCATCCACCTGTTATGTAATATATTGGACGGCTATCATTGTTCACGCACAGTGCAACACTTTCAAAATTGCTAAGTTGCATCGTAGAACAGGTACAAACTTTATGTTTCGCACCGTGGTACAATTGCTAGGGGTACGCACGCGAGCATTCGTTTGGTTTGTAACTCAAATCTAGTTCAAGTACTGTTTGGGTGAAGTTGAAGGGATAGAGGAGTAATTATTTGGCCATGATTATGCTTGGAATGTAATGTTGCGAATATAGAGTCAATCTCATAAACAATATATATAATACTTAAAATATACATTGAATATTTTTAAATTTTAAATTTTAAAAAGTAATATGGATTGGTTTGGTGCACCAAACTGGTTAAAAGAAATAGTACATCATATTCAAATTTAAACAATAAATAGGCTGATAGTTATTAGGGAGTGTTCCTAACACTCGCAGTGGAATAATAAGATCTATTTTGCATTCAAAATATACTACAATACTAAAAAAGAAGATACATTTAGAATTGTGTACCTGGATGTGCGTTCTTGAAGTAAGAAAAACTTCTTCAATCATGTGAAGACTCTACGTGTATCCACACCGAGACCAATCCCTGCTATCAACTCTTTGATGAGTGGAACTCTAAAAGAGTAAACCCTCTTTCCTTCTACTTTTCTACTTTTCAGGTTTAGACATACTAGACTTTTCTATTTTGTGTCTGACACACTTTGCTCTTAAGCAGAGGCTTCTATTTATATTGTTAAAAAGATAAGGATTTGGGCTTTTTCAAAAGGAGATATTTGGTTTAAAATAATCCCATATCTCTTTATTTCAACAACCTTCCTGATTTAAGAAAAGATAATTTTCAAATAATCACATGATTAATTACAATAACTAATCACATGATTTAATCCTGATATGTAGCAATAGAATCTGATTCTTATCTTGTGGACAACTTCCACATTTAAGAAAAGGATACTCTTTATATTTATATTAATTATATTCTTGGTGCTAGCAAAGAATATAATAATATTCCACTAAATCATTTATTTGATTAAATTAAATTCTCTAATTTAATTATCAAATAAATTTATGCAAAGATTGGAACACTCGTTTGTGTGTGACCCCGTAGGTTCAATACTAAACAGGTAGTAAATTAATCATAATTAACTTACTAATCAAGGTAGGCATCTAGCAACACTCCTTAACGTCCGGATAGCATAAAGTAACATTATTTACATTCAAGAACCACTAGAAGAATAATGTAATATTTCCTTCCATCATTTATAGCTCCATGTTAACTCTAGAGTATGGTATTACTGTCAAACTCTAATAAGTTAAAACATTATATTTAATTAGTGAATGACTTAAGAAACTCATTTCTTCTTTCATTCAATTGCCTTGGCCAAGGTCTTAATTATATTAATAATATCGTAGAGCTCAAACTCATTACCAAGAGTTGATGGATTCCTTCTTGATTAATCATTAATTCTACAAGTATTTAATCATACCCAATGTCCATTCAACTAGTGCCCTAAGGCATTAGGTGTCCGGTATCAAAATATAATAAATAACTTGTTAATTACTATGATAATCTCAGGTCAAAGGAAACTATTATATTTCTTCTTGAGAATTTCCTATTGACAGCTTGAGGTAATGTTAACCATTAGGAAAATCTCAAATGAATCAGTTCAATGATGACATCCACATGTGCATCATATATATATATATATATATATATATATATATATATATATATATATATATATATATATATATATATATAATTTAATAAATGAGATCTATTAATCTTTATCCAATAAAGATCATTACATATATATTGATCTATCCGGATTATTGATATCCTATTTACAATAATCCTACGATCAAGAACAATTTAGATTAAAATTATAAAGGGCTTGTTTCTCATTATCATAATCTCTATTATGATAACAAGTCCATTAATCAAGGTCTTTATCAAATAAACTATTTTATCTCTAATAATACTTCATTATTAGAACTGGAATTGGTTACATGATGGATTGAGTCTTTGGCATATACGCTTATCCTCAACAATCTCCCACTTGCACTAGAGTCAATCACTCATGTCTTCCGTTCCTAATTCCTATTTGTGCTCGTCAAAACTCGTTTATACTGAGCACCTTGGTGAATTGATATATTGTATTCCACGCTCACTGATCTCCTTAATCAAGTGATACCTTCACAAAATGTATTTGGACTTTTGGTGTGATCTTAGTTCCTTTGTTTGAGCAATAGTGGAGCAGATTTTCTATTTAAAGAATCACATCGAGTTCACACAGGAACTCTTTATCCAAATTGCTAATTTAGCAACTTCACTTGTCGCTACATACTCTGTTTGTTAAATCTACTATGGTAGCTTGGTTGGAACTTTTCCAACTCATTACACCACTAATTAAGGTGAAAACATAACCTAAAGTAGATTTGCTATCATCTTAGTCTGATGCGAAACTTGCATCAAAATCTCCATAAGGAATTTGTCTTTAGTCCTTCTTAAGCACTATGGTCTTAACCACTTTCTAATTCTCCTCACTAGTGTTTGCTTGGTATCGATTACTTACACCTAGTACACTCGTGATATCAGGTCATGTACAAATCATGGTATACATGATAGCTCCCACTGCACTAGCATATGGTACCCTAGTCATGCATAATCTCTCTTTAGTAGTTTTAGGACAATCCTTCCCTACTGAGAGTAACTCCAGTTCCTATTGGCAGATAGCCTCTTTTGGAGTTTCCATGTTATACCTCTTTAGAATGGTATCAATGTACATAGATTGGGAGACACCAAGAAACCTTTTCGATCTATCTCTATAAATCTTTATTTCTAAAATATAGGTTGCTTCTCCCAAATATTTCATGGAGAACTATTTTGATAGCCAAATCTTTGTACCTTGCATTGTCGGTATATCATTTTCAATGAGTAATGTGTCATATATATATAACATTAAGAAAATGATTATGCTCCCACTAACCTTTTGTACACACAATGTTCATCTTCATATCTAACAAGATCGAACTTTTCGATTATCTTGTTAAAATGAATGTTCCAACTTCTAGAAGCTTATTTCAATCCATAAATGGATCGTTGCAACTTGTACAAGGGTGTGAATTCCTCGGGTTGTGTCATGTACACATCCTCTTTTAGCTCACCATTAAGGAAAACTATTTCCACATCCTTTTGCCATATTTCATAGCCATAGTATGCTACTATGACAAGTAGAATCTGGATTGGTTTGAGTATTGCCACAAGAGAAAAAAAAATTGTTATAACCTATTTCTTCCTTTTGACAATATCCCTTGGCAACAAGGCGAGCTAAGTCTCAACTTTGCTCTAATCCCTTTTTCTTGTAAACTCATTTACAACTTTGTATCATATGAAGTTTCAACTAAAGTCCATACTTTGTTGATCTTCATTGATTATATTTCGGATTCCATGGCTTCTTAACATTTTTGTAGTCCAAGCTTTGTTTAGCCTCTTCCAATGTCTTTTCTCTTTACAAAAGAAAACATTCAACATCAATTTGGTCTGACTTAGCCTTTTATGCTTGGGTTTGGTCATACCACCCTTAAGTCCAAGAGGCTTATACTTTGGTATACGTTTTTCCTTTGTCTTTCTTCGTGGAGCTCAAGCTAACCAACATGACAGTTCCTTTACCCTTTCTTAATTTGATTCTAATAATCAATGTGCAGATTGCATGAGAACAATTCTCAGATTACGATACTAATCGTTATAATTGGCTCCAACCATTTTTTTTTTTTTAGATTCAAGTATGCCACATAGTGATAAAAAAATACATGCTATTAATTATATCATAACACACGTTTTGCACATAAAAGAAACATGAGCATCTAACAATAACAATAAATATTTCTATAAGTGGAAAATTCCTTAAAACTATGAATGAGCCACTTGGTTGTCAAGTCGTTTCTCAAACATATTCTATCACATACATTTTCCAAAACAAGATGTATCACATACATTTTTGAAAAATTATCATACCACATAAGTACCTGGTTGTCAGGTCAATCATATTGTTTAAAAAAACATTTTAAATGATTTGGTTTCTTAAATTTAATTTGGTTTAATTTTTTGTTCAATTTGGTTTTCTTTTCACAATCCTACATATGGGGGAAAAAAAAGAAGCAAAAGTGCATAGCAACAAATTCAATGGTAGAAAACACTCATGCAATGAACTTTGTGCATGTTTAATTAAATTTACTTTGAAAAATAATTTCTTATTTCTTTCAATATTTAAAAAGAAAATGAAAAATAAATAATTATTTTCTCTAGATTTAAACATATCTAAACATACTATTAGTAAAAGAGCTTTTAATTTGCCTCTTAATTGTAATGAGAAAAAGGGTGATAGATGGAAAAAGATAAACAAATTTTATCCACATCCTAATTTTTGTACTTACTTTATATATTTTTTATTTGTTATTACATTGTTTATCACATTTATATTTTTATGTCTTTCTTTTTTTTCTTTTTATCTATCTTTTCCACTTGAGTAAATACTCCCATATGGGTGTGTGAAACTAACTTTATCCATTAAATTAGCATCTAAATCGTTACCAGTTTATGGGATGCACCTTTTTTGACATAACAATGCAGTTTAATTTTCATGTTGCCAGCATCTATGGTGTTCTGATTCTGCATGTAAGACTAGCAAGCAAAGAACAAGTAGGCACTGTAAGATTCTTTCTTTTTATTTTATCCGCATCTTTCACTAGCGAATTTATTAGAGTATGGACATGAGAAGTTCCATCAACATCTTCCTTTCCTTGTTCCGAAAGGAAGGTAGAAAAGTTTGATATTAAATTCTTTAGGTATTATTTTAGATAATATTGGTTACCCTGTCGTTTTCCTTACAATATTATATGATCACGAGAGAGGTCAAACTTTGAAATACAAAAACATCGAAATGCCAGAAAGAACAAACATGTAAGCCAGAGATTAAGATCATGCCATAAATTTGCAAGAAACAAGAAGCATTGAAGATCTAAAATTTGAGGTCTATTCTTTTGGTTCAAAACAAAGAATTAAGGGTCTCAATGCAATTTTGTCCACTGTTTGGACTTTAAAGCTACAGAGAATGTTTTCTACTTCGCATATAATCATTGTTTAATCAACATCTTTAATCGTCATTAGATATCATAATTTTTTTATTTACATCAAAGATTTTCTTAACCGGTAATCAGAAACTAATTTCTTTAAAGCGTAGAAATCATTAAAGTGAGAATGATCTCTCACAACAAAAAAATTTCCATACGCATGGACAAGAATCCAATCCTTAACAACATATTTAAAAGAATTTAGCTATCTATCAACTATGTTGGGTCTTGTTGGTATTAGATATCATGAGTTGCAAGCAACAAAACAACAAAAGTCAAAGGGAAAATCAAAAAGTATGTGATCAATGTTACCTACGGAGAAAAAGAGATGGGTTGAAAATATGAAGCACATCAGTTATAGAACAAAAATAAACAAATGAAATTTGAAATCAAGAAGAGGAAGAAAAGAAAAAAAAAAGTACATGTTTCCATTTTTACATTTATAAACATGATCAATCCAACAAATGTCTTGGTGGTAAGATCCTAGAAGGGTCAGCATACCGAGAAGAGAAGGAACGAGGAAGGTTATCTGGCTCCATCCACCCAGTTCCATGATCAAAGTTCATAGAGTATGATTCCGGGTCATAAATACCCTCCATAGAACCAAACCCTTTCTTCTTATTATTATCCCTCTTGAGTTTTCTCCAAAGCATTTGCCACATTGGTTTTGTGCCATCATGATTGCTCCGATAGTGCGGTTTTGTGTAGCTCCGACCCAACCTAATGCTTTGGATAGTAGTAGTTGTGCTGCTTGAACTTGAATTGAACCAATACTTCTTGATATCCATTTGCATAGAGTATATCACTATATCCCCAAGACCAAGTCGTTTCCTTCAATCCTTAACCTTTTAAAGCAATGCTAGCTAGAGAATAGTACTTTTTTTTTGGGGATGAGCATATGAGACATGTCACATGACATTATGTGGCTAGTGTGATATGTGGGTATATATTATTGGGGTTTTTGGGGTGAATGAGGATTGAAGAAGGAGTGAGGTAGGGTTCATTGTTGGCCTCCCTTCTAGGCTTTTTCTTTATGTAGTGGCTCTCTCCAACGTCTAACTACCAATTTTTATTGAAAGCTTAAGTCTTACTTTATCAAACGGCGCGTTCTTATCATTTGGTGCGTGGACCACTCCCCCATGGCAGCTAGCAAGTGTCTCTTACTCGTTAACCACTTATGAATAAAAAAAGTTTGATTTTGATTCAAGAAGTGCTAGAAACATATTTTTTTAATACAGTTTCTTTTATTAATTGAAATTTATAGAAAATTATTTCCTTTTTGGTGACCATAATATTCATAGGAAGTATTCATCACTGAAAGCCGTGACTAATCTGAATAATATTTATCGGATACCGTGAGGGCACACACAAGGTGATTATTTTCCTCCCAACATAATTTATTCCATATCCAAGACCAGGATTCAAACCTGGACCACTTGGTTAACGGACACAAGTCGTTACCACTTGTGTCAACTAATATCGGTAATTTATAGAAAACTATAAAATCAAAAGAGATGTTTATTAAGTATATAACATGAGACTTACTAAATATTACAATTTTCAATAAATTTCAACTAATGAAAAAATATGTGTTCAAAAAAATATATTAAAAAGTGTATTTCTAACCTTTATCTTTTAATATACTACTAATATTAATATAAAAAATTATATACTACCAATTAATTAAAAATCATTTTAAGTGTGACTTTTAAAATAATTATAACATGATAGTTCATAATTAAATAATAACAACAATCATATGAAAAAATTATACATTCTAATTTATTAAATTGGTAAAATGACCCGAGTATTTGCCTGTCTTTGAAAAGGAGTTGTGTCAAAGTAAGACCGCCGAAAGAGTCATCCTTTGCTGGCCGCCTGCCTCTCTGTCCCTGCGGCCGTGTTCACAAGGGTGCTTTGAATGTAAGAAAATTAATTATTTTTTTATTCGTAAATTAATTTTATTATATTCAAATGGATTGTGCTGAATATTATAAGCTGATCTACCAACACTGCATAATTAATGCAACACCAAATACGTCAGCCGTAGAGGTGACTCCTTAGTTATTCTTCAAAAGTCAACGGTATAAAGAAATCTCTGACCACTCATTTTGTGGTTTAAATGTGTTCCTTATTAGCAGCTTATTTTGTTTGGTTGGAAGAATAAAATAACAAAAAATTTAAATCCTTTTATAACGTCTTATTAATCTTCCTACCTGTTCTGAGTTCTTTTAAAATACATATGTTTCATGAGAAATAATCATACTTGAGTAGGATAAAATTATTATGAATGATAAAGTCCTTTCTTCAAATATTTATTTCAATTACATATTCAAAACTCAAAATTAAAACAATAATTTAAGTTGTACATTAGTTATTTATCAAAAAAAAATATTTTACGTCAATTAATCTATGTACGTGGTAGTGTTTATTATGAGTTTAAATAAAATTATTTTTAGAAATTAATTATTTTAATAATCAAGTATAGATATAATTAATTATATATGAAATAAATTTAATATTTAAATTATGTAAGGTAAAAAGTAATTTTAAGATAATTTATTTTGTTTAATTATTTAAAAAAATCTATTTTAATAATAAAATTATAAAATAAGTATAATTTATTCGTAATATGATGAGTGCTAACAATACACTACACTTTTTATTATTGGTTAAAATTTATTGAGAATTACAAAAGTCATGACACTAGTGCAAGGAAAACATTTAATACCGGTTATAATTGGGATTTTACATCCGTTGTAGAACCAATGTAGATCCCATTGTTGTAGAATGTGGAACACTTTCTATATCAGCTTAATGTATAACCGATATAAAAAAATTTACACTGATTATATGTTTAATCGATCTAGAGAGAGATATAGTGGTTTTGAAGATTGCAATCCCATCCAACTCGCCATTCACCATCCCTTTATCATTCATCATTCGTCGCAGTTTGGTTTCGGACATCAAATAAACCGAAGAGAAAACAAAACAAAACAAAGTTGGAACCATTTAAAACCTATACATAAAATTGGTTTGTATGAAAAAGATTCAAAAGGGACTAATCAACAGTTTGCATGATGTCTCCGGGAGCAAACTTGGTGCCCTTCTCCTTGTAGATGGCAGCGAGGCCCTTGGCATTGCGATTGAGAAAGGCCTTGTGATCCTTGTCTAGTTTCATCTTCACCACCTTGGAAATCAATTTGAATAAATTTTAAAATATGAAATCAAGTTCAATTTTTTTATTTGAATTCTAAAAATTGAATTTTTTTTCATGAAAATAAATTGAAAAAAAAAATTATATTACTCTTCATTTATTTTTAAAAATAAAGATATTGCAAGAAATGCATACAAAAAATATATATATACTCTACTAAAAGTATTACATTATATTAAAAGATTTTTTTTTTCAAATTCGTGCATTAACCTCTTTTTTGCTGAAAAATATTTTTTTATAACAAATTAATCAAATCTTGCTGAAAAATACTTGTAACTATTATTATTGCTGAAAAATATTTTTTTTAAAACTAAAATTAATCAAATCTTATATAAGATTACCTATGTCAAATAATAGATCGGATAAATTTGTCATTTTATATATTAAGAAAGAAATATTATAAATATTTAATTATTAAACTTTTGATAAATAACTTTGTAGTTAAAAAATTAAAATTAATAAATTATATTAAATTAAGATTTAAATTTAAATTTTACATTACACCTCATAATTTCTTGACACAGGCACACAGCCTTGCTCTCAATCTTCCATTTCTCCTAGATTTTGGGCACATGTACTATTTGATCATGTAGCTGATCATGCCTTTCTAAATTATGACAACCTAAGACCCATCATCATATTACTCTTGCATATGGTTCCAAAGCAAAAGTTAGTGCCATTGATCAAGCCACTCTTTTCCCATCTTTGCCCCTAGATATAGTTCTTTTATGTATCTATATCCTTTTAATTTGATTTATATATCGATCGTCTTACTTGTACTCTTAATTGTTCCATAATCTTTTGATTCTTTGCTCATACAACAACAATGGAGTATGGGACAAACAATTGGTCGAAGACAAGTCACTTGGACTTCGTTAAATCTCAAGACATCCGAGGTCCTTAAACCGCAAAAAATTTTGATGTTTCCATAAACTTCAAATGATTTAATGAGTACTTTGTTAGATTAATTATTCTATCTTGTGTGCAGATCAAATTACTCTCCAAAAGTAATAAGTTACGATAGATCATTCAAAGACTCTAATTTGAAATATAAAGGAAAATAAATACGTTTGAATAGTGGTCTAAAGATTTTTTTTTTTTCATTCTTATGAGTGACTAATTTAAAAGAAGCTTTTCAAAACAAGCCAGTGCCTTGTAAAATCAAAACAGGAGTCCTGAATAAACTTTTTAATAAATACTTATAATAAAAAATAAATTTCTCTCAAAATTAATATTAATTTATACATAAATTAAAATCAATTTTTAAGAAGTTAAATAAAAAGGTTTTTATAAATTAATTTATACAAATTAATTTTAACTTATGCAAAAAAATACTTAATTCAATTTATCTTATTTTCTTTTGTTAGGTTCTAAGACCATGGACGATGTCCAACCCCTCGAATTTCGGTTTTGATGATAATAACTAAAGGATAAATTTTGAAGTATCTAATGATCTAGTTTGAGTGTTATAGGATTTACGTCGTCCAATTCCGCAATGGTATTGTATCTCTCAAACCTGGACTTTATGTTTTAATAAAGAAAGCGTCCAAATGTGTTTTATAAAGAACCCTACAGGCAGCGTCCAATGCTCCTGTGAGAGCAAACGTCCAACGCTTGAAAAACACTCTCTGTAGTTTCTATCTTAAAAATACGTTTTTCAATGTTGATTCAATATAAGGCAATGATCACTCTCTCATATTTTATCATGCCATTCTATTTGATCTTTTCGAATAGTACTGAACAGGAAAAGAAGAAGCTTCTCTCTGCAGAAAAAGTACAAGTAGGAGAGGCGCTACAAGTACGGCTGTCACTTCCATCACTTCACCCTAAGTCAAAATGTGACAACGGCCATATGCTACAGAAAGAATCGCTCTTGGAAAAGGAACAAATTCCTCAACGGATACCTTTCAACAAGCTTCCTATATATAGAAGAATGAGCTCACATATCAAGAGACGAAAAATTGAAAAAGAGCTGAATCTCTGTCAAAACGACTGGACGATCATAAGCAAAAAGAGCATTCATCTTAGCCTTGCTAAGCGAGTCTGTATACTCATACTTATTGTAATATCCTCTCAGTGAGAGTTAAGTTTTACTTACAATCTCAAACAATTCTGTTTGGAAAGCCAGGAGTGGCTTAGTGTTAAAGAATACTTGGGTTTTGTGTTTAATCTCAAGGGGAGATTAAGGGTGTGCCAGAAGTGGCCTAGAGAATACTTGTAGCCAGAAGTGGCAAGGTTAGAATACTTGAGAGTAATCAGATCTTGATTAGTAGAACCCTTCAAAAGTTTTTGAAGGAGAACTGGACGTAGCTCAGTTGAGTGAACCAGTATAAAACTAAGTATTCTATTCTCTCGCCTTCTAGCTTACTTGCATTTCTTTTAAACTATCTCTTCAACATACTACGAAAGGGTTTCTATACACATTTTATCTAAGTTTATCTATTACGTGTATTCTAACGAAAAGGAAGAAGAGTAGTTTCTTTGGACTGTTGTTTTTAATCGGCTGGACGATAGCTTATTTTTCTGTTTTACTAAGTTCCTGTAAAACATAAAGATACACTATCTTTACATTAGCTAAAGTTTTCCAAAGAAATTTTAAATACACTATTCAACCCCCCTTCTAGTGTATTTCTCTATATTTCAGTTGGTATCAGAGCTCGACCTCTTGGGTTGAGTTCTTAACAGTACAGAGGAAAGATCCTGAGAAAGATGGAAAATGAAGGACAAGCTGTGAACAGACCACCACTCTTCAAGGGTGTCAAATATGATTACTGGAAACAAAGAATGATAGCATTCTTTGAATCTAGCCATATTGACATGTGGGAAGTTGTGGAGATGGGAGATTATATTCCACTTGATGCAAGCCTCAACGAAATCCCAAAGGCTAGATGGACAGAAGAGCAAAAACAAAGATTTTATCTCAACTCCAGAGCCAGAAACATCATCATGTGTGCACTAAGCGAACAAGAATACAACAAGGTGCACAGTCTCAAAAGCGCAAAACAAATGTGGGACACTCTTGCATTAACATATGAGGGTTCCACTCAGGTAAAACGTAACAAACTCAGTCTCCTTACTCGTCAATATGAATTGTTTAGTATGGAAGAAAACGAGGACATACAAAGTATGTTTGGACGGTTTCAAACCATACTAAATGAACTTAGAGCACATGGTAAAGATTATAATAACTATGAACATATTGACAAAATTCTAAGAAGTTTGCCTAGGAAATGGAGACCACAGGTTACAGCTTTGAGAACAAAAAAGGAACTGGACGATATGTCCCTAGAAGAACTCGTGGGAACCCTCAAGGTGCATGAACTAGAACTGCATCAAGATAGTGATGGTAAGAAAAATAAGTCTCTGGCGCTCAGCGTCCAGAAACCAAGGAAAGCATCATCGTCCAAAGCCATGCAAGCTGAAACATCATCAGACGAACAATATGAAGATGATGACTCAGACGAGAATGATGAACTATCCTTTATATCCAAAAGGATACATGCTATGTGGAAGAAGAAAGGTGGATCCAGATGGAGAAACCTAAAGAGGAAAGACTTCAAAGAAAAGAAGGAGAAGAGTCCAATTGTATGCTACGAATGCAAAAAGCCAGGACACTTCAAATCAGAATGCCCAGATCTCGACAAAAGCAAGGACAAGAAGAAGAAATTCTTCAGCAAAGGAAAGGGCAAGAAAGTTCTGATGTCCACATGGGAAGACCTGGACGATGACTCATCATCGGACGATGGAGAAGAAGAGGAAGCACATATATGCCTGATGGCAGACACCTTGATTGATTCTTCTGAACCAGAAGAAGAAGATGAGGTAGATTTAATGACATAGATTCAATTCAAGAAGCTTATCATGAATTACTTTCAAACTCTTCTATTTTGTCAAAAGCCTATAGAACTTTAAAGAAATCATCCAAATCACTTTCAAAAGAAAAAGAAGCTTTAGAAGAAAGTGTTAAACAACTGGAAAGTGAAAAGGAGGATTTACAGAAAAAGTTTACAGAGCTCTCAAGGCAAAATGAAACTACAAATATGGAGAGGCGAACTCTCTGGAATGATGCTGCTCAAGCCAATAAATCCTATAAGGATTCAAGGGATAGAGAAAGAAATCTTTCCATAGAGATTCGAAATCTCAACGCAGAAAACAAAAGGCTAGTTGAGAAGCTTCTGAAAGTTGAAGCAGATACTTCCTTAAGAGGTCAATCACATGATGTTGTAAAACTTCATGAAGAAATTGACAGCCTAAAGAAGGATCTGTCAAACTTTGTCAAGGGCTCTGACAACCTCAAAAAACTTTTAAAATATGAAGGTTGTAAGAGACCAAATGACAGGTCAGGACATGGGTATAAGGGAAAGAAATATATTCATGATGAGGAAACAGATGTTTGCTACTTCTGTGGGAAACCTGGACATATAACGTCCAAATGCAGACACCTGCCTAAGAAGGGAGCATTCAATGCCCTTCGAGCTAACAAAAAAGGACCCAAGTCAATCTGGGTACCTAAGGATAAAATTGTTCCTGTTGCAGACATGCTTAACAGTAGGAAAGAAACTCCAATCATGGTACCTGGACAGTGGGTGCTCACATCACATGACGGGAGAAAGGTGTATGTTCCAAAGCCTCCTACCCAAGACTGGTGGGACAGTCACTTTTGGAGGGAATCAGAAAGGGATGATAGCTGGCGTAGGTAAGATTGGTATACCACCCTATCCTTGTATTGATAAAGTTCTTTATGTTAAAGGTCTTAAACATAATCTACTTAGCATAAGTCAATTATGTGACAGTGGATATGATGTTGCCTTTAACAAAGGTGAATGTACAGTCAAAAACTCTGATGGGTCCCTTCTCTTTACCGCAAAGAGGCAAGGCAATCTGTATAAGATTAAACTTGGGGAACTATCAAGTCAAAATGTATCATGCCTAGTTTCTGTACAAGAAAATCACTGGTTATGGCATAAAAGACTTGGTCATACAAGCTTGAGGTTAATCTCAAAGCTGAACAGGCACAACCTCGTAAGAGGACTACCAAATATGTCATATAAAGATGATCTTCTTTGTAAAGCTTGTCAGAAAGGGAAACAAGTGAAAAGTTCTTTTCAAAGTAAAAACATTGTTTCCACTTCTAGACCTCTTGAGCTGTTACATATTGATCTGTTTGGACCCACAAGAACAGCCTCGGTAAGTGGTAAAAGATATGGATTAGTTATAGTGGACGATTATACTAGATGGACATGGGTCTTATTCCTATCCCACAAAGATGAGTCCTTTAAGGCTTTTTATAATCTCTGCAAAAGAGTTCAAAATGAAAAAGGAGTATGCATTACTTCGATCAGAAGTGATCACGGGGGTGAATTCGAAAACGAAAGTTTTCAAAGGTTCTGTGAGGATAATGGTATCCTTCACAACTTCTCAACACCTAGAACACCACAACAAAATGGTGTAGTTGAGAGGAAAAACAGGTCACTTCAGGAGATGGCCAGAACCATGTTGAATGATAATTCAACCCCTAAACACTTCTGGGCTGAAGCAGTGAATACTGCCTGCTATTTACAAAACAGAATCTATATAAGGCCAATATTGAAAAAGACTCCATATGAATTGTGGAAGGGTAGAAGACCCAACATATCCTACTTCCATCCATTTGGATGTCAATGTTTCATTCTGAACACTAAGGATAACCTGGGAAAATTTGATTCTAAGTGTGATGAAGGAACATTGCTTGGATATTCTGAAACTTCAAAGGCATACAGAGTCTATAACTCTAGAACCTTAGTTGTTGAAGAAGCTATCCATGTGAAGTTTAATGACAACAAGTCTGATAAGGAATTATCAGAGCTGGACAAATCATTTGCAGATCTCAGATTGGATGATGCAAGTAAGTCATCAGATTCGTCCAACCATGATGTCTCAGTTGAAGAATCAAATACACTACTGGACCGTCCAGTCGCAGAACAAAGAGAACCAACTGGACGTAACTGGCAAATGAAGAAACATCATCCACAGGAGCAAATCATTGGGGATCCAAAAGACAGAGTCAAAACCAGATCTTCGCTTCAACGACAGCAAGGTCACGCAGCATTCATATCTCAAATAGAACCTAAGACTGTGGACGATGCCTTAGAAGATGAAGGCTGGGTCAAAGCAATGCAAGAAGAACTTGACCAATTTCAAAAGAACAATGTTTGGAAGCTAGTAGAACTCCCCAACGACAAAGAAGCTGTAGGAGCAAAGTGGGTGTTCAGAAACAAGCTGGACGAAGCAGGTAATGTTGTGAGAAACAAAGCAAGGTTGGTAGCAAAAGGTTACTCACAACAAGAAGGTATAGATTATACTGAAACTTATGCTCCCGTTGCACGTCTGGAGGCAATTCGCATATTACTATCATTTGCAGCTCATAGCAATATGAAGCTATATCAAATGGACGTAAAAAGTGCATTCCTCAATGGACTCATAAAAGAAGAAGTCTATGTGGAACAACCCCCAGGATTTGAAAGTGATGCTTTTCCAAACCATGTTTTTAAACTTAACAAAGCATTATATGGGCTGAAACAAGCCCCTAGAGCTTGGTATGAAAAACTCAGCACATTTCTGTCAGAAAATGGTTTTTCAAGAGGAAAAGTAGACACTACGTTATTTCGCAAAGACTACTCTTCTGATTTTATTATTGCACGAATATATGTTGATGATATCATATTTGGTGCCACTAATGAATCTCTCTGTGAAGATTTTGTCAAATTAATGCAAACAGAGTTCGAGATGAGCATGATGGGTGAGCTGAAATTCTTCCTTGGACTCCAAATCAAACAAACTGAAAAGGGAATATATATACACCAGACTAAGTATGTCAAAGAGCTGCTAAGGAAGTACAAGTTGGACGATGCAAAACCAATGAAAACTCCTATGCATCCAACAACAGTACTTGGACTGGACGACAACTCAAGGAAAGTAGACAATACTCTATACAGAGGTATGATAGGATCACTCATATACCTCACAGCGTCCAGACCTGACACCATGTTCAGCGTATGCTTATGTGGCAGATTTCAATCTGACCCAAGGGAAGTTCACTTAACTGCTATTAAAAGAATCTTTCGATATCTTGCTGGAACCACTAACCTTGGGTTATATTTCAAAAGGCAGAAAGATTTCAGGCTAATAGGATATTGTGATGCTGATTATGCTGGAGATCGAATTGAAAGAAAAAGCACCAGTGGAGGGTGTCACTTCATCGGTGGAAATCTAGTCTCCTGGACATGCAAGAAGCAAGGAACAATTGCTCTGTCCACTGCTGAAGCAGAGTATATTTCAGCTGCAAAATGCTGCTCTCAAATCTTGTGGATCAAACATCAACTTGAGGACTACAATATATATGAGAGTAACATCCCTATCTTCTGTGATAGTAAAGCTGCCATAAATCTTTCAAAAAATCCCATTTTGAATTCAAGGGCCAAACATATAGAGATTAAACATCACTTTATAAGAGACCATGTTCAAAAGGGTACTGTGGAATTACACTTTGTAACCACAGATAATCAGCTTGCTGATATATTCACCAAACCCCTTACTGAAGACAAGTTAATCCTTCTGAGGGACAAACTTGGCATGGACTCTGTAAAGGAATGATTAAACATCTGCATGATGCGTCCAATAAAACCAGAGCGTCCAAAGGACATGTCGTCCAAGGAACACCAAAGTCATGCACATGCATTACATATATTTCACTTAAGTCCAACATATGGACGATGTTGTTTTCTTAGTCTTTTCTTCTTATTCAAATTATCAAAACGGATCGTTTTAAGGATAAGTATGAGCTAATACTCTATGCTGAGTCACCAAAATGCCAGTAACCGTACACAATTACCCACATCCTTTGCACGTCTCATCATGGCGGGTTTTATGGCGTCAGTTACTTTTCAAATATTCAAAAAAAAAAACCAAAACCGCTTCATATCCTCCAAACAAAGCCCAAATAAACACTTATCAAATCCTCACAGAAAAACACCACGATATCAATCCTCTCTGAAAACATCATCAACCTAAACACTCTCTCTCTCTCAGAAACCCCAAAACCCTCTCAGAAAACCTAAAAATCCAAACTTTACAAGCATGGCAATCTCTGCAAACTCAAGCAACTCAGAACTCGACGTCCTCACCTACCCTGAAACCACAGTTGTGTGCCAAGGGGCTGCTACAGTGCACATTGAGCACTTCTTCGACATCGAAGAGCTTGAGAAGCTAGGACTGAACCTGAACGAGAGCCTTCTGAAGTGTGGAATCAGAGGCTACTTCAATGAAAACCAGAAAATATTCCCAGAGTTGATCAGAATGTTATGGAGGAATGCCAAGTTCCAGAGCTCAAGGGAGCTCGTGGCCACGATTCTTGGACGAGAAGTGACTCTGTCCATCGAGGCCATAGCAAAGGTAACTGGTTGCATTAGGGAGCAGAACCAGTACAGAACAAACTGGGCCAAGCAGTACGGCAATCATGTTGTGACTGTGCTTTGCAAGACCAAAATCCCCGAGTCAATGAAGATTGAGTACAGGAATCTGTGTGAGGAGGCAAAAATCTGGCAGCAGGTGTGCAACAAGAGTATCCTGCGCAAAGCTGGGTCTAAGGACTCAGTCACATACTTACACAAGTTTGTGATATTCCATCTTATGGAAGGCATTCCCTTCAATCTCCCTCACATCATCTACGTCAATATCGTGAGGATGATGAAGTCTGTGGGTGGGAATGATGACATTTTCTACGCCGCCCTGATGAACAAGATCTTCTGGGATCAGAAGGTTTATCAACGCTTCTTTGATGAATTGGATGAAGAAGCCCACGAAGCTATTGTAAAGAAAGGGTCAATGGTAGCAACACAACAGTTGTTTGGTGAGTCCAACATAAAACCTATGAAGATCAAGCTAACAGCCAAGGTCTTAAGGGACCTGGACGAGGACACCATCAACAAGCAACGTCATGAACAGAGCAAGATCATCTCCAATGATGAAGAAGAAGAGATTGATCTTCTGGGTATTGGTAGAAAGATCAAAAGGCTGATGGAAGAACAGGAGGGCAGAAAGATCACACGCCAAATGTCTCAGATGCATGAGGAAGACGCTGAAAAGGAGAGAAGAACCAAGAAAAGGCATGCTGAGACATCTGCTGCTCAGTCACCAGCAGGGAAGCGTCCAAGGACTGATATGTCCAAACCTGTTCAAGATGAGAGGCGTCCAAAGACAGCTCCAGTAAAGGTTGCCCCAGAAAAGCAAAAGGTACGAAAGCTTCAATTACTGGACGACTCTGATGATGATGACCAGATCCCAATTGGTCAGATCATGAAGGAGACAGAGGGTCCTCAGCAAAAGAAGCAGAAGGCCCAACCTGCTAAAACACTTCCTTTTCTTGCTAATGTGCCACGACGAGTAAAGACTCAGGCAATAAGGCCAAAGAGAATTGCAGTGCAACCCTCTTCCTCTCAAGACACCGACAACATATCCACCAGCACCCTTCTACCAACAACATCAGGTGCTCCATCCACATCAGCAAGCCAGCAACCCCCTCTTCGCTTGGACCTGTCCAAGTTTGTGCGTCCAAGAGATGCATGGAGGGATACATGGTCCCCATGGACTATACCCGCCAAGCAGAAAACCAAAGAAGAGAAAGACAAAGAATGCTTTCCGGTTGCATTCATCACACGCAATGACCAGAATTTCTGTAAAGAAGGTGATGTGATCCAGAGGCCTCTACAAGAGCCTCTGAAGCGGCATTTTACTACTTCCTCAGCGCCAGAGTGGACGAGGTATGTTTGCACTGAATCTTTGTCAGCTGCTTATCATGCTATGCCAAAAGGAACGATCATCAGAAACCCTCTGCCCAATTGGACGAGAGAAGTGTACCCACACTTAGTACGCATGCCTCATCCTTACATCTGTCCAACTGGAACTCAGCAGAGAGTGCGTCCAGCAGCAGAAAATCTGCAGAAGCCAGAGGTGGAAGTTGCCTCTCGATTCACCAAGACGGTTGCGGAGCAGAAAGGGAAGGCTCCAAGGAAAAAGAAGGCACCGTCCAAGAAGTCCTCTGCTAACAAAGATATTGAGCTGGATGCAGAATTGCAGTTGGCCATTAAAGAAAGCCTGGACCCGTCAATAAAGAAGCAGCGTCCAGATGCAGGGTGGGTCAAGGATGTTCAAATCTGGACTCCAATCACAAAGTTCCTGCCTCTACCAGCTGGAACTCCAGTGCTAAACTTCCAGCCAGGCGACTATGATGAACTTGGAAAACTTCTGCAACAAATGTACATACCAAACCAAGCCATCGCCTACCCACCAAACCTGCACATAAGCCGCGCCACAGAAATAAAGTTTGTACCAGACAGAGTGTGTCCCAGACTACCTGTATATGATGTTGGTCGCAAGAAAGGCTTCAAGTTCTACGGCATTGAGATGCCCAGCAGGGAAGAAAAGGTTGAAACCCTGCAAAAATCCTCTCACACCTGGGGTCATTTATTTGATAAGACTGGTAAGCTTACGCGTTCACTTGGAACCTTTGATTCCATTACCTTCTGGCGCCAGATCTTATGGAACGATTCCCAGCAAGCCTCATCCTTAGGTAGCTCCAAGGATGACTTTGTTCATCCCCCTCATGGTATAGAGGTGTTGCGTCCAGTCAAGACTCACCACTTCTCAGACACCTTTGCCTGCTTTTTGAAAGACTCAGATGATTATCTGGAGTTAATAAAGACTTTGCCAAAAATCAGAAGCACCAAAGTGTTTGACCTTCGAACACTGGATCGCACAGAGTTTGTGGAGGAACTCCAAACTCTGCATGAGGAGTACCATGCAGAAGAAGCCAGAGCAGCAGAACAAGCTCGTCTAGAGCAGCTGGCTCTTGAGGAAGCTGAGACCGCAACCATAGAAAAGGAAGATACGGTTGCTAAGTCAAAAGCTACACAAGCAGAACTGGATGAAGCATCTGCCAAAGTAACAAAGGTGCTAGCTCATCTTGACCTGGACTCATCTGTACCAGTGGACGTAGAACACTTTGTCACGTCACATGAAGAAACTACCGTCCAATCTGATAAGTCCGCGGATGATAGAGAGCTCGTTGTTGAAGCATCCAAGCCAATGGAAGCCTTTGCAGCATAGCCTATTGCTGAAGAAATCACCAGCTTCCCCATTGTTGATGCATCTACTGAAGCACATTCGGGCACACATCAACTGGTTCCCACTGGATCCTCAAGTCCAAGGGGCATCAATCCCTTGCGATTTGCTGAACCACAAGGAATCTCAGAAGATCGTGTTCACGAGATAGTGCAACAGGCTCTGAGGCAACAACAGCTGGAGACCGAAGCCGCTTTTCAAGCTTTTCAGCAAAGACAACAGGCGGAGGCTGATCAACATCGTCTAATGCTGCAAAATGCAATCACTGAGCAGTTCATGAGTCTCTCACAGATGCTTGTGAACCAGATTCAAAACACAGCAGCCACCTTACTTGGACAAGTTGCTCAGGTAGTTCCACCCGTCCAACCACAGCTTCCACAACCAGCACCACCAATACAAGCACCACCAGAACAACCACCACCACCACCACATGAACCACCTCCACAGCCATAAGGTGACCATGATGGCCAAATTTTTTTTTTCCATCTTTCAAACCTTTTTGTTAATGACAAAGGGGGAGAAATTGGAATTTTGATGAGAGTAATAGCTAAACAAACTGTATTCAAAATTTTTTTTTGGCATATATATATTGGCTCCTTTATCAAAACATGAAGTGTTTATTTTCATAAATTCCGCATCCATATCATTGATATGTTTTTTACTCTGATATCTGTTATACATGATTTATACTTGCCTTTATATTTATCTGTTATCAGATGCATAAGAAATGTTGAACTCAGGGGGAGTACTTCATTTCACTTTTATACTCTGGCATAACATAATCATCTCTGACTTGATACATTGTATTCTTATATGATTATGTGTCTGTTAACATCAAAATTTACCATTATTTGTCATCATCAAAAAGGGGGAGATTGTTAGGTTCTAAGACCTTGGACGATGTCCAACCCCTCGAATTTCGGTTTTGATGATAATAACTAAAGGATAAATTTTGAAGTATCTAATGATCTAGTTTGAGTGTTATAGGATTTACGTCGTCCAATTCCGCAATGGTATTGTATCTCTCAAACCTGGACTTTATGTTTTAATAAAGAAAGCGTCCAAATGTGTTTTATAAAGAACCCTACAGGCAGCGTCCAATGCTCCTGTGAGAGCAAACGTCCAACGCTTGAAAAACACTCTCTGTAGTTTCTATCTTAAAAATACGTTTTTCAATGTTGATTCAATATAAGGCAACGATCACTCTCTCATATTTTAACATGCCATTCTATTTGATCTTTTCGAATAGTACTGAACAGGAAAAGAAGAAGCTTCTCTCTGCAGAAAAAGTACAAGTAGGAGAGGCGCTACAAGTACGGCTGTCACTTCCATCACTTCACCCTAAGTCAAAATGTGACAACGGCCATATGCTACAGAAAGAATCGCTCTTGGAAAAGGAACAGATTCCTCAACGGATACCTTTCAACAAGCTTCCTATATATAGAAGAATGAGCTCACATATCAAGAGACGAAAAATTGAAAAAGAGCTGAATCTCTGTCAAAACGACTGGACGATCATAAGCAAAAAGAGCATTCATCTTAGCCTTGCTAAGCGAGTCTGTATACTCATACTTATTGTAATATCCTCTCAGTGAGAGTTAAGTTTTACTTACAATCTCAAACAATTCTGTTTGGAAAGCCAGGAGTGGCTTAGTGTTAAAGAATACTTGGGTTTTGTGTTTAATCTCAAGGGGAGATTAAGGGTGTGCCAAAAGTGGCCTAGAGAATACTTGTAGCCAGAAGTGGCAAGGTTATAATACTTGAGAGTAATCAGATCTTGATTAGTAGAACCCTTCAAAAGTTTTTGAAGGAGAACTGGACGTAGCTCAGTTGAGTGAACCAGTATAAAACTAAGTATTTTATTCTCTCGCCTTCTAGCTTACTTGCATTTCTTTTAAACTATCTCTTCAACATACTACGAAAGGGTTTCTATACACATTTTATCTAAGTTTATCTATTACGTGTATTCTAACGAAAAGGAAGAAGAGTAGTTTCTTTGGACTGTTATTTTTAATCGGCTGGACGATAGCTTATTTTTCTGTTTTACTAAATTCCTGTAAAACATAAAGATACACTATCTTTACATTAGCTAAAGTTTTTCAAAGAAATTTTAAATACACTATTCAACCCCCCTTCTAGTGTATTTCTCTATATTTCATCTTTTTCTATACATAAATTCAATTTAACTTATACAAAACAATATTTATTAAAAAAAAAATCCAAATAAGACCAATATCAATTCGAAGTAAAGTATCCTTGAACAATGCACTTGTACAGAAATAATAACACAAAAGCAAGATTATGCTAAACTAAGCTTAGATGAAAAAAAAAAAAAGTGTTGACATAAATACACCTAACTTCGGCAAAGCTATCTGCTTGTCAAAAAAACAAGTTGGTGCTTAAAAGAACTTGTTCAAGTCTTCTTGAATTTACATTCCGAAAATTTAAATCTACAATGTTTACTTCTCAACAAGCACTATGTATCGGAGTTTCCGTTAATTCTCAACAGCTCCCTTTAATTCCTTCATAACAACTCGTGGAATAATTCATCAATCTTCTTGTTTTTACACCCCCTCTACGAAAATAGTATTGACAAACAAAAAGTTGTCATATCACTAAAACTGCTCACACTTCGCTCATTGAATGCTAGTCTAGAGTGTGTTTGATAAGGCTTTTAGAAAACTTATAAGCTCCAATTAGCTTATAAGCTACTTTGAGTCTTTGACCAATTAGGCTATGTTTGGTAAAATTAACTTTTAGTTGAAAGCTTATAAGTTATAAGTTAGGAGCTGAAAAACTGGAAGCTTATAAACTAGCTAATTTAATTGAAAGTGTTTAGTAAGATTAACTGATAGACTAACCGATAAATATCAAATGACTTTCAGCATCAACAAGGTGCACTGACTAGGGGGATTACGAAGAATAGACAAACCTATAGGAAATGAATGTGCCATAGCTGCTAAACAATGAGCAGGGCAATTCCCTTCTCTATAAAAAAAGGTCCAAAATAGTATGAACTATACTACTGTACGGATGATTCGAAGGGCAACCTCCAACAATGAGATCCACCATCATTTTAGAATCACTCCCAATAATAATAATAATATCTCTATAACCAGATTTCCAAGAGATTTCCAGAGCTGAAAAAATTCCCCAAAGTTCAGACATCAACACATCAGCAGAACCAATGTTTCGCATGAAACCTGTCGACCCAACCTCCATCAGAATTTCTAAGGAGGCCAGCACAAGTAGCAGTACAGCCATTAAGAGTAACTGAGGCATCAACATTTCATTTAATATTTTTAATATTTAAATTTATTTCTAATAACTTATCATTTTAAAAAGTAGGACAATGATTTTTTAAGTTTTGTATTATAAAAGAATGGTAAAGATTTAGTGATTTTACTCATTGTTTAAAATCAATTTTTTAATAAATTAACTAATATTGTTTTAAAATCAAAATTTCCTTTTTTCTAAAAAAAATAGCATTAAATTAAATAAACTTATATTGTTTAAAATCAATTTTTTAATATTTAAATATTTTATTAATAATATTATTTTGAAACAAAAAATAAAAAAAAATTTTGCTTTATAATTTTGATTTTTCTTATCAACTTTTGTTTAGTGACCAAATATTTTAAATAAAAATAAAAATAAACAATGTAATAATTCATTAAAATAAATAGTTTGACATTAAACAAAATAATAAATAAAAAAAAAGTAGAATTCCAAGTTTCATAATAACAAAGAAAATAAATATGTCATCTAGTGTCTAGTTTCCCATATTAAATTACTAATATTAAAATAGGTAAAAAGGTTTTTAAACTGAATAAAAGGACAAAAATGAATTTCAAATAAATTAGTGAGGATAAAATTGAAAAGAAAAAAAATAAGATAGTAACTTATAAGCTAGCTTATTTTTTATAAACTATTTCAAGTAGCTTATGAAAATAAACTATAAACTACTAAAATAAACTCGTGTATCAAACAAGCTAACTCAATTAATTGAGCATTAAGTACTCTTTAGTATCGGAATTTGACTCCTCCATTTTGGATAAAAAATCTTGATTGGTAAATGCTATAATGCTCTCTCAAAATTTTAAGGTGACGTTATTCTCATTAAAGGATTCTTGATAAATCACAAAATCTTATGCTCTCAATGACAACCTACTCCTAACATCCAAAATTGGTTGTTACAATTCAAAGCCCCCTTACCACTTTTGACCACACAAGATTCATTCCTCAGTGCATTCGGTCATGAAATTCACATGATTATCATCCTTTGCAATCCAATCTTCATGTGTGTTTCCAACTTGCCACATTGCAATATTCATGACTTGCACCACAACCACTTCTTATCAAGCTCTCATGCCAACGATTCCACACATGAGTATAAATAGTGTCTAATGACACTCAACAGTCCAAGCCACACCTGCCCTCATACTTATGGTATATCTAATCCAAGTTCCTACGTTCCCCAACCCATTCCTTATACACATTCCGCTTCACACCTGAATCATCTACACTTTTGGCATTTTGTTTCCCCACTAATGTGTTTTATGTTTATTTGCCCTTCCCTTAACAGTTTACCCCTTTTCACCTATATCTAATAATAATTAAGGTAATTAAAACAAGTATATACTCTAATTGAATTGATTAAGATAATTATGATATTTTTTATTAAAAAAATGAAAAGTAAGATTATTTTAAATTAAGGTAATTATATTATTTTAAAATTATTTAAATAAATAATATAATTAAGGTAATTACTTGAAATTATAAATAAGTTGATTTACAAATACTTTATCATATTTAATATTGATTGAAGAAACTTAAACATTTGAATAGAAAGCAAAAATTTACTTTATTTGAATATTATAACAACTTTAAATTATTAATTACTATTATGCAATATAATAATTAATCGGATATTCAACCAACTATTTATGATGAACAATAGCAATTGATAATTTAAAGTTGTTATACTTTATGATGCATGATTGATATCTAGCACAAAATTTTTATTATTTTTAGTTCATAATTCCTAATTTCATTTTTTTACAAATTCTCATATGTTAAAAATTTAAAATGTTTTATAGTATTGTTCACAAATCATCATATATATGTTGTGCATGGCACACGTCCCTTGAATTTAAGTTTTAATTTAAAAATATATAGTTAAAACTGTCATTCCATAAAAATATTTTGTTTTAATTTTTTTTATTGTAACTAAGAATTCTCACTTTAGATTGATTGAAATATTATTTCACAATAATTATTTACATTACTACCTTACCTAACATATAAATAATTTTTATTTCTCTCATTTATTCATTTATTGTATTTTAAATATTATTGTCTACTACATATCTAATCAACTATATATATGTAATAAACAACAATAATTAACAATTAAAAATATTATACTCCCTCCGGTCCTTTTTATAAGAAACAAAATGGTGTTCTTTTTTTGTCCGAATTATAAGAAACATAGACCCACTTTAAGATATATTAATTGTTAGTTTTCATTTTTTACCCTTCATCTTCTGAAATTCATTAATGAGACACTTACTCATTTCTCATGCATTTATTGGTCTATTAACAACACAAGTTACACTTATCGGTAAAGGTGCAGTGTCATTAATATAACCACTACTTAAACCAATCAATTTAAGGGGTACTTTTGGAATAAAATTAAAATTTATGACATTATTAATTATAACTAACTAACTTAACTATTTTTATTGGTATTGACGATTTAGTTATTTGTTTCTTATATAAAGGACCAGAGGGAGTACTTTACAATCTAGGGTTAAAATAAATTAAAAAGAATTTAATCAGAAATAATTCCTAATACAAGGGAAAATTTTATATTTAAAATATGAGAAAAATGGATATGCACTGACAGTGTAAAATAGTTTTACACTTTCATCCAATAACAACCCACCATGTATGGTAAGTTTATTGACTTTTACAAAATTATCTTAAAAGTCATATTAATGTTGATTTATGATTGGATGACGGTGTAAAATTATTTTACATTGCATTATCATTAAACTCTTAAAATATTTTATAAAAATGTTCATAAATAATGTTTACTCGTACATGACACGAGTCACACTTTAACAAGTTACAATAGATCATTCAAAGACCTTATCGAACAAGTTATTGATAGATATCATTGATACGTTAGCATGTATCAAAGATTTGACGCAAGTGTCCCGGAAGCTTGAATTTGTTCCTACTCTTCGTTAGGGCAACTAATGTGAAGATCATCTACCTAAGTTTGGACCAAATTCTAGTTCTTGGCTTACAATCTTGGGGTTTCCTCCCATGAACACGCATGGGTTTTTATTAATGCGATATTATTGCCATTTTCTAGTTCTTGGTTTCTTTTTTCCTCTATGTTATCAAAGAAAAAGATCATACTCTACTTTAAAATATAAAGGAAAATACATTTGAAGAGTGCTCTGAAGCAAAAAAAAAATTATTCTTTATGAGTTAGTAATTTAAAAAAAAAAAAAAAAAAAAAAAAAAAAGCTTTTCAAAACCAACAAAGGCATAAAAGATGCTTCTTAAATCAAAACAGGAGTCCTCAATAAACTTTTTAACAAATACTTACAAGAAAAAAATTAAAAATAAAAAATTTATCTTATAAATTAAAATTAATTTATACATAGATTAAAATCAAGTTTTTTTATATGATTAAAATCAAGTTTTAAGAAGTTAAACAAAACGCTTTTTATAAATTAATTTATGCATAAATTAATGTTAATTTATAAAAAAATATTTAATTCAATTTATCTTATTTTATTTTTCTATTCATTATTAAAAAAATTATCCAAATAAGACCAATATCAATCCCAAGCAACATATCGCAAATGCACTTATACAAAAATAATAACGAGCAAGATTATGCTAAATGTAATACTGAGCTTAGATGAAAAAAAAATAGAAAAGAAAAAAATGTTAGACACAAATACACCTAACTTTTACATTGCTTAAAAGAACTTGTTTGGGTCTTCTTGAATTTAATGCAAGCTAAAAACATTTACATTTCGCAAAAACTTGAATTTACACCGTTTACTTCTCAACAAGCACTGTTGGAATTTCCATTAATTCTCTAACAGCTTCCTTTAATTCCTTCGTAGCAACTTGTGGAATAATCCTCTTGTTATTACACCCACTCAACAAATAGTTTGACAAAAATTGTCATATCACTGAAACTGCTCACACTTTGCTAGTTGGTAAATGCTATCAAAAAGTCTAATAGTTTGTTTGGATACTGATCACAATCGATTTTGAGGCCACAAATCATGATAACACTGAATTTTAAGATGCAACTATGTGTTGCTGTGAGGCCACCGTGGGAGTTGGCCACGATTAATTTTCACCATGCAACAATCCCAAACACGCACGAAGTCTAACTCAGTTAGTACATGAATTGTTATAAACCCTGAAATTCGTCTCCTCCATTTTAGATCATAAAAAAAAAAAAAAAAAAAAAAAAAACGAGCTTAATTGGTAAATGGTAGTTATAATGCTCTCTCAAAACTCGTTAAAGGATTCTTGATAAATCATATGAAATCCTTTGCTCTCAGTGACAAGGTACCTCATTCCTTTTTAAAGACCTTTTATTCTTTGTTCCTCCTCGAATGTTTAGTTCCACTTATTTAATTTACAATCTTAGTGCTGTAAAATGTTTTTCTTTGTCACTCGAGTACAAAAAAGGATATTAGTATTGATTTCCTTCCACACACCATATCTACATATTAAAGAAAACTCCTAAATCAAAGTAGGAGCAGCAGCAGTAAATGACTTACAATAGTAGCAGCAGTAGTAATAACCTAATCACAGTAGCAACTGAGGTATAACTTAATAACTTTTTTTTTTGGTAGGAGGTAGAACTTAATAACTTAATTATAGTAGCAGTAGTATTAACTGAACTACAACAGCAGCAGTAATAATACTATTCAGTAATATAACTCAAAATATTCAATAATACTATTCAGTAATGTAACTCAAAATATTCCTTGCACAGCTTGTCACTAGGAATACATTAGCTCCTTGTCAAAGCTTCAATTACATTTTAGATGCAATGTGTAAACCCTTCATCCCTTGAAGAAGCTTTCCCTGCCCTGCAAAAATATTTGAATGACCACATTTTTCCTTCTAAGACAGCTTATCCTCCACCAATTCAATATATCATGTATATTTAGCTTATGTATGTTGTACATCAACATATTTGCCAGCTACCTTTTCAATTTCAGGCTAACTATGATTTTTACATGAAATATCTACATCAATACTTGACTTTCCATTCCCACTAACTTCTATCTTATCTAGTCCGAGTTTCACAACACCAACATGCTTTTGACTATCTCATTTGTTGGAAACATTTTTAAGTGCAAAAAATTGTGAAAAATAATCCATCTGATTATCAGCAATTCAATTCAGCACTAGATAGAACTATACATATTTCCTATGCTTAAGGGGTTCGCTTACATCTCCAACAGAATTTTTTTTTGGAACACTACAAACTGAAACATTCTGATTAAACAAAAAAAAAAACTCAACTATGAAAACATAAATTATAGCTCCATGTGACAGCTAAACATTCTCATTTCAAACCAAGAGGAGTGGTGTGGCTAAGTTGACAATTAGAGCTACATGTCAACAAACTTTGGCAACAATGTAGGTATTCAAATCTCAAAAGGAAGTAGGGACACACCACTTGGGAGACCCAAAACACAAGAAAAACAACCCAACATGCAAACAAAAGAAGTTCACTTCTCAACTTTCTCCAATTACACTAAACAACTGAAGATAATAACCTAACTTTGATTGTAAAACACCATGGCAAAAGCTGTCATGGACAATCTCGTGAGTTTTTTCTTCCTTTCATAGAACACAAGCTTTTAGATAATTACTTAAACCACAAGAGTAATTAAAATTTTCAAATGGGAATGAATGTCAATCGTGACAAATCCCCCGATTTAAAAAAAAAATTAATTTAAAACTAAAACAATGAGGAATCTTACATTACAGTGTCCAAACTTATAAGATCACATAATACCTTCAGTTCTTGCAGCAGCCTTGTCATCTATCTGATCCACTACTTTCAATTGCACAACATCAAAGAAAGAAACGACAGAACACATAATCAGCCCTTGCTTCATCTGACGGTTGCAGATTCCCAACGTCCTTAGAAATGCAAACAACATTGCATTTCCCAACAATAGCTTCCTGGTGCAAACAACAGGTAAACATTCAAAACGACACAAAAATATCCAACAATACTCAAAACGACGACAGATAAATAGCAAAATAATACTCAACACGACAAAAAATAGCCAAAAAGACTCAAAACGACAGAAAAATATCCAAGAACACTCAAAACAACAGAAAAATGTCCAACACGTCCAAGTTCTAAACGACAGAAAACAGGTTCAGAATCCGAAACAAACCAAAACGACAGAAACAGGTTCAGTATTCGCGAAGCAAATACTCAAAACGACATAAAAATAGCCCAAAAATACTTAAAACGACAGAGAACAGGTTCAAAATCCGAAACTCACCAAAGGCTTGACATTCGCGAAGCAAATACTCAAAACGACAAAGAGAAGATTCAGACTTGAGTATCCGAAAGGACTGAAACTCGCCAAAGGATTGACATTCGCGAAGCAGATACACAAATCGACTGCAATGATACTGAAAACGACAGAAAATAGCCAACAGCACTCAAAACGACATAAGATTAACCAACAATGCTCAAAACGACATAAAAACAACCGATAATACTCAAAAAGCTTCAGAATCCGAAACTTACGAGAGGATTAACATTGGCGAATCCCTCGCCGTCGCCGCAGGCCAAGAACAACTCGTTCTCCTTGGTTTGGATCCCTTGCAAGTACTTTCGAATCTCGGTGGGGCGGAAGAATCACTGCACCTTGACCTTCCTGGACTTGTCGCGATTCTCCCAGATCTTGATGAGCTTCCCGATGTGGGGCTCGCCGCCGCTCCCGTCATGGAGGCAAACGGCGTCGTTGAGGGCGTACTCGGCGCCGGGGAAGGTGAAGGACTTGTAGAATTGCACGTCCTTCTTTTTTCCTCCAATGCCTCTCTTCTTGCCCCCACGCAAATTCGAGATCGTCTACGGCCATTGGGAGAGAGGGAAGAGGGAAATTGCAAGAGGACGAGGGCTTATGTGGTCGAAAGAGGAATTGCAAACCCTAAGAGTGTGTGTTGTGCAGTTCATAGAAGTAGAACACAACAATTGTTGAATCCTGAACAACCCCTGCTCCCGTCCACGTGGTTGTTTTTTCCGGTGGCAACATAAATAAATTTTTTTTAAAAAATGTTATTGATATAACATTTTTTTATCATTTTCTTTTGGCTTAATGACTAATTTGGTTCCCAAATTATTTTTAAAACGTTAATTTGGTCTCCAAATTTTTAAAAATGTCAATTTGATCCTCCAATTATTAAAAATGAGTCAATTTAGTCCTCGACGTCAAATTGACGATAACACCGTTAAGGTGGTGGTTGCGTGGCATATGACATGGCATTAACACTGTTTAAGCTTTCATTTGGGACCGTTGGGCACATTGATTGTCAAGCATCGTCTTCTTCCCTCATTTATACCCAAATGTTAGGGTTTTATGCATAATCGTTGGGGAAGCAATGTCCCATTTCGAAGCTTCTTCTGGTGCGAATCAGAATTCACCCATGTTCCAAATGTTTGCCAGCGACGATTCACGAAGTTCTTCTTCCACTGGCGTTTGAAGACCCTCGCCAACTTGCGACTGTGGTGACATCGCGGTATTGCGAACCGCCACGAAAGATGCACACTTTGGGAGGAGATTATGGGGATGTCCAAACTACAAGGTGAGTGTGAATGGTTTTTGATGTTTTTAATTTGAGCGTGAAAGCTTCTTCTTCATTTTCGTTTGGCTTAATTTTTTTTTTATGTTTTTCATGGAAAATAGAGTGGGGTTGACGATAGCTGCAACTTCTTTCAATGGTTTCCAAATGAAGTAGTTGATGACAGGAACTTGGTTATTGCCAGACAAAGGAGGAAGATTAATAAGCTTGAGAGTTCATCAAAGGCAAAGGAAACGTTGCTGAAGTTTGTGGCTGTAATTTGCTGTTTGTTGTTAGTGTTGAATGTTATGGTGATGACAAGGTTGTGGAGCAGAGGAGCTAGAGATGGGAGGATTGTTTATCTGAAGTAGTCAGGATTTGTAAATTTGTACTGCAGTTGTAGTTTGGTGTAAAGAATGAGGATATAACAACCTGCATTCTGGATTTGAAATTGTATTTTGCTTTAAGTATTTCTTAGCTGACAGTCCAATCCTATTGTGTATGATCTTGATTAGTTATGAATGAATTGAGACTTTGATCCCAACATTGATATAGATTTAATTTAACCTGTTATTGTCATTTCCTTTGTCTTTGGTTATTCCTGGTAGACGAGCATGACCCATTAATATAAATAGGATCAGTGAAAGCATCCAAAATTTATTTATACAATCTGCAAATTGTCATTAAAGCTGGATACTTAAACCATCGAAGTCAGATTCCAAAAAAACATAAATATATGTGAAAACATCCAAATACATTCCAAAATAAGGTAGGTACCCAAATCATCCGAATTACAATCCTAAATAAGCTAGGTACTGAAAACATCCTAATTAGATACCATCTAAATGATCAAGTCTTACATGTTGACCCATCCAAAATACATTCGAAATGTATTTCAAAATATAAAGCATAAATATTTGTGAAATACACTTCAAATGTAATCCCAAAACAATTGAAGTTAACATAAATAAAACTGAAAGCATCCTAGAGTAATAATGTTCTTCATGAAGACATTACAATCCACAAAATATAAAGTTGAAACAAAGTCCCAAGAGCTTCATGGCTTCCACTGTGGTCTCCTTGTTGGCAGCTTTGGTCTAGCAGTGTTGCTTGCAGCTGGTTGGCTTCTAGCAGTGTTGCTTACAGCTGGTTGGCTTCTTGTAGTGTTCCTTGCAGCTGGTTGGCTTCTAGTAGTGTTGCTTGCAGCTGGTTGGCTTGTTGCAGTGTTGCTTGCTATAGCTTGGCTTGTTGCAGTGTTGCTTGTTGCAGCTTGGCTTCTTGCAGAGTTGCTTGTAGCAGCTTGTGTTCCTACAGATGTTGGTGCAGTTGGTTGGGAAGGTTGAGTGCTTTATGGACTTTGTGAAGGTTGAGAGGAAACAACTTCTGGTTGTTTGCATGTTGATCTGTTATGGCCAACTTGGTGACACCTACTGCATTTTTTAGGAACACCCGTCCTTCTAACCATTGTTTCATCATTGTTCAATTCTCCAAATTCCAACCTCCTTTTTTTCTTTGGCCTTCCAGACATCTTTTTCACATTGGGTGGGAGTACATCGTTGCACCAAGTTCTTTTCCATAAATTCTCCCAATTAGCTGGACGAATGAGGGGTGCATATACCGCTTCATATGCCTCTTTCTTGAAGCATGCAGGAATGTAGTCTGCTGGATTCTTGTGCAAGAACTTCATTCATGCATGCAATTGCATGAGAGCATGGAATTTTAGTCAAAATCCATTTTCTGCAGCTGCATTCATGGTTCTGCAAGTTAACCGCAAATTTCTCACCACTGATGTTGATATGCCTAACTTCAAAAATTTCTTCTCCGGCATAACTACAAAATAAAAACAGAATGTAGTCTTAAAAACAACACTTATATCAGATAAAAACATTTAACAACCATTTTAGGTGTGTAAAAATATACCATGGCAGCCACATATTACTGTAAGCCTCTTCCTTTTGTAGCCTTTTATTAATCTTTGGCAGAATGCTTCCTTCAAATGTGGCTATCTTGTCTCTATTTCTAGCCCACCTTCCCATCAAGTAAAGTCTAATGTCTTCCAGCATATATACAATGGGGCTTGCTTCTAGCATCAACAATAACACTGTTGAATGCTTCACTTAGGTTGTTCAGACTTATATCACAATTTGAGTCAGTTCTATACCTTGATTTCCTCCAAAACCTATTGCATTATCAATTGTTAATGTAAATTAAGTTAAACAATTAACAAGTGGAACAAGTTTATCAAGTTGTACCTGGGTGAAACATTAATTAAATACTTGAAAGCTTCCACATTGACTGTCTTAATTTCTTTCATTATTCTCTCCCATGCTTGGGGATATGTTGCCCTGGATGCCTTCCACATAAGATCCTTTAATTTTTTTTTCCCAGGGAATTGTTTCCTAAAATTGTTATACATGTGTCGCATACAGAATCTATGTTCTGCTCCAAGAACCAACTCTTTGAGAGTTTTAGCCAAACCCTTACATTGAAACAAATAGAAAAAATAATAATTAGTACCAGTGTCATGGCTATGTAAAACAATATTGAAATTATTAAAATTAGTTAAATTAAAATGACCTTTTGTTTATAAGAAATAAATGTATAGTTGTTACATTTGTTGCTTCCGGCTAGATCATTAATCAGTATTTGTAGAAACCACGTCTAGCTTTCCATTTTTTCCCCCTCAGCAACAGCATAGGCAATTGGTAACATCTAATCATTAGGGTCTATCCCAACAGCTGATAGGATCTGGCCAGGATAATACCCTTTGAGGAAACAACCATCTAACCCTATAACAGGTCTTGACTTCATGAAACTATCCTTACAAGCTTTCAAACAAACATATAATCTTTCAAAGGTGGGAAGTGGGGTACTATTAGGGTCTTCTAGCTGTTGATCAGTAGCATTCCCAGGTATCACTTTCAATTTAATTGTAGAACCTTCATTGTAATGCATCAACTCATTAGTATAACATATATTCTTGTGAATTGTTCTTTAAATAAGCCTTCAACCTCTGTCATTGCTGTAGTCCTTGCCCTAAGAGCCACAGAGTTTGATATTCCAGTATTCCATTTTTTCTGTGCTTTTTCCCGGATTTGACTTAACTTTAAGTTTGGATTTTCTCTCAGGCTGGATTGTATCTTCATACTCAACCATTTGGTATTCATCATTTTGTTCCTAAACTCCCTGCTACAAGTGTGAGTGTCTATACACTTCCTCAAATGCCATGTCTCCTCTCCATCCAACTTTCTTATATAGGCTATCCATTTACAATCTCCTTTTCCACCTATGCCTTTCACCCTCATCCTTATTTTGTCATTTCTTATCAATTTCAAATTTCTCCCATAATGTATTCCATATGTAGTGAATGCCTCTTTAACTTGTTTTTTTATCAACAAAGTAAGATCCAACTTCCCATTTGTAGTCCCTCATTTTAGCGGGTTGTTGAAATATGGGATGCTTACATTTTTTTACTTTGTCTTCCTCATCATTCTCACTTTCAGTTTCTAGCTCCTCAGAATCAGATAGCCCATTATCAACATCATTTTTTTCTTTGGCTTCCTCATCGTCTTCAAACTACACGTCATCATTTGGTTCAGCCACATATAATCCAAGATCACGACTTGGTGATGGCAGTCGGGTTGACCTTCTAGCTCTACCCCTTTTCCTTGTTTTATTATCATTAAAACCACCTTGCACAACATTAGTTGAAAAGCCAACAATTTCTTCAGCAGCCACATCATGACCAACATCATTCTCCAAGTCAATATCAACATCCAAACTTCCTACAATGTCATCTAAATCACTCTGTTTATATTGGACAGTAGACACAAAGACATCACACAAGTCCCCTAGATCAATTTCTTCTTCAGAGTCACCAAACAAATCATCCACATATGTTTCTTTTTCTGGACATTTCCCCTTGCCCAAGTGAGGTTCTTGATTGATTGTTGGTTGAACTAGCCCAAGTTGTCTACCTGAATAAGCTGACCCATTTCTATGTGCACCTACAGTCATGATAAATAGTCAGCAACTATTAGTGACTCACTTTGTATACATTGGGTAAATTAGGTTTACTTGATCCATTAACTTCAACTGGCACAATATATCCAGCTGGCCCATTATGTGGTATTAGCCCATTGACTTGATTTGGACCAGCAAGTGGTACAGGCCCATTGTCAAGACCTTCCGCATTGTTGTGATCTGCCACAGTGTAATAAAAAGCCATAAAATTAGTGAATTGCTAGCAGTACTCAAGTCCATTTACAATCATTTTATATTACTGTGTACCATTGAATTTTTTTACCTGCCAGATTATTTGGACCATTGTCTGCCTTTGTTCCATTATCTACTCCTGACCAAGTGATCTTCTCAATTATCTCAGCTTCAGTTAAAATTGGATGTAAAACAAACAAATCTACACAATCATCCCTCCTTGCTATGTCTATCATTGCCATTGCACCTTGGTCATCTGTCAAAGCTTTGAGCCCACTCTCTAACATTTCACCACCAGTAAAATAATATAATTCCTCAACATCATACTTCATACCCTTAATTTTGTCAACTATCTCAAAATAACTCGAATGTCAGGGTCACAACTCCATTTAGTGTCACGGCCTTTGTAACTTAAGGTTTCCCTATTTACAAACTTCCCCCCATAATGAATCAAAACATTAAAATGACCATCCATAACAGATCCACCTACAAATAAGCAGACAATAAAATTACTTCAAACCTTAACCTTACCTCAACAATAATAGGTATCACATTTACACTACACATGAATATATTTCTAAACAAAACACCTAATTATAAGACACATTAACAGTAGTCACCTACCAAAATTGGCAGATAGTAAATACACACACATAAAGGAAAATTAAAAACAACACAACAATATTGTAACATTTAACAAATCTGACTCAACATCATAATCAACCACAGTTTACTCCAAACATTGGCTTTAAGGGTCAACATGTCGAAAAAAAAAAACCATGGGACCACAAAAAGACAAAAAAATAAGGGAATCTCTGACAACACACAGAGGCACATAAGTCACATGGTGGACCACTCACAAACCCTACCCTTATTTTAAAGAAAAAGCCAACACACGTCGTGCTCCACACAATAAAGCACGAAACACCCTTTTAAACGTAGTATCATACACACTTATACCAACAAAAGAGCACTGTCAAAAAATGAATAAACGTAGTACCTGTCGCTATAGAAGCCAACAATTAGTTCCCTGAAGAACACTGATCCCCACGAAGCAAAAGCCAAACCAACGTTTACCCACACGAACCCTATTCGCGTCTGACCCTAATCGTCTTCAACCCTCATCTCTGTCAGACATCTCTATCAATGAACACTCGCACACAATGTCACCACATACCCTTTCTATACTTACAGCTTCCATCAAGCCTAAACACAGTTGTTTTACGCATACAAAAACGACATAGTTTAATTTTTTGAAATGAAATATTATAAAAAAAAAACTTAATATACTTACACGTCAATAATAAATTATATTAAATAATGCCATGTAGCATAGCTCCATCACTTAATTAACGAACATTGACGTCAAGGACTAAATTGACTCATTTTTAATAATTGGATGACCAAATTGACAATTTTAAAAATATGAGGACCAAATTGCCATTTTTAAAATATTTTGGGGACCAAATTGGCATTTTTAAAATATTTTGGGGACCAAATTGGTCATTAAGCCTTTTCTTTTTTATAATTTTTTGTTGGATAAATTTATATAAATATTATTAAGAGTTTAATGATAATGCACTAACAGTGTAAAATAATTTTACATTATCATCCTATTACAAATCATCGTTAAAATGAGAGAAGACCTAAAAACATTTCAGGATATGTCACTTAATTTTATAAAAAATACACATATGACCTCTCATTAATAATGGAAATTATTATAAACGTTCTGATAAAAAACTAGTAAAGGAAACTATTAATGTGATTGTTATCTTTTTAATGTGATTGGTAATTATCGTGGCAATAATCAAAATTTCATGATATGTTTGGGAGGTGAAATAATAAAAAGATTATAATATTCTTTTGGTGAGATCTATAGAGATCATTCCCTTCCAAATTGGCATAAAATGAGAGAAGACCTAAAAACATTTCAGGATATGTCACTTAATTTTATAAAAAATACACATATGACCTCTCATTAATAATGGAAATTATTATAAACGTTGTGATAAAAAACTAATAAAGGAAACTATTAATGTGATTGCTATCTTTTTAATGTGATTGGTAATTGTCGTAGCAATAATCAAAATTTCACGATATGTTTGGGAGGTGAAATAATACAAAGATTATAATTCTCTTTTTGTGAGATCTAAAGAGATCATTCCTCTTTTAAGATAATTTCGAAAAAGTCAACAAACTATTACCATAAATGGTGATTTTTAATTGGATGACGTAAAACTATTTTACAATGTCAGTACATAGTCTTTGTCTTCTTTATTAAAATAAGGCAAATGCTAACCAATGTCCTTCAAATAATAAATAGTTTGACATATTAAACAAAATAATAAAAAATGGTAGAATTCCAAGTTTCATAATAACAAAGAAAATAAACATGTCATCTAGTGTCTAGTTTCCAATATTAAATTAGCAATATTAAAATAGGTAAAAGGTTTTTAAATTGAATAAAAGGGTAAAAAGAAATTTCAAATAAATTAGTGAGGATAAAATTGAGAAGAAAAAAAAAAGCTAGTAACTTATAAGCTAACTTATTTTTATAAATTATTTGTAGCTTATGAAAATAAGCTATAAGCTACTAAAATAAACTCATATATCAAACAAGCTAACTCAATTAATTGAGCATTAAGCACTCTTTAGTACCGGAATTTTACTCCTCCATTTTGGATTAAAAAAACTTCATTGGTAAATACTATAATGCTCTCTCAAAATTTTAAGGGGACTAGGCTATTCTCACTAAAGGATTATTGACAAATCATGAAATCTTATGCTTTCAATGACAACCTACTTTTAACATCCAATATTGGTTGCTACAATTCAAAGCCCCCCTCCCACTTTTGAGCACACAAGATTCATTCCTCAGTGCATTCGGTCATGAAATTCATGTGAATATCATCCTTTGCAACCTAATCTTCATGTGTGTTTCCAACTTGCCATTGCAATATTCATGACTTGCACCACAACCACTTCTTGTCAAGCTCTTATACCAATGATTCCACACCTGAGTATAAATAGTATCTAATGATACTCAACAGTCCAATCTACACCTCCCCTCATACTTCTGGTATATCTAATCCAAGTTCCTATGTTCCCCAACCCACTCTTTATACATTCCGCTTCACACCTAATCATCTATATTGTTGGTCTTTTGTTTCCCCCAATGTTGTGTTTTATGTTTATATGTCATTCCCTTAAATGTCCACCCCTTTTCACCTTAGCACCCCTAATAATAATTAAGGTAATTAAAACAAGTATATACTCTAATTGAATTAATTAAGATAATTATGACATATGTTTTTTTTATAAAAAAAAAAAAAGTAAGATTATTTTAAATTAAGGTAATTATATTATTTTAAAATGTATATTTAAAATAAATAATATAATTAAGGTAATTACTTGAAATTATAAATAAGTTTATTTATAAATATTTTATCATATTTAATATTGATTGAAGAAACTTAAACATTTGAATAGAAAGCAAAAATCTACTTTATTCGAATATTAATCATGTATCATAAAGTATAACAACTTTAAATTATTAATTACTATTGTGCAATATAAATAGTTGGTTGAATTTAAATTATTATGTTGCACAATAAAAATTAATAATTTAAAGTTGTTATACTTTATGATACATTTGGTACCCCGTTATCCTTGATAAATCCTTATGCACAAAAAATCATAATGTTTAAAGCACTTTGTTTTAATTTTTTAATTGTAACTAAGAATTCTCACTTTAGATTGATTGAAATATTATTTCATAATAATTATTTACATTACTACCTTACCTAACATATAAATAATTTTTATTTCTCTCATTTATTGTATTTTAAAGATTATAGTCTACTACATATATAATCAACTATATACAATGAACAACAATAATTAACAATTAAAAATATTATACTTTACAGTCCATGATTAAAATAAATTAAAAATAATTTAATTCAAAATAATTCCTAATATAAGGAAAAAAATTATATATTTAAAATATTTCATAAAAATGTTCATAAATAATGTTTACTCGTGCATGGCACAGGTCACACACTCTAGTAAGGGTATGTTTGGCCCAGCTTTTTTTCTACTTAAAAACTACTTTTAAGTTAAAGTTAGAAATAAGAACTTAAAAAAAAGTATAAGTTGTTTGCCAATTTTTTATTTTTTTTAACTTAAAGGCTCCTTTTAAATTAAAAGTTGTTTGGTAAAATTTTTTAAAACTTTTTGTTTTACTAAAACTAGTTATCTAGTACAATAAAAAATAATTTATAAAATAAAAATATTTTTGTAAAATTAATTTAATTTACATAAAATTTTATAATGATAATAAAAATAAATAAAAATATTAAAATATAAATATTTAAGACAATAATTTTTAAAAATATAAAAAAATTCTTTGGTTAATAATGATAATTTACTTACATTATATTATACTATTATATATATATATATATAAAAGAAAAAGTCATGGCTGAATCATAATACTCATAACATTGCAAAACTGGTGCTACGTGGGATTTTCATTGGTCATGTACTTGGGTTTTCATCGTAATAAATTTTTATAACTTAAAAAATCATATAAATTATGAAGAATTAAGTCTAGAAAATATTGGTATGCAGGATTCGAACATGAAACTTCGGGCAAATAAGCCTCCGTAAAGATCTTTAAAAGCTGATTAAGAGAGCTTATATTTAAGCTCCTTTTACTTGTCTTTTCTATACTACAAATAAGCTATTTTTAATTTTTAGAACTTTTGCAAAATAGTGTTTGACTTACAATCTTGGAGTTTCCTCCCATGGACATGGATAGACTGTTATCAGTTGTAGCAATGTTATTGTCTTTCCCTAGAATGTAATCTTGTTTTATTTTTTTCTTTTCTTTTTTCTTCTGTTACCAAAGAAGAAAAAGATCATTCCTCTACTTTGAAATATATATAAGAAAACAAAAATCAAAACAAGCAAAGCCATAAAAGATGCCTTGTAAAATCAAAATCAAGACAGGAGTCCTCAATAAACTTTTTAACAAATACTTATAGAAAAAAAATAAAAAATTTCTCCTATAAATTAAAATCAATTTATAGATAGATTAAAATCAAGTTTTTAAGAAGTTAAATGAAAAGATTTTTATTAATTAATTTATACATAAATTAATGTTAATTTATAAAAAAAATACTTAATTGAAGTTATTTTCTTATTTTATTTTTCTATTAATTATTAAAATATTTATCCAGATAAGACCAATATCAATTTGAAACAAAGTATCCTTGAGCAAATGTGCTTATACAAAAATAATAATACAAAAGCAAGATTATATTAAGTTGCTTAAAAGAACTTGTTCGAGTCTTCTTGAGTTTAATGCAAGCTAAAAACATTTCGTTTACTTCTTAACAAGCACTGTATACCGGAGTTTCCATTAATGCACACTGTTATTACATCACACAACAAATAGTTTGACAAACAAAATTATCATCACTGAAACTGGTCACACTTTGCTCATTGGCAAATGCTATAAAAAAAGTTTAAGTCTAATTCAATTGATTGAACAATGTACATGAATCGTTAGATATAATAAATTAATTAATTAATTTAAAAAAAAAAAACTTAGTTGGTAAATGCTAGTTATAATGCTCTCTCAAAATTGTAAGGTGATGCTATTCTCATGAAAGGATATCTCATTCCTTTTATTCTTTGCTCCTCCTCGAATATTTAGTTCCACTTATTTAATTTACAATCTTACTTCTTGATATATCATCCATTCAATCAAAAAGCATATCTACATGTCTATAGATTAAAGAAAACTCCTAAATCAAAATAGCAGCAGCAGCACAGTAAATAACTTAATAACATTTTTGTTAGGAGGTAGAACTTAATAACTTAATTACAGTAGCAGTAGTGTTAACTGAACTACAGCATTCCTTACACGGCTTGTCACTGGGAGACATTGGCTTTCTGTCAAAGCTTCAATTACATGGAAGATGCAATGTGTAAATCCTTTATCACTTGCAGAAGCTTTCCCTGCCCTGAAAAAATATTTGAATGACCACATTTTTTTCCTTATTAGAGGCTTGTCCTCGACCAATTCACTATATCATGTATATTTAGCATCCCCTCCCACGCATACATACACTTTGGAAGCATTTTCTGTAACTTATGTATGTTGTACATCAACATATTTGCCAGCTACCATTTCAATTACAGGCTAACTATGTTTTTTACACGAAATATCTACTTCAATACTTGACCTTCCATTCCCACTAACTTCTATCTGTCTAGACCGAGTTTCACAGCACCAACAAGCTTTTGACTATCTCATTTGTTGGAAATATTTTTAACTGCAAAAATTGTGAAAAACATTCCATCCAATTGTCAGCAATTCAATTCAGCACTAGATAGAACTACACATATTTCCTATGGTTAAAGGGGTCGCTTACATCTGCAACAGAATTTTTTGGGATACTACAAACTGAAACATTCTGATTAAACAAAAAAAAAACCCTCAATTTTGAAAACATAAATTATAGCTCCACGTGACGGCTAAACATTCTCATTTCAAACCAAGAGGAGAGGTGTGGCTAAGTTGGCAATTAGAGCTACACGTCAACAAACTTTGGCAACAATGTAGTTATTCAAATCTCAAAAGGAAGTGGGGACAGCACTTGGGAGACCCAAAACACAAGGAAAACAACCCAACATGCAAACAAAAGAAGTTCACTTCTCAACTTTCCCCAATTACACTAAAAAACTGAAGATAATAACCTAACTTTGATTGTCAAACACCATGGCAAAAGCTGTCATGAACAATCTTGTGATTTTTTTCTTCCTTTCATAAAACACAAACTTTTAGATAATTACGTAAACCACAAGAGTAATTAAAATTTTCAAATGGGAATGGATGTCAAATGTGACAAATCCCCTGATTTAAAAAAAAAAAAAAATTAATTTAAAGCTAAAACAATTAGGAATCTTATAGCACACTGTCCAAACGAATAAGATCACATAATACCTTCAGTTCCAGTAGCAGCCTTGTCATCTATCTGATCCACTACTTTCAATTGCACAACATCAAAGAAACGATAGAACACAAAATCAGCCTTTGCTTCATCTGACAGTTGCGGATTCCCAACGTCCTTAGAAATGCAAAGGACATTGCATTTCCCAACAATAGCTTCCTGGTGCAAACAACAAGCAAATACTCAAAACGACAGAAAAATAGCCAAAAACACTCAAACGACAGAAAAATGTCCAAAACTCAAAACAACAGAAAGATATCCAAAAAACTCAAAACGACAGAAAAATGGCCGACACATCTAAACGGCAGAAAACAGGTTCAGAATCCAGGACTTACCAAAACGACAGAAACAGGTTCAGTATTCGCCAAGCAAATACTCAAAACGACATAAAAATAGCCCAAAAATCTCAAAACGACAGAAAATTGGCAAACACTTCAAAACGACAGAAAACAGGTTCAGAATCCGAAATTTACCCGAGTATCCACATTCGCGAAGCAAGTACCCAAAACGACATAAAATAGCCAACAATACTCAAAACGACAGAGCACAGGTTCAGAATCCGAAACTTACCAAACGCTTGACATTCGCGAAATCAAATTACTCAAAGCGACAGAAAAATAACCAACACTCAAGACGACAGAGAAAAGATTCAGTATCCGAAAGGACCGAAACTTACCAAAGGATTGACATTCGCGAAGCAAATACACAAATCGACTCAAAACGACATAAAAATAGCCAAAGATCCTCAAAACGACAGAAAGGGTTCAGAATCGGAAACTTACGAGAGGATTGACATTGGCGAAGCCCTTGCCATCACCGCACGCTAGGAACAACTCGTTCTCCTTCGTTTCGATCCCTTGCAAGTATTTTCGGATCTCGGTGGGGCGGAAGAACCACTGCACCTTGACCTTCCTGGACTTGTCGCGAGTCTCCCAGATCTTGATGAGCCTCCCGATGTGGGGCTCGCCGCCGCTCCCGTTCTGGAGGCAAACGGCGTCGTTTAGGGTGTACTCCGCGCCGTCGAAGGTGAAGGACTCGTAGAATTGCACGTCCTTCTTCTTCCCACCCATGCCTCTCTTCTTGCCCCACGCGAATTCGAATTCCAATTCGGGATCGTCTTCGGCCATTGGCTCCGCCATGGTTTAGAGAGGATGGGAGAGAGGGAAGAGGGCGAGGGCTTATTAGTCGAAAGAGTAATTGCAAACCCTACGAGTGTGTGTGATGCGGCGCACAGGTGGTTGTGTGCGCAGCGGTGTTCTGCAGAGAAGAAGAAGAAATGAACAATTGTTGAATCCTGAACAACCCCTACTCTCGTCCACGTGGTTGTTTCTTCCGGTGGCAACAGAGATGAAATTAAAAAAAAAAAAAAATGTGTCAGCAACACACTACTCCCAACACACATTCTACCATTGTTGAATTTATTGAAAATTACAAAATCAAGAGAGAGTTATTAAATAACAAGTGAGACCCATAAAAATTTGTAGTTTCCAATAAATTTTAATCAATCATGAAAAGTGTGTTTAAAAGAATGTGATAGAGAGTGTGTTACTAGCATTTTTAAAAAAAATGTTATTGACAATTTTTTATCATTTTCTTTTTTATAAAACTAGTTATAGATATTTTTTTTTACATACAAATAAACAATATTAATGAATTTATAAGAACTCACGTATCCTAATTAACCAATTTACTTAGATCATCTTGATTATATATATAATATTATAATATATTTCTGTTAACATAAATAAGAGAATAAATTGAAATTATAATTAAAACCAAATTGATGACAAATTGGACACCTCACCATTGTGTATGCACCAAATAATATCTAATTTTGCTATAACATACTAAATTCATTATAATAAAACGTGTTTTTTTTTATGTTATTACACTTTGATATAAACATTTATCTCTATTTTATATTAATACATTTATGTAATATTTTATCTCCATGTGATGTACCAAATTAAATAAGTTTTAAAAAATTATGGATATAATTAAAATATTTTAATGACATTATTTCTTTTATTAACAATTGTTTTGGGATTCATGTAGCTAAAAACAAAATGTAAGTAAAAAAAAAAAAAAGGATTTATGTACCTATAGAAAATGTAAGTAATATTTTTTTATTAACGCAAAAAAATATGTAAAAGTTCTATTAAAATGTGCATTTATAGTAATTTAAATCATATTTTATTTTAAAGAAATCATTCTTTTTGTTAACTTTTATTTACTATTCATACATCTCAGCAAAGAAACGTATATAATATATAAATTAAAAAATATAAGCTAAAGTAAATACTTTATATGCTTTTGTGTGAATTTTAAGTTTTTAATAATGCAAATATTTACCCCTGTAATTCAAATAGAAATAGAAATCCAAATAGAAATAAAAATCTTAATACAATTTTTGTATAAATTTATGATCTCATGTGATATAAATATTAATAATTTCTCATAATTTGTCTCTAAAATATAAGAATTCACTAACATAATTATTTATATATTAGTACGTACTTTAGAAATTAAGTCAATTAATGTCTCTTTTTTATCTTTAGTATACCATGTAAACTTAAATTGCCACAGACTATAACTTAAATAGAAATCTTAATACATTCTCATATAAAAAATGATAATTTGAAATTAATTAAACTTGCGTCCACTTGCTGGTGCTAACCCATGAAAAAGTACCCTGGCCAGTGAACCCCAAAAAAAGGGCCACAACTCCTCCATAAGCTACACCAAATCCCACCATTGCTCCAACTATATAATGAGTTGTAGATACTAGCCAACCATAATATGATGCAACCTCATAGTACAAAACAAATAGCAAATAAATTCATTGAGTTGTTTGAATATATAACCCAAAAGTAATTCCATTTTTTCTTTCGGATCATGGCTTAGTAGTTAGTGCCTTAAAGCTCATTGATCAGGTCCAGAAATCTTTGCAATTGAACTCTTATTTCATCTATACACACACTTATCAACTAAGTTTATAATTATATTAGAATATTTTATATTTAAAAAAAAAAAATCATAAATTTCAAGGTAAGTGCATACCAAAACCTCCTGAGTAATTAATTTCTCAAAGTCAATCAAACTTTCTCACCTAGCTAGGCATTAAGAATGGATGGAGTCAATCTCTAGGGATGAATTGATATTTGATGGTGTTAAAGAAAATGAGAAGTATTTAAAGGTATTAAGTTGATTATTCAACTACAATCTCATATTGAAACAAAGTTGAGGCTATGATTTTTTATAACCTTTAAACAAATTATAAGGTCACCAATTGATAAGGCACTCTATAATTATATAGTGAAATATATAAAAGAATATTTAATTAAACTTGTATTTCGATATTTAGAATACCAAAAAGAAAGTAGATAATAAGTGCACTCTTTTAAGGTCAAGCAAAAAATCAATTTCTCATCATCATTTACATTAGACCAGAGAAATTGCAATTTGAAAATAAAACCCGGAGCACATAAGTAATATATCAAATAAATTTCTTTTACATCAATTTGGTTCATTAAGTGAGTATCTTGTGTTGTTAGGTGAAGTCACTTAAAGGAATCAGGTCTGCAAGGGTTGAACTCTAACTCACTTCTGATATTATGTAACTTGGTTAAAAAAAAAAAAAACTTAAATAATTGTAAAGACAGGTAGTAATTTTGTTATCTAACCTAGATAAGTCAAATGTTCTCTCTCACGATACTTGATTTGTTATTTTGAATGAAGAGGGAGGCATCTTCATCTGACATACATAGCCAAACCTAACTCTAAATAAAGGGAGCATTTACTAAAAATTGCAATGCGCCGTATTGCCAATTAAACATAAAAAAAAAAGAGCAGAAACAATACCAAACCATGGTGTTAGTGCTACCAATCAAATTGATACACGAAAATAATTAATATTATGCTCGAGGATACAACATTACTTATAACACTATATTGTGTGCCAGGGAAGGCAAAGATTGACTTCCTCCTATTTATCCCTTCGTAGTATAGTGTCATCTTCTAACGATTTTTGATAGGGAGGGAAATAAATCACATGTTCCTTTCTCTATTTTTTCAATTAAGAGAAAAATTTCTACAAAAAACTTCTCTTTTTTAAGTAGTGTTTTTAACTTAACTGTACCTTTTACTCCAAGTTATTAGTTATATAGGCTCACTATTGGTACCGATTACATTATATAGTTATGTTTATTTTGTAGTCTTTTTGGATGTTGTAATAACATATTTTTAATGCTTTAAGTAAAAGACACATGGTGTAAACCATTACTCTAGCTAGAATAATCTAAATACACTTCAGTACTTTAATGGTGTACATGATTACATTATATATGTTCTGTTCTAGTATTCTTTAAAGGCTAGAGAAAACAATTCATTTCAATGCTTAGATAATGTGTTTGGTAATCAACTTTTCATAATTATGTTTATTCAATTAGTCTTTTTAGATTTTAATCATATATTCTATTGTTAACTAAAGATGATATGGTGTGAAACATTATCGTGTCTAGTATCCTATAAAGTGTAGAAATTTAACATATATATAGGGGCAGACCCAGACTCGCTGGACAGGGGGAGCCAACAAAAAAAAAAATCATACAACAAATATATACCATCAATTTTTTTTTCTGTAGTATACCATCAATTTTTATACATAATATTTATAATTTCTCCCTATATTATGCCATTTGACATATGTAATTAGCTTTTTCTCCTTTATAAGTTGTAACAAGTAGTATTAATCTATAACGAATAGTATTACAAATAATATATATTGATTTTAACAAAGCCAAAGAAAATAAAAATTGATTATATAGTAACTAAAATTTTATAAAATATAATATCTACATAAGTTTTCTTTAAAAAAAGAAGATAAAATTACTATTGATTTTCTGTTTCTAAAAAAAACAAATAATATTGATTTTATAATTTTAAAAAGTTAGGAGATAAAAACTGATGGTATAATAACTAAACTTTGATAAATCAAATATTGATATAAGATTTCTTAAAAAAATAAAATAATTATTGATTTTATATTTTGAAAAAAGTCAAAAGATAAAAATTAATTGTATAATAACTAAAATTTAGTGAAATATATAATATTCATATCAGATTTCTTCAAAATAATAAATAATAATCTATTGAATTTTTAATTTTAAATAAAAAAGTTAATACATATAGTTACGGAGATCTTGCTGGGTGGAGAGTGAAAATATAAGCTCAACCTTGTGAGTGTATTATTCCCTTGAACTGTTATAAGTGTTTAGCCAAAGCTGTTTTTATATTTTATATTTAATTTCTTTACATTAGAAAAAAAAAATTGAAAAAATCAGGGGGGGCCACCCTAACACATAAGTCCGTCCCTGCATATATATCTCTTCATAAAACTTATTAGGCTAAATGTTACTTTTGGTCCTTTATGTTTTAGTGTTTTTTTGTTTTGGTACATAACGTTTTAAAAGTTTCGTTCTAATCCTTTATGTTTTCAAAAGGTATCGTTTTGGTCCTTTCTTCGATTCTCCGTTTAAAACGTTAGTGTTCCATTAATATTTAAATTTTAAAATAATTAATTTAAAATAGTGGCGGCTAAAAACCGCCACTATGTGTAATAATATATTCACAAATAACAGTCTTATTGTAAAAAAAACTAATTTATAAACATTGTGGCGGTTTTTACTCGCCACTATAATAATTTTAATTTATAAAACAATACCTAACTCATTCCCAAATCCCTAATATTCAAATTCAATTTCAAAATCTTACCGATTAATAGGCCAATTTCAATAATTCACAACAACAACAAAAATAGTATTCACCCAATTTCAGTAATTCACATCAGTATTCACCCATCGTAAACCTAAACTGAAATTAATTTGGGGTAGTTTCAAGCAAATAAAGGGTTAAATATGGAGGTCGTTACGAAACCAGACTACGACAGTGCGGTGAAGCACGACGGCGTTGGAGGGGTCGCGAAGGCGGTGGGGATCGAAGGAGAGAGGCGACAGATCCAAGAGGAGAAGAGGAAAGGATTGAATGGATACGAAAGTATCATCTTCCCCGAACGAGACCATGTTGAGGAAAATGGTGAGGCCATGTTGCAGTTGGGGAATCAAGGTTCTCACGGTTTTCGCATTCTCCACAGATAACTGGGTTCGACCCAAGGTCATCCATGTCTTTTCATTTCCAAGTGCATTTTCATAATGTAGTTATTATCATTGTTTTGCTGAGTATTAATGTTATTTGTGGTGGTGCAAGTGGAGGTTGATTTCTTGTTGAGGCTGTTTGAGAGAACGATAAACTCTGAAATTGAAGCTTTTATCTCGCTCTAACGACAATAGTGATTTCTCTTTCAGGTGGTGCAGGTGAGTATTAATGTTATTTGTGGTGGTGCAGGTGGAGGTAGCTTTCAGGTTGCAAATCCCATAAAAAATGCTAGCTTTGTCTTTCTCCATTTTCTCTCTCTACATTTGAAGATGAATGGCTGAAATTCCTTTCACTGATTTAAAATTTTTAAAATAAAATAAAAATAGTGGCGGTTTTTAGCTGCCATTATTTTAAATTAATTATTTCAAAATTTAAAAGTTAACGAAACACTAACGTTTTAAACGGAAAATCGAAGAAAGGACCAAAACGATATCTTTCGAAAACATAAAGGACCAGAACGAAACTTTTAAAATGTTATGTACCAAAACGAAAAAACACTAAAACATAAAGGATCAAAAGTAACATTTAGCCAACTTATTATTATCATATTTTGGGACTATAGCACTATTTTCCATTGTTTCTTCCAAGGAAGAAGTATATAAGGCAACAACAGATTAGGAAAAGGTTGTATAGACAAATGTACATTAAAAAAAAATATGCATAAGATGCACCCCTAGTCCAAGCTTAAGCTCCAATTGAGAAATGAAAAAAAAAAAAAGTTGCAAAGATTGAAAGTTAATGAACTAATGAAATTCATGTTTACTAAAAGCCACAAAGATAGATAAAAATAAAAATGTATAAATATGAAATCTCAGGTCTTTTTAATGTGTCTTAAATAGTCTATATTAGTCACTATTACATGTACCTCTGTTTTATTAGTCTTGCTAATAAAATAAAAAAGGTCAAACTTTGGCATATTGAATAAACTAGAACAGTGCCCGTGCATTTGCACGGTTTTTAGAAAAATAAAAATAAACACACAGAGAGAGAAAGAGAGAGTAAAAGAACATGAAATTAAAAAATAATAATTATATAAAAACTTACCTATTTTTTGGTGAGAGAAAAAAATGGGTAAGTTTTAAATTCAAAAACAACTCTTGAAAAGAGGGCCGAAGTTTTTAAGTGGGAAAGAGTGTGTGCAGTAAAAGAAAAAGAGAAAAGACAGAGAAAGAAAGAAAGAAAAAGGTGAAGGGCACAACTGAGCAACACGTGACAAACAAAGTTGGTACTGACACGTGAAAAGTAAATTGGAAGCTGGACAAATTTAATAAAACTATTGACTATACAATTATACTATGCCTATCATAAAATGGAACACCAAGGAAAGAACTACCATCAAGAATGTCAGCATATTGGACATTAAAAATCAATCCACAAAAAAAAAGGTTGTGTAGTATCTAGTTCATTAGAAGAAACCATGAAGTCCTTTTCTACATGCTTCTATCATACATTTAGCATTTATAAAGTCATCAAAGCAATGATTTCCAAGAGCAATTCATCTCATTCTCAACCTCAACAATTATTTAGAGAATCGGAAGGGAGAAAATACACATAGCACTAACAAAATGTTGGGTTGTTAACTTGGACTCTGTTCAAGTTATTTGACACCTTAGATCTACGTTCTATATAAAGATGGTTTAGGCTAGGGAAAATACTTTTAAAGCCTCTTATATTTTGTGACACCTGTCTAATACAGGGCTAATTTAGTCTTTTGAAGGGCAAGTCATGTAATGTCCATCCAAGGACTTTCTTTTTCTCTAGTGGTATAAAATAATGATCTTTCTGGAAAAAAAAAAAAAACATTAGCAATTTTGAATAGGCCAAGGTACTTTCTCTTATTTTACAGTGATGTCAACTATTGGGCATTCTATGTATTAATCCACTAGAAGTGAAATCCAGGAGGGTAGTTGTGGCAAGTCAAGTATCATTACGTCATGGAGTTGATAGAGACAATTCGTACCAGTGGTTGCCTAAAGTTGACATAAATTAGTTCTCAATGTTGCATTGAGTTTTATCTATAGATTTTTATCATTTTGTGGGGCTAATTTAAGCTAGCAAGCATAAGTCCAATTCGTGCCACACACCTCAGTCTTTCTTCTTTCTTCTCCTTTGATAAGATGTGTGTGACAGAAAGTAAAGACTTGAATTTTCTTCTGGAACTCTCCTTCACAACCATCCTGAGAAAGCAAAAGACACAAACTCTTCAAAGTTCCTATCTTAGCTTCTTTGCTCCGCATGTTATTACAGTTCCAGGGGCTAAAAGACATCGGTAGCTTTGTTTTTGTTTCTAATGTTTAGATTCGACATTCTGCATTGATCTTTGAGATTTTTTTTTTCATTTATGGTTAGGGTTTCAGGGGGACTTGGGGAAAAAGTCTAGGGTTTCATATCCTCTCCAGTAAGTTCATTCCTTTTTTTGATTTGTTTGCTTTTTTTCTTAATTCATGGTTCTTTCGATCTCATTCTTGCTTTGTCTTTGGTAGGGAAGGAGGAGAAAAAGGCTACAGTAAATTGGTGACAATGTGTTGCTTGCATTGTCATATTTGGTCTCTCTTTAATGTTTCGTAGTGCTACTTGCATTGTTGCTTTGAACATATATACACGGTTTACATACTTTCAAAATTTGAATGGAAAAATATTGATCATTTTGGATGCTAAAATATGATATATAGAGGTTCATTATTGTGTGTTAGTTAGGTTATTTTCGAAACTTATGTGTTGTTGCATTGTCCTATTGGACATATATATACATGCTTTGCTTACTTTCTAAATTTGAATGGAAAAATATTAGTGTTTTTCTCTGTTAGATAGCTTATTTTAGAAACTTAATTATTTGAGAAGTCACTATTTGAGTCTATAAAATATTGAAACCTGATAACAATGAGATATAGGTGCTTAAATTTCTTACTTCCTACTTCCTATTTAAGTCTAGAATATGAGTGAAATATAGATTGAATGCTTCTGAAAGTTCCTACTTCTTATTTGATTCTAGCTTATGAGTGAAATACACATTGATGCTAAACTATTTATAAAACTTCATGGTCCAGTCTAATGTTAATTCATTTGAATTAATTATTTTATATTTGTTATTCATCCTTTCACATAGTCTAAATTTTTTTGAATTTCAATGGAACAATACTGGTCTTTTGCTATGTTAGACAACTTATTTTAGAAACTTAATTATTTGAGAAGTCACTATTTGAGTCTATAAAATATTGAAACCTGATAACAATGAGATCTAGGTGCTTAAATTTCTTACTTCCTACTTCCTATTTAAGTCTAGAATCTGAGTGAAATATAGATTGAATGCTTCTGAAAGTTCCTACTTCTTATTTGATTCTAGCTTATGAGTGAAATACACATTGATGCTAAACTATTTATATAACTTCATGGTCCATTCTAATGTTAATTCATTTGAATTAATTATTTTATATTTGTTATTCATCCTTTCACATAGTCTAAAATTTTCTGAATTTCAATGGAAAAATACTGGTCTTTTGCTATGTTAGACAACTTATTTTAGAAACTTAATTATTTGAGAAGTCACTATTTGAGTCTATAAAATATTGAAACCTGATAACAATGAGATCTAGGTGCTTAAATTTCTTACTTTATACTTCCTATTTGAGTCTAGAATCTGAGTGAAATATAGATTGAATGCTTCTAAAAGTTCCTACTTCTTATTTGAATCTAGATTATGAGTGAAATACACATTGATGCTAAACTATTTATATAACTTCATGGTCCATTCTAATAGTAATTCATTTGCTTTATTTATTTTATATTTGTTAATTTCTCTTTAATATGACTTTATTCTCACTTTTACAATTTCTGTGTCTTAGATCTTCCATGCTGTCTTAAATTTAAAAATTTGTATGATTACTGCATACATAACAATTTCTTTGTAAGATACCTTAAGAAATTCGGATTCACTTGATTTGATGATAGACATATTACCTTAATCCATAAGTCTGCCATGTTCTCTAAAAGTGAGTGAACGTGACATAATTTTTAGGCAATGGCCCGTAAATGTGACATGATCAAAGATATAGATGATAGCCGAGAAACTTTGAAATTGGCTGTTAGAATTATAGATCTTTGGTTAGTACAAAACCAAAATAAGGTAGCACATCTTGAGATAGTTATTATGGATGAAAATGTATGAAATCTCATCTTTTATCCTCGAAATGGGTCCTAATTTTGTAATATTAACTTTACAGAATTTTCTAATAGATTGCTCTTAATTAGGGAGATAAGATTCATGTGGTAGTAAAAAGGGACGAATTGGTCACATGGCAGTCTAAGCTGAAAGAGAATACTACATATGTTATGCACAACTTTAGGTAGTGTGTAATGGCGGACATTATAAGGTTTGTGACCATAAGTACAAATTGTTGTTTATGGGTGGCACAACCCTTAGAGAACAAAATCTTCCAGATTTCCCTCTCAATGTATTCAAGTTTAAGAGTTTTCATGACATAAGTAGTGGGAAATTTCATCACGACATGTTAGTAGGTAATATATTTTCTCATGTTGTCTTTCATATTAATTTCAAATTTAAATTGGGATTCCTATTAATGATTAAATGTGCACAGATATTATTGGTGCTTTAGACGAAATTACATACCAAAAAGTTAATGCTAATCCCAAAAAGATTGTATTTAACATGAAAGATCTTAGGTAATACTCTTTGTTATATATACGAAAAAACTTTAATTCCCTATTTTTAATATTGCTACTCATGGTGTGTTGTGTCTCAATTGCTCTTTTAATAATATTGTAGTGGTGAGATCCTTAGCTGCACACTCTGGGAAAAACATGCCTTGAAGTTGCTAACATATGTTAGTCGGAAACATGGTTCTGGATCAATCATTATTTTGTTGACTCAAGCAAGGATCAAAGTGGCGCAATGTTAATTTATGAATCCAGCTCTACATTATTGTATCTTATTTATATATTGTTAAATTCACTAATTCATACTCATGACAGAGGGCTTTTCGGTATCGCTATCAAACTCTTGGCATGGTTCAAAGCTCTTTATTAATGATGCTATACCAGAAATAACAACCTTTAAAGACAGGTTGAAAATTAAATTTTTAATCATGCAATTATATGTCAAACTACAAACAATTTATTTCTGGTATATTGAATGTTGTACTTTCATTATCATTATTTATTATAGCTATGATGCAAGTCAAGCACACGAAATATCTACTCAAACTGAAGGACTAAGTGAAGGGCTAAGTCAACGGCTAACCCAATTGTCTGCATCTTCATCCCAATTTTCTGAAAAAGATCAGTTTATGTATAAGGCACAAGTTATGTCTATTTCTGAAATTAATAAGCTTGCAAAGGTATCTAATAAATTGTTATTCATCAAATCAATAAAGTACTTGAAATGTATTTTAATTTTCTATAATTTATATCATTTTTTGTTGTAGGACACAACTTGTGTGACAGTCGGAACAACCAGGAAATTTGTAGTTGGGAAAAATGGATGGTATTATGAAGCTTACAGCAAGTGCAACAAAAAGGCTAATGTACAAGATAAGGCATTAACTTGCAGCCGTGGAAAACACAACAATAAATTTGTTCCAAGGTGTGTCAATCAATCAAATTTATGTTTAAGTTTATTTCATACTATCAATTAAATAAATATATTTTAAATTTAATCTCTTTCGATAAATATAAATTGGAGATGGAGGTCTATCATAAGCAACACAATGCAAATTTCATCTTTTGGGACCACGAATGTGCTGAACTTATAGGAAATTCAGCTCTTGAACTTAAGAACTTAATGATTGAAGTATGTATTCATAAGTTTACCATTAAGTTGTTTACTTTATTTTCCTATTCATGTTAACCGTTCAATAATTTATAATTTACAAATTGCCTGAACTACTGTCGACTGAGCCTTTCCTTATAAGTTTACCATTAAGTTCTTTATTCTATGCAAACCTTAATGTAGTGGTAATAGCACTTACTATTTTGTGTCGTCTGTGAATTAGTGTGGTGAAGATGATCCTAAGTTGTATCCGGAACCTCTTGATAAAATGTTAGGGTGTACTCTAGCATTTAGAGTCAAAGTCCAACCTTCGATTGGTAGTTCATCTGTAATGAAGGTCTCCCCCGACCCTAAATTAATTCAAGCCATAAGCGAACAAATGGGTTATCATGAGGTATTCCAACATCTTCCTATAGTAACTGAAATAAATTCCTCATACTGCCATATACTATATGAAGTACAAACAAGTTATTTGATTCTGATTCATAATACATTTGTTTATAGCAGGAAACATGTGAAACTGACAAGGTAATGTCAGATGTCAATGAAGTTATTGATTATGCAACTGTAAGACAAATTGTAGCTGTTTAATTTTAGTATAAATTTCATATATACCCTAATCAAAATTGTCTATTGTTTAAACATAATTCACTTTACTTTTTCTTTTCTTTTCTTATAGCAGTCTTTGTCAGCCACTAGAGATCATGACCCTGAATTTAAAGTTACTTTAACTCAAGCCAAGAGATTGTCATATGAAATGCAAATTGAAGATAGTTTGTCTCAAGACCTTGCATCTGGCCAGCTGTCATATATAAAGATCGCCAAACACATTAAGATTGAATGAATGAATTGTGTTTTCATTGACTTTGTCACTAAGTAATTTAGTTTGGGTAAAAAACCTATTTGAACATTTGTTATGTTTGTAACTTTTGCAACTAATCACTTTCAATAGTAATATCAGTTGTTCTAATTTCAAATTTCCATATTGATCTACATATTTGCTACATACATGTTGACTTGATCTAATGATACAAGTGAATTTTTAACAATATTAATTTCAAATTATTGAGATCAAGTTTGGCAATATCATTCCTAAGTTTTAGTGTAACATCTACTGCCAATGTGACTTTTAGAAGTATAGTTTTATATATCATCAAAATAAAAGGACTTGAACAAATGACAGACAATACAAGTTGCTTATGACTTTAAACATTCATTCCATGTAGTATCAATTTTCTTCCACCTTGAATAGCTTAAAAATATGTAGCCACATGTTGAAATTATTGCTCAAGTTTTCTTAATATACCAGCACACATAACTAGCTTCTAATTGGATGAATAACACAACATCCAGTAAAACTAAGTTGCCCCTATAGTTAAACATATTTTGTCAAAATAAATAAATACACCATTAGTTACATGAATGAATATATGGGCCTTCTTTTCCATAAATTAGAGCAGTAAAAATATATAAATATATATCATGAATATTATACAGCTCAATTAGATGTTTACTTCACTTTATCACATTGGTAGATAATAGCCCATAAAATATTGGCATAATTATCATACATTGACTTTATTTGAGAAACAATTTTTGTTATAATTATAATTACACTACACTCTTTTATACAGCTTACAATTTTGAATATTGCAAGTTACTATTTACTCTATAACATTTGTATATCTATATTTTTTTGTATCAAGTCATATCACATTTCTGAAGTGAGAAGCTTCTCTGCATACCGGTTAAAATCAAGTCACCAAACCCATGAAAAGTTGTGCAACCAATGGCTATGAAAGAGAAAACAAATTGGAGGGGGCTCATATCAATTACACAAACATGAAAATGGGGAGAATTAAACTAATAAACTATGAAATTGGAAGAGGGTCATATCAGTTTCTCTCCATACCCATTGGTTGTATGTGTAGACTATGAAGTAAAAAAAAATGGCGGGGAACTTCACCGCATACACGAAAAAAGGCACACTATTGAATAACCAATGGAATGCTTGAGAGCTTTCTTGCATAGGTCTCCAACACCACTTCAACTCACTTTGTACCTTCTTCATTGTATTTGAAATAAATCACATGTTCCTTTCTCTATTTTTTCAATTAAGAGAAAATTTTCTACGAAAAACTTCTCTTTTTTAAGTAGTGATTTTAACTTAACTTTACCTTTTACTCCAAGTTATTAGTTATATAGGCTCACTATTGGTACCGATTACATTATATAGTTATGTTTATTTTGTAGTCTTTTTGGATGTTGTAATAACATATTTTAATGTTTTAAGTAAAAGACACAGTGTAAATCATTACTCTAGCTAGAATAATCTAAATACACTTCAGTACTTTCATGGTGTAAATGATTACATTATATATGTTCTATTCTAGTATTCTTTAAAGGCTAGAGAAAACAATTCATTTCAATGCTTAGATAATGTGTTTGGTAATCAACTTTTCATAATTATGTTTATTCAATTAGTCTTTTTAGATTTTAATCATATATTCTATTGTTAACTAAAGATGAGATGGTGTGAAACATTATCGTGTCTAGTATCCTATAAAGTGTAGAAATTTAACATATATATCTATTCATAAAACTTATTATTATCATATTTTGGGACTATAACACTATTTTCCATTGTTCCTTCCGAGGAAAAAAGTATATAAGGCAACAACAGATTAGGAAAAGGTTGTATAGACAAATGTACATTAAAAAAAGGGTAAACTATAATTTTAGTCCTCGAACTTTTTGACATTTATGATTTTGGTCCTTAAACTTTTTGGCGACTGGTTAAAGTCCCCGAACTTTTTTCCATCAAATGTTTTCGTCCTTTCCATCCATTTTGGCAGTTAAGTGTTGGCGTGGTGTTGCTTTTATTATTATTTTATTTTATTACGTTTTATGGCGGTTAAAAATCACCAAAAATTATTTGGGTAACTTGTTTGAAAGGTCCTAAACATATTCTAGCGGCTAAAAGCCGTCAGAAATTACAATATCCCAAATTCAAATTTAAGCACAAAAACGATTTACCCAAATCCAAATTTACCCTATACACAATTTCAAATCCAAATTAAAACACAAAAATAATTATTCCCAAATTCAAATTCAGTTCATCCCATTAAAGAACTGAGAATATCGAATAAGGCACCAGCCAAAACGATTCTCTTAACAATTCCACGACACAACACACAACAATTTCCATTTAGTCATATGCCCTCCTTAGTCCTTCCCCGTAACAATGTCCAACACGAAAACCATGCTCGAACAACCGCTTCATTAAGACCCTCTCCACCCCCTCCATCCTCTCCAAGCGCTACAACCCTCTCTCCGACGAAGCATCTGTCGCTGCCTGCCAGATCAAGGATGAGGTCGCCTCTACCGCTGCAGCCTCAGGAGACAGCATTGAGACCCTCCAGGTTTACTCCAAGGAGATTTGTGAGCGCATGCTCGACACTGTCAAGGCCAGAGATCCATTGGGCCCCGCCGCTGTAGAGGGCGTTGCCGCTACATTTAAGGAGGATGCTTAAATCTTCAGAGTCCATGTCCCATGATTTTCAAGTAGCATCGGGAACATATATGCTAATATGCATGCTCCTTGTAGTTCTAACGATTAGATATAACAACGTAGAGTCTTCATTGTGTCATTATTGGAATTTTTTTTTCAAAAGTTTTCTTCTTTTTCATTTATTTTTGTCTTCATCGTGTTAAGTGTTATAAATTGAGATTTTGTGAGCGATTGAAACTATATGTTGGTGAATTAATTGAGAGAGTTACTACAGTGATTCTTCGATTTATTCAAGGCACTAACCATAGCAATTCTTTCAATTTAGATTTATTCAAGGCTTCGATTGACGATTGGGGGGAAATTTTTAGAGATAATTATTTGAATTTGGGGATAATTTTTTTTGTGTTTCAATCTGGATTTGAAATTGTGTATAGGGTAAATTTAGATTTGGGCTAATCGTTTTTGTGCTTGAATTTGAATTTGGCATATTGCAATTTCTAGCAGCTTTTAGCTGCTAGAATATGTTTTGGACCTTTCAAACAAGTTACCAAAGCAATTTCTAGCTATTTTTAACCGCCTTAAAACATAATAAAATAATATAAAAATAAAAGTAACGCCATGTCATCAATTAATGGCCAAAATGGACGAAAAGGACGAAAACATTGGACAAAAAAAAGTTTAAGGACTTTGACTGGTAGTCGAAAAGTTTAAGGACAAAAATCATAAATGTCGAAAAGTTTGGGGACTAAAAACATAGTTTACCCAAAAAAAAAATCTGCATAAGATGCACCCCTAGTCCAAGCTTAAGCTCCAATTGAGAAATGAAAAAAAAAAAAAAAACAAAGAAGTTGCAAAGATTAAAAGTTAATGAACTAATGAAATTCATGTTTACTAGAAGCCACAAAAGATAGATAAAAATAAAAATGTATAAATATGAAATCTAGGTCTTTTTAATGTGTCTTAAATGGTCTATATTACAGTCACTATTACATATACCTCTCTTTTATTAGTCTTGCTAATAAAATAAAAAAGGTCAAACTTTGGCATATTGAATAAACTAGAACAGTGCTCGTGCATTTGCACGGTTGTGAGAAAAATAAAAATAAAAATAAACACACACAGAGAGAAAGTGAGAGTAAAAGAACATGAAATTAAAAAATTATTATTATATAAAAACTTACCTATTTTTTGGTGAGAGAAAAAAAATGGGTAAGTTTTAAATTCAAAAACAACTCTTGAAAAGAGGGCCAAAGTTTTTAAGTGGGAAAGAGTGTGTGCAGTAAAAGAAAAAGAGAAAAGATAGAGAAAGAAAGAAGAAAAAATAGGTGAAGGGCACAACTAAGTAACATGTGACAAACAAAGTTGGTACTGACACGTGGAGAGTAAATTGGAGCTAGACAAATTTAATAAAACTATTGACTATACAATTATACTATGCCTGTCATAAAATGGAGCACCAAGGAAAGAACTACCATCAAGAATGTCAGCATATTGGACATTAAAAATCAATCCAAAAAAAAAGGTTGTGTAGTATCTAGTTCATTAGAAGAAACCATTAAGTCCTTCTCTACATGCTTCTATCATACATTCAACATTTATAAAGCCATCAAAGCAATGATTTCCAAGAGCAATCTTATCTAAAATAACTCAAATGAGAACCGATCATCTCATTCTCAACCTCAACAATTATTTAGAGAATCGAAAGGGAGAAAATACACATAGCACTAACAAAATGTTGGGTTGTTAACTTGGATTTTGTTCAAGTTATTTGACACCTCACATTTCTTATCAAAAGTAATAATATCATCTCCCTCTGTCTTGCATAACAATCTTCTTGTAGTTAAATGCAATTTCCATTCCTCATGTCATAAGCATAAGTAATACACACAACTTAGAAGATATAAAGAGTAAGATTTTTATACAAATAAAGCTCTTTTAAAACTCAAGAACTATATAACAACCAGAAAGTCAAAATAACTTTCAATAGTAGTTAATAGTTCCTAACCTCTGTTAAATTAATGTGTCACAAATCACAAATCTCCTATTCTTGAAGAATTCATACATATAGCCATGCAATATATATCTAGATAAACTAATTCAAACAAATATATAAACTAAAGATAAGAATACGACATATCAAAGACTACCTTCTATACTTTCTTTGTTTATGACTTAAGAAATTTCAAGTAAAGAAAAGTTGTCCAAATATGAAATAGTAATCACAAATTCAACTTAATATTATAACAAACACAAATAAATAGCATCCTTGATAAGCCATCTACAACATATTATAAAAAATAAGGTACACACTTGAGATATCTGTTCTACACACAACACTTTACCAATATAGTACTTGCAGTTGGGCAACTTAGGCAAAACATGAGTTGTAGAAGTAAATCCTTGAAAGGATAAATGTTGAAGGAGAGTCATATAGATGGAAGAAGGAAGAAGAAAGATGTCTTCGAGCATTTGATATTAGAAAGCCTTTCTCATGTGCCACAAGTGGAGAGAATGTGTTTGGTACTAAGAAAGCTTATTGAGAAAGCCTTTTACTTATAGGAGGTAAAGGAGAAAAAGACAAAGTAAAAAGTAATTGAAAATGGCTGGATTATTAGAGTCTTGACACATGTCCTTCCAGAATTTCTTAAATTTATATAGGATGGATTCTTATTGGATAAATTTATAAAATATTAGTAAATATGTGAGTTTTATTTTCTATTTAATGGATTTTAATCTCAAATTAATGAAATTATGTGAACTTCATCTAATAATAAAGAAATTATATTAAAAAATACTCCATTTGGTCCTATTTATAAAACTCAATTACCTAATTTATCAAGATTAAGAAAAGTGATTAGTTTAGTTTATAGCAATAAATGTCTTAAATTTTTTTTTCCAAAACTATCATTGTCATTAATACTCCTTTTTCTCTCTCTTTTAATTGTTTGCCATTATAACCTCTCATTTAATTAGGGATATTTTAGTCTAAACATAATGGAATCGATCTTATAAATAGGACCAAAGGGAGTATATATTTAGAACCATCTACTAAGGAGAGGACATGCAGACTTTTGGGGGAAACATTAATTGTCCCATAATCACTTAAATGTTATTTAGAAGCCTTTTGGAGGGTTAGATGTGGTGGACATTAACCATGGTAAAGTTTGATGTTGCATGAATATAGAAAAAAATTATTGGTGGTGGCTTTTGGATGATATTTAATCAGTACTTGACTGTGAGGTATTGGACACCAAACTTTGTGGCATTGAGGTGAAGATTAATCATATTATAGCTTGGATAAGGTTCCATTGACTAGGCATGAAGTATTATGATGAAAGTGCTCTAGATGCATCAATAGTAAGGTGGTTAATGCATATGGATATGACCACTATGAATGCAACACCTGGTAAGTTTGATAGGGTTTGCATGGAGATTGAGTTGAATCAACCCATTCTTGGAAGGTTTTGGCTTCGCAATCACTAGTTCAAAGTGGAATGCGAAGACTTATATCTCATTTACAAGATTTGTGGTTTATAGCCATAATAATGTCAATGCATGTCCAGCCAAGAAAATGGAAACACCATATTTTAGTCTAACGGTGGTGGAGGAGACGCATTAATAGAGAATGGGGGTAAGTCAGTTAAATCCCTTGGTTATGCATGTTGATTGCATGAATCATTGACAAGATCTCTATAGATATCGACTTATAGAAAAAAAAATGATAAATTCATTAATAAACCTTCTAACCAATTCGATGGGACATTAAAAGAAAAAAGGAAAGGAAGTGTAAGATTTACCTAAGCAAGGATTAGGGAAGAACAAATTTAATGCCTTTAATAGTACTAATTTAGAGGGAAATAAATAAGCCTTAATTAAGGAAACCAAGAATGTTACATTTACTTTAAATACAGTTGAACATAAAAAGATATGGGGGGAAAAGTGATCTCTTAGGGATAATGACTCACAAGGGAAGGTTATTGACGTTAGTCCCCAACCTAGTCCATAGGTGGGAGCCTCAAATTTAAGTCACCTATTTTCATATAATGTCCTAGCAGTTAGGGGCATATGTTTGTCATGCAACCCATGCACATGACATACGTACCGCTTTGAATGTGCAGTTATTGGGTGCAAATCGGCTACAGTTATTGGATGATCCTAAACTCTGGACTTGAATGTGGATGAGAATGGCAATCAAGAACAGTTGGGTGAGATGATAATGGCATTGAAGGTGCCTCTAAATAGTGAAATGGTGGACATGGTGGAAGCGACTTTTGTAATGTTGAGTTAAGGACCAATGGGGTCATTTTTCTTTCTCTTATTAGTTAATAATGTTGACGTTCGTAGATTTTTCTATTTAGTTTTTAAATATTAAATGCTTTGTGAGAAAAAAAAAAGGCACGAGCATATGCAAGAATTAATCTTGTGATATAAACTAACTTTTGTTTGAAACACGATTTTTTTTGTTTCCAAGCAATTTTGGAATAAGAATGATATTCATTAATAGTTGTTAAGGAGACCAACGGTGTTGGAATACATTTAGGCTCTTCATCATACACAACAACATTTTGTTTTTTAGGTATAGGCATCCACGAGGCAATGCATAACACTATCATTGTTTACAAGTAGTTGTTCTTGGATGGTGTTAAAAGTCTATGCTAACCCTTGTTACGCATTGTGAAGGGGGAGTTATGAGATTTTTTGGATTAGTGGAGATTGGTGACTATGCCTCCTTAAGCCATCATTGGAGATTTTAATGATATATTGGTGCTTTGTGAGCAACAAAGGGGTGTCTTCTCACAAGCAAGAGCATATATGTCTCAAAGAGACATGGATCGCTGCCAACTTCTTAATTTATAAATCATTGGTAACAACTTTACTTGATAACACTGTTGTAGCAGGGAGAGTTGTTTTGAGGTGGTTTGGCGGGGGGGGTTTGAGACCAAAGTTGGCTAAGGTGTTTTCCAAAAGTTATTGTTGAACATCTAGCCAGCCAACATTTTGATCATAACCATATTCTATTGAAATACAGTAACTTTGTCTTGTAGAAAAGATAGACCTTTCTATTTTCAAGTGGCATGGTATCTGCATTGGGATTAACCTTTTCTCACCTAGACGGCTTGGTAGAAAGAGTTAAGTAATGTTCCACATACCCTTTTTAACATCATGTTAGATTTTTCAATTTTTTAAAGGGAAGTGTTTGGAAATATCTTCTTTAAAGAGTTAGAAGCATGTTTGTAGGTAGGAATGTAAATGAACTAAACTATTTGTGAATTATTTGAGCTTGACTCGTTAAATACTCCATCAAGCTCTTAATTAAATAAACAACCTCAAGCTTGAGATTGAGTTGATTATTTAAATGAGTCAAGCCCAAGTTTTACAAGCTCGACATTAATAGCTCGTGAATAGCTCATTTACACACACACACACACACACACACACACACACACACATATATATATATATATATATATATATATATATATATATATATATATATATATATATCATAGAAGAATTAAAATCACATAGATTCCACAATATCATACCACATGTTTAGCACATATTTCTTTCCGTATATTATTATCTACTATTAAAATGTTTTTTAAATACTAAATTGATAAAGTTAAAAAAAATAAGTTAAGAAAAATTTCACAAAATAAAAAGCTGATTTTTCAACACCATTGTCCATCTCTAATTTCATCTTGTAATTCATATCAAATTATAAAAAAAAAATGCAATCAGTGTGATTCCAACTCTCAGATTCCCCATAATAGGTCTAGTTTCAATTAAAAGTACAAGTATGTACAAGCATTTCCTAATAAATACAAAATTTAAAAAACATAGCTGCCACTAGTGTAAAAATGCATATAGAGCATGTCATGTTCTAAAATTGATATCAAATTATCTAAAAATGCAAGCAGTATAATTTCAACACTCAAAGTTCACATAACACGTCTAGTTCCAATTAAAAATACCAATTATGTACAAGCATTACCCAATAAATACAGAATTTACAAAACATAACTGTTGCCAGTGCAGAAGTACATACAAAACATGTCATGTTCATAAATTCATATCAAATTATCTAAAAATGCAATCAGTATGATTCCAACTCTTAAAGTTCACATAACATGTCTAGTTCTAATTAAAAATACAATACAAGTTGTAACACACAAGAAACAGATCAGTTTTCACTAATTATCACTACTTTCCAAAATCAAGCGCAAACAGAATAGGTCATAAAGTAAACTTCGTTATAAATCACACAAAATTCAAAATTGAGTGAGGTCAAGTAGATTTGAAATCTAAGACTTGATTTTTTTAAGGGATTAAAAGGGCTTAAACAAATTCACTATAGGTTGGTTGGATAGCAATTTTGAATACAGATTTGTTATAAGGCCAATTTCAACATGAATACTTAACATATCTTTTTCTCACATTCCAACCTCATATGTATAACTTCAAGTAGCTTAAGGATACTTTTAGATTCACTTGGGACAGATTAAGGATATGTCACAAAACATAAACATCACACATTTTATAGACTTCTCCTATCAAATTCACAATAATCACGCAAATACATAACTTTAAGGGATCAAACTCATCACCTAAGTGCATTTTCACATCAGCAACATGTCTAACTTCAATTTGATCACAATCTATCAAATAAAAGCATTTAAACCCCTTTTTTTCTTCACAGGTCAAATTTGAATTAAAGCCCATATAATATTGAATCCGCTCTACTCAAGCATACATAACATATCAAAGCCAATAACGTGCTCTTTGAGTAATTATGTTAATTACTATGAGTTAGGGTTCACTGATTCTTAAGAGATGAATGCAAATCTCTCTATGACACTAAACACATATATCTACTCAAGTAAAAGAATATATAAGGAAGCAATCAAAACCCAATTACACTAAGTTACAAGTCATACCTCGACTCGTCGGCAGCGAACCTTGAAAGATGTTAGGTGTAGGGAACTCCTAACTCTCTCTGCGTGTCATTTTCTATGCTATCACTGACTCCCCTATTACTTGAGGGTTTGCTAAGACTCTTTGAGAACACTTCGAGTCGCTATCCCTTGCATGTAGAACTCTAACCCTCAATTATCGTAAATCACTTTACGAAAAGGGGATTGACAATAAGAAATTTGTGTGCATTGTTTATGGTAGAGGTGTTCATAAATCGATCCAATCCAATAAAAATCGAAAAAATCGATCCAAAAACCCGAAAATCGAATAAATCGAAAATCGAGTGGATCAAAAATTTAAAAAACCAAATTTTTTTGTTGAATTGGATCGGATTTCAGATTTGATTTTCAAAATCGATCCAATCCAATCCAAACCGAACTTTTATATATGTATATATTTTTATTCATAAATTGATAATATCACTCATGTTTATATTTTTATTTCTTATATATTTGTAAGATTATCACATAATTTATACCTATTTATAAAAATATTTAATTAAAGTTACTAACTATTTGAGTTAAGATGCATAAATATAATCATCAAGTTGTATAAAATTTATTTTTGATATAGTTATATAATGACGTATAAATGAAATATTTGATATTTTAATTATTTTTTATTATATGTATTATATATCACACCATTTATTTAATATTTTCTTAAAAAATAAAATTAAGATTAAAACCAAAAATCAATCCAATCCAAAATGCTTTAAATTGAATCGGATCGGATTAAAATCTTAAAGAAAATCGATTGAATGATGAATTAGGAAAATCGAAGTAATTGGATCGGATGATTTTTTCTTTCAATACCAATCCAATCCAATCCGCGAACACCCCTAGTTCACGGTGGAGTAAGGAGAATGCTTGTGTGATACATGTTAGCTAGCTTTGCATCGAGTGAAAAGGGAAATGAGAGGGTGCCTTGATGATGATTTCGGTTGAAGAGAAGATAATGAAAATAAAAGGGTTGGCTTGGGATTGTTGAATTCGTGGCTTGAAATGGAGATATAAGGTTGGAATTGTAAGATTGAAATAAAGAAGTATAGGATTTAACTTTGAGGTTGGGCACGTAGATACCAAATAGCTAGCATTACTCTTCAATTGCAAAGTTAAAATGCTTTAAAGAAAAGAAATAAATCAAGAGTTGTAAAGCTTTAAGTAAAAAAATTGGATGGTGATGGTGTATTGTTATGTGGAGTTGTAAGGCTTAAAGGAAATGAAATATAAATTTGGAGGAAGAATAAAGAGGAGGATGGCATATTGCTAGCTAGCCAGAGGAATAAGGTGATTTAATAAAATTAAGAAAGTGAAATTGAATAATCAATTTAGGAGTAGTAAAATAATTAAAATAAATTGGTATAAGTTTAATTGAATAAAAAGAATATGATATAATTTAGAATACAATGATATGATCACAATTAAAATTGGATGAAATGAAAATACTAAGAATAAATATAGTAATTATTTTAGAAAATTGAATTAATAGAAAGAACAATAAGGATTATTATAGTGACAATGGTGTCTTTGAAATTCAATTTAGATATACTAGGGGTACAAGAAAAAAAATTAGATATTATTGATATTGTACAAAAATTTCAATATGATTATTTTAGAAATTGGATCATTTTAAGAGATAAGAATTGTGCTCTTTAATTGACCACTTTAGCTCTAAGTGAGTTCTAAAGTGTTTGATCCTTATCACGGATATTAGTTATTATAAAATCACTAATTTTGGGTGCGTGTCACTAAGAATTTTGGCTACTCCATGCTCATGAATTTTATTTTTAATAGCTACAAGCTAATATAATTACAATAATAAAATAAATTGTTTAATTTTATAAACACAGCAACAAACACTTACCTACATATATTAACTATATAATAACAACTAATAAACTAGCTCCTAAAAATAGGATGTTACACCGTGCTTTCAACAAATGAGTTTAACTTTGACTTAAATCAATCTCCAAGTAAGATTTGTTGGACTTAGACAAAGATGCTTCTTATTTTGAAGAGAAAAATAAAATAAAATAGAGATTGAGATTCAAGAAACCCAACCACTAGAGGCTCATACCATACACAATTCTGAAACATAGCGTGATTTTGAAGAACCAACCCAGCACATGAAGTTGATAGATCTATAGTAATGTATTATGATGGTATTGTAGGTATTCATATAAATTTAAAAAGCATGCATTTTCATATTGATTTATTTCATGCATATGAACATTTGAACGTGAAGAAACACGGAATTTCTTTGTCAAGTGAATATTTCATTTATTGATTTATTTTAGCTTCTTTGTCACGTGAACATTTTAATTTTATCATTTTTTTAACAACTTATATTTTCATTTATGTGACTTTGAATAGCATTCTCATTTTTATTGATAAACAGGATTTGCATCTAAACACAAAGGAGCATGTAATAAACATAAATTTTTAAGTAATGAAGACCGCAAAGTCATCTCTTATTGTAGTATAGTATAGCCTTGGTGAGAGATTGAAGAAATGTAGTAAAACATTGGTTACTTCATCGTATTCAATTTTCATGAGTGTAATTTGATGTATTTGGAGTAAAGCAAAACAAATAAGTGATGTGTCTTACAAAAGAACAAAAATGAAAAATAATTCAATTTGATCATATTCAATTTTGTCAAATTCTTTTATCAAAGAGGTCTACCTTACAAGATTTAATCTTTGCTTTAAATACAAATAAGTTGTCACTGGATAAGATTCAAAAACTAGGAATTATAAGACGTCATACAAATGTGATTAAGCCTCTTTTGAAGGAGGAAAACAAAATAGTTAGACTTAAGTTTTGTTTGTCAATGCTGAAAAATGGTGCAATGCCATATGATCCAACATTCAAAACCATGAACAACATTGTTTATGTTGATGAGAAATGGTTTTTCATAACAAGAAAAAAATCTATGAACTACTATTTGCTATCGAAAGAAGATGAGCCACAACGAACTTGCCACAGCAAAAACTTTGTTAGGAAGGTAATGTTCTTAGTTGTCATTGTTCGTCCAAGATTTGATACTGAAGGAAATGAAACTTTCTTGAAAAAATAAGGGTATTTCCTTTTATACAATGAGAATCAATGTTAATAGAGTTGTAAATACTCTTGAAACAAAATCCATTACTTTATTCAATTGAAAAGTTAGTAGAATATTCTTAATTAAAAAGTTATTTTTGCCATAAAAGACAAATAGCCAAGAGATGAGATACACGATCCAATTTTCATTTAGCAAGACAATACAAGATGTCACATTAATGTGAATGATGATCAATTTTGTCAAATTGCCGAAAAAGATATTAGATTGATGTTCTAACCTCCAAACTCACCTAACTTAAATGTTTTAGATCTTGAATTTTTAATTGTTATTTAAGCATTACAACATAAGGAAGCATCTAGGACAATTAATGAGCTCATTCAGGCAATGATGAAATAGTTCAAAACTTATTCCTTCGTTCAGTTAAATAAAAGTAAATAAATTATTAACTAACTAAACCATTCATATTTTATTTAGACTAAAATATGTTTTTCATCCTCACAAAATTGGAAATATACGCTTTTCGTCCTTGCAAGATTTTTAGTACATTTTTTGTCCCTGCAAAATTGAAATGTGTCAAATTTTGGCTCAGAACTAGGTTTGGAGATATCCGAACCTACATTATGAAATTTGTGGCGGTTGGATTATTGGGGGTTAAATACTTCCACAAATTGAAGAAAAAAAATACCACAAATTGAAAATAATCGTCACAAATTGCACAAAAAATCACCACAAATTGCATTCTTTATTTACTTTTTTTTGCAATTTGTGATAATTTTTTATGCAATTCGTGACGTTTTTAACCGCAAAAAATTATCGTGTTGGTTCTGATATAATCGAGCCTAGCTTCGGGCCAACATTTGACACATTTCAATTTTGTAGGTACGAAAAATGTACTAAAAACTAGTGTTTTAGCCCGTGCATTGCACGAGCTTATTAAAATTTTCGCTACCTTATTTATATAATCAATAAAACGAAATTTAAAAAAAAAATAAAGAATTATATAGCACATTAAAAGAAATTTTGAAATATATATAATTATAAAAGAAATTAGAAACTGTAAAATAAAATAAAAAGATAAGAGAAAATGTAACAATGTAACTTTAATTTTTTTAATATTAACTTTGAAAATTGAAAAGTAAATTGAATTAAGGATTTAGAATTATTGACTAAAGAGAAAAAATCTTCGGAATTAAAAAATAGAGTTAAAAAATCCGATAAAATAAATATTAAAAAAACAATAGATTAGAGAGTATAAAATTTGAAAAACAAAATTATATAAAACATTGAAAGAAATTTTGAGAAAGAGATAATTATAAAAGAAATTAGAAACTATAATTTCTTTAAAAGAAAAAAGAGGAAGATGTAATGATGTAACTTTAATTTTTTTAATATTAAATTTGAAAATTGAAATGTAAATTGAATCAAGGATTTGGAATTATTGATGAAAGAGAGAAATCTTCGGAATTAAAAAATAGAGTTTTAAAATCAAATAAAAGAAATATTAAAAAAAACCCAAAAGATTAGAGAGTATAAAATTTGAAAAAAAAAATTATATAGCACATCGAAAGAAATTTTGTAAAAGAGAGAAATCTTCAAAATTAAAAAATTGAATTAGAAAATCAGATAAAAGAGATATTAAAAAAAGCCAAAAAGATTAGAGAGTATAAACTTTGAAGAAGAAAAAAAGAATTATATAGCACATCGAAAGAAATTTTGAAAAAGAGATCATTATAAAAGAAATTAGAAACAATAATTTTTTTAAAGAAAAAAAAGACAAGGGAAGATCTAACTTTAATTTTTTAAATTAACTTTGAAAATTGAAAAGTAAATTGAATTAAAGATTTGAAATTATTTATGAATGAGAGAAATATTCGGAAATAAAAAATAGAGTTAAAACAACTGATAAAAATATTTTTAAAAAAATATAGCATCAGGTAAAGAAGTAAATGGAGGTAGTTATAGAAATATTCTGAATGTGGGGTAGTTACAAAAATTGATAAGAGAAATTTTAGGAAAAATAGAAAAATCAAATGCATGTTAGGAGAGTGAACTACACCACTCCATGAGAGGAGAGTATTCAAATAAGAGTGAATGTGAGAGACAGTGGGGAGAGTGAAGCAATGAGAGGAGATAATCTCTTAGTCATTTATATATATAAGGAGATTTTGCAGGGACGAAAAGTGTATATTTCTAATTTTGTGAGGATGAAAAACATATTTTAGCTTTTTATTTAAACATTATATGATTTTATAAAAAAAATGAATAAATGAATAATAAACTAAATAATTACTTTCTCATTAAATAATCTAATTAATTTTTTTAACAAATTAAAGTAAAGCAAACGATTCTAAAAAAAAGATTTAAATTTCATAAATAACATCTAGGCTCCTCAATCGATTAAAACAAACTTTAATTCAGATTATCCAATTGAAATTAAAATTGAACCATTAAATTTTATAAATAAGCTCTAAACTAAATTTTAATTGATTAAAACAACTTTTAACTCAAACCAACCAATTGAACTTAAAACTAATTGAATAAAATTAAAACTAATTCATTTAAAGATTATAAATCAAAACAAAATTTAATTTTAACTGATTAAGTTAACAAATAATCAATTAAACTAATAACTAGACCATTTAAACTAATTTTAACCAGTTAATTTAACAAACAAACTATTTAAAATCAATAAAACATTATTAGAGGGAGTTTTAATTGATAAAAATTACAAGCATACTATGTAACAATTATAATAAAATAACACTATAAAATAATCCAAAAAATATAACAAAGGAACCAATAAATCATACATAAAATTTGTAACTAATGGATTTGAGGGACCAATCCAATCCATGAATTCCATGCAAGTGATCATAAAATTAAGACCTCACTCCTATCTCCTTTTACATTAAAATCATGAGAGTGAGAGTGGTTGATTGGTTGCATCAAACTTGCTTCTTACATGATCTTTTGTAGTAGAAAGGTACGTTTTAACTTTTATTGGTTATTATTGGTGAGTTTGTAGAGAAATGAAAAGAGAAGGGAAGGGAATACTATTGTTGTTTTTGTATTAGGAACAAAGAAAGAGAACATGAATATTGAGTTTGTGTTGTAATTTTTTTATTACTTAGACAACTATTATGAGGTAAAATTTTTAACTATAACTAATTGAATTTAATATGAAAATCTTGTTATTATCGTTTTAGAGACTGCTAGGTATGAATGATGTGACTCCTATCATCACATTCAATTTTTACCGAATATTGAATGCTACTTAATTATTTGTTTGACTATAGTATGAAGTAGCATTCTCATATTTTTATATTTTTTTGACTCCTATCTTGTTCAGTTGTTTAGAAATAAATACTGAATAAATAATTAAATGATTAAGAAAATAAATATGAGAATGTTACATCATACTATAGTCAACCCCTTATACACACTTCACTTTACACAACACACATAATGCATGTTATTAACTTAGTATTGAAACTTAAATTAAGGACTTGTAATTTTCATGAAAATCCAACAAAGTTTTCTCTATTTTTTTGTACTTTCCATCATACCTCCACATCTGTATGGTTAGCAAACAAATAAAGGTCCAACTTGTAGAGACAATACATATCATTCTCATCATTTATTATTTCCAATTCCAATCACCTCACATAGGTTCCCATGGCCCAATTTCTTGATAGCTTTAAAGTTTACCAATACAAACTACATTATATACATATTTTCAACACAATTCAATATAACATCATGTCACTTTTTATGTCAGTTTTTAATCCAAATATAGTAATTAAAATAAAACAATTTGTTCATCAATGTCATTCACGTGGCCAAACTACCTACATAAGTCCTCTAATGAATTTAAATTTATTCCTTCCATAAACCTTGACTTGAAATTCCACTTTAATACTTAGTTGATTCTTCATTTTACAATGCCTACTTATCCTTCTATACTAGATTTAATTTCTTTTATATGTTTAAGATCAAATTATGTTAGAATGAAAATCTAAGATTCAAGTTATAAGACCACTATCTTTAGTTATGTTCTCACTACTCACTAACTTAGGATCCATTATCTTTATTTTTCATATTTTTTAAGGCAAAAGAGGCATGTAAAAGCATCACTGTAGCAGATGAAATATTGACGAGGTTGGTATCCCAATTATTCAATTGTTACATACCATCTTTAAGTGTACTAGAGTAATTTAGTAGTATAAACACATAACTATTACTTTCCTAAATACTCAATGTATTATAATTACTCGAATCAATACACAATCCTTGACTTATCCTAAATGTTATAAAACATAGGTCATACCATTGCTTTCTTTCTCTACATTTCACCTAAATTCATGTCCAATTTGAAAAAAAAAATTCCATTTCACCTATGCCTAGTGATCTAGTATCTCTAGCTACAATTAATTCCCTTCATTTAACATTCATTAAAACATCATTTTAAGTATGTAAAACTGTTGCCGAAATGATTTAGGATAACTTGTATAATTTTGTACACTAGCAAGATTTCCAAGGCTCTAAATTCATCTAAATTCATCACTTTTTCTTCCTACAAGTTCCTAAAATTTGTGGCATCCATTACCAACAAATCACACATAATTTAAATACAAGAAAACATAAAATTTTGTTGTCATGGAAATGCAAAACAATAGCTCATATTTTTTGCACAATGGCCAATTTCAAGCACCAAATTAAACATGTCACATTGGCTTCCTTTGCTCATAAACTTTAGGGGCATCATATACTAACCAAAAGATACTTAATTTTCAATGGTTAGATTGGTTCATGTTTAAGTTAAAATCAAATTTAAATACCAATGGGTCAGGTATATTGCTACCCTCACCCCCATCATATTTAATTATAAGGGTATTTATGGTTAGATTGATTCAAGTTTAAGTTAAAATCAAATCTAAATCGATCATTTTCAATTGGGTTAGTTTAATTCGGGTTACTGATTTATGATAAAAAATAATTTATTATATATTTTTTAATAAGATTATCTCCACTTATTATCTATTTTATATTAATAAAATTTACAAATATTTTTGTTCTTTAATGACTAATTATTTATTTTATTTAATATTTAATTTTTATCAACAATTATTAGTTTATATATCTCATTAATTTTTTACCCAAAATGTGATAAAAAAAAAATACATAATAACATGACTAAGGTAATACAATTGTCAACGCCAAATAAGATCCTAAGAAGATCAAAACGAATGAAGAAGAAAAAAGATAAAAATAGAATAAAAAATGAGGTATCGATGTTTAACATGTATTAATGTATATTTAAAAAGTAATTGATTGAGTCATCAAGTTAGTTTGGGTTGAATTTTTTTTTTTTTTAATAATCGAACCAATTATAACTAGTCTGGTTCAAATTTAAAGTGAAATAAATTAATTAATTGAACCAACTTAAACCAATTTAATTAATTTGATTTAAATTGTTGAGTTTATTGGGTCAATTTAATTCAATTAACACCCCTACTTGTTCTTCTAAAAAAAAAAAAAACACCCCTACTTGTTTATAAGCGAATATGGAAAAGTATACATTTATATTAGCTGTATGTACTCATTTTACTGTCCAAAACCAATCCATTATAAATCTTACGCTGTGGGTGACCATGAGACTATCTTTTGATTTATTGGTTAAGGTTAGGTAAGGTAATTTTAAAGTAATAATTGTTGTTTTTTTATATTGAAAGTAATTTTTATTTAAAGTCATAATTCCTTTCTATTGCAAAATGTTAATCTTAAATGGATAATATAGTAACAGTAATTAAGATATAACATTTATTCTAATAATATATTTTTAAATAATTTTAAATTCAAATACATGTATTGTTTATATAAAAATCAATATTTATATTTTATGGGAAAATGATTTATATAAATTAATGAAATTAGTTAACCATCATTTATTTGACTAATTAAATTAATAATATTTTAAATATTTTAAAATTATCCTATTTGATACTTTTGCAATGATGTAAAATTAAATTATTATTTTTTGACAAAAGAAAATTTATTTTTTAAAATGCATACATAATTATTTTTTAACAATTAAATTAAATTATAAATATAATAGGCATATTTATTTTGTGTAATGTTTTCAATATTTTTATTTTATTTTTGAAATTACATAAGAAATAATTTATTAAATATATTTTCATTACATAACAGTTTTAAATTACTATTATTCATTAACATCATATATAAAATGTTTTGTAATTACTTTATGCATTGTCTAAATACATTTCAACAATAATTTTTACATTTGCGTTATAGGATATTAAAGTTTAACATGAAAATATAATTCTTTTTAGGCTTAATTATGTTTTTAATTCCTTAAATTAGAAAGTCTATTTTGTTAGTCCTCCAAATAAAAATTTGTATTTTTTAGTCCTCAAATTTGAAAAATGTTTTTTTAGTTCCTTTGCTAAAAATTGAAGGAATAAAAAAATGAAAATTTTTATTTGAGGAGAGGGACAAAAAAGTGCATTCAAATTTGAGGAACTTAAAAATGCAAATTTTTATTTGAGAACTAAAAAAAATAGGCCCCCTAATTTACAGAACTAAAAACATAAATTAAGCCTTTTTTTTTTTTTATATATATACACATATAGAAGTTTTCCAACAAAATAATTTTCGATATTTGAAAATATCTCAAATAGGTACTATAAAATTAATTCTTGAATTAGAGACAATAATAAAAAAAGGTCCTTCTCAATACATTTTTACTAAATATCAATGTTATTGTGTATATATCATATCTAATAAATTTCACATGTTCTTATTCATGGGAATTTCTATTTAAATTGTGCAACAAGAAATATTTTAGATGAGTTGAATGTCAATAATTATCTATATTACCATTCAAAAAACAAAACTATCTATATTATCATAACATTTTGAATTTGTATTTGATCTTAATTTTTCTTCTTCGGTCTTTTATGTAAACACTATCCAATATTTTACATTAACAACATTCAATATTTTAGATATATTTTTGAGTAATTATTTTAAGCTAAAAAAATGCAGGTTTAAAATATTTATAATTATATGATAACATGTCTTTTTAATTATATATACAAAATAGTTTTAAAAATGTATAAAAATTAAATAAATGCTAGAAACACATTCTCTAACTCACTCTTTTGAATATACTTTTTTTTCATTGGTTGAAATTTATTAGAAATCATAAAATTTGGTGGATTTCACATCTTATTTAATGACCATCTCTCCTAATTTTGTAATTTTTAATAAATGTTAACCAATAAAAAAGGTGTGAATGAATAGTATGTTAGAGAGTGTGATATGAAGAGTATGTTAGGGAGTGTATTCTTAACACTACTCTAGAAATCAATATAAATCGTACTATAGCACAAGTATCATACTTTTTTTATAGGAGAAGTATCATACTTGTTGTATTAAAAAGTATAAGTTTTTTTGAATAATTATGTATTAATAATAATTTTTTTATTTAATAGATAATATTTTTTATAATATGATATATTGTGTTTACATAAAATATATCTTAATTTAAATTTTATATTTATTTTATTATAAAATAATTAAATTCATTATAAATACATTTTTAATTATTTTAAAAAATATTATAAAATATATCTTAATTTAAATTTTATATTTATTTTATTCTACGATTTAGTTATATATAATATTAAGATTGATATATTGTGTTAAAGTCTTGAGCTGATGTGGTTTTGTCCTTTGTCACCACCCGTCTCTTGCTCACCCCTACTAACATCTAGTATGCATATATTTTCAAATGAGGAGGCTAATAATATACTACCTCCGTCCCTAAAAGAAAGTTGGTTAATTTAGTTAATAACATTAAATTTGTTAACAATTTATATTATTTTTTCAAAACTACCCTTACAATTATTAGGACTAATCATCTCTTTTTTCACCTAATTACTTTCTACCTAATTAATTAATGAGTGTTAGTCATCTTCTCCAATCCTCACAAGAGAGAGAATGTACTTATCTTATTAATTTATAGCATTAATTGGAAAGTGATTAAGGGTATTTTGGTCAAAAAATAATTAATGCAAGAGACAACTTGAAAAGAGTCTTATAAAAAGGGACAATTTTTTTTTAGAAAAGAGTCTTATATTTAGGGACGGAGGTAGTAATTTTTATACATTATTTTTAATATATTAAGGGGTCTAGCTCAATTGGTTGAACATAAGTAACTTTACTTTTTCTCTGTTACCACTTTAGGTTGGCAGTCCAATGACTTGCCACGTCATAAAAAAGTATGACAATAACATGTAATTTTTTTAGTAAGCTACATTTTTAATCACTCATTTGTTCAAAACAATTGATCAGACATTTGATAATGGATTAAAAACACAAATTCCAAAACAAAAATTACGTGTAACTCCTTGATGACGTAATAAGTCACTAGGCTGCTAACGTTGCTACTGCTACGTCATCAATGAATACTTGTTGTTACTTGATAGTTAGAGACTAAATGTGGTAACAAAGAAAAAGTTCGGGGGCCATTTACTTGCACTTTTATTTTCTATTTTCATTTTTTAATTACAAAAATGTTAAATTGTTTTCAATATGTTTCTTGTTTTTTAAAGATTTGTACATGAAATGAAGAAAAAAAAATTATTTTCAATGTTTCTTGTACAAATATTTAAAAACAATAAACCGATTAAAAAGAGGGTAACATTTTTATAATCTCCTTATATATATAAATGACTAAGAGATTCTTTCCTCTCCTTGCTTCACTCTCCCCACTCTCTCTCACATTCATTCTTATTTGAATACTCTCTTACCATGGAGTGGTGTAGTTCACTCTTCTAACATGTATCTGGTTCTTCTACTTTTCCTAAAACCTCCTTATATATACAAATGACTAAGAGATTCTCTCCTCTCCTTACTTCACTCTCCCACTCTCTCTCACATTCACTCTTATTTGAATACTCTCCTATCATGGAGTGCTGTAGTTCACTATCCTAACATGCATATGGTTCTTCTACTTTTCCTAAAATCTCCTTATATATACAAATGACTAAGAGATTCCCTCCTCTCCTTTCTTCACTCTCCCCACTCTCTCTCACATTTACTCTTATTTGAATACTCTTTTATCATGGAGTGATGTAGTTCACTCTCCTAACATATATCTGGTTCTTCTATTTTTCCTAAAATTTCTCTTATCAATTTTTGTAACTACCCCACATTCACAATATTTCTATAAATATCTCCATTCACTCCTTTACCTGATGTTATATTTTTTTAAATATTTTTTATCAATTTTTTTAACTCTATTTTTTAATTCCAAAAATTTCTCTCTTTCATAAATAATTTCAAATAACTCAATTTACTTTTCAATTTTCAAAGTTAATTTAAAAAATTAACATCTTCCCTTATCTTTTTTTTCTTTAATAAAAATTATAGTTTCTAATTTCTTTTATAATTATCTCTTTTTCAAAATTTTGCTATATAATTCTTTTTTTCTTCTTCAAATTTTATACTCTCTAATCTTTTGGGTTTTTTTAATATTTCTTTTATTTGATTTTCTAACTCTATTTTTTAATTCTGAATATTTCTCTCTTTCATCAATAATTGCAAATCCTTGATTCAATTTACTTTTCACTTTTCAAATTTAACATTAAAAAAGTTAAAGTTACATCATTAAATCTTCCCTTATTTTTTTTTCTTTTAAAAAATTATAATTTCTAATTTCTTTTATAATTATCTTTTTTTCAAAATTTCTTTCGATGTTTTATATATATATATATATTTTTTCAAATTTTATACTCTCTAATCTATTGTTTTTTTAATATTTCTTTTATCAGATTTTCTAACTCTATTTTTTAATTCCGAAGATTTTTCTCTTTAGTCAATAATTCTAAATCCTTAATTCAATTCATTTTTCAAATTTCAAAGTTAATATTAAAAAAACTAAAGTTACATTGTTGCATATTCCCTTATCTTATATTTTGTTTAAATTTTATAGTTTCTAATTTCTTTTATAATTATCTCTATTTTAAAATTTCTTTCAATCTGCTATATAATAATTATTTTTTTTTTCAAATTTCTTTCTATTGATTATATAAATAAGATAGTAAAATTTTTAATAAGTCCGTCTAGTTATAAAGTAAAAACAAAAAATAAAAAAAGAAAATAAAAGTGCAAGTAAATGCTACTTAGGATAAAAATAAATAATTCTGTAAAAAAAAAGATAAAAAAATAATAAACTTGGGTAAATAGTCTATTTAGTCCTTGAATTATGTATTTACTAACAATTTAGTCCTTACATTTTCAAAATGACCAATATAGTCCACAAATGTACAAATATTATGACAAATTAGTTCAACCTTTTATTATAAGCCATCTATGTCGTGGACTAATTTGCTAGTAAGTAGTATAGTTTGAGACGACTTTAACATTAAGTGTCATACTTTAAGGATTAAATTATCAGTACGTTTAATGGTTGGACTAATTTATCGCAATATTTGTATATTTGTAGACTAAATTGGTCAATGAAAAAATGTAGGATTAAATTGTCAGCGAATGTATAGTTCAGAGACTCAATATGCTATTTACTCTAATAAATTCTAAAGAATATTTCTCATTTTCTGAAAAAAAAAAATCTCATTTTCGTATGAACGTTATTTTCCATTTTTCTTATTCAGGTGGTATAGGATTACCCCACAACCAAACAAGCCCCTTCCCCCGAAAATTTCAATTTCAATTTGTAGCTTTTCAGTCAGCGCCACTCCAAAGAGCACAAACCGCTTCGCCGTGGCTCGGTTCGTCGTGTCTCTTCAACTCGGCGCTCGCTCGACGCGAAGCATTCAAATCAAAGCATTATGCGACGTCGTATGATGCATCATCATTCTCACGGTTAGCGCAAGGCGAAGAAGACGAACAAGTACCCACACAACACAACACTTCCTCGTTGTTCACTCTCTTCCGCTTCGACCATGGCTTCTCCTTCGCATCGCACGCGCATCGATCAGGTCCTTCTCCATTTCCATTTCCATTTCCCCAACCCTATACGACGCCGTTTCGCTACCACATTACCTTCCTCACATCACAGAATCAAAACAAACAGAAATTAAATTAAACAGTTTTCGAACGTTGCTGCTTAATTGTGGATTACGAATTATGCTTTAATTTTACAAATTGTGATTTTCTCACGTGCGTTTGTTTGCTTGCGGCTTTTCGTGTGCAGTTTTACGCTTCGAAGAAGAGGAAAGCTGCGTCGCCTGTTCCTAAAGCTGGGAGATTCGAAAAAGGTGCGAGGCATGGGGCCGATGCGTCTCCGAGTGCCAAAGCCACTTTGGATGGTTACTTGATTACGTCGCAGGATGGTGGTGGTGACGGTGGCGCCGCCGTGCACATGGTTAAGAGAAATTTGACTTCAGAGATTGGTGGTTCTCTTGATAATGAGCTTAATATGGGCACTGTTTCATCGGCTCAAGGGTGTGGAGATTCTCAATCTGTTCGGCTCGGTGCGGCGAGTGAAATCGGACATGGTGGGGTGAAATCGGAGCTGAAACAGTTTGCAGCTGACTTTTTGTCTTTGTATTGCAGGTAGTTTGCTCTATCTGTTTGAAAAAATGAATTAAGATTGGTGGGTACCTTCAATTTAGTAGACACATAGAGATAAAGAAAGAAAAGAGAGGACTGTGCAGGTTTGATAGGTAATATGATGTGATAGGGAGAGACAGATGAAAGAAATGATAGGTGTTGATAAGATGTTTAGAATCATAGTGTTCACATATCACCACTCTTGAAAAAAATTGTATGTGTCAATGAAATGTTCAATGAGGACTGGTGTTGGTACTTTGTGGTTTTATTTCTCTTTTGTCTTGTTTTACTTGTGTATGTGTTTGTTTATTAGCTTTTGAATTATGCTACTTGCAGTGAATTGCATCCAAGTGTGGATTTGGCATTGGAGATGAAAGTGGATGACCACAAGAGACATGGTTCCCTGGCATTAGTAGAGGGAAATAGTGGTTTATCGCAGAAGAATAATGACACTGCCAGTGAGCCGTGTTTTGGTGGTGAAAATGTATTGTCGAGTGTGAAGATCGATGGAGACATCAAGTCTGGTGTTGTTGGTAATAATAATACCATGGGATATGTTCCTGGCTCTTGTATGAAGGTTAAGCTCGAACTCATACTAGTTTGGATTTTTTTGTAGCTAGATTGATATTTCGATTTATGGTATATGTTTTGTTTGTTTTGATGCTTTGGCTTCTGAGTGACAGGTTTCTGGTGGTGGTGATACTACTGCCTTTGAGACAGGCTTTAGGAAATGTAGTAATACACCTAAACCTTCTATGAATATGGCTGAATGCTACACGCCGGGGTCTTTGATTGTTAAAGCAGGTGTTAGGGAGACTCCAAAGTCAACACGCGGCAGCTCATCATTTTCACCTGGAGAGGCATTTTGGAATGAGGCAATTCAACTTGCTGATGGTTTGTGTGTTCCCATGGGTAATGATCCTTCTAAGGTTATGGGAAAAAGTAATGTGGTGGAAGAGGAACCTGAGATGAAGAACTCATGCAATTTACAAAATTATGATGGCAAGCCAAGGAAAATATTGGATCAAAGTAAAAACAGAATCCAGAATAGGGAAATGGGTGCTCCTTTAGGGTTAGTTGGGATGCACACAAAAGATTCTGTGAAAGAAGTGTCCAGCCTTCCTGTTAAACATTTTGATTTTTCGTTTGAGGACAACAATTTGGAAGAAAATACCTTGCAAAACAGTCGTGTTGATGATCCGATCAATGTTACTTGTGTGGCTGGTAAACAGTATGATTCAGGTTCTATGACAGGTCATACATATGAAAAGATGAATGAAGTGCAAGAGAATACTTTAGTAGATACATTAGGCAAACGGGCTTGTCAGGATAATGTTAGTATGACATCTAATTCACCCCACAATGAGGTCAGGACACCGATTAGTGCACATGCATCTGATGAAGCCAGTACTCCTTCAACTAGTGTATCACTTAATGATCATTTTGACCTAAACAACTGGCTTCCTCCTGAAATATGCAGCATATATAGAAAGAAAGGAATCTCAAGGCTTTACAGTTGGCAGGTACAATTACATTTTATATGAAGATGCTTCTGATGTCATCAGCTCATTGTAGTGCTTTACCATCTAAATAATTGAATTCCTTTTGTTAATCCTGGCTGCTACTTTTTTTTTTTTTTTTCTACTAGTTGTTTTTATCTTAATTTCTTTTCAAAAGTTGTGGCTTTGTGGTTGAGTTGGAACTGAATTTGATTATCCTTTTTGGTCTGGAATTTTTCTCATTGCTCCTTAGCCCCGGAGTTTAATATTACTGATAACTGAGAAGGTTCTTTAAAATGGTTTATTTTAAAATCTTATAGTTTCTGGCATATGTAAGTTTAATAAGGCTTTTTATTTATTTTCCATTTTTTAGGTTGATTGCCTTCGAGTGGATGGCGTCCTACAGAGAAGAAATCTTGTATATTGTGCTTCTACAAGGTATTCTCTCACACAATAGCAATTAATGTAAACCTTATGTTATATTTTTGTCTTATTCATTTATTTAAAAGTTAAGGAATTGTGTGGGGTGGGATATAAATTTTGGGAGGGGATGGTTTTAGGGTTGTCTGTTCAAACAAGGTGAACAAGTGCATGATAGATTCATTTTCCTCAATAAGGATTTCATTTACATAGAATGCTAGAGTCTCAATTTTGGTAATGACCATTAATGTATTGACGTACAACGTCATTGTTTCATTTCATATTTCTTTTGCTGTACTGAATGTGTCATCTTATTGAATCCATACATGATTTTATAATTTTTTCTCTTATATTGATTGCTGAATTCTTTATGCTGTTTCTTTATAATTCTGCTGCATGTTCTCCATTGTGTTTTCAGTTCTTGACATGATTCTCCTGCCTCGTTTTTGTTTTCCTTTGTTATATTATTTCGCTTTCTGTTTTTTTTCTGTCCTTCTCGTGCTACCTCTCTGTCTTTTATTTGAGGAAGGCATGTATTAAATGTTTTTCTTGTTGCCACAGTGCTGGTAAGAGTTTTGTTGCTGAGATTCTAATGCTGCGGAGGGTGATAATAACTGGAAAAATGGCACTACTTGTTCTTCCATATGTATCAATTTGTGCAGAAAAGGTTCTCTTTTCTTGCCCCTTAAATTTAAAAATTACATTTCTGGCTTTGGTCTTGTGGATTTTATTTGAGGGATCCAGTTATAAAATATTTCAAAATTTTGAATTTACTTGTTTTGTATTTTCATTTGGATTCATGTAGGCAGAACACCTTGAACGTCTCCTTGAGCCACTTGGTAAACATGTTCGTAGTTATTATGGAAACCAAGGTGGTGGAACACTTCCTAAAGACACTTCTGTAGCTGTCTGCACAATAGAGAAGGCAAACTCACTAGTTAATAGATTATTGGAAGAGGGGCGTTTATCAGAAATGGGAATTATCGTAATTGATGAACTGCATATGGTATCATCAATTATTATTACTCTTTTTATTTATTTGTCATGAGCTCTATTACATGCTACTTTCCCCTGTATTTTTCTATTGGACTATTATGAAAGCTGAACAGCAAATGGTAGACTTGGATGGTTCTCATGGTTTATTATTGTCTACATCTGTTAACAGGTTGGTGATCCAAGAAGAGGTTATCTTCTTGAACTTATGTTGACAAAGCTTCGTTATGCAGCAGGGGAAGGTATTACAAAATCAAGTGATGGAGAAAGTTCAGGTGGAAGCAGTGATAAGGCTGATCCTGCACAAGGTCTACAAATTGTTGGAATGAGTGCAACAATGCCAAATGTTGCAGCAGTTGCTGACTGGCTTCAAGTAAGCATAATTACAAGCACCCTCATGCACATAGAACAATTATTGGGCTTCCTCTTTCTCTTGGACAACTGTCCTGTTTTGTTGTGACTTTTGGTAGTATAATTGCTGTAATCTGTTTAAACATGATCAGCATAACTTTATATAAATTGGTATTTATCCTTTAAAAGACCCTAATTTTGCTATGTTAGCTACATAATGCATGTTTGGTACTCTGAATTATACATTTGAAAGAAAAAAACACTAAATGCAATTGAACACTAACTGGAAAAAGAGGAAAATCAGATTTTGCAAATATTAATTGAACCATCCATCTATAATTTTTACTAGAAAACCAATTTGTTTGGTGTAGGACCACAGTTATCCTCCATAGGGAGGCTACCTTGTTTGAGTTGGGAACATCTTTAGCATAGTGAGGCTAGCTCTCTCTGCTTTTTTTTTTTTTTTCCATACACAAGGCAAGAACTTAAAACCTTGCTTGAGAGGAATCATGTATCACCTGAATCAACCACCCATTGGTTAGTAGAAAACCAAATTTAGTGACATAAGGATTTATTTAGGATTATAGATTATAGATGAAATAGAAGACATACGAAAGTGCTAAACTGGGAAATCACACAATGATTCAATCCTGGATAGTGGCCCGCTCTGAAAACACTATAGTAGGATAGCAGATAGCAGGATGATCACTATTTCAGATATTATAATACAAACTAAATAAATACTCAAAAATAAAAAAATTACCCAAAAAAGCCAAAATTAAAGAAATTCATAAGAAATAAGTCATACTCTAAACAATCACCATCAATCTAGGAGCAAAAAGAACATGGGAATGAAGTCAAAATGAAAGATGATGGTGAAATTAATAGAAAAAAATAAGAAAACTTCAAATTAAAAATTAGGAAAGTGTGAACTGTGAATTATGAAGGAAGAGAAACAGACCTGTGATGTGTGAAGGAAGAAGAAAGAGCAGAACACAGAAAAAAAGAAAATAGATTTAGAAAGTGTGAAGGAAGAAGAAAGAACAGAATACACACACAAAAGACAGCTGTGAGCCATGAGGTGTAAATAGAGACTGAGCTCTGATGTGTGAGCAGAGACCAAAGGAAGAACAGAGACCTATGGGCAGTGGGTCAGCGATTTGAAACATCAGGGTTGGCTGAAAACAGATGCTGCCTAGCAAACAGTGGGTCATTGGGTCAGACAACAGAATTCAAAACAAAGGTAGCTTTTTGCGTGAATGACTGAGGAAAGAAGGGTTTCAAACCCTCTAATATTTCTCTAGCCAAAAATGCATTAGAAATTGTGAGACTACCTATAAACAATTTGGTTTGAAACTCAAAAGTTGAGGGCATAGTGACTGCAATGTTGGATTATCTTGATGATGTTGTCATGTGTATAAAGATAATCGAAGTCAAGATGATCACCTCCAAAACTCCTATATCCACAATTAAAAGCCACTAAACCCAATAAACTACAACCACAGATGCTGAAGAACAAATCACACCATTTTGGCTTTGCCAGCTCACTAAATGCAAGAATGTCTCTAGGCTCAAACTCAAAAGAGTTACTGTTAACAGCTCCCAAAATGCACTAATAGAACCAAAATCACACCAAGCTGGCCAAAATCACACCAAGCTGGCCAAAATCACATCTTAGAACATGACATGCCTGGTTGCCCTTCTCTGGTTGGCAGTGATACTCTTGATTGCCTGAAACCCTACCCATTACATTCTAAAATGTCGCCCAATACATCAGGCATAAAATCTCAAACCAAGATCACCCCCCCAAAAAAAGGAAACACAAAGTTGTGCTCTTTTTGGACCCTTGGGAAGGGTAGATCAGCTGATTTTGAGCAAGAAGCTAGTTTTGTTTTTTTTTTTCATATTTTTGGCCGATGAAGCTAGGATTTCAGTTTTTTAGGTTTTTTTAACCTGGCTCTAACTAGCATTTGATGCCTTGTCAGAGAAACTCAAGAGAAGAATATGAATAGGAATGACTAAGTCTAACTAGATGTTGTTAGTCTCCCTGTGTTCATATTTATATGGAAAAATAAATATCAGTGCACCTTATAGTACAAATGATAAAAACTATTAAATAAATATTCTCTATGTAAATATAGTAAAATAAAAACTATTTGATAGCATCTAATTAGTGTTATTTTTTTTTTCTTTTTCAAATTTTGAAACAAATGATAAAGATAATGGATAGTTATAATTCAATGGCTGAATCCATATAAATTACATTCTGTAAATAAGTTATTTGGTGTTGTGTCAAGTCTTTCACTGTTGTCATTTGATCTCTACACTATACAGAGTCACATGCACACATTTATTTGATCATTGGTGACAAGTGGATATCAATATGAATTAAGTTATTATTTATTACTATTATTAATTTATTATTATACAGTGTCATTTGGTTTCTAAAATGACAAGGAAATTTTTTACACAAATTTAGATGTGGAAATGATTGGTGGATAAAGTAGTTGCAATATTGGATTATCTTGATGATGTTGTCATGTGTATTTGCATGTGTTGATGTACTCTGAACAAATAAAAAATTACGTAGTATTAGCAATCAGCTGATCAGAACAGCCACATGAATTTTGTTTGACTAGTAAAGATTGTTGTAGATGGGAAGATGATTTACAAAGCAATATAAGAATATTAGTGTTGTAAATAACAAATATTTTATCTGTTATGATATCAGATCTTTTATCATATTTGTTATGATATTTGATCTTTTATCATTATCTGTTATGATATCAGATCTTTTATCATATTTGTTATGATATTTGATCTTTTATCATTTGTTATTATTTATCTTTTGTTTTAATTTATCTTTTTTCTTCTTTATCTTTAAGTCATAGTTTCCTTATTTTAGGGATTAGGTGCTTCCTTATAAAAGTATGATTAGAGAATGTAAAGAAAGTGAAATAAATCAATAAAATTCTTCTTTTTTCAACTTGGTATCAGAGCATCCCGATCTTGGGGGCTCTGCATCTGCTGCTCGCTACCGGCACTGTTCACGCGCGGGGCACTGTTCACGAGACTGTTCACGCAACACTGTTCATGAGTGCTGTTCATGCGACACTGTTCACAAATTACTGTTTGTTGGTACTGTTTTAGGAGATGGCTGAGGATAAATTCTCCCCACTGGGTCCCAATGATCTACCAAATGTGGCGGGTCCATATCGACTTGATGGTCGTAATTATCTACAATGGGCCTAGTACATCCGAAGAATTCTCAAAGGACGTTCGAGGTTGAGTCATATTGAAGGGGGAGGTCCGCCCCATAATGATTCAAAATTTGAGGCATGGGACAACGAAGATTCTCTTATTATGACCTAGATGTGGCATTCCATGGTGCCCGAAATAAGCCGGAATTATATGTTTTATGCCACTGCAAAAGAGATGTGGGATGACTTAAGCAAGAGCTTTTCATTAAAGGATGACGTTGCTGCCTGCTTCGATATTGAAAGCAGGATCTTCAATACAAAACAAGGGACCCTTTCTGTATCAGTGTATCACGGGATATTGAACAGACTATGGATCGAGTTGGACCAATACCAGAGTCTAGAGATGTGCAAAGAAGATGCCGCCAAATATTTCAAGGCTGTGGAGAGAGGAAGAATTTTCAAATTCCTCGACGGTCTGATTCCAGAATATGACCCTATTCGGGTACAAATCCTAGGGAAGGAGAGACTCCCCTCTCTATATGAAGTGTTTCATACTGTACGAGGTGAAGAGACTCGGAGATCGGTTATGCTTAATGGAGGAAGCTCCAACACAGGTTCTGCTATGACAACAGGGAAGGGACCCTATAAAGGGTCAACATATGGAGGAGGATCAGCCTCTAAAGGAGGGTCAACTTCTGGAGGAAAGCCACCAACTAAAGATAACCGTGGAGAGTACTGCTCACATTGTAAAAGGTCTGGTCATACCAAGGAGACATGTTACAAGCTTCATGGGAGAGACAAGGTCCTTGAATGCATGGAAACAAGGAACTACACATAAGTGGGTAAACCAAACAACCAAGCTTCATGGGAGAGACAAGGTCCTTGAATGCATGGAAACAAGGAACTACACATAAGTGGGTAAACCAAACAACCTCAGATCACGAGGAAACAGATCCACCAACTACCTAATCCCAACCTGAACCAGATATTAATGCCTGCAAGGAAGAGATTGATCGCCTTAGGATGCTGATTGAGTCCATGAGTAAGCCTTCTGGCACGTGTACCTTGTCCATGAAGGGTAAGAGTTCATTCAATACCTTTGGTCCTGTTTCTTAGGGAATTTGGATTCTTGATTCTGGAGCAACAGATCACATGACCCCCTTCCCTACACTCTTTGCCTCATATTCGAGATCGTCTGATAGGCAACTCATTACGGTTGCCAATGGAGATAATGTGCCCATAGTTGGCTCCGGAAGCATTCAAATAGAGCCCTCTCTTTTCCTACATGATGTTTTGCATGTCCCAAAATTGGCTAATAGCCTTATTTCTATACACAAGCTTATTAAAGACTTGAATTGCTCAGTAACATTTTTCCATTCTCGTTGTGTCTTGTAGGACCTTGCCACGGGGAAGACGATTTTAACTGCTAAAGAGCAGGGTGGGTTGTACTTCTTGGAGCAAAATCAAAAGCTACCGTCAAGCCAACAAGTAAAGTCAGACACTTGGGCTACCTCTCAAATATGGCTTCACCACAAACGACTTGGACATCCTCCATTTAGTCTTCTTAAGTCCTTATTCCCTTACTTGTTTACAGAAAAGTCTGTTGAGTCATTTAATTGTGATATTTGTCAGTTGTCAAAGCACCATCGTTCATCTTTTCCTGTTAGTGATGATAAAAGTTCCTCTCCGTTTGATTTAATACATTCTGATGTGTGGGGACCAATTGTGGAATCTATATCCGGTGCGAAATGGTTTGTGACCTTTATAGACGATTGTACCCGAGTAACATGGACATACCTTATGAAAAGTAAATTAGAGGTTTGTCAAATTTTTGTCAGTTTCTTCCGTCTTGTCCAAAATCAATTTGGTAAGTCCATCAAAAGAATTAGATCAGATAATGGCACAGAGTATGTAAATCATGAGTTCTCTAAATTTGTTTTTGATAATGGCATTATTCATGAGCTAACTTGTGTTAATACTCCTTAACAAAATGAGGTTGTAGAAAGGAAAAATCGTCATCTTCTTGAGGTTGCTAGAGCCCTTCTCTTCCAAATGTCTGTTCCCAATACCTACTGGGGAGAAGCTGTCCTAACTACCACATACCTCATTAATAGGTTACCCACTCGAGTTTTAAATGGTGTTAGTCCTATTGAATTCTTACTGTCACTTGTTCCCTCTTCTCCCCTAATGTCAAGTTTACCTTGTCGTGTATTTGGTTGTGTTGCCTTTGTGCATTCTCACAGTCCTCATCGTAGTAAGTTAGATCCTAGAGCCATCAAATGTGTCTTTGTTGGTTATCCCTCAAATAAAAAGGGGTACAAGTGTTATCATCCTCAAAGCCGTCGAGTCTTTGTCACTATGGATGTCACCTTTCATGAAACTGAGTCGTTTTTTGTTAGTCCTCGGCCTCAGGGGGAGGAAAACTTTAAAGTTGAGGGTGAGTCTTCTTTAGAGTCATTACCTTTCTTGTCTTTGCAGGATGCCCAAGGAACCAATGGTGAGGTCACAGATGAGATAGAAGAAGAAGAAACCCAAAATGAAGATAGAAAGGAAGATGAAGATAGGTTCTTTGGCAAAATATATAAAAGAAAGAAGAAACCCACTCTGGTCCCACAGCAAGAAAAGTCGTCTAACCCGGAGGTGAGTGTCCCTGAAAGTAACATTGAGGTGGTAAGTGTTAATAATGATATACCTATTGCCTTGAGAAAAGGGAAAAGGTCGTGTGTTCAATATCCTATTTCTCAATATGTTTGCACTAACCATCTCTCGATCCAACATCAAAGTTTTATTGCTGCCATTGACGCAACAGAAGTGCCTACCCCAATCCAGGAAGCTATGAGAGATGAACATTGGATTCTAGCCATGAAGGGGGAGATGAAGGCATTAGAAAAGAATTCAACCTGGGAGATCGTTGACAACCCAAAGACAAGAAGGCTGTAGGGTGCAGATGGATATTCACAGTGAAGTACAAGTTTGATGGGACAGTTGACCGGTACAAAGCAAGATTGGTGGCAAAAGGATACACCCAGACCTATGGGATAGACTATAAGGAGACATTTGCCCCCGTAGCAAAAATGAATACAGTACGAGTCATCCTTTCCCTGGCAGCCCATTTTGGCTGGGACTTGCAGCAGTTCGATGTTAAAAATGCATTCCTTCATGGAGATTTGGAAGAAGAGGTATACATGGAAATCCCCCCAGGATTTGAAACTCACCGTGGAGAAAACAAAGTGTGCCGACTAAAGAAGGCCTTATATGGCCTCAAGCTATCCCCTAGAGCATGGTTTGGGAGATTCACTCATGCAATGGTTTCCTTGGGATGCAAACAAAGCCAAGGTGATCACACTCTATTCATAAAGCATTCCCCTAAGGGTAAACTCACCATATTGTTGGTCTACGTAGATGATATGATCATTGTAGGAGATGATGAGGTGGAAAAACTAACCCTGAAGGAGAAACTAGCTACCCAATTCGAAATGAAAGAGTTAGGGAAGCTGAAGTATTTCCTTGGAATAGAAGTTGCATATTCTAGGAAAGGCATTTTTATCTCTCAAAGGAAGTATGTCCTTGACTTGCTCAAGGAAACAGGGAAGCTGGGATGTAGGACCTCGGGGGTTCCAATTGAACAAAATCACAAGATAGGAAGTGAAGAAAGTCCACCGGTGGAAAAGGGTCAGTATCAGAGATTAGTAGGAAAGTTAATTTACCTATCTCAGACTAGACCAGACATTGCCTATGCGGTCAGTGTTGTCAGCCAGTTTATGAATGACCCCCGAGAGAGACATATGCAGGCATTTGGTAGGATTCTCCAATACTTGAAGGCAAGTCCAGGGAAAGGCCTATTATTCAAAAGAGAAGGTTCCTTATCTATGGAGATTTATACTGATGCAGATTATGCAGGGTCAGTCACGGATAGAAAATCCACTTCTGGGTACTGCATGTTTTTGGGGGGAAATTTGGTGACTTGGAAAAGCAAGAAGCAGAAAGTAGTAGCCCGATCTAGTGCAGAAGTTGAGTTTCGAGCTATGGCTCAAGGTATATGTGAAGGACTGTGGATAAAGATCATTCTTGATGATCTCAAGATTAAGTTTGAGATTCCCATGAAGTTATTTTGTGACAACGAGTCAGCCATTAGCATTGCTCACAATCCAGTTCAACATGATAGGACCAAACACATTGAGGTCGACATGCACTTTATCAAAGAAAAGCTAGATAGTGGTCTTATTGTTACAACTCATGTTCCTACAGGTCTTCAAGTGGCTGATGTTTTTACTAAGGGGCTTCCTACTAGTAAATTCCAGGAGCTTATAGGCAATTTGGGAATGATTGATATTCATTTACCAACTTGAGGGGGAGTGTTGTAAATAACAGATATTTTATCTGTTATGATATAAGATCTTTTATCATATTTGTTATGATATTTGATCTTTTATCATTATCTGTTATGATATCATATCTTTTATCATATTTGTTATGATATTTGATCTTTTATCATTTGTTATTATTTATCTTTTGTTTTAATTTATCTTTTTTCTTCTTTATCTTTAAATCATAGTTTCCTTATTTTAGGGATTAGGTGCTCCCTTATAAAAGTATGATTAGAGAATGTAAAGAAAGTGAAATAAATCAATAAAATTCTTCTTTTTTCAACTATTAGTTTGCTTGGTTTATGTGTCAGACTGCTCAATGACAGTGAACAACAACAACCATGTATCTTGGTATTTAGATAGCATAGACTTTCTGGTTTTGTAAATCTTTGATGCATATACTTCCTTCAAAGTCGGTGTATTGTTTTGATCTGAGGCTTCTTTTAAGTCTGATGTTTTGTTTATATAATCTTAAATGCATTTACTTCTTTAGTATTTCTGAAGTATGGGGTTTTGTTTATTTGGTAAATGATTTTACTTCATTCAAAGTGTAGTGTTCTCTTTTGAATTAACTCTCAAATTTGCATCAAGGCAGCACTATACCAGACTGAGTTCCGGCCAGTTCCTCTAGAAGAATATATAAAAGTTGGTAATTCCATTTACAACAAAAGTATGGAACTTTCTAGAACAATCTCAAAAGCGGCTGACCTTGGTGGTAAAGATCCAGATCATGTTGTTGAACTATGTAATGAGGTTGGTGGTCTAGAGTCTTAGCTGCAACTTCTGAACCTTGTAATACTGAAAACTGAATAATTATGAAAAATTGATATTCTTTTCAGGTTGTTCAAGAGGGGCACTCAGTTTTAATATTTTGCTCTAGCCGGAAGGGTTGTGAATCAACTGCAAGGCACATTGCAAAGTTCCTTAAAAGCTTTACTGTTGATGTTAATGATTGTGAGTTTGCTGATATTACTTCTGCTATTAACTCCTTGGGAAAGTGCCCTGCTGGGTTGGACCCCATATTAGAGGAAACTCTTCCTTCTGGTGTTGCATTTCATCATGCCGGCCTAACGGTAACCTTCCATTCTTTCTTTTTGGTGTCATGGCTTCCACTAGCACTGTTATTACATACTTTTTTTTTTGGGTAGTAGAAGTTGATATTTGATTCCAGTTTATATAGATAATGAATATGTTATTTTTATTTAACCGACCTTCAAGGCCTAAGCCATTTTTTGCTGTTTCATAGGTTGAGGAACGAGAGATTGTTGAAACCTGTTATCGGAAGGGCCTTTTACGTGTTTTAACTGCCACATCAACCTTAGCAGCTGGGGTAAATCTGCCAGCTAGGAGGGTGATTTTCCGCCAACCTAGAATTGGTTGTGATTTTCTAGATGGGACGAGGTACAAACAGATGGCTGGTCGTGCGGGTCGAACTGGAATTGATACAAAGGGAGAAAGTGTAAGGCTTTTTTTTGTTATGCTTTCAACTATTATATGGTAGTGTCTATGTGGTTTTTCCAGGCTGCTAAGCTGATTGATTGGGGGGGGGGGGGGTGTTACTAAGCATAAGCATACGTGCTACTCTTTCTTTTTGTTATCCTTTTTTTGTTTTGAATTCTCTCTTTCTTGTACTTAACATATTTTTTTTCTCTTTCCCTCATTTTTCTTTTTTGCATTGATTTCATAGTTTATTTGGGCATATCTATGTCACATTGGCTGCTGTGTTGTTTTAATTAATTAGGTCTGAGTTGAGTGTTTTTTCTTCTTCTTTTTTTTTTACTTACACAGATACTTATCTGTAAACCAGAAGAAATAAAAAAAGTTACAGGACTTCTGAATGAAAGCTGTCCTCCATTACATTCCTGTTTATCAGAAGACATGAATGGAATGACCCATGCAATCTTAGAAGTAGTGGCTGGAGGAATTGTTCAAACTGCTAGTGATATTAACCGGTATGTTAGATGTACTCTTTTGAATTCTACAAAACCATTTCTAGACGTGGTGAAATCTGCACAAGAATCCCTTCGATGGTTGTGCCAAAGAAAATTTCTTGAATGGAATGAAGACACTAAACTCTACAGTACCACACCTCTTGGACGTGCATCTTTTGGCAGTTCTCTTTGTCCAGAAGAATCACTTGTAAGCGTTTCTCTCTATACGTTTATTCAGTGCCATTGCTTTTTTTCCACTTCTTAATCCACTCTGGGTTCATTGCAGTCTGGCTTTTCCTGTTTGTTTTTTGTTAAAATATATTAGACATGTGAAAAATGTGATGATTGGATATTTGACATGTTTATTGCGTGTACAGAATAGTTCCTTGTAATTTTGTTTTTATTTTTATTTCCTGTAATTATAATGATAGGATATTTATCTGTAAATACTAGGTTAAAACTAGTATATAAATGTGCTCTCACGCAATTATCATTAAAATAAAATATTCATTTTTCTAATATATTTTCAAGTTGGTATCAGACCTTTTGATTTGGGAGTCTGCTTCTGTGTGAAAATCCTTGGCTTGCCTACATCACAGCCATAGTAGCCATCTTCATTGTGGCAATCTTAGGCACTTTCATTCTGTTTGTTTCAGTCCTTGACAGTTGACACCTTCATTGTGTTAGTAATAGTATTTGCTCCTGCTATCAATAACACCATCGATACTATCATCGTTGATGCCAACCATGGTCACTCAGATTGGCGACCACAACCAGGGCTGCGCCACCCAAAGATTGGCTGGATCCCGAAGGATCACAACCATCTGACGCTGCACGTGCTCTCACACATGGATCTTGCAATGCTGTTCCTCTGGTGTGTGACATGCACGTGCCACCTTGCCAGAGCTTGTTTGTGATCCCATTGGTCTGATTTGACTTGTTGCCATTTGTACTACATGTTTTGCTTGTTTGCTGCCCTAGTCACAACCTTTAGAGGTGCTTCTCACCCATCCTCTTGTTCTTATTAAACCCTAAGTGCAAGTTTGTGCCCCTTTATTTTGGGTACTGTTTGGTGCTATAATGGCTGAAGATGGGCCCAAGTCCATTGTTCTGCCCAAGGAAAGTCTACCGATGTTGTTGAACTCCAACAACCTTCCAACATTTCCCTCCACTAACCATCTCAATGGTTGGAATTAACTTCATTGGGCTCAATTTGTTTGGAGAACCTTGAAGAGTAGGAGGCTCAACCTCATTGAGAAGGCTCCTGCAAATATTGGCCTTGACTTTGAAGCATGGGATGATGACAACTCCCTAATTATGACATGGTTATGGGACTCCATGGTTCTAGAGATAAGTCAGAACTACATGTTCTATTTAATACTTGGGAGATTTGGGACAACCTTTGCAAAACCTACTCTATGAAGGAGGATATCGCTACTTGCTATGAGTTGGAGTGCAATTGAGCAAAATCTTCAACATTAGGTAGGGGGACCTTTCAGTGACTGAATACTAAGAACATGAATGATACATCGGTGGAATTGGACTAGTATAGTACATGAACATGAATATGATCTGTAGCAAAGACTGTCTCATTAACTTCGGATACCAAGAGATCTTGGATCTTCAAATTTTTCTCTGGCCTGAATCTTAAGTATGACCTTGTTCGTGCTTAAGAACTTAGGCAAGGAGAAGCTACTATCCTTTTGGACATCTTCTACATTGTATGAGGGGAAGAGAGTTGTAGGGTGGTAATGATGAATGAGAAACCCATTTAGGGCTCAGCCTTGGCTTCTTGGCCCTGGCAGGGCTTCCAAATCTAGCACCTTGTCTTTTGGGTTTGGGAAGCCCCCTACTAAATTCAAACAAGAAGATCAATGGTGCACCCATTGTAGAAGGTTTGGCCACACTAATGGGACTTGCTTCAAACTTTATGGCAAGGATAAAGTCCTTAGTCATTCAGGGGGTTCAAAGGCCTTCCATAGAGACAAGTTTGTCAAACTATGTCAGACTCGGAAAGTACGAATAATGGACAACCAACACCTTTAGGCTCTTCAAACTATGTCGACCTCTCCATTATGTTTGTCTTTCTGCTGTCTTCTGTTTCTTTTCCTAAGACTATAGGTGAAACTCTAAATCACCTTGGTTGGAAGCAAGCAATGTTTAATGAGATGTGTGCACTTCAGAGCAGTTGTACTTGGGACCTTGTTCCCCTTCCTCTGGGCAAATCCCTGGTTGATTGCAGATGGGTTTTCACTGTTAAATTTGGCCCTGATGGCACGCTTGATCGCCTCACGGCACATTTGGTGGCCAAAGGTTATGCATAGGTATTCAAATTGGATTATCTTGACACTTTTTATCTAGTGCCTAAAATGTCTTCTGTCAAGTTATTGTTGTCCATAGTTGCTATTTGTCATTGGCCTTTATACCAACTTGATGTCAAGGATGCCTTTCTCCATGGCGATCTCTCTAAAGAATTTTATATGGAGCAACTTCCTGGCTTTGTTGCTCGTGGGGGAGTTTTCAGGATTAGTATGTTGTCTTTGCAAATCCCTATATGGACTAAATCCTCAAAGGAATGGTTTGGTTGATTTGGGGTCATGGTTCATCATATTGGCATGACTCAGGGTGAGGCTGACCATTTAGTCTTTTACTTTCATTCTGTTACAGCTGCTTAGTGGTTTATGTTTAAGATATTGTTATTATAGGTAGTGATCACCATGACATCACTCATTTAAAGCAGCACCTATGTCACCATTTTCAAACAAAAGATCTTGGTAGACTTTGTTACTTCTTGAGGATAGAGGTAGCACTAGCCAAGAGTGCTATTGTCATTTCCTAGAGGAAGTATGCAATGAATATTTTGGAAGAAACAGGACTGATGAATGCTAAGCTTGTTGACACGCCTATGGATCCCAGTTCCAAACTTTTACCAAATCAGGGGGAGCCCATTTTCAGATCTAGAGAAATACAGGTGATTGATTAGGAAGCTAAATTTCTCACCGTCACCCAAGCAAATATCTCCTTTGTAGTTAGTGTAGTGAGTTATCTTCTTAACTCTCCTTGAAGGTGTTGGAATATATTTGACATGTGACAAATATGATGATCGGACATTTGACGTGTATTGTGTGTACATAATATATCCCTTTAATTTTTGTTTCCATTTTTATTTCTTTTGATGACGATGGTAGGATTATTTCCTTGTAAATACTAGGTTAGAACTAGAACTAATATATATATGTTAATCTGATCCCATTCGTACAATTATCATAAAAAAATAATATTAATTTTTCCCATATATTTTTTGGATTGTCCATTGGAGACTTTAAAATATGGTTAAGTAATTTGATTGAAGAAGTATAATCAAGCTGTTATTGGCATTAACCCATACTGTTCTTGATTTCTTAGGTTGTGTTAGCTGATCTTTCAAGGGCAAGGGAAGGATTTGTCCTTGCATCTGACTTGCATTTAGTTTACTTGGTGACACCAATCAATGTTGATGTTCAGCCAGATTGGGAATTGTACTATGAGCGTTTTGTGAAATTGTCTCCACTTGACCAGGTTGGTTTTCGTTAAACAGAATTTCCTTTCTCTTTTTGGCAAAATATGTTATTAGACTTGCTTAGAGTTCATCAGATGTTTACTACCACCTATTTTAGGTTGCATACGTAATATGTCATTGATTTTTTCTGGAGGAAATACATTTATATTAGTAAGATAAACCAGAATTTATAAAGGGAACAATTTTTTTCTACAAAAATCATGGCATATTTGTAAGTATTATTAATTATGATATGCTTGCAGTCAGTTGGCAATCGAGTAGGTGTGACAGAACCATTCTTGATGTATATGGCACATGGCGCACCACTACGGGCTTCAAACAAGTCAAGAGATAATACAAGATCATTCCACAATCAGCGAAGAAATCAACATGGGATTTCCAATGCAAAGGCTAGCTATGATGATCAAACACTTCGTGTCTGTAGAAGATTCTATGTTGCTCTCATTTTGTCACTTCTAGTTCAGGTGCTTTTCTCTATTGCATTGACTCAAATATTTCTACTATTACTACTAATTTCTAAAAAGAATATTTCTAGAGAATAGAGAAGATAAAAGGAAGGAGAATAAAGAATCATTCTTGGTAGATGCCATAGGATGATAGGAGTCATAGGACTGCAACCAAACACAAGGCAAGGCAAAAAGTGCCAACACAAAGAGCTTTCCAATCTCTTTGCATGTCTAACTATTACTTATATCCCAAAGGAAATTCTAGCAATGGTTTTCCCTCGAAAAACCAAGCATTCCTCTCCAACTACAGTAACAACTAGAGCTGTCAAGATTGGTTTGGCCTGAGGGGTGGAAATAGGTCAGGTCGCTCGACAGGGGCCTATGGCCTAGCCTACATCAGGCCCAGGCTAGACCGGGCTTTTTTAGAAAATAAACCAGGCCAAGACTTTTATTAAAGCTTATTTAGTTAAAAATGTCAGACCCTAGGCCATTCAAAAAGCCTTTTAGGCCTAACAGGTCAGCCTATTTAAAAAAACATAAATAAATATTCATTGTTATTATTATTATTATTATTATTATTATTTTTGTTATTGTTATTATTATACTAAATTTGTATATTGGAATTGGAATACTTAGAGATTCTTGTAATTATGATTTTTAGTGCATGTTGCAGAGCCTCTGCCGTGCTTAGGTTTGGTTATATGTCTCTTGTTTCCTCTTCATCTTAACAGATCTGATATGTGATAGATCAATGTGTTATATTACAAAGCATTATCTCCTGTTATATTGATAGTCTAGTTCAAGTGCTTTTGTAATACTAGCAGTTGAAGAACTACTAATATAACAGGACTTCTAGTACATAGCTAGCTCCAATATTCATCTGTAACAAGCTATGAGATTTAGTATTAAAGGATTTCTGAATTGTGTGTCTAAACTAGATCAGACACAGCTCTGTATATATAATATATTTCCAATAAATACAAATAAATGTGAATGCTGATTCTAAGGCTAATCAGCTATTAATTAGGGATTCTACCACTAATTCTAACAAGTATTTTGGAATTGAGCGGGAGTGTTAGAATATTAAGACATCCTATGTTAGAGTACTTCTTTGTATGTTGTGAGTGCTATTGGGCTGGGCTAGTGGTGACTGCACTGAACTTGCACTATACCTACATTATTCACATAAATAGGCCAATAGGGGTATTAGGTCAGCATTAAGTATTTAGAGTCTCATCAGTAATTATTATTACTCTTTTGTGTTTCGTCTTCATCTCTCTTTTTCCCTTTCCATCTATTACCTGGAATTTCATTAGAGCTTATATTGATTCTTGCATAAATGTGATTTTATGTAGGAAACTCCTGTGGGTGAGGTTTGTGAAGCATTCAAAGTTGCCAGGGGAATGGTTCAAGCCTTGCAAGAGAATGCTGGTAGGTTTGCATCTATGGTTGCTGTGTTTTGCGAGAGACTTGGGTGGCATGATCTTGAAGGCTTAGTTGCTAAGTTTCAAAACCGTGTATCATTTGGAGTTAGAGCAGAGATTGTAGAACTTACCACCATTCCCTATGTTAAAGTAAGCACACTCAAGTTCTATGATAGCTTGACATACTCCATGATATAACTTCTATTGTTATTGGTTTGTACTAGTAATCTTATACCCTGTTTCTTTCATTCAATTTGCAGGGTTCTCGAGCCAGATCACTCTATAAAGCAGGTTTACGTACACCTCTTGCAATTGCTGAAGCATCCATTCCTGAGATAGTAAAAGCGCTTTTTGAATCTTCATCATGGGCCACAGAAGGTGATCTGTGGATTAAGTTGTCTGAATTGTTTTATGTTGGTTTAAGTTTGATATTTCGATCTAGGTTGGGATAATATTGATTATTCCTAGAAACTATATATGGTAAATATGGAACTAAAATAACTGGATTAACATTTTTTCTAAGTGAAAGCCCATTAGCAATGTAGTGTACTTTTAATCTGTTCAAGTTTATCTCTTTATGTACATTTTGCTTCTTAAATTCATTACATCAATCTTTTAACTTGAAGTCTGTGAAGCTGCTTTAGATTTTTCATATATTGAGAGTTGATTTTATTTCTTTGGAAGGTTCTGCACAAAGGGGCTTCCAATTTGGTATAGCAAAAAAGATAAAGAATGGTGCTCGCAAGATTGTTCTTGATAAAGCTGAGGAGGCAAGTAACGCTGCTCTCTCAGCCTTTAAGTCACTTGGGTTCAATGTCCCACAGTTTGCTCCACGCATATTATCTACTGCTGCTCATGATTCTATCAGGCAAGAAGCAGGAAGTACCTCTGGAAGTGACACAACTGACACTAGTCATAGTTTTGTTGATGCAGATCGCATTGATAATACTAATAAATTTACTTTAGATAAAGAAAGAGAAGACTTAATAAAATTATCTGTTAATGGTGCTCTTGCTTCTGAAGAAGGAAAATCAAGCAGCAGGATGATATGTAGCTTGTCCACTGTTCCAGTTGCAGGACCTAAAATGGATGAGCTCCATAGGACTTCTGACCATACCAAAAATCCAGACGTGACCACCCTCTCTGTTCAATTGCAGAAACCAAATGATAAATCTGGTGTACATGATGGGTGCCATGCTCATTGTACAGAGGAACAACATAAGAATGGAAATTTGGCTAGTGGTAATGCTGGTAGTTCCAGCCAGAAAGGTCCCATTAATGCAGTTAGTAGTCCTGGTGGGCTTGATTCATTTTTGGATCTATGGGACTCAATGCCAGAGTTCTACTTTGATATCCATTATATCAAACGATTGGAATTGCACTCTGCTGCCCCCTTCGAAATACATGGCATAGCCGTTTGTTGGGAAAACTCTCCTGTGTACTACGTTAATCTTCCCAGAGATATTCTGTTGTCTGACAGTAGAAAAGATGGCTGTTTATCCTTGAGTGCTTGCAGTCATAAGCAGAAAGTTTCATCTTCTAATTCTAAGCAAGATTTAGGGATTGCTAGATGTAGATGGAGCAAAATTAGTAAAATAATAGGAAAAAGAAATGTCAGAAAGTTCACCTGGAATTTGAAGATTCAGATTCAGGTGCTGAAAAGGCCTGCATTTTCAGTTCAGAGATTTGGTTGCTTGGACACACTTGGAAAAAGTATGGACCTTGAAGTTGTAGACAATTCTTACGTGTTATTGCCCCCTATACATGTTGAAGATGCTATTGATATGTGCATTGTGGCTTGGATTCTTTGGCCTGATGAAGAGAGTAGTTCTAGTCCTAACCTGGATAAGGTAATGTAAATACATAAATGTACAAACATGTTCACTTGTTTGGCATCAATTTGTGATGATTTGATAGTGTGTCTTACTAGTGTTAACAATTATGGTTGATAATATAGGAGGTAAAGAAGAGGTTATCCTCTGAGGATGCTGCAGTGGCCAATCAGAGTGGCAGGTGGAGGAATCAGATGCGAAGGGCTGCTCATAATGGTTGCTGCCGTCGGGTTGCTCAAATACGAGCATTATGTTCTGTACTTTGGAAATTACTTGTTTCTGAGGAACTTGTTGAAGTGCTTATGGGAATAGAAATCCCATTGGTAAGAATTTATGAAGCTTTGGTATACTCAAAGAAGAGTGGTATTGTGTTTGATGTCTATTTTACACTCAATTTTCTTTATATGCATGTTTGTATGTGTTAAAGTAAAATATAAATTCTAATATTGAATAATTTTTGGATTTACTTAGAACGCTCTCATCAATATGTGATGGATACATCTTAATCATTCACTTAACACAGCTTGGTCCATTCTCAAGGATTTTGTTTTTTTCTAACACCTGCAACATCCACAAAAAATTAAAAAGATTATATTAGATATAAAACCATATATGAGTCTTCACCTCACATGTTAAATTTTATCTTTTGTGAGGTTCTTGACGTGGTATTAGTCTCTATGACCAAGTGACCTAGGGTTTGATCCTTGGTACCTCTACACTACCAAATAGAAGTTGGGTTTCAGCTCAATGTAGCTGCCAGCTGGGGTTGTGCATTATCTATTATTCCAACCCAAAGGCTTTGGCATGAGGGAACATATTAGATATTAAATTGTGCATAAGTCACCTAACAGCTTAAGTTTTTGTGGAAGTTAGTTCCTGAACACGTTATTTGTTTATATTGCATATTGATATTTATGTAGACTAAATGTTTATTTATTGATGTAGTTTACCTTTAGTAAAGAATGTAAATATTGTATTATGTTTTAAACTTTATATATTTGGTGACATGTCATAAAAGGATTAGGTTAACTCTGTAAATCTTGACACCCAGCACTTAGAAATTCATTGTAGAAAGTGATTTTGATGATCTTTACTGCTAAACTATAAATACTTATATTGATATTGCATGGAAACTTCAATAAAAATGAAATTATACAAAAACAAATGTAATAAAATGGTTGATGTGGGCTTTTATTTGTAAAGTGTGTTGTATGTTAATTTTAAGACATTTGATAGAGCACAAAACAATTTTGGATTATTGTGGACATGATACAAACATATGAAAAAGTCATTTGATCTCTCTCTATATGTTATGCTGCACTTTTAATTTAATATTTGTGCTGAAAATATGAAGCAAGAAGGATGAGAAAGTGATCAGTTTAGGAAAAGAATCAAGAAAAAAGGAGGAAGTTTATTATTAGCTATACCAAGTTACCTTCTTGTTTACTTTTTATGTGCACAATTAATTTAAATGATTATATTAGAACTGAGAATACATTGGGCCAACTCAATCCGTATAGCTAGCTCTAGGGAGAGGACTGCCAAAGTCATTATAAGGGATACTTTGCCTTTATACCTAAGCTGATGTGGGATCTTAACAGGTTACTTGCTTGAATTATCTGATACTATTAACATTTCTACGTTAGGTGAATGTTCTTGCTGACATGGAGCTTTGGGGAATTGGTGTTGATTTGGAGAGATGCATCCAGGCTCGTAAATTGTTGGTTAAAAGGCTTAAGCATCTTGAGAAGGAAGCTTATAAATTGGCTGGAATGACATTTTCACTAAATATGCCAGCAGATATTGCAAAAGTGCTGTATGAACACTTGAAGCTGCCCATACCTGATGTGCGAAATAAGGGAAAACAACATCCGAGTACTGACAAGCACTGTTTGGATGCACTGAGGTATTAAACAACTTTCCCTTTCCCATTTGTAGCCGATAATTCATATTAAAAGATAATCTTTTTAATGTTTTTTTTATGCTTTGTTGTTCTGTTAGTAGGTCACTTTAGATTATAAATACAAGAGTAATAACATTGACCACTCCTAGGTTTGCAAATCAAAGTCCACACCTCTAGTTTCATATTGCACATAGATCTCCATTGTCTTTGATTTTTAACCTCTACAAAAGGATGTGTGGATGGAGGGGGTTTATAAGTACCGCAATCAGGCCTTATCCCAATAGATGGGTTGCTTACATGATCAGTTGTGCCATTAGGCTCTATCAAAAAACCATATTTTCTGCAACATAAATAACAAATGCACCAGCCAAAAGGAGAATGAATGGAGAAAACAGTGATCAACCTCACACTTGGTCATGCCAAACTATATTAAGGCAGAGCTAACACGTTCAAATTAGGCATGAGGAGGCTGATTCAAATCATAGAGAATGACAAAGCTGACTAACAAGGCGAGAGTCACTAGAAACAATAAAACTCGGAGGTTGGTCCATATAGTTCTTCCTGCAATTTGCTATGCAAGACATTTTTAATATCCAATTGGTAAAGAGACCAATAATGAATAGTAGCCAAGGCAAGAAAGAGATGAATAGAAGTGATTTTGGCCATAGGGGAAAATATGTCCCCGTAATCTAGACCAAAAATCTGCATATAACCTTTAGTTACCAAGCAAGCTTTGAAATGATTAGTATGACCATCAGGTCTGATCTTCATTGTATAAACCCAGTGACAGCCGACATTAGTCTTGTTAGGATTTAGGAAGTAATGGAACAAGTTCCCAACTGGAATGTTAAGTTGCCATTTGATCTAACATCACTTGGCACCAACTGGGATCAGTCATTGCTTCAGCTGTAGACTTGTAAATAGACACAGGATCCAAAGGAGAAATAAGGAGATAAATAGGCATAATTTAAAGTATAAGCACAGAGAGGATTAGGATTGCAAGAGGACCAAATACCTTTTTGTAACACAATTGGAAGTTCAGGTGTAGGTGATATAAGTGGAGGCACGGTTGGAGCAGGATATGAGGCTGGAGGATTAATGGAATCTGAGACTGCTATTGGGAAGCAAAGGAGGTCGAGTAGAAGCAATGATAGAGTTGGAACAAGAGGACTATTTGGAGGGTACGTTGTGAAATTGGCATCAAGAACATTGGAAGAGAAAGGACAAGTATAAAAAAAGTGACATCAATAGAGACAATATATCGTTGAAGTTGAACCTTTTGGAGATGTGAGTAGCCTAGGAAAATCATTTGAGAGATTTGACAAAGAATTTATCTTTACATGGAGTTAGGTCATGGACAAAACAGGTGCAACTAGAGACGCAGAGAGGAACAATATAAAGACCTTGTTGGTGATACAAGAGAGAGTTGGGAACATGATTGTGAGGAACAGAGGTAGGCATGCAGTTGATCAGATAACATGCCATGAGAAGCACATCACTTCAGAAGAGAAGAGGAACATTATGGTGAAGAAGGGTACGAGCGGTCCAAGTGCCAATTCTTTCTTTTGATTTTGCTGTGGTATGTAAGCACAAGTTGTTTGATGAATAATGCTCTGTGAAGTCATAAACAATTGAAACTGAGAAGACATATATTCACGTGCATTATTAGTGCGCAAAATTTTAATAGAGGAACCAAATTGATTATGAATTTCAGTCGAGAAACCTTGAAATATATTAAAAACACCATAACAATTTTTCATTAAGAATAACCAAGTACAGCAAAAAAAATCATCAATGACAGGATTGGGACCCCAAATATCAGAGTGAACCAAAGCAAAAAGTGACAAAGCTCTTCATTGACTCAATTACTATATATCTGAATACCTTATAGAAGGAATCTATCTGAATGTTGTGTGTAATATGTTCACACGAGTCTTTCATAATCACATATTAAGGTACTACAAAATCAGTCATAAATATATAAGAATAAAGCAAATCCCATGTTATAGTAACTGTATACCTAATTTCCGGCAACTGCTTCTTATATATTTATCATGTGTTAAATATGCTACCTAACAGATATAAAACATTTGGCTGTGCTTTCATATCATTAAGAAAATTAGTTGATAATGTAATTGTAGCTCTTTTATGTGATTTTGCATAATTTTCCTTTAACTTCTTGGTGGTCATAGGGAATATTAAAAGAGGGCAACAAAGAATTATGTTAGAAAGGATTGGTGCTATGCAACTTGAAATATGTTTGTGTGGTGGTTACTTACTGTCATCTCTGACAACTAACTTATGCTCACATTTTCTAGCAACGTTACAAAAATCTTCCCTATCATTTCTCTAGTTATTCATATATCTATGAAAAAAATATTCAATTTCCTTTTGAATATTCATTATATCTCCGAATAAATAAAATGTAGACATTCAGGATGAGTATATATTTACTATGCTGGAGGTTACACCAATGTTTTTATGATTGGTATTTAAAAGTTTTATAACTTTTCAGCTCTACTGATATGCGTTGTGTGCAACATGTAGGAATTTTACCTTTGTATTCTTTATTTGCAAACTGTGTTCTAGGAAATTTGATTATTATTTCAGGCATGAACATCCCATTGTTCCCGTCATTAAAGAACACCGAACAATGGCAAAGCTGTTGAACTCAACGTTAGGATCAATTTGTTCTCTGGCTAGGCTATCTGTAAGCACACAGAAGTATTCATTACATGGTCATTGGCTCCAGACATCCACGGCAACTGGTCGGCTTTCAATGGAGGAACCTAATCTTCAGGTTTGGGTTCTTTTATTAACATGTCTTCTTTTCTTTTTCTTTCAGTTAACTGCTATATTTAACGTTAGAAATATAATACTACTTCCGGTTTTATATATAAGAAACAATTACCTAATTCATCAAATCAATAAAAGTGGTTAGATTGGTTAATTTGTCATAAATTTTAATTTTATTCCAAGACTATCCATGACATTAAATGGTTTAAGAGGTGGTTATTCTTCAAAACATAGTTTTTCAACCAATGAGTATACCTTATTTTGTTGATAGCTTAATAAATGCACCCACTTTCATGGGAAAATGAGTGTATATCATTAATAGATTTCACAATTAATTAGGAGTAAAAAGGAAATTTAGCAATAAAGTAGTCCTATGTTTCTTATAATTAGGATCAAGAAAATGTTGCCTTTTGTTTCTTATATATAAGACCAGAGGTAGTATAAAGCAATTGTCTTCACCTAATAGCTTAAGCATTTGGGATTACTGGATCATGTCATGGTATCAAAGCCTCTGTATATAACCAAGTAGTCCAGAGTTTGATGCTTTGTGCTTTCATTTTTTTAAGAGTAAATTACAATCACACTTCTTGTGTTTTATGTAAATTGCGCCCAATACCCATCCGTTATTCGACATTACTTTTATCCCCTTATTGTAATGCCGTTAATGACCGTACCGTTAACCGAGGTGTATCGGGTGCAATTCGCAGAAAACATAGGGGTGCGAGTGTAATTTACTTAATAAATTATATATAGTATATTTATGTAAGTACTATATTAATAAAATTAATTAAATACTACCTTAATACTTGTGTTATCACCACTCTCATTAAAATTGGAATTCAACTTATAATTATAATTTTGTGCTTTAATTTTTTCACAATACAAATATAGAAATTGTAATTTTAAACCAAATTTAATTCAGTCGAATAGAAATTATGAAATAAATTATTTTTTATATATATATATATATATATATGCATTAATTTTTGTTATAGTTACTATTATGTAGTTATAATTTCTTAATATATATAAATTCAATTTAAAAATTATACTTTTAATATACATATATTATCATTACATTTATTAAATTCAATAAATACATTATATTTAATAAATATAATAATTAATACTATATAAGAAAAATATCAGTATATATATTTATATAAATATAAATATTATATTAAGAAAATTAACAAAGGAGTATCTGGCACAATTCCCAGGAAACAGTGGGTTCGAGTGTAATCATAGGCCCATTTTCTAGTAATAATGTCAATGGTGTTTGGGGGGAGGGGTACACGGTATTATACGTGGAAAACAATTAGGGAGGTTTTTGTACGGTCAAATAATGGAGGGTATCAAGCGCAATTCGCTAGAAACATAGAGAGTGCAAATGTAATTTACTTTTTTTCTAATAAAGAAAAGTTTAATTTCAACACAAGGTAGGTGGGTTTGTGGTTTGTGCATTGTCTACGCTTAGATCCCAGAGGGCTCTTGAATGAGGGGCATGCTAGAAATATAATGTAAATCATTCATGTGTCTTCACCTAATAGCTTAAACTTTTGAAAGTTGGTTTATTACATTTAATGTTATATACTGTCTTGTTGAGTGCTGCAGTGTGTTGAGCATGCGGTAGACTTCAAAATGAAAGAGGAGGAAAATGAAGGTGATGCTGATGAGAGTTATTGTAGAATTAATGCTCGCGATTTCTTTGTTCCTACTCAGGTGATAGGCTTTTGACTTTACTTCTTTGTTTCTTCTGTACTTGTGTTCTTTGTTTGCTGATATTGTAAAACAGGTTTTCCAATGTCACTGACAAAATGAAATATAGGAGTATATCTTTAAAAAGAATTTTAATGTTGTAAACATACTGCAAGACACCTACTGAGATTCTAGTCACATTTAACGCAGAACAAAACAAACTCTGTTGCTTGATCCCAAGCTCTGGTTTTAGAAGACACTAGCCTGATTGCAATTGGTCCTTGCATCCTAGAATACCCCTCCCGTGTCATGAACTTTTGAACAGAGGGAACCCTCCTTTACCTCCCAAGATTTTAAACTTTGTCTTCTGTTTTCTTTCTTTTCCACCCTATCTCTCTAACAAGGTGAAGAAAATTTCCCTTAAAGCTTTTTAACCAGAGGAAGGCAACTTTCCCTTTCTTTCCCTTCCTGTCATCAATATATCCCAGAGACAAGTCTCCTACAGAGAGTATTCACTGTCCACAAATTGCAAATAACTTCACACTCCTAATTACACAACCTACTATCACATAAATACTTCTAATACATAACTACCAGCAGTCATTTTCTACATATAACTGCCATCTGGCTGTTTCTAATGCAAAACTAACTACCAGCACTTATTTTCTACACATTGCTGTCATCCTAGAGTTTCTAATACTGTTTTCTAAAGCAGTTATTGTCTACACACAACTGTCATAACTGCCCCTAACTCAATTCCCATCACATTTCTTTCGTTTTGTAATCCATCACTCCCTCTGCTTTTTTTTTTTCTTTAATTTTCTTTGTAACTTTCTGGTCTTATGTGTTAAATATTTGGTGTACCTGTGGTCTATCCTCATTTATTTCTTTCAATTGCAGGACAACTGGTTATTGTTAACAGCAGATTATTCTCAGATAGAATTGAGATTGATGGCACACTTCTCCAAAGACTCTTCACTTGTTGAACTTCTCAGTAAGCCTGATGGTGATGTCTTTACAATGATAGCAGCAAGATGGACTGGGTGTCCTGAGGGTTCTGTGGGTTCTCAGGAGAGAGAGCAGACCAAAAGGATGGTGTACGGCATTCTTTATGGTATGGGTGTCAATAGCCTTGCAGAACAACTGGATTGCACTTCTGATGAAGCTGCTGAAAAGATTGCTAACTTCAAAAGCTCATTTCCCGGTGTTGCTTCCTGGCTTCGTGAAGCCGTTGCATCTTGTCGCAGTAATGGGTGAGGAGATCTTGTTCCACTCTTGCATATCCCAACTCAAATATCCCTTTTGCAGTGATACAATAACTAAGATATTCTTGCGGTAGTAAGCATTGGATACTGTTGTTTGGACAATTTAATTGATTATTTTGTGCCAGTGTTATGTCTTTCTTTCTACAAATTGATATTTTTTTGGTAGGATTTAAAATATTATCGTCTTTTTACAAATTGATATTTTTCTTGGTATTTAGAATTTTAATCACTTAATTTGTACACAAGTTGTTTCTTGTTTGTGATCTCTATATCTTTTTTTTTGTGGTGAATTTGTGATCTCTATATCTAACCATATTGAAAACTATGCTTATCAATGATAAAAGGTGATTTTATTATAGCACTGTGTTTATACATTCTTGTTAAACTTATGTTACTTTTGGGAATTGTGGATTCATTTCTATATGCACGATCCAGATATGTGGAGACTCTTAAGGGAAGAAAACGTTTTTTGTCAAAAATAAAATTTGGCAGCAGTACAGAAAAATCAAGAGCTCAGAGGCAAGCTGTAAATTCCATTTGTCAGGTATAGTATAATTTTCTTTCTCTTCCTGGTTGAGGATGATTATTTCAGAACATGTCACAGTATTGTTTGTGTTGTTTCCTCTCTCTCTACCCCTCCCAGGGATCTGCGGCTGACATAATTAAGATTGCAATGATAAGAATTTACTCTGCAATTGTCACTGGATTTGGTAGTCCGGATTCCAGTTCTTCACTAGCAACCAAGTTTCACATGCTTAAAGATCGTTGCCGGATTCTGTTACAGGTAAATTTTAGAGGATTTGTATTCTTCCTTTTGTTTGTTTATGTGTTTCACTACTTATATTGATTGTTAATAGGTACACGATGAATTAGTGTTGGAAGTTGATCCTTCTGTGATAAAAGAAACAGCCTTACTATTACAGACAAGCATGGAGAATGCGGTCTCACTTCTTGGTTTGTATTCCATAAACTATATTCTTTTGTGATTTTTTTTCTATTTGGGGGGAGGAGAAAATGGAGGTTTGGTAAAATGAATTGAAGTTCTCCTTGTATGGTGAAATAACATATTCAATATTTACATTTATGCTTCTGCAGTTCCTTTGCATGTCAAACTTAAGGTTGGAAGAACATGGGGATCTTTGGAGTCATTTACACCTGATAAATTCAAGGATGACGCTCTTGTGGCTGAATCCTGAAGCACAAAGGTTATTTTTTTCACGATCCAAGGATAAAGTATTTGATGATGTTGAGGATGCATTCTCCTTAACTGATTCTGAGATTTGGTATGGTGGGGAATTATCCGAATGCCCTAGGAAAGATTTATGACGATGAGGCTTATGGTGTATAGTATCTGGAGTCTTCGTCGAGTAAAAGACAAAAGGGTAATGTTTTTGTGCACACCCATATGCTGAAAAAGAGATAGAAGATAGCGAAGTAAATGATGTTACAAGTAATGTGATATGCGAAGAAAAAGATCGAGATGGGGTGTCAAATGAGTGTTTGTAATATTGAGGTGTTCATGTATTATTATTCAAAATAAAATGTGTTTCATGCCTAGCAAGTGACAGCATTGCTATAATTCATTAAATCATTTTTTTATAAGGATAGGAATACAAAATTTTTGTAGGGATTTGTATATATTCAAGTATCTGGTTGTAGGGCTGAGTTGGAAAGAAAAATGAACGTGATCTTCTCTCCCCATTGTATCATTCAAAGCTAATGTAAAGCGAATTTATTTTACATTTGTTTAGTGATTTATTGAATACATAAATCTCATTTCATTTCCTTTTTAGATAGTAGAATACAAAAATAATGCACATTCTAATAACACGCTCTATCTATTTTTAGTTTTCTAATAGACATAGGTAAATTTAGTGAAATAAACATTGACGTGCAAATTACAACACCCACCCCCGAACAACCATAAACACAGATTTTCACGTGAATGAAAAAAGCTTCTTCATATATCACATATTAGCACAATGTAATACATCACTAGTACATATAACATGCGTAAAACTGTAAAAGCAAACATGCTGACAACATTGGATAACATAATGCAAATACCATGATTCAGTTTTATAGCACATTTTATGCTATTAAAACTGCCTAATTATGCAACATCACAAATGGGACTCGTGTTTCTACTTGGGAACAAAGACAACATGATCCTGAGGGAGGAAGTGGCAGACAGGAACAGTTCCTGGTTGAACCTTAAGCACTTGGAAGGCCAAATGCTTGGGATTCCACTTTGATGTGTCAGTATGGCACACTGCAACTGCTTTGACCCTGCTTCCATCAGCACCCTCCAATGGGACAGAATAGGCTCTAGTGGTATCTGATTTGTGGCAATAAAAAACTGCATAAGGGTACTTCTCCTTGTGGCACACAACAACAGATTTGTTGTCCTCACCCAACAACTTCTTAACCCCTGGTGCCATTGTGTATTGCTGCAACTCACTCTCAGCTTTTTTTGTTGTCACTTCTGTGGAAACAGCATCAACATTGTTCCCAAGCTTGGAAGTGGCGAAATCAACCATGAACTCAAGTGAAGTCACACAACGCTTTTCCTCTCCCTTAATGCTAGGCCCTTCACACTCACTAATAGTGTTCTTCACAATTTCAGCCTCTTCTGACCCTTCCTTGATGGAGAACTTGTTTAATACATCATTCACCTTGTTTGATGAAAAGGGTATGGAATCAGCAAGTGATCGAGGCAAGAATTTGGCCTCAACATTTGAGGTGCGAGTGAAGTGCAAGTTCAATTTTGTTCCATGATGCAAGTCCTTTTCCAAGAAGAAGAGTGCCACATTGGGGTCATCGTGTAATTGGGTCTCGCTGGCTGCATAAACGTAATCAAATGGAGAATTTGGGCCCACTCCAACATGCACTGGCTTTCCCTTTGGTCCTGTGCGCACATTCACTCCACCGTCTCCACCACCAACATTAACATCAGTGCCACCTCCTTCTCCTGGGTATCCCTTTTCTACACCAACATTTACTCCACCTTTCCCTACTTCTACAGAGGTGTCTTTCTCATCCCTCCAATCTGCATAGTTTTCAGGTTTCACTTAAAAAAGAGTAATCCAAAATGAGTAATTATATTTGAATACTTTCATTTTATACACTCAATTAATTATTAGAGATACAGTTAGTTAGTTGGAACCTATATAAAAGTTAGCGTAATCATTTTGTTCTCACCCTTCTCATTATCAATATATTCTATTAGCAAATAGTAGAATATAATGATGATAAAAAGGGTGAATACAAAGTGACTACTCTAATCTTTGTATATGCTCCAACTAACTATAACATGGTATAGTAGAGATATAGTTAGTTGGAGCTTATATAAAGGCTAGAGTAATCACTATTTGCTCATCATTTTTATAGGTTTCAACTAATTATATATCTAATATTAATAATATCTTTTTTCTATCATATTATATTTATATTTTTTTTTTATTTTATCTCTATCTGTCATAGGTATTGAATAGGTTAACGGGTATCCAAGAATATTTTTTTGATCTGAAACACATTCAAATATGTTTTTGGTTTAATGTTTACCTTAATATCTAATTTATTTTATACACCCCAAAAAAAATTAATTTAGTTTTTATGGGTAATTATATTTACTATGGTTCTTATAGATTCTTACCACCATTATAATACCGTGGGAATTGTATGAAAAATTGTGAAATATAAGAATAGAGATAAAAATAGCTGTTAAGTATTGGTGAAAAAAAAGTCATTCGGCCATAATCCTAGTGAGTGTGATTTTACTTTTAATTTGACCGTTATGCTTTATTGTGTCATAAATACAACGGACTATACTTTCTTTCGAACACACTTCTACTGAGTAATAAAATTCATGTGGCATTTTGTTTGAGAATGTGATCCACTGAAAATGAGACGCACATATTTAATAAAATTCACATGAATTTCATCTGATTATAAAAAAAAGTGCAACTCAGTGATAATGTTAGTGATATTAGTATTTCTCTAAATGGTATACTAAAAAAGGTCCATAGCTAATATTTCTGTTTTATCTTATACAACAGGACTGGCCTATAGGCTATAGCACTCCTAGGTACGTGTTCTCGTATTCTCAACATACCCTGTCTATACATATTAAAACAGAATATTGTTGAGGTGCATAGTCCTGAAAAAGATTGAATTAACTAAAGTTAAAATAGTTGTGAAATGTTTTTAATTTTTAGATCCATTGTGCTAAATTATTGATAGAACTTGAAATTAATTAAGCAATCAAAAGTAATAATATTCTTCCATGCATATATAATGCCTACAAGAGTTGCCAATAGTCTGACCAGGGTGTAGCAAATCAGTGATGGCTTTCGGCATTGGTGTGGTGGGAAGCATGGACTTCCAGTAAAATTCTGGAGGTAATGCAGCATTGGTTGCCACAACAAGCTGCATTTCATAACACAACCTCTTCAGTTTCTCACATATGAACACAATCATTTTCACATGCAAATAAAGACTTAGAAGTTTACAGAGAAAAATAAAGGTTAAATTATTATTCATTTGATCCCTATAGATGTCATTATTTTAAGTTTTAGTTCTTAGACATGTGTATAAGTTAAATTTTAGTCCCCATTGCTAAGAGAAAACTTTCTAAAGGTATAAAACCGTTATACAAACTTTCGGGTCAGAGACGGATCTACTTGAGGAGTATTGGGGGCAGTTGCCCCCACTAGATTTTTATTTTTTCTCTAATATAATATATATGTATAGTTATAAATTGCCCTCATAACCTAAAGTATAGTTTAAAAAAATAATTTATAATATAAATAATGCCCCCACTAATTTATATATGTAAGTATTGCCTTCACAACTAAAAATTCCTGAATCCATCACTGTTTCTAGTAGTGATAAACCGTTACAAAAAAATTGTATAGACACTAAAACTTACCGTTTTCTCATATAAGAATTAAAATTTAAAATTGGATTAACTATAGGAATTAAATGAATAGTTTATCTATGAATAAATTAAACCACTACTATTTGAAGAAAAATGGATGGTGTGAAGAGGAGTAGGAGCTCACCATGAGAAAAGTAATAATGGGAAGAATGTGAAACTCCATATTTGGTATTTGGAGAATTGATCAAGTGAGGTTGAGAAGCAAAGTGGCTTGTAGCCTTTCTATATATAGTGGATGGTTTCTCAAGTAGCTTGCTTGAATAGTTGATTTAGCACCAATTATCAACCAGCTTTATTATGAACTTCAATTCATCTAAACTACCCGTGGCTCAACGAATTTTAGTTGCTTTTATGTGGGCAAGGGACGGATGAGAAGAGAAAAAGAGAGGGGAAGGAGAATTGATTAAAATCAGGTAAATTTAAAGAGTTTGGTTGAATATATGGCTCAAAGCAAGGGAAGAATTTACAAAGGAGTTTCATAACATGTATATTTCGTGACCCCAAATTTAGCTTCCTTATAGTTCTATTTCATTTATTATAAGAGATACTACAGATTTTTACTACGAAGAAGGTTATTTGGTGTGGTGAGAAGCATGTTATGTAATTTTGTGAGGCTAGTAGATTATTTATGAATAAAATATTGTGCACTCTTAGCTCTATTCAATTAACACTATTAAATCCTTTTAGAGATTAATTGGGCAACGTTAATCATTACAAAATGTTTTAGGTGTTATAATTATGAGGGTCAACCCAATCAAGCTTGAACTTTGAGGAGAAATCTTTTTAAAACTAATATAAGTAAAAAAAAAATATTAGAAGCTTTATAAAATATCTTTCAACAAGGTTTGAACTTTATTCACTAAAAAAAACACATCTTAATTATTATTACGCTAAATCAACTGATAATAAAAATTAGGCTTAAATGCAATTTTGGTCCCTCTATTTTACACAATTCGCAATTTTAGTCCCTCTATTTTAAAATAGAGACATTTAATCCCTCTATTTTGCACAATCTGCAATTTTAGTCCTCCTATTTTAAAATATAGACATTTAGTCCCTCCATTTTGTACAATTCGCAATTTTAGTCCCCATATTTTAAAATAAAGACATTTAATATCTCAATTTTGTAAAATCCATGATTTTTGTCCTTCCGTCAAATTAAAAGCGTTGACCATTAAGAGATTAACGTTGATTACGACGTGGTATGTGCTTCAGTGACGTGAAATTTGTTTAAAATAAATTATTAAGACTCGTGATTTTCATATTAGGACTTACGACTACTCTCGGCCATTAAAATAAATGGTTTTACCTTTTTTTAAAATATATTTTTCATCAATTATTCTACTTAGTATTTAGAATAATTAAAAAATAAACAAATAATTTTGTATCACATCACTATATTTGGGCCACGTCAAGGTTGACGTTAATATTTTAACATCAATGCTTTCAATTTGATGGAAGGACCAAAATTACGGATTTTACAAAATTGGAGGACTAAATGTCTCTATTTTAAAATAGAGGGACAAAAATTGCGGATTGTGCAAAATAGAGGGACTAAATGTCTTTATTTTAAAATAAGGGGACTAAAATTGCGGATTGTGTAAAATAGGGGGACCAAAATTGCATTTAAGCCTAAAAATTATATAAATACTAATGCTATTTTTTTTTTCTAGAATCCTAAAGCAAGAACTTGAATTGCCTTATGGTTGGGATTATTAATTTAGAAAATATTATATTTCGAAAATATATTTCGCGATTTAATTCCACCAATGTAGGTTTATCTATATTAGTCCACCATTCCATTTTCTATACCGAATCTTATACATCCTTTGCAACATTAGAATAAAAAAAAAAGAGAGGAGGGAGAGAAAAGAAAATCAGCAGGAAGAGGACATTGGATCACAGGGAACGCGTGATTATAATATTGGCTTAATTGCAGATTTTACCACCCAACTTTCATAATTTTGCGAATTTTACCACCCAAGTTTTAATTTTGTAAATTTTACCACTCAACTTTCATAATTTTGCGAATTTTACCACCCAAGTTTTAATTTTGCAAATTTTACCACCCAAGTTTTCAATTTTTGCACATTTTACCACCTAAGTTTTCAATTTTTGCACATTTTACCACCTTGATGTTTCACAATTTTTTTTTTTTTTTGAATTTTTTAACTTTTTTTTGGTAAAATATCAGAGTGGTAAAATGTGCAAAAATTGAAAACTTGGGTGGTAAAATTTGCAAAATTAAAACTTGGGTGGTAAAATTCGCAAAATTATGAAAGTTGGGTGGTAAAATTTGCAATTAAGCCTATAATATTTTCCTTAGTTAGTAGCTTTTTAGGCTTAAATATGAATTTAGTCTATATAAGTTCACGCTTTTTTAATTTTGGTTCATGTAAGTTTATTTTTTATTAGTTTCCGTAAGTTTGTGTTTTTCAATTTTGATCCTTGTAAATTTTTTTGTTCTTTTTTAGTTATGTAAGTTTGTATTTTTCCAATTAGAGTCCTTTAAAACATTAATTACAAGGACTAAAAATGAAAAAAATATAATCTTAAAATGACTAAAATTGAAAAAACGTAAACTTACAAGAACTAAAAATGAACAAAAAAATTTACAGGGACTAAAATTGAAAAAACGTGAACTTATATGGACTAAAAATGAAAAAGTAAACTTACAAGGACCAAAGTTAAAAAAGTGCAAATTTACATGACTAAATTCATATTTAAGCCAGCTTTCTAATATTCAATTACATTGGATGCGTATAAGCATGGTCAACAACGGTGGACAATTCGAGGTCTCAAGGGAAACATGAAATCTTCAAATTTTCTTGTTGAGTTTATAACTTTAGGTTTTATTTTTATTAAGGCTTAGATGTTTTAATTCTTGAAAATATAATGTATTTAATTTTTAGCTCCTCTAAAGTTCTGTTTTGAATTTTTCATTTCTACAATAGGTTGAGGTCAAGTTCTTCTAAAGATGAAGTTCTAATGATAGTAAATGGTCGAGAAATAAATTTTAAGTATTATGAACTTTTAAGTTGTTATTGATTTAATTTGAGAATGCGATTAAAAATATGAGACTTATCATCATATTATAAGTAGTTAATTTAAAATCAAATTATATCAATTGACTTCTTATATCAATTGCTCCTTGTATCAACTTTTTTTCATTTTGAGTTGTAATTTTGTTCTCAAATTACTTAAGTCACTTCTCAAATAAGTAGACCCACAAAATCATTTATGATAATAAGTGTTCAAACATAAAGAGTTTGCGATTCCCACATCCTACCAGTAGTACTAATCCTGTTTATACATTTAAAATAACAGGCCTTATACCCAAAATAACGGGCATTGCATGCGTGTACTAATCCTATAAGACACAAATAACAAACCCTATAGCTAATAACATGTGCTTATAGAAAAAAAAAAAAAAAAAAAACTTGTTTATACACCCGAAATAACTATGCATACCCCCCCAAAAAAAATACCAAACTGATTCCCACATCATGCACTTCCTGCACATTTTCCCTTCAACTAATAAATTGTGCATTTACAAAAAATAAAAATTGTTTATACATTCAAAATAACAGCCTATAATTATATACCTAAAAAACACCAAATGAACTGTTCCCTAAAAGTCCCTATGATAAAGGTGAATTATTCCATAACAACAATCTTACTTGCTCTACTATTTTTTTTTTTTTTTTTTACATTGATTCTCTGCACTCTTCTTTGTGTTTCTTGATTTATTGGAAGATACATCTGGCATGTGTGTATTCGGTAGTGTTCGTTGTGATAAAAACGAGGATGACAAATTAGAAATTTGCACAGGTTATGTAGCAAACAAATAAGAAATTAGAAGAAAAAAATAGAGGAATATACCTGAATAGTGATTGCAAATTGTATTGAATCTGTCTGTGATTGGAAGGTTATGAAACAGAGACATCATTTTGCATAGCTTGAGGGTTCCTACTAGGTTGTGAAATCGGAGGATTCCCAATATTTTCTGACAAAAACAACTTACAGAATATTAGATGTATATAAAAAGAGTATTCAGAATAATAGTATACACAAAATATGTACAAACCTGTTTTTTTCTGTTTCTTCATTGTTGCCCTTTGATAAGTCCTATAATTGTGAAGAAACTCTCTACAAATGGAACACCTAATGGTGTTTGATCTTCTTACTTCTTGGGTTCCTAATGGTCCCTTAACATAATTTTTCCTCCTAGCCTTCCTAAGCCTTTTTGGTAGGCATTTTAGAATATGATGATCAATTTGGGAATAACCTCCTGTGTTGTTAACATCAATCTCAGGCATAGGATGAATTATTTCAATATAATCAAGTAAGCACATTGAAGTTGAACAGGCTTGGTCACAAGAATTCTCCATATTCCCTTTCTCAGCTATACAGGCATATCTATGTTTGCATGGCAATCTAGTTAGCTGCTAATAATTATCCCCCCACACCTTTTCTCTTAGATTGACAAGAAATGATGTGTGTGTGACCATCTTTAACCTGAAATTCATCTCTGTCAACATATGTCACTCCATAAAATCTCTTATCTTGCATTGTTTTATCCAAAATCTTCCTCACTTTAGGAGACACAAGTTACTAACATGCACATGCCTTCTCATACCTTTTCTGGAAATGTTACCATCAACCTACAAAAAATAAACTAAAACACAGACATGATAGTATTCTTCTTATGATCACCTAACCATTGAAATCTTCACAAACATTGGTAGCAACATGATCACTCTTGCAAAGAGGATCAATATTGTGTATGGCCCACAAATACTTTGGCCTTTCTTGAGAAAGTAACCAATTTACAACTTCATTATTAGCCTTTCTTATAGTAGAAGTTGCTTTCTCAAACATAAACTTATTATATGTCATTGCATATGCTCAGAAATGAGATGTTAGCATTAAAGATCTAAATCTCACTTTAAAATGATTTAACATGTGATTACAACAAAACCTACACAACAATACAACAAAGACCATAAATCAAATACCTAATATAATAGGTAAAAAAAAAAGGCAAGAACCACATCTATATATACCATGCTTACTTATAGGGTCGGTCCTGACATTTTATGGGCCCGGAGCAAAACAATAAAATAAAGCCCCTATATATAAGTATTTTAAAATATAAATATAAATTATATATAAAAAAAAGTAGGACATATAATTTCATTAAAAAATATGTTTTATTAATTAAGTGAATAACATAGTTTTAAAAAATTTAAATAAAATGAATTACATTTTTCATTCAATTTATCCCTAGGCTATCGTCAGTCATTAACAAAATATCATTGTCTCATATTAAACTTACATGCATTTTTTTATGTTTATTAATATACTTACTTTTAGTTTTAATTAGCATTTTAGTCTGTAGTATTTTCGTCTATGTGTTACAGAAGATAAACGATTATTATTATTATTATTATTATTATTATTATTATTATTATTATTATTATTATTCATAATAAATAAATATTTTTAAAATTTTAAATTATGTTATTATTAAAATTAATAATAAATATTCTTAAAAAAGTCCATAATAAATAATTTTTTAAAAATATAAAAATTATATTTTAGATTTATAATAAATAATTTAAATTGTAATATAATGTTATTTTTAAATTGAAACGAATAGGCGATTAAGAAACTTAAGTATATATAAAAAACATAAATGGAGAGTAGTTTGAGATTATTGATAGAGATATTTTTTGTCCAATTGTAGAGAATGTGTGTGAAATGCACTTGCCAAAGATAGGAAAAAATAAGTGTTACAAATCTCTATTTGAGAGAGTGAGGAGAGTGAAAGTTTTATTATTCAAGTTAGGGATTTTAATTTATAGTATAGAAGTAGACTCCTTTATAGTTTGAAATTTAGTTTGTGTTTTTTTATCTTGTTAATAAAACAAACACTTTAAATTTATATACATGTTGATATGTTACGGTGAGAAAAAAATCCATTTAACATAAATTTATAAATGTAATGCATTAAGAAAAAATTAACAACTAAGATATCAGTACTTTATAATCATATGTTATATTTTAATTTAGATATAAAGAAAGAGATATGATAAAAAAAATTAATCAATTTATAAAAATAATATACAAAACAACATTAAAAAATTACCGTATAACTATATAAAAGAATATATTTTGGGCGGTCGCACCATTTGCCATCCCAGGCCGGCCCTGCACTTATGTTTTGCGTAGGGAAAAATCTTACTAGTAACTTCGGTTAGACACTGAAAATGCATATAAAGACATTAAAAACAGTAATAATGACAGTACATTAAAAAAATAGAGAAAAAGACCATATACTGATAGTGTAAAATATTTTACACAGTCATCAAATCATAATTCACCATATATGATAAGTTTGTTGACACCATATATGATAAGTTTGTTGACTTTTACAATAATTATCTTAAAAGTCATTCAAATGATGATTTGTGATTGGATAACAGTGTAAAACTATTTTACACTGTCAGTGCATAGCCATTAAACTTTAAAAAATAATACATTAATATTTACGTACCTTTTGCATGTTTGACTTGATAGTTAGACAATCATCCTTCCATTTAGGTACAGATTGGATTGCTTCACATAAAAAGGTAGTGCATGTTTTAAGTTGCAAAATTTGTTATATTCAGCTCTTGTTAAGGCACAAGTAAGAGTATACCTAGCCTTGTTATTGAGCTGAAGGGTGTTGTAATCTTCTTGAGTCTAATGAGCTTTTAGTATATGGAGATATTTGAATTAAAATAGAGTATTAGAGGTGTGGACCCCACACTAATCTTTGAATTTCTCTTTCTCCTCTTATCCCCTCTATTTTCACTCTAACTCCACTCTACCAAAGGAAAGGCTAAGAAAAAGTAACAAGTAAAATGTATAGCAAAACAAATTGACACACACATATATAATACTTAAATATTTTTTTTAAAATTTCTGTAAATATATTAACTTTTGTTTTTGGTTAATATAATTTTTTTTGCATTTATGATTTCTGTAATGTTTAAGTTTTTTTTTTTCTTCTTTTCATTAGTTAGAAGAATGTTTGCATTGCTTTGTCTGAAATTGTTATGTAAATAACCTATTAGGGTTGGCTTAGTGGTGAGATTGGAGTAGATACATGAATACTTAGATTTGATCTTCATGTTGCCATTATACAAATTCAAAAAATAAATAAAAAAATTGTCAAGTTAGCAATTTTTGTAACATGATATTGTCTTGTAGCAACACTTAAGTCATGCAAGCATTTTTGTAAATAATTAAGACTTAATTAACGGGAAAGGCAAAAAATAAAAGATTTAGACATCTAGCTAGTTTAGGAATCACAAATAGAAAAAGAAAATAATAAACTAAATATGAAAATTAGTATATTTTGTATTGATGAAAAGGATATTTAAACCTAAATATAATAATGGCATTTAAATTTGTGGTTACTAATATGACAAAACAAATAATAGCATGTGTAACAATATACATTTAAGAAGAACATGAAAGGATACAAATGCAAATATGCAACGCTGGAAAGAAAGGGAAAAAAATCCTTGGGATAAAGGATTCTCTGCAGTCAGAGAGACACAAGCAAACTTTAATCTTAACCCTTAGATTTATTTTTCAATCTTTATAAATTTCATAAAATATAAGGATAAAAAAAAATTACAGCCATTAGATCATGAGACAGCATGATGAATGTGTGAATGTGTGACTGGATGGAATCTAGATCCAAATCGTTGCTAGTGTTGTAGGAATCACTTATTGTGGTTCTCGTTAACTATGACAATTCAAACAACAAAAAGTAAACCTATAGGGTTGGTACAGTGATGTAAGGCCTCACTGCATTCAACGATCTATTTAACGGAAGAACAAACCTGTGTTCGATTTTCTCCGTGTGCAAAATTCCGTTGGACCAACGGCAGCCATATACCACAAGTGGAATTAGTCTCTGACGCAGTAAATTAAGAAACACCCGTGATCTCTTATCCAAGATAAAACAAAAAAAAAAAAGTAGCACCTCATGTCTACATTACATCCTACCCTCCTAATTATCGCCTAGCCGAACTCCCTGGTTCCTATGTTAACTCATTTTAGAAACTACTAATATAATACATTAAATACTAAATTCTTAGGAGGTTCAAGCTCAACAAATGTCATTTAATGGCCACCTTAGTAGCTAACATTCATTTTTATCAATTTAAAGGGACGTACGCTAAACATTAACTCGATATATACATCCAGAAGGGGCCACAAGTTGTCACCATATAAGAAATAAATTAATATCGAGTTATCCTGAATTGTGTCGCTTAGTACTCAATACTATGTTATAATTGAACTTTATTACGAATTAAATTGTAAACCATCAATTGATTCAATTCGGTGAGTTAAGGAATGAAAAGCAAGTGGCTTGCATCTACCACTATTGATATTAGTGGAAAAGTCTAATTTTCTACGATGCAGTGAATTAAGAGCTGGAACATTTTTAGGCTTAAATGCAATTTTGGTCCCTCTATTTTACACAATCTGCAATTTTAGTCCCTCTATTTTAAAATAGAGACATTTAGTCCCTCTATTTTACACAATCCGCAATTTTAGTCCCCCTATTTTAAAATATAGATATTTAGTCCCTCCATTTTGCATAATTCGCAATTTTAGTCCCCATATTTTAAAATAAAGACATTTAATCCCTCAATTTTGTAAAATCCGTGATTTTTGTCCTTTCGTCAAATTAAAAGCGTTGATCATTAAGAGATTAACGTTGACTACGATGTGGTATGTGCTTTAGTGACGTGGAATTTGTTTAAAATAAATTATTAAGACTTGTGATTCTCATATCAGGACTTACGACTACTCTCGACCATTAAAATAAATGATTTTACCTTTTTTTAAATATATTTTTCATCAATTATTCTACTCAGTATTTAGAATAATTAAAAACTAAACAAATAAATTTGTATAACATCACTATATTTGGGCCACGTCAAGGTTGACGTTAATCTTTTAATGGTCAATGCTTTCAATTTGATGGAATGACTAAAATTATGAATTTTACAAAATTGGAAGACTAAATGTCTCTTTTTTAAAATAGAGGGACCAAAATTGTGGATTTTACAAAATTGGGGGACTAAATGTCTCTATTTTAAAATAGAGGGACCAAAATTGCGGATTGTGCAAAATAGAGGGACTAAATGTCTTTATTTTAAAATAGGGGGACTAAAATTACGGATTGTGCAAAATAGGGGGACCAAAATTGCATTTAAGCCACATTTTTATTGATGGGATAAATATAAAAATTAAAATTAAATTATAAATTTAAAATTAATATATTAAATTTAATCAATGATTAAAATATTTATAATAATTGATCATGTATTACAAAAAAAATTACAATTATATAAATTAAATAAAAGATATAAGACTATAATAGAAAAGAAAATATTACAAAATTATGGAAATTTGATAATTGTATACTTTTTAGAAAGTATATCCATCTTGAATAATAAGAGAGAGAAAATGTAAGATGTAATGAGAGAAGTAATAAGAAAAGAGAGACTAAAATAAAAATAAAATAAAATAGAGAAGTTATAAGAAATAAAAGTGCATAAAATCATCATTGAAAATTATATACATAGTTCATATGTGGTTTTTTTTTGGGCTTAATTACCAAATTGGTCCCCAAATTTTAAAAAGAGACAATTTGGTCCCCAAATTTTTAAAAATGCATCAATTTGGTCCTTTCTGTCCAATTAGAGTTGGTGTCGTTAATAATTTGGGACCAAATTGACGCCGTTAAAGGCTAAATTATCCCAATAAGCAAGAAGACTAGACAAGCCTTGCTAATTTGCAGCATGTTTGGAAAACCGACTAAACCCCCTCAAATGTACGTTAGGTCCAAAAGTATCAAAGGAGATGCTTTTGTAAACCTGGGTTTGGAGTCTCCAAACATGCACTTGGTCCCAAATTATTAACAACGTTAATTCCAATTGAACGGAAATGATCAAATCGATGCATTTTTAAAAATTTAGGGACCAAATTGACCTGTTTTAAAATTTGGGGACCAAATTGAAGTATTTAAAATAATTTGGGGACCAATTTGGTAATTAAGCATTTTTTTCCTTCTTCTTAGGATAGCTTTATAAATAAATATGTATGCATGTACTTTTTTTTTCAGGGGGTGGTTGAATTTTTTCATAGTATAACCTTATAAATAAATATATATGTGTAATTTTTTTTTTGGGGGGAGAGGGAGCATGGCCAAAAGAGGCTCTGTCCCTGAATTAAAGTTTGAATTCTTATTAGAAAATATGTTTACATTCAAGGCTAAATGATACTTTTAATCCTTTATCTTTTTTTTTTTTTTGTTCAGTTTGATCCTTCATCTTTTGAAAAATTTATTTTAGTCCTTTATGTTTTGGAAAAAGTTCAAAATGATCATTTCATCAGTGCAAACACAACATTGTTAATATAATTAAGATAATGGTGATTTTTAGCCACCACTATAATATTTATAAATTTGAAAAACACAAGCACAGAGTATTTCACCCTATTCAAAATTGTAACAGAGAGAAATTTTAAGCTTGTTAGTTGCAGATGAAGTGAGAACGGGAGAGTCTAAGAATGGGTCGCAAACAAAGAGAAAAAGGAAATTAGGGGTTTTTAAAACCGAGCCAAAGGGATCCAATTGAGAAATTTGGGAAAAATGCGAATGAATTTGAAATTGGATTTTCTCTTCTTCCCCGCCACACCATCTCCCCAACCAAAGCCACTCACTGACATGGTTGCTGGTATAGATCTACCTCGCCGCGCCAGATCTGCTGGTACTGACATGGTGTGCTTCAACCACGTCAACTCCACCTCCCAAATTTCATATATGAATTAGATCTAAATCACAGCAGAAGGAAGCTGAGAGTGTTGTTAAGATTTGGTGTGGCTGATTCAAATCTGTTTAAGAGTGTTGTTCATATTGGGTGTGGCTAATTTAGATGCATTGAGAGTGTTGTTGAAAGGCAAGGATGGGAGGAGGGTGATTGTGAATGTAGGGAAGAGGGTTGCGTTTTTCAAATTTATAAATATTATAGTGGCGGCTAAAATTGCCACTATCTTAATTATATTAACGACGTTAAGTTTGCACTAGCGGAATGACCATTTTGAACCTTTTTTAAAACATAAAGGACCAAAATGAACTTTTTAAAAGATGAAGGACCAAATTGAACAAAAAAATAAGATAAAAACCAAAAAGGTCATTTAGCCTACATTTAATGTTTGACCATTCTTCGAACAAAATTGTCTCCAAAGAAACATATAGTGAAAAAAAAGCAAGTGGCTTGCAACCTTATATGTATTAAATGATTTCTCAAGTAGATTGCTTGAACAATAAATAACCACTGATGAACATCCAACTTATTAGTAACTTCAATTCAACTACCCTTGGTTATACCACTTTAGTTGCTTTCATGTGACCTGTGGAAGGGGAAAGAAAAAGAGAGGTGTTTAAAATTAGCAATATGTCTATTTTGGTTGAACATGGTGGCTCAAATGAAGGACAAAAAAACTATTAAAATGTGAAAGACTGATAAGAATTGTAGCTTAGGTAACACTAAATTATTTCTTAAACTATTTTTTTTATAGTAGACCACAAGTATTCATAGGAGACAATCTTGCTTGAGTCGAGTAGGATCACTATGGGCGGCAAAACTTTCTCTTTGAGTATTTAAAGTAGTTGTATACCCAAAACTAAAACTCAAGACCTTTGATTAAGCTAGAACAACCCTGCATCAGTTAATCCACACACTCGATATATAGTATTTCTGAAACTTATTGGACAGGCAAATTTTACAGTGAGCCTTTAAATAGGTGGTTCACCGGTGAACCAGTGCTTTTAATTAGTGAAATGCCAATTTTACCCCCATCTATCACCATTGGATATATAATTAAATAATTGAATGGTTCAGATTATAAAGCAATAACTAAATATTCATTTGATTTAAAATTATATTAAAATGAAATTATATGTTGAAAGACTATCTTAACTCTACATTAAACTGGAGACAGATATGAACATTGCCACTATAGGAAAGTGAACCCTGGCTGCAGAGGGCATTGGCCAACAATTGGAATCATCGAAGACAATTTTATCTATTTCACGTCCATCGACGCCTCACCGTCATTGATTCTCGACGCCAACACTCCCTCGTTCATCACATGGGAAGCCGCAATAACACCATAGGGACTGTGAAAGTCACCGCTATGGTCATCGTCGCCGCTAACTCCCGAGTCCAACCAACCCCCATGCGTTGCCACTTTGGTTTTGTGTGCAAGAGTTTCTAGATCTGAGTTTCGTGCGCTCGCAATTTGATTTTTTTCCTTGTTTGAGTTTCTAGATCTATTTGTGTATTCTGTTGTTGGTGAAGAAAGGGAAAAAAAAGAAATGGTGAAAGGGGAGAGAGATGAAGAATAGGATGAAAAAGATGATTGTCAGAAATTGCCATGGCGGAGGGCGTGGTTAACCGTAATGGTGGGTGTTGCCGGCAAACATTTAAAGTCTGTTCATGCAAATGAATATGGTTGTGGAAGAGATCCGAACTAATTTCCAATTCTGATTATGCTGGTTACTGGGGCGGATATGTTCGATTAGGATTTTTTTTTTGCTTTACTACATTTTATTTTAATTTTTAAAATTAAAAAGCATGAAGAAGGTCATCTCTGAATCGAAAATCCATAAGGAGGAATTGCAATTGCAAATGAAGTTTAAAAGCTGTAAAGAGATATGAACTAAGCTCTATTATTTGAACACAAATTTCCAATTTGCCATGGGTCGAACTACTGGGGAAGGCACACAAATTTCTAATTTGCTAGAACTCTTGAAAAACCATGAGAAGAGAAACGTCGGAAAGTGTGAGATGGGTCGAAAACAAAGGCACATTCATGAAATATTTGACATATTTTTAAACGGGGGCAAATTTTCCATTTGACAATATTTAAATAAAATTTTAATATATAATTGAAATAATGTTTAGCTATTGTAGCTCCTAATTTAGTAGTCCACCCGTGAACCACCTATTGTAGGGGTTCACGATAGAATTCGCCTATTGGACAATGTTAAAATGTAGCTAAAAGTGAAAAAGAAAAATAAAATATCTTTATATATGTCAATTATTATTTTGACAGCTTCTCATAATCGAGTTTCATAAGAGTCAGTTAGTCTATTCTAGTCCACCTTTCCATTTCCTACATCAAGCTACCACTTTTTTAATATTAGGAGGGAAAAAAGGAAGAATAAAGCAAGAGAAATGAAAAAGAACTTCACCATTGCACCTCTAATGTTTCTCTTTTGATTATTCTATTTTGTTGAGGTAAATAAGATATAATAATTCATATATAGTGTTATTTTTCACATAATGTTTAGTTAAGACTAGTTGTACCATATTTTATCATTTTTTTTATCGGCCAATGTTAGTTGTTAGTTTGTTAGTTTTTGTTAGTGGGAGGGATTCGAACCCACGACCTCTCCCTCCCCTTCTCCCTTCAACCACCAAGCCAACCTTATAACTCCATATTTATCATTTCTATTAGATCTTAATCTTTTTTAATTTGTAATTTAATTGATTTTATCTTTGATTAGAATGTTTAAATATGGTTTTAACCTTGTAAATAGGAAAATGTTCACTTTTTGTTTCTAAAAAAGAACTTCTTCTATAGGTCTTTTTTTATAAAAAAATATATATATTAGATGTGGCACTAATTTTCTTAAATGAAAGATCAAAAGAAGACAATTTTTTTAATCCCTCATTCCCTTCATCTCCATCATATTGCACTCCCTCGTCTCCTTTCTTAGGAATAGCCTCCAAATGTTCAGGGGATCCATGGATAAGTGCAGGTTGATCTGGGGGTCCATGTACAATTTCAAAATCAGCATCTATTCCGTGATCATAACATATATCAATCTTTTTGTTGTTTGCAAAGACACATTGATACAAAAAAAGAATATATGCATATCACTTATAATCTGATACAACCCATCTTCAAATGTTTTCCCAGGAATAACAAAATACTATCCCCATCATTATGAAAACCTATGCATCCATTGATTGAATCCTTAAGAATGAAATGAGACATATAGTCCTCCTCTATATACTCCCACAAACAAAACTCCCCACATAATATTCGAGCAAACCAACACCATTCTTAGCAAACCTTCCTTCATGGTGCAACACAAACGTTATCTCGAAAACCATCATACACAAACAAAAATACCCACTTCTAAACAACCAATAAAAATAAAAATAATTAAAAAAACACAACCCTCATTTCACGTTATACCAAAAATCCATCATTAGTGCAACACCAAAAATAGGGGGAATGGAAGCATTTTTAAGTGGTTTTGGGTAGCGAAAAAAAGTTTCCTTAGTTTTTGAAAACCCTAAGCTATACAAATGCAATCAATCTTTCAAATAAACCAAAAGATATTCAAATTTAGAAAATGGGTGTCAAGTTCATATTATGGGTTTCAAGTTCAGAAAACAAGTTTCACGAGAGCAAAAGAGGAAATGCAAAAGCATCTATATGGAACGAACTTCTTCAATCCATAAATACGCTCAACAATGTTTGTTTTCCTCTTCACCCAAAACCTTCACACTAATTCAACCACAATGAAGAAAATCATTTTCTCTTTGCAACACACTTTAACAGGAAATAAGACAAGGAAGAAAGGTGAAAGAGGAACGATAATATGTCACACGTCCCATCAACTTCATAAAAAAATTGTCAAACTAGTGCTGCTAATATGGATAAGTGAGGCTGACATAGATGACTCATGGAAGTCCAACTAGAAGAGAGACACCATGCCAACATGTCATTTAACTATGCACTGTTCATCCAATGATAGAGTTACTAACATAGGGTAATGGAAGGACTAACTTGACTGATGGAATACAATTTCAAGGACCATTTTGAAATGATCTATCTTTCAGGGACAAACTTGACAACACCTAAATCTTCCAAGGACAAATTTGGTGGTTTACTCATTAATATAAGGAGATGTACAACATGAGCATATTTCCATTTATCATCTATCAACCAATGGGCTTAAGGCCTCTTATTAGCATGTTTAGATTTGCTCAAGACTGATAGTGTATGTTGGAAGCCCTTATGTCTGAATTGAGGGTTGTTCATAAAACTTATGGTTGGAATCAAGTTCAAGTTTTTGAAATAGTGAGACCAAAAATAAGTAGTCTCACGATATAACTAGAAAGCACATATGGAACCTTCCACCCTCTCCCATGAATATGCGTGTAAAATGATCAAATAGGTGAGTTTCAGTTCAAAAAAATATATTTTAAGAGTTAAAAAAGATAATTCAATCACCTTTAAAAATGGATAAATCCACTAATATTGAACTAGACTACCAAGGATTGCTTCATTAGGTAGGTGAATTTGAAGAAGTTCCATTGAATAAAAGAAACCAAGTGGGAAGATCCTTTCCAACTTGAATATGATAATGAGAATATTCTACTCTAACTAACCAAGTCATCCAACCCCACTGTATTACAACAAATATCTTTGAAGAATTGACTTAGTTTAGTTAGTCTTTCCCATACATTTGTCTTTAATTCGCATACACATTATGGTAACAAAAAAAATGAAAACCAAGGGAAGCTCCCCATCTTTTGCTAAGGAGGCATCCTCTTATGTCTTTTAGTGTCTTAAGTATTTTCTTACAAATGGTTCATCGTTTGTACACACACAACACAACACCAACCACATATATAGATAATACTATATCTACATAAAACCACACTACTAAGAATACAAGTAGAGAAGTACACCAAACAATAGCAAACATACAATGAATCAAACATAGAAAGCAATTACACAACCAACATAAACTTTACTTGAAGCTGGAACAATTACTTGGTATCATAGGGGTCTCGCTTAACATAGGTCCCATAGCTCTTAGCGCCACTTCATAACACTTCCACTTTAAGTCCCTCTCTGTTCCTATTCTCGCTCAGTGGGAACGTAGCCTTTGTTCAAACCAAAGACGTACACTCTACACTAGACTAAAGTCTCACTAAGCAAACCTTTACTTAGCTTTCTAGAGCTCTTCTTGCTTAGCGACGTGACATAGAGTGAAAACTCATGCTTACTGGACTGATCTTTGCTTAACAAGAATGGTCCCTTGCTTAGTGCCACTTTAACTCCCTCTTTGTCCCTATTCTCACCCAACTTGTTTGATTCGGCTTTAACTTTTACATAGTTATCAAAAGTTAATGAAATAAAATTTTGTATATAGAAGAAACTTCAAAATTTAATTCTATCATGGTTGTTTTTGCTGTTATCTAGCTATTTTGGATTATATAAAACTAGAGTAAATTATACTAACTACCCCTGAGTTTTTGTAAAATTACACAAACTCTCCCAACTTTTATCTACTCCTACACTAACCCTCCTTAATTTTTGAAAAATATACATTGACACCCCCTTACACATTACACTAACCTCTTAATTGTTTGAAAAATAGCACACTTAAGGGAGGTTACTGTAAATGTTAAAAAAGTAAGAGGTGTTTATGTAAGTTCACGAAACCTCAAGAATGATTGGCGTAATTTACTCATAAAATTATAAACCAATTAGGACGAGTCTAAAAAAATATATATCAATATATTCAAGAGATTTAGCTTGTATTGATAGAATTAAATTTTCATTTGATTTAATTATTCAATGCGTGTATGTAAGAAGAACAAGGAGAGCTGTGCGATTCTGAATGAATGCACATCTGTGTGATTCTGAATGAATGCACACATATGTAATGGTTGTAGAAAATAATCAATGAATAAGTGATTTTTAGTTGTAAATTTTAAAATTTTAAATAATTAATAATTTGTTTTTAGTTTTTAATTTTTAATTTTATTTTTTAGTTTCAAAATAAATTTATTTTAAAAAATTTCTATTATATTAAAATTAGTTTAAGAATATATTTGTTTCAAAATTTATTTAACGTGGCATCATTGCTAAGCACCAAAATATAAAAATTGTTTATAATTCTTTCCGAACATTATTTGCCGATGACCCAACGAGAAACAAATACACGCTCAAAGCTTTAAAGTTTAAACTCTTTACAATCAGGGCATGGATGAACTGATATAAAGTTAAACTTTAATGGTGATGCACTAATAGTGTAAAATAGTTTTACACTGTCACCCAATCACAAATCACCGTTTAAATGATTTTTAAGATAATTTTGTAAAAGTCAATAAACTTACCATAAATGATGAATTGTGATTGGATGACCGTATAAAATAGTTTTACACTATGCATGATCCTTTTTCTCATAAAGTTATTATAGTTTAATTAGTTATTTTGAATTTGAATGCTAAATATGAGTATGCAGCTATATTAAATATTTGGCTTAATTATAATTTTTATCCTCAATTTTTTAATTTTTGACATATTTTACCTCCAACAAATTAATTTGGGACATTTTATCCCCAACTTTTTTAAAAAGTTGGAAATTTTACCCTCCATAATTTTGATGACGTGGCATGCTAAAATAATTATACTTTTTACTCCCAACTTTTTACTTTTTGACAAATTTTATTACTAACTTTTTCATTTTTGGCAAATTTTACTCATAACTTTTTACTGTTTGGTGAATTTTATCCCTATTTTTTATGTTTATATTAGTATGTCATGTTATCAAAACTGTGAAGGGTAAAATTTGTAATTTTTTTAAAAGTTGGAGATAAAATCTGTCAAATTAATTTATTGAAAGTAAAATCTGTCAAAATTTAAAAATTAAGGGTAAAAATTATAATTAAGCTTTAGAGAAAAACTTTATCTCCTGTAATAATATTATTAGACTCGAACAAAATTACTTTTGGTAAAAGATACACGCAATGTATAAAAAAAGAAGAAGTTTAAACTCTCTAAAGGCACTGCCTGCCTGTTTACCTTTGAAAATGACTAACAACTGTCGTTCTGCCCCTAATAAATTTTGAGTAGTTGTTTGTTATTTGATGCATGGAAGTATCCTATTAAATCAATACAATAAAAACTGAGACATGCTTTAAAAAGTTTGACGGTAGTACGTCAAATATATTTGCTACATATAACCATATGTATAAATTATGACTATATAAATCATAATATTAAAAATATATTTTAAAAGTTTAAATTTTATCCATGGTTAATAAAAAATTTAAAATATATTTTTAAAAGTTTATTATAAAAGTTAATAAATATACTTTACATGCATGACAGTTTGTAATTACATGACATTGTAAAAAAAAAAACTTTGTACTCTGTTCTAATTAAATTCATATATTAATAAATATATTTAAAAATAAATAATACCATAATAAATATAATATCGGTAAAATATTATCGATTAAGTTAAAAAAATTATTAATAATACATCTTTACTGAAAGAAATATAAATTTTAAACAACCATACATACATGCATACATATTTATGAAGAATATATATATATATATATATATATATATATATATATATATAAATTCACCTTCGTTGCCCATCTGTCCAAAAGTACTTATGACAAATTAAAGTCGTCGAAGCAGTGACGGTTGAAGTTATTAAAAATGTATGACAAAATTTGGTAGTCGGATGCTATTTGAACTTGCAACCGACCTTATCTGGAAACCGTTCTTTCTAGAATATTTTTAATAATTTTATAATGTTAATAAAAAATATTAAATATAAATAAATATTACATAGTAATTTTTTTTATTAATAAGAAATTAAGGAAAAATAGTTGAAAAATGTTATAAAAGAATTTAAAATTATGATCTTTTTTAAAATTATAATTATATCCAAGGACAGATTTTAAAAGAAGTTATATACACATTTAATTTTCCGTATAAAACTTTAAGTAGTTATATAATTTATTATCATAACTACGTGTATCAATATAGTCCTATACAACTGAGTCTCTTAATTATATTGAGAGAGAAGTTGTATTTGTTTTGGTGTGTATCTATATCGAATGAAGTTAATTTCTAAAAATAAAAACCGATTGGAGATATCTTTAATACATAAAAGAAATACAATTATGTGTGTTGAAGTGTAATTAATTATTTATGACCCATATCCTTAACCTGAATTTTAGATCCGTAAGATTATTTCTCAGCTATATAAATGCTGTGTGAGGCACTTTAGGATTCTCATTCTACAAGCCTCACTTTTTCAGTTTCTCTAATTCTCTCTCTACATCTTCACCAAGCATTTTTGGTTTCCAACATGGAGTTTCCTCTTCTATCCATCTTTGCTTTACTCAATGTGAGCTTCACTTTCCAAACTATATTGAAGCACGTGCTTATTATTTTTCCCACTTGTCTTCAACTTGTGCTTTCTTTTTTATTCATGAACCCCTAAAGCTAGCTTGATATCTTGTGATACTTATTTGAAACATTTTTGGATAATAATATGTTTATGTAGCTTTATTTATGCTAATGAAGGTTATATTATATATTTAATTTGCAGCTTGCAGTGGTGGCAACCCATGCAGCCTTGCCCCCTGAAGTTTACTGGAAGTCCAAGCTTCCCACTACTCCAATGCCAAAAGCCATTACAGATATCCTGCACCTTGGTCAGTTCATAAAGTAGCTATTAAAGTTCAAATTGTTTACGTTGTGTTCTTATAATGAGTCCTAACATCATTAGTCAAAAATAGTGATTTGGAATGACATTGTGACTAAAGCAATTGTTTTCAAACACTGATCCGTTTGTTACAGTATTTTTCGTAAAAAAAAATATACTTATTTTTTAAAAATAACTATTTTTTTTATATTTTTTATACTTTTTGTTTTAACTTTTCAAAATACTTAAAAGTTAAAAACAAACTAAAATTTAATTAAAATCAAAAGTTATATTAAACAACTTCTCATAAAATTAGCTATTTTTTTAAAAAAAATGATTTTTATGATTATAAATAAACATAAATTAAATTCTACTTCTTTTAAATCTCTAAAAAGTAATCACTAAATTATTTTATATCAGATTTTTTTTAATATATTACAAACTGGTCCTTAATAAGAAGTGATCTATTAAGGTAGTGGAGAAATATTAGTTACACATTTTTTTAATACTTTTTCTTGTTATTCTCTTAATATAAAAAATTATGTGAATCTTATTAAATATGTGAGTTTTATTCCTTATTTAATATACCTGATTTTAAATTTTAACTAATAGAATAAAATATATTAAAAAAAGGTGTTAGAAAATATATTGTTAATATTTTTTTCTCTGAGAAAAATAGAATACCTTGCACGTGATCTTAGGCACAAGAAAATAACTTGATATCGTTAGAGAAAATAATGCACGTGATCTTACACAAAAGAAAATCTAAGCACCTGATATTTTAATTAACAATTATCAGCAATCTAACCTCCAAAGGCGAAGGGTCAACTTAAAATTATATTAATTGGTACACTTTAGATTATCTCAATTTTCAAAGTCGCTTTTGTCTTCTGGATGATTATATTGTACGCTAGTTATGTATTCAAAATCCGGGTCGAAACCTGTCACGTCTTTCAAGTTATTGCAGTTCTGCAAGATCTTTAATAGATATCACAGTATTATTATAAGAGAAAATACGATATGTATACCGACACTTTAAAATATTTTTTATATAGCAATCTAATTACAAAATAATTTTTAATTGACTGATGCTGTAAATTTTTTTACAATAACAATGCATATAATCTCGTTATAAAAGGATTTGACTTACAAGATGCTGCGTGCATATAGAACATCCTCGCTCGCTATTGTAACTCCAAATTCTTACAACACAAAAAATTACAAAATTAACTATATATTATAAAGTAATTAATAATTATTATCATACATTCACTTTTTTTCATTTCCCTTTTTTTATTTCTCTTCCTTTCCCATCTTATTATTTATTATATTTATCACTTTTTCTCCCTCTTTTTTATTTTGATAAATAACTTGTTTTTATGGTAATATTTGTACATTTGTAGATTAGAATGGTAATTTTGAAAATGTAGAAATTAAATTAGTGATTTAAAAAATATAGGAACTAAATTTTGAAGGAATACATAATTCAGAAATTAAATACAGTGTTTTAAGAACCGGACCGGCCGGTCCGACCGAAATCCGGTACTCTAACCGGTTCGGTTCAATGAAAGGATCGGAAATATAGTTGATCCGGTACGACCTGGGTCGAACCGACCGGTTTTTTGAAAAAATCGGTGACCCAGCGGGTCACTGGTCGAACCGGTTGTAGTGTAATTTTTTTTTTGAAAAAAAAATGCTGAAATCATGTGTTTTAATTTTTTTTTAATTTTGTTTGTGTATAAAACTTATTTATAGACTTGTATTGTCATGACTATTGATTGTTATTTCTTATTTGGAATATTAAGTACTTTACAATGACAATAGTTTTAAATTTGGAGTGTTGAATGATTAAATTATGTTAGCTATATTATATTTTTAAATTTTTTTAATATATACCGAGTTAAACCGGTCCGACCAGTGACCTACCGATCCGACCAATAACCTATTAACCTAGTACCTCAATCGATTTGATGACCGATCCGATTTTTAAAATATTGATTAAATAGGCTGTTTAGCGTCTTTTTTTTTTCTTTCTTTTTTCTCTTTATCTTTCTCCTCTTTCCACTCATACACTCCCAAATTTGTGAGGTAAGAATATCACTGCTATGTAGAAACCGCACAATCAAATTCTGGCATTAACAATCTGAATTGCAGATCTGGCAGAAGACAAGAGCACCTCTGTGGCCGTAGGCAAAGGTGGCGTAAACGTTAATGCCGGTAAAACAAAGCCCGGAGGTACTTCGGTGAACGTAGGAAAAGGAGGAGTAAACGTAAACACAGGCAAAGGAAAGCCCAACAAGGGCACATCAGTGAACGTTGGGAAAGGCGGAGTGAACGTGCACACAGGCCCAAAGGGAAAGCCCGTGCACGTCGGAGTGGGCCCACACAATCCATTCGATTACAACTACGCAGCCAGCGAGACCCAGTTGCACGATGACCCCAACGTGGCACTCTTCTTCTTGGAAAAGGACTTGCACCACGGAACCAAATTGAACCTTCACTTCACTCACCACACCTCAAATGTTGATGACTCCACAATGTTCTTGCCTCGATTAGTTGCTGATTCCATACCCTTTTCATCAAACAAGGTGAATGACTTGTTTTTTTTTGTTGAAGATCTTACATCGATCAGTGGGGGACAACTCTCATCTTACAAGTCGGTTTTGTAGGATTGAGTTATATTCAAATCCACATTTCTAAGATTTTTTTTTTAATCGATCAAATGTTAGTCGTTAATTTGTTAGTTTTTGTTAACAAGGTGAATGACGTGTTAAACAAGTTCTCCGTCGAGGAAGGGTCAGAAGAGGCTCAAATTGTGAAGAACACCATTAGCGAGTGCGAAGGGCCTAGCATCAAGGGAGAGGAGAAGCGTTGCGTGACTTCACTCGAGTCCATGGTCGATTTCGCCACCTCCAAGCTCGGGAGCAACAATGTTGATGCTGTTTCCACGGAAGTGACAACAAAAAAAGAAAATGAATTGCAATTGCAGCAATACACAATGGCACCAGGGGTTAAGAAGCTGTTGGGTGAGGACAAATCTGTTGTTGTGTGCCACAAGGAGAAATACCCTTATGCAGTGTTTTATTGCCACAAATCAGATACTACTAGAGCCTACTCTGTCCCATTGGAGGGTGCTGATGGAAGCAGGGTCAAAGCAGTTGCAGTGTGCCACACTGACACATCAAAGTGGAACCCCAAGCATTTGGCCTTCCAAGTGCTTAAGGTTCAACCAGGAACTGTCCCTGTCTGCCACTTCCTCCCTCAGGATCATGTTGTCTTTGTTCCCAAGTAGAAATGTTGTTCCCTCCCAGAATATATAATTACTATAGCTCATGTTTCTTAAATTTGATCTTATCATAATACTGTACTTCATATATGTAAACATAGTTGGATCTAGCAACTATACTGTATGTTTTTTTAACATATGGTCAGTATAAGTTGCATGTGCCCATGATGCATTAGCACCATGCATGTATGTTTAATTTTAAACATAATAATATATGCTATACTGAGGCTTTCTCTCATTCAGTCTAATTAGATTATATCTGCTGCTTGATATCAAAATCAGGTTTTGTTTTACTTTGGATCTTATTCTTACAATAGCTTTATACTAGCCCCTTAAACTCAAATATAATATATGGTTTGTTTCCTCTAAAATAAACAAAGATAAAGTGCATGTTTGGATTGTTGTTTTGATAACTCCAATATCTATTTGCTAAAGCATGCTCTTCATTACTTGTGCGTCTCGCATCGTGATGCCGCAGTTCCAACAACAATGCAAACACACTCAGAGTAATTAATCTTAATAGTTGATGAGAAAATTAATGATTGATAATACATACATGATTTATTATGCATGTGTATGTAATATTAATTATTAATTTTCTCATCAATAATTGAGATTACTTATTTTACTCTCTAAAATGAATATTCACTTTAAAAAATTTGGATCTTTAATTTATGTACACTTTTGATATAGAAAAGATTTACACTATCATTTGATGAGATGTTGTCATATCATTTAAAAGTTTAATTAGATAACATACAAGTTGTCAAATTTATTAAATGATTTTGAAATATATTTTTGGATGATATATAATATAAATATTTTTATATTAACAATATATATGAATTAAATTTTAAGATATGTTTAATTTTAATTACCATGCAAAAAAAAGTTTTATAATATCATCTAATGTATTTTATTTTATTAATGAGGAATACTAATAATACATTTGTGTGTGTGTGTGTGTGAATGTAGTAATACAATTCCTATTATTGATCAAAATTTATGAAAAGTTACAAAATTACGAGAAGCTTGTTAAATGAGAATGAGACTTACAATTTTTCATTGTTTATATTTCCTTCGTTCCAAAATGAGTGTCATATTTGGAAAAAAAAATTGTTTCAAAATGAGTGTTACATTTGGCTTTTCAATGTAATATTAATTACTTTTTTCCAATAATACCCCTAATAAGTGTCACTTTAGTTTTTCAATGCAATATTAATAATAAGGTTAGTTTTGTAAAATTACTTCTCTTTTTCATCTATTTAATAATTTTTTTTGGTTTGTGTAAAAAAACCTACGACAACACTCATTTTGGAACAGAGAAAGTAAAAAATTTTAACTAATATAATAAAGAATAATAAAGAGCGTTAGAAAATGTATTAATTATTAGTATCTTTATTAATAATTAGTATACAAATTGTCAAACTTAATGAGACGGTGTGAAAACAATTAACACTTATAATATATAAAAAATAAATTCCTAAACTTATTTTTTTTTCTTGCAAGGTGTTATTGAACTCCTACCTAATTGTGAAACAAGTAGTGTACAATAATGTTAAGTTTTTTTTCTTCTCATTTTTATGAAAATATATTATTCATTATCGAACTCTAACCTAACCCATATATTAATGATGTAACTAATGTCTGGTGGCCTGCAATAACTAGGTTTAATTAAGATTGAGTTTTCTTTTATGGATGTAGATGGATCAATAGAGTGGCTTGAGCTCAAAAGATAAATTAATGAGGGGAATCAGGCAAAAGCAAAGGATAAGATTACATATAAAAATGACTTTAATAACAATTCTGTGAGATAGAAGATAGTTTGGATACCATTTTTTTTTATTATAAAAAGGGAATGACTAAAGTTAGCAGTTTCAAACCACTATCTTAAGTGTGGAAAAGATAATAATTCTAATAAAGAATACTATCAGCCTTTGTCTTAATTTTCTCTCTGTGAAAAAATTATTGAGCAAATTATATTAATACTTTTTGAGATTTTTTTGAATTACACACAATATTTCTTGTTTAATATTTAACACAACCTCTCTCATAAGAGGTGTCTATATAATGAGAGTATCAGAGTAATGTTTTCAAATATTAGGGGGTTAGTGTAATATATAAGGGAGGGATCTGTGTAATGTTTTCTAAACATTAAGGGAATTAGTGTAGGAATAGGGGGGGAAAAGTGATGTTATGAGTAATTTGAAAAAAGTATAAAGAGTGTGAGTGTAATTAGCTCAAATTTTTAGTGGTTTAATTTTATTTTTTAATTAGATATCTCACCTCAAGAGTTAGAAATTAATGTCTTGAGATATAGAGATCTTTAGTGAAGAAGAAAGCTTGTTAGAAGTATCATATTTTTTTTTCTTTAAAAACTATATTTAATACGTTGTCATCCTCCCCGTGTTCTTGCCATCTACTTATTAACTTTGCACCATCTCCTTAATTACCATCCACCACAAGCCCTTTTCCATTCTGATAGGAAGTAGGAACTACCAATAATACACTAACCCAACTGCTGTCCCAACCATCATGCATGAACCAATTTTCACTACAACAAATAGTCTTCACACAAATGACTTCTCGAAAAGATGAAAATAGACTTGTGGCCATTGGATTACTAAGCTATATACATGTGAAATGGAACCTAGAACCGTTGAATATTTAGAATGATTGACTTAGATTGGGAAAAAAGTGTGTGAAATGGATTGTGTGATTTGAAATTTTAAAGTTTGTGCTCGGGATGGATCCAAAATTGGGGAGTTGAGCAATTATAAATGACCTCCATGATAGAGGTTACGTGTACAACTGCTACTAAAGAGTGAGGCTTTAATAGCCGGTTTCTTTTATTATAGGGAGTGAAGTATGAAATTATAAGAATCAGTCAATTTGGTTTCTAGAACTAATAAAATGAAAAAATAGTCTTTGAGATATTAAATTATTTTATTCTCTTGTTAATTGATGTCATCTAACATTGTTAAAAGGACGAGTCACTTTGCTTATTTCTGTATATTTGACACAAATTGATTTTGGATTATGGTATTTCCTTAACAGGTAATTTAGAAGAGTGATACATAACTAACGGGTAGATGAAGAACAAAGACACAAGGAAGGGAAAAATGATTATTATTTGACCAATGTTTTAGTTATTTTTGTCCTTGTGACATAATCACGTATGTATATTTAGTTTGATTGTCACTCAATACGTAACAATTCAATCTTTTTTATGGTGTTAGATGTTACCAATTAAAAATGAAGGGTTAAGTTAATTGGTGGCTTACAATTTCATGGACAATTTTATCATTTTATAAATTTCATAAACCAATTTAATTTATCATTATAATTTTATATTACTATTCACTTTACTAATCGTTAGAACAGTGTTAAGAAAGTACAATTACTCTCTTCGCTCTTGAATTTAAGAGAGAAAAAATGCCTTGAAGGTTCATCTCAAATATAAATAAATTTCAATTAATTTTACCTTATTTAATGAGATATTTCTAAAATATCCTTCATTTAATTGAGATTTTATTTTCAATGTCTCTCTATTATTCTTGATATCAAATTTCAAGAAATGATAGTTTAAGAAAAAATATTATTTTTTAAATAAGAATGGTACGTTTAAATGATGCTAACTAATTTTTATCCTTTATCTTTTCATTTAGATTCAATTTTGTTATTTATCTTTTAAAAAATTCAATTCCATTCTTTATCTTTTAAATTTGGTCCTTTCGAAATAATAATAAATTTTTACACGATTTTAAACTTTTTTTACTTATTCAAGAGTGAAACTTGTTTCATTCTTACATGATAATTATGAAACCAAATTGATATTCAAACCAAAAAGAGGCATAAATACAGTGAAAGTTGTGTGAAAATTGAGTCTCACAAGCAACCGAAAAAAAATCTGATATTAGATTTTTTCAATTTTTTAGTTGCTCGTTGGATTCACCTTTCACATGATTTTTACCATATTTATGACCCCTTTTTTTTGTTTGAACATCAGCTGAATTATATAGTTTTCATATACATAAATTTAATGGACAAGTTTCAATTCTCGAATTAGTCAAAAGAAAGGTTCAAAATCGTGTCTCGGTCAAAAATAATTATTGTTTCGTAAGAATCAATTTTAAGTAAATTTAAATGATAAAGGGCTAAATTATTATTATTTTTTAATAAAAAGACCAAATTAAATTTAAATAAAAAGATAAAAGACTAAAACAAAATTTGAAACTTTTAATTGTCTTTCATCTTAATCAAATATTTATAATTTTTAGGTTTAAATATATTTTTAGTCCTTGTAATTTAGCATTTTTTTTCTTTTCGTCGTTGTAATTTTTTTTTTGGTTTAATCTTTACAAATTATGTTTATTTTATTTTTCGTCCTTAAAGTAGTTTAGATAGCATTTTTTTCACTGTTTAAAACGCTTTTTTTTACTATTCAAAGCGCTATCTAAATTGTTTTAAATATGAAAAATAAAATAAATATAATTTGTAAGGACTAAAAAAAAAATTGTAAGGATAAAAGTAAAAAAATACTAAATTGCTAGGACTAAAAATGTATTTAAACCTAATTTTTATCTTTCATCTCTTTATATTCACTCTTACTTTTATTCTTACCCATTTCTTCTGTACTAAACACAATGTAATAGAATTCAAAGAAAACTTGTATTTTTAGACTAGTATGCCAAATTCCTAGAGTGAACCTGGCTATAAATGCTGAATTAAGAAGTATTGGAAGCAATGATGTAATGGGGATGGCCTGAATTTATAGCAGTCACGTCAAAAGAAAGGGGCAAAGAGTGCACATGGAACAGTTCTAGTTGGCTTGATGCCACATTTGCAACTACTATTGGACCAGGTGCCGTGCATTGCCATTATGTCACGAGTTAAGACGCACCGCACGGATAGCTAGGTCAAGTGTAGGACCTCTTCAACTTCAAGTTCATGGAACCACAAGCTGCTGCTGCTGCTGGCTCTTTTCTAACACTGTTAAAAAATATGTTGGATAGAGAAAAAAGAAATATAGAAGATGAAAATAAGTAAGTAAAAAAAAAAGATAAAAAAATAAAATAAAAATATTCGTTATTTAATTTTAGAGAATAAAAAAATAGAATAAAAATAAAATTATGAGATTGTTTAGTTTAAAAAGTGAAAGAAAGTTTATTAATAAAAATATTTTACCCTAGCAACATTATTACTAAATTACACAGTTCTTTCTATTTCTCTTATCTTCCATTCATTCTTTGGTAAATCATGGGTACCAAACACAGACGGGTTCTAAGGTGGGAGATCTTGGTAGGTCTCTCATAGTGGAAAAGAAATTGTCATCGTTAGATATGTCACTTTTTAAATCAAAGGTCAAATTTTATTCTTTTTTTTTTCTTTCCTTGTTTTCCTTCTTTTTCCCCATTTGCCCTCTATTCCCATCTCCCCAGCGACCCGTCGCATCAACAACACCGTCGATGCTGCCAAGTTCGTCACCACCAACAACCTCGTGATATAGTGGTCTTCTTTTTTCCCTCTCTCTTTCCCAGTTTACCCTCCTATCTCCGCGACACAGTTCTACAACCCAGATCTAACCAAACCCTCACCCAATCACCATTGACCTTGCTCTACCACGACGTCACTGCAAGGTCACGACACCACCATGAGACTGCCACACATGGCTATGAGCGAACAAGTTCGCGGTGGGTTTCACAATGGTTTACGGTGCGATGGGATTTGCTACGATTCATAGTGGGTAGATTTTCATGGTGGGGTTCGATGCAATCTACAGTACAGTTCGTAGTAGGATTCATGGTGTTTTTTGCAGTGGGGTTCAGTGGATTTCATGGTGGAAATTTGAACATTGCTCGACCTCTGTCCCAACAGCAAAATTTGATGCTTCTTTTGCTTTCTATTTTGAATTTTGATGCAAATTTGTGTCTTAAGACTTGTTTCATTCATTTTGTTGTTGGTTTTTGTATGGGTTTTCATATTTTTGTATGGATTTCTTAGATTTAAGGAATTTTCGATTTTTGATCTGATAATGTTTTTGGTTAATTTTCCAGATTTGATATGTTTTATTATTGCATTTTGGAGTTTGAAATGTGATCATTTTCTGTTTATTTTAGTTTGTGAGTGATTTTGATTAGATTGTGTTTATGTTTCTCTATGAATTTTTTGTTAGCTCTTATTGTTTGTTCATTAGAGGAGAAGAAAGGAGAAGATCAGAGAAGAAAGATAAAGAAAAAGGGGTAAATTGAGAAAGAAAAGAAAAAAAAGGAAAAAACAAATATTAAAAAAACAAAAAAATTTGAACCATCAATTAAAATTAAGAAGATCTGATGGTTCAAATTAAGTTTCCCAAGGTGGGAGACTTACCAAGGTTTCCCTACCCTAAAACCCGTCACCAAACACAATGTAAGTTTTAACAAAAGTATGATCACATTGATTCAAGGGTGAAGCTATTGAGGCCATTCATAACTCGACACCTTTTTTTTTTTTACCTTTTTAATAAACCAATGATTTATTTCTTCCAAGTATTACTTTTTTTATATACTCTTTTCCGATCTATTTTATAATAATCAAATTAGAAATGAGGTTTTTATAATAATCAATTTAGAATGTCTACTACATTAATATTTTTTCGCAAAATATCCTTAATTATAAGTCACTTTTTGAGTTCAATAAATAGTAAGTAAAATACATTAATGTATTAGTCTCTTTGAGAGTCTACCTTTGCCTTGTATAAAAAGCATTTTGGGAATCCTACCTTAACTATTTACATGCATAGCCAACAAAAATTAATATAATAAATATATTAATGACGAGAGGAATTAAAAAATTAAAACAAATAAAAAATATTTGAAAAAAGAACAAAAATATGTCTCATTAATATTAGAGGTAATTTTGAAAAGAGTTTAAATTTAGGAAAAATTTAATGTTACTAAACAAATTAACTAATTTTCTTAATCTTAGTGAATTAGTTAATTGAGTCTTATAGAAAGGACCAAAAGGAGTAGTTTTAAAAATAATAAATTATAACAATTAATTACTCAAATATTAAATATCCATCTGTTTAACTAATCTCTATATATATTAATATATTTTACTAACATTTAGAAATCAATTTAATTTAATGATTTTTTAGTACTTAGACAACTACTTATTATAATTTTAATATTTAGACAATTATTTATATAATTGTTCTTATTTTAGATACCATTTAAGAGAGACAATAATACTTTGAAGATGAAGTTGAGCATTTATTCATATATATTTTTATATATTTTTAATGTGTCTTAATATTATTATAGTTAGTGTATATTAAACGAAATATTAATGTAATGGCAAATAAACTTGCTGGTTTAGGAGCTCATGTGTTGACTTTATCTGAAGAGTTCATGATTGCCTCTTCTGAAGTGAAAAATTATTAGGTGGTTTAGTACCATCATTTATCTATGGTCCCAATCAATTTTTACAAGACATGTATTTAAGATTTTTAATTTATCAAAAGAAAAATTAATAACACTTAATTACATGTTATGTAGAGATATTTGGTGCAATGCACAAGCTAAAAATTAACACAACAACAAGTGATCTTTGAGTGTGCATGGCTTTCCACAATTTCGTTTTCTCTACTTCCTCCTCTCGTGGGGGTAGGTCGTCGTCAGATCCCTCGAATGCCTAAGGCACCAAGACAACATCCTTTCGTGACAAAGTGGTAGGCAGGCCACCCTTGGCCCCAAAAGAAAAGAAAGATTTATTCGCATGTAACCTTTTACGAGTGGAATACGAGGATAACAACCCTCTATTGCCAAAGATCATTGTTGTTGATAATTACTTTTAAGAATTGTGCGAGCCTTGGTCTAAAGCATTGGTGATCAAACTGTTACGCAACAATATTGGATATCCGTTGATGATGGCCAAACTAAAGTCTATGTGGAAGCTGCATCAGGGCTTTGATCTCCCTTACGTTGGTCATGGGTATTTAATGGTGAAATTCGACTTGCTGGAAGACTGTTGGAAGGTCATAAGTGGTGGCCCTTGGATGATCTTTGATCATTACCTCACTATGAAAACGTGGACACCCTATTTCATCGTGTAGGTAGATACAATAGATAACACACTAGTATGGGTTCACTTTCCTAGCCTTAACATGTTATTCTATGATGAAAGCTTCCTGTTGGGACTAGCTTCTATGATAGGAAAGCCGATCAAAGTTGATTTGAACACATTACATGTTGAGAGGGGAAGATTTGCTGGGTCTGTGTAGAGGTTGACCTTAATAAGCCAATTATGGGTCATGTGAATATCCGAGGTCATTGGTACCATATTGAATATGAAAGCTTACATCTCCTCTACGGTACTTGTGGCCATTATGGTCACTGGAGTAGAGAGTGCCCCAAGAAACTAGTGGAGGTAGCCATTACACCACCACCTCAAGGAGTGCAGAACCCAAATGTGGAACATGTGAGGGAGGGGACCCCACCAAAGGAGACAACTGAAATTATGATTGAAGGAAATAAGGTAATTGAATCTGCCTCTCATTCCGTGATTATTGGAAGAGATATTGCGGTTGGTGTTGAAACTCACGGAGATTGGTTTATCGTACAATGAAAGAAAAGAAATAATGGTAAACAGAATTTGACAAAATATCATGATTGGAAGAAATCCCAAAAAGATAAATTTGTTGTAGATTTCAATATGGCTAACACTAACTAGGTGCAAAGAAAGATGGTCATACCCACTATGTCTATGCCCAGGATCTCGAGAAAAAAAGACCAAGGAAAGATCAAGCCTCAAACACCTATGGGCCCACTATTATGAAGAATGTGCCAAAATAGTCCTCCAGCTCAGCCCAATTGACCTCGGCCTTCAAGACTCCTCCTAGGCCTACCTTTTTGTCAAGCACTCCAAAGCCTCAACGTAAAGTTCCTAAACCTAGAGAGATGACCAAAGTCATAGTTTTGACTTAAGAGAAGAATGTTGCTATTCCCCAATAACTCGAGGCCACAACTCATGTGGTCGACAAGTCAGAGGGGAATTCCAACATGGAATTGATGATGCAAGATGTTGACCCTTGGAGATTGATCCTGGGCCAAATTGAATGTGGCCCCACCCCCTCCTTTGCTGTTATATATGGATTGCATGCATATGAATATTCTCTCCTGGAATATTCGTGGGGCTGTTAACAATCATGGTTGACTATACATCGCTAGATCGTTTTTGGTCAATATAACACTTCAATTATACACCTGACCACACCAAATCCTTTTTTTTATACACATCCACATTTATTTTATTATTTCTTCTTTTTCATTCCTTTTTAACAACATGTTATCATTTCCATTTTTCATATAAAACTAGTTTCTGTTCACATTATTAAATTAAATATATATACAATTATACAAATGCAAAAATAGAAAAACATATTAACCAAAATCTCAGCAAGCTCATATTGGTTTATACTTCCTCTTAGTATGCTCTAGTAGCAGAAGGCATTGACTTGTTTGCTTGAAATTTTGCAAATCAATATTTGGAGCTATTATGGCCGGAAACTTTTACATTCAATAAATAGAAAAAGAGAAAAAACAATAAAATAAATGAAATAGAATAAATGTGAGTGTGTATAAAAAAAATCTAGTGTGGATATGTGTATAATTAAAGTGTTATATTGACCAATAATTTGGTTATTGTACCAAATACTGCTCCATTTTACTGTAGAGGATCTACACTCGCACTAAAGCACTGTTTAGAATACACCTCCTTCTTTTATGGATGTTGGGAACGGCTGGGAGGTGGAGAAAGGTCGCACAAAATGGGGAGAGAAAAGCCGTCAAAAATCACTCCGGCAATTGAGCGCGAAGGAGCACCACTGTTTATGACGGTGATTGTGAACTTTCACTTTTGTTTTTTTTTTCCTTTCTTTCTTCTTCCTCTCACATTTTATTCTATTTACTATTATGTTTTACTTGGGGTTTTGAATTGCAGGGTGCTTGGTGGTGAGTTGTGTGTGCATTACGGTGATTCAATTTTACTATGATTGATTTGCATTTGGTCATTGTTGTATTTTATTTGCTTTGATTTCCATTTGAGGTAACATTGCTCATGGGTTCAAGGTTAGGCATTAAATGAGTGTTGATGATCTTACACTAATGTTGAAATCAATTCATTGCCTTTGTTTGTTGTTACAGTTATGCAATATTTGTACAAGATATACATAGAAGGATTATACGAATGGTGCAAGGTGAATGATCAACAAAGGCAACATATTGTTTAGGTAAAGTTAGAGAAGCGGGGAGATGATACTTACTTGGTGTTTGTTTGTGTCACTTAGTAATTTTTAGTTTTTCTTCACTTGCACTCTCTTTGATTGCACATGGTCCTCCTTCACCTCCTTTTTGTTCTTGTTATTAGAATTTTTAAGTGAGATTTTTGTTCTTTCTAGAGTTCTCTTCCCGTGTTCTATTTTCCCCCTCCCTGAGGTTTTTGGATCTCCCCTCATTGAGTTCGTCTTCCCCAATTTATTGAAGCTTTGAAGCATTTTTTTATTACCAATTATAATGATTTTAAATAGTTATCTTATGACAGTGGTTAAGAGACTAGGCAATGGAAGCAGGCAGCTGGATAAGAGGAGACAAAGCAATGGAAGTAGACAGCTGGACCAGAGTGTAGGGTGGCAGAGCAGGGGATGGAGCAGGCGGCAACACAGGGGATTGAACAAAATAGAATACTATTGAGTCTCGACATTTTTATTTTATATTTTTATCTTTTTTCATTTTTTTTGAACAAGGCAAAAGAAAGAATTTTATTGAAATAAAACCAGTTTTTTTCTTTTTCATTGGATTTTGAAGATATTATCAATTACTGTTAAATGTATATATTTATTTATTTATTATTTTATTTATTTTTTATCAATGTAACTGGACTACACTGTTGCTTGGAATGTATTGGGTTGAAAGAACTCAAAATTTAATTTTGTTCATTTTGGATTGTGTTAGAAGACTTAGAGGCACATATGTTTTTTTTTTCAATTATTATTATGATTACAAGAAGTGTTTTAAGAACTGGACCAGACTGGCCGGTCCGACCGAAACCTGGTAGGGTAACCGATTCGGTTCAACAAAAGGATCGAAAATGTATTGAACCCGGTATGATCCGGGTTGAATCGGCCGATTTTTGCAAAAATCGATAACCCAGCGGGTCTTTGGTTGAACCGGCTTTTGATGTAATTTTTATTTTAAAAAAAATCGTTGAAGGCCTGAAACGATGTCGTTTCAGTTTTAGTGAGCACAAAAGATTGAAACGCTCCTTCCTGTTCGGTGTGTGTCTCTAATTTTCAAACAAAAGAAAACCCTAAGACTAACTACATGTATGTATATGTCTCTGGCCCGCTCTTCATCTTCATTCATCATAATCATCACCGTAGCTAGTTTCGATTTCGGAGTTCAAAGTTCATACCCTAATCTGGTACGTTTTGTGATGCCTGTCATGTTTCGGGCTAACATCTTGTTTATGCTAGTTCTTGTTTCAATCCTTAATGGATTGGGTTTTTAATTTCTTCCTGTGTCTTGCTTCTTGCAGTTGCAGCAATCAGTTGCTTAAGTTCTTTGGCATAACTAACAACTCTCCTAATTTGGCCTCAACACTGTCTAATCAGTTGCGGCAATCAGTTCTAGCCTTTACCTTCATGCTTGCACTGCCATCATTTGCAGGTTCTTCTTGCTTTACTGCTTAGTATTTTGTAACTTTTTGTTTTCGATCCCTTGCCACAGTTACACATAAGCTAAAGAATTTCCAATTATAAATAATGTGCCACAATTTCTAATAGTAAATAAGCACCTAAAGCTCAATACGAAATTAATTAGTTGTATCAGATAATAGTAAGTATATCTAATCCTTGTTATATGCGTAACATGCTAATATAATAATATGCCTAATAAGTAATATGTTATATAAATGTTATATGTGTAACATGCTATATGTAATATATATGATAATATGCCTAATAAGTAATATGCTAAATGCTATATCTACTATTAGTAATATGCTATATGCCTATATCACTATACCAGTATATTAAATTCTAACATTTTGAATGGGTTAAACTGAACATAATTTTGTGATTTTCGCAGCATGTTAGTTACTGCCACAGGATTTCCTATTATTAATTGCTGGTTGTTCATGGGTAAATGTCAGTTATGAATATTAGGATTAGAATTTGGTGCTTAACTGCTATTTGAATTCTAACATGCTATATCTATTTGCCTAATATAATATGAACAATTGTGCTTATTAATTCTGCAGTTGAAGATGTCTGCTGAAGTTCCAACATTAGAAGAAGCGTCAACTCAGAATTCATCTCGGACTAATATTAGAGCAAAAAGTGATCCAGCTTGGGGACATTGCAAACAAGTTGAGGAGCATAAAAAAATTGTTTTGATATGTCTTTATTGTAACAAATTTTTTAGAGGAGGTGGCATTAATAGGTTCAAGAATCACTTGGCTAAAGAAAAAGGACTAGTTGAACCATGCAAGAAAGTATCTGCAGATATCCGGTTTCAAATGAATCAAAGATGAATTGAAGAACAAGAAAAGAAAAGTCCAAGAAGAATATGAGGAAAGTAATCCATCCTATGAAGATGAAGTGCAAGAGCCAATAAGAGGGGCATCAAGACCAGCACCTTCCATGTCTAAAAAGATGAAGAATAACACTCTCACAGGTAACTATTTCATGCCTAGAACAACCCCTGGAGCTCAACCTGGCTTGAAGAGTGTGTTAAAAAGTAAGGAAGTGATAGAAAAATGTGACATTGCCATTGCAAAATGGATGTTTGATGCTGCTATGCCATTTAATGCTATTAATTCAACATATTACCAGCCTATGATTGATGCTGTTAGTAGCATGGGTCCAGGGTATAAAGGCCCAAATATGCAAAGAGTTCGTGGCTATTTATTAAATAACTGGGTTGATGAGATGAAGAAGCTTGTTGATAGTTATAGGAGTGTTTGGAAGGAAACTGGATGTACTCTTATGGCTGATGGGTGGACTAACCACTGTAGGAGAACTCTAATTAATTTTCTAGTTTATTGTCCCCAAGGAACTGTTTTCTTGAGATCTGTTGATGCTTCTCACGCTTCTAAAACTGCTGAAATGTTGTTCAAGCTTTTTAAGGAGATGGTGTTATTTGTTGGAGCAAAGAATGTTGTTCAAATAGTGACAGATAATGCTGCAAATTATGTTGCTGTTGGTAGGATGTTGGAAGCTAAGTTTCCCAAGTTATGTTGGTCTCCTTGTGCTGCTCATTGCATAAATTTGATGTTGCAAGACATTGGGAAATTAGAAGAAGTAAGCGATACTGTGTCACATGCTTCAAAGATTACCAAATATATATATATATATATATATATATATATATATATATATATATATATATATAACCATTGTTTTGCATTGTTCTTGATGAGAAAGCACATAGGTGGAAGAGAAATACTCCATCTAGCTCCAACTCGATTTGCCACAAATTTCATTGCCTTGCAAAGTATTTTGGCTCAAAAGGATGCATTAAGAGCTATGGCAACTTCTAGAGATTGGGCAGTCTCAACTTATGCCAAAGAATCCAAGGCAAAAAGATTTGTGGAACAAATCTTAGACTTTGGGTTTTGGAAACAATGTTCTGATATTGTGAAGCTTACAGAGCCATTGGTCCGTGTGTTACGTATTGTTGATAGTGAAGATAAACTTGCCATGTGTTTTCTTTACCAAGCCATGTATAAAGCTAGAGAGGAGATGGTAAGGAGGTTTCAGAGAGATAAGAATAAAGTACAACCTTACTTGGATATCTTGGATAGGCGTTGGGACTCACAGCTTCATAAAGATCTACATGTTGTTGGTTATTGGTTAAATCCGTCTTGTCGATTCAATGCTAAAGAATTTTTAAAGCATAAGTCCACAACATCGGGCCTTTTGGGAGTCATTGAAAGGTATTCACATGGAGATCCTGAGTTGCAATCTAACTTGACAAATGAAATGATAATATATAAAGGTGCTGAGTTAGATTTTGGGAGACAAGTTGCTATACGTGAGCGAAATACAATGATGCCAGGTAAATTTAATGTTTGATACTTTGATAACTTTTTTATGTGAGTCTTAATCTTTATTTTAGTTGAATGATAATATATTGTTTTATTTCATTATATGTAATATTCTAGATCAATGGTGGGAATGTTATGGATGTGGTGCACCAAATTTGCAAAAGTTGGCTATTCGTATTTTAAGCCAAACTTGTAGTGCTTCAGGTTGTGAAAGAAATTGGAGTGTATTTGAGCACATCCATTTAAAAAAAAAAGGAATAGGTTGGAACATGAAAAGCTTAATGATCTTGTTTATGTTCGTTACAACTTGAGGTTACAAAAAAGGTATTATTATGTTTATTATTTTTTTTATTGTTTACTTTTTGTGCTTGGATAGTTGGATTCTTTAATGTTGATATATGAGCATTTTGATATACTTTGGAATCAACTAAGGCATCAAACTTATGACCCAATCAATTTTGAAACATTGGATGACCATTCTAATTGGGTATTGGAGGAGTCACCACCATTCCTAACTCGTGAGGAGGTGGAGGCTTTACGAAATGATCTTGCAAATATGTCTATCCAACCAACTTTAGATGATATTGGTATGCTTCTTTATAATATTGTAATTGTAATTTCATTGTTTGATATTTGATAGTTGATACCACTTGATGTTAATTGCTAATTTTCATTTATAATGATGTTGCCATAGATCAATTGAATTTGGATGAGGATGAGGATGATGCACAAAACAACGCTATGGAGGATGTGAATCTAAATGAAAATAACATTGGTGAAGCTTCTCATTTGTTTGATCAATTTGATGAAGAAACAACACCTGAAGTTGACCCAACTTTGGCTCCCTAGCCATAAATTTTGGATTTCTGAACTTTTTCTATGTTATTTTTTGTGACATTATGTTTATTTCTAAGACATTGGATGTTTGTTTGTGTTTGGAACTTATTTATGGACTTGTATTGTCATTAACATTGGTTGTTATTTCTTATTTGGAATATTAGGTACTTTATAATGACAATGATTTTAAATTTGGAGTGTTGAATGATTAATTATGTTAGCTATATTATATTTTTTAATTTTTTAATATTTACCGAGTCAAACTGGTCCGACCAGTAACCTACTGGTTCGACCAGTGATCCATTAACCCAGTACCTCAGCCGGTTCGATGACCGGTCATGTTCTTAAAACATTGATTACAAGAGAATGTGGACCAAATTGAATTAAAAGAAAAGGTTGACAAAATTGGGTGTTCACAGAAGTAAATACATATCAAATAGTTAATATTGTTTTAGTAAAATATTTCAAAACACAGTACAAGTCAATTTACCATAATAATATTGATTTAATAAAATTGATATTATATATTTAGTAAATCAACAAAAAAACAAATGATATTTCAAAATGGTATTAGATTTTAGTGTGCATGACAACATTAGATATGAAAGTTTTTGTACTCCTAAATGTTTGAGAATTATAGTATTCTACATAAGTTATAGGAAGGCAAACCAACCAACGTGAGTTTTTTAGCATCCACGAACAACCTGCCATCAAAGTAAAATTAATCATTTTTAATTGAAAGCTTCATATTAGTGAGCACTTGTATAACATGCAAAAGAATCACATGCTTAGCAACGTAGTTAACCTGTGAATTTCATCAAAGCAAAAAAAACATCAATATTTGGATAAAGTTTGAGATGATGATTTCTATAAAACCCAATTGGGGTCTTGGAATGCTAACTTGGTATCACAAACGCTACTAGATGTATCTCAGCAATCACGCGAAGGAGGTGCGATTAATTCAGGAACAAGGTCAGATGGAGTCGTCTGTGAAACAAATTTGTTGAAATTCTAGGGAAAATAATTGCCATGTCATCAACACCATAGACGGTATGGTTTGAAGGCTGACCACAGCGTGAGGGGGAGTCATTCATGCAGGGAAGATCATTGTGTATCAATGAAGCCACATGAACCTGATTACAACAGAAATAATTAACAATATACTAATAACCATGTATGTTTAAAATACTAAGAAACACATTCAGTTTATTGTCATTATTTTTTTAGTGAAGTAAATATCAACTAGTATTTTGTGCGGGCCAAATTTAATATGTAAATATCACTTTTGAAGGTCATTAATATATAAAAAATATTGAAATTTAAGTTAGAATTAAAGATATTAAAAATGATACATTGAAAAAATATAAAAATGTTAAGTTAAATAATTTAGTTGATATTAAAAGTGTAAGAGAATATATCATATTAGGTTAGAAACATATTTAAATTTTAAAGATAAAATATATATTTGAAATTAGTTTTGATATTCAGTTATAACTTATAAAACGGTTTAGTTGATATTAAAAGTATAAGAGGATATATCATATACATTAAGAGTGTATTTACATTTTGAAGATAAAATATATATATATTTGAAAATTAGTTATGATAGTTACATTTAAATTGTTCAGTTGATATTAATATTAAAAGTAGAAGAAGAAGATATCTCCTTATATATATAAATGTGTACAAGTCTATTTGTGCTCACGTTGCTCACTCTCCCTACTCTCTCACATTCACTCTCCTCTTATGAAGTGGTGTACTTCACTCTCTTAGCATGCTCCTCTTATGAAGTGGTGTACTTCACTCTCTTAGCATGCATCTGTCATATATCTTCTTCTACTTTTAATATCAACCGAACAGTTTAAATGTAACTAAATATCATAAATTAATTTTAAATATATATATATATATATATAATTCAAATACTCTCTTAATATGTATCTAATATATCCCCATATGTTTTTAATATCAACTAAACCGTTTAACAAGCCATAACCGAATATCAGAACTAATTTCAAATATATATTTTATCATTAAAATTCAAAGATGTTGTTATCTTTTATATTCTCTTATACTTTTAATATCATTTGAATTGTTTAAATTAACATTTTATCTTTTTTTTCTTTCAATCTATCATTTTTAATATCTTTAGTTCTACCTTTCAAAAAAATATCTTTAGTTCTAACTTGAATTTCAATATTTTTTAAAAGAAATTATCAATAATTAAAAATAATAATATATCACAATATAAATTATTGATCATAAATCTAAAATATAATTTATAAGTACAAATATATTTATTAATTACATAGTTTAATTATAATATAATTTATATATTTAAAAATATTTTTTATTATAAATTTTAGTTGTATAAAATAAACATTTAGCCTGTGCAATGCTTAGGCTAAAATACTAGTACCACATGCATGTTAGGAGAGTGAAATATACTATTTCATGAGAGGAGAGTATTCAAATGAGAGTGAATATGAAGGAAAATGGGAAGAGTGGAGCAATGAGAGTACATATACACTTATACGTTTATATATATAATATAAAGAGATACTTGATGAGTTCCATTTTGTATCCCATCAGGAGTTCAAAACATATTGATTCAGATAATCTATTTTGTTTAAGAACAATGTAAATTGTAAATAAAGATATTTTTAAAACTAAAGATTCTTGCAGTAAAAAAAAAAAAATCTTAACAGTTCATCTAAAAGTCAATGTAGGTACTCTATGATGCAAATACAGCTAGTTAATGATGGAATCCAAAACACTTATTTACAAGAACAACACGACACTCCTACAACTAAACATGCAATTAATGTTATTCTAAAAATTAAAAGAAAAGGGAGGGAATTAGGATCAGGATTATTTGGCTGATAAAACTCTAGTAGCTCTATAATAAAAAGAAAATAGTGATAATGATAAACCAAGTTCTGTTCTTGATTCGGTGCTTCACTGTTTCTGAAACGATATTGTTCTTGATTCCTTGGTGATTCACTGTTCTTGCTATTTTATTTCCTGAAACGGTTCTGTTCTTAGTTTTTTATTTTCTTTCACTGTTTCTTTCACTATTTCTTGATTCCTCGGTGATTCGTAGTTCTTACTATTTTTTCTGAAACAGTTTTGTTCTTAATTCCTCATCGATTCATTGTTCTTGCTATTTTTTCTGAAACGATTTTTTTCTTGGTTTTTTTCTTCTTTCAAAATGGTTCTGTTCTTGATTTCTTGGTGATTTGATTTATATTATTTTCCTTGTTTTTGTTTCTATTTTGAACCAAGTTGATTTTTTATTTAAATATGCTATTTTTTTATAACATGTTATTATGTTTTTATTATTATGAAAAGGTCAGCAAAATGTGTTCTCCATTTGAAACCAATGAAGCAATTCCACCAAGTCCTGAACCTATCAATGGTGCCCATGAACATGTCCCAGAAAATAACAAACCTGAGGAAGAAGGAGGTAAAGACCAAGATAATGATGATTGTGTCATTAAGAAGAAGGGGAGCAAAACATCTACTGTTTGGCAAGATTTTGATGAAGTTGAACTTGAAGGAGGGGTACAGAAAGCTATGTGCAAATATTGTAAACTTCATTTGTCCAGTGGTGGGAAGGCGTCAAGCACTAGCCATTTAAGGAGACATGTAGTTGCTTAACAAGGAAGTTGAAATTGGCTAAAGAAAAGAAACATCCTACCATTCCATTTCAACCATCTAATGGAGGTAACCCATTTGTGCATCATGGTTTCAGACACTCTAACGAGAAGATGAGAGAAATAATTGCTACTGCTATCATGGTACATGAACTCCCTTTTAGTGTTGTTGAGAATGAGGTTTGGATGTGGGCCTTTCAATTTGCAAATCCAGATTTCCAAGAAGTTAGTTGCAAAACAACAAGAAGTGATTGTATAACAATATACACTACTACAAAAAACACATTTTACATCGCTCGTTTACATCGGTTCTTAAAAGAAACGATGTTAATAAATGCACAGTGACATTCTTGTAAATAAGTGGACATCGTTAACATCGATTATAACTTACAACCGACGTTAACAAATGTGCGATGACATTTTTGTAAATAAGTGAACATTGTTAACATCGGTTATAACTTATAACCGATGTTATTGACAAAGTTTTCTAACCCAGAATCCCTAATTCCTCTCGGGGCCAACCCTGACTTTCGTTCCTCTCTTCCTCTCTGCTCTCACTCTTCGCCTCGCTGCTCCTCGCCATCCCTCGAGCTCTCACTCTTTGGTCTCACTCGCCCTTGCCATCCCTATTTGCACCCATGGTGGAGTCAGATCTGGAGCCTTACCCATGTCCTGTGAGCACCAAGAACACTGGCGAAGCAAGCCCTAATGACTTAGGAAGAAGAGTTCATTGACGAAGACGTGTTCCTAGACGAAACTCTCATTTCTGAGGACGAAGAGGCCATCATTCTCTGTGACATCGAGCAAAGCCAGGCCCTCGCCGCACGTCTCTCCAAGTGGACCCGTGTAGTTGTGAGTGTAGATTCTTGCGTGGTTTATCATGGGGATAGTCAGTATTCATTTTCTCTCACCACATTTAGGTATTGTTATTGCTGATAACTTTTATTTTAATTTGATTTGATTTTTGTTTATGAAGAGAATGGTGTGGTGTGTGCTTCAATTGATTGTGTTGTGTTGTGGAACAACCCTTTTGGAAAGCTTGTTCAGATTGAGTATGCTTTAACGTATTTGGGTCTAGACAAACATCTTTGGGAATTAAAAGTGATTGATTGATTATCTCTGCCTTCAGACTGGATTTGTTTATGACTCTCACTTTTCGATGTTTCTGTTGACTCATCTTTTCAATTTGACATTAATTATTTTGAGGTGCACTTGCATTGTTGATTGGTTGTGGGGTGGGGGAGAAATGGAAATAAGTGACATTTGATCGTGCTAAGATGTGGTTCTTTGAGGTGCACTTGCATTGTTGATTGGTTATGGGGTGGGGGAGAAATGGAAATAAGTGACATTTGATCGTGCTAAGTTGTGGTTCTTGAATTTCTAATTGTTTTTGTTAACTTAAATTAATTGGCTGGGTGCTGGGATATAGGACTTAGATTTGTTCAGTGAGGAGGTACCTGGGATTAGGAAGCTGAAGCAGCTTTGGTTTTGAATTTTTTGTCTTAGTTATCAGAAGTGTTATGAGATTTTTCTTATTTTTTTCAATTATTTTTGCAGAAATCAAGTTAATCTAAGAATAAATGGTTTCAGAAGCAAAAATTGCAGACTTCGGTCTCATACTCAAAAGCTGATAAAAATTGCAGAAAAAGAAGGAAAGAATGCAATCAAAATGCTGCTGAGAGGTCATTTTTTGTTTTTAGTTTTGATCAATGAACTGTTTTTGTGTGAAAATCAAGCTGAAGCATACATGCAACAACATGTGAATAGTAATGTGCCTATTTATTATGTGTTTTTCTTGCTTTTGTTCAGGGGAATTAGCAATGAGGTAGAAGTTGTTGATGTACTTGAGAGAACAGAATGTGCCTATTAGTGATTTCACCCTTGATGAGACAAACCTTGTTAATGATTCTGTTTAGAGTGTTGTCTTGTTATTATTACTAAAGTGTGAATGTATCTCTTTGAAGTTGCATTTTCTTATATTGCTTTTTCTAATAAAAAAATGGAACTTATGTAACTTAATTTTCTGTGAATAAGTGCGAATGGTGGTTCCTACAGTCACTTCTTTGAAAGCTCAACTTGTGTTAAAGAAACAAAGTCAAATGCTAACAGATATATCTTATTTCAATGAACAGTCACTGCAAAAAAATTGTAAAGGAGAGTACATAAATGTAGACACCAGAAATGTATTATGTTCTAGAGATATCAAGTCATTCAAAGAGGTATACATCTTTTTTTTTTTGTACCTGTGGTGGGGGATATAATTCTCATATTAGACAAAGCATACAGTAGGAAGGAAGTTCTGGAAATTGTAGCATTTGTGTGCCTCATTGACACCTTTAACTTTTGCATTTGTAATACTAAACTAATTGAGGTTCATTGTAAACCCTGTAGGAGAAGTTGCCTTTTTACAAGGGGATGGTTAGACACCAAAGTATTTCTATTTTTTTAAGTATGATCTTGAAGTTGCCTTTTTTTTTATCATTGAGATATTTCAGATCGGAAAAATGTTATTAACTAAGGAGCTGGTAATTTTCAACCTCTTCTCATATATATCCTCCACATAGCAGAATGGCAGAAATCTCAAAGCTTCTAGTGACTATATTATAAATAAGTACTTCTTTGCAAAATAATTCAGCTGAGACTGCTAAGTCATAGAAATAAGCCTATTTACTTGCTTTTGTGCATCCTACTTTGATCTAGTGTATATTGATTTGCTTCTGCATCTTACACTTATCATCTATTGGTCTTTTGTGCTTTTGATATGATCTTGATCACATTTTACTGTTCCCATATTGCATGTGTATTTAAGTTTCTCTGTATTCACAACAATATAAAATTTGTCAAAATTTTACACTAAGGAAAGAAAGGGATAATTGTTCTGGCATTTACCATGTTGAACTGAGATGGAGTAGAATCTTCTGCTCTTCTCATGACTGTGAGTGTCAAAGTATTGAAGTTAAAATGTCTGATTTACTTGCAAGAGGATTTCAATTTAGATTTCTTATGACTGTTAGTTTCAATTTAGGTTTCTGATTAAAAAGTTCCATATTTCATATAAGAAATTCCTTTTCTTGTTCAGAATTTACCATGTTGTCAACTAGCTAATATAATTGTTGTGTGATGCATTCTCAGAAAGCTTGCTACACTTTTTCTCAACCCACAACTGAGGAATCAATATCTCCAAACCTATGTAAGAAAAATTCAATTATTTGTACTATCAAATTATGTCCCATTTTTTTCTTCTTAAGTGCACTATATATATCCATTATACTCTAAATTATAATGTATAATATTGACAAAGTCTGTCTCCTAGGTTTTTGCCTTAAGAAATTAAGTAAAATTAATTTCAGGTTCCTATAAATGTTGTTGGTTTGATCGGGTATGGTTGCTACCGCTATTGGTCCCAAAAGTATTGTCCATGTCATGAATATGATCATACAGCTCATTGTTGTAGCTGTGAAAGATTGGAGGTATTAATTTTAAATGTTTTATTCTTCTGTAACTTTTTATTGAGAACATGTCACTGTGAATGAAAATTATGAGTTATGCTTAATTGGCAGGTATGTGCTCCTGTTGGACAAGTGCATTTCGATTGTTGTCTACTGAAAGTTTTGGCCTCTGAGATCTATATAATGGCATAAACTTTGTCATGTCAACTCTGAGATCTATATTATTACTGATTTATGTTCTTTTTGATAAGTAATACCTACACTTGTCTATGTATTTTTGTATATTGATGTATAAACTTTGTCATGTCAACTTTGTTTTACTTTCTATATATTATCATTAAAATATTTATACTTTCAACCCTCTGCAGATTTATGTTTCTTTTCAATCCTCAGGCAATGTTTCTATATTTTCCCCTGCTAGAGTTGCCTTTATTCTTTTTAGTTTTAATCTGTAGCATGATGCTGCTTGCAGAGTGATTGCAAAACTTAAAAAAGAATGAGATGAAGCAAGGTCTTTAACTACTTGCACAAGCAGAAAGGCAGTTTCCTATTTCTGTATCAGATTGCAAGACTTCAACCAGGTAATGCTTTTGGCTAGTAATTGAATCTAATTGACCAATGATCTTGAACTAATCAGCATAATCTATCTTCTGAAGTGGCCATGCATACATACGTAATTTAGAAATTTGATATTAGAAGAGCATCATGCATATTTTATACTAAAAATAGATACATAATTAATCATCTAATACCTTGCAGCATGACATTTTTTTTATTCTTTTCATGATTCAAATAACAACACTCAATTGTAGACTAAAAATTGCTTAGCTTCTATGTTCAAAAATAAAACTTGCCCCCATAATATTTGGTATTAAGTCCCAAGCATAAGTCAAGTCCATTTATCTTGATCCAAAAAATAAAAAAGGAAAGCCCGTAAGACAGTCCATTAACTATTATATATATTTTTTAACTTTTTTTCTATAAAAAAATATATATCCACTTTCTAGTTTGGCCATCTCACACTTTTAAATCTTCATACTACACGTAAAAAACCATGTGGGGTGCCTCAAATAATAGTAAGAAATCTTTAAATTTTGTCATGACTGATTCTTGGTGATTAGTTTTTTTCTTTTTAGACACAATGATTGATAGCTTTCTTATAATAATCAACTACTTTTTAGTTTCATCTTGCTTAATTTTTTTTTCTATGGTGCTTGAAGGTGCGGATTATGAGGTAACATCTTGTTCGGAAAGCTTTTGTCATGATTCTGGGAATATCCATGAGTGAGAACAGAGAGGTATATTATTATTTTGAAAATTGTTAATTGTATATAATTTGATTTCATTTTTTTCTTTAAGTTGTAGAGGAGCTAGGAAAAATTGAGGTGGCTCTATCTTATATATCAACGCTATGTATATAGATAAATTGAGGTGACTCTATCTTAGAACACACCTTTCTTGGAGAAACTTGCGGAGAAGGATCTTGAAGTATAAGCTTTTTTCAATTAGAGTTTATAACTTTGTATCTTTTGAGTACTTATTTCTATCAATTAATATATATTGGTGTTTTTTGTAATGTAATTTTCCAGGTTCTCCTCTCGAATATTTCATATCTAATTTTTTTTTTATTATAGTGCAGACTAAAAATACATTTCTTTTGCTTCATTATTTGTGATAGGTTTCTTCGTGGATTGTAGTGGTGTTGGAAGTAATTTAAGCTCTGGTGAGTGTACATGTTCCCTTTTTAAGAGAAGAGAATTGTTCCATTATGATATTGAGGTTTTCTATTTTTAGTAAAATAGTACTATTTGGGATTCTGTTCATGCAACTTGGATGCCACGAGGCGATTTAATGATATATTGATATTTTAACATTTTCTAGTTTTTCCTCTCTTAAAAGTTCTCCTTTAGCTTGTTTAAGTGATCCCATATGCCTTATGTATCTGATCCTATATACATTGTCCTTTTATAATATTCTAACCATATTCTAATGTTTAAGAAGTATAAACTTGTTCAGTTATAAATTTTTTGGATTGTCAAAGTTTTGGAGTGTTTGTGGAATAGACAGATAGTTGATTGACATTATATAAGAGGTCGATACATGTTAGGACATTAGAAAAATAAATTAATATTTAAGATTAAAAAATTGTCATATTTTTTATAATTGATTGTCCAACAAGATGGAATTCCACATTTCAGATGTTGTCAATCGCTTTGAAGTTTAAGGTTGCATTTTCAGCTTACAAGGAGAGAGAGCCACACTATGAGTTTTCTCTTTCAGTTGAAGATTGGGATAATGTTGAGAAAGTTTGTCAACTTCTACAAGTATTCAATCTAGCCACTCATGTAATCTCAGGTAGTAAATATCCCATTGCTATCTTGTATCTTGTTGAAGTTTATAGGGTGAAAGAGGTAATTGATAATGCAGTAGAAGATAGAGACCTCTTTTTGTGGGAAATGGTTGTCCCAATGAAAAAAATAGTTTGACAAATATAGGGGGGGAGTGTAATATGCTAATGGCTATTGGTAGTGTTTTGGACTCCAGGTGCAAATTTCACATGGTTGATATATGTTTTCCTATGATATATAAATCTGAAGGTATGGCTAAAGAAAATATAAAGGTGAGAAATTCATTGGAAGAATTGTACGATGAGTATGTAGCCATTAGTTTGGAAGAGGCATCCTCTTTAGAAGTAAATGTCACTGGAAATACTTCATCACATTCCAACCAACCTACACCTTCAGTCCTCACTAGATTTGACTTTTTACACTTTTTACATCGGTTCTACAGAAAAATGTTGTATAGGTACTTTCTACATCGGTTGAAACCAGAACCGATGTAGAAAGTGATTTTTGACATCATTTGAAAAACCGATGTTGAAAGTGTCCCACTTTCAACATCGATTTTAAACCAATGTTAAAGGCCTTTTTTGTAGTAGTGATGTTAGGTTGAGAAGAAAAAGTTGAAAGCTTTGTTGAGAAATGTCAACAAAATTAGTTTAACCACGAATATGTGGAAATCTAGTTATCAAGTTGTGGAGTATATGGTTATCATAGGTCATTTCATTGATGTTGGGAGTGGGTGGAATCTTCAAAAGAGAGTTTTGAGTTTTGTGAAAGTTCCAGCTCCAACGTGTGGAATTGATATGGCCAATGCAATTTTTAAGTGTTTGAAAGCTTGGGGAATTGAGAACCAAATTTATTCAGTTTTGGTTGATAATGTGGCCTATAATGATTCATGCCTTAGAAATCTAAAGGATAACTTGCCATTGTTTGGTAAGTTATTCCTTAATGGTGCTTTTTTTCATGTTCAATGTTGTGCACACATACTAAATCTCTTAGTGCAAGATGGCCTTGGTAAGATTAAGGGTGTTATTTATAATATTCGAGAAAGTGTGAAGTATATCAATCACAATGATGCAAGGCTAAAGGCTTTCTGTGATGTTGTTGAATAAAAGGGATTGAAGGATCGCAAACTTATAATTGATTGTCCAACAAGATGGAATTCCACATTTCAGATGTTGTCAATCGCTTTGAAGTTTAAGGTTGCATTTTCAGCTTACAAGGAGAGAGAGCCACACTATGAGTTTTCTCCTTCAGTTGAAGATTGGGATAATGTTGAGAAAGTTTGTCAACTTCTACAAGTATTCAATCTAGCCACTCATGTAATCTCAGGTAGTAAATATCCCATTGCTATCTTGTATCTTGCTGAAGTTTATAGGGTGAAAGAGGTAATTGATAATGCAGTAGAAGATAGAGACCTCTTTTTGTGGGAAATGGTTGTCCCAATGAAAAAAACAGTTTGACAAATATAGGGGGGGAGTGTAATATGCTAATGGCTATTGGTAGTGTTTTGGACTCCAGGTGCAAATTTCACATGGTTGATATATGTTTTCCTATGATATATAAATCTGAAGGTATGGCTAAAGAAAATATAAAGGTGAGAAATTCATTGGAAGAATTGTACGATGAGTATGTGGCCATTAGTTTGGAAGAGGCATCCTCTTTAGAAGTAAATGTCACTGGAAATACTTCATCACATTCCAACCAACCTACACCTTCAGTCCTCACTAGATTTGACCGAATTATGAGTATTGTTCGTGAGAAAGAAGTTTTTCCTGCAATGAAATCAGAGTTGCAAGCTTATCTTGATGAAAATGTCTATATTCCCAATGGAGATGATGGTGCCTTTAGTGCATTGCAATGGTGGAGAAATAACAGCTTAAAATATAAGATCCTGTCAAAGATGGCTGCTAATATACTTATTGTTCTTATCTCAATTGTGGCATCATAGTGTACATTTAATGCTGGAGGTAGAATCATTGATGAATACCGTTCTAAGTTGAAGGCTAAATCAATTGAAGCACTCATTCGTGGTAGGGATTGGTTGCATCACAAGCATAATTTGAGAAAATCAAAGGTTGAAACCTTTTTTTTATTTTATCATGCTTTTTTCAGTTTTTCCTTATATTTATAAACAATTATTTTTATGTATTTTTCAGTCCATTAACATAAATTATTTTCTTATTTTGAAGGCGGACAAGCAAGTTGAAGAAGTTACTTTGAAGATTTGATGCCTTTTGGTGCTTTATGCATCTTAATTGTTATTGTCTTTGAATTTATTAGAACTAAGCAGTGTTATTTTCACAACTGATGAGTTTTAGATTTTTTGGTAATTTAAGGTCGAGCCTATTTCAATTTGGTTTGGTTGTGTTTATTTATTTAAGAGTGACACCTAATGTTATCGAATTTCTATGGTAATGTAAGGCTTGAGCCTATTTCAGAATTTCAATCTGGTTGTGTTTACATATTCTTTTTTTGAATGAGTCAATTTCACTGTGCTCTGTCTCAGCAACTTTGGTGGGTAGCAAGAGTATGTTAACATATGATGGTATGTTCAATGTTAAGCAATACTGGTTTGTATGGAATGTATAGCCATTTGAGGAAGCTGGGAACAAGATTGCTACAGGTATATTTGTTCAATGCTACTTATTCTTTTCTTTTTTTTCTTTTTGAATGCATTGGTTTGTTTCAGGCTTTGTTTCTAGTTTGAATTTATATAGAAGCTTTTTTTTCAATGACTATGTTTTTGTGTTTATGTAATGATCAAAATATCATATATTATATGCAAAATAACATATCAGTGTATATTCACTTTATGAAATATGAGAATAGAAAACATGGTGGGGTTAGATGCAGTATATGTTTGGCTAGGTTGGGGTCTTGGTATGTGTTAGAAGAAATTAAAAAATGGTGGTGATAATTCGGTCAAATACAATGTTCAATTTTCTGTGTCAGGAGCCATCTTTGTCATCACACAATTTAGTTTCACAAATGATAGCCAATTGCATTTTATTATTTATTTTGATTTGGTTAAGGTGGTACTGGTAGACTTTCTCATATACTTTTGGTCTAAGTCTGAGGCAATAATATGTATAGTTGGAGTGCTTTGTGGCTTTGTTTTTTTTTTTTTTTTGGCTTAATTGCAGATTTTACCACCCAACTTTCATAATTTTGCAAATTTTACCATTCAAGTTTTTTTTTTTTGCGAATTTTACCACTCAACTTTCATAATTTTGTGAATTTTACCATCCAAGTTTTTTTTTAACGAATTTTACCATCCAACTTTCATCATTTTACGAATTTTACCACCTAAATTTTCAATTTTTGCGCATTTTACCACCCTAATGTTTCACAAATTTTTTTTTTTTTTTGAATTCTTTAACTTTTTTTTTTTGTAAAATATCATAGTCGTAAAATGTGCAAAAATTGAAAACTTGGGTGGTAAAATTTGCAAAATTAAAACTTGGGTGGTAAAATTCACAAAATTATGAAAGTTAGGTGGTAAAATTTGCAATTAAATATTTTTCTTTTTATCAACAAAGGCAATTTTTATTAAAGGCACAAGTTATGCCAACATGTGCAAAGTACATAAAAGTAGCAAAGTAAATTTGACCCCATGCTACATAACATTTGTTGGCCAAAACAAACCAGCACTTTGAAACCCCACTCTTAAAACTTCTGAATTTTGACCCCCTTTCAGTCTTAATTCTATGTTATTCCCAATATTGTTCTTTTTATTCTCTTACCTTCAATTGTTCTATCTTATATATTGAATATGTTATTTATTCTTGTAATTTGTTTCTCAGTTGCTATATTGGGGTATGCTTTTATTCTAAGCTTACATAGAAAGTTCATGCATATAAAGGACATGATTTGGTTATTGGATTGGAAAATAAGCTTTTATTCACTTTATTGGAGTTATTTTGAATTGGTATATGAAGGAAGGGATGGTTGAGTTAATAAAGGTAGTCTGGGTTGTGTGCAGTAGAATACAATATGGTTTTAGTGTATATATCTATAATTGGTCTTTTGTGCCGTTCTAAGCTACTAGTTTTTGTCTTAAAGTGTAACTTTATTTTGGCATTTTGTCATCTAGTCTAGGTGGGGTGCTTTTCATGTACGGGATGGAGTGGCTTTGTTAGAAGGGAGGGGTGCAATTAGCTATTTTGTGATTCATGTTTTTTTTAACCTTGTCATCGAATTTGTTACGTGCCAAATTTGGGTTTAAAACTAAATTTCATATTTGCTTATAAAAAAAATTAAAAACTAAAAGCATGTGATTATAACGAAACATAAGAGTGAACCACAAGCAAGTTTGATTAGTTTATTTGATCAGTTTGGTTTTATTAAATTGTTTTGATTAGTTTTTGAAAGCAAAAGCAAAAGGTGTTATTCGATCAATTGACATGATTTAAGGCCTTAATATGAAATAGGCCTTTAAATAGGCTCACAAGTCAGGCCGAACTTATATAAAGGCCAGGTTAGACCTAAAAAATAGGTCCGTCACGAGTAATAGGCCCAGGCTTGGGCTGTAAAATTATAAAGTATGTCGGGCCAGGCTTAGGTAAGGCCCGACCTGCCTGGCCCATTTCAACCCCTATTGACCAATCCAAAATATAAAATTACATTTTGGATTGGTTACGTCTTTTACATTCAATTGACAAATTCAAAAGATAAAAGAAAACATTTCAAAAGGTGCAAGAAGCAATTTTTGAGATGGCAATTGCCATCTCATACACATAAAAAGGCAATTACTATTTCCACTCCCCATATTTTCTAATACACTCCCCTCATTTTTTCTCTCTTGAAAAAAAAAAAACACTCCCCTCCCGTATAACCCTTTTCCAGAAAACACACTCTTCTTCATCTAAACTCGTTTTCGAAATTTCATGTGGTTAATGAAAATTCCATGCCGCATAGTCACACCTTCTACAGAAGCAAACAGACACAAAATCAAGTTTTACCAACCTTGAGATCTGCAACAACAAAGGCCAATTTTGAATTGAGCAAAACCCTGATTCACTGCTAACATCGCAACCGCACTATCAAGGTCCAACACAAAACCCCTTTCGGCATGTGCCTCCTTCGCTATATCATCACTTCAATCGACTCCAACCAAATAAAATCCCAAAAATAGTGACATTGGATTTCATGGCTTCACAAGACATAAATTCCCATTCACTTTTTCCTACCACAATTATCCCGCAACACATTCAATCAGCCCGAAAACCACAATCCAACCACAGATAGATTAATGAGAACAAGAAATAAAGGACCCTTCACTCAATTTCAAGTACGAATTGGAGAGGAAGGAGAATTGAAAAGGGGAGTGTGGTGAGATTACACGAGAGAGAGCTCGATAAAATGGGGGGAGTGTGGTGAAACAAGAGAGAGAGAGAGAGAGAAATATAAGGCTATTTAAATAATTTTTGTAAAAAAAGGGAGTGCATTAGTAAGCATGGGGAGTGTAAATAGTATAAGCCCACATAAAATTGGGCTTACTCAACGCTGGGCCTTCCCTCCTAGAGTGTAAAACGATTATGGATTTCTTTGAGCATATTTTTGTAAGTGAACCTGGCCCCAAAACTGGAAAAAAAAAAATACATATACGTTTAGGCAACAAGTTTAAGGATATAGTTATTCAGCAATAATTAAAATTAAAATAATAACACACACATAGACACGGAATTTTTTTTTATTTATTTTTTATTTCGACAGATCATATAAAAAGAAGTATACGTTTGTGCTTTTGGTTTATGTCAAATCATATGCTTATGTTTGTTCTAAAGGAAAAAAATGTTTAAAAAATATTTTTTAAAAACACACTAATTGTATCTGTTTTAATTTAAAAACTTATCAAAAACTGTTTTAATGCATTTTTTAAGATAGAAGTAATAGTTTCTAAAAGAAATTAAAAAAAAATCATATAATTACATTTTATCAAAACTTAAAGGAATAGGTTGTTTGTTCATCTTCTAAAAAAAAAGGTTGTTTGTTCATAACATATAGTCTATGCACGCCATTTTTTTTATTTCTGTTAGAAGTAAAGAAAATAGTCAATTGTAATTTTCTTAAATACAATTACATGATTAAAAAAGTCATCGCCAAATAAATATAATAAGGGAAACAAAAATTGTGAGTGAATTATAAGGTTGCACCTTACATAGGAGTGATACAGCATGTGCACATGGCAAAGCATGTAATATGTATGTGTAGACTTTCTTGTATTCCTCTAGTAACTCTTATACTCTTTTGATATTAAACATTTTTTTACTAATATAATAAGAGGGTACAATTCCTTAAATATTTTTAATGTCATGTTCAAATTAAAATTTAATTTCAATAATTAACTTTTTTTTACAACAATAATTAAGTTTTGTTATGCGAATTTTCAAAATAAAACTTTAACTTTAATTTTAATTGAAGTACAACAATAAAACACCATAATATTATAAACTAAAATTTATCGAGTATAATATCTATGTACTTACAATGTAAAGATTTTACACTGTGAACTAATGAGAAATTACAATAAGTGTGACTTTTAAGATTTTTTTTTTTTAAATTAACAAATTTAACATACATGACAATTTATTATTAGATGATAGTAGAATTTTTTTTACAATATCAATGCATAGAGTATTTTTTTCAATTTTATCCCTGTAAGGAAAGTATATGTAAGTGTTTTATGGTATTGAAAACACTATAATATATATATATAAATTATTCCTAAATTTTTAGAAAAGCAAAAAATTATACACTTTTTATGAAAAATTTTAAAAAAGAAATTATTTAATAAATATCACGAGTGAGGGGAAGTTTACTTATTTTGGTATAGAATGAGTGCTAATGATAGACTCTCTAAGGGACTCTTTCTAATGCATGCTCTACTATTGATTAAAATTTATTAAAAATTATAAAATTAAGAAAGAGACTCATTAAATAAGAAGTGAGACCCACAAAAAATTTTGATTTTTAATAAATTTCAACCAACTAGCGTTTTAGCCCGTGAAATGCACGAGCTTATTCAAATTTTTATTACTTTATTTATATAGTCAATAGAAAAAAATTTGAAAAAAAAAATATATGTAACATATCGAGAAATCTTCAAGGTTAAAAAATAGAGTTAGAAAAAATGATAAAAGAAATATTAAAAAAAAAGATAGCATTGGATAAAGAACTGAATGAAAGAACTAGTTATAGAAATATTATAAGTAGGGGTGTTCGCGGATTGGATTGGATTGGTTTTTAAGAGAAAAATCATCCGATCAAATCACTTCGGTTTTCTTAATTAATCATCCAATTGGTTTGATAAAAAATTTAAATCCGATCCAATTTAAATCAGTTTGGATTGAATCGGTTTTCGATTTTAGTTTTGTTTATATTTTTCTTTGGAGAAAGTATTAAATAAATGGTAATATATATATAATAAACATAATAAAAGATAATTTAAAATATTAAATATCTTCTTTATAAGTCAATAAATAACTAATAATAGTATAACTCTTCAAATATATACTATTAAAAGTAAATTTATATAACTTAATAATTATACTTATGTACCTTTAATCAAATAGATACTAAAAAAAATATCTTCAATTAAATAGATGTTTCACAAATAAATATAAGTTATGTGATAGTCTTATAAATATATAAGAAATAAAAATATAAATGTGAGTAATATCATAAATTTATGAATAAAAATGTATATGTATATATAACTTCGATTTGGATTGGATTAGATTTCAAAATCAAATTCGAAATCCGATCCAATCCAATAAAAAAATTTAATTTTTTCAATTTTCGATCCATTCGATTTTCGTTTTTTTGATCGGTTTTTTCGATTTTGATTGGATTGGATCGGTTCATGAACACCCCTAATTATAAGTGTGGGTAGCTACAGAAATTGATCAGAGATTAAAAAATAAAGTTAGAAAAATTGATAAAAGAAATATTAAAAAAATCCAAAAGATTAGAGACTATAAAATTTGAAAAAAAAAAAAAGAATTATATAGCATATTGAAAGAATGTTTAAAAAATAGATCATTATAAAAGAGATTAGAAACTATAAAATTAAAAAAAATAAGGGAAGATGAAATGATGTAACTTTAATTTTTTTAATATTAACTTTGAAAATTGAAAAAATAAATTGAATTAAGAATTTGAAACTATTGATGAAAGAGAGAAATCTTCGAAGTTAAAAAATAATTAAAAAAACTGATAAAAGAAGTATTAAAAAAACATAACATTAGATAAAGAAGTGAATAAAGGTAGTTATAGAAATATTTTGAATGTGAGTAGTTATAGAAATTGATAAGAGAAGTTTTAGGAATAGTAGAAGAACATATGCATATTAGGAGAGTGAACTACACAATTTCATGAGATGAGAGTATTCAAATAAGAATATGAATGTGAGGGAGAGTGGGGAGAGTGGAGCAAAGATAGACTTGCTCATTTATATGTATAAGAAGATGTGTTCAAGAGAGTGTGTTAGAGGACAATGTTGTTAACATTTCTCTTTGGTAAGTTTGTTGACTTTTATGATAACTATATTAAAAGTCATATCAACTATGATTTGTGATTGAATAATAGTGTAAAATTGTTTTACATTGTCATATATAACTAGTAAACTCTAAACCAAATTCAAGCTAGGTAAGACCACAATTTACCTTTAAAAACATGAAACAAAACTAACTTTTTAAAATCGAGAATTCAAAAAGAAGAAAGATTTAAGAGAAGTTTTCAAATTAACCCATAAAAATATTTTTTATGGCCGTCCGTTATGCGTTATTTTCGCAATGTATATTTAACGTGTGTTTGATCCATTTTTGTTTTTATATTATCTTCTCCGTAAAAGGAGAAGCTTGATCAAACATTTTTTATAAACAAAAAAAAAAAACTTAAAAAATAAGTAACTTATTTTCATAAAATAAAATTTTAAAATGTAAATTTTAATTAAATTAATAGAGGAGCTTTTTTACAGTTTACATGAAACATGTTCACATAGTCTCCTTTATGAATCCCAACTCTACCTAAAAATATCATTTATTTTTTAAAAAAATCCCCCAATTTTCCCATTTGAGTGCTTTAATGCTTCACCGACTTTCCCATTAAATAATTCTCACATATTTTAGTTTATTTTAAATTATGTTTATTTATTTTGAGGTCTTAATTTATTTTTAAGTATTTATTTTAGAAAATTAAAAAATGTTAGTTAATATTTTAAAATTTTAATTAATGAAATAAAATTTTACTAAAATGAATAAATAAAATAGTTAAAAAAAACATTGATATTTTAAAATATTTATCAGTATTCTATAAATTTAATTTAGATTTATATTTTTAATTTTTTTAATTTGTTGTTAAGTTTTTCAATTTTTAATCTCAACATTATATTTAATAAATAATTTTTAAATTATTCATTAAATATTATTTAGTATATATTGACATTATGGAATTCTATTTATATAAATTAATTTTTATCTTCTAAGAATATTATTAAACAATAGTAAATAATTTTTTAATGTTTCATTTGTAAGTAATACTTAAATTTATTTAATTAGTACTATATATAATAAAATATTTGTAATTCAGCTTCAAATTAATTTTTTTTTACATAATTGTAACCAAAATTTATTTTTACATAATATTTTTTTTTATTTTTATCAATATATATTCTTTTATTGAGTGAGCCAATTAATTTTAAATAATTTTAATAATTTTAAAAAATTTATCAAACAACTATTAATTTAAAAAGAATTTTAAATCTTTTAAAAAATAAAAATTACAAAAATACTTTTAATTTCTTTTTAAATTTTAACTTTAAAGTAATTTTTAAGGGTAAAAAAAATCGGCATCAATCATAATCTTATATTGGAAACTCAACTCTTCCAAATGAGAAAGTGTTTTACACAAAAGTGTAACTATCTCCTGGGAGTTTGAGTCATGAAGATTCAGTTTGTTGACATATATAATACAGACATTCTAGGGGTCGGAACACAGTGCCAATCATTCTTTGATCTTATCGTATCCAAAGATTAGGACCGTTGAAGGAAGACTTTTTCATTGGCCAAGAATGATTTGATACCAACTAATGCCAGCCACAAATTAAATTTTGGAAGACCAAATATTTTGCAAGACTTTATTTACAAAACGCAGGTTAATAACCTAATAATAGAAATTAAGGTATCAGGGTTGGATTGAAATTTGGACAAAGTTTTGTCTAATACTCCTTAATATATTAATTTCCATTCTACTCTTTTAATTTTCCAAGCTATAAAAATATTAGTAAATTACACTAACCATTCTCGAGATTTCGTAAAATTACACAAACATCTCCTGTTTTTTTTAATTATTATAGCAATCTTCCTTGTAGGTGTAATGATCCACCTTTGTTACATAACTAATCAAAATTAAAAGGATTTTAATTCATTTTATTTAAAACTTTGTAATTAGTTTATTTATCAAAATACTTGTGAACTTTTCAAAATTTCCAAGCTAACAAATAAAATACAAAACCTAAAATATCAATCACTCACGTACAAAACTTTACTAAATAACACTTGGTTCTACTAGGCACTTTCATACTTCACAACATATTATACCATCATATTCAATTCCACATAAAACTATATACTCATACATCTTTTTACATAACTACATATTACTCATAAACTGGCTCATTCTATACATAAGACTAAAGAAAGGAAACTAAAGAAGAGATCATGTCTTCAATCCTGTGCATGCTCCATCTGCAATGTCTCCAAGAGAAAGATCCACCTAAAACTCATCTGCTCCCCCTGACATGCAGTTCGAGACATCATAGTCACAATTACAAGTGCCACATGCAATGGTAAGCTTACCAAAACAAAACTATACATATAGAAATAAATGGATTCAAAACAAAGGGAAAGGGAAGAAAACTAAGCTTTATAAACTTAAAAAAAAAAATACTGCATATAATAATTAGAAATTATAACAAAACTCAATTCATATAAAAGTCATCTAAAACACACTTACATTTGGAATCCCCTGCGGTCCTAGATACGACACCTTCATACATGTCATCTCTAATGGCCTGACTTAAGGGTCCAAGTCTCAACAACAACAATTTATCCCATATATATTAAAAGGGTCAACTAAACCTTTTGGAAAACAATTTCTCCAGCACTCCGACACCCCATTCGAAGTTAAAACATAGGGTGGGTGCTCGGGAAAATATTCAACCAAGAGAGACTCCTAAGAAGCTTTAGTGGATTGGAGTTCTAACATGAAACTAACATTTCCAAAGTAGCCATTTTTCTACAAAATCTTCCCAAAAGATCTTAATTAACTCCTTTAAATATATAGGGACGGTTTCAACATCAAAAACACACTTACATCACACACATTATCATTTCATCAATAATATAGCATATTTACATAATCATGTATAGAATTCACAGTTCTCCCAAGTTCACCTCCACAAAACATAATTCACTTCAACCACAATGCAATTTATCTCAACATAATATCAACATCTCAACAACAACATAATTCGTTTCATAAATAAACATACCACAATTGTATAACATGTATAGAATTTCATAATTTATCTCAACAACAACATAATTTCTCTCTCTTTAACCTTTATAGAGGTTCATCAATTTTCTTCATGGTATCCCGAGCTATCTAGCTCCGCTGTGCACATCTGAATGTGTCTAGAAATGGGAATCAAAATTCTGGAAACAACTCCAACATGAACAATGGTAATTCATCTAATCTTGATCTTTCTCAAAATTCAATGAGTCCCTATTATGTACATCTATGGGAGAATCTTGCGGTGCCATTGGTTTTACCATTGTTGAATGGAAGAAACTGCAATTCTTGGACTCGATCTATGAGGCGAGCAATCGGAATGAAGAACAAACTCAGATTCTTGGATGGGAGTATTGAAGTTCCTGATAGATTTGACCCTAGCTTTGAAGCTTGGGATCGTTGCAATAACCTAGTTCTTTCTTGGATATTGAATTCAGTTTCCCCTTCGATTGCTCAAAGTATTGTCTATGCTGAAATAGCTATAGAGGCATCGCAAGAACTAAAGGAAAGGTACAATCAAAGGGATATGGTGAGAATAGTAGAATTACAACAAGAGTTATATGCTTTTCAACAGAATTCTTTGAATGTGACAGATTACTTTACAGAAATCAAGTATATGTGGGAAGAATTAGATAATTATCAACTAGTGACAGGATGTACATGTGTTGTGAAGTGTCGATGTTATTCAATTAGAAATGTGAAGATGTATAGAGAACAAGATCGAGTCATGCATTTTTTTTATGGGACTCAATGATGCTTATGCAGTCATAAGATCTCAGATCTTGATGATGGAACCCTTTCCCTTAATTAACAAAGTATTTTCTTTAGTTGTACAACAAGAAAGACAGAGGGGGTTAGATGTGTTAGATGATACACAAGCTTCTGTGAACCTGGCTGAGGGGAAGAAATTTTATAACAAAGGGAAATTTGTAAGCACTGGGAAACACTGCACATACTGTGGAAGAATTGGTCATATAGTGGAAACTTGCTACAAGAAACATGGGTTTCCACCAGGATCAAAGCCAAAGGGCTATAATTCAACCAACAATGTCATATGTGATGAAGATTATAACAGTGAAATAGTTTACAGAAATTATGTGTCCTGTTGTCACACACAAGGTATATTATTTATAATGAAGGAATACAATAATAAGGGAAAGAGGGAAATAAATCCCTAAGGATCAGTTGTACAATTATACATAATTTCCCTATTTACAGCAAATCTAATCATATCTTTAACACTCCCCCTCAAGCTGGAGCTTGTTACAAATATAATCCACGCGAGACCTCTTGAGAGATTTAGTGAAAATATCTGCCAGCTGATAACTGGAATTGACAAAGTCAGTAGTGATTTCTCCTGAGAGCACTTTTTCCCTCACAAAATGACAATCTATCTCGATGTGTTTAGTTCGCTCGTGGAAGACCGGATTAGATGCAATATGAAGAGCGGCTTTATTATCACAAATAAGCTTCGTGTCCTGGATGTCTCCAAATTGTAGTTGTTGGAGAAGTTGTCTAAGCCATGTAATTTCGGAAGCGGCTGCTGCCATGGCATGGTATTCAGCTTCGGCGCTAGATCTAGCAACTGTATTTTGCTTCTTGCTTCGCCATGAGATCAAATTCCCCCTAAGAAGAATGCAATAACCAGAGGTAGATCTCCTATCTGATGATGATCCTGCCCAATCAGCATCAGAGTAACAAACGATCTCGGCATTGCCTTTATCTTCATATAGAAGTCCGCGGCCTGGTGCATTTTTGATATACCTGAGAATGCGCTTGATGGCATCCCAATGGCTATCACAAGGGGCATTGAGGAACTGACTCACCACACTAGCTGCAAAGGTGATGTCGGGTCTAGTAACTGTGAGGTAATTGAGTCTACCAACAAGTTTGCGATATCTTCCCGAGTCTACCAGTGGCTCCCCCTGACCCGGAAGAAGTTTGATGTTGGGGTCCATAGGAGTGTCACTAGGACGACAATCAAGCATACCAGTCTCAATGAGAATATCCAGAGCGTATTTCCTCTGGGAAATGGCAATACCAGAGGCAGATTGAGCAGCCTCAATGCCTAAGAAATACTTGAGCGGACCCAAATCTTTCGTCTGAAACTGACTACGAAGGTGAGACTTGAGCTGACGGATACCATCAAAATCATCACCAGTGATAACAATGTCATCAACGTAGACCACCAAATAAATGTACAGGCCAGTCGGAGAGCGAAGGAAGAAGACAGAGTGGTCAGCCTCATAGCGAGTCATACCAAACTGGAGCAAGGCAGAGCTAAAACGACCAAACCAGGCTCGGGGAGACTGCTTCAAGCCATACAAAGAGCGTTGAAGGCGACATACAAGGTGAGAACCATTAGTAGTAGTAAAACCGAGAGGTTGCTCCATGTAAACTTCTTCTTGCAACTCACCATGTAAGAAGGCATTTTTGATATCCAACTAGTGAAGCGGCCAACAACGTATGGCTGCCATGGCAAGGAACAGATGAACAGAAGTAATCTTGGCCACAGGGGAAAAGGTGTCCCCATAATCAAGGCCAAATATCTGAGTATAGCCCTTAGCCACCAAGCGAGCTTTGAACCGATTAATATGTCCATCCGGTCTAACCTTTACGGTATAAACCCAGCGACAACCAACAGTAGTCTTCGTAGGAGGTAAGGGAACCAGCTCCCAGGTCCCACTAGCCTGTAAAGCAGCCATTTCATCCAACATTGCCTGCCGCCAACGGGGATCAGCCATAGCTTCACCTGTAGACTTAGGAATAGACATAGAATCCAAAGAGGAGATAAAAGAGAAATAGGAAGGAGATAAACGATGACAATTAAGAGTACAAGCATATAGAGGGTTAGGATTACGAGTGGACCGGCTACCTTTGTGTAGGGCAATGGGAAGCTCATGCTCAGGAGACATTGCAGGAAGGGCGTTTAGAGCAGGAGATGATGCTGGGGGATCAGTAGGTGGAACCATCGAGGGAAGTCGTGGTCGTCACTGATAGACAATTAATGGTGGTGGAGCTATCACAATGGTCGGAGTTGGAACAACAGGTGGTGGAAAATCCAGAGGGGCATCATTAACAACTGGCTCAGAGAAGAATGGAGTAGACTCAAAGAAAGTGACGTCAGCAAAGACAAGATACTGTTTAAGTTGGGGGCAGAAACAACGATATCCTTTCTAGAGGCGAGAGTAACCTAGAAAAACACACTTAAGAGACTTGGCAGAGAGTTTATCTTTACCTGGAGCAAGATTATGGAGAAAACAAGTACAACCAAATACACGAAGAGGAATAGAATAGAGGTCATGTTGTGGGTACAAAATAGAGTACGGAATCTGATTGTTGAGGACAGACCAGGGCATGCGGTTGATCAAATAATAGGATGTAAGAAGCGCATCACCCCAGAAGCGGAGAGGGACATTATAGTGAAGAAGGAGGGTTCTTGCTATTTCAACTAGTTGACGATTTTTCTGTTCAGCAACACCATTTTGTTGTGGTGTGTGAGCGTATGAAGTTTGATGAAGAATTCCCTGCGAGGTTAAGAAAGACTGAAACTGGGCAGATAAATATTCTCTGGCATTATCAGTTCGCAAAACTTTAAGGGACATTCCAAATTGATTTTGAATTTCATGCACAAAACTTTGAAAATAAAGAAGACATCAGAACAATTTTTCATTAAGAAAACCCAAGTACAACGGGAAAAATCATCAATGAATGTAAAAAAATAGTAATATCCTAAAGTTGAACAGACTCCACTAGGTCCCCAAATATCGGAGTGAACTAAATCAAAAGGTGACGCAGTACATTTATTGACTCGAGAACTATAAGAGGAACGAACACGTTTTCCTAATTGACACGACTCACACTGTAAAGACTGAAGTGTAGAGAGACTAGGAACCAAAAAACGTAATTTTTCTAAGCTGGGATGACCGAGACACTGATGGGCAAGATCTGGAAAGGCAGAGGAGACACATGTAATCGGTTGTGAGAGCTGATACAATTCCCCAGACTCATGTCCTGCTCCAATCATCCGTCCTATACATCGATCCTGTATGAGAACAGAATTATTAACAAATAAAACAGAAAAATTAAGTGAGTGGGTAAGCTTGCTAATGGAAATTAAATTGAAAGGACAACCAGGAACAAATAAAATTGAAAGAAAGGTTAGGAAGTGGGTGGGTTTGTCCGATGCCTCGAACTTTAATTTGAGAGCCATCTGCGAGAGTAACAAACGGTAAGGTATCGGAAAAAGATAACTGGGAGAAAAGAGATTGGTTACCAGTCATATGATCAGAGGCACCGGAGTCAAGTATCCAGGGTCCAAGGGAGGAGGACTGAGAGACAAAGGCTACAGGATTATCAGACTGAGCCACGGTAGTAGCAGGCAATGCAGATTGCTGGGCTGCTTGGAATTGGAGAAATTTTTGATACTTAGAGGCGGAGATAGTGACATCCGCAAGAGGGGCAGGGTCGGCAACATGAGGGTCAACAACTTGAGCAACATTAGCTGACTTTGACTGCTCTCGGGCTTTAGTGCGACACTCTGCTTCAATATGACCATAACGGTTACAATAATTGCAACGACGATTCTTGCCGCCACGACCACCTCCCCGTCCACCACGCTGAGATGAGTGGGAGACAAGGGCGAAGGAATCAACAGAGGAAGTAGAGGAATGCCCAAAAGCATGTGGAGTGGAGAGACGCAATAGCTGTTCACTAACCGTATCATAAGTGGGAATAGTGGGGCCAGATAGTATCTGGTTACGCACGGAGTCAAGCTCGAGTGGAAGACCTGCAAGAGCGAGAACCATGAAGTACTGGTTACGTTGCCGGTGAAACGTGTCTTGATCAGTAGTGAAAGGCATCAAACTATTATAATCGGCAATCAAACGATCGAGCCTCCTAAGATACGTCTGCATGTCTGTTAGTTGCTATAATTACTTACTTTTTAAGTGATTTTTAAGGCAATTATCTCTCTTTTTCTCTCATTTGGAGTGTTGTTTTACTCAATTTGCTTTAATTTCATAATTTAGTTAATATTAGTTTAATTTTCTAGTTTTATGGTTATATCTTAGTTTTTTACCCCACTTTTGTAGAAAGAGGAGACGGAAGATGTAGAACACATTTTGGAGCTGCATTATGATGTTTTGGAAGCATTGAAGGGTCATCTGCAGTAGCATTCTGATGCAGTAGCAGAATTTGCCAATCAGCCAAGCCAGATTTTTTGGCTGAGCGATTTGTCACTTAAAGAAATTCTGCACATGTATATAAAGGGCTGACCCTCATGTATGACAGCAGTCTGAGGACTCACTCCTATTTTGTTCTGTAATTTCGTTTTGTAGTGTTCTATTGGAGAGAAAAGCTCTCTCCTTTGTTCTTGGTGATCTTCTTCATCTCCTTCCCCTCCATGTGTATTTTGCAGCTGCTCATGTCCATGAGTGGCTGAGTTCTTCAGTTGTAAGAGGTTAGATATAACCATACTCAAACTCTCTTGTATCTTTTGATATTTTTACATATATATTCTGCAGATTTGTATTTAATGTTAGTATTTTGCTTCTTTACTTAAAGCTTGTTGTGGAATGGCCACCCATAGCATGATCTTTGGACATGATTGTTGTTGGGAAACACTTTTATTGTCTAGATCTGAAGCAATATACCTCATGAACTTTGTGTCTAGGAATGGAGCTTAGTTCATGGGTTATCTTGTGGTCACTAGACTTAAAGCTAGTTGCTTTGTTAAGTTGTTGAGGAATCAAGGCTTAGGGAAGGAACTAAGACTCTCTGCACCTAAGGGATTAGGGTTGAGAATGTTTTTATTGGCTGATTTTAACATCTAAATGCAAATGGAATATGTATTATGTGTTAATGCAAGAAGAGAGTAGAGTTTGGTGAGATTTAACCCCTGCAACATCTTTATATATATGTTTTAACCTCTGTTTACTGTTGTGTTCTGTTATAAAACCATAAAAAATATCATTTTATTTTCTGTTATGCCTTAGATTTGCTTTAAAGTTCCACAAAACCAACTAAAGTTTGTGTTTTTACTGCTTTCTTGTGAAATCTGTTTGGCTTAGCTAATATCTGTGTGAACATTGCCTATATTACGTGAGTCCCTTGGGAAAACGATACTTGGACTTATCCATTTACTACTTGTGCGATTTGGTACGCTTGCCAATCCGTTAACAAGTTTTTGGCGCCGTTGCCGGGGACTTGCGTCTCAATATTAGGCAATTTCACGCTTTTATTATGTTAAGCTTTGTTCTTTTATCTTTTCGTTTGTTATGTTTTTATTTTGTCAAGTTTATTATCTTGTGCTCACCTGTACATTCTAGTTCTTTGAGTTTCTTTTGCAGTAGTACAGCAAGGAAGAGGAAGAAATTAGATGAGCATAAAAGTCAAGAAGCAACTTTGTCCACAACTCTTTTGCCACCTATCCAAAAAGAAGAAGAAATCATGGCAAAAGAGGAAGAAATTCATCAACCAAGGAGGACTCTTAGTGATTATGCTGCTGACTCGCGTCCAAGGTATTTCACTACCATTGCAAGACCTAAAGTGCAAGCTAACAATGTGGAGATAAATCCAGCTCTTATTCACTTGGTGCAAAACAACCAATTTTTGGGACTTCATCATGAAGACCCCTATGCTCACTTGACCACTTTTGTGGAAATTTGTAACACGGTGAAGATCTTTCAAGTGCATGATGATGTCATCCGAATTGGTCTCTTTCCATTTTCTCTTAATGGGAAGGCCAAAGATTGGTTCCGATCATTTCCTCCGAATAGTGTTATGAGTTGGGATGAGCTAGTAGACAAGTTTTTGAATCGATTCTTCCCTCAATCAAAGATCAATCAAAGGAAGGTGGCAATTTCTACCTTTGTACAAGGATGGGATGAGCCATTGTGTGAAGCTTGGGAACGATTCAATAGCTTGTTGAGAAAATGTCCACCTCATGGTCTTGATAAAGGAGCACAAATCAATACTTTCTTGGTGGGGTTAATGCCTCAAACTAAGCTCCTTCTTAATGTTGCAGCTGGTAGCAAGATTATGGGGAAGACACCCAATGAAGCTAGAAAGATCATTGAGAATATGGCTTCAAATGATTATGAGGTCCAACATGATAAAGCTATGGTGCAAAGAAGAGGTGTCCTAGAGATGAATTCCCAAGATGTGCTCTTTGCTCAAAACAAGCTCCTCACTCAACAATTAGAAGCACTCACCAAGCAAATCTCAAGGATTCCACAACAATTTCAAAGCTTGCAAGCCACTTCATTAGGACCGCAACAAGTCTTAAGTTGTGAGTTATGTGGCGGTGGTCATCAAAGTGGTCAATGCATCATGCCATTAGGTTCCCAAGAAGAGATAAATTATATGGGGAATCAAAACTGGCAAGGCAATTATGGCAGCATTCTCTACTCGAATTCTTTCAATCAAGGGTGGAGGAACAATAACAATTTTGGATGGGAACAAGATGTCGGTTCTTCAAGTGGATCACCTCACCAAAACCAACAACATCAACCTTTTCATCAAGACCATACTTCTATGTTGGAAGAGACTCTCAATCAATTCATGCAAGTCTCTATCACTAACCAAAAGAACACCGATGCTTCAAACAAGAACCTTGAGGTACAAGTGGGACAATTAGCAAACCAATTGGCGGAGCAACAAAGTGGATCATTTGCTGCCAACGCAGAAACTAGTCCCAAGAAGCACTTTAATGCCATCATTGCAACGGGTGAAGTGAGTAAAGAGAAAAATGAGAGTGAAAATGTTGTTGATGAGAGAAAATATGAGAATGAGAATAACATTGACAAAAAATATTGAGAGAGATGAGAAGAGTGAAAAGAAAAATGGTGGTGAGGGTGAGAAGTTGGTGGTGAAAAATAGAGAAGAGCAGAAGAAAACTAAGAGCCAAATTGCAAGAGAAGAGAAGAATGCCTTAAGGAACCCTCCCATCAAGAACCTTCCTTATCCTCATGCTCCAACAAGGAAGAACAAAGAGAGGCAATTTACACGGTTCCTAGAGACATGCAAGCAGTTGCAAATCAAGGTTCCTTTCTCTGAAGCTGCTGAACAAATGCCATCTTATGATGATGAAAGTATGTGTTTTCAATTGAATGTGCTTGATGAAGATTTTGTGGACAGTAAGAAACAGTTGCATATCTCCTCTTCCCTTGAAAAGCCTCTTAATGATGCAATTGAAGCCCTCGATGAGGAGGAAGAAAAGGAAATTGAAGAAATTTTCCAAAGTCCCGATGTTCTAAAGGAGGTCCCTCCACATGAAGTTAAAATTAAAGACTTGAAGAAGGAGGAGAAGGCGGAGGAAACGAAGCCAAATGATACTTCATGGACTCACTGGACTGCATTTAAAGCACCAATTGACTTGTCTTCCTTCCAAATGGTTTATGGAGAGAAAAAGCTTCAACAATTGCATGAGTTAGAGAAAATAGGGATTGATGCATATGAGTACTCCAAGTATCATAAGCAGAAGGCAAGCTAAAATTCAAATGGTCAGGTCCTTTCATCATCAAGGAAGTCAAATCCTATGGTGTTGTTGACTTGGAGGAGGACCCTTCATCAGGAAGAAGCTGAACTGTCAATGGACAGAGATTTAAGACCTTTTTGAGGGGTGAAATTGAGAGGCTGACCATAATTCTGCATCTAAGTGACCCTTGAGGTCACCAAATGTCAAGCTAATGACATTAAAAGAGCGCTACCTGGGAGGCAACCCAGTTTTCTTGCCCTTTTACTTCTACATTCTGCATTTTGAATTGTTAAATTTAGTTAGTTATGTGTTTTGATAATTTAGAGTTCATGTGTTTGATCCTTGTGTGAATTTTGTGTGTTGTTTGTGTTAATTTTGTTTCTTTGTAATGTGATCATTTAGAAGCATCATTCTGTAGTTGCATATGTCCCATTTAGCTGTTACATTGCAGTGTTTAGGTTCAGTTCTGCATAATTCGCATTCTGGTCATGTCTGTGCAAGAATTATTGCTCTTAAGTGACTTTTGGCTCAAGCCACTGATACTGGCTCCATGCCAAAACCACTGGAAGCAATAATTTCAATTCCATGCATTTTTTAGTCTAGCCAAGTTCCATGGTTAAGCCAAAAGCCACTTTGTGATCCCTGTCCAAATTCGAGCTTTCTGCCAAGCCATGCCTCATGGCCAAGCCGTTTTCCACTTATTCATACCCTCTGATCTTTTTCAAATTTTTCCCGCGTTCCAAGACTTTTGATTTACCCCATAACGTCCCCACCCTTCTCAGTCACGTTTCCCTATAGCTACTGTTACCTTTCCCTATTCACCTCTCTTTTCCTCCAATCACGTCGCCTCACCCATCTTCCCCTCCAATCAAAATTGTCTGACATTTTAGTACAGCTACCTACTTACACCCTTTCCCCAAATCAGACTTCACCTTTTCCTACCCTTTCCCCACACCCTCACGTCTTCCCTAGGCTATCACCCCCTCTACTCCCCAATCACTTCTACCTTTTTCCCATCATTCTTCTAAACATAGCTATCTTCATCCCTTAACTCATCCATCATCACAAGGACTGTGACCCTTCCCTCTCAGCCTACTCTCCATCTCCACCTCGAGCACAACCTTTCTCTGTCCACTTGTGAGTGTTGCTTCTGTCATTCCCTTTTCCTTTTCTGTTTGTCACTCTCATCTCTTTTCAGAAAAAGATTATGGGTTCTGTCCATTTGCATCTCTGCACTATCATATCTCTTTTTCTTTTTCGTTTTGATTTTCGTTTCAGTTCTTAAAGCATGTGCATGTTTAAAAATTTTCTGTTCTTGTTATTTTATTATTTTTATTGTTAAAGCTTTGACCTTTTGTGTTTGGGGTTTTCTGTTCTCTTCCCTTTTCGTTGACAAAGGTCAAAGCTTTTGTTAGAACCTTCTTTTCTTTTTGTTGTTCTGAAGCCTCCCTTGAGTGGGTATGTCTTTTTCTACCTTTGTTTGTTGAAAAAGTGCAAACTTTGTGTGTTTTTCTTTTGTTTGTGCCATTTTGGGATATCTTTCCCTGTTGGAGGTAGTCACGTGTTTGTTTCCCCTTTTTCCTTTAGTGTTTGTTGTTCATCTTTTGGGAAACCTACCTTTATTCCTTCTGTTTTTGTTTTTTTTTTTTAGTTTCTGTTCTTGTTTTTAACTTATGGATCTGTGTAGATCTTGTCTTTTTCGTTGTTTTTGGGACCACTGATGGTTCAAGTTCTGGTTTTTCTGTATATTCTTCAAAGGTTCTTATTTTCTCTGTGTTTTGGGACCACGTTTTGGGTCCCTATGTTGTTGTATCTTGTTTAATATTTTTCTGTTTACTGCTGCTTCTGTGTGCTAAAGGGGAGCACATGGTCCTTTGTGAATTCTCTGTTTTACCCAAAAAGCACCCCTTTGTCTTTTTCTTTTTCTTTTTGTTTTTCCTTCTTGTTTGCATGTGTGTTTGTCACTACCTAAGAACTGAGACCACTCTGTCTTTCTTGTAGGATTTGTCAACCACAAGTGCTGGAACCTCATCTTTCTGCAAAATTTTAGAAGCACCAGATTAGTGGAATTTGGCGAAGCCACCCTGCGGATGCTTAGCCAAAACTGCTGCACATTGCTGAGTGCATATTCTGTTCATGCATTTGTGTCTGACGAAAATTTCTTACTGTTTTGTGGATTCTCAGTCCTCCCTTTAGTCTTTCACTAGTTTCTTTTTATGTTTTTCTTTTCTTTTCTTTTCTTACGTGTTGTGTTTCAATTATGTTTTGTAACTTGTCTTTCAAATTATTTTCTATTTCTTGTCTCTTATTTTTTGTACTAACTTATTTCATTTCTTGTGTCTCCTGTTTTATTTTTGTTTTGTTTCTTTTCTGTTTTCAGCATGGCTCCTGCAGTATCGAGATCTCATGGACGACTCCATTGGCCAACCCCTTTCGAGTTTGTAGCTATGATTGCATGGCCTGGGGATAGACCTCTCTTTTTGGGGGGTGCTGGTGCTGCTGGAAATGATGTTGCTGCCAAGGTTGAAGACCAATGAGCTACAATGGGAGATGAAGCCTTGGCAGAGGAGGAAAGCGAAGTAGAGGAGGAAGGAACTGAAGAAGAAGAAGAAGAGGAGTTCGGCAGTTCTGAGGCCGAAGAGGATAATGATGTTTGATGGGGGATTTGTTTGTTTTATCCCCATGCTTTCAGGACAATTTAATTTTCTGCATTTACAGCTTTTAGTATTTTAGTTTTCAGTTCAGTGCATGTTTAGTAGTTTGTTGGTTGCAAGTTTAATTTTAATGTTGTGGTTGTTCATGGCCTTAGAAAAATCCCATCGTGCGTTATCCTTGCTTGCTTCTCATGCTGTTTAAAGAAAAATGTGTTTGCGAAACCATGATTTGAATGATTTTTGTGGCTGCACGTTTTGTTAGCATAGCTTGGATGCATGTGTGTTTTTGAGAAAATGTTTCAAGCAAAACATGATTTTGATGACAGGTTTGAAGAATGTTTGAGAAATGATTCTTGTGAGTTGTGTGATGTCTCAAATGATAATGAGTACCACCTTTGGCACCACACTTGGTTTTGAACAATTCTCTTGTGATGATTTTTGCATGTTAATAAAGAAATGAGCAAGGCAAATTTTGTTTGATGATTGTGAATCCTAGAGCCAAAAAGCTTTCCCTGTTTCTGTCATCCTTTTTGTACAGCCCCTTTGAGCCTTAATTGAATTAATTTCTGTCATGATAACCCAAGAGCCTAAATGAAGAACAATTCACTTTCCTTACCATTGGATAGGAGAGCAATTGCATGTGTTGGGTTTAGAATAAGTTTAGGGGAAATCTTGCATGAAAGGAAGAACTTGGGAACAATCGTGGGTCACTTTCATTGAATTTAAAGAAGTGTCACAGCTGTGCTTATCTTTTGTGTTTAAAAAAAAAATTCTGAGAAAAGAAAAAGAAAAAGAAGATCAAGGAAAACAAAAGGAAATAAAAGTTGTGATACTTGTTGTGATTATAGTGGCATTTTTGTGAGCTTAAATTTGAGATATATAAGGATTTGGTATCTTTGTCATTGTGAGAAAATAAGAGGGATTGGGTAAAATCTAAAAAAAATGCATTGGTTGCTCTCTTTATCTCATGGTGTTTGTTTATCTAGAAAAACCAATTTCCTTTCAAGCCTAGCCACGTTTCAAACCTTGATCAAGTCCTTGTGATCTTAATTTTTGTGCATAATTTCGTTGCATTGAGAAGAAAAGCAAAATTGATTTGTGGTTTCCATTGTGTGTTGACTGTGAGAGATTTCAACACCTAAATCAATTGGTGCTTGAGTGAGACACTTGAGTGAAAAGAATCAAACATTCTTGGATTTTGTCAAATTTTGATTGTTATGCTTGGTTCATTTCTTGAGAAATTAGGTACTTGCATCCTTGTTATGGTCTCGGTATAAGCACCATGGTTAGATTTAAATCATTGGTTTGATGCTTTTCAAGTTTTAAATGGAAGCATGTTTTGGATTTGTTAGGATGGGATTGATCTTAGTCCATGTTTCTGTTTTAGTGTTAGTATTTTCAGTTTAGTAAGTTAGTTAGTGTTGTGTTGTTGTTATCTTTTGCTTGAGGACAAGCAAACCTCCAAGTTTGGGGGAGTTGTTAGTTGCTATAATTACTTACTTTTTAAGTGATTTTTAAGGCAATTATCTCTCTTTTTCTCTCATTTGGAGTGTTGTTTTACTCAAATTGCTTTAATTTCATAATTTAGTTAATATTAGTTTAATTTTCTAGTTTTATGGTTATATCTTAGTTTTTTACCCCACTTTTGTAGAAAGAGGAGATGGAAGATGTAGAACACATTTTGGAGCTGCATTATGATGTTTTGGAAGCATTGAAGGGTCATCTGCAGTAGCATTCTGATGCAGTAGCAGAATTTGTCAATCAGCCAAGCCAGATTTTTTGGCTGAGCGATTTGTCACTTAAAGAAATTCTGCACATGTATATAAAGGGCTGACCCTCATGTATGACAGCAGTCTGAGGACTCACTCCTATTTTGTTCTGTAATTTCGTTTTGTAGTGTTCTATTGGAGAGAAAAGCTCTCTCCTTTGTTCTTGGTGATCTTCTTCATCTCCTTCCCCTCCATGTGTATTTTGCAGCTGCTCATGTCCATGAGTGGCTGAGTTCTTCAGTTGTAAGAGGTTAGATATAACCATACTCAAACTCTCTTGTATCTTTTGATATTTTTACATATATATTCTGCAGATTTGTATTTAATGTTAGTATTTTGCTTCTTTACTTAAAGCTTGTTGTGGAATGGCCACCCATAGCATGATCTTTGGACATGATTGTTGTTGGGAAACACTTTTATTGTCTAGATCTGAAGTAATATACCTCATGAACTTTGTGTCTAGGAATGGAGCTTAGTTCATGGGTTATCTTGTGGTCACTAGACTTAAAGCTAGTTGCTTTGTTAAGTTGTTGAGGAATCAAGGCTTAGGGAAGGAACTAAGACTCTCTGCACCTAAGGGATTAGGGCTGAGAATGTTTTTATTGGCTGATTTTAACATCTAAATGCAAATGGAATATGTATTATGTGTTAATGCAAGAAGAGAGTAGAGTTTGGTGAGATCTAACCCCTGCAACATCTTTATATATATGTTTTAACCTCTGTTTACTGCTGTGTTCTGTTATAAAACCATAAAAAATATCATTTTATTTTCTGTTATGCATTAGATTTGCTTTAAAGTTCCACAAAACCAACTAAAGTTTGTGTTTTTACTGCTTTCTTGTGAAATCTGTTTGGCTTAGCTAATATCTGTGTGAACATTGCCTATATTACGTGAGTCCCTTGGGAAAATGATACTTGGACTTATCCATTTACTACTTGTGCGATTTGGTACGCTTGCCAATCCGTTAACAATGTCCATATTCTCAAGCTTGGTCGATATCATAGTGGTGATGACACTGTAAAGACAACGAACGTCATTGGAGTAGACTTTCTTGGCTTTGGTCCAAACCTTATAATAGGTTGGAAAAGCCCGATATTGCGGTTGAAGGTTGGGAGCAAGAGAGAACCAAAGGACACTGCACAAGGAGGCATCTATTTGCTTCCAACGAGCTCGATCTTTGTCGGGAATATCTTTAACTTGAGTGGTCAAGTGGTCGGCACGGCCTTGACCTTGGAACCATAACTGAACAACGGCTGCCCATGTATTGTAGTTGGCGGAGCCAGTGAGTTTCTCACACGGAATCAGAGGGACGTTTGTGAACGTCGTGGCGGAAGCGGGTTCCAAAGGAGAGGCCATGAGAAGCAGCCAAACAGGGGCTGTGTGGAGTCGTCGGAAGCAGAGGAGGGCCGGGGAAGGGTCACCGGAGGATGGGTTGCACCAAAAAAGTCATCACGCGTAGTTCTAGGGCGCACACATGAAGTTCACGCGTCGGAGATGGCCGCCCGTAGGGGCGCGTGCGGCGGCAGATGGCCCAGCGATTTTGGCCGCTGGGTCGCCAGAGAGAGGCGACTGTGGTCGCAGGTGGTCGGACCACAGGAAGACTGCCAAACCGAGGCAGAGAAGGCGCGCGCACTGTTCACTGCGAAGGGAGGCTGTGCGAAAAAGAAAAATAAAGAGAAGGACCGAACCCTTCTGATACCATAAAATAGTGAAATAGTTTACAGAAATTGTGTGTCCTGTTATCACACACAAGGTATATTATTTATAATGAAGGAATACAATAATAAGGGAAAGAGGGAAATAAATCCCTAAGGATTAGCTGTACAATTATACATAATTTCCCTATATATTTATAGCAAATCTAATCATATCTTTAACAAAGATAATGGAAGAAATGAAGACATTATTTTTTATCAAGAATAAATGGTAGCAATTGTGAGTCCCACTTTTACTCTTGAAGAACATAAAGTGCTTAGTCTGATCCAAAAATTCAGTAATCAATAGCTACAAGGGGAGGTCTCGAGCACCTCATACACTGTGAATCAAGTCTCAGTCTCTCCAAGCACTGAAGGTATAAGTGTAGTGAGAATATTTTCTACTAAAAGTTGTTCACGAGATTGGGTCATAGACTCGGGTGCCACTGGTCGCATATGTGGCTCTTTGAGTAGTTTTTTTATCACATAAAAGGATCTCTCCTATAAATGTTCAATTGCCAAATGGAACTTGTATGCTAGCTGAAATGGCAGGAGTAGTTAAAGTCTCAAATTCACTTATATTGAATAATGTTCTATATTTGCCCTCTTTTAACACAAATCTGATTTTCATTTCCAAGCTAACCCGAAACCAAGGATGCAAATTCATTTTTACTAATGACACATGTATTATCCAAGACTCCTCCTTGAGGATGATTGGTTCGGGTGAGGTAAGCAATAGCTTGTATCACTTGAAGCAACAACAAGGTAAGCAAACAAATTTGTTTTTAGTGAATAAGGTAACATGTAGTTCTATTCCAATATTGAATAAAGGTGCAATTTGGCATTTTAAGTTTGGACATGTTTCAAACCATAGAATGAAACTATTACATAGGCAATTTCCTTCTGTAATTGTGGATGAGACCATTATATGTGATATATTCCATCTTTCAAAACAGAAAAGAATTCCATTTTCTTTGTGTTCTTACAAAGCTTCTTATTGTATTGAGCTTTTACATATGGACATTTGGGGGCTATTCTCCATAGCTTCAGTGCACTATCATAAATATTTTCTAACAGTAGTCGATGATCATAGTAGATACACTTGGGTGGTTATGCTTAAAGGCAAACACGAAGTGCAATCACAGGTGCATCAATTCATTACTTGGGCAGAAAACCAATTCGGGACTTTGGTGAAGATTGTCCAATCTGACAATGGTCCAAAATTTATGTTGAACAAATTTTATGCAGCAAAGGGAATTCAACACCAAGCTAGCTGCGTTGAGACCCCTCAACGGAATGGTAGAGTGGAAAGAAAGCACCAATATGTGCTTAATGTGGCTCGAGCACCTCTTATGCAGTCATGACTTCCTAAAACATATTGGAGCTATGTAGTCAATTATGTTGTGTTTCTCTTTAATAGAGTTCCCACACAATTGCTCAAGGAGCAAAGTCCATACCAGCTTCTATATGGTCAACTACTTGACATAAAGGAGGTGAAGGTTTTTGGGTGCTTATGCTACATTTCAACACTAACTGCTCATAGATCAATGTTTGATCCTAAGGCACGAAAGTGTGTGTTTCTTAGTTACAAGTCTAGAGTCAAAGGTTATGTGCCACTAGATTTGGAAACACGAAGTCTACATGTATCTAGAAATGCAGTTTTCTATGAACACATATTTCCATACACCACTCAAACCACTTCTATCTATCAGCATCCAACGTGGCTTGAACCTACAAACCAACCACTCTCCACCTTGGACCCCGTGGAACCACCTCTTACATCTTGTACTCATCAATCCATTCCATATTCACCTTCCCAATCACAACCTGAACCTAATCTCACATTTGAGGTACCCTCTTCACCTTCTCAATCACAACCTAAACATGAATTTGAACCAATCATTAGAAGGTCAAACCGAATCAAACAACCTCCCAAAGGCTTAGCAAACTATCATTGTTACTATTAAGAAAGCCAATAATTATTATCTCATTTTAAGGAAAGCAGCTCTACAGCACCAGCTGCAGTAAGTTGCAATTTTTGACCATAATGATTATTCCACTTTTTCCAGTCGGTGCCTCCTTTTGGTTTACTTAGTCTAATGGGTTTTCTATATTTATGTAATAGTTTATTTAGGAGAACTTGCTTATAAAAAGCAGATCCTGTACGTGTGTCTCAATTGAATTAAATCAATTCTAAAGATCTATTTCTTCCTTCTGATATGAGTGTGTGAGGGTAAAATATTTAGCTTTCTGTTTTCTTGCTTCCTACAATTTGGTATCAAGAGCCAAGTTGTATAGGACCAGGTGAGGTGTTAGAGAGTTGAGGTGCTGCCCAGGAAAGTCTAATAGTCAGGGACTATTAGTGGAGGTGCCAAATCAGTGGTACCATTAGTGGAGACTCTGCTTATATACAGTCAGGGACTGTAAAGCTTGTTGTTGGTCTAGGGCCACACTTTCTTATAACTAAATAAGAAAGTTGTAACAAGTTGTCATGATGGCAGATTTCATCTCTGTTGGGTGCATCAAGAAACTCAATAATAAAAATTACAGCACATGGAAGACTTGCATAGAATCATACTTGCAAGGTCAAGATCTGTGGGAAGTAGTCAAGGGGAATGAGACAACACCACCAACAGATGCAGAATCTTTGAGAAAGTGGCGTATAAAATTTGGAAAAGCAATGTTCGTGATAAAGACTACCATTGGGGAGGAGATGCTGGAACACATTCGGCATACTACAACTCCAAAGGAGGCTTGGGACATTTTTGTCTCACGATCTGCAACAAAGAATGACATGAGAGTGCAACTTTTGGAAAATGAACCGACGTCTTTCACACAGCGTGATTTGACTATAAATCAGTATTTTAAAAAAGTGAAGTCCTTGTGTCGAGAGATTTCTAAATTAGATGCTGCATCAAATATCAATAATGATAGGAAAAGAAGAATTATTTTTCATGGCTTAAAGCCTGAATATAGAAGCTTCATCACTGCAATCCAAGGGTGGCCAGTTCAACCATCATTAGAAGAGTTAGAAAATATTTTAGCTAACTATGAAACTCATGTAAAACAAGTAGCAGGTGTTTCCTTGAAGAATGAAGAAGAAGCACTTTTCAGTAAAAAGCAAAACAAATCGAGAAATAAACATGTTGTTAAGTATGACAACTCAAAGAAATGCCATAACAGAAGCAACCCAACAGGGGGAGCTGAAAAGAATCAAAGCTATACTAATAAATCCCATAATTTTGAATGTTATAATTGTGGAAAGAAAGGTCACTTTGCTCGTGATTGTCGATTTAAAAGGCAGACAACTGAAGGCAAAGTAGCTACATCAAGTAATCAAAAGAATAGCGAAGATGAATGGGATATGGAGGCCTCTTGTGCAGTGATTGAAGATGTTCATGATGCAGTCACAATTGGAGATGTTGTGACAAAGAAGGATTATTGACTCAGGATGCTCTAATCACATGACAGGTGATAAAGAGAAGCTTCTCAACATATCATAATATAAAGATGATCGAGTGGTTATGACAGCAGATAATTCAAGATTACCAATAAGTCATATTGGTAAAACATAGGTTGTACCTCAGTTCAGTTCAAAGCATGTGCAACTGCAAGGTGTTTACCATGTACCTGGGATGAAGAAAAATCTATTGTCAGTTTCTCAGCTAACTGCTCCAGGTAATTATGTTGTGTTTGGTCCTAATGATGTAAAAGTTTACCAGGATGTGAAAATTATTGGCACACCATTTATAGAAGGGAAGAAACAGGAATCTGTCTATGTTATGTCAGCAGAATCAACATACATAGATAAGATAAAAAGAAATGAGACTGCAGATCTTTGGCATGCTCGGTTGGGACATGTTAGCTATCACAAGCTAAAAGTGATGATGACAAAGTCTATGCTCAAGGGCCTTCCTGAGATTGATGTTAGAACAGATGCCATCTACGCAGGATGTCAAAATGGAAAGGCTCATCAACTTCCATTTGAGGAGTCAACTTTCAAAGCCAAACAACCATTAGAGTTAGTTCACTCATATGTGTTTGGGCCTATCAAACAACCATCTGTAAGTGGATTAAAATGTATGGTGACTTTATTGATGATCTTTCAAGGTATGTTTAGGTTTTCTTTATGAAAGAAAAATCTGAAACATTGACTAAGTTCAAAGAATTCAAAGAAAAGGCTGAAAGTGAAGTTGGTAAAAGGATACAGTGTTTGCGCTCAAATAATGGTGGAGAATACACTTCTGATGAATTCAATATGTACCTTCAAGAACATAATGTTAGAAGGCAGTTTTCTTGTCCTAACACACCGCAACAAAATGGAGTTTCTGAAAGAAAGAATCGACATTTGGCAGAGATTTGTCGAAGTATGCTGTATGCCAAAAATGTACCATCCAGATTTTGGGCTGAATGCATGAAGACTGCAACCCATGTAATTAACAGATTGCCTCAGGCACGATTGGGTTTTGTTTCTCCATTTGAAAAGCTATGGAATCTTAAACCAGTCGTGAGTCACTTTCTAGTCTTTGGAAGTGTTTGCTATGTATTTGTTCTTGATCATCTCCGAAGCAAGTTTGACAAAAGGCAATACGATGCATCTTTGTTGGCTATGATGATCAAAGAATAGGGTGGAAGTGCATTGATCCAACAACAAATAGAAAACACGTGTCAAGAAATGTTGTATTTGATGAGGCATCATCTTGGTGGTCACCGGAATATGTTGACCTGCCAGATACAAAAGAAATAGAAGACAAGTTGCACGAGAAGCTTGATATGAGGGTAGAAGAGACATCTTCAACCTTTGAAAATTCTAAAGAATCTACACTAGAAATTGAAGATGGAGCTGAAATTGAGAGAAGTCCATGGCAGACTGGAGTGTATCATCAAAATTCAGAAGAAGAACACCTTGATGAACCAGAAGAAGTTCCTGTGCAATCACAACTTTGAAGATCACAAAGGCAACAAAAACCAAATCCAAAATATGCTAATTTGGCCTTAGCAGAATTGGATATGGTTAAAGAACCATATACTTATGATGAGGCATCAACAAAGCAAGAATGGAAGAGGGCCATGGAGGAAGAAATTCTTGCATTAAAGCAAAATCAGACATGGGAGCTAGTGCCAAAACCCAAAGATGTGAAACCTATTTCATGCAAATGGGTTTATAAATTAAAGGTACGCACTGATGGAACCATTGATAGATATAAAGCTAGCTTAGTAGCTCGTGGTTTTTCTCAAGAATATGGATTGGACTACGATGAGACATTTAGTCCAGTTGCAAAAATCACCATTGTTCATGTTTTATTAGCAATTGCAGCTAGTAAATCATGGAATCTTTGGCAGCTGGATGTCAAAAATGCATTTCTATATGGAGAGCTAGATCGAGAAATATACATGGAACAACCACAAGGATTTGAGTGCAAATCTCATCCAACATATGTGTGCAAATTAAAGAAAGCTCTATACGGGTTGAAACAAGCTCTAAGAGCATGGTATGGGAAAATTTCAGAGTTCTAGCTTAGCAATGGTTTTGCAATGGCACCAGCTGATTCAAGTTTATTTGTTAAAATTCGAAATGAAAAATTGGCAATTGTGCTGGTTTATGTTGATGATCTTATCATTACCGGAGATGACAAAGAGGAAGTTGATCAAGTTAAAAGGAATTTATCTGTGCGTTTTCAGATGAAAGAGCTTGGGCAACTCAAACATTTTCTTGGACTTGAAATAAACTATACAAGCCAAGGATTATTCTTGTGTCAGCAGAAATATGCAAGAGATCTTTTAGAAAGATTTGGAATGCTGGATTGCAAGCCTATAGCAAACCCGATAGAAGTCAATGCCAAATTTTGTGCAGCTGAAGGCAAAGATTTAGAAGATTCCTCTATGTATAGGAAAATAGTTGGAAGTCTAATTTATTTGACACTAACTTGCCCATATATTTCTTTTGTCGTTGGAGTAGCAAGCTGATTTATGTAAAATCCAAAGAAGCCTCATTTGGATATGGTTCGAAGAATTTTGAGATATATTAAAGGTACATTTGATTATGGTATCTTTTACTCAAGAAATGGGAATTGTAAGTTGATTGGTTATTGTGACGCCGATTACGCGGGTGATCTTGACACATGTCGATCCACGACTGGATATGTATTTAGTTTAGGTTCAAGACCTATTTCATGGTGCAGTAAGAGACAACCAACAGTGTCATTGTCAACCACTGAATCAGAATACAGAGCTGCAGCTATGGCTGCTCAAGAAAGTTCGTGGCTACAAGAGCTTTTGAAAAATCTGCACCAACCAATTGATTATGCTATACCTTTGTATAGTGATAATCAATCAGCAATCTGTTTGGCAGAGAATCCAATGTTTCATGCTCGTACAAAACATGTTGAAGTTCAATACCACTTTGTTCGTGAAAAAGTGTTGCTAGGAGATATAAGAATGGAATTTGTAAACACTAATAATCAGGTTGCAGATATTTTTACAAAAGGACTCAACAGTATGAAGTTTGAAGGATTTAGAAGACAACTTTGCATGACAACAAGATCCAAGATGAGAGAAAATAATTATTGAGGAGGAGTATTAAGAAAGCCAATAATTATTATCTCATTTTAAGGAAAGCTGCTATGCAGCACTGCATAGCTGTTTTATACAGCTGCAATAAGTTGCAACTTTTGACTATAATTATTATTCCACTTTTTCCAGTCGGTGCCTCTTTTTGGTTTACTTAGTCTAATGGGTTTTCTATATTTATGTAATAGTTTATTTAGGAGAACTTGCTTATAAAAAGCAGATCCTGTATGTGTGTCTCAATTGAATTAAATCAATTCTAAAGATCTATTTCTTCCTTCTGATATGACTGTGTGAGGGTAAAATATTTAGCTTTCTGTTTTCTTACTTCCTACAGTTACCTCACCACATCAAATTTCCAATATCCTTTGTCATTATATCTTAGTTATGACTCCCTCTCTTCTTCCCATCGAGCCCTCTCTTCTTCCCATCGAGCATACACTGTATCTTTATCCAACTTCACTGAACCTAAAACCTTTGAAGAAGCCAATCAATCTCAATAGTGGAGAGATGCTATGCAAGCTGAAATTAAGGCTTTAAAAGCAAACAACACTTGGACTATCACTAATTTGCCTCCTAATACCAAATCTATTGGTAGCAAGTGGGTCTACAAGGTAAAAAGGAAATCAGATAGGAGCATAGAAAGGTTCAAAGCTCGGTTGGTTGCAAAGGGGTACAACCAAGTAGAAGGGGTCTATTATTTCAACACTTTCTCTCCTGTGACAAAAATGTCCACTATTAGATTAGTCCTCGCCCTTGCATCCACCCACAATTGGTTTGTTCACCAACTTGACGTCAACAACGCCTTTCTACATGGGGACCTTAATGAAGATGTCTAGATGGAGATCTCGAAAGGAATTCCATCCCCTGGAGCAAATAAAGTGTGTAAACTAATCAAATCACTTTATGGCCTCAAGCAGGCTAGCAAAAAAATGGTATGAAAAATTGTCTACTCTATTGTTATAGCAAGGATTTACTGAATCTTCAGCAGATCACACACTATTTTTCAAACATCATGGGTCAAACTTCTTAGCCCTATTGGTTTATGTTGATGATATAGTGTTGGTTGGCAATTCGATGTCTGAACTTGCTGCCATCAAGGGACTGTTACACACTAAGTTTGGCATTAAAATTTTAGGGGTTCTTAGATACTTTCTCGGCCTTGAAGCTGCTCATTCCTCAAAAGGAATTATAGTTAACCAACGAAAATGTTGCCTTGAACTTTTGCAAGATAGTGGAACAATTGGATGCAAACCTGTGTCCACACCTCTTGAACCAGGGACTCATCTTCACAAGGATGACTTAACTCCTTATCCTGATGTTGGTAAATATAGATGTTTGGTTGGTCGACTCTTATATCTAACCACAACAAGGCCAAACATAGCTTATGCCACTAATCAGTTAAGCCAATTTCTTTCCTGCCCAATAGAAATTCACTACAAAGCTACACATAGAGTCCTGCGATATCTAAAAGGATCTCCCGGTAGGGGTTTGTTCCTTCCCCGTGATTCAGCATTGTAGTTAATGGATTTTTGTGATGCTAATTGGGCTAGTTGCCCTGATTCCTGGTGATCCATTGCTGGTTTTTGCTTCTTTCTAAGGAACTCTTTGATTTCATGGCATTCAAAGAAGCAAAACACAGTTGCTTGCTCATCCTTTGAGACTAAATATAGAGAAATGGTTACTGCATCTTGTGAGCTACAATGGCTCAATTATTTGCTTAGAAACCTTCATGTTTCTGCCAAACAAGCAGTGTTGTTTTGTGACAGCAAAAGTGCTTTACACATTGCGGCCAACCCTATTTTTCATGAGCGCACTAAACATCTTGATATTGATTATGTGATGCGAGAACGAGTCTAGGATGGTCTTATGCGTCTTCTTAGCCTCACTTCTTCTGCTCAAGTAGTTGACATTTTAACTAAGGCCCTACCTCCTGCAACTTTCCAGAATTTTGTTACCAAGTTTGGGATGCTACACATCTACCATCCTCAGCTTGGGGGGTGATAAACTTAGTGCTTAAGAGTTGTATCTAACTTGTGACAGCTGTAAATACTTACTTGAGTCTATTATTGAACATGTGTCTATACTTAAAAGTTTGTTACTGTACATGAGCCTAGTATATAATGGCACATAGTTGTATCCCTTAATTCATTGATTCAATAACACAAAATCATATTCTTTCTTCTAGAAATTTCTCTCTCTCTTCTTCAAAAGTAACTTTTAAATAAAAGACTACTACTATATTGTAACAAAAAAAAAAAGACTATATCAAACACACCTTGAATATAAGGGAAATTCTCAATTGAGTGTATCTTCAAAGGTTAATTTGTGTTTGCTCTGGACATTTTTGTTGGGGTGGGGCGGTTAATTTTACTCCTATATATCTAATGGAGGAAAGATTAATCGTAGTTGAAAGGCCAAACAAATGCTTTCGGTGAAAGTCGTTACTCGCTTGCGTATATAATAAGACAATGAGACCAAAGATGAGGCACATGCAGATATTGCAATTTCTCCATGCCAATATTGTGATTGTGCACGACAAAGCATATGTAGTACTGTGTAATTAGTTTATCTAGCCAATTATATACATAAAACCATTTTATTTATTTTAACGAATTAGGGGGTGGGGGAAGGTATTGTCAATGTATAAAGCAAAAAGTAAAGCGTGTATATATATATATATATATATTGCTAATGTTCACCCTACTTTTTTTTAGTTGATGTACATTTGCAAGCTATACCAAAATATGTGGGACAAAAATACTCCTCACTTCTTCTGGTTTTGTTCATTTATTATAAGGATATTTTAATAATTTAATATTTAATTAAAAAATAAACCATTTCTCTCTCCTATCACGACTCAATGTTACTCCATTTTCTTTCACTCCAAGTTTACTTCTTACTAATTTCTCTCTCCTCTCTCCTGTAACAACCCATTATTCTTTCCCAAAAAAAAAATGTCATAAAAGAGAGAGAAAAGAGATTTTTTGTGTTTTCAAAATTAAATATTATATATATATATATATATATATATATATATATATATATATATATATATATATATATATAAGTAACGTACATTTGCATAGTTTTTTCCCCATTTAAAATAGAAATAATTTGGTAACTTGACTTATAATTACATATTACTGGAATAAAAACTCATATGGTTGGCGCAGCAGTGTAAGGTCTCGCTGTGTTGGCCCCACTGCGTTCACAAGTGGAGAACAATTTCTTCTGTATGCAAAATTTTCTTGGGCCAGCTGTAGTCACGTACCGCGAGCGAGATTAATCTTTGATCCAGTGAGTTGGAAGACACCCGTGGTGTCTGACCCAAGACAAAAAAAAAATAGTGGAATAAAAGAATGACACCTATTATTGAGCTACAATTATTGCAACATTAAGGGATAATATAATTATTTCTTGAAAAATTAAAAATAGCTCTTCTTTTCATGTGGGCTTATAATTTGACTTTTTTCTTTCTTTCTTTCTTTAAAGCACAAATAATTATGTTGCATTTATTGAACATGATTAATTTAAAATTATAAAAGACATTAACTTTGTAACTACAAAAAGTATATAATGTGTGTACTAGAGATATTCATGTCCTTGCCTCACAAATTATCTATTAAAAATTAAATAATAAATTTTTAAACAAGTTTTTAACTAATATATCATTTTATTAGTTTTCATCTAATTAATTAATTTTTAGACTTTAAATTATTCAAAAAAGGAAATATATAAAATTCATTTTAAGTTCTTATAAATTGAGTAGAACAATATTAGGCACTATCTGTTTGTTTATTCAGTTATACGCATAGGAAAGTCACAACCAAACTACATAGGAAAGTGTTGATCGTGAAATTTGATTTAAGAATCAAAGTTTTAATTTTGTTTATCCAAATTATCTTTCTCGCATATTCTTGTCAACAAATAAGAGTTTGGATAATGGGACTTTAATTAAAATCTAAGATCATGTGTGAGTTTTTTAATCAAACTAGCAATCAATTGATTTTCAACTTGAGAAAGATTATTTAATTTAGAATTCGAATTTAATATACATTGACTTGGAAGAAAGTATCTAACAACATTTTCTAATATTGAATTCGATTCAATAGAATTATTTGATTTTGATGAGCAGGCATTAGTACTTAATTCAGATAATTGTAGAGATGGAGAAGTTTCAAATGCAGATGAAGCAAGAGAAGTGTGTCGCCTTAAACGCACGTATCTAAACTAAGCACTTTTAACATAGTGGTAACTAAAAATCGCTATTATTATTTAGTTTTTTTCGAGGAGAATGTCACTCATTATCGTACTTTGGTCTATTCTGACTTGTGTCAAGTCGTTGGTGAGTCCACTTGTCGTGTTTGTGACTCGTAGACCCATGCATTTTGATTAGCTTAAAATAAAATTAAAAATGGACATATCATTGGGGAGGAATTTTACTATACTTTCTCTCTTTTAATTTTAATTTGGGAGCAAAGAAAAGGGGAAAAAAATAAAACTTAATAATATTGGTGGTGTTTAGTCACCACTATGTTAAAAAAAAAAAAAAAAAACTTAATAATATTGACGGCTTTTAGCCACCTCTATGTTTAAAAACGCTTATTTTAAATACGTGTGTTTAGTAGCTGATAAAAATCACCAGAAAGTGTTAGTGTCATTAGTCAATCAATGGACAAATGATATAAGGTAAAATTCACAAGTTTTTTAAAATTGGGGATAAAATGCACCAAAATACTCTATTGGGGACAAAATAAGCCAAAAATTAAAAAGTTGAGGGTAAAAATTGTAATTAAGTAAAAATAAACAAACATGCTTTAATTCTTTCTCTTTGTAAAAAAAAAACAGAAAACTATTTCAATTTTATTAATTTAATTTAATTAATTCAAAATATCTTTTGATTCTTTGGTCAAATTAGTTTTTATTGCTACTCTTATCTTATTTAAAATTTTATAACACAAATAATTACAAATTATTCAAAAATTTGAATTTGTTTATTGTCATTTTATGGTCACCAAATATTTCATTTATTTATCATAATTATCTAAATTTTAATTAAGTATAAATTAATTAAATAATATATAACTTCAATAATAATAAAGAATAACAAATAAGATGAAATAATAAATCATATTTATATAAGTAATTTTTTACCTCTCAATTGTCTGTTAAAATCTATCAAATTGACACACCATCTTAGATATATATTGTTATTATCTAAGTTTTCTACTCTTTTTTTCTTAAAAAAAAAAGTTCTCTACTTTTATATCTCTTTTACTTTTTGCATTATAAATGTTTTCACAAAAATAATGTCAACGACACAAATACATTGAAGAGATTTCAAGTTTTATTTTAGAGGATATTAAACTGTAATTTTATTCTTGAATGTTAAGCAAAATCCATACGTTGATTTTGTAACTTTAAAAAAACAAATCCTGTTTTTCTTTCTTTCTTTCTTTCTTTTTGTTTTTGGCAGACTGCTTTTCTTATATACATACTTTATGCATTCTACAACTTTTATTTTTTCTATGATACCTATTCTTTTATTTTATTAACTTTTTAATTAGCATTTATTTTAATATATGTGTAAAGACAAACATGATTTGTGCGAGTACACAGGTCAACATAATTGCAGATAAAATAGATAAGTACAGTAAACATAATAATGATATTAAAATTTGTATATTTATTATACTAGTAGCAGATAAAATTGCAGCAGAATTCTCAAGAAAATTTGTAAGAAATTCGTAAATTTTTAGTAATGGACATTTATTGGAACCTTAGGATTTGAACCTACAATTTCAATAATCACAGGTTGTAGTAGATATATAAAATGTTATATCATGATTTATACACATATATAACATTCATCTTTTATGAGTTACTAATTGTAGACATAATTTGTATGAGCTATTAGTTAGTTACTTTTTTTTTTTTTTTACTTCAGCTATTAGTTAGCTACTAAAAAGTAAATTTAATTATTTTCATTGAGGGGAGGGGGGAGGGGGGGGAGAAGCAAAGAATTTCCCAAGTTAAAAGTTTTTCTTACAAGTTAATGAATATGCAAACTATTTATTTTATGAGCTGAATTTTATATTCTTTTACTTAATTATGTTTTTAGTCTCTAAATTTTGGGATGAATTCGATTTTTCTTTTCCAATTTTTCTTTTTTAAACAAATTATTTTATTCACTCAAATTAAAAAAAAAACAATTTTAGTCCCTCAAATTTACTGTTTAGGGACTAAAAACAGTTTTAAATAAATCATTTTGGTCCGTCAAAATTAGTGTTTAGGAAAAAAAAACATATTTTTTCAAATTTGAGTGACTATAATATATATATATATATATATATATATATATATATATAGGATCAATTGACACCAAATTTCATCCATCCATTTTAATTAAATCTAATATGGCTTTTATTAACTCATTAAAAAACTCATGTGGTACTCACTAAAAGATCTCACCTGACAAATCACTCCCTCCCAATTACCCTCTCAATTACCTCCTCTTTCATGTGGCGGCAGATTCACAAATTATTAGTAACGCCTTTCCCTTCAGGCTGTTACAAAACACAATTATGGTGTTGTTCTGGTGTTTATTTGGCCGTGGAGGATTCTTCGCATATATCAGGCAGTGGCTCAAACAGTTGGTGGGTTGGCGAATTTGTGGGCTATTGTATAGAAAAAGAAAATCTAATACTCAAATAAACATATTTTTGACATTGCAGGTTATTATATTATTTAATTTTGTAAATCTGGTTTAGGGAACATAATTTGGACCATTTTGATCAAGTAGAGTGGGAGGCGATGTATCAACAGGCACTGCAGCGGGTGTGCTTTGCTTTATTTCAAATGGAAACTATCGACAGGCACTGCAGCGGGTGTGCTTTGCTTTATTTCAAATGGAAACTATCGACAGGCACTGCAGCGGGTGTGCTTTGCTAATAGAAACAAGGAGGCAATAGAATGATAGTGCATAATGAATTGGTGATGCGGCAGATTTGGCGATGCAAGCGGTGGACTTAATTTTTTTTTTTAGTAAATTACAGCAACACTTCTTGAGATTTCGTGTAATTACTCAAACACTCCTATTTTTTTAATCATTATTTTTGCCTCCCTTATAGGAGTATTAGTGTAATGTTTGATGGGTGTCAACGTAACGTTTTCAATTGGTTTAATTTGACACCTTGGTGTCAATTGATCCTATCCCTATATATATATAGGCTAAATGACTGTTTTTGTCCTCTAATTATTAAATGATTCAATTTGGTCATCTAATTCTTTAAAATAGTTCAATTAGATCCTGTCGTTAAATTGAACTAACGGTGTTAGTAAATGTATGTGTCATGCTCACGTCATCGCACTTTGTAGCGGTTTAAAATCGCCACTAAGTGATTTGCATATAGTGGCCATTAAAATATACACATAGTTGCAGTTTAAAAACCATTAGTATATTAATTTAATAAATTTTAATTTTAAAAAAATTATTTTAAAAAATTTAAAATATATAATAAAATTTTAATAATTTTACTTGCATAATATTTCTAATGTTATTAATATTATTATTATGTTATATTAAATTAATATTAACAAAATAGTAATAATTATTAATATATAACATTAATATATTTTTAAATTAATAATTTAATAAATTTTACATATATAAAATTTATAATAAAATTATAATAATATATGATTTAATATCTTATAACAATTGTTTAAAATGTAAAAGAACTAAATTAATATTAATATTGAATATTATATTATATTACATTTACAATATATTATATTGAATTATTATGTTAGATTAATAATAAATTAATATTAACTAATTATAATAATTATTAGTATATTATATAAATATATTTTACTAAAATAGTTATTATTAATAATAATAAATTGCTTTATTAAGTATTAAAATAATTTAAAAATAATAATTTAATATTTTTACTGAAAATATTTTAATAAATTATTTATAGTGATTTAATATTATATTGTAAATTTTATAGAAATTTAAATTATATTACATTATGATTATTATTTATAATATGTTTATTATTTTTTAAATATTGATATATTATAATTCTCATAAAGTTAATTTTTTTAAATTAAAATTATTAAATTAATATTGTGGCGGTTTTGGAACTGCCGCTAAGTGTAATTTTTTTAGAAAATATATTTATTAAAATAAATACTATTTAAATTATTATGCTGGTGATTTCAAAACTACTTAACCGTCACAAAGTGTGCTAACCAGAGCATTTCCTAACGTTGTTAACTCAATTTAGACGGCAAGACCAATTTGAATTAATTTTAAAAATTAAATGACTAAATTGAACCATTTAAAAATTAGATAACCAAATCAAATTTCAAAAATAAGTTAGAAAATCAAAACAGTAATTTAGCATATATATATATATATAGGGTTTGCAAATACGCACACACCACTTTTTCAGTTGGTGTGCATTAGCAACCTGCAGCAAAAACTTATGGACAAAATTCGTTTAACTATGTATAATAATTGTTCCATTCCCGTTCATTTTAATCCATTGGCATTAATGGTAGTGGTTGTCGGTGACATTGTCCATGGTGGTGTGAAGAAGATGAAGAAAAAAAAGCCACCAGTCGGAAGGGTAAAAAAAGAACTAATAGTTGAGAAAAAGAGTAGAGAAAGTAAAAAATTTAAACGCCTCGATTGTCAGAACTGTTATTAGTTAATATCACTGAAGAGATTTGCAGCAAGAAGTAGAAGGAACTTTTTCAAAGGGGAGAGAGATGCGAGAGATGACAAAGGAGAGAGAAGAAGTAAAAAAGAATTACATTTATTATTCAGATGTGAGATACGAGATAAGAGAGAGAAATAAGATTTTTATTTTATTTTTTAAATTGAGTAAATTACTATACTACCCTTAAAATAAATTAACTAAAATAAAAAAAATAATGGTTTTTTGGTCCTAAATTTATGGTGTAGGTTGTTAATGTACACCAACTGAAAAAGTGGTGTGTGCATATTAGCAAACCCATATATATATATATATATATATATATATATATATATATATATATATATATATAATTTGGGGATCCAAACTGAATTCATCCTAAAATTTAGAAACTAAAAACTTAATTAAGTTATATTTTTTATAGAGTAAATTACAACAACATCTATTGAGGTTTTATCAAATTACACATAATCTCACTCTTTTTTTTATTTTTCTACACTAACTTTCCTTTAAGTTTGAATGTAATGGTTAAAAAAAAGGAAGTGTTTGTGTAATTACATGAAATTTTAGGAGGTGTTGTTGTAATTTATTCTTTTTTATATAAGAAGAAAATAGAGAAAATATTTAATTTTGAAATTAAATGCAAGCCGAACTAGATGTCACAGTGCTAAACAATTATAATTATATTTTAAGAAATTATAAAATATTTATTTTTAAAATTCAATTATAAGTATTTAGAGGTAAATTTTCCACTTTTACTTACGTCATTCACATATCACTTGTATCAGTGCTCTCCGTTATGTTTGTGTAAAATATGTCTTGTATTTTTTTTTTTTTTTGAAACAGGGAGGAAGAAAGGAACAAAAGACAAAAACTACACTACTCGATGAGAGTTAATCATAACCACTTCCAAGTAGGGATGGCGAAGTGTACCTGGATCCTACGGGTACCCGCAAAAATATCCGCAAGCGGGTCGGGTAAATACTCGTTTATTGGGGTTGGGGTCGGGGCCGGATATTTGTCCGCAAATTTTTACGGGTGCGGGTACGGGTACGGGTACTATAGTACCCGCCCCGCCCCGCAGCTACCATATATATATATAATTAAAATAACTTAAATAAATAATTATGTTATATATATATACTTTTATGTAAAAAAAAAACTATATTTTCCATAAACTAACACTAATAGTAAAAGGTTTATGTTATAACTTACAATAATTTTATATTTTATATTTTTAATATTATGTGTAGATACTTTTAATGTTAAGTTTGAATTATTTAAGTACGAATTTTCAATTTATTTGTAATAATTTTTTTAATTAATATTTTTATAACTTAAATGCAATTTTGGTTCATCTATTTTGGACAATCCGCAATTTTGGTCCCCCTATTTTAAAATAGAGACGTTTAGTCTCCCAATTTGTAAAATTTGTAATTTTGGTCCTTCCATCAAATTGAAAGCGTTGACTGTTAAGAGATTAACGTTAACCTTAACGTGGTCTAAATATAGTGACGTAACACGAGATTATTTATTTAGTTTTTAATTATTTTAAATACTGAGTAGAATAATTGATGAAAAATATATTTAAAAAAAAGATAATATCATTTATTTGACTACGACGTGCCATGCACTTCAACAATGTAGAACTAGTTTAAAATAAATGATTAAGACCTGTGATTTCTATTTTAGGACTCATGACTACCTCAACCATTAAAGTCGACGTGACATGTGCTTTAGTGACGTAGATAAACAAATAATTATTACTCAGTATTTAAAATAATTAAAAAATAAATAAATAATCTCGTGTGACATCACCATATTTGGGCCACGTCAAGGTCAACGTTAATCTCTTAACTGTCAATGCTTTCAATTTGATGAAATGACCAAAATTACAGATTTCACAAAATTAGGGGACTAAATATCTCTATAGAGGGACCAAGATTGTTGATTGTGCAAAATAGAAATGTCTCTATTTTAAAATAGGATGACTAAAAATTGCGGATTGTGAAAATAGGGGGACCAAAATTACATTTAAGCCTATTTTTTATTGATTTATTAACTTCATACATAAGTAAAGTGCGGGTAGCGGGTGCGGGTATGGGTATATAGGTACCCAGCGGGTACAGGGATGGGGATTAAAGTTGCTACCCGCGCGGGTATGGGGCCGGGTACGGGTATTTTTTTAAATGCGGATATGGAGACGGGTACTATAGGACCCTACCCAGACCCTACCCATTGCCATCCCTACTTCCAAGGCAAAACGCAGCACTGATATCCACGTCTGGAAGTCAGATTAATATTTGGCACCCCACGATGCAAACATGTTTTCCACCACGTTGGCCTTTCTTGGCACCACTGCAAATTTGACTTTCCAATTTCTTTTCACTAGACTTTGAATGTTGCGGATAATGTCCCCATGTTTATGATAGTTGAGCACCATCCCCTCCACCCCAATATCCAAAACGCCCTTCTACAATCCGACTCAGATAAGCTCATGACACTAAATCTCCCAGCAACACTCTAAACCTTTTTCGATGGCCCTGAGTTTCACCCTCAAAGAATCCCCATGCACCTTCTGTACTAGTTGGGGTATTCGACAACACATATAAACCGAATACCCCCCCGACAGTATAAACAGGTGTTCGGTGTCCAAAGCATAGCCGAACACCCCAGCGCCGTAAGGTCCGTTCGGCAGACAGGAGTATTCGACATCTATAAAGCCGAAGACCCCTAACCCCTCGCCTCAGGGGCCTAAATTGTAGTATTCGGCACCTGCAGGGCCGAACACTGGTAGAGGTATAAACACCATTAGCAACTCATGGCAACGTAAACCTAAGGCTAAAAGGTAATTAAGTATTCTTAATTACCACAAACATATGATTAAGAAAAGGGCCAAGGCCCATGAGGGCCCAAGCCCAATAAGATAAGTATAAAAAGGGGATCCGCTCCCCAAGGTAAGGGGGGCTGAATTCTCATTTATTACACACATTAAATACTCTGCACCGAACCCTAACTTGAACGTTGGAGTGTTTCTTGCAGGTACCCCACCTTCCGGAAAAATTACAGAAAGATCTTAGAACACAAAGGGACAGCCGAAGGTCTCCCCTTATCCCACGACAGGAACATTTTGGCGCCCACCGTGGGGCCCGGTAAAACTTTCCCCGCAGCCTCACAAGGAATGGTTACTACTCGAAGTCACGCGCATATGGAAGAACAACGTCTCGTCGACGAAAACCTGGTGGAAGATCAGACAAATATTTCGTCAGAGCTAAGACAGTTGCGAGCCGACATTTCGGCAATAAGGCAGCAGCACGCTCAGGAGTTGTCGGCCCTCCGCCAAGAAAATGCCGATTTGAGAGACTTGAACCGATCCAGGAGACCTGAAAATCAGCAACCAGACAAACATCACGAAGACGAGTCGACCATCAACCTTAGCGTGCAGGGTACGACGAATAGGCTTTCCTTTTCTACCTTCAACACTCAGTCACGCCCCTGTAGGCACCCTTTTGTCTCCGGGATTATGGAAACTCCCCTTCCTCCAAACTGGAAGAACCTTAGTCTGGACCGATACGATGGTAGCACAGATCCGGATGAACATGTAGATGTGTATGTAACCCAAATCAGTTTATACACCGCCGAAGATGCCGTTTTATGTAGGGTGTTCCCCACCTCCCTCAAAGGACACGCCCTTAGTTGGTTTACCCGCCTACCACCTAACTCCATCGACAGTTTCGAGACGTTGGTAACGAGATTCGGCAATCAATTTGCAACTAGCAGACCTCATCATCTAACTTCAGTGGCACTAGTCAATATTCGGCAGGAAAAAGGGGAATCTCTAAGAGTGTTCATGGAAAGGTTTGGCAGGACTGCTTTAAACATCCGAAACCTAGACTCGGCGGTGGCCATGCACCAGTTAGTGACAGCTCTTAGGCCAGGAGCCTTCGTCAACAGTCTCTGCAAAAAGCCGGCTCTTGACATGGATGACCTCCGGCGACGAGCAGCAAAGTACATGCAAATGGAAGAATTATCCGATTACAGGAACCAGGTCCAAGCAGAGGCCAACCCAAGGAAAAGGGAACAAGAAAAGGATTATCAAGGAAAGGGAAAAGACAAGATCAGCAAGGAGAAGGAGTACCGTGGCTCCAGGTATACGACTTACACGCCGCTCAACGCTAGTCGATCCCGAATACTCGAACAGGCCCTGGTTACAGAAATATTGGCCATGCCAAAGAGGGCCAACACTCCTCCTAAGGCCGACTACAGCAAACAATGCCGATACCACCGCAATAAAGGTCACTCCACTGAAGAACGCGCCGCCCTTAAAGACAAGATCGAGGACCTCATCAAAATGGGGCACCTTAGAGACTTCGTCCATGATCCGAGGACCGAAAGGTCTCAATTTTGGAGAAATAAAGACAATGACAGAACCTATAGAATGGACCTTAACCACGGCAGGAGGGACGAAAGACAAAGGAGCAGGTCCAGGGAACGGCAAGACATAAAACCCTCTAATACTCGGAGGGTCATCAACACGATTGCCAGGGGATTTGCGGGAGGAGGAAGTACTTCGTCGGCCTGAAAAAAGCACCTCCGGCTAGTCCGGTCAGTCAACATGACTTTGACTGCAACATACTACTCGGACGACCGTCGTTGAACACTCTTGGAGCCGTAGTCTCCACTCCACATCTAGCCATGAAATTTCCATCAAACCGAGGCACGGTCGTTACAGTCCACGCGGACCAAAAGGCGGCCAGAGAATGCTACTTAGCCAGCCTCAAGGTTACTCAACTAAAGGAAGACGACTGCAAGTCAGTACACATGGTCTCGGCAGCTGAACCCTCGTACCAAACTTTGGATCTCGATCCCAGAATTGAGGACAAGCGGGTAAAGCCGAATGAGGAAGTCCATGCATTTCAAATTGGGCAAGAAAAAACTCAAACTACATACCTCAGAAACAACCTATCCGAAGAGGGCAGGCTTCGGATTCAAAGAGTAGTAGAACGAAACGCCGATCTCTTTGCCTGGAAGGCCGCCGACATGCCTGGCATTGACCCAAAATTCCATTGCCACAAATTGGCAATATGCCGAGAGGCAAGACCAATTTCGCAAAAGAAAAGGAAGATGGGGGAGGATAGGAGGAGAGCAGTAAAAGAAGAAGTGTCCAAGTTGCTAGCCGCTAATTTTATCCGAGAGGTTAAGTATTCCACTTGGGTAGCCAATGTGGTCATGGTGAAGAAGGCAAATGGAAGATGGAGGATGTGTACAGACTACACGGATTTGAATAAAGCTTGCCCAAAAGATGTCTACCCGCTACCAAACATTGACAGATTGGTCGATGGGGCAGTTGGACATCTTTGCCTTAGTTTTTTGGATGCTTATTCAGGGTACAACCAAATCCGAATGCACCCTCCCGATGAAGACAAGACCGCTTTCATAACCGAATGAGCCAATTTTTGCTACCAAGTAATGCCCTTCGGCCTGAAAAACGCAGGAGCCACTTATCAAAGATTGATGGACAAAGTTTTCCAAAAATAGCTAGGACGAAACCTAGAGGTGTATGTCGATGACATGGTTGTTAAGTCTTCCATGCCTGACGAACACGCATGGGACCTCGAAGAGATCTTCGCTGAACTCAGGAAACATAACATGCGCCTAAACCCCGAAAAATGTGTCTTCGGCGCCTGACGAGGCATAGAAGCCAACCCTGATAAATGCGAAGCGGTTATTCGTATGAAAAGCCCGAGAACCCCAAAGGATGTCCAGAGACTCACAGGGAGAATTGTCTCTCTATCACGATTCCTGCCTAGAATCGCCGAGAAGGTAAAACCCATCATGCGTTTGCTAAAAACAGCCAAGAACTTTTCATGGAACCAACAATGTGAAGAGGCATTTCAAGAGCTAAAAAAGACCCTCTCAGTCCCGCCCATACTCAAAAAACTGGAACCTACAAAAGATCTAGTGCTTTACATCTCGGTTTCCCAAGCAGCCATAAGTGCGGTTTTAGTGCAGGAACATGAAGAAGGCCAGGCACCCATATACTTCACTAGCCGAGTACTACAAGACACTGAGACCAGGTACCAAACGATTGAGAAGGCTGCCCTAGCATTAGTAAATGATGCGAGACGCCTGAGACAATACTTTCAAGGACATCGGGTGATTGTAAAAACCGATTGCCCAATTGCTAAGGTATTAAGGAAACCAGAATTAGCAGGGAGAATGATGGCATGGTCAGTAGAACTCTCCGAGTTCGACTTAAAGTACGAATCGAGGGGCCCAGTCAAGGCACAGTGTCTGGCATATTTTATCAATGAACTACACCCTGCTGAAACCTTTGAAGAAGAGTGGTGGGTAGTACATGTCGATGGATCATCAAACCGAAGGGGAAGTGGTGCAGGCATCATACTGGAAGGACCCAACCAAATACGGTTGGAACAGTCATTACGATTCGATTTTAAAGCATCCAACAATCAGGCCGAGTACGAGGCCTTATTAGCTGGGCTTAGACTGGCAAGAGAGATGGGAGCCCGAAAGGTACAATGTTGGAGTGATTCGCAAGTAGCGGCCGAACAGATCAACGATGGTTTCCAAGTCAAAGACCCTCAGTTGCTGAAGTACTATCATACTTTCATACAGCTGAAACAAGAGTTCGAAGAAATTCGGGTAAATCATTTAGCCTGAGAACACAACGACAGGGCAGATCGACTCGCTAAATTAGCTACTACCCAAAAACCCGGACAGTTGAGAACCTTCATCCAGGAGACGTTGCCCGAACCAAGTGTAACCGCCGAAGAATGCATGCAGCTTTCGGCAGCCAGAAGTACGTGGACAACCGAAATACAACAGTATTTGGCACAAGGAATCCTTCCGGAGAATAAAGAAAAAGCCAAAAGATTACGAATCAATGCTTCAAGGTACATTGTGATAGCCAAAGAGTTATACATAAGGGGATTTTCCACACCCTTATTAAAGTGTCTTGAGAAAGAGCAAGCAGAATACGTGATGAAGGAGCTGCATGAAGGAATCTGTGGCATGCACTCTGGAGCATGAACGATGGCAACTCGGGTTCTGCGAGCAGGATATTACTGGCCGACCCTCAAAACTGACTGCGCCGAACACGTAAAAAGGTGTAGCCAGTGCCAAAAACATGCAAACCTTATCCACCAACCAGCAGATAAATTGCACTCCATCTCGTCACCTTGGCCTTTTGCTGTATGGGGAACCGACATCTTAGGTCCTTTCCCTATAGCCACAGGATAACGCAAGTTCTTGATAGTAGCTGTTGACTACTTCACAAAATGGATAGAGGCCGAGCCTTTGGCAATCATCTCGGCTCAGAATGTACAGAAATTTTTGTGGAAAAATGTCATCACTCGCTTCGGCATTCTGTATGCAATCGTCACATATAACGGTCTACAATTCACGGACAAGAAGTTAAACGCTTTCCTTGAAGGCTTGGGAATAAAGCATAAAGTTACCTCGGTTGAGCACCCCCAAACAAACGGACAAGCAGAAGCCGCAAACAAAGTCATCTTGGGAGAACTGAAAAGAAGGTTGGGAACAGCCAAAGGGGCTTGGGCCGAAGAGATACCCGAAATATTGTGGGCATACAGGTGCACCCCACAATCAACCATCAAAGAAACACCCTTCAGAATGGTTTATGGGACTGAAGCGATGATCCCAGTCGAAGTAGGAGAACCCTAATTCCGAAGACAAAACTTCGAGACTCCCGAAAATGAAAGTTCCATGAGATGCGAACTAGACTTGGTTGAAGAAATACGTGACCGAGCACGTCTCAATGCCGAAGCATGCAGACAGAGAATGACTCGAAGATTCAACTCAAAGCTGAAGCCACGAGACTTTAAAGAAGGAGACCTAGTCCTTAAGGTGCAAGGCGACGCCCGAAGAGACTCCAAGGAAGGAAAATTGGCAGCCAATTGGGACGGCCCATTCAGAGTTCAGCAAAACCTCAACAATGGGGCGTACAGGTTGGAAGAACTGTCAGGAAAAATAATACCGAGAACCTGGAATTCCACTCATCTTAAATATTACTTCAGTTGATGTATTTTCACTATGTATTCAAATATTGTACTCTCCCCTCTTTATTTTTTAATCCCTACAAAAATGTAGAAGGGTGTTTTCGGATAAGGTTTTTATGAGGCATACCTCCAAAAGAATTCTAATAAGAACGACCTACACTTCGCCATCATTATTTGAGGGCACCATTCGGATTTTCTTCAAAACGGTTTCCCTCCCGAGTGCTCCCACTCGGCTAAGGATGCACCATTCGGATTTTCTTCAAAATGGTTTCCCTCCCGAGTGCTCCCACTCGGCTAAGGATGCACCATTCGGATTTTCTTCAAAACGGTTTCCCTCCCGAGTGCTCCCACTCGGCTAAGGATGCACCATTCGGATTTTCTTCAAAACGGTTTCCCTCCCGAGTGCTCCCACTCGGCTAAAGATGCACCATCCGGATTTTTGTCAAAATGGTTTCCCTCCCGAGTGCTCCCACTCGGCTAAGGATGCACCATTCGGATTTTCTTCAAAATGGTTTCCCTCCCAAGTGCTCCCACTCGGCTAAGGATGCACCATTAAGTTCCCCACACCCATTTTTATGACAAACGGCGATGCATCACTCGAAAGCGCTTCCTAGAAGAACACATGCAGTTCTACTTCGCCCAAAATAACAACGCAAGTATTACAAGGTAATCAGACAAGAGTAAAAACGCGAAATAAACTAAACAAATACCGAAAAGACGAATGTATATTTCGTTGATTAAAAAAAAAAAAAAGGTTAAGTCCATATACAAAACATTAAAAGGCTCTAACGGCCTGAAACTACAAAAATTTTCTATTCTGCCGAGTCCTCACGAACCTCGGCGTCAGCAGCTTCATCATCCCCCCCATCTTCAGCGGCCCCAGGATCCGCACCACCATCAACAGCCGAACCATAGAGAGGATTCTCTAGAATGGCATCCTCCGGAATGTCATCAATAGGCAGTAGCTGCCCTTGATAAACATCCTTCTCCATGTCAAAAATGCTGCGGTCACGAACATTATAATAATGTGTTATTTTCCGCAATCCGTGGAGAAAACCAGCCTCGTGTTCGGCTAGAATCTTATCTTCGGCCGAAGAAAGAATCCTCTCCTTGGCAGCACGCTCCGCGTCCCGCTCTTCCTGGGCCTCGGCCAACAGAGCCCTTAGCCGCTCGATCTCATCAGATTGAAGCTTGGAATCCTTCTCGGCCATTATTACTTTGGTATTTAAATCATGCACATTGGCCGAGAGGTCCTTAACTTCCTCCTTCAAACACCCATTCTCGTCGGCCAGAACCATGTTGACCTCCAACACTTGTTTATTAGATACCTGGGCCTCCTCCAAACTCTCCTTCAACTTATCGGCCTCCTTCAAAGGATTTGCGAACATATGATACGCAATGGCCGAAGCCCTTCCCTGAAATTCGCAATAGGCCGACCAGTTGGCAGCAGCATCGGCCTTGTTAAGGATGGCCTTCTCAGTATCCGAGATATCGCTGGAGCTCACCATCTTCTTCGGCCGAAAATCTTTGGCAAAAAAGCCTTCGGCGGTTAAGCCATTGATAGAAGATAAAGACGCCGAAGCAGGAAAACCTAAAGTCTGTTGCTTCAGCTTCTTAACCCTTTCTTCCTCTGAAGCCTCACGACTTCGGTGCCTTTTCTTGTGATCTCTATCTTTGCTTTTCTTTTCTCCCGCCGGAGGAGGCACAGTATCTACTGGGGTCGGCCGAGGGGTCGGTTGTTTGGGAATGGGGGCACTGAAGCGATTCCAGATTTGTTCCCCGCAGCTTGAGCCCGATTCCTCCGGGCATTCCGGAATGAAAGCACATCTCCTCCAACATCGGCCATAATACCTACACAAAAAACACTTAGTCAGTGACAAAAGCTAAACTTTGAAACACTAGGAAAGAAAGAACAAAAATCTTACCACACATGTCGGCTAAAACAGTGGAAGAATTTAACAAGGCCACAAGCTGCCTAGCTGGGAGCTTTCGGGGGAGAGACTCAAGAAAAAGGAGATCCTCGCGTTCCGTTTCAGTCATCATGGATTTTGGAAACTTGTCATAACGCCGAGGGTTTTGCTCCCAATAGAACGGAAATAGGGACTTTCCACTCGTATCATAAAGATGGTTAGTCCCTATGTTCGGCCTAACAACTACCTTAAAGAAACCGGTTTTGAAATTTTTATAGGAGGTAGTAAATGACTGGAAAAGAGGCCTCTTTGGTTTTCTTATCAAGGAAACCCATAAACCATCTTTGGGCTGAGTACAAAAATAATACAAAAACACGCTTACCGAAGGCTCTATAAAGTTAAAAATACAGAGAGCTCGGAATGCTTGGATAGCAGCCCACCCATTCGGATGCAACTGCGAGGGTGCCACGTTTAAAACCCGAAGCACCCCCATAGTGAAGTCGTCAAAAGGAACCTTCACATGTAGATCACGAAATACGTAATCATACATGTAAAAGAAGTCCCTTGTCGAGTTGCCTTTCCCCATGAAAACAAATTCAGGATTCAGCTCTCGCCGACAACACTGTAACCCTACGGGACAAAATTCATCTTCGGCAATGGAAGACACATCTACATAGTTTACAAAGTTACATACGCTACGCCTATCGTCATACCGAGACCAATAGGCCCCAACTTCTCCAGCAACCCAAGTATACCCTTCCAGGGTAATGGGTGGAAAAACCCTTTTCGCTTGAGCAACCCGGGGTTTACGCTTCGGTTTTGCTCCAGATGCCTCCCCCGCCGAAGAGGCAGAAGGGGCCGAAGGACCCATGACACTCTCACCCACCCCCTCTCGGACAGGAGACGAAAAAGGGGACACTGAAGAAGAAGAAAGAAAGGACGAAGACGACGAGGCAGTCGAAGACCCCTCGCTAGAATCCCCACTACTTGAGGAAGCGAACAGAATGTCAACTACCTCGGTTCCCCCAGAAAGCTCACGGCTAGCCGAACTCATAATGATAAAAAGAAAAAGAAATAGCCGAACTCTCGTACCTTAGTTAAGACGAGAAGAATGAAGCTAGAAGTAACTATTCGGCCGAGAGCAAGAGAAGAATATTTTCGTGAAATCGTAAATATGGGGAACGAGGACGACATCCTTTACCCTATTTATAGGGCCCAGGCCCATAACGGTCCAAAACCCCCCAACCGTTAGATCCACTAAGATCTAACGGTCCACATAGCGCAGCGCTTCGATCCCTCCAACCCAACGGCTTTTTTCTGCCATAAATGGCAGTAATTTCAAACGACACAACAATAAAGTACCAGTATCAAGGATAAACCTCTTCGCTATCCTCCTTCGCTCGAGGCTGGGGGGCATGTGTACTAGTTGGGGTATTCGACAACACATATAAACCGAATACCCCCCCCCCCCGACAGTATAAACAGGTGTTCGGTGTCCAAAGCATAGCCGAACACCCCAGCGCCGTACGGTCCGTTCGGCAGACAGGAGTATTCGACATCTATAAAGCTGAAGACCCCTAACCCCTCACCTCAGGGGCCTAAATTGTAGTATTCGGCACCTGCAGGGCCGAACACCGGTAGAGGTATAAACACCATTAGCAACTCATGGCAACGTAAACCTAAGGCTAAAAGGTAATTAAGTATTCTTAATTACCACAGACATATGATTAAGAAAAGGGTCAAGGCCGATGAGGGCCCAAGCCCAATAAGATAAGTATAAAAAGGGGATCCGCTCCCCAAGGTAAGGGGGGCTGAATTCTCATTTATTACACACATTAAATACTCTACGCCGAACCCTAACTTGAACGTTGGAGTGTTTCTTGCAGGTACCCCACCTTCCGAAAAAATTACAGAAAGATCTTAGAACACAAAGCGACAGCCGAAGGTCTCCCCTTATCCCACGACAGGAACACCTTCAAACTAGCGAAGCCACTCACCCATCTGCCAATAGAATCCCTCATCACTCCTCTAAATCCCATGACCAGGGAATTTGGAATCCAACTCCCGTCCACATTGATCTTCAGGCAAGGAAAAGATGGTGGGCACCAAACTCCCTGCGGATACCAGAGATGTTTATGCCTCCCAAATAGGTTCAAATCAACTAGGGACTTTGCTATAAGACTGCACACATGTTGAGGCCACCAAAGAAACACTAATGCAAATGTAACACCCTATAAATTACAATTCAATAAGTATATACTTGTGTGATTTAATTATGATTTAATTGGGATTTATTTGTTCTAAATAAGAAAAATATACATTTTGAGTAATTAAATATAATTAGTGATTAATTAAGTTGTGTCTTAGAAAAATAATAATTTAAATATGAGTGAATTAAAATTCCATTTGCATGATTGTTAGTGACCCAAATGACCAAAATTGCACAGAAACCCTAACCCTAACCCTAATGGGCATCGTATGGGCCCAATTGAAAAATCAACATGATCCCTAATGCCTAGAAGTGTGAGCCAGCCCTAGGAGAGAGAGGGAGGGGCACTTTTTCACTTTTTGTTTTTTCTCTCTCCTATATGTGTGTGTGTGTCTCATTCTCTCATTTTCATTTTTCTTCTTCTCCAAGTTTCTCTCCATCTTCTCTCTACAACTCTCAACTTCTCTCTAGGATTTCTACACCCAAATCTAAATTTCTACCGATTAATCTTAGATATATCGTAGAGGGGGACTAGAGCTATACAACCAACCCATTAGTGTTGCATTTGGTGGAGGAAACTAGGAGGTATGGAGGGGTTTCTTTCTTTCCTAAGCTATTTTCTTATTTTCTTGTTGAATATTGATTGTGGCTGTTGTTGGTAGTCTATAGACACCATGGGTGTCACAAGAACTTTTGAAAAACTTGAAATGAGCTTGTTGTTAGTTTGCTCTACAACTGTATTTGATTTTTTGTCTTGGTTTTCGTGCATAATTTTGAAGATAAAAATACATTTTTCTATGTTTTGATTCCTATGGATGTCATGGTATTTTTTTCAGATTTTTTTGAGCACTATAACTATTTTTACCGGATTTATTTTTGAAAACTGTTGATTCTGAGAATGGGGATTTTTTGATTTTTATAAATATTTTGGGAAGTGATTTTGGAAAAATGGAACCATGGATTCATTTTATATACCATGAGGTTAATCTCTGAATTTTTTTTAAATTCATAAAACCTTGGGAAGTATTTTTACCCATTTTCTCTTTGAAAACCCCAAAAGCTGGATAACGGAGAGATAAAATGGAAAAAATAACTTTTCGTAGTAAATTTGCTCTGAGAAAATTGCGTGACTCATTTTGGACCATGTGGAGTGTCCATGATTTTTTCCAGAATTTTGTAGGTGCTTTTTATATTTTAGTGCATTTTCTCATTGTAAAGTCTGTTCTGGAACAATATTGATGTTGAAATACAAAAAGGGCATTTTTAGAAGTTGGAGCATTCTATAAAAATTATATGTGATAATAAACATGCTAGGGATGTTCTCAGTAAAATTTCATGAAAAAAAGAGTTGAATTATTGTTTTCTAAAATTCCTAAATTGTGTTTTGCAGAGAGCATCCTGCCACTATTTTTAATTCCAAAAATATTACTTGTGGGTTGAATTTGTGGGAGCTAATTTTATGTGTTAATATATGAATCCTTATAAGTGTCTCTGCAAAATTTTGTGAAATTAAAAGTTGATTTACTTAGTAAAATAATTTATTATTGATGATTTCAGCTCTATGCGTTTAATTGTAATGTTCTTGGAATAATTGCCTAAGTGATGTTGTTTGGCTTATTTGTGTTAATGATGAAGTATTCCACCTGAAAAGGGGGATGTTCCCATAAATGTTAGTGTATTAATTATTAATGATTTTTGTGTTTGAATTGTGATTTATTGACTATTACTATTTATCTTGTTTATAACTGTAAATTGGAAACTGGGAGGAATGTGATCCTTGGGCAATGAGTGCTGAAATATTGTTTGTGCATGTTAGTTTTTGTGATGGTTTGTTGATTGTGGGAACAAGAATATTGCATTCTTGGATGGGAGCAAATGAACTCCAAATGGAGCGCATTTGTGAATACTAGGAGGGAATTCTAGTAACTAATAATATTCACTATGAACAATAGTGAATAAATTGTAATTAAAGAGTGTGAATCTAATAATATTATGGATTGGTAATTAATCAGTACCTTTGCACATGGAGGATGCCGGATATTTGGACTTATAAGGAAATTTAAGACCCTTGCATGGATCTTGAGACTCGATAATTAAATCAAGCATAAAACTTGAGAGTGAGCAAGGATTCAATAAGATGTAATAAGATAGAGAAAATCATGAATCGGGTCATGATTGGGTGATTTGCATCATGCACGTGTGTTTTGTGGTTTAAGTTATTGTTTGCTTCTAGACGTTGTGAGAAACGAAAAGAGGAGGAAGAAGCTCTACCATTGGGTCGTGCGTGACCATTGAAATGGAATTTGTTTGTGGATAAATGCTCCATGTCGATTGAGAAGGATAACCTTACGTGATCGGAAGCCAAATGGGCAAGTGTTGAGAGGTCGTGTGGAGGCTTTATCCCCGGTGAGCATTGTGCTTGTGAGATGACAGGGTCGTAATGTTTAACCACTGTGATAGTGGGGGAGTTGGATCTCCATGTTGTATGTCTGGGACATATGCTGATTGAGGACTACCGTCGAGTACCTTTGGTAGAAAAGCCCACACGGACCTGTAAAAGACAAATCCCGATAGGGAGAGTGGTTGAGGAGTCAGTCCTCAGAGATTGGATGACCACACAGAGTGGTACCTGAGGTATGCTCGCTGACTTGTTGTTTCTTAGGGATCTGGCGCTGAGTTTGTGGTCGTGTTTCCACAGTGCCGACTTGGCAATCCTGACAAATGCGAGGCATAACCGTGTTGGTCAGAGTCCTGCCATTGTACCGTGGTAAATGATGTACTCCCAGCAAGTCATCCGACTTAAATTGTGTAAGTCCACTGAGTTCTGGGAGATCCAATGGCAGCGGGCCCGAGATGTGATGAGTTAAGGACTAGCCCGAAATGTGTTTAGGGTTACGAGTGAGACCCGTGAGAGTACCACATCGAGGTGCTTGATGTTGTGTGCTTATGACTGTTTGTGACCGGAAGGTCGTTTGGTTGTTGGTTTAGAGGAGGAAAGAGACTCATTCCATACGCCTTTATTTTTCAGATTTAGACGAATGATCTTGTGAAAACAACAAAGATGGAATGAAAGGCTACGACAAGCACTGTGAACATGAGTGGATGTTTTAAGAGAAAGAAAAGGATCCTTCTAGGATGCTACTTGGGTTAATTGGGTATTTTTGAAATTTTCATTTAGTCACTGCTCTGAGTCTTAGTACTTTCTTGTATAAAAAGGGGTAGACTTGATTTTAATATTATGATGTACCAATTCTTTATATGTGACTCAAATGTATAATGTGTTAAATTCCAAGAATGTAAATGCATGAATATATTCGGTGTAATAGAATAGTATAATGATGGATCTGAGGATGTTCTTAATTAAAGAAGATTTTGTTATGTTTCATGGTTTGCAACGAAGTTAATGTCTTATAAAATGAGTTTGATTTATTAAGACCGATATTTCATTAAAAGGCATTTTGATATGTTAATAAGTTATTATGGATGATGGTCATTTGGAATTTTAAGTAACAACGTTTTAAAGGAAAAACAAATTTCCCCTTATTTTAAAGGTTGTTTTCAATAATTGGATATCAAATCATTTCTCAGATTTCTTAATTAATAAGAAAAAATTTAATACTAAAAAGGGGTGTTACAGCAAAAATGGCTTTTAACATCGGTTCTAAACCGATGTTGAATCGAACGACGTTGAAAGTGGGCATCTTTCAACATCGGTTCTAGAACCGATGTTAAAATACACTACAACATCGGTTTGGCACACAACCGATGTCGAAGGATGCAATAAATAGTTGAATTCTATGTTGAAAACAACATCGATTATGGCAAAATCAATGTTGTTAGTTAACAAACAACATCGGTTTTCGCCATAACCGATGTTTGTTAACTAACAACATCGGTTTTGCCATAACCGATGTCTTATGTACACAAACAACATCGGTTATGGCTATAATCAATGTTGTATGTGCACAAACAACATTACTTTTTGCCATAACTGATGTTGTTTGTGCAGTTTTTTTTATGATTATTCTATTTTAGATTGAACCAAACCTGTAATTTGAAAACAAAATCCAGACGCAGGCAATTTATATAATAATCAATGATCTAAGCTTTTTATTATTATAAATAAAATAGTAATGTATAATAAAAAACATCAAACCATAAACCCAAAATATAAATGTTTATAAATAGAATCCATTAATAAGCTATACTAATTCGTTCAGTGCTTCATTTCTAACTCTCAAGAAGTGTCTTGCCCACTGAATGCGAATATCTTCAATTGTCGTTGCCTCCAATGGTTGAGAATCGCTAAATGTCTACATCATATAATAAACATATGTAAGTTAATCACATCGAATATTAATAGTTGTAATAAATGAAACCTGTTAAAGTAAACAAATATATTACTGTTTTCCAGTTATCCCTGAATCCCCCATGGATGATGGTCCACATCCAATGCATGACGTAATAGCCACACTCAGTGCCTCCGCTTTGTAGATTACACTAAATTTAATATGAAATTTAATAGTGTTTAAGATAAATTACTGTAAAAAAAAAAGTAATTAAACATTTTGGATATTCAAGCATCGGTTAAATTACTTACTTTTACATTAATCCAATCAACTTTCTTCGATTTACTTGATTGGTTACCTTGCAAGCCCTTTAAAGCACTGGTTAAAAGAAACATGCAATTATATTTGTAAGACTTAGACATTTATGTATATATAATACGTTCGATACAGTCAATTTGTTACAAATTTAAGCTTACCTTGTAACTATGGCTTTGATGTCTACATCGGGCTTCTTGTGCAGGGATCAAAACTAGACAACAACATTGGGCCTAGGACAAATAACCCGGAGTTGCCAATGTTGTCTGCATTGGAAAATAGTTATTAGTAACAATGCAATCATTATTTAAATGCTTTTATTAATGAAATTTTACTTACTTATTTAAGGCTTTAAGGTAGACTTGTTTTTGTGATTCATGTATCCATCTTTGAATGTAATTCTGAGCATGATCTCGTGTATTCCCTGATCTCTGTATGCTCTAAGGCTCAAGGAATCCGTAGATAGAACCATGCTCCAATTCCATGCATAACTCATTCAAAAACCTATTTTTGTTCAAATAAATGTAAATTGTTAATCACTTACAATTAAATAGGTAATGGACCTAAAATTAAAATGTACTTACGTCATCCACAATTATATAACACTGATATTAAGATATTGATTGCCACTCAATATCTCCCCAACATCACTATGATTTATGTAGAGGGGGAACTGTTCATTGTGCACCCCAAACAAACTCGCATTCCACAACACCTGGAAAGGCTTTCTGAAAAGAAACAGGCTAACTTCTACCAAATTTAATAACGGATCATCTTCAATGACCGACCTATTATGAGGTTCAATTGGTTTCTTTGGTCCCTATTTATCCTACACAATTAATAAACATAACTTACTTATAGTCAACAATTTATTTAGGTCAATTGTTTTGATGATACCAAAAAGTTAAATAAGTTAAAGGAGCTACCTCCCGTGAAACAGACTTCACAAGATTACTCAGCCATGCAATAAAGGTGTTTAGCGCCTCCCCCACTAACTTAACCTCATCAGTCGGTAAAGGGACCCAAGCAATAGCATCTCGAACCTCTTCAACCCCACCTTGACCATACCATCCGTCAAACACGTGTGGTGTATGATTGACGTCCCATGATAAACTTTCCCAATGGCCACCAAGCGGGGAGGCTGCTCATCAACATACAAGCCGCACTGATCAGATGTTGTATCAGTGACAGGCTCCTCCCCTGAGGGATTAACATCAGTACCATCACAACTCCCCTTCGTGCTAGCATGGGCACCGAAAGGAGCTACATATGGCTCAACATGCTCAGGCGGCTGCTGGGAGGTCATCTGGCTCAACTCCATCAACAATGCTTAGGACAATTTTTCATAACATACCATGTTGTTCAATGTTTAAGAGGATAGAGGTGGTGCCACTAAATGCCTAAAAGTGAAGCAGTTAACTTTTAAAGCTGTAAATGGAGCTGCAACCTTAAGGTCTAACCCTCCATCTTTCACGATTATCTTGAAGCCTTCCTATGTGATAAGCTTTTAATTTCATGGTGAGCTTTTAATTTGATAAGCTTCATTTTTATCCATCAAGATAGTTTGATATGTTTTGTTTGAAGCGGCACTATAACATATTAGTGTTTAGATTTTCTAACTCTTGAGAGAAAAAAATCATATCATTCCAATAGCATTTAGAAAGAAGTATTTGAAGGAGGGAGAGCAAAGGGATGATATTGATATCCAGCTTCAGGTCTTGGATGGGAGAACTTGGCCTGTTAAATTACGTCTTGGCAGATTTGGCACGGGATGGAAAGACTTTGCATCCCAGAATCATTTGAAAGTGAGGGATTTGTGTTCATTTGAGCTCACCAAGAGCCAAGGCTACTATTTAAAAGTAACAATCTTTCGACTTTTAGAAGAAACACATTCACTCGGTAATCTTAGTTGGTCTTTCTTTCAAATTACTTTATTGTTTGTGCAAAGTAATAATTATAAATGCAATTCATAGATAAATAGATGAATACAAAAATACCATGTCAAAAGAATCAGCTCCAAGTGCAGCAAATTTAGACTCTCAGGTAACAACTTATTCCTTTGGCAGTGCCAATTGCTTCTTGACTATGTCACACAGCTTCTTCACTATTTCTGGTTTGCAGTTTCTGCATCAAAAGATAAAAAGAATCAGACAAAAGTTAAATCTCACCAAGGAAAAAGAAAAACTTGGAGATGCTGAAATATTTCAATTGAAATGTACTATGAGTCGGCTGCTGGGAATCCATCATGAACAGAAGGCAAAACAAATTTTACAAATACCTTTTCAATTAAAGATATTAGCCAATGCAGGCTGGCTAAAGTGCCTAACCATTACTTTCATGGCAATCAATGCTGATAGCTAGACGTGGAGAATTGGAATTGAAGTAGTATTATTTAACAATAAAATTTTATTGAGTTAGCCAAAATCGTTGACCTTATATTTTTTATACATAAATTATAACAGTCATTAGATTGAGAACATCACTATAAATTAAATATCATATGCTCCTCTGAAGTCCTAGCATTCATATACTTGAAACCATACTAGTTAACCATATAGTTCATGTATCTTTCATTTATATTTCTCTTTGCTTTCTGCAGCCAACCTTTGCTTGGAACAGCTGATGCTTCTCCTAAGCAAGTGGTTGACACAGAGTTATTTATAGTCTCCTAAGTGACCAATCATTATGATAGCTGGCATAAATTATTAATAGAGGCAGTGTTTTCAATAGAAGCTTCTAAACACTCAGTTTTGTTGCTATTTTAAATTGTTAATCAGAATTCTCAAGTGTAGAAAAACCCAATTGGGCTCCTTTGAGCCCTTCAGACAAAATCTAATTCAAATGAACCAGAAGAGGACACAAAACACATAACTCTGTTTTCACTACACCAGAATGTATTTCACTGCATTAGAATAACAAAAAACCACATTGAATTAAAAACAATACAATTATCTCAGCTCTATATTTTCTAATAAGTTGATCAGTGTTGCACACCAGTATATGTAGTTTTGCCATTTCTTTCACAATTTTTATGATTTATATTTAGAAATATGAAATATTTTAACTTGATCTACTTTTTATTGTAATTTTCTAATAAGTTGATCAGTGCTGCCATCCATTGTAAATATAACATACAATTGGGAATTAGCTACTAAACATACAACTAATCCTTATGATCACTTTTCTTTTTTAGCAGAACTGTACTATACAAGGAGCCATGGCATGGACATCAAAGGACCAAAAAATACGCGAAGTACAAAGAAAGTGACACAGAGTTTCTAATTTCTATAACCAAATTCTAAGCATAAGTATAATACTATAATTTTTTAAATATGCCAATATTTCTTAATATCAAGGTACAGTTCAGGAACTTCACCTAATTCTAATAACAAAACACACTCTCCCTGCATGATTAGTAAAAAGCTTGACGTGTTCATTTTGATAAGTCAAATAATATTCATACTCTAAAATGAATATGTTTCTATTTCTCTTCCCCTCTCTCTATATGTGAAAAGGTAAAAATAGAATCAGTCAATCAAGCTAAATGAACCAGTCTCTCTATGCGTGTGTGCATATGAGTTTTATTTTTAAGTTAATAGCTATTGAAAAGAAAAACATAAATCATAAGGGAAATCTACTCCTCCCATTTCGCCAACCTCAAACCCAACACCACCTCCCATTTCACCAATCAAGTTTAGAAACACAATACAGAAAGCAGCAAGGAAATCAAACCACCACAATCCCCTCACAAACACATCCTCACAAATGACAAAACCACTCACCCAAAACTCAAACAGAACCCAAAGTCCCTATAAAGCCATTTAACATGCCAAAATTTTAAACTAAACTTTCTCTATAGACATTTCAAATCAATTTTTACAAGCTTCTGAGGTGAAAACTATTCATTAAAATTGCTTATGAATAAATTACAAGAAAAAGAACACTTGCACTTTCATCCACAAGTGTCAACAAATAACAGGCATAGTACCTACTGAATAATGATGCAGACTGGTTTATCCCCAAAGCCTTAAGTGCTATATAGCAGGGTAGGAAATTATGAGATGGCCTTTATACATAAGATAAATACACATCATAATTAATATTCAACAGTCAAGACTCAATCATCACCAATCTAACTCAGAGACACGAAAAAGTAGACAAAACACGTACCACCAAATAGAAAAGAAAGAACCAACTCTTTGGCGGAGGCACAACGTCAGAGGAAGAAGAGCGAGGCAGAGAGAATGGCATACTGATTCTCGCCCACTTCTACATTCTGAAGCACGAAAATTAACCAACTTGGTTTTCTCCACAATAGGAAATATCAATCAACATTGCAAACTTTAGGGAACAAAACTTTCCACACCAAATGAATTCCTTTGCTCCACGATATGTTAATTCATCAATTTCTACTTCTGTAACAAAGAACTGATATAATGAATAGCAAGTCACTAAACTTATTCAAACTAAAGGGACGAAAACCTTAAACATGTATATAAGAAGAAAATCGGAGGAACGAAGGGAAATTATGAAGACCAATGAAGTAGAGACGCGAGAACCCAAACGCACCAAACAATCGTGAACCCTGCCACTCATTCATTCTAACTGTAAGCACACCAAACATATTCAAACTACAGGAAGAATAGGAAACATACCTCAGCGACGTGTGTGGAAGACGTACGTGGTGGCTCAGCGGAGCACTGTGCGAGAGAACGATGAGTAAGGCTTCACAAACGGCAAGGGCACCGGGGAGGCAAAGCGCGAACAAGTGAGACGAGTGACGACGAGGAACGATGAGTGAATCAAAGTGCTCGAGGGCACGACAGAGAACCAGACACTTTTAAAAATAGCACAACATCGGTAATCATATATAACCGACATTAATGAGCATTGACAACATCAGTTATGTATGAAAATCGATGTTAACTTATGATGCATAACATTGGTTATATGATAACCAATGTTAACGATGGCCACTTATTTACGAAAATGCCACCGCGCATTTTTTAACATCATCTGTCATATAACCGATGTTAACTCGATGACGTTGAATGTATATTTTCTAGTAGTGAAAGTCTTCAAAAATAATGTTATTCCTTAATCTCTGAATCGACCAAATGATCATTGCCATCCGAGAAGCTTCTTCGCTCTAAATTATCCATTTCCACCAGAGCACCTCATCTTGAATAGAGAACACCATAACAAGTATATTATCCTGCCTAAGCCAAATTTCACGGGAATGAGAGCAGTCTCGTACCGCATGAAGGATGTTTTCTGTAGTATTAAAACAGCGTAAGCAAGTATCATTTTGAGCTAAATAGCATTTGAATCTCCTTGCGTTGGTGGGGATTGCCTGATGAGCTCCTTGCCAAATGAAGAATTTTACTTTCTCTATAACGTTAAGTTTCCAAAGTTGTCTCCAAAAATTATCTGCTACCACGGGTTGGGATGAAACCAACCAATTGTAGCCTGATGCTGAGCTGTATATACCGGAAGGATCCATGTTCCACACCAGCATGTCTCTACCCACAGGATTGGAAGGGATATTTACCAGCTAGATTTGGCATACTAGCTCCTGAGGAATACAAGTGTAAAGTCGCTTGAGGTCCCACCTGCCATCATTCCAGCAATTCGCAACCTTAAGGTCAGAATATGCAATATGCACACACAAAACCTTATGACTTAATGGACCAACTCCCAGTTAGTCATAAAACCAAAGGGACTACAACCCATACCCTAGTTTTAGTCCAAAACAACCCTTGAGGTGATCACGAGCCTTCAAAATACTTTGCCAAACAAAAGATGGCTTCGCTCCCTTTTTGGTCGTTAAAGTAGTCAAGCTATGTAAATACTTGTGCCACAAAACTTGAACCACAGTTTCATGGGAGAATTAATAAAATGCCAAACTAGCTTCCCTAACAAGGAAATGTTCACCTTCCAAGTGTCCCTAATGCCAAGACCACCCATCGTATAGGCTTAGCCAAAGTCTCCTAACTCACCATAGCCTAGTATCTATTGTTCCCATCCTTAGCCCAAGGAAGTTGTCTGTAAGACTTATCCACCATGAGGAAAACACTTTCGGGGAGCCACCACATTTGCATATTGTAAATCAGGGATGAAACCACAACAGATTTGGCTAAACAAAGCCTCCCCTGCCTTATTTAACAATCTCCCTTTCCAAGATGCTAATCTACTCGAAATTCTTTCGTGAAGGTGTTGAAACTCAGAATTTGTATCTCGCCCTTGAGCTAGCGACATCCCCAAATATTTGCAGTGTTACGTTTCCCCAAAATCTCCTCTAATCTATTGATCAGAAGAGAGTGAACACCCTTAGAAGCAATAAATCTATATTTTTCCATATTAACCTTCAAGCTAGAAATGCTACAAAACTTCTCCAAAATGGTTGAGACGATCTGTACTTGGTCATCCTCAGCCTTGCAAAACAATAATACATCATCTGTAAAGAAAAGATGAGACAATGGAGGACCACCTGGGGAGAGCCTGATGGGATGCCAAATCCCCTGGTTAGTCTTCTTACTTATCTGAAGGGCAAGGCGCTCAATGCAAAGAACAAATAAATATAGGGATACAGGATCTCCCTGACGGAGATATCTAGACGGAGAAAAGGGGTCCAATTTCGACCCATTCCAAAGATTCGACAAAGATGATCCAGTCACTCCCCACATAATCAGTCTAACAATGCTTTCTGGGAAGCCAAAACTCTAAAGCGTCTTCTGCAAGAAGTCCCAGCTGACCCTATCATAGGCTTTCTCACGGTCAATTTTAACAGCCAACACCCCATTTTTAGACTTGTCATGATGAATATGATTAATCACTTCTTGAGCCTAAATGTTGTTATCAAGAGTACCCCTCCTAGTATGAAACTCCCCTGGAACGGCCTATAAGCCTGTCTAAGAAAGGATAGAAACGAGCTACTAAGACCTTTGTGATCACCTTATAAGCCACATTACAAAGGTTGATTGGCCTGAAAGGACAGAGGTGAGCTACTAACACACCAAGGATTTATATTGGTTCACCCAACCTAGGTTACGTCCAGTCCCTACAACTGTAGGCTTTCCACTAAGACCAAGCACCATGTGGTATTCTTTATTTCCTGAAGCCTCCCCAGGCTCATACAACCAGTATTCTCTAAGCCTTTGCAGCCTCACCCAAGTATTCTTTCAACAAGCCTCTCCAGGCTTAACCCTTAGTAGCACCTACTATTGGACACACACAACCACTTGTTGTGTTGCCTAGACCTTAAGAAGCAACAGTCCCCTGACTATCCTTCCTAGTTCTCTTCAGCAGCACCTCTGCTGGAAACACATAGCCACCTGTTGTGTTAACTAGGCCCTAAGAAACCACAATCCCCTGACTGCCCTTCTTACTCCTCTTCAGCAGCACCTCTGTTAGAAACATAGAACTTCAGAAGCAGTTGTCCCCTGACTACTCTTCTAAGCTCTCTTCAGTAGCAACTGCTACTGGCTACACATAACTACCTGTTGTGGTCCCTTCACACCAAGGGAGTGGTGGACAAAACACTTTCGGTTTAGGCACAAATGGCTTTCACCTAGAATGTTCTGGGCTAAGGAAGTTCCATCACATAAGGTTTATCAACTGACCTTTACCCACTATTTTGGCAACCTTCCTTGCACTTAGCTCCTTTGCACTTGATCATTTTATAGACTTGATCAAGGAGCTAACCGTTTGTGGCTGTTGGAGATTGAATTCAAATGCTACATGAGTTGTCCATGTTCATGTAGGTAGTCGTTTAGCTCAATTTAATCTCAACCATACAACTCATTGAGTTCTCTTATTCATCTCTGCTTTTGCTCCACTATCACCAACTTTCACCTTAAATCTGTTAAAGGATTTGTTGAGAAAGATTCGTTGGTGCTAGCTGTGATCTTGGTGGCTTCCACATGGTTTCAAATTTTGAAATCAGTTTTTTGGAGATTGTTTTTGCAGCAAGTCTTCTGGAGAATAGTGGTTTACTGCTTTTGACAATCTTTCTTCTACTATTGGTTGCTAGTTCTTCTTTTTCGACAAGGACAACTATTACAATAAGACTGAGAAAAACTAATTCAGAAAGGAAGAAAGAGAATCAGAAAGAAAGATGAGCACACAAAGTGTTTGTTACCATTAATGAAAAGTAAATTAATTACAACTGATTGGGTTGTTAACCCTTCTACCAAACTCCTCATATATAATAGGAGTACAGAACCAACAAAATAGAAAATACTGCAGTAATAGAATGTGGCATAGAGGTCAAGTCACAAAACAACATTTCTCCACCTTGGCTTTAATCCTCTCATTGCACATGAAACTCAAAAACATACATTCCTAATTCTGCCATTAAAAGTTATTTCCAACAATCAACATTAAGTAAACAGTGTATAAACTTGCTTCTAAGAACAGGCTTTGTGAACATGTTTGCTGGGTTTTCCTTTGTATCAATTCTCTGAACTGTGATCCTCTTCTCAGTACGAATGAAGTGATATCTGGCATCAATGTGTTTAGTCCTTTCGTGATGTACTTGATCCTTGGCTAAAAAAATTGCACTCAAACTGTTACAAAAAATGATAGCTTTATCTTGTGGAAACCCGAGATTGCTGATAAAACCCTTTAACCAGATACTTTCCTTTGCTGCTTCTGTCATAGCCATATACTCTGCTTCTGTTGTGGATAAGGAAACTGTGGGCTGAAGTGTAACTTTCCAACTAACAAGAGAATTGCTAAATGTGAAAGCATACCCAGTCACAGATCGCCTTGCATCTAAATTTGTAGCATAGTCAGAATCTGAAAATCCAGCAAGTGCACATGATGTGTCACCTTTATAGATGAGTCCAATATCAGTTGTACCCTTAAGGTACCTGAATATATGTTTAACAGCTTGCAAATGTTCCTTCCCAGGTTTGCCAATATACATAGTCACCACACTGAAAACTTGCTCTAGATCTGGCCTTGTGCATACCATTGCGTACATAAGACTCCCAACTGCACTAGCATAAGGTACACGAGACATATATCCCTTTTCTGATTCTGATTGAGTTGCGTCAAGTTCAAAGAGATGAATGTTTGCTATCAAAGGGGTACACACTGATTTTGTTGTTGCCATCCCAAAATGATTTAGGACTTTCTAAATGTATTCCTTCGGACATAAGAAAAGCTTTTTCTGAGCACGATCCCTTCTTATTTCCATGCCCAATATCTTCTCAGTTGCTCCCATATCTTTCATCTCAAATTCAATGCTAAGAAGTGACTTCAGTTTCTAAATTTCTGATTTGTCTCGAGATGCTATGAGCATGTCGTTAACATAAAGGAGTAGACAAATGTATGAACCATCCTCCACTTTACCATGATAGACATATGAACCATAAGGACTTCTATTGTACCCATGAGAAACTATAAACTGATCGAATCTCTTGTACCACTATCTCGGGGATTATTTTAGCCCGTAGAGAGACCTTTTCAGCTTACAAACAAAATCTTCCCTTCCTTGTGCCTCAAAACCTTTTGGTTGTTTCATCAGAATGTCTTCTTCTAGCTTTCCATGGAGAAAAGTTGTGTTCACATCAAGTTGCTCTAGCTCTATGTCCAAAATTGCCACAAGAGCAAGTAAGACCCGAATTAAAGCGTGTCTTACTACTGGACAAAAAATGTAATTATAGTCAACACCTTTCTTCTAACTGTAGCCTTTAGCTACAAGACGTGCCTTGTACCTGATGACATCAATACTTGACAGTCCAGGCTTCTTCTTAAAGATCCATTTACACCCAACAACTGTTCTGCCTTCAGGTAACTCAACTAAATCCCAAGTTTGATTTTTCTGAAGGGATTCCATCTCTTCATTCATGGCCACAATCCACTGATCAGATTCAGCGCAAGTAATTGCTTAATGATAAATGGTTGGTTCCAATAAGTCAACATCTTCAGCTACATGTAAAGCATAAGACACCATAACCTCAAACCCATATCTTTCAGGTGGTTTGCTTTCCCTTTGAGACTTCCTAGTTGCAGTAATTTTAGGTTGTCTCAAAAGGTTCTCACTTGTCTGGTCAGACCCATGAACTGATTCTGAGTGTTTCTGTTGGGGTTGCATCAAAAGATTCTGACCAGTCTCATCAGAAGCTTTTGTATGCTGCTACTCACTTTGATTTCTGATTATGGAGCCCTCAAACTCCATCTGCTTAGTGACATCTTTTGTCTTGTTTGAATCTTCTTCAGACTTAGAATGCAATATAGAGATTTCATCATAAGTGACATCTCTACTCATAATTACTTTTCTTTCAGAAAGAGACCAGATTTTGAATCCTTTTACTCCATTTCCATAGCCCACAAAAACACCATTTTTAGCTCTAGGCTCTATCTTGCCTTCATTCACATGATAGTAGGTTGGACACCCAAACACCTTCAGTATTGAGTAATCAACAAGTTTATGAGACCATACCACGATAGGGTTTTGAAATCTATGGCAGTGGACGAAGAATGATTCACCAAATAGCATGTTGTGTTGACTACCTCAGCCCAAAAACTTCTATTCAGTCATGAATTGGATAACATGCATCTGGCCCTTTCCAACAACGTTCTATTAATTCTTTCAGCTACTTCATTTTGCTGAGGAGTGTTTCGAATAGTGTACTGTCTAGCAATGCCTTCATCCTTACAAAATTCATGGAATTCTTCTGAACAAAATTCCAAGCCATTGTCTATTCTGAGACGCTTGACTTTCTTTCCTGTTTGATTCTCCACAAGAATCTTCCAATGCTTAAAGAATTTAAAGGCTTCTGATTTTTGCTTCATCATGAATACCTATGTCATCCTTCAGTAATCATTTATGATTGAAAGAAAATATCTAGCTTCTCCCAGAGATGGAACTCTTGAAGGCCCCTAACAATCAGAATGGATATAGTCCAATGTGGCCTTTATGGTGTGCACTGCCTTTGGGAATTTCAACCTATGTTGCTTCCCATAGACATAATGCTCACAAAACTGAAGAGGTTCCATCTTATGGCTTCCAAGTAACCCCTGCTTGCTCAAAATCTCTATTCCTTTTACACTCATGTGACCAAGATGCATGTGCCACAGAGAATTAATTTCAGAAGCATTATTTTCAGCTTGTGAAACAGTTGAAACTGAACCTGTCATAGTGGAGCCTTGAAGGATATATAGATTTCCTTGCTTGGTTCCCTGCAATACAACAGACTTGCATTTCCCTTTGATTTGCATTACTCCATCTTCAACACAGCAGGTAAAACCTTTTGAATCCAGAGCACCCACAGAAATAAGGTTTTTCTTAAGTTCTGGAACATGACAAACGTTGGTCAAGGTTCTAACAATTCCATCATGCATTCTGATTTGAATAGAGCCAATCCCAACAGTCTTACAAAGGGCATTATTTCCCATCAGAACATTACCTCCAGATTTCTTGTCATAGGTCACAAACCAACTTCTATGTGGACACATATGATAAGAACAACCTGAGTTAAGAACCCACTGTTCAGAATGATGTTGTTGATCAACAACAGAGAGAACCAAATTAGTTTCTGATGAGGAATCATTTTGTACAGTGGCTACAACTGATTCTTTCTTTCTTTTCTTGGGACAATATTTCTTCCAATGACCCGGTTCCTTGCAGTAATTACAGATATCCTTTGGGTTAACCTTGCCCCTTTTATTTCCTTTGCCTTTTTGTTATTCTGGCCTTTTACATAATTTGACATTGTTAACCCAGAAGCAGCACTTTCATCACCATTTCCAGATGCTTTGTGTCTAAGTTCTCTTGAATAGAGACTTGACTTGACTTCTTCCAGCGTGATACAGTCCTTTCCAACACTTAGAAAACTCACAAATTTCTCATATGAAGGAGGGAGAGAGGCTAACAGAATCATTGCAACATCTTCATCTTCTATTTTGACATCGATGTCGTGAAGCTCTAACAAGATAGAATTTAACTCATCCAAATGTTCTTTCAAGGATGTACCTTCCTTCATGCGAAGACCAAAGAGATGTCGTTTCAGCAACAACTTGTTGCAGATTAATTTTGTCATAAAAAGTTTCTCCAGCTTTAGCCATAACCTATAAGTTGTTTGTTCTTCAGAAACTTCATAAAGAACTTCATCAGACAGAGATAAGAGAATTAGCGAATGGGCTTTCTCTTCTTGTTGTTCAAGAGTAGATTTATCGATCTTTGAGGGTTGGCCAGAAAGAGGTGCCCAGACTCCTTGTTCCTTCAAGAGGGCGCACATCTTGATGCGCTAGAGGTTGAAGCTGTTCTTCCCAGTGAATTTCTCAATCTTGATTGTGCTGGCCATCTTCTTGAACGAATCTTGAAGACCCACCACGAACAAAAACAAGATGGTTGGTCTAATCTCTAAGACCCACCACGAACAGAAGCGAGATGGTTGGTCGGTCGGAAACTCAAAGACCCTCCACGAACAAGAGCGAAACAATTGATCTAAACCGAGCTCGAGATACCAGTTTGTTACAATAAGACTGAAAAAACTAATTCAGAAAGGAAGAAAGAGAATCAGGAGGAGAGAGGAGCACACAAAGTGTTTGTTACTATTAATGAAATGTAAATTGATTACAACTGATTGGATTGTTAACCCTTCTAGCAAACTCCTTATATATAGAAGTACATAGCCAACAAAATAGAAAATACTGCAGTAACAGAATGTGGCAGAGAGGTCAAGTCACAAAACAACAACAAATGTTTCCTTTGAGTTCCTATGACTTGGACTATGTCAAGGATCACAAGGATTAACAACATCAGAATTAGTGTTGTCCAAGCACTAATGCATATGACTGGTGTGTGCTTCTGGAGTGTGAGACACGTCTATCTCCACATTCCAATTGCAACGCAACTTCTGATGATCCTCAAGCCATGTGTAGCTTATGATATCTACCCCTTGACTCAAGTTATCCTCAGCATCATGCCTTTGATCATATACAGCATTTGATATCTGCACTTTGACCCATAAAACATGAATGCCTTTCCAACTTCTGAATAGCTCTCCTTCTGGTTGTCCTGCTTTTGATTGTAGAATCTATGTCATGGAGAAGCTTCCACTGTAGGCTTATGCTTCATTCCTGTGCTATGCTTCTGAGTATGTCCTGTCTTAAGAAGAACACTTGAAGCAACCATTAGTAGCTAAGTTCAGTAACTTTGATTTTGCTTCATAGTGGTTTGTCATCATTAAAACACTCAGTTCCAGGAGAGACTTTGTCTCAACAAAAACAACATTTTGCGAATTTAAGTGACTAAAAGGAGTAGATTTTTAATTGAGGGACCAAAACCAAAAGTACCTCAAATTTGAGGGACTAAAAACATATTTAAGCCTAAAAAGAATAATAAAACTATTTTGATTCGTTGTTGTGTCGCGATTTTGATTTTGACATTATCTTTGTGCTTGCTATTCTCTCTTAATTCACTTAGGAGATGTTTGGTAGGGAGATTCTCTTAAATTAATTTTTCATGAATCTTAGATTGAGAATGTTAAATTCATATGTTTGGTATGACAATTTTAAAAATCATTTCCATGAATCTAACATTTCATGAATCATTTTTTAATTATGTTTCCCCATTAAAACTTTCCAATGATGGGTTGGAATCCAAGATTCACATGAAGTGGGAAAGTTTTATATAATGTAAAAATTATAATTCTTTGAAAACATGATTCCCGTGAATGAAGATAAATTTTGTACACCAAACTTCCCATTAGTGAATGAAGTTCAGCTTCAAATCACAACAAATGTGATTCTTCAATATTTTGTTTTTTTTAAAAAAAAATCTTATTACAATAATATGCAAACAATAAAATAATATTTTAATTCTCTATCTTGTTCCATTTCATTATATTTTATTCCATTTGACTCAATATTAAATATCTAAACATAGCCAACTTAAGCATGATGAGCATGATTTAATTCTTGATCATATGTATGAAAAAATATTTTGTTAAGAAAAGTTGCATATACTTTATTTGGTGTTCTCTTCATTTTGAAATAAATTAGTTTTTGATTGGGGTTGATGATACTTTTAGTACATACCAAAAAATACTTAACATTTATATAGCTATACATGTTTAATTAACAAAAGTAAATATGATTTTGAAAGAAGAAAAGTTAAAATGATGTGGCGTTATTTAAAAGAAATATATTAAAATATTTAGCATATAAAGCAAATAAATAATAATCTCGAAATCCTTTTTATGATTCAAATTGTACAGTTTTGTTACTTCTACAGATGACCAACCTCATAAATCTTGTTACCTTAAAAAAAACCTCATAAATCTAGCATTTTCATAATTATCAACGACTTTTCTTCTTTTCCTCCTTTTCTTATTCCCGTTAAAGTGATTAAACCCACAATATATTTGATTCCTGTCTCTTTCTTTCTGGAAATGAAAGAAATAGAAAAAGTTAAAAAAAAAAAAAGGCAATCCTTTTTGGTGGAGTGGGTCATATTGAAATGACAATGATCAGTTATGCTACAAATTTGTGGTAAAATCGAACTTGGGCCCCTGAAAATTAACGGTGGCTGATATCAGAAACACAATTTTGGGTTGTGTCAAACAATTCCTATAAAAGGGATAGACACCATCATGCATCGTCGATTCCGCAATCTTAGAATTGACAGTTTGACACAACATATGCTGCTGTGCTAGCCTTTTTTCTTTGCCTGGGAACTGGATCAATAGTTTCCTTTTTTTCTTCTTTTTTTGGACGGTGTCTAGGGTCTACCAAACAACACAACATGTAGTTTTTAGATTAATCTGCTTTCCACACTGATATGATATACCTTCTGCACCAGATTAATCGGGTTCTTGTTAATGTCATTTTTTAGCACGGTGAGGATCTCCTTAATCTGGTGCAGAGGGTGTGTCATATTAGTGTAGGAAGCAGATTAATTTAAGAATTACATGTTATGGTGTTTGGTGGACCACTTATTAAAGTAGGGCTTAATTGCAGATTTTATCACCCAACTTTCATAATCTTACAAATTTTACCACACAAGTTTTTTTTTTACAAATTTTACCACTTAACTTTCATAATTTTACAAATTTTACCACCCAAGTTTTTTTTTTTACGAATTTTACCACCCAACTTTCATCATTTTGCGAATTTTACCACCTAAAATTTCAATTTTTGTGCATTTTACCACCTGATGTTTCACAATTTTATTTTTTTTGAATTTTTTAACTTTTTTTTTGGTAAAATATCATAGTGGTAAAATGTGCAAAAATTGAAAACTTGGATGGTAAAATTTGCAAAATTAAAACTTGGGTGATAAAATTCGTAAAATTATGAAAGTTGGATGGTAAAATTTACAATTAAGTCTTAAAGTAGTCCACCCTAGACACCGTCCTTTTTTTTTTTTATGTAAGTTTCCTTTTTCTTTTTATTTTTTTGATCATTATGATTACAAACATTTTAAATCAAACAAAATCCAACAGTCACCACTGACTAGCTACAGATTAATCCGTACATATTTTCTCCACTTGCACATAACATGTGGGGTTGTCTTGTGTTGTACTCTGCTATCTTTATGCCTGAAGCTTACTGTGGTAAAGTAGGAAGTTACAACTTGAATAAACTATTTATATTTAAACATAAAAAAGTTTTAAAAAATATATATCATTTTCCAGATAATTTTAATTTTTTTTTATGTATTATTAGTGCAAAAAATAAATTATATTGTCAACCAAACAAAAATTATTATTGATATGACTTTAAAAATTATTATTATAAAAATTAACAAATTTATTATACTAGTGATTTGCCTGTGATTAAATAATAATATAAAATTCATGTATGTTGTTAGTGTATAAAGATTATTTACTCTTTTTTTTTAAAAAAAATATTATGAAAGTCGATAGATTTATCTTACTTGACAATTTAGGAAGTAAATTGTTAGTGAATTTAAATTAAATTAAAAAAATAAATCACATTTAATTATATATTTTATCTTTTATTTTTTCTTATATACTTGTATCTTTAATATATTCTCTTAAAATTGAGAAAAAATAAATTAATTACCCCACTTTTATTTTAAAGCAAGCATTTAAAATAATCATTCTCTTTGCGTGAATTCATATCAACCGAGTTAACACTTAATTTAATGAAGTTGGTGTGAGGGGGAAATAGTAGTAATAAATGAAAATAACAATTCACTGTAATTCCCTGCAACTTTGGCAGTTTTCAAATTCATATTCTTAAATTAGTTTCCGTGGAAAAGCGAGAGGGTGGTGGTCCTAACTCCTAACTCCCACTTGGAACCGAAATCATTTGCATAACGAAATTGCATGGAAAGTAGTAACAACGAAGGAACATGATCTAGCACTCCATCCCAAATCAAGAAAGTTTTGCTTTCCTAACTATTCTGTTTATTTTTATAGTTTACAGAAAAAAAAAAGAAAAAAAAAAACTTGAACCGATGAAGCATTCGGGTCTCAAAGGGGCAGCAAAAAAGCATCAAAATTTCATACTCTATTCTATATTTAAAAAATATAAAAAATTCCATGGGAATATAGGTTAAACCACAATCACATATCAAACACTAGCTCTCTAGAGGGTTTCTTCTTCAACTCCCCTCCACTTTTTTTTAGTCACTTTGCTTCCCTTGCTCTCTCTAGAAAGTCAAACCTACATATATAAGAAAAAATTGCACTGTACAAGATGTATAGAGAACTAAGGTTGAAAAAATTGCCCCTACCCCACCCCACCCCTCTTTCCCCTTAACACTAGAGAAAAGCAAGAACCCCTCTTCAATTTCAATTCAACATCTCATTCTCAAACCCATATATGTTGCCAAGTGAATTCATCAAAATTAAGCTGAAGGGCACCACAATGGGAAATTTTTTTTCCCCACCAATTTAATTCCTTTCTTCTTTTGTCCACTTTTCCTTGTATGGATTGGAGGAGCATGCACCACTCTTGGTACTATAGCTAGTAGTATATAGCATTGTGCACATGTGTGATGGCACCACAAAAATCCCCCATCTCAACATTCATGTATAAATCAACTTTAATCTCTTCTCTATAACTTCTAATTGGGCCAAAACTCATATCCCATCACGAATTGGATTGTGGCACATTGAGTGAGAGAGAAAAAGCACTAGTGCTATGCTTTGCCTTCCAACACCTTTCAATGTCTTCAGCTATTCTCTTGGCATCCATTGATGCACCAAGTAGTCCACGTTTGGTGAAACCAACTGCATAGAGACCATTCTCACCTTTCCATCCATTTGGAAATGGTTTCGTAGGGAACCCATCTTCCTTAGAGAACATATCCCCTTCCTGCACATATGCCACATTCCAATTGTATTAGCTTCTTTTCTTGCTTTATATCATTTTCAGAATTCAGATAGAGAGGGTCTTTATTCTCCTGTGTTTTCCACATTGAGAACCGTTGAATTTCATTAAATTAAATAGATCAAATCTATACAATTTTATAAAATACTTGAAAACTAATTAATTTTTCATCAATCAACTACCTTTTTAAAATGTAATTGAATGTTTATGATAAGATTTCATAACTATAGATATTTAATTTATCTAAAATTTAATTTGCATGATCATAAAAGCAATATTACGTTACATTACATAATTTAATAATAGAATTTCTTAAATTCGTAAATATGAAAGCTATTAGATATATATATATATATATATATATATATATATATATATATGATTGGAAAAATCTCTCTGTGAGTACTTATTATAGGAAAAGAAAATAGAAAAGTAGCTAAAATGCTTTGAACTTCTTCTATAAATTAAAATCAATTTATACAATTGATCTTTTGAATAAACTAGATGAAAAAAAATTCTATAAAAATTAAGTACATAACTCAATTTTAGTTTACGAAAAAAAATCAAAATATTACTTTCTTATTTTTTTTCTCTTATAATTATTTATAGAAAAATTTATCAGCATAACAACAAAAGCAAACGTTTCAAATTTATTTGAGAATGAACACATCATCACATTCACATTCCTTTAATTTTGAATAATGATTATAAAAAAAGAAAAGAAAAAGGAAGAGGAATTTATGGTATATACCTTTAGCCAATAGGGCACATTACTTTTGTAACCAGTTGCTAATATGATGGCATCAAAATTCTCTGTCCTTCCATCAACAAATTCAACTGTATAACGTTTTAACCGCTTGATGGCAGGCCGTACCTGCAGCAATTTTGTGTTGGCATCATGCTCAGTGGACACTGCGGTGTTCAAAAAAACAAGCAAACAATCTAATGCAAAATAATTACGCTCCCCCAACAACATGATTGAAATAATAATGATAATTCTTTGTCCATTAGCTTTTGTAAAATCTCAGATATTATAAGACCTTGTTTGTGATTTGATTGAAAGCACACAATGATGGAAAATGTTGCGAATAAAAAACGAAAGGCGGAAAAACACATGAAATAGGGGTCATTTCATTGAAAAAAATAAAATTAAAAAAAAGGGTGTTGGTAAATGTTAAGTTGTGCTTCACGAAAAGCAAATTAAAAAATTAAAAAAAAGGCACTTTACAATAATTTTAAGGAAAAACCATGGATTGCGGTTATGACGGCACCGAAATATGATCTTATGATATATATTACAAACTAACTTTCTTGTCATTATTTGGATTCGAATAGCTAACCCTACGTTTGGTAAAAGGAAAAAAAATCAAGAACAAAATAAACTTTTGAAATTTAAATTGGAGGAAAAATGAAAAGAAAGAAAATTTTAAAATTTTGTTTCTAAAAGTCAACCATTCTTTTTATTTTCCTTTCACTTTCTCTTCAATCAAACAATGAAAAAAACATCGTTATTCGCATTTTTTTTCCTCTCTATTTTCTTTCCTTCTATTTTCATCTCTACCAAACGGACAGTGGTCGTTAATATACAACCTGATCTCTATCAAAGTTACAGTTTGTGTTTTTTTGTCCTTAAAACTTTTGTCTACACAAATTAGTATTTTATGTAATAAAAATATTCACAAGTTAAATTACATAAACTTGTTGTAGCAACTTCATACTTTAAGTTTAAGGGATCAATTTGTATAAACATGTACAATGAAAAAAAATTGTTAATATATATTCAATTTGGTCCTTAAATATGACTTGTGTTGTTTTGGATTTTAAAAGAATACATTTATGCAAATTAATCCTTCAAGAGTGTTAAAATTATTCAATAGTTAATCACTTTAGCTTGTTAGCAAGTTGATGCTTTAAGTGATCAATTTGTAGAAAGATGTACAATGAATAAAAAAGTTAATATGCAATTTAATTTAATCCTTTAAAATGACATGTGTTATTGACCCTTCAAAATTGTTAACTTCCTAATAAATTTATCCTACCAAGGTGTCTAATTTGTAAGGAATTTCATCCCCAAAGGATTAACTTGTATGGATGAATACTTGAATAAAAGCAGCACTAGCTACTCCTTTCATTGACCAAATAAAATGGTATATTAATTCATTTAGAAGTTAATTAAAACACACAAGTTATTGTCATTTTGAAGGACCAAATTACAAACTAACCCAATTAAAATCCTTATGACTCCAAAACTTTAGGATTTGCCTACTCAAAAGTACAAACAAAAATGTATAAATTAAGAAAGAAATTAAATGCATCTACCTTTATAACTCAAAATACCTCGTACATTTAGCTCAATTTAAACTAGTGATGACCAAATTCTTATTTTCCTCACTTGACATTGTTTGACACAAACTCAAGAAGGGTTCCAAAAAAGAAAAAAGTTGAGTTTGATTTGATAAAAAGGGGGGAAGTACCTTTATATGTCCACTTTTGATCTTGGCAAGGGTACCCACATCTAGCACTGGTGTCTTTCCGGACTGGTTTTTGAGTTGAAGGGGACCCAATTTTGGCCGGTCCAACCCGAACCGAGCCGTGTCGCCGAGCATGAGCCATGACACTATGAGGAGGAACCGGTCCACGAACCGAATCGGTAGCCACTTGAGCAACCACATGGACAACCCAAAAGTTGATTTTCCCAGCATCTCTCGTGGTAAGATATGTACCTTCAAGTTCAACCCATAATAGAATATAAAATAAAAATTCATGATATGGATAAATTCTTACATGAATTCAGTGTATTAGTTGTACTATTCCAACAAGAAATGTAATGTCAAAAAGTACACAACATATTCAATTTTTCTAGAATAATGTTTTGTGGATATCCAATGCTGATGTGCACAATGAAGGAAAAAGAAATAAAAAAGAGAAAAGTGATAATATAATAGATAATATGGTATGACAATAAAAGAAAAATAAGAGATGTCAAATGAATGTTTATATTATTGGAGATTTGAGGTGTCTATATTTCTATCCTACTTAATACATAGATTAAATGATCAAATATTAAGTTATTATATTATTCTTTCTATTCTGAGTTCTTAATTTTATTTTTTTTTATACAATGACGGCAACAAGGTTTAAACTGTATATAGGATTTTGTGCAAGTTACTTCAATCTTCTATAACTTGTCTTTCTATTCTATGTCCTTAATCTATGCATTGGTACATAAGGATGGTAAAGTTTATATATTATATAATAAAACTTAGATATATGAAAAATGAACCGTGTGGAGAGAGTATCTAAGTGTTTCCCATCATAACAGCTAAGAATTTTCAGAATTTTAGTATCTTGTGAAGGGATACAGCTTCACTCAGAAAAGAAGAGTGGAAGAAAAAGGAAATTAAAAAAAGGTAGAAGCTGATGTGGGAAGAGTACTTTAGCCCTTGGTAGGCCTCAATTGTTTTTGCAGGCCATGCTCTAAATATGTAATGGGAAAAAGAGTATCTCTTTTTTGCTAAGAAAATCATGGGAAGGAAAAAAGGAGAGGGAAAAAGCAACTGGGTATGGAAACATCAGTGGCCATCTTATGCTTCTTCTATCCCACGCTGCGCACGCTTGAGAATCCCAATACAAGTGAAATATAATGATTTTTTTTATAATATATTGAGGGGGTGCTCTCAAAATGAAAATATATATTTAAAAGCTAGCTAGCTACTCAATTCTGAATCATATTTTATGAGCAATGAAATGGTACTTGAAGCTATTATATATAGATGCAAGCAAGAAACGAAGGTTTTTTTTTTTTGCAAGTTTTGTTAGAAAAGCCAAATTTTGAAGGTGGTGAAATTTTTTATAATATTATGTGCCAAGTTTTCTTTAATTTCTCTTTTCAGAATGAACAGAACAAGCCTTGCAATTTCCACGTTTCTAATATATAGTGATTAGTGACATGGAATTTCATATAAGAATTTTGAACAGTATACAATTTTTTCTCTATCTGAAAGTCAAAATTCTTGTATGAGGCGGCAAAAATATAAAAAAACAAAAACTCCCATCTGGGTTTTACATAACTAGCAATTAATCTATATTCCAAAATTCCCAAACCCCATAAAAAAAACAAGAAATTAAAAAAAGCAAAAAACGGGTATCTTGTTGCCACGCTTCATTTAGCCTTGTTCATGCTAAATCAGCCATACCAAAACAGGAGGGACGTGCAAACTTTTAACCAAAACCCACAACTTCACATTATTTTTGTTCAAAGACAGGAAAAAAAGAGACACAAAATTTACACAGTTCTGTATTTTTTATATTGTCATCCAATTAGAATTAGATTTTCATTTCATCAACATACGTTGACATTTAATACAAACTTTTACTGTGTCCATTAGTGAAATGAAATTTTAATTTTCATTGGAAAACAGTATTAAGTTTTGTCCAAAAAGAGAGAAAAAGGCATAATGGGTAGAAAGAAAGAAAGAAAGAAAGAAATAGTGTTCTTACTGTATCTCTGACCACAAGAGAAGGAGTAGCATTATGGTTGCAAAGATCCAAGCACACTTCCATCCCTGAATTCCCACACCCAACCACCAACACCCTCTTCCCTCTAAACTCTTCCCCACTCTTGAACAAACTTGTGTGCTTTATGGTCCCACCAAACTCCCCCATTCCCTCAATCTCAGGCACCACTGCCTCTGCATTCTCCCCAGTGGCCACAATCAGCCACCTGCACATAAACTCTGTTGCCACCTCCCTCTTGCTCATGCTCCTCACCCTCCAGAACCCGAGCGTGGCGTCGAACTCCGCGTGCCGGACCGTCTCATTGAACCTTGGCCTAATGTCAAACCTCTCAGCATAGCCCTCCAGGTACTCTATGAACTGCTGCTTTGTTGGGTATGTGGGGAAGTCACAAGGGAACCCCATCAAGGGGAGTTCACAAAACTGCTTTGGCAAGTGGAGGTGGAGCCTGTCATAGGTCTTGAGCTGCCACAAGGATGCTATAAAGTTGGATCTCTCTAGGATTAGGCTTGGCACTCCTTTCTCTTTGAGGTATGCTGCTGTTGCAAGCCCTGAAGGCCCTGCTCCCACAATCACTGGCCCTGGCACCCACACACATCTCTCACTAGTACAAGTAGTGCCTTGTGATGGATTTTGATTTTGATTTTGATTTTGATTCTTCATTTTCTTTAGGAATAGAGGGTCATGTGCTTGCTTCCCCTCTAGCTCTCTCAAGCAATAGTCCATCCAAAAATGCAATGGAGAAGAGCAACAAGTTATACAAAGTGGATTCTTTAAATGGACCGATCAGTATCTCGAGGGATTAGTCTCTGACTCTCGGTCGGCCGGGAGATATGCTCACCCAGAAACAAGGAGGATTCTATGTTTCTACACAATTGGGGAGCAAAATTAACCAAAACCAAAAGTGAAAGTGAAAGCTCCTGGTTTTTGAGGATTTGGGATGTGATTTGGTGCTGTGGAGGATTGGGATTGTGAACAAGTTCCTTGAATTTTGGAGGGGATTGAGAAGGGTCTTCTTATCCACTATTGTGCAAAATGGAAAGAAAAAATAAAAAATAAAAATAAGGAAAATTTTCTGCGTGTTTCGTGTTTGTGTGTGTGTGTGTTTGTGTTCAATGGAAGAGGGTTAAGCTGAAGGATGAGCACCAACTACGGGGCAAAATCAGCATTCATCACAGAGAGAGACTGAGAAGGATGGTGATATCTCTCTTTGTATGTGTGTGAACATATATATATTCCTATTCTGCTTCGTTTCAAGAATTTAAATGAGCCAAAGCAATTAAGCAAGTGGTAAAATGAGGAACAAGTGAACAACACTAGTGGGGACATCACATTATAATTAATATTGTTATTATTAGTAGTATTAGTATTATTAGAATTTTTTTTTTAACTATATGCTAATTAATTAAACACGCATATATGTACAAGCATGTGAACTAATTTCCCGGGTGATCAAAAGTTCAGAATTCGTAACATATATATTATATATTATATATATTGAATTGAATTCAAGGGTTATTTATGTTTGTCAATATTAGCGAAGATTAGGGGTTTGAAATTGTGGGGTGGGAGATATTACTACAAATAATTCCTATGAAGACTTGAGTTGGTTTAAAAATCCAAGAATGATATGCATTATACCAAGAGGTAAACATTAGCAGAAGATAGCTGGTACGTGATCATTCGCAATGGACAATGTGGTGCATCTCAACATGGACCTGGTGGAGCATGAATTGTGTCCAAGATGTCATCCACATTAGTGGGATATTTTCAAATGGGTTTAAATATTATTTGAATTAATATTAATATTTATATTGATTTTATTTGCATTCACTCTGATGTAAAAACTTTTATTATCATCCACGTATTGCCTTGTCGTGGTTATTTTTTTTTTTTTTTATAGAAGACAATCATAAAGTTTACAATAACTCACACACTCTGTTCAACCAACTAAACTAGACTCCTTGATTAATTTTTCTTTTTAGCCATACATAATTAGGTTGTGGTATATAAATTTTTAAATTGATAATAATTATTAAAAGAGGAATGCTAGCGGCACTTTCTCTAATACTCTCTTTTAAACACTCATCCTGTGATTGGTTGAAATTTGTTGAAAATCATCTATTTTGGTAGATCTCACTTGTAGATTAGAAGAGAGAATTATTAAATGATAAGTGGACATACCAAAATTGATGATTTCTAACAAATTTCAATCAATCATAGAGAAAGTGTGTTAAAAGGAGAATGTTAGAGAGAATGTCGCTAGCATTCCTCAATTTAAAATTAATTTGTGAATATATAGATTTTTTTTATATTTTGAATTTGATTTTAATTTTTATGAACAAATTATTTTTACACTGCCATATACTGACATGTTGTGTGGTTGACTACGATACTAGTTAATCGAAAAATTAACTTATTTAATGACATAATAATATAATTAGTTAGAACTGTTTTTTATTTTCTGGCAATGATTCTTTGAAGCAAGCCTTTAGCCTAGTGGTCAACCACTTGGCAACAAATAAGTGCTGTTCCTTATGTGATGTGATTCGATTGTGAACATGAAACATATTAAATAAAGGGTAATACACTTTATTTTTTAAAAGAAAATAACTTTTTTTTTTTAATTTTAAAAATCATATTCTTCTCTTATAAAAAATGAAATGTGTTGTATTTTAATGAATCTTTTAAGAAATGAGCAATAATCGTATTATCACATCTTAAAAGAGATTAAAATCTCAACGTGAATAAAGGAGATTCAAAACTAACTTACTATAATGTTGAAAGTTGTAAAAAATAAAAATTGGCCCAAATCAAGAGACTTGTATGCATTAAAATGCTTGCATTTTAGTCTCCCTACTTTAGTTTATGTATAATTTCCATTTTGTTCATTAAAATGCATGTACATTTAGTCCTTATTGTTTTTCAATTTTCAAAATAATCCTCCCTTCCTAAAATTTCGTCCATTTATTAACAAAAATATAACGAATGCATGGGCATGATATATAATTGATTTGTATAAATTGGCAAAGGAAGAAATATATAAAATATTTGCAGTAAAAAATATATAAAATATTTGAATAAAAATAAAGACACATAATACATTTATTTTTTTATTTTTATTTCAATATTTATATTTTTTTTCTTTTCAAATTTATATGAATCAACAATACATTACACCCAAAGATGACAATGAGTATGGTCTAGGTAGGGTATTATACTTGCATTTGAAAAAAATACTAGTATCCACCTATAGTCGCACTAGTGGTAACTTTATTCTTTATTTATGTATTTATTAGGTACCTATATACTCATACTCACACTCATTACCATAACTGAATTAAAAAATTATTCTTAAATCATCCAAACACATGGTCATACTATATTAGAACATAATAATTTAGTATAAATTCTTAATGTACCGTTATAATTCTTAAAATTGATTAAATATAATAAGAGTTTAATGGTGATGCACTGACAGTGTAAAATAATTTTACACTATCATCCAATCACATATCACCGTTTGCATGACTTTTAAGATAATTTTATAAAAGTTAACAAACTTACCATACATGGTGGGTTGTGATTGGGTAACTGTGTAAAATTATTTTACACTGTCAGTGCATAATCCTTTTTCTCATTTAATAATAAATCCAAACACATGGTCATACAATTAATTCTTAAATTTGGACGTCATGTAGTAATATTGTACAAGACTTGACAAGAAACAATATATTGATACTAATAATCGATTATTAATTGATAATGTATATTAATTGATATCAATAACAAAATTTTCATCTCCCAACCAATTAATGTATATATTATTATTATTATTATTATTAAGTAATTGATTAATTAATTATAATATATAAATGGTGTGAAGATTTTAGTATGAAGAATAACTTTTTAATTTGTGAGTTTAGTTTAATTTATTTTGATAAAATAATTAAAAATAAAATTAAGTAATTACTTTTCTTTTTTTTTTCAAAAACAATCATTTCTAAGCAGACGATAAACAGGTCTGGGAAAAGTTTCCGTATCTTTTAAAATTTTGAAACTATCAAGGGATTCTATGGAATCATGAAAATACTTGAAACAGTTACTCGTAAGAATCACCAAATCACTTTAATACAAACATTTTGAAACTCGTGGAAAAATATTCAAACCAGAGAGTACTTTATATAGAATACCCATAATTAAATATTTGCTATTTATGGGGGAAAAAAAACCTCTTCCAAAACTTATTTTTAAATAACGTTATTGAAGTTCTTTTTTTGAAACTGAAGAAAAAGGGGGGAAAGATATATGGAAGTGTGGCGGAAAAAAGTAACTCTTGTCTTCCTTCTACTATGTGGTACCTTTTGAAAAGGGAAACATTAGTGGAAGAAAAAAAACATTTTTAACATCAGAAATTTATATCGATTTATGAAAAACTAATGGAGGTGGTAATATTTTTTAAATATTGGAATGAACATTTTACATTGACTATTTTAAAAATTCCTAATAAAACTTTTTAAATTGATTGTACTAAGAATCGAACTAAAAAATTATTTAATTGATTCTTAGTATAATTTATCAAGAAAAATCATCATAAGTTTTTTTTATTCTTATAACACACTCATATTTTCATTTTTGCTTCGATTTTCACTTCCTTGTTCTTTTGTTTTAAGGTGCCTCAAGAAAAAGATAATCAAACTGTCGACGACATCGATCTTCTTTTTATATAAGTATGACTTCAATCTATATTTTCTTATTATACATATTTCATTTTGATTTTTCTGAAAGTGTGTGTTTTTCATCAGTGTGTTAGTCTATTAAATCCTAGTCTCATGAGATGCACCTTCATGAGATAATGTCCTCTCTCTCTTGTTATCTTTCTCTCTTGTAATATTTTCAAACTCTAATCATGTGTCTATTTTACTTGTAGATGGTGTGTGAGAGTAATGCTCGAATTCTTCAACTAGTGTGTTCTAAGTATCCAATCAATGTCATCAACTTACTTCAGGAATGTTGGTTCCATAGACAACAAGAAATTAAGAGACCATGGATCTTCTCTTTTCTTGTTACACAAGTCACATGTGAGAAATTTGGTTGTCTCTTATTTTTGTTTTCATTTGATCTAATAAAAACGTCAATTCCTTCCTCCAAGTTAGCTCTTCTCTCACTTTTATTCTACATTTCTTTGATTATAAATCTGTTACTTAAGTTATATTCATTCATCTATGTAAAGATTTTATTCAACTGCTCTAAATGGAAGTTTTAATAGTAAATTAAAAATATGGAACAAAAGAGAGAAAACAAGAGCTAACTTAGAGGAAGAATTTGGTATTCAATCCTATTAGATTAAATAACAACAGAAAGAAGAAATGGTCAATTTTCTCAGATTTGGTCAATGTAACTAGAAATGAGAAAGTTTATGGTCACTTTGTATGAAAAAAAAGTTGTAGACATGTTTTCATAGTCATTGTAATAGGAAAATTGCACTTGTACTTTGATATACCACATGTATCATATATATAAATAATGAAATGAAATTGTTCTGTTTTTTTTTTTTTATATATATATATGATTCTAGTTTCATATTTGTAGTTATATTTTTGAATTGAAATATTGTATTTCAGGGGTGCAATTTATTAATTACCCTAGTTGCACCTTGGACAAGTAAGACATGACTAGTATTCAAAATATCATATAGTAGGACCTATATATGAAACTGGATCCACTATATTGTAATAATATATTCTGGCAACTAATTAATTTAGATTCAGGTTGTAAAACTTTTCACATCGTATTTTTTTATAAGCAAAAAATGATTAATAAACATAATATAAGAGGTACTCTAACTCAAATACAAGTTTTTTTTTCACAGAGACATTTCAATGGCAAAAATAAAGACAAGCTACAGGATCAAAACATCAATCAAAGAAAACACATTTGAGTGATTCTCATCTTAGTCTTGAACCATAAGACATTTATCAAGTCCAAAACACTATTGGAGTCACAAGGAACACCTTGAAACACAATTTTGTTACGTGTAATCCAAGTAAACCACATTATTTCCTTCTTAAAAGAGAATTGAATTGGATATAATGGTCAAAGATGTTAATAGGCAACACCCCATGATACCTAAGCCATGCATAAACTATATACCAAATCTGATTTATCACCTAGCAAGATAGAAATAAGTGATTAATATCTTCCTCATATGAAAAGCACAACACATAAGATATACCTTGCACCTAAGGTAATACTCCTCTCTTTACATCATTTTACTTGAGTTGGCAACCTATCCATCACCAAGATAATGCAAGCTTGTTGACAGGACAAAGGTCTTCCAAAAGTTTTTAAATATAACAAAAAGAGAAGAATATGAATTTCTTGACTTTAGCTACGATTGAAGAAACAATGATTTAATTGAAAAAAGTTCAGAGGTTCTCTTTCCAAACCCATTAATCCAACAAACCTCTACTCAAAGGGACAAAACTCGAGGCATTTACCAAATCTACCAACAACTCCTTTTTCCACATAAAAGATTCCTCCTCCACCTCCAAACGCAACACCAATTATTATCAAACATTCTTCAATTTTAGCCACACAAACATTCCTATTAATAGAGATTTAGTATAGGCAAGGGAAAGAATGTTTCGGATATTAAATTCTCAATCCATATATCATGTCAAAATCTTACTTGTACTATATGTCTAACATTTTAGATACACGTAAGGAGAATCAAAGTAGCAACATGTGAAAAACAGTCTCTATTAAGTAAATATCCCTCCATCATACTAAGCAAGAAGAACCTATCTAAATTGACTCTTCAATCAAACAACATAAATGATCATATTTATAAAATAAGAGCAGAAGTTACTCGAATTGGCTTTTGACATCATATAATTGTTAATTTTACTTTTACATGACTTTACAGATTACTTTTGTATAGTAGTGAAAGAGAGTTAGGTCAAACCTTGTCTCAATAAGTTTGATTTAATTCTTAGAATTAAGGTATTAATTACAAAAGTTTTTATTTTAGGTTTAGTTTGCCCTAAAAGTCTATTTAATACATATATATAATTGATTAATCATGCTAAATCTTATGCAGGTCGTCAACGTGATTAAACTTTTAAATGGCTAATAAATATATAATTTTAAGATATTATAATGAAAATTCAAATGCATAACCTAAGAGAATTTTTTTATATGATGATCATCATCATCATAATCTACTTATAGGTACAAGTATTTAAAAGCATAAAATTTCTCGATCGATTGACTTATTAACGAATAACGTGGAATAATATATTGGGGCTCCAGAAGTTTTACAAAATGTTTATTAAGCTATAATTCGCAGATTTTTACCTTTGTAATCTCTCTATTCCTAAAAAAATACTAATATGTCTTAACTAATAAATACATACAAGTATATATTTAAAGATTTATTTTCAATGTAATACACACACATTGTGATGCCTACAAGACATTTCAAAACATAAATGTTAGCCAACTAAATAGGTTATACATTAACCTAATTTGTTTGCTAAACAGGTAGGTCAGGTCATAGGTTCAGATGAACTACATAACTTATTCACACTCTTATTGTTATATAATATTTTCATCACCTAGCTACTTTAACTTTTATACTATTATATAATAATTAAATTATATATTATATATAGTTTATCTTCAGAACTAAAATTCTAGTACCTAGTTTTATTTCATATGAAAAAGAAATTAAAGCTCAAATTAATGTATAGAAATGACAAAGCAATAAATTGAGATTTTTGCAAGTTGAGCAGCTCATTAAATAGTAGATACGGCATCACCTTGGAGTACCTAAATCACTAAAGACCTAATAATGGACAAATGATATCAATAGAATAACTCTACAGAATGAAGGCCATATAAATTGGTGACTTGGAACAAAGAGGGCCACCATTCTACTGGTGGTTATTAGCTACTTCTTAAAAAAGTTATACCCATCGATTAGTTGAACAGAGCACCCCCCCCCCCCCCCCCCCCCCCCCCCCCCAATTGAAGTTATCACAAGATGGCATTCCCAATCTTTATAATTAATTTATAAAAATAAAAATATCACATAACAATATTTGAATTTATGTCAATTTTTTTGGGTAATTCAAATAGTATTTAAGTATAAATAAATTGGCTTAATTATTAAGATTGAAGTACGTCTAATAAAATTGAGTTTTATTGTTGATAGTTATCTTTTATTAACTAATCCCTATCCTATTTACTACAACTAGAAGAAATTCATAACTAAACCAAAAGCCAATTATTCAATACAGAAAAAAATCCTTTAATACATTATTTTGACTTTATTTAATTTTTCTTTTGACCAAATTTAAACTTTAATCTTTAAACTTTACCCCATGTGTCAATTTAGTTCTCGATACTTGCTCGGATTTAATTTTTATAGTTTTTAATTGTTAAAATTAAATCCATCACCATAAATTTTATCTAGTAATTAACAAAAACTAAGAGAAGTATGACGTGGCATTATTTTGCTTAGATTGACAAAAAAAATTATAAAATAGTTAAATAACAATAAAAACAACAAATATATAAAATGTAATAAAAATTATATTTAATGTTCTTAATTTTATTTGAATATTATATATTTTTCTATTAATCTATACAAAACAATATCATGTCATACTTTCATTATATTTACGTAATTTTTAGACGAAGTTTTTATATAAATAATTTTAATGATTGAAAAACTATGAAAACTAAACATCAACCATTAAATTAAAAATGATTAAAATTAATCAAAAGTTGTTGGCACAAGTGGTTCGACACTTGGATCCCTTAATCAAGGTCTAGGATTTGATTTCTTGCTTGGGTATGAAGTCTCAACTGGAGGTATCACTTTATCCCAAAACGGCCGACCCGGTGGGAAGGAGATTAGTTGGGTGTCAAATAAGAAGTCTCATATTCCTCTAGTTATACAAAATAAAAATTATTAAAATCAAACATAAATTAAAGTAGAAAAAAATAAAATGTAATGAGAAAATGCTGATGCAGTGAAAATGTCACTCTAGAAGATTTGGAATCGAGAAAATGAGATACATGATCAATTATGTGATGAGAAAGAAAGAGAAAAATAAAAACAAAATGAAGTTTAAATGAGATAAAAGAGAAATTAAATACACATGTTTATAAGGATTGCTAAAACTATGAGTCGTTATTAACAAACATTTGTTTTCTCTTTAATCTTCTTTCTACTCTATTTTTTTTCATATTTATTGTTTCCTTTCGTATCACACCAATTATTACATCTTATAATTTTCTCATTCTTATTTTTTATCTTTTTCTTTCATCTACCCATCCACCTTAAAATGGGTGGACATTACTCATTTTCCCTAAAAAAAAAAGAAAAAATGAGTCAATATGATGTTAACAAGTCACGAAACACTCCATGGGCAAATGGAGAGAGGTTATTCGGCCTAGAATCGTCAACCTCAAAGTACTACGGCTCATAACGCCAACTCTTCTCAACTAGTAAAGTAATCACTGCTCTCAACAAAATAGCTGAATAATAAATTTCTGGACAAATAGAGTACTACATATAATTATTATCATCATTATTACTCAAGAGACCAGAAAAATTTAAATACGTTGTTTTGTCATGTACGATATATGTATGTATCTATTTCACTATGATGATGATGTAGTCAGGTAGAATATATCTAAAGCACGCAACCCCACGAACTTTATTTTTCTGCAAGGCACAATAAATAGGTTGTAAGTCCAAACCAGCTTTAACATTTGGCCAAATTAATCCTTCTAATTTTCCCTTCGTTATTGTGTATTAAGAGATGCACACATAGCTATCTATGACAATAATGTGCTTCTTGTTCTTCTCAAATCGGGAAGGTTTTAGATGAACCTCGTGATTTACAACTAGACATGGACCACTCATAATTGTTAAGTTTGAACTCGACAGAGATTGGAGATTGATCGATGATCGAAATTAATAGGACACAAATAAGCCTTTCACATTTAGATTTTGTGGCTTGCAAATTAAGCTTTTGTAGTAATTGTACGTTCTAATACGTTCAGCCTTTTGCTTTTTGGACCAATCATGCATGCATATAGCCAAAGGAGAAACAAAAAACATTTTTTTCATTCACTAATCTCATTTGTAACTAATGTTAAGAGACCATTAAATATAGATAACTTTGATTAAAGTAGAAGAGTTAGGCAAGTACTCTTGTTCAGAAAGGTTGGAATCGAAATTATATAAACCTCTATTAAAAATAATTGTGATCAGTGCAAGTTGGAAATCAACATAGGCGGACCTGTATGTATTTGAGGGTGGGCAAATGTACCTCCTCATTTTAATAAAGTCACATGTATTTATCTTAAAATTTTATATTTTGCACCCCTAATTTTATATGTTTGAACCTCCTGACTTATTTTTATGTGAGGACAAATAAATGCACTCCTTTATTTTAATAAAATTATAAGTATTTATCTTAAAATTTTATATTTACACATCTTATATTTATGTATGTGAACTCATTATCTCATTTTCTCACTCTTCTTATATGATAATTATTATTATATTTATTTTTCTAAATAGATTGCTCCAGCTGGCCTCGGGTCCTAGATCCGCCACTGGAAATCAGTAGTAGTACAAATGTTATGAAAAAGTGTTTTTTAATAAGCAAAACAAATATTATTAATTGGAAATATAGTACAAAGTTTGAAAAAAAAAATAGAAGTATTAGATTACACCTCCTTTTTATCTAAAACCCTAATATCTGAAAGTCACGTTGAGTCTTCATTAATTTCAGTTTAGCTAAACTTATCTGTATTCTAAATTATTATATTATATCTCTAAACATATTCATGTAATATAAACCATTTGCTACGAAGCATAGTTAGTAAGAATTTCAAAAGTATTTATCAAAAAAAAAAAAGAATTTCAAAAGTATAATGTTCTCAATTAAATATTTTTATTTAGTTAGTATAATATGCTCATTGCAATTTTTTATTTTGTATATAACAGTGACAACAAAATTAGAACTTAGGACTTTACGTATATTGCTCCAACCCAATGTTGTATATAACTAATTTAATGCCTAAAATATGTACTAAAAACTTTATTATTTATTGTTCAGAATAAATTTAGTTTCTAAATATATTTTAAATTAAACAAATATTAATGTAATACATATAAATTGATAAGTATATATAAAAATTTACTGGCTTTAGTTGCAATTTTTGCAACTCGTCTTTTACATTTTTGTAAATTTTATCATCAAACTATGAAATTTGCACATTTTGCCATTAAACTTTCAAAACTTTGCACATTTTGCACCAAACTTTTTTTTTTGCACATTTTATCACCTACCTTTCAAAATATTGTACATTTTTCCACCTATTTTTAAAACAGAAATGCTTAATTATAATATAGGGGGCAAAATGTACAAAATTTTGAAAGTTGAGTGACAAAATGTGTAAAAAAAATTTGAGTGGCAAAATATGCCAAATTCAAAAGTTTGGTGGCAAAATGTGCAAATTTCATAGTCTGGTGATAAAATTTGAAAAATGTAACAGATGGATAGCAAAAAGTGCAATTAAGTCTAATTTATTTCATAATTTTAATTCTAACTATTATTTTAAATAACATGTAATGAATAATTTTAAATTTAAATATTTATTAAATATATTTTTATTTAAAATAATTATTGTTCATAAAATATTATAATTATTTTAAAAAATGAAAATGCATATTAATAAAATTTTAAAATTATTTAAAACTTTGATTATATGTGAACAATTTAATTTAAATATGATTTATTCATTATACTTTTGTACGAATTTTGCATTTAATTACGATGGAATGAACTTTATTTATTTGCAAATAATTAAATAAAAATTAAAATCATACATATTAAATATTCTATTGAAAATAATAATAAGTACAAAATTCAGACGGTATAATACATGAAATTTTAATTTTTTTATGAGAATATTAAACTAAAATTAAAATTGAATTTAGATATTTTTTTGTTATTCAATTAAAACAATATATTCATTTTATCCCTTTATACATGTCTCTTATATTGTTTACAATTTTGTCACTATTCTCATCATGTGGTAAAATAGCTTATAATGATTTTATCTGTGTGTGTTTTCACTTTATAGCTGTGGTTTCCTACTTATTCACAATTATATGTATTGCATTATTCCCATTTCCAAGTGGTTCAATGATTTATATAGGATAGGTTTTAAATATTAGTAGATACTTTTGAAAATAACACGTGTTCAAAATGCTTTTTTTTTTTTTTTTTTGCGAGGGAGTTCAAAATGCATGTTTAGTTTAACTTATTTTGAAGAAAAAAATTCATTTTGCCCACTTTTTAAGAGAACTTAAAGAAAAACAATTATAAAATTTAAGATGAAAAATTTGGGTCAAACTTGTTAAATTAATAAATTTTAAACTTTAAAGTCCTTGATAAAGCATCCAAAAATAATATTAGTACTAACAAAGGTAGGTCTAACATGTCCTTATCCTAACAAGTCTTTATTAATATCCAACTTACCTTAATTCTTGTTGAAAAAAAAAAACAAAAAAAGCTATATATTCAAACCTTAAGTAAATACTTACACACATGAGCGTATTGACTCTACATCATTAGGTGAAGTAAATTTTGTGTTACATAGATTTAACAAATAATTTCTACAAGTTACTGGTTAAAAAATAATGACAATTATTTAAAAATAAAATAAAGACAATTAAGAAAAGGAAAGTATTTCAATGTGAATAATAATATGTTAATTGAGCCAATATATACTTAAAGCAATAGATATGATTTACTCAAATAAATAGTTATAGCAACAAACAAATTTTCAATAACAAATACGAGATTGAAAATATCTAGAAGAAAGAGCAATATCAACTCTTTTATAATAAAAGACAAAATTAGCCTTACTTTTACACATTTCTTTTTTTAATTAAAGATTTTTATATCATTTTATATACATTTTTTTTCTTTCTACCTTCTATATATCTAAACAAGAGAAAAGAAAAATTTTAACTTTATTTCCTTTCATTTTCTTTCACAACAAATTACATACATATCATCTCACTTTCTATTCATTTTCTTTCTTTCCTTTCACTTTCTCTCCTAAACCAAACGTATCATTTATCTTAAGCCAAAAAAATTTATCTTGTCATTTAAATAATGTACAAGTATATTCTTTATACATCAATGTTATACTTGTACATACTTACATTTATATACACACTTATGCAAACAAAACATTTTACAACGGGGTTTCTACATTAGTTGTCAAACAACCGATGTAAAAATGAATACAGTGGCATTTTTACAATTTAAAGCAACTGTGTTCATTTTAAAAGTAATTGTTCATTTTAATTAGAATTTATTACAAACGCTGGCATTCTCACTACTCACCAACACCCAATCTAACAAAGAACGTCAAACATTTTTTTCCTTCTTATCGTATTTTCCTCTTATTTTTTATATCTCTCTCTCTACAAGTGCGACGTAGAAGCATGTGCATACGAACTTGATATATGTGACGTTTTCAACAAAATGACGTTTTCAATTCTCATGATGTGGTTTGATATATGTGACAAACTAGACAATCTGAAGCTCCACAAACACCATATTGTTCTGAAGTTCACTAGTTCGAGGAAGATATATATTAAAAATGACAAATACTTCATCGATTCTATTTAATATCGATGTAAAAAGTTTTTACATCGGTTCAAACATAATTTAATCGATTTAAAAAATTGCTACTTTCGATGTAGAATTTCCAAAATAACCGATGTAGAATGTATCGTTTGCAGTAGTAACACTTTTCACATATTCTAATATAACCCATTACATACACAACTTAAGTAATTAATGATTTTGATTATGCATATATCTAAGGCTGAATGATAAATATCTTACTTTTAATTAATAGAACTAAATGAATATGAGAAATTTATGACTTATTTATTGATGAAATATTCACTCCCTGGTCATACGGTGATCGACCTGCAACAAGAGTGACAAAGAAAGCACTATGAAAAGTGGTCAAAGGAATAAGCTCTGAAAAACACCTTTTGATGAACAAGTTGTTTAACCATGGTTTCTGAGTCAGAGTCTAACAGAAAAAGATTATGTACTGAAGACCCATTGAGTGAAGATTGAGGATCATTTTGTTAAATGAATAAACTTAGTCATTTTCACTAGTTATTAGTTGAAGTTTATATGAAAATAAAATAAAATGAAAAAACACAATTAAATTTCCACTTAATTCATATTTTAATTTAAATATCAAATACTCTTAAACGATACAAGTAAAATAATTATAAGACATGGTTATGTAAATAAACAAATATTATTGTATATGTGTGCGTGCGTGTGACACTAAATAGGTTATTTTGAGACAAATTTAAATTATAACATCTGTGTAGTTTTTTTTATTATATATAGTAGGAAAACACAAAACTAATGAATATGAAAGCTCCTAATGCTTTCGCATGAAATTTAATCCAACCTTGGGAGTTGGGGGTAGCTAGATACATGAATTTAGTTATAATGGTACCCATAATAGTTACCTGATAGGCTGATTTGGTATAAGGATATATGAGAAAGATACATCTAATTAGAGGAAAATGTATTTATAAAGTTCGACTTTAGGCCGGTATAGATGTTAAATATGTTTTGTCTCTTAAGTATTTTGCATAATTATTCTATAAAAAAAAGTATTTTGCATAATTATAAACGAAAAAGATAAAGAAAGTGTTTTTTTTCTTCTTCTCTAAGATAAATAAGAATACTGATTGGGGTATTTGGAATGATAAAATGCTGGATATTTTCAAACTATTTAAATTTTAGAATAAGTCAATATCTAATTATGATGATCTAAAAAATTAGTACGCAGGTTGATTCTCACCATTTTTGGGTAAATTGAGATGTGATTTAATTCACAAAAAAAAAAAAAAAAAAAACTTGAGATGTGATTTCTTTACCCTTACAAAAAAATGTTATTCAAACTATTTGGCACCATTTAATTTCTCTTCAACATCATTAATTGGACTCCCGTTCTTAGCATAAGTTATGATCAACGCTATACTTTAGTTTCTAGAGTATGCTAGGCTTAATAATTAGGGCAAGTTTAAGTGATTGAATTGGACACTGACTGGTATATTTATGTCTTAGTCTTGAAAGATGCTTGAAAAATGTTCTAAGCCACTATTGACGATAAGAATTTGATATTCTAAAACATGCACAGCAAAGAATTCATAAACTGCCAAACTATTTGGCAAAGAAAATGAAAGTGTCATTTAATAAATTCATACCATTGTTGACATGTGTTCCCATTCGATCTGTTGATAATTTTAAATATGTATTTTGGAATTTTTTTCTTTTTTGGGTGAGTGACATGCTAATATGACAAAACCAGCACTTTATTTTATTTCATTTTAAGGTATAAATAATTTATTTCAATTTTGATTAATCTTAACTTTGAAAATTAATGAGTCAATCTAACTTCCAATATATATACATTTTTTTTAATAAACAAAAGAATTTTATTGATGAAAAGTCGTGTCCTTTAATTTAAGCACAAGGTGTGCCCAAAGAAAGACCCAACTTCCAATATACAATAACTAATCAATTTTTCTTCAAAAAGAAAAATAACTAATCAACTTCATCATAACAAGTGAACGAAACTAAATTAGATTAGCTGAGTATAGTGTGGGGCCAAAGAAAAAGGTCAGCCGAGTATAAATTTTCATTGAATTAGTTAACGAGTGTTTTCTTAGGCTACTCTTACAATTTTCTGCAATTTGTATTTTCAAGCAAAGTCTAATTAGATTTAATAAGAAGTTTTTATTTTTAAAGCGATTGTATTAGAAATTTAAAAATAGGTTAATCCATAAAAATAAAAATATATGATTATTATTAATTTATTATTATTAGAGTATAAAAGTTAATAATTTCTTGTTTGGTTCGTAACCTTATATTGATCTCATTATAGAAGAAAACAGAGTTATGATAACAGGGATTATAAATACACATATAAACTCACTGAAACTATCTAGTTCGACCTGATAATTTTGATTTTAGGTATGTGTATATATATTTTAAAAAAATAATTTATAGGATTTATTAAATAAAAATCCCAATTGGAGAGAAAACACAAGAAAAAACAAAGAAACCATGCAGAAAGATATATACACTTTTATAACTTAGAAAAAGCATGGATGGAGAATTTAAAACCTAAAGCATAAAAGATTAGAAATATTAAACAGAAATTTAAGTGGTCGTGAACTCAAAAAGAAAGTAGCCGAAAGCTATAATTACAAAGAATATGATAGCATTGTTAATTTATGTGGTGGCATGGAGTCTATCTCCAATTTAGAGGGAATAGGCCAGAGTGGCCTATATTATAGTTTAATAAAATCTTATCTTAATATATATAAAAATAAAAATAAAAAAAGACAGGACTACGATGGAAATGAAAAGGTTGACAATTTGACATATACCATATATAGTAGTTATATAGTAATCTGAGTTAAGTCCCCTTTCCCCTTAAATGGGAACTGAACTTAGAAGCTAACCTACTCTATAAGCCTATGCCCCTATTTACGAATCTGTTTAGTTTTTATGAACTCTTTTTTCTTAACAGAAATCTGTGAGCGACAAAGGGTTGTTCTTTGAACTGTTCTAAAACGGGGGCCACTAAGAAGTTAGTTAAGAAAGCCCATATTAACCAATAAAATGGGCTTCCATATGCACGCGGCCTGCAAGGGACCATAACCTAATCATGTCGGCTCCACCAAAGTTCAAGTCAATTTGTATACACAAACACCAAGTATAGCGCGTGAAATACAAACCTAAAAAAATATAATAAATGAGGCTCCGTTTGGGGTGGGTTTTAGTTATGAGTCTCAAAATTTTAAAAACAAAAATAAGTTTTTAGTTTCTAAAATTTAGTTTTAATTTTTCTCTAATTTTTAGTTTCTAAATAAACTTATTTTGAATGTTTCCTATTCTATTAAAATTAGTTTGTGGGTGTTTTTACTTTTTATGTGGTGGTAATGACGATGATGACACTAATGACAATAGTGATGGGGATGTTGGTGCTAGTGGTGGTTGGTGATGGTGGTGGTGGTGGTGGCGGTAGGGGTGGCAAAACGGGCCGACCCACCACCAACCCGCCAAAAATGGGTTAACCCAGCCCGTCCCGCATTTAAAATATGGGTTGAGAGTGTCACCCTGCCCTGTTTTTGCTCGGGCTGGTGGGTTGGCGGGTTAGCTCGCCAAAACCAAAACTATTACAAAAGGGTCGCGGGTTGGCGGGTCAACCCTTTTTTTTAAATAATTGATTTTACATGTAATAAAATGTCCAAACACTAATATTTCAACTAAACCATCACTGCACAGCCCCAATTCAAAATTCTAACTTAATAAAAAAAAAATATCTTAATAAAAAATATATATAATTATTAATTAAAAATATATAATTATTAATTAAAACGAGTTGGCGGGCCAACCCGTCTCGGCTAGCCTTCAACCCGTTTTTTGGTGGGCCACGTTGGGGCGGGTCACAACGGGTTTGTGGGTTATAAACCTTGCCCTGCCCTACCCCACCCCGCAAAAAAAAGCGAGTCAAACGAGCTGGCCGGTCGGGTTGGGCTTGTTTTGCCACCCCTAGGTGGCGATGTTGGTAGTTGTGGTAGAGGCAGCGATGACACTCGTGGTGGTAGCAGTAGTGACAGTGGTGGTGATAGCAGCAATGTCGGTGGTGGTGGTGGTGGCGGCGGAGGCAACGGCAGCGAGAAAGGTCTTTGTCAAATGTAGGGATAATGTGTTTTTTAAAACTAAAACAAAATTCACAATTTTTTTTTAGTTTTAAATATGAATGTAACAGTGTTTTGAAAATGATTAAAAACTATTTTAACTACACTTTTATCAAACACATTTTATTTTGAAAATTACATTCAAAAATCAAAAACAAAAAATTATAGGAATTAGAGTTTAAAAAGTGAAGTTTGAATTAATATAATTTTGCATACTAGATTTTGATTAAAAGTGAGGTTTGTTATAATGTGATTTATATATAGATTTTTTTAGCTTAAAAATAATTTTGATATATATATATATATATATATATATATATATATATATATATATATATATATATATATATATATATATATTCTATTTGTGGTAATCAATGTATTCTGTAAAACCATTAACTTTGTCATATTAATTTTTTCAATACCTTTAACAAATTTGTCGTATTAAATTTAAGAATTAAATATGTTTTTAGTTCTGAAATTTAGTGTAAGTTTATTTTTGGTCTTTCAAATTTAAAATTAATCTTTTTAGTCCTTATAATTTGAATAAAAAAAAATTGGTTTAATTTCTCTACCCAAACGTCTTCTTAAACGCCATCAAAATTATTTTGAAAGGAAAACAAACATGTGGTAGGTGTTTAATGATAAAAATGCTAAATTAAAATAAGTTGTCATATAAACGACTTGTAATTCATTAGTCATATAAGCGAAATCTTTAATGGTATTTAGGTAGAGGGACTAAAATAGACTCTCTTTTTTTCATTACAGGAACTAAAAAGATCAATTTTAAATTTGACGAACCAAAAACAAACTTACCTCAAATTGAAACAAACGTACAGGGACTAAATATATTTAAGTCTAAATTTAATGTATGTATATGCACAAATTGATATATATATATATATATATATATATATATATATATATATATATAGGGTAAAATATATTTTTAATCCCTGTATTTTCAGTCAAATATAGTTTTAGTCCCTATATTTTTAAACTGACCATTTTAGTTCTCAAACTTGGAAAAATATGTGGATTTAGTCCCTTAACAGTACTAACATTGTTAAAGGGGAAGGGCTAAATCCACTTATTTTTCAAAGTTTGAGGACCAAAATGATCGATTTGAAAGTACAGGGGGACTAAAACCAAACTTGACTGTAACTATAAGGACTAAAACATATTTTGCCTATACACACACACACACATACATATACATATGTGTGTGTGTGTGTATATATGTGTGTACATATATACATATATGTATATGTATATGTATATGTATATGTACGTATGTACATATATATATATATATACATATTATAAAAAAAAGTATAAGATACTAGAGGTTTATTGTATTAAATCTATACCTATGAGATTCTTGCTGAAGCATGTAATCCTTGGGAGGGTGCACGACAGACGATTTCAAAACAAATTATCCATTCATTAGATAGAAAAGATCACCAAGATTTCGTGATTTGCTGATGAACTTATTCCAATTCAATAGGAGATCTCAATATCATGCCTTGAAGAGGACTCGAACCTCCACGGTTTTTAGCATGAGATTTTGACTCTCGCGTGTCTACCATTTCACCACCAAGGCATCTTGAAAGTGAATGTATTCAATGAATATGATATTTATCTAGTGTAAGAGTATTTTATTAATTGGTCAAGTCATATAGGCTCGAACATCCAATTGGTTCAATTTGAATTATCTAGCAGATACCTTATCTATCTATATAGATAAGTATTATATAAAAAAATGGACTAACTAAACTTATTTATTGATTCAATAGAAGCCCAAAGAGGTGAATTTAATAGGGTCCTAAGTAATGAGAGATATGTAAAAAACATGTCCGATTAAGCATATCCCTAATCCTAAATAGAATGAAACAACGCAGGGATTTATATGTAAACATAGTATATATTTAGATACGCTCGAATGACCCTGCTTATAATGAGAATGTATATAACCCCATTTCAGTTAGGCTCAGTCTGAAATGAACTTATAATCATGGAATCGACTCAATCATCAAATTTTCGATTATAAGTTCATAACCCTAGCCCATTCCCATTTTGCGCGTAGCATATCTACTAATTCTTTGATTCCAGTTAATAAGGTAAGAGTTGAGTTAAGAAATAGATTCTAGAAGCTAAAAAATGGTATCCTAGGCAATTTCAATAATAGGGTTCATTGATATTCCTAGTATAGTAGTTGATATCACATACAATTATACTTAATTCAATAGAATTGTTTTATCTTAAAGGGGGTTTTCTATAATTTCACCTCTTTCATTTAGAGAAAAATGGTTCGAATCCGAAATAGAAAAATAAAAGGTTTGAAAGAAACCGTAAAAATATGTATATTGTACACCTATTTCCCTAGGATTGTAGCTCAATTGGTTAGAGCACTCCACCTTTTGCGGGTTCGAGCCCCTATCAATCTCGATAAATACAAATCCAATAAAATAAAAAAGGCATCAATTCATTTTTCATGTGAAAGGGAAAAAATTGAAACAAAATCTTATTCCTAATAGGGATCCCTCTTTGTTTTCCCTTTTTTCATTGAAACAAATTCTTTCCATCTTTTAGAGTGTCTGTAAGCACCTTCATTCAAGGAGCCTTACTAAAGATAGCATCCCAAAGGTGTAATAGGATTCTATCCTTAAACAGAACCCCTTAGGAAAGGGAGAAGCTCAAAAGAGCAATAAGGGGATTGTTGCTTCTGTAGTTGGGAGTGAACACAGTAGTTGCTATGGGTGTCAATAGTAGTTGTTGTTGGGGTTTTAGCTTGGAGAGGTTAGTGAAAGAATACTTTCGTAATGGAGCCTACAGAAGCTTAGAGAATACTAGTGAAGGGCTTGCAAAGGCTAGGAGAATACTAAGTGGAACCTACAGAGGCTTAGAATACTAGTGAAAAGCCTACAGAGGCTAGATGAACATCGGTGGAAAGCCTGCGGAGGCTTAGAAAATGTTGAGTGGAACCTGTAAAGGGTTAGAATACTGGTGCAACTTGCAAAGGCTTGTGAAGAATACTATGAAAGCCTGAAGAGGCTCGAGGAGAAAGAATACCTTGTAGTTGGTGCTTGTGTTAGTGGAAATCCTACAGTTATAGGGATTGGATGTAGCCCAAAGTATGGGTGAACCAATATAAATTTTGTATGTGTTGTCGTCCTTTTCTTTATGCTTCTCATACATGTGTTTGCTGCTTCCTTATCATATCTTTTGAAAATTCTTTAGATTTGCCTTGAGTTGACATTACTACACTTAAACAAGATTTTTCAAAGAGGTTTTTAGCTTTAGAAGCAGCAACTATATTTAAAATAGAAAAATCAAATGCTGGCAGTAAGGTTCAAATTCTAAATCTTTTGAGAAGCAGCACCTTATAAGATATTTGATATATGTATACTATTTATTTGATATCTTAAGAAAGTAAGCATATCTTTCTAATCAACTTTTGATATCCAAGCAAGAAGCTTGAGAAGATATATCAAAAGCAATGTTTTGATTGTGCAGAAAAAGGCCAAAGTCATTTTGAGTGTCACTATTTAACCCATTTCTAGTGTTCACTTTAGTTGGTATCAGAGCTCAGACTCTGTGGGTTGAGCACACTTAACGGTGTAGGAGGAAAATATCCCGAAGAAGTGACGGTAAGCACGAGTTTTTGAAGCAAAAATCTAGTTTCAAAAATGCTAGATGAATTGCTAAGAGTTCATGAACCATGGATAAAAACTTGTTAGAAAGAAGAAATGACATACACCTCAAGGCAAGCACTGTGTTTAAGAGATCTGCACAACAACTAGAAGATTTTCAAGAAGAAGAAGACCAAGAAACAACTTTTGGAGAAAGATACGGGGACTAACAATCATCTCAAGAACAAGATGTTATTAGTCCAAAAAGCATCTTCAAAAGCAAGGAGAGCAATATTCACTAAAGAACTTTATGGCAGATGATTCTAAAAGATCTGAAGGGGGAGGAAACAAAGATCTATTACATGACAAACACATAAAAAACAAGCACTTCAGAAGTCTGCTTGATGTCAACCAAAAGGAAGAAGTAATGGCTTTTAGACAGTGGCTATTCCAGACATATGACAGGAGATAAAAGTATATTTCTAGATTAGATTAGAAAGATGGAGTGTCAGAACCAATGACATTGGAGGATGTTTAACCCCTTAAATCTCTATGGTTTTGATGATAACAAATGTATTAAAATTTGATGAGCTAATGATTTTCATTGAGTATTTACAGGAGTATTATCATCCAAGAAAACTTTGGTAATGAAATCCTAAACCTACATTGCTCTATTTATAGCATCCAATATTATATACACACACTGATACCTTTTTTTATTAATAGTATAAATAGCGTCTAACGCGCTATAACTGAACAATGTCCAAGTATTTTATGAAAACTAGCATCCAAAGTGCTAGTCTGTTTTAAATGTCCATATTAGTGATAATAAACTTATACAAAGTTTTATATATATATATATATATATATATATATATATATATATATATATATATATATAACTCATTATTGTCCAAACATACATACAACACATGTGTGCACTTCACGAGGATGATTTGTGCTTGAAAAGTTTTGTACCTTTATTCCCTCTTTTTTTTTAAATGACTGATCATTTGAAATTCGAAAGTGTACACTGAGATAGGAGACAAAAAGAGGAATATTCCTGCAAGAACCATTTTTGTACAACGTAGTGGAGGTGCGCTCAGAAAGGATAGTACTATTGTCCCTTTTCTTTCTCCACCCCAAGTTGTCACGTTGCAACAGTCATATGGATGTGAGAAAATGGGTAATTTCATAGGCTTTGATCCCCACAACGAATATGTTTCCCTGAAGCCTAAATATAGAGATGTTTGCACATTATGAAGACTAACGAAGCTATCAAGAAAGAAGTAAGTGCAGCAAAAATTTGCTCTGATATTCGTACTTTGTTGGACGATCATACTAAGTACTTAAGAAGTGTTATTATTTGCTTTGCAAAGTTATCTCTTTGTAATCTGCTTTACTATGTATCCTCTCTTTGAGAGTTTTCTGTGATTACTTGTAATCTTATCAAACGGTTTGTTTGGAAAGCCAAGAGTGACTTAGTGATAGAGAATACTTGGGTGTTTATCTATCTAAGTGGGAGATTGAGGGTGTGCCAAAAGTGGCTAGAGAATACTTGTGTAAGCCAGAAGTGGTAAGATAGAATATTTGCTTTGTAATCAAGTTTTGATTAGTGGAACCCTTCAAGGATTTGAAGGACAATTGGACATAGCTCAAGAGTTTGAGTGAACCAATATAAAACAAGTGTTTATACTCTCTCTCTATCTTTATCCTGTTTTCTCTTAAGTTTCTTTGAACACACCTTTTAAACGCATAAGCTCTTTGAAACTTGCGTTTGAGAAAACTATTTTTATCTGTTGGATGGTCTTTGTGAAAATTTGTTTTTGTGAAATTTGGTTTTTAGTGTTGGATGATCTTTTCACAGTTCTATTTTCTGAAGTCCTGATATATTTGCTTTTGAAAAAGGTTTCCATCTTGTGAAAAAGTTTTTAAGTTTACACTAACACACTATTCAACCTCCCTTCTAGTGTGTTCTATTTATTTCAGTTGGCATCAGAGCTCGGCCTCTTGGGGTTGAGTACTTTATAATATAGAGGAAACAAAGATCCTGTGACCAGATGGAAAACGAAGGACAAGCTGTCAACAAGCCACCACTCTTCAAGGGTGTTAAGTATGACTACCAGAAACAAAGAATGATTGCATTCTTTGAAGATGTGAAGCATAGGGCTACAGTGGAAGCTTTTCAGACATAGATTCTGCATAATCAGAAGCAGAATTACCAGAAGGAGAGCTATTTAGAAGCTAGAAAGATAGTCATGTTTTTTGAGTCAAAGTGCAGATATTAGAAGCTGTGTATGATCAGAAGCATGGTTCTAGGGGTAACTTTAGTCAAATGGTAGATATTAGAAGCTACACATGACTAAGGGGTTATCAGAAGCTGTGTTGCAAAAATGGCTTATGAAGATAGACATCTCTACACCATTCAGAAGCACACACACAAGTTCTTACAAGTTGAAGGCATGCATCAATGTTTGGAAGCACTGATTCTGAAGCTGTGAGTTCTCCACGATACTTGAAGATTGTCAAATTAAGGGAACTCGAAGAAGACAACAAGTCCTAGTCAAAAAACAAGCAACCAGTAGAATGAAGATTGAAGCACATTGCACTGCAGTTACAATGACATCTTTAGAAGACATGCTGCAGACTAATCTTCAGAAGACTTCCCATGATTCAAATTTGAAAATCATGAGGAACCACTACGACCAACAACTAAGCACACAATGGATACATTTCAAATTTGAAATGTGCAAGTTGCCATAACGTTGGAAAAGAGCAGAGATGAAGAACGTAGCTTAAGAAGAGTTATAGAAGACTTGGAGAAGAAACAAAATGTAGAGAAGTCGGTTGTATGAACATAGACAACTCATGCAGCAATTTGAAGTTCGAATTCTACTTCCAAAGGCCACAAATGGCTATCTCCAGAGTTCTATAAATTGATTAAATTCGAAGGAACAACTTGCAAGGAAGGAGTGCCAAAAGAGAGGGTAAAGTCAAAAAAGAGTCTATCCAGAATACCTCTATCAAAATAAACCTTCCTTAGCCAACAACACTCTAGGTGGAGCGCAAGTAGATCCAAATCCGTAGGAGTGTCTGTAAACACCTTCATACGAGGAGCCTCAATAGAAGGTATCCCAAAAGTTGTAGTGTCCATCCCCTAGGTTAGAGAGAAGAACTCAGAAGAGTAATCAGGGGATTACTGCTTCTGAAGTTCAGAATGAACACAACAAGTGTTGTGTGAGTCCAATAGTAGTTGCTACTGAGGGTGTGAAGCCTGTAAAGGCTTTTTGAAATAATACTTGGGTGAAGCCTAAAAAGGTTTTTGAAAGAATACTTGGAAGAGCCTGTAGAGGCTTAGAGAATATTGAGTGGAACTTGCAGAGGTTTAGAATACTAGGGTTGTAGGAGCCTATGGAAGCTTCAAGAAAGAAAGAATACCAGATTAGGTGCTCGATTTTAGTGGAAAAAGCCTACAGTGTAGGTACTGGATGTAGCACAGGTTGGGATGAACCAATATAAATCCTTTGTGTGTTATATCCTTCTTTATTGCTTCTCATTTATTTTCTGTTGCTGCATGCATTAAGTTTGTTTTGAAAAACCTTGCTTACAAAAGATTTACTCTAATATTTTATTAAAAGGTTTTCACAAAGTCGTTTTATCATTCAAAAGCATTACCTACTCTTTGAAAGAAAAGTGAAAACCAAAATCTGTTAGACAACATAATCTGAGATTTTAAGAGTAGCTTATGGAGCAATAATCTTTAAGTTTCCTTGGAAGTTTTAACTTTGTTTCATTATTTTATCCAAGTACTTAAGAAGGAAAATATTTGCTCCTGAATATCTTCTGATTTCCAAGCAATGCAAGAAGCTTGAGAAACAAAAATCAGAAGCAAATGTGTTTTGTGTAGAAAAATTGCCTAGTCAGTTCACATGTGACTATTCAACTGCCCATTCTAGTGACCAATTGATCCACTTCAACAATTAATTTTGAAATTATTAAAATTTTAACGGTTAATTTTTCCATAAATAGTTGTTCTCCTATTTCTTTTTTTACAGTACACTACTTTTAAGGAGGCATGCTAACATCCTAATATAAGCTATAATAATTTATCTTTATTATTATTCTGATAAAAAAATATTATCCGCATTTCAGCTTTCCATTTGTTTGCCGACTTACATGTAGAGCCAATCAAAATTAAAATATATACCTTTCAGAAAATTGTTTTAATTTATATATAAAATGTTATCACTTACATAGAGAGTGGCAAAAGGGGGTAAGAATAACCAGTTACATGCGTATAGCACCACTTATGTCTTCCATAATTTAGCAATTGGAAAGGTATCATTCACGCACTTACATGCATTGTGTGTTTGTGCTCATGTTCCAGAAGACATTATCCCAAATCTTACCCTTATTTCTCTTCCCCACCACGAACATGAGTTTTATGACAAGGGTCATGCAAATTGGCATTGGATGGGATCTTCCTCTCCTAATTATAAATTTAGTTAAATGTATCGTATTTATTTTATTGTTTTGTATTTGTATTCGACGTCACATGGTTGGGAGACTGAATTGTTGTGGATGTCTAATCAAGCATTAATCTTTATTAATCATTCCATGATTAATTATTCATGCCTACTTTATCCAAGAACAATTAGTATTTTTGTTGGATAATTTTATCAATATGACGATTGGTAGGCTAAGTACCACTTCATAAAATGGTGAGCAGTGATGTCTTTAAGTATGTTTGTCATATTCTTAATTATATTATATATGTGCAATCTTCTTAGGTCATCACAAAATGCATATCTAGATTATAGAAGCCACATGAAATCTAATGATGGTCATACACTATAATGACTTGGAAGCTTCATAAACAACTTGATTATTCAATCTAATTGGTAAATGACATCTTCTTATGTCCATAGTTACCACTAACTTTTCCTATTTACTTTTGTCCTTAGTCACTTTTTCTGATATGGTATAAGTCAAAATATTATTACTTTTTCATAAGATAATTCCTTAGTTGAATGATGCTAATCTGACTAATAGGGCCCTTAAAGATAGTGATTTAAGCATATATAAGCTTCATTATAAGAAAGAATAATACAAATTACAGTCAGTTGTAACTAGTCCCCATGTATATATAATAATTCTCATGGTAAGATCACTAATTATAAGGATTTTCCAAAGATACTCTCAAACCCCACAAAAGCCAAACGCTTAACCAAAAGGCACCCACAAACTCACTTTTCCTATCATATGTCCAACCCTTAATATTATACATTAAAATAAAATTATATCATGCTGATCACCTAGCCATGCTAAAGAGTATGCAAATAACTTGACAAAAATTGTATATATATATATATATATATATATATATTTATATTTACAAAATTAAGCAACACTTATAGGGACTATGAGTAATTTGTGTAGCCTAATCTACTAATTATCCATTTGCTAGCCTAATATCTTTTGCTTTACTCATCTTCAATCATATCGTTTCTAGCTAAGGTGAGAATTGAAATTAATCAAAAGGGGAATGAACAAACCCCTAGTGGATTGATCATACCCACCCTAAAAACCTAATATGAGCATGTAGTTAAGTGGCGAAGCTTGAATCCTAAGGGAAAGAAAAGAAAAGAAAAACATAATTAAGTGCCTATTTAAGTGGTGAAACAAGCAATTATGTCAATAATTATATGTATAGAAAACTGAGACTCGCGTGCGCATACCAGTACTTTAGGATGGTTTTAAGCAATTATAAAGTACTGTTGGTGTTGACATTCTTAAGCATTTACTTTGATTTCACATTAATAAATTAAAAGCATAATGAAATCATCCTATAACGTTAAATCCCTAATATCTTAATAGTTTTTTCTGTACTGAGAGCATGATAGCATAATCAATCTAATCATCATAGAATTAAGTGGGGCCGTGAGCAAAAAAAAAAAAAAAAGGCAGGGGGGTGGCTTTGGAAGTACTTAAAAAAGGTTTCAGCACTTGGATTGTTTATATGTTAAATAAAACAAAAATATATGTTAGCTAGGGACAATATGGTGTTTAGTGTGACAAGTAGCTATGGAAAGTAAAAAATTAAGAATGTAATTACTTCACTCTGAAGCTTGGAAGATGTCGCAGAGCACATGAAAAAAATTGCATTTAGTAGTTATATTGTCAAGTATCCACTAAGGCAGGAGCTCTTTAGGTATCATCACTCATATTTGTTTCAAGAATCTACTTTATTATAAATAATATAAGTTGTTTGTTGAATATAGATTAATAAAAGGTTTAATTGATCAAGAGGTTTCTGAATTCTTTGGAAACTTTTAATTAGGTTTTTAAATTAAAAAATTTATAATTGGGTCATTGATTTTGTACAATTTTGTAATTGGGTCCCTAACTAGAATTAGTTTATAACGGCTTGAAATCGCTAAAAAAAAAAAATTGGTATAATTTGACTAATTTCATGGATCCAATTAATTACAAATATTGTAGAAGTATCCAATTACAATTTTTTAATATAAAAATCTAATTAAAAATTCTCAAATAATTCAGAAAAGTACTAATATATTAAACCTTAATAAAAAAATCATATTTAATACTTGCATAATCCAATCATTAAATAGTTCTGCACTACCTAATTAAGAGTGTGTTTTGTTCACTCATTTCTTACTTTCATTTTCAATAAGGTGCTTATGTATGGTTGATTTGAAAAAAATATTTTTGGTAAAAATATTCTTTAAGGCCAAAATCTGAAAACGACAATAAAGAAGTTCCTTTTTATTGATATTTTCTTTACAATCTTTTAAAAATGGAAACGATAATATATATATATATATATATATATATATATATATATATATATATATATATATATATATATGATGGCATACTTATAAATATTTGAAATATTTAAGACTCTTTTTAATTTCTATGTACGACTATCCATTTATCAAGTTCCTATTTCCCGTGAGCATTATGTGTCGTCAATATTTTTATTTTTTATAAAATAAGAAACAATAAGTCAAATCATATTTCTTAAATTTTTTTTTTGATAGAATCATATTTCTTAAAATTTAAAACTAGAAATAAAAATTACTTTCATAAAATATAAATAAAAAAAATCTTCTCAAATTTAAACACTATTGTTTTTATCATCATTATTTATTGTTGATATCTAGTTTTTATTGTTTTAGCTATAAGATGTTTTCCCCAGCCAAATAATAATAGGCACATTTGATTTTGATATTTGGTTGAATAAAGAAAGTTGAGGCAAGTAAAATATTTCGCTTTTAGATTTATGACCAATATATGAAATATAAAATAATGTTTGAGGAACTGAGCTTTTATTTCATTTTTTGTTTGTTAGCAAAGGAATTCATCAAAATAGAAATATAAGGAGTATTTCAACTTTTATACAATTCTTTGATAGATTAAATCGAGAGGAGGGATCAAACATTATTTCTTAACCTCGTGGTCTCGTACACCAATCTTGAATTCTCAACCCATCAATCTTCTTGCGAATCAAGATCATGACTTAACTAATTTGAATTAAGTCCAATATGTCTCTTAGAATTTTAGATTTAGATCTAACTCAATCTTAAAAAATAGTTCATGAAGTGAGAATTACTCTCTCTTCTTTTTTTCTTTTTTCTTTTTTTATATAAAGAGAGTTACTCTCTATTTATATACACTTCATGAGGTGAAAATTGCCCCCTATTTATATACATTATTTTGGTCATATCACTAGTTAATAAGGATTTTCAACCCCTCATGAACTAAACATCTTGATTATAGGTCCTATTTAAATAAACTTCTTCATAAATATTTATAGGAAAAGAAAGCAAAAGGTAAAATGAATTAAGATTTTCTCTTATTAAAGTAAAATTAATGTATGCATTTAGCTTTTATATATAGAAACTTTTTTCATTTAACTTTTTTTTAAAATTAAGGTATATAAATTGATTTTAGCTTACAGAAGAATTTCAATACATCATATCTCCTTATTTTCATCTCATATGAAGAAGTTTATCTAAACAAAATCATAAAGTTTGAAAGATTAGATATCTGCAAGTGGTCCAATAATAACTTAATAACGAGTAATCTAACTAGTAAGTCCAACAACAAACTTTAGAATAAGTTTCTATATTATCTTAAAATTTAAACTTAAACCTAACTCAAACCTAAAAACTAACTTGTAAAACGAGAATTATTTTTAACTTATATATATTATTTTAATTATATAATTAGTACGTGAAATCTTCAACTATACCAGTCAAATAAAAAATATTAATTAATGTTAAACACTATACTCTTACACAGTAAACAAAGTGACCAAAGCACCGAATGCACCCGCAATTGCCAACCATTTTTTTTTTTTTTTTCTCCCCTTCTAATAAGACCATAATAGTGAAGAAAGTGCCCAAAGCTATTAGAAGGAAGGACAAGATCAAAATCAATCCATGCATAAAAAGTCTAAATCTGATATGGATATGAGCATGTGAAGAATATGTCCACCTTTTTCTTTTCTATGCATGCATTTTCCTATTTATTCTTTTCTATGCATGCATTTTCCTTATTTATTTTTTCTTTCCTCGTGTTTTTCAATCTTTTCTTGAAATGAATTTGCATATATCATATGTACTTGAAAAATAAAAGGTTTTAATGTGATGATGTGTATCGAACTAGATATGAAATTATACGAAGCATTATTTTATAATACCACCCTAAAAAAATAGTGTGAAGCAATTATTTATATTTTAATGATAAAATTAAGGGTGTATTTGAAATAACTTATCCAAACTTATCTTATGACATAAATATTATGTAAGTGTTTGAAAGAGAATTTATGAAAATAGATTATGATATTTCTTTAAGTTGTTTTAAACTTATTTCAGTAAATTATTTGGAATAATTTATGAAAGCAACTTACATTTTATATATAAAAAAAAATACCTTCACCAAAAGAAAAAACTTATTTTATTTCCAATTATAGAAACAATTTATATATAAATATTTATATGATAACCATTTATTTAATAAGCAATTGATTAAGTTGTTTACACATACAAACCCTCAATTAATATGAAAGTCTTCATGTTATTTGAAGTTTTTAATTAGGCATTTTTTATTTTAAAAATTTATATTTTAACATTTTTAATTAGGTGATTGTAATTTAATTAGCTTCTAGAAGACTGCCTGCCGACTACTTGAAACGCTCTAACTTCTTTTTTTTTAATGATCTAACTAAAATTTTTTAAAGTACATATTCGGAGTAAATCAAAGAGTATGTATTAAATTAATAAATATTTGAAATATATTATGATAACTTTACGATAAAAATACTAACAAATATTTTTAGGACATTAATTAAAGAAATAAATCTCATTACTTTTAGAATAATATTTATTATATTAAAAATATAAAAAATAAATTATTTTTAATTAATTAAATTTTTTTAATAAAATATACTAAAAACTCTTCAACCAATACTGATAAGATGCTTTGGGTGGATTACTAAACTAATCATCAGTGCAGAACTTAGTTACACTTTTTTTTTTATTAGAAAATTTAGTTACACTTAAAATTCCATGTATTGTCAATTGAGTCGTATTCATTAAGACATGATAGGATACTTGTTAACTACTTAACATGAAACTAAATTTCATCTTTAATATTTCTTTAACAATTAACAATCATATTCATGATGAAGCGTTTACGTATTTTCCCTCAAAACTAGTACTAATTATTTTTCCTCTCCCATATATACACGTTTACAATCATGATTCCTTCATCCGATGATTGTAGCCCTCATATTAATTAATAAGTTTAAATGAGAACTTTTTAAACACTTTTCAAACAAAACTCTTTATATTCCGTCAGGTTAGGTATCATTGTGCACACATGATGTATCTTCATGATAAAGACATTTCGATATGAATAAAACCAGTTTGTTTGTTTTTTTTAATTAAGAAAAAAAAAGAGCATTAGAAAAAAGTGGGAAACTAAAAATTAAGACAAAGAAAATCTCTTCAAAGTAGTGAGGGCATCCCATAAGTCTTGGTTAATTATAGGAAACCAATGGATGTGACTTTGAGCAAAATGATTGCTTCCACTGTCTTTATGGAGCAACTTACATAAATATTAGACAGAATCAAGGTGGGTCAGTGTCTCCACTTCTCAAGCTTTTTTGATTTTCAGCTGTTTCAATTCAATTGATACTGCTACTATAATGTAAGCTCTTGATTAGACAGGCGTGGGGGATGTAACTTTTTCATGATTTAAAGCATAAATTTTCCTAACTCTTTCTTCGACTAGATGAGAATAAAGGATTTTAGATATTAAATAGATGATGCAATATTTAATTATTAATGTTTACAAAGGTCGGTTTCATAATGGCATTCTCATATTCTTGCTAAGAAATGAATATTTCTAAGTTTGGCAACCATTACATTCATTTGAAAGAATCTTTTTTCCTAAATAGTAATTGGATAATAATTACAAACCAATCAATTCAAATACTTAGCATCCGGTTCCCCTTAACCTCAAGTATACTAAAACTATATGTTGTTGCATCCAATAAAGTTAAACTCATCATCCTCCCTCTCTCAAAAAGAAATATATAATGGAAGCATGTAATGTATACAGATACCTTGCTTTTTCATGGCATCATTTCCATTCATATAGACATTGTACATGTCAATTACTTCTATTACCCTTGAGTTAGATAGGAGCCCTTAACAATGTGATGAAAAACTCGGATGCGTTTTTGAAACATAGAACTTTTATAAAAGAAATTCGTCCATAATTTTGTGAGTGTACCTGTTAAATTGACAATCAGACACAATTCAGGAAAATTGTATTCCAACTTTTTCCTTGTCTTAATTGCAAGGCTTCAGTGGTTTTGGTGTCATCACTTTTTCTTTTTGGTTTTCTTCCTATTAAGAGCTCAGTGAGTGGGGTAACTAGCAAGCTTTCAGTCAATAAAGTTTGACACGGTTAATAAATAATTAGATCTTTTAAGCATGTTGTTCTTAAACTTATTCAGAGAATTTGAGCCCACATAAATTAATAAAGTTGATATGTTAGCCAAATATTATTGGATCTGACACATTATAAGAATTAAGAATCTTTCAATCCCACTCCAACTCTCATACAAATGCTAAGTATGGGATTATACACATGATCTATTAACAACGTCCAACACAAACTATGGAATTCATCCAAGATACCGAAGGTGCCTCATCACATAAGAGATATCATAGCCTATAAAAGAATGATATAAATAAGTCATAATGGCCTTATGTATGTATCCTCTCTAACTTCTACTCTTTTAATTTCCACCTATAAATACTGACTTAAGTGTTGGAGTTTCTGTAAGCGCACTGTTAAGTTGGAATTGTGGGAATTGGTAGAAATCTTGCTTGAATGTTTCATCTTTTGGACTAGTGTTGAACATATGTTAATTAATATTTGACTTTTACTATATGTATGAAAGAAATTTTATTGTTATAAAAAAAAGAAGTTTTATTGAAAGAGGTAAAACTTATATATTAATCTATATTTCAAAAAGAATAGTCTCTTATTATCTAGGACATTGCTGATATATAATAATAATAATAATAATAATAATAATAATAATAATAATAATAAACAACTACTTAACTTTTGAATGTGTATTTTTAATGCTTGCTTAACAAGATAAAATAGCGTAGTCCAAAACATAGGTAGCTTAGGGAACACTCTCAGGTAGTTTAGTTAACTAGGAAAATAAACATCTTTTTTTTTTTTTAATCAGCCAAAGCAATGATTAGGTTAAGAGAGGTACAAGGGGTGCCACAAATAGCAATTTTTTTATCTCTTAAGTATTATAATTGTGCAATTTTGATGGTCTCTCTATTAGTTGACAAATAACAATGACACGATGACATAACATTGATGCGGTAGATGATGCAAATGCTAATGTGTCAATGACATCGGATAATGATGAGGCATCAAAAAATAGAAAAAGAAATTGTCAAAATGTTAAAAATGATATTAGAGCCCCAAACCGTAAACTCCAACAACAACACTTAACCACTAAACTAATACACTTCCTCAATAAATAAATGAAAGTTATAATATATATACCTTCAATGGAAACCAAATTTGCACATATATTTACTACTACTAAATAAAAAAAATTATATATATTATTAGTACAATAATATTATTGATAAATTAATACTAATAATATTATTAAAATTATTAATATATTAATAGATAATTCACTCATGTTATATAATTCAAGCCAAGATCTTTTATAGGTTTGCTTGAATTCATATTAGATAATTCAAAAACCATGTTAATTAATTTAAATAATTTTATATAAATGTTCACACGTTTAATTTCTAATAAATTCATTTTGGATTTAAAATTGATTTTTAGTTATAGGAATTTTAAGTAAACCTTTAAGTTGGATTAAAAAAATTATATTAAGTTTTATTATTAAATTGCTTATAGATTAAAAACATATAAAAAGTAAATTATTTTACTTCAAAATCAATTTTAAAAAGTTCACTCAAACGCATTTTAAGTCCAATGCCTAAAAAAGGTCAAAAGAGAAACAAAAGAAAGAAAAAGCAAATTATGAAAAAGTTGGGTTGCAGCAAAGTATACCTGTATATATACCATTACAGCAAGGCAATTAGCCGTGGGTTTGAAACTATGAACTCCCACATTCTCATGCATAGTTTTAAAAATCGAACCGGTAATCGACTCGGTTAAGGCACTGGATCACTGAGTCAATGGTCGAATCAGTGAGTCACTAATTGAACCGCATGATCCTGTATTATAGTGTTATAAATAAGTATATATAATATAAATATTACATTTGGTAATAAAATAACACTAATTCGTGTCCAGCTTAGTGGTAAAGTTTGTTGTGCGTTTCTTCCTACTGCAAGTCGTGGGATTGAGCCCTGGTGTGGCACTTATTTCAGTATTTTTACTGAAATTAGTGTTGGCATGCAACACTGACCCGGAACCCACGGGTCAGTGGTTTAACCAGAAACCTGGCTGGGTCACACCGGTTCACACCGGGCCAATTGCATGGCCAATTCGATAGCTGGACCAAACCGGTTGACTCACCGGTTCCCGGTCCGACCGGCTGGTTTGGTCTGATTTTTAAAACTATGTTCTCATGTACTAGAAATTTAATATTTAATTTAGGTATTGGAAATGGCTTTCATGCTGGTTATTAATGCATCACGTATATGATCATTTATAGGACAATCGGATGCTTTTGATTTGCTTCATTAGTATGCCTCCACTGGGCCCAAAGCCCAATTACAAAAACATCTCTCACATGGGGATCTCACACTGTAAATGGAAAATGTTCACTTCACAACAAAGAGGTGTATATACCTTAAGAAGAAGCAGAAGATAGTGATACGAAATGAAAAGAATTGATAGAGATGTAATACGAAAGGAATAAAGAGATAAAAACAATATATAAAAGAGAAAAAAAAATATGCACTGACAGTGTAAAATAATTTTAACAGTCATCTAATCATAAACTATCATGTATGGTAAGTTTGTTGACTTTTATAATAATTATCTTAAAAGTCATAAAAACGATAATTTGTGATTGAATGATTGTGTAAAACTATTTTACACTGTTAGTGTATAGCTATTAAAATCTATATAAAATAGATGTAAAATTAGAATATGAAAAGAAGAATTGAATACAAATACACATTAAGTGATACTTTAAGGTATCTTTGAGACTGAAATATCATATAACTTAATTTAAAAATTAAAAAAAAAATTGTCTTTCTTTCTATTTCTTTCCAAAACTCTACTTCCAAACATACCATTAATAAGTATGTTAATTTTTTTTCCATTTTATCCTTTTTGGTACATGGTACTGACTTTGCAAAAGCCCTTCACATCCGATAAGAAACATGTCTGTCGAACTGGAAAGTTTCTAACATGACTTAGCGGACCAAGTACAAACAAGAACAGCAACCATGTCTATTCCAATTTTGAATTAGAGATAAGGAGTAAAAAGCCATTCCTTTATGTAGTACATATAAATATTTTATTAGTTTTTTAGTAGAGAAAATAGATTATGAACTGAAAGTGTAAAATAGTTTTATACCGTTATCCAATCATAACCCACCATATATGGTAAGTTTATTGACTTTTATAATAAATATCCTAAAAGTTATATCAACGGTGATTTGTGATTAGATAACAGTATAAAATTATTTTACACTGTCAATACATGATCATTAAACTCTTTTGAATATAATAAAAGAAAAAACTAAACAAGATGAGAGATAGTGGTTTGTTCAAAATTGTCCAATAAAGGCTCCTAGAGACGGAACCTTAATATTATAGAAAAAATGGGTTTATTGAACTAGTTACGTTGGACACTGAAAATTCTCAACGAAGTTCAGAAAAAGACAATTAGAAGTGGCCGCGTACTATCTATTAATATTTTTTTTCTTTTTAATTTGTAAATTTCTCTTGATATTTTTTTGTTGTTGTGAAAATCAATAATTTTATTCATGAAAAACATATTAGGATCAATTCAGATCCAATATAATCAGACATTTAGAAAATATACATGATCAGTTGATTCTTACGTAGCACCAAAAACAAAAGAGAAGTTAACAACAAAAAAACGTTCTTTGTTTTCTTTCTTTTTACACACTTACAAAACTAGTTTATAAGATGAGATTTGTACCTTACTTATATACTTAGCTATATCACTAGTCGATATGGGATTTCCAACAAAAAAAACCTATTATATAATTATTAACAATCTTACTTGAATTAGTTAGGACAATTATAAATGGCAAAATTCTCATTCTAATTATTTAACATAGTTATAAACTAGAGGCTACTGGTTAAGTTGAAATAATCACGTATACATCGGTTGACTCACGAATTCAATGATATATGATTTGGAAATTCTTGGTGACGAAAAATCAAATCACTCTAACCCCTATGCGTATGCTTACAACCTTTGGTATATATGCATTTGCAAATTGCAATACTCCTCCTACCTTTCTTATCCAAAATGAGTAAATGGAAAGAGGTTCAAAGAAGATCCTGCTTAATGCTACTACTTGAATTGTGTCCTTCCATGTAGATATTTCCATAAGTGACAGGGATTTCAAGCTAAGCCCATCACAAAGTAATGAGAAACTATTCAATATGTAAACCGCCCCACCATTGTTGGCTTGCCAAATGTCAACCAAAACCTGGCTACAAATGGACTTTCTCATTAATGACCCACACCAATTTGACTTGCTTTCATTAACTCAAAGGATTGAAGAGAATAAAAATTAGCATTAATTAGTGGATGACACTCCCCCACCAAGATTACGAATGCAGATAAAGGACCTTAACTAAAGACTAATAAATAAAGGGTCTTGCTAACCAGTGTCCTTAGGACACTGGTTAAGAAATTAAAAGGAGAAAGTATTTACTGTAGAAATCATAGGAGAGCGCAAAAAAAACTATGAGCAGTACAATTTTGCACATCCCAACAAAAATCTTTCTCCTTTTAACTTTTTAACCAGTGCCCCTTAGGACACTGGTTAGCATTTGCCATAAATAAAAGACATTTTATTAGTGGGACATAAACCAAAAGTGATGGTTTGGGGAGATACACCTGCTATTGCTTCCATGTGAATTGTGATCAATATTGTGCATAATGCGCTATAGCTAGTCAACAATGGAACGGAATAGGATAAGAAATAGGTTCATTAAAGTAAATATTAGAGTTTGAATCATGATTACGCTATAGATGAGTTAAAGATTATTTAATATACTTTATATAAAGTAACTATTAAATAAATTTTATATTTCTAATATAATAAATAATTTTTATTTGTGTTTTCTTAATCAGTGTCCTAACACTCTCCAATAAAAAAATGGAGAAAAGAAGAGGGGGACAATCCTCTCCTAAACAGCCTCACCCAGGGATTGAAAACATGTGCGGTAGGATTTACTTAGGGCAAACCATGCATTATACCCATCTAGAACCTGTTTGGTCTTTTATAGAGTGCTTTCACATGATAAAACCCAATATTTGCTTCCACACTTGGGTTTAATCTGATCAACTTTTGATTCTCCATACCATTGCCAATTAAGAGAGCAAGAAAAGGTGGATATTATATGTTGTGTCTTGCATGGGAGTAAGTAACCCTTTGCCAGTGTAGGTCCATGTTACATGGGATTTTCACTTGACATTAGGCCCAACCATTCTCTATCTCCACCCAGAACTTGGGCTTTGCTATTCTCACTTGCTATTTGCTCTTTCAACTCCATTCTTTGTTCGGTAATTCTTAATTCTAAAAATACTCATGACGGAAATGTGTTTTCTGTTGAGCAAAATTCATAATGGGAAAATGTGCTTTCATAATGGATTGAGTTTGCACCCTCATTAACATAACAAAGACACATTTTCATTGTATTAATTTTTTTTTGAATAAATTAACAAAACAGAAATGCGTTTTTGTTTTATAATTAATTCTAGATATAAGTTACTTATTTTTTTTTTAAAGTAATCAAATTGATTGTGATAAAAATTAATTTTTAAATTGAAATTAAATTAATCAAGATACAATTTACTCTTTTTAATAATTGTCAAAATAAGTATTATATAGATTACCTTTTTAATTGAATTTGAATAAATTATGACAAAATTTACTAATAATAATAGTAATCAAATTAATTATTATAAAAATTAACCTTTTTAATAGCAATCAAATTAATTATGATACAAATTTGTATCATAATTAATTTGAAACATGTTTCCTTTTTAATGGTGATATAAATTATATTTTTTGAATTCAAAATTAAATTAATTATGATACAATTTACTCTTTTTAATTGTAGTCAAATTATGTATAATACATATTACCTTTTTTAATTGAAATTGAATTAATTAAGATAGAAGTTATCATTTATAATAGTAATTGAATTAATTAAAATGTAAATTACATTTTTAGTAGTAAACAAAATCTCAAATTAAATAATAAAAAATTAAAAGAAAAAATAAGATGTATAACGAAATTGTGATTATGTTATATATCTAAACTCGAATACATAATAGATTCGTGATTTCGTTGTATATTTGGGTTTTATATACATAATGGTATCATGATTCTGTTGTGTGTAAATACATAATAGAATCACAATTTTGTTGAATCTAAAAGTTATAAAAATAATAATAATAAAAAAAATGTCACGATGATGTGGCGATTAGCATAGCCGAGGGTGAAAAATGTATTTTCTAGAGTTTTTGAAAAAGAAGGGGGTGGAAAGAGAGGAATGTCGGGGTGAGAATAGCAAGGACCCAAAACTTTAGATGTTCTACTTCTATAAGGGCATTGTTAAATGCACACCTTTTCTTGCTAAGAATACCACCCTAGTTTAGTTTTATTTTTAACTAAAATATATTTCATGGAAACGTGTTTCCGTTGATTTTGAAACAAAACGAAAATGTGTTTCCATTTTGTAATGGGGTGTGCATTTCCAATACAAAATGAACACGCATTTCCATTTTGTATTTTCACAAATTATATTCTTAGCAACTTTTAAAAAAAATAATAAACTTAATGATTATATAAATTATCTTTTTTATAATTGAAATTAAATTAATTACAATACAATTTACTCTTTTTAATAGTAGTCAAATTAAGTATAATATATATTATATTTTTTAATTAAAATTGAATAAATTAAGACAAAAGTTACCATTTATAATAGTAATAGAAATTACTTTTTTAATAGCAATTGAATTAATTATAATACAAATTTGTATAATAACTAGTTTTTGTATCTGTGTCATGCACGAGCTATTGTTTTGGAATTTTAAATTTTAAATATAATATATATATATATATATAAATAAATATATATATATATATATATATATATATATATATATGAATATAAATAAATAATATTATTTATTTGTATTTATATCGTGAGAACTAAAAACACTCCCAAAAATTCATACAGGATCTGCTTGGGCATATATTATTTTTGGAAAATAGTTCCTTTTTTATTGTAAAGTTAATAAAAAAAATTAAGTCATGGTAGTTGTAGGTCATGCTAGTTGAATTTGTTCACTTTGTATGAAGTAGACATTGCCAAAGTTTTGTCATATTGATGTTTATTGAATGATTAATATTAAGATACGATTAAGGCATAAGGTGGAGACCCACTTTTTGGTTGATATTAATGGAAATCTAACTGATTTACAAAGAGAAAAACTTCAACAGACACCTTTCAATTGGCTTGTTGGCATGAACAGAAACTTGAAAATATCTTGTATTGTACTCCGTGAATTAGTAAGTAGGTGGGCTGAAAGTGCTAAAGGGTTTAAGATAAGGCTTCATTATGTTCCTTTCACACCATTAGATGTGTGTTTTGCACTAGGTTTATGTATTTCTAGGAAACTTGTGTCCTTTCAAGATGATGGAGAATGTGTTGTGAAATGTTTGTTTCAAGGGGAGGATATCATGGTGGAAACTATAGTTAAAAAGCTCAAGTTAAAAAAATTTGAAAGTGATAAACTTGTGGATGACTTCTATAGGCTCTATATTCTTGCTTTTGCAATCTTTTATTTTCCTTGAACAACACTCCACTGTCAATAGTGTTCCTTTTAGACTGTTAGATGATTTAGAAGCCCTTCATGATTACAATTAGGGTGTCGTGGTGTATGATTTGTTATGTGAAAGCATATATCGTGCAAGTTGTCATTTCAATGAGAAAATGAACAATTCTCAATTGCACGTTGCAGGCTGTGCAACTGTATTACATGCACTTATATTTAGTTACATAACTCGTTGACATACTTAAATTCTTTGCCTTTTTTGAAGTACTTTTGTCATTTTATTCGTTATAAGGTTTTGTTGACTTGTATGTTTTTTGTATGTCATAGAGATTTGGGTTGTTGAACATTTATCATTGCCTATTGTTGAGAAAAGTTCTTCTTTTCCACGTTTTGTTGAATGACAAAAAATCATTATACGATCATCGAAAAATAGAAGATGCATTCAAATTAAACAAGGTCAGCATTGGTCTCTAACACATCTTAATTTCTTTGTTCATATTTTTTATTTTACACTCAATATTTATTTATGACTAACATACATAATGTCATTGTTGGTTGACGTTGTTAGGTAATATGGGATTGGACAACCACCGAAGAGGAGAAACATTATGCCCCCGTGCATGAAGCTCTGATTATCTCCTAACAGGGCTTTGTGCATTCGAATATTGTCCCATTTGACTTGCAAGAAATTCTAATATAGAGAATCGCATGTTTAAGGCTCAAAATGAAGAAAATGAAAAGAAGATTTCTACACTTGAGCATCAACTGAAAATCCTTCAAGATCAAGTTAGTGGCCGAACAACAAGGACAACTAAAAATGGTGAAGGTGAAGGCACATCGAGAAAGACATAGGAAATTGATGTGCAGAATGTGGTGAATGACGAATTTGCCACGGGTGATACACAGTCTTACAAAAAATTATATAGGTTTTGCAAATAACCAAAGTGATCTGCTATGGTACGTGTGTATAAAGTTTTTTAAATCACATATGATATTTTCTTATCTGATAATTTAATGCATTTGTACTTGGTATTGGGTAGAGTTTTAGTTAATTTGCATGACCAAATACTCACTTGGTGAGACCTTGAGTCCATGAAGATAAGGGGGTGGATGGACAACATGGTTAGCAACTTTGTAACCAATGTGTGAAGTAAATTTCTTCAAATTGACAACTATAATACTCTGATACATTTATATTTTCATTTTGATGACTTTTGTTAAGTGATAATGTTTTCTACTAGTGTAATGATGTATGATGAAATCAAATAGTATGGTGGTACCCTAAATTGTTTAGTTCATTATTTGCAATAAGTAAAAAAATTAACTATTAAATTAACGACTTTGCTTTGTGTATTCATATGATAATGTATTCCCTTATGAATAATTGTGTTGTTAATGGATCGTGTCATTAAAGAGTTAGATTTTCCCAAAGTCAACAAATGGATGAAAGCAACATATTCTCAATATGTTTCGAAGAAAATTATTGCAGTAGATGAAATGTTGCATTGCATTGTGAATTGGTGAGTGTATAATTCCAAAACTTTTATTTTACACACCATTTCATTATATATGAAAAAAGTACTAAACAATTTATCGTACATGTTGTAGTTGTTTGCACCTGCAATACACAATGATCATTGGTTTTGCTACATGGTTGATTGTAAGGAAAAGAACATGTTTGTTTTGGACTCATTAGGTCATAATCATGATGAAATCCGCCAAGTAGTGGATCATGCAATGGTACATGTTTTCTCAACTTATTTGGTTACACAGTTATCTTACTCATGCATGTAAATAATTGAGTATGACAAATTATCTTTTCATGTGTTTGAGTAGCGAGTCCGTTTTGAACATATGTTCTCTTTGTTAGATCGAAAGAAGAGTAAGACTACGTCGCAATTCAAACTTATACATGAGGATTTGCTACAACAACCAAACAAGTTAGTATAACATTTAACAAAGCTTGCTTATTTTTTATGATTTTTAACAGTTAATACTTTATCTAACATTCATGGTTGTCATAACTACATTAATTGTGGAATTTTGATTGTGAATTATATGTTTTGAAGTACATGGAGTTGTGAGACGATGTTAGAAAATATAATGGGAAGACAATGCCTGAGTACACATGGGTATACATTTCATGTCTAATATTTTTTATTCAATCTTATGGACATTATATTGTCATAGTATTAGTAGGAGGTGATTAAGATTTTTCTACATGCATAACTTAATTATGTTTGCATAGACTAAAATTCAAAGATTTCGTGAACAATATGTATGCCAATGGGTCCTTCACCCTCTAAATGTTAATCAAAATATTGTGTTAAAAGATGTTGATGTTTTTGTCAACTTGGAAGACGAATGATGATGGAGGTTAGTATTTCTATAACTTTATGTTTAATAGTATGTCACAATCCTTTGTATTGTATATTTTACATTCATATTACTTTCTAAAAAAATGGGTCCTTTACTTTCTAAAAAATGATTTTTGGGCTGAAATGTCTACCATAACATAGTGAAAGTATGAATGCATTCTTTGATGGATACATAAATTCAATGACAACTCTACAACAATCTGTCAAGCAATACAACAATACTTTGTAAGACAAGGCTAAAAAGGAATATGAGATTGATTTTGCATCATTGAACACCTTTCATGTGACTCACAATCCATGATTGAGAGGCAATTTCAAGCCGAATACACTTATGCAAAATTTCATGAGGTTCAAGCTGAATTTAGAGCAAAAATTAATTATTGTGTTGTTAATGTGTCCTTTGTTGGTTCTGCATGCTGTTATGATGTAATGGAAGAGAGCATTGTTGGCGGATATTCGAAATAAATAAACTCATTTTTATGTGAATTTTAATCATGATGACCATGATGTTAATTGCACCTAGGGGTGAGCAAGAATACTTGACCTGACCCAAACCAAAAAAAACGAAGAGAAAAAGTGCATTTCGAGTGTGTTCGAGCGGGTTGGTGGGTATTTTGGGTCATAAAATCAATTACGGACGGTTTAACACGATCGAGTTCAAATTAGCACTTAGCAACCGTCGGTGACTGAACCCGACCGAGAATGTTGGTTGCATATAAACCATATAATGCTTAAGCCCATTTAATTAGTTGAGGTCCAATTACATTCAATAAGAGTTAGTGACTTTACACACTTAGTCACTTACAAAGATACACACACCGGTCCATATTCACACGTTTTCTTCACTTAACACTTGAATCGCAACACAAATAGACACAAACCCTAAAATCCTCTGTGTTTTGTGTCGTCGCTCTTGCGAGTTGCATTACCTAAAGGAGTGAGTGTGAGTCAACCACCGTTATTGTCATTTGCTCACCCACCCAGTTCCAGATTCCAGTCACTCAGCCCTAGTCCCCTACCCCAAATCAACGATTCTTTACTACGCTTTTGGGTTTGCGCATTTGAGGGTTCACGCTTCACGTTTGTGTCACACTTTGAGTTTCGACTTTCATTTTGGACTTACCAGGTATTTTCTTCACTTGTTCGATTTATGGTTTTTGGCTTTCGGTATGCATAAAATAATTGATTTTAAAGAGTGAAATTTGAAGTTGCTAGTTTTCTGGCTTTCCTTTGAGAAATATTTGCTGCTTTCAATATGTATTTTGCTTATGTATTTTGTTCTTTTATATGTTCAGCACTGAAAGGTGTTCTGTGTTCTATTCCATTTCAAGGTGTTGCAGTTTTGCTATTTACAAGTTCACATCACACTTTTGAGTTGCATTTTGGACTTAGCAGGTAATTTTTTGTTTCCATATTAGATTTATGCTTTGTCATATTTATGCTTTCTTAGTTTATTTATTTATTTATTTTATTTTGATCATTATTTTTGCATTGATTTAAAAGCTCCTTGACAATTAACAAGTTGTTCATGTATGAGCTTAGCTTCTGAATAAGTGAATATACATTGTTCATCTTGAGTAAGTTATTTAGGTTAAATTACTTTTTTTGTCCTCTAATTTATTTTTTAAGTTCAATATGGTCCTCTTATTATTTTAAGATTTAAATACCTTTTTAGTCCTTGCAATTTAACGTTTTTTTGCTTTTCGTCCCTGCAATTTTTTTTTTGCTTTTAGTCCTTGCAAATTATGTTTGTTTTGTTTTTCGTCCTTAAAGTGATTTAGATAGCGCTTTGAACAGTAAAAAAAGCGCTATCTAAACTACCTTAAGGACGAAAAACAAAAAAAGGTTAAATTGTAAGGACTAAAAATGTATTTAAGCCTTATTTTAATGTTCAATTAGATCCTCTGTTTTTTAAAAATGGTTCAATTAGGTCCTTTATTTTTAAAAGGCTCAATTAGGTCCATTATTTTTTTTAAATGTGTTCAATTTGGTCTTATTTAAAATCAATTTTGGTCTTATTTTTTAAAATTTTCGTAGCAAATGGAAGAAAAATAGGACTAAATTGAACCATTTAAAAATAAAGGACTTAATTGAACCATTTTAAAAAAACACAGGACCTAATTGAACCTTAAAATAATAAGAGGACCAAATCGAACTTAAAAAATAAATTAAAGGACCAAAAAAGTAATTTAACCTATAATTTATTTACTAATATAATCTCATTAGTATACCTTGAATACTTTTAAAATATAACTGACAATATATTAAGTTTTGATAAATTGTTTGATAGGTAGGGAAACATCTCTCCAGGTGATGTCCTTTTGGAAATGGCATTCAACGACTATTTCTATAATATTTACTTGTAATTCCAATTTTGTAGGCATTTAACGATTATTATGTCATGTATTTCACTTAGATTTAAATTTTCTAACATTTGTCTTAATATATTATAAATGTTTCTAACATTTGTTCTCTTCTTTGCAAGTGTTAACATTTTTTTTTGGTTAAATATTCATAGAGTCATGTATTATGGAGGCTACTAAACTCTGTTTCATTTGGCTAGGATCTTGATACTTTTTAGCCATGTATTATAAAGCCAACATTCTCTACTTATTAGAGCAAGTTGGCTTCATAGTAATACAGGCTAAAAATTACCAACACCCTAGTGGGACTCATGAAAAGTTGCAGTTTTTTCAAAGGACCAAGATCCTAGTGAAGTTGAGGAAAAAGAAAATTAAAAGGTCAAAGAAAGGAGCAAAGAAATCTACAAGTCTAGGACCTAAGCTTTCTAATATCTCTTTAATGATTTTACTGCATAATTATCATGCTAACATCCCATGTTTTATTTTAGCCTCAATTCAAAGATAATAATGGGATGTTATTTACATGTTTGTTCTTATGATTTCAATTATTTTGATTATTTCAATTAATTTTTTATCTAGAAAATTTACAGGGAATTTTCATGGCTCTTCTGAATTATTTCAATTACAAGGAATTATTTTTAAAACTACTGTTGGTCCTTGGTGGCAAGTCCTTGAAGATGTTCTCAAGATCTTGTTACATCCAAATAAGGAGAGGATGCTCATTTTATTTCCACGGATGAACAAGCAATTGGTGTTGCTAAATTTTTTTGTTATAATATTAAAAACTTGTTGTCATTAAGCTTCTAGTCTTCTACATTCCAATCCCAGGGACTTCTTGCAGCCTGATAAATTGATAATTATATATTTCTCTTTTCAAAGTGTTGAGATGTAAAACTAATACTTATTAATACTTTGATTTTATAGTGGGTGCATGATGTTGATGATATTATATTTTTATTTAATTTTTCTAATGTTCTCATTGTGTTTATTTAAATATATATAATAGTTATATTGTTTAAACTTATTTTTGTTTTTACTGGATAAATAAAATTTGATATGGGTCAAATGAAGCCATATAAAATGATATAGAAGCTGAAAGAATTGGCTAAAAACCATTTTTTGTTTTAAAAAAAAGGTCAGAATTCAATTTGGGCTATTTAAATAATTTTCGGGCCACCTAGGCCCATAATCAAACCAACCCAACCCAATCGTCTAACCCACACCTACTTAACCCGTAACCCACCCAAACCGAAAACTTTAATTGGTCGGGTTCAGGTCTAAAATGTCAACCTGCTGGGTTATGTCGGATTGGGTTTTTGGACCCAAACCCGACCCAATGCACACCCCTAATTGCACTTGCTTACTATTTCAGTTCAAGAAAATTATGTGCCGACATTCATTGTTGGTCCTTGCTTAAGAAAGAGTGAAAAATGTTCTTTCTAAATACATTTTGGCTAGATGGAGCAAAAATGTGAGAATGAAATATGCATACATGAAAACAAGTTATGATGCAAAGATAAGGCAACCACAAACCAAAAGATTTGATGGATTGTGCAACATGTTTTTATGAAATTGCAGAAATTGCATCAGAGTCAAATGATAAGACTAATTTGTTATACCAAATGATGTAATCACTAGTGAAGAAGGTGAACAAGATGCTAACAATCCATTAAAAAATTTACAGCAATTAGAGGTTGATCATAGTGACACTGATTCATAGCCCATTGCATGTTAGAAGAAAAGGACAACCACGCACAAATCAAAAGTTGTCACCTAATGAGAAAGTTGTTAAAAGAAAAAAGGTCAACCAACGAAAGGAAGACTTTTGTGGTAACAATACAAGTGAGTTGAAAATTGACATCATTAGATATTATATTTTAATTGTGTCTTTACAACTTGCATATGGTTTGCATTAGATGAATTATCTGTTTTAGATAAAATTTCAACAATAAAAAGTATATAGGAAATGATTTATGTATATTGTAACTTATAAGTAAATTTATAGTAAATGCTTTACGTTGTTAGGTTCTAAGACCTTGGACGATGTCCAACCCCTCGAATTTCGGTTTTGATGATAACAACTAAAGGATAAATTTTGAAGTATCTAATGATCTAGTTTGAGTGTTATAGGATTTACGTCGTCCAATTCCGCAATGGTATTGTATCTCTCAAACTTGGACTTTATGTTTTTAATAAGAAAAGCGTCCAAATGTGTTTTGCAAGAATTCTACAGGCAGCGTCCAATGCTCCTGTGAAAGCAAGCGTCCAACGATTAAATAACCCTCTCTGTAGTTTCTATCTTAAAATAATATTATAAAGAAATACGTTTTCAATGTTGATTCAATATAAGGCAACGATCACTCACTCATATTTTAATATGCCATTCTATTTGCTTTTTCGAATAGTACTGAACAAGAAAAGAAGAAGCTTCTCTTTGCAGAAAAAGTACAAGTAGGAGAGGCGCTAAAAGTACGGCTGTCACTTCTATCTCTTCACCCTAAGTCAAAACGTGACAACGGTCACATGCTATGGAGAGAACCGCTCTTGGCAAAGGAACAGATCCCTCAACGGATACCTTTCAACAAGCTGACTATAAATAGAGGAATGAGCTCATGTATCAGACTGACGAAAAATTTAAAAAGAGCTGAATCTCTGTCAAAACGACTGGACGATCAATACTTAAGCAAAAAGAGCATTCTTCTTAGCTTTGCTAAGCGATTCTGTATATTCGTACTTACTGTAATATCCTCTCTGTGAGAGTTAAGTCTTACTTTCTATACTCAAACAATTCTGTTTGGAAAGCCAGGAGTGGCTTAGTGTTAAAGAATACTTGGGTTTGTGTTTAATCTCAAGGGGAGATTAAGGGTGTGCCAGAAGTGGCCTAGAGAATACTTGTAGCTAGAAGTGGCAAGGTTAGAATACTTGAGAGTAATCAGATCTTGATTAGTAGAACCCTTCAAAAGTTTTTGAAGGAGAACTGGACGTAGCTCAGTTGAGTGAACCAGTATAAAACTAAGTGTTCTATTCTCTCACTTTCTAACTTACTTGCATATCTATTAAACTATCTCTTCAACATACTACGAAAGTGATTTTTTACACATTTTATATACGATTATCCTTTACGTGTGTTCTAACGAAAAGCAAGAAAAAGCAGTTTCATTGGACTGTTGATTTTAAACTGCTGGACGATAGCATAATTTTCTGTTTTACTAAGTTCTGGTAAAACTTAAGATATACTATCTTCACATTAGTCAAAGTTTTTCAAAGAAATTATAAATACACTATTCAACCCCCCTTTTAGTGTATTTCTCTATATTTCATACGTATGTGGGGTTAATCAGTTCATTTTACTCTATTGTAAGAAAATATTCATGGGAGTCCAAATGACTTATTTCATTCAACAGTCCATATAGAGTCTTATGTTGACATCACCACTAACAATGCATCTGATGAGCCCTTTACCTTGGTGTGTGTCAAGCATAAATTTCATTTAAAATTGTAATTGTTGTTCATTCCCTTATTTCGGTTGACAATGTACGATACTATCACTTTATATTGTATGACATTATATATATATATATATATATATATATATATATATATATATATATATATATATATATATATATATATAAACTATTTACATATTTTTCTGTCATATTTTGTATAATAGTTGATAGCTATAAATGCTAGTAGAAAAGACTACGAAAATTCAATTAATTGTTGGCCTTCGCAGCTATTAAATATCAATAGCTCTGGTTTTGTGTCCTTACTAACAGTAATTGAGAATAATGTTACTACAACACAATTGTCAAGCTCGACAGAAAGCTTTGGGTACTTTGTTAGTTTTTTATATTAGTATGGTAATCTTGTTAAGGGAAGTTCATCAATATCATATCTACAATTTTTGTTACTAATAAATTGTCATTTCACTTGCAGGACAATAGTGTAAATATCTATAATGTAGAATTTTGCACAGTGTTACAACTTATTTTTTGTCTAGGATTTCATAGTAAGGTTACGACCAATTTGAAGTGCATTATTTTAAGAATATTAGAAGACTTTTGCGACACCGATGTTATTTTTTTTTTTGTTGGCCTCTGAGTGTTCCCAAAGGTCAAACAACAAATTAGTTGTTGATGTCAAACATGTAAATGATAGGTACACAATACAAGACCATATGCTACACTACTAGTCAAGCTATGAAATGAAGTTAAACTAGAGTGATGTAATCCATTGATAACATAAGTCATATGCTACATTGAGTATGATCAAGTTGAGAATGTTGGTATTGATAATTCTATATGTGGCTGCACAATTAGAACTACACATGGTCTACCTTGTGCATGTGAACTTGCTAGGTACAATATGATGTATCACTCAATTCCTTTGCATACAGTTTATGTTCACTAGAAGAGGTTAAACTTTGGAGACCAACAAAAAAACAACGAAGGGTCTAAGTTATCGCTGCAACCTTATATAGATGTTTTGCTAAAGCAATATCATGAACTTGATTATGTTGGAAAAATTACTCTCTAGGATAAATTGCGTGAACTAACATTTCCTAATATAACTTCAATGTATCCACCTCCTAAAAAGGGAAGAACAAAAGGTGCTTCAAAAGGTCAAAAGTCAAAGAGAGACAAATCAACTAAACATGATCATTCATTTTGGGATCATGTTAATACACTATTTTCTACCCAAGATAGCATATCAGCTCACCCTTCATCTCAGAAATTAGTCCATGGTTCTAAATGAAGCAAGGTTCTGCCATATATGGATCAGTTTTTGATTGAGTTTCATCCATTTATTGAACACATTATTGATGTGAAAGTATATGGGAATTGTGGTTATCGCGTAGTTGCAACTCAACTTGGCATGGGTGAGGAATCATGGTCTCTAGTTCGTCAAGATTTAATTAAAGAGCTTCAACAATAGAGGGGTGATTATGTCAAACTCTTTGGTAGCAATGACTGAGTGGATAAATTGTGGCAATCTTTGTATGTTAACACGCATGCTTCTATCGATAAATGGATGACCATACTGGATATAGGTCATGTAATTGCCTCAAAATATAAAGTGTTCCTAGTTTCTTTATACTTATAATAAAACATAACGTTTTTCCTCTTAGAGGTCAACCATATTTTCTAAGTCAAGTCATCAACTTAGTACTATTGGGTTGGTACATAATAATCACTTTGTACAAGTACAATATGATGCATTTTTATTAAAAATCATATCTTTAATTTAATTTAAATTATTGACTTGTTTAATTTTAACTTATAGGTAATTTTGAAGGTTGGGTCTGCATTACCTCCCATTGATTTGCAATGGTCGAGATATTGCAAAGCTGAATCTTGTTCTTGGAAAACTCCATATGTTAGCCACATGCAACATTTGATGAGGCATAATGAGGTTCTACAACTAATTGGCACATATCAGAATTTTTGTAGTGGAGAAGTAATTGGAAATCCAACAATTAGAATAATTGACAGGAGCAAACCAATAATTTGTTTTTTTTTTTTGGTTTAGAGATCAACATGCGAGAGAATAGTAATGACTTATACTAGAATGCATTTTGGCAAAATGGATTGAATATGCTCTTTGTAAATCAATTAAGTCATAGATACAACTAGATTGACATACGATTCTTACTTTGGTACCAACTAGAATGTGACTCAAATCATTGTAGCAAAAGATGCTAATCTACACAAATATATTGAGAGTGAAAACTCAAAAATTGAAAATCTAAACAATATTGCAAATGAAAAGAACAAGAATAATTGTAGCACATCTTATAGATAGAAAATGAAAGAAAGTAGTACATTTTTCATCAACTCAGTTGATGAAAGGTCCATTATCTTGGGACCATAAAACAAAAGAATTCTTGTCCCAAAAAAAAATACATTGATAGGAAACAATTGTTGGCATAAATAAGTTAAGCCCTATTCACACCAACATGCATAAGCCCACATTTAAATCGACTAGCTTAGCTAGTAATTCAGCCAGTAATTCATAAACTGTACTTTTGCAAACACATTATATATTACAAAAACATCTACTTTAGTTTAATCTATATCAACAGATATTTGTTATCATATTTCAACTTTTGAAAAATAGTACACCAAAAAACTCCATGACAAAACACTATATCATATAAGACCTTCCATCCTTTTGGTTCCATCATTTAACAATGTAGTTTTTCATAGCAGAAAAACAGAGACAAATAGAATACGAGAGAGATTCATATTAGGACAAAAAAAGTCTAAACAATTAACACAAAATTCATTGCTAAAATAAAACAAATCATGATGTGTTATGTGATATCTTTAACGCCTTCTCTTCCTTTGATATCTAAGTTCCTCCTCGCTCCCAATGTGTGCTATGTTCAATGCCTAACTAGTCAAATCCCAATTTTTAGTGCTTTCTGCTGCCAATCCCCTATCCATTATTGTTTGCAAAATTTCAAAAATCCTTATGCAACTCTCCTACAAATAACAATTAAGTCAGAAATACTCAGAGCAATCTAAAATGGATATAAAAAGTTATTTAATGTAAATGATTTACCACCACAAGATAAGGGTCACTAGTACTAGATTGAGGAATCGTAATATGCTGTGTGTGGGGCACCCTAGGAGGTTTTCCCTCCGTTGGTGGAATCATAATTGGGTGTGAAATTTGATGGAACCATTTCATGTATCCATCAACGCAATCTGCTTGTGTCACCTACGGACTTCAGTGACAACATTCACTACATAATCTACATAGTGTAACCATCTATCATCAATCTCCTTAGGACAAATCATCGCGTTGGTAATCTCATGTGGCGATCTCGGGATGCAGTGAACATGTCCATATTAGTGTAAGACCCTTTTAGGTAAGTGCACTTGCATGTAGCGACCCCACCTAAGCCAACCCGAATACAACGCTATGTCTTCAAATGGTTGATAAACTCTATGATCATCATAAGACATCCAACATACATCACCCACGGTGATTGCATCCAAGTCCCTCCTAAAAGGAAACACATCACCTACACACCTCTTAATTGTCCAACAACTGGCACGAGGATCCTGGTTAGTGTATTTTGTACACATATGATGGGAGCCAATCTGAGGGAAGTGTTCAAAAATCCATGCTTGTAGCAACATTAATGACTCGCAATTTAGTTTTAAAAAGTCCAAAGCAATACACAATTTTTACATTATACACAACACCAAATTAAAGTTCTTCACCTAGGGTCATGTAGGCACCTATTTGCTTAGTGTTATGGACACATGCATCTCCTAGGTGCTCATACAAGAATGTCAAAGTAGCTACACCCCATGCATAATCACCACAGCCTAAGAGGTCACGGAATAGGTCTAAGAATGCTTTGTCCATGTACGACTCACTTTTGTCTGTAAAAATTGTACAACCAACCAAGTGCAAAAGAAAAGCCCTCGCAACAAATTCCCAACGCTTCTCCTGACACCTCACAACATAAACATCTTGTAACCAACTCATGCAAACATAAGCACCTCTTGTAGCCTCTATCTCACGCAATGCATCTTGTGTGAGACTCCCAACAAATCCTCTAGGTACATGCATGCAATGTTTGTATCCATGACTGGCTGACTAAAAAACACACCTTTGATTAGCATGTGCAATAAGCGGTACATGTCATCAAAAGTAATTGTAATCTCTCCTATTGGCAAGTGGAAGGAGTTTGTCTCTTGTTGCCACCACTCACAAATGTAGACATGAGACCACTATCCACCGTATGGAAGCTAGAAGTGGTGCCAAGCCAGAATTATGTACCACTTCCCTATTTGCTCATGCTCGATGGCTAATTGTTTTAGTTTTCGTCCATGATTGATGACCTTAAGCGCGCCATAATCCTATAACCAAATAAATTTTGTGATTTGATTGTTATAGCAATTTATTAAACAATAAATTTAAAAAATAATCTAAGATGATTAATTACCTTGCCACTCCATAAGGGGAAGCAACATGATATGAAAAAAGCTTAAGGACTGACAAATCCTTAAGGCCTCCTGGAAATGACACTGCTACCTGAGGGTCCATAGAAGCATCTACGAGGACCTTCTGAGGCTCCTTGTCATCATCAATTGCAAGTACTTGAGCATTCGCATGTTGTGTACGTGAAAATGTTGTCAATAGTTGTCGCTTTCGTGCAACACTACCTCTTCTTGTATGTTCCATAACTGCATAAATATATAATGTTATAATTTAAATAGAAAAAACTAAGAGAATAAAAAACTAAGCCTTTTTTGTCTCATGTGCGAACTAGAAATACTATTGAACATTTTATGAGATAAAAACAATGACAATAGTCAATACCATTAGAATTTAACTGTTGAACATTATAAAGTTGTTATGTAAAACAGTTTTTAAAATCAAAACCTGAGAAGAGAAACAAACAGGACCTTAGTTTCTAAAACTTTATTTCCTTATCTATTGTTATATTCACTAGTGATTATGTCCTCTAAACACTGATTGCAAAGGTGCAAATTCTATTTTTTCTTATAAGGAATAAAGAAGATTAAAGTAAACAAAAGTAAAAACAAATACATTGAAATAGAAAGGGAATTAAAGTAAACCCATCAAACCATAGGTGTGCTAATAAATTTCTGGCTGAAACAATAAAAAGCATTTTCTCTACAGACTCAAACAACTAGTTTTGGCTTCACTCAACAAATAAAAATTTCCAAAAAAAAAAACATAAAACTTTAGAAAGGAAACAATCCATAGAAAGCCAGAATAGCCATTCTAATGTGAGCAACTAGTGAAGTAAACAATGATACTGGCCTCCGTAAGAAAGAAGATGTTGTATGTTTTTGTAATACCACTTGTTATATGTGCTATAAGTAACTTTTCAACATATTGCATGTGCTCTATGTTGTATTTGGTATAATTGAATTTTGAATGCTATATGAATTAGAACAATAAATCCCATAAGAAACAATAAATTCATGAATTTTCCTTCATCTATGCTATGAAATTTAATAATTTATTCGTTTGTGGTGTCCAACATGGCATAGAATTCAATTTCAAGTTCCTAACATGTGGAAAATTATGTTTGGTCACATACCAGTCCTTGTAGATGAGAGGAATCGAAGAACAAGGTGAACGGAACTACAGAACCATGTTTCCAAAAAAATGCATGCGGAGGAAGAAAGGGTTGAGGACGACCTGTGATGGGGAATGTCGTTTACATGGTGGGGTTGCAAAAGATGGAGACAAGCACGACATTGTGAGAGAAGCACGACATGCAAGACAAGAGGGAGCTTGTGTGCGAAGGAAGCAGGGGTTTATGGAAGAACAAAAACAACAATTCAATGAAAGGAAGAGGTGTAAAACATTTTTAAAGGAATAACACAATTGTGGGGTGTGTGTAGAAACATGGTTAAAAGGATATAATTGGGAATAAAAAATTTAAAGAGAAGGTGGGTGTACTTAGCAAACAGGAGATGTATTTCGCAAGAGCCATATTTCACCTACTTATTGCCGATATTTGGGTTTCCTAGTTCCTTCTCACTTTTTACTTTTTACTTTGCATGCAAGCCCTAGTTATTCTTTTTCTTATTTTAGTTGATTATTAGGGGTTGTTATTAGCACCCCTCACCTTTACTATTTAAACTCCTCACTCCTACGAAATTACCCTCTACCCCCTCCCTTTCCCTTAAACCCCCTTCTATGAAGAACCCCTCACCCCCAAATTTCCTTTTTTCCTTCAAACTCTCTTCCTATCCCAAGCTCTCCCTCTTTTCCCTAAGTTCTTCCTTGCCTTTAAGCTCTCTTTCCCAGTCCCCCCACCTCTTAGATCATATTTGAAAAAAGATTATAATCTCCCATTTTAACTGTTTTGATGATAAAAAAAATTGTTTGCAAAATAATCCAGATGTTTGGGAACATAGTTGAAATTTAGAAAAAAGCTTTTTTTGCTCTAAAAAATAAGTTTTTTTTTTCAATATGAAAATTTGTAGCTTATGATTATTTTCTAACAATTTTTTTTCCTTTTCAGTTGTTTTCATACTCTTTTACTATGTAAAAGCTTATTATTTTGTTGCATCCAAACAAAATTAATTATCTTAAAATCATTTTTCAGCAAACTTACCCAAACAAAAATTAATTATGATTATAATCGATTATACATATAATCAATTATTGAAATAATTTAATTTTAGCAGCTATCCCAAACACACCCTTATTCTCCCTCAAGGTTCCCCTCTTTCTTTGTGTTGAGCACTTTCGCCATCGAGCAAAGGTTCGCCTCTTTTTTTTTCGTTCTTAGATTCAACGGAAACTTGTTTCCATTAAGTATCTAGAAATAGTTTTGTTTGGTATTTTTTAAATTAATTGTTTTTATTTAATTTTTTATTAAATTTATATTTTTTTATATAGTATGTCATGCACACAATACATTAGGCACCGTGAACGAGTTGGCTCTAGGGGGGACGAGGTAGGTCCTTCCCATGTTGTTGAACGAATGTCACCCACAACTTTTTCTCGTAGATAGAGAGCTTTGGCAATTGCGTAGGACGGGAAGCTGCCATGCTTAAGGATGACTAACTAATATATTCATCTGAGCCCATTGCTACTACTATGGTGGAGGAGGTACCAAAGTCACAGGGTGATGCGACACAGATGAAGAGGGGGATGGAGTAATGGGGCCCCTTACTAAGGATGTCCTTTGAACCACTTTGTAAATTCTTTTTTTTTTTCTTTCAATTTTAGTTCCTATACTGGAAAGCTGACGTGACATATATTGATGTCAACAATTTAACTTTTTTAATGAGATTTTATGGCGGTAACTAAAAATAGAAGATTTAGAACTTATAAGAACGATTTAAAAAAAAATTTACCAAACGAAAAATGAAAAAACATTAAATTACAAAAACCAAAAACTTAATTTAAACAATAAAAAAAAACTAATTTTGCAAGGTGACCCTGCGACTACAAAGTAATTTTAGCAGTGGCAGATCCAGGACCAGAGTCAATGGAGGCAAATTATTTTAAAAAAATTAATAATATTTATTATCATATATGAAAATAAAATATAAAATAGGATAAAATATGTTTTATTCCTCTAAATTTTTTGGAAGTTTGGTTTTTGTCTCTCTAAAAATTTGTCTATTTTTCGTCCCTTAATTTTTAAATGCACCATTTTTTATTCTCAAAGTACTATTTAAATCATTTTGAGGAGCAAAATGGATGCATTTCAAAATTAGGAGGCAAAAAATGGACAAAAAAAATTAAAGAGAGTAAAACTGAATTTCAAAAATTTTAGAGAAACCAAAAACATATTTTACCTCTAAAAAAGAATGAGATGTCCAACTGAATAAGCGTAAAAGGAACAAAACATATGAAAGAAACTAGTCAATAAAAAATAAAAATTGATGACAACTAAAAAATTAAAAGTAGTGGAATCAAATTATAAAATTAGAGAGGGCAAAAATACAACAATAATATATATATAACTTTACGATTTTCCACATAGACTGAATTGTATACAGGTCCGCCATTGAATTTTAGAATAAATTGTAACTCAATTACCTAGGTGGCAACTTAACTCACTTGTGCAAATATTAGTTTTCTGGACCTTCCACCAAAGGAATTAACCCAAGAAAAAGAAAAAGGCAAAGCTCAATTTCTGATGGCAACTGAACCGAAATGAAAACATGGCGTTTGCAGTTAGGGCTTTATGGGCACTGAGAAAGACTTGCAGAGGAAGAAGCCCTCACTTCTTCCCAAACCCTCACCGTTACTGTTTCAGCAAACATGCACTTTCAAATTCAAATCCACTTCTCCTTAAATTGCTTCAGGTCCCCAATTCACGCATCAAAACGACGCTGGATCAGGAAATGGCTTCCCTTCAAAGCTCGCAACCTTCTTGGGACTTCCTTGTTACCTCTCTCTCCCCGTCTTCTTCCGACAAAGCTCGATTGGTACTACTAATACTAATCTTCTCTCTCTGTTTTCCATTTCATCGTTTTTTTTTAATTGCATTGATTTTTGTTTGATATGAAGAAAAATCAACCACATACGATTAACATTGTAAATAGAGTAAATTCCACATACTTTTCCTGAGGTTTGCTCTTATTACACCTAGTACCTTTCTATTTTTTTACATTACTTTGAGTATTCCTAAGGGGAGATAAGTGTAATATTTTTTAAACTTGAGAGGGGGTCAGTGTAATGATTTATAACTGTGAGGGGGGTCGGTATAACGAAAGTCCAAAAATTAGAAGGTTTTTTGTAGGGTTCAAAAATGGAAAGGTGCCGGGTATAATAAAAGCAAATCTCAAGGATGTCCGTGTAATTTACTCTTGTAAATACCAATAATCAGTTGAAGAATTTTTCTTTTATTGTTATTAGTTGCATTCCACAAGACACATGTTTGTTTTTTTATAATTAAAATTTATGATAAATAAACATCTCTAAATATATCATACTTTGGGTTTACAATGAATAATTGAAATTGTTAAATAAGATTATTTTTATTGATAAAAAAAAATCATCTAAAAAAAAAAATAGAAGATTGAAAGTGACAAGTGATTAAGAAAATAAGTATAAATAGATAAAGATAAAAAAAGATAGTAGTTTGAGAGAAATGAGAGATTTTTTTGGCTAGTTGTGAGACTGAAATGCACATTTAAAGTAGAGAAGAGAGAGGATATTGAGAATTTCTAATTGAGAGTCTCTATTTCCAAATCGTGTATTCTAATTTATAATATAGAAGTAAATAACCCACCGATTACAAAATGACAAATTGATAGTTTAAGAAATTTTGAGATGAATTTTATGTAAGCATTAGTTAACATATAATTTGCTAAAAGTTCCTTCTAATAGCAAGTCCGATAGGAATTTGTAAATGTATTCTCACTTGGTTTTTAAAAGGAGTTTTTAAAAGGAGTATTTAACAAGTTATAACTACGTTTTGTTTTAAAGTACTCAAAGTATAGCTGGTTAAAATACTTCTCTTTTAAAAAAGTGGGTATACATTAGCAATTCTTGCATGTGCGTGTGTCTGTAATGTGGTTTCAGTTTCTCAATTATGTGACCAATTATGCTTGGTGGATTGACTATACAGACTGTGATGATCAATATTCTCACTTATAGGAGATACAAGGTTGGCTTGGTGGTTGAAGGGAGAAGGGGGAGGGAGAGGTCGTGGGTTCAAATCCCTCTCACTAACAAAAACTAACAAACTAACAACTAACATTTGCCGATCCAAAAAATATATATATATATTCTCACTTATCTTATTATTGAATGGTCAGGTATTGGAATGGATTTTGGAGAAGATGCTGAAAGAAAATGAGAAAGATTGTGATCTCTTCTCTGAACTCATCTTTCTATGTGGAAAAGTGAAGGATGTGATGCTAGGAATGCGCGTGTTTAGTTCTATGGAGGCTACTGGAGTTAAACCCACTTCCCTGGTTTTCAATTCCCTTTTAAGTGTTTGTTTGTCTTCCCATGATGTTGTTACAGCAGTTAGTTTATTTGAGATCATGCAGAGTTCAGAGAGCTACAAACCTGATTTTCACACTTATAATATCTTTATTTCAGCATTTTCCAAGTCAGGGAATGTTGATGCCATGTTAGCTTGGTACTCGGCGAAGAAGGCTGCTGGACTTGGACCTGATCTTCAAATGTTTGAATCCCTTATATCAGGCTGTGTTAATTCTAGAAAGTTTGAGGTTGCTGATAGAATTTTTGAAGAAATGATGATTTCTGGAATTGTACCTAGTGCATCCATACTGGAAAGTATGCTTAATGGGATTTGCAAGCAAAAGAGATTGGGTCGAGCGAAGGAGTTTTTCAAGTTCGTGGTAGATTCTGGGTGGGTAATAAATGAGAACATGGTTGATAAGTTAGTAGCATTGTATCATCAACAAGGGAAAGTCGAAGAGATGGAGGAGCTACTTGAAACTATGACAAAGCCCTGTGTAATTACTACCGGTGTTCTTGCACGAATTCATTGTGGGATTGTGAAGATGTATGCCATGTTAGATAGATTGGATGATGTAGAGTTTGCTGTGGGTAGAATGCTTAAACAAGGGTTGTCATTCACTAGTGCAGATGATGTTGAAAAGGTCATCTGCTCATACTTTAGAAGGGAAGCTTATGATAGGCTAGACATATTCTTGGAATGTTTAAAGAGTTGCTATGTGCTTAATAAATCAACTTATGATTTGTTGATATCTGGCTATAAAAGAGCACACTTGCCTGATAAAGTAGATAGGGTGATGGAAGAAATGAAATCAGCAGGATTAATTTAATGTTTGGTGTGATGATTATAGATAAGCTCCATTCAGCTCCATGACATTTACACCAAGCAGCAACCTAGTGTTGTTAGCAGCCAGTGAATATACCATCAAATGAATTTTAAAAGTTCACAATGTCAGTTTACCACCTCTCCCTCTATATCAAGCTAACAATGGGATTGAGGAAGGGTTATTTTGTCAAATTAAGGCTTCTGTATAATTGACACAGGCCATGCAATTTTGACCATCAGTGTGACTTCAACAACCTCTTGTATTTTTATTTTTTTTCATTTTGTATTTTTTGGGGGTATTGATTTCACATTTCTGTGGCAAAACTGAAGTAATGATGGAGAGAAATTCTATATTTATTGTATAACAAAAACCATGTAGTAGGATGTTTGATACATCATTCATTGTCCTTCGATTTCATTAGCATTATCATCTCATCGTAGGAAACTAGAGATGCTTATTCTCGACATTGTATTTTCTACAAGTGATCCTTATGCAACTTTATACTCAGATGGGATGCTACAAAGTAAGGATATCCAAGGTCCAAGTTTTCTGATCCTCAACTATAACTGATCAAACAAATTTATAAGATAGTCAAATAAACCATAAGTTAACTAAAATGACTAGTCAGGTAAGATCTTGAGATTTGAGAGAATTGTCTTGGATGATGTTAAGCCTCCATCATTATTCTGTTTGTATGCATTTAACATCATGTCTAGTCTTGTGGCATTCTTCACCCAAAAAAGATCTCATTCCATTTTAATTGCTGATTTTATTCCCTATACAATTTTAATTTATCTAGGACCGCAAACAAAAACAAGGACAATTATATTTCTGCTCTCTCTAACAAGTGTCAGCATTTAGTGTCTATCATGCTTCGAAGGATACTTAAAAAAAAAAATTGAAATATAACATGTACTGTTATTGTCCATTAAAGTAATGCATGACTGCTCTCGTATATTACTCGTTTATCTCTCAATTGCAACCTTTTGACATAATGATCATCAGAAAAAGTCCTGCTACTAAACCATTGTTATTATTACATTGAGAAATAAGTAAAATAAATATTCCGGGCATTTCCGTTAGACCTGTTTTTTGTTTAATTTGTTTCTACATTTCTAGATAGTTAGTTAACTACTAGTTGCTGTATTTCCTGCTGTAAAATCCACTCAAGACAAGGTGTAGTAAAACACGACACCTTAACAAGAAGTGTATCTTCATATACATGAGCTGACTCTGACGGTCTTACCACAAAATTCACAATTTATTGTAATAAATAGATGGTGTCTTAGAGAGTCTGATTTCTCAAACCGATTGTTGAAAGTTAAAAGTATGATACCAACCAATATATCTTATAATATGGGTAAGGAAGGAAATTTTACTTTATATGTGCGAGGATAAGGCTTTGTTGTTGTTGTTGTTGTTGTTGTGCAAGGATACCTAGTCCCAAACTAAGAAAATTTTACTCCTCGTAAAGTTTTCCGTTTCCTTTCCAATACAGATGCAGCATTTTTTGTGCGAGGATAAGGCTTGACAGGTTTTGGTGCTTGTTTGAGAAATGATTCGGGTCAGTTTATGTTAGCTACTGCCATTCTTCATTCCTTACTTTGGCTTAACCAACAAAACATATTTTCTGTTATTATTGAGACAGATTGCAAGCAGATTTGCCATGAAGAGGAAAATTTTTCAGAATGTGGGATGATACTAAACTAGATCAGAGAGATATTGAGAATCTATCCTACTTATTCTATTCAATTTGTAAGAAGGCAAGCCAATTTGTGGCTCACATTTTGGCTAGAAACTCTAAATTCTATGCTGATGATCATATCTTTCATGTAATTCCTGATTGTATTCACAATATTATTGTGATGGAAAGAAACTGATTCTGATGCTGTAAAAAAAAAGCAACGAGAGTAAATTTACACCATTAGAGGTAACTTAGGAGACGATTTTTAAAATATTCTTTTAAGGTTTTGACAGCTTGAAAGACCTTAAAAGGATATTTTTTTAACAAAATTTAGAAACACTTTTATAGTATTTTTGGTGCTATTGTTCAATTAAAATTAGAGTTTTACCTTAATTATTGTTGACCTTTAGTACAAATCTTTATTGCGAAAATTATTGAGGTGAAATTTTAATTCTGATTAAAGAATAATAACAAAATTACTTAAAGAACTACATCTAAATTTTGTCAAAAATAAATAAATACCTTTTTAAAATCAATCTTTCTCAAACTTACACCCAACCGAAAAAAGCAGTCCTAATTTTATTTTTGTGTGCATAAGGATATTTTCCAACTGACAATTAGAGAATAAAATGAATTTTACCTCTCCTAACAAACATGAAGTGAAATATAAACACAGCTAGTAATAGATATTGGTAAAATTAGAATATAGACAAATGACTAAAGACTAGAAAGCAATAAGCAAACGCAGCTTTCAATTTATTCAATGGAAAAAGGTGTCAACTTGTATTCAAGATGAAAATCATTAATCATATCATGTGCAAGCAATTTCATCACTTTCAGAAACTCAATTCTGAAAGTCTAGAGGGTGTTTTTCAAGCAATCTAAACTAGTCACTTGTTTTCCAACATGAACTTCCAACAGCTGGCAACTCCGCGAGTAAATTGAGATTTTGAAAGCACACTATATTACTTCAAAGGTAGAAATGATTTCAACCATTGTTTCCATGGAGCATCCTGTTGTTGCTCAACCCAAGACAAGAAACAGCTATCCAACAAGCAGAAGAAGTTGACATAAAGGAGTTGATACCTCACAGGTATAAACCGAAAATTCGCAACCTGAACAATTGGCCATATGCCCCCTTCTAAAACAAAGGCTGGGAGAAAATCTCTCTTCACATCTTCTTTTACTTGAGAAACACTCTTTCCAGTAGAAAAACCCATGTAAGTAAAAAACACAAGTAAATCAAATGGTCCAAAGATAAACCCATCAACGGCAACTTTAGTGGCAACAAAGCGGAAGGAATTCGGTTTAAGCATAAGTTTCAATCTTATAACCCGATCCAAACCTTCATACCTGCAATAATTAATGCAAAAGAACAAGGAAAATTGATAAGTTGAATACAGAATAGATAGCATTTGCTAATGCCCCTCCCCATAAGAAAAAAAAACTACTAGCAGATACAAAAGCACACGTGTACAAGTCTTTCCTTTTCTGATTCACCACTGTTAAGGCACCGTTTGGTTTGAGAAAGTATTTTGTTTTTAATTTCTATTTTTACTTTTAACTACAAAAATATAACATTGTTTTCATTTTGTTTACTGTTTTCAAAAGTTTAAGGAGTCGTTTGGTTTGAGAAGATATTTTTCTGTTCTTACTTTTAATTACAAAAATGTCACCTCATTTTCACATTATTTCTCGTTTTAGATAGAAGACGGTGAAAATAGAAAATGAAAACAGAAAACAATAAAATGTTTTCTTTTCCCTACACATACTTTTATAAGCAGAAAATAAAGTGAAAACAAGGTGACATTTTTACAAGTAAAAGTGAAAACAAAAAACATTTTCTCAAACCAAATTGTCCCTAGATGACACAGAACAGCTAGAAATATGATCAAAGTAGATTTTATAAGACTAAGGAATGCTTCCCCCCTTAAAGATTCAATCCCTTAGCTGATGAGATGGCCATACCACTACAACACGCTACTGATCAGTCACCAAATGCTACACATACAAAGTTTGAATCCTTTCTCTTTAGTCGGTTGGATATCTCATGCATCCAGAGCCCAAAATAAAGCTCTTGGCCCTGAGAAGATGAGAGGGCAATACCACTTTATTCCTAATTCATCAGGAAATAAGTTGCTACAGACCCATTATTCCATCAATATTTAAAGTTTCATCTTAATTACATGGTTAGAATCTGTATGGTAAAAGAAAAATGATTGCAAGTCAATAAGAAGGGTCGAAGTCGTTTAAATTGATTTGCAACATTGGTAATTTACCATTGAAACTAAGTAATCTGTTTCTCCACTAGCAGTTATTGTATACTCATGGAAACAACTAACTATCGTCATCTGACATGGCAGTCAGCCACAACTGTAGCATCCAAATGCTATCTCACGTGAACTATATAACTTTTACTAATGAGACAACAAAAATATAATAATGACAATAGTTTGTTGGATAAAAATATGTATTTAATATTAAAAAGAACAAAATTGACAACTGGATTTTTTAAGCAACTAAAAGAAAAAGAACTTTCAAATCTGTCCAGGAAACTAATGCTGATTCAGGATCTGAGAATCAGCAGAGAAATCCTCGCACAATAACAGCGTCAATAAACAACAGGGCAATAAAAATTGTAAAAAGGTCAAGCTTTTTACCAGTAGTGGCCGACAGGACCAACAAATCCTAACCCAAACAAGCTGGTCGTAGACACCCGTTTCCAGTTGATCTTGAATTCTTTATTGTCATCCTGAGAGAAATTGCCATTAAACAAGAGAAATAAGCTAATTAGATGGGCATGTGTACTAAGAATAAAGTGTCACTTCATATACTACGTGAACTAAACTGTTTAAAGTTACAACCAAAATATGTGTTTGTAACTTGGTATTACATTTACCAAAGTCAGAAAGAAAGAGCCAAGTTACAACATATGGTTTCCCCACAATATTTCAAATATCAAACTCTAAAATGCATGTCCTTTTCAAATTCACCCTAACCAGAAAACAGGGACCATGACAAGGATTTTCCCTGGCTCACTATTTTGGATGAAGTAAAATTTTCCATCTGTAGTCACCAAGGCAACCAGAAAAAAATCAAGCAGAATTGACATAATTTCCATTTCCCTATCCCTCTTTCTATGGTTCAAGTACAAAACTAAAGATATGTTTTGAATGTGATGGATGGAAACTAATGCAATGACAAGAAATGGCACAACAAATTGTATAAAATGTGTGTTCGGGAGTTATCCAAAAGGAATGGAATGGCAATGGAAAGACTCCAAGAACCTCCTCTTGCCATTCATAACCCCAAATTTTTGTCCCTTGAAATTAGGGAGTCAAGGAGAGAACGCCACGTCTTTTGGCAAGTGTTCCCTCCTTTCCTTCATTAAAAAACCAAACCAGCAATTGGCACGTATCTTTCCATTCCATTATTACTCATTCGCAAAAGTTTCCAATTGCAGTCCGCAATCACAATTGTGGCCACCTTTACATGCAATTTTCCTTAATATCGGTAATCACAACGCAAACTCGACCACAACCTCGATTTAAAACCAACCTCCCATTCTCTTTACTCTCTCAAAAACACCCACCCTAAGCATGCAATTCATTCAATTTACATGCCACACAAAATCTCATTCCGAAAAACCACCAACACCCACATAACAGGCACTTCAAAGCAATGAACACCAACACAAAACCCACAAAACCAACACACCCATTTGCCTAAAATAGAGAAGAAGATCACATACTAAAGGGAAAATCCTTCCACAAAACAACTAAGAATCCCTTCGTTCCCTCATTCATTCATTCATTCCACCTTCAATTGTCACACACATACTCACACAATCTCAAACCCTTCTAATCATTTTGACCACAAGGCCACACTCCAAACCATGATCATTCCCCCAAAACCATGCAAAAGACACACACACACACACACACACACACCCATTTTCCCAAAAACAAAATCTTTGAAGGAAACAACACAATACAATACAAATTACAAGAATACCTCATCCAAAGCGACACGAGTCTTGGCAGTGTAGTGAGTAACTGCCTGAGCAGCTATGTCACCAGCACCCCAAATCAAGCCAGAGCTGATGACCTGTGTCTTAACAGGGTGAACCGCCAAGCAATTCTGGTACCATTTCCACAACTTGAGCATATCCAAACAACAACGCTTTTCACAACAACAACCAATATTTATTGATCATGGAAATTATCGTAACCCCCTTTTTCCTTATTTGGGGATTTATTCAAATGGGTCTCGCATTAGAGGATAAAGGATGAATCTTTCTGTCGGTGGAAGAAGAATGGTGACACTTCTTCTGTTTCTATGGGTTTTCGTTTCGCTCTAATAACATTGAATTGTGTTCGTTGAGGAATGAAAGGAACACGAGAAAGGAACGCACTGTGGTCAGTGACGATGAAGATGTAAGAATGAGGAATTAGGAGGTTCGGTTTGACATTTCTAGAATTGCCAGTGGTATTATGGGAAATGCATTGGAAGGGGAGGGGTAAAACTGTACTTTGGCTACTCTTTCTGGGCTTGGGCTCTGTGGCTGCGTTTCAATTGCACCAACTCTTTTTTTTTTTTTTTTTTAATTGTACTATTTCTTTATTTAATTCCTATTTCAAAATTAATTGTGTTTACTTTTACAATAGGCGGCAACTTGGAAATGCTAGCAACACACTCTCTATCACACTCTTTTGAACACACTCTTTATGATTGATTAAAATTTATTAAAAATCACAAATTTTTATGGGTCTCACTTGTTATTTAATTACTCTCTCTCCTGAATTTGTAGTTTTCAGGAATGTGATAATTAAGGTCCACTAAGTCTCATTTATAAAGGAAGCCGTGAACTTTTTGCTAAATAAAGGGGTCCTGTAAAGAGAGAAGAATCACTCAACCTAAAGAGGAGGTCACCACCAAAGTGAGAAGGGGGATCATGTAATGGGGAGGGTTTCTCACTTTTGCCTAGAAAACTTGTAATCTTATTTTAGATAAAGAGTATTTTTTTAGATGTTCTATGGACATAAGAAAGAGGTGTTGAGGCATATAATATTGTGTTTCACTATTTTTATCGTGTTGTTATTTTGTGTATCAACTTTGTTGTGTGTGAAAAGGGGTTTTCCCATCAAAATATTAATTATAATTAACTAACCAAGATAAAGACTTAGGGGTAAAATAGTTATTTTACATCAAAATTCCATTAAAAAATTGTAGCATTTTTGTAATAGAATCAAGTCAAAAGACCTTGTAAATCTCTTGAAATTAATTTTTAAAGTAAAAAAAATGTGATATTAGAAAATAAACTATTTTAATAATTTTAAAAATTCAAAAATAAATAATTATGGACCTATTATAGAAAATTCACTTTAAAATATTAATTAATTAACCAATATTTATTAAGAGATTTTCAAGTGGAACCTTAATTGAAATTATCATAAAACTTTACAATATGTGTATTAGTATAACATCAATTAAATCACACAACCTAAAAGATTTATGGAAAACTTTAAGAATGGTAAACAATACTTTACATACCATAATTAAATAATGGCTTAGGTCCTTGATAAATTAGTGATTTTTGTTTTGTGTCCTTATTAAATTTTTTCGTTGTCTTGAGTATTCGATATATTAAAAGTTTTCTTTTGAGTTCCTGCCGTCAATTAAATGATGATGTGTCAGTTAAAAAATTTAAAATGCAATTTCTGACTGTTCAAAAACCGTCATTATTTATTTCAAAATTTAAATTACATTTTCTAATGGTTAAAAACCGTCAGAATCAATTAAAATAAAAAAAATAAAAGCAAATTACAGCAACACCTCTTGAGGTTTCATATAATTACATAAGCACCCCTAGCTTTTTTAACCATTACTTTTGCCTCCCTTATAAGGAGTGTTAGTGTAAGGTTTGAGGGGTGTTAATGTAATGTTTTCAGACATATAAGAAGGTGTTGGTGTAATGTTTTCAAACTTAAAGGGGAGTTAGTGTAGGAAAATAAAAAAGAGTGGATTTATGTGTAATTTGATAAAATCTAAGGAGGTGTTGCTGTAATTTGCTCAAAAAATAATGAAAGCAAAAATAAATAAATAAAATAAAAACAACATCATCACACCACTCACTTAAACCTAATTTTGACCTAACACAACAACATCCAACGCTGCAACACCTTATTCTTCCCTAACACAACCACCACCAAACCTCTGCCCCATAACCACCACCACCACCTGACCCAACCTCCACCACTCAGCCACCGTCATATCCAACAATTCCCAAATCTACCACCCAACACCAAACCACAACCCCACCTTCACCGTCGCGGTTCTCCGTGCTTTCTCTTCTCTCTCAACCTTGCCCTCCCTCAAATCCCCTCACTTCATCTCTTCCTCAACCTCAAGCCCAAGACCCAACATCAATGATGGGGGAGGTATGAGCCCATTGACGCGATGATGGCATGGTGGACATGCGATAGAGCCCATCGTGGACTAGAGCATGGGTGTCAAGGTCTTCGAGGAGTTCGAGGATGTGGAGCCCAGTGTCCGGGGGATCTTTGAGGAGAACGAAGCGGTGAAGGGGGACACTCATCAAAGAGTTGATATGGGTTTCAGATCTAAGTTGTTGTTGATATGAGTTTCAAATCTGGGTTTTTTGTTCGAGTAAGATCTGAGGTTTGTTAGGTTCATAGAGGAGAGGAGAGGGTCGTCGGAGGCAATGGTGGAAGGGGACGCTCATCGGAGGCGGTGGAGTAGGGGGGATGCTCATCGGAGCTTTAATTGGGGCTAGGGTTTTTTTTAATTGGTGAAGGAATAGAGAATTGTGTTTTGGTTGTTGTTGATGTTGGCATTCAAAATTCGAGTTGTGTTGTTGTTGGCTGAGAATTGTTCATATGTGGTTGTTGTTGTGTTCTTTAATTGAACATGAACTTTTGTTGTTGAATATGAATTGAATTGAATTTGTAGTTGTTGTTGTGATTGCAAGAATTGAGTTTATTTTTTACACTTAAAAATCAATTTCTGACAGTTTTTAGTCGTCAGAAAATGAGAGCCTATTAAATAATTATAAACTTAACGGGCGCATCATCACTAAATTGACGGTAGGGATCCAAAAGAAAACTTTTAATATATCGGGGACTTAAGACAATGAAAAAATTTTATAAGGACCCAAAACAAAAATCGCTAATTTATTAGGGACCTAAAAAATATTTAAGCCTTAAATAATTTAAAGATGTTTAAGACCTTGTGGAGTTCCACTTGAAAGTGGTGTGGTTATTGGAACTTATAGTGATATGTTTGTTGTATATTGATGTCGTAAAGTTCAAGTATTGCGTTGATAGATTAATCACCACATAAAGGTCTAAGTTATGATAATTTAGTTGTATTGAAATTATGTACATTATTATTTCCACACATTCATGTGCATGTGTCTTGGTTGAGAAATGAGCACACACTTTGTCTTTGATGATTGTGGCAATGCTAGTGGAAGTTAATGTTAACCTTGAGGATATACTGACGCATAGTAGTTTTAGCTCAATGGTAAATATGTTTGTTACACGAGCAATGTGATATTCATATACTTCCCTATTAGTATCCATGTATTCTTCTTCTTAGTAAGCATAATAGTGGAGCTTAACTTACTGATCAAGCACATATGAAAGGCACCTTATTACACTCATAGGGACAAATCTATGACTTTGTTCACTAGATGACCACATCGTATATTTGTGGTCAACATCTCCTCCTCACTTATGATGTATTTTGATTTTCTCCTTTCCAGTCTTTGTTGTTGGATTTATGACTTATGATTTATGACTTACAATATTCATGGTCTGTAGCACCCTTGGGTGCAATGCAAACCATGAATATTTATCATGATGCATAGGTATTATACAATAATTATCTTGTATTGTTTATTTTACATTTAATTATTATTATGTGTGTCTTATCTCATATCAAAATGTAAAAAAATTACACATATTTTCATAATTAAATTAAATGTTTTTCTTAAAAATGAACTTATTTTGTGATTGGAGTTAGTTAGTCTGATTTGATGTCATGAGACATTACAAAATAAACATTGGAATAATGATGAACACTATAAACATACCTTGAAGACTTCTATAGATTTTGTCATGTGAGTGTTTGAGGCAATATTTTGTCCACTATATATAATAGGTATTTTGTTTATATATACTCCCTTATCTCACATATTTTTCTTCTCCCTTAATTTTCAATAATTTTAATGTTATTCCTAAACAAAAGTACATATGACTAGTTAAAATATATTTTTCTTAAATCAAAAGTCAATTTTTTTACATAATTGGTTTCGTATCTTTTATAGTAGTTATAGATGAGCAAGGTTTGAAAGTTAACCATTCAATACCTTGGATGTTATTTGAATACTAAGGGTAATTAAAATAATTAAAATGATTGGCTACGGAGGATTAGCTTAAGGGTAAAGAATAAACAAATAAACTGCTCCTTTTATAGCCTTACCATGTGAGAAACATTACTTGGGTGTGGATGAACAAAATGTCCAATGACTATAAATCGTCAAATGATTGCATTAAATGCGCACAAAAAATGGTGTAAGTTAAAGCACATGTGAAAGGTGAAATCCAAATTACATGTTTATAAGCAAATAACATGGCACACATACCTTGCTAGCATTCCAAGCTACGGACAATTGTTAGAGATTGATTCTAGGCCCAATTACAATGATACTTTTAGGCCCAAATGTTGGGAAGGTCCAACAACGTGAATGTCAACTTTGGTCAACATCAGGTGTAGGAAAACTAACACCCACATATGTATAATGAACCTTATTGTAGTCAAGGTGAAATTATTCTATCGCTACACCAAAATAGTATATAATTAAGTATGGCAACGAGGCAAGGCAGGAGCGGGTTTAGCCTCCCCACTCCACTCCCCGCCCTGACATCCTAAATCATCCCCGCCCCCGATCCCCACCGGGGCTAAAACATCATACCCACCCCCGCCTCCGTCAGGGGTCTGGTTTCCTTGCCCCACCCCCATCCCCGCCTATTACTGTTCTACAAAAATATGCTTGATTTCTTATACCAAATGCTTTCCTACTTTTCATATATATGACATTATTAGATATCAGATTCTATATGCAAAATATTACACGTCCTGAAATGATTTTAAATGACCTTATATTTTTTTCATGCTAAAAAATAATGGAATAATAGTACATTGTAAGAGAATATTTTGCTTTTTAATTGTGAATCATTCATTTTAAATTTCTTTGTATCATTCATTTTAACCTGATTTTGGAAGAAAATATATTCAAAATTAACTGATGTATAAGAACTTTTCTCATGCATAGAGAATTCAAATAAACAACTACAACACATGCATGTTAATAAAAACAAATCAAATTAACATTTCTTGCCCATACAATTACAGGTCTAAAATAACATATCATTCTTGAAATTAAAAATCAAATATCAGCAAATTTCTCCTAATCATATAATTGAATGTAAACTTCTCTTCCCCACAAAGTATCTAAATACTACAAGAGTTTGTGGAAAAGAAAAATTTTAAAAATGTGTACCTGCTTTTAATGTTATGTTATAATGTCACTTTCACAATTTAAAAAAAATACTGTCACATTTTAATCTCAGAAAGTACTGAGTCAATCCAACAAAACACACACACACACACACACACAAATGTTCTAAGTTCCAAGCACCAACTTTCAATCCTTCAAAATGCATAATAAAAAAGAACATGTTCCAACTTGGAATCCTTAAAAAAAAAAAATAAACAAGTTCCAATCTAGCAAAATATGTAACAGCATCTATTGATCAGTCATCCAAATTGTATTGGGAAGTAATGCCACTCTCCATCATTTCACCTGCACCAGAATAAAATTTTAATGAATAGAAATATACCTTCATCATCTAAACCAATTTCATCCAGTCAACTAGCAAATTCAGATTCAGTAAACTAGCAATTTTAGATTTAGTAAACTAGCAAATCCAGATTCAGAAAATATACCTTCATCATTTGAACCAATTTTATTTAGTCAACTAGCAAATTCAGATTCAGTAAACTATAAATTTCATATTCAATAAACTAGTAAATTCAAATTAAGAAAATATACCTTCATCATCTGAACCAATTTCATTCAGTAAACTAGCAAATCATATTCAGTGACTACTTTAGATTCCACACAGCCTATAAATATCAAACGGAACATAAAATTAGTTGTTAAAATAAAAAATATAACTATTAAATAAGATATTTAAATGAAGCATTTAAAATATTACCAGGCTTTTCAGCACTTTATAACCAACTTCTAGCACACATCAAAGGCTCTAAAGTAGTCCAATGGAGTCGACTACGATGAGGGCTTAATATATGGCCACTAGTGCTAAAAGCAGATTCAGAAGCTATGATAAAGATAGGAATAGCTAATATATCATTCGCAATTGCTTTAAGTGTTGGGTACTTCACACCATTCAGCTTCCACCACCACAAAATATCAAAATCAGATGTTCTGGGTAAAATGTGACGACCCGCCTACGTTACATAACTACTAAAGCTAAGGTTCCTTGATATTTATTTAGTTTAGAAACTCTTTCATTAGTTTACTTATGAAAATATTGCATGAACTTTTTGCACTTCCAAAAGCAATAAATAAAGTTCAAAACTCAAGATACAAATCATGCATTTATAAAACATGACTAAATCAAACTAAAAAGAAGATATATTTTTAAATACAGACAACTCTTGGAGCTTATACATAAGACAAACCTAAGCTGACCATCTCTATACATATAACTATATAGACCAAACAAAGAAAGGAGAGAACGCAACTTCAATCTTGTGCTCGCTCCATCTACCACGCCTCCAAGAGGAAGAGTCCACCTAGAAAGCCATCTGCTCCCCCGAACACGTTGTCCGAGATCATCACAGGCACGGACCACACATGCAAACATTACAAGGGTAAGCTTACTAAACAAAACTATACATATAAGTAGATAAGTGAATTTCCAATTATTAAGGAAAAAGACAAGAAAACTGGATTTTGTATACTTCAAAATACTATACATAATAACTGAAAAAGTTATATAAAACTCAATTCATCAATAAACACTAATAAACAACACCATCATGGCTCAACCATCTCAAATAGTTCATACAACATAGTTATATCACCAATTATTAACATGAATCATCAAATCTCATGGATTACATCAAATCAACAAATGTTATAAATCCTCAGTTAACATCAACAACATAAACCATCACCACTCATCATCATGAGTCATAAACATCATAAGTCACATCTGACATCAACTGTCACAAACCTTAACACAATACAACTACCAGCATCCCTCATCACCAACGATGTACAATATAAACCACTAGACAACCTCAGTCAACAAGACTGACTCTACTCCATGGAGTTTCAACATCATATGAGCGGTCCCCTATAAGCCCCATCCCCTAAGATCTCTCTGACCATTCAGGGAGTCTCTTGGGCTGACCCTACGGAGGAAGTGTGATTTTATCGAATAGAGACAAGTGTGGGTATTGACTTACCTCTGTAAGGATTGCAAAACCTTACATCTATAGGGATTCGCCCACCTGTCTATTCTATTGGCCCATTCCCATTAGCCACCACGAAAACCTCCAGCACTAGGTTGAGAGCCTACCGAGCACCCTTAACTTATGTGCCTACTCATATGCCTGTGCACCAACTGTGCACACCAACGCACCAACTGTGCAAATACGACATTCGGAATATTTCTGTGCACCAATTGTACACCCACCGTATTCCAGCCGCAAAACATATTTGGAGCCCCTTTCAGTCTTAGATACGACACCTCTGTACCCGCCATCTCCAATGGCCGGACTTAAAGGTCCAAATATATCTCAACAATCCACAATCCTCAACCATGAGAACAATCCATCCCCTATACACTAAAAGAGTCACTAAACCTCTTGGGAAGTAGTTCTCAACACTCCAACACGTCATTCGGAGTCAAAACATAGGGGTGGTACTTAGGAAGATATCCCACTAGGCGAGACCCCTGGGTCGCTTTAGTGGGCTGGAGTTCTAGCGTGAAACTCACCCTCCCAAGTATACCATTTTTCTATAAAAAAATATTCCCAAAGGACATAGCTAACTCCTTTGTAACATATAGGGATGGTTCCAACACATAGTTCACATACACATCATCATCATCTTTTCAAAATCATACTCATTAATATTTCATTTCAAATTCTTAAAACATCATAATCTTCTCAATGTTACATTCAACAAATAACAATTACATTTCTTCATGTACATACAATATACTTCAACTTGACATAACCATTTATAATTCAACATATCATTCATCCATTTGTGACAATTAAAAAAAAACTAGAAATCCATTAGAAACCATAGAAATTGAGCTTTCAGCAAGTTTCCTCGCTTAAGCGCCAGACAATTCTCGCTTAAGCTATAATTTCATAAACCAACTTTTCATTCTCAGGTTTTCTCGCTTAAGCCTGGGTAAATCCTCGCTTAAGCGTGGTCTCGCTTAAGCTAGGATTTTCCCTCGCTTAAGCTAGAACTGCTTCCAGCCAAAAAGTTCCCTTGTCACCTGTCTCGCTTAAGCGAGAACCAATATTCGCTTAAGCAAGCCAAGGTTGCAGAACCTCGAAAACATATGTAAAACTCTTCAATGGCTACCAAATCCATTCCAATTCGAATTTTACATTAAGAATAACATATAAACATCATCCCACACTCAAAACATCATTCCAAGCATAGAATATTCAAACAAATCATTCAATCATATTAAAGCTTCCCTTACCTTACAAGCTTTCCCATGCTAGACTCTTTGAAGAAGAAGAAGATGGAACAAGAGATCCTAAGCCCCACTCAAGTGGTTTTCCTCCAATTAACATCACCAACTCACCACACCCATGGAATAAAACCAAAAACATCACTCAAAAGAGAAACTACAACAAAACCCACCATGGGTTGAACAAAGGAAAGAAGGGAGAGAAGGAAAAGGGCTCACCTTCCATTGGAGCTCACCCAAGCTCAAGGGAGGAAGAAGAAGGATCCATCACCCATGAAGAACTCAAGCCTCAAGCTTGAGAAGACTCTATGAGAAGGAGGGATCGGGGAAAGAGGAGAAGAGGAAGGAAGAAGAATGAACAAGATAAAAGAGGGAGCACGTTTAAACATTTGAGATTTGCATGAAATTTTGCTATTAACACCTACGTTTCCTCTAAAAGTACCCCCTTCTCTTTTTTTTTTCCTATATCTCTCGGAACTCACTTAAAAGTCCCAACAACAACCTTACCCTCTATGCCCAACCATACATGAACAATTCTCAACAACACTATAGCACATAACAAAACAATCTATTTATTAATTCTTTTATACATATTATAAATTTAAATTTAATTTCCTCTTACATTATTAATCAAACACTTAAACATACAATTAGAAAAATCACAACGTTACATAAAACCTCCTCCTCTAAATAATGATCCAACTCAGATTTAACATAAGAACTCCTTGCCCTTTTTTTTCCTCAAAATATGCCTATCATACTCAGATAATGAATCACTAGGAACTTGATTACCATCCACTTTTGGAGAGGAATGAGCAGAGAGTCTTTATGCATATTCATTTGATAATCAGAAACCAAATCATAGCATAACTGTCGGGTCATCCTAACTTAAGTAAAAGCTTTATGTTCATACAACTTTTCATAATAGTATTCCAATAATTCCATTTTGTATCTAGGATCCAAAACAGTAGCAACACCCATAATTTCATGAATCACTCCAATATTTATCAAATTTGCTCCATTTTTTCTGCCATTTTTTTGAATCAATTCATTAGGAGATGCAATCCATTGTTGTAGTGCCAACTTGATCTCATAGATATTTGGGAAATACACATTGGCAGTTGGATGCTTACTAGCAGAAAACAATTCAGTCATAGCACTGAGAAGTTCCTGACAGTGATGAGTTTCACGTGTTACACTAAAAGAGGTACTAATTTCATGATTAGTTTAGTTTTAGTGAAGTTTTATATTTCTCTGCACAATAGCAATAATCTGGTAGAGAAAATGCCTTCACGTGCAGCACTGTAAACACAATTTTAGAGGAATAGCTACAAATTTAAATGCCTAAGAAATTGCTACAAATTTCTAGTAGCATAAACGCAATTTTTCTACACAGTAGCAATAATCTGGTAAAGAAATTTTAGATTTAGGAACAGTGTATGTATAGGAAAAGTAAAAATTGTTTTGGAATTAGAAATACTAGAATATATAGAAGAAGAATTACTAAAAAGTTATAGAATGTAAGAAAATATTTTAAATGGTTAATGGACATAATGTAAAGACGGTGCAAGCATGCCTAAAACTAGGCAATTGCCCATCTAATGTAAATAAGCGCTTTTAGAGAAATAAAACAGAGCATTGCTATTAAATCAACTATCAAGTTCTATTAATTCACTTTTGGATAGGGGCAAGACAACACTATGTCTCTAATTAGTAATTACTAGGACTGTGGAGGTCACGTTCTGCTCTAATTAATGTCACGTTGCCTCTAGTTCTTTGTTGACTTCTATCAGTACTTAAAACAAAGTAAAAGCCATTACTCGGGACATCTGTCTAGAAATGACCATTTTCACAATCTGTTCTTAATTAGCAACGAGAATCATTCACGGTTTTCAAACAGTTGAGTTTCGGGATTTAGTGGTAAAAAAAAAAGAATAATTCAAAATCCCCTTACAAAATCTACTTATTAACTTTCCTACTTACCAAATAAAGAAATTATTGAATGTTTTCTAAGTTTCCAATAAATTAAATGTATTTACATAGTGATTAGAGTAGCATTGCCCATCTGATATTCTGATGTAAATAAGCACTTTTTGAGAAATAAAACAGAGCATTGCACTTTTAGAGGCAACATTCGTTGACTTCACTAATACATCTATACAATAGGAATGAGATTTCATTGTGAAAAATAAAATTGATCCTGAGATTGTAGGTTGAGATAATACACCAATGACAAAGTCCCATTTTAGTATACTTATATTTGACTCAGTATCACTTAAAAACCAATGACAAAATCCCATTTCAAATCATGATAAAAAGTAAAACAAAAGCAAAAAATGAGCAAGCAACATATTTTTAAAAGTATTTGCAATTATTGAAAATCAGCCAACCAATTTCCATATATTAATTATTAATTAACCAGTATACTAACCTGAACTCCTTGATAGTGACTATAACACCCTAAAAATCTACACTCGTTGTGTCTGAAATGTGTGAAGTGGTATGATTTCGATTAAGTATCTGTGGAATTATTTTCATTAAATGAAAATAATTAAAATTTGTGTGAATTAGAGTCAAGTATATAATTTTCATTAAATTAATTCTCAGTGTTTGAATAATTAAAGAAATACAATTACTGATGAAAATAAATTTACTGAAGATTTAATTAATTAATTAAATATGCTTTAGAAAAATATTAAATAGAATGAGAGTGAATTAAAAATCCCTTTTCTCGTTGATTAAAGACCCAGATGACCAAATCCCGCAGAGACCCAAAATCCTAAACTGGAAAATACCCTAACCCTAAACCTAGTGGACCCATGTGGGTCCAACACAAAAACAAAACCCTAGCTAAGGACATGGGGGGAAATTTTTAAAACTTTCGCTTTCCTCTCTCTTCCTTTTTAGGGTGTGCAAGAGTGCTTCTCTCTCATTTCACTTTTCTTCTTTCACAAGTTCATTTTATTTTCTCCTCCTTCTCTCTAAAAATTCTGCACCTTCTCTCTAAGATTCAAGCACTTAAATCAAAGTTTCCACCGATTAAATTCGGATATATTGTTGAGAAGAGCAAGGGCTTCCCAACAACACCATTTTTGCTTCTTTTGAGTGAGGAACCAAAGAGGTATGGAGGAGTTTCTATCTTCCCTAAGCTATTCCTTGTTTCTCTTGATTATTTTTGGGTTGTTCATGTGATTGTGAGTCTCTTGACACCATGGATGTCTTAAGAGCACGTGAAATATGTTGAAATATGTTGTTTGCTATTTATACACTGCAACTATTTTCTTCTTTTTTTAAAATACTTTTGTGCATTATTTTGCAATGTAAAAATGTTTTTCAATGTTTTGGCACCTCTGGACTTCATGGTATTTTTTCAGAACTTTCTAAATACTGGAACTATTTCTTTTAAAATTATTTTTATTTACTATTGATTCTGTGAAAGTGAAGATTTTGAATTTTATAAAACTTTTGGGATACTTTTTTGGAAAACTGGGCCATGACTTCGATTTATATGTTACGAGGGTCATCCCTTAATTTTTGTAAAGTCAGAACAAACCGGGAAGCATTTTTAGGAAATTAATGTTGTAAAAATCGAAAAACTGGACAGTAGAGTATTTAAATGTAGAAAATATCTTTTCATGAGAATTTTGCCTTGAGAAAATTTTTTAACACTATTTGGACTATGTGGACTGTTTATGAATTTTGTTAGAATTTTATAAACACTTTTTGTAATTATTTTTATTTTCATATGGAAAACTCTGTTTTGGGGCAATAATGTTTGGGAAATGCAAAAAGGGCATTTTCGGTAGGTATTTGGGACTTAGAAAATACCATGTGCTGTCCCACATGTTGCGTACATTTCCTGTAAAGCTGGAAGGAAAAAAAAAGTTGATTTGATTTTGACCAAAAATGTATAAGTGCACTTTACATAGCCTGTCTAGCAACCATAATTAATTCAAAAATAATATCTATGGGTGGAATTTTTGGGAGAAAATTTATATAATGAAATATATGTGACGTATTATATCTCTGTAAAATCTCACAAAATTATAAGTTAATTTGCTAAGTTAAATATTTTTGGTATATGTGCACAGCTATAGGTATATGCATGAAATTTAATTGTGTGATTGTGTAATTGTGCCTAATGTCATTCGTTGGACTTGCTAATGGATATTTCACCTCAAAAGGGAAATTCCTATTGAAAATGTGTGTGTAATGTTGTTTAATGGATTATGTTAAATTATTGAATTATTGTTTGTTAATGATTATTATGCTATTAACTGTAAATTGGAGATCGGGAGGAGCGTGGTCCTCGGGCAAAGAGTGTTGAAATTTTCTTGTGCATGTGACTTGTTTGCAATGTTTTATGGTTGTGGGGACAAGAATAATTCATTCTTGTATGGGAGCAAGTGAACTCCAAACGTAGTACACTTGTAGATGCTAGAAAATTATTCTAGTAGTTGAGGACATTCACTATGTGTAATAATGAATTAATTATAATTAAAGAGTGGGAACTTAATAATCTTATGAGTTAATAACTAGGAATTTCCTATGCGCACGGAGGACATCGGATAATGGACTTAGAAAGAAATCTAGGACTCTTGCATGGATTTGGACAAAATGACTTAAGTAAGCATAAAATGTGAGAGTGGGTGAGGATTTCAATAAAACAAAGTAAGATAGTTAAGATCATGATGTGGGTCATGATTGGGTAACGTGCAATACGCACATACGTTTGAAAGTTTATAAATTGTGATTGTTCGAATCGTGAGAGCACCGTTGTAAGGTGGTTGATTGTTATAGGTTGCTTGAGATCAAACGGTCATTTGTTTGTTAGTTTAGTGGAGGAGAGGGACTCACTCCATACATTTGTTTTTCCAGATATTGATGGCACAGCAGAGGCCCTCCATGAGGGTATGAGTGGTGACGTTTGAGGGTCACTAGACCCACGATGGGGTACTCGACGAGGATCACTTCGTGGGCCACGTGAGTTTTAGGGTGGTGTCACTCACGCGCCAATTTGTACAGCTGACATACTACAACTTCTTTTTGTGGTTTACTCAGCCTACTCCACCGTATTATCATCATACTGCGCCGATGGAGATCGTGGAGCTTTCTTCAGACACTTCTGAGTCGTCATCCCCATCTTCTTCTGATCCACCATCAGAGGGCCAGTCTCTTCCTCATACTGATCCAGATGCCACACCTTCCGATGACCTTACTCCGAGGTAGGTGATTCCTCCCTTCCGCCCGAGGTTGCTTCTGGCTGGGACAGGCACTCATTGCGGAGTGGTTATGAGGGTAGCCGTAGAGGGCAGTGACACTGAGGAGGAGGAGGACCCTGAGGAGGATTCGAAGGAGGATCCCGAGCCAATGGAGGAGAATCCTAAGGAGGATCCCATGGATGAAGGCCATGAGATCTCTTCTCAAGGGTCTTGCTAGAGATTCCTCTGACATCTTTTCTCTATGGGTACAATCTGAAATAGGGGTAGGGTTTAGAGATGACTGCTCTGAGTTATAGGTTTTTTCCCTTCTTTTGTATTTTGATATGGGTAGGCCTAGATTCAAAAATTTTGTATGTTGTTTCAGTCATCTATTTTCTTATTTCGGGGTATTTACTACTTTAGACTTGGGCTGTACATGATATTGATCCTGTGCGTGAGACATTTCTAACCCTTACTCTCAGAAACTTATATATATATATATATATATATATATATATATATATATATATATATATATATATATATATATATTGGTGGCAACGGAGATACATATTATTTATATCTGTTTTACGTTTTTATTTAAATGAATGTTTAACTCTGAGATAATGGTCATGCGACGTTTATACAATGTGGTTTTACGCTAAATTATTTTACGTCTAGTTGAGTTTGAAAACTTTTTAAAATCTACTACTATTTTTGTTTAATCACTCGTCTCTTTCATGTTCCAACGATGCGAAATTGAATAGTTTAATCACATTTTATTAAAATAAAATAAATGAACTATAAGTAAACCCGAAATTATGGTGTTACAGTGACGCACAAACTAAAGCTTGGTGCACAGAGTATGAGACAAAACTGAAGAAACCATCAAACCAAAAATGGAAGCACTGTTAGTAGATGAAAAAAAAAGTTTAATGCTTAAAGCTTTGAAGAAACAAAAAAGGAAGCTCTAAAGAAATAAAAAGTAGAAGTAAACAAATATTAAAAAAAATTAATAAACTGTGGGCACGCAATTGGAAAGGACAAACGATTGAAGCTCTAACGGAGAAAGACTGGAAGAGGTCGACGGTCTTAACAGAGGAGGATCGTCGTTAGTGACTCGGCGATGAGGAATGTTGTCATCAGTGACTCGGCGGTGGGGAATGAGGAGTGGCGATGAGGAACTTAGGGACTAGGGTTTGGTGTGAGAGAATTAGAGAATGAGAGGAGGAGGCGCGGTGAGAGACTGAGATTAGGTATTTGAGAGGCAGAATAGGAAAATAGAAATTTAGGGTTTCACACTTTCACTCACTTTATATATAAATAAGGTTATTTAGGTAAATTACTAGTATCAGTAGCGGGGCAGGTAACGAGCGGGTGTAGGGCAGTGATCACAATACCCGCCCCCGCCCTCGCCCCCGCCCCGACTTTCTTAATCGGGGAATACCCGAACTCGGTCAACTCGATTTTTTCCCGTCAAAGTCGGGGCGAGTTCGGGTGAGTCCCCACGAGCACGGGTTTAATTGTCATCCCTATATATAATTACCTATAAGAGGCCTTGGGTGTAAATTTGTGATTTTCTTTTTTTGATTAATTAAATGGTTGAGGATAACTATAAGAGAAATTAAATTTAATTAGTGAAAATATTTAATAGATTAGTGTTGCACATTTCTCAATGAGAATTTTGGTGGAGAAATTTTACCAAAGTTGGTTGGGTTGGGTTGGGTTTTGGAAGTGTCAATGCACGTCAAGGGAGTAAGTGACTGAGCAAAGGTGTACAATAAACTAGTGAATAGTGTTATTAATACGTTCCCCTAGATAGTTAACATGTTGACCAAGGATAATTACCAAATGAACTTCCATTTTTGGCAAAAACTTAATATACTAATTGTAGTTAATTACCTTACCATTTTTGGTAGAAAATTCAAAAGAGAATCAACTCATAAAAGGCATAAAGTAATAATTATAAGCCAACCTTCCCTCATTTTATTCCCTATTTTTTTTGTCAAATTGCCATTTCCATTTTTAATAACCCTCTAAACCACCCTTCATAAACCATGGTTTTTGACCCTCAAATCCCTATATAAATAGACCATAAGCAACTGAAATCAAAAGTCTTTATATCCCCTTGTGTTGTTGGATTTCGTGGAGCTCTTAGAGCTCATTTTCATCACCTCCAATTTTCTTCTGTCGCTCAAGAAACCATTACCAAGTAAGGGAAGCTTACTCTTTTCTATGTTTTCATTGTTTGAATTTGATGTATGATGTTTTAGGAATGTAAATCATGTTAAGTTGTATGATATTATTTCATATTTCATGTATGGTGAAGTTTTGATATGTGTTATGAGTTTTGCAAAGAAAAAGCATGGTGGTTGTGATTCTCTTTTTATTGGTGATTTTAATGTATGAAATGAGTTCATGCAGTCACATAATGAGGTTATTGGTTATTTTGGTTTATTTATATGCCGAAATGATGGGAAAATGTAAAAATCATGTGTTCTGATTGTTGGTTTTAAGTGTTCATGCTAGGTGCAATGACTTTACATTTAGTACGGATCATATTTTGGGTATTTGTTGATCGAAGGCGCACTAAGCACTATAAATTCGTGTTGAGCACAAATTATAAACACATGAACTCTTTAAGGGCTAGCTAATTGTGATAAGTGCTATGCTAAGTGCCCTAATAAATCTGGACAACCCTACGACTAAATATGATTAACGGTAAGCACCCTAAATGTGTGCTAAGCAAGGATAAAAATCTTAAAACTCCATGAACTAGTTAAAGGCATACTAAGTATGAATAATGTTATGTTGAGCACTAGAACTTAGATTTGATGAGATAGTATTTCCTACTGAGGGCACACTAAGTGTGAGAAGTTCCTTAGCCTATGACAATTTCTTAAGTTTGTCATAAATGTTGCTTCTAAAGATTGGTAATTGCAAGATGCATCTTCTAATTGCTTCTGGAGGCTGCAGTACTTGTGTGGCAGTCTTCAATGCTTTCGGTTGCTTTGTCTATGTTTATGTTGGAAATTGATGATCTAGTCAAGTTTGTGCTTCTGAACACTTGTTGATCTAATTATGAACATGTTGCTTCTGGTATAGGTTCTTCTGAACAATGTAGATATTTGTATCCCATTCTTTGTTCTTGCATCTTCTGATGGTTCTTCTTGTGATGTGTAGCTTTTGATCATATTACCCCTTGACTAGATTCACCTTATGACAATGCTTCTGATCATACACAACTTATGATTTTGTACACTTTGATCTTTTGAATGCATAGTCAGTCTTGTATGCTTCTAGTCAATTATCCTTCTAATAGGGTTACTTCTTATGTGCAGAACCTATTTTTGGAGGGCCGACATACTTTAGAATGATGCTCCTCACCTTCTTCCATACTTCTTGATCAAGTCTTGTTCTTATAATCACAACTTAAAGCAAACCATTTGTAATCTTAAGTCTAGAAAACTTAAAATTTGCTTCTTAATAGTTTGTTGTCATTAAAACACTTTCTCATAAAGGGTTTTACTTCAACATACCTTACATGCGAGATAAGCACTATCTGTGTAGGATGGTGCCATGGCTAGTGGGTTTTAAGTGTATATAGATAACTTACTTGGAGGTGACAATTAGATAATCATAGACATGTACGTAATTAATAACTTTGGCTAGTAATAATTCTGGTGATTATAGGTATTAATGGAAAGAGTAGAAATTGACCGATCTAGACAACATGCCTTCTACACATATAACATTGTGTATAGGTTGTTGTGAGACCATGGTTTATCGCTATACTTTGTTTATGAATTGTTTAAATAGCTTCCCTTAATATTGTACTTGTGTATGCCTATGTTGTAAGTGAATAAATGTAAGTGTGTGAATATATGCATGTGTATATGTGTCAATATTTATGTGTTATCTCTCCTTCCACATCTTATATATTGCCACAACCTCACTCCTCATTTTCTATATTTGTGTTGCTTATTTTGTGATACGTAGTGGATAGAGGAGACAGGTGCCTGGGGTCCAGTCTAAAGGAGCATGTGAATGTTAGGTCCAATCTCTCATATTTTTGTTTTTAGGAATCCTATGTTTTAGGTGTTTGGTGTTGTGTACTTTGGTTTATGTCTTTTAGTGGGAAGCCTTATTGGATTAGGCTTAACTCATTTAGTTTTTTTATGTCTATATACATGTGTTGTTAACATGGCTAAGGTAGCCATATCATCTTTTCAACAACTCAAACTCTTTCACAATGTTTTATGTTCTTAAACACTAAGTATACGATGATGACATAGTTTATCTCCTCCATATTCGCTTTTGCATTGTTTTATTACTTCAGCAATTGCTTATAACTGTCTACTAGGTACTCGAGGATTTCTAAGATACTTATTTTATATTACAAGCTTTATTGATTCATATTATTCTGTTTTTATACAATTGCTTATCAGGTACCTACAAACTTCAATTACAGTATTTGCTATACAATTGCTTATTTTATACTGAGCAATTGCTTTTACATTCACGTTGCATACATTTATATTCGAGTAAATTACACTGACCACCTCTAAGATTTTTTGAAATTACACAAATACCCCATGTTTTTTTAACCAGTAACCTCCCTTAAAAAAAGGGTGTTAGTGTAATATATAATGGGGTGTTAGTGTAGTGTTTTCAAACATTAAGGGATTATTAATATAAGATATAAGGGGGGTGTCAGTGTAATATTTTCAAACATAAAAGGGGGTTAGTGTAGGAATAGAAAAAATAGTAGTGTTATGTGTAATTTGAAAAAAAAACTCAGGGGTGCGAGTGTAATTTGCTCTTTATATTATACATAATGTATTTTTGTTTTACCACCATGAGAGTTATTCCAATTGTAGGATAAAGATTTCTCATTTCTGAAATCAATTAGTTTTTATTTTAAAACACGAAAAATTTCCAGCTGTTTTCCTATATCTTAATTAAAGTTGTTCAAAACTTTTTAAAAGATTCTTTTGAGGGTTAAGTTCTAATTTCGACAATTGGGTGCCACATCATCTATGGGGATCTGGTGAATTTGATTCCCACAAAATATGGTTAATACTAGAATGTAAGCAATTGAAGCCAATGTCACGCCTAATAGTCATGTGCATGATATCACATTGCTCAACAATAATAATAATCTAGAAGTCCCTCACCCGTGTTACAAAATGTCAATGAGAATGCAGACGAAAATGGATTTGCAAATCCAAGAGAAGAAGCATTACATAGTCTCTAAAAGGAGATTAAGTAAACGTGCAAGGCTAAAAAAAAGTAAGAGAACCACCCTAGAATGACTTAGAACGACATGTCCAACATTTGGAGCAAACATTGTCGCAAAATCAAAAACCCACATTCTTAGAATGACGAACCCCAATATAATGTTGTTGCTCATAGTCAACACAAGTTAAGACCATCAATTAAGGTGCATAAGGGAGGAAAATCATATCATACTTATGTAGCTAGGTCCAAATCGGTACCATTTCAACACCTATTTATGGAGCATATTGTAGCAGCTGAGATAGTAGACAAATACTAAGTCCTTTTGCTTATATACCATATGTAAGAGGAAAGTTGGATACTTTTTTGAATGAAATGTTATTCAAAAGGGCTTTAAGCACTATAGCATGTTAAGCATTCCCTAAGACTTAGAGAGGTGAGGCCCTTAATTGGTTTCGATCTCTGCCCCAATAGTAAGTCCATAACTGGGATGATCTTGTGGTTGCCTTTGTGAGAAAATTTATTATAGAGCATGAATCCCCTAATGACTTGCATATAAAAATATAAATTACCACCCTTGAAGAGAAAAGGCAAATAAAAATATAAAGTATTTTGCTTTCCATGATGATTATGGCCATATAAACTATTGAGTATTCTTTTGAAAGATGTCATTAAAGAATTGATTCGTATGGGGACGATTGGGTTGATATGTACAAAAAAGACATGAAGAAACAAAGGGATATCTGGATGATCAACTAGAAGAGCAAAGGCATGAGAAAAGGAGTAGATACAGTTCCCCATTGAAGAAGCAAAATACAATACAAGCTCCAAGAATTCAAATTAATTTAAAAAAAAAAAAAAAGTAGTCCGATAAGAAGCTTTAAGCTTTTGAGTTTAGAATTTATGCTTGGTTTTAAGTTTTAGTCTAGAATTTAGGAATGCATTTTAATTTTTAAAAAGTACAAGTATTTAATGGTATCAATAGTATCGGGACTTAGAATTTTGTTGATCGCAAAAAGGTATTGCAATTATAGATGAATGAATTATGATTTATAAATTACTTATTTGATTTGATTTTGTGTACTTCTACACAAAGTTATTACAGAGAGACATGTAGGATTGACTTACCAAAGAATAAAAGGGATTGAAATCTATAAAGATATATGGGACCTATTTCCAGAGATTTGTTAAGATCGAAGTTTATAAAAATCGAGAATCATAAAGTGTAGGACCAACTCATTAAAAGAGTAATAGGAATCCAAAAATGATTCATTACCATAGATGAGTTGGGACCAAAATCTATGAAGTATAATGATAAAGCTAATATCGAAAGGGTTATCAAGCTGAAATATAAATATTTGAATAGTTCAAGAAGTATAAATGCAAAAAAGGGAAGATGAAAAGGAAAACACTATATTAATTCGAAAATATATTACAAGGGATTATAAAGCAAAAGGTCTTACTAACCAGTGCTCTCAGGACACTGGTTAAAGAATTAAAAGAATAAAGTTTTTATTAGAAATCATATAGGTGCACATTTAAAAATCATAGAGAAATGCAGTTTTACGCATCCCAACAAAAAAATTTCTCATTTTACTTCCTTAACTACTGTCCTGCATTTGCCTAAAGCAAATGGCAAAAAATCTACTTAAAAGGAGGGAAGAAGTCATTCATATTCAATTTTCCTATACGACCATCTTGAGTTCAAGATGGTTATATCCAGCATGACTAACTTACAAGTTCGAATTATGAACTTTCAACTTATTAGCAACATTATCAAAAGATTCTTTGGCAATTGACCTCATATTAGTAATATGATCAACCTTCATAGTCTTAAGGTTTGAAACTAATTTAACATTTTTAACTTTCAAAGCAACTTTCTCATCACACAAAGTAAATAACTCATCTCGAGGGCTAGTTTTCTCTAATTTCTTCTAGTAAATAGCCAATTTAGTCCCTGAATTTGTATTTCACTATCATTTTAGTCTCTAAAATTAAGAAAAACTCAAATAAGTCCCTGAATTTTTTTAAGGTTTCATTTAAGTCCTTGAAATTAACCCATTTTTGTCATTTTAGTCCCTACTTCAGGGACTTAAATGATAATAATAACAAAAGTCTAGGGACCAAAACGAGAAAAAGGTGTTAATTTCATAAACTTAAATTAAACCCTAAAAAAATTCAGGGACTTATATAAGCTTTCCTTAATTTCAGAAACTAAAATGACACTGAGATACAAATTCAGAGACTAAATTATCCATTTACTCAATTTCTTCAAAGCCGTTTTGCATTCCAAGATGAGTCAGTAGTCCACTTCATACAAGTCATTAGTCCACTTCAAATTCATTATCCACATCATCTCAGACAGATCAAAATCAAAATTAAACTGATTAAATTTAATTTAATTCAAATAGAATATTATTTATTGATATAGTTTTTATAAAATAAATTAATACAAATAATTAAATCAATATTTTCAATAAAAAAAAATTATTACAATAATAAGACATGACATCCTTAATGGTTCGTTTGGTTGGAAGGAAGAAAAATAAGGGAGAAAAAAAAAATTTAAATTTGAATTGAAAAGAAAATTAAAGAAAGGAAAAATTCAAAATTTTGTTTCTAGAAATCAACTTTTCTCCTACTTTTTCTTCTATTTTCTTCTTAATCAAACAAAAAATATTTTATTATTCATGTTTTCTTTTCTTTCTATTTTCTTCCTTCTTATTTTCTCTCCAATCAATAATAGGATAAATTTGGTCCAAGAGAAAAGAATCCCCTATTTGATTCCATAGAAGAGAATCATGAGCATACACTTTTTTACTCCTTATCCCACGTTCCGCTTCTGGATATGATTTTTTGTGTGGATAATTTGCAATTATGCATATCTTTTATTTTCTTATTTTTTCTTCGGACACAATGAAGCCACCTTACTCCAATTACACATCATATATGTCATTACATAACTCCACTGTGGTACCATTGCCCACTGCACATTCAGCAGGTAAAAAAAAAAAAACTAAGATTTTCTTCTTTATTTGCGATCTTCTAAGTTTCAACGCTCTCCACTTTCTCTATTCTTTGATGGGTCATCTCCAATTACGGTTTTTGTCTTTGGAATCTTTTCTTTCTTTTCTGTTCTGATTTCTAGTGCTATTAGATTCTCGTATTGTTGTATATTCAAGAAAAAAAACGGCATAATCATCCAAAGAAAGAAAGCATGGTGCTTTGGAGAACATTTTCATGTTTGTGTTCTTTTATATAAAGTTTATTAAATTTAATGCAGAATAAGAATCCATGTAGTGTTAGAATTCAAAGCCCCATTTCTTTTCAAAGAGAAAAATAAAATAAAATATTGCATTGAAGAAGGGATATTCAGATATGTGTAATTTTATGTATATTATAGCATTTCTATGTTACCCTTTTGCTATTTATGATTATAAATTATTTTGCATCCCTTTCTCACATTCTATCTGCTTTTTCAGGTATTTTCTGTCTGTGATATCTTAGGAAGGAGCATGAAATAGAACAGAAAGTAAGTGTTGGCATTCCAATGGTGCTTGTTCCATAGTCAAGTGATTGAGGTTGACACACCAATTTGTAGGAGAATATGGGAAAACCTGACAATGATGATACTGATTGTGAAAATAGAAGTAGAAAGCAATCAGGAAATAAAAACATGAAGAAAGGGTTCTTTCAATCAGAAGCTTTCAAGGTTTAATTATGTAATTGAATATATGGGTGCTGCCATTTTACTGCTTTACTTACAGCTTTTGGTTCATGTTCTTGCCTTGTTGGATCTAACTCTGAGAGCTTTTAATTCTAATTTTAGGGTAACTGCAGATATTTCATTATCATACTATTGCCATTTTCTTCAACGTTACAACTATTGCTCAGAAATTCAAAATCTGAATGTGAGTGTTATTTACCATAGTAGGAGAAAATCTATTGCTAAATGGATACACAAGTCAGATGCAGATAAATCGTTGTGGTTCAAAATTAAGCAACTCAATGCCCTGAATATATCGAACTCTGCTTTGTAGTGTAAATTGAACCACTTGCACATATGCAAAAGTAGGTCCAACGAGTTGAGCCATCGAATGTTGAACCCTCAGAAGAGTTTTCTGCACTTGACTTGTATTGAGGTGGTTCCTTGTAGTTTAGCCAAAAGAATGAATTATGAAACTTGTAATTCATGATACATATGTCAGTTGTTCACTTTGGTCTTTGGTGAGAATGTTTGGCTTAATGTTAGTTACACTACCATTATCCTATTGAACATTCACGATACTATAGTCCTGAGATATGATATAGTTGTCTGTCTGGTTGGTGGATAATGAAAAAAACAATTGAAGATGGCTTCAATGTTTTTATTGTTAAGTAAAAAGGAAAAGGAAAGAATGAGTTTAAATTGAAGTAAAATTTCTAGATTCTTGCAGAGGAGGAAACTTGGATGTGTTACTTATCAAGGAAACCAAATCAGTGATGCAACCATTTCAAGAAAATGGGAATTGACATGTCCCACATTTTCTCAAGAGGAAGGATGGTTTCATTGATGCAAAACTCTATAAGTTTGGGTCTGATGCTTTTAGGTTGTCAGTAGGGTGGACATGCATTATATTTCATTTGTAATCTATTACTAGGTAGAAGTTCTATTTAATTGAATATATAATTACATCTATTTTAGTTGATATTCAACTAATAATGATTGTTATATTTGATTCTAAATTTTCTAAACAGTTTAGGCCTTTAGGGTGATTTGTCTTTAGCAATGGGTGGCAAGTCGTAAACTCAACTGCAAAGTTTTCTACCATGTTGAAAACGATCTTTTGATGTCTTCTTTAATGATCATTGGCTGCTTTTGGAAGTTGTAATTGTAACTTGCTTGTAATGATTGATAAACCTACTATTTTCAATATTTCTTAACAACTGAAGCTAAATGTGTGATTTTATATGATTAATTTAATGCCTACTGTTATCTAAAACATGTCTAAATCTAGTCCACATCAAGTTCAGGAGAAGTTAGTACTGCTGAAAATTAACTATCTTTTGGTATATAATTTGATAGGGGAATCATTTTGATGGCAAGAATCACATGAATGAAATTACTAAGGCCACAAATTCTGGCAGTCAACCCAGCTGCACTTTCTGCATGGGTAAAAATGGTTGCCAAATCGTACGCTCAAGAACAAAAGTAATGAATATTCTGATCAAGAGTGGAAAACCTCAGGAAGCTATAGTCATTTTTCAAAATCTGATTGAAGGAGGGCACCAACCATCTTTAGCAACATATACAACCCTGTTAAATGCCTTAACAACTCAGAAGTATTTCAAGCCTATACATTCCATTGTCTCACTGGTTGAAGAAAAACAAATGAAGCCTGACTCAATATATTTTAATGCTCTTGTAAATGCATTTGCTGAATCTGGGAACATGGAGGATGCCAAGAAAGTTGTTCAGAAAATGAAAGAAAGTGGATTAAACCTTAGTACTTGCACTTATAACACATTGATAAAAGGATATGGGATTGCAGGTAAGCCTGATGAGTCAGTGAAGCTGCTAGATCTGATGTCAACAGAAGGAAATGTGAAACCCAATCTCAAGACATACAATATGCTTATCAGAGCTTTGTGTAAAATGGAGAACATGTCTCAGGCATGGAATGTGGTGTATAAGATGTCTGCTTCTGGAATGCAACCAGATGCTGTTACCTTCAACACTATAGCAACTGCTTATGCTCAGAATGGAAAGACTGCTCAGGCTGAAGCAATGATTTTAGAGATGCAGAGGAATGGTTTGAAACCCAATGAGAGAACTTGCACCATAATCATGAGTGGATATTGTAGAGAAGGTAAAGTACAGGAAGCTCTAAGGTTTGTATACAGGATGAAGGATCTGGGGCTGCAGCCTAATCTTATTGTACTTAATTCCCTGGTTAATGGTTTTGTGGACATGATGGATCAAGATGGTGTCGATGAGGTAAGTTTGAACCTATGATTCTTGCCTGAACATTTTTTGTGAATAGGATCTGTTGATGAAGACGATCTGTTAATTATTTGACTATGATTTTAGACTCCTTTGACATAGAATCAATCACAGACCTCTTTACTTCGTACACTCTTGACATTCATTTTATAATTAATATACAGTAAAGCAAGCATCAATGGTAAAGGAAAATTAGCGTCCAACAATGGTATTCATGAATATTGTAAAATGCAGCTTTGTGTCAGACTCTTCTAGAATTTACCACTTGCCAGCCTTTTTATCCATATTTCCAATGCACAAACATGCCTCCAGGTTCTTGGTGCAGTTACATTGGTTCTTAATTAAACAGTGTTAGAAACTTAGAATCATGTGTGATTCAGTTTATCATTTTGGTTTACAATCTGCTACATGGTAAGGGAGTTATAAGTTCTAACCTTCTGAGGAAATTATATAATTTGGATTTATTGCTTTATGCCTCTGGTTTCTGAATCTTATTCTGAGTTAGGTGTTTGTCAAATTAGTGTGGCAAGTATCATGCAATTGTCTTATAAATTTTTGGCTGAAAGAATATATGCATTCCACCTTGTTACTCATCATGGTGAACATCCATATTATCCATATTAGGTGTTAAAGTTGATGGAAGAATTTCAGATCCGACCAGATGTGATAACATATAGTACTATAATGAATGCATGGAGCCAAGCTGGATTCTTGGAAAAATGCAAGGAAATCTACAATAACATGTTAAAATCTGGTGTAAAGCCGGATGCACATGCTTATAGTATTCTTGCTAAAGGTTATGTGCGAGCACAAGAAATGGAAAAGGCTGAAGAACTGCTAACTGCCATGACTGAATCAGGTGTCCACCCAAATGTTGTTATATTTACAACTGTCATAAGTGGATGGTGCAGTGTTGGAAGAATGGACAATGCCATGAGGGTTTTTGACAAGATGGGTGAATTTGGGATTTCTCCAAATATGAAGACTTTTGAGACTCTAATCTGGGGATATGCAGAAGCAAAACAGCCATGGAAAGCAGAAGGAATGCTCCAAATAATGGAAGAGTTTCATGTTCAACCCAAGAAATCGACCATTTTGCTTGTTGCAGAAGCTTGGTGTTTTGCTGGATTGAAAGAACAGGCAAAGACACTACTGAGTACTGTAAAAACTGAGCAGATGACCAATTCATTAGAGGAAGAGGACAATATACCTGCTAAAAGTTCAGTGAAAATTTACCCAAAGCAACATACTAATGCTCCTTTCTGTAGTCTCTTACAGATTCCATCTATACCTTCCACTGACCAGAAAGGTTCAGCTTTAACAGCTAGAAGAAATAGAAGGCTCCTTAGAGATGGTGATTTGGAGACTCCATTGCTCCCAACAAAATTCAAGTGTCATTCTCAAATTTGTAGATATGGTGAAGGATTTTCCATTATGTGCAAACAGCTTCAAGGACAGCATGGTACATACCAACTAGCAAATTCATGTACAGCAGTATTCTTAAACTAAAAGGGTTTGGGAGGTGCAGTGTGGAATATCTTTCTGATGTAATTACATTCTCATGTCAACACAAACTGTTCATTTTTTTTGTTAACAAAATACTCCTTATATTTTTCATGTAATCAAAAATCAAAAGGCTTGTTTTTTATGCTGTAACTTCTACTCTCCCTTTTTTTATTTTTGGCCCAAGTAATTCCCATTCTCTATGGCAATTATTAATTATATACCTCCTTTAGTATTTTTTTTTTCTCCAAATTACCCATTTTTTCGTCTCTGCCTGTGTTGCTTCTGTGTGCTGTGTTATTAGGTTGCTGCTGCGTGCTCTATTGTTAGGTTGCTGTGTTATTAGGTTTCTTATCTATGTTATTAGGTTGCTGTGTGTTTAAATATAGTTTTGCATTTTAGTTTAAACTTACAATTCATGATAGGATCCTACACCCCCTTCCATTCCAACGTTGAAACTTGATTTCATCAAAACTTGGTTAGAACATTAGGAACTTGTTATCAGCTATCAGGATAGGATGTGGTGTGTTGGCTGTAGAAAACTGTAATACTTGAGGTAGGAAATCGCAGCTCAGTTTATTGATCTAATTTTCATATGCTTTTTTTTAAAACTGTAACAATTTATTTATTTATTTATTTTTATAAAAAATCATAGTCAAACGTTTATTGAAATTATATGTTAGAAAATTGTGCTTTCAGCATGTCGTTGCTTTAGGAGGTTCTTTGAGCATTTGCATTTGCTTTATTCCACTCCTTACGCCATGTATACATTCTGAAAATCACTTTGTTGTGAACGAGGAGAGGGAGAGAGAGAGAGGGAGAAGGGGTGCACTACAATGTATTCCGGAAATTTATTTCTAAAAAAGGGTAGTTTTGAAAGAAGAAATAAATGTTAAAAGAGGTATATTTAATTAAAAGATGTATAATTAACAAACCCCAGTTTGCGTTAATAGTACTGCAAGTATGGACCATGCACTAGTCAGATCTTACCTTGTTGAAAATTAACCTTTAAAAAACAAATAAAGACAACAAAGATCAAACTATAAAGTATATGGTCATTGAATTATTATTTCCTCTTTATCCGTTGTTTAAACTTATAATACATGAATTAAGAAAAGTAATTATTTTCTTAGTTTTCATTAAAATTATTAGTAACTAGTACGGAATTATTAAAATTTTCACTACCTTATTTATATAGTCAATAGAAAGAAATTTGAAAAAAAAATAAAGAATTATATAGTACATTGAAAGAAATTTAAAAAAAGAGATAATTATAAAAGAAATTAGAAACTATAAAATTAAAACAAAAATAAGGGAAGATGTAACAATGTAACTTTAATTTTTTTAATATTAACTTTGAAAATTGAAAAGTAAATTGAATTAAGGATTTAAAATTATTGACTTAAGAGAGAAATCTTCGGAATTAAAAAAATAGAGTTAGAAAATCCGATAAAAGAAATATTAAAAAAAATAATAGATTAGAGAGTATAAAATTTGAAAAAAAAAAATATATAGTACATTGAAAGAAATTTTGAAAAAGAGATAATTATAAAAGAAATTAGAAACTAATTTTTTTAAAAGAAAAAAAATAAGGGAAGATGTAATGATGTAACTTTAATTTTTTTAATATTAAATTTGAAAATTGAAAAGTAAATTGAATCAAGGATTTGAAATTATTGATGAAAGAGAGAAATCTTCGGAATTAAAAAATAGAGTTAGAAAATCAGATAAAAGAAATATTAAAAAAAAAAACCCAAAAGATTAAAGAGTATAAAATTTGAAAAAAAAAATTCTATAGCACATCGAAAGAAATTTTGAAAAAGAAATAATTATAAAAGAAATTATAAATTATAAATTTTTTTAAAGAAAAAAAAAGATAAGGGAAGATGTAACTTTAATTTTTAAAATTAAATTTGAAAATTGAAAAGTAAATTGAGTTAAGGATTTGAAATTATTTATGAAAGAGAGAAATCTTCGAAATTAAAAAATAGAGTTAAAAAATTGATAAAAAAATATTTTAAAAAATATAGCATCAAATAAAGAAGTGAATTGAGGTAGTTATAGAAATATTATGAATGTGAGGTAATTACAAAAATTGATAAGAGAAATTTTAGGAAAAATAAAAGAACCAAACTCCATGAGAGGAGAGTATTCAAGTAAGAGTGAATGTGAGAGAGAGTGAGGAGAGTAAAGCAAGGAGATGAGAGAATTTCTTAGTCATTTATATATATAAGAAGATTTCTTAATGTCATTTATCTCTTTATTTATTTATTCCTGTAACATTTATATACTATTCTTTCTTTCTCTTTCTTTTTTTTAAGGATATAACTAAAAATAATAATTAATGTCATCTTGAAAATTTAAAATGGCAACAATAACAAAGTCTTATCTCACTAAGTTAGATCGGCTACATGAATCATATGATGTCATTCATTTTAATTAAATCCTAAAATTTTAAAATGACAAATAAATAAAAATAAATTTTATGACATGTAAAAAGAAACACAAGTAATATTTATTTGATGGGTATTACACAATGTTGATTACTTTTTTTTGGTTGACTGAAGACGTGTGACAGAAGATAAGTGGGTAGTGTTAGTTCTGATATATTGCTCTATTGCTGTATTTGTAGTTGACGTTTGAGCCTCCTTGCACGCGGATGGACAATAATTATTACACACATCAGTAGTTTCCAGTCAGTAAGACCCTTCACTATGGATAAGTAATGCTATATGCCTATTTGCATATCACATTTACAGTCATATGCAGTTGCACAGATGAACTTTAATTGAGATTACATTTATTTTTTAAAATATAAAATAGCATAAACAATGAGCATAAAATTTAAGTAACATTATTCCTCGCTATATACAATTCCATAGACATTCAATACACTTTTGGGTTTAAACAGAATCCTTCTCAATACCAAGGTTTCTGCAACAACAAAGCCTATAGTAAGCGTTCTTAACAAGACAATGCTCCTACAATTGATATATTGCTGTTATTTAGTGGCTCGGTATCAACAGTAACAGAAATAGCAAAACAAATAACATTTGTGATTTGAAATATTGGTCTATCAAAGGTACATTAGTAGTTTGGCCTGTTTTGTTGAGCTGCGTGGATTATTGGTCTGAAGGATCTGAAGGAACTTTGCTAAGGAGCCAAACCAAAAGCACACCAACAAGAGCACCAGAAAGATGTGCAATGTGATTTACACTTTGCAATGCGTAGCCTCCGCGACCTGATAATGATGTTGAAGCTTGGGCTGCTTCCATGACCTAAGACACTCACAAAGAACAGATCAATTATACAGAGCACTGATCTTCTGATACTACTACTTGTTCAGTCATAACCCAAATAACAAATAATGAATACAAAAGATAAGTGTTTTATCTTTTCAAAACAAGTAAATAAATTATCAATAAAAAACATGAAAGACATCAATATACATAGGAAACCATCTATGTAGCATGACTCATCATGATACTGGATGCACATTGCAAAAGTAACAACATGATTTTCGAAAAGGTTTTCAACTCATTATAGCAGGTAGCAACTTTTGGAAAATAAGCTGTGTAATCATTTGTTGCTCATGCCCCCCACCTTCTCTATAACAAACTGACCCAATATAAGGACTTCAAGGATCTTCCTCCAATCCCAGGACATCTGTATCAAGTAAAAGCAAAACCATAAAAACTTGGAAGAATTACCGCAAACAGACGAACTTTAGAATACAATTCCAGGTACCTTTACAAGGACACTGATGGTAAATAACCCAAAAACAGCACCAGAAGCTCCAACAGAAACTGTATTTCTTGGTAAAACCAACCATGAAACAAGGTTTGCTCCTACACCAGTAAGAATGTAAGAAAGCCACAAAGCAAAGTTGCCTTCCTCTTCTTCAACAAGCTTTCCTGTTGCGGAAACAACAAAATAACAAACACTCGAGCATCAATCCCATAACAACTCACTTATCAAAAAGACGAGTGATCATGTTACAGCCTTACCAAAAATGTACAAGAAGAAAAGGTTGCTAGAAAGATGATTCCTGAACAAGTTAAGGCATTAGTCATATCGTAACATGAGATAAAGAGAAAGTAGTTCATAAAAATAAAAAAAGAGCTTTCAGCTTTCCACTAGAAGTGTGCTAAAAAGCTCATATACTACACAAAAAACAAAATCATAAAGCAAAAGAGAGAAATTATGTTTTAAAAGTGATCATTGTAGAAATAATAAAATACTACAATTCATCTAATTATTGTGATATTCTCATCTTTATTCATATAAAAGTAAAACAAAAAAAATGCAACTAAGAGTATTCAAAGTGTCTGAGACACATAAGACATGACTGGACTATATTTTGAAGTGTCCTTGCTTCCTTGATCATGTGCAATGCAAATCAAGAAATGATAAAACTTAGATGCAATTCTTTAAGTACTTTTGCTGCTATTCTCCAACAAAACTGGAATTTCACCTTGATAACCTATGTTGACCTATGATTAGAGAATAATAACAAAGCATCTTAAGAACTATATCTAAGTTCTATCCTTCTTGAAAAGAAAAATAACACAACTTTTCAAAAAAGAAACAAGAGAGGTGTACACTCACCAATTAGCATGACAAAATGTAGCTGTGACAAACTGGTACCAAGCGGGCCAATTGTGGTACAAGTACAAAGCCTTGATCCCATTAACCTTGCAGAAATGATATAAAACCATACATCATGCAAGAAACACTGAACAACCCTGATTATGCCATGTCAATTATTTTACACCCCTTGAAAAAGAGCTCCTCTATTGCCCTCTATAACATTTTGATTTTCTCACACCTACTTTCTCTTGAATTCATTTTGTTTTCTTTCTTTCTTCTTTTCCCCTTATCATCTATCCTGTTTTAACTGTCACTCTCTTTTCTCTTCTTTTTCTACCTCTCTCCTTTCCATCCATTTTACAACCCATCAAGAATGTGCAAAAACATTGTTGCTTTTATTTTTCCTTTCTCCCTTTCTTTCAATGCAGGCAAATAAGTACAAAAGAAAATGGGGACAAAACAGTAAAAAGCGAGAGAGATTGTGATGTGATTTCATATTAGCAAGGCTAAAATACACTTTTGATTTCTAATTATATTTTTCTTTTCAGATTGATCTCTTAAGATTAAAAGGTTTCACTTTGATATGTTAAAGTGTGTCTGTTAAACTAAATTGGTTATTTGTCACTTTACCATACTAAATTGATCAATTTAATGACATGTGACAAACTGTGAAAGATGTTACATCAGATGAGACATTTGCTACATTAGTCAAAATTAATACTGTTGGTGCAAAAAAGTAACAGCATAATAAAAAGGAAAATGTTAACTATTGCTTTTAAGACACTAGTTAAGGAATGAAAAGTATAATCTTTAATTAATTTACACATATACATTTATTGTGAAGTAGAAATGAAAAAGTGTAAAACCTTGTAACTATTTGATTAGAATTAAGAGAATTGATTGTAATTCTTGGTTTCTACATAAAATCCTTGAAGATAGATAAGAAGGCACGGAGAGAGTAATTTTTTTTTTTATTCGAAAGTGTAATAATGCACTCCCCCATACAACTTCAATGTAAATTTTAATGAAAACTTTCTATATAATGAAATATTTTAATGAACTAAAGTAAAAAAAATTTAAATTTAAGGTGAGCAAACTAAAACCAAAAAATTTTAAATTTAAGGTTAGCAAACTGAAACCAGTGGTATTTTAGCCAAATAGTAAATACAGAAAATAAGAAAGGTACCTGAAAGAAGTGGTCAGCGACGAATATGGCAATGTTGAGGAGAATGACCCAGAATATACCATTGACTCGTTTCTCGGGTTTGCCCTTATCCGGTTTCCCAAGCTCCAACTGCGACATTATATCTAACAGAGAAGCACTGAAACGACGTGAGACGAGCAACGGAGGAGGTGTGGGTGTGAAGTTGGAAGTGATAATAATAATAATAAACGGCAAGGTGTTTGAGAAAACGCCGAAGCCAACTTGAACGGAGAGAGGAAGTACCTGATCTGTTGGAGTTGCAGGGTGCGAGAGTGCGGGAACGGAGCGTGGATAAGGGATGATGGTGATGGAGAGAAAGTTTGGTAGAGAAGGTGGGAAGGGGAGGAAGAGAGTGAGATGAGGGAGAGAATTTACGATTGTGAATGTGAGAGAGTTTGCAATTGCATGGTATTGACTGTAACTTGAATTGGACTCCAAGTTGCGCCATTGTTAGTTTCCCCAAGGCCAGGGTGATTGCTTCCGTTTTTCAATTCAATTTATGGACTCTACTCCCCCGCGTCAGTCCCTCCTGTGTTAGTGTGCGACACAAGGGTCTCATAGATTCATTAGATTGTGTATGTGTATGTGTAAGTTAGCACTTGGATGCATGAACTTAGGTTTTTTTCACACCTCATAAAACGATTAAAAAAAGATAAAGATGTGTGTAAAAAAAAAAATCTTAAATTTTTTTTTAGAAGAAAAAAAAAATCTTAAATTAAATATCTAAACAAATATATTAATATTTTTTGGCTAGAATTAAAACACTCTCACTATGATGGGATAAAACTTACTGAAAATCATTAATTTTAATAATCTCTCATTTAATGATTCTCTCTCCTTATTTAGAAGTGAGACTTACCAAAATTGAAAAATTTCAATAAATTTAAGTCAATCATAGAGATAGTATTAAAAAAAGAGTGTCGCTAGCATTTCTCTAATTTTATTTGGAGTGAATCATCAATTTAGTCAAATTGGTCCCTAAAATTAATAAATGGCAAAGTGACCCTTGAAATAATAAAGGGTTAAATATTGACTCTTATTGGTTTTGGTCCTTCAAAAATAATTTCATTACATTTGGTCCATAAAAATTTCAAAATCCCCTTTTAAGTTCTTTATTTAACTTTGTTAATTTTTTCAGTTAAAAGTTTACAGTAATAGTTATTCCAATATTAGCAATTTCATTTCCAACATTAGAATTCAGTACCAAGAGGTTTACAACACTCATGCACCCTGCTCAACCAACTAAACTAGACCTTCATGGTCAACTAAACTTATATATTAAACTTATATATTACATCTGTTGGTGGAACCTAATTCTGGGAACAAACATCAACAAGTGCATTGACTATAATAGTTTAAGTCTCAGCCACATTGTCTACAACAAGTGGAGGTAGCTTACATTTAACAAAAAATACGGAGTTAAATAAAGGACTTAAAAGGGGGAATTTTGAAAATTTCAGGAATCAAATGCAATGAAATTATTTTTGGAGGACCAAAATCACATTGAACCCAATAAATTGTCTACCAGTTTAGAACCTGAAATTGTAATAATTGGTCAGATTGGTCCCTGAAATTGAAAAAAAATGGAAAAATATTCCATAAAATTGTAAATCATCAATTAATTTAGTCACTTTGTTATTAGTTGGTGTCATCTAATCTAATTCATTAAAAATATTGAATTGACATGTTAAGTGCCCGATTGACAACTAAGGGTGGCAAACAAATGGATTGGATAAGTTTTTTGTCATATTATACTGGATTGGATAAAAACAAGCTATTAATCCATTTTTATCCATTAAAAATTCATTTAAAAAATACAACTCACTCATAATCCATTTAATAATATTAAATATAATTCATCCATTAACATTTTTTTTATGGATGGGTATTCAATTCATCCACAAAAATAATATATTTTTAAAATTAAATCATATTTATTTTTAAGATATTCTTTCTCCTCTCTTTCTCTCTCTCCCTTTTCACTCTCCTATATCTTTCTTATTCGTTGCATATCATACCATACTGCAATGCGATGTGTTCTTCCAACACCTAAATAACACCCTTGTTACTAAAGTGGATCAGTTGGTCATTAGAAGGGGGTTGAATAGCGACACTCAACTGACTTTGGCCTTTTCTGCACAAATAACACACTACTTTTGATATATATTCTCAAGCTTTTTGCTTGGATATCAGAAGTTAATTAGAAGGAAATACTTCCTTTCTTATTTAAGGTATCAAATAATTATTCTATGTATTCCAAATATCTTATAAGGTGCTACATCTCAAAAGATTCAGAATTTGAACCTTACTATTAGAATATGATTTTTTCTATTCAAAAATTGATGTTGCTTCTGAAGTTAACAATCTCTTTGAAAAATCTTATTTAAGTGTAATAATGTTAACTCAAAGAAAATCTAAAGACTTTTTGAAAGATATGATAAGGATGCAATAAACACATGCATGAGAAGCATAAAGAAAAAGACAGAACATACAAAATATATATTGGTTCACCCATAAACCTTGGGCTACATCCAATCCCTACAACTGTAGGATTTCCACTAACATAAGCACCAAATACAAGGTATTCTTTTTCCTCAAGCCTTATCAGGCTTTGCCAATATTCTTCTCAAGCCTATGTAGGCTACACCAGTATTCTAAACCTCTACAAGTTCCACTTAGTATTCTCCTAGCCTTTGTAAGCCCTTCACCGGTATTTTCTAAGCCTTTACAAGCTCTCTACCAGTATTCTCTAAGACTTTGTAGGCTTTTCACCAGTATTCTTTGAGCCTCTGCAAGATCCATTACCCAAGTATTCTTTCACTAACCTCTCCAAATTAAAAACCCAATAGCAACTGTTGTTGACACCCACAACAACTATTATGTTCACTCAAAACTCCAGAAGCAGCAATCCCTTTAATTGTTCTTCTGAGTTTCCCCCTTTCCTATGGGGTTCTGTTCAAGGACAAACTCCTATTACACCTTGTGAGACACCATCTTCATCATGACTCCTCTTATAAAGGTGTTTACAAACACTTTATAGGGTGGGATGAATTTGGATCTAATCTTACCTTATTTATCCTATTTCCTTTCCTTGCAATGAGCTTCAACAAGTTAAGGTCATTTTATAAGCTTTAAAGTAGTCGTTTCTAGCTATTGGAGAAGATTGGAGGCCAAGTCAAACCATGTGTGAGTTGTCCCTTTCACACAGTTGGTTATTGGTGGCCTTTACTACTTTTCCTAATGCTTCTGAACTTTACATGTTGACATTTATGCTTCCTTAGTACAAATACAGCTTGCATAATTTAAATTTATAAAATTGTGATGGTTAGTGCTTGTTGTTGTTAGTGGTTCATGACATCTTCTTCAACTTGTCATGAATTGCTACTATAAAAGATTGATTCATTTGCAGAATATTTCTGTGTTGTTACTTCTAGTGTCTGCAGTGCTGGTGCAACAATCTTTTTTTTCTTTTGGTCGCTTTGTTCTGATCAAGACTTTATGAACTATGTAATTGTAAACGCTAAAATCACAAGGGGGGTTGAATTGATATTTATAAAAAAATTTCGCAAACTTTTATAAAATGAACTGTTCGTCTGTAACATGTTTAAAGAGGAGTTTAAAGAAAAGCGTTACCAGACGATGTTATACAAGATAACAGACGAAACCTTTTAAAAACAAAACAAGTTAAATCACAAGGTAGAGTCAATCCAAGTAGTTAAGAGAGAGATAAAGTAGGAAAGAAAACACATAAATTTATACTGGTTCGTCTCACCCCGAGACTACGTCCAGTACTTGGCAAACCACCAAGTTCCACTAACTTTCACAAGTTACAAGTATTGTTCACTGCCACTTCTGACTGAGCCCAGGTAGTTTTTACACTAGCCTCTCCAAGCTAAAAACCCAAGTATTCTTTCTTACTAAGTCACTTCTTGCTTTACAACAAATTAGAAGATTTGTTGAAGGTTGGGGCACACAGACTTTAGGTTAGCATCTTACAGACGAATATATAAGTTTAAGAACACGGTCTTTTTCTTTCAGGATACTCAAGGTGTTTTGAGAGCTTTTTACAACTTATAGAAATTTACAAGAGAAAGAATGAAGGCTTGAAAGAATGCTCGCAAAATTTGAATTAAGTTTTCGTGTCTTCAGCACTTTAAATCTTCTGCTATACATAGACTTGTTGAGGAAGTAACCGTTGTCTCTAAACGGCCTTCTTGCATGCGTCTAACCGATGTCTGAAGGAGAGTGGCCGTTGGGGCATTTAATGCAAGCATTAAATGCTTGTCACCAACTAGTCACTTTAAGCTGATAAAACATTCTGCTTATCTTCCTTGAGGGGCACTCCATATCCTTCTGTTGCAATGGTCACATCACTTGCTAAGACAAGTATCTATTGCTAGCTATAGCGTGTCTTTTGAGACAAGGGGAACTTTTGCTTCTTTGAATCTTCTTTTTATTTCCCTTTATGCACTTCGACAGATCCTAGGAAGGATGTTCCACGAACATTTCCTGTAGTACAGATTACAAAACAACAGTGCATTTACTATGCCTTTAAATGCTACTACAGATTTAATTGTCTGTTTACGTATCATCAGTATCTTACAGACACAGATGCAACGTTTTCGTCTATTGGCATTATAAAACATAATCTTTTTAACTTAATATTTGTTTGCATTGAATCAAAATTAATGAAGGTCCTAATTCGTCTTATGACTCAACAATCTCCCCCTTTTTTATGATGCCAAGCAAATATTGTAAAAAGATGTATCAGAGCTATATATAAGAAATTAGAATAAAAACAGAGAATTAAAAAGAGATAAAAGACGACTCAGGTTTGATGAGAAATCAAACAACTCGTCTTATTAAGAGTTTTCACATCAAGGTGATGTGTTTTTGAGTTTTTACATAAGAAAAAAAATACTCTCCCCCTATCCTTTTCAGCTTCAACTCCCCCTCATATGCATCCTCTTCACACTTTCTTTTTACCTTTCCCTTCTCCCCATTTTGAATGGTGATCATCAAAACTTGGTTCCCCAGGAATTGGACCGTCAGAGTCAGAGGAATCAAAGTCAAATGATAAGACCATAGGTGAACCTGGTGGAGTAGGAGTGCGTCTGCGTCGGCGATCACGATAGTAGGCATCAATGTTTATCCACTTTTTGAGGCTGAGTCTCTAAAGCCTTCCTATCTTCCAGAGCTTGGCGCAGAGTATGTCTTGTTGCCCAAAGCTCATCATATAGATCGTGAACTGCCTCTTCACTGATGAGGGGTCTGTATGGTTCAACAACCTCATCTAGGTCTTCCACTATACCCAGAATAGTTTGTGAGAAGAAGAAGGTAGAGTAGGGCAGATGCACAGCAAAGGAGAAGTCTCTATCAGAGGGATAGAAGAAGCTGGACTTCCATGGCATGAGATCAGAAAGATCAGACGCAGATAGGAAAGACTAATGTCCTTTGCACTGAAAGCATCGTCCTATCTTTGATTAATATCTATATGCAAGAGGCTTGTCTTCAGGTTCTAGACCAGAGCAAAAAGTATCAAATTTCTCCACTCGTCTAATGGTCTTCAAATCTTCAAATGTTCGCTCAACATCTGACTTTTGGAAAATGGCCTCGATTTCCCATCTGAAAGGCATGCCTCTGCGAATAAGAATGTTGTGTTGGGGAGTATCATCTTCTTCTTCCACCTTTTCCTTACCCTTATAATTCAGAATTGGACTGATTGGAATAACCTTGTTCAATGCATGTTTGAATTGGATTTGAGAGGAAGCCACACAATGAATGCCAAGGAAATGAAGCATCGTCTGTGCACGCTGTTGATTCTACTGAAAAGAGTTATGACGCTTTCGGATCTCTTCCTTATAAGTCTGTAACTTCATGCGAAGGTCCATCATGTAGTCTGAAGATTCCCACACATCAAACGTTGGACTTACTTCTGGATCATCCAAGTTCAGATCTTCAGTGTACACAGTGTGTCCTGGTTTAGCATGATTCCAGGGAAGAATCACATTGAGATGAGTGAGAAGACCCATCATTTGTTGTAGATTGACTGGCTCGTAGAAGGGTACAACATCAGTGGGTGCTGCTAGGCGTCTCCACACCTGACCTTCAAATGGATATCTATGTCTGCCACGAGGATTATGTTCGAAGATGATGGAGTTCAGATCTGGAGGTGGCATCTGACGAGGAGGGAAGATCCTGAAATGAGGTTTCTGTTTGTAGCATGAAAGAGCAGGAAGCTCTTCTTCTAGAAGTACTTCATAAGATGGATAGTTGAAGGGATCAATCCTTGGAACTCCCATCTTCCATAGCTTCACAGGATCAACGTAGTACAAGAGGACGTCTTGATCGTCTGCAGTGCATACGTTCTTGATCCGCCATTCTTTGTTGCAATGCTCCCATTCATTCACTCTTGGTCGTTTCCACCCTGGATTGTAACACCATAAAAATTTCAACTCAGTTATATAAGTATATACGTACATATTTATAAATATGTATATATTTATATATTTCTCTGTAGTTACTTTCCTGTGTTTTATTTGTAAGTTGTTATAAAATTCTGTATGATTGAAGTGTCTATGTTGTTTACTTATTTATTTATTTGTGTAGTGTAATATGTACGTAATGATCAAGTACATATATTGTTTGTGAATGCTTATCTGATAAGCCTGCTAGTAATTAATTGAGCCGAGATTAATTACTAGTAGTAAAATATTTAAAATATCTATTATGCAATAATTAATTGTGTACAAATTTGGTTTTAAGTATTTTAATTATATTAAATTATAGTAACTTGCACACCAAGTTATCTCTTATAAAATTAATTAGATATTTGGAGTTAAGTTTTAAAATTTTAAAACACACATTTTTTCGATTACACAGTATAAAAATTACACTGTGTAAATTAAACTGAGTAACCAAATTTATTGAGCCATAAGATCTTGACACCTTGAGCTATAAGAGCTTGACACCTAGCCTAAACTAACAACTCACCACCCTAAACCCTACCAAAACCTCACGGCCACTCTCACTCTCACACACTCACTCACTAATTCTCTTAACAAACAAAATCACACACAAATTCTCTCATCTCTCTTCCTTGCACCTGCTGACCAAGGCACCAACAAGAGAAAAGGGAAGTTTTTTTTTTTGGAAGCTTGAAGTCTTGCATACATTCCACATCTTCCCTACCTAGTCTCCTCTTCATCTTTTCTTCCTTTCTCTTGGCTAGAAACCAAGAACCAAGGTGAGGGAACTCTCTTGTGGACTCTTGGTTTTATTTTCTTGTTGAGAATGTGGTTAGGGGCTGGGGGCCTTAACCATAGTATGCATGTATGCCTCTATTGCTGAAAATTGAGATGTGTTTGATTTGTTTGTTAGAATTGAAATTGGATGAGTGGTGTTAAATTTCTTTGGCAGTGGTGATGAGCTTTTGCATGTGAGGAGAAAGTTTATTTTCACCTTGTAATTGGATTGGAAATGGCTTTGGAAACAAATGAAATCATGTGCCTCTTTCTCAAAAATGGGTTTTGATCAAGTTTGCTTTAAAAAGTTTTAATGAAAACTCGTGGACAGAGGCTGTTCTTTCGTTCAGCATGGAACAACCCTCACTGTTTTGCCATTTTTGAAAGATTTAACCGTTAGTTTTGTTTGAAATTTGTTTTTAACGAAAATAGACATAAAATGGAACAACATTTATGTTAAAAACCTTGAAAAATTATTTCATTTTGGGGTTCATCCATGGCTCAAAAGTTGACTGTCCTGTTTTGGGGTTTCACTGGAACAGGGCTCGGTTTTTGTTAAAATTCTCCCTGTCTACTTAATGTTTTTAAAAGTTAATTAAACCTTTCAAAACTAGACAAAATAATATTTTTAAATATGTATATTACAAAAATTACCAAGTCCTATGTGTAAATTAATTTTTCAACAAGAAACAGAACAATGGTCTGAAATACTGTTTTGATGTCAAAATTGTAGGCTGTTAGTAATATTTTACTGGGAACACATGAAAATGAATTTGAAGGCAAAAAATATCTTTTTGGAAAGATCAAGGTGTTAGTTTTAATCTGTAAAAAGTTTCATTTAATTTCGTTTTAGGAAGTGGGAGAAATTTATATTTCTTTGAGCTATGTTCAGTGGGCACTAAAAATTTAGAGTTACTGACTTAGAAAATTTTTATAAAAATTTTCTTGATGTTGTTTTTATAACTAAACCACCTTTTTATAAACTATATTTCAAGAGCTTCGATTTGATATAAAAAATTTTGAAATCCGAGGTCATTTGCTTGTTTCAGTGAGAGCTCACATTAAGTACTACCAATGAAAATTCGACTTAATGGTCAAATATGATCATCAATATGTGTACTTTTGTCATTTTACCATTATACTAATATTTTGATTATGTGAGATAATGGATATGATATAACTATATTTTGATTGATACGTTTAAGTCTCAGGAAGGAAAACCTTGAGTGCTTGATATTAAAAGTGTGATTTTCTCTGTTTTGGTGATACAGTCTCTTGACTGTAGTGTGAATTTTATGGTAAAATTGTTTGTTGGTGTGCTGTGTCTACAAGACTCGACGCGAGTACTTGTAGTAACTAGAATTGATTTCTAGTGTTAATAGAAAAATTTCTATTCAAAGATAAATACAAGTTGTACAGTGAGCACATTTAAATGATCTAAGATTTTTTTATTTTATTTTCTTTTAGTTTATTAAATATAAATTAATAAATGAAACCTTATGGTAAGTATAAATCTCGTCTTTTTATAAGAATCATAAGACACTTGAGAGGGTAAGGAATATACATAAAACGTAATAAAAACATATGACGCGTTGTGACTTATGTGAGTTGAGAGTCGTACTATGAAGATATGAGAGTACGGCGGATCTTGGGGACTTCAAGAATGTAAGAAAGTCGCGTGGGATATTTCGGTTGCGAGTTATCTATGAACCAAGGTTGGATTACGAATGACGCATCACCTGGGGTGATGAGATCGTTACGATGTAGTGATAAAGGCAAAGTCCTTACTTATATATGCATATGTGAGCGTAGAGGTGGTACCTTTAGCTCGGCGTCAATTCGTCCGCACCTGTACCACGTGCAACAGAAAAATCAACTCTGTGAGGAGAGTGTTGAGGAGTCAGTCCTCAGAGTATTAAATGACCACAGTTGGTACCTGGGAGATGATCGTAAAGAGGCAGTCCTTGGGGGATATATGGCGCCGAGTTGTGACGTTAGTCACATAGCCAACTTGGCAATCCCGACAGAAATTGCGAGTCATCATCGATTGGCGAGAGCCCTGCCATTATACCGTGGAGAATGGGTGTACTCCCAATATGTCATCTAGCTTAAATTTGTGTAAGACCACTGAGTTCTGGGAGTTCCAGTGGCAGCTGACCAGTAAAAGATAAGTAAATTATTCTAGTAAGAAAAACGATTAGGTATCGTGTGTGATTGGTAGATAACCACATCGACGTGGTTGATTATAGATGTTTGTGACTTCTAAAGTTGTTTTGTGTGTACTGCTTGACGAAGCAGAGAGTTACCCTCTTATTTTTATTTTTTTTTAGGATCAGATGGCGGTTCTGGACCCACATCAGTTCTGGAAAGTTAAGTGCCTCTATGGGAGGTGGGAACCCGACCTGGTTAGACGCATCGATCATTTCACAGGTTATATTCGCTTGGTTCATACGCCTAAATACGAGCCCGGAGTTTATCCTATTGTATATGAGTATTTAGCGCAGTGGACGCAACCTACACCACCCTATTATCATCCCGCCGAACCTGTGGAGATTATTTATGTCTCTTCGACTGCTACGACATCTAGAGGACCAGTACCGCATCCAGCAGACCCCAAGGTCAACCCTACTGAGCCCCATTCCTCCCAGTTAAAGTTACTGCTAGGGGAGCATAGCGATCCTGAGCGTTGGGAGATGCCTCAAGCAGATGCGGAAGTACATGCGTACATAAAGTAGGTTCCCACTGAGGGAAATCAGGTGGCACCAGTAGTAGCCGCAGCAGCGACACAGTTGGTTGTGGAGGCTCCAGCCGGTGGAGGGGGTTGGTTAGTGGAGTCTGACACAGCAGAGGATCCGGAGGAGGATCTCGAGGAGGACTCCGAGAGGGAGTCTCTTGGGGATTCTTTTGAGGTTTCCTCGCATGAGTCTCACTGCTAGGACCACATTGACCAGCGACCCACTTAGGCTTCTATTTTGAGTCTTCCATAGGGTAGATGTAGACGATGACTGCTCTGAGAGCTAGGATCATATTTTGTTTTATCATGTATTTGGTTGAGTAGATCTAGGCATCTCAGATATTTTGTTGTACATATTCAGTCATCATGTGACTATGTAGTCTCTTTGTATACTTATGCTCTGGGAGTACGTTATGTCTTTTGGTTACATATATGTATATACATGTTTACATTTCCAGTCATATGTATTTTCCATTGTTTTATTTCCAAATATTCAAAAAATTTATTTATTCTTTTACGATTGAAGCTAAGTTTAACCTTTTTGTTGAATTAAATAACGCGTTATGATTGCTAAAAGAAATCAAAACTTTCGAAATTAAAATTAAATTAAAAAGTTTAAAAAAAATTCCCTAAAATTTCAGTTATGTTTCTTTCAACTTTCACGTGTTTTCTTAAATAAATTAATTAAGCCATTTTACAGAATAATCAATTGAATCAAACATCATACGTTTATCATTATAGAATTTAGAGCGTTACATGGATAGTATTGAACATTCATATCATAATCTGTAGGTGGTTGGACCTCTGGAACAGCTATACTTGGATTGCATTTGATGATCCAATTATAGCGTTTGGGTCTTGGTTCCAGATCACTTGACTGTCTGTTGAAGACGAAGCTTAAAGGAAGGGAAGCATGTGCATCATATCTTTGTCGTCTGAAACGTTCGTCTTCACCCATTGTCTCCATGTCTGCAATGGTGACAGACGAAGTGTTGCCATAGATGCTCATCTGTTTGGCAGCACGATCTTCATCAGATTTTGCCAAGTGCTTATCTACTCTTTTCTCGTTGTCTACAGTGATAGGTCTATAGATAGCGCGAGGACCTGAATCATCAGTTTCCACAGTGTCCTCTACAACAAGGTCGAGACTTTGTGCACTGGCCATCAAAGCATATTGAAGAATGGCTTCATTTAACTCCTCAATCTCAGCTTCATCTGCATCTTCATCTACTGTGATTGTTTGAAACTCTTTTTGCTTAGAGGCAATTTCTTCAAACACTAGCTCAACTGTTTGAATCATTGCAGACTCTATCCTAGTCAGATCTTCAAGAGCAGCTTGCTTCTGTTCTTCTTCGGACAAAGTCTTAATAGACTCAAGAACAGCTTCATCAATAGCTTCTTCTTTCGTGGCTTCATCTGCAGGTGCCAAGGCTTCTTCAGCGGCCTTTCGCTTTAATTCTTCAACTGATAGAGTCTTGACAGACTTTACAATAGATTGTTCTAGCTCAATCTATTCTTTCCTTTCTAGATTTTTGTCCAACCTTGCCTTTTTAGCAGCTTCTTTCTTGGACAACTCCTGAGCCTTTCTAATAGCAGCTGCTTCCTGTTTGTCAACAGATGGAGGAAAGAAGTGTTGGAGTCTAAGAATTTGGACAATGTCCAACCCCTCAAACTTCGATTTTGATGGTAACAAATGAGATTAAATTTTGAAGTATATAATGTCTTATATTTGAGTATTATAGGTACCACACCATCCAATGCCTCAATGGTATTGTATTTCTTAAGCTCAAACAATATATCTATATGCATACAGTGCGTCCAATGAGTAACTGGAAACTTGTTTTTCTAAGTTTAAAACCCAACATCCAATGCGCTGTTATAAAATAAACGTCCAATGCATTGTGAAATCCAGTGTGTAAACATTGCGTCCATTCAAGGAAGCGTCCAGCGCTTATATAACTTACACTATCCTTTTCTATCATAACAGTTATATAACGCGTCTATGATTGTGTAAAAGTACACTTGTGCTTTTCGATGATGATTCTCTGAAATGTCCCTTATTCCCTCTCTTATCATATGTGACATTTCATTTGAAAATTTGAAAACTCTACCATAGGGGAAAGAAAAGCTTCTCTCTGCAGAAATCGTACTGAAGTGGAGGTGTTGCATGTACTGTTGTCTCCTCCCTCTCTCCACCCCAAGCTGACACGTAGCAACGGTCACATGATTGTGAGAGAATGATTTTTGGCTAAGGCTTATATCCCACCATGGATATCTTCATCGAGCTGTCTATAAATAGAGGATCAAGCTCAAGAACTTAAAAATGAAGCATTCAAGTTTTCTAAGAGTTGAAACTCTGCTAAAACGATTGGACGACCTACACTTGTGCAAAAAAGAGCAATCTTTTTAGCTTTGCTAAGAAATTTGTGTATTCGAGTTACATTGTAATATCCTCTCTGTAAGAGTTATTTATTGAACTTGTAATCAAACTGTTTGTTTGGAAAGCCAGGAGTGGCTTAGTAACAAAGAATACTTGGGTGTTCTTTAATCTCAGGGGGAGATTAAAGGTGTGCCACAAGTGGCTTAGAGAATACTTGTAGCCAGAAGTGGCAGGGTACATAATACTTGTTTGTAATCAGGATTTGATTAGTGGAACCCATCAAAAGGTTTTTGAAGGAGAACTGGACGTAGCTCAGGTTGAGTGAACCAATATAAACCAAGTGTTTTTACTTTATTGCTTTTAAGCTTACCAATTATTCTTTTAAGTTGTTTCTTTGCATTATACGCACAAGTCTCTTTATCATTATATTTTTGCTTCACGCTTGGACGATAAGCTAAAACGCAATTCCATTGAACTGTTATTTTGAACGATTGGATGATAGTTGCAATCTTCTGTTTTGCAAGTCCCTTGTAAAACTTAAGTTGAAATATCTCCATCTTTGCGAAAAGATTTTAAGGTTTTATCTAACACACTATTCAACCCCCTCCATTCTAGTGTGATTCTCTACATTTCAGTTGGTATCAGAGCTCAACATCTCGGGTTGAGTACTTAGCAGTACAGAGGAAACTAGATCCTGAGAAAGATGAAAAATGAGGGACAAGCTGTGAACAGACCATTACTCTTCAAGGGTGTCAAATATGATTATTGGAAGCAAAGAATGATAGCATTCTTTGAGTCCTGTCATATTAATATATGGGACGTTGTGGAGATAGGCGACTACATTCCATATGATGAGAACCTCAACGAGATCCCCAAGGCTAGATGGATGGAGGAGCAAAAACTAAGATTTCATCTCAACTCCAGAGCCAGAAACTCCATCATGTGTGCACTATCTGAACAAGAATACAACAAGGTGTACAGCTTCAAAATCGCTAAACAGATGTGGGACACTCTTGCGTTAACGTATGAGGGTTCCACCCAGGTAAAACGTAACAAACTCAGTCTTCTTACTCGTTAATATGAACTGTTTAGTATGGAGGGAAACAAGGACATACAAAGTATGTTTGGACAGTTTCAAACCATACTAAATGAGCTTAGAGCACATGGTAAAGATTACAATAACTATGAACATATTGACAAAATTTTGAGGAGTTTGCCTAGGCAATGGAGACCACAGGTTACAGCTTTAAGAGCAACCAAAGGACTAGATGATATGTCCATAGAAGAACTTATGGGAATCCTGAAAGTGCATGAGCTAGAACTACAATAAGATGGTGATACAAAGAAAAGAAAGTCTCTGACAGTCAGAGTCCAGAAGCCAAAGAAAGCACCATCGTCCAAAGCCATGCAAGTTGAAGTATCATCAGATGAGCAATCTGAAGATGAAGATTCAGACGAGGGTGATGAGCTATCCTTTATATCCAAGAGAATCCACTCTATGTGGAAGAAGAAAGGTGGATCTAGATGGAGAAACCTGAACAAGAAAGGATTCAAGGAGAAGAAGGAGAAGAGTCCAATCGTGTGCTACGAGTGCAAAAAGCCCAGATATTTCAAATCAGAATGCCCACACCTTGAGAAGAGCAAGGACAAGAAGAAGAAAGTCTTCAACAAAAAGAAGGGCAAGAAGGTTCTGATGTCCACGTGGGAAGACTTGGACGATGACTCATCATCGGACAATGAAGAGGAGGAAGAAGCAAACATATGTCTGATGGAAGACACTACATCAGACTCTTCCGAACCAAAAGAGGAAGATGAGGTATACTTTAATGATTTAAAATCACTTCAAGAAGCTTATTGTGAATTACTTTCAAACTCTTCTATTCTGTCAAAGGCCTACAAAGCTTTGAAGAAATCGTCTAAATCACTTTCAAAAGAAAAAGAAGTTTTAGAAAACAATTTCAAACAACTTGAAAGTGAAAAGGAAGATTTACAAAAAAAAAGTTTACAGAGCTCTCAAAAGAACATGAAGCCTTAAATGAGGATAGATGAAACCTATGGAAGGATTGTAATCATGCTTATCAGTCCTATGAAGAATCAAGGACTAAAGAGATGAAGCTTTCCACAGAAATTCGCACTCTCAAAGCAGAAAACAAAAGGCTAGTTGAGAAGCTTCTGAAAGTTGAAACAGATACTTCCTTAATAGGTCAACCACATGATGTTGAGAAACTTCATGAAGAGATTGACAGCCTAAAGAAGGATCTGTCCAACTTTGTCAAGGGATCTGACAACCTTAACATGCTTTTAAAATATGAAGGTTGTAAGAGACCCAATGACAGGTCAGGGCATGGATATAAGGGAAAGAAATATATTCATGACGAGGATGTAGATGTGTGTTACTTTTGTGGGACATCTACCTAAGAAAGGAGCGTCCAGTGCCCTTCAAACTAACAAGAAAGGACCTAAGTCAATTTGGGTACCTAAATTGTTTCTATCGCAGACATGCTCAACAGCAAGAAAGAGACTCCAGTTATGGTACCTGGACAGTGGATGCTCACATCACATGACAGGAGAAATGTGTATGTTCGTATGTTCCAAAGCCTCCAACCAAGGACTAGTGGGACAGTCACTTTCGGAGGGAATAAAAAAGGGACGATAGCTGGCATTGGTAAGATTGGTATTCCACTTTATCCCGCTATTGATAATGTACTTTATGTTAAGGGTCTCAAACACAATCTGATTAGCATAAGTCAATTATGTGACAGTGGATATGATGTTGCCTTTAACAAAGGTGAATGTATAGTCAAGAATTCTGATGGACCCCTTCTCTTTACTACAAAGAGGCAAGGTAATCTGTATAAGATTAAACTTGGGGAACTATCAAGTCAAAATGTATCATGCTTAGTTTCAGTTAAAGAAAATCATTGGTTGTGGCATAAAAAGCTTGGGCATGCAAGCTTAAGATTAATCTCAAAGCTTAACAGGCATAACCTCGTGAGAGGATTACCAAGTATGTCATACAAAGATGATCTTCTTTATGAAGCTTGTCAGAAAAGGAAACAAGTAAAAAGTTCTTTCAAAAGCCAAAACATTGTTTCCACTTCTAGACCTCTTGAGCTGTTACATATTAACCTGTTTAGACCTACAAGAATAGCCTCAGTAAGCGGTAAGAGATACAGATTGGTTGTAGTGGATGACTATACAAGATGGACATGAGTCATGTTCCTATCTCACAAAGATGAGTCTTTTAAAGTCTTTTATAATTTCTGTCAAAGAATTCAAAACGAGAAAGGAGTATGCATTACTTCCATCAGAAGTGATCATGGAGGAGAATTTGAAAACGAAAGTTTTCAAAGGTTTTGTGAGGATAATGGTATCCTTCACAACTTCTCAACGCCCAGAACACCTCAGCAAAATGGTGTTGTTGAGAGGAAGAACAGGTCACTCCAAGAGATGGCTAGAACCATGTTGAATGATAACTCTATTTTATACTTCAAATTTTATACTCTCTAATCTTTTGTGTTTTTTTTAATATTTCTTTCATCTGATTTTCTAACTCTATTTTTTAATTCCGACGATTTTTATCTTTCATCAATAATTCAAAATCCTTGATTCAATTTACTTTTCAATTTTCAAATTTAATATTAAAAAATTAAAGTTACATTATTACATTTTCCATTTTTTTTCTTTTAAAAAAGTTATAGTTTCTAATTTCTTTTATAATTATCTCTTTTTCAAAATTTCTTTTGATGTACTATATAATTTTTTTTTCAAATTGTATACTCTCTAATCTTTTTTTTAAATATTTCTTTTATCGGATTTTCTAACTCTATTTTTTAATTTCGAAGATTTCTCTCTTTAGTCAATAATTCTAAATCCTTAATTCAATTTACTTTTCAATTTTTAAACTATTAAAAAAATTAAAGTTACATTGTTACATATTCCCTTTTTTTTTTTAATTTTATAGTTTCTAATTTTTTTTATAATTATCTCTTTTTTAAAATTTCTTTCAATGTACAATATAATTCTTTGTTTTTTTTTCAATTTTTTTTATTAACTATATAAATAAGGTAGTAAAAATTTGCATAGGCTAAAACACTAGTAAAATAATATGTTATTTAAATTTAAATAATTAAAAAGTCAAGAGTGGGGTGAGAAAACAATATAAATCAGTCAAGAATTTTTTTTTTTTATAGGAAAATTTTCAGAAAGCCGACGTGGCAAATGGCAGTTTGTGATTGGTCCAAACGCGTCAACCTACGTGGTAACGTGGGTCAGTTAAAAGCGTGCCAACGCTACATTCATCCTGGTAACAACACATCATCAACTGAAATAAAATTCAAGTTAAAGAAAAAAAAAAACATAAAAAAAATAAAAACTTGGATATGTTAGAAAACTTAAAACCCTAATCAATTCAATTCTTAAAAAGTTCACAGTCCCTTTCTTTTCCTCTCCGATCCGCAACGACATTTTAAGGGAACATTTGTGTTGTTGCGCCCCACTGGTCCTGCATTTTTCTTTTGCAGAGAGGAGGTTTCATCTCCTATAAAAATCAGAAATTTTTGTTTTATTTTATTTTGTTTTTGTGCAAATTGATTTCTAATTGGTCGATGATGGGTTTCTGATTTGTGAAATTGGCGTTGTTTCTGATCGCAGGGGAGGTCTTATCCGTGAGATTTTTGTCAGAAAGATGAAAAGCACGGAGAGAATTGCGAATTTGGCTTTAGCAGGTTAGTTTCTCTTGTTTAATTGTTGTTGGCAATTTTTCTCTTGTTCTACTGTTTCAGTGATAGGTCCTTTGAATTTTGTTTTTTTAATTAGAAGTATAATTTTGGGGGTGTAAATGTGTAATATATGCTTGATGTTGATGGAATTCGTTTGTCACGTGCAAGGTGGCTGAAATTACATTTTGGGTATTTTAGTGCAGTGCAGTGCAGTGGCTATATTATCTTATATTACTGTTTAAAATAAAGGGGTTTGAGTGTTAATGTGATAAGCTGGGAATTTTGGTGAGTGGAGAAGTGTTTATGGTACTACAGGATTTAAGAAGGTATGGGGTTTAGGTGGTTGTGCTATTGTGCGATTCGGTTTTCCATGAGTGAATTAGAGGCAAGTGATGTTTGTATTAATAGGTTTCGAGTTCTTGGTTGTCTAATTTTAATGTATCTGCGAGTGGGAAAGTGTGATCCGTTTGTTGTTCGTAAATTCTTTCATTGTTAATCGCTAACTTTTATCTCTTGTGGCAGGTTTAACCTTAGCACCACTTGTTGTGAAAGTAGATTCAAATGTAAATGTTATCTTGACTGCTTGCCTCGCCGTGTATGTGGGATGTTATCGTTCTGTCAAACCAACTCCACCTACTGTAAGTGGTGGCTTTTATCCTCATTGTCTTCACTGTGTTGCACTTTTTAAGTATCAAGAGTCACGTTCTGACTTATCGGAATTGTGTTGTATATAATTATGCAGGAGACAATGTCCAATGAACATGCCATGCGATTCCCCTTTGTTGGGAGTGCGATGTTATTATCACTTTTCCTGCTCTTCAAGTTTCTATCTAAGGACTTGGTCAATGCTGTGTTGACAGGCTACTTCTTTTTACTTGGGATTGTTGCTCTATCGTATGTTCTTTTCTTTGGGCAATTGCTCCCCTCTGTGAAGTAAACAGTACACACACACACACACATAATATATGTATGTGTGTGTGTGTGTGTATACGGATTTAAATCATTTTGCTATTTTATCACACCTTTGTTCTTTCTCTTTGTACAGGGCAACATTATTACCATCTATCAAACGTTTTTTGCCAAAGCATTGGAATGAGGACCCCATAGTCTGGCGTTTTCCATATTTTCGTTGTATGTCATGTGCTTGCCTCCTTTATTTCCCCATACTCTTGCTTTGAATAATTTCTCTTAACTGTGGTTTCAGAAGTTATATATTTCCTCCCGTCTATTAGATACTGCTAACCTGCTGCTTGTTTATGTTGTGCCCATGAGATATTGATACTCTCACCTGACAAAATTAGCTAATAGCCAATAATGTTGATACTCTTACCTGACTGAAAAGAGTGTAGTAGTTGATAGCATCCCAGGAATTTTGTCTTGTCCCAAATGTCCTCTTTTCTTTTCTTTTCTGGATGAGTTACTGACTTTGTTAGTGGCAATTGCATGTACATGAAAAGTTTTTTCACATTAAAGTAAAATACCTATAGGAGCTACTAAATGTGATTTTTAAAAAATTGGCTAATTTGAGGATAGAAAATTTGTAATGGGCAGTTTCTAAACTTCAAAATGTTCAACTGTTAAATTTGATGACAGAAATTCTAAATTCATTTTGTGTCCTTCCTGATTTTATTTCTCTATATGTCTTTTTTGCTCTGTTCTTTGTTTAGAGACAATGAATTTAGTGATTTAACTAAGTTTTACAATTCCATTTAATGTGTATTAGTATCTTTTGCACATTGTGTATTTATATCAATGCATGCCATTTCCTACAGTGCATTTGTGCTTTATAGGCTGAAACTACGTTCTTAACTTTATATTGGCAAAATTTTCATGTTCTGGTAATCTCTTGCCATAGTATGAGTTTGGACTTAATTCTTCCCTTTGTGTTTTTTATCATAGAAATTGAATAATTCTTTTAACTTTTTAATTACTTGCACAACATTATTATTATGGAAATTGTGTCCATAAATGAATTTGAACCTGTTGTTCTCTAAATGGGATAAGAAATTGGGCCTTGTAGAACAGAGAATGCTAAATGCATAATCTTATGGACCCCTCATGGACTGTTATTATAATTTAAAGCAGATTCATTTTCTGATTTTCTTTATATTGGGCTGGTTGGTTCTAGTTACTAACTTGTTTGTTTTCAATTCTATAGGACTTGTATAATAAGATTGGGGTTGCATGAATTTTCCAACTGTGTTCATTGTCTCTTTTTCTGACCAAACATGTGAAGCTTGATTAGCAGCTGTGTTGTTGGTTTCTTAATTGCGGTTTTTTTTTTTTTAAAATCATGACATGATTATCGCATTGTGTCAAAGCATTTGTGTGTTTTCACTTGATCTAGTTGACATTAACTTGCTTCTATCATGCAGAATGATATTTTTCATTACACCTTTCTTACACAGCTTTGGAGATTGAGTTTACAAAGTCACAGATCGTTGCTGCAATCCCTGGAACCTTTTTTTGTGTGTGGTATGCTTTGCAGAAGCATTGGCTAGCAAATAATATATTGGGTCTTGCTTTCTGTATACAGGTTTGGTGCTTAACTTTATACCTGTGTATATTTGTTTGAATTCTACTTTCCTGGTATAAAAGGACGCCCTTTTAGAACTGATGTGGTTAGTATTCCTTGGATACCATGTCTTGAATCTCATGCATAATACAAACCAGAAGATGGGCTAAACAAATAATGTGCAAATTCCTAAGAGAATGGAGTTGAGAAAGAAACTGAGATTATCAGTCAATGAATGTTTTGTTACTGACATTCAAATTATAACCAGTGAAATGACCCCAATGACTCAATATGTAATATTCACAGGGAATTGAAATGCTCTCTCTTGGGTCTTTCAAGACTGGTGCTATTCTCTTGGTAAGTATTTTTTCTTTAATTATGGTTATGGTGCATAAAACCTTTTGTTTTAATTTTAGGTACCAATTTTTCAACATCTTGTTCTATAACTCACCAATCCTTTCGCTGCAAATATACCAAGCGGTTCTGCATTGTCTCATTCATTTAAGATAATTTGTTTTTAACAATTTTTCTTTTTGGGATAAAAGTGCCATGAATTTGTTGACTTGCCTCTCTCCCTATCTTTGTGTGTTGCTGATTTGGCACTTCCAGTTATCAGTACTCTAATTTCAAAGGATATATGTTTTTCTGTGCAAATATAGTTAGGTTTTGGCTGCAATAAGATTTAAGTATTTGTTTTGTAATTTGTTTTTCATTGATTTTTTTCATCTACATGGTCTTTGCTTTGAATCTTTTCCATTCTGGTGTTTTGCAGGCTGGACTCTTTGTTTATGACATTTTCTGGGTTTTCTTCACTCCAGTGATGGTCAGCGTTGCAAAATCATTTGATGCTCCAATAAAGGTTAAAATTTTAGTGAAATGCAATAATCATGTCATGATTTTAAAATTAAAAAAAAAAGCATGGAATTTTGTAATGCATTTTACAACAAAAATATATTGTGAAATGGTTACTTTGCGTCAACTAATTAATGTGAAGTTGGAGAAAATATATTAAATGAAATAGGAGGGGATTAAATATGGGTGTTTTAGTCAAGGTATAATGAAATTTTACATCAATTTAATGATTTCTTAATGTATGTCCATCAACCCTAACCCTTTGTTTGAAAGGAAACAATGAAAGAAGAGAGAATTTTGAAATTTGATTTAAAGAGAAAAAGGAAGGATGTAAAAATTTAAATATTTATTTCTAAAATCAACTTTTCTCTCCAATTTCTTTTTATTTTTCTTTTCATCCAAACAACAGAAACGCATTGATATCTGTGTTTTATCTCCTCTGTATTTTTCTTCTCATCCAAACAGATCATAAAAGACAGTAGTTTTGGAATGGAGGGTGGAATACACCCTATACAAATTTCTTCCTTATATTAATTATTTCATTTGTTTGGCAGCTTTTGTTCCCCACCGCAGATTCTGCAAGGCCATTTTCAATGCTTGGACTTGGTGACATTGTTATCCCTGGTAGGTTGAATCTTTTATATTGATGTATTTTCCTGTAATGTTGACAGCCCTCTTGTGAGTTGTTATATTAATGCTTAGTATTTATTACTTAGTATACATGTTATTAGGTTCTGCTAGGCTAAGATAGGAATATTTAGAGATAATGAAAGAGCTGTCCTCCATTAATTAGTCTAGAATGAGGGATGTAAACTGTTACGACTGTAAAGTTTCAAAATAACACTTTTTAAAATTAACTCAATTTATAAAATGAAATAATTAATTGCAAGTTGTCAAAATATAGGTAAAGCAATTAGCCTTGTAATCTGTCTATTTTGAGGGTAGAAAAAAGTTTAGTTTGAGGGGGAATAAGAAACACGGTTTACCCTCACATTCCCTTTCACTCCATAAATTTTTAAACTTCCAAGCTTTGTCTCACTAAGTAGGGTCAGTTAAATCTTTAAACTCCCAGATAAGGGATTTATTTCCTTCTCATCATTTTCTCTTCCATCCCTAGTTTACCACTCAGGCACTCACCCAAACAAACAAATAAGTTAAATATAAAATTCTTGTGGTACTAGCATCCTCCATTATCTGGAACATTGAAGCTTTTCACCTTGTTTTAGTCATTCTGTTTTCATGATTATTCCAACCGTCAAGTTTGTTCATCTCCTTTTGGTTACCCACATAATGTTTAGTCCATAGGTTCAAGAGGACTTAGTTTTACATTTGAATATTACTAAAACTGGTAAGGTTTAGTGTTAGGGAAGAAGGTGAAGATAGAAAAGCAGTGAACTAAAACAACTCAGCTGATCTCAACAAAAACAAAAGATATGAATATTTCCCTCTAGCCTCCCCTTAAATAACCAAACCTTGGCAAGACATTGAGACTGTTTAACTGGTCTTCAAAATATTGAGATGGTTATTATACAACCCAGAAATGACCTCCAACTGGGTCCCCAAATACTGAATTGGATATCATACCACCTAGTAACACAAATAAGTTCCTTTTCTGGTGGCCAAAGTCTTCAATCTGTGAACCCTTGACAGGAAGCAAAAGAAAGAGCCACAAACAATAAACTTCAAATAACACAAACCATGCAAATTAACTATAAAGCCTCGAACAAAACCAAACACAGGCAGGACAGCAATGAAACAGAGCAAATATCTGGCCAAACAGAGAATTATCACCAAGAAAACTTGAACAAACCCCGTAGATAAGAAGGAAAATCAATTGAGATGTTGACACAGCACACAGAAGACAAGCAAAAGTCCATCTGAGAGCAGCCAAAAGAAGCAGAGAGGGGAAGAAAGGAAGGAAACGACTGGAAACACCCTTATAATGTGTTGGAAATGCACCAACACCAAAAACTCCAAAAACATCAGAAGAAGCATTCGGAACAGATCCTAAAGAATCGGCAATAAGGGAAGGAACAAAGGCAAATCCAAAGAGGATACGCATTTGAAAACCTCAAAACCATGAAGCATGAAGAAGAAACAACATCAAAACTTGAATCATCTCCAGTCAAGTTAGAATTGAGAAATAGGCATGAAACACAAAACAGAAGAAAACATAATCTGGAACAAAAATCAGTAACTGGAAATTTGGAATGTATATGATTCTGGTCAGTTGATATAAGATCCATTTCCATATGTGGAACGGGAAATCAGTAACTTTCATATAACAATTTGGTTGTTATTTCTATTTATTACTACATATGTTTCCCCTTCAGGTATCTTTGTAGCATTGGCCTTGCGGTTTGATGTTTCTAGAGGAAAACAGCCCCAGTATTTCAAGAGTGCGTTTTTAGGATACACTGTTGGCTTGGTCCTTACAATCATTGTGATGAACTGGTTCCAAGCTGCTCAGGTGATTGGATCTGTAGTTACATTTTATTCATTTTTTTTCTCTTGATTTGGTTTGATGGAAGGGGATTTTAACTGTACGTATTATCAAATTCACTACGAATATATGGGCTGGTTGAGTATGTGAACTTGTCATGGATTTTTGAGGATTGATCTTCGCTATTAAGTATTAACTTCTTTTCCTTTTATCTTTGTTTCAGCCTGCCCTTTTATACATTGTACCTTCTGTAATCGGATTTTTGGCTGCTCATTGCATATGGAATGGTGATGTCAAACAGGTTTGTTTCACTTCCTAATATTTACCTTTATGTTCTTGTATCAATATTAATCCATCCTTTTTAATGCATCTGATTTGACTACACAATTTCTTTTACTGAAATATAATATTTCATTTTCAAATTATAACCATGTATAATTTACCATAGTTTAAATTTAAGCTAACGTTCTTTTCCCCATCAGTAAACAATAAAGTGCCACTTTATCGTAGCAGGGTTTTACTCTTGTAATAAAAGCTTCTAACAATTTTGTCAATAAGATGCACCAAATGGTTCCTTGATAGTGAGATAAAATTGAATCCTTAGCATATTATTTAAACCCAGTAAAAAGAGTGTATGGATTTTAGTTTCACCCGGTGGCACTGTGAAATTGTTTACACTTTCAAAAAAAAAAAATGTCATAATATTGTGGTGACTAAGGTTTGTCACTTACACTAAAAGCTTCTTAAATGGTTTTTCAAACATATGGCATCATATAGTGTGTCAAAAATAAATCTAATATATATTCACTAAAATTTACATTTAATTAAGAAGTGCTTGACTGTTGATTTTACCTCAAGTTACATCAATATCTGTTGCAGATAATCTTATTTATTGATGCTTACATTATTATGCAACCAATTTTTACAATTAGCTTACGAAGGATTCCAAATGTTTTAACTTTTAATATGATAGGATGAGTTAATAAAAGATACGTAGATGTAGAATGTAGGCTTTGTTAACTACTATTTTGTAAAGGTAACTATAATGTTATAATCAGTTAGTTCTAAAGTGTCTGTTTGTAACATACTCCATACTATACCTTTGGTAACAATTAGTATGAAATGATTTACAAGTTAGTGGAAAGGTGGTTGTCATTTACATGCTAATAATCAGAGCAATATGTTGCTTAGCTAATGCATAACAACTTTTTACTTTGTTTCAACTCAGTTATTGGAGTTTGATGAGTCGAAGGCTGCTAAATCATCTCAAGAGGAGAGTGATGATAAATCTAGCAAAAAGGTTGAATAAGTCAGAGCCAGTTCAATACCAATACTTTTTGAGTCATAGAAGAAACACTTGGTTTTCTAGGAACCCCATTACCTGTAATGATGATGCTAAGTTATTCAGCTGCAACCTCTGTAAAGATTTTGATTTAGAAAACTAACTAGTCTTAATTTCAGTGTAGGATTTTGCTTTTACTTCTGAAGTTTGTTTTTGTGGCAAACTATTTTTGCCATTAAAAAAAAAGAAAAAAGTTTTCACTGCTGTATTACTTGGTATATGGGACTAATTTAGATAAGTTTGCAGAGGAAGGCATGCTTGTTTGGTTCATTGGTATATGTGATGCCTCTTAAGTCTTAAATCGATTTTTCTGGAATACTTGTGCCTAGTGTCATTCATACATTTAATATATTTGAGAAAAAATAGATTTTATTTGAAATATATTATTATATTGAACAGCATGAATATCGAATATATTGTTTAAAAACAGGCAATGCTGGTAGTCTTTTCTTGTTTTTTTAAAAAAAAATGTTTTGAATTTTTTTTAAAGATATTGGTAGTGAATATTTGAATTTTTCTGTGTTTTGGGTTTTGGTTATAATTGTGATTGAATTAAATTGATTTTAAGTATGAAATTTTAATTTTTAATTTATATTAATAAAATTTTTGTATTTATTTTATTTTGCAACTTAAATAGCTGGTTGGACCAGTTTAAGTAGTAGTGACACATTGGTTGAATTAATAACCCACTCACCTAATATCTTGACTTAATTAATCATCGGTTTGAATTTAATAATGTTAATGTTGACCATTAAATTTCACATAGATGGCTAAAATTAGAAATTTACATGATTTTATATTTTAATTTTGACACTGATTCAATCATTATAATTTATTTCTCACAAAATAACAAGTTTGAACTCTTCTCTTAGCAAATAAAATGACACTGTAGGAAATATTCATTTTTTTTCTCACAAAAGAGGGCAAAATACTAAAATTCAAGAAAAAAAATAAATCAAAGAGCAAAATACTAAAAGTTTTAACAAAATACTTTGCTCTCCTGAGTTCTGATATCTTATACTAGCCATCTGATGATATCACATATACTTCATATGCTTCTATCAGACATGAAATATTCGTTTTAAAGAATCAAATTAGAAGTTTAGTTTGATTTTTCTTAATTTTTATAGTCTATCCATTTTAAAATTTCGGGTGTTTAAAGCTTTTGTACACAAATTAAGAAATATTTTAAGTTATATAAATTTAGACTAAATTATCCTTATTTATTGTGCTACAATTTTCTATACTATTTTCAACTATTCCATTTGTACTTAATTTTCTATACTATTTCCACTAAAAAATAGTAGTATGCTCTATTTCAAGTACCTTGTAAAAATTGAAGTTATTATTACTCTAAAAAAATAATCTTAATTACTCAATTACATATAAGGGCATAATTGGAAAAAATTGCACAAATACATTGGAATTCTAAAACAATCATTTGTAACAAAAATAAAAAGCTAAAACAATTTTGAAATGGAGAGAGTAAGAATCAATCTAGAATATCTCTAGTATTAATTATCTTTTAGCAAATTACACTGACATTTCCTGAGATTTTGTTGTATTACATAAAAACTCCTACTTTTTTTTTACCCTTACAAGTACTCGGTATAATGTTTTTTATACCTTAGGGGATACATGGTGTAATGTTTTTTAAACCTTAAGGGGGGTGCATAACATAAAAATAGGTGTTGGTGTAATGTTTTTCAAACAATTAAAGGAGGTTTGTGTAGGGCTAAAAAAAAGTAGGGATATTTTGTATAATTTGACAAAATCCCAGGAGGTGTCAGTCATTATTTTTCACAAAAATATCTTTAAACTATTTGGTTAAGAGGAGATGAGGGATTTTAATGGAAGGAAGGAAAAATAACCATTTTCTTGTTTGGTTCACAAGGAGAGAGGAGGAATTTTAAAAATTAATTTACTTTTACACTTATAATTTTAGATTTTAAAACATAAGTAGAGATATTTCAATCAATACACTTGAAATATTTTAAATCCTCTCCCCTCCCCTCCAACTCCCCTCAATATTGGAGGAGAGCAAAGATTGGATGAGAGATTTTGCTTTCCTCTATTTCCTTCCTCTCCCTTCCTAAAAATTGAATAAAAAAGTTTTTTTTTTATAAAAAAAAAATCCTCCCTTCCCCTTCATTTCTCATTAACCAAACATTATGCTAAGAGTTAACTGTCTTGTATAAAAAGCATTTTTCGGAATCTTACTTTAACTATTAGCAATGCATAGCCAATAAAAATTACAGTAATAAATATATTAATTGGTGAGAGAGGTTAAAGGAATTAAAACTAATAAAAATATTTAAAAAGAATAAAATTATGCCTCACTAATGCTAATGATAATTTTGAAAAAAAATAATTTAAAATAAATTTAATGTTATTAACTAAATTAATTATTTTTTTTAATCTTGATGAATTAATTAATTATGTCTTATAAAAAAATTTAATCTTGATGAATTAATTAATTGAGTGTTATAAAAGTGGAAAGAATGGATTAGAATGGTAGTTGGCCTTGATATATTACAAATTTTGGATAGGATGTGAAATTGAGAGGAAATAATTAGATAGCAAAGAAATAGAAAAGATATTAATTGAAGGGATTTTTAGGTGGAATTTTGTGTTGTTTGGATATATGAAATTTGGAAGGAACGAGGTAAAATGATTTATTTTCATTTATTTGGTTATATGGAAAAGTGAAAGGAAAGAAATGGGATATATTTTTTTTATCCGTAGAAATCAAAGACAGGTACCAAAAGATTTACAATAACTCACGTACCCTGCTCAACTAAGCTATACCCCTTTTGTAGAAATGGGACATATTAGGAAAATATGACTTTACCCATATAATAATTAAATTCAATTTTAAATAAAAAATTAAAATTTAAAACATAATTTTAATCCAATATAATTATAATTTTACTTATTTTATATTTAATTAAACTTTTAATTCAAAATGTCTTAAAATAATTACTAAAAAATAATTTCTTTATATAAAATTACTCTCCTACATACTCTAATTTATTTTATTTAAATTAAATGTATGAACAATATTTTTTTAATATAAAATCATGACTGCATGGCAAAATATATATTTTATTTAATATCTCTAGTGACTGGCCGTTGTCAAAATGAAGAAAAACAAGTTTAAATATTTTTTTAGTCCTTGTAATTTAGTATTTTTTTGCTTTTCATTCTTGTAAAAAAAATTGATTTTAGTCTTTGCAAATTATGTTTATTTTATTTTTCGTCCTTATAACGGTTTAGATAACACTTTTTTTACTATTCAAAACGTTATCTAAATCATTTAAAGACGAAAATAAAACAAACATAATTTGTAATGACTAAAACAAAAACAAAAATTACAAGAATAAAAAATAAAAAAAATATTAAATTACAAAAACTAAAAAAATATTTAAGAAAAAAACTAAAACTGAATTGCACATTCCAATGTTCAATTTCCTTCTAAAATCACGGCTGTTATTATGGGAGGAATTTTAAAACAGTGGGAACCACAGAACAGATTTTGATAATTTATCCTTTCTAAATATTCCTTTCAAACAAACAATGGAAATGATTAATTTTTTTTTCCTTCTCAATTTATCCTTTCTAAATATTCCTAAATCCTTCCCCTTTAAATTTCTCCTTCTCAAATCACTCAAAACACACAGTGTAATTGATTCATATATTATGCTCGGTGTACTAATTGGAAAGCACTAGTGGTCCGTTTCAAGCATCCAGCGTTGAATCCATACGATGATAACAAGAGGTCTATCTCAGATGGTTAAGCAGGTATACAAGTTGTTATAAAAACCTACTAATACATGTTTTTGATTTATATGGATAAAAAAATAAGGTTAATTAAGTTTTTAGTCTCTAAATTTTTTCAAAATTCAGTTTTTAGTCCATAAACAAAAGTTTAATTGATCAAGGTTCCTAAACTTTTTAAAAATTTAGTTTTTAGTCCTTGAACAAATGTTTGACTGGTCAAAGTTCCTAAACTTTTTAAAAATTTGATTTTTAGTCCTTAAACTTTTTAATAATTCAGTTTTTAATCCTTGAAACTCTATTAAATAAATAAAAATAATGAGATTCAAACTTTTGTTAAGGACTAAAAACCAAATTGTTAAAAAATTTAAGAACTTTGACCTGTCAAACATTTGTTTAAGAATTAAAAATTAATTTTTTAAAAAGTTTAGAAAACTTAATCCGTCAAACTTTTATTTAGAGACTAAAAATCGAATTTTAAAAAAATTTAGATACTAAAAATTTAATTAACCAAAAAAATACAATGATATGATGATTTGGCTAATTATTCAAACTACAATTATTAATGTCAAATGCTCAAGTTCAACACTAAGTGCAAGGTGGAGCAATTATTTGTCTTACTTTTTTATTTTGTTTGGTCAACAATTACTCGGCTTGCGCAGTACGTACATATTATCAGTATCTGATGGGATGTAGGTTTGGCACTTTATGCAAGGAGGAGCAACTTTAATTTAGAGGGCCCCTAAGGCATGTTTGGAGTGATTTTTAGCGGTAAATTTTAGTTTTTGTCTTCAATTTTTTGTTTTAAAATAAACTCATTTCTAAAATTTTCTATTCTATTAAAATTACTTTAAGGATGCTTTTGTGTAAGAATGATGGTGGCGACAACAGTAATAATGGCGGTGACAATAACAGCAACAGTAGCAATAGTGGCAATGACTGTGGTGGTGGGGGTGATGGTAGTGGCAATGTAGTGATGGCAGTGGCGATAACGATGACAGTGATAATAATGGTGGTGATGACGACAGTGTTGGTGGTGATAGTAGTAACAAGAAAGAGCATTATCAAATGTAGGAAGTGTGTGCTTTTTTAAAATTAAAAACTAATTCACAAACACGTTTTAATTCTATTTTTGTTGAACATGTTTATTTTTAAAATTACATTTAAAAATCAAAAACTAAAAACTCCCCACTAATCCAAATGAACCCTAAAATATTATTCTTTTACGTCTTCGTACAAGAGTGTTTTGTTACCACAAGTGTAAACATACTTTATTTTGGAATTTTAGTGCTAAATTTTGGGGTATTTAATTTGGGCTGTGTTACAAGCTAATTCATTTATATCAAATTGTATATACCTTATTTTGGACGCATTTTGTGCTTCAAATTAAGACCATTTTTCATCAATAATATTTTTAGCTTAAAAAAAAAAACTAGTCTAAATCATCTTCTTTCGTTTTACTCACTTTCCTAAACCAAATAAAACATACGATTTGTAGCTTCTGCACCACATATTTCTTTTCATTTGATGCAATTTTATTAGAAAACATGCATGCTTTATGTAAAATCAAACAAAGCTCAGAATAAAGCTATTGATGTACAATAGAAGGAATTAAGCTCAAATTTGTTGTGGCATTTATTGTGGGGGACAGTATTGTGAATACTATTGGCACAGGTGGGATATGAATCTGATTGGTATGGAATTTTGAATGTATGGTTATTCTGTATTAATTTATGGGAATTGAATGCCATAAATAACTTATAACCACAACATTTGATGATGATCAAATTTGTACGGATATTATGCAGTACCACTGGTGCCATTTCTTTATATATTATATATTAATTTTTGGCTGATAAAAAAAAAGATGGAATTAAGCAAGGGTGTCAAACTTTGTCGTGACTTTTGATGTCTCTCGAGATTCCAGTGGTTGCTATAGAACCACTTAATTGGTAGTCCAGGTAAAACATGCTATATGTGAAACGTGATTTAAAGTTTAAACCCTTTATACTTTCCTCCCAATAATTATTATCAACTTTGTGGTACAAGGTTGCAAGAATTTTCTTGTCCCCCCCACACGAGGACCCATTTTGACGACATTAACATGTGATCATATTGGGAGGTATACTTTTGTATAAGGGTTGGGTACCCCTTGTACCCCTCTTGTTTAATATAAATACTTTATGTTTGCTAATAAAAAAAAAAAAAAAAAAAAAACATGTGATCTGTGATTCCCTGTCACACTCAGAACAGCCCTACTTAGAACATGGGTACATATTCGAGCCCCGATTTTTAGGTTAAAATTTTGGGAAGAATAAGTGATTAGCCCAAGCACACAAAAGTTGATGCTTAGCCAAATTAGGAGGATCATTTGTCTTATGTCGGTTGAACAAATTGAGAAAAAAGGGGATATGATTGTTTCGGCTATGTTGGCATTCGATTAAACTAAGTAGATAGATATTTTTTTTACTGCATTAAACTTAGATAGATGATCTTGTGGATTGTTGGGTTAGTTCATAATATTTGTGAATCAAGATGTTTATTGTTAACCTGTGAGATCTAATCCAAAAGATATGGTGTTTGAAGGAAGGCCTGAATAATTTTCAAGTCCCTGATAAATTTTTAAATTTTACTTTGGGTTTTGATAAATTTTTCCGTTGATGACGTGGTATCATCTGAACAAATATTTTCAATATATATCAATCGCTGAGAAGATGTCACGTCATCACTTAACTTAACTGACGGTAGAGACTCAAAATAAAAGTTTTGATATATCAATTACTCAAAACAAAAACAAAAAATTATCAGCGATCTAAAATAAAATTTAGAAATTTATCAAGAAGCCTTACAGGAATTATAAGTTTGACTTAGTAGTTAAAAGAAAAAGGAAAGATGAAAAGAACATTGAAGGAAGAAGGGGAGTACTTGCGTTTACATTTCAAACTCTTTTTCATCTTTCAAGTATTTGTTGGAGTAACTTGGGAACCCATTGGCCAAATCAAACTCATTCGGCGTGCTGGTCCAAATTTTCACGTGCGAACACAAATAATATCAAAGTGCCAGCTTATGTAAAAGCTACTAGAGAACCCATTTTCAACCAAGTTTGAGGGCGACAGGTCTTTCACATTGAAGAAGGTAGGCCCCTTTCACATTGAAGAAGGGTTCTCGACTCAATAAGTTGGAGAGAGAGGGACCATGGCGATGTTGAGAAATTAAGGTGGGAAAAAAATCACAGGAATTAATGAAAAATTATAGGAGCAGACCAAATTTAATGTTATTCGTAGGAAGGTTTTTTGGTATTAATTATTCTTTTTTTTTTTACAAAATACTCTTTTCGTTCCTAAACTCTTGATATTTAAGGTTAATGTACGCAGCTTAAGAAACATTTAATATTACACACAAACAATATATTTAGTCTAAAATACACTCATTTAATATCAATGAGAGAAGAAGTTGTGAAAATCTAGGTCATGTTAAACAGGGATTTATGTGAAAAAAATAATTAATGAGCATTGGAATGTGTAAAACATCAAGAATTTAGGAACAAAAACAAGAAACTAAAATATCAAAAATTTAGGAACAGAGGAAGTACCTTTTAATTACTTTATATTACAAACTAAAAAGATAAATTCTTTCTTTTTTTAATAAAGATTGAGAAAGATAATTAGCTGCAAATTAATAAAATAAAATATATAATTATTATTTTTCTTCGTATATTAATTAATTAAGTAAAAAAATAATTAAGTGAAAAGAGTAAGATAATATATCATTTAGTGTGTGAATCAACTAGTATGAAATTATTTTAGTTTAACCAATAATATTAAATTTGAGTTTTAAATATGCAACTATGTTAATACAACAACAACAACAAAAAATAAGTTTTGTTACTTATAATAATTTTATCCGCCTCAAAAAAGATTGACTACTATAATGAATACAGGCTATATATGTACCAAGAGAAGATAATGAATTTCAATAATTGAGAAGAGGTAATAACTTCTTATCCATTTATTTAATTTTGGTGTACACTTCTTAGCAGCTTGATCACGCAACAAGTCTACTTCGTTCCCTACATGCGTCACATTTTATAAATGCAGCAATGACTTTTTAACGAGTAAACCTTTCGTTTTCCTCCATGAAAGATATAGGTGCTGAGAATTTGATTTTTGAAAAAAATTTAGAGACAAAATAATCTTTAAAAATTTTCTTCATTGGGCACGTTTTTAGGACTAATTTTCCAGTAATACGTAACTTCGAAGAATTAATTCAACTAAAAGCATAATTATTTTAGGGACTAAATTGTCTATAATTATTTACTATCTAGGACTAATTTGTCAATATATGAGATTAACGGAAGAACTAACATGTTCAACGGAAAAAAAAACTTTCAAAAACTACTTTCTCTCTAAAAATCTTTCTAAGAACTAAATTATCATTGCCTATATCTTTTAGGGGCAAAAATAAAAGTTTACTTATTTTTTAACACTTCAAAATTTCAAACACCTAATCAATACTTTCAATTTGGTGCCCAAAAACCATTTTTGTCATAAATGCTCTTCATGTGTCTTATCTTAGTTGTCGACTTGTCGTTAGGTGATAAGTTGTCCTCAAATTATGCCTTTTGTCCACAAGTTATTGCATCATCTTTGTGGCACTATTTTCATCATTGCACAAAATTCAACCAAGAATTGGTTTTCTTCTCAAGGTTGGCCTAAACTTTCACCCACGACCACAAGTGAACTTGAGGTAAGGTACTAGTACTATATACGTGCACGTGCATGTTAGCGAGATAAGCACACGCTAATACCATAATTACATCGAGGAAAGATTCCTCTCCAAAGCATTTTGTCTTTTTCTCTCCTACTATACTTTTTCAATAATTAGAGAGCAACTCCACTCTTTACATTGATTTTTTTTTTTAACAGGAAGGTATTTGGTTCTTCTTATTTGGCATTCAACTTATTCTCCTTTCACGGGTCAGCCCATTTTTTGGTAAAATGGTATTTTCAGTTGCGACTTCATGTCCAAACTGAGGATTGAATCCTAGATCTTGATTAAAAGACCTAAGTGTCAAACTACATGTGCTAACAACTTTTGGTCACTCTTTAATATTAGAAATACTTAATTTAATTTAATTTAATTTTAATCTAGTATATTATATAAAACACAGTTGCTAACTGTGACTGGTAGTCCACGTGTCACATTCTGGTTAATTATGTTTTATATAATATATAGATAGATAAATAGATATAGATAGATAGATAAATAGATATAATCAATTAATTAATTATTGATTAGCACAATCATAATCTTAATATTTGTAAGACATTTAATATTTTATTAATTTTCTTTTCATATTTCATATTTTAATATTTATTTTAATTTTTTAATTAAAGTAATTTTAAAATTATATTGATATTAACTTATTCGATTTTAAAATTATTATTTATTATTTTGAATTATATGTACAATATATGGTAATCATGAATTAGATTTAATATTTTAGTATGTATTTTAATTTTTTAACTAAAGTAATTTTAAAATTATATTGATATTAATTTATTAAAATTAAAATATTAACTTATGACTTTAATTTTATTAAATTACTAAAATAATTTAAATTAACAAATAAAAAGTAATAATAATTAATTAACTTTGAATAATATATTTTATTTTTATTTTTATCTATACAAAAAAATATATCAATTAGAAATCAGTGTAAATAATATCTAATTATATTTGCAACGAAAATATTGCTAGCTAAAAATAATCATGAATACTATTTGTGATATTAAAATGTAATTAAAATTTCATTATAATTGAATTCAAAAATATTTTACAAAATTATTTAAATCTCTAATAATCTAAAAAATAATTACAAAATTTATTTAATATCCAAAATTGATTTTTTTCTTATTAATTAATTAAAATAAATAAATAATCATGAATACTATTTGTGATATTAAAATATAATTACAATTTCACTATAACTGATTTTGAAAATCTTTTACAAAATTATTTCAATCTCTAATATAATTAATCTAAAAAATAATTAACAAAAATTATTTAATATCCAAAATTGATTGGCATGATTTTTTTAAAAATCTTCGAATAATAATAATAATAATAATCTTATTATTGAAATCTTCGAATTGTTTTTAAAAAGATTATTCCTTTGAAAAAATCGTTATTAGATTTATTAAATTAATCTTGAGTAATCTTTAAATTGTCGAAAAAAAATATTTTTATATTCTTTTTATTATTTTTATTATATTTAAGAATTCCTTTTTATTTAACAAATTAGTGTGAGTAGACAGGCGTAATCTTTAAATTATCGAAATCTTTGAAAAAAATATTTTTATATTCCTTTTTTATTTTTTTATTAAATAATAATGATAATAATTTTTAATCATAATAATATTAATATAATCATTATAATTAAGAAAATAAGTTATTTTTAGACCGAATAATTAATGACATTATCACATATGCCTCAATCATTGGACGTTTTCAATTGAATGGCCCCATTATTATTCCTATAAAAGGATATATAACGGTATGAGTTAAGAAAAATACGTTTGCCTCTCTTCTAACTCTTCTGCTTTGATTTCAATGGATCACACAATTTCTTATATCGATGACGTTGTGCTTGGCAAGATGAATTGGAAATTAAAGGTTCGTGTAATTCGGTTATGGATGTCAACAAAAATGTAGAGCATGTTAATAGCATTGGAATGCTTTTCCTTGATGAGAAGGTACCTATTCTTTTAATTTTGATTATTATTATTATTATTCTATTCTCTATTTTTTAGTATTAACTTATGTGAAAAATAATTGTACTATGTTGTTTGTAGAGTGGTAAAATATATGCTTCCATCAAGTAAATAATTTGGATCAATTTTCCATGTCCGTTCAGGAAGGACTAGCTTACATTGTAGAAAATGTTTTATTTGCACTGCCTGTGCTACTTACTAATTTTTAAAAAATCTTCATGCTTTCCCCCTGCGCATACATTGCCTTCACGGAGGGTATGTTGGAAGGTAACCATCCAGTCTTGATCAACCAGAGCCTTAATGAGATTTATAACTGTTGCATGAGGATGGAACTGTTTTGTATCCTCCTAAGACATTTAATATAATATTAATTGTCTTTTCACATTTCAAATTTTAATATATGTATTTCTAATTTTCTTTAAATTGTAAAATTATACTCAATTAATCTGGTCTTTGACAAATAAGTGATACAAATGTGTCAAATATTAAATATGATAATAAAAAGATAATGATGTGAATACTTTTATCAACCAATCACACCCAAAAAAATTAATTGACAATCAAAGATAAAAATGTAACTTTTATTCAAAGATAAAATATAATGGATAATCAAAGATAAATTAACAATATTGTCAACATACTTTATACAAACAAAAAAATCATTTTTTCCTCAATAAACCCGTGCATCGCACGAGTACTATCTAGTTTACATATAGCACAAAGAATTTTTATATTATCTTCTAATTTATTTTGTCATCATTCAAATTAACAAATTTCATTCAAATTATTTTGAATTCATAATTGATGACAATTTGATTATTTTCATATTTTATTAATTTTGAAATTTATTTTCATTATAATAATGTTGATTGATTATCATTCAAATTAATTCCAAAAATAATTGTATATATCCTTAATTTATTCTTGTCATGTAAATAGATATTGTATTAAATTATTTCTATACATAATTATATATTTTTTTATTTGGTTTATTATTTTAAATTAATGGACGCTTTATTATTGGACTAATTTTAATTAATAATTTAATGGACATGCAAATTATAGGGAGAAGACGACATGTTGGATTTTTAGGTTCAAATGTTCTAACATGATGATACGTGATAGAAAGAGACTATAGCAAGGGATTGTTTGTATATAGCAGTGTTATCATACCCGACTCGGACCGGTCGGGTTAGACCATTGACCCGGGAAGTGGGAACCGGTCACCTAACCGATCTAAGCCGCCAATTGAATCGGTCATGCAACAAATCTGGTGTGACCTTGTTTGACTTGGCGGGTTTAAAGGTTGAACCGGTGACTCGATGACTCAATTGACTCGGTGGATCATGCAGTTTTTTTTTTTTTTACAAGAGAACAACAACACATATGAGAAAATTCAATTTATATTTTACACTTATGTTATTTATAGATTTGCTTACTTTTTTTACAAAGCATAACCGTATCTTAAGATTTAAGATAATAAAGCTATTATCACTTCCAATTTAGCTTTTTCCCCTTGGTTTATATTATTATCTACGAATAAAACTTGTATTTATCTTATCTCATCCAATATAGTTACTGGTTTGAAAAATGATTTTTTTTTTTACAATAAAAAAATTATTATTCTTTATCAGAATAATAATGTGATGAATGAAAAAATTGTATTGTCTAAATAAATTAGGTTTATATATATATATATTAGATTATGTCTGTCAGTGTACAATAATGATAGTTTTAATAAATAGATGATAAATATGATATAATTTAAATTATAACTTAAGGTTGTGTATGTTGAATTTTGAAAAAATATGCTGCTCAAAATTTTTAAACAAGTTTATAACTATGCTTCTAAATATGTTGAATTTTGTTAAACTTTAAATCTTTAAGTGTATAAGTTTACAAGTTATCTTTTCTGTACCAAAAAAAGTGTACAAGTTTATAGGTTATGAAATTATGTAAATTTTTTTTAATATAAACCAGGCCATGCAGGTCAACTAGTGACTCATTGGGTCGACCTGTGACTCAGTGACCCAGTACCTCGACTGAGTCAATGACCGGTCCGAGTCTAATAACATTGGTATATAGTATAGATAAATAGATTTGAATGAAAAAATTAATTCGTGAACATTCAATCATTCAATGTTACGAGCATATTCAAATTATTGTAATTAGTAATATTCACGGCTTATTCAGTTATTTCTTTTTTAAATTAATTAATTTATGAAAATTATGACCAATATATATTGAGTCAGATTAATTGATAACATTAGTATTAATGTAATTAAGGTAATTAGTTGTAAAGGCAAAAATCACAAGAAAAATGATTGAATTGTGATTTACAAAATTTTCGCAAACTTTTCGCAAAGATCTATCGTCTGTAAGAAAGATAAAACAAGGTTTTTAATAAAGATGAAGACAGACGATGTTTAACAAAGAAAGCAGACGAAACCTTTTTCAAAGAAATAAATTACAACACAAAGTCAGTTCAAGCAATTAAGAGATAAAGAGCATGGAAGAAAACACAGAGATTTATACTGGTTCGTCTCATCACGAGACTACGTCCAGTTCTTGGCAACCCACCAAGTTCCATTAACTTTCACAAAGTTACAAGTATTGTTCACTGCCACTTCTAGCTCAACCCAAATAGTTTTTACACTAGTCTCTCCAAGCTAAAATCCAAGTATTTTTTCTAACCAAACCACTTTTGCCTCTAAAACAAATCAAAAGATTTGTTTGTACAAGGTGCACACAGACTAAGGTATCATCTTACATACGGATATACAGGTTAAGCACAAAGTCTTTTTCTCTCAGGATACTCAAGGTGTTTTGAGAGCTTTTTAAACTCAGAGAATTTACAAGAGAAAGAATTAAAGGCTTGAAAGAATGCTTGCAAAAATATTTGAATTAAGTTATGTAACTTCAGCACTTCAAAACTTCTAGTATATATAGACTTGTTGAGGAAGTAACCGTTGTCTCTAAACGACCTTCTTTCTTCGTGAGACCTTTATCCGTTGGAGCATTTAACGTGAGCATTAATTGTTTTTCATCAACTTGTCACTTAGAGTTGATAAAGCAATATGCTTATCTTCCTTAAAGGGCACTCCATATCTTCAGCTTCAGTGGTCACATTGTTTGCTCAGACAAGTACCCATTATAGTTGTAGCACATCTTTTGTGGCGAGGAAAATTCTTGAAACTTTGACTCTTCTTTATGTTCCCTTTGCACTTCGACAAATCCTAGAAATGATGTTCTACGAACATTCCCTGCAAACAAGATCAAAAGCGACAATGCATTTACTATGCCTTTTAAATGCTTATCAGACTTAGCGTTTGTCTGCGTATTATCTATAAAATACAGACGCGGATAAAACACATAATTGTTTTCTATACACAAACATGAAAATACATCAAAATATAGTTAAAAATGAACTAAACTAATTTGGAATTACTAGACAAAAAAAATTGAGTCTCTCAATTATTATTAGTTAAACTAAAATAAGTTTAACAAAATTATTACATAATTAAAGTATCTTATTCAACTAAAATTTATAATTTAAAATAAATAAATACTTCTTTAATAAAAATAAATAAATACTTCTAAATATATCAATTATATTATAATTAAAATTTATTATAAATAAATATTTTTGAACAAATATATTATATTTTAAATTTATGATAAATAATTTATATTTTGATACATTGTTATTATTAATTATTGATAATTTCTTTTAAAAAATTTCAAATTAAAGTTAGAACTAAATATATTGAAAATGATATATTGAAAAGGATAAGATCACCTTCTTATTTTAGGTTAAACCGTTCGATTGATATTGAAATTATAAGATTGTATATCAAAATGCATGTTAGGAACATATTTGAAAATATATATAAGTAAAGAAGTCTTAGGGGAAATTCTTATTTATTTGAGCGGGAAATTTTAGAGAATTTTTTTATCTATTTTTAATTCATAAATTTATATAAATATAGAAACTAAGGTAATTATGATAAGTATCAATCAAAATCACAATCAATTATAACTGAAATAATTTTAAAATAATTAAATACATGATAAGAAAATAATTATTATAGAAAGAAAATTAAAACATTATTATTAAAACAATTTGAAAATTTTAAATAACAAAAATATTTAAAAAGTTAATTAAAATGAAAAGTAAATAATTGAAAGAAATTAAAAGGAAGATAAAAATTAAAAGTAAATAAGTAAAAGTAATTAATAGAAATTAAGATCAGTTGGAACCAATTTTTGTTATCGTTATCATAGATTTAAATTTAAATTAATGGATCAAAGGATTTTAAGGATAAAACATCATAAAATAAATGGAAAAAGATTGCAGTAAATAAAATAAATCAATCAATTAAAATTAATTAAAAGATTAAAGTAAATAATTAAAAATTTATGGTAAGGAATTAAGAAAAAATTGTAGTACGTAAAACAAATCAACCAATAAAAATTAATTAAAATTAAAATAAATAATAAAAAGAAATTAAAATTAGGAGAAATTAATTATCATTCATAATTAATATCATTTTAAATAAATTTAAATTTAAATTGTGGAATCAATAATAATTAAAGGATAATTTAAAGAATAAGTGGTAATATAAATAATAAAAGGAGAATGCGTTAAATAAAGAAAATTGATCATTAAATAAATTAAAATTTATTAAAGAATTAAATAAAAATAATTAAAAACATTAAAAGAAATCATGGCAAAAAACTTAAAGAAGATAGAGTAAGTAAAAGAAATAAACTAATATAAATTAATTTAAATTAAAAATAAATAATTGAAACTAATTAAAAGAAATTTAAAACTAAAAAAACCAATTAATAATCATCAATTTAAATTTAAATTAAAGAATCAATGATAATTAAAGTATATATATATATATATATATATATATATATATGAGAAAATAGACTATGCACTAGTTGTATAAAATAATTTTATACTATCATTCAGTCATAAATCACGATATATGATGTATTAAAAGAAATTTTCTAAAACTTGGATTAATTATTTGTAATCATTATTTTAAACTTTTATGTTTTATATCTTTTAAATAATTGAGTAAAAAAATCTTAAATAATATATGCAATAAACATATATTAAAATAACAACTTTATAATTTTAAAATATAATAACAAGCTCGTAGTATATATATATATATATATATATATATATATATATATATATATAAGGGATCAGATTACACTGGTGTAACTTTGATCAACTATTACACTGTTCAATAACTTTCAATTGAATGATATTTTTTTAAAATCTACCGTTGGATTGAAAGTTCCTTTCACATAGATCATATATACAAAATTTCATATTAATCCAAAATTATTTGCTATCACATTCATATAGATTAAAATCGAAGTAATATAAACTTTTAAAAATATACTAAAATATGGATCATTTGATTACCTTCTTATTATTGTTCAATTTTGACAAAATTTGACATAGATAATCTTGGTAATATGTAAATATAATTCAACGATTGGATCGATAAAAATACACTATGTATCAAGTTATTAAATGGTGTAATAGTTGTTCAAGTTAATTTGATCCGTCCTCATATATATATATATATATATATATATATATATATATATATATATGAGGACGGATCAAATTACATCGATGTAACTTACATCAATTGTTATACCATTCAATAACTTTCAATTAGATGATGTTTTCTTAAAACGCACCATTGGATTGAAAGTTCATTCCATGTAGATCATATATACAAAATTTCATATTAATCCAAAATTATTTGTTACCTCATTCATATAGATTAAAATCGACGTAATATAAACTTTTCAAAATATATTAAAATACGGATCATTTGATCACCATCTTATTATTGTTCAATTTTGACAAAATTTGACACAGGCAATCTTGGTAATATGTAGATACAATTTAACGGTTGGATCAGACAATCTTGGTAATATGTAGATACAATTCAACGGTTGGATCAATTGTCTGTGTCAAATTTTGTCAAAATTGAACAACAATAAAAAGGTAATTAAATTATCCGTATTTTAGTATATTTTGAAATATTTATATTACGTCGATTTTAATCTATATGAATGAGGTAGCAAATAATTTTGGATTAATATGAAATTTTGTATATATGATTTATATGGAAGGAACTTTCAATCCAACAATAAGTTTTAAGAAAACATCATCCAATTGAAAGTTATTGAAGGTATGATCCGTTTACACCAGATGTATCTAGACCCTTAATTTGATTTGATCTAACGGTTTACAATATTTTAGAAATAAAAATTAAAACAAAGCAGTCACGTGATACTAAAACATCCTCAAAATGTTTATGAAACTATCTTCTCTTCCTCAATCAAATACAAAAACAAGAACACAAGACCCTCCCTTCTCCTCTCAAATCTTTTCGAGCTTCTCAGCCTTCACTGCCGGATTCACCTTCGCGATCTGCAATTACAATTGCTGACTTTGAACCAATTTTCAGAGTCTTTGAACCAATTTGGGTATCCACTAAATCATAGTCAGTACAAAAACTTTTTTCGGACTGCACAAGTGTTTTCTTAAGAAACAAAATAAAAATAGAAATAATAAATTACAAAATAAATTAAATGAAGATATGAGAAAACACTCGTTAGGAATGGAGGAGCAATGGGACATAAAGAAAAATTTTAATCGTTTAAGGTTCATGGCAATTGGAAGGTTCACGGCACCATTTGAGAGTTTGATTAAAAAATACTTCTTTCGTTTCTTTTTATCTGTCTTTTAAGATTGTATAAAATCCAAGAAATGTAATAAATTTTCTGATTCTAATAAAATAATTGTGGGATTTCCTATTTTATCCATTTTCTTTTCTATTTCACAGTAAATACATATGTAAATTCATTAAAGATTAGGAGAGAAGTAAGAGTATAATTGATAAAAGTGGAATTAATGTGATCTTAAATTTTATAAATGACAAATAAATAGAAACAATTTTTTTTCCAAAAATTCAACCTTTAAAAAGAAACGGAGAGAGTAATGGAAAGCAATTAATATCATAAACAAATGCTTCAATTGACACCAAGGTGTCAAATTAAAGTTTCACACCAAATCTTATCTATCCATTTTAATTTAATCTAATGGATTCTATTAACTCATTAAAAAAACTCATGTGCCCTTTCTTTGAATCCCTCACTTGACAAATCACTCCCTAGGGGTGTTCATGGCTCGGGTTGGGCCGGATTTGGCTAAACCCGTTATCCGACCCGATCAAAATTTTACGGGTTGGGTTGGGTCGGATTTGTGCAATTTTATTGTGAAATTCGAACTTAACCAACCCGTTCACAAACGGGTTGGGTCAGGTTGAGTTAATCGAGTTTGAACTTTTAAAAATATTTTTTATTTTGTTAAAATTAGAATTTTTTAGAACAATAATTTATTTTTGCCTAGAGTTTTGCAAATATATAATGACTACATACCCTTCAAAGAGATCAAATTGTGACAATATTTGATTAATAAAATGAATGATTTCAATTTTAATACAATATTTTATGTTAGATAGAAATAAACTATTATATTAGCATGAGAAACCATAAACATATTTAAGACAAAAAATAAAAACAACAATTAGAAAAAGAAATATAATTCATGTGTGGTTAGAAATTAACAAAAAAAACTATGGTTTTATGTATTTCTTAATTTAATAATATATATAATAAATTTAATTTCATGTTATAGGTCGGGTTAGGTCACGGGTTCAAAATACAGAACTCGTTGCCCTACCCGTACACTGACGGGTTTGAACAGATTAGGTCGGATTTGACCAAAACCCTCAAAAAATCTGAACCAACCTAATTAAGTCGGGTTGGGTTTACGGGTTACCCATGATCACCTCTATCACTCCCCTCCCAATTACCTCTTCTTACGTGACCAAGCAAATTCACAAATTTGTTATGTCTTTTCCATTTGGGGGCAGAAAGGCCATCATCACATTCACACGCACTTCCAAAAAAAACCTGAAGTGTGAAAGATCACTCGAATCGTGGATAAAAATAGTTAACGCCCTTCCAATCATGGCGTTACATTATCTTTAACAATTTCTAATTCCCATGTGGCTTTGTACCTCTTGTTGCTTGGAGAATTTTTGCATCTGGTTCTATTCACCCAAGATCACTCCAAATAGGTACGTAAGGGATGGTTTCCCACACTTGTTGCTGATTAAGTGCATGTCCCACCTTCAAAAATAGCGCAGCAAGCCAGCAAGAAAACAGATATGGATGCAAAAAAGGATTGAGTATTGACCTACATAAGGAGTTTTAATCATTGCAGTGCATAATCATCTCTAGAAGGAAATATAAAAGTAACTAATGCGGTTGAGTTGATTAATTTTGTTGAGAGGAATAATTAGAAAGGGTCGTGAGGGATTTAAAAAAAGCATATGAATTTTTTAATGAGTCAATAGAAACCATTAGATCAAATTAAAATGGATGGATGACATTTTCATCACTCCATGAGAGAAGAATATTCAAATGAGAAGAAATGTGAGTAAGAGTAGAATAATGAGGACATATAAACTTAGATGTTTATATATAAAAAAAGATATCTAATCTAAATTACGTACAAATATGAATATATTATAATATTATTTTGGAACACAACTTTATATAAGTTAAAAAGGCTCAAATACATTTTTAGTCTTTTATATAAAGTTGAAACACATATAGTCTTTTAGATTATATTCAGTTTGGTCTTTTATGTTTTAAAAAGTTCAATTTAGTCTTTTATATTTTTAAAGTGAGTCGAAATGGTCATTCCAAAACAATAATTGTTTTCAATTTTGGGATACAATTTTGAACCATTTTTTTTATTAATTCGAAACGTTAAATTTGTCCTATTAGATTCACTTATATAAAAACTATAGAACCCATCTAATGTTCGAATAAAAAAGGGGCAAACATGGTCAAAATTGTAGGGGGGAAAAAGTTTCACAAGCAACTAAAAAATAATTTAATATTAAAATTTTCAATTTTTCAGTTACATATTAAATTCACTTTTCACACAATTTTTATTATATTTATTGTCTTTTTGGATTCAAACATGAGTGGGTTCTATAATCTTAATGTACGTGAATTTAATTAAATAAGTTTTATATCTCGAATCAGAATCATAATAGAATTCAAAATTGTGTTCCAAAATAAAAAAACAATCATTATTTTGGAATTGGGACGGAACTAGGTTGGCAGCATTAGGCTTAATTTCTACTAATTGAACTAGAATGATAATCTGTCTTTACTTTTGCCAACGTATAGTCAGTCTACTTTTTTTTTTATTTTAAATATTCCGCGTTATCTAATTAACACATATAAAATATTAAAAATTGCATTGCTTAAAAATATTGCATTATTGATTTTTTTTTATTTTATTAGGTAAATAATATATATATATATATATATTAATTGCTCATTTTAATTTTATCTATTATTATTTCATTTTACGTTAATTGCTTTAAATATATGTTAATTGTTATATAAATTATTTATTTTCTTATATTAATTATAGCAACACTAATTATTTCATGTGTTAAATACTATAACTTTAACATTTATACAATAATCGCTTTTAATTACGTATCATTTTAATTACGTTAATTGCTTTTAAATATGTTTTCTTATTTATATATTAGGTTTTAAATTGCTTTTTTTTATTACATTTTAAATTGTTTTTAATTTGATAGATAAATTAATTTGTATGAAAAAAAAATTAGCTACATATATTATTGATTCATGTGTTAATTTTTTTTTTTCAGAAATAATAACTTTATATATTATTGATTCATAAAAGTACAATACTGTAGCCTAAATGATGGCACCTATGCACCATCCATTAAGTGCCAACCTACACTACCCATGCCAGCAAATAAAGCCAATCCAAAAGGGCACCTAACTAACAACACAAAGAGCAAGATTGGTTTTTTTTTTTTTTTTATTACCAAAATAGGGTAATTTTTTGAAATAATTATTAAAATGAGTAGTTTTTAAAAAAAGTCGTGTTTTAAAATAAGATGAAGTTGTGTTTTAAAATATGATTTTGCGTTCAACTTTTTTTTTTTTCATTTTACAGAAGTCGTGTTTTCAACAACTTATATATATATATATATATATATATATATATATATATATTAGTTGAAATCTCACATTTGAATGAGTAGGTTTTTTTAAAAAAAATTGAAGTCATGTTTCATAGCACAATTTTGATATTTAAAAATAAAAAAAATCCTAAAGTCTCTTTCAAGTATGAGACTTCAGTAAAAAAAAATATGAAAGTCGATGTTAAAAACATGATTTCTGTAAAAAAAATGAAAAAAAAAAAAACTGAAAGCAAAATCGTGTTTTATAATACGACTTATATATATATGAAGTCGTGTTTTAAAACACGACTAACCCATTTTCATAATTTTTTTAAAAAGTACCCATTTTCATAATTATTTAAAAAAAAAAACTATCTCATTTTGGTAAAAAAGCCGCAAGGATCCTAACCTATACAAAAGCCAATTACATATGCCAAGATTCTAGACTTATGAAGTGCTACAGAGTCATGTATGCATAATTAAAATCCTTCCCTATACCAGTGAGCCAAGACCATGACAGAAAAAAGATCTGCTGCATAATCATATGCTTCTCAAAAGACTTTCCTTTGAAAATACAAACATTTCTGTAATGCCATGCATAAACACAAAATAACAGCACACCATACAACTGTCCACCTCTCTATAATATGCTTATTTCTCCAGCCCTGTGAATGTTGCCTGAAATGTTCCAGTATTCTTTGAGGCATGACCTTCCACACTTCCTGGACCTACACACAATTGCACAGTAAATGTGACAAGGATTCCTCTGGTAGGTGGCAAAATGTACATGTAACATCATCATTAACCAACAGCACATGCCTCCTCCTCAAATTTTCTTTTGTTGGCAGCCTGTCATAAAATACTCTCCACAATAAACATGCTACCTTTGTTGGCAACCTGTCATGTGTTAAATTTTTGTCCCCCTAACATTTTTTTGTGGTTCCATCCCTTGTTTCGGAAGGACCATTTTGACTTATTTTAAAAATATAAAGTACTAAATTAAATTTTTTAAAACATAAAGAACCAAACTGAATATTATCTCTAGTTCTAATTATAAGTAACAAATTGAATTTTTTTTGTCCTAATTATAAGCAACAATCACAAGTTTTTTAAAAGTTACTAAAGGTTAAATTTATTTTATACTCTTAATTTATTGTTAACTCTATTTCCTATGCATTCACTTATTGGATTATGAGTACTAACATTAAATATGAACATCACTTACTCCTTTTGTTCTCTATTATAAGAAAAAAAACTCATAGTTTCTTATTCTCAAATATAAGCAAATTTCAACTACTTTTGCCTTATTTAATCAGACTATCTTCAAAATATCCTTCATTTAATAGTGGGTTTATGCTTCATATCAAGTTCCAATGAATGATAGTTTAAGAAAAAGGTTTGATTTGTTATTGGAATTGACATAATTTAATGAAGTAAACTAATTTTCTTAATAAGTACGAAATCAATTTTTTGTTGCTTATAATAGAAAATGGAGGGAGTACAACATTTAAACTCAAGGTCATTTTTTTGAATAAAATTTGAATTTATGGTAGTATTAATTAAAAATAACTAATTGAACCATTTTTCTTGGTCTTGAAGATTTATCCCATATTTCTTATATATAAGATCGGAGGTACTATAATTTAAAACATAAAGAACTAAAAATGTATTTTATTTAAATTAAAATGATATAAAACATGAGTGTGTGTGTGTATATATTAAAAAGTAACTAAAAATACATTAAAAATCTGCATTTTATTACACTAGTTTTTTTAAAAAATAGTTTATATTTTAAATGTGATTATTAAAATTAAATAATACTACTAATTAATTTTTGTAATTAGTGTAACAATTAGTTAATTTTACTTATTTTACTCTCGAACCTGGACGTCACGCAATATGGGTGCACAGTATCCAAACAATTTTTACGCCGGATCTTTTTTGATTCGGTAATTATTACACCGGATCTAGTACCATAATTTTTTTTGTTAACTAAGATTTTAGTTTCTATTTTTTTTTTAAATTTAATCTTTAGTAGAGGTGTCAAAAATGGTATGATCTGATGGCCAGTCAGGCCAGGTCAGGCTGGGCCACTAAAAAGTTTGCCTAAAAAGAAACGGGTCATTTTGGCCCGGCTTGACCTAAAAATTTGTGGCTTAAATAGTATCGGGCCTATTTGGCCTGAAATTATTTTTTATTTTTTTATTTTTTTTCTTTTAAAATTAGTATATTTTTTTTAAAAAAAGGCCAATTTGGCCCCGCCTGACGGGCCAAATGGACCAGGTCAGGCCAAGAAAAATGCAGCCCGTGAGAGATACAGGCCAGGTCGGGCCAGCCCATTTTTTCTCTTTGGCTCGTTAGGCCAGGCTGGCCTGGCCTGGCCCGGCCCGGCCCATTTGACAGCTCTAATCTTTAGTTCTTAAACAAAAATTTAACTGTTAAGATACTAAATTTTTTAAAAAATTGGCGCATAACCTCTCTACACGCTAATCACTTTTACCATTCGTTTACAATGAAATAGAGTAAAAAATGAGTGAAATAAACAATAAAATAATATGAGACACACACTTTTATACTTTATTTTAATTCAAAACTTTCATCTTATTTTATTTTTATTTCATTTTATTCTACTATACTGAACAATCCTTAGTATAGCATATCCCCATTATGAATTATTTCCCGTTTGAAAACTGTGCATGTGGCACAAAGTATTCTTTGAGTCTTTGTGGCATTTTGCATTATTTTGATATTGATTTGATTTTGACTGATCTTAATATTTAATGCGTTGGACAAATTTTTTCAGGGCTTTTAATATTTATTATATGATAAATAAAAGGATAAAATTTATTAATGTAGGTGTGATTCTTAAATATTTTAATGTTACTAATTTTAATTGAAATTAAAATTTTAATTTGATAGTTTTATTAATTTTTAATGTAAATATTTATCATACATATTATTGAGGTAAAATTTAAATTTTGATTAAAAAAATAATATTAAAATATTTAAGGACTAAATTTATATTTTATCCTAAATATAATTATTTTAATAATATTGATATTAAATATAATTTTTTAATTTATCTTAATAGTTATTATTATTAGTAAATTTAAGATTTATAATTTGTTTAAAATAATCAATTATTTTATATTAAAATTTTTAAAATAGTATTATTGGAGTATAAATTAATTTTTTAATATTTTTTAAAATTCTGAAAATCTCAAAAACATGGGAACCATATCTTATGTGTGCCCTCCTATTAATATTGTCGATGTCCTCTTCAGCACGATAAATGTGTAAAAGCTAGCTGGCAGCTAGGTCTTTCCTTTTTTTGATATTCTTACATGGCTTAATAATTTTTTTTTTTTTTACGAAAGCTTGATTATAAATCTTTTACTATATATATTTTTTACTATTTTTTATATGTTTTATGATAAATATTAAATATATTTTATATTTCTAAGACATTAAATATATTATTTTTTATTAAAAAACTTTTTTTATAGATAAATAAGAGGATTTGTAAAATGATTAATAAGAAGATATAATATTATTCTCTTACATATTCTTCACCTATCCCTTATTCGTCTTTTTTGTGTAATGATATTTTTTTTAGTTATTCCGACCGGTTTCGATTATAAGAAAAAAAAAAAAAACATATTTCTCATTAATTAAAGAATTAGTTAACTGTATTAAATTGTGTCAATTTCAATTAAAAATAATTTCCCCCCCTAAATTATCTTTTATTGGAAATTGATATCAAGTAAAAAAAAGTCTTTTACCTTATCAAATGAAGGGTATTTTGAAGATAGTCTCATTAAATAAAACAAAGTTAATTAAAATTTGCTTATATTGGACACCAAAAAACAAAGAATTTTTGTTGCTTATAATCGAGACCGAAGGAAGTACCATACTATTAGTGTATTTATTGACTTTGTTAATGACTAATATCCCGTCAAGAAACTTAACTGATCACCTTTAGTAAAGTCTCTCCTTTCAACTATATTTTTTCTATTCACAAAACTCAAAATTGAGACCTGACCCATTTGGGATGGTTGAGAGTTTTTGGTTTTTTGGTTTCCAAATGCAATTCTTAAAACAAAACGCACTTGACAAAAATGGAGTTGAAACAATTTTTAACTTATTTTCACAACAGATTTATTTTCATTTTCAAAATCAAGAAAAAAAGGATTTGTAAGTTTAAGTTTTAGATTTTAAAAAACACATTTTCTCTACATTTGACAATTGTCATTATCGCTACTGTCATTACTGCTGTCGCCACCACCATTGATGTCGCCACTGTCATCACCACCACCACCAATACCGTCATCTCCACCACATCGACACCACCGTCACCGCTGCCAAGCTGCCACTACCACCACCAACACTGGAAAGATATAACGATGTAACTTTGCTTTTTTTAATATTAACTTTGAAAATTGAAAAATAAATTGAATTAAAGATTTGAAATTATTGATGAAAGAGAGAAATCTTTGTAATTAAAAATAGAGTTAGAAAAACTGATAAAAGAAATATTAAAAAAACCCAAAAAGATTAGAAACTATAAAATTTGAAAAAAAAATTTATATAACACATAGAAAGAAATTAAAAAAAAAAGATAATTATAAAAAAAATTAAAAACTATACATTTTTGTAATATATAATTTTTTTTTTCTTTCGATTGAAGTACTAGTTTGCCAACAAAGGTTGGTCCTCTTGGTAAGGGTCGGATTCATATCGAACGTGGATTCAAATCTCGTTGCCGATGTGAGGATCTTGTTGGTGGACGATTTGTAAATATTTCTGTAAGTACTTAGTGAACTTTGAGGCATGTCCTGACTAATGAGTCTTGCGATCCAACTCATCTAAAATTCTATAAAAAAAAAAGAAGGTATTAATTAGTTTCATATTTCCATTTTTGTTTTGTTTTTTCCCCGATCATCGATCAATGTCTTATTTTCATTTTTTTTTCATACCAAAGGTGTGAAGTTCTCACGACGTTGCTCTGGTCTTTTTTTTTTTTTTTTTTTTTTCTCCCTGAAAAAGGATTTTTGTTATGAGACTATAATACATACTAGTGGTACCAGATACCACCCTCTTGTTCGATTCATTGTTTCATAGTCTCAGTTTTCGTATTGGCTTTGGCTTTGGCTTTGACAGTAAAGAACAAAAACATTTGCAAGTGAAATGAATGGCTGTGGCAGAAAATGGGGTCCAATTGAATGGTGATGATGTTATACTTTGCATCGGTTTTCGTGTTTGATTGAACAGATAATACTTTTTCCTGTCTTTTTAATAAGAAACAAATAATTAAATCATCAAGATCAATAAAAATAGTTAAGTTAATTAATTATAATTAATAATGTCGTAAATTTTAATTATATTCCAAAAGTATTCCTTAAATTGATTGGTTTAAATAGTGGTTACATTAATGACATTGCACATCCACCAATAAGTATAACTTGTGCTGTTAATAGACCAATAAACACATGAGAAATGAGTAGGTGTCTCATTAATGGATTTCACAAGATGAAGGATAAAAAAGAAAACTAGCAATTAATATATCTTAAAGTGAATCTATGTTTCTTATAATTAGGACAAAAAAAAGAATATATTTTTGTTTCTTATAAAAAGGACCGGAGGGAGTACTTCTTTTGTTTCAGTTTATATAACGTTTAAGGTTTTAGCATAGGTATTAAGGAATATAATTAATTTATTAAATTTGCTAGAGAACATTATATAACTTTCTAATATATATTTTATCTCTCTAATTAATTATTCATAGTATACTACTCCCACTAAGTATTGATTAAAGATAGTCTTAAAAAAAATATTTAATGTAACATTAATTTTATAAAACAACATCTATTTTAAAATAATTTTTTTTTCTAAAATTATATAATTTGGAACAAGAGTACTAGAATATTCATGTGCGACCACAAGTGATATCGTCTCGAGGTACTATGCTAATGTATACGTGCCCGTACATATTAACCAGACAAGCACACGCTAATATCATAAATAATTAAATACACAGTTGCAGGCCATAGGATGGGGTGGCCATTTAGTTGTCCAAAAAATGTTTTCATTTATCAATAATATTTATCAAGCATAAAATAAGGTTAAAATATTTATTAAGGATATTTTGAAGATATTATCATTAAATAAGATAAAAATAGTTGAGATTTATTTATATTAAAAAAAAAGTAAAATTCTTTGGCTTATAAAAGAGAACAAAATAACAATACTCTTTCATTTTTTTTGTCACCATAAATGTGATATTAATGTACTTCTTCTGTTTCTTTTTAAGTGTCGAATTTTTGGAAAAAAATTATTTCTATTTATCTGTCGTTTGCAAAATTCAAGATCACATTAATTACTCTTTTATCAATTATACCCTTACTTCTCTCCTAATCTTTTATGAATTTACATATGCATTTATTATAGAGTAAAAATGAAAAGAAGGTAAAATAGAAAACCACATAATTACTTTATTAGAATCAAGAAAATTTAATACATTAATTAATTTTAACAAATAAACCTTAAATGACTGATAAAAAGAAACGGAGGGAGTATTTTATTGTAAACAAGTTACCATGAGTGCCTTATTATTTCATGGTTCACATAGAGACAGAAACAAAACGGTGGTTATAAGCTCGTATTTGTTGATATTATTTAATTACTTACAACTTGGACAGTGCAGCATAAATGAACCAAATTGATATAAAAACAGCCATAAAATTAAGTTGCAAGAGGGAAAGACAGATAGGAATTGAACAATGGAAAGGAATTGATCAGAGACGGAGAGTGCCGGATCCACAGTGGGGGCAATTGCCCCCACAAAATAAATTTTTTTTTTTACTTAATATGTCAAATGATTATTTTTTTGTCCCCATAAAAAAATGTTGTCTCCATAAGATAATTATTTTAAAAAATAAATGTAAAAAGTTATAAAAGATAAAAGAGAAAATAAATTAGTACTAATTTTACCCATAAAAAATAAATTGACACTAATTTTACTCAGAAAAATAAATTGGTTCTAATTTTATCTACTTTATCTTTTTAATTTTAATCATTTTTAATTTTTTAATACTTAATATGAAAATACGTAACGAATAATTCTAATTTCTCTATTTTAATTTTTTGTTCATCATGGAATTATGTCTTTTATCAATAATTTCTTCACTAAAGAAAATTCTTCCATCAGCCACCGAAAGACGTGAAGTTTAGGATGTAATGATATGTCAAAAAAGACAAATTCAATTGTAAAGACACTTTACATAGTACATATATATATATATATATATATATATATATATATATATATATATTAATCTCAAATTCTTAATTCTCATATCTGTTACGAAACCCCCATGTTTTTCAATAAAGAGAAATGATATTTTTTTTCATAAAGTTTGTAAAATAAAGTATACAATAAAATAGAGAGAGAAAAAAATGAATATGATGATTAATATGATAAAATAAAATAAAATAAAATCATATTATAAAAATATTATATAAATTTTGTTACATGAATAATATAATATAATTTTTCGATAAACATCATGTTTACGTCCACGATCACAGTCATGACGTCGTCCTCGGTTGTTTCTCTGCACATCCAAAATTATTAGCTCTCTTTGTTCTCTCCTATCATTAATTATGAGAGATTCCCAGGTGGCTGTGAAGAAATTATTGATTTAATTATTTTGATTTTATTATTTTATTATCCAATCAGTTTGGTTAACAATTTTAATTTGATCCAATCTGATAATAGTTTCCAGTTTCAGTCTTATTTTGAAATATATAAATAAATAATAAAATATATAATAAACATAATAAAAAATAATGTAAAATATTAAATATCTTATTTATCCAATTGGAGTATAAGTCATTGTATAACTAATAGTAGTACAACTTTTAATATAGTACAACTCTATTAAATATATACTATTATAAATAAATAAATATATTTATGTATATTTGTTTAAATAGTTACTAAATATTATCTTTAATTAAATATATTTTTCATTAAACAGTATAAGTTAAATGATAATTTTATAAATATATAAAAAATAAAAATCGGAAAGGTTTCCAATTTTACTCTTATTTTATTTTGTTTGAAAAAAATATTAAATAATAGTAAGATATATAATAAACATAATAAAAAATAATTTAAAATATCAAACATCTTATTTATAAGTCATTATATAACTAATAGTAGTACAACTCTTCAAATATATATTATTAAAAATGAATTTATACAACATAATAATTGTATTTATGTACTTTTATTTAAATAATTAGTCAATTAGAGCATTTCTAACGCAAGTGCTTACTGAGTTGATTAAAGTTAAGCAACATTGCTTAACAAATTTTTTTATTATTGGAGTTAATGACGTGACAATGTGTTGTTTAAATGATGAGTTGCTTATATAAGCAATCATTGCTTAATTCATTATTACCAATTAAAGAAGGTAAATGCTAACCAGTGCCCTTAGGTCACTGGTTAAGGAACTAAAAGGAAAAATATTTTTATTGGGAGGCAGAAAATTGCGCTGTCCATGATTTTTTTTTGCGCTCTCCTATGAATTTCACAATAAATACTTTCTCCTTTTATTTTCTTAGCATTTGGGGCTCACAAATTTAAGATAAGCAGCTTATTTAAACAATCATGCATTGTAGATGCTCTTATTAAACATTATCTTTAATTAAATATATGAAATAAAAATATAAACATGAGTAGTATAATAAATTTATAAATAAAAAATATATACATATGTACAAAATTGATTTGGATTGGATTAGATCAATTTTTAAAATTAAATCCTAAATCCAATTCAATCCGATAATTTTTATTTTTATTTTTTCTGTTTGTTTGGTTTTGAGATTATTCGGTTTCTAGTTTTTTGAATAATTTTTTTTAGTTTATATTATATTGAATTGATTTATGAAAACTCTAAATGGTGTTTATTGCCCAAATTAATATTTTGGAGCACCCCACAACTATACATGATGAATGTTAACTCATGGTGGGATTGATAAATTTAAATAAACAAATTTATCGGTTCGATATTCAGTTTGGGAGTGGATCAGTCATGACTAAAAGTACCACTTTATCCTAAAAAAGGATCTATTACTCTACCCAATGGGAGGAGGATTACTTGGGAGAAAATAGAAGTCTCAAATATTTGATTACACACAAAAAATAAATATATATATATATATATATATATATATATATATATATATTGAAATATTAATAAAGTGATCTTAGACATTATAAGTTTATTTAATTAACTTATAATTTTTTGAAGAAAAAGATGGAAACTTATCACAATAATCACAATAATAATAATAAAAAAAACTATGACGGTCTATTGCTTTCAAAACTAATAAATCACTATACAATACTTCAAGAAGATTAAGCAAATTCATCAAATATTTACAATTTTTTTATAATATATAATTTAAAAATTATTATCCTAATTTTTATAAAGATAAATTATTAGAAATAAAATCAAATAGTGAATCCCCTTTATAAAAAAAATCAAATAGTCAATTTTATAATTAATTCATTTTAATTTTTCTTCATTTTTAGTTGTTAACAAATATAAAAATTACGTACTTTTATGCCTATAAACATTTAATGAGGAACTAAAAGTACACTATTTTATGTTAAATACAAGCAATAAAAGCAAAAATATAATTGAAGAGAGTCTAATTTTAAAAAAAATCCATTTTTTTGATAGAATAAAAAATATTTAAACTCTAAAATAATTATAATTTTATGTTTAATATTGGTATACATATATCAAATGATAAATTATGTTAAAAGATTGTACTAAATTAAAATAAAATAATTAAATGATTAAATTTTTAAGACACTGCCCATGTACATAATGTTAGTAAATAATAAAAAATAATAATATAGTTTAATTGTGTGCCAAATCACTCTTCCTTGCGTGTATAATTTATTAGCAAGCTAAAATAATTAACAAAAGCTACCGTACTAAAAAAGACACACAAATCATTTGAATGTGTCTTGCATCTTACGAATGCAAAGACTATAGATATAAAATATAAGTTAAATAATTGTTATAAGAGTTTAATTTATATACACTATCAATATAAAATATTTCACATTGTTAACCAATTAAAATCATGATTGTTATAACTTTTAAGATAATTTTTTTTTTAAAAATTAACAAGCTTATCATATTATGAAAGTTTATGATTCAATAACACTGTAAAAAAATTTTACAGCCTCAATATATAAACTATTTACTGTTATTATTATTTACACCTAACATAAATAATCCCACGCATATCGCATGGATAGAAAAGCTAATATTGTTATAATAAAAAAAAATTATACAAATATTATTATAATAATTTGACAGCAATAAAATGGGTACCACCAACTACCAATATCATTATACTAAATAAGACGTCTCTATTTTAAAATGTGAAAATCTTAAAAATCGGTAACCATACCTTTTCAGCTTATCTTCCCCAAACGTTGGAAACGTATTCTCTTATTAATATGTCAGTGTTTTGTTAAGGAGCAAATTTCTGATAGCTCATAGCTGGCATCTGAGTCTTATCTTACCTTTTTGTGATATTCTCCAATCTCAATCCTTTCCTTTTTCCTTTTTTTTTTTTCCCTTTTAAATTATTAGTTTCATATTTCCATCGTTGTTTATATTTTCTTTCCCCCAATCCTCACAACGTCTTATTTTCATTTTTTGATTTTTTTTTTCCATACCCAAAGAGTGAAGTTTCTTCTCACGAGGTTTCTTATCACGTTCCCAATAATTCATACCTCACACTTTTCTAGTTTTATTCTGTTCGTGCTTTCATTGTCTTAGGTTTTGTTGTTGGCTCTGAGAAATTAAGGAGAAGCAAAACATCTGCGAGTGAAGTTATTTGTTTCAGGAAAAGAAAAAAAAAAGAAAAAAAATGGGGTCGAAGTGGATAGTGATATTACAGTTTGCATCGGTTTTGGGGCTTGTTTGGGCAGATAGAACGATTATGAAGGTGGAATTGGAAATGAATAATACTCAAAGATTTGAAAGCAGTTTCTTTAGCAAAGCTATGGACTTCTTGTGGCAACCGGGGGAATCAGGTTATCAACACGTTTGGCCAGTAAGCTTGTCATTTCCTTCTTCTAGATGATGTGTTTTTGTCTTCTTTTTCTTGAAAATTTCTTGAGTGAAAAACTGAAAATGAAAGAGAAAATTGAGAAGTTTTTTTTTAATCAGCAGGTCCTTACTCCTTAAGTATCAATTTGAAGAAAAAATGAAAAAAAGTTTCTCTGTAACTTGGAATTAGTTTATATATAAGTTAAAAAAACAGCTTTTACGGAACTAATATGAAAAAAATTATACAAATTAACTTATTTATAAGCTAATTAATTTTAATTTATAGATTTTTTTTTCTCTCTTATTAACGCTTATAAAGATATAATGCTTATAACCAAAAAAAAGAATGCTAGTGGGGCGGAGGGAAGGGTCACCTGAGGATGCCATGATCACTCCCAAAATTTATAACCTCCTTTAAAATTCTTATGTAAAAGTATATTATGGCACACCTAAATAAAAAGAAAAAATGAGAGATTTAATCTTAACCTCCCCTTAATCCAAAAGCTGCCTCCGTCACATAATGATATTCTCTTTGACACCCTCTTATTTTTTACTGAAATTGATTAAAAATCATCAATTTTTTTTGAGTTATATTTCTTGGTTAATGACTTTATCTTCTGATTTAAAATGGAATCCATCAATATCGATAATTTTTAATACATTTCAACAACCATTCATAAAGAGTGGTATGACTATGATGAGATAGATGTAAACGTGTAACATTGGACCAAAACATGTACTTCATATGAAAAAACAAAACATGTACTTCATATTTATCTAGACTTAAAAGTCAATTTTCTAAATAAATAAAAAAAAGACTTAACAGTCAACTTTAAGATCAAAATTTTATTAATTAATCAGAAATAATTTATTAAAATTGTAATAATTTTATTTGAAGTTTATCTTTTAAATACTTAGGGGTGTAAAATTATTTATTAAATAATCATAATTAATTTTGTTTATTTTTTTTTTCAATTTTGAACAATTTTGATAAAGAATTTTTTTTAGTAGTTTGTAACATTTTTAAAATGCTAATAAGCTTCTAACTTTTTATATTTATTCCCCTTTTGTCATTATAACACTTATTAAATTTTTGTTTTACCTGTTTTAAATAAGGTGGATTTTATTATATTTTAAGATATTTTAACCATTACACAAATCAACATAATAAAAGTATGACATTTATTTAAATGTATTATTTTTATTTTAAACTTGATTGCAAATATTTTAAGATATTGTATAAGACTACCGTAGAATGTACAATATGAAAAAATATAATAATTGAAACTAAACAATATAATTAAAATAATTGATCTATAAATAAAAATTATAATAATTTAAAATTAATTAAAAAAACTAAATTATAAATACCCAAAATATATTTATCAATAAAATTAAATTAAATTTTATATAAAAAATCATTTAAATGTGTCCATTTGTGTCATTTTAATTTATTAGCTACTTCAACAAATAATTTTATTCAACACTTATACTTCTATGAGCTAGTTTAACAACTTTCTGTTGCCACCTATTAGCTTTTAACTATTAACTAACCTTTTTAGCTTCTAACTAGCTTTAATTTCCAGATAGATATCACGGAGGGGGAAAAGTTTATGAATTCAATTATGATATAAATTTTTGTACACTATTAATTAATTAGATATTATCTTAAATATGATTTTTTAAAACAATTATTTCTAAAGGAGTTTAATGGTGATGCACTGACAGTATAAAATAGTTTTACACTGTTATCCAATAACAAATCATCGTTTGCATGACTTTTAAGATAATTTTGTAAAAGTCAACAAACTTATCATAAATGGTGGTTTGTGATTTGATGACAACGTAAAACTATTTTGTATTGTCAGTGCATGATCATTTTTCTCTTTCTAAAGTTGACAATTTTATAATACATCATAATTTATGATTAGATTATTGTATAAAAATAATATGGTGAATCATAATTTAGTGAGGTGTCCATATTTAATGTTGAATTGTGTCTCTATGAGGAAAAATACATGTTAGAAATCAAAAGAAAAATATGAATACATTTAAATTAAATTCAGACATGAGAGTGGAGGTTATTTTTGCAGGACATGGAACTTGGGTGGCAAATTATTGTGGGTACCATTGTTGGATTCTTTGGAGCAGCATTTGGAAGTGTAGGTGGTGTCGGTGGTGGTGGCATATTTGTTCCTATGCTCAGCCTTGTTATTGGCTTTGATGCAAAATCCTCCACAGCTCTCTCAAAATGTAAGAGATCAAGCACATATTTGCCCCTGATACAGTCACGGTTTTATCGTAATTTTTTTATCTGATTTTTTATATTGTAAAAAATAATTTTCAAAATTTTTAGTCTCTAAAATTTGAAGTAAATCCATTTTTGGTCCTTAATTTAAAAAAAAAATCATTTTAGTCTCTCAAATTTCAAAAAATAGGTTTTTAGTTCTTGAAGTCAGACAACGTTAACAGAAGTGGTAACTTTACAGTGTCAGCATTTGACATGTGTCTACCTTCAAACGTCACGTCACCACTTATGTTCATGTTGTTTGAATCCAAGGACTAAAAAAATTTGGAAAACTAAAATGATTTTTTTTAATTAGAGAGAAAAAAAAAGGATTTACTCCAAATTTTATCAAAAACTAAAAACATAAGTAAGAATTTTCAAAATATACAAAACTATTTTTTGAAATATAAAAAAAAAGAAGTAAAATGCAGCGATAGTATAGAAGATTTCTACTTTTATCTTATTATAAACTATTATATATGATAAATTTGTTGACTTTTATATTAATTATTTTAAAAATCATACAATTTTTTTTTACACCCATAATATATTAAAATTAAACTAAATAAAAAAAATACAACAGGAGAAAAGGAGGTACAAAAAATATTTGCACAATTTCATCATATATCCCGATACTCGTCGTGTTGTGTAAATTATTTGTAACAGACATGCAAAAGTGAGAGTGGGCCAGGCCCGTTAGGGCCCGTGTGTACTTGCCTTGCCAGCAAATCATAAAAAAGAGACAACGTGAGTAGATCCAACCACCGTTTTTTTGGTACATCATGGTCCAACCACAGTTTAAAGGGAATAGATCTCTATGATATAGTTTTTACAGTTTTTATTTATTAATATAGTTTTTACACTATTAATAAAGGTTAGCAATTATTTAATAAATAATATTAATTTATAAAAAATAATTAAATATTTTCTTATAAAAGTTGCTTTTTTTTGTCTTATTATAACTTTATATATCCTTTAATGAAAAGAATCTCATCTTAACTTATATTTTTTTTGTTTTTATAAATAAAAATAGTTTATTAAGAATAATTATATATTTTTTCTTAGGAAAAGTTTTTCATTTCATTCTTTCTTTTTACAAAGGAGATTTCCCATCTATCTAATGTTTGTCACGATATCAATAAACACAAAATTTTGACATGACTAGTTACGTATTTGAGGGGTCAGTATCTGAAGAGGTCCAGCATAGTAGATTCCACAAGATCCATGACTGGAGAGAATATTTTTTCGTATTTGATTGAGAGGATTCATTTCCTTTGTTTAAATATATAACTTTAAGTATGTCTATTAACTTTCAGTCAAAAAAATAAAAAAAGGTATGTCTATTAACTTGTAACTTCTCAGTCTTGAAATTGAAAACATCTATAATTTTGTGCTTTTTATGACACGTAATTTCACCTTATTTAATATATAAAGTTATTTTAAATATTCTTAAATTATTAATTGCATTCAAAATTTTCTTTTATATTAATCTTTTCCATGTCTAAGCTTTTATAAATGAATTACTCTTAATTTTTTACATTATAATTTCTTATTCATCTTAAATCTCAATTATTTATATTCTTAAATTAATTTCTTATAATTTATATTAATTTTTTCCATAAAACTAAACTATTTATATTTTTACATTTTTTTGGTAACCATATCACTTTATTTATTCATTCAAATTGATTATGCATATTTTTATAATTTTAAATATTTTTATTTTAGTTTATTAAATTGTACTTGACTAAAAAATATTCATGTATTATCTCATATACTTATTACATAAGAATAATCATAATTGTCTACCTATTTTTTCTTCTATCTTCTTTCTACCTCATTTTCTTGTCATTTCTCTTTCTTCAATTGCAATACTTATTATATTTATCATTTTTTCTACCTTTTATTTTTTTCATTATGTCTCTTTCTTCTTTTTCCTCCAATCCACTCCAATTGTGGTGTACGATTATGACCACTCATTGTAAACAGTTCTTCAAAACTTTTCATAGTCTATCTGTATTATATTTTTCTTGTGTGCACGTGGTTTGCAACACATTGCCAACGATAACGCCCCAAATGGCTCTCTGCCTTTGGATTTTAGTTTGCAACACACATTCTCAACATGAAAATGCAGTAATTTTAGTCTTTATAAAATGAGACTATTTTAATTTTGGTCTCTATAATTTTTTTCTTTATTTTTTATCCCTTTAAAATTTAAAATTATTATTTTTAGTCCCTTAAAAAGGAATGAATTTCGATTTTGATCTCTATAAAATAATTTTCTGTGATTTTAATTCCTCCAAAACGTGAAATCAAAGTTCATTTTAAGGTATATAAATAACTTTTAGTTTAGAGATCTAGAAACTTTTTTTGGAAGTATCACATATTGACTTTGTACTACACACTAGTGGGTGTTATCTTTGACAGTCACTTAACCTTTTGCTAAACACATAAACAGTTAACGAGTGTTATATAATAATAGGGAACCAAAAACAAATTTTAACTTTTTGAGAGATGAATACCAAAGATTTTTTTTTATAAGGACTAAAATAAAAATTCGCTAATTTTATCGGGATTAAAAACATATTTAAACCTAGTTTCAATGATGGATGCAGTTTTGTTAGGTTTCATCCTGCTATACAATGTTTAGCTGATCCAGTCCACAAGAATTTATTCTCATAAAAATCTTTCCAAATGTCCCAAAAAGGAAATAAAATAAAATATAAGTAAAATGACATCCAAAATAGATTTTTTCACACTCTTGAAGTGTACCTTGAGTGGAAAGAGAGATTTAAAGACAAGCCATAAATGTGATGTGATAAAAAAAAAAAGTTGTAAAAATTGAAGTGTGAAAATATCAAAGATTGGTATGGTAGAATATCTTTGGACTTAAAAGAGGAAAAAAAAAATTGTGACTTTCAAGGAGTGAGGACCACCACTACCTCTGAATCATCAGTGTTCTGTTTGTGGCAGGTATGATCATGGGTGCAGCTTTGTCAACTGTTTACTATAATCTTAATCTAAGGCATCCCACATTGGATTTGCCCATCATTGACTATGATTTGGCATTGCTCATTCAACCAATGCTCATGCTTGGCATTAGCATTGGAGTGGCCTTCAATGTCGTAGTTGCTGACTGGATGGTCACCATGCTGCTTCTTGTTCTCTTTTTAGGTAATGGTTTTGCTTAATTGTGACTTTGTTTACTCATTTTTGTTTGGTTTAATTACTCATTTGGTATATATAGTTACAAAAACTTTTCCTTTTAGTTCTTATACTTAAAAGTATTTCTTTTTAGTCCCTACAAATACCATTATTAATTATTTTAGCCCTTGTCATAGGACTAAAAAGATTAAAATACATGTGGAGGGACTAAAAGGAATTAAAAATGATATGTGTAGAAATTAAAAGGAAATATTTTTAAGTATATAACTAAAAGAAAAAGGTTTTGTAAATATAGGACCAGATAGGTAATTAAACCTTTTGTTTTTGTTACACCTTTGACACTTCTTGCTGGTTTGCAGGAACATCCGCAAAAGCATTCTTTAAGGGTGTTGAAACATGGAAAAAGGAAACCATAATGAAAGAGGTAACATATTTAATTGATACATGTATATATGAGTTTTCACTGCTTGTAATTGAAATTACAAATGCAAATAAAAGAAGGAACACATCAAATTTAACAAGAACTCACTCATGAAGTTTTTCTAATATATTGATCATTGATTATTGTGAGTAATTATGAAAAGTGTTTTGAAGATCAATCAGGAATTTTACTGGTGAGTGGTAACACACTAAAAAAGTTCATTGCTTATTGTCTGAACCTCTCTTGTTTCTTTATAGGAAGATGCTAGGAAACAACAGTCAAATGGTGAGTTAAGAAACTAATAATTACATTTACCAAACCACAATGAAGTTGTCCAGGACCATTTTCCTTTTTGTTGTCAGAGTGTTTACAATTCTCCCCTTTGACAGGTGTTGGGACTGAAGTAGAATACAGACAAATTCCTAGTGGACCAGACAATGACATTGCAAAGGAATCCAAAAAAGAAGAGGTCATTATACTCTCTAGTTTGTACTTATATATGGTTAGGGTGTGGTTTTCATATCTAATTAATTATAGACATTGCAGGTGCCTATGCTTGAAAATGTATACTGGAAGGAGTTTGGACTTCTTGTTTTTGTTTGGGTTGCATTCCTTGCAATACAGATTGCCATGGTTTGTTATTTTTATTTAACATCATTTTCTACAATAGATCAGTCTGTACCATGGAATCTTTCTAATTTCATTCCTAATCATTTCCTATTGACAATGGCAACAGAACCAGACAACCAAATGTTCAACAATATATTGGGTACTGAACATGTTGCAGGTAATTAATTATGGTCAGAAAAGGACTCAAAGCTAATACCTTTTTGCTTTCTCTTGAATTTTTTGTGTTTGTGACAGATTAAAATTATGGTCAGAAAATTGATTAAATTATTTTCATATAAGCTGTAAGTTATTTTTATAATAGACTATCCTAGAGAACTTATTGAAATAAGCTGAAAAGAATTTATGAACATATTATAAGTTAATTTTATGTGCTCTTTCAAATACTTGCACGCTATAAGATAAGTTTAAATAAATTATAAATAAATTCTTCTAAACCGATCCTAAATAGTTTTTTTTTATAAAAATAAATTGTGTTTGAGATAATTACGAAAATTAGATTATTTTAATAATTGATTATATACATAAATTATTATAAGAATAAATTTTTGTTTGGATAAATTTGTTATAAAGCAATTTTAAGATAATTAATTTCGTTACATAATAAAAAAAATAGCTTTTATATAATAGATTATGTAAAAACAGTATGAATGAAGGTGAAAGGGGAAAAAAAGGCGTCAGGAAATTTAAGGTTAATTTGGAAATAATGTTCTTTAGGTGAAAAAAATCAATTGGAAAAAAAGGCTATTGAAAAAAAAGTTTCAATTTTTTAGATATATGAAAATAATTTATTTATTTTTTAAAAAAGGTTTTTTACAAATTCCATCTATTGTCCCGAACACCGAAATTTGCAGACAACTTTTTTACTTAAAAAATAGTTGAAATTCCAAAAATTAAATAATTAATTATTATAATTGATTATTGAAACATTTATTTTTCACAACTACTTTTTTTTTGGATCCATGATATTAGTACAGAGTATGACTAATTTATGTTGGAGAACCTAGCTAGTCACTTTTAATGGGGTATCCCCTTCCAACAACGTTTTTTCTATTCACAAGACTTTAATCCGAGAATTTACTTAAGGGGACTGAATCCAAAAACACGGCTTTTTTTTTATGTTAGTTTGTTAATTTTAAATGTCATTGGAGAGATTTGAACCCGCGATCTCTCCTCCCTTCTCCCTTAAGTCCCCTTTTCCAACTACCAAGTCAACCTTAATTATATCTCCAACTTGTTGGTTTTCACAGCTAATATGAAGATTCAAACGTTAACAATATTGCTTATTTGTTTTGAAAATATATTTGAATATCTGTCACAACTTATGCAGATTCCATGTTAATAGAAAACTGTTTAATGCATGGTTTCCATGTCATGCATGCAGATTCCAATTTCAGTTGGGGTATCTGGATATGAGGCACTTTCCTTGTATAAAGGACGGAGATCAATTTCTTCAGTGGGAGATCAAGGGAAAAGTTTTACTGCTCAGCAACTAACTATGTACTGTATCTTTGGAGTATTGGCTGGAATAGTTGGTGGCTTGCTAGGAATTGGTGGAGGATTCGTTATGGGGCCACTCTTTTTGGAGCTGGGAGTTCCACCTCAGGTCAGTTATGGTTATCCTTCATGAGAAATGGTACATGTATATGATTAAGGAATGTTTGGGAAACAATGTTGTTGTTGTTGTTGTTTTTTTTTTTTAATTACTCATTTGGTCCCTATACATGTACAATCTTTATTGTTTTAGTTCCTATGTATAAAGACTACTCGTTTTAGTCCGTTTTAATCCCTGTCATCCAAAATTGTAGGGACTAGAATGGATTAAAAAATGTATGTGTAGAGAGAAAAACGAGTTAAAAAGTATATGTGGAGGGACTAAAACAAGTAGTTCCTAGGTGTAAGAAGTAAAACATAAAAAATGTGCAAGTATAAGGACCAAATGAGTAATTAAACTTTTTTTTTTTTAACTGGCTGAATTTAAAGAAGCCAAGAAGGATAACAAGTGGATCAAAGCAATGAAAAAGGAGTTTAGAATGATCGAGAAAAATGACACTTGGTAGCTGGTGAGAAGATCTCAAGATAGGAAGATAACTATTAATTGGTATCAAATAAGCTCATAGGACGAAACTAAATGTTGATGGTTCTACAAAACCAAGTAACAAACACAAGGCTAGATTACCGAGGGGGTCTAGCTCAGTTGGTTGAGCAGGATGTGTGAGTTATTGTAAACTTCCTGGTACTGTGTTCGATTCCTACGGATCAAAAAAAAAAAACACAAGGCTAGATTGGTGATAAAGGGATGCAGTCAAGTATTTGGAGTGGACTTTTCAGAAACCTTTGCACATGCTGGACACAATAAGGATGTTTCTTGCTTTAGTTGCCCAAAATGCATGGAAGCAGCCTGAGGGTTTCAAAGTTAAGGGACAGGAGAAGGTCAATTTGTTGAAGAAGGCCTTATATGGTCTTAATCAAGCTCAAGGGCATGGTACAACAGAATTGATGAGTAATTTCAGGGGCTTCGGTTTGTTAAAAGTCCAAGTAAAACTATCTTATATGTCAAAGAAGCTGGTGGTTATTTACTTGTAGTTCCTATGTTGATGACATGTTTGTGATAGTAAGTAATGAGATCTTGGTGGTTGAATTCAAAGCTGAAATACTCAAACTGTTTGAAATGACAAACCTTGGCTTCATGTCTTACTTTTTGGGCATGGAGGTGAATCAAAATCCTGATGGAATTTTCATAAACAAAAGAAAGTATGCAAAATAAATCCTTAAGAAGTTTCACATAGAAGATTGCAAAAGTATTGACACAATTAATCAAAAGGAGAAATTTGGCAAAGATGATGGAGTTGAAAAGATTGATGAAAGTTAATACAAGAGCTTGATTGGTTGCTTGATGTATCTTTCAGTCACTAGACATGACATAATGTTTGTTGTAAGTTTGCTTTCAAGATTTAAGCATTGTGCTAGTGAAGCACATTTTCAAGATGTCAAAAGAATCATGAGATATATCAAGGGGACAACAAATTTTAGTATTAAGTATACTTATTGTCAGAATTCCAAACTTGTTTATTCTGATAATGATTGGGTAGGATCGATTGGTGATACGAGGAAGTATAACAGGTTTTTGTTTCACTTTTGGATCTGGAGTGTTCTCTTGGTGTTCAAAGAAGCAAGAAGTCATGGCTCAAAGTATTGCTAAAGCATAAGAATATGTAGCAGCAAATGCTATGGTGGATCAAGCAATTTGGATTAGAAAAATACTTGCTGATTTACATATGAAACAAAAGGATCCAGCAGAGAGATTTATGTTATAATCAAAAGCTGCAACTTGCTTGTAATTGGTGTGCTTGCTGTTATAAACTTTATTCTTCTATTTCTTTGCCTTATTCCTTCCAGGCAACAACAACCTCCCTCTTTGATAGAATAAAATCAACTTATGAAGCAAGCCATATGAGTTGGACTTCTTCTATTAACTGGCTTCAACATTTGATTTCATGTGTGCAGGTTTCAAGTGCCACAGCCACCTTTGCCATGACCTTTTCCTCATCGATGTCTGTTGTGGAATACTACCTGCTCAAACGTTTTCCAGTTCCTTATGGTTAGTGCTTCAGAACATCTAGCAAAATCTCTGTAACTTTTATTCATGTGCCTTTTGGGTAAATAAATTGGATTAGAGGAATGCTAGCGACACTCTCTCTAACATTCTCTTTCTAACACTCATTGGCTGAAATTTATTGAAAATCACCAATTGGTGGGTCTCTACTTCTAAATCAGGAAAGAAAATCATTAAATGAGAAGTGAGACCCACAAAAATTGATGATTTCTAATAAGTTTAAGCCGATCATAAAGAGAATGTTAAAAAGAGAGTGTTACTAGCATTTCTCGTTGGATTATATTCTGGCCAAAGTGATACGGTACAATTTATTGCTCTAACTCATGCATTATGTGGATTGTGTTGCACAGCTGTATACTTGATTGTGGTGGCTGCTATTTCAGCAGTTGTAGGGCAGCATATTGTGAGAAAGCTGATTGATCTACTTGGGAGAGCATCTCTCATCATCTTTGTTCTAGCCTTCACAATATTTGTCAGTGCAATCTCACTAGGTAGGCCTTGTGATTCTCTCTTAATTTGGTTTTGTTATATTCACATTTTTGTGGGACATAATATATATAATTATGCAGATTAAATATTTTAGTCCCTGTAGATAGGGTAATGTTTGCTTTTAGTCTCTCAAAAATAAATTATTTCCTTTTGATAATTTATTTTTAGAAATCTATTAGTAGTGGTCCTTGTTCTTTGCATAAAAAGTCTCCTTTTAGTTTTTCATTTATGTAAGTAAAAACTACATATGACACGTTTCTATAGATAGATGAACAATCAAAAGGAGACAATTAATTTTTGAGGAACTAAAAGAGAATATTGTCCTATTTGTAAGGATTAATGATAATGCACTGACAGTGTAAAATCATCAAATCATAAATTATCGTTAGTGTGACTTTTAAAATAATTGTTATAAAACTTAACAAACTTACCATATATAGAAGTTTGAATTAGTAAAACTATTTTACATCGCGAGTGCATAACTTTTTTTTTTTTCTCAAAATGTATTTAGTTCTTGTTATGCAATTCAATTATGAAACGTTTTTCATTTATTTGTTAGGTGGAGTTGGCATTGTAGCAATGGTCAAAAAGATCGAAAATCACGAGTATATGGGATTTGATGACCTCTGCAAATATGATTCATAGCCCATTTCATTAGATTATTTGGTGGTTCTTTGTTTCATCTCAAGATTCCCAATAAAAGAGCCAACAGAGCCTAGGTCACCAAAATTGACTTATGGTATGTTTGGATTCCAATCAAAACAGTGGACGTGTGGAAGCAATATATACTTGCTTCTGTGTATTTGTCTCGTTTTTTGTGTGGTTTTGGAAAAAACAAGTGAGTGTTGGACACTATTCCAAACACCACTTATGCTGTGCCAGGGCTCTTGTTAAGAGGTATGATAGATATGTATGTATATATTTTTTTTTGCTAAGACATGTAGTGATGATACTTTTGGAGATTAAGAAATTGAATTACATTTTTTAATATATTCTTTATGTTCTAGCTTTCGTACAAGCTACTATATATAGTTTCCTTCTTTTATGAAAAACTTGTTTAAATCCTTACTTGTGCAATACGCATAATAATGAACTGTTTTTGAATCAGTCGACACAGGCCTAACAAAATTATTAGATTTATATTCTTTAATGTTATATATCATCATTCGCATGAAATCAATATCAATAGAATCATTATCATACCAACAGAGTTAGATCTAGCAGAAGGGACTAATATCTCACAACGTGATAAATCAAGATTTGAATTTCTGTAGAGAAAGATATCCACATTTAGTGCCTAATTGTGTCTCGAATAATAGGATTGCTTTTAAAGAAAGATACTGTGGGAGAAAAAAAACATTATCATTGTAATTTGCAGAAAGATTATGCTTATAAAATTCTGCTAAGTGAAAACTCTAACATGTAATATTAATCTCTCATCAAATTTTGAAATAAATTTTAATTTTTCTGTGTTTGTGTTGTGTTCAATAAATTATTATAAAAGTTTAAAATAATTCATTTTTCTTTATGATCTTATTACAAATAATTGAAAAATTATAGTTTATTAATATTGTATTTGTGAAAATAATTTATAAATATCTTATAATATGATTCAGGTTTTTAAGACTTTCATTTTTCATATATTACAAACATTACAAATATATTTTTTAATTAATAAATTTTCAATTAATAGAATTTATCTTAGTTCCATTTCTTACGTCACATGATCTCTCTCTCTCTCTCTCTCTCTCTCTCTCTCTCTCTCTCTCTCTCTCTCTCTCTCTCTCTCTCTCTCTATATATATATATATATATATATATATATATATATATATATATATCGTGATGGTCATGACGGTGGTCATGATAGTGTTTGCAGTGAACCAGTGGCGGTCATTGTGGTGATGACAATGATGGTCATGATGGTGGTGGTGGTCATGATGATGGTGAGTTTGAAATATTTTAATATGTGATAATTTAGATCTTTTAAAGATTTGATTTTCTGTTTGGTGAATCCTTTTAAGATTTTATGGTTATATGAGGTTTTAATTTGAATTTAAAATATTTTAATCTAGTCCTTTTTATTTTAATCTAACTGATGAGATTAACTTTTCTCGTTCTCACATAAAAATGTCATTCTCATATATATATATATATATATATATATATATATAGAGCAACAATACAATTCAATCCAAAGATAATATAGTCATGGATCATGATAACCAAAATGTAGCTATGATGAGAGGCAGAGTAGTTAGCCGTCACCAAGTTGAAAGCAAATCAGCTTCTAAAAAAACGCAGAGATGTTTGGACAACTTAAAATTATTGATTTCAACTGTTTTTGTTGAAAAAAAGCTATTTGATAGCTTAAATTTAGAATTCTTTTTTAAAAAAATATAAGTTGCTTTTATGAAACTGAAAATTTATAATTTATGATTATTTTTTAACAATTTTTTTTTCTCTTTCAGCTGTTTTATTTTATTTTATTTTATTTATTTATTTATTTATTTTTTGCATCTAAACCAAATTAAGAGAGCCCAAAACTCTTTGATCCGAGTATACCTACTGACCTACCCAAATTACAGTAAAAGTCCTAATAAATTTTTTCGAGAAATCCCTTACGAAACCCAAACAAGCAGCTTTGGAGTCTCTAATTGATTCGTAAGTGTAAGTATGTTGCTTTAAACTGTTCTTTCTTTGGTGCAAGGCACCAAGAAGGCGGTTACTTCCTGCACCTCCATAATTGTTTCCAGCACCTTTTTAACCTTTGGGAAAGCATAATCCAGAATATAATTTTACATTCCGAAATAGCCTTTCGAAAATGTAATTTTACATTCCAGAATAACCTTTCCAAAATATAATCCAGAATGTAAATTTTTACATTTCGGAATGGCTAATCCGGAATGTAAATTATGTTCTAGATTAGGGTGCAGGAAGCAAATATGTAAATTTCATGCTTGCTCTTTCTTTGGACCGCTCACATTATTGATGTTTGTCCAAGAACTATTAGCCACAAGCGTTGTAAGGCTAATCATGTATATTTTTAAATAATTAAAATTTATAATAAATAAGTATTTTTTTCATATATAAATTATATTATAATTAAAATTTATAGCAAATAAATATTTTTAAACATATAAATTATATTTTAAATTTATGATAATTAATTCATACTATAATATAATGTTATTTTTAATTATTGATAATTTTAAAAAATGAAATTTAATATAAAATAAAGATAAATGAATGAGATAAGTAGTTAAGAAAATCAAATATACGAATCAATCAATTATATTATATAAAAGAAGGTTTTGCCACATAGGTTGATGTCACGTGACAACACCACATTGATTCTTTTTCCGCCGAAATGAAGACGGTTTTATTTTTATGGTAATTTTAAATTTTAAATTATTTAATTCATATTTAATTGATAATAATTTAAATTCATATTCATATTCAAATTTGAACGTGATCAATATTTTAAGATATTAATTATTTAAAATTTGAAATTGTTTAATTCATATTAATTGATAACACTAATTTAAATTCAAATTATAACAAATTAAAATAAAATATCGTGCAATTATATTTTGCCATGCAGGTTGATGCCATGTGTCAACACCATATTGATTTTTTTCCCACCGAAATGAAGACGATTTTATTTTTATGGTAAATTTAAATTTTAAATTGTTTAATTCATATTTCATTGATAACAATAATTTAAGATATTTTTAATTTTTTAAATACAAACGTCTATTTTTTTAAATATATAAATACACACGTCTACTTTGTTCTATTTTTAATACATAAAAATACATCAATTTTAGTAATTAAGGTGATTATTTAATTAATCATTCACAATTTAAACATTCTAATTGATAATACAATTATATATTCTAATTCAAATTAATTAATATCACTAATATATATTTTGATTCAAATTTAAAATAAATTTAGATTTAAATTTAAAAATCTTGCAAGATTCATTTTAGGCAGATACATCTCAAAAAAAATTTCTATTGGAAATACAAATAGTTTTTTTTTTTCATTCTTAATTCATTAAAAATACATAATTATATTAATTAAGGTAATTCTAATCAATATAATTTTTATAATTTAAAAATTAAAATTGATAACACAACTATATTCTTATTCAAATCTTGCAATTAGATTTATTTTTATTTCATAATTTTGTAATGCAAATCTATATTTTGGTTCAAATTAATAAATAACACTATTACATATTTTGTTTCAAATTTAAAGTAAATTTAAATTTAAAAATATTGCGAGATTTATTTTAGTAGATCAATCTTTACCATTATTTTGTTATAACATTATAATCATATTATGAATATGAATAATTTAAATTAAATTAAATAGTTAGATATCCACCCCATCTCCATTAAAAAATTTCGGATAATACCCATATCTATACTTGGTCAAAGTGAGTTTTCTCATCAAAGTTGAGTCGGATTCATGTCGATACCCACGGGTTCAGGGCTCTTTGGCATGTCTATTTGAAATTATTAAAGAAAATTTTACAGTCTCTCAGTTATTAGCCTAAATAAAATATGATTAAAAATATCATTATATGCATTATCCTATTTTTGTATTGATCATTAATATCTTTATTGTAATCTACTGATCTATGAGTTCAATTGCCCACAATTTTTTTTTATAATAATTAACATTAGACATTTATCTTTATGATGAAAATATATTTTTTTAAAGAAAAATTAATAATTACAAAATAAATTATAAATTTTTTTATCATTAATATTTTTATAAAAAATATGTATATATTTAAATTATATATAAATGCAAATATCTTTATAAAAGATAATAGTGTTATAAAACAAATGTTTATATAAATTAAAACATATAAGACATGTGTAAAAATTATTTAAATATATATCAATATTCATAATTAATTTTATATATCTTTTACACACACACACACACACACACACACACACACACACACACATATATATATATATATATATATATATATATATATATATAATTAAAAATTAAAAATATATTAAAAATTATAAATTATAAACTCAACACCCGTACAAGACACGACTTATTAAGCTAGTAAAGATAAAAGGAGAGTGATTTGAAATAGTCAAGATATAAATTTTCTGACTAATTATTAAATTAAATTATTTTTAAAATTAAAATTAAGATGTTTGAAATGAAAAAACAAAGATAAAAAATAAAATTAAATGCTCATTAATATAAAATAAGACATGTGATTTAATAAAAGTAAAAATAACTCCTAAAAATACTCTTAATTAAAAATAACTCATAAAAAGTTTTTATTTAAGAGTAGCCCCTAGAACTGTTCCCATTTGAGGATGATTCAGAATTATAACACATGAATAAATTTTACATTCTGCCTTTTTTTTTTTTTTTGCTTTTTGTTATATTATCCGGTTTTATTTCATACTAGAAAAAAAAAAAGAGACACTTCGTGCCTCATTGTTTCTCATTATTGTTTTTTATTTTAAAAAAATAAATAAAGGAAGTTAATGAAACAAAGTAATGGGTCATGGAGTCATGGGTGAAAAGGTTATGATATCATATTTGTGGACGGTTGCACTATCAGTTGTTGAAGAAGCAAAGGATTTAAAAACAAAAAAAGAAAATAGAGACAAAAGATTAATTGTTACGTAGTATGTAATATTAACATAGGTAAAATGGTCTTAAAACAGTGGAGACCAAAAGATAGTTACTGGAAGTGGTATCCCCTTTATATAATAGTATAGATTTTTCCAAATTCTTCCGTTCACACGTGTATAAATTGTCGTCAAACTAACATATAGCATTGAGCTGTTTGGTACAAGTCATGTGATTAATAGTTCTGCAGTTCAACATCTTTGCAGAATCCAATCCATTTCAACAGTTCTATATATTTTTTAGAATCTAACAGTTCTATATATTAATAACCAACTTTTCTTTCTTTCTTTCTTTCTTTTTTTTTTATCTTAAAGATTAACATAATTTTCTTTTGTGTTTTTTGCTCTGAGTCTTTTTTCATTGATGTGATTTCCATATATCATGAAATATATAAACAATTAATACTTTATCTCCTCATTTTAGAAACGATATTTATATATTAAAAAAAATTATCTTTATGTAATTTTTTAATATTTAAAATTTTTAATTTTGAAAATAAATAAATGTAAAATGAATACAAAATATTAATATTTAAATATGTACTTTTCTTGTTTCGTTTATGGAAATGAAAAGGATGCAAGTGGCGAGAAAATCGTTGATAATAAAACAAAGATCATAATTGTTGTGTAGCTTCTTTCTTTTCTTCAAAGTCTCCCCAATTAAAATTGATTGATCAAAGACAGTTAACTCGATCTCTATGTAATTGTTCATATGGTCACATCAATATTTCATAGCATGCAATTTGTAGTTTTTTATTCTTGAAATTTATTAAAAGTCCCATTCTGGAGGTATTTGGGAATTTTTTAGTAACCATGAAAACATGAGGTAGGGTATCCAGAATTGTCGATAAATAAAATACTCAAGCTTCCTCTTTTCAGGTTCTGTCAGCCTCCACGTAACTCTATCCGAATGCTATCCTCATGAGAGAGACTTTTGACATTGAAGAAATGCAAAGAATGCGATTTCTTCTTTTGTTTTTGAAATTTATGCAATTATTAATTATTAATTCTGTATTTGTTTGAACTCAGTGTTTTTTCATATATAGCCTATTGTAAGAAATCGACATTCATTGCTACATTTTTTATTTGCACGTAGTGAGCCTTTGTGTTATGCATTGACGTATATGCTTTCACATGACTTTTTCACGTGAATAATACAATAACAATAATAACAAAAAATTACGCAGATGATACAGCTTACCAATTATTTTCCTCAATGATACACTTGACTTTAACTTTTGAAAAATCAATCCCTCACTACACGATTTCTCTTATACGTTTGTGTGTGTGTGTGTGTGTGTTTTTTTTTTTTAAATTTTTTATGTGGTGAGAAATTGGTTACTGGATAACCGATTTCTCAACATGGGTTTTTATTTTTATTTTTTTGCTATGTTTTTGTTTTTGTTTGTTTAATTTTTTTTTAGTTTTTTAATTTTGTTTTCTAATTATTTTTGTTGTTAACAATTTTTTTTGCAAGACACAATTTTAATTAAAATAAAATACAAATTAAGTTAACATAAAAGAGAATGAAACTAACAAATAATACAATGTAAGATTAAAATTATTGTTGTTGGCTTGAGCTTGCGTTTTCACATGATGAGCACATTTGTTTTTGGAATGTCTTGGGTTTCAACAATTAGAACATCTTTTTGGCTGACGAGGTTACCTCATATCCATTTCGGTGTGTATACGAGAGGATTTTGGACGATCCTTTGTATCTCTTAGCATGTTTGGATTGGGTCAATTGGTGGTTTGGTACATTGTGGCCAATACACTTCGTTGCGGAATTCTTCAAATAATATGTTGTACACATTTTTGACGTATTTCAACGTGTAAATTGGATGTATGTAAGTCGTGTAATCATGGTGAACATGCTTACAAGCACAATAATGACATGCGAACAAGGCATGTGTAATTTTTGAAATTTTCCACAATCACACCATAACTGCTCCAGCCTAAGTGTGAAATTTCTAGCAGGTTGTCCTTCTCTTGGGTTAATTGTCTCCTTCACTAAGAATTGTGTGTCGCATCTCAAACTCAAGAATATGGTGAGAGTTGGCCTTTCTATGTGCTTCTTTGATGGCCTTGTTTAGTATTTCTGTATAAACTTGGCAAGATCTAATCAGTGTTGCGACTTTGCTCCCTCTTTGGCTGATTAAGTTATTACACCTTTGATAAGTCAATTTGATCAACACACATACCGAAAGGTTTCTTGCTTTCCGAAGTACTATTGAATGAATTGTCTCAGCAAGATTAGTGGTCATGTGTCCCCACCGTCGGCCTCCATCCCATGCGAGAGTCCATTTTTCCCGTGGAATCTAATCAAGCCAATTAACAACTCGTTCGCTCTCTGGTTTTGCCCTCAAATTGTTGTAGTAGTAGTTAAATCTAGGCTCTATCATGGCATACACTAAGGATTTATGACATAAAATTTCAATATTGTGAACAATAGAAAATGAAATAAATGTGCTTATAAGAGAAATGAATGTGGTACTAACCCATGCTAATAACTTTTTTTTTTCTATCTGCATTCTTAAATTGCCTCATTAAATTTTGCGCAATGTGTCAAATGCAAAACACATGCATAGAATTGTTTGGTGTCCACCCACTGCTGAGGTCTTGAGTAGGCACTTTTAATTGACTCGTGTTTGTCTAAATCAAGCAAATACCATTTTGTGGTGTGACGTGCCTTCTTAAATTCCCGAGGAAGAAGAATCAAGCTTTTGTTGTTTCACCCTCAACAACGACAAAAGGTTATCAGAAGGATTTTGTTGTTTCCATCATGTGCAACTACCACAAGGAGAGTCCCTTTGTACTTTCAATACAACCAGGTTATGTCCACTTGAACAATGGGCTTACAATAATGAAATTGGTTGATACATGGTTTGAAACTCCAAAACAGACGATGGAATTTAACGACAGACTCAAGTAATTGACCTTGTTGGTTGTATATTGATTAGCCTTAGTATACTTACCCATGCAACACATGGATATAAATATGGATTAGCGCACTATAAATAGTATATATAATAGCTTAAATAATACAATTTTTTTTATATTTTTAAATTAAAAATGAAGAATGTTTTTATATAAAAAGAAATTTAAACATCATTCATATAAAAATAATATACATTAAATTTAAATATAAATATTTAAGAGTATATATATTTAAAATCCAAATTTATTCTCAGTCACTCACCCTTGTCAAAGAGCTTACAGTCATCAAAAGACCTTGAATCTCAACCCACTCATAAGCTTACATTAGTCGACGTTCTCTAAAGTTCAGTCATAGTCAACCATCCTCCTTGTGCTCATTAAGATTTAATAAATTTTTATCTAACTTATAATCATTAATTCTTATATAAACAATTAGGGTATAAAATTAGAATTATAAGTTAATTCTATTTCTATTATTTGAATGTGAAATCTAGAATTTTAAAATACCATTAATTATAAATCCCATGTTAAAATTTTATTAAATATGCTATAATTAAACATTTTGATTATTGAAAATATAATTGTCATTATTAAATAACAATTTGATATTTTACAAATCTTTTTCTTTATTTTTAATTTCTTATACTATATATTAATTTAATAAATAAGAAGATATTATCACAATAAGTCTCTAAAAAAATTGTTTACAATAAAATAGATTAAACTACAATACAACTTATTTATCAAAATAAAAAGAGATGTAATTTATATAAGAAAATGACAATGTAATTAATTAGTATTTTTCTGAGGAAGGAAAGTAAAACTGATTCAAATATATATATATAAAAAAAAAGCATGAGGAACACATATTTTGTTTTAATCCGAACATATTTTAATTTTTAAGATGTTATCAAAAAATTGAAAATAAGTTTTATTTTCTATCCGTATGAGTCGAAAACAAGTGTAGGAATTTACGACAACTCACGCATCCTGTTTAACCAACTAAGTTAGACTCTTTTGGTAAGTTATACTAGTTATTTTATAATTCTATAAAGTTATCATTATTTTTGCCAAGTCCTCAAGTACCCTTTTAGGGAAACAATTCTATTCGAGGAGAGATCATGGGCAATACGGTGGGATTCTCTCTTCTACTTGAGGTAGGAATATCCGTAGTACAGTGGGACTAGCTATCTTAATGCAGATTTTGTCATATATAATACTTGTACCTGAATCCAGAATATTCCTTACTTAAGTGAAAATCAAGCATATATCTCAAGCACCCGTTGATTATAAACTTAACATATAAAATTATAATTTAGATTCTAAAACAATTTTTAAACTTAAATAAAAATAAAAAGGATTAATACCCTCCATTTCAGTTTTAAATTTTAATTTGATGCTCAACTCTGAACGTGAAACACGCACCTTGAAGAAAAGAAAAAATTAGAAGTAGTTGGGTGTAACAGTCATACGCGGAGAAACAAATGTGCTGGAACTGAATCCTTTCCCGCCGCAAAGTTTGTTTCCATATTCAACTTTTTTTTTTTCTTCATTTTTGTCACATTATTTATTATATGAGTCGTGATTTCAAACAAAAACAGTTATCACATTGGCAATGTTCATTTTTTTAAAGAAAAAATAGGTGATGTATTGACAGTACAAAATAGTTTATGCATCTCTCTATATTTTTAATAAATAAAATAAAAAATAATGAATATTAAATAACAGTGAGTGAGTGAGTGAGTAGTGCAAGACTCTGCTGCATTAACATGTAAGGGAACGATCTATTTACGTGTTCGATTTTCTTCATGTACAAAATTTTCTTGGACCAACGACAGCTACTCACTGCGAGCGGGACTAGTCTTTAATCCAGTGGGTTGGGGGACATTTGTGATCTCTGACCCAGGACAAAAAAAATAACTGTGAGTGATTCGTACAGTGGAGAAGTAATAGGAGGGAGGGGGAGAGATGGAAATTAGTTAGGTGATTTGGAAGGAGAAAGTCAGAGAAGAAATAATTTTAAAAATAATGGAATCCACTGTATTATTTCTCATTTATTTTCACCCATCTCTATATCTCTCTTTTGATCTTCTCTCTATTTCTTTTCAACCAAACACATTTCCTTTCTACTTTATTTCTCACTTATTTTTACTTATATTTTTTTATTTTCATTTACTTTATTTCTCTCCTCTTTACCAAATAGGGTAGTAGAGTGCAATTGAAAGGTATGAGTAGTTTGGAGAGTATAATTAAAAGAAATGTAAAGCAATAAAGAGAACATAAACTAAATAAAAATAAAGAAATAATATTTGTACAACAAATTGTACAATAAAGTATACAACCAAGAGAGACAAAGAGAGAGAATTTTAAATTTGAAATGTAATAAACGATAAAGTGGAGAGAGATAGACAAAACAATTGTTTATGAATTATTGTATGTGAATCACATCTCATAGGATAGTGAAAGAATGCTTAGTTATGTTTTTGGTTCCTATAATATACAACTTTTTTTGGTTTTGATCGTTATAAAAATATTTTTTTTTCAAAATGGTCCTTGTAAAATTCTTTTATTTAGTTTTGGTTCTTGTTGTTTTTGTTTTATTCATTTAATATGTCTATTTTTCGTTTCAGTCCCTATAATATTTTGTTAATTTTGAATTAGTCCCTTTAAAGAGTATTTGATAGGGACTAAAGCAAACTTTTTACATATTATAAGGACTAAAACAAAAAGTACATATATTAAGAGAACTAAAACAAAATAATAAGGACCAAAATAAAAAAAATTACGAGGACTATTTTAAAAATATATATTTTATAAGGATAAAAAAAATGTAATTTATTACAGGAATAAAAAACATATTTAAGTTGAAAAAGAAATAGTAATTTATGGAAGTAGTTATAAAAATAAAATAGGGCAAAAGATGAGATAAAAAATAATATTTAAGTTGAAAAAGACGTAGTAATTTATGGAAGTACATATATGGAAGTAGTTATAAAATAGTAATTTATGGAAGTAGTTATAAAAATAAAATAGGGCAAAACATATTATAGTTATAAATTTTTCTCAATTTCTCTTTCTTTTATTTATTTTTTCTTTACCTCTTTCCTTATTCTTAACCATACACCAAAAAATGAGATCTACATTAACATTTTTCTTTGTCTCCGGCATTTATAGCCCTTGGATTAATCCAAACATTGAGATTAAAATAAAAAAATCAAATCCAAAAAAAAAAAAAAAAATTCTGACCCTTGGAAGAATCCGAAAGACACATTGGTTGTCAATTCGAGAAACCACATTTTGCTACTAGAAACCGGCTCGGAGGGCCCTCTAATTTATAATTCGGGCACTCAAACCATGCCTTCAACTACTCTTCTTATCCGAGTCTACCCACACATAACAATTATTATTTTTTAAATCATAAGCCATGTCATGTGCCAAATTTACTTGAAGCTTATAATACTATTTCATTTCACAATACATCTCCTTAGTTGAAAAACCTTCAATTTCTTATCTGTCACATTATTTTTCAACCAATTAATAAGTTCGTGTGTTATTTTTTATCGCACCCTTCTTCTGGCTTTCCTTCCATTTTTGCCGCAGCAAATTGGCGAGTTTGATCATGAGAAATGTGGCTATTTTTTCCTTCATTTTTTTGCTGCTTTGTGCCTTCATTTCTGCTATAACAAGCTCTAAAAATGAAGTATCTAGGACAAATGAAGCAAACTTATTTTCTCACCATATCAAAGCTTTGGAATTCATATGGAAACATTTGGGCTATCAACATGTGTGGCCAGTAAGTTTCTTGCATCATCCATCACATTACATGTCATCTCTTTCCATTACATTGTCTCTCTTCATGAATCACTCTCCCTCACATTTTTGCTTAGTTGATTAGCAAGGGAAGAAGCTCTTTGATTTACCAATGGAGTTATTTCCTTGGAATATAATGTTTGTATACCAAGGAGTTTAGCTCAGTTGGTTGAGCAGGGTGCATGAGTTATTGTAAACTCCTGGTATCTGTCTTCGATTCCTACTAATATAAAAAAAATGTTTGTATACATTATAAGATATGTCACTCTTGAGATAAAACATGTTCTATAGATCTATTGGGTTAGGAAATAGATATCTGTAATCTATGCCATTCAGTTATCTGAATTCAGGGATTGAGAAACACCAACTTTGATTACTCAATTATGGATAGGAAATGGAATTTGGCTGGAGAATTGTTGTTGGAACCTTGATTGGAATCTTGGGAGCGGCATTTGGAAGTGTAGGGGGAGTTGGTGGTGGTGGCATCTTTGTGCCAATGCTAATCCTGATTATTGGGTTTGATCCAAAATCAGCAGTTGCTATTTCAAAGTGTAAGCATTTTCTCTATCTCTGTCAGCATTTATCTGTTCAGAAGTGATTCTGACATTGCTAATTATTGAATTTCCTGTGTTTATTTCAGGTATGGTCACAGGTGCAGCCATCTCAGCTGTTCTCTTCTGCTTGAAGCAAAGGCATCCCACACTTGATGAACCCGTTATTGACTACGATTTGATGCTGCTAATACAACCCACCCTCATGCTTGGAATCAGCATAGGAGTTATTTTGAGTGTAATATTTGCTGATTGGATGGTCACCATTCTTCTAATTATTCTATGTATAGGTAATGATAGAAAATTTGTACTTCACTTAATATTTCACTCAGTAATGTGATTGATTTGTTATATTGGGCCTTGCAGTGACATCAATCAGGGCATTCTTCAAGGGTGCTGACACTTGGAAAAAGGAAACCAAAATGAAAGAGGTAAATGCTACAAATTTTCAGTGTTTAGATGACCTTACACTAGCAACAGCCTGGTTTTAGTTGGTGCATGGACTTTTCCAATCATGCTTAGTGAAATTAGGAACATTGTTATCTGGTTCACTCAATAACCTTGCATACTGCATACCAGGTTTATCTTTAAAAATGTCTAGGGAATATAATATAAAAATGACAAACCATGTTTCTCTACCTAAGAATGTGTAGACAGTAATGTTTTAAAATTAAATACTTATTCCTTCAAAAAAAAAATATTAAATACTTATTGGTGTTTTTGAAGATTCTGATTCGCTATCCTATCAAGATAAGTCTGTTAACTTATTTAAATGCCTTACTACAAAATAGGCATTTAAATAGATTTTTAGGTTAGACCGGATTAAAATGGCCTATGTCACAATAAACAGTGACATAGGCTTGAGTCGAAGTCAGTCTAACCTAACCCATTTCCACCCTTACCTTAATTTTTTTGTGCAAGCACAATTACAATTCTGATCCTGCCTATCTTTTCAATACTTTGGAATCTCAGGAGACAATCAAGCTTTCAGAGTCTACTGGTGAGTTTCTGTAATGATTCTTCTCATATAAAGACTTCACATGGTCACAAGACTTCTCATATATCTGTAATTTAACCATGTATATGCCATTGACCTTCTCTTCCAGCTACTTGCAGTGGGGAAGAGGGATACAAGTATCTTCCAGGTTGTCCAGACGAAGCGCCTGAAAAGGACACTAGAAAACCTGAGGTTGGCATACACTGGTACTGTCTTGTTCTTTACATGATCTAAATGAGTTATCATATGCTATAAAGGAATGCAACTATGCATGCAGGTGAGCTTCCTTGGCAACATTTATTGGAAGGAGTTTGTACTTATTTTCTGCATTTGGCTCGCATTCGTCGTCTTACAGATTGCCAAAGTAATTTTCTTTTTCTGCTGGTGGAATTAGTACAACTTGCATTGCATCCCTCCTTTTTTCTGGTATAATTATTTCAACTAATCATTTGAAGTGATTCACTTTTGACAGAATTATACAGTTTCCTGTTCAGTCACATACTGGATACTTATTTTGTCACAGGTAAACCAATTAGTATCCTTTCTTTTTGTATTGTCCCAAATATTAGTGGATGTGCATAAGAGCAATAGAATTGAACCTATAACACATTCAATGTGACTTTGATCTCAAATGTGACAAATTGGCAATTACTTATTATATGGAGGCATCACTTTTCTGTTTTGTAGATACCAATTACTATAGGATTTTATCTGTACCAAGCACGAGCCCTATATCAGGGAATATCTGCAGGAGCTCAACACACACATTGGCCATTGCACCATCTATTTCTAGCTAGCATTTGTTCTCTGTTGGCCGGAATTGTTGGTGGACTTCTTGGAACAGGTTCTGGATTTGTCATGGGTCCTTTATTTCTAGAAGTGGGAATTGCTCCACAGGTGAGTTCTATTAACACTTTCAATTTCACCCTTATTCTGAACCACTAGGGTCGGCTTAGTGGTGGGGGGTTGGAGTAGTATGCATGAAGTCATAGATTCGAACCTCAGTGCGACCATTGTACACCAAAAAAAATTTCACCCTTATTCTATCATTATATAAACTGAAGGAAATATTGTTATCTTCTTATCTTTCATGATTGTGCAGGTAGCAAGCGCCACAGCCACTTTTGGAATGATGTACTCATCATCTTTATCTGTTATACAATATTACCTATTGAATCGTTTTCCTGTTCCTTATGGTAAAATTAGACTTTACATTTTACCCTTCTATTCTTTCTGTATGTTCTTCAAAGGCAACATAAACTTCCAAGTAATTTATATGCATGTTTCATCCTGTTTTGCAGCTCTCTTCCTTACCCTTGTGGCTGCCATTGCAGCATTCCTAGGACAGCACCTCATTGACAAGCTTGTGAATATCTTCCAAAGGGCTTCTTTAATTATTTTTGTCTTGGCCATCACAATATTTGTTAGTGCAATTGCATTGGGTGAGTATTTATGCTGCTGTGATGAGTTGATACTTGTTAAGTGTTTGATTTGGCCTATCAGGCCGGTTTTTTATTTCCTATTTTTGAAAATTGTTTTCTTTTTTTAAAAACAGAAAAACAAAAAACTTACTCAATAAATGTAGCTTTTGAAGATTGTTTCCAAAACTAATCTCTATTTTAGTTTTAAAATCAGAAAACCAACACCTCTCTAAGTTGTTTTGGTTTTCTACTTCCAATTTTCTATTGTTCATGTCCTTCCTTACACTTTTACATCTTCTTCTCTGATTTCTATCCTCTAAAAATAAGTTGTTCTGCTTTCTTTGCTTGGCCTCGTGAGAAGCTGCATCTTTCTTACATATCTTTCACTTGTGTGTCTATAGGTGGAGTTGGCATATCAAACATGATCTTGAAGATTCAAAGGAATGAATATATGGGATTTGAGAGTCTGTGCATGTATGATACATAGAGGTTTCCAAGTATATATTTTATTTTCACACATTTTCTGTCACTGTTGGTTGACACCACCACACCCGAGAGGGGATGATATGTTTTGGTTTTATATCAAAGGTCAAAAGGAAGTTTATACTAATAGAAGCTTTAAATCTTGCATGTCTAGAGGAGATGTATCATACCATTTTGCACGAATTATTAAATGGCAATTACATTTGTTTGATTCGTTTTACAGCACTTGTAATCTATCATTTTATAATCTATTATGTTATAAAATCTGTCCAACTCTTATCGCATGTCAATGTCATTATATGGTGCATTTCGAGTCCGCATTTTTTTTACCGTGCAAAACATGGGTGGTAATCTAGTATTTATAAGATTTGTCCCAAAGGAGATAAGTCTACATAATTAATGGGTCCCGCAGAGAGAGAAAGAGAGAGATAGTATTTTAGGAGAGAGCGTGAACTAAAATAGACAAAACATAATTAGAATAAAGTAAAACAATCCTAATGTAATTTTGCTGCCCATATCTTAAGCATATTTAATATTTAATAATATACATTGGACTGAAATCACATTATATAACAGAAAAGATTTGAAAAACGAAGGATATTTAGTTACATTATTGCATACAAAAAACTAAATTTGACTCAAAAATCATTTTTGGTATAATTTTGAAGGAAAAAAGATCTTATTCATTTCTTTTTTTTGAATAGTGATCTTATTCATTTCTTCTATTAGTAGTTTTAGAAAAATAAATGATACTTTGTATTAAATGTGTATTTTATCTATTTCATTTACTTTGTATAATATCATACTTTTAAGGGGATATTTGTTTTACAAAATGATATTGTATTCTTAGGAATCACATTTCAATAATTTTAACTAGTAAAGTTATTCTTGGGTTTATTTAGAAAAATGTTTGGTTAGGTTTTAATATTCTTAAAAAGATTTTTTAAAATTCAAAATAAATTTAAATAAAAATAAATAAAAATTGAAGTTATAGGTGTGTTAGACAATAACTTTCTATATTCCCATGGGAATATCACTTTCCCATTAATTTTTATGGAAATAAAATTGTAGGATAGCATAGTCAAAATGGAAGTTACAACTTTTTCATAAATCAATAATACATGAGAATAATTTTTTTTTCAAAGCTTGTAAAGTTACATTCTCATATTTACTTTCCTGGGAAAATGTACTTGGAATCCGTGAAACAAACACATTTTAGTATAATATAGTTATTATAAATGTTAACAAAGTAATCATATATGATAACCCAAAGGGTTGGCAGTGGTGTAAGGCCCCGTTGCGTTCACATGAGGGAGAACGATCTATTTAACGGGAGAACCGTGTTCGATTATCTCCGTGTGCAAAATTCCTTTGGGCCAGCGGCAGCCACGCACTACGAGCGGGATTAGTCTTTAACCCAATGGGTTGGGGGACACATGTGGTCTCTAACCTAGGACCAAAAAAAAAAGTAATCATATATGATTATTTATAATTAGATGACAGTTACCAAAAGTTATTGGCACAAGTGGTTCGACATTTGGGTATTCGTTGTGGGAGGCTATTCGCGATTTTGCGGAAGACATTGAAGAACCATGGGCTCTCATTGGTGATTTTAATACTATTCTCAGGACTCATGAGTGTGAGGGGTGGATCCTCCTCTCCTTCATGGAGAGGCATGCATGATTTTGAAGAAGTTCTACAAGAGTATGACTTAATAGATGGAGGTTTCCAAGGGCCTGCCTTTACTTGGAAGCGTGGGAATTTAGAAGAGAGGCTAGATCGGCTTATTTTTAATTTACCTTGGCGCCTGAAGTTTAGAAATGCCATTCCTCTGCATCTTCCTTTTTACAAGTCCGATCACAGGGCTGTTATGGTGAAGATGGATGATTTTCAATCCCGAAATAGGAAGCGCAGACCTTTTCGATTTGTTGCTGTATGGCTTACTCATAATGATTTTAATAATTTTTTGCAGAAAAATTGGAGACAGGATAGTGCTTGGCATGATCGCATTGTGTCCCTACAGGAAGCATTGCGTAAATGGAACCAAGAAGTCTTTGGTAACATTTTTAAACGCAAGAGTGGCCTTATCAAGCATCTGTACATGATCAATAATCAATTGGGTGCCTGTAATTCAAATTTCTTGATGCACTTACAAAAGCATATTTGGACTGAATATGAAGAGGTGCTTAGACAGGAGGAATTGTTGTGGTTCCAAAGGTCTCGTGCGAAATGGATTACCAATGGGGATCGTAACACCAAGTATTTTCATGGTGTTACTACTATTAGATGAAGGAAGAACTTGATAGAGCTTATCCAAGATGAGGATGGATGCTGGATCACAGACTCAAATGATTTGGAGAGGTTAGTTACGAACTATTATCTTAATATCTCTACTGAGGATACCTCACCCTTTCCTTTTTGCTTGCGAGACTCTTTCCCTAGACTCTCAGATTCTGACTTAGCTTCTCTTGGTGCTCCGGTGACAATGAGGAAATCCGTCAAGTGCATTTCTCTATGGGAAATTTTAAGGCGCCGGGCGTGGATGGTTTTCAAGCTGTTTTTTACAAGAGCCAACGGGAAGTGGTTGGGGATGCTTTCTGCAATCTGATTAAGCAAAGTTTTGTTGATCCTTCAATTATAAGATCTCTCAATGATACACTGATCACTTTGATCCCAAAAGTGGAACATGTGGTCAATATGAAGCAGTTAAGACCCACCAGTTTATGTAATGTGTCCTATAAGACAATTACAAAGCTGTTAGCTTGGTGGTTGAGACCGTTTATGGAGCATTTGATTCACCCTTGTCAGTGCAGTTTCATTCCAATCGCAATAGTGGTGATAACATCATCATTGCTTAAGAAGTCATCCATTCCATGCAGAACAAAAGAAGTGGCAAGGGTTGGGTAGCTATTAAAGTAGATTTGGAAAAAGCCTATGATAGGCTTAAGTGGGACTTTGTTGTTGATACTCTGAAGGATATTGGCATGCCAGACCATTTTGTTCGTATGATCCATCAGTGCATTTCTTCTTCCCAGTTGCGAGTGCTCTGAAATGGAGAGATGTTGGACTGTTTTACACCTTCTAGGGGTATAAGGCAGGGTGATCCAATCTCTCCCTACCTTTTTGTTCTATGTATTGAGCGCTTATTTCATTTGATTAATTGTGCTTCAACCAGAAGCTTTGGTCTCCGATTCAAATTTCTCGGGATGGCCCTCATATTTCTTACCTAGCTTTCGCAGATGATCTCTTGCTTTTTGCAAAAGCAAGTGTTGAACAAGCAAAGATTATCAAGCATGTGCTAAATTTGTTTTGTGATAGTTCAGGGCAGAAGGTCAGTTCAGAGAAGACTAGAATCTTCTTCTCAAAGAATGTGAGTAACCCAATTAGAGATCAGGTTTCTCATGAACTCAAGTTCCAACGAACATCGGATCTTGGAAAATATCTTGGAATTCCTCTTCATCATAAGAGGGCATCTAAGCAATCTTTTCAATTCATCCTTGATAAGATAAAACCAAAGACTTAGCAATTGGAAGGCACATAGTTTGTCCTTTGCAGGGTGACTTACTCTTGCGAAATCAGTGGTGCAAGCTCTCCCCACGTATATTATGCAATCATCCTTCCTTCCGTGCCCAATTTGTGATGAAATTGATAGAAAATGCAGGAGCTTTGTTTGGGGTGATTCCGAGAATCATAAGAGGGTTCATTGGTTAAACTGGAAAGCTGTTTGTATGCCAAAAGTTAATGGAGGCCTTGGCTTAAGGTTGACAAGACATGCAAATCATGCCTTGCTCATGAAAGTGGCCTGGAAGCTTTGGAATAGTCCAGATGCCCTTTGGGTTCGAGTGGTTAGAGCAAAATACAAATATGGTTTACAAGGTCGCCCTAGTATTGATAGGGATAGAGCTGGCTCTAATTTTTGGCGTGGTTTGGTAAGTTGCTAGAATGATATTGAGCTCAATGTGTTTTGGAAGATGGGAAATGGTGGGTCGACTCGCTTTTGGGATGACTCGTGGGTGCCTAAGGTTGGAAAGCTCAGAGAACATAGCAGTGTGGATGTTAATGATCAAAGAGATTTGGCAGTTTCACTTTTTCTTAATCATGAGGGCCAATGGGAGCGTCATTATTTTGAGGATTTATTGCCTTCCAATATTGTTGATCGAATTATGCAAATTAGTCCTCCTTTGGGATCCAATTGTGAGGATTATGTTGCTTGGGCTCTATCAACTGATGGGTGCAAGTCTAGTTAACTCGGAGACACCTCCACATGGAATTTGCTTTAAAATTGTCTGGTCTTGGTCGGGACCTGAGAGAATTAGATTCTTATTGTGGCGCATTATAAAGGAAATTCTTCCTATTAATGAGATGAGGGTCATGCATCATATGGCTATCGATGCAACATGCCCGATTTGTGGTATAGAGCCGGAATCTTTAGTTCATGCAATCCGTGATTGTACCAAGGCCGCTGAAGTTTGGTGCCTTGCTTGGGGTAGTCCAACTTTACCCTCTTCGTGGAGTCTGAGTGTGCCTAAGTGGATGCATAGAAATTTAACTTCAAGGAAGGAAAGCCATGGTCTGCGTTGGTGCCAAATTTTTGGAGCTACTCTTGACAGAATTTGGTGGAGGCGGAATGAGGTAGTCTTTAGGCAACAATCAGCCACAAGTTTTGAGGTTTGGCAGAAAACTTTGGCTCTTGTTCAAGACATCAAGCGAGCAGCACAAGTGGACCTTATTTTGGAACCACATACCACTTGTGTTTTGTTACATGAAACAAAGTGGATTCCTCCTGAGCTAAGGTTGATTAAATTAAACTGTGATGGGGCTTTCAGAGTTTTGGAGATGAAGGCTGTGTGTGGTGGTTTGTTTCGAGATGATCAAGGGAGGTATATGGCAAGTTATGCTACCTGTAACACCCTCAATTTTGTTTTATTACTTGTACATATTTTATTTATATAAATATTATGAGAAATTATGTACTGTATTTTATAGAAACTTTTCGTACATATTTTCATAATAAAATTAATATAGTTCTATTCAACAAATTTTTTTGAGTCTTTTAATGCTTTTGATTTTGCATAAAATTCTTGTTGACCGGACAGTTGTATCAAACAACTGTCCAGGATAAAATTTTCCAATATAACATTTTGGATTAAACTGTATTCTAATAAAAAAATAATTTAATGTAGATTTAAAATATATACAGTTGAGAAATGAATTACTTGTTGACTGGACTGTTGTGTCAGGCAGTTTTCTAGGATAAATTTTTCAGTGTAAAATTTTTGAGTAAACTGTAAATCTAATAAATAGATAATTGAATATAGATTTAAAATATATACAGTTGCAAAAGTAAAATGCTAATTTCGAATTGTTAGGATTTTCTGAAAGTTAGAACTCTGAGAAATTTTTACGATAAAATTCTAAGGTAGAAAATTAAAATAAAATTTGTATGAGACATATGGAATTTTCTATTAATTATAATATATTTAGAATAATTATTAAAATTGTTTAACTAAGAAAAATAAAAATAAAAGTGTTAGCCAATCAAATTTTGACAACTCAAAGTTTCTAGTGTAATTAAATTAAGTTAATTAGGCTTTGATTAAGAGATAATTAAGACACTATCCCAAGGTTTTTGATACTGAGGAATTCAATGGTGGTGTTGGTTTCTTAAAATTCTAATTAGTTTGTAAGATAATTAACAGCCCTAAAAACCTTCTAGAAAAGTCTACAAAATTCTCCAATTTCGACTCCTTGGCCACACAAGCTTAGCAACTCACTCAGGGGACTTTCTTTGGCTGGAAAAGTTTGACAAAATTGGCTGCCTTGAGTCCTACAGCTGGACGTGTAGGCACAATTAAATTGGGTGAAGAATTTTTTTATAAAAGTATAAGAAACCAAAAACAAAAGAAAACGTGAAAAGCTAGCTCTCCAAAATACAAGACCGTGAGCTTGAGCTGCAGCTGGTCCCTCCATTTCTCTTCATCTTTTCTTCCAAAATCAAGAGAGAAACCAATCCAAACCTCACAAAATTTAAACCACCTTCAACCAAAGAGAAGAGATTTAGGAGAAAAAGCTCAAAATTCCAAAAGACAAGAGAGAAAGAGAGAAAAGGAATTCAAGGTTTCTTCTTCAAATTAAGCATCCAAGGTAAGGATCTTGGCATTTAATTTCAAATTTAGATAACTTGGAAGTAGGAGAGACATGTATTGAGGTTTAAATTCAAGAATTGATCAAGAGCCATGAAATTGATTTTGGGGCTTATATAAATTTGATATTAGAAGTGTGAAATTGGTGTTTGATGTAATGTTTGGTTGATTTTACGATGTGTTATGATTGAATTGAACTTTGATTGGTTTGTTTTTTTATTGAAATTGCTTGGTTGATTTGTGAAGATGTTGGAAATTGGTAAAAAAAAAATGACTCATGGCCATGAAGAGATTGAAGGGGTACCATGTGCAAAATTTTCAAATAATCAAGGGCAAAATAGTCATTTCACATGTAGGGACACATTAGGAATTTTATAAAAAGTTTAAGGGTAAATTAGTGAATTATAAAAATATTCAAGGGTAAAATGGTAATTTCACATATTTTAGAAAGTTTAGGGATAATTTTGGAATTTTGAGAAAAGATCAAGGGCAAAATTGGAAATAATAGAAAAGAGTAAGGGTAATTTGGTAATTTTACACTTGAGGGCAAAAATTGGAATTTTAGAAAAAGAGCAAGGGTAGTTTAGTAAAAAAAAATTATAATAGTGACCTAATTGATATTTTAGTAAAATACTAATGTTAATTGTTGAATGTTTATATTTCCTTATTTGATTGTTTAATGTTAATTATTACTTATGATCATTATCACATGGCATAAAAGTATGCATGAGTATTTTTGGGGGTTTTACAAAGATTCAAGTGAAAAATGATTGATATTGGCTAACTGGGACTGTGGTAGCCATGAATAAAAAAGAAAAGAAAAGAAAAGAAAAGAAAGAAAAGAAAGAATAAATGTTGACTAACCGGGAATGCGGTAGTCATGAGAATTGAATCTTTGGGGTGAACAGAGTAAGTTAGATAGGACTGTATGGTTTGTGATCATCTAGTCTGTGGGGTGAAGGATATTGACAATTCCACATGTGGCTGTAATCTGGACAGAGATGCTGCCGTGGTGGCCTTCCTGGGAAGTCTCCATGGAGCATGGTCAAAATGATTTTGAGTCAAAACTGCATTTGCATAAATCATACTGCATTTACTTTATGTGAATTATTAAGTAATGTATGAAATGTATCTATTTGATGTTATCTTAATTGAATGAGAAATTAAATGCCTGATCCTGTAAAATTTTGTCCCTAGATTCTAGGGAAGTGTAAATGCAGGTGAATGAAGAGTAATGAGAAGTAAAAGATGCAGAGGTCACCAGAGCTATAGGATTGGGAAACTTTGGGCTAACAATAGTTAAAGAAATATTTAGATCATTTTGTAGTATGATATAACGTATTTTTATAGATTGCATTCAAAAATTTTAATAATTAAATTAAATATTTATATTAGATGGGGGGTTACACTACCGGTCTCACATGTAGCTCGGTGGTTGTGGCTGAGCTTTGGGCCATTGATTATGGTCTTCTACACGCGCTGAACCATGGTTTTACAAGAGTAGTTATAGAGTTCGATTCTCAGGTGGCAGTTAATCTGGCAAACAAGGTAAAGCATCCTGACAACACTTGTGTTCATCTTATTGACGATATTAGAGGAAAGATAGCTGATCTTCAATGCTGCAGTATTCAACATGTGCCAAGGGAAGTAAATCGTGCAGCCCATGCTTTTGCTTAATATGCCTTACATTCTTTTTGTTTTAATTCTCAATTTATGTCTATTCCAGATTTTGCTCGTAGTGATGTAATGCATGATGTTTTTATGATGAACCCTAAAGGGTCTAAATAATAGTTTTCTGGTTGTTGGACGTTTTGCCCACATCCATTCAGCAAAAAAAAAAAAAAAAAAGTGGTTCGACATTTTGGTATCATTTAAAATTAAATTTGATCTTATTTTTCAAAATTTTCAGAGTAAATGAAAGAAAAATAAAATCAAATTGAATCTATTTTAAAAAATAAATGACCTAATTGAATCTTCTAAAATTAAATATGTTTAATTGAACTATTTTAAAAATAATATGATTTAATTAAATATTTTAATAATAAAAAATCTAAATTAAATCTAAAAAATAGATTAGAAAACCAAAATAGTAATTCAATATAATAATAACAAGGAGGGTTATATAAATCTTCAAAAGAAAAGTATAATTTGGTAATAAAAAAAATATAATTTGAAGCGAGAAAGTATAATTTGATTCAAATATGAAATTGTGACCGTTTGAAACTGAAAGAAACCAAACCCTGCATTCAAGAAACCCTATACACTCTCACTCTCACTCTCGCGCTCTTCGATTTCCTTTTGATCAATGGCGAATCGGTTGCTGGACGAGGAAACTGCTGAGGAAGTCATACGACAGGTTCGTACTCGTCGTTTTTGGAGTTCGCTGTTCAATACCCGTTTTTTGCGTATTATTATGCGGTCGTTCATTAAGCTATTGTTTCGTATTGTTCCCAATTCGCTCGAGCAGGTGGAGTTCTATTTCAGCGATAGCAGCCTTCGCAGTAACAGTTTTCTGGATAAAATCGTCGCTGAAAGCGAAGATGGCAGTATCCTTAGACGTTGCATTTCATCGTTATTACCTTTTTAGTGTTCATAGCGTTTTGCTAAAGCAATTTCACAAAAAAAAAAAAAAAAGAAATCCTTTTTTCAATTCTAACACGCCAAACATTGAAATGGAAGTTGTTTTCTTTAATAAGCGTCAAATGTAAATAGAACACATAAAGAATCCTATTCAGTTCTGAAATTACCACATCACACAAGGCATTGTCATTAACTATTTTGTTTCATTCGTGTCAAGTTATTAGATATGTATGGGATAACATCACTTTTTATTATCAGATCTTTTTAGAGTTTAATGGGTATGCACGGTTAATGTGAAAGTTTTTACACAGTCAACCAATCAAAAAGTTTGGTAGGACTTTTAAGATAGTAGAGAAATGCTAGCAACACACTCTCTATCACACTCTTTTGAACACACTCTCCATGATTGGTTAAAATTTATTGAAAATCATAGATTTTTATGGATCCCACTTGTTATTTAATGACTCTTTTGATTTTGTAGTTTTCAATAAATTCCAACCAATGATAGATTGTGTGTTGGGAGGAGTGTGTTGTTAGCACTCCTCTAATAGTTATTATCAAGTCAATAAATTTATCATACATGGTGGTTTATGATTGGATGACAGTGCATATCTTGTTTTCTCATCTTTTTATTGTATTATTAAGATGTTTGTGCCATTCTATGAAATTGTATATTTGTCTTTTTTGTTATCACTGTTGGACTTGACTGTTACTGTAACAACACAGTGGTTAGTTTGGCTGTTATTTGTTCTTTCAAACAGATGCGAGAGCATCTTAATCTGGAGTATGGTAAAGTGACCCGAGGTGTTGTTAAAGCTGTTGCTCAAGCTTTGAGAAACTCAGCTTCGCTTGAGATTTCACAAGATGGTCAGTTTCTACCTTGTTTGTCTTGTGTTAAATAGTTGTATTTCTGCTTATGTGCTTGCCATAATTAAAGAATCCAAATTACTGCAATTTCCTCGTAGCTTAATTGTGTAAATTATTCTGTATTTCTTCTAGTTAGTTTAAAATAGGAAATAGTGCTATTCTGGCTAGTTTAGACTTTGTGAAAGTGATTTTCTATGCCCTTGCAAATCGCTAATTGCTACATTAAGCTCTATCATCATATTCTTATGAACCACTTACCTAAAAAACAGCACCATTTGCCATTAAAAGGGGACTTGTGGTTATTACTTGTAAATTGTAATGGTTTACACCATATTATTTGTGTTTTTTAAATTGCTTTAAAACTTTTTAGGGGTCATTGGAATGAGAAGTACAGGAAGTTTCGATGGTCATAAATTGAGTTTGTTTGTTAACTGTAATTTGTGTTTCGTGGGATGTGACTTGGATGAAAATTGCATCTACGTAATTTTATCACTTCCAAATCAGCTACTGAGTGTATGAAAATGTTTTGTTTATAAGTTTAGGTGCCAATTTTATATTGAATTAACACATTACTCACAAGTTATAACCTATTTCTTTCATATTTTCTATTCTTATATTTCAGGGAATAGAGTTGGTAAGGCAACTAAACATCTGGAGCCAGAAGATTGTATAACCAATCCACCAGCCTTCAATGGAGAAGACTATTATTACTGGAAGGATCGGATGAGAATTTTTTTGGAGTCTACTCATATGGACTTATGGGATATAGTGGAGAATGGACCTTACACCCCTATTGATGCTAAAGGAAACGAAATTCCTAAAGAACAGTGGACATGTGACCAGAAATCTCATGTACACCTTAACTATAAGGCAAAGTATTTCCTCATTTTTGCGCTTAGTGGACCAGAGAATGAGAAAATTTATGGCTGTAGAACAGCAAAGGAGATATGGGACACACTAGCAATAATACATGAAGGCACGGATCAAGTTAAATTGGTTGGGATCAACTTGCTCCTTCGTCACTATATGTTGTTTGAAATGCAAGATCAAGAGACAATAGATCAAATGTTTGGATGCTTCTTATCCATCACAAATCGTCTAAAATCTCTTGGGAGAGAATTAGACAATCAAGACCATATTAGAAAGATTCTTTGTAGCTTACCCAAAGTATGGTTACCCAAAGTCACCGCATCCAAGAAGTTAAAGAACTAAGCAAACTAAGGCTTGATGAACTCTTTGGATCATTAAAAGCCCATGAGTTGGTGTTAAATGAAGGATCTAATAACAAGAGCAAATCAGTGATTGAGTGTATGAATTTTTTATTTTATTTTTCAAATTTTGGGTGCCAATTTTATATTGAATTAGCACATTACTCACAAGTTATAACCTATTTCTTCCATATTTTCTATTCATACATTTCAGGGAATAGAGTTGGTAAGGCAACTAAACTGCTAGGAGATTGTATAACCACGCCACCAGCCTTCAATGGAGAAGACTATTGTTACTGGAAGTTTCGAATGAGAACTTTTTTGGAGTCTATTCATATAGACTTATGGGATATTGTGGAGAATGGACCTTATACCCCTATTGATGCGAAAGGAAACGAAATTCCTAAAGAACATTGGACAAATGACCAGAAATCTCAAGTTCAACTCAACTATAAGGCAAAGTTTTTCCTTACTTTTGCACTTAGTAGATCAGAGTATGATAAAATTTATGGTTGTAGAACAGCAAAGGAGATATGGGACACACTAGCAATAATTCATGAAGGCACAGATCAAGTTAAATTGGTCAGGATCAACTTGCTCCTTCGTCACTATGAGTTGTTTGAAATGCAAGATCAAGAGACAATAGATCAAATGTCTGGACGTTTCTTATCCATCACAAGTCGTCTAGAATCTCTTGGGAGAGAATTTGACAATCAATACAATGTTTTAAAGATTCTTCGTAGCTTACCCAAAGTATGGTTACCCAAAGTCACCGCCATCGAAGAAGCTAAAGACCTAAGCAAACTAAGGCTTGATGAACTCTTTGGATCATTAAAAGCTCATGAGTTGTGGTTAAATGCAAGAGCTAAATACAGGATCAAATCTGTTGCTCCATAGGCAAGTATCAGACACAATCAAATGAGGTAACTTCCCAAATTTCTTAAACTTGAAGAGGCTTTTGATGAACTTTTTCAAGATTCCAATGAGTATCAAAGTGTCACGAAAAAGATTGCTACATTGATAAAAGATTTTTCTGAGAAAAATCTTGAAATTGAGACACTCAAGGAAGGAAACGTAAGATTAAAAACTGAGAATATTAATCAGTGGTCAATCTCAGGTCTTTGATAACTCTAAAATTGATGATAACAGAAATGTGCTATATTTTAATACTTTTTAATGTGAATGTATCTCTTAAACTATGTTTTAATATCTAGTGATGAGTGAACTGGAACAGAATGGAATGAAATGACATAAGTAGTTTAAATACATTATGATAGAATGATATAATGTTTTCATTCTATTGCTTGGAAAGTGAGAGAAATAGTATGAGTTATAACTTTATCGTTTCAATATTACCCTTAATTCAAATATATCAAATTTGAATTATTTGTAACTATTAAAGAACTATAATTTGTCGCCCTTTCCTCTCTTTTTAAATGAAGACTGAATTTGGATAATCAAATCTAAAACATGTTCCTCTTTATGGTTGATAATAATTGGGGGAAAAAATTAACCAGATTCCTTTTAATTACTTTCTTTTCTAGCAAAACTTTTTAATCACCTTAAAAAATACTACAAAAGCATCATATTTAATACTACAAAAGCATCATATTAGAAACTTCACTTCAAGGAATTGAAATCACAGCTTTAAGAAAACAAAATTTTCGATGGAGGACAACAAAATGGAGTTGACTATAAGAAATGGAGCACAAGTGCTATCTCCCAAGTTTCCATTTCCTTCCTCCATATTTACCCTAAAACAATGGGGGTTCAAGTTTGAAAGGAAGTAACAGTGGGATTTCTAATTTACAGGACTATAAGTTTCATTGGGCCTTAATTCATGTAGTTAGTAGGTAAGTACTTGTTAAAGACTTCCAGGCTATGAAGGTTGCCATATTCCTTGCTAGATGTTGTATGAGCTAATCACTTGTTCTTGTTATTTTTAATTAATGAAGATACCTTTTTTTTGTGTCATACATATATAGTTTAGCAATCTGTCATGTTTAGTTATGATTTTTATCAGTAGAGTTTTCATGTGTCTGTAAAATAATTTCATACACCCTTTTTTCTTTATTATTTAAATTTTTTCTATAGTAGCTGCAATTTGGTTTGTTTGCTGTAGTTATAATGTTATATTCACTTTTCACTATCACATGCTAGTTATTTGCACCTCTGTTTATAAATGTAGTTATTTGCACCTCTGTTTATAAATATTGTTTTGCTCTGTTTAGAGCAATCTATAAAGGAAACAAATAACAAATTTGCTCTATAGTTATAAAGCCTTTCATGTTCCCATGGATAATTCACCAACTAGGCTGAATAGGTTTTTGACCTTTTGGCTTTAACTCCAGTGAGCCATTATTTTAATTCGAGTTTATATTCTTACACATTGAGTAGAATGCAAATTACCATCTTAATCGAAGTATCTAAGTTATTAGTTTTCAGTCTATACGCTCGCTAAATAGAAATGGATAAGGGAACAAGGGATGTGGTAATTTTGAAGAAACATGGGTAAAGTTACATTTTTTACATTAAATTATTGACTTGGGTATTGATCAAATTTAAGAAGAGGTTTTTAAAGTGCATATTGTTATTTGAAAGTTCAATGATTGAATCACAAGAAAGGTGTACAATTGTCGTCAAATAATAAAATATTGAATCCACAAGGACTGTGGTTATGCTTACCAATTTTTCGTGATTAGAAAAGATAAAACAAGAAAGAATTATTTGATTGGGAGAGAGTGTGGTGAGAATAAAATCAAAGATTAAAAACAAAGAATAAGAACACAAGAATTTCAAGATTTGGGAGAATAAATGATGAGAATATTTCTAGGATTAGAGATTCGCTAAATGGTTTTCCAATGAATAAATTTCCTTACCTTATGTCTTATTTGATTCTCATTGAAGGTGAATTAACCTAAGGCAACCTTCATCCTCTCTCATAATATGAAGGTGTATCTAATTGAATTGACCTATACTTTCGTGGTAGATATGTTCAACCATAACCTTTATGCTCTTTGTTAATTCATTAATTTCTCAAAGGATTAAATCTACTTTCATGATTTAAAGCCTGAGTCCTTTTGCTATGGTTCCAACGATTAAGTTTACCTCTCAATTCTTCCCTAAGCAACTAGAATTATGTAAACGATGATTAAGTGCTTCACATAGATATGATTAATAATAATAAAAAAAGAATCAAGAGGAGAATTCAAATAAACACAAAGGCAATTAGGGGTGGAAACATGCCAGGCCAGGCTTTGGCAGGCCTGAGCCTGGCCTATATCATAATTACTAAGCCTTGACCTGGCCTATTTACCTATTACAGGCATTTTTTTAAGTCTTAGCTTGTCCTGTTTAAAAGTCTGACTTTGCCTGAAAGCCTGTTTACGTGTCCTGTTCAATAGAAGGGTTTATAAACAAGCCTATAGGCCTAACTAGGCTAACAAGCCTAAATAGGCTAACGGACTTTGTTCATCACTTAAAATATTCAATATTTTCTAAAGATTAATATAAGATATAAATATTATATATATTATATTAATGTAATATATATAAATATATAATATTATATATTATTATATAAACAGGACAGCCATTTAGGCTTAATAGGCTTTTTAAAGCTTAAAGCCTAGCCTTTTTAATTAAAAAGGTTTTTTAAAAAGTCTAAGCCTAGCCCTTTTAGTAAACGGGCTAGGCCAGGCCAGGCCTTTGGTGAGCCAGGTCGTTGGCCACCAACGGGCTGCTTGGCCTATTTCCACCCCTAAAAGCAATTCAATAAACAACCATTAGCCAACCAAGGGCTAAGCCTCAATCCTAGAAATAGAAGAACTATGCAAACATAACCATGAAGAAAACAAAATAAAAAAAAAAATTCAATGATTCAAACCTAGAGGAAAGAGAAGAAGACTATTTTTTATTTTTTTGCTTTAAGTCCTTGCCCCCCGTAGGGTTTGATGCCTTTTCCTAACCCTAAAAGGTTTATCTAAAGTTAGGTTACAATTAGGGTTCAAGCCCAACTAATTAAAAACACAAAAACAAAGTTTTAAAAAGAAATTGGTGATGCACCACGGCCGTGGTTCGTAATTCCCTAGATCTGTCACGTTTGTAACGACCCGCCTTCGTTACATAACTATTAAAGCTAAGATTTTGATTTTGATTTAATTTAGAAACCCTTTCATTAGTTTACTTATGAAAATATTGTGTGAACTTTTCGCTCTTCCAAAACCAATAAATAATATTCAAAACTCAAGATATAAACCATGCATTTATAAAACATGACTAAATCAAACTAAAAAAAGATATATTTTTAACTACAAACAACTCTTGGAGGTTGTACATAAGACAAACCTAAATTAGTCATCTCTATACATATAACTAGACCAAACAAAGAAAGGAGAGAACGCAACTTCAATCATGTGCTCACTCCATCTGCCATGCCTCCAAGAGGAAGAATCCACCTAGAAAGCCATATGCTCCTCCAAATACGATGTTCAAGATCATCACAGGCATGAATCACACGTGCAATAGTGCAAGGGTAAGCTTACCAAACAAATCTATACATATATGTAGATAAATGAATTTCCAAGTTATTAAGGAAAAGGGAGAAATCCTAACTTTGTATACTTCAAATTATACTATACATAATAATTGAAAACTCTATACAAAACTTAGTTCATAAACTTATATCAAAATTTAGTTCATCAATAAACACCAATAAACAACACCATCATGTCTTAACCATCTCAACTAATTCATAGGACATAGTAATAACATGAATCCTCAAACTATCAACAACAACATAGTTCTATCACCAATTATTATCATGAATAATCAAATCTCATGGATTACATCCAATCAACAAATGTCATAAATCCTCAGCTAACATCAACAACATAATTCCATCGCCGCTCATCATTATGAGCCATAAATATCATAAGTCACATTTGACATCAACTATCACAATCCTCAACATAATACTACCACCAACATCCCTCATCACAAACGATGTACACCGCAAACCACTAGACAACCTTAATCAACAAGATTGACTCTATTCCATGGAGTCAACATCATATGAGCGGTCCCCCATAAGCCACATCCCCTAACATAGTTGCACGCTCTGACCATTAAGGGAGTCTCTTGGGCTGACCCTATGAAGGAAGTGTGATTTTATCGAAAATAGACAAGTGTAGGTAGTGGCTTACCTCTGTAGGTTTGCAAGACCTTACATTTCAAAGGGATTTGCCCACTTGTCTATTATATAAGCCCATTTTCGTTAGCCACCATGAAAACCCCCAGTACTAGGTTGAGAGCCATCCGAGCACCCTCAACTTATATGCCTACTCATATGCCTGTGCACCAACTGTGCACACCTACGAACGAACTATGGAAATACAACATTTGGAATATTTTTGTGCACCAACTATGCACCCATTGTATTCTAGTGGCAAAACATATTTGAAATCCCTTACAGTCTTAGATACGACACCTCCGTACCTGCCATCTCTAAAGGCTTGACTTAAGGATCCAAATATATCTCAATAATCCACAATCTTCAATCACAACAACAATTCATCCCCTATACACTAAAAGGGTCACTAAACCTTTTGGGAAGTAGTTCACACCAACACTCCATTCAGAGTCAAAAGATAGGGGTGGTACGCAGGAAGATATCCCACTAGGTGAGACCCCTGAGTCGTTTTAGTGGGCCGGAGTTCTGGTGTGAAACTCACCCTTTCAAGTATACTATTTTCTAATAAAAACATTCCCAAAGGACATAACTAACCTTCTAACATATAGGAACAGTTACAATACAATATTCACTTTCACATCATCATCTTATCAACATTCCATCAAGATTTCATTTCATCTTTTCAAAATCACACATCTAAACATTTCGTCCAATGAAAATAATTTCCAATACCAAAATAATTGTATCCTTAATAGAATAATTATGTCATATGCATAGTAGCAAATAATTTTCTTTGAATGGACTTATAAGCCAAATATAAATTTGGAAATATAGGTTGCATCACTCTCAAATTTTCTTTCAAAGCCTCACATTATCAATAATAATTCACCCCATCAATTTATAAACATCTGAACAAAGCATAAACACCACCAACAAAGTAATCATTTATAGCATTCACTACTCATCTAAGTTCACCTTTTTCATAACCATTTCTCAAACAATGTAATAATCTCCATATAATTGTGGTAATTCTAATTGAAATTCATTTGGAAACCATTCTAATCAAGTTTGCAATATGCTTTCTCGCTTAAGCGTCACTAAATTCTTGCTTAAGCGAGAATTCCAGAGACCATTTCCTCTATTCTGGTTTTGGCGCCTAAGCCTGCGTCAATCCGCGCTTAAGCCTGAAAACCAACAATTGGATTTCCCCTGCAGCCTTTCTCGCTTAAGCGAAAGTAACTCCTAGCTTAAGCGATATAGGGTTGCAAAACTTCAAAACTTATAAAATTTATCCCCAATGGCTTCCAAATCAACTTCAATTTGAATCCCACTCATATATACACGTTTTCCATATCAAACAACACCGAAACAACGCCATAAAAAGGTTCCAAAAATACCCAAACATGCAACAAACATAGAGGCAAGCTTCCCTTACCTTATAAGCGTTCCTAAGCTAGACTCTTTGAAGAAGAGGAGAGAAGAAGAGAACCTTGAGCTCCACCAAGAACGTCCCCCAATCAGCAGCACCATCACACCATACCCATGGAATCAAAACCAAAAACATCACTCGAGAGAAAATCTACAACAAAAACCCATCATGGGTTGAACAAAGGAAAATGAGGGAGAGGAGGAAGAGGGCTCACCTTCCATGGGAGCTCACCCAAGCTCAAGGGAGGAAGAAGAAGGATCCACCACCCATGAAGAACTCAAGCCTCAAGCTTGAGAAGACTCTATGAGAAGGAGGGATTGGGGAAGAAGAAGAAGAGGAAGGAGGGGCTCTAGAGAAAAGAAAGAAAGAAAGAAATAATGTTATGAGAGAAAGGAGAACTTTCTCTTCATATACCCTCTAACCCACGACAATTCTCGCTTAAGCACCACCAAAACCTTGCTTAAGTGCCATTTCCAGATACCCACTTCATCCCCTCTGACATTCACGCTTAAGCTCGGGTGAAACCGCACTTAGGCCTACTCTCGCTTAAGCTCAATTTCGCCTGCGCTTAAGCCCTAGCTTGCTTTAGCTAGAAACTTCTCTCTGGTCACTCAACTCTCACTAGGATTTGACCTCAAGGGGTATCAAGACAACCCAAAACAACTCATAGATCACTCTCATACTTTATCACTTAAATTATTTAAACACAAAAAAAAAAAAAATCCAAATTTATTTTCTCTTGTATCTTGAATCAAACACTTATACATATGTTATGAAAAACCATAGTGTTACAATGTTCATGGAAAACCACACCTTGGCCATGATGGCCTCTAGTTGTCAAATTCAACATTTTTCTCATTTGTCTTCATGTTCCAATGCTTGTTATCATTCCTTTGCTTAGTAAATCACTTCAACAATCTTCCTAATGCCTTTCTCTCTCCTCCAAATCATTCTAAGTCCATCAATCAAGCTTCTAATGCAAACATTTTAATGGCAAATTTCCTAGAATTCAACAAAAAAACAAAAACGCACATCACAAGTTCCAAATGACAAAATTAAAGAAAACAATGATGAATTTTTTTTTCCTAATTCAATAAAATGCATGCAAATCCAAACTAATTAGTATGCAAAATAGGGAACAAAATGCAATACATCATAAGGAAAAAAAAAAAAAAACCCATCACCTTAAACACCCTTAGTCCTCTGTCTAGTCCTTTCATCCTTGTTGGAGTCTAGTGTATATGTAATGTCATAGGTGACACTACTACTGCTTGGGTATGTTCCACCAACTAACTACCTAAAATTGCTGCACACGCACACGGTAACGAAATCCCTCTTCTTTTTCTTTACCCATGCCACCATCTCCCCCCTACTCCTTTCCATAGATTCAAACCACCATTATGTTGGGGTTTCGAAGTCTATAATTTAAAAAAAAAATTCCAAGACCAAGAGCGAAATTAACCCTTCCCATGGATCACGCATTACTTGTGAATCTCTAAGGCTTTAGATGATTACCTTTGTAGCATGCTTTCAATTGACTGGTTGTCTTTGATCACCAAGCGTCAAAGTAGCGACACCTTTACTCAGCCCATGCGAGCAACTATTGGAAAAGAGTCTCGGTGCTAGCCGATGGTAGACGCATTGGATTTAGAAGGAGCTCACTAAAGTGTTTTTCTCATGCGTCATTATTGTGAGGTGTCCATCTCTTTATATAGAAACATGATCTCTATCTTAATCCCATAAAATATCTTATCAAATATCATTTGATCTTATCAAATCATATTTGATTAGATATAGATCTCATCAAATCTTATTTGAGTAGATATACATATAATTATCTTATTAAACCTTATTTAATCAGATAATTACCTTATCAACTCTCATTTGATTTAGATAATTAATTAAATCATATCTAATTAATTATCTTATCATCTTGCGTCTTATTTAATTAAATCTCATTTAATTAAACATGTTGATTAATTAATTAATCACATTTTATTAATTAATCATGAACTAAATATAGACATAACTCTTGTTATGTAGGAGGGACGAATCCTATCTACATCACTCACATTCCTCAACATGATTCATTGCATGCCCAAGTACTATCTTTATAATCACCCTGTTACAGATGACGTTTGATAACATTAAAACATACAACTCCTACATGTAGGAATCGTAGTGACTTTAAGTCGAAGGACTGCTATTACCTTATGGTTGCCATGAAAAGCGCTTATGACACTTACATAACTATTATGAAGCCTTCTCATAGTGGGTTAGTCTAATATAAATATTATTCCTAATATTTATACATGTATGCTAGCTTAATATCTCATATCCATGACCTGTGAGATGCGGTCATCATGCTACTCACACAATAGTCTTGATGCATCATCGTCATCTTGATTAACAATGATACTCGACTACAGACACTTAAGAATCACGTTCTATTATTCAATGAATCTCACATCATTGAATAGTCCGCCTATTTTAAGGACGTTACCATATTATATAACAAATAATATAGTAACTAAAATGCCTCGTATAAATCAAAGTCGTAATACAAATTTAGTCTAAAATGGATTGGCCACTAGGGCTAACTGCAACACATTACCCCTGTTTACCACTTCATTTCCCTCAATCTGTAACCTAAAATAAGTAAGTAATTGAAATAAAAAATAAAAAATGAAATTGAAAGGGCTTCACAAAGCTTCATTCGTCATCCCACATGTGAAGCAGATGAGGTTTTCTTCTTCATTCGAAATAAGAGAAATAATGGCATGAGAACCACCATTACACAGAGGTTGTAGCTCCATTTATGAATAGGATGGTGACGTCGTGCATGAAAGAGTCAACGACTGGAGGAGATGGAAGTTAATCTTTAGTTGTAGTGATGAAAGGGGGTGTACTATTATGTGATGGTTGAGGATGGAGATGTGGCCAAGCCGTCGCCGCTGCTAGAAATCACCATCGTCAAAACACGACAACTTCTTGAGGATCGAGTGGCATTTTGTTAGCAATTTCTTAGGCTCTAAAGGTGCTTTTCCCTTTGACATTGCTCTCACCGTAATCAAAAGTCTCCATTTTGATGTTAGTTTGCTCTATTATGGTTTGATTGATGGTTTAATTATGTGATTAGTGGTGTTGTTGAGGGGAAATATGGAAGGAATTGATGGCGAATGAGAGAGAATGGGAGAGCAGTGGTGGTTGTCATAGGAGCGGGTGGATGACAAGGGAGGTGTAGCATTGGAAGGTGTAGTGTGGTTGCATGTAGATTGATGGGGTCGCGAGGCAAGTGGGGGGTAGAGGGAGTAATCGAGAAAGAGAGAAAAATAATGAGAAAATAGAAAGAAAAAGAAGAAAAAGTGTTAGCCATTTTTTTATTGAGTATATAACGGTACACAAATCTGTCCCACCTTGGAAACCTATTTTTAGCTTTCCCACCTAAATAAGTAGGGATGGCAAAACGGGTCCTGCCCGCCCCGACTCGCCAAAAACGGGTTGAAAATCCAAGCCCGCCCCATTTATGGTGGGTTGGCCCGCTAACCTGCCAAAAAACCAGAAAATGAAAAAATAAATATATAATAAATATATTTTAATTAATTTTATCTTTTATAAATATTAAATAATAAATACTTATTAAAAAATTAAATGTACTATCTTAAATTTTGAATAATAATTTATTTAGATTAAAAATATATTAAATAAATATTAATAATATATGTATAAAATATAAAAATAAATATTAAATTTATTATTTTTTTTATAAAAAACGAGTTGACGGGTTGACTCACCCTGACCCGCCCTCAACCCATTTTTTTGGCAGGCCAAAACGGGACGGGCCAAAACGGATTGGCAGGTTGAAAACCTCTGTCCGCAAAGGGCCAAAACAGGTTGACCTGACGGGTCCAACTCGTTTTGCCACTCCTATAAATAAGTTGTTGATAAATTCTTTCAAATGGATTTGATTTATTATTATTATTATTATTATTATTATTATTATTAGTTTTTTTTAACTCACCTTCGTGCTGCATATTTTGCAATATAATGATCATAAAAATTAAAAGTAGGTAAATCACGAATAATACTGAAACATTGTTGTAATATTTATAAATTAGAAATAATTAAATAATGTATTATGACAAATCAAGTTACTATGGTAAGAATAATTATAGTTATTATTTAGTCATTTAAAAACTTATTTAATATATTAAAGTTTTAAGAGATAAGATAAAATTAGTATCATGTAAAATTTTAAGAAATTAAATAAACAATTTAATATTTTTTAAGGAAAGGATAACGTTCTATTTTGATAAGTATATAATGATTTAAATAATATCAACTTAATAACATAATTAATAAAATTAATATTTATTAATTAATATTATAAAACTAATAAAATATGCATCGCATGGACCCAATATCTAATTTTTTAATTGATATTTTTAAAATTAATGAGTATATACCACGCTTCAAAATGCAAATATATACGAGTGGGGAAAGAAACCAAACCTTAATCTCAAAAACCCTACACTCTCCCCTTCCCTTCACTTCAAGTTCTCTGCAACCGCTCCTCTTTGATTTCGGTTTGAACAATGGCGACCACGTCACTAGACGAGGAAACCGCAAAGAAAGTCGTACGACAGGTTCGTAGCCGTCGTTTTTGCGTTTCGCTATTCTTCAATAATACTCTTTCGCGTATGCTTTGTCGTTTATTCAACTCTCGTTTCCGTTTTGTCCCTAAACAGGTGGAGTTTTACTTCAGTGATAGCAACCTTCCCAGAGACAATTTTCTCAAGAAAACCGTCACCGAAAGCGAAGATGGCAGTATCCTTCATCTTTATTCCGCGTTTGGCCCCTCATTAAAGTGATTCAATGATTTTTTGTTTTTCACATAAAAAAAAAAAAGCCACAAAGCTTTAATTTGATTGAAGAATAATGTCGAAATTACTTTTTTTTTTTTTTTTAATATTCTGATATGCCAAACAGGAAATTTTGCAATGTTGTTTGCATTTTTGTAATTAAAAACTGAAAACAGAAACTGAAAACAGAAAACAGAATTGCAAGTAAACGTCTCCTAACATTGTGATTATTCTTATTACTGTTCTGATTTCATTAAAATCTATTTAAATTTTAATCCAACCAAACATGTAACTAAGTGTATTTGTTTGCATTTTGCAATGTTGTTGGTCTTGACTTTTGCTGCAACCACACAGTGGTTAGTTTGGCTTTGATTTGCTCTTTTAATCGGATGCGAAAGCATCTTAATCTGGGGGATGTTAAACCGGCCGAGGTGACCGAAGATACTGTTAAAGCTGTTGCTCAAGCTTTGAAAAATTCGGCTTTGGTCAGAGTCTCAGATGATGGTTAGTTTCTTGTGTTTAGTTTTATGAAAAATGCAGTTTCATTCAGCAAACAATAAGTTATGTGTTTATGTACTTGTAAGTTTAGAATCTAGATTAGTGCAACTTGCTCTTAGCTTATTAGTTGTGTGAATTAGTTCATTTTTTCTGATTAGTTTAGACTTTTAGATATAGTGATTCTTTTTTTTAACCTGCATATTGTAGCAATATGCAAAGCTCTATTCACTTTATTCTTATGAAGCACTTCTACAACTTTGCTATTCACTATTAAAATAGATAGAACTTATGGTAATTGGTTGTAAATTTGTAATGGTTATGTCACAATTTTTTTTTATTGTTTTGAAAGTTTTTAGGGTTATTGAGGTGAGTGGAAGAGGAAGCCGATGGTCATAACTTAAGTTTATTTTTTAACTTTATGTTTCTTGGGGGTGAGACTATGAATGAAAATGTTTTGTTTTTAATTTCGGGTGCTAGTTCCATGTTGAATAAACACATGTTACTTGTAAACTGTTTCTCTTATATTGTCTATTTGTATGTTTCAGGGAGCAAAGTTGGCAGGGCAACTGAACTTCTGAAGCCAGAAGAGGTAATTGAGCAGGTAGAGATAAGAACAATTGCTGCATCACCATTTGAATTTGATGTGAAGCTAGAAGATGTGGAGACATTCTTTGGTCAATATGCCAAGGTAACATTTAGCATTGGTGCCATTGTTTACATTACAACATTTTAGCTAGAGAGCATTATAGTACCTCTCCCTATTGTTGGTTTTGATGCATTGTATGTGGCAACTGGCATGAAAACTGTATACAAGTTCATTAAATCTCTTGATATGAAATTGGAGCACAGTTGCTATGCTTCTTATTAACAGATTGTCTTCAACATTTAAAGATATATGAAATTGGGGCACAATCACTGTGCTTCTGATAAACAGATTGTCTTCATCTTTCAAAGATAAACTCTGGAATTTGATTCCACTGGTTTATCTTTACATGCTTCAGATTATGTATTCCTTTAATTATAAATTTTTTTGTAAGATAGTCCTGGGGATAGGAAGTACTTTTGATAATTTATTTTATTTTATGTAAAAAAATGACAAATTCTTGTTTTTCTGTATCAGGTTAACAGTGTTCGGTTGCCTCGCCATGTTGGAGACAAAAGGTTCTTTTGTGGCACTGCCCTTATTGAGTTCTCATCAGTTGAAGAAATGGAAAAAGTTTTGAAGCAAAGTCTGGTCTATGCGGGGGCTGAGCTAAAATTGAAGCCAAAGTAAGAATGCTTATAGTGATTCAATAGAGTAATTGACCATTGATCAATTATAATTAAAAAGTTTTTTTTTTGTTATATTATAATAACTTCTAATGTTAGGGAAAGAAAGGTAGGATAATCCAATATTTTGTCAAATTCCTATGTAAAAAATTATATATATTGGAATAAGATTTGCAATTATTTCAATATTTGTAATGGATAGTAGTTGCTTTAAAGCCAGTGGTGCTCTTGGCATCACTATATTGAAAATTTGAATTTACTGCATTTAACTTGCAATGTTCGGTTTTGTTCTAACATGACAATTTTAGAATGAGACTGTCTACATATGCATATTGTCTGATATGGTTTATGTTTATATCCATTCTAGGAAGGACTTTGATGCACAGAGAGAAAAAGATTTAGAAGAGCATGAAAAATTTAGTCCACCTGCAGGTTCAGATCACCAGAATAACACAAATACAGAAGCAAAGTAAGATACTGACAATTCTTTTAATCCCCACCCCTACCTCAAAACCAAAAAAGTTTATCAACTGATTGTCTTTGTATGTGTTTGTGACAGCTACCCTAAAGGCTTACTCATAGCCTTCAAACTAAAGAGCATTTCTGATGAAGTTCCTTCGAAACAAAATAACAGTGATCAACAAGCCAATGACAGTAATGTTGTCTCCGAAACAGATCAACAAAATCCCTCTGAAATTGCTGCCAAGGACAGTGACCAAAAGATATCAGAAAACATTGACAATGATAAAGAAAACAATGGGTTGAGTGAAGGAAAAGAGACTGAAGGTGGAGAAAAGATCAAAGAAACTGATGGAAAAAATTCTGCTGTTGCTGACAAGGACAAAAAGGATGTTGTCTCACGTGAGGATTTAAAGAGTGTCTTTGAGAAGTTTGGTACCGTGAAGGTAATTGGGTTTTCCCCCTTTCTCTTGCTGGTGGGGCTTTATTCCTTTTGTTTTGATTTTTGTCCAATATTTTAACAGCTATTTATGACTAGTTATATTTGAATTGATTAAGACTGGTATAAATTGTATATTGTTTGCCTGCTCAGTACATTGATTTCAAGATTGGAGACGAGTCAGGGTACATTCGGTTTGAAGAACCTGAAGCTGCTCAGAAAGCTCGTGCTGCTGCAGTTCTTTCTGAAAAGGAGGGCTTAGTTGTGAAGAATTATATTGCTACTCTAGATCCAGTGACTGGTTTGTTTCACATCTAATTTAATTTTTCCAAACAGTTTTTCATGCTTTTGTTTCATGTGTGTTGTTTGGTAAAAATGCACACTTCAATGTCTTGATCAACAAGATTACTTTCTCTACCTAGTTCGTTTTTCCTTCCATTATCACCTATTAATGATTTACTCGTCACATGAGCTGGTACAATTTCTTTGTTTCATTTGTTTTCTCTTCCATTTTGTGTTGGGAAACATGAAAGGAGAGAGGGGCTGAGGGTAGATAATTTGAAGAACAACATTGTTGCTGAGATTAGTACTAAATTGACATATACTGACACAGTCTAATTTGATTGGTTAATCTTAGAGCTGTTCTTGTGTTATGTTTTCAGGTGAGGCTGAGAGAGAATACTGGACCCTGCTTCGTGGTAATCAAGTAAAGGTCCGAGGATGTACAAATAACCGAGGAAGGTAAGTGGATGCACTCAACCATGCCTTTAACTTGACTTGAATAAGTCTCTATTGGTTCCTCTCCTACTTTTGGCTTAAATATATTTTTGGTTGGTGAAAATTTGACCTACTTTTAGTTATAAAAAATTTATTCAATTTTCTCTAAAAATTATGTGATTTTTAGTCCCCAACTAGTGTCTAAAACTATATCATTTTGTTAAATGAGACTAGAAGTATAAAAACCATTATAGTTTTTTGAGACCAAAAATATCTTTAAGTTTTAACCTTTTTTTCTTTGTTATTTTGGGGCTGCTGGGTAGGGGTTAGAACTGAAACTAGAATATTGATTATCGAGAAATGTTAATAACACATTCTCTAATACTCTTTCCGGCACGTTCTCTTTCATTTCTTTGCAGGGGAGGAAAGCATGGTAGAGGGGGCAAATACTCCCGTTCCAGAGAGAATGACTCTGCTGAAAATCGCCCAAACAAAGTTAGAAAGTCATAACTATATTAATGGTTATAGATAACTTTAGAGAAGTGTTTTTTGTGTTGCTGAGAGGTATTTGGTAAAGCTTTACCGTAAATTTTGATCTGTTTATAACTCTGCATCAAGAGTTGCATGATGTAGTTCTCAGCAACTTAGATTTCTCGTGGCTAGTGGTAACACACTAAATTATTACTACTATTTTGTAGTTTGCCTTATTATAATTTAATGCATACCTTATTTGAATCATTTTTGGGGAAGCTGTGTTGAACTGCCCTATGTCATTTATTATTTTTCCTTTTCTATTTTTTGCATGAATCTCGATTACTGAGGTCGGTATTTTTTTTTTTTTTTTATTTGAGTTAGTTTATTTTGTATTTAAAGCTGCGTACAATCAAAATTTATTGGAAAAGAATAGAGAAGTGTCATTCATTCGGCCCTTAAAAGGTTTTCATTATTCAGTTACGTTATTACATAGTCGTTTTGAAGATTTATTTATTTTTTTACAAAATTTTAAGCAATTCAAAGATTTATTAATTTAAATTAGGAAGTTATCATGCACAGGTAATTTCAATTTTCATGTATGTTTAAAATATATTTGTTTATATTTTTATTGAGACACATAATTAACTAATTAAAATTTTCAAAATGATAGAAAGAGTGAGAGAGAAAGCAGAGAACATATAATATATATTTCTTATTTAATTTAAAATATTTATATAATTGATTGATAAAATTTATTATGTATAAAAATTTAAAATGGGTTCGAGTTGGGTGCCCATTTTGTCAGTTATAAGTTTGGGTTGTTCCAACTTGGTCCAATTAAGATAAGGAAATTCAATAATTTTTTTTTTAAATTATTAATTAAATTATAGGCTTAAATATATTTTTAGTCCCTTAAATTTGGGGTAAGTTTGTTTTTGGTCCTTCAAATTTAAAATTGACCTTTTTAGTCTCTGTAATTTGAAAAACTTTTGTTTTAGTCCCTCTATCTAAACATTGTCATAATAAATATTTTGAAAGGACAACAAACATATGATAGGGTGTTTGATGATAAAAATGCAAAACCAAAATAGGTTGTCATGTAAACGGCTTATAATTCATTAGTCACGTAAGCAAAATCTTTAACAAATTTTGGTTCAAGGGATTAAAACAAGCTTTTCTCAAATTATAGGGACTAAAAAGATCAATTTTAAATTTAGGGGACCAAAAGCAAACTTACCTCATATTTGAGAGACTAAAAATATATTTAAGCTTAAATTATACAATATCTTATAAATCTTCTAATTAAATACTTTTGAACAAGACTTATAAAAAAATTGAATATAATTTATTCTAAAAAGTATTTATACCATATATTTTTATATGTTTAAACATTTATTTATTTGATGTTATCAAATTGAATTAACATTGCAATACAACCCAATGTGCATTAGTATCTATCATTCCACATTTTCATTGGGAAAATCATCATTGTACATCCAAGGATATCACACCCCATGTCCACTTGGCTAGGTGGTTAATTATGTGTTAAGTCATAAGACGAATTAGGACATTCAATTGTTTTGACTTGATGCAAATAAACATTAAGCTTCAAAGTTGCGTATGAAATGTATACAAATGGAAAGTGTCAAGTCTCTGCGCCTGATGGATCAGATGATGGCAGACAAACGTTGAAGTTTGCAGCATTTAAGATCAAGTTAATGGTTTGTGTGTTTAATCCTCTGTGCTAGGAATGTCTGAACATTCTTCATAGGATATGTCAAAGAGCAAAAAAGAAGGAGAAAAAGTCAATGAATAAAGCTATCTCTTGCATCAAAAGGTGCGCCCAGAGTAGAAGACAATGTACTTCATAGTACAAAAGTTTATATGCTTTCTAACACCTAATTTGGAGTGTTCTTCAAGGAAGATAAGCAGAATGTGTTATCAGTCTTCAGTGACTAGTTGGTGACAAACATTAATTGTTGCATTTAATGCTCCAACGGACACCTCCATCTTTAGACGATCGATGTGACACCCTTTACCCCAAATAAGAGTTTATACTAGGAATTATCAAACTTTCGAAAGAACTTTCGAAAGAGAAAAGGGTTCATATGCACAAATCTCTTGGTCGTCCAATGATTAAAAGAAATATAAAAGGTGCGTCCAACGAGTGGCACTCCAAAGGGTAGACATAAAGTAAGATATTCAGCAAATGAAAGATGAAAATATAAACAAATAACCCTGCCCAGATGTCACAGCTATCAGAGCACAAGTCCCAACTAAAATATAAACTAAGCATGAGAGGCTAAGCCTCTCCGTCCACGTCGTGCTCCATGACTGGACGATCTTCACCTGCAAATGGCAATCACAAACACAAACAACAGGAACAACAACATAAAAAGGGAGTGAGGATCATTCGCAATTGCAGATAAATCACATGTAAGCAATAACTAACGTCCATATCATGTAACTCGCATATGGAGTTCACACACATATCACATCGTCCAACGACAAACTAACCAATGCACAACATTCCCTAGACGCTACTTTGTATGCCATGCGGTACCAGCTCTACCTCTTGGAATAGTCCAGGAGCACATGTCTACCCATAAGAAGCCCATCGACGTCGATGCCTTCGGCGTAGACTACACTACCTAGAATGGTGTCCTCCAGTGGCTCGTCAGGGTCGTCTAGTGTTGCAAGGAAGCCCCAACTCATGGGATTAGCAAGAGCCATTGGAGCTTCCACACTAAGACGCTCACCCCCAAGGTCCAGGCTAAACTTATCGTGACCTCCACCTTGCAGTCCATGTCTATTTCACCCCAACCTAACTCTCAAACATTCCACTATATGACAGATTCCTCATGAATGTACATTACACTAAGTGAGCCCATCCTTGCCTCTTGCAGGCTAGGTCACTCACAGTCACGATACCACCCAGGCCCATCCTCGCCTCTCATAGGCTAGGTCACCTATCTCAATGGCATCTGACAAAACCTCCTATCTCACTTCATACTCATGCATTATTCATTCACAGACCAAACACACTTGCATAGTTATTTTGTTCATCCCACAACATATCAATCACACCTTACAAGGAATAATACATAAGAAACGAATAAAATACATTCACATTGCATGACAGTACTAGGTCTTGGATGCTAAGGTCACTGGACACTAGGTCACTGGATGCTGGGGTCACTCGACACTGGGTCACTGGACATTGGTGTCATTGGATGCTGGGGTCACTTGACACTTGTGTCACTGGACATTGGTGTCACTGGACACTGGGGTCACTTGACACTGGGTCACTAGACATTGGTGTCACTGGACACTGGGGTCACTTGACACTGGGTCACTAGACGCTGGTGTTACTTAACACTTGTGTCACTTGACACTGAGTCACTGGACACTGGTGTTACTTAACACTTTTGTCACTTGACACTGGGTCACTGGACGCTGGTGTTGGGTACAACAAAGGAAAGTAGTAACAGACTTTTTTGCAGGACTCAAGGTCTCCAAAGGGATCCCAAACACCCAAGAACATGTTTTAAAGACTTTAGAAACAAAACTAACACTCCCAGACCCATAAGACAACACAGACCATCCACAGATTTCACCGAAAACACTACATGCAAGACTCAGAAATTTTGGTATTCACAACCCGTCCAGACCATGAGGATGAAGGAGAAGTTAATAGCGTTTAGGGCCATGAAGGTTTAGAAACGAAACCCAACACTCCCAGACCCATAAAACAACACAGGTCGTCCATCGATCTCATAGAAAACACAACATGCAAGACCACAGATCATATAGAAAACACAACATGTAAGACTCAGATCATACAGAAAACACAACATGCAAGACTCAGAACTCCCCTACCCATGGCCAATGCCATACAGACCATTATGAAGAAATCTACTCTCCCTCCTACCTTGAGATAAGAAAACGCAACGAAGAGAAGAGGATGCTACAAGGGTTCTTCCATAGTCCTTCCCTCATGAATGCAGTGCTGATTCTCGCGTGGTTCCTTGTGATCACTCTACTATAGCGACATGCAAAGGCAGCAGGCCAATGCAACCAGAGAAAGAGGCAAGAAGAAGCTTTTCTTTTTTTGGTTAGGAGACAACTAAGACAGTCCTTAAATACTGTTGGAGGGTAGACTTAAGGCCCATCAGAAGGGGGTGCTCCTAAAAGAAAGGCTGGTGTTCCACACAAAAGGCCTACTTCAAGACTTCAAACAAAATACTCATTCTTATTACCCATATTCATATTCCCAAATTACCATTTATTCAGTTAATTAATTAAAAGCATTTTCACAACACTTATTTATATACACATATAATAAAATAAATAGCGGGGTGTTACAATCAATAGACGGAAAAACTTTGTTTTAAAACTATCATATGTTGTTCTCTGATAAACCTTTCTTTGAAAACCAGTATCAGACGAAAGTGTGTTTTGCGAAAAGAGTTGCAAAAAATTTATAAATCACAATTCAACCCCTTGCGATTTTTGCCTTTACATTATGTGTATAAATATGATTAGTTTTGATTCACATGTGGTTAAAAGTAAATGAACATATATAATTATATATAATTCTTAATATATGGTTAATAAAGGGAAAACAGGTTAAAAAATTGAGTCAAAAAGCAAGCCACAAGATACAAACTGGCATCAAGAACCTGTAGGGAAGGCAAGTTGTTCCTGTGCTAAATTTGCTTTGGTGCTTATTACTTGCATCGCGCGGTATATATCCTTATGTTGTTTCATTAATTTAAGCACACAAAACAAAGCATGCATTCCAATCTTCTTCAACCTTAAGCTGGGCCATTTTGACCTAGTTCTAACTTGCGAACCCAGAAATAAAACCCAATGGTTTTTAAGCTTTTTCAACGCAAAAATGACATCTTAAATCACAGAAAACTTTGAGAGATCATTCCATTCTAATTTTTTTATTTTAGTTTGAATTAAAAGGGTCAAATACATAATACCTATATCCTGAAAAAATACAAACTCATAATAGAAAGAAGAACAAGCAAGGCAAAGGCATATACAAGGCTCTAATACCAAATGTAAGATTATAAGGCAATCTAAACATGTTAAAAACCAAGAAACATGTTTAGATCAAAACTTTAGGCGGAAGCGTTATCAGATGAGAATACTAACCTCCAGCCATTGCTATCTGATTTCTTCACTCCTTAGTTTAGTATCGCCGTGAAAGTAACCCATATTCTAACTTGGTTCTCCAAACCCTCACTATCTCATATCGATAGTGGTTGTATACTGAAAGAGAAGCAGGTTCGGTGACCCAAAGGAAGAGCAACACACTCCTTTTATAGAGTTCTGGCCATCACAGAATCTCAACGGATGTGCAACAAATATTTCTAGAATATTTGCATATCACAGTTATATGTAATAAGAATATCTGTATATTACAGTTACTTGATATTTGCATATCTTAATATGATAATAGGAATATTTGATTTAAAAATGGACCATATATTAGAAAAAAGATTTCCAATAAAATAGAAAAGACTTCAAATTGAAATTCATCTTCAACAACGTCTGCTCCATGAATTAAGGGAAATCCTATAAAAAATTAGTTTCAACTTTACGTGTAAAATTAGTAAATATTTTTTAAAAAGTATTATTTTTTAAAAGCTAGATATTTAAACAATTATAAAAGAAGAAAAAAAAATTCAGCCCCCCTTTAATAAGGTTTTGGATCCATCCTAGGTGGTTAATTATGTGTATAAGTATGGTTAGTTTTGTTTCACAAGAGGTTAAACGTAAATAACATAATTATGTATAGTTATTAATATATGGTTAATAGTGTCGTAAAATTATAAACCATCACATGTGGTTAACTATACGTGTAAATATGATTAATTTTCTTTTAAAACTAGTTAATGATGTCATAAGGTTATTAATCATCACACGTGGTTAATTATATATGTAAATATGGTTAACTTTGTTTCACAAGTGATTAATAGTATTATAAAATTATGGCTAAATATCACTTTTGGTCTTTTATGTAACACCCCGAAAATTACAACCCAGTAAGTAGAAACGTGAGTAATTTAATTAGAAATTAATTTGTTTGTTTTAAAAGAAGAAAAAGATATTTTTTAGTAATTAAACTATAGTTAGTAATTAATTGAGTGATGAAGAAAAATGAAGGAAATTAAATAATATAGGTACTTCTTTATAATGGTCAAGTAGAAAGTTTATAAAATCGTAGATATAAAAATTTCTCTGTGAATAGCTCCATGTAATTAATTCTCTAGAATTAATTCTCTGTAGTTACTTTCCTGTGTATTTGTCTGTAAGTTGCCGGTATACTTTGTGAGGTTATATTAGCTGTGTTATTTTATTTATTTCCTTATGTGCAGTATGGTATGGTTTAATGTTCGAGTGTTTAAAATTGTTTCTGAGTAATTATCTGATATGTCTGCTAGTAATTAATTGAACTGAGATTAATTACTAGTAGTAAATATTTAAAATATCTATCTCTAAGTACTAATTAGTTAATTGATTTCAAATTGGTTTTAATTATTTTAATTAAATTAAATGCTAGTAACTTGCACGCCAAGTTATCTTTCATAAAATTCATCTGTGAACAATAACTCTACAGAGAATATTTTGAGTTATTAAAAAAAATTCATTTCATAAGTTTTATAAAAATTAAAAAAAATTAGATGTTTAAAAGTTTGGTTTTTAAATTAAAATCTGTCTTTCGTTCCAACTACACAGTGCATTTCTATACTGTGTAAATTAAAGCTAGCACCTAAACTATCATCTTAATTTCCCTAAACCAATCAATTTGCATGCATACCCTCCCCACTCACCTTGAATCCCATGGCCATCACCATCCAAGTCACACTCACACTTTCATTTTCTAACTTAGCCACCAAGCAGTGGCGGATCCAGAAAATTTTCTTAGTGGGGGCAAGAAATAGTTTCGGGTTAATTATGTTTTTTGTCCTAAACTTTTTTGCAATTTCACTTTTAACCCCTAAAATTTTTTTTAGTATTTTTGGTTCCTATACTTGCTTGTAATATCAACGTTAGTAGCTCAGTGACTTGTCACATCATCAAAGAGTTTGATGGGCTAACCACGTGTAATTTTTTTTTGTTAAATTGTGTTTTTAATCACTCACAAACTTGTTAGACATCATCAACTAATTTGAACATATGAGATATTAAAAACATAGTTTACTAAAAAAATTACACGTGATTGCCCCCGTCAGACTCCTTTATGACATAACAAGATACTGAATTGCTAACTTGACTGGTTACATTATCAATTAACATTGTTACTCGACAACAGGAACTAGAACTATTAACAGAAGAAAATGATAGGGACAAAAAATGTTAAAAAATTTGTTTAGGGACTACAAATGAAATTTACAAAAAAGTTTAGGGACCAAAAACACAATTAACCAATAGTTTATAATAGTATTCTCACAAAAAAAATATCACAAGCTTTTACAAAATACTAATGTCATGACAAAAGAAATCCAAAATATTTAAGTTTCTACAAATTACAATTGCCTTCTACACATTTTCATACTTTGAAAATATTCTATGATTTTTTCATTGTCAATATTATAAAAAATTAAAAGGATAAAGTAGTGAAATTAGTATCAATTTATTCTTTTTTTTTTATATATTTAAAAAAAAAAAAATCTTACAGGGGCAATACCAAATTTTTAATGGGGGCAATTTTTTTTTTCTTTTATTACATATGTACAAAGAAAAAAAAAAATTCTTGTGGGGGCAATTGCCCCCACAATGTTATATGTGCATCCACCAATGCCACCAAGTAGGATTCAAAATCCTTTCTTCTCTCTCTTCTCTCTCCTCACGGACACACACAGTACACCCACACTCACTCACACTCTCTTCCCACTAACACACAACTTAACATCTAAGTGAGCACAACATTCTCTCTTCTCTCTCCCTTTTTCCTGTTCTGACCGAGACTTCCACAACAAGAAGGGAAGCTATTTTTGCTTCTTGCTCACCTTGCATGCAAGCCAAGACTCAAGCCATCACCAAACTCAGCCAGCCTCACCCCCTTCTCTTCCTCTTTCTCTTCCACGGCCAAGCAACCCCAAAGGTGAGGGAAACTCCTTCATGGATTCAGTTTTTCAGTGGAAATGTGGTTGAGGGTTAGGGGTCTCAACCACATCTTGCATGCATGCCCCTCTCTTGGCTGTTGTGTGTATTATGTTTGAATGCTTGAATGTGAAAAGTTGATGAAATGGGTTGAAACCCTTGGCAGTGGCTGTGTGTGTGCATGTCCTGGCCTTAGTGTTGTTTTTTTTCTTTTGAAACCGAGTGGGAAGGCCCCTGGAACAAGGAAAGCCATGCCCAATTTTCTTAAAATTATTTGATGAAGGTTACATGTTGAAAACAAACCCCAAAACAAAGTTGCAGTGGCTGTTAGGTTCGAGTGTCCCTAGACAGCCCCCACTTTTTTGTGATTTTTGGAAGATCTAACCGTTGGTTTTTCACAAAATTTGTTTTGAATAAAAATAGATACGAAATTTAGTAACTTTAATTTTGACACCTTGAAGAGAAAACCTCATCTATGGGTTCATCCATGGCTCGCAAAATGGTTTTTCTGTTTTCGAGTTCCCCTGGAACATGTCTCGGTTTTTCTCCAATTTCCACTTGTGTACTTAATGTTTATTTTTCATTTTTGTACCATTATAAACTAGACAAAACAATATTTTTAACCATATGAATTACAAAAATTATCATGCACAATTTATAAATTAACTTTTCGAAAAGAGACAGGGCAAGGGTTTTGGGGCTCTGTCTACAATCCGAAATTTAGGATGTTAGAGGAAATTTTACTGGGAACAATTGAGAAGGAATTTGAGGACATGGGATACCATTTTGGAAATACCAATGTGTTATATCTATCCTGTAAAAATTACAGCTTAAAATTCTTTTGGAAAGTATTAGAAAATAAAATTTCTTTGAAACATGTTTTCTAGGAGAATTTAAATAATCTGCCAACTTGTAGAATTTTTAATAATTTTTATAGATTTTTACTAATTAATTGGAATACCATTATGAAAACTAGATTCCAAGAGCTTCGTTTTCATATAATTTTTTTTTTAATTCCAAGGTCAATTGCTACAATCAGTGAGAGCTTACATTAAGTACTGCCAAAGAAAAATCTGCCTTTTTGAATTGTAGCAATTATAATTATTAATTGTGATTTTGTAAGGCAGTAGATATGTAATATCCATTGAACTATTTTGTTTTGGGCTTAAGTCCTAGAGATGTGAATCTTGGATACTTAATCTTTGAAAGTGTGGTTTTGTGTGCTTTTATGATACAATCCTTTGGACTGTAGGTTGAACTTTGTGATAAAGTTATTTGTCTGTGTGATGTGTTTGTAACACCTTAGAGGATATTACCTTTGTCTCCTTATATTGCTAAATTAGTAGAAATTAGCATATAAGAATATTAGAGTTAACTATGCGGAAACTAAAACTTAACATATATATTACATGAAGTAAATCTAGTACAAAACTCTTGACACTTATGTGCCATACAAAACATAAGAAAGGCGCATAAGCATAAACTAAATTCTCAATACATTGGAAATTATACAACTCTATACTAATAACATCTTCCTCCTGGAAAGCAGCTCCGTGCTCCAAGCTTTTCCCACAAGGCGTCCACCTGCTAACCTGTAAAAAACATGGAAACTAAAGGGATGAGACATAATGTCTCAGTGAGTGCTCTAAGGACTCTAGGCTGACTCTCTATTCTAGAGACCTCTTACTTAACCCTCATGGCTACTATTTTCTTTTCCTGATACTCACACTCACAACTATTACCTCATCACATCTACATTACTATTTCGTAGGGTCATACCTTGACCCTTACTAAGACACATAGAGTTGGCCTCCTATGCCAAATCTAGGGCCACTAGTGCACTAAGGCACCTAAACATCATTCTGTTACTCTTGACCACTCACTAGGGTCTCACTTTTCTATAACATTGGATGGAAACATGTGTAACCTTTCCTTCCTCCAACTTGCCCAACTTGGGCTTACATCACCTCTTTTGTGAGGTATAACATCTTGCATACCCCTTTGGTTAGCTTAAATTAACTTTGTATGGGTATAACCCCTTTTTCATACCTTTAAGGGTAGTATTCAGCTACACACATTCTCATCTAATGTATAGACTTATCTTACATCACTCACCTAACAACTAGGCTCTTGACTCCTCATATACTTTAACATAGAAACATACATACATCAAGCATATCAACATATCATAGAATGTTTCTACAACCATGTGGTTTGTATTATCATTTCATTTAAGTTATAATCTTAAGTTCTGTCATTACCTTAATTGGTTGAGCTCTAGCCAATAAGAGGCGCCCCTCTTGATACAACCTTTAATTAAACCCCACTGGTCCAAGTGGGTGGACTGTCAATTCCTTTATAAGGAAGAGTCTCCTAATATGTTCTTCTCTATGAAGAACCCCTTCTCCCTATGAAGAAGGTTGCTTTCCCCCATGGGTGTCTGGGTGACGGTCCCTTTGCTCACCACTACGAGGGCCTCTTAGCCCTTTACTCTTACAACTCCTCATGAGTTGTATAACTTATTCCCTTTCTTGGGATCATAACTTTCCTTGGAAACTCTTTCATAAAACCTTTTCATAAAGAATCCTTTTCATAACCTTTTTGATACTCATCACTCCTTGGTGACATAGAGGATCCTTTACCCCTTTGCACACTGTTGTACGCCAAGCGTGCGGCTCTCGGACATGACTGGTACCGGGGAAGGTTCCACCCTATGTCACTGAGGGGATATCTTTTCTAAAAACCTTTCATAAAACTGTAAACTTTCCTTAAAAGCCTTTTCTGAAACTTAGGGAAAACTCCCCACCTTTTTACTAAGAGGCATAGGTATAGTCTTAAGTATTTTAGGTGTCTTTTATTAAAATGGTTTATCGTTACATACAATCAATCCTAAGCACAAGGCACAACCACAAGGATACAACTACCAAATAAGCAACCATTATTATCAACAATCAACACCACATAGCATCAAACAATCATACATGAACATGGGTAAAAGCTTAGGAAGTAACTATGTATCTATAGCCCTTACACTCTCCCAAAGGTCCCCTTAGAATGGGTCCCAAGATACTCTTTGGTCATAGTCTCGCTTAAGCTAGAACCTGATCTCGCTTAAGCTAGACTGACAACCCTTCTCCTTGGAGTCTCACGCTTAAGCGACAGAGCGCCACGCTTAAGCGCCAGAGGCTAGCTTAAGCACCAGATTTTTTGAGCTTAAGCGCGAATTCCAGAAAGCACCTCCAACTCCAGGTGACTCCTCGCTTAAGCGATGAACTTAGCTCGCTTAAGCGAGAGTCTGCGACTCTGCAGAATTGCGAACCTCCATGATTATGCTCCCATGGCCATCCATGGCCTCCCAACCTCTTCCAAACATGCGGGATCAAGTCTAAAACATGTCTACACCAAAACCCAGCCCTCAAACATGCTTAAACACTCCTTAATCAAGCCTAAGCTCAACAAATCCATCAAAATCCTAACTAAGAGATAAAAGGGAAGAATAGGGGAAAAAGGGATTCAAGGCACAGACAAGGAACAAAGGAGGGCGGAGGGGAAACACTCACTCTGAGGGGTCTTGGATCTGAGCTTCGGGGCACTGGGTCTGAGATCCTCGCTCCGCTCCTCTTCTCTTCTTCTTCTTCCTTCTTCTCCTCATTCTCTCTAGCTTTCTTTCTTTCTTTCTCTTTCTCTTTCTAACTCTCCCTCTCATTTTCTATTTAAAACCGTGGGGTGTGTGCGTGGGCTTGTGTGGTTCTTGGCCCACCTTAGGCCTTGGCTCCCATTAGGGTCCTATTATCTTATTTCTGTTATAAGGTAACTATTATTAATAATGCTTAAGGGTATCCTTAAACCATTAAACACAAAAGCTATTCCATAAAGATATCTCTTTGTTATTTATTTCTAAGGTCCGTAAATTGGGGATGTTACAATGTTCACAAGACCCGGTGAGTACTTGTGAGGACTAGAACAATGTTCTAGTGTTTGTGTCTAGACTGCCATATAACAGATAAATGAAACTTGAACAGCGAGCACAATTAATTAGGCTAAAAGATTTTTTTTATTAAATAGAAATTAATTAATGAACTCTTTATTTTATGCGTTGGACATAGAAATAAACTTAGGACCTTTGCGTGGAGGAAATAAAGGTAACTTAATTATTTAGAAAATCATAAAATTGAGAGAGTAAGGAAATACATAAAACATAATAAAATTATTTACGCGTGGTGAATCATGTTGAGTTGAGAGTTGTACAAGGATGATACGAGTGTACGACAAATTGCTGGAATTGCAAGATGAAAAGAGAGTCACGTGGGGCATTTCCAGCTGTGAAAATACCAAAGAGAGGGGGCGGAGTTCGAAAGGCATGTCACAACATAATGTGGCGGTCACCCATAGAAAGGTGATGGAGCCAATGCCCTCGTATATCTATATTTTTATTTTTGAGCAGAGACGGGGTCTCATGTTCGACGTCTATTCGACCCTCCAGTACCATGTGCAGCGGAATCCCACTGTGACGAGAAAGAATAATCCCTGTGAGGAGAGTTATGGAGGAGTCAGTCCTCCGAGTAATGGATGACCACAGTTGGTACCTGGGAGATGATCGTAAAGCAGGTTGTTCTTAGAGGTGAACCGAGTTGTGACGATAGATCACATAGCAAACTCGGCCATCCTGACAAAAATTCGAGACATCATCAGTTGGTGAGAGCCACCTATACTACCATGGCGAGAGGTGTACTCCCAACAGTCATCCAACTCAATTGTGTAAGACCACTGAGTTCTGGGAGTTCTAGTGGCAGCTAGCTAGTAAGAAAGGATTTACAGAAATAGCTATGGAAACGAATGGGTTTCGAGTTTGATCATTAGAGAACCACATCGTGGTGGTTAGCAGGATTGTGTTTGTGACTGTCAAGTCGTTCTGTGTGTACTACTTGATGAAGCAGGGAGTTTACCTTTTGTTTATTTTTCTTTTAGGAACCAGTGGCAGTACCTGTGGAGATCGCAAAGATGCTATCATCGTTGTCATCCTCTTTTGGAGTGTCTTCAAAGGGTCCAGCTGAACCCGTTACTATTCCCGATGCCACACCATTCGAGGAGTTCACACTTGATCCAACGCTTACCACCTTTTGCCGAACCCCGTTATGTCAAGAATTGGAGGCATAATTGGGTGAGTACCTGTCAGGGGAATCCGCCACTAGTCGTGAACTTAGGGAACAATGAGTCAAGGTTTTTTTCGGAGGATTTGGAGAACCTTGCGGAAGATCCTGGGAAGGATCCTGTGGACGATGACCACTAGATTTCTTCTCAGGGATCTCGTCAAAGATCCTCCGCTATCATATTTCTTTGGATTAGTCTAACATGCAGGGTTGTGTTTAGAGATGACTGCTCTGAGACTAGGTTTTCCCTTTTTATATTTTTCGATAGGGGTAGGCTTAGGTTTCAGACATATCGTATACATTTCAGTTATTACATTTTCTTACCACATGTATTTTTGTATACATTTTGGGTAGTATGTATATAGCTCTTGCTCAAGAAAACGTTTATGTTATGTCATTCACCACTGCTAGACACACACACACACACACACACACACACACATATATATATATATATATATATATATATATATACACACACACACACACACATATATATATATATATATATATATATATATATATATATATATATATATATATATACACACACACACATATTTTGTAACCAGAGATATTCTGTTTCATTTATTTTGTTTAATTTGAATTAAATGCTTATTTATAATTGAACAACGCTACATAGTTTTCTTGCAAACTTAAATAACATGTTTTTAATTATTAAGTGAAGCGCAACTCTTGAAATGGAAATTGAAATAAAAAGTTTTTAACGATTTGGTAAAATCCCAACTTATGTTTCATAATTACACTTGATTTGCACAATAAAACAAGCTATCATGTTTTAGAAAATAAATAAATTAAGGATCTCTTCTTTCTTTTACAAGAATTGAATAAAGTAACACGCCTATTGAATTAAAATAAGTTTAAAATGAGAATATGAATATATGTAAACCCGGATTTAGGGTGTTACACTTTATGTATTAGTGTTTTTTTCATTTTGGTCCTTCAAGTTTAAAAGTCTCATTTTGGTCCTTTATGTTTTCAAAAAGTTCTGCTTTGGTCCTTTCTTTAGTCTAATGTTAACACCATTAGGGATTTAAATTTAAAATGATTAATTTAATATAGTGGCGGCTTTTAGCCGCCACAATATTTTTTTATTGAAAATTTTCAAAATTTCATAGGATGAGACCAATGAACCCATTAGACATCAAATCCAAGTTCCAACCCAATTTGTTTCAACCTTTTTCACCTTATTACCAGATTAAAATCATGCAAACCCATCATGCTCAATCATCCAACAAATTTTTCAATCTCATCTATTACACCCTAGATCTTCAAGTAAAAATAGCCAACAATCTAACAGGAATCTCTCTACCAAATTTATCATCTTAATTTTTAATTTTTTTATTGGTTATTGGGAGTTTGTGTATTGATAACACCTGTTGGTTAGTAACTTAGTATCTGTCTTATATTCAAAAAGGCCAAAACAATTATATATATATATATATATATATATATATATATATATATATATATATTACTCAGAAGAAAATAATAGTTGTATGTTAAATTTCTTACATACATTAATCCTAAGGAGTTGGTCGAGTGGAGCAAGACCCCTTTCGTATCTGGCATATCACATGTTTGAATCTCCACTCATTTTCTTAGGGTGAACTAAATGTAACTACCTTTGTAAGCTCTTTTTGAGCCCGAAGGCTTTCCATGCCTTAAACTGGGCCCATCCCCTCCCTTAAATTTTTCTTTACCAAAAATTCTTCTTACATATATTTGTCAAGCATGTGAAAATTTGATTGTTCTTTACAAAGTCATGATTTTTTATAGGTTTAAATGCAATTTTAGTCCCTTTATTTTTTTAAAAATGTAATTTTAGTCTCTCTATTTTAAAATAGAGACATTTAGTCCTCATATTTTTCAAAATACGTAATTTTAGTCCCCATATTTTAAAATAGAAACATTTGGTCCTTCACTTTTGTAAAATCTGCGATTTTGGTCCTTTCATCAAATTCGAAAGATTGACCGGTAAGAGATTAACCTGATGTGGTCCAAATTTAGTGACGTGGCATGAGATTATTTGTTTAATCCACGTCATAGTCAACATTAATCTCTTAATAGTCAACGTTTTCAGTTTCACAAAAGGACCAAAATTACACAGATTTTACAAAACTGGGGGACTAAATGTCTATACTTTTAAATAAAGGGACTAAAATTGTGGATTTTGAAAAATATGGGGACTAAATGTCTCTATTTTAAAATAGAGGGACAAAACTTACGTATTTTATAAAATTAAGGAGACTAAAATTGCATTTAAGCCTTTTTATATTGGCTTCCTTATAGAAAAATCCTGGCTTCGCCCCTGATTTCAGAGAGACTATTATACCAATATCTCAAATCCATACATGTAAAACTCATATGCCAATAGAGGGAGACAGTTCCAAAACAACACCCACATGCAAAACAAAAGGAAAAAAAGTTCAAAAAGTGCAGAAAATTTTTACACGCGATTCAAACGCAATGTTGGTCTTCCAACACGATGTCCTTCCACTGTCAACCATGGTTGCGCAAATAGTACAAGAGAGGGGTAGTGAGAAGATATTGCATGGTTGTGTTTTACCTTAGCACAAAACAAAAATCCCCATATCAAAAGTTTTATGCTTTCTTAATTAATGTCTCCACGTTGTGATAGATTGAGCATAGTTTGGTGTTCTAAACCCTCCTGGTGGTGTTCTAAGTTCTGGAAAATCATGGGTGGAAGGGGAATAGGTATTGGTGAATTTTTTAATTTGCATGTAGTGGCAGATTTTAGCAGCCAGTATGTTAAATTAATCATTTTAAAATTTAAATCTCTTATGGCGTTAACATTAAATTGACGGATGGACCAAAATCAAACTTTTCGAAAACACAAAGGACCAAAATGAGACTTTTAAAACTTAAAGGACTAAAATGAAAAAACACTAAAACATAAAGGACCAAAAGTGACATTTAGCCTAAAATTATTAACTATTACATGTGGTTATCTGTATATGTAAATATGTTTAATTTTACCTCACAACTCACGAGTGGTTAAAAATAAATAAACATGGTTGTATCAATTATCAATTTGTCGTTAATAATATCACAAGATTGTTGAAATGTGTAATAGTATCTAATTTTATCTTACAAGTGGTTAACCTGTTAAGAGGTCATTGAAATGTTTAATAATAGTTAACCACTTTTGAAATAAAATTAACCATATTCATATATGCATGATTAACCACGTGCATTAGGTGGACACTAGGTGTATATTTTTTAGATGTATGACAATCATACTCTTATGCATCATATGTAAAAGTCAAAACCTAGCTAGCAAAAGGAATTGACACATTAGATTACATCTGACTTTGACTATAAAAATTTATGGTCAAAGACAAAGAAAAAATAAAATAAAATAAAATAAAATAAATTAGACTTAATTGCACTTTTAATTACTTTCTCAAATATTGGAATTGTACTTTAGTCTTCCGGGTTTCAATTGTGCAAATTGGATCTTTCATATATTGTAATTATATGATTTTAGTCCATTTGTAGGTTTGCTGTGAAATATTTAACAAATTTTGCTGACATGACATTAGATAATGATGTGGTAGCTGATGTGTTGCCTAACACATATGTTGACGTGACTTAATTTCACTTTTAATTTGTCCATCACAATTGGATTGGTTGGGTCGCAGCTTGTGTCCTATCCATGGCTTTTGTTTAATAAAATAAGGTTTTGCCTGTTCAGAAAAAAAAAAATGTCCATCTCCATCATAATTAAGGGTGTTCGCAACATAAATTAGTTCGATTTTTTGACAAAAAGTCATTTGAATCAAATATAAAATTAATATGTGGTTCAATTTGGTTTGATTTGAATATAATATCAAATCCAAATCTAACCAAACAAATTTTTTGCGATTTGGTATAGATTAGTTTAATAGTTAATTATTTTTTAATTTATTTTTGCATGACTTTCAAAATTATATTTAATTTAACGAATAAAAAAAAATTGAGTTGTTACTTAAGTTATGATAATGATAATTTATATAAGAATATCAAAGAAAAATCAATATAAGTATAATATGCAGTTTGGTTCAGTTTGATTTGGTTTTCACAATGCATTTTTTTTGTTTTATGTTTATTCGTCTTTTGATTTAACCCATTTTTTATTTTTTTTAATTGGTTCGGCGCTTTAAAACAATTTGGTTCAGTTTTTTTTTTAATTAAGCACCCTTACTTACAATTGAGGTATCAGAGAGGTCAAAAATTAAGTTATGTCAATATCTATGTTAGGTTATGCAATACATCAGTTGCCACATCATCGACATTGACACATCATCATTTAGTGTCACGTCAACAAAATCTATTAAATATTTAACTAACGATTGACCGGGGGATCAAAATCACATAATTGTAATACTTTGAAAATCTAATTCACATAATTGTGATAGTGAAGACTTAATTCGTACAATTAGAACCTAAAAAATCAAAATCACACAATTACGATAAATAAGACACCAAAAGTGAAAATAAATAATGAAATAAGTTAAATATACTAGCTAGCTGGATTTTTTAATCAAGAGCTTGGTATAAAATAATTAATTACTAATACCAAGAAGAAGTGAAGTGATACAGCAAATACATATACACATGATCAACATGAACAAAGGGCTAGTAAAACTCAAAACCATAAAGAGTGACACAAGGTGCATTTTTTGTTTAATAACAATCTTATTATGGGTATTATTTTAATTATAATACAATTACCCAATGGGTTCACATTTTCACAGTCAGTTATAGGATACTCTCACACTGCACTCAGAGTTTCTTTTGTAGGTATCTTTGTGTATCCCATTTTCATGGAGGTCTCAACACTGTCATCACAAACAGATCGGGTGGAGTACATGGACTTGAGAATGTAAATGGTGACGGTGGTGGCTGTGGCACAACCCACACGTAATAAGAGCAAGGAGGCGAAGATGAAGAAATTATCCTTGGAGAGCTCGCTGAGGGAGTTGAACTCATAGCTAAAGAATCCTAAGGGGGAGGAGCGATCAGAGACAAATTTGAAGGGTTTTTCATTAGGGGCAGTAAGGGTGGTAACTGTTGCTTCAGGGAAAGAGACAGGGTAGGAGAAGATGGTGACAATGAAGCCAAAGAGGACGGCCATCTGCAAGGGGCGAAGGTTGGCCATGATGGATAAACAAACAAAGAGAAAGGAATAAAATTTGCTGTGTGGATGGTGGTGGGAGTGGGCAGGCAACTGCTGGTTGAGCACTGTGGTGTCTTCAGGAAGCATATCTCATACCCTATAAATAAACAATGCAATTATGTGGGCTGCAAGAAAGATAAATATTTCAATATTGATTGCATTTATAATATAATTTATAAATTTCTTCTTTTTCAGAACAACAAAAATTGCAATTCTTTTGATAATGTAACTTTTGTTACAATAATATATCAATGGTTTTAAAATTGGATTAGTTATTGGACTGATCAAGGCACTAGTTCAAAGTTCGATCGTGATTGAACCATGATCGAACTGGTATTAACAAAATAATATAATTTTATAGGTTCTTAATACTAAAAATTAAAATAACATTGAAAACTTAAAAAAAAAATCATTTTATAGGTTTTAAGATTTGAACTAGACATAAAAGTTCCAATGAAATATATCATAATACTTGGGTTTAAGTTTTAATAAAATACAATAATGTCCATTACCAATAGCAAGTTTACATCTAGAATAAAGAAGAAAATGACAAAGTAATATAATGTAAAATTATAAGAAATTAAGATATAAAAAATTATAAATTAATATAAGTAACTAAATTGTATAATTTATACATATTTATAATCTTTATTAAATATGTGCTTTTATTTATCTAATTTTTTTTATAAAAAAAATCAGTTCAAACCAAATCAGTTCAAACCAAACTAATTAGACCAATTTTTATCAGTTCTCATTGATTTTAGACTGATTTGACCAGTTATTGACCAATTCTCACCTGTTCTAAAATGGTATGATTTTTTAGAGGTAACATACTAGTCACTAGACTAGTTCCTAGTCAGATTGGTCGAAATGACTGATTCGGTCTTATTCTCAAAACTATGTTTAACATAAGCGCATATCCAAGACTTGAACTCAAAACCATTGATTAAATTGGAGCAACCCAACCCTTTGGAGCAACCCAACCCTTGTTGATCCACATGGTCAATGGTTCTTAAGTTTAATCTACTTATATCTATTTATTAATTTTCATATATTATAATAACATACATTTTTCTTTTCATTTTTAAAAGTATATTTTATAAACTAATTTGTAGAAATTATTAATTAAATAACAAAACTTTTTCATGATATATTTGAAAAATCTATTTATTTATATATGTATATAAATATTATATTGATAATATTACATGCTATATTAATATTTCCTTTTAAGTTTAATTTATTTATATAGATTATAGGTTTACTTGATCATTTAGTCCCTATACATGCACAAATTTTACCTTTTAGTCCCTATACTTAAAAATAATTTGTTTTAGTCCTTAATTATACAACCACTTTTAGTTCTGTTTTGGTCCTTGCCATTAAAAAAAAAAGTAGCACTGTTAACGGGCACTAAAGAGACACTAATATGGTGTCAACGTGTGTTGCACTTTAACGACAAGGACCAAAATGAAATTGAAAGTGCTTATATAAAGACTAAAACTAGTGGTTTTTAAGTGTAGAGACTAAAAGGTAATGTTTGTGAAACTATATATAGGAATGAAAACTTAAAAACTAGTACATGTATATATATGGGCTAAACAGTAAAGTGCAACACTTGTCAATATCGCGTTAGCACCCGTAAACGATGTTAAGATTCTAAATAGCATGGACCAAAACAAAATTGAAAGTGTTTGTATAAGGACTAAAACAAATTGTTTTTAAGGATATGGGCTAAAAGATAAAGCTTGTGCAGTAAAAAAAAGGGTAAAATTTGTGTAACCATAAGAACCAGATGAGTAATTAAACCTAAATTATAGAATGTGTGTGTGTGTGTGTGCGCACGCGTGTGTGTGAGTGTGTATAAAACATTTTTTATATATTGTGTTACTATAGATTTGAATTTTTAGTACGCTTTTTTCTCCCAACCACATTTTCCCCTTTCATAATATTTGAATTTTTTATTACCATGTTATTGGTAAGTATCCATTAGCTTTGTCGATAACTAATTTTCGTTGGAAAACCTAGTTAGCCACCTAATAATAATCATAATACTTGAATTTGATACCTTACTTAAGATATTCAGGTTCAATTCCACTCAGACCAACATAATATTAGCAAATATTAATTAAATTTAATAAGTACATTATATTAATAAATATAACATTTAATAATATTATTAAATTTAATTATATATTATACTTAATAAATTTAATAAATAATACTATATAAGGAAAAAAAATCTATTTATTCATATATTTATATAAATATTAAATTTTACATTAATATTTGTTCATAATTTTTTTACTTTTTAAATTTATATCCTTTGAAATATATTTTAAGTAAAGTAATAATTAAAAAAATATATTTTACAAATATAGTTAATGTTGAAAAGTCAAAGTATTTTAATAAGAAAAAGTTCTTATTAAAATACTTTGACTTTTCAAATAATAATTAAAAAAGTATTTTACAAATACAGGTAATATTGAAAAGTAAAAGTATTTTAATAAGAATTTTTTTAATATATATATATATATATATATATATATATATATATATTGACTTTTAATAAGAACTTAATCACATTTAACTTAAAAAGTTCTTATTGAAATACTTTGACTTTTCAAATAATAATTAAAAATATATTTTACATATATAGTTAATGTTGAAAAGTCAAAGTATTTTAATAGGAAGTTCTTATTAAAATACCTTGACTTTTCAAATAATAATTAAAATATATATTTTACAAACATAGTTAAATTTGAAAAGTCAAAGTATTTTAATAAGAAATTTTTAAAAAAAATCTTATTAAAATACTATGACTTTTCAAATTTAACTATATTTATAAAATATATATTTTAATTATTATAGTTCACAAAAAATATTTTTAAGGTAAATAAATTTAAAAAGTAAAAAAGACTTAAGAACAAATATTAATGTAAAATTTAATTTTTATACAACTATATGAATAAATAGATTTAGCCTTATATAGTATTATTTATTAAATATGACAAATATAATATTCTTTATAAATTGGGTTTAATTAGATTTTTTGTCTCCGAATTTATAAAATTTCACCTATTTTACCCATAAAGTTTTTCCTTCATACATTTTGACTCTAAACTTGCAAAATTTTACAAAATTATTTCTAACGTTTGCTTATCATTCATTCTTGCTAGTTGATTAGTGTTAGCTGCTGATGTGGTAATCCATGTGGCACTAACATGGACTCTTGATGTGGCATTGATGTTGCAAGAGAATATATTGCTTAGAAAAGGATTAATTACATTTTTTTTCCTTTTTTACTTTAAAAAGTTCGCATATTTTGCCCATGCAATTAAACATTGATATGTTATTTTAACAAGAATTACATTATCAAAAGAATTGAGATTTTTATTCTTATAGAAAATAAAGAGATATATAAATTATATTACAAATGTAGCTATAATAAATTATATAATAAATTACTTTAACGAAATATAATATTTAATATATTATATTATATTATATCAATAAAATGATTGATAATTAATACTATTGATCTTAAAAACAATACACATATTACTTTCTTTCAACCCACAAATTTCATCATGTATTTATAGATGAATGAGATACAACTTTTGAAGACATGCACCACAGTTCTCCATCAAATACATGATGTAGAACTGTGATATCTTAAAGTTGGGAAATATATCTAGTGAGAAGACTTATCTTATATGAGAGTGGAAGGAATAAATATTGACCTCTAGATCTTATTGAATGGTCAATATTAAAAAACACCAAGTCAGTGAGTTTTTAAAAAGTCACATGACTTCTTTAAGTAGTCACATTACATTAAATCTTGACCCTCCATGTATGGTTATATGGTCTAGATTTAACCTTCTCACTTTCATATAAGATGTCTTCCTCTCATAAGATATATCCTCCTTAAAGTTGTATCTCATCCCCTATAAATACATGATGAAATATCCCCTATTCCAAGAAAAACAATATATATATGACGAGAAGGCACAATATGTTGCATCACAAATGTCAATACTAATTTCCCTGGCTTTCAATTGTTCTACAAAAATTTCTTACTAAACAATAAACATACAAGAGAAGCTTAACCCCCAAAAGGCTAACTCTTCTTCACTTAAAGCTGACAACTAATATTTTATCACTTAATTACTGGTAAAGCTTCTGACGGGTTGATCTTATCAGTCTAAGAACTAACAAAACTATGAGCATCAATATGGTTGTGCTTATGGAATGAAGGGAAATGAGAATTTACCCTTGAGGCGATAACGTTTGACGTTGATATGCCCAAACTACTTCTTGGAGGCACCAAGGTTGGTTCGAATTTACCCTCTGATAATGGTGAATGAAGACTCCCCGAGGGAGTAAAAAGCCTATAACACACATGCAATAGCAATAATTAGATATCGAGTAGATTAGAAGCAATAACAAATGCAAGTATTTGAATTAAGGTGTTATTTATGATGTTATTGAAGGAGTAAATCTAGTGTCATGATTGAGCAACATATCTAATTATTTATTTATAAATCAATGAATTTTGTCATGAAGAGTTAACATTACTCAATTCCAAATTATGTTACAGCGAGACCTTGTGGCCTAAATTTCTATGGAGATAAGTATGAAATAAAATACCTTCAATTCAATGGAAAAGGAGATAAATTTAACCTGCAGTTTATAATTATAATTAGGCTTATAATACAAGGTCACGATGTGACTAATTCCATTATGAGTATTATTATAATTATAATTATAATACAAATCATGGAGGGGTTCACCATCCCACACTTATATGATAAGATCAAGGCAGTGGCATACCCATTTTCTTAAGCCTCTCGACTTTGTCATTGTAATAGGAACAAGTGAAGCACATGGTGATGCCCTGCATCCCACACCGGATAAGAGAAAGGCATCGACAATGTTGAAAATGTCTTTGGTGCTCTTGTAGGAGGTTACGAAGGAGAAGGAGGAGGAGACGATGAAGGTCTAGCAGGACCTTGCGGTAGTGGAGATGATTAGAGCAATGAGACCCAAGAGAGGACGGCGATATGTAGGCAAAGTTTTTGGGGGTGGCATGAGAGAGAAACAAACTATAGAGAGAAAGCAATAAAAGTGTGTGTGCGTGTGGAGGTGTGGATACTGGGGATTATTAATAACTGTACAATTTGCAAGAAGTCAAAAGTTGGTATCACTTTAAATACTAGATAAATGTGGAAAAAATCCTCTCCATTTTTTTTCTATCTATTTCTTCCATTACTGTGATTTATGAATAAATGAATGATACTCTCTATTAAATGTGTATAATTTTCATTTCATTTATTTTTCCAAAACCATAGTAATGGAAAAATGCAGAGGATCTTGACGTATAAAACTGGAACCAACTTTTTCTGCCTTGCAAACTTGACATCCCCACACTCACTTATGGTGTGTTTGGTAGAGTGAAAATGATGGGAAATTTTCAAAAATTAGTGTGGGTCTCACACCTCCACCACACTACTTTAATTTAAATATTTTTTCTCAATTCCATTCCATTCCAATCTACTCTACCAAACACACCATTACTTTTATTCCTTTCTCTTTTTCAAGTTTGTTTCTCTGTCATGGTCCAACTACTCCACGTGCAGTTTGCTGCCTTCTTAGGCCTCATCACTCTCTTCGTCTCTACTACCGCTATGCCCTCCTTGACCTTTATGAATGTTAAGAACCTATAAAATGAGTTTTTTCATTTTAATTTTTAGTGTTATAAAGTTGTGATATTAGATATTTGTTTAATATTATTTATTAATACCGATGTGCCTATAGTTTAATCGCAATTGAATTTTGAACCAGTGCATTGATCGGTTCAATAACTGATCCACTTTTAAAACATTGATATGTTATTTTAACAAGAATTACATGATCAAAAGAACTGTGATTTTTGTTGTTATGGTAAATAAAAAAATATATAAATTATATACAAATGTAGTCTATAATAAAATATTTAATAAATTACTTTAATAAAATATCGTATTTATTATATTATATTATATTATATTATATTATATTATATTATATTATATTATATTATATTATATTATATTATATCTAAACATAACCCTATTAAAATGATTGATAATTAATATTATTAATCTTAAAAACAATACACATATTACTTTTTTGCAGCCCACAAAATTTCGTCATGTATTTAAAGATGAATGAGATACAAATTTTGACGACATGCACCATAGTACTCCATCAAATACATGATGAAGAACTATCGTGTCTTAAAGTTGTATATCATCCCCTGTAAAAACATGATGGAATATTGTGGACCGGAAGAAATTACTATGTGTATCATTTTTAAGACTAACAATATCAATTGTCAATCATTTTATGATTAAATGCATTGATAAAATATAATATAATATATTAAATATTAAATTTTGTTAATCAGTGGATTTTGTCCTCTTTTAGTCTCACCAGGATCCAGAGGTTGCAAAACTAGGTTTTCTATATTAGCAGGTTTATCTCATGGAAACTATGCAATAAGCAGAAATCATACATTTTTTTTTGTTAAGGTAAGCAAAAGGCACCAAGACCCTAAACCATGACCAATTCATGTTGGCAAGGAGTGGAATACCTCAACTCTCCACGTATATGCTGCATCACAACTATCCATATTAATGTCATTGGCTTTCAATTATTCTACAAAAATTTCTTACTAAACAATAAACATACAAGAAAAGCTTAACCCCCAAAAAAGCTAACTCTCCTTCACTTATGGCTAACAACTAATATCTTGTCATTGTAATTACTAGTAAAGCCTCAGACGAGGTTGATCTTATTAATCTAAGCAATAACAAAACTATAAGCATCAATATGGTTCTGCCTATGGAATGAAGGGAAATGAGAATTTAATACAGGAGCATACCCTTAAGGTGTTAGTGTTTGACGTTGATATGCCCAAACTGCTTTTCGAAGGGACCAAGGTTGGTTGGAATTCACCTTTTGATGATGGCATTGTAATTACTAGTAAAGCCTCAGACGAAGTTGATCTTATTAATCTAAGCAATAACAAAACTGTAAGCATTAATATAGTTCTGCCTATGGAATGAATGGAAATGAGAATTTAATATAGGAGCGTACCCTTGAGGTGTTAGTGTTTGACGTTGATATGCCCAAACTGCTTTTCGAAGGGACCAAGGTTGGTTGGAATTCACCTTTTGATGATGGTAAATGATGGGTTCCCGGGGGAGTAAGAAGCCTATGACACACAATATCAATAATTACAAATCGGGTAGTGAAGACAATAAATGCAAGTGTTTGATTGAACTGAGGTGTTATTTATGGTGTTAATGAAGGAGCAAATCTAGTGTCATGGTTGAACAACATATCTAATTATTTATTTATAAATCAATGAATTTTGTCATGAAGAGTTAACATTACTAAATTCTGAATTATGTCATAGTGTGACCTTGGATGGCCTAAATTTCTATGGAGATCAGTATGAATTAAAACACTTCAATTCGCTCAGAAAGGAGATAAATTTAACCTACAGTTTATAATTATAATTATCATACCAGGTCATGCTATGAATAATTTCATTATGAGTATTATTATAATTATAATTATAATACAAATCAAAATGGGATTCACCATCCCATTCTTATAGGATAAGGGCAAGGCAGTGATGTACCCCATTTTCTTAGGGCTCTCGACTCTATCATAGTAATCAAAGCAGCTGGAACACGTGGACCAGAGCAAGTACATGCTTTGAGGGACGTACCCCATGGACATTATCAATGTCTCCGTTGCCTTGCTCTTATTTGGCGTGGGCTGCAACATCACCATGTACTTACTCTATTCCATGTTCTCCAAGATTTCCATCCTCCATGGAAGCTGCAGTCTAAGAATAGCTTAAAATCCTTGATTGTGAATCTCATAAGAGGTTTGTACTATCTTTCATATATAATAAAGAAAGGGAGTTTCGTGAATCACATTGGAGATTTGTACTATCTTCTATATACAAAAGAAAGGGAGCTATTTTATAATTAAAGTCAAAACAAAAAATATTTTTACAATTAAAATTGATTGATTTTCTATGTTCATTTATCATATTTATGAAATTTAATTCCTTTAAATAATAAAATCAATTGAAGAAAAAAAATAAAAAGAATATTTTTATTGTTTAAAATAAAATAAAATAAAATATTGTTTGAAGACCTTTTCGTATTCTAAATTTTATTTTTTAATTTGTCATTCAAAAGTCCTTATTTTTGTAATTAATGTATTTTATTTTAATAATTATTTAATGTGTTTATCAAATGGAAGGCTTTTTTTTTTTTTTTGTAGTCTACAATTTATTGCTTAACGAGTCATTGCAAAGTCTTCGTGAATCCCATTGAAGATTTGTACTATCTTTTATATACAAACGAAAGGGGTTTTTTTATAATTAAAGTAAAAAAAATTTACAATTAAAAATGTTTTTATCTTCATTCATTTATTATATTTATGAATTTTAATTTTTTTAAATAATAAAAGCAAATAAAAAAATATTTTTATTGTTTAAAATAAAATATTGTTTGAAGACTTTTTCCTATTCTAAATTTTATTGTTTAATTTGTCATTCAAAAGTATTTATTTTTATAATTAATGTATTTTATGTTAAATAATAATTTAATGTGTTTTTCAAATAGAAGGCTTTTTTTTTTAATTTATAATTTATTTCTTAAAGAGTCATTGAAAAGTCTTCATGAATCACATTGGAGATTTGTACTATCTTCTATATACTAAAGAAAGGGAGTTTTTTTATAATTAAAGTCAAAACAAAAAATATTTTTACAATTAAAATTGTTTGATTTTCTATGTTCATTTATTATATTTATGAAATTTAATTCCTTTAAATAATAAAATCAATTGAAGAAAAAAAATAAAAAGAATATTTTTATTTTTTAAAATAAAATAAAATAAAATATTGTTTGAAGACTTTTCCCTAATTTAAATTTTATTGTTTAATTTGTCATTCAAAAGCCTTTATTTTTATAATTAATGTATTTTATTTTAAATAATTATTTAATGTTTTTTTCAAATGGAAGGCTTTTTTTTGTAATCTACAATTTATTTCTTAATGAGCCATTAAAAAGTCTTTGTCAATCTCATTGAAGATTTGTACTATCTTTTATATACAAAAGAAAAGAAGTTTTTTTTTTATAATTAAAGTCAAAACAAAAATATTTTTACAATTAAAATTGTTTGATTATCTATGTTCATTTATTATATTTATTTATTTTTATTTTTTTAAATAATAAAATCAAATGAAGAAAAAAATATTTTTATTGTTTCAAATAAAATAAAATAAAATATTGTTTTAAGACTTTTTCTAATCTAAATTTTATTCTTTAATTTGTCCTTCAAAAGTCTATACTTTTGCAATTAATGTATTTTATTTTACATAATTATTTAATGTGTTTATCAAATGGAAGGCTTCTTTTGTAATCTACAATTTATTGCTTAATGAGTCATTGAAAAGTCTTCGTGAATCCCATTGAAGATTTGTACTATCTTTTATATACAAAAGAAAGGGAGTTTTTTTATAATTAAAGTCAAAACAAAAAATAATTTTTACAATTAAAAATGTTTTTATCTCCGTACATTGTAATATTTATGAATTTTAATTTCTTTAAACAATAAAATCAAATGAAAAAAAATAAAAAAAGAATATTTTAATTTTTTCAAATAAAATAAAATATTGTTTGAATAGTTTTTCCTATTCTCAATTTTATTGTTTAATTTTTCATTCAAAAGTATTTATTTTTGTAATTAATGTATTTTATTTTTAAATAATTATTTAATGTGTTTTTCAAATGGAAGACTTGTTATTAATCTACAATTTATTGCTTAATGAGCAATTGAAAAGTCTTCGTGAATCCCATTGGAGATTTGTACTATCTTTTATATATAAAAGAAAGGGAGTTTTTTTTATAATTAAAGTCAAAACAAAAAATAATTTTTACAATTAAAAATGTTTTTATCTCTGTTCATTTATTATATTTATGAACTTTAATTTCTTTAAATAATAAAATCAAATGAAGAAAAAAAATAAAAAGAATATTTTTGTTGTTTAAAATAAAATAAAATAAAATATTGTTTGAAGACTTTTTCCTAATCTAAATTTTATTGTTTATTTTCTCATTCAAAAGTATTTATTTTTGTAATTAATGTATTTTATTTTAAATAATTATTTAATGTGTTTTTCAAATGGAAGGCTTTTTTGTAATCTACAATTTATTGTTTAATGAGTCATTGAAAAGTCTTCAGTATAATAATTAATGTATTGTATTTTCAATATTAAATTATTTAATACTAATCAATTTCAATTACTGAAAAGTCTTCAGAAAAATGTATTTAATCTTTCGTAAAAAATGTATTACCCTGACTATCGTCATATTTAAAAAAATTTAAATATGTAATATTTTAAATATTACAATACTAAAAAATATTTACCTTAAATATAAATTTTTTTATTGTAATATCAAATGTGGAAAATAAAATAAAAATAATATATTTATTGTATAAAATAAAATATTGTTTCAATACTTTTTCTTAATTTAAATGTTATTGTTAAATGGGTCATTGAAAAGTCTTGATTTTTATATTTATTGTATTTTATTTTCAATAATTATTTAATATGTTTTTCTAACAAGCTTTTTTTTAATCTACAATTTATTGTTTAATTCATTGAAAACTTTTGTTTATTGTAATTAATGTATTCTTTTCTCAATATTCAATTATTTAATACTAATTAATATCAATTATTAAAAGTCTTCACAAAAATGTGTGACCCTGATTGTTGTCATATTTTTCTTTTTAAATATGTAATATTTTAACTATTAAAATTCTCATACAAATATTTACCTTAAATTTGAAATATGTTGTAATATCAATTGCAAAAATAAAATAAAAAATAAATTGAGAAAATTACTCTTACACCCCTGAACTTTTATCGAATTACACACAATACCACTTTTTTTTTCTATTCCTACACTAAACCCCCTTAATGTTTAAAAATATTACATTGACACTTTCTTATATATTACACTGACACCCCTCCCCTGTAAGGGAGGTTATTGTAAACATTAAATGAGAAGGGATATTGTGTGTAATTCAAAAAAATCTCAGAGTGTTAATGTAATTTTCTCAAAGAATATTTATGTTGTTTAAAATAAAATAAAATATTATTTCAAGACTTTTTTTCTTAATCTAAATGGTATTGTTAAATGGGTTATTGAAAAATCTTCATTTCTATAATTAATGTGTGTGTGTGTTACATTTAATAAATATATTATATTCAGGGTCGGCCCTTGCCCTTGCATAAAGCAAGTAAAGCCCTTGCTTTAGGCCCCTCCAAAAAAAGTCATTTAACATTAGTATTTGTATAATTTTTGTTATTTGTTCTCACTTAAAAAATAATTACTCTGAAGACTAAAAAAAGAAATAATAATTACTCATTAATTTCAATTAATAAAGATATCTCTTAAATGGCTATATCAAAGGCCCTTCAATATTCAATTCTCACCAAAATTAGTCCAAAAGTCACTCTCTTTATTCCTTTCTCTCTATATTCCTTTATTCTTGAATTGCTTATCACTAATCACTTATCTCAATTCTTAACATCCTTCTTAGTTCTATCAAAAGCTCCAAAGATAAACTTATAATAAAAATATAATTATTTTATTAAAATATTTTTATTATTAATTTTAAAAAGGCCTCACTTTAAAATTTGCGTTAGGCCTAAAATTATGTTGGGCCGGCCCTGATTATATTAATAAATATAATATTTAATAAGATTATTAAAGTTCATTATATATTATATTTAATAAATTTAATAAATAATGCTAACATTGCAGTATTCTGGTGACGGGCAATTCTAACCCCAAGACCACCACACTTACGAGGCTGCATTATAGTTCCCCAATTTATCATATTAACACCTCTCTCAGTCCCTCCTTTCCAGATAAATTCTCTTGCAGATTTGTCAAGGAACTCACAAATATATTGTGGCAGCCATTGGATTTGCATTCCATAGGTAGGGATACTAGAAAGCACAACATTAGTAAGAGTAACTCTACCCGATTTGTTCAGGAGGTGCCCCTTCCAAGCAGCAAGCTTAAAGCTCACTTTATCAATCAAACCAGAAAAATCAGACCTGCTAGCTCTACCATGGAAAATTCTCTTTCATATTTTTCTATGGTTTCAAAATTAATGCAAGAGAAACAAGAAAGATTTTATTAACAATATTAAAATAAACACTTATGTAGATAGATGATTGGAAATCTACTGCTTAAGCATGTTTGTAAATCTCTAATACATAATTAAGTTCAATTCTTATGGATAAAAAAAGGCTATCTTGTAAATAGCCATTTTAATGATGAGTTTGATCTCAGCCATTTAAAACTAAGATGTATATATTAAAATCCTCTTATTACTAAAAGGCTATATAAAACCCTATGACCCGTAATCAATGTCTATCCATCCCCGTTAGATCAACCAAGCAGAATAATTAACTGCTCAAAACTGAAATGTAGAGAAATACACTAGAAGGGGGGTTGAATAGTGTATTTAAATTTTCTTTGGAAAACTTTAGCCAATGTGAAGATAATGTATCTTTACGTTTTACAGAAACTTAGTAAAACAGAAAGAACGAGCTATCGTCCAGCCGATTAAAACAACAGACCAAAGAAACTACTCTTCTACTTTTTCGTTTAAATACACGTAATAGTTAAACTTAGATAAAAAGGTGTATAGAAACTTTTTCGTAGTATGTTGAAGAGATAGCTTAAAAGAAATGCAAGTGAGCTAGAAGGCGAGAGAATAGAATACGTAGTTTTATACTGGTTCACTCAACTGAGCTACGTCCAGTTCTCCTTCAAAAACTTTTGAAGGGTTCTACTAATCAAAATCTGATTACTCTCAAGTATTCTAACCTTGCCACTTCTGGCTACAAGTATTCTCTAGGCCACTTCTGGCACACCCTTAATCTCTCCTTGAGATTAAATACAAAAATCAAGTATTCTTTAACACTAAGCCACTCCTGGCTTTCCAAACAGAATTGTTTGATATTGTAAGTAAAATATAACTCTCACTAAGAGGATATTACAATAAGAATGAGTATATAGACTTGCTTAGCAAAGCTAAGATGAATGCTCTTTTCGCTTATGATCGTCCAGTCGTTTTGACAGGGATTCAGCTCTTTTTCAAAAATCGTCGTTGAGATATGTGAGCTCATTCTTCTATATATAGGAAGCTTGTTGAAAGATATCCATTGAGGGATCTGTTCCTTTTCCAAGAGCGATTCTTTCTGTAGCATATGGCCGTTGTCACATTTTGACTTAGAGTGAAGTGATGGAAGTGACAGCAGTACTCGTAGCGCCTCTCTCCTACTTGTACTTTCTCTGTAGAGAGAAGCTTCTTCTTTCCCTGTTCAGTACTATTCGAAAAGATCAAATAGAATGGCATGTTAAAATATGAGAGAGTGAACGTTGCCTTATATCATAGAAAACGTATTTTCAAGATAGTAACAACAGTGAGTGTTATTCAAGCGTTGGACGCTGCCTGTAGGGTTCTTTATAAAACACAATTGGACGCTCATTTTATTAAAAACATAGAGTCCAGGTTTGAGAGATACAATACCATTGCGGGATTGGACGATGTATCTCCTATAACACTCAAACTAGATCATTAGATACTTCAAAATTTATCCTTTAGTTATTATCATCAAAATCGAAATTCGAGGGGTTGGACATCGTCCAAGGTCTTAAAACCTAACAATCTCCCCCTTTTTGATGATGACAAATAATGGTAAATTTTGATGTTAAAAGATACATAATCATATAAGAATACAATGAGTCAAGTCATAGATGATTATGTTATGCCAGAGTATAAAAGAGAAATGAAGTACTCCCCCTGAGTTCAACATTTCTTATGCATCTAATAACAGATATCAGAGTGAAAAATATATCAATGATATGGATGCGGAATATATGAAAATAAACACCTCATGTTTTGATAAAGGAGCCAATATATGCCAAAAAGAATTTTGAATACAGATTGTTTTAGCTATATATACTCATCAAAAATTCCAATTTCTCCCCCTTTGTCATTAACAAAAAGGTTTGAAAGATGGAAAAAAGTTTAGCCATCATGGTCACCTTATGGCTGTGGAGGTGGTTCTTGTGGTGGTGGTGGAGGTTGAGGTTGGACAGGTGGAACAGCATGAGCAACTTGGCCAAGTAAGGCGGCTGCGGTATTTTGAATCTGGTTCACAAGCGTCTGGGAGAGACTCATGAACTGCTCAGTAATTGCATTTTGCAGCATTAGACGATGTTGATCAGCTTCAGCCTGTTGTCTTTGCTGAAAAGCTTGAAACGCGGCCTCAGTCTCCAGCTGTTGCTGCCTCAGAGCCTGTTGCACTATTTCTTGAACACGATCTTCTGAGACTCCTTGTGGTTCAGCAAATCGCAGGGGATTGATGCCCCTTGGACTTGAAGATCCAGTTGGAACCAGTTGATGTGTGCCTGAATGTGCTTCAGCAGAAGCCTCAACAATGGGGAGGCTTGTGACATCTTTAGCAATAGGCTGTGCTGCAGAGGCTTCCATTTGCTTGGACGCTTCAACAACGAGCTCTCTATCATCCTCGGATCTATCAGACTGGACGGTAGCTTCTTCATGTGACGTGACAAAGTGTTCTACGTCCACTGGTACTGATGGGTCCAGGTCAAGATGAGCTAGCACCTTTGTCACTTTGGCAGATGCTTCATCCAGTTCTGCCTGTGTAGCCTTTGACTTAGCAACCGTATCTTCCTTTTCCGTGGTTGTTGTCTCAGCTTCCTCAAAAGCCAGCTGCTCAAGACGAGCTTGTTCTACAGCTGCGGCGGCTTCTTCTGCTTGGTACTCCTCATGTAGAGTTTGGAGTTCCTCCACAAACTCCTTGCGATCCAGTGTTCTGAGGTCAAACACTTTGTTGCTTCTGATTGTTGGCAAAGTCTTCATCAACTCCAGATAATCATCTGAATCCTTCAGAAAGCAGGCAAATGTGTCTGAGAAATGGTAAGTCTTGACTAGACGCAGTACCTCTAGACCATGAGGGGGATGAACAAAGTCATCCTTGGAACTGCCTGAGGATGAGGCTTGCTGGGAATCATTCCATAATATCTGGCGCCAAAAGGTTATGGAATCAAAGGTTCCAAGTTCACGCGTGAGCTTACCAGACTTATCAAATAAATGACCCCAGGTGTGAGTAGATTTTTGCAGGGTGTCAACTTTCTCCTCCCTGCTGGGCATCTCAATGCCGTAGAATTTAAAGCCTTTCTTGCGACCAGCATCATATACAGGTAGTCTAGGACATACTCTGTCTGGTACGAACTTTATTTCCGTCGCGCGGCTTATGTGCATGTTTGGTGGATAGGCGATTGCTTGGTTTGGAATGTACATCTGTTGCAGAAGCTTTCCAAGATCATCAAAGTCGCCAGGCTGGAAGTTTAGCACTGGAGTTCCAGCTGGTAGAGGCAGGAACTTTGTGATTGGGGTCCAGATTTGAACATCCCTGACCCACCCTGCGTCTGGACGCTGCTGCGTTACTGACTGGTCCAGACTTTCTTTAATTGCTAATTGCAATTCTGCATCCAGCTCAATATCTTTGTTAGCAGAAGACTTCTTGGACGGTGCCTTCTTTTTCTTTTGAGCCTTCCCTTTCTGCTCCGCAACCGTTTTGGTGAATCGAGAGGCAATTTCAACCTCTGGCTTCCGCAGATTTTTTGCTGCTGGACGCACTCTCTGCTGAGTTCCAGTTGGACAAATGTAAGGATAAGGCATGCGTACTAAGTGTGGGTACACTTCTCTCGTCCAATTGGGCAGAGGATTGCTGATGATCGTTCCTTTGGGCATAGCATAATAAGCAGCTGACAAAGATTCAGTGCAAACATACCTCGTCCACTCAGGTGCTGAGGCAGTTGTATAATGCCGCTTCAGAGGCTCTTGCAGAGGCCTCTGGATCACATCACCTTCTTTACAGAGATTCTGCTCATTGCATGTGAGGAATGCAACTGGGAAGCTTTCTCTGTCTTTCTCTTCTTTTGTTTTCTGCTTGGGGGGTATAGTCCATGGGGACCATGTATCCCTCCATGCATCTCTTGGACGCACAAACTTGGACAGGTCCAAGCGAAGAGGTGGTTGCTGGCTTGCTGATGTGGATGGAGCACCTGATGTTGTTGGTAGAGGTGTGCTGGTGGACACATTGTCGGTGTCTTGAGAGGAGGATGGTAGCACTGCAGTCCTTTTTGCCCTTTTTGCCTGAGTCTTCACTCTTCGTGGCACATTAGCAAGAAAAGGAGGTGTTTTAGCAGATTGTGCCTTCTGCTTCTTTTGCTGAGGACCCTCTGTCTCCTTCATGATCTGACCAATTGGAATCTGGTCATCATCATCATCGGAGTCGTCCAGTAATTGAAGCTTTCGTACCTTTTGCTTTTCTGGGGCAACCTTTACTGAAGCTACCTTTGGACGCCTCTCCTCTTGAACAGGTTTGGACGTTTCAGTCTTTGGACGCTTTCCTGCTGGTGACTGAGCAACAGATGTCTCAGCATGCCTTTTCTTGGTTCTTCTTTCCTTCTCAGCGTCTTCCTCATGCATCTAAGATGCCTGGCGTGTGATCTTTCTGCCCTGCTGTTCTTCCATTAGCCTTTTGATTTTTCTACCAATGCCCAGTAGATCAATCTCTTCTTCTTCATCATTAGAAATGATCTTGCTCTGCTCATGCCTCTGCTTGTTGATGGTGTCCTCGTCCAGGTCCCTTAAGACCTTGGCTGTTAGCTTGATCTTCATTGCCTTATGTTGGGCTCACCAAACAACTGTTGTGTTGCCACTATTGGCCCTTTCTTCACTATGGCTTCATGGGCTTCTTCATCCAATTCATCATAGAAGCATTGATAAAGCTTCTGATCCCAGAAGATCCTGTTCAACAGGGCGGCGTAGAAAATGTCATCATTCCCACCCACGGACTTCATCATCCTCACTATATTGACGTAGATGATGTGAGGGAGATTGAAGGGAATGCCTTCCATCAGATGGAATATCACAAACTTGTGTAAGTCTGTGACTGAGTCCTTAGACCCAGCTTTGTGCAGGATGCTCTTGTTGCACACCTGCTGCCATATTTTAGCTTCCTCGCACAGATTCTTGTACTCAATCTTCATCGACTCAGGCGTTTTGGACTTGCAAAGCACAGTCGCAACGTTATCGCCGTACTTCTTGGCCCAGTTGGTTTTGTACTGGTTCTGCTCCCTGATGCAACCAGTTACCTTTGCTATGGCCTCGGTGGACAACGTCACTTCTCGTCCAAGAATCTTGGCCACGAGCTCCCTTGGGCTCTGGAACTTGGCATTCCTCCAGAACATTTTGATCAACTCGGGATAGATTTTCTGGTTCTCATTGAAGTAGCCTCTGATTCCACACTTCAGTAGGCTCTCGTTCAGGTTTAGTCCCAGCTTTTCAAGCGCTTCAATGTCAAAGAAGTGCTCAATGTGCACCGTAGCAGCTCCTTGGTGCACAACCGTAGTCTCAGGGTAGGTGAGGATGTCGAGTTCTGAGTTGCTTGAGTTTGTAGAGATTGCCATTCTTGTAAAGTTTGGATTTTTAGGTTTTCTGAGAGGGTTTTTGGGGTTTCTGAGAGAGAGAGAGAGTGTTTAGGTTTGATGAGTGTTTAGGTTTTCTCCGGTGAGGATTTGATAAGGTGGTGTTTGGGCTTTGTTTGGAGAATATGAAGCGGTTTTGTTTTTATTTTTGAATATTTGAAAAGTAACTGACGCCATAAAACCCGCCATGATGAGACGTGTAGAGGATATGGGTAATTGTGTACGGTTACCGCCGTTTTGGTGACTCAGCATAGAGTATTAGCTCATACTTATCCTTAAAACGATCCGTTTTGTTAATTTGAATCAGAAGAAAAAAAAAACTAAGATAAAAAGACATCGTCCATATATTGGACTTTAAGTGAAATGTATGTAATGCATATGCATGACTCAAGTGTTCCTTGGACGACATGTCCTTTGGACGCTATGAAGTTATTGGACGCATCATGTAGATGTTAATCATTCCTTTACAGAGTTCATGCCAAGTTTGTCCCTTAGAAGGATTAACTTGTCTTCAGTAAGGGGTTTGGTGAATATATCAGCAAGCTGATCATCTGTGGTTACAAAGTGCAATTCCACAGTTCCCTTTTGAACATGGTCTCTTATAAAGTGATGTTTAATTTCTATGTGTTTGGCCCTTGAATGCAATATGGGATTTTTAGAAAGATTTATGGCAGCTTTACTATCACAGAAGATAGGAATGTTACTCTCATATATGTTGTAGTCCTCAAGTTGATGCTTGATCCACAAGATTTGAGAGCAGCATTTTGCAGCTGAGATATACTCTGCTTCAGCAGTGGACAGAGCAATTGTTCCTTGCTTCTTGCATATCCAGGAGACTAGGTTACCACCGATGAAGTGACATCCTCCACTGGTGCTTTTTCTTCCAATGCGATCTCTAGCATAATCAGTATCACAATATCCTATTAGTCTGAAATCTTTCTCCCTTTTGAAATATAACCCAAGGTTAGTGGTTCCAGCAAGATATCGAAAGATTCTTTTAACAGCAGTTAAGTGAACTTCCCTTGGGTCAGATTGAAATCTGCCACATAAACATACGCTGAACATGGTGTCAGGTCTGGATGCTGTGAGGTACAGGAGTGATCCTATCATACCTCTGTATAGAGTATTATCTACTTTCTTTGAGTTGTCGTCCAGTCCAAGAACTGTTGTTGGATGCATAGGAGTTTTCATTGGTTTTGCATCGTCCAACTTGTACTTCTTTAGTAGCTCTTTGACATACTTAGTCTGATGTATATATATATATTCCCTTTTCAGTTTGTTTGATTTGGAGCCCAAGGAAGAATTTCAGCTCACCCATCATGCTCATTTCGAACTCTGTTTGCATTAATTTGGCAAATTCTTCACAGAGAGATTCATTAGTGGCACCAAATATGATATCATCAACATATACTTGTGCAATAATAAAATCAGAAGAGTAGTCTTTGCGAAATAACGTAGTGTCTACTTTTCCTCTTGAAAAACCATTTTCTGACAGAAATGTGCTGAGTTTTTCATACCAAGCTCTAGGAGCTTGTTTCAACCCATATAGTGCTTTGTTGAGTTTAAAAACATGGTTTGGAAAAGCATCACTTTCAAATCCTGGGGGTTGTTCCACATAGACTTCTTCTTTTATGAGTCCATTGAGGAATGCACTTTTTACGTCCATTTGGTATAGCTTCATATTGCTATGAGCTGCAAATGACAGTAAAATGCGGATTGCCTCCAGACGTGCAACGGGAGCATAGGTTTCAGTATAATCTATACCTTCTTGTTGTGAGTAACCTTTTACTACCAATCTTGCTTTGTTTCTCACAACATTACCTTCTTCGTCCAGCTTGTTTCTGAACACCCACTTTGCTCCTACAACTTCTTTGTCGTTGGGGAGTTCTACTAGCTTCCAGACATTGTTCTTTTGAAATTGGTCAAGTTCTTCTTGCATTGCTTTGATCCATCCTTCATCTTCTAAGGCATCGTCCACAGTCTTAGGTTCTATTTGAGATATGAATGCTGCATGACTTTGCTGTCGTTGAAGTGAAGATCTGGTTTTGACTCTGTCTTCTGGATCCCCAATGATTTGCTCCTGTGGATGATGTTTCTTCATTTGCCAGTTGCGTCCAGTTGGTTCTCTTTGTTCTTCGACTGGACGGTCCAGTAGTGCATTTGATTCTTCAACTGAGACATCATGTTTGGACGAATCTGATGACTTACTTGCATCGTCCAGTCTGATATCTGCAAATGATTTGTCTAGCTCTGATAATTCCTTATCAGGCTTGTTGTCATTAAACTTCACATGGATAGCTTCTTCAACAACTAAGGTTCTAGAGTTATAGACTCTGTACGCCTTTGAAGTTTCAGAATATCCAAGCAATGTTCCTTCATCACACTTAGAATCAAATTTTCCCAGATTATCCTTAGTGTTCAGAATGAAACATTGACATCCAAATGGATGGAAGTAGGATATGTTGGGTCTTCTACCCTTCCACAATTCATATGGAGTCTTTTTCAATATCGGCCTTATATAGATTCTGTTTTGTAAATAACAGGCAGTATTCACTGCTTCAGCCCAGAAGTGTTTAGGGGTTGAATTATCATTTAACATGGTTCTGGCCATCTCCTGAAGTGACCTGTTTTTCCTCTCAACTACACCATTCTGTTGTGGTGTTCTAGGTGTTGAGAAGTTGTGAAGGATACCGTTATCCTCACAGAACCTTTGAAAACTTTCGTTTTCGAATTCACCCCCGTGATCACTTCTGATTGAAGTAATGCATACTCCTTTTTCATTTTGAACTCTTTTGCAGAGATTATAAAAGGCCTTAAAGGACTCATCTTTGTGGGATAAGAATAAGACCCATGTCCATCTAGTATAGTCGTCCACTATAACTAACCCATATCTTTTACCACTTACCGAGGCTGTTCTTATGGGTCCAAACAGATCAATATGTAACAGCTCTAGAGGTCTAGAAGTGGAAACAATGTTTTTACTTTGAAAAGAACTTTTCACTTGTTTCCCTTTCTGACAAGCTTCACAAAGAAGATCATCTTTATATGACATACGTGGTAGTCCTCTTACGAGGTTGTGCCTGTTCAGCTTTGAGATTAACCTCAAGCTTGCATGACCAAGTCTTTTATGCCATAACCAATGATTTTCTTGTACAGAAACTAGGCATGATACATTTTGACTTGATAGTTCCCCAAGTTTAATCTTATACAGATTGCCTTGCCTCTTTGCAGTAAAGAGAAGGGATCCATCAGAGTTTTTGACTGTACATTCACCTTTGTTAAAGGCAACATCATATCCACTGTCACATAATTGACTTATGCTAAGTAGATTATGTTTAAGACCTTTAACATAAAGAACGTTATCAATACAGGGATAGGGTGGTATACCAATCTTACCTACGCCAGCTATCATCCCTTTCTGATTCCCTCCAAAAGTGACTGTCCCACCAGTCTTGGGTAGGAGGCTTTGGAACATATACCTTTCTCTCGTCATGTGATGTGAGCACCCACTGTCCAGGTACCATGATTGGAGTTTCTTTCCTGCTGTTAAGCATGTCTGCAACAGGAACAATTTTATCCTTAGGTACCCAGATTGACTTGGGTCCTTTTTTTGTTAGCTCGAAGGGTATTGAATGCTCCCCTCTTAGGCAGGTGTCTGCATTTGGACGTTATATGTCCAGGTTTCCCACAGAAGTAGCAAACATCTGTTTCTTCATCATGAATATATTTCTTTCCCTTGTATCCATGTCCTGACCTGTCATTTGGTCTCTTACAACCTTCATATTTTAAAAGTTTTTTGAGGTTGTCAGAGCCCTTGACAAAGTTTGACAGATCCTTCTTTAGGCTGTCAATTTCCTCATGAAGTTTTACAACGTCATGTGGTTGACCTCTTAAGGAAGTATCTGCTTCAACTTTCAGAAGCTTCTCAACTAGCCTTTTGTTTTCTGCGTTGAGATTTCGAATCTCTATGGAAAGATTGCTTTCTCTATCCCTTGAATCCTTATAGGATTTATAGGCTTGAGCAGCATCATTCCAGAGAGTTCGCCTCTCCATATTTGTAGTTTCATTTTGCCTTGAAAGCTCTGCAAACTTTTTCTGTAAATCCTCCTTTTCACTTTCTAGTTGTCTAACGTTTTCTTCTAAAGCTTCTTTTTCTTTTGAAAGTGATTTGGATGATTTCTTTAAAGTTCTGTAGGCCTTTGACAAGATAGAAGAGTTTGAAAGTAATTCATGATAAGCTTCTTGAATTGAATCTAAGTCATTAAAATCTACCTCATCTTCTTCTTCTGGCTCAGAGGAATCAGTTGAGGTGTCCGCCATCAGACATATGTGTGCTTCTTCCTTTTCTCCTTCGTCCGATGATGAGTCATCGTCCAGGTCTTCCCAGGTGGACATCAGAACTTTCTTGCCCTTCCCTTTGCTGAAGAATTTCTTCTTGTCTTTGCTTTTGTCAAGATCTGGGCACTCTGATTTGAAGTGTCCTGGCTTTTTACATTCGTAGCATATAATTGGACTCTTCTCCTTCTTTTCTTTGAAGTCTTTCCTCTTCAGGTTTCTCCATCTGGATCCACCTTTCTTTTTCCACATAGAATGTATCCTTTTGGATATAAAGGATAGTTCATCATTCTCGTCTGAGTCATCATCTTCATATTGTTCGTCTGATGATGTTTCAGCTTGCATGGCTTTGGACGATGATGCTTTCCTTGGCTTCTGGACGCTGAGCGCCAGAGACTTATTTTTCTTACCATCACTGTCTTGATGCAGTTCTAGTTCATGCACCTTGAGGGTTCCCACGAGTTCTTCTAAGGACATATCGTCCAGTTCCTTCGTTGTTCTCAAAGCTGTAACCTGTGGTCTCCATTTCCTAGGTAAACTTCTTAGGATTTTGTCAATATGTTCATAGTTATTATAATCTTTACCATGTGCTCTAAGTTCATTTAGTATGGTTTGAAACCGTCCAAACATACTTTGTATGTCCTCGTTTTCTTCCATACTAAACAACTCATATTGACGAGTAAGGAGACTGAGTTTGTTACGTTTTACCTAAGTGGAACCCTCATATGTTAATGCAAGAGTGTCCCACATTTGTTTTGCGCTTTTGAGACTGTGCACCTTATTGTATTCTTGTTCGCTTAGTGCACACATGATGATGTTTCTGGCTCTGGAGTTGAGATAAAATCTTTGTTTTTGCTCTTCCGTCCATCTAGCCTTTGGGATTTCGTTGAGGCTTGCATCAAGCGGAATATAATCGCCCATCTCCACAACTTCCCACATGTCAATATGGCTAGATTCAAAGAATGCTATCATTCTTTGTTTCCAGTAGTCATATTTGACACCCTTGAAGAGTGGTGGTCTGTTCACAGCTTGTCCTTCGTTTTCCATCTTTCTCAGGATCTTTCCTCTGTTCTGTTAAGAACTCAACCCAAGAGGTCGAGCTCTGATACCAACTGAAATGTAGAGAAATACACTAGAAGGGGGGTTGAATAGTGTATTTAAATTTTCTTTGGAAAACTTTAGCCAATGTGAAGATAATGTATCTTTACGTTTTACAGAAACTTAGTAAAACAGAAAGAACGAGCTATCGTCCAGCCGATTAAAACAACAGACCAAAGAAACTACTCTTCTACTTTTTCGTTTAAATACACGTAATAGTTAAACTTAGATAAAAAGGTGTATAGAAACTTTTTCGTAGTATGTTGAAGAGATAGCTTAAAAGAAATGCAAGTGAGCTAGAAGGCGAGAGAATAGAATACGTAGTTTTATACTGGTTCACTCAACTGAGCTACGTCCAGTTCTCCTTCAAAAACTTTTGAAGGGTTCTACTAATCAAAATCTGATTACTCTCAAGTATTCTAACCTTGCCACTTCTGGCTACAAGTATTCTCTAGGCCACTTCTGGCACACCCTTAATCTCTCCTTGAGATTAAATACAAAAATCAAGTATTCTTTAACACTAAGCCACTCCTGGCTTTCCAAACAGAATTGTTTGATATTGTAAGTAAAATATAACTCTCACTAAGAGGATATTACAATAAGAATGAGTATATAGACTTGCTTAGCAAAGCTAAGATGAATGCTCTTTTCGCTTATGATCGTCCAGTCGTTTTGACAGGGATTCAGCTCTTTTTCAAAAATCGTCGTTGAGATATGTGAGCTCATTCTTCTATATATAGGAAGATTGTTGAAAGATATCCGTTGAGGGATCTGTTCCTTTTCCAAGAGCGATTCTTTCTGTAGCATATGGCCGTTGTCACATTTTGACTTAGAGTGAAGTGATGGAAGTGACAGCCGTACTCGTAGCGCCTCTCTCCTACTTGTACTTTCTCTGCAGAGAGAAGCTTCTTCTTTCCCTGTTCAGTACTATTCGAAAAGATCAAACAGAATGGCATGTTAAAATATGAGAGAGTGAACGTTGCCTTATATCATAGAAAACGTATTTTCAAGATAGTAACAACAGTGAGTGTTATTCAAGCGTTGGACGCTGCCTGTAGGGTTCTTTATAAAACACAATTGGACGCTCATTTTATTAAAAACATAGAGTCCAGGTTTGAGAGATACAATACCATTGCGGGATTGGACGATGTAACTCCTATAACACTCAAACTAGATCATTAGATACTTCAAAATTTATCCTTTAGTTATTATCATCAAAATCGAAATTCGAGGGGTTGGACATCGTCCAAGGTCTTAAAACCTAACACTCAAAAGCGTATAGTAAATATATTAAAAAGCAAAATAGATAGAAGGGAAACATTCACGGCTTTCTCCATTGATTGCATTTTTTTTTTTTGGCTTTTGCCATGTGCTAAGTGCTAACTTCATTGAGAGTTGCAAACACATGAGATGGAACAAGTGTGCCTTAATATTTAATAACAAAATAGAAAGACACGTAAGGGAAGTAAAAAACAACCCTCCTCTGAATCTCAATCACTCTGATCCATCAAAATGACAGTCATGATGGAAAATTATAAAAACAATGCACAAAGATACAAATTATAGCATGTGAGTACAGCGAAAATACTTAAAAGGGTTATCGAAGACTAACCTGAATTCGCATTTATCTCCATAAGTATCGCTTGGCGGTAAAAACTCTTAATTGCTCTTGATAGAATTTCTGCCCAATTTCTAGGGGATTATTTAAGAGAATGTGAGTGAGAGAGAGTGTAAATTAATTTGCTTAATGGGATAGCAAATTTATAATCCCCTATCAATAGGTAGGGACACTCAATGGACTATTACTAAATAATTGACCAAACTCGTCACAAGATCAATCTTATCATAATCTCATCCAAATCCATAATCTACAAATGATAATTATCTTGTTTTCAAGAGTAAATTACACAAACCAAATTACACAAACCTCCCCTCCATTTTTAATCCCTACAAAAATCCCCCTAATTGTTCACTAACCATTACATTGAGCCCCCCTCATTCATTAACGGTGTTTAATTATTTGACAGAAGCCAATCACATGCATGTCACGTGACTTTTAATGAAATTTATTTCCAAACATACCCTCTCCTTCATCCTTTAAAAAATTGAACATTTGAAAAATAAAAAATAAAAAAAAGAGGAAAAGGAGCACTGTTCCCACTTCCGAAGCGTAAAAGGCCAGGATCACCATAACCTTTATCAAAACTCCACATCTGCGAAGAAAAGAAAAGAAAAGAAAAGAAAAAAGACATTTTCTTGCATCAAGAATGGGTCAGCAAAAAAAGAAAATTTGAAAGATAAATGGTCAAATACACTAGAACAAATTACCTTACTTATAGAACAAAAAAGTTGAACAGAAACACATTGCTCCATTAAATGGAAAATGAACCAAAATGGAACCCGATATGAGCACAAGATTCAATCGTGATGATTAGTGGTGTTCATGAACCGATCCAATCCAATCAAAATCGAAAAAACCGATCCAAAAACCTAATAAATTGAAAACCGAATGGATCCAAAATTGAAAAAACCAAAATTTTTTATTGGATTGGATCGGATTTCGGATTTGATTTTGAAATCCAATCCAAACCGAAGTTATATATATATATATATATATATATATATATATATATATATATATATATATATACACACACACACACACACATTTTTATTCATAAATTTATTATACTACTCATGTTTATATTTTTATTTCTTATATATTTATAAAATTATCACATAACTTATATTTATTTGTAAAACATCTATTTAATTGAAGATATTTTTTTAGTAACTATTTGATTAAAGGTACACAAGTATAATTTTTAAGTTATATAAATTTACTTTTAATTGTATATATTTGAAGAGTTATACTATTATTAGTTGTTTATTGACTTATAAAGAAGATATTTAATATTTTAAATTATTTTTTATTATGTTTATTATATATATTACCATTTATTTAATACTTTCTCCAAAGAAAAATATAAACAAGACTAAAACCGAAAATCGATCCAATCCAAACCGTTTTAAATTGGATCGGATGGGATTTAAATTGTTTATCAAACCGATTGGATGATTAATTAAGAAAACCGAAGTGATTGGATCAGATGATTTTTCTCTTCAAAACCGATCCAATCCAATCCAATCTGTGAACACCCCTAGTGATGATAATCAATAAAGCACAAAGGACTAACTGTAGTCCAGTATAAATTACTCATACTGGAAGCCAATAACCATAGTCACTCAGTAAAGAATACTAACATAGCTTAGGCTCAATCAGAAAGTTGAAAACTGAATTTGCTTCACACTCCCAAATCAGATTTGGATATGCCATTTTTGTTTCTCGACCCATCCGCTAAACCAAGAAGATTATTCACAAATGGGTTTTTTTTTTGCTTCCCCTAATCACCCAAAAGGAGAAAATTGTGCGAGAGGGAGAGGGAAGAGACATTGTGCGCTGACCCTTATGGCAACAGTGGCGGCAAAGAAAGGCGTCTTTGACTCTCGAACGATGCATGTAGTGATGGCAGTGTAGGGCGGTTCAGTGATTTTGGTAGCGCCAGCAACGCGTGCAAGAGAGAGGGGTTCGAGTCTACTTGCCACGAGGCACCCCTTCGTTGTCGTCGTTCGCACCTTGAACTCCACCCTTTCTAGTAACAACAACCCCGCGTCGCCGGGCTTTGCAATTTGGCCTAAGGATGATGATGTTGAAAGAGCTAAGCACGTGAGGAAACCTAAAGTAAGGGTAATTTTGGGTTCTCACAAAATTTGAAGGATAATTTTGTCAATTAATATTTAAATGTTACAGTTAACTAACTACATCTACATAGGGGCTAAAAGTAATGGTAAAAAATGGAAGGGTGTCAAGTGTAATAAGCGAAAACCTAAGGGGAGGTATATGTAATTTACTTTATTTTTAATTGTCGATTGATGATACTAAAGATAATATAAAAATTGTTGATTGATATTAATCCACAACACATATTTTAACATATTCTCCCACTTGGATAGTATTAACCAATAATTAAAATAGGAATATCAAGACTAAAACGACAATTTCAATCATATATCAACAACAATGTAAGAAATCTAAATCTCTAACACTACAAAATATATATACATATATTAGAAGGGAAGGTAGTTCTCGTGTTAGTTGACTGCATAACAGTTACATGTTCCTATGTATATGGGTTAGGTATCCCTTGTACCAATTATAATAAAATTTCTCTTTGCTGATCAAAAAAATAAAAATAATGTAAGAAATCTAAATCTCTAACACTACAAAATAGTATCCGATAGGGATATATATTTTGTGCATCAAATAGTCATATTTCTCACAAAAGAGTATATATGGAATAGCATAGCTTAATAATCAAAATATGTTACATAACAATGGTCCAAGCATCTAAAAATGCTATAAGAGATATGTTACCAAGATAATATTATTGTATACATATCTCATGACAGAGTGTTTTCAGACTCCCACTAACCCAAAACATCAAAAAAGACTTAACCAAACACATGTGAGCTGCAAAATTCTCAAAAGTTCCAATAGCTAGGTCTTTGGTTAGTGAATTTACAAATGTTTTCTTTCAATAACATAATCAATTTAAGTATGAAAAGCTGCAAAGGCTAGAACACAATCCACATGCATCTAAGTGCTCACGATAGCCTAATAACAAGAGTGATCACGAATGGGCTAAATCAACAAATGTTCTTAGAATATTTGACATTCAATTAATCTGAGTTTCACAAAATAAGTGACTATGCAAACCTGAAGACAATTAGGAAATTCATTAATTTCCTACTTGGATGACATAGACACCTAGCTTCAATAAAACAATACTCTAGATTAATGTGGCCACAAAATGTCAATAATGAGCAAACACTCTAGGTTATATGCTCCAACTAATCCTTTATATACCAAAATAAGATTAGGATTCTCATTAGAGCCCACTAGTATTGAAATACTCTAATGATAGTGGGATCATAACTCTGTAAGACAAAACTCAATGTGAATCAAAACTCATTATTTTCTCTCTCAAAGAATTAAGTATTAAAGAGAAGTAGAGTAGTGTAGGATTATTGAGAGAAGTGGTTAAAAAATGAGAATATGAAACCCAACATACAATCCATCTATCAATTACATAGTTTTACAAAAGGGTTTCATAGTGAACCACATACCAATCCTCAAAGAACAATGTAACCATTTCTTTATAAACATGAGTGAGAAAAAAATCCCTAATATTTTGAAGTAGAATATGGGATCATTTGCAAGTTTTCAATTACTCACTCAAAACATAAACTCAAGTGCTACAATTATAAACAATATCTACACACACTTGAGTGTAATATTTGGTTACACATGTAACAACCCAAGTTACTATTATAATTATTCATAATTATAATTATTCTTCTTTTATTTTCTAAATTATGAAATTAATTAAAATTATTTTCTAACATCCTGTCCAAATCATGAATAACTTTTTCACTTTACTTTAAAACGTCATTACTTGAAATTCAAAACGAAACTTGTTTTTAATGCATTCATCATAAAAACACCCGTTAACGAAATACCATTCTTAATGAAATAACTTAATTTATAAAATACTTGATTTCCAATAAACAAAAAAAATGCAATAAAATTTTATTTGAACATTCTCAATAATTCCATAATTAAGCAATTATACTTTACAAATATAAGTAAATGTTCACATCCTTGAAATTGAGTACATAACATATCCAAGTCACATACAAGAGAATGATACATCATAAAATAAAAACCTAGTCTACCCTCTTTATACAAGTAAAGGACTGAGACTCAAAGCAGTGACTCAATAAAATTCAACCCTTATCTATCCACTTAACCCATGAGACATCATCAGGGAATCTTCAGTTTCCTTGACCAGATCCATCCGCATCCTTAGCGCTTGTCGTAGTCATTTTGTTCCGTCTCCGACGATTACATAGAAATCATTCATCTCCATCTGAAAAATAAGGTGTATGGAGTGAGTCCCTCGTTTCCTCTAAAGCCACAAACAAACGACCTTACGGTCACACACCAAACATTGACCACATCTGTGTGGTTCTCTCACGGATCTCACTCGTAACCCTATACGTCTCTTCAACTAATTTCTTAACTCATCACATTTCAAGTCCGCTACCACTGGAACTTCCAGAACTCAGTGGACTTACACATTTTAAGCTAGATGACTATTGGGAGTACACCTATCGTCACGGTACAATGACGGGGCTCTCACCAACAAGAAAATGTCTCGTGCTTAGTCGAGGTTGTTGGGGTTTCATGATCTATAATTTAAAATTTTTTTCTAACAAGACCATGAGCAGAAAGAACCACATCCCATGGACCACACATTACATATGAACCACTAAGGGTTTAGATGTTACCTTTGTAGCGCACTTTCAAACCATGGGTTGCTTTTTGATCACCAAGCGTCGAAGTTACGACGCCTAGACTCAGTCCACGCGAGCAACAATTGGAGCGGGGTCTCGGTGCTAGCCGATGATAGACGTAAAGGGATTTAGAGATAGCTCACAAAAATGTGTTGTGATCATGCGTCATGTTTTGAGGTATGCACCTCCTTATATAGAAAACATGAGCTCTACCTTAATCCCCATAAAATATTTTATCTTATCAAATCTTATTTGATTAGATATATAGATAATTGTCGTATCAAATCTTATTTGATTAGATTATTATCTTATCAAATCTTATTGATTAAATAATCAAATCTTATTTGATTTAGATAATTAATTAAATCATATCAAAATTAATTATCTTATCATTTTGTGTCTCATTTAATTAAATATGTTGATTAATTAATTAAATCACATTTTATTAATTAATCATGAACCAAATTAAATCACATTTAATTTATTCATCTGCTCCAATAATTACTCTATGCATGTGACCCTATAGGCTCCCACTAGACTGACAATAACATTATCTCTATGATATAATAAATGGTGATTGGCATCTAGCAATGCATTTCTACCACCTAGCCTATGAGATAATCGGTGATCCAATTTCAACCTTTATGACAATCATTAATTTCCACTGTGCGGCCTTTGTCCCTTCGTCCAAATGTCTCAATTGAACACGAGGCATAAGAGTGTCATCCTCGTTAAGTCCAATCATTTGTTTCTCGATATCCAAGTAGACATTTAAATACAAACAGACCCAATATCTCATATAAGTCCATTTGCACGTGGCCACGCATATCGCACGTCTCACTCTATCGAGAGGCCTATAGACATAACTCTTGTTATGTAGGAGGGATGAATCCTATCTACATCACTTACATTCCTCAACATGATTCATTGCAGGCACAAGTAATACCTTTATAATCATCCTGTTACAGATGACGTTTGATAGCATTAAAGCATACAACTCCTACATGTAGGAATTATAATGACTTCAAGTCGAAGGACTACTATCACCTTATGGTTGCCATGAGAAGCACTTATGACACTTACATAACTATTATGAAGCCTTCTCATAGTGGATCTATCTAGTATAAATATTACTCCTAATATTTATACATGTGTACCAGCCTGATATCCCATATCCATGACATGTGAGATGCGGTCATCATGCTACTCACACAATAGTCTTGATGAATAATTGTTGTCCAGGTTAACAATGATACTTCGACTACAAACACTTTAAAAATTGAGTTCTGTTATTCAATGAATCTCACATCATCGAATAGCTTGTCTATTCTAAGGATGTTACCATATTATACTACAAATAATATAGTAACTGAAATACCTCATATATAAAATATATAAATCAAAGTTGTAATACAAATATAGTCTAAAAATGGATTGGCCACTAGGGTTAACTCCAACAGAGGTTACCAAGTCGGCTATGTGACCCATGGTCACAACTCGGCGCCTTACCCCTAAGGTTGATCACGCTTGCAATCATTTCCCAGGTACCACTCTATGGTCATCCAATCTCTGAGGACTGACTCCTCAACGACTCTCCCCACCGGGATCGTCCTTTACAGGTCTGTGTGGGATTCCTCTACCAATGGTACTTTATGGCGGTTAGTCAACAATATGAGCTCGAGGCCACGCCTTCGACTCCACGACATGTCATTCGAAGATCAACATCTTCACCACCCCGTGTGGTCATTCCATACTAACCCCATCTACGAGACACATCATCTCCCTCGAGACACAACATCCCCTTACAATTGGAAATCCCCACATGACTCACTTTACAGGTCGCTTTCACAACTAGCTTTCACAGTTCACTTGTATTTCCTCGAAATATGTGTCATCTCTACGTGCGACACCACGAACATAACGCGTTCACCACGATCCTCATGCATCAAGAGAAAGGAATATAATGTTATTACAGGAGGCAGAAAAGAATCATCATGTTTCTTATAATGAAGTGTATAGCAAACTACACAAAAGGAAAGATGGTGAATTTGTCTCTCATAGGGCAAAGAACTTCATTGATGTAGGAATCATATAAAGCCTCATTGACACAGAAATATGGAGAAGACACATCATCTCATCTTGTGATTGACTTTGAACTTTGGTTAAAAGCTGCAGGTGAAAAAAAGAAGAAAAAAATCCATGGCCTGGGTCATAGCTTGGATCTTGGCTCTACTAGTAGCTCTACACATGCTTCTTCTTCAAAGACTATACCTCCCTCCACAACTCCACCTATGACAGAAGAATGAGTCACTGTAGTTATACATAATGCGTTGACCTCTTTCTTGCAAACTTTGCCAGGGGTTCTGAGTCAAATACTTCAGGGTATCCAACCATCAACAACACCAACCAACCAACCTACGGAGGATCAAGGTCGCGATGATGATTTTACTAGTTTAGGTTGATTACATATTAGTTGCCTTTTCTTTTTGCAAGACATTGATCAATTTGGTTATGTAAGACATTATTGAATATTTTGGTTTTATGAGACAATTAGGTTTTATAAGACATTAAGTAGTTTGTTTTTGTAAGACATGTTGTCACTTGCAAGTTTTATTTTAAATCAAGTTTTAGTATGTTCAACATTTTTATTTAATTTAGATGATGAATTTCTTTGAATACACAGCAAATAATTGAATTCAAATTGCCAGTAAAATTTGACATATAGGATCCTACGAATAACATTTTATTGAAATTGCCCAGTTGTATCCAACAAGAGATTGGTGAGGAATTAGCTACGGACAACAATAGATATATTGCGAGGGATTGGCAAGAGATTAGTGAGGTATTGCAATATAGATATTGCGAGGGATTAGCGAGGGACTGCATTGGACATATTGGCGAGGGATTAGCGGGGGATTACACTAAACATATTGCGAGGGATTCACGAGAGATTAGCATGGGGCTGCAACATATATATTGCGAGGGATTAGTGAAGGCATGTAAGGGGCATACTGCGGCGAATTCACGAGCGGCATTTGCAAGGAATTAGCAACGACATGGCGAGGGATTATTGCGAGGGAGTGGCGAGAGATTAGCGTGGCCATTCTGCGAGCAAGGAGCGAGGAAACATCGAGGAATTAACGAAACTAGATTTTGCGACTAAATAATGACAAAATAGCGAGGGATATCTTGCGAGGTTTTTGTGAGGCATTGGCGAGGGAATAACGATGAGATTTAGCGACGGACAAAGGGCACTACCTCTGCAAGGAAATAGCGATGAATTAGCGGTGGATGTTTGTGGCTGATTAGCGACTTCTTTTGCGAGGGAAGATCAAGGGAATTGGCGAGAGATTAGCAACAGATTGACATTCGTCGCCAATTAACAACTTGGATTTAGTAAGGGATTGTTCTGTTGAAAATCCCTCACTGAATAGCAAAAACAAGGGATTAGCGAGGGATTTGTGACGAAACAGTCCTTCGCTAATCCGCGATTTTCTTGTAGTGTGTATATGTGAGTGAGAGAGAGAGACAAGATCAACTGCTATTAGATATTAAATTTTTGTAATTGCATCACTTAATAACTATTTATAGAATATGAAATTAATTATCCAATAATTGAATTAAAAGTTCTTATCAAATAGATTAAGTTTATAAAATTTTATGCAAATAAAACCAATTGATACTTTATTGCACTACTTTAATTTGACGGATAATATGCAACTTAAAATATAAGTAAATCACATGCACACACGCGTGCATGCGAATACACACACACACAAACTTGTTGTCACTGTAGCCAACCCGTTGCCCGTTGTCACTATAGCCTACATGACACTAAGCATCATAAAATTAATTAAATTTTAAGAAAATTCTTATGTTAATTTATTATGAAAATGTGTTTAATTTTTTCTTGTTAAAAAATAGAACATTATGCATCAAATAAAATTCATAAAGTAAAACATCACATATAATATAATATTGATATCCATTCATAGTGATATAGAAATAATATCATAGGCCAAAAGGCCTCCAACCCATAAAGATGAGTATCTCAAAATAAAATATATGTGCTCAATTAAATACATATTAAAAGAAGTGCAACAAAAGGGAGAGTGGGGGAATTTAATACAAAATATACTCCTTAGCTGGCCATATGTACACACTATACTCCTAAGATTGACAGTGAGGATATGTAGATGTGGCATCTTGATCTTGCTCTCTGGCCCTATCTGTAGCACTTTGTGGACATCATCCTTTATGAAACATATGTCGGTAGGTAAACACATGACAACAACTCTTAGATGGAACATGCCATGCCTTATTCATCAGCTCACTAAAGTCTATAGAAATAGAAACTAGAGAAACAATAACACTGACAAGAACATATGCAATGATCAAGACCTTGTTGAAATGTGCTTCTTGGGAGTCCCAAACTCCTAGTCAATATGCCATCCACCACCACGTTCCATAGAAGCATGTGCCATGTAGTAACTCTATTGAATGGACCTGCTCGCTGACGATTGGCCATCTACTCCCTTAACCCGATCATAGTAGTCAAACACAAATAGCAAGCAAGCAAGGATAAATTTACAAAAATAAATAATAAATACATTCAAGTAGTTACATCAACAACATATAACATAGTTTTCTTCAAGGAACAATTTAAATCTTAATTCATACACTCAATCCAATGCAAATGATGATTGCCATGAAACATGGGACATACTTGACTCCATAGATATTCCTAATATTTGAGCGACCAGTTTAGACATGTCCCTTAACATGGTATAAACAACAATAATAGACCTCATGGATCCAAAGGGCGACACGTGCCATAAACTAGTGGGGTGAGATTAATCACTTATCAACGAAGCAAACTAATGGTGTGTTAGGATAGATATACATGAGTACGAGTAGTGACTACCTATAAAATTGTCTGTCTACCTATCCTCAAGTTCCCCAAGAACCTCCCACTAACCCTCTATATTGGTCGGGGGTAGTTTCAAGTAATTCTAACTTATGTTCATTCTTGTTCACAACAACAAAATTGTATACTTATGCTTAAATCATGAATGATTCACCAATGATATTCACAATCACATAAGCTTTTTATTCTGAATACTCATATCATTGTCATGGATTTAAACATCAATGACTACACACTTATACCCCAGGCTCTAAGTTAGTTAAATGTCAGTCCAATGTTACCATCACAAGATAACTAATTCCATCAAACTATATACATATTACCACTAGCCATTAGATATTAAGCATTTAAATACCTCATGGATAAGGTAAAAATCTTAAGGAAACTTCCTTAAAATCTTTTGACCAACTTTTCTCTTGTTATTTTTTTATTTCCATTTTTCAATGAATAATGTATGTTATTAAAGTTTTTATAATGGATATTAGTATTCCATGTTAAATCTTAAATATATTTAATTTACATTATTTAAACCATTTATGGTACTTCCAAAAGTATAGTTTGAATGTTTAAATCAAATAAATTAGGGAACTTTTAAAATTACTCTTATTATTACAAACCAAATGAACTTAGTAGAATATGTAACACTGTGATTTTCTTAATTATATGATTAAGTGTTTTTAATCAAAATTACAAGAGGAATTAAATTTATTTTATGTTGTTGAAAAATATAAATTAAGTGAATGATGTTTTATGTTGTTTGTAAGAGATGGGTTAAGTTATGTTGGGTTTTGGTTTAGGCCGTGACTTAGTGAAGAGAGCCCATTCCTTTTTTTCCCTCTTATTTTAAGAGGAACTCTTGTGCCAAGAGCTCATTTTTCTCCCATGAGCCTCAGAACTCTTCTCCTTCTTTCTCTCAAGAGCTCTATCACTCTCTTATTTCTCCTCCACCCACTCTCGTGAATGAAGCTTGATTTCTCTTTCAAGGCAAGTTGCTTCCCTTTCTTCCTTGAGCTTGTAGCCATTATTGAATGATAAGCCCTCTTTTGCTCCTTTTTCCCCTTTCTATGTGTTGACCTATAATGGGTATTTGTACAAACTCTCATTGGTGTTGTTTTGGATGATATTTTGGTGGGTTTGGTGAGGTGGTGTTGCTAAGCCCAAGGTTTCCATTTCTCTCCTCTCCTCAAGAACCTAAGCTTGAAGATCCATAGTTAGGGGAAGCTCCCCCTCTCTTTTTGTTTTATAATGGATTTTGAGTGGTTTGGTTTGAATCTTGAGTTTTTTTATTGGTGTTTAGTGTTTAGAAGCTTAAGGGTTGATTATTTATATGTTTATTATGAGTTTGGATGCTTGGGTAGCCATTAATGGGGTCAAAATCTCAAAATTTTGAAGAAACTTTGTTGCAGAATTTGTAGTTTTAGCTCAAGCTAAAATTTATAGCTCAAGCTAAATTTCGATAGAATTGGGTCTGCGCGAATTTAGTTAAAGCTAAAATTTTTAGCTTAAGCTAAATTTCAACGAAATTGGGACTGCACAAATTTAGCTCAAGCTAAAAATTTTAGCTCAATGTAACTTTTTGACTTAAGCTAAATTTTCTAGCTTAAGCTAAATTAATGCAAAATGTTTTATTTTACCCTGAATACTTTCTTGAGAGAATGTCTTTATTGTTGAGATCATCCTGTTATTGATTGAGATATATATGTTTTGATGAGATGATGATGGTGAATAATAATATTGTATTGTAATTGTCCTTCTATGTTGGAGGGTTAGCTATGTCCTTTAAGAAGGTTTTTATTGGAAAATGGTATACTTAGGAGGGTGAGTTCACGCCAGAACTCCAGCCCACTAAAATGACTCGGGGGTCTCGCCTAGTGGGATATCTTCCCGAGTACCATCCCTATGTTTTGACTCTGAATGTTGTGTCAGAGTGTTGAGAACTACTTCCCAAGAGGTTTAGTGACCCTTTTAGTGTATAGGAGATGAAATGTTGTCGTGGTTGTGGATTGTTAAGATGTATTTGGACCCTTAAGTCGGACAATAGGAGTTAGCAGGTACGGAGGTGCCATATCTAAGACTGTAGGGAATTCCAAAGATGTTATGTTGTTATGGTATATAGCAGGTGCACAATTGATGCACGAGCATATGAGTAGGCACGTAAGTTGAGGGTGCTAGGATGGCGGTGCTAGGTTGGCCCTCAACCTAGTGTTGGGGGTTTTGGTGGTAGATAACAGGAATGGGCCTATAGAATAGATGAGTAGGTGAATCCCTATAGATGTAAGGTTTTGCAAACCTACAGAGGTAAGCCATTATCCACACTTGTCCATTTTCTATAAAACCACACTTCCCCCGTAGGGTCAGCCCAAGAGACTCCCTGAATGGTCAGAGAGTGAGACTATGTTAGGGGATGTGGCTTATGGGGGACCGCTCATATGATGTTGAAACTCCATGGAGTAGAGTCAGTGTTTGATGGTTGAGGTTGTCTAGTAGTTTATGAGGTACATCAGTTATGCTTGTTTTGTGATGAGGATTGTGATAGTAAATGTTCACATGTGATGTATGATGTTGATGGTTCATGGTGAGTAGTGGTGATGGATTTATGATGATAATGTTAGTTGAGGACTTATACTATGATTTTGATGCATATATATCTAGTGAGATGATTGAACTTTAATGTTATGGTCTGATGGTGTCTATTGATGAACAATGTGAGATAACTTTTATATAAGCTGAGTTTTGGATAAATATTACTAGCTATTATGTAATATATTTTTAGAGCATGTAAAGTCTAGTTTTCTTCCTTTTTCCTTATTTGGAATCTATTTATTTGTGTATGTATGGTTTTGTTTTGGTGAGCTTACCCTTGCGTTGTGGCACATGTGGTTGTGACTATGATGATCTCGAACTTCGTGTTTGTGGGAGCAGAGATGGCTAACAGGTGGACTCTTCTTTGAGAAGCATTGGGGATGGACATATGAGGACGTGATTCCACCCTTTCCTTTTATTGTTATGTTGCTTTTGTATAGTGTTGACTAGCTTAGGTGTTTAAGATATTTAACTTTCTAAGAGTTGTATAGATCTATATACATATATGTGCTTTGAGTTGTTCTGATGTTGTACCTTGGGATAGCATGTCGAAGTGTTGTAAGGCACATGGTTTTATTCAATTGTTTATGATATATATATATATATATATATATATATATATATATATATATATATATATATAAAGTATTTGAAGAGTTTAAAATAAATTAAAATGAAGTCCTTCACTTGTTAGTTATCTAGTTATCATGTAGTGACAGCGGGTCGTTACAAAATACAAAATAAGTTCAATTAAAAACATGCAACCAATCAATTGTAGTACAATCACCACTCAATTAATTTATTAAAAACATTTCAAGAGCGACCATTTCTCAACTTAAGTGAAAATAGTAGGACAATTCAATTGTCAAAATAAAATTAGGGATTCCAATAAAAACTAAATTTTAGGGGTTTCTTAAGTACATGCTACACCATAACCCTAGTTAGGAAATTTAGTTATCCATCAGAAGGGGGCAACTAGTAACACGGAGAAATACATGAAAGAGAAAAAAAAAAAAAAGGAAAACTCCTTTACAGGTGAAAGTCCTGCTTTTTCTGATAGAGGACTAGGAAGCTACTAGAAGAGCTTAAAGTGGAGTCAAATCTTAGAATAAGAGTTTATGTAATTTGGGCTTAATTTGGGCCTTCGTTGGACGATGTTTTCAGTGATATTTTAGCTTGTGATTGAGACTTTAGTAATGGATCTAGGTGACCTTTAGGTTCATAGTATAAAATGTCAAATATTAACTTTATAATCAATTTTGACTCTCATTTGAAATGAAGCTTTGAAGCTTTGTGAGAGAAAACTCTCTCTAGATTCTTAGGAACTACTCTTGGTTCTTATCTTTGAATTTCCCAATTCAAAGTGACAAAATTTTCTCAACTTATCAATTCCTAGGGATTGTGGCGTTGTTCTTCCATTTCTAAACCTCAATCCATTTTTCCCTTTTCTTCTACAATTTTTTCCTTGAATTTTCATCCATTTGAGATGCTGAATTTATGATCCATAGGGGGTTTTCATCACTTTCTCTCTTCACACTTTCTCACTCAGAATCTCCTCCAAATGCTCTTAGTATGTTTCTTGAAGTTTTAGAGTGTGTAAAAAAAGATCGGGTATCAAAAGTATCGTCACTCTTCTAGCCCTTTTTCTATTTATAAGTAGACTTGGAAAAGTTGGGATGCAGTAACAAGCACAGTTGTGCTTCAATCAAAACAATAATGCACAATTCTTGTTTAAGCGTGCATGTCTTTTGTCAGGTCGTGCTGGTGAATATGAGACGAAGATCTTACAACCAAGCACAATCATACTTAATTTTACATGATCATGCTCCATTGTGCAGGGGCATGTTTCATCCTTGCAAGGGGCGTGGTCGAATCTAAAGCGAGGTCTTCATTTTGAAGCATGATCGTGTTGGACTTTAGCATGATGTGCTTATCTTTTGGAGCAGAATTGCTTGAACTTGCTTGCATGGTTGTGCTTTGATGAGTGTGGTCGTGCTTTGATGGGCATGGACATGCTTCTAAGTAGAGGCATTAGATTTGGTTTTTCGTTGTGCAAAAGCTCTTGAAATATAACCATTTTCAACAATAGCACTATGTCAAACTTATGAAATTGGGTGAGATCTAAACAGTTATACTATGAATATAAGGCAAATCACTTCGCAAATTCCCTCATTAAACATGCATGATGATGGTTTATCAACATCTTAAAACCAAAATTTAGTGTATATGCCATAAACCATTCAAGAGACACTAGTACTGATCATATGGAGTAGACTAATGGCATCATCAAGAAAGGCATACTTGTGTAGCAAATCACCACAATACAATGTTTGCAATGAATTTTCCCCTCTTTAGAATCTCATGTACCCAAAGGTACCTCTACTATCCATCCCACACTAGTCACACAAATTTACATGCAAGTCACAACACAACAATCACTATAGACTATGTGTGATGTATGATCATTTCACAACAACCAATTTAATCATACCATTTAAATACTTGAATTATTCTCATGGATAAAAAACAATCGTTGTCCACTTAGGCTCTAGATCCTAAGTATCAGTCAACGTTGCTCGTAAAAGGCCAACAAAACTACCATACTACTTATGGCCCACTACTAAGTTCCAAGTATTTAAATCACCTTCTATAATAAGGTAAGGCCATGGAAAAATTCTTTAGAATTTTTTGACAATATTTTCTCTTATCACTCTACGTTTTTTTTTTTTTAATTTTTGGCGCATAACATACATTATTAGAATTTTATGAAGGGTATTCAGTATTCCACTTTCAATTGTGGATGTCTTAAATTATGTAATTAAATTAATTACAACATTTCTAAATAATATTACTTTAAATAATTAAACATTTAAAGTATGAAATTTTCAAATATCTTTAATTTCACAAAATCTATTAAACTTAGAAAAATACAAATAGATTCAAATGAGTTTATTGAAACATATAAATTTTACACTAAAGTACTGAAATCATTTTATATTTATAGGATTTTTCTATAATTTAATAAATTTATTTTAAGGAAGAATTATATTTTTACCCCTACAAACAATTTATTGACTACAATAAGTATAAATAATTTCGTAAACTTTAAATATGGAATTTCATAATAAATATCATTAAAATATATTATTTCAGCTAAGAAAATAATTCCTAAGTGTAAAAATATTATTTTATCCTTTTTTATAAACTCTAATAAAAATAATATTAGTTGACTAGTGTTTTTTTTTTCAATTGATTAAAAATATCAAATAGGGTCTAAAAATTCATTTTCCACAGTTTTAGTTCAGAGTCAATACATTATTCATTTCTAAAATTGAAAATTTCAAAAATAAAAAAAATATTAAAGATTTTTAGGCCAAAACTATGTTATATTAAGCTATTTTCTAAACAATTGTCTTCCTGAATTTATAAATCCTTAATTAAATTCTTTTAGGACTTAAAGCTAAGTTTAAATTGCCGTATTAAGGCATGTAAATAAGTTCCAATCTCTTTTTAAAACCAGAGTTGCAAACTTTATTAAAAATTAGAGCTTAAAACACCATGTAATCATATGAATCTTTAATTTATGTTTTGGGCTTTATAAGTTTTATTGAACCTACTATTTTCCAGCAGGTGTATAGCATGTTTCCAAGCCCCAAATACAAAAGGTTCAAGCTTTAAAAATAGTTTTAAAGATTTTAGCCATTTGGTGCTCAAATCAAGCCAAAACAACTCTAAACCAAGCTTCATTCCAAACAAATCATCAAAGCAACTTTTAAAACATATTTCAACATATAATTTTAGCAACAAATCTCACAGAAACAACCATAAGATTTCGTGCACAAGGAATCACAACAAGGCAAAGTGAAAGTTTCATACTAGTTTGAACAAATATGCACTTTAAGAACATTTCAATCATCAAATTCATATAACAACATTTTTAAACTATACAAGACAGCCATAAAATGTGTAAAACAATAACACATACTTAAAAAATAAAGAGATAAGACTAACTTCCCTTACCTCTTGATGATTCACAAGTTAGGAAGCTAAAAAGAACTTAGAATGCTAAGGAAATGAACTCTTGATGTCTCCTTTTTTGACAAAAATAATGAGCATTTGAGTAGGATTTTCATGAGATAAAATGGTGAGTTCAAGTAGAAGATATGCTTAGATTCAAGTGGAAAAATAGTAGGAATCATGAAGAGAAAATAATGAGAAATCTTACTACCACACTAAACCTTAAAGATGAAGAATGAATGCACTAACCCAAACTACAAGGTCTCGAACTTGTTATGTAAACTCTAATCAAATGAAAGGAAGAAAAATGGAGGGGGAAGAACTTCTTGAAGCTCCTGCCTACCCCTAACAAAATGGCCAAGGATTGCTAGCATTAGGTTTTTAAATTCAAGACAAGAGAAATGTTAGAAACACACTCTTTAGCACACTCTTTTGAACACTATCTTTTATTGGTTGCAATTTATTAGAAATAATAAGATTTTATGGGTCCCACACTATATTTAATTATTCTTTCTCCTGATTTTGTAATTTACAATAAATCTTAACTAATTAGAGAGACTATGTTTGAATTAGTGTGTTCCTAATACTTCGACAAGATAATGACTACTTAGAACCATGAATAATTAGGGATTTTGATAGGAGGCACCATTTTGGACATCCAAGGCATGCCCAACATGTTTTTGAATTTTTTAGCCAAAAATGATTTAAATGGAATTAATTAAATTAATGGTAACGTTTATCACTTTTGGTTAATTGCACTTTAATTAAACTTGATGTTTTTGGTTTAATGACATTGGAAGATGTGTTAATGACACATTCAAATTAATCACATGGGTTTAGATAAATTTTCCTATTCATAAATAGCTTCCTTAGACTCGGTATCAAAAACTGAATTAAAATAAAATTATTTTAATTAATAGTGTTAGAATTAATTAAAATTCTGATAAAGCCATAATTATTGTTGCTACAAACACCGAACACGATTAGAAAAAATAACAAAGGCTGAGTCGCGGACTAGGTCACTCTCTTTAAGACGTTTCGTGGCTCTGCCTGAATTGTGCAACAGTCTACAGCCTCGTCATCCCCAAGATAAAACATCCCTCCAAAATGAGTCAGAACCCTCTCTGCACAGAAAAGAGTCCCACTAACTAACACCCACACAAATCTCTTAATTGCTCGGGAACTCACTAAAACTAAAAACACTTGTTTTTTTCTTTCAACTTATTTTTCATGTTCTATACCATCTATTCTGTTGTTCCTCTTTTTCTTTATATAAGGTCTTATAGCTTTAAAAAGTTATTAAAACCATTAAAGCCAATTGAAGACTCAACATTCAAAATATTGAAGTGTATCTTTAAAACTTTATATTCAAATCACATAATTAAAATAATTGATTGAAATGCTATGAAATCAATTCAAAAACTTCTGTTTAAACAAAAAAAGGTTCCAACGTTTAAAATAAAATAAAATATATGATTCAATTAAAAGATTTTAACAAATCATCTCACAATCCCCCACTTGATTTTTTAAAATATATCATCGAGCAATAAGTCATTCTAAAGTAAGATTGAGCATAAATAACGGTGTGCGTAGACTTGAACCATTAAATAGTAATCATGCTTTAGATTTTACTAGAGTGACTCATAGTCTTGAACTCTACCTCTAACAACATCATACACACAATCTTTCGGGTGTAGTCTAAAAGCCCGTGCATTACGGCCATACACGTATATCCTGTAACACCCTAATTTCTATTATGGAAATATGCGAGGTTTAATTCAATTAATTATTTCATAAAGCACTTTTATTAATTTACTTACGAAAATCTAGTGAAATTAAGAAAACTTGATTGGGATTTTATGGATTTTTTTTTTCAAATAAAATAAAACTTTTTCCTCAATTTTAATTTCGAAAGTTGCGCTTCGTTTTAATACTTATAACGTGTTAATGTAATTTTGTAGAAAAGGTCATGGCATTATTTTGATTGTAAAGGAACGGTTTTAAGTTTTCGAAGGAGTAGAAATATGTAAATACAAATGATAATTATGACTGAAATATAACATATGCATATCTGAAAGTGTTTAAAATAATGTACCCCGGAGCATAACAGTAAACACGTGGAAAGACAAAGTACGGAAAAACTAAAACATAGTCATATGGCATGATGACTGACATATACATATAACAAAAGAAATCTGAGTGCCTAGGTCTACCCCAACGAGATACATGACAAAGAAAAGAAAGTCCTAGAACTCAGAGTAGTCATCTTCTAACTCCCACTTTGTGCAAAGATCCTAAGCCCCAAGGGTCATACGTGAGCGTTCGTGCGAATCGGATGTAGCCCAAGATGTGATCTACGCCCACAACTGCTACCTATCTCCTGAATATGTTCTCAATCCTCCAATGGAGGGTTGATTCCTCCACTGCCATCTGCCCCTAAAAGAAAATAAACAGAATGGTGAACTCTCTGCTTCATCAAGCAGCACACAAACAACGACTTTACAAGTCACAAACAAAATCCTGTCCACCATCGCCATGTGGTTTTCTAACGTTCACACTCGTAATCCTAATTGTTTCCTTTCACTAATTCTGTAAATCCTTTCTTACTAGCCAGCTGCCACTGGAACTCCCAGAACTCAGTGGTCTTACACAATTGAGTTGGATGACTGTTGGGAGTACACCTCTTACCATGGTACTATGGTGGGCTCTCACCAACCAATGATGTCTCGTATTTTTGTCAGGGTGGCCGAGTCAGCTATGTGATCTATCGTCACAACTCAGTGCCTTACCCTCCAAGGTCAATTTGCCTTACGATCATCTCCCAGGTACCAACTGTGATCATCCAATACTCGGAGGACTGACTCCTCCTCAACTCTCCTCACAAGGATTATTCTTTCTCGTCACAATGGGGTTCCGTTGCACATGGTACTGGACGGTCGAATAGACGCCAAGCTTGAGACCCTGTCTCTGCTCAAAATCATATGTATGAGGACATTTGCCTCCGTCACCATTCTATGAGTGACCGTCACATTACGTCGTGACACATCTTTCGAACTCCGCCCCCTCTCTTTGTTATTCTCATAGCTGGAACACTCCACGTGACTCTCTTTTCATCTTGCAGTTCCCACGAATCGCCGCACACACGCAGTTCCATTGCACGAATATCAGAAATCAACATGTTTCACAACACGTAACAAAATCTTGTTAAGTTTTATTTGTGCCTCACCCTCTCATCAATTTCTATAATTTTTGATAATTAATAACTTACCGTTGATTCCTCCACGCAAAGGTCCTAAATTCTTTCTATGTCCAATGCATAAAATAAAGAGTTCGTTAATTGATTCCTATTTAATAAAATAAAATAAATCTTTTAGCCTAATTAATTGTGCTCACTGTTCAAGTTTCATTTATCTTTGAATAGCAATCCTTCTATTGGTACTAGAAATCAATTCTAGTTACTACAAGTACTCGCATCGAGTCTTGTAAACACATCATACAGACAAACAATTTCACCGCAAGATTCAAACTACAGTCAACAGACCGTATCACCAAACAAAGAAATTCACACATTCAAATGTTAAATGCTCAAGGTTTTCCTCCCTGAGACTTGAATGAATCAATCAAAATAATGGTTATATTATATCTATTATCTCACAGAATCAAAATATTAGTTAAAGGTAAAATGACAAAAGTACACGTATTAATAATCACATTTGACTATTGAGTCAAATTTTCATTGGCAGTACTGAATGTGAGCTCTCATTGAAATAAGCAAATGACCTCGGAATTTAAATATTTTTGTATCAAATCGAAGATCTTGAAATCTAGTTTATAGAAAGGTGTCTCACTTATAAAATCAACATCTAGAAAATTTTATAAAAATTTTCTAAGTCAGCAACTCTAGATTTTTAGTGCCCACTGAACATAGCTCAAAGAAATGTAAATTTCTCCCACTTCCCAAAACTAAATTAACTGAAACTTTTTACAGTTTAAATATAACCCCTTGATCTTTCTAAAAAGGTATTTCTTGATTCCAAATTCATTTTCTATTGTTCCCAGTAAAAATATTACTAACAGCTTACAATTTTGACATCAAAACAGGGTTCTAAACCATTGTTCTGTTTCTTTTTGAAAATTTAATTTAGAAATTATGTTTGGTAATTTTTGTATTATACATGGTTAAAAATATTATTGTGTATAGTGTTTAAATGTTTAATTACATTTCAATAACAATAAGTACATAGGGAGAATGTTAACAAAAACCGAGCCCTGTTCCAGTGAAACCCCAAAACAGGACAGTCCAATGTCGAGCCAAGGATGAACCCTAAGATGAAATTATTTTTCAAAAGTGTAAACACAAAAGTTGTTTCATTTTATATCTATTTTCATTCAATACAAATTTTATGAAAAACCAACGGTTAGATCTTTTAAAAATGGAAAAACAGTGAGGGTTGCTCCATGCTAAACGAAAGAACAGCCACTGCCAACGAGTTTTGAGTTAAAAATTTTCAAAGAAAACTTGATCAAAACTATTTTTGAGAAAAGGTACATGATTTCATTTGTTTCCAGAGCCATTTCCAGTTCAATTACAAAGATAAAATGACCTTATTCCTTACATGCAAAGGCTCACAATCACAGCCATAGAAAATTCAACAACATTCATCCAATTTCAATCTCAACAAAACATTCAAACATATATCAATTTCCAGCAATGGGGCATGCATGTATACTTATGGTTAAAGCCCCCAACCCTTAACCATAATCTCAACAAAGAATTTAAAATCAAGATTCCACAAGAGAGTTCCCCTTACCAAGTTCCAAAAGCAATCAAGCAAGGAGAAGAGATGAAGAGGAAGAGAAAACTTGAATGTGAGGATGAAGAGGTTGTGTCTTGGTGCACATGCAAGCTTCAAAGCTTCACAACCATGGCTTCCTTTGCCTTCCTTAGCTCTCGGTCCAGAAGAGAAGGAGAGAGATGAGAGAATTTGATATTTTAGTGTTGAAGATGTTTTGAAGAAAAAAATGAAAAGCTTTGGATGGTTTTTGCTTGGTTTTGGCCGTGGGGTTCCTTGGTTGATTAAGTGTTCATAGTGGTTGCTAGGTGTTGATATCATTTCATGCATGTAGTTCTAGGTGTCAGTTAGGCTGATTAGGTGTTAATTTTGTGTTAATTGCATGCATGCATGCATTGTAGATTAGGTGTCATGAAATTAAGATTAGGGAATTTGGTTACCCAGTTTAATTTACACAGTGTAATTTTATACTATGTAATCATAAAGAGGTGTGTTTTAAAATTTTAAAACTTACTTTCAAACATCTAATTAATTTTATAAAACTTTTAGTAGTAAAAGCTTTTCTAATAGCTCAATTAAAATTTTCTTTGTAAAGAAATTATTTACAGATAAACTTTATAAGAGTTAACTTGGTGTGCAAGTTACTAGAATTTAATATAATTAAAATACTTAAAACCAATTTGCAACCAATAAATTAATTAGTACATAGCAATAGATATTATAAATATTTTACTACTAGTAATTAATATCAGCTCAATTAATTACTAGTAGGCATAGCAGATAAGCATACACACACAATATACGTACTTGATCATTAAGTACATATTACACTGCACAAATAAATAAACAACATGGACAATTCAATCACACAGAATTCTATAGCAACTTACAAACAAAAACACAGGAAAGTAACTACAAAGAATTAATTGTAGAAAATTAATTCCAGAGAGTTATTTACAGATAAATATATAAATATATACATATTATAAATATATATACGTATATACATATACTTATATAACTGGGTTGAAATTTTTAGGGTGTTACATATCCCAGTAAAGTGAATGCTCTAGAGAATTTTGCCAAAAATTCCATAGAAGTGACCTCACTTCCACATTCACATAGGTGAGTCTATCAAGAGTGCTTCTGTAGCTAGGTACTCTACTCCATATAGAGTATAGAACTCATTAAGGAATTAATTCAACCTTTCAACACTACAGAATACCATGCTCTAAATATATGAATGAGACTTAGAAGAATTATAATAGCATGATTCTCACATCTCTTTATAAGTTGTTATTACCCTTTGAACCTATTTCTTGAGATATCCAGTCCATAGGTTGGGTTACCATTATAAGAGACAATTTAATCTATGGGCATTAGTCTCATTCCTTTTTGAGGTTTTAAAACCTTCTCTCTTGCTAATCCTTTTGTCAAAGCATCGACCAAAAATTTTCTTCAGACCTCGCATGATCCATTCCTATAGCCGTGGTACTATAACAACGAATCTATATGTCTGGAATCTTTGTTCTCGACAAAGCCTCTTGAATGGAGGAAGAATCCTCCTCAACTTATACGCATAAATAATAGGACCAAAATCCTTCGCTACATAAGCTCTTTTACTTCTTCTAGGTTAATCAAAAAACAAAAACTCACATTTATAATAAGAGCCTAATAAGAAAAAGAGCCCCCATTGTTTTCTCAATTTAAAAGGGAAATAGATAAATAAACATACATACACATATATTTAAAAGTACTAATATGTAACCCCCTGTACTTCACGTAATTAACTTCACAGTTAATATATATAACGAAACGCACATAACTTCGAAGCTTTACATGTATATAACATGCATGGCAAAGTTCTTTGGCCAAAAAACAAGATAAACCACCGTTCCAAATTTTTTTTTTAAAGCTTTACATGTATATAACAGGGAAGACATTAGCCAAACTATTTCCAATTCAGCATATATCAATATTTTACACAAATAGTAACTAAAATATAGTCACGAAATTCACGAACTGTCCAAGAATAAAAATGCTGCAGTATTTAGTATTTTACATAAACAAACAATTTCAGTCATATAGAAATATACTCATAATAGATTAATGATAAACATAAGAAGTACTCAACATATAAGGAATTAAACATTAAGAAGATAGCCTGAAACTAAATTCTTTCTCATCTCTGGAGTATGCATAACATTTTTAAGAACCACAGTCTTTCCAGAGGTAAACTTCAATTCCACATCTCCTGTCCTAGCAACAACCGTGGTGTGGGAAACTCCCAACAACACTTCCTGATTCTCAGCAACAAAATAATTCTTAAATAGAGATCTATCATAGCAAACATTGTAACACCCCGTTACATTGTGACATAAATCACACTAATATTTTTATTTATTTTAGTTATTATAAAATGAGGGTAAATTTTTCGCGTTTAAATAAAACATTCATAAAGCATATTTAGCATACAGAAAATATTTTATAAAGAACCATGATCTTCTTTTAAATAAACATCAGTTCACATCACAAAATAAATATAGAGAAATTATACTAGCTAATCCCAACCCATACATCAAAAAATCCTAGTCAGAGCAGTACACAATTTCTACCCAAAAATAGGAATGAATAAAACTAGCCTTTAAGTCCCGTATCTTCTCGTCAGTCTCCGCAATTCTCGAAATAACCGTGTCCACAGAAGAGCTCGATCATTGGGCATGACCGTCATCTTCACGTATCCAATCAACAAGTACATACACAACAAGAAAGAGAAAGGAGTGAGACTTGATTCTAATATATATATATATATATATATATATTACTAACGGTATAACTACCGTTTAGATAATAGTGAGGGAACCTAGTATTCATCTAGTCATAACGTCACAACTCCTAACAACTCAAACCTCTAGACACAGTATGGATCCATACTCCTCGATTGGAAGTGATTGGGAGTACATACGCCTCAACCCATGGCAAAACGTTCATCTGCCACAGATGAACTCAAATTATCTCAATTTAGGACATCCACAGTCCTACATAACTCAGGACATCCACAGTCCTATATAACTTAGGCGTACTCTCGCACCAATCAATGGAATGCTAAGCAGTCGTTGGGGTTGCCAAGCTTGGTCAGATGAAGTCCCCGACACAGGGTGCTCTCCTGGCCTTTAGTTACTTCATCACTCGACACCGTACCCCTTAGACTTCCGTCAGTGAGTCCCTGCCTTTCATTCCTCAGCTTGCCAGGCTGTGTCTTCCACAATAGGCAACATGCCACTGCATGTTCCTCTTTTGACAGTACTCATACTAGAGTACTCACAAGTCACTTTACTTATCATCAATTGGCATGACATTTCTGTCCCTCAGATAGATAAACAATATAACTGCTATACATCACCATTCACTATATCACGTCTAACATCATTGGTCTCATTCACTGAGCACCAGTACAGGGTAACAACACTTCTGTCTTATAGACAGGTAGAGCACATTGCCAGAATACAATAATGATATCATGTCAACACATCAAATTCATCATATCATGCATCGCACCACATCAAGGCATCTTATCACATATTAAGTATCTAATATAAATATTTATATAATATCACAAGGTATTTATGCAAGACATTATATACTTAATTTTTTTAATGTCGTTGATTATTAATTTAACAATTAGCTAATATTTAACTAATTCTCTTCTTCTATTAATTTTTTATTAAAAACATCTAAAGTTAAATTTATTCGTTTTATCTTTTCCTTTGCCTCATTTCTTACTTAAATAATTAAAAAGAAATAATTTTCTAACTTGTTATATATAAAATATTTCTTTACAAACATAAATAAATTCTAATGTTGAAAAATTCCTTTATAATATGGAAGATCAAATTATACTGTAACCATAGAGCATACTTAGAATTTTCTACAGATTAAGTTTATAAATTAATAGTGAGAAAATCCTTTTTCTGATGTGGAAGATTAGATAAAACTGCAACCACAGAGCATACTTTAGATTTTATTCTATTAATCTAAAAACTTAGTTTATTTAAGAAAAAGCTAATTTATTTTAAGAATTATTTTACCATGTCTTATATTCTAATTTTTAATTGAATTATTGTAAAATTCTAAATTTTCACTTTACCTTCCATCAACCCGAGACTATTTTGATGGCAAAACTAAGACTTCTTTTCCAAATCTTTATTTTGTAAAGAAAGTAAATTTAAATCAGATAAATTAAAAACTTTGTAAATAGCCAAAAAAATCGTGAGTTACCAACCCAAAAGGAGCATCAAGTTCAATTCATTGTTTCATCAATTAAAAGGATCAAAGCATCAGTGACTATCTATCTTATTGATTAAACTTCAAACTTGTGAGCTGTGTTAGTGTCAGGGGTCAATTTCTTTTGTTAAAGCTTAAGGTGCTGGAAATTTTAAAGTCAGATTTAAGTCAAAGTATATATTCTAATTTTTTGTTTCTAAAAAAACTACATTGAAAGGACAAAATAAAATAAAACAGAATTTATTTTATTCACTGACTCGAGACATGTTGAAGCAAATCTTTAAGCTCCAAATCCCTCTTTCTTTCTTCTTAGACCGAAAATATATACATAAATACCTAAATTATTTTATTTCTCCTATTAAATTTAATGTTGTCTCAAGGAATTTTAGTTTTCTAAAACAAAAGTTCTTTTTCTTTAAACCTCTCAATCTCACCGAATCCATCTCAACCACCCATCTTTATTTTCCAAAACATACTTTAGTTAATAGGAGTTTGGGTCAATAGTAAAATGACAAAAGTTTCATTCTTGTTCTGAAAACACCATCACCAAGCCCACACCCATTTTCTGAAATCAGAGTTGACTTTTGTCTTATTGTTTACTTTTGGTAAGAAAGTCTTTTTCCTATAATAGAAAATAAATAAACAAACCTTTCCTCTGTCCACTGTCAACAGGCATACACCCTAGCAATTAATTTTTAATTTTATTCTTAATTGTGTTTTTGAGAATTGATAAGCCTGTATAGGATAATAAAATATTAAATCACATTATTGTAACTGATATTTTATATTCTATATAATTGAAAATTTTAATAATTATTCCACATGAAAATCTGAAATAACTATTAGAACGACAATTATACAGGATAATCAATGTTTGTGGCAAAACTTGAGGATAAGTCTCAAATAATTAAGAAATGATTATTTGAACTTAAAATCATATTTTATAGGTTTAAATATGGTTAGGGTAATTTTCTTAGAAATTTTAGAGACTTCTAAGAAAATTTCACAAAACACCTTAGACAGACTGTTAATAAGTCAACCTGTATAGGATTAATATCAAAACATGATGAAACTAACAAAGTCAGTTCATTTTTAAGCCACACATATAAAAATATAATTTCTGAGAAAATTTGGGAATTTATATAGCTAAAATGAAATTACTGTGAATTATTAACTGAAAATATCTAATTAATTCAATTAATTTGAAAATAATTATAAAAATTTAAATTTTTAGTTATGATAATTAATGATGGACATAAATTAAGTTTACTAAAAAGTTTCAATTAAAAATAAAATTATATGATCAAAAAGTTAGAAATTAAGCGTATAACCGGCAGTATAAGAAAACATAACGTTTTATACAGGAAAAACTCTGTCTCGGGTAGCTGATGCTACATTCTCTCACATGCACCTACCTTCACTTGGGTGGCAATTTCGAAATTTAACAAAAAGAACAAGGTTAAAAGTGTAAAAAGACATGCTTGACTATTTCTATTTATGGGCACCATTCTACCACTTTCTCTTCACAAATTGATCCCTCATTCTCTGTTCCCACGACCCATTCTCTTTTTCCCAATCCCCAGCCTTCTCTCTTCAGTCTTTCCCTTTCTCGCTGCTGCTTCTTCTTCTTCAATTTTTCTTCCTCCTTCTTTCTTCTAAAAACTCCATTGATGAAGCTTGGGAGCTTGAAGAATCATCACTTCTAAAGGCACCCAAGACCAAAGAAGAGCACTATTCATCTTCTTCCTCCTCCTATGTCTCACGAATCACTCTCTTGGTAAGGAGGGAGTGATGCTTTGATTCCTTGTTGTTTCTATCTTGATTTATTATGGTTTCCATCTTATTCTATATTCTTTTGATGTATATACTTCCTTCTCTTGATTCATTTCTTATATTCCTTTAATTTCCTGTTCATATCTCTGTTGTATTTCCATTTCCTTGTAATTTTTCTTCTTCTTGGAACTGTCTTGGGAGTTTTTCGTTCAAGGAAGACTATGTTAAATTTTATTCTTGACTTTTTGTTGTGTATTCTTCTTATTGTTGATTCATGTTGTTTATCATTTTTTTTCCTTATTCCTCTTTCTAATTCTTGTGTATTTGATGTTGTGATCTTAACTTCTATTGAGATTCAGGGCTGTGTGACTTCTGTTTTAGAGCCCTCTTTTAAGTTGAATCCTTACTAATTTTTCTTTTAATTTGTAGACTCTAATTCCCTTATATGAAACCTTAACCAGCCAATCCAACCAAAAATGAAATTCTCTTTCTTTTTGGCCTTCTTGAGTTCACGGTCTATTCTAATAAACATGAAGGGGCTGTAATTTTATTGGGTTAATCTCCTCTTAATCAAACTTTAATCTTGTTTCCTATACACAAAGGGATGGTTATGTGTGAAACTATTAAGTAAAATTGACTCGAAGACATTCTTTTTCCTTTGTTCCTTTTCGTTTTTTAACACCCCATAAGGAAATTAATTTTTTGTCTTTAATTAACATGTTTATTTTAAATTATAAAAAGAAAAAGAAAACCTGGTGTGTTTTGGGTTGTGTGGATTCGGTGATGATGTGAAGGACCAAGGGGTTAGAAAGTCCAAAACTCAACTTGGAACAATTAGTTGAAATTAAAACTATGTTATTAACCACTTGCAGATTCAGTTTTGAAAATTTCTCATTAAGGTGTGTTGCTTAAAATCAATTAAAACGGGAATCTTATTTTTTGGCCAATTATATTCGGTTCTCAGAAACAGAGGATAAAGTGTTTTATAGCCTTAGATTATAAGTATATGAAATTATAATATTAAAACTTACTTTTTAATTTTCTAACCCATTAGAATTCTACTGAAGTTTTTGGTAATGATAAGATAAAGTAAACAAAAGAAAAATTTGGAGCCAACTGCTTTTTAATAATCACGGCCTTCTGGCCAATTTCACAATGTCTTGATGTTCAAAAGTTGCTGAAACTATTTTCTTACATGCATCTTTAAATTTTTTTTAAATCAACTTGATCCTTCCATTTTTCCTCGGTCACTGGTTAGAATAGAATAAATAAACAATTGCTCAAATTCTATATAAATGATTTAAACATTCAACTCTATTATTGGAAATTATTATTATTATTATTATTATTATTATTATTATTATTATTATTATTATTATTATTATTGAGTCTTGTTACCCCTTGGTTAGTCTCGGGTTGATAAAGAGAAAAGTAAAAGAATAACAATTTTTTTTATTATTACTATATCAATTAGAAGTTAATTAGTAAAATTTAATATAATTAGTTTTGTGATTTAGTTAAGCAATTGAGTTTAGGGAGTAGTTGGTAAAAGCGTAATTTTTATGTTGATTACTTTTTCTAAGAGGAATTAGAAAAAATATATTTATGTGTTCTCACTTTTAGTAATTTTAAAGAAAAAGAAGATAGTGATAAGAATTAGCTTTTATTTAAAATAAATCAAGTTTTTTAAAATTAATAGAATAAAATTCGGAGTATGCTCTGTAGTTACAATTTTATCTGATCTTCCACATCAGAAAAATGATTTTATCACTATTAATTTATAAACTTAATTTATGGAAAATTCTAAGTATGCTCTGTGGTTGCAGTCCAATCTGATCTTCCACATCAAAAAGGAATTTTTCAATATTAGATATCTATTATATTTATATAAGAAGTATTTTATAGTAAGTTTGAAAGCTATTTCTTTGTAACATTTTGATTTAAGGAATTGAATAAGAAGAAAGGACAAAACCAATTTAAAAGTTCTTAATAAAATAAGAAGTAGAGATTAGTTAAACATTAGATAATTGTTAAATTAATCATTAGTAAAATTAAAAATTAACTATCTAATATCTTGTTTAAGTATTATGTGATATTACATAAATCTTTATATTAGATACTTAATATGTGATAAGATGCCTTGATGAGGTGCGATGCATGATATGATGAATTTGATGTGTTGACATGATATGATGATTGTATTATGGTAATGTTATCTACTTGTCTGTAAGGTAGATGTGTTGTTACCCTGTACTGGTGCTCAGTGAACGAGACCAGTGATGTTAGATGTGATATAGTGAATGATGACGTATACTGGATATATATTATTTATCTGTCTGAGGAACAGAGATGTTATGCCAAATGATGATGAGTAAAGTGAATTGTACTCTAGTGTGAGTACTGTTAAGAGAGGAATATGCAGCAGCATGTTGCCTATTGTGGAAGACACAGCATGGCAAGCTGAGGAATGAAAGGCAGGGACTCACTGACGGAAGTCTAGGGGGTACGGTGTCGAGTGATGAAGTAACTAAAGGCCAGGAGAGCACCCTGTTTCGGGGACTTCATCTGACCAAGCTTGGCAACCCCAACAACTGCTCAGCATTCCATTGATTGGTGCAAGAGTACGCCTGAGTTATATAGGACTGTGGATGTCCTAAGTTATGTAGGACTGTGGATGTCCTGAATTGAGATAATTTGAGTTCATCTGTGGAAGATGAAGGTTTTGCCATGGGTTGAGGCATATGTACTCCCAATCACTTCCAACCGGGGAGTATGGATCCATACTGCATCTAGAGGTTTGAGTCGATAAGAATTGGGACGTTATGACTAGATGAATACTAGGTTCCCCCGCTATTATCTAAACGGTAGTTATACCGTTAGTAATATATATATATATATATATATATATATATATATATATATATATATATATATATATTAGAATCAAGTCTCACTCCTTTCTCTTTCTTGTTGTGTATGTACTTGTTGATTGGATACGTGAAGATGACGGTCATGCCCAATGATCGAGTTCTCCTTCGAATAACATTATTCCAGAGATTGCAGAGACTGACGAGAAGATACGAGACTTAAAGGCTAGTTTTATTCATTCCTGTTTTGGGGTAGAAATTGTGTACTGCTCTGACTAGGATTATTTGATGTATGGGTTTGGATTAGCTAGTACATAATTTCTCTATATTTATTTTGTGATGTGAACTGATGTTTATTTAAAAGAAGATCATGGTTCTTTAGAAAATATTTTCTGTATGCTAAATATGCTTTATGAATGTTTTATTTAAACGCGGAAAAAATTATCCTCATTTTTTTAATAACTAAAATAAATGAAAATATTAGTGTGGTTTATGTCACAATGTAATGGGGTGTTACATTTATTTTGAAGAATGTGAAGTCAGTTTTCAGGAGCTGAAGAAAAGGTTAACTAGGAAAGGACCCTAGTATCCCTGAGATATGTTTCTTTTCTCGTATGAAGCCTTTGGCTATTTCCATCTAAATATCTCAGTTTGACATATGTGTTCTCTTTTATATTAGAAATTCTTCCTTCATAAAAGAATAGTTTCTTTGAATAAATAAATATTAAACTCTGTTGACTGAATACCCTTTGTATTCAGAAATACTTCCATCATCAAATTCGAAAATTTATTTCTAAATAGTTTGCTTAAATTTTATCATTACAATAGTCTCTGTGATGAATGTTTTCTTAAAATTTCCTTGAGTAATTCAAAGGGCCTGTTGAAATTATTTTCCTTGTGATTAACCTAGTCATTTCCCTCAATATTTCCAAATTGGAAACTCTTTATTAAAATGTCATTTGGACAACTAATGACTCTTTCCACTAGTAAAATAGTAGTCTAGCTAAGATTTTAGTATATCTAAGATTTCTGTCTTCCAAAGAATAGAATCTTATAGGCCTTATCTACTCTAAGTATCTTAGTGTGACTTTGAGACTGATCAACTCAAAGCTACATTAAATACTGAATACTACTAGGCAACATTGTATGATAACTTATGGATTGAGATAACTTAAGATTATCTACCATAGGTTAGTTCTGATCGAGCTTATATGTCTACAACAAAGAGGACAATCGCAATCAAGAACAACGACACAAGATCAAGGAAGGACTGTGACTCTGCAACTTCGTCTAGAGAAGATAGCAACTTGAAAGTTGAGATTCCTAAGCGAATTTTGGGGACGAAATTCCTAAAAGGTAGGGTGAATTGTAACACCCTCATTTTCATTTTCTATATTTGATTATTTGTTTAATTCTTAATCTTAATTTTTTAATAATTGATAAACTTAGCTTTCTTCCCAAGCTGTCAAGCGTCAGAAGTACATAACCCTTTTCAAAGTTTAGAAGGATATTTAAGAATAATGGGTTAAAAAGATTCAGGCTCAAATACAAATAAAAACTTAAAACTAAGTAAAATTCATGTTTGTCACGAGTCACGGGCGTGATTCATATCTCACGGATGTGATCCATGCTGTTGCGATTCAACAGATAAGCAAATCAACGCCAGTCACGGTTGTGATTCATATTTCACGGCCATGATCCCTACTGTTCGAACATGAGAATGAGTCACAATTAATTATGAAACTTAAAATTGTATTTTATAGATAATAATAATAATAAAATAAGTTCTGAAAATGTTAAACTATCTCTACACAACTCTCAGCCATGTAGTGATTAACAAAGATAACAAAGACAAGTTTTCAAACTAAATTCACCTACTACCTTTGAAAGTTGAAATAAAAGCCTAACTTCTCTGACCCAAAGACACATGAGAGGCCTTTCTTTCTTCCTTCAGTTTTGCCCTACTAATATTTTCGTCTGCCTCTCTTCTCTCACGTAGATGATACTCTCAGTCTCAGCTACCCTCTCTCACACCTACTCACTCACGTTGAAACTGAAAAGGGAACCTAAGTCTATAAAAGGAAGCTTTTCACACTCTTTCTTCACAATTTTCTCTACACTTTCTCTTCCATTCCTCACGACCCATTCTCTTCTCTCATGTAGTAGATACTACTCTCTCTCACGTGACTACACCAACTCACTCAAGTCAATTTCAAAATAAATAAATAAATAAATAAATCCTATTTATAACTACCCATTTACCTCTCACGATCCACTCCCAGTTCAGCTTTCTTCTTTCTTTTCTTCTGATTCCCTTAAACAGTAGCCAGCAGCCCTTCTCTCTCAATTTTCTTCTTCTATTCTTCCCTTCCTTCACCGAAAAACTCCATTGGAGACCAAACCCAAGGCTTCCAGCACTCCAATTTCATCTCGGATCCCAATCAAACAACAAATACTTGAAGCAAAACACTTTGCCCTTTTCCTTGCTGCTGAACGAATCTCATTCCTTGGTAAGGGGGGAGTGAGACTTTGATTCATTTGATATTTCTTCTTATTTTGTACCTTTATAATGACTATACTTTATCCATTAAATTATTTTCTGCTATTACCTTAAATTCTTGTTTATTTCTCTGCATATTTCCATTTCTTTATAATTTTCCTTGTTACTGGGACTGTTACAAGTGTTCCTATTTTAGAGGAGACCATGTCAAAACTTTGCTGTAGTTTTCAAGTTATAATTTTCTTATTCCTTCTTCGATTTCTTGCCTGTTGGTTGTTATAATCATGATTTCCTTGAGTTATTGAGTTATTTTTGGTTCTATTTTTGGGTCCCTCTTTTGAGAAGAACCCTTGACAAATTTTGTTTAATTAATGACTTCTAAACGCTAAAAAGGAACCCCTACACTGTTATCTTGTTAAGATGAAATAAACTCATCACCTTTGTAACTTCTAATGCTCATGTTTTAGGGTCTTGGCAAGGGGGAGTTGGATGTTTTGTTTTATTTGGTAAATCTTCCTTTGAACCAAGTCTTGATTATTTATTCTACACAAAATCTATACTGGAAGCAAGTAATAAAAGATAAGAAGAAACTACTTTTCTCTCCTGCTATTTTCGATTTTGTCACACAAGAAGATCATTGTTCTTTATGAAATATTTTCTGTATGCTAAACATGCTTTATGAATGTTTTATTTAAACGCGAAAAATTTACCCTCATTTTATAATAACTAAAATAAATAAAAATATTAGTGTGGTATATGTCAAAATGTAACGGGGTGTTACATTTAATGGTATCACAATAACTCAATTTTAGCATACATTATATAATAACACCCCGTTACATTGTGATATAAACCACACTAATATTTTTATTTATTTTAGTTATTATAAAATGAGGGTAAATTTTTCACGTTTAAATAAAACATTCATAAAGCATATTTAGCATACAGAAAATATTTTATAAAGAACCATGATCTTCTTGTGTGACAAAATCGAAAATAGCAGGAGAGAAAAGTAGTTTCTTCTTATCTTTTATTACTTGATTCCAGTATAGATTTTTGTGTAGAATAAATAATCAAGACTTGGTTCAAAGGAAGATTTACCAAATAAAACAAAACATCCAGCTCCCCCTTGCCAAGACCCCAAAACATGAGCATTAGAAGTTACAAAGGTGATGAGTTTATTTCATCTTAACAAGATAACAGTGTAGGGGTTCCTTTTTAGCGTTTAGAAGTCATTAATTAAACAAAATTTGTCAAGGGTTCTTCTCAAAAGAGGGACCCAAAAATAGAACCAAAAATAACTCAATAACTCAAGGAAATCATGATTATAACAACCAACAGGCAAGAAATCGAAGAAGGAATAAGAAAATTATAACTTGAAAACTACAGCAAAGTTTTGACATGGTCTCCTCTAAAATAGGAACACTTGTAACAGTCCCAGTAACAAGGAAAATTATAAAGAAATGGAAATATGCAGAGAAATAAACAAGAATTTAAGGTAATAGCAGAAAATAATTTAATGGATAAAGTATAGTCATTATAAAGGTACAAAATAAGAAGAAATATCAAATGAATCAAAGTCTCACTCCCCCCTTACCAAGGAATGAGATTCGTTCAGCAGCAAGGAAAAGGGCAAAGTGTTTTGCTTCAAGTATTTGTTGTTTGATTGGGATCCGAGATGAAATTGGAGTGCTGGAAGCCTTGGGTTTGGTCTCCAATGGAGTTTTTCGGTGAAGGAAGGGAAGAATAGAAGAAGAAAATTGAGAGAGAAGGGCTGCTGGCTACTGTTTAAGGGAATCAGAAGAAAAGAAAGAAGAAAGCTAAACTGGGAGTGGATCGTGAGAGGTAAATGGGTAGTTATAAATAGGATTTATTTATTTATTTATTTATTTTGAAATTGACTTGAGTGAGTTGGTGTAGTCACGTGAGAGAGAGTAGTATTTACTACATGAGAGAAGAGAATGGGTCGTGAGGAATGGAAGAGAAAGTGTAGAGAAAATTGTGAAGAAAGAGTGTGAAAAGCTTCCTTTTATAGACTTAGGTTCCCTTTTCAGTTTCAACGTGAGTGAGTAGGTGTGAGAGAGGGTAGCTGAGACTGAGAGTATCATCTACGTGAGAGAAGAGAGGCAGACGAAAATATTAGTAGGGCAAAATTGAAGGAAGAAAGAAATGCCTCTCATGAGTCTTTGGGTCAGAGAAGTTAGGCTTTTATTTCAACTTTCAAAGGTAGTAGGTGAATTTAGTTTGAAAACTTGTCTTTGTTATCTTTGTTAATCACTACATGGCTGAGAGTTGTGTAGAGATAGTTCAACATTTTCAGAACTTATTTTATTATTATTATTATCTATAAAATACAATTTTAAGTTTCGTAATTAATTGTGACTCATTCTCATGTTCGAACAGTAGGGATCACGGCCGTGAAATATGAATCACAACCGTGACTGGCATTGATTTGCTTATCTGTTGAATCGCAACAGCATGGATCACACCCATGAGATATGAATCACGCCCGTGACTCGTGACAGACATGAATTTTACTTAGTTTTAAGTTTTTATTTGTATTTGAGCCTGAATCTTTTTAACCCATTATTCTTAAATATCCTTCTAAACTTTGAAAAGGGTTATGTACTTCTGAAGCTTGACGACTTGGAAAGAAAGCTAAGTTTTTCAATTCTTAAAAAAATAAGATTAAGAATTAAACAAATAATCAAATATACAAAATGAAAATGAGGGTGTTACAAACATGACGCCTTGCGCCAGTGTCTACCCACCACCCTTCGGATCCACCAACAACATTGATTTCATAAATCATAGCAATGAGTTGGTCCTTAGTAAGGTTTGCCTGCGGGGCAGGACGACCCTTAAGTCGACAAATCCTAGCCAAATGGTTAGGCTTACTACAATTATAACAGCTAAACTGTACTAGGGGGTTTGCCCATTTTGATTCTATTGTCATTTTTGTTGTTGATGTTTGGCTTACGATTTTGATATTTCGTATTTTTACCTTTCAGTTTCAGGACAGTAGAAGAAGATTTGGCAATAGCAAGAACTTCCTCAGTTTGATCTTGTTTCCGAGCTTCCTCCTCTGTACGTAGTCGAGTAATCAAACTCTTCAATGAGAATTCTTTTGTTTTATGCTTGAGGATGTTCTTAAAATCTTTCCAACTAGGAGGTAATTTGCCAATAATTACAGCCACTTGAAATTGTTCATCTAAAGTCATACCTTCCGAGATTATTTCATGGGCAATTTTCTGAAGTTCGTGAGACTAAGCTTCAACAGATTTATCATCCGCCATTTGATACTTGAGATAGCGACTGACAACATATTTCTTTGATCCAGCCTCTTCAGTGTCATATTTTTTCTACAGTGCCTTGCAGTGCCTCCAAAACCTCTTTGGCAGTGGTATTTGTACTATAATAATCATAAAGATCATTAGATAAATCATTTAAAATAAAATTCTTACACATGAAGTCATTGTCCTTCCATGTTTCCAATTCCTTTTGTTGAGCCTCAGATGGATTTTCTCGCAAAACAGGCTTGTCCACAATGAGAACGAAATTGACTTTGCGCACTGTCAAGAAGAACAACATCTTTTGTTTCCATCTCTTGAAATGCGCGCCTTCAAATCGAATGGCTTGTTGAGATCAATGGTAATGGCATCGTGCTCGGTAGACATGGAAGAAATAAATCGTCTTAAAATTGTTGTTGCAAACACCGAACACGATTAGAAAAAATAACAAAGGCTGAGTCGCAGACTAGGTCGCTTTCTTTAAGACGTTTTATGGCTCTGCCTGAATTGTGCAACAGTCTACAGTCTCGTCGTCCCCAGGATAAAACAGTCCTCTAAAATGAGTTAGAACCCTCTCTGCACAGAAGAGAGTCACACAAACTAACACCCACACAAATCTCTTAATTGCTGAGGAACTCACTAAAACTGAAAACACTTTTTTTTTCTTTCAACTTATTTTTCACGTTCTGTACCATCCGTTCTGTTGTTCCTCTTTTTTCTTTATATAAGGTCGTATAGCTTTAAAAGGTTATTAAAACCATTAAAGCCAATTGAAGACTCAACGTTCAAAATATTGAAGTGCATCTTTAAAACTTTATATTCAAATCACATAATTAAAATAATTGATTTAAATGCTATGAAATCAATTCAAAAACTTCAGTTTAAACAAAAAAAGGTTCCAACGTTTAAGATAAAATAAAATATATGATTCAATTAAAAGATTTTAACAAATCATCTCACAATTATAATTAAAATAACTTAGTTATAATTAATTTCATAAATTTATTAAATATTTACTTACTTTCACAATATAATCTTACAATATTCTTCAAATCAGATTAAACCGGTTAAACTCGAAGCTGATCGAACCAGATATTGCATTACTTTGAAATCACGCGCATGTGGCTCAAGGGTAGAAAGGTGGTGGCTGCATCTGACCCAAGGGAGGAAAGTTGTACGTAGCCCAAGAAAGAGTGTGTCACCCAAGCTTGTTTTAAATCAAAGAAAATACAAAGCATTATAGCCACCAAGGATCAAACCCACAATTTTGAAGTCAGCTGCATATTGCCTTACCACTGAACCATGAAAATAACTTGATTGATGTATGCGAAAATTTATATATATACATATTCTAATTTTTATATCATTTAAATTAATTTATGTAGTTTAACCAATGACCCACTAAATTCTTACACATGAAGTCATTGTCCTTCCATGTTTCCAATTCCTTTTGTTGAGCCTCAGATGGATTTTCTCGCAAAACAGGCTTGTCCACAATGAGAACGAAATTGACTTTGCGCACTGTCAAGAAGAACAACATCTTTTGTTTCCATCTCTTGAAATGCGCGCCTTCAAATCGAATGGCTTGTTGAGATCAATGGTAATGGCATCGTGCTCGGTAGACATGGAAGAAATAAATCGTCTTAAAATTGTTGTTGCAAACACCGAACACGATTAGAAAAAATAACAAAGGCTGAGTCGCAGACTAGGTCACTTTCTTTAAGACGTTTTATGGCTCTGCCTGAATTGTGCAACAGTCTACAGTCTCGTCGTCCCCAGGATAAAACAGTCCTCTAAAATGAGTTAGAACCCTCTCTGCACAGAAGAGAGTCACACAAACTAACACCCACACAAATCTCTTAATTGCTGAGGAACTCACTAAAACTGAAAACACTTTTTTTTTCTTTCAACTTATTTTTCACGTTCTGTACCATCCGTTCTGTTGTTCCTCTTTTTTCTTTATATAAGGTCGTATAGCTTTAAAAGGTTATTAAAACCATTAAAGCCAATTGAAGACTCAACGTTCAAAATATTGAAGTGCATCTTTAAAACTTTATATTCAAATCACATAATTAAAATAATTGATTTAAATGCTATGAAATCAATTCAAAAACTTCAGTTTAAACAAAAAAAGGTTCCAACGTTTAAGATAAAATAAAATATATGATTCAATTAAAAGATTTTAACAAATCATCTCACAATTATAATTAAAATAACTTAGTTATAATTAATTTCATAAATTTATTAAATATTTACTTACTTTCACAATATAATCTTACAATATTCTTCAAATCAGATTAAACCGGTTAAACTCGAAGCTGATCGAACCAGATATTGCATTACTTTGAAATCACGCGCATGTGGCTCAAGGGTAGAAAGGTGGTGGCTGCATCTGACCCAAGGGAGGAAAGTTGTACGTAGCCCAAGAAAGAGTGTGTCACCCAAGCTTGTTTTAAATCAAAGAAAATACAAAGCATTATAGCCACCAAGGATCAAACCCACAATTTTGAAGTCAGCTGCATATTGCCTTACCACTGAACCATGAAAATAACTTGATTGATGTATGCGAAAATTTATATATATACATATTCTAATTTTTATATCATTTAAATTAATTTATGTAGTTTAACCAATGACCCACTAAATTCTTACACATGAAGTCATTGTCCTTCCATGTTTCCAATTCCTTTTGTTGAGCCTCAGATGGATTTTCTCGCAAAACAGGCTTGTCCACAATGAGAACGAAATTGACTTTGCGCACTGTCAAGAAGAACAACATCTTTTGTTTCCATCTCTTGAAATGCGCGCCTTCAAATCGAATGGCTTGTTGAGATCAATGGTAATGGCATCGTGCTCGGTAGACATGGAAGAAATAAATCGTCTTAAAATTGTTGTTGCAAACACCGAACACGATTAGAAAAAATAACAAAGGCTGAGTCGCAGACTAGGTCGCTTTCTTTAAGACGTTTTATGGCTCTGCCTGAATTGTGCAACAGTCTACAGTCTCGTCGTCCCCAGGATAAAACAGTCCTCTAAAATGAGTTAGAACCCTCTCTGCACAGAAGAGAGTCACACAAACTAACACCCACACAAATCTCTTAATTGCTGAGGAACTCACTAAAACTGAAAACACTTTTTTTTTCTTTCAACTTATTTTTCACGTTCTGTACCATCCGTTCTGTTGTTCCTCTTTTTTCTTTATATAAGGTCGTATAGCTTTAAAAGGTTATTAAAACCATTAAAGCCAATTGAAGACTCAACGTTCAAAATATTGAAGTGCATCTTTAAAACTTTATATTCAAATCACATAATTAAAATAATTGATTTAAATGCTATGAAATCAATTCAAAAACTTCAGTTTAAACAAAAAAAGGTTCCAACGTTTAAGATAAAATAAAATATATGATTCAATTAAAAGATTTTAACAAATCATCTCACAATTATAATTAAAATAACTTAGTTATAATTAATTTCATAAATTTATTAAATATTTACTTACTTTCACAATATAATCTTACAATATTCTTCAAATCAGATTAAACCGGTTAAACTCGAAGCTGATCGAACCAGATATTGCATTACTTTGAAATCACGCGCATGTGGCTCAAGGGTAGAAAGGTGGTGGCTGCATCTGACCCAAGGGAGGAAAGTTGTACGTAGCCCAAGAAAGAGTGTGTCACCCAAGCTTGTTTTAAATCAAAGAAAATACAAAGCATTATAGCCACCAAGGATCAAACCCACAATTTTGAAGTCAGCTGCATATTGCCTTACCACTGAACCATGAAAATAACTTGATTGATGTATGCGAAAATTTATATATATACATATTCTAATTTTTATATCATTTAAATTAATTTATGTAGTTTAACCAATGACCCACTAAATCGACTAATGACTAAGTGATCCAGCACTTCGACCGAGTCGATTTTCAATTTGATTTTTAAAATTTTGACTATTAGGGTCTTTTTTATGGTTAGATAAGTATGATAATTATCCTATCTTGTTATAATCCGTGGTTTGTTCTAATGTATTTCTTATCCTAAGGGGGAGCTGGGTTAGGAACAATAGGATAGGATAAACTCTTTTTCTATATTTCTCTCTCTATCTCTCTATCTCTCTCTATATATATATATAATTTTGACACATAAGTTTAAATTATATTATTAATTAATTAAAAATTAAATAATTATTATTCAAATATTTTTTAAAGAAAAATATTTGAACAATAATTATAATTTTAAAAAACCTATATAATTTGTTTATAATTTTAAGAAAAGTAATCGCATAAATAAAATATAATTTTGTATAATTTAGTTAAAATTATAATTTTTTTATAGTTTTCATAATATATAAAAAATAATTTAAAAGTTAATTTTTAGAAAATTATATGTAATTTTAATGAAATAGTAATTTTTCATTTGAACATAATTCATATTAAATCCTATCGTTATCTGGGTTTGTTATTTGGTGCGTACTAAACACCGGATAACATTAAAGCTTATCTTATGTTGTTTTTATCCTGCTCTCATATTCTATCATACCTTATCATAGGCAAATTCTAGGGTGAACTAGCAAACATATGGTTCACCCGTGAACTAGCTTTTAAAAGATATTTTGAAGTTTGAGGCATGTGGTTCACCAGTGGGAAAGACATTTACAAGCTGTTGATATATATTTAAAATAATGAACGGTGAAAGATGATTGTCAGATAATCTATTAATGAATTTTTTAAATAAAATTTTGAAAGTAAATAGAATGAAAGAATAGACGTAATTGACCCCAGAGTCCTTAGTCAATTAAATGAATAGACGTTATTAACCCTGAGTGGGAATTGGTAAAAAAAAAAATCTATGAAGGCATTTGTGGGCTGAAGTGGTTTGAAGGCATTTGCAGCCTTTGAACAGTGTTTATCTCTGTCGCCCTTGGATAAGGTTGAAGACAAATGTAATTTATCAAAGAGCAGCAAGTTCGTGGGACATTGAGACTCTTGAGAATCTTTTCATCTTTCCCTCTTTGACTTCAAGTTTTAAAAGCAATACTGGAAACTATTTTTGGGTTAGGCTCGTAGTCATTGACCAGCTTTCTCGCCGACCGAAGCTCCGGCCAAATCATCATCGCTACGATTTATCATTAAAACAACGCAATAGTAGATCAATTTTGAAATAAATTTTTGACGCACAATGGTGAAATCCAGTTCACAAGCAAATATATTATAGATTTTTATTGTCTACAATTGTCCATATATATTGGTACGGTAATTTAATTTATAACAATTATACTTACAAATTAATTTAAAAATTATACTTAACAATTTCCAAGCAAATATTAAATAAAATTACACTTAAAATTTATAACAATATTTATATTTTTTGTCCTTGATACTTATATTAAATTATTGTCATAAATAAATTTTGTTATTAACATAAATGATTTCACTAAATAAATTATTTCCAAAAATTAATTATAATGATATTTAAAAAAATTATATTAAACCGAGTATAATTTATTTAGGAAAATAAGAGACAAAATGTGTTAATATTCTTAATAATTTATTTAGTGTAATCATATATGCTGAAAGAATTTCAAATTTCAAATTCAAATGCACCTATTCAAAACTCATTAATGTAATCATTTTAACTACAATAATTTTCCTGAGAATGCCACGTGTAGCTTTCATTTTTTTTTTAAATCAATTCATTTCGTAGAGCGAGAATGTGACATGTAGGTTTCCTTTTTTTAAAACATTTTCATTTGTATATAGTATAGATAGATATAGCTTTTATATATATATATATATATATATATATATATATATATATATATATATATATATATTGTTCAAATAAAATTTATACCTTAATTAAATATATCATAATTAAATAAATTATTTTATTTATTATTTTGATCGCTTGCTAATTGATTGCTATATTATATAAAATTAAAACCCATATAATATTTAATAATTTAATTGATTGATTTTATCAAAATATATACTCATTGTAATGTTCTTAATTTCTATAATTATGTATTTTTATGAATTAATAAATAAAATAAAAAATTTAATAGAATTTCAACAAAAAAGAATCAATGTAGTGTTATCACACAGGTAAATGCCCATAATTACTATTATATAATTGATAATTGATAAAATTAATTATAAGATAATAAGATATAAAGTGCTTTAGAGAAAAAATAATAAATATGGTGGTGATACATAATATGACACCGAAAAATTAAAATACTTATAATAAACGATAAATTATTATTATTATTATTATTATTATTATTATTATTATTATTATTATTATTATTATTATTATATGAAAATTTTAATTTTCAATATAATTTTGAATATATTGAGTATAAAATTAAATGAGTATATAAATCATCTATAATTTAATGTAATTAACATCACGTAAAAAAGTGATTAGTGATTATGCTTACAATTTGAATAAAAGTTATATATGTTTGAACCAAAAAGATGGAGAATGTTTAGTCCCTAAAAGTCTCATAGTTTTGATGATAACAAAAGATGTGCCCAATGATCATATAGGTATATTCGTTCTACCTAAGATGAGTTGATGAGGTTTGTTGAGGTATGCAGGAAAAACATGTGCCCAATGATCATATAGGTATATTCGTTCTACCTAAGATGCAAAAAATGAGTTTTATTATACATGCGTCCAACGTGCTATTTTGGACTTGTGTCCAAAAACTTTTATAAAAACCCAACGTCCAAATCGCTGTTATAACAAAATGTTGTGTCCAAAGCTTTTATGAAATATTTAGTGTCCAACACACTGTTTTTGTCCATCGCTTTTTAAGAAAAACTTGCACTTAAAATTTATATCATAACTAAGTTTTCTTTATCCAAAAGTGAACACGTGCTTTGAGCTCTTTATTTTATAAAGTTTGAATGTTAAAGCTAACTGCTCTTATATTCTTTGTCATATAACCTTAGACTAATATTCCTTCTATTTTTCAAATATGCTCTAAGGTTTGAATTTCAAGCATTTAATGAAAATCAAGGTTTTTTTAGTATGATTACAACCTTTGATCAAATGCAAGTCATATATCGAGGTTTAGTACAATGGAGAAGACTGAAGTAGGAATGAGTAGAAAAGCAGAACACGTTTAAGAGAGTATCAGTACCTTTTTGGGAAAGAAATGACACCTACCTATTCCCTTTCCTTTATAGAAGTAGACACATCAAAAACAATAACGTGTCAAGCTTTCCATGCATTTAATGAAGACTCAGAAAAAAAAAATTGAAGGGCTCACTCTCACAACAAACACATCTTTCTTGAAGCATATATAAAGACTTGAAGAGAATATCAGAATACATGAAGTAAGCAAAGTTATCTTAGACGAAACATTTCTTGCTCTAAAAAATCTTTGGACGAAACACTCAGTGTACTACTCGGACTCGGCACTCCACCGAGTAGTCGAGTTGACCGAGTAAAACTTATCACTCGGACTCGGATGATAATAACAGAAAGTATATCTTACCATGTGATAAGATATAGAAAGATCAGGTCAACAAGATAAAGATAGAAGATAGAATTATCTCTATCTTCATTACGAGATTTGAGGAGATTTGATAGGAAAATAACCCTATCAAATCTATCTCTTTACACCCTATAAAATCAGAACGATCCATCTCAATCGAGGTACGAAATTCTAATCCCACTTTGTGATACCTGTCTCCCCCTCTGCGCCTCTAACTTGAGCGTCGGAGTGTCCTTGCAGGTACACCCCCACCAGTCACGGAGGTGATCTCGACGGAGCCACCGCACCAGAAGACTTACCAAAATCTGGTAAGAACATTTGGCGCCCACCGTGGGGCCCGGTGAAATTATTCCCAGCCACACCAATCGCAACAAGATTAATCTGATGACGACAACCCAGAACAAAGCAGCGAACCAAGAAAAGCGACCACAGGAGGGGGAAACCCAAATCCTGGGCGTACCACCTCCAGGGGATACCCAGAGAGGTAACCCCAACAACGTGGCGCCCTTCCCGCTTCAGATGCTTGAGAATCACCCGCTGATCCAAGCCCTGCAAAGGGAAGTTAACACGCTGAAACAGAGCAACGCTAAGGAGATAGAAGACCTCTGCAGGGAGAACGCTATCCTCCGAGAGCAATATCAAAAACTGCGAGAGGACCAGAACGGACTTTCGGCAGCCCACGCTGCTATCAACGGGTTCTCGACAGCCCACGCTGCCACCAACGGACTATCGGCGGTTCATACAACCGCCAACAGACACCCTGACCGAACAGAGCAGGAAGACACCACTTGGAGCGAGGCAGACCGAGCAACGACCCAATTAGAGTCCAGACCCGCCTCAGGATCGCGAGCCCCACCAAGACGGAGTATGATACCTGAGACAACGAGGCGACACCCGTTTGTAGATGGAATCATGGAGACTCCACTACCGGCTGGGTGGAAGCCGTTATCCATGGACAGATACGATGGACTGACCGACCCCGACGAGCACATCGACGCATTCGTCACACAGGTGAACCTGTACACAAATGACGACGCCATCATGTGCCGGGTTTTCCCAACAACCCTGAAGGGAGCAGCGTTGAACTGGTACACACGACTCCCCCCCCACTCAATCGACTCTTTCACCACGTTAGTCGATCGTTTCGGCGCTCAATACGTTACGAGTCGACCCCACCACCTGACGGCAGTAGCACTGGCCAATATACGGCAAGAAGACAACGAGTCTCTAAGGGATTTCATGAAAAGATTCGCCGAGATCTCCGTCAAGATCCGAGACTTGAATCCACAAGTGGCATTGACCGCCATGCTCATGGCACTAAAATCCGGACCTTTTTCAGACAGCCTCTGCAGGAAACCGCCACACGACATGGACGAGCTCCGAGCTAGAGCAGCAGGATATATTCAGATGGAAGAAATGACCAAGTTCAGGGAATGGGTCAGAGGCGAATCCTATAGAAAACAAGAAGAACGAGAGAAACCAGGAGCAAGCCGAGAGCGGAGTAACAAACCTAGAAGTGACAGACCGCCCCGTGCAAGATTTGCCCATTATACCCCCCTAACTGATAGCAGAGCACGTGTCCTGGAAGAAGCCTGCAGCGCCGAGCTCATAAGCCTGCCTACTCGAAACAGCTCCCCAGAGAAAGCAGATAGGTCCAAATTTTGCAGATACCATAGAGTACATGGACACACTACAGAGGAGTGCACCACCCTGAAGGATAAGATTGAAAAACTTATCCAACAAGGCAAGTTATGACACTTCGTCCGAGACGACAGCCGAAAACCCGTGCAAGAACGAGTCCGGGATAGGGAAGACTATTGCGATAGAAAAACTCGACGCACGGAAGAGCCCCGCCAGGAACAACAAACCAAACCTCCCGAAACTCGACTCCGAGGCGTTATCAACACAATAGCAGGAGGATTCGCTGGAGGTGGTTGTTCGAGTTCGGCAAGGAAGAGACATCTGCGTAGTCTCCGATCAATCAACTCAGCTTCAACAAACCCCAGAGTACACAAGAAAATGCCACCTATAACTTTCACAGACGCAGACTTCGAAGGCATAGAGCCCAATCATGATGACCCGATGGTGGTCAAAATTGAAGTCGCAAACTGGTTGGTATGCAAAGTCCTAGTCGACCAAGGCAGCTCGGTGGATATCCTGTATTGGTCCACTTTCAAACAGCTAGACATCCCTGAAAATAAGGTACAACCATACACCGAACAGTTAGTCGGATTCGCAGGCGAAAAGGTTGATACCAGAGGCTATATTGACCTCCTCACGACATTTGGAGATGAGACGGGGTCCAAGACCATCACGGTCAGGTACCTCCTAGTCAACGCCCTCACTTCATACAATATTCTTATAGGCAGGCTAGCACTCAACAAATTAGGGGCAATAATTTTAACTCCACATCTGGCAATGAAGTTCCCAAATTCAGAAGGAAAGATAGTAACAGTCAAGGATGATCAGGAGGCAGCCCGCGAGTGCTACTTAGAAAGCCTAAAGATAGCCAGCGGCAAAAAGATCCCAGAACTGACGATAAAACACGTAGCATGCACTTCTCTTACAACGCCAATAGAAGAGACCGACCTAGATCCCAGGGAGACCGAGCCGAGAGCAGAGCCCACAGAACAGGTAAAATCCTTCCAAATAGGAAGAGAGTCAAGGCAATGCACGAAACTCGGGACTCAGCTAGAAAGCGAGACCGAAGAAGCTATTGCCAAAGTCCTGTTAGACAACGCCGATTTGTTCGCATGGTCAGCCGCCGACATGCCCGGAATAGACCCAAGCTTCCATTGCCACAAGCTTGCCATCTACCCGGAGGCCAAACCGATCTCCCAAAAGAAGAGGAAACTCGGGGCTGAAAGAGGAAAAGCGGTAAAAGAAGAAACCGAAAAGTTACTCGGCGCCGGCTTCATCAGGGAAGTTCAATACACAACATGGCTCGCAAATGTGGTAATGGTGAAAAAGGCGAATGGAAAATGGAGAATGTGTACTGACTACACGGACCTTAACAAAGCATGCCCAAAAGACTCATACCCGCTGCCAAGCATAGACAAGTTAGTAGATGGAGCAGCCGGCTACCCGATCCTGAGCTTTCTGGATGCATACTCCGGGTACAACCAGATACCAATGTACCCACCGGATGAGGAAAAAACGGCATTCATAACTGACACGGCCAATTACTGTTACACGGTAATGCCATTTGGACTGAAGAACACAGGAGCAACATACCAGCGTCTAATGGACAAGATCTTTACAAAACAACTCGGCAGAAACCTGGAAGTCTACGTCGACGACATGGTGGTTAAAAGCAGAGAACCAAAATCGCATCCAGGGGACCTGACCGAAATTTTTGGCGAGATCAGAAAACATAATATGAGGCTAAACCCTGAGAAATGCGTATTCGGGGTCCATGGCGGAAAGTTTTTAGGATTCATGCTCACCCACAGGGGCATAGAAGCCAACCCAGAAAAATGTGCGGCTATCATAGGCATGAGAAGTCCGGGTAACATAAAAGAAGTACAACGGCTAACTAGAAGACTGGCGTCCCTATCCCGTTTCTTGCCAAAAGCAGCAGAAATAGCCAGACCCTTTTTTCAACTACTCAAGAAACAACAAGACTTCGGATGGGATGAAAAGTGTGAAGAAAACTTCCTAAAGATAAAAACACTACTTTCATCACCACCAATTCTAACAAGACTTGAACCCGACAAGGACTTAATACTATACTTAGCCGTCTCGGGAGACGCAATCAGTTCGGTCATTATCCAGGAAGAAAATCAGACGCAAAAGCCAGTCTACTACATAAGCCAAGTATTGAAAGATGCCGAAACCAGATATCAAAAGATAGAAAAGCTAGCGCTAGCCCTAGTCACCTCAGCACGACGGCTACATCCATATTTTCAAAGCCACCCAATAGTGGTACGAACAGACCACCCAATACGACAGATACTGAGGAAACCAGAGCTAGCCGGAAGAATGATAGCATGGTTAGTAGAACTATCCGAGTTCGACATCAAGTACGAACCGAGAGGAGCTATCAAAGCACAGTGCCTAGCCGACTTTATTGCGGAACTAGCACCAGTAGCGGAAGCGCCCCTCCCATTCTGGACCCTTTATGTAGATGGCTCCTCAAATGAAAAAGGTAGCGGAGCAGGAGTCATAATTGAAAGCCCTGAAGGGATTATCCTGGAACAATCACTCATATTCGACTTCAGCGCATCCAACAACCAAGCCGAGTATGAAGCCCTGCTAGCAGGGCTAAAACTCGCCAAGGAAGTAGGAGCAAAACACCTTAGATGCTGGAGCGATTCAAAACTAGTCACTGGGCAAATGAATGGATCCTATCAAACCAAGGACCCCCAGATGACAAGATATTACCACCTGGCCTCCCAGTTGAAGAACGAATTCATTAGTTTCGAGCTCGACCACATTTTGAGAGAACAAAATGAAAGAGCCGACCTCCTGTCAAAGTTGGCAAGTACGAAGAATAAAGGCCAGCACCAAACTGTCATACAGGAAACAATATCCACGCCGAGCGTCGAAAAAATTATTTCTAACATCAACTCGGCCGACAGAGAATGGATGACCGAGATATGGAACTTCTTGAAAAAAGGAACCCTCCCAGAGAGCCGGGAAGAAGCCAAAAAGATCAGAAGAAGGGCCAGCTACTATGTTATAGAAGGAGAAGACCTTTATAGGAGAGGCTTCACAGCACCACTGCTGAAATGTATCACGAAGGCTCAGGCCGAATATGTGGTAAACGAGATGCACAAAGGAATATGTGGAATGCACTCAGGAGGAAAAGCTATGGCCTCCCGAACTCTAAGAGCCGGATATTACTGGCCAACGATGCGCCGCGACTGCGCCGAGTACGTCAAAAAATGCGAAGAATGCCAAAAATATGGCAACTTATCCCATCTACCAGTAGAAGAATTGCACAATATCACAGCACCCTGGCCCTTCGCCCTATGGGGAGTTGACATACTAGGCCCTTTTCCACTCGCTAAAGGACAAGTGAAGTTCCTCCTCGTCGAAATTGACTACTTCACAAAGTGGATCGAGGCCGAACCCTTGGCAACTATCACCGCCCACAACGTGCAAAAATTCATATGGAAAAATATCATATGCCGTTTCGGCATCCCCCACTCGGTGATTTCCGACAACGGTAGACAGTTCACCGAAAAGAACCTCGAAGAGTTTTTCAAAAACCTAGGGATTCGGCACCGAGTGACCTCAGTGGAACATCCGCAAACCAACGGACAAACCCAAGCCGCAAATAAAGTGATACTCGGAGAACTGAAGAAGCGAGTAGGAGACGCTAAAGGAAGTTGGGCAGAAGAACTTCCCGCAATCTTATGGGCATATCGTTGCACACCACAGTCAACAACAGGGGAAACCCCTTTCAGACTCTCATACGGATCAGATGCCATGATACCAGTAGAAGTCGGAGAACCCTCCCTGCGAAGAACAAATTTCATCCAGGAAAACAACAATCAATCACTCAGGCATGCACTCGACATGACCGAAGAGACGCTCAACGAGGTCCAAGTCAGAATAGAGGCCTGTAAAAGAAGAGCCGAGAGGAGGTATAACACCAAGGTCAAACCAAGAAACTTTGAAGCTGGAGACCTGGTTTGGAGAAAATGCGGGGAAGCCAGAAAAGCTACAGGAGAGGGTAAATTGGCAGCCAATTGGGAAGGCCCCTTCAGAATAACCGAGTCGCTGGGAAATGGAGCTTACCGATTGGAGTACCCATCCGGCAAAACCATCCCCCGAACTTGGAACGCGACACACCTAAAGTTTTACTACAGTTAGAAAAGTTGTAAGTGGTGATGTACTCTTTTTCCTACTTTGACATTTTTTCCCAAGAGGTTTTTTGTCAAAGAGGTTTTAACGAGGCACACCCAATTTCTCTCATTAATGAAACTCCTTCCTTCAAATTATCTATTCAGAATTACAATTAACCGCGTAGACCTTTACAAGGATACAAAAAGCGAGTTAAACAAAACCGAGTAAAGGATACAAAAGGCGAGTTACAATTAACCGCGTAGACCTTTACAATGATACGAAGGCGAGTCACAATTAAACCGCGTAGACCTTTACAAGGATACAAAAAGCGAGTTAGACCTAACCGAATAAAGGATACAAAAGGCGAGTTATAATTAAAACCGCGTAGACCTTTAATACGAGTTACCGAAAAACCATACGAATAACAAAGAAAAATCATTTAACACCCTATTCGAAAGGCCGGGTGCGAGCCCTGAATATAAATTTCATTAAGTACCCTATTCGATAGGCCGGGTACGAGCCTTACAAAAACAAGGAAAATATAAACACTAAAAAGGAACATCTCCTCCCTCCTGAATGTTGCTCCCGGCGCCGTCCTCACCAAGCGCAGACTCCTCAACCAACTCCCCCTCTTTATTGACATCCTTGTCCACGTCAAAAAGAGAAGTGTCGGCATCCTTGAAGAAATACCGAACTTGGCGAAGTGCCTTGCTGAACCCGGCCTCATGAGTCTTCACAATCTCGTCCAAAGCCTCACCTAGATCGGCCTGCAGCTTAGCCTTGGACTCAGCAGCCTCAGCCCTCGCTTGAGCAAGCTCGGAAACGAGCCTATCCACCTTAGCCCGTAACTCCCGAGCCGAGTTCTCAGAAGCAGTTAAGGAAAGTTTTAAGTCCTCCTCACGACTTTCAACTTCCCTCAACTTAGCCTCCACTCCCTCTTGAGACCGCCGAGATTCTTCAGCGAATTGGAGAAGAGTCTCATTGGCCCGGGTAGCCTCCAACAGAGCCTGCTCGGCCTTTGCAGCATTCTCCTTCACCATAGCTAATTCCCGGTGGCCGTGGTCGAACTCCTCAGCCCAATACTGAGCAATAGCCCATGACCGAGCTTGGAAGCGACAAACAGCCTCCATAGAAAGCATTGGCCCAGCATCCCTTAACATATCCCGATCAGCTTGACCAAGATTGTCGGCAGAGATAAGGGCCCCGGGATTGAAATCTTTTCCCCAAAGCGAGGTCCGACCATCTTTCATAGAAAGAAAAGCCGGATGTCTCTCAACAGCAGACCCCGAAGCCTCGGCACCTGGTGGACTCGGTTTCGACTTCTTCGAAGAACCATCCACTCCTTGAATGACCTCTCGCTGATCCCTCTTCGGAGGAAGAGGAGGAGGAGGAGGAGGAGGAGGAACAGGCGGAGCAACTCGAACCACCTCAGCAACGGCCTCCTTGCCCTTCAATTTCTCCAGCCTTTGCTTTTTGGCCGTTTTATAATCAAATTTTCCCATCACAGCTACAAAAAAGACAAAACATCAGTAAAAAGCAAAGTAGAAGAAGAAAAACCGAGTAAATAAAAGGTACTCACCGGCCCAATCCTCTCTCGAAGTCCGAGAAGAAGGAATTCCCACGAGTGTTTTACATGACAAGGAACGCGATAACTTACACAGCGTGATCATGTCATCCTGATCCTCAGGAGACATGTCCACGACCTGCCAAGACAGCCGTTTGTTCGGGGAGCGGGTCCAATAGAGAGGGAACCTCGGCTCCCCACGGCCATCAAAAAATTCGACCTCTCATTCCGGACCTGGTCGGACACGAAAGAAACCACTCTTGAAATTTTTCCAAGAGGAGGTATAAGGACTAAGGATGGACCGACCAGGAATCCCAGTTAAGGAGACCCAACCCCCCTTTTGACTCTCCTTTACTTTATAATGATACAAAAATTTAGGAGCAGTAGGAGTTATAAAGAATTTACTGCAGAGCACCCGGAAAGCCTGGAGAGAAGCCCAGGAGTTCAGATGCAACTGCGTGGGAGCAACATTCAGCGCCCGAAGAACGTCAGCCTCAAACTGGTCAAACGGCACTGTAATGCCGAGAACCGAGAACAAGGCATCATATACAAAAGTAAAGTGTGGATGGCGCGAGTCAGCGGACATAAAAACTCGGTCATCGGGCCCACAGGGTTTGGCATAGACCATACCCAGGCGTTCCGAATGACACAAGTCAATAGTTGCAAGAAAGGAAGACAAAGCTTCCTCGGTCTGATACCGAGAAGCATATGCACCTACCTCCCCAGCCACCCAAGAATAGCCGGAAGTAGTAACAGGAGAATATACCTTTCTACCCCTAGGATCAATAGGCTGGGGAACAGAAGGAGGAAGAAGACGAGCACGCCGAGTCTCAAGAGGACGATCCTCAGTGGCCTCGGAATCCTCTAGAACCACTAACCCCCTGACTGGAACAACCAAAGGTGCCTGCGCAGGGTCGACGGATGGACGAACCACCCCAACACCCGCAGCGGCAACGTTTGCCGCTGACGCACCATCGCTAATTCTATCAGAACCAGGACGGTGCGAAGAAGAACCACCATCGGAACCCTCTCCGATGGGGCGAACCTCCGGCGTAAGCATACGACCCCCGCCGGAACGCCCAGAATCCCCGGAAAAAGAAGACATTATAGAACCAGAAAAAGAAATGGAAAGGAGATAGGGCGTACCTGAACAAAGGACAAAGAAAAAACCTAGAAGGAGAAGAAAATGGCGCAAGGGAGAAAAAGCTTGCGAGAAGACAAAACACAGAAATGAGAGTGAGCACCAATGTCAACAGTGCCCCTTTATATAGAACCCCAAACGTCGCGAATACAAAAGGGCGAAACGGTCCGAACCGTTGGATCAAGACCCTTCACTAGGCCAATCAACGGCTAGGAAGGCTTGAGACCTTTGGGAATCCCTAAACCGTTTCAAAATTCAAAAAAGTAATCACTGGCGCCGCCCTTGGGAACCGTTACGACGTCAATATGTCTGAAACGACGTCTTCACCAAACCACGTGACGTTTCGAGAATCGAACGTGTCCCGGTCAAATAAATCCGAAATTGGTATAACATTACTGAAGCTCCTACATTACTTCAGAGCTTGGGGGGCATGTGTACTACTCGGACTCGGCACTCCACCGAGTAGTCGAGTTGACCGAGTAAAACTTATCACTCGGACTCGGATGATAATAACATAAAGTATATCTTACCATGTGATAAAATATAGAAAGATCAGGTCAACAAGATAAAGATAGAAGATAGAATTATCTCTATCTTCATGACGAGATTTGAGGAGATTTGATAGGAAAATAACCCTATCAAATCTATCTCTTTACACCCTATAAAATCAGAACGATCCATCTCAATCGAGGTACGAAATTCTAATCCCACTTTGTGATACCTGTCTCCCCCTCTGCGCCTCTAACTTGAGCGTCGGAGTGTCCTTGCAGGTACACCCCCCACCAGTCACGGAGGTGATCTCGACGAAGCCACCGCACCAGAAGACTTACCAAAATCTGGTAAGAACACTCAGTACTTAAACAATTCATTCTTTGCTTTGCAAAGTTGCTTGTATTATGCTTAACTTTTATATCCTTATACTGTGAGTAAATTCGTTATAATCTTTTAAACATTTGTTATTTGTGAAAGCCGGGAGTGACTTAGTGTTAAAGAATACTTGGTTGATAATCTCGGGTTATTGAGATTGTTGTTGGTTGTAGCCAAAAGTGGCATAGAGAATACTTGTTGTAACCTTCTTTGGTTAGTGGAACTCTTTTATGGTTGAAGAAGAACAGAACTTAGCTCAGGTTGAGTGGACCAGTATAAAATGCTTGTGTTCTTATTCATGTCTTTCCCTTAATGTTTTCCTTTGGACGAAAGCTTACAAACTTGTTTTTAAAAATCTGTGTTTGCGCAAAGCTTTGCAAACAGTTTTAAACTTTACATACACACTATTCAACCTCCCTTCTAGTGTGTTTCTTTTATTTCAATATATCATAATACACTATCAAGTTATACATTTGAATAAATTAGTTATAATTTAATGTTTATTTTGTATTATTTAAGTTAATAAAAATTTAAATTTGATTAAAATTAGTACCACTACTTTTTGTATTAATTTTAATCAAATTTAAATTTTTATTAACTTAAATAATACAAAATAAACATTAAATTATAACTAATTTATTCAAATGTATAACTTGATAGTGTATTATGATATTTCACTTTTAGGGTTTAATGGTCATGCATTGTAAGTGTAAAAAATTTTACACTATCAACCAATCAGAAATAACTGTTAGTATAACTTTTGGTGTTTATTATAAAAGTCAACAAATCTATCATATATGGTGGTTTATGATTGGATGATAGTGTAAAACTGTTTTACACTATCAATACATAACCTATTTTTCTTTATTATTTAATTTTTATTTTATATATAAATTTTATAATGAGTGTAATGTTTGGACTTTTGAGTATAAATTAATATGGTTAGAATTTAAGTTGATTTTAATCAAAATGTTATTTATTATTAGTTGTCATGAATTAAAATGATAAAAAGTAAAAAAAAAAAAAAAAAAAAAAAGAAGGAATTATTTCATATTTCAAATTTAAAATATTTACCAAAAAAAATATTTCAAATTTAAAATATTAGAAGATTATCTTTTATTTTGTTTGGATATATTTAAAATATTAGAAAAAGAAATATTTGAAATTTAAAATATTAGAAAATAAAATTTTCAAATTTCAAATATTTGAAACTTTTAAAAATATATTTGAGGGGAATGAAAAAGTTAGAAGCATATCTTATACTTTGTTTAGATATATATAAGATGAAATTGAGAAAAATGAAATGAAGAATTTCAATTCATTTTTTCATATCTTGTTAATTAGTATTATTAGAGTATTGATTAAAAAACTAATAAATAAAAATTTAAAAGTCAGAATTATATCATTATGTTTATCAAGGGGGTCTAGCTCAATTAGTTGAGTAGTGTGCGTGAATTGTTACAAACTCTCTAGTACTTGAATTTGATTCCCATGCATGAGTTGTTGTAAACCCAAACTATAATTATGTAGTATCCTTAGAGGGATCCTCCTTGTCCTCGTCCTCAGCATCAATAATATCTCGGTTCGTACTAAGTACTCGGCCTGGCAGTAAAAATTCGCACTAGGTAACCAGGTCAAAAGGTGGGAAAGTCGAAGTAGGTATGACACTCCTTGGAGAGGGAGAATCATAAGACTAAACCATTGGGTCGAAGTCAACATCAAGGAAGGTCAATCTAGATGAAGCGGAAGATGGAGAATCCGATACACGTACATAGCTTGGCGCGGGAACCTGAGTAAGGATAATCGGCATGTCTACTCGTATAAGCTGCGCGTGTGGGTTGTCAACAGCTGGCATGAACGTAAAATGAACTGTCCCCCAAAATGTATCTTCCTCGAAGAACGAATCGTGGGCCCAGCGGCCATCAATGCAACAAATTGCCATCCATCACCGGATCAAAGCAGCCCACCATCCTCGTTTGTAGAAAATATAAAGCATGGGAGTGAGACTTCTTCTCTCTCTTATAGATCACAAACAATAACGAACCATACGATTCCACACAAGATAAATTCCACCCTGCAGTGGCTATAAATGTAAGCAATGCAAGGTATCCTATTTTCTCCTTCTAGTTTTTCTCAGCTTTTTCATTTGAGCGCCTCATGATCTTCCCGATCTGAGGTCTTATGGGTGACGATTTGGTGTACATAATCTGTTGGTACATCATGGTAGAATACTCTCGACCAAATCATGGCTACACCTCGTATTTGTTGAGGACATCAAGTCAGCTACGCGAGTCTCTAAGCCCTTTCGAGATCCCACAACCTGACACCTTATCAAACCCCAAGGACCGCATCCTACAAACATACCTCAGGTACCTTCTGTAGTCAACCCATTTCCACCTTAATTTTTCGATCTTATATGCATGTCGTTCCATCACTGGGAACTGCTAAGGGTTTCTTCCTCTTTTTAAGTGAATGCAGAGTTCCCTCCATCTCTAGTACTTCCTTCACTTTTCATCAGGGTGTTCTTGATCAACAAATCACCTTGAGGACTATTTTCCTCACCACATTGTTAGGGCAATTATATCGAGACTAATCTCCTCGCCATGCTTTACAACAAATGCACTTCAGAGGGAGTCATACCTTCCTCATATTCCTCTTCATCCACACCTTTATGGCTCCTTAAGCATCACCACAGCTCCTTTTAGCCTCACTCATTTTTTCATGTCTCATAATGAGATATGACATATTATAACATTCACAACTCCAAATCACTAAGTGACCATTCCACATTAAAGAGGGAATCTCTTCCCTTCACTCATAATGTGATATTTCCTTGTGACATCACACACCAAATATTCATTTAATCATTTCCACATAATGACCTCACACCATTAAACATTCCAAGTAAACATCACAATTCAATCCTTGAATCATTTCAAGGATATTCTCTTTATTAAATCATATGTCAAGTCACTTTTTCTTTAATTTAGATTCACTCCTTACTTGGCTCACTTTATTAACTTATAGTTTTCCTTCCCTTTATGTCCCCTCATTTTTCTCTAAATTTTTTATGTGTCTTCTAAAGTAGAATAATATCTAAGTTTTTATATAAGTTTTAAGGCCACTAACACCTCCTAATTAATTCCATAGGTTCCTCGTAGTGTATCTAACCTAATGGTAATCTTATATCACTTAGTAATCAATTTAGAGTCTTAGAGAATTGAAACTAAGTAACTTTTCAAACTAAAAACTCAATCTCGCTCAAGTCCAACAATGCTTCCAAAAAGGGGTGATAACTCACTATTCTGACCTCAACTCATCTCCAAATTTTAGGGTTAAGTTATACTATCAAGTAGGTATTGAATTTTCATCATTTTACACACTTTTACACAATAAAATTCATTGTTTTTGGCACAAAACCAAAACAGGGCAGCAACTCACTGTTTTGCAAAAATCAATCTTTTGTTCTCCAAACTTTGTCCTAATTATCCCTTATCAATTCCACGCTTTTTCCTCAAATAGCATGGAAAAGTACCGACAATCTTTGTTGTAACAGTGGCCACATTTGATCCCATTACAACATGTCCAAAAAGGGTCTAATCATGCTCAAACATACAAATCAATTGGCACACACCTAGACAAACATGTTAGGCACATATTCATCACCAAAAATCATTAATAGACCATTAAATAAGCAATTTTATAGACAATAATTCAACATGGTAGCAACTTAGCATTTTACAAATTCATTATTTCCATACATCAAGCAATCATTTTTACATACCCAAATGACACCAAAAACTTTCCAAAATCATTTCCGACATAAGGGTAAGCATACTTAAGCATTTTAAGAGTTTCAAGGCACGTGAAAATGAAGTAGAAGTGTGTCAAAAATGCAAATCTCGTAACTCACCATAAAGTGCCACAAAAACATGTCAAAACAATATTTTTCCAATTCCAAACACTCAAAAATAAATACTTGAGGTTAGGGTAAGGAATCTCCTACCTCTCCAACATAAAAGACATCATTTTTTAAGCCTCAAAAATCACAAAATACCAACTATTAAAAACAGTGGCAGCAGTACCGAAAATTGCACACAAGAAAAAATAGCTTTCAAGCTTCTAAAATCATGGATACAAGTTCAATCAAGCATCAAATTGAGATAAGCATCTCTACACTCAAAGAAGACCATAAAAGAGATAGGAAATCTCCTCCCATACCTCTTGGGTCTTTGAAAAACAAAATGTTGTTGGAAAAGAAGCAGGCTTTTGAGAATTCCAAGCTCTCCTCTAGCAAGAATCCACATGGAAGAGGCCAAAAGGTTGGGTCTTGGCACTTGAATAGGTGAAAAATGGGTTTGAAATGAGAGGAAAACTCAAGAACACTTGAGAGAAAAAGAAAAAATGAGAACCCTCTCTTCTCTCTCTAGGGTCGGCGGCTACACTAAAAGGAGAGGGTGTTTCCCTTTGTTTTTTAAGTTACCCTAATTGTGTAGGGCTCTTGGGCCCACTTGGCCCATTTAAGTGAAATGCAGAGAATCACACTAGAAGGGGGTTGAATAGTGAGTTAGTTAAAACCTTAAAATCTTTTCACAAAGATGGATATATACTAACTTAACTTTTACAAGGAATTTGTAAAAACGAAAGATTGCAGGTATCGTCCAATCGTTAAACAAAATAGTTCAATGAAACTGCATTTTCATATACCGTCCAAGGGTGAAGCAAAAGTTTTTCGCAAATATAAAGAGAAGAAACTTGTACATATGGTGCGAAGAAACAACTTAAGAGAATAACTGATAAGCTTAAAAGCGATAGAGTAAAAACACTTGGTTTATACTGGTTCACTCAACCTGAGCTACGTCCAGTTCTCCTTCAAAAACCTTTGAAGGGTTCCACTAATCAAATCCTGATTACAAACAAGTATTCTATACCCTGCCACTTCTGGCTACAAGTATTCTCTAAGCCACTTCTAGCAAACCTTTAATCTCCCCCTGAGATTAAAGAACACCCAAGTATTATTTGTCACTAAGCCACTCTTGGCTTTCCAAACAGAAACTGTTTGATTACAAATTCAGCAACTAACTCTCACAGAGAGGATGTTACAATGTAAGCAAATACACAAAGAACTTAGCAAAGCTAAGGAGGTTTCTCTTTTCACACAAGTGTAGGTCGTCCAATTGATTTGGCAGAGTTTCAGCTCTTAGAAAACTTGAAGGCTTCGTTGTTCATTTCATGAGCATGTTCCTCTATTTATAGGCAGCTTGGTGAAGATATCCGTTGCGGGATATGTGCCTTGCCAAAAACCGTTCTCTCACAATCATATGACCGTTGCTACGTGTCAGCTTGGGGTGGAGAGAGGAAGGAGATAATAGTACATGCAGCGCCTCCACTACTGTACGATTTTGCAGAGAGAAGCTTTTATGTCCCCTGTGGTACACTTTCGAATTTTTGAATGAAATGTTACATATGATAAGAGAGGGAATAAGAAACATTTCAGAGAATGATCATCGAAAAGGTTAAGTGTACTTTTACACATCATTGACGCATGATATAACTGTTTGGTAGAAAAAGAGTGTAAGTTATATACGCATTTGGATGCTCCTCAATTGGACGCAGTGTTTACACACTGGTTTTGGCAAAAGATTGGATGCTTGTTTTATAACAGCGCATTGGACGCTGGGTTTTATACTTAGAAAACAAGTTTCCAGTTACTCCTTGGACGCATTGTACACATAGAGATATAATGTTTGAGCTTAAGAAACAATACCATTGAGGCATTGGATGGTGTGGTACCTATAATACTCAAACATAAGACATTAGATTCTTCAAAATTTAATCTCATTTGTAATCATCAAAACCGAAGTTTGAAGGGTTAGACATCATCCAAAGTCTTAGATTCTAACATTAAGTAGATCCAATTCATTTTTTTAATTGCCCTAACCCCTCACTAATCTCTCAACTAAGTCACTAATTCTAGGTTATTTCATTTTTAATCTGCAACTACTACTCTACCAATTTTTTTTTTTGGTCCCGCAACCCATTGGGTTAGAGACTAATCCCACTCGCGGTGCGTGATTGCCGCTGACCCAAGGGAATTTTGCACACGGAGGGAATCGAACACAAGTTCTCCTACTAAATAGGTCATTCCCCCTCATGTGAACGCAGCGGGGTCTTACACCACTGCACCAACCCTTTGGGTTGCTCTACTAATTATTTAATTATGTTCTATCTAATTATATTTCTATTCTAGTAGTTTTAGGCTTTATTTACAAAAATGCCACTAGGAATTTAAATTCCACTAATATCTTGTATATTTATTAATGATTTAACTAATATTTAATTTTTTTAGCTAATAAAGTTAATTTCCTTACTTATCATTATGTAGTTTTATTCTAATTATTCACTTAATTTCTTTCTCACAAAACTATAAGACTATTTTTTTTAAAATCTCAATTAATTGTCATTAAAGAAATTAATTATATTTAATTCAAGTTCTTAAAATTGAGTGTTGTACTAGTTTAGTTTTTTTTTTTTTTTTTGGTTGGGATTAGCATTACCAGTTTAGTTATAGCTATAGTTAGTGATTTAAATCGCTAGCTATAACATCCTAATTTTTTATGCATGACTAGTTTATTCATTTCCATTATCCGATTTCCCTCGTGAACAGCAAGGAGAGTATTTTATTATATGTCAACGCAAACTCATGGGAATCGAGTTAAGAAATATTATTAAAAATTTTAACACAAAATTGAGGGATACTTGATCTTTCTAACAAGTGAGCTCTGTCCCATGGACCTAAATTAATAATTATAAGCTTAATCTACATTTTAGTCCTTGTAATTATATATAATTTTACATTGCACGAAAAGTATAATTTGATGTACCACGTGATAAAAGAAAATATATTATTATATGAGTTTAATGGTAATGCATTGACAGTGTAAAATTATTTTACACAATTATCCAATTACAGATCACCGTTGGTATGACTTTTAAGATAATTTTTTAAAAGTCAACAAACTTACCATACATGGTAGATTGTAATTGGATGACAGTGTAAACTTTTTACACTATCAGTGCATAGTGTTTTTCTCTTATTATATTATATAAAATGAAGTTAATTTGCAGTGGAATAACACAATGTTTGCGTATTCACTTTTTTTTTTCTTTCAAACTTTCAATTTTCTGAATGTTCGATAGTTATTATTTAGCATTCTTTTTTCTTTAATTAAAACATATATTTTTATTTTATTTTAACAATATATTTATTAAATGATCTTTTACGTGTTTCACACTAAGAAGTCATTAGAATTATTAATATATATCTTCTATTCCGAATACATTAATTTTTTTTTTATTTGAATAAATTAAATTGTTAAGTAAAAAGAAAAAGACTTAATTGTATTTTTACTTTTTAAAAATCTTGCAAATTTTATCGCACTTTTTACTCATATTTTTTTACTTTTTGACAATTTTTCCATCCACAATACTCGAAACCATATTTTTTTCATCCACAAGGTTCAGAACCCAAGATCTTACTGAAGGGGGCCGAGTCCAGTACCACTCGGACCAACGACTTGTTAGTAAAGCTAAAATAAATTTATGTTGTAATGTCATATTAATTTTTACAAAAATATATTTATTTATTATTATTCTTCTGAAGTTTTAATTTTTTTTTTAAATAGTAGAAAATATTACTCTCCACACATAATTTGTCATGTGCATCGCACGAGAATATGCACTAGTTATTATCTGAATAAATAAATATAATTATTAAATTACTGAAGTAAAATGTAATTCTAATTAAATTTTGAAAAATAATTTCAGGACTCTTAAAAAAATTGGGCTACCCAACGCTGAACTGACGTCGAGATAAACAAAAAAAGTGATTAAATTTACTTCGGGTGGTGGTAATTGAAACCACGAACATATAAAATGTTGGCTTCTAGATAGACCTGTCTGCATCATTCTTGTTGTAAAAGCCTCCCATGATTACAATAGCTTGAGGACCATGATTTAATGGTTGCTTTGATATTATTTCTGCATATTCAGTGTGGTCATAAAAGCTGATCTTCACCATTCTAAAAGGCTATATTAGCTGATTTGGGATTGGCAAGTGCCAAAAATAAATCAAAATTTTCTTTTGCGTGTTTCACACGAGGGAGTCTTAACAAATGGTCGTGGTATTCTTTGTGGAATGGCAAGTGACAAGGAATTAATGTGTCATTTATGGTGCATCGTACTATTAGAAAAATGTCATTTTCTGGTGGAATTAAGATGCGATTTGGATGTTAATTTTTTTTGGTACATAGACTTAAATAACCCTTGTCCAAAGAAGCCACCTTGTAAATTAAAAAGAATTGCTTGAAATTCCATGCAAATATTTTGAAAGGAATCACAAATGAGAAAGATATTATATTGAGTAATATAAAAAAAATACAAATGAGAGTGAATATCTATTTATAGAGTTTACTAGAGAAGTAATTCACAAGTAACAAGCATTCCTAAGAAGCTACCTAATAAAAAAAATTTCAACTTACTAATGCCACTTGATGATATCTTGTTGAGTACGTATTTGGATGATTTATCAAGATGGAAGAGACCTAAATGTCGCTCAGTTTCTGCACCCGACTTCTGGTTTTCGTCAAACATAGCAAACAAAAAAGTCTCTATAGGCCTACCAGGTCTCTTTGGAGTTCCAGTCCCACTATTGAACTGACTAATCAAATTTCAGTTGAGGCTCCATCTCCACCATCAGATGGCCACCCACTCTCAGATACAACTACCTCCAAATTAGATGCGCCAATTTTCTCAAGAGCAGCATATATTGAATCCAACATTGCATCAAACAGGTTTTGATACCCAACATCATTGCTTCCTTGTTGAGTAAAAAGAGCATAGGAAAGACTAATGTTTTGTTGATCATTAACATAAGCGAAGTAGGGTTACACATTGACAAGAAGTGAGGCCCCATTGTTCACTAAGAAGTTGATAATGGGCTCTATAAATGGGCTTGCATTGTTGGTGAAAACGCCATTATTGGGTGGGTAGGAGTCAGTGATCAAAGTGGAGTCTATTGCTGTTGACACCTTGATTTGTAAATTGGTTGATGAAATTGCATTTTGAATGTTGGTCATGGCAGGTAGAATGTATTCAGCAACATTGTAATTGGGGTGAACTTCGTTTCCAACAACAATGTACTTGAAATTGACATCCTTTGATTAGTGTCTTACGTAATGATTGACCCAATCAGTGGCAACATTGGGATCTGTTAGAGATTGGAGGGTGTCTCCAGCCACGTCCATGATCAACTCTATGTTTGAACCTCTAAGAGCTTGAAGTACTTCTTCATCTGGCTAGTATATACGCATTCTACCAAAACCATTTGATTTATATAAATTCACAACTTCTTGTCTTGATGGTAGATTATCACCATTCACTCCATAGCAAACTCCTACGGACTGTGCAACTGCATCATAATTTATCAACAATAAAAATACGTGTGACATTTAATATCCACAACTTATTCACAATTATGTAAATTGTTGAGTACGTATTTGGATGATTTATCACCTTTATACGACAAATTGAATGAAATTCAAGAAACAAATAGTGGTGCAAAATGTAAAATTAAAACACACGAAGATGCGATTAGATAAATTAACGTTATAAAACTAACATAGTAAATCTAAGGATATTTTATAGCAGAGCACTTATATAATAAGTTTGATAGTAATATAACATAAGAGAAGTACTATAAACCTGTAAATTCTAGTCGAGTGGACAATAATATTCCAAGCAGCAATATGACAGACATTGCAGTACTGTTACTTTTAACGACCATATCAATCTATGTATTATAGTAAACCAAACCTTAACACACAACTCCGACATCTTTTACCCTCAGACTAACCTATTTATATTATGCATAAAGACCTTTTGTCCCATATCAAAAGAAAAGGACTACAGTCACTTAGAGGGCAGTTGATACAATTGTCCTTTTGTACAAAATAGTAGTTGTAATTGTCCTTGCTAGTCCTTCCATTCAGGATAGTGGTTTTGACTATCCCACGGTTTTGCTTTCTTCTCTGTTTGTATATATTCATACCTTGGCTTATCTAATCAAATGAAGAAAGGCAGAAACTATTCACACAAGCTTCCTTTTTATCAGTTTATTTTCTCATATGGTATCAGAGCTCTGAACTTCAGAGCTCTGGTTGCTGCATTCAGTCATGACTACAAATAACATTGATCCATCCCAAGACCCCACTTCACCATACTACCTTCATCCATCAGAAAGCCCTTCATTAATCCTTGTTCCCAGTATCCTTGATGGTCCAAACTATCATCAATGGTCACGTTCAGTTCGCATGAGTCTTGTTTCCAAAAATAAGCTTGGTTTCATTGACGGCACAATTTCAGCTCCAGCTCGCACTAACTCACTGTATCCTGCGTGGGAAAGAGCCAACATGATGGTTGTTTCATGGCTTCTCAGATCACTGCCATCATCTATTGCCCATAGTATCATTTGGATGGACAAAGCTTCAAATATATGGTCTGATCTACGAGAGAGATTTTCTCAAGGTGATATGTTTCGAATTGCTGACCTTCAAGATACACTCTCATCCTTTAAACAAGGAGAATTGAATGTTACTAACTATTTCACTGAACTAAAAATTCTCTGGGATGAACTTGATATTTTCCGCCCATTACCTGATTGTATTTGTGCAACTAAATGCTCTTGCAATGCTCTTTCTAATGTTAAAAAATACAAAGTTGAAGATCAGGTGATTAAGTTGCTCCGAGGCCTGAATGATAATTATTCCATTGTGAAGTCCCAAATTATGTTGATGGATCCACTTCCATCCCTTAATCGTGTATTCTCCTTAGTAGTTCAACAAGAAAGACAAATGTTGGGTGATGTGATAGATCAACCCAAAGTCATGGCGGTTGCTGGCAGAGGAAACATTCAAGGAAATGGTGGTCGTGGGAATGGTTCCTCAGGTTTAGGGAGAGGAAATTTCTCTCAGTTTAAACGCAATTCTGGAATTGGTAGTAGCATAAAGATGTGTAGTGACTGTGGCAAGCCAGGTCACACTATTGACTCTTGTTATAGGAAGCATGGCTTTCCACCACACTTCAAGTTCAAAAATCAAAGTCAGAATCAATCCCACGTCAATGCAGTTGTTTTGAACGAGGATCATGGCATTATTCATAGGGAAGATGAGAATACTAATGTAGATATACAACCCCAGCAGTTTAGATTCACTGCAGAGCAATATCAAGGTTTGTTGGACCTTCTTCAGCAGTCACAAATTTCCAACAATAGTCATGTTTCAAACCAAGTTTCAGTTGGTCCTTCTTCCTCTGCTGCTTCTGTTCATGATGGTAAAACTTTTCCCTCTTTTAGCTCTTGGATACTTGATAGTGGTGCCACTGACCATATTTGTTCTTGTCTTTCCTATTTCACTTCCTTTCATCAAATTAAACCAGTTCATGTAAATTTGCCAAATGGGAATAAATTAGTTGCTAATTATTCTGGTAGTGTACTCTTAACTCAAAATCACATGCTCTATGATGTGCTTTATATTCCTTGTTTTTCTTTCAACCTCTTTTCTGTTGCAAAGTTAACCATAAGTTTGTCTTGTATACTCACCTTTGACTCCAATCATTGTCGTATTCAGGACAAGAATTCCTTGAAGACGATTGGTTCAGCTGATATTCATGATAAACTTTACATACTCAGGGTGCCTTTTTGCCAATTACCTCCATACACCAAGACTTCACCACAAACTACCAATGCTGTTAATTTTGTTTCTACTGATCCTGCCACACTTTGGCATTTTCGTCTTGGTCATATTTCAAACAAATGTGTTGATGTTATAAAGAACAAGTTTCCTTTTGTTAAATGTGACAGGTCTTATGTTTGTGATGTTTGCCATTTTGCTAAACAAAAGAAACTTCCTTTTCCCATTAGCAGTTCAACTTCTACTAAATGTTTTGACCTTATACATACTGATCTTTGGGGACCTTATTCCATACCATCTGTTCATGGACATAAATATTTTCTTACAATTGTTGATGACCATTCACGGTACACCTGGGTTTTTCCTTTAAAACAGAAATCTGAAACAACTAAAGTGTTGCAAAACTTTGTTTCATTAGTTCAAACACAATTTGAATCAATGGTAAAAATTATTAGAAGTGACAATGGCACTGAGTTCTTCATGACTGATTTTTATGCTTCCAAAGGAATAATCCACCAAACATCTTGTGTAAATACACCGCAACAAAATAGCATTGTTGAAAGGAAACATGGTCACTTGCTGAATGTAGCCCGAGCTCTGATGCTTCAATCAAATTTGCCCAAAATATATTGGTCCTATGCCATCTTGCATGCTGCACACATAATAAATATGCTGCCCACACCAGTTTTGAAAAATTCTTCTCCACATAATATTCTTTATAAAAATGATCCTCGTGCTTGTAAATGTGTTTTTCTTGGCTTTAAACACGGGACTAAAGGCTATATTGTTTTGAATGTTCATACAAGAGAATTATTTGTGTCCAGAGATGTGATTTTTCATGAACATGTCTTTCCATATTTTCAATCTAAGATTAGGAATGATGAAATTAACAGCATCTCCCCAATAAACAATGATTCAACCCCACTAACCTTTGAGACCATTCCTCATTCTTCCACAAATACTCATCCCGCCATTGATAATAATAACACTTGCTTACCACAAACTCCATCATCCACCCCTAATCCCGTAGTTAGTTCACCTCCAACCATCGAACCCGACACAACCTTTAATTCCCACACACCTGCACTTCAACCAACTCGTCATAGCCTCAGAATAAAAAGGACCCCTGATTATTTAAAGAATTATCATTGTAATTTCAGCACTGTTACTAATCCTTCTTCACATATTATTTACCCTCTTTCTTCTATTTTATCTTATCATTCTTTATCACCAACTTACACATCTTTTGTCATGTCTTTGTCTTCTCATGTTGAACCGAGCTCATACACAGAAGCAATCCAACATGACTGCTGGAAGAAAGCCACTCAAACTGAGTTATCAGCTCTTGAGGTGAATCAGACCTGGATTGTTACAGATTTACCCAAAGGCAAAGTTCCCATTGGCTGTAAATGGGTTTTCAAAATCAAATATAAAGCTGATGGAACCATTGAGAGGCACCAGGCTAGATTGGTGGCCAAAGGGTATACACAAACTGAAGGGATTGACTATCTTGATACATTTTCCCCTGTAGCCAAGATGACCACTGTGAGGTTGCTTTTATCCTTAGCTTCTATTCATAATTGGCAGCTTCAACAGCTTGACATTAACGATGCTTTCTTACATGGGGAGTTAAAAGAAGAGGTCTATATGGTAGCCCCACCAGGTCTTGCTTCTATTTTACCTGGACAAGTTTGTAAATTACAAAAAGCCTTATATGGGCTTAAACAAGCTAGTCGAGAATGGTTTGCACAACTATCATCATTTCTTGTCAAAGCTGGATATACTCAATCTATGCATGATTATTCTCTATTTATCAAGTCCTCTAATGATTCTTTCACAGCCCTTTTGGTATACGTGGATGACATCATTTTAGCAGGAAATGATGACCAAGAAATCAAACATATTAAACAAGCTTTGGATGCTTCTTTCCGCATTAAGGATTTAGGTGAACTGTGATTCTTCCTTGGCCTTGAAGTAGCTCGTAGTAGAAAAGGAATCCTGGTGAATCAACGGAAATATGCTTTGGAGCTATTATCTGAGGCTGGTCTCTTGGGTTGCAAACCAGCAACAACACATATTGACAATGCTCAAACACTTTCACATGATTCAGGACATCCCTTCTCTGATATTCCTGCTTATAGACGATTGATAGGACGTCTCATGTATCTTACTAATACTAGACCAGACATAGCCTTTTCTGTACAACAACTCTCACAATTTCTTTCCAAGCCAACATCTGCGCATTATAATGCTGCTTTGAGAGTCCTACGCTATATCAAAAAGGCACCGGGCTTAGGCATACTCTTTCCATGTGATTCTGATCTTCAGTTAAAAGCCTATAGTGACAGTGATTGGGCCTCTTGTCCTGACACTAGACGTTCTATCACTGGTTATAGCGTCTATCTTGGTTCTTCTCTCATATCCTGGAAGTCAAAGAAACAAACAACTGTATCTAGAAGTTCTTGTGAAGCTGAATATAGAGCCATGGCAGCTGTAACTTGTGAAATACAGTGGCTTACCTTTCTTCTACAAGACCTCAAGATCCATTTTAAGACTCCAGCTCTCCTTTACTATGACAATCAATCTGCATTACACATTGCTGCAAATTCAGTGTTCCATGAGCGTACCAAACACATTGAAATTGATTGTCACGTTGTACGAGAAAAGACTCAACATGGTCTACTACGTTTATTGCCTATTTCTTCTTCATGGCAACTCGCAGATATCTATACTAAGGCTCTGAGTCCTCAACAGTTTGGTCTCCTTTGTTCCAAGCTGGGTCTTTTAGATATATACTCCCCAGCTTGCGAGGGGGTATCAAAAGAAAAGGACTACAGTCACTTAGAGGGCAGTTGATACAATTGTCCTTTTGTACAAAATAGTAGTTGTAATTGTCCTTGCTAGTCCTTCCATTCAGGATAGTGGTTTTGACTATTCCACGATTTTGCTTTCTTCTCTGTTTGTATATATTCAGACCTTTGCTTATCTAATCAAATGAAGAAAGGCAGAAACTATTCACACAAGCTTCCTTTTTATCAGTTTATTTTCTCACATCCCATCAATAATTATATATTATTGGATGTTCATGATTTGCTTTTGAATTCCAAGATCCAACCATTTTTTTTTTCGGTGAAGGAATATTAATTCATATTGATGGTAAGTTAATCATTATATAATGATCATAAAAACAAATCACTACTAATATGGTAAGTAACGTGATTCCAAAAATAAATATAATTAAGATATAATCAAAATTTCATTCATTGACATCACAAATCAACGCACGCGTGTCTTCTTTTGTGGTATGCAACTAAAAAGATCCATATATCTAGATCTAGATTCATAACATTTTGCAAGAGATCAGAATGAGATCTGAATTCAGAATTTTGTTATCCACTTGTTTGGGACTTCTCTTCTGAATATTTGACAAAAGCCCTCCTATAGGCTCCTTCACACTAAAATATCTATTATAACAAATTTTTAATTTTTATAAAAAAAAATCTACAAATTGATGGCAGCTAGAAAAGAAACTAACCAATGGATGATAATTTTGTTGACTTTTAATAACTACTTTAAAATTCATGCATAGGATGATTTCTAATTGGTTGATACGTGTAAAAATGTTATCATTGAGTGCATATGAAATATAAACTAAATATTTAAAATCTATCTATATCTATCTATTTATCTATCTATCTATATCATCAATTATCAATTATATTATATAAAAAAAGGTTTTGCCACGTAAGTTGATGCCACGTGGCAACATCATATTGATTTTTTTTCCGCCAAAAAGAAAACAGTTTTATTTTTATGGTAATTTTAAATTTTAAATTATTTCATTCATATTAATTGATAACAATAATTTAAGATATTTATGATTTAAAATTTTAAATTGTTTAATTCATATTAATTGATACCACTAATTTAAATTCAAATTCAAAATTATAACAAATTAAAATAAAAAAATCGTGCAATTAGATTTTTATCACATATTTTTATAATGTAAATATATAATTGATAATTTAAACAATATCTATATATACATGTGTGGATGATAATAAAATTTGAACATTATCAATATTTTAAGATATTTATGATTTGAAATTTTAAATTGTTTAATTCATATTAATTGATAACACTAATTTAAATTCAAAATTCCATTTTAAAATATAAACTATAAACTATTATTATAAATATTAAGCACACACATCTATTTTTTTCTATTTTTAATTCATAAAAATACATCAATTTTAGTAATCAATGTGATTATTTAATTAATTATTCACAATTTAAACATTCTAATTGATAATACAATTATATATTTGAATTCAAATTAATTAATATCACTAATATATATTTTGATTCAAATTTAAATTAAATTTAGATTTAAATTTAAAAATCTCGCAAGATTCATTTTAGGCAGATACATCTCAAAAAAAAAATTCTATTTGAAATACAAATAGTTTTTTTTTTAGTTTAATGTTGATGCACTGACGATGTAAAACAACTTTATACGGTCATCCAATCACAATTCACCGTTTGTATGACTTTTAAGATAATTTTTTAAAAGTCAACAAACTTACCATACATGGTGGGTTGTGATTGGATGACAATGTAAAATTATTTTACACTGTCAGTGCATAGTCCTTTTTCTTTTCTTTTTTCATTCTTAATTCATAAAAAATACATAATTATATTAATTAAGGTAATTCTAATCAATATAATTTTTATAATTTAAAAAATTAAAATTGATAACACAATTATATTCTTATTCAAATTTTGCAATTAGATTTATTTTTATTTCATAATTTTGTAATACAAATCTATATTTTGGTTCAAATTAATAAATAACACTATTACATATTTTGTTTCAAATTTAAAGTAAACTTAAATTTAAAAATATTGTGAGATTTATTTTAGTAGATCAATCTTTACCATTATTTTGTTACAATATTATAATCATATCATTAAAATGAATAATTTAAATTAAATTAAATAGTTAGATATCCACTCGATCTCCATTAAAAAATTTTGGATAATACTCATATCTATACCCACTCAAAATGGGTATTCTCATCAAAGTCGGGTCGGATTCAGGTCGATACTCACAGGTTCGGGGCTCTTTGGCATGCTTACTTGAAATTACTAAAGAAAATTTTACAGTCTTTCTAGTATTAGCCTAGATAAAATATGATTAAAATATCATTATATGCATTATCTTATTTTTGTATTGATCATTAATATTTTTATTGTAATCTACTGATCTATAAGTTCAATTGCCCCCAAATATTTTTTTTAATAATTAACATTAGACATTTATCTTCTTTATGATGAAAATATATTTTTTAAAGAAAAATTAATAATTACAAAATAAATTATAAATTTTTTTATCATTAATATTTTTATTAAAATTATGTATATATTTAAATTATATATAAATGCAAATATCTTTATAAAGATAATAGTTTTCTAAAACAAATATTTATATAAATTAAAATGATATAAGACATGTGTAAATATAAAATTATTTAAATATGAGAAAAAGGGTTATGCACTGACAGTGTAAAATAGTTTTACACAATCATCCAATCACAACCCACCGTATATGATAAGTTTGTTGACTTTTACAAAATTATCTTAAAAGTCATACAAATGGTGATTTGTGATTGGATGACCGTGTAAAACTATTTTACACTGTCAGTACATCACCATTAAACTCTTTAAATATATATAACAATATTCATAATTAATTTTATATATCTTTACATATATATACTAACACATACATATATAAAAAAATTAAAACTTAAAAAATACATTAAAAATTATAAATTATAAATTCAACACCCCTGCAAGGCACATGTTATTAAGCTAGTATTATATAAGACAGAGTTGCTAACTAGGACGGGTAATCGACATGTCACATACATTTTTTTCCCTTCAATTTTTCATTCCTAATTTTACTATCATTAATCAATTAAATAATTATTAATTATCACAATCACAATCTTAATATATGTAAGATATTTAATATGTTTATATTTCTCTTTCCAGTTTAAATAACCAAATTTTAAAATAATATACCCTAATCAACTTTATGTTGAGAGAACCAAATTTTAAAATTATATTTTGAATGTTTGATAACCTATATAATATATATTTTGATATTTTAATTAAATTAATTTTAAAAATTTACTGATATTAATTCATTCAATTTTTGTAATAATATTTCTACTTTTATTATTATTATTATTATTATTATTATTATTATTATTATTATTATTATTATTAAATCAACTTTATGTCGTGAGAACCAAATTTTAAAATTATAGTTTGAATGTTTGATAACCTACATAATATATATTTTGATACTTTAATTAATGTAATTTTAAAAATTTATTGTTATTAATTCATTCAATTTTGGCAATAATACTTCTACTTTTATTATTATTATTATTATTATTATTATTATTATTATTATTATTATTATTATTATATTTTAATTTTTTATATTTATTTTATATTATATTCTATTATATAGTATTATATAATACACGGTAATTAAATTTCATTTCCTGACATAGTTTATTAATACCCTTCACCTTAACAATTGTATATTTTTATATTTTAAATGAAATATTATAATATTAATTGATATCAAATATTAATTGGCATCAATTCTTATACAATTTTTTTCTATAAAAAAAAATACAATTGTTATAGACGGTAAATTGAACATGTAAAAATGAGATAATATATATTCTGTGTATCTCATTATGATTTAATAAATTTAATAATTATTTTATTTTATAATCGTACTAATTATAACGATTTGATAATTGATATTTCTCTTTCTAGATTTAAATAAACAAATTTTATATTAATATATCTTGATCAACTTTATATTTTTAAATAATATCGTGACAATCAAGTTTTAAAATTATATTTTGAATGTTTGATAACTTGCATAATATATTGATATTTTAATTAAAGTAATTTTAAAATTTTACTGATATTGATTCATTTGATTTTGTAATAATATTTCTACTTTAATTATTATTATTATTAATTATTATTATTATTATTATTATTATTATTATTATTATTATTATTATTATTATTATTATTATTATTATTATTATTATTATTAATGGATGATATTACAAAAATATATATACTATTGCATGATATTAAAACTTATTTTATTTATCAAAATTATATTTATTATTAAAATTTAACAAATATAAATTTATGGGATATATATGTCACAGTATGGAAAAAAGACATGAATTAATAAAAGAAAAAAATGTGATGTAATTTCTTAAGAATTAAAATTGAAGTGTAAAATTTATTATATAAGCATAAACTTTTTATATTAATATAATAAATTATAAAATAAATAAAGATTGTTGTCTTTTAGATTTAATTTGTACCCACTACAAGTTAAAAATTGAATACAAGGCATCAATGTTTATATATGAGATTAACATTTAAAATGAAGTCTAAAGTTAGAGTTTAAAATTTAAATTAATTGCATCAGTTTTAAAATTATTTATTTATTTTTTAAAATTAAAATATTAAATTATGACAATTTTGCATAAATAATTAACTTAAGGCTTTTTAAATCTTAAATGCATGACCTTAAAATATATTAATAATAGTAATAAATATAAGTATAATAAAAAAATTATATTTTAAAAATATTTAATAAAGTAAATTAATTCAATCTTAATTTATGATAATGATATAATAATATAATATGATTGTAATTAATTTTATTTTATATAGTTGATAGAATTGATCAAATTAAATGGTCTTGATTGTAAATAATAATAATATAATTAATTGTAATTAAATGGCAATCAAAATTTTGTAAAAAGAGTTTTTTTCTTAATATTAGGATTATGTTTATATTTCATAACTGATAAATAAATATTGCTATTAATTGATTTATACAATTGAGTTAATATTATAATTATATCAAATATTAATATCAATATGGTTATAAAAGGAGACTAGGAGTTGATGATGGTGAATTTATCTGCGATAGGTCATGGGATACTTGCAGAGATAATTGTTGTAATTTCGAGTGGCGTTTATGATAGAGCCATGATGGTGGTGTGATGAAGTTGCAGCATTGTTTTTTTAGGCTTAAATACTTTTTTAGTCCTTGCAATTTAGCGCTTTTTTATTTTTCGTCCTTGCAAAATTATTTATTGGGTTTTAGTCCTTGCAAATTATGTTTGTTTTATTTTTTATTCTTAAAGTGGTTTAGATAGCGCTTTGAATAGTAAAAAAAACGCTATCTAAACCACTATAAGGATGAAAAACAAAACAAACATAATTTGCAAGGACTAAAACCAAAAAAATAATTTTGCAAGGACAAAAAGCAAAAAAGCACTAAATTGCAAGGACTAAAAAGGTATTTAAACCTTTTTTTTTATTATGTTTTCTCCTCTATTTTTCTTCTCTCTTTTTTAATAGCATTTTATTGGACCAAAATTTAAATAGATGATTAATTTAAAATTAACAATTAATTTGACCAAAAAATTTCATTGAATTTTCTAAAAAATATCATTTTAAATAAAAATAAATTGATTTTTTCTTCAAATTCACTCAAAATTAATGTTTGTGTCCAATTATAATAACTATGATAATTATAACTGTATATATTCTGATTTGAATGAATGAATTGAGTAATAGAACTATGTCTTAAAGATTAATTTAAAATGGAAAATTATGAATATGATACACAAAATTAGAGAATTTATTGTTATATTATTACATTTATTTCAATATAAATATATTTTTTCTTTATAATATCTTCTCACTCAAATTCATTGAAGACTTTTTTATTTAAGTAAATTTGAATTTTTCATATAATTAATTTAGATTCAATTAAATTATAACATATTAAAATTAATTCATATGTTTGTTTGTTTTTTCTATGCACATTAAATTTGGATTTTGAATTATTTTAATGTTTTAATAGTTTTCTTTCATTATTATAATAATTTAATATAAATATATATTTCAAATTTAATTTCAAATTTAAATTTATTTTAAATTGATTTAGATATTAGTTATATTTTAAATATTTTTTTAAAATAAAATAGATAATTTCATCACACAGTAATGCTACGTGGGACAGAAATTCCCATTACATCACACATAAGAAGTTGGCTCTGCATAGCCGGAGGTTGATCAAATCTACTAGTATCTATCTGATTTTCACTAGCAAAATTTGCTAATGCATCAACGCAACAGTTACCTTTTCTCTCTCTCTCTCTCTATATATATATGAGTGATCTCAATCCTTCCCCATTGCTTTAACAGCTTGGTCGAACAAATTCCTGACCATAATAGATATCACGCTGATGCCCAACTATCAGGCCAGTCTTCAAAGTCTTGATATCTAATATCCTCATTTTAAAATTGATCCATTCTTTCAATTCCATACCAAAAAAAATTACCTCGTTGATTATTATTTATCTTTCGATATATTAGAAAATGTCTCTCTCAAACATAAAATATTACAATATCATATCAAATCTAATACAAATGAATATGATATATAACATTGTACTTACATGTAATCATTTAAATATGTGTTCTTAAATTTATATTATTTCATTTATTCGCTTAATTTTGTTTCTGATATTTTTACAGGTTGTTAAATTAATGAACTCCATATAAAAAATATTTTAATAGAACAATATGTAAGTTCTTTTAGTTAAAATTAATTTTGCTATTATTTTCATCTTATTTTTGTTATATAATTTTATTTGTATATATATAGAAATTTTTTTACTTCAAGAAAGTGGCATTGTGAGATTTAAATTTATAGCTGTATAATTTTTTTTTAAATGAGATTTATTATAAAATAAACACATCTAATTATCTTTTATTATTTTTATTAATGAATAAGTTTCTTATTACGAAAATTTAAATTAGTTTTAGATCTTTTTAAGTAATATAACAAATTAACAACATTGTCAACATACTTTATACATACAAAAAATTCATTATCTCCTCAATAAACCAGTGCAATTCATTCTCTCCTCAATAAACTCGTGCATCGCACGGGTACTATCTAGTATATTTTAATTAACAGTTTTATGAAATGTCTATAATTAAAAGTTTTATAAATGAATATTTGGTCATTTTTTGTATGAAAAAGATTAATTGAAACATATTTATGATAATTTTATAAAATATAATAGAAAATTTGCTTTTAAAATATAATGATATTTTATGAAACTCGTTTATAGTTATATTTAAAGAAAATCTTTAATCTTACAAATATACAAATTGTAATTTGTGTTTTTACATATTAAGTAAATTTGTTTAAGATATAATTTTTTTTTATAATTATTACTCTTTTATATAGATACCAGGTCAGATTATTGCCTTATTAGTTGGTTGTGTAAACATGTTTATTGAGTATACAATATTTTCTAATTGATAAGATGTTAATTAAAAGGTATATATAATAGTTGGGGAGGGATCAAATGACACTAGTGTAATATTTTTTGGTCTAGATCCTTGTGGACGGTAAAGTTCTTTATCCAAGTATTTAACGTAGTTGCATATCCAGGACTCGAATCTGAGACCTATTGATGTTCAATTTTCACAAAATATGACACAAATAATTATTTTGCTTGAGTTATTATAAACCCCTTGGTACCTATCTTTGATTCCTATGGATAGAAAAAATCATTAACCAGTGCGTTGCAAGGGATTAACAGTTTAAGATTTTATACTTTACAAAAACAACAATCAAGGTTTGTCACTAGAGATGAGAGAGAAAGGAGGAGCTTGCAGGAGTTCCCTCATCCCCTCCACCCCCTCCGCCTAGTCCAACCCATCACCCACCCCTTCATCCCTTCCATCCCCTCCGCCTAGACCACCCCATCATCCACCCTTCACCCATCGCTCATCCACACCCCATTGGCTTTGTCCACCCTTTCACCCTTCGCTCACCCCATCGTCTTGTTTGTCTTTTCTTCTGCTTATTCCCTTCCCATTTCATCTTGAACCTTTTAGTTTTGGCTGGGTATGGACGGAGAAAGTGAGGGTTGGAAGGAGGTTAGGAGAAGCGAAAAAGGAAAAGGGCTCTTTCAAGGAGGAAAGCAACCAGATCTTGCTAGTAGAAGATTCCATGGGCCAATGGATGGGGACGGCCAGACAACTTTCTTTTTTACAAATTTCCCTATCAATTTCAAAGCTAAAGACATGTGGAATGTGTTTCTTATGTATGGGAAAGTTTCAGAAGTGATCATTCCGAGAAAAACAGATAGGCGAGAGGAGAGATTTGGTTTTGTCAGGTTCCAAGATGTTCAAGATTCTTGTTTGATGGCGCTGAGGTTAGACAAGATCTTTATTAGAAGTCATAAACTCAGGGTTAATACTCCTAAGTTTTTTAGAGGTATTTGGGGGACAACAAGGCTCAGACATGCTGAAAAAAGGGAGAAAGAGGTGCCCATTCCAGAAGTTAAGGTTGGGGCTGGTAAAATGGTGCATTAAGAGATGTCTTATGCGGATGTAACAAAGAATAGGAAATTCTAGGGCAAGGCGCAAGAGAAGAAAGGTGGGTGTTCTAAGAAAGGTTCGGTCTTCAGTTTATCCTTCATTTCCCAGCAACAGGATATTCAGAGGCTAAAAAGAGCATATGTGGGAAGAGTCTCTAAAAGTGGGGATGCCTATATTACACAACAGAAGTTACATATGGAAGGGCTTTTTGGAATAAGGGCTAATCTAATGGGCGCTTCATTGGTCTTATTAGAGATAGACGAAGAAAAGGATGTTGGGGAGTATATTAACGGAGAATTGGAGTGCGTTAGTGAATGGTTCGATGAAATTTCGAGCTGGAACTCGAGTAGCATTGATAATTAACGTCTAGTATGGATCAAGTACTTTAGGACTCCGATTCAAGCTTGGTCTGAGGAGTTTTTCAAATTAGTAGGGTCTTGTTATGGCTAATTCATGTACGTTGATGAATCAACGATGAACAGAGCGAGGCTAGATGTCGCCAGGTTCCTTATACGCTCTAGTGTTCAAGATATTATTAATCATATGGTTAAAGTCCAAATTGATAGGGAGTTGTTTGACATTAAATTAGTTGAGGAGGGCCTGGAAGTCTGTTCAAATTGTCTTCTATGCAAGAACAACTCTCAAAATTTGGATGGCAACTCGGATGGATCAGAGGAGATGGATTCAATAGATCTACATGCATCTGAAGAGATAGAGTAACTTTTGGCAGAAATTGGGGTTGAAGAGACGAATTTACAGAACTTTCAAAATTCAAATTCAAACTCAGGATGAGCCCAGGAAAACTTGAACAAAGAGTCTGAGGGTTTGGTGGGGCACAATACTAATAAGGGCATTTTTAGAAATTCCCTTGTTATAGAACAACAGGTTGTGCAAGTGACTAACAGAGAGAGAGGTGGTGTTTCTCATTATGGGTCGTTGGGGTTTCCTGGGCTGATGGAGACAGTTAATTCTACATGGCCGATTTTGGATTCGAATAGGCTTGTTGAAGCTACAGCACCTAGGGTACGGGGTTCTCGACCTGAATCGGATTTCAAAAAGGCTACACTGAGTCATCATCTCCAAGTGCCTCAACTGTCTTCTAGGGTTTTGACAGTCCCATCTAGGAAACTATCCCTTCCTACTCAGTGGGGTTCTCCTAGTTACCTTTTAGAACCTGAAGTCATGATGGAACCCATCGAGGGATCTAAAAACATTTCCTCAGAGGTTGGAGGTGTTAGCAATAGTGGTCAGAACTCGAGCAAGGTTATTTTCCTGAAGGATGCATCTGACTCCGATATCTTGAGATGCAATCAACGCAACAAATCAATGTCAGAAGGAGACATCACCAAGAAGATCTGGGAGATTGCCAAATCCATTGGAGTGGAAGGAGAGGATAATGATGATTCCTATATTCAACATTTTCAAAAAATGGAGGAGAGGGATAGGGCAGCTAAGCCAAAAAGGGGGTTGATCTCAGGTATCCAATGAGGATTCTTTCTTTGAATGTTAGGGGGTTGAAGGACCGGGTGAAAAGAAGGCGTATAAGGTCCTTAGTTGAAGAGAGTAATGTAGACTTCGTAATGATACAAGAAACAAAATGTGAGGTGTTAGAAGCTTCCTCTGTCACAGATATCTGGGGTGGTAACGGGGGGGGGGGGGGTTTGTTTGGCAAGTTAAGTCGTCACTTGGTTTATCAGGGGGTCTACTTAACATATGGGCGAAGGATCTACTTCAGATAAGATTTCACATACAGGGGGATGGTTTCATAGTCTCTGTGTTGACTGGAAAAATAATGGAGTGCTATGAATGATAGTAAATGTTTATTCTCTGTGTTCAATGACAGGTAAAAGGAAACTATGAAGTCACCTCATTATGTTAAAACAGGGTTTCGGAATCGATTTTTGGTGTCTAGCTGGAGATTTTAATGCTGTTTGTTGTAGGGATGAAAGAAAAGGAAGGTAGATTATACAAAATAATACAGAATCAGAAGAGTTTAACTCTTTCATTTAGGAAATGGAGCTAGTTGATGTTCCTACCATGGGGAAGAAATTTACTTGGATTAGCTCAGATGGTTAATCTATGAGTAGACTGGACCGCTTTCTGTTGTCTGAGGATCTAATTTCTCTGTGGAATATATCCTTTCAACGGGTGGGTAAGTGTGACATATCAGATCCCAACTCTGTCTTACTGATGAATGATGTTAAGAAATGGGGCCCTAAACCCTTTCGATTCTTCAATTGTTGGCTAGAACATCCCGAGTTTCATAAGGTAGTACATGAATGTTGGTCCCATACACCAACTATCGGGTGGAAACTTTTTGGGCTCAAAGAGAAACTTAAGTCTTTGAAGATTAAACTCAAGGACTGGAGTAAGCAGACCTTCGGTCAGGTGGAACTGAAAATTAAAAGTTTGGCAACTCAGTTGGATGTTTTGGATGAAAACATTATAGCTGGGTAGGAATTTAGTTCAAATCAAAAGAAGATTGTATTACAAGATTTCTAGAGGGTCCTAAGGCAGAAAGTATGCTTTTCCAAAAATCTCATGCTAGATAGGTGAAGATAGGGGATTCAAATTCGAGATTCTTTCATTCTTATTTGCGATTCAGGTAGAGGAGAAACCAAATACTAACAATTAATTCTGTTGCAGGTTTGGTAGACGACGTAGATGGGGTGAAGAACGCGGTGAAATGTCACTTTCAAAATTTATTTCAAGAATCATCATTTTCTGAGGCCGAATCTGGATGAGGTACAATTTAAACAACTCTCTCAGGGTGATAGAGATTCCTTATCTTCACCATATTTAGTTGAAGAAATCAAGGCTGTTGTTTGGAGTTGTGGGGGAGGAAAAAGTCCTGGGCCAGACGGCTTCAATTTTGACTTTTTTAAAGCTTGCTGGGATATGGTTGGGGGAGATATTTGCGATGTTGTTCAAGAGTTTTACCACAATGCCTCTTTACCGAAGGCGATTACTTCTTCTTTCATCGCCCTTATACCCAAATCCAATAATCCTCAATTTCTTTATGAGTACCGTCCAATCTCGCTTATTGGAAGTATTCACAAGACGTTAGCTGCAAGAGTGAAAAGAGTTATCAGCTCTATTATTTCCCCTACTCAATCAACATTTCTACTAGGAAGACATATTTTGGATGGGGCTTTGGTGGTGAATGAAATAGTCGATTGGGCTAAAAGAGCTCACAAGGATCTTTTCATCTTTAAAGTTAATTTTCAAAAAGCCTATGATTCTGTTAGTTGGGGTTTCCTAAAGTATATGCTCATTCTTTTGAGCTTTGACAAAAGGTGGAGGTCATAGATAAAATCTACAGTTTTCTCAAGCCACATCTCAATTATGGTAAATGGCAGTCCAACACAGGAGTTTAAGGCTAGGAGGGCCTCAAACAAGGCAACCCTCTAGCCCCGCTCCTTTTTTTGGTGTAGTAGAAGGGCTAGCTGGTATGTTCAGAAGTGCGGGGGAAGTGGGAGTGTTTAAAGGTTTGAAGCTATCGGATGATGTTCAATTCTCTCTCCTACAATATGCTGATGATTCTATTATTGTGGGAGAGGTCTATTTAAGCAACATGTGGACTCTTAAAGCCATTTTTAGGAGTTTTTAATTATTGTCTGGTTTGAAGGTTAATTTCCATAAAAGTAATATCTATGGAATTAATGCAGATCATCTGTTTATGCAAGCAGCAGGAGCCTTTCTTCACTGCAACTTAGCCTCTTTACCTTTCAAGTTTTTAGGCCTCCCTATTGGAGCCAACCCGCGACTATGTTGTACCTGGGCCCCGATCATTACAACTTATCAGAAGAAGCTTGCTTCGTGGAAGGGTAAACATCTATCTATGGGTGGTAGGGTGGTCCTTATTAATTATGTTTTAAACAGTTTACCCCTTTATTTTTTCTTTTTCTATAAGGCTCCAAAAAAAGTTTTAAACACTCTCAAAGGAATTCAGCGAAAATTTCTATGGAATGGATGGTCTGCTGAACAAAAGATAAGTTGGGTTTCTTGGGATCGTATTTGCTTGCCAAAATCACAAGGAGGCCTAGGAGTAAAAAATTTGGAGATCTTTAATATCAGCTTGCTCTCAAAATGGAGGTTGAGGTTCATTTCTGATCAAGGAGCTATATGGAGTAGCTTACTGACTTTTAGATATGAGAATCTTTACCAATTACAATAGTCACAAGCCCATGGTAATTATGCCTCAATTTGGTGGAAGGATATCATGGGAATCAATTCTCACTCATTGTTCCCGAGCAGTTGGATCTCTGATCACATAACCAGAAAAGTTGGGGGGGGGGGAGAACAAACTTAGTTCTGGTTTGATAGGTGGGTTGGTAATTTTAGACTCAAGGACTCCTATCCGAGGCTTTTTCAAATTGCTACTAATAAAAACAAATGCATCTCTGATATAGGAACTTAGGTGGGTCATGAAATTAGATGGATTTGGAATTGGAGGAGACCTCTATTTGTTTGGGAGGAAACTTTGCTGGTTGAAATCGTTTCGCTTTTGCAGGGAGTCAGGCTGTAGGCTAGAGCCCCAGACAAGTGGAGCTGGAACTTGGAAACATCTCAGGAGTTTTCGGTGGCCACGGCTTACAATCTATTAATGTCACTTCGGTAACTTATTTTGGGCTTTTAGAATGATGCAGCTATCATAACTAAATTTTGGAGGTTAGATGTGCCTACCAAAGTTCTTACTTTTTCGTGGAGATTGCTGCTTGATAGACTGCCAATGCGTGACCAATTATTCAAAAGGGGTGTGGTGGTCCAAGATTTTCAAACTTCCTGTGTTTTTTGTCACTTAGCTGTAGAGGATAACAACCACTTGTTTATGCAATGTTCTTTTTCGTATCAGATCTAGATTGCTGTATTTCGGTGGCTAGGTTTTAGCACAGTATGCCCAGATGATATAAGACAATTATACATACAAATGGGGTATATCTGTAGAAGTATCTTTTATGGCATACAACCTGCTGGTGTCTTTGGAATGCCAAGAATAGTATTATTTTCAGGGCGAATGTTGCTAAAGCATGTAGTATCATTGCTAGGATACAATCCTTTTCTTAGCAATGGCTTCTATACAAATATGGCACCAAACCGAGAGTTCTTTTCTCATCTTGGTGTGTTAATCCATTAGGGTGTTTTTGATTATCTATTTTTTGGATAGTTGGTGCTTTTTGTAGAGAAGTGTGGCTGCTATCCCACCCTTTTGCTATTAGTTATAGTGTATAGTGTTTATAGTGTCTCATTGTACATCCATCTTGCTGTAACTACTTTCTCTTATATTAATATATGTTTTTGCCTTCCAAAAAAAAAAATAGTTTAAGATTTTTTTTATTTGGATATTGTATTGTATGTAATGTAATGTGTTACATTTTTATTTTTCATACTTTCATAACAAAAATATAATTTTATCATAATAATTTAGATATTAATGTGACATCAGGTAAAATGTTCATCCATATGTGCTTTATTTTATATAAATTTTCTATTTGCTTTTATAAATAAAAAAATTTCATCCATATGTGCTATATTTTATATATAATTTCATAAAAAAAAATAATTTCACCATAATAATTTAGATATTTATATAACATCACGTAAAATGTTCATCTCCCTAAATTAAGTAAAAAAAATTATTTGCTTTTATGAATAAAAAAATTCATCCATATGTGTTATATTTTATATATAATTTTTATTTTAATATATTGACATATACATATCAATGTATAAAAGAAAATTAAAATTTCTCCAAGTAGGAAAAATCATGTATAATTTATTTAAGTGGGAACATAATAAATAAAAAATAAATAATTATTTGCTTAAAAATCAATTTTAGATACTAATTTTACATGAAGAAAATAATAATGATTATGTTGATATTTGATTTTTTATATAATTAAATATATATTAATTATGTATATGATTCAACGGTTGTTGGATCAATCAAATACACATGCTATATAAAGTTATTGAATAGTATAATAATTAGTGTAAGTTACACATGTGTCATTTGATCCCTCCCCATATATTAGTTTTTTAGAAGAAAATATTTAAATGAGAAGTGGAACCTACCAAAATTTCAACCATATAATATAATGTGTTTGTGTTCAAAATAGTATAACAATTTACACATTTAACGTCAATTAAAAGTGACATTTTAAGTCGGTCATTGCGCAACGTAGATCCTGGCATCGTTAAAAGTTTTTTTTTTGTCTATGTTGGTTCTAAATAGAACCAACGTAATATGTCAGTTCTAAGAATTGTATAACACGATCCCTATTACAAAGCCCTCTCACCCAATTGAAGCCATTGAACCACCAATGAGTCACGTCGAAGCCATTAAACCACCACTTGCCCAATCAAAATCATGTCAAAGCCATTAAACAAATGAGTCACGCCATGTGGATAAGCCTTCCATGTGTTGTAACATCCTCATTTTTATTTTACTATTTGTAAATATTTTTATATAATATTATGAGAAATTATGTACTATATTTATAGAAAAACCTTTTGTACATATTTTCATAATAACATTAATATAGTTCTATTCAATAAAATTTTCTAAGTCTTTTAGTGCTTTTGTTTAGGCCTGAATTTACCGTTGACTGGACAATTGTGTCAGATAGCTGTCCAGGATAAATTTTTCGGTGTAACATTTTGGACTAGACTGTAATCTATTCTATTCAAAAAAAAATTCTAAATCTTTTGATATCTTTGTAGTTGTTTGAATTGCTTGTTGACTGGACAGTTGTGTCAGATAGCTGTCCAGGATAAATTTTCCAATGTAGTATTTTGGACTAGACTGTAACCTAATAAGAAGATAATTGAATGTAGATTAAGAAAATATACAGTTGAGAAATTAAAATGCTAATTTCAAATTGTTAGAATTTTCTGAGAGTTAGAACTCTGAGAAATTATTATGATAAAATCCTGAGGCAGAAAATTAAGATAAAATTTGTATGACACCTATGGAATTATCTATTAATTATAACATACTTAGAATAATTATTAAGAATTGTTTAATTAAGAAAAATAAAAATAAAAGTATTAGTCAATCAAAATGTGACAACTCAATATTTCTAATGTGATTAAATTAAGCTAATTAGACTTTGATTAAGAGATAATTAAGACACTATCCCAAGGTTTTTGATAGTAAGGAATCTAATGGTGGTGTTAGTTTCTTCAAATTCTAATTAGTTTGTAAGATAATTAAAAAGTACTACAACATTCTAGAAAGTCTACATTTTTTACCCTTTGACCAAGAAATTGGCAACCAACGTAGGGAGCCTTCTTTGAATGTCCAAGTGACTATGATTTTGACAAAAATGGACTGCCATAAAGTCCTGCAGCTGGACATGAAGGCCAAATTGAATTGGGTGAAGAAAAAAATTAATTAAAAACCTAATCACCAAAGCAAAAGCCAACATGAAAAGCTAGCTTTCCTCTCCACCCAAAAACAGTGAGTTCTGTAGCTGCTGCCCCCTCCATTTCAGCCATATTTTCTTCCAAAATCAAGAGACAAATCAATCCTAACCTCACTAAAATTCAAACACCTTAGGCCAAAGAGAAGAGATTTAGGAGAAAAAGCTCCAAATTTCAAAAGACAAGAGAGAAAGGGAAAAGAGGATTCAAGAATTTCTTCTTCAAATTAAGGATTCAAGGAAAGGATCTTGGCATTTAATTTCAATTTAGATAAATTAGAAGTAGGAGAAACATGTTCGTAGGTTTAATTTCAAAATTTGGTCAAGAACCATGAAAATGGGAAATTGATTTGGGGCTTTTATATGTTTTGATGTTTGAAGCTTGAAATGGATGGTTGAAACAAATGTTTGGTTGATTTTATGATATGTGTGATGAATTAAACTTTGGTTGATGTGTTTGAGCTTGTTTGAGACTTGGTTTGGTTTGTTATTGATTGAAATTGTTTGATTGATTTTGTGAAATGTTGTTGGAGTGGAAGGAAACCACTCATGGGCATGGATAATTTTTAGGGATACCATATGGAATTTTTCAAATAACCAAGGGCAAAATTGTAATTTCACATGTAGGGACACATTGGGAATTTTAGAAAAAGGTTAAGGGCATTTTCGGCAATAATTAAAAAGTATAATGGTAATTAGGTAATTTCACATTTAGAGGACACAATTGGAAATTTATAAAAAAGATTGAGGGTAATTAGGTAATTTCACATTTAGAGGACACAATTGGAATTTTATAAAAAGATTGAGGGTAATTAAGTAATTTCATAGATTCTAGAACAATTAGGGACATATTCAGAATTTCATAAAAAGGTCAAGGGCAAAATGGGAAATTTTAGAAAATAGTAAGGGTAATTTGGTAATTTCACCCTTTGAGGGCAAAATTGGAATTTTATAAAAAGATAGGGGTATTTTAGTAATTTTCCACATTAAAGACTTAATTGGTATTTTAGTAAAAGTTTAGTAATTTTCATAGTAAATACATAATTATTATTTTAGTAAAAGTTTAGTAATTTTACCTAGTAAAGGACTAGTTAGTATTTTATTAAGGTATTAATGTTATAATGTTAATTAGTGAATTTTTATAATTTTTATGTGATTGATTAATATTAATTATTTGTTTATTAGCATCATTATCATATTGCATAAGCCTGAGTTCTTGGAAAATACAAAGATTTCAAATGAGAAATGAGTTTTTAAATGAGAAATGATTTTGTTGACTAACCGGGACTACGGTAGTCATGAAAAATGAGTATTTTTTGGGGGAATTAAATTCCATGACTGTGTTGACTAACTAGGACTACGGTAGTCATGTATTTGAAAAGATGATTGAGATTATGAACAGAGAATTTGATAGTCCTGAGAAATGGGTGAGCATAGTAAGTTAGACAGGACTGTGTGATTATATAGTCTAAGAGGTGAAGGGTATTGGCAATTCCACATGTGGCCGTAATCTGGACAAAGATGTTGCCATGGTGGCCTTCCAGGTATCCTGATCTCCTAATTCTGCTAGCTTATTCGCGTTTAGTAGGGGGCTGATAGCTGAATTACAGTGTGTAATGGTAGGCCAGTTACTTACTAAACACTCAAAGGGGAAGTCTCCATGAAGCAGGGTCAAAATGATTTTGAGTCAAAAGGATTTTGAGTCAAAACTGCATCTGCTTTATAAACTTGCATTTTCATAAAGCATACTGCATTTGCATTATTTATGTGAATTCTTAGTTATGAAATGAAATGTCATTGATTGTGATTATTTGTCTATGTATTAGAAATTAAATGCCTGATCCGGTAAATTTTGTCCCTAGATTCTAGGGAAGTTTAAATTTCAAGTGAATGAGATCAGTTAGAAGAAAGAAGATGCAGATAATTCCAGAGCTGTAGGATGGGATATTTTGGGCAGGAAAATTTTTTTTAGTAATATTTTGTATAAATTTCAGTAATGTAATTTGAGAATACTTTTGAATTTTAATACAATGTATTATTATTTATGTATATATATAATATAAATTAAATTAGAAAAATATGTTTTAATTTGAAAGAGGGGTTACATGTGTCGCCTCAATCATGATGAATCTCTATATCGCGACATCGCCACTGGTGGCCACTACGCGTCACCTCTGCCACCATGCAAACTATTGTCGTTGTTCTCCACCATGCGCTCGATCACAACGTCTGAGCTTCATCATTTACTCTCTGCACGAACCCACGAGTCTTAAACCCTTTTTTTTCCTCGTGTTGTTGCTCGTTTATTCACCTGCAACAATTACAAATTCTCAATCACCATCACAAAAAAACAAAACACAAAATCAAAACAAAAATAGATTCATAAAAACAAATAAAGAGTAGATCTTGCGCTTGTAAATTGAAGATCTCATTCGCGGTTTTGGCATACGCAAAAGTAATCAAATATTGGAAGATGTCAACATCTAATTTTCTGAATGTAAATATGTGGAAGAAAATGTGTATGGCATAAGGATGATAGAGACTGTCACGGTATATGTCCAGTAGGAAAGGTCAAGAAACTTGAAGGAGTCACACTGGTAGAGAGCGGCAACAAGAGGAGTGAAGATTGAGTTTGCAAAGTTGAAGAAGACTTGAGAGAGAAGGAATGAAAGAATATTGAAGAAGATTGTATCTGCACAAACATTCTACATTAGATGTTTGTATAACCAATGCAAAGCAAGCTATTTTACATCAGAGTAACTGATGTAAAAATCTTCAAAAAATTACAACTATGCCACCACCTTTTTTACATGGGTTATTAATGAATCGATGTAAAATGAGCATCGTAAAAAGACTTTTTTCCACCGATGTAGCATTTCTCTTTTTAAAATATTTAATTATTATTATACATAAATTTATTCAGTGAACATCAGACATTAGTTTAGTTCAAAGACCAATTTGAAGGGACTACTTAGCATAATTTCAAAGACTTGAAAGATTACTTCTACAATTTTATTTTATTTTTACTTTTAGAGTTAGGATAATAATTTAGGGATGAAATTGTGATTTCTTATATATTAAATACATAATAAAATGTAGGAGAAAAGCATTTACAAACATTTGATCCCTACACTTGTCCACACTTTGCGTTTTAGTTCATATACATAAAAACTCTACGTTTTATAGATTCTATACAAGCAAATTTTTTATATTTTAGTCTCTATAGTTAGTTATCAAGTAAATTTGTTAGCTCTAAGTTCTCTAAAACGTCCACAATTGAAACTAGCAATGTAAAACTTTCAAAACTTTTGTAACGATTGAGAAACTGTCCAAAATTTTAAAAAAGTTCATTGTTTCTATGGCAATTTTACATAAATTTTTATCGGTTTCACGAGTCACGACCATAAAAATAATGTTGGTTGTTTTACATTGTCAATTTTAATTTCATGGTTACTAAAACATAAAGTTTTTAAATATTGGAACTAAAACACAAAATATGGGCAAGTCAAGTGTAAAGTCCAAACAAGTAATTAAACAAAAACCATATGCACATGTACCCTTAATCTAAGTGACACCGAGTTTATGATCAGCAATTATTGTGTCAGTCGAAACTGAGTTGGCATTTAGGTGATTTATTAGGTCTGAAGAGACCAAAGTGTCGCTCAGTTTCTGGACCCTCCTTCAAGTTTTCATCGAACAAAGCAAAGAGGTAAGCCTCTATGGGTTCATTAAGCTTCTTGGGAGTGCCACCCTTGGCATGATTAATCAAATTATGCTAGTAAATTCCCGCATTTTGAACACTTGCTCCATCCAACAATGCATCAAACAAGTTTTGATACCCAACCTCGTTTGCACCTTGTTTTGTAAACAAGGCATAGTCAAGATCAATTCTTTGTTGGTTGTTAACGTAGGTGAAATATGGGTACATGTTTGCAAGAACAGGGGCTTCATTTCTCACTAGGAAGTTGACAATAGGCTTTATATATTGACTAGCACTAGCGCTGAAAGCGCCATCTTTTGGCGGGTAAAATTTTTCTAGCAAAGTGGTATCTATTGCGGTAGAGACCTTGATTTGGCTTTGTAAATTGGCTGAAGAAATTGCGATTAGAATGTGTTGCATTACTGGAAGAACAAACCTTGTTGCAGCATCGTCGGGGCGAAATTCATTTCTAACGGCAATGTACTTGAATTTGACGTCTTGTGAGTAGGCTTGAACATACTTGTTAACCCAATTTGTTGCAGCTCCAGCAATGGTTAGAGATTGGAGTTTGTCATTAGGGACCCCAAGGATCACCTCTATGTTTGAACCTCTAAGGGATTCAACGGCTCCTTCATCAAGACAGTATAAACGAATTTTGCCAATTTTGTTTGATTTGTATAAATCCACCACTGCTTACTTTATTGGTAGATTTTTTCCACTTCCTCCATAACAAACACCCATGGATTGTGCCCTTGCATCATCATGTGTAAATATTGAACAAAAATTAAGTAATTGATTCAGAAAACATAGGGGCAGTTTAAGACAAAACTTAACTATAATTCTTTAAATACTATTAGTATTGTTTTCCAATTAAAATTTGAGTTTTATCTAAATAATTTGCATAATCCTTTAATGTATACTTTCTGTGAGAACCCAATTTTGTCCGAATAAATAAAAAAAAACTAGCAAAAATATATTTCAATTTGTTTTCTAAAAATATAATATTTGTTTAATAATGTCAGTCCAAATACAAAAAAAAAAAACAAAAAAAAATACATAAAAAAAAATGGAAAAAAATACAAATGAAAAAGTCTTCTCCTACTCTGTTGCACCGCTTCCTATTCTGCTGCTGCACCGCCTCCTACTCTGCTTCCTCCTCCATTTTTTTCAAAATTGGTTTTGCTCCATGAACATCATTGTCAACCTGCACCTGCACAATGCCTGTATTTTTCAAACCCTCCTCTGCACCAAGGATAACATTGTCAACAAAGCAACTCAGCAAATCAATAAAAAATCAATCAGTGTGTCTATAAATTGAGCAAGCTCAATCAGAGAAAGGGTCGAAAAAAAAGGGGAGAGTGAAATATAGAAATGAAACTGGGAGATTGAGAGGAGATTTAGGAATAACATTAGAGAGTTTGATAGAGAAATAATCAAGTTGCATCAGATCAGTACGAAGGAGGGTGTGTCTACCAAAATTCCGCTTCAACACACGCAGGTAATCATCTTGATCAACTCAATATCGTCCTTCGATTCTCACCATTAGCATGATTGTAGCAAAACAGAAACCTTAAACCAAATAAAAAAAAAACTGAAATCAAAACCGAAATTGCAAGTGAATCCTTCACCACCTCGTTTAGTCACGCGCCGCAATCGGAAACGGCTTACGGCGGCGGCGGCGCAATCCTCTTTCCCCTTCGCGCGCATCATTGCTCCGCCACTTGCCGCTGTGAAAGCTCTCGAGCCGGAACCCATTGCCACCAACATGCGGGGTCACTACATCGAGTAAGCCCATTGGATGGCCACTAGCATGTGCGGTGGCGCCACTGCCAAGGGTGCACAAAGAATTCTTCTCCTCATCTTCGTCGAACTCTTCCCCCTTTTTGTTGATTCTGACGTTCCTTTCCTCACTGTGTTGCTTTGTCATTTTTTTTTTTTATCATTTGCTTCTAAGTGTCGCTTGGGCTTGGCCCATTTCATTTGAAAACAAGTTAACACTTTCTAATTAATTGTTATGTTAACAAAGAAAAAGTTTCTAAAAATGAAATAAATAATGAAACAAAAATCTGCATCATCGTAAGTTTCTTCTAACCCTTTTGTCTTTTTCTCAATTGTTTAAAACAGTTCATATATTTAGTTTATATTCCATAGCAAATAAAAAACAATGATAGTCACGTGATCACAATAAAATATAGTGCAGCAAAATATTTTAGAAGTGAATATCCACAAACTAGTTTCTTGAACGAAAATAATGGCATGAATAAAATAGATTTTAAATTGAAATCGTAAAAAATTTTAGTCATTTTTTTTAGATAAAATTAATTACTTAATCATATAAAAAAAATTTAGTAATAACTACCTTAGATGTACTTCTAATTTGATTATCACGGAAGTCTTTTAAAATTTAAAAGAAGGAAAAATATAATAAAAGTTTAGCAATAGTCACTTTAGATGCACTTCTAATTTGGTTATTACGAAAGTCACTAAAGATTAACGATGACCACTTCGGATGCACTTCTAATTTGATTATTATGAAAAATTTTGAATAAAAATTTAAAAAGATAAAAATATCAACACACAAATATTTTCTATAGAAGAACTACGTGACTTTGAATTCTCCATTGCGCCTGGATATACATAGGAGCAGGAGACCACTCCTGTCGAGCTAAAAAGATAAAAAAAATATATAAATTGAAAACATAAAAAATACAATAATAATCCTCTCTTTTCATAATAATAAACTTTTCTTTTAAATAATAAAAATTTTCATGCTAATAACAATAAATAAAATATCCAAAAATATTCTCATTTTATTTTGAGGGGTAAAATAAATAATTTTAAAGTTATTAAAATCTGCACATTTAATTAGAGGTAATCGTCTTATGACGGACGTCGTAGGGTGTTAATACCTTCCTTACACGTAATTGACTCCCGAACCCAAATCTGGTTTCTAGGACCATTTTCTTTTTAAACGGGTTTTTCCGTACTTTTTCTTAATAAACTATGGTGGCGAATCCTCTATTTTTAACTTTAGTTTTTGTCGTCCCGTCGTGACCCACATTGCGACACTTTCATTATTTTTTTTATCTGTAAGAATTAACAAGAAGTTTACAATAACTCACGTACATTGTTCAACTAACTGAGTTAGACTCCCTTGATGTGAAAATGAAACTCCAATTTTAATCAATAAATAATACAATAGAGGATGTTATCTGTTACTATTCATTGTTGAGATTGAGAGAGTCATTTTATTTATTTTTGGTGAGCAATTTTTGTGGAGATTTATTGAGATTGAGAGGATTTTTTGCTTTGTGGAGAAGGCAAGGGAGCGTAAAATCTGGAGTGAAATGAGGAACTATAATCTACCTATTTTGCTAGCAAGATTTGAATTTGAACAATTGTTTACATTTGTGATTTTTTATTTTACTACTATTTTTTGGAGGTTATCTTAATATTAGGTCTGTTTATTACTTGGCCCAACTGTTACGGAATCCTGAGAGTGGTTGTGGCTTGTGGGTGCTTTTGATGCAAAGGCCAAAGAGAAGAGTAAGTTAAAAGTTGGTACACGCATTGTCATATGTAGTCATTGTATCTGATGTGGTTTTGAATTAAAAATCCTGCTGTTGAAGGAATTGAATGGGCGTTTGGGAGGGAAGATGTGTTTTAGTAAAAAGGGATTTATTATCATCCTTCAAGAGATATTACATTAGACTAAAGGGGTGAGGAATAGTATTGCTGCAGCACCACGAGCCACAGTCCCTGGAAGAGGAGGCGGTGTCATGCCGAGATCCTGGCCGTGACCAAGAGAGATTGCATCGGCAGTCAACCTTGGAGGCAGGAGTGAAACAGAGATGAAGAAAAGCACAGATAGAAGCTGAGGGAAAGAGAAAGAAGATGAAAGGAAGAGAGAAGAGAAAAGAGGAACAGAGGAAGAGAAGAGGAGTGAGAAAGCACCACCACCTGTGGCGGCCGAAAATTGCCTTTTCAGTGTCACAAGTTAATTAGTATTGTTGTTGCAAGAGAATGTTACTGCTTGGGCTTGCTTCCATGAAAGGAAAAAGGCTTTCTTGATAGGGTTCTTTTGCTTAAAGGAAGTTTGTATCTCTCTCCTCGTTTCTTCAACGAAATTCCATTCATTTTTCCAATTGTGTGGGGATGCAAGTGACTATCCCTTTTGCCATGAATAGTTTAAACTTTAAACACTATACTGCCATGAAGCAGATTCATTTTTGTTATTTGGTACTTTGAACCCTGTTGTGTTGTGTAGATGAAAGTAGTTGGAAGCCCATTATATGATTTGTGACTTTATTTTCCTTTTCCCTTGGTTAGTCCATAGTAATCTTGATCTGATTATATTTTTGACAGGTTTTAAATCAACTGGAAGGTTTACAACTGAAATTGGTGCAGGATGGCATCAGTTTGACCTGACATCAATACCAGGCTCGAGAGAATCCACACCATGTAAATGTATATCTCGTTTACCTCTTTTTTTTCCAGCATTCTTTTATGTTCTCTTTTTTTTTTTGCATTATGTTTAATTTAACCAAAAGGAATTTCTATCTCCTCCAACTCACTTTTCTAAACAAAACTTTAGGCCTTATGAAACGTCATAATTTGGCATGCCAGGCATGCATTTCCTATTTATTGACACTTGACAACATACTTGGTTTTGAGTTTGTTCCAATACCTAAAGATCTTCTAACATATCAGGAATTGAATCTACCTAAAGATCTTCTGACATATCAGGAATTGAATCTTCGAATTTGAATGTCATTGTACAAAAAAATGTAAATCTTGCTTGTGTACAGCCAAAAACAGAACAAAGATTACATGTCATGGTTATAGATTAAATTCTCTTTTTTGCCATTAATCATTCATCATCCAATGGTCTGCTGGTGTCAAAAGCCTTTTTTCCACTTTTTTTTTTAACTTTTTCTTGGCTTCTCAAAGCTTTGCTCCTGTAATAAATGGTTACAGCTTCTGTCTTTTCAATGCTTTTTAAGGGTAGAATAATTAATTTTTTTGAATTTGAAAGTTATATCCATTATTCTCATCCAATATTCCAAATTGTTTCAGATTACTCTCTTTCTCTTCTCTACTTTTCTTCATTTAATTTTCTTAGACTTTATATTATAGATTAATATTTTTCTTTAAATATTGTCTTTAAAGATGATGGGGATGCTTTTTCTTTTAGGAATCAGTCAACCTCTAGCAATTTCCCCACCGATGAATCAAAATTGAATGATTTATTTGTTAGAGAGGCATGTGCTAGGTGTCAACAAAATAATTATACTTTTATACAATTCCTGCTGCTTGGGAGATGACAAGCTTTTGTTTTTTTAACAAAATAATTATACTTTTATACTTTTAACATGTAGAAGAAAGTGTAAGAGGTGAATTTTAAGCTTTTATTTTTTTATTTATTTATCAATAGCATTCACTAATCCTATTTTAGTTTACATGCTTGCTTTCATTTGAAGTTTAAGTTGTGGGTAGTAAAATGTGATTTTGAATTCACTTCTCCTATTTTGGTTTACCTAGCATAGTTTTTATTGTATGATTTTGTTGTGATTTCACACTATCTAAGCAGTAACATGAAACCACATAGTTATACGCTTATTAATATTCGTGTTTTTCATGCTCTTGGCTTGTGCATCCTGCATTTAGATTTCTCACAGGGAATCCTTTATTGGTTGGTAGTATGAATGTGTTCTTATTAATATTCTGTTATTTGAAAGCATGTTCCATAATTAAGAAGCAAGTAAAAGGCGGCATAAGTTAAGAGATATTAAGAAACTTGCTACTGTAATTATACTTTTATGCAAAAGGTCTTAGGTAAAGTAAAACTATGCTAGATTTATGTCAACCATACTTTATAATAGATATATCGTTATTTATTGGTTTTGTTGTTGATTGCCAAGTACGTTGATTGTGGTTACATGTCATTTTGGGTTATCTATTCTTATCTTTCAAATATCTCATTACCCTTCCACTTGCATATTATTTGCGTACTACAATTGAGACAGAATTATGGTGTTTTGCTTTGTAAAGATGATATGCTTTATTAAATTTGCTTAGTCTTTGCATGATGTTGATAACCCCCCTTTTCATACCATATATTACTTTGCAATGTAACAACAAATGATTTGGATAGTTTCCAAGGAAAGACACCCTCTCACAAACCACTTTAATCAGGTTTGATAATTTGATTTTGAGTCATTTGACTTTTGTTGTCATCTTAGGATCAAGAATTATTGCAATGGATGAATTTATCTTAAAGCTAGAAATGGAAAACAAGCAGAGAGAGAAATAGCGGAACGAAGCACACACAAAGCTTTTGAAGAATGAAGAAGAAATTGCAGCATTGGTAGAAGGCAAAGGATTCCTTTGATGATAAGTCAAAAATTCTAATGATACTGTGGGAGGGCGGCTAATGCTTGTGGACACATGGCGAGATTAGAAATATTGAACAAGCTGGTCAAATTTGAGGCCAAAATGCAAGTAACTCTTTCGCCATTTTGTTTTGATTTCTTGAATCATGTAGTTCTCTGCTGATTATTATTATACTGCCAATGGAATTATAGACTGCAAAAATCAATCAGCAAACAACCACAATTGTAGTCTCATACATGTTTACCCAATATTAATATTTATTTTCACTTATGAATCCTCTACTTCTTTTCCATAAAGCTTCTGTTTTTAGAAGTGATGGTTTTCTGTGATACTTGGGAGAATTTACATGTTCGTGAGTTGCTTGCAAGGATTGTAATTGATGAGTCTCACAATGGGGGCATGATTCTCTTTGTTGTGACATGTGAGAAATGGTTCAATGGAACGTGCGTCAAGATTACCCCTGCAAGGGCTGAGCATATCAAGCAGTACAAATATCCATCTTACAGCAACAAGAGAGATCTCTACCTTACAATGGCTAGGATGGTGACTATAATCTTGGCAATTTAGAGTTATGATCTATTTAATTTCATAATATTTAGGTTTTTTGTGTGTGAAAGTTGCTATATTTGGTCCATACATACTGTTTGTCTTTGGATCCTGTTTGCTCAGGAAGAAGCTCTGCTTTAAAATCAGACAGTGTGGTACTAGTAAGTCAATGATATGTGTGGGAAGTACTGAAAAGTGGAAGTGAGACTTTGAGAGTGAATGGATATACATGGAAGCCATGATCCTTGTGATGAGAAACCAAAAGTATGGTACTATTATTCATAGCTCTATAAATATGTACTTTTTGTTATGTCAAGCTTAGACTTTTGAATTAATTATGTGCCATAACTTTATTGTTCTAGCTTTTGGGATAAATATATTATTTTAATTTTCAATTTTTGAAGGGTTGAATTTTGAACTAGGAAGCTACATGTAGCAAGTCACTTCTAAAGCTTAATCATAGCAACTTCTGTTACAAACTGACATGTTTTATTCTCTTTCAATCCCAACTAACATCTGACTGTTAAGTAGATGAAGTTTATTGATGATATTGATTCATATTATATGTTGTAGTGCTATCATTTCAAATGAAGTGAAAAAAGCCAAGAAAAATTAATGGAAGACAATGTAATTAATTTGTCAATGATTAAACTTTTTATTAGTAATTAGCTTAAACTATCAAGAAGGATAATAGTATTATGAATCAATATCATTATTTTGTATAAAAGAAAAGCTTATATAAAGTTTTTTTTATGCAGTGGAAAAATACAAGCAAGGCTCAGCTTAAACTATCAAGAAGGATAATAGTATTATGTGTTTAGTATTAAATGATTGAGTTTCTCATATTTAAAAGAAATCAATTAGATATTAGACATGTTTGTTTAAGCTTATTTTTTAAAAAAATTATTTTTTTAATAAAATAATTTTACTTTTTTTGATGTGTTTTTTTAAACTTTTTTAAATAAAAAATTATTTTTTATTAAGCAAATCCTATCTTTTAAAAAAAACACTTTTAAAAAACACTTTTTTAAAGTACATTTTTTAAAAGTACACTTTTTTTTAAAGTTTAAACAAATGTGAAGAGGGATCAAGTTACTAAATAATTTTATAATAGTTTAGCATATGATAGTTTGTGATTATATGATAGTGTACTCCGTAAATATTTATCTATTTTTTTTATTAAATATATTATATAATAAACAATTCTAATATTTTTATATTATAGAAATATTAAATTTATATAAATATATTTATCTAATTTCTATTTTATAAATTATTATATAAAGCAGTAATTAATTTTCCCTACAAACTAAATCATATTTTTTTATATTATACAATCGTTTAAGAATTTAAAAATATTTGATATATATATTTATTTATTTATAAAATAAAATTATAAATTGGTAGTCCGTGCGTTGCACGGGTAATACCCTAGTTATAAAACAACACCTGAAGTACTTAAAGAATTGGATATAAGTTTTGTCCTTAAAAAATTACACATATTATGTTTGGGTAAGGTATTTTAAGTGGGGAAAGTAATTGTTTAGGGAGTTTAAAATTTTCTAAGTTAAAATAATCTGTTTGGATGTTTTATTAATAGAATTGTAAAATTCGAGAATTTTAAAAAGCTAATTTTAATTTTAATAAACTAAAAGTGGGGAATTTGCAAATTCCGTAAAAAAGGAGAGAATTCTAAAATTCTCGTCGCACTTGCGGAGGCGGACCTCTCACTCGCTCTCGCAGACACACCCTCCCAACGCATCCCTCGTTCGCTCTCGTGGATCGTCGCTCTCTCTCGCTCTGTGGTTCGTCTCTCTCACTCGAACTCTCTTTCTCTCTGGTTCATCTCACTTTCCTAGGGTTTGATTAGGGTTTCTTCCTAGGTTTTGATTTAGGTTCGCCGGAGTAGCAGCCCAACGCCGTCACTGGTGAGTTGTTCTTTTCGTTTCCACACACACAACATATATGTTTATGTTTTAACTAAAAAATTATTGAACGTTACTCATAAGCTTCAATTCACTTTCAAATTAATTTCTCATTTAATGCCGTGGTTTTGAGATTTCAATACGGAAGTGATTTTTTTTTTCTCTGTTGTTGTAGCTCTACTGTTAACTATTTTGGGTCCCTATTTTGTTTTCGCTCACTGGGTTTCTTCTTAGGTTTTGATTTAGGTTTAATTCGCGATGTTCTTCTCTCTTTCTCTTTCTCTCTTCCCTCGCTCTTAGGTTATCGCAAATTCTATCCCTCTCTTGATTTTTATTAAACTTGTTTTTTTTATTAACTTTAATTAATTGCACAGCTTCAAGTTCTTCTTCTGGTTCGTGTTTCACTGGAACAGGCATGGAGAATTAATTTACTGGTAGTTTGTTTAATTTCATGGTCTTACTCATCAATTTTATGATTTAGAATCTATTGCTACTGCCTATCTGGTCTCAATTTTCAATTATCATGCATTTTATTTTATTAGGGAGCTTCAATTTCATGATTTAGAATCTATTGTTACTTCAATTTTATTTTATTAGTTGGAGCTTCAACTTTCTACTTTTTTTCTGCCAAGTCTATGGATCTTGGAGTGACCTATGCATGCTTAGCTGTGTTTTTGGTTTGAGCAAGTTAAATATATTCCATGATGACTATTTATTTGTGTGTATACAAAAGCTGTCTATAAGTTATGTTTTACTCACTGTAGACATGTAAATGTAAATACATGGTCCTGTTAGCTCATAATAGAAATGTGGTATCATTCAGAAATAATTCTAACAAGTTGTCAATGAAATGGAGTTGCATATTACCTTTTTCTTTAATGGAGTTGCACAATATCAGACTCATAGAGCCCCCCATGTATCCTTCACAGTTTTGATTCTTATTGAATGTTGTTAAGTCAATATCTGTCAATATTCATTAACAAATGGAAACCAAGTGTAGTTTTAGCAAATGATCAAAGCATGGTTTTAAATAGCAGTTGCGATCGCGGTTGCAGCCATTGCGGCTACTGCGATGCGGATTGCGGCCATTGCGGCGTGAAATTAAAATATATTTGCACCAAACAAAGAAAAAGTTCTATAATTAATTATATAAGTTTTATTTATAAGGTTATATAGATTTTCATTCATTTTTTTAATTTTGGTATCATTTTAATGAATAATTTAGAATACATCTATAACGGAAATAGAGGTATATAAATCTAAACAAATCTAGAAAGCAATAGGGGTCTGACAGATATTTAATTTAGGATAAATTGTCTCAAATAGAAAAGTAAGAAATTAAAAGGTATATAAATCTAATCAAAGGAATATAATTGCCTTCAAGTTTGATTGTCATTAATCATCTAAAAAACAATGTCATCCTTCAGAGATACATTATCCCTATAAAGAAAAACATGATAAAAACTCATAATTAATATCATGAAATTATATGAGCATCAATGTTTATTTTTCCCAATATTTATTTATATTTTATCAAATAAATTTCCTATTAAAAAAACTATATATACTTATTAGAAAAGAACTTATTTAGTATTTACATGTTGAGGGAGTGCGTGACTCTATTAATCATAGAAGCTAAAATGCCTTAATAATTATTCACAAATTTTTCAAAAGAAATAATAATTATTAAAAAAAATTCCTTAATAACTTAATACATTTGTTTTTTTTTTTAAAATAAAAAAGAGGAAACCTTTCGTGCAACACACTCAGCGCATCTTTCTAAATTTTTTTCCTAATCTCTCTCTCACCAGTCTCACCTTAAGCATTTAGAGAAGGTAAAGTAAAAACTAAAAAGCAAACAAAAAAGAGAAAATGCCTTAATAACTTAATACATTTGTTTTTTTTTTAAAATAAAAAAGAGGAAAGTGAGAAACACCTTTCGTGCAACACACTCAGCGCAGCGCATCTTTCTAAATTTTTTTCCTAATCTCTCTCTCACGAGTCTCACCTTAAGCATTTAGAGAAGGTAAAGTAAAAACTACAAAGCAAACAAAACAGAGAAACATGAGTGGCTGAGGGAGAAAGTGAGAAACCCAAACGCGCGGCACTGCGGCGACAAACGCGTCGGTGACGATTGACGACCCAAACGCATCAGTGACGACTGGCTACCCAAATGCGGTGGCGACAGCGGTACGCGATGGTGACAGCGGTGCGACACTGCGACCCACACTCGGACGGGATCGATGATGGGTGTCGAGTCGATCTACCAAGAATGGAGGATGGGTGTTGTTGCTGGTTGCAAGTTTTTTGAATCTGGACTCTGAAGAAGCAAAAACATGAGTCACGAGAGCAAAAGCACATACCGCACAGAGGAGTTCGTAAGCGTGATTGTGTGAGTGAATCTATCCTATAATCCTAAGCTCTTTTGATTGGGTTTTGTGGTCAAAAAGTTTCTGTTTGAACTGAAGTCTACTCTACTCTACACTTCTGAGATTGATTTGATTTTTTTTGTCTTTATTTCTTAAGAATCTTGAGAAAAATGAAACCAAACGGAGTTTTGTTTGAGTTGCGTCCCGTTGCGGAGACATAATGGAGGTGTCGCGGACGTTACGGCGTTGCATTGCGGCAAAACGCGTGATTTCAAATCACACCGCTATAGCGGCCTGATGCCGTTGCGGAGCGGCCCACAACCGCAATATTGCGGCCGCAATACGTGTTGCGGGCCGCTATTTAAAACCTTGGATCAAAGGTTGTAAATATTCTTGGTATCAAAGTTAATGTTGCATCTTTTTGAGTTAGTGTTAGTGAATGAGAAAGAGTGAGACAGAGAGAAAACTTGGCTATTTTTTATGTTGTCCAGGGTGATAGTGATGTATACAAAATAACAACTGGTAGTTAGTTATTTATTAGCTTCAAATTCCTTCTCTCTCTCTCAAATTTCAACAATCTTTTTTTTTTCCTTTCCTTTGATAGGTGGTGCGGTGACTACCTGAAACAAGAAGGTGCAGCAGTTCGTGCTTGGCGAAGAGGAGTGCTGGAACTTTTTTATAGTCACTCAGGTAAACTTAATTTGCCTCCTATATCCGTTGGTTATGAGTAGTATATTGCTCTAAACTAATAAAGTTTATGTACCTTAGTACTTTTTTATGTCATGTTTAATAATTTTTTCACTTAATTTTGTAGTTTTAAATAAATTTTAATAAATTATAAAAAATGTATTTGAAAGAGTACTTAAATAATATGTTCCTAGCCGGGTTTGAATTTTTTCATGTGACATTTTTGTTATATAAAATTTTAATCTTTAAATTAAAGTAAAAGAGAAAAAATTTAAATAATAAAAAAAAATGACATGAGATTTATATGGCAAGAATTTTTGCAAAAAAGAATGAGAAAAAAGATTATCCATTGACAGTGTAAAATAATTTTACACCGTCATCCAATCACAACTCACCATGGTAAGTTTGTTGACTTTTACAAAATTATCTTAAAAGTCATACTAACGTTGATTTGTGATTGGATGACCGTGTAAAACTTTTTTACACCGTAAGTGCATCACCATTAAACTTTAAAAGAATTCAAGTAAAAAATTGATATGAGAGGATCCATTCTCGATCCTAGCACTCCTCAAAGAAAATAGCGTTTTTCTCTTTGTTTTATAAACATAATCAAAACTTCATCTTCTTCCTCTGCGCATGCGACCGATTCTTCTGTATTTTCAATCAACCACCGAAGTAAGTAAATCATAGAAACCCTATTTCACCTCTCTGTGTGCGTGTCGTCAATTGCATGCTTGCAGCTGGGCGTAGAGGAGTCATTATTGGGAGTTGGTTAAGCTCAATTGGTAACTTTATGTTCTGTTTTGTATCAATATTTTGATACTTGCCCACCACCTATTTGATGAAATGCCTCAACTTTCGGAAATAAACTTATGTGTGATAATATAGGTTGACTATTGAAGTTTTTATAGTGTAACACTTGATTTTGTTACTAATGAACCAATTTTTGAAACTTGTCTTCAGTTTTAAAATTAACTGTGTATCACGTTTTTCATTTGTCTTCTTCACGCAGGCACACTCCTTCAGTAGTGGCGCTTTCTGTTTTGGCTACCCAAGTGCACACCTTTGAGCACAGTTCTTCCTTTCCGCTTTATTGAAGTGCGGTAAGGGCTCTCTTTTAGATGAGTTTTGTTCTTCGGTAGTGAATAGGGATAGGGGATTGGAAGAGCCAGGTGGATTGGGGAATGGAATAGTGAAAGGGGATTTGATGAAATCCTCATGGTTAACTATTGGTTAGTGAGCCAGAGTGAGCATAAAAAAATAGTACAACCAAGTTTAGTGATTGATTAGTGGTTAAGCAGAACAAATCATGTCTTGTAGGCCTTAAATTGACGGATGCTAGCAAAGTTAAATGTCTATGATGAACGTAAACTTAAATAATACACTAATAAGTAATAACATAGTCACATTACATAATCACAAAATATAGTATCATTCTAAAAAATTTGTTCCTTTTTGTTTCTTGCCTTTTAAATTCATGACATATTTATATGCACTCAACTCAAGTGATATATTCATCCTCATATATATATATATATATGCTGTGACGATCTAGATTCTAATATGCTTTCATGTAAAGTTTCTATTGTTATGTAATAATGTAAGTATTTGTCCGTGTTTTAAATATTTGCATTCATGTAAAATTTTCATACTAATATGATATATTCTTACCGTTGCGATATTAATATGCTTTCATTTAAGTTTTTAGTTCAGTGTGATGTAACCCATATAGTTTATATATTTATATATTAATATAAATTTAAACTATCAAATTGAAAGCTGTAGTTATGTAAATTATTGCATATAATTTGTTTGCTTTTTATATGCCTTGCTTGAAACATGTCATTGGAAGCTTTGCTACCTTAAACAATGCAAGTAAGTTATGGACAGAAAAGAAATTGATAATGTTTTAAAATGGACTAAAAATGAAAGTTGCTAAATGCATGGAAAATGCTCCTTATCATCAAGTCATATGTACATCTTTTGTTTCAGGATTATAATTTGTAAATTTTTTATTTTCTTTGAAGGGACTTTCTGCTTCATATCCCCCCCCCCCCCCCCTCCTCATATTACTTGCTGAAACCATATTTTTATTCACTGCAAAAGAAACTAATAGTTGCCTTACATTACTCAAGAATCAGAATCAGAAGAATTTGTATATCCCATTGACATCAATGCTCTATTGGTTAATGGTTAAAGCAATGTACACTTTCTTTTTGGTTGTATTTACACTGGAGTGACTGGACCTTGGTACTTTGTAATTTGATTCAGGTTCAATGTTCTATCTCAGTAAAATCGAACACAAATTGCCCCTGCCTCCTCCTCGTCTTGTTCTTCCTATCCGAGAAGCTATACACGTGGAGCTTGAGAAACTTTTCTTAGATAAGGTTTTTTGTTGCTACCATTTTTACTTTCCGTTCTGAACAATTATTGTGTAATTGACTTAATTTACTTGGCTTCATTTTGGGTTTCTGTAATCATGTCAGGTTATAGCAAACTTGGGCCTTTGCATTTCAGTCTATGATATCAGATCCATTGACGGTGGGTTTATCTTCCCTGGTGATGGGGCTCCAACTTATACGGTATGAATTCATGGGTTGGTTTTGAACTTGTCCTTCATTTGATGAGAGTTCGAAGTTGAATGCAGGCTTTTATGCTTAATAAATTACTTTTGCTTCTCTTAGCCAAATAGTTTGACTCTATTTTTAACTTTATTAGGAGAAAAATTGCCCACCCAAAGTTTAATCCTTAAATTTTGATAAATTGGCACAAAAATGTTGATATGCTATTGGGTTGTAATGAGTTATTTTAGTATATTGGAACCTGCAAAATGATTGTACTTAGCACCTCTTGTTTAGAATTTATGATGTATTATAATGTCATGTTTGGATATACTTCTCAATAAGTACTTGTAGAAGAAAATAAGAAGGTAAAATCAATTAAACTTCTCCTATGGCTATAAGTTAAAATCAACTTATGCACTTCAACTTTTATAGAAGTTCTCTCATCTAACTTCTCCAAAAGTTAAGGTGCATAAGTTGATTTTGAGTTATGGAAGAAGTTTGATTCATTATACTTTTTATTTTCTTCTCTTATAAATGCTTATTGAAAAGTTTATTGCAATAGAGCCTAAATCACTCTTGTTGGTTTAATGGCAGAAGTGACGATGTATGTGATTGTGTCTATGCAATAACTACATTCTAATATTTTTGGCAGGTTGTGTTCAATTTGATTATGTTTCGTCCATTTGTGGGGGAGATTATTACTGCAAGGCTTCTTTCATCTGATGCTGATGGCTTACAATGTATGTCTCTGTTTCAGCTACTTGATTGTTATTTTCTCGACATTCATAATTTAGTTCCTCAATAGTTCTCTGTTTTATGATGCATATTGCTGGAGAAGAATGATGTTTATGTGGATACTTCTGTTTCATATATCTGTTACATTTTACTTGCAGCACAATACTTTAAGTTATAGATTAGAGAAGGGAATTGTTTAAGATTGTTTTTATAGTCAAGATAATTGCTTGAAAGTTGTTTTTGAGCTGCTCTTATTGATGCATGTAACATTCCTGATAGGCTGATACAGGTCAATATCAATTGAACCCATCTTGTTGACACAATATAAAATTTTCTTTCATGTTGTTTCTCTGTTACTGTTAGGTATCCAATTTCATTGTGTATTCTCTGATGAGATGTGGCTCTAAAATTTTGATACTCTAGCAAGATAAAATTTGTGATTAGTTGCATGGGTAACATCCTGTTAAGTGAATGGGTGAGTGAAAGTGAGAGAGAGACAGAGAGAGAGAGAGAGAGAGAGAGAGGGCTGCATGGTTCAGGCTATTGGGTCCAAAACGTACTCCTTAGAAACTCATGCTCCTACTTTTCAAATGGGGGAGATAATGTTGAGTGTTTGAATTCTTTGGCATAATGAACCCCTACCTAGATAGTGGTAAGTTACCACAACAGGCAACTCCCATGAGGCTAAGAGTAACACTTGGAGGCATGAGGGGATTGGGAGCCATGCAAATAAAGCGGATAAAAAGGAATGTTGAGCAACTCAGATACTAAGTGAGGATGAAAGCTCATGATTAAGGGATTCCTGGTGAGCTCTCCAGTTATGAGGTAGTGAATTCCTTAACTACTTTCCTCTAGCAGAAAAGATGGTTTTGGTTTTGAAATAAATATATAAATAAATGTGTGTGCGTGTATTCTGGAACTTGGGGATCTCTTTATACTATAGTTTATCTGAACTAAGGACCAATTTGACTAGTCCTAGGTGAACAATGCAATGTTGGCGTCACCACCCGCGCCATTCGTTTGCAACTGAGACATGGTGGAAGGCTTTGATACCAATTGATAAGAACCTTGGGATAACCACACCACAAAAGCTAGCTGTTGTAGTTGGAGAGCCCAAAGAGAATCCCATACTTCCAATGTGGGACTCCAAGTCCCATACCTTGCAACTGGATCCTAACATTCCTCTCAATATTGAAGAGAGGGGAACCACAGAATAAAAGTTAGTTAAAGAGGAAAAATAATTTAGGAGGCTATCGGTCCACCCAGATATAGATAAGTTCTCTTTACTTGCAGTAGTAACAACTTCTAATACTACTAGAGAACCATGAGAAAGAGAAGGAAAGCCTCAAGCAAGTTAATCATTTTGCACCCTTATTTTTAGAATGAAAACAACGATTGAAATAAATGAATAAAAGCAAGAGGTTGGATATAGAGTCTAAGCCCAGCAAGAAGGAAGAGTGATTTACCCATGAAGGCTAATTTTACTAGTCTCACTCATTTAGAATGCAAATGCAGATCCATTAATTAAGAGAATTTAATTGAGAAAGGGTGCAGGAAGAAAAAAGAAAGTCCTTTAGGCTTATAATGTGATAGGAACCAAAATAGGGAGATAGAACAAAAGAAAACTGATATTTATTTTATAGTAGGTTCACTCAAGATGAATCCTCTTACACTATCGATCAGGAAAGTATAGAAGAAATAGGAAATAACAATGGATTGGAGCAGAGCTCCCTTACAAGATGAATAGAAAATACGTGAAAATGCAATGACACTTCTAGTGAGAGAGAATTGACTTCTCTTCTCAGCCCCAAACCACCCAAACCAATTGGTAATTCTTCCATGCCTACCCCATTTGGTTGCTACTGCCCAAATACTCATTCTCTCCCATGGCTTGCATGATTACCGCACCTCTTTCCTCCTCTCCCACACTGCCACGTGGTGATTCTGTTACTCACCTACCAATTACCTCTCTCTCCCTCCTTGCTTGCCACCTGTCCCCTTCGCCTTTCACACTCTCTTAAACCTGGTTTGGACCCATTTCATTCACAATCCACATACTTATCCCTCTTTTTTCCTCTCCTTTAGTATATATTTCTTATGAGCCTATCATGTTGTTTGTCATTATCTGGATTAGATACATAGGTGTAGCAATATGGAAAAGTAAAAATGGGATCTTACACTCTTCCCTAATAATAATAAAAATTTCAGAATAGCGGTCATCCCACTATCTCCTATCCCACTATAGTGGTATTGGGGTCGGCTGCTCCGTGCTACTATCCATGATTGATAATTATGAATTTAATTAAAGCTCAAATTGTCTTCTAAAAGGAATAATGTAAGACAATGATAATGTGACTTTGCATGTTGAGTTGTTATCAAAGTTAGTTTTTGTGTCTCTGTATCTGTAGTGTGACACTGACAACAACCTATTATTTCCATCATGTAACAACACCATCCAACGTCTGCATCATCTGAAAAATTAACTGATTGACAAATGTTGATTTTTTTAAGATAGTCCCTGCTTAGTAATGCTGAATCTGTGGTTGGCAGTAACCCTTGGATTCTTTGATGATATCTATGTTCCTGCACATCATTTGCCCTCCCCAAACCACTTTGTTGGGGCTGAACAAAGAAAAAGGTGATGTTTCCACTATCTAGTTTTACTTTTTGGATTATCTTTGAACTTAATACATACAAATCTTTTATTATTATTTTTTGTTGAATGCAGGGTATCCTCTGGTCAAGAGTCAGCGACTAATCCCTCGAGGTACTAAAATGCATTTAAGGAGCTGGCTTCTCCCAACAAATGTTATTCCATAAATCTTTTATTATTTTTATGTAATGCATGTATCATCAAGTATGATCAACTTCATACTTATTTGCTGCTATTAAAATTACAGCAAAAAAGGCGTATGGTATTGGGATTTTAACGAACAAGAATATCCTATTCAACATACTGATGTGGTTAGCCTCCTTTTCCTTTTTTGTTAACTGTATGATTGGAAAACAAAGAATATGCTAATTTTTGGTTACCAATGTGGCAGATCAAATTCCGAGTTCAAAATGTGAGTTATCCACAAATTCCGGTTGAGCAACCAAAAGAATCAAAGCCATTTGCCCCTATGTTGGTCACTGTAAGTATTTTGCTGCTCACCTCGCCATTGTTTGCCTCTACTTTTGTTCTTACCTTGGTTCATGCATTTATGTGAATACTTTAAACTACAAAAGATGAGATGTATGGCCGAACTGTACTACATACTGAACAGGTGAAAAGTATTTATGTTCATTATAGTAGTGCTATAAAAGAAAAAATATTGAGATGGGAAATTTGATTATCTTGAAATTGGGTTTCGGGAGTTTTAGTATTTTTTTAAATATTTCTATTATGGCTTTTCAGATGGGATGTTTATTATAATTATAGTTTTGGTTTAATCAAATTTTTACTTTTAATTTTGATGTTGTATTTAGGATGCTTTATTTTGTTTGTGATTTTAATAATTTGATTTAGATGGCTTTTACAGCTTCATATATAACAAGCAAGAGGTTGTTATTATAATGTATTGTTTGTTTTGTTCCTTGATGCATATAATTGATGATGAATTGTTTTGGGTGGCATGTGGCTTGGTGGAGGATCATACCCAAGTCTTAAAGATTTCTTTTCACATTGCTTCCTTTATTATTTATCCTCATGTCTCTGTCTCTTCCCTTTCCCTCTTCTACCTTAGTTTTGTCTGTCAGATTCATCATATTATTGCTAATACTTTTATTATGCATCACATACCTCTTGATTATGGATTAAAATCCCTGCAACAGAAAAAACCTGATTTCCTTCGGATTCAATTAAAGCAACTATATTTGAACTTCTGGGCATATACAAATTGTTTTGGAAAGAAGATCGGTTGAAACCCTATTTAACAAGCATTATTATAATAAATGGTTGTTGCTAACTAGCATTGCACATTAATGGAAGTGACTTATCAGGATGTCTATTTTGTAGGGATCGATAGATCATGATGGTCTAGGCCCTGCTTCTTGGTGGTTTGCAGAAGATGTTGAGGACGAGTAAAGGTGAGGCCAAAAGATGGTGAAATTTTAGTCAAGTGATGATCTCATTCCTAGGTTTTGTTCAGTCTAGAAGATTAGGCTTAGAAGATATTGATCTGGTCGGATAGAAGAAATTAGTAGTTCCCCCATGCCTTTGAAGGCTGAAGATATCCCATTTCGGATGTTTTTTGCATGATTATAACTCAACAACACTGAATATACTTTTGCTCAATTCCTTTGCTTTGTAAAGTATTTAATTTAATTTACTTTAATTAATGGAACCATTGTTTGCCTTTTAATTTCAGCGTCCTGAATACTTGCGATGCAGGAAGAGGAAAAGTGTTTATAATATTTGCTTTTGGGATCCATAATTTAACAAGTCATTCATAGATCAAGTGTATTGAGTATTGATTGATATTGATACACACACACACACACACACACACATATATATATATAAAGGGTCCCTAGCAATCCCTAAACATTAACATGACTTGCAATATATTTTTCATGGTTAAATTAATCATTTAATTCCTATACATTATTGATTAGTCCCTGTGTGAAAAAATCTTAATCTTTGTGTCTATATATAGGAAAATTAACATTATATTTTTGTTGCTATTTGGGTCTGTCGCAATGTTAAATGAATGCTAATATGTGCAACAAAAGTTTCACGTGGCATATAAGTCATGAAATGATTTTTTTTTTTTTTTACAAACAAAAGTTCATAGAATTTCATTCATAATAAGAGAGTGAATACAAGTTGAAATGAAATAAAACATGTGAGCTAGTATGAAATCTAGACACTCTAGCTAAGGCATGAATGACTTGGTTAACATGCCTATGAACAAACTTTACTGAAAAGTGTTGAAATTGAGAAGCTTTACTGAAATGATTTTTACGTTTTAGTTTTCATAAAATCAATATTTACTTTTTTAGTCTCTATAAAATTAATATTGCATTTTAGTAGTATATGAAATTGTGTTTTAGTGCTCTATATATATTATTCCCTCTGGTAATTTTTATAAAAAAAAAATGAGTCAATTTTTTTGACCTTATTATAAGAAATATGGAATTACTTTAAGATGTATTAATAGTTAATTATCTTTTATATCCCTAATTTATTGTGAAAACGATTAATGAGATGCCTACTCATTATCCATGCAAGTGATGTATTAAAAAAAAGGCAAATGTTAACTGGTGCCTAAGTGCATTGGTAGACACTAGTTAAGAAACTAAAAGTAGAAAGATTTTTATTGGGATGCAGAAAATTACGCTCTCTCCATAATTTTTTTTAGTTCTTTTATTATTTCCACAATAAATATTTTTTCCTTTAAGTGCCTTTAGCAATACCCTTAACAAAAAAATTCTTCAAGTAGATGCATTTATTGGCTTATTAATAATCCAAGCACTTTCCATTGGTGGAACAAAATATCCCTTGAATTATGTGGTGTCATTAAATATTATCACTACTTTCTATGAGTATTTTAGGAATAAAATTTAAATTTATGATACTATTAATTAAAATTAATTAACTATAAATTAGTTATTTGTTTCTTATATAAAAGATCGGAAGGAGTATTTGATTTACTTAATCGTTAATTATGTTCTCTTTATATTATAGGTGTCATTTTTCAAATACAATGATAAGGTTTTAATATGAAATATTGATTATAAATGTAGATGCAGATTGAGTGGTTGTTACTATTTCCTAATGTAAGAATGAAAATATGCTAACTTGTTTATTGAGAAAACTATCTCTTTCTTCAATCTTTATTATCTATATGTTAATGTGAGAAATAATGCTATGAAGATTTTTTTTTTCAAGATTATGTGAAAAAAAAATTGGTAAGAAGTTAATAAAGTATGTTGATATTTTTATAAAGATGCATTCAGTTCATTTAAAGATAATTTTATAATGCAAACTAATAAGAATTATGCTTTTGAAGAAAAAGATATGTTATAGTAAAAATAAAAGAGTTAAATGGTTATTGAGTTAAAACAATTTTGATAGAACACCAATTGATAAAAGAAATAAAATATAACATTGAACACTGAAATCATACAATACAACAATACACCTACTTTTCCAAAAACAAAAGTCTCCTACAAAGAGTTCTCTTTCCACAAATTACAAATAACTTCACCATGTCTAATTACACAACATATTATCAGATATATACTCCTAATACATAATTATTAGCAATTATTTTCTACACATAACTACCATTCTGCAATTTCTAATGCAGAACTGTTCTCTAAAACAATTATTTGAGTTTCTAATATAAAACTAATTTCTAAAACTTATTTTCTACACATAATTGTCTTAACTGTCCCTAGGTCTCAGTTTCCATCATTATTGCCTGCTGAAAAATTAGCCTTGTCCTCAGTTTCCATCATTATTTTCTAATATTGCCTGCTGAAAAATTGGTTCTTCCACATTATTTTTACCCACTTCAATACCAATTACTTTTCCATCTTCGTTTAGGGCTTCATTATCCCCAAAATTACCAATCTTAACTATTTCCATGCACATTGAAGTAAGGGATGGAACTTTTCTGCACACCAAAAGCATAAACCCTTGTTTTTCCTTTCCATCAATTCTTGGTATGTTAAATGGCATAGACCTTTACTTTTTGGTTGAAATGTTTGCACCCGGTGCTTAATTTTAGGTTGCAACCACCAATAAAATAAGAGTAAATTACACAGATCCTCCTGAGATTTGCTCTTATTACACCTAACATCCCTATATTTTTTTTACATTACTTTGAGCACCCCTAAGGGGGGGTAAGTGTAATATTTTTTAAACCTGAGAAGGTGGATCAATATAATGATTTATGCTTATGAGGGAGGGTCGGTGTAACGAAAGTCCAAAAATTATGGGATTTTCTGTAGGGTTCAAAAATGGAGGGATGTCGGGTGTAATAAAGACAAACCTCAGGGGTGTCCATGTAATTTACTCATAAAATAACCCAAATACTATTCTTCGGGTAAACATTAACTTGTGATGAGAGAAATTCAAATGCTTCTATAAACTCCTCCATTAATCCCTCTTGTCTCAATGATTAACTTTTGTCACATCATTTACTCATTTGATACTTTCTTTCTCAACCTTTTTATTTTGCACTTTTTTTTCCTATCTCTCTCCTCTATCCATCCCATTTTGGAGTGGACGATAATCAAAACTCTTATAGTAATTAGGGTAAATATGTAAAATTTGGAATTGGTCCCTCCAAAATTTTTCGTCCTATTTTAGTTCCTCTAAAATTTTAACGTTACTATTCATCCAATATGTTAACCCTGATAGTGAATATGCTTTTGTGGCAAACAGAGTGAACACAGATTTTGTCTTAGGCATTTGTTCAACAATTTAAAAAAATGGTAGTGGTGCATGTTAAAATACTAATGAACAGTCACATGTTAAAATATTAGAGGGATTGAAATGGGACAAAAAATTTTGGAATGACTAATTTTGGATTTCACATATTTTAGAGGGACCAAAACATACTTTACCCTAATAATTCTATTAAAAATTATGTGAAAGATATATTTTAACTAGTTAAAAATGTAAAGCTTTTAGGTGTAAGTGAAGGCTTAGTAACTGAAATAGTCAACAACCTTACGAGTTTAAATATCTTAAACAAGGTTTTGAGTTCAATTTTTGTAAAAGAAAAAGAAAAGTAAATAGAAGAAAAAAATCTATTAAAAGTGATAAGTTAGGTTTCTAGACATATATATTCCACGTTTATAAACCAAAAGTCATTGACACAAGTAATTCGGTACTTTGATCCCTTAATAATGATAGAGGTTTAATCTTTGACTTAAGAATGAAGTCAAGACTCTAGGTATAACTCAATGAGAAAAAAAAATTAGATGGGTGTCAAATAAAAATTCCATGTACATCTTGGTTTTAAAAAAAAAAAAAAAAAACTCAAATAGTTAGTTAATATTTTTCTTAATATCATTGTGTTCTTCATTGTTGGGGTCTTGGTCCATTTCTTAATATCATAATTGTTGGCAAGTGAATCAACGGCAGCGAACGAAGAGAGTGCATATGGGCTGTTGTGTTATCACGGGAAGGCAGCTCTTGTTGGCTGCTGCTCTCACTAAATGTTCTTCCTCGGATCGAACCTTCTCCCTCTCTCTGTTCTCTACTGCTTCAAAGTATGAATATATATTTTTTTTTTATTCTGTCTTTGGGTTTGTTTCATTTTTAGAAGCAAGGTTTTAAATTGCAATCTTAACTTGACATTGTGGGAAATTGTGAGCAAATGCAGCCAATAAAGCAGCAATTGCGATCGCGGTTAGTCAAAACCGAGAAGTTGTGCCTAAATCGCGATCGCAAACCGTTGTCTACAACCATGTTTAGAAGTAACAGTTTTTATGAAAAATAAAAAATAATTAGTGGAGACTGGAACTACATTGATCATGCTTTTTGATAACGGATTTTTACTTTTTTCTTCTTTTGACTTTCTTGTGCCATTTGTTGTAAAGGAACTTGTGTGAGTTTGCATTGTTTATGTTTTTATCAAAATAAAAATTGTGCACTATTTATCTAGATGCCATGAATTGCTAGGTTGCTGTATATGCAGAATTCCGAAGTGACTGGACTGAAGCATTGAAATTTTATGAGGAGGCGTATCATACGCTGCGAGAGGTGCGTGTGATTGTTATTAATTTGTGTTTTATTTGTTTAATTTTGTTTCACCCTTCATGATATATCCCTAGAATGAAAATGCTATTATTGGTGTTGTATGCGTTCCCTCCATCTATTGGTTGAGTTAACTAATAAAAGAAAACTTATCATTGTTCCTAATATTTTTCTCTTATAAGTGAGAGTCTTGTAAGTAGCAATTTTTCACATCCTCCAAGCGCATTTGTTGCAACTGATTGTATAGTTGTACATATGTTCAACGGAGGCAATTCTACTTAATTTTCTCTAATGTGTTTGGACTCAAAAAATCTTATATTGTCTCTCCTATGATTTCCTCAATGATTGAATAAAGTTGCATATGTTCTATCTTTTACATGTTTGTGTGGTCACTAGATCTGTATCCAAAAAGCCAAGTTTTGTAACATGCATTTTCTGTTTGTATTACACTACAGATTGTTGGGGTGACAACAAGGTTGCCAGCAGTACAACGCTTAGTTGAGATAAAATCTATATCTGAACAATTGCATTTCAAAATATCAACCTTTTTACTGCACAGTGGGAAGGTTACAGAAGCAGTGACGTGGTTTCGCCAGCACAAAAATGCATATAAAAGGCTTGTTGGTGCACCAGAAGGAATATTTCTTCACTGGGAGTGGATGAGTAGGCAGTTTTTGGTGTTCGGTGAATTGTTGGAGACAAGTTCAAAAATAACTCAAGGTGTTTCACCTATTATCCTAGGCACTTCATCCAAACCTCTGTCTGAGTGGGAATACTATCCTGCTTATTACTACCAAGTGAGCACCTCTCTTTTAACTATCTTGTATTATACTCTGTATGTTGAGAAAGGGAAATGACTATACCACTTTTGTTATCTATCCACCCTTATAAGGAGGCATTCTTCTGGCCATATTTCTAATCAATGTAAGACATCTTAACACACCCCTCATGCCCAAGATTGTCTTCTAAAGCGTAAAGTTTATAGGACTGAACATTTACAGGTGGTCCAACATTAAGACTGGATAAACTTTGACATCATACTAGAAATAAACTAGGCCTAACTCATCCCCATAAGCTAGATCAAGGGAGGAGGATTGTTCAAATCTTTGTTCTTAGTTAGTGTGGAACATCTCAACAGTTATTCTACAGTGTTCCCTCTCTTTTAATTGAAATATCTTCATATTTATTCCACTTTTCTCATTACAGCCATTGTTTCTTCTCCCTACATGGCCAAATCACCTTAAGCGAGATTTTACAATATTCTTAGTACCTGCTACATCCTACTTTCTCTTAATTCATTCCCTCTCCACTATGACAGTCTAACCTTTGCTGCACTTATTTGTCATTTACATCTACTCTAGAACACCAATCCTTTTTCCTCAATGTTTTGTAGCTTTCAATTATGATACCTGACTTTTTAGTTGGCAGCGTTGCCACCTAGGAAAGAAACTTCCAAGTCATGGGTTAAAGCATTTATCTAATTACTTTGTTTACTCATACTGGTTTGATTTTTTATTCTCAAATGATAATAAGTGCAAGCTTTGACACAATGGTAAAGTTGTTGCCTTGTTGTGACTTGGAGGTCACAGGTTCAAATCTAAGAAACAGCTCCTTGTGGTAAGTCTGCATACATCTACCCTCCCCAGACCCCACTTGGTGCAAGCCTCATGCACTTGGTCAGCCTTTTTAATCCTGTTGTTAGATCATTTAGAGATTAACTATAATGAGTTTCCAAACAATCAATTGTCATTAGTGCTTCAATCTTAGTTAATCTCTATGCTTCTGGGCTTATCTTGATGGAGAATCATCTTAGCTTCAGCTTCTCTTATTCTGCATGCCTAGCGCCTACCACCTTGAGTCCACTTTCATTCACATGAATATGAAACCTTCATTAATTTCTCTGTTTCAACAGATATTCTAGGTGGTTTTTGGTGAATCAGATAATTTTAGATATGCCATAGTTATGACTTGACTTGCTTTTTGGTATGTTTCTCACTGATTTAGGTCTCTATCAATGCTGCCATTTATTTATTTTACTTATGCTTGCTTCAAGGTTTAATGTTAGTGAACATTATGGGTATTTGGCTGGAAAATATGGGAAGGCAAGGAAATTTTGTCATGAAACCTTCCCAAAATAAGAGGAAGGGAAATGATGAATCATATCATAAATTCATAACTAATACTCCAAAATGATGAACACTTATTTTTTGAGTTCCCCTCCAATATGGGGGATGCTGGAAGAGAAACTGATTGTTATAGCCTTTTTAATATTTCTAAATTTCATTGTCAATATAGAACTGCAATTTTTGTTTTTAAAAAGAAGATAAACTATAAAATGGATTATAATTTATTTTTTTTCTTTTAACTCTGCGTTTCCTATCCTTTTTTTAATTTAAACATCAAAACAAGAGAAGGAAAATTGCATTTTACCCCTCCCTTTTTCCTTTTCTTTAATTCTTTCTTTCTTTATTTTTTTTTTCCTTTCCCTCCATGTTCCACAATCTACACCAAGTTCTTTTCTTTCTGTCTTAGCTATTAGCCTTGTCGTCACCATTTTTCTTTATTTGATTTTATTTTTTCATAATTTATATTGGGAATTGTTATTGCATTTGGCTCTATTCACACTATCAACCTTCAAATCAGTAGTTTGATACCCTTCATAACTTGTAACGTGAGACTGTGCTGTGAGTAGAGCCGGGCAAATGGGTTTGGGCCCGCGAACGGCCCGTTAAACCCGCAGCCTGCATGGTATATGGACATATTAGAGTATATTGTAAAGAGTTGCAGTTATTCAACTGCAATCTCAATCTTAATATAGAGTTAGTTTTTAGACAGCTGTCATTAGGTTCAACTGTATATAAATACATAATTGTACTCTGTATCAGTCAAGTTAGTTAATACAATCATCTTCATTTTCTCTCAAATTAGTCTCTCTCTCTAATACTTCAAGATGGTATCCAGAGCTCAGTAATCGATCATGGCTGCAGCTAACAATCCCCTTCCCACCTCTTCCGCTCCCCAAACCTTCTCACATGCTATTACAGAAAAACTTGATGACTCTAATTTTCTTCTATGGCGTCAACAAGTAGAACCAGTGATCAAATCTCATCGACTTCAGAGATTTGTTGCGAATCCTGTGATACCGCCGCGATTTCTCACCGAAGAAGATCGTGAAATCGGAAACGAGAATCCTGCGTATCTGTCGTGGGAACAACAAGATCAGATCCTTCTCACATGGCTTCAATCGACACTTTCTTCATCCTTTCTATCTCGAATTTTAGGATCGATTCACTTATATCAGGTATGGGAGAAGATCCATGATTACTTTCACAAACAAACACGAGCAAAATCGAGGCAACTTCGAACCGAACTGCGCGCAACCAGTCTTGATGACAAATCGATGCGCGAGTTTCTTCTTCGAGTTAAAGCGATTGCTGATTCTCTTGCTTCTGTTGGAAATCCGATTTCGCATCAAGAACATGTTGATGTCATTCTTGAAGGTCTTCCTCAAGAATACGGTTCTGTCATCTCTGTTATCGAGAGTCACTTTGAACCTCTTCCTATTGAAGAGGTCGAAGCTCTATTGCTTGCGCATGAAGCTCGATTACAGAAGTTTCGTAAGAAACTTGCTTCTGATTCGCCATCTATCAATTTGTCGCAAGCTACTCCGGTGAACCCTAATAATCCCAATTCTTCGTCGTCAACCCATTCTGATCAATACACTACGTCGAACAGAGGTTTGCAAGGTCCTGATGATAATTTTCAGTCTAACTCGCGTGCTGGTTTTGGTCGAGGTAGTACCTTTGGTCGTGGTGGCCGGCGCGGCGGTGGTCGAGGCCGCGGTGGCCGCTTTGCTAATATTCAATGTCAGGTGTGTCTCAAGTTTGGGCTCACTGCTTCCTTCTGCTATTATCGATTTGACCAGCATTTTCAACCAAACCCTTCACTAAGCCTTCAAGACTCATCCATGCAAAGCTATCAACGACCTTCTCAGTACTCGTATTTGAGCACCTCTAATGGTGCTTTTGGACAGAATCAAGGATATCGTCCATCCAATGTTTGGATGAATAATTCTTACAAACCAAATCAGTATCAGCAGCATCAGTCTGATCACAGTGCTATGGTGTTACCAAGTGCCATGTTGACAAACTCAACCACTCAGCAACCCTCTCCTTCTACATGGTTTCCAGACTCGGGTGCATCTTTCCATGTTACTGGTGAATCTCAGAATATCCAGCAACAAGGTCCCTTTGAAGGCCCTGATCAGATCTTTATTGGCAATGGCCAAGGTTTGCATATACACTCTTCTGGTTCTTCTAGCTTTGTGTCCCCATATAACTCTAATGTGTCATTTTCCCTCAATCAACTTTTACATGTTCCTTCCATAACAAAAAATCTAATCAGTGTCAGTAAGTTTGCTAAAGATAATGATGTTTACTTTGAGTTTCACTCCAATTATTGTGCTGTGAAATCTCAGGTTTCCAATGAGCTTTTACTTCAAGGCACTGTTGGTCCTGATGGGCTATACTCCTTCCCTAATCTCAAGCTGCAAGATCCTTCTGCTGCTGCAGCATCTTGTTACATTTCTAATTCTGTAAATACTGATGTACATAGTCCACAGAAATCTAATACTTTGTGGCACAATAGACTCGGTCACCCTAATCATCATGTACTCAAACTTGTTTTGAATCATTGTAATATTCCCATTTTCAATAAAAATGATGATTTTTGTTCTGCTTGTTGTGCTGGCAAGGCTCATAGACTTCCCTCTTCTATGTCAGAAACTGTTTATCATTCCCCTTTGGAATTAGTGTATAGTGATCTCTGGGGTCCTGCTCCTAATCCTTCTATGAATGGTTTCTTATATTACATTACTTTTGTTGATGCTTTCTCGAGGTTCACTTGGATTTATCTTCTTAAAACTAAATCTGAAACACTCACTGTTTTTCAACAGTTTAAGGCCATGGCAGAACTTCAATTTAATGCCAAAACCTCCAAACTGATTGGGGAGGAGAGTTTAGACCCTTATCCAAATATCTAGCTAACCTGGGAATTAATCATAGACTCGTTTGTCCCCACACTCATCACCAAAATGGTGTAGTTGAGAGAAAGCATCGCCATATTGTAGAACTTGGCCTTACTCTACTAAGTCATGCCTCTTTACCTCTAAAACTTTGGGACTTTGCCTTTACCACTGCTGTTTACCTTATCAATAGACTTCCTACAGCATCTCTTAAGTTTGCTGTTCCCTATACCACTTTGTTTAACCAGAATCCAGATTACAGCCTTCTCAAAACCTTTGGTTGTGCCTGCTTTCCCTTCCTTAGACCATATAATACTCATAAACTGAATTTCAGATCTCATGAGTGTGTTTTCTTGGGCTATTCTAGCAGTCACAAAGGATACAAGTGCCTCTCTCCCACAGGAAAAATTTTTATTTCCAAAGATGTTGTGTTCAATGAATTCAGGTTCCCTTATACTGAACTATTTTCATCATCCTCTATGCCTCAAACTTCATCACATCTCCCTACTAATTTTCCAATAGCCTCTATCCCTATTATTACATCCATTCCAGACACTACTGTCTTAACCCCACAGATCACTATACCTGATCCCAACACCTCTCATTCTGTTTCTAGTCCTGCTCAGTCTGTTGATAATGCCAGTTCTGACAATACCCTACTCCCTACCACTGCATCACCACAAACTATTGTTCCTACTCTTCCTTCACTGTCACAGTCCAACTCTTCTACATTTGATAATGTTCACCCTCAACCTCGACCTCCTAATGTCCATCCCATGCAAACTAGGTCTAAGTCTGGTATCCCTCAAACCAGAATTCATCCATCCCTCTTTCTCACTCACTGTGAACCTAAGAGTGTAAAGCAAGCTTTAACTGATTCTAATTGGCTCTCAGCCATGCAACAGGAGTATACACCTCTTATAAATAATAATACATGGAATTTAGTTCCTCTCCCAGCTAACAGGAAAGCTATTGGTTGCAAATGGGTATTTCGAGTAAAAGAAAATGCTGATGGGTCTGTAAACAGATATAAAGCAAGACTAGTGGCTAAAGGTTTTCATCAGGTTCAAGGGTTTGATTTTCATGAAACATTTTCTCCAGTTATTAAGCCTATCACTATACGGCTTATTCTCACACTCTCTTTGACCAACCAGTGGGATCTCTTTCAATTGGATGTGAACAATGCCTTTCTTAATGGTTTACTCACTGAAACTGTCTACATGGTCCAGCCTCCTGGTTTTGAAACCACAGATAAATCTTTGGTTTGCAGATTGAACAAAGCTCTTTATGGGCTCAAACAAGCACCGAGACAATGGTTTGATAGATTACAATCTACTCTCATTCAGTATGGCTTTAAAGCAAGTAAATGTGATCCTTCCCTATTCATCTATAAAGCTCATTCTCATACGGTCTATCTTTTAGTTTATGTTGATGATATCATTATTACTGGAAGTTCTCCTCATCTGATTCAACACCTCACCAGCAAACTTAATTCGAGTTTTTCTCTCAAGCAACTTGGGAAACTAGATTATTTCTTGGGAATAGAAGTCAAAACCATGGCAGACAAGTCTCTAGTTCTCACTCAAAGCAAATACATTAGGGATCTACTTCAGAAAACTAAGATGACTGAAGCTCAATCTAGGGCCTCTCCCATGACAGCTAATTGCAAACTCACTAAGTCTGGTACAGACTTATTTTCTGATCCTACTATGTATCGCTCAGTTGTAGGAGCTCTACAGTATACTACTATAACCAGACCTGAGATTAGTTTTGCAGTCAATAAAGTTTGTCAGTTCATGGCAAACCCTCTTGAGTCGCATTGGACAGCTGTTAAGAGAATTCTGCGATATCTAAAGGGAACTGTTTACTGTGGACTACATTTAAAACCTGCTGTTTTAGGCAAACCCTTCACTATACAAGCTCTTTGTGATGCAGATTGGGCATCAGATATTGATGACAGAAGATCCACCTCTGGTGCAGCTATCTTTTTTGGACCAAACATAATTTCCTGGTGGTCTCGCAAACAACAAGTTGTTGCTAGATCCTCTACAGAGGCAGAATACAGGAGCCTTGCTCAAACTACAGCTGAAATCCAATGGATTCAGACTTTATTATCTGAGTTGGGTGTCCACTTTACCACTCCTCAACTTTTGTGTGATAATCAAAGTGCTGTTGCTCTAGCACACAATCCGGTTCTTCATGCCAGAACAAAACACATGGAGATTGATGTATTTTTTGTCAGAGAAAAAGTTTTAGCTAAACAGCTACAAGTCTATCATATTCCTGCACTTGACCAGTGGGCAGATGCTTTGACTAAGCCTCTATCTCCAACACGGTTTTTGTTCTTAAGAACCAAACTCAATGTAGTTGAGACTTTGTCAAAGTCTCAACCCCCTTGAGTTTGCGGGGGGGTATTAGAGTATATTGTAAAGAGTTGCAGTTATTCAACTGCAATCTCAATCTTAATATAGAGTTAGTTTTTAGACAGCTGTCATTAGGTTCAACTGTATATAAATACATAATTGTACTCTGTATCAGTCAAGTTAGTTAATACAATCATCTTCATTTTCTCTCAAATTAGTCTCTCTCTCTAATACTTCAAGAGGACATAGATTTTTTGAGCCCATTTAAATTGTGGGCTTTTTAGCCTGGTCCGTTTAATCCGTGGGTTAAACGGGCTCAACCGCAGGTTAAACGGACAGTCCGCGGGCTTTCTGCATTTTAATATAAAAAATATAATAATTATAATTAAAATAAAATATAAAATAAAATTTATTTAAAAATTAGAATTTTTTTTGGATTTAGGATGTTGTTATTTAAATATTCAATGAACTATTTATTTGTATTGTATTTGTGTGCATTTAAAATTTGCACTATACTTGTTTGGATTTAGACTTTCTATTTATTTAAGTACTTTCTATATGGTTGGTGTCTTGGTGATACAATATTTTGATTTAGTATTGATTGAATAATGCTTGAGTATTGATTAAGTAAAGATGATTGTTTTGAGTTTATTCCAAAAAAAAAAAAGGTTTAAAAAATGATTAAATTTTAGTTTTTAAAATTTAATTTTTAATTTTTTTTAATTTTTATTTGCGGTTGCGGGCTCAAAAAAATAGAGTCCATTTATTTTGCGGGCTTAACGGGCGGGCTTACCCGTTTGCCCACCTCTAGCTGTGAGTGTCTTTTCCTGTACTGGTAACACATGTGCCCTCACATATTTACATGTTTGCAATGTGCTTGTGTGTGCTTCTATCAGAATCTAATAATTTATCTTTATCTGTTTGTGCATGCAAAGTTGTTTTGTGAATCAGTTCACGTTTTTTTATTTTTTTTTTATTTTTTTATTATAATTATAAACTTCCCTGGTAACTGCGTTCATCTCTGTGAAACAGTTAGCAGCTCACTACTTGAGTGAGAAGAGATCAGCACTGGAACTTGCAATCTCAATGTCAGAAACTTCCAATGAGCTTGATAATGTTGCTGATTCAGTAGTTCCTTCAGTGTATGTGGGTCAATTTGCTCGATTACTTGAGCAAGGAGATAATGTTGATATGCTACCGTAAGTCTTAATTGAGTGGTAAATAAGTTCACATTTTGATATCTATCATCTTTTAAATTATTGTTTTCATTTAATCTGCAGTCTCACTGATGAAGAATACATCTGCTACGCCGTTTCTGAAGGAAAAAGGTTCCGAGATTCACTTGAAATTATTGTTCTTCTTAAAAAAAGCTTATGAATCCTATAGCAGTATGAAAATTCAGAGGATGAGCTCTTTTTGTGGGTTCCAGATGGCCAGATAATATTTTGCTGAAGGTGATATCAGTAATGCAAAACAGACTTTTGATAGTATAGCTAGCCTATACAGAAAAGAGGGATGGGTAACTTTATTATGGGATGTCTTGGGTTACTTGCGAGAATGCTCTAGGAAAAATGGTACTATTAAAGATTTTGTGGAGTATTCCCTTGAAATGGCTGCTCTGCCAATATCATCTGACACTGGTGTTCGGAGAGACACTTGTCCAGCTGATCCTGCAAATCTGCTGCAAAGAGAAATTGTACACAATGAGGTTTTTGAGCTTGTCAGTGGAGCTTCAGGATTGGCAACAAATGAACACCCCAGTAATCTCAAGATCACGGGAGACGAAACACTTCAGCTTGAGGTTGATCTTGTCAGTCCTCTTAGGTTGGTGATGCTTGCATCAGTTGCTTTCCATGAACAGACAATCAAGCCTGGGGCATCAACGTTGATTACAGTATCACTTCTTTCGCACTTACCCCTTACTGTTGAGATTGATCGACTAGAAATCCAGTTCAACCAATCTAATTGTAATTTCTTCATTGCAAATGCCCAAAAACCTCAATCAGCAGAAGTTAGTAATGGTATTCAACAGCATCGAACAGTGACAGCACCTTCTCTTTCACTTGAATCAAACAAATGGCTAAGGTTGACCTACGACATCCAATCTGGTTAGTCAGATGCTCTTTACAAACTTCTCTTTCCTATTTAGCTGTCATGTTCATTCAATGCACCTTCAAATGTTTCTATAAGCAAATAACCTAGGCATGGTACATTTCAAACATTCTATATTTAGCTTTCAAGATCATTCAATGCACCTACCCCAATATCTTGTGATCCTTAATTTCTGTTGTTTATGATGCTCTCTGTGGTTAACAATGGGATGATTTTTCATTTATAAGTCATGCAAAAAGCTGCTATATATCTTTCAAAATTGGTATGGATTTATCTTATTAGACTACTCTTTCAACAAGATCTGTCCATTATCCTTGGTTCTATAGTAGTATAGTGTGGTTTATGCCTAACTTATTTAATTTATCTATTACCATTGGAAGTATTGCTTTCACTGTAGCTATTTTATGTCGATTGTGATTTGGGTTCATTATATGATTTTCTAGATCAAAGTGGAAAACTTGAATGCCCATCTCTTATTGCGAAAATTGGATCACTGGATAGTTTACCTCTTTGGACATTGGGGGATTGTGTACAAGCTGTTCCAATAAAAGATCCAATTCTTGTGTTATCTGGTCAGAAGTCCACCCAAGTTGAAGAACCGGACCCACAGGTAGATCTGCATCTTGGTGCCTCTGGTCCCTGCATTAGTGGGAGAAGTTTTCTTGGTACCTGTAACATTGGTCTCCAAAGGCCATGATGTCTACTTGGGCGAAATGAAGATTAATCTTGTGAATGTGAAGGGGGGTGGCTTGTTTAGTCCAAGAGACTCTTTAACGCTCTGGATAGTCATCATGTCCAGCTGCTTGGTATATCTGGACCAGAAGGAGAAGATGATTCTCAATTAGATTCTGACAAAATAAAGAAAATACAGCAATCATTTGGATTAATTTCTGTTCCCATTCTTAAAAATGGAGCTTCCTGGTCATGCAAATTAGAAATCAAGTGGCACCAACCTAAACCGATTATGCTTTATGTATCTTTGGGTTATACTCCATATAGTAATGAATTAAATGCACAGACGGTCCATGTTCACAAGAATTTGCAAATTGAAGGGCACACTGCTATTGTTCTTAACCATCATTATTTGATGCCATTCAGACGAGACCCATTGTTACTCTCTAAGAACAAGCAAGCCTGAGAGTCTGATCAGTCAGAATCACTGCCCTTGAATCAAAAAAATGTGCTCATTGTTAGTGCAAAGAACTGCACTGAGTTGCCACTAAGGTTAAAGTCCATGTCCATAGAAGCAGAGGATGATGCTGAAAGGACGTGCTTTATTCAACATGGAAATGAGGAGCTTTCAAATCCCTTACTTCTTGTTCCTGGGGAAGAGTTCAAGAAGGTATCCTCAGTCAGTTCTGATTTGAACATTTCCAAGCTCAAACTAAGAACTGTGTGTTTGAGATGGAGGAGAGACCTTGGGGTTGAAGAGCAATCTGCTTCTACTTCAACATTGTCTTGGGTTGTGACTAAACAAAAGCTGCCAGATGTGAGCGTGGAGTTACCTCCATTGATTGTGAGTTTTGAATGCCCCCCTTATGCCATCGTGGGAGATCCCTTCACGTATTACATTAGAATTTCAAACCAAACACAGCTACTGCAAGAAATCAAATACTCACTCGCCGACGCGCAAAGTTTTGTATTGTCCGGGTATCACAATGACACTATATATGTTCTTCCAAGATCTGAGCACATTCTTAGCTACAAACTTGTCCCACTTGTCTCGGGCATGCAACAGTTACCCAAATTTTCCATGACTTCAGTGAGATACTCAGCTGCATATCAGCCTTCAAATTCTTCAAACTCTGTTTTTGTTTCGCCTTCCAAGCCTCATTTCAAGGCTGCAGTCTCAACCAACTCTAGGGTGGTGGAGTCAGTTGCTAATGAATAGATCTTGTAAACTGTCAATTTTTCATATTCAATTTTTTTCCCCCGGACCCGAGTTTCGGGGTGGGGTGAACTACATATTTTACATGGAAAAGCTGCATACATGGTCTGTTTTGGTTTCCTTTTTGCTACTTTATTATTGACTGGATTGGGATAACATATTTTCTTCAATAGCTAAACACTACAGCAATACACTTTCGATTGTATAATATTCTAATCGATTTTGCATTAAATGTTTTTGGTGTTGGATTTTTGTAAAGCACTGTGCAAATATTTACCATAAATTTTGTGGTTTTGCTGGTCTCCATGTATAATGTAGCTAGTAAAGAAGGATGGAACCTGTTTTCGTATGTATAATGTTTTTTTTTTTTTTTCGAATTCCGTATTTATAATGTGACTATGTAGAGGTATTGATTTCATCTTATAAAAAAATTATAGGCATAACAAATAAACTATTTTTTATTGGTAAATTATTTAAATTATATTGATTCAGTTTATATTTCCATATCAATTATTATGGCTTAAATATATTTGTTCTTTCAAATTTTAGTTACTTTTGGTTTTGGTTCTCTAAATTTAAATTTGCTTTTTTTACTCTTTCAATTTCAAAAAATGTTCTTTTTAGTCACTCTTTGTAAAAAAAAAATTAAAAAAAAAAAAAAAAAAACATAAGTCACGCCAAAATCAATATGAGAATCTCAAGCACCTCAAAATCAATTTGAGAATTTTTATGAATAAAGATTAAAAAGAATATTTTTTAAAATTGAGGGACTGAAAAAAATAAATTTAAATTTAGAGAATTAAAAATAAAAATATCTTAAATTTGAGGGATAAAAAATACATTTAAGTCAAAAAAACAAAAGAAAAGTTAAAAAAAATACATTTAAGTCCAATTATTATTTATTATTTAAGCGTATTTTATATTAAACAAAAGAAAAGTTAAAAGTAAAATTATAAACTCAAATTAATACCTTTTAACTTGGTATTATAATTTTTTAAACTTTGAATAGAAAATTTTAATACAGAAATATTGCAATTTTTTTATTAATTTTATTAATTGAGGTTATTACATCTGGTCGAAAAAAAAATAGTTTATAGGCATATCTAAGAAATTAATTTAACTGATATGGTAAAATTAGTAAATAAGTTAACTAAAAGTTGAAAAACCAATTAGAAGCTGAAAAATGATAAATTAACTAATTGAATTAAAAGTATTTCATAAAACTAATGGTTAAAAGGGTAAATTTCACAGATCTCCCATATCTGTATTTTAAAAAAAGAAATATGTGTATCCTGCTCCATACATGCATGGATAATAACTTTAATACTCGTACTGTTATCCATAATTTAATTAACTATGAAAAATTAATGAAAAAATGATTAAAAATGCATATTAATTAAATTAATATACTATTCAAAGATTTTATTAAACACTATAAGCATAATTATAAAACATTATAATAAATTTCTACATTAATAAATTTATAAACTTCTAAATCTGATGCAACGGTGGTGCACCTTCAATCACAAAGAGTTTAGACTTGTATGCAATAGAAAAAAAAAATAAAGATAATGATATATTGCGAAAAAGAAAAGATAAGTACACAAGTGTAAAATTTGAGAAAAATCAAGACCTGTTCCAGTGGAACTCGAAAACAGAGCAACCACTTTGTGGGTCACGGATGAATCTCATAACGAAGTTATCTCGCCAAAGTATCAAAACTAAAGTTTTTCCATTTTGTGTCTATTTTTATTCAAAACAAATTTTACGAAAAACCAACGGTTAGATCTTCCAAAAATCACAAAACCGTGGGGACTGTCCAGAGCTGGACAAACCAAACAGCCACTGCCACTTTATTTTATGGTTTGATTTTCACATGCAAAACTTACCAAATAATTTCAAGAAAATTTGGGCATGGTCTCCTTTGTTTTAGGAGCCTTCCCAATCAATTTCAAAGATTAAAACAATCCAAAGACAGTACATACAAATCCCACACAGCCACTGCCAAAGGGTTCCCAACTCATTCCATCAATATCTCAAGTTCAAACACCAAGCAACACAACATAAACAACAAGAAAGGCATGCATGATGTATGTTGTAAACCACTGGAAATATAGTTTTCAAGAATGAAAATAATAATCTCTAAGTCATATTGTAGAAAGTGAACCAAAATTTTCAAAAATCTCGAAAACAGATTTTCTTCACTGCAGATGAGTCAGTTTCAAGGAAACTTTTGAAATAGAAATATAATGAATTAGAAAGCATTACATACACCGTTAGAAATATTGAGATGTCTATTTGCTAACCATATAACTCGTTTTTTAATACGATTTTTTTAGAAATATAGAATTGCAAAACAAGGTATGATGTTCATTCACGTTTTCCTGACTTGATGTTCAACTTTCGAGGGCCATAACTCCTTCGATTTTCAATATTTTTAGGCGGTTCTTCCACCAAAACTGTAGTCCCGGATGTCTATTTTCATTTCCAACAAATGAAATCCAATTTCATTTACCACAGCCAAAGGTATCACAAAAATATTAACATATGTACAGATACAACGCACCAGACAGCAAGCACTTTGTTTTCAGCTATCATATACTTCTATTCAATCAACTTATATCACAAACAAATTATCAAAACATTACTTTCAAAAATCAATACACATCACAACAGATCTATACACCAAAGAATACATGAAAAACTGTAAGCTTCCCTTACCCAAAATTCTTGAAATTTCCTTAACTTTTGCTATGGAATCAACTAGGAGGAACCTAAACCAACATCAAAACAAGCTTCAATCAAGATTTCATCCACAACCCAAAATTTTAAATGAAACCCATTTAGTAGTTTCTTGGTGGAAAGAGAGAAATTAACCAAGAGATCACAGAATAAAAAGAGATAAGCTTACCAATTAGATGGAAATCCAAGAAGCTCTATAGAATAAGAAAATAAGCTAAACTTTAACCCAAGAGAGAAGGAAGAAGCGAATAGAGAAGGGAGAGCGAACAGAGAAGGAAGAAGAGGATGAGAAGGAAGAAACGAGGAAATGACAGAAAGAAAGAAAGAAGCAGGCATTATATAAAGTTTTGAATTTTGCTATTCGTACTCATGTTTTTTCTAACCCCATACCCCATTTTTCAATAACAAAAACTCACGTAAAGCCTAAATTATCACGAAACTACTAAACACATAATAATCACATAAACAAAACAATCTATTTTACTTATATAGTTCATTAAATAACACGATTTAAATTTAATTCCTTTTTCATACATTTTTCACTTATCTCGGTGTATTTTTCTATACTGTCCGATGATTTTTGGACTATATTTATGCAAATTTTCTTTACAAAAATTCACATAGAATTAAGTATATATGATCTAAAAATCATTGAAACTCACTAAACATCCAACAACACATAACAATTCATTCCATTTATTAATTAACTCATTACGTATCATAATTTAAATTTAATTTCTTTTACATTTTAATTAAATCACTTATCATACATTACGAAAAATCACAGTGTTACATTCCCACCCTTTTACATGGGAATAGGAAGATGAAGAAACATATATAATATGGATTCCTGGGAATGAATTGTGCCTGGGAATATTTTTTGATTACCTTCTAACAAACATGGGAATATATATTCCCATCTTCACATTCCCGGAAATCCAATGAGATTCCGTAAAACAAACGCCCCCCTTGTTTATTTTTTAAAAGATAAATGTGAAAAAAAAAGACAATTGAGAATCACATCTATGTATATAAATATTTCAAAAATATATTAACATAGTTATGAATATTTAAATTATATAATTAATTATGTTATGAAATCAACATAAATCTTGCGAAATTTCTTAATTTAAATATAATAATTCAATTTTTTTTACCTAAACTTGAATTTGAATTTATATTAGTACTATCAATTAATTTGAGTCATATCATATAATATATATTTGTGTTATTAATTTGAATGTTCAAATTATAAAAATCATCATGATCACAATTACCTAAATTACTACAATTATATATTTTTATTTTAAATTTCACCAGAATGTGACACGTGAACAATCAGTCATAGTCAGCAACTATGTTTTATTCATAACTAGTATAAAAATCGGTGCAATACACAGGAATATATTAAAATTATAAATATATAATAAATTTTAAAAAATTAATATATAAAAAATTAACAATGCCCATGTTATTTTTAGCCTTTAAAAAGAATGATGTCCGTGTTTTTTAAATTTAAATTATATTACAATTTTATTTTATATCTTGATGTGTAATGTTTATTTAATTTAAATTGTATTGTCAAATAGGTAAAATTAGTAGTTTAACTTAGTAATATTATACACGATATCTATTTTAAATTATAAACATCATACTAAAAAAAAATATTATTGTATAATTTCTATAAAAAAAATATCAATATATAATGTTCAATCCTTGTCTCTGCCTATAATTAGGATTTTAATCTCATTATTCAAAATAATGACAATACTATTGTCTTGCGTTATTTTTTTATGTTATGTGTTTTCCTCTTCTATGAATGGTAAGAATTATATTGCCTCTATTTTTCTAGGATCCGATTATTCAAGTATAATTTTGTTTTGTGTTTTTAAACATGATTTTACTTTTATTTTGTGATGTCTTTTAAGCATGCTTTTACTTTTATATATTAAAATTATAATAATTAATTATTTCATCAATTAAAATTAATTTTTAAAATATTGTAAATTAAAATTTTTGAATGAACACATATTTTATATATTAGTTTATATTTTCATGATCAATAAACTGAAATTTTAAATATTTGTATTAGGTGCTAATTTTGTTTAATTAGACTGATTTATATTTAGTATTTGCAAATAATATATAATTTTTTTTGCTAATATTTAGTATTAACACATTTCAATACTCAAATAAAATAAAAAAATTAAGAATTTAAAATTAATGGCCATTCAATTTCTATTAGGTGCTAATTTTGTTTAATTAGACTGATTTATTGTACTTAATTGCCTTAATTATGTAAAAGTTAAATCATTATCCTTTATTTTAGCCTAAATATTTGTTGCACGTTACCTTTCTTTTTTAAAATTATTTTAATTGATAATCCAAATAAAAGATTTTAATTTGGTGCAGACTACATTACTTATGATACAAATATATTAAGATTTTTTAATTGATTATCAAGTTTAAAATATGTTATTTTTTAAATTATTTTAATTAATACATATTTAATTATAGAGCAAATTACAGCAGCACCTCCTGAGGTTTCGTGTAATTACACATAACCTCACTCTTTTTTATTTTCCTACACTAAAACCCCTTTAAGTTTGAAAACATTACACTAACACCCCCTATATGTTTGTAAACATTACAGTGGCACCCCCTCAAACCTACACTAACACCCCCTACAGGGGGTGCATTTAAAAAAGCAGGGGGTGCATGTGTAATTACACGAAACCTCAGGAGGTGTTGATGTAATTTGCTCTTAATTATATAATTCTTCCATAAATTAAAATTAACTTTTAAAACATTGTAAATTAAAAGTTATGAAAGACTACATATTTATTTATATTTTCAATCAATAAAATAAAATTTTAAATACTTGTTTTTTTACATCATTTAATTGTACGTAATTTGTTGCAAACAAACTATCTTTGATTTTTAAATTTTTAATTAATTATCTAATTAAAATATTTTAAGTTGTTGCTTAAGATTTTTTTATCGATTATCCAATCAAACATCTTTTGTTTTAAATAATTTTAATTAATGATCATTCAACTAATTTAATAAAACTAATTAATATACATACCATTTTGTCTATCATTTATCCATTTTACCCATATTTTAGACAGGAAAATATTTTCTTAAGACAACCCATATTTTTCGTTTTTCTTCTCCTTTGTTGATAACTCACAAATATTAAACTTTTAACCAAATCAAAAGTACCGTGCACAAAAAATTAAAAATGAAAAATTGAAAAAAAAATGCACAAAGGAGACACTTGCAAAAGAGAAGAAAAAAAAAAGACAAAAGACTCCATTGAATGAAAAAATAGAAGAAGCAAATTTAAGCACAAGGTATGAAAAACAGTGCAGAGTGTCTTTTTAATACAAAGACATCATAGACCAACAACAAGTTATTCAAAGTGACCCTCCCAAAACCGACTACACATTGAGATCCTATCATTATAGTATCCAAACCAAATGTCAATCCAACGAAAAACTATCCACCTATTTTATTTCGCATTTCTGCTTTGCATATGTATCCAACCTCATATCCCTTCAAAAGAAAAAAGTATCCAACCTCACATGAGATCTATCGGCAAGACTTGCCCACACACCTCTCCACTGCACCAGTCAATTCAGTATAGATAATGCAATCACATATCACACATATCATTTGCACAATTCTCCACTACAATTTATAAATGTTGATAAAGTTATTAAGGTAATTTGAAAATGTAGCTAATTATTATATCATTAATTATAATAATGGAGAATTGCAATTAAAATATTAAGATAATTTGAAAACGTAGCTAATTATTATATCATTAATTATAATAATGGAGAATTGCAATTAAAATTAGAGCAAATTACAGCAACATTCCCTGAGATTTCGTGTAATTACACATGCACCCCCTGTTTTTTTAACCATTACACATGCACCCCCTGTAGGGGGTGTTAGTGTAGGTTTGAGGGGGTGTCACTGTAATGTTTTCAAACTTAAAGGGGTGTTAGTGTAAGAAAATAAAAAAGAGTGGGGTTATGTGTAATTACACGAAACCTCAGGGGGTGCTGCTGTAATTTGTTCTTAAAATTATTGATGAGCCTATTAATGGGGATTAAAACATCTGTGAATAATATATTATGAATCATTATAAATATATTATAATAATACTCAACTTGTATTTTATATTTTATATTTTAATTAAAAAGGAAGAGAAAAAAATATTAATTAGTAAATGTATTGCTCTTGTTACTTTATCAAAATAAAAGGGTGTAAAATTTTAATATAAAATGTGTAAAAAAATTCAATTGTCTTTATTTAACAATATATATATATATATATATATATATATATATATATATATATATAATCAATGACAATGATTATATTGGATGTCATTTTCCTTAATACTAATCACGTTATTCAATTTAGTTTAATTAAAAATTAAAGTGCTAATTTTATATATATATATATATATATATATATATATATATATTTACTGCATATATATATTATTGTCATAAACAAAATATTTTATTAAAAAAAAATGTTTCCAAAAATAAAATCTGTTATTAAAATGAAGTATTTTCAAAACAACATTATAATAATTTTATTTTCAAATCACAATATAATATTCCTTTATAAAGATTCACTCAAAAAGAAGTTTAAAACTCAAAATTCAAATGCTTACAGGAAATTTTAGCTATTTAAAACGTATTAATTGAAAAATTACCAAAAATGAAAGAATGAATATAATCATTATAATAAATATAATTGTGGTCTAGAACCAACCTAAATATGTTAGTGTGTTAACTGAATCTCTCTCCAAGAGACACTACTTCCGAACCTAAGGATTCACAAATTTATTATATTATATTATATTATTATTTTTTGACAGAAATATTATATTATATTATTATTATAGATTATAGATTATGATTATTTTTATTTTAAGTTAAATTATTTTAAAAAAATTTAATAATAAAGTATTTTCACAAATAATATATAATTTTAATTAATTGACTATTTTTAATTAATAGTCCATTAAATTATTTCCTTAATTTAAAGAACATTATATATTTAATTCTATATTTAACTGTATTTTGATCATTCTGACTTTAATTTGAATTATTTCTTAAAATATATTTGATATTAAAATATTTTTGAAAATAATTGTATCCTTAAATTATTTCTATACATAAATATTTTTTTTATTTGATTGATTATTTTAAATTATTAGTCACTTAATTATTGGACTAATTATAATTAATAATTTAATGGATATGCTCATATGCATATATTAAGGAATAGACGACATGTAGGTCTTTTAGGTTCACATTAAGGGATTACTTTGTATATAGTATAGATTTACAAGACTAAAACAAAAAAAAAAACTTGCAAGGATGAAAAGCAAAAAAGTGCTAAATTGTATGGATTAAAAGAGTATTTAAACCTTGATAAAACATAGTATAATATATTAAATATTATAATTTATGAAAATAATTTATTAAATATTTAATTATAGACTACATTTGTAATATAATTTTTCTATTTTTTATTTTCCATAACAACAAAAATTGCAATTCTTTTTTCTTCAAAAAAAAATTGCAATTCTTTTTATCTTGTAATTCTTGTTAAAACAATATATCAATCTTTTAAATTGGGATTGGATATTGAATCGATCAAGGTACTGGTTCAAAGATCAATTGCGATTAAACTATTGTCAAACCATTATTAATTAGGGGTGTTCACAGTGCGGTTTGATTCGGTTCTTGATTAAAAAGTCAACCAAACCAAACAAAAAATTATATATGGTTCGATTAGTTTTAGTTTGAATATAATATTGAATCAAAACCAAACTAGACCAATCTTTTGCAGTTTGGTTTGGATCAATTTTGCAATTTTTACCAACACATCTTTATTGCTATTTTAATTTCCTAATTTATTACATTTCTCAATTTTCATATAAAAACTTTAAAACACAAATAAAAAGGAGTAGATGCATAATATTGTTTTGACTTTAATTTATTTAAAAAAGATAGTACAAATCTTGAATGGGATTCATAAAACTACCTTTCTTTTATATATAAAAGATAGTACAAACTACCAATGGGAGTCACAAAATGCCCTTTTTCTTTATTTTATAAAAAAGAATACAAATCTCCAATGGGATTCACAATCGAGGATTTCAAGATCACAACTTCCATGGCGGGTGGAGAACATAAACCAAAGCAAGTACATGGTGGTGTCAGAGCCCATGCCAAATAAGTGCAAGGTGACAACAATGTTGAGGATGTCCATGGTGCACTTGAGTAGGGAGCTGAAATCATTGGCAAAGTATCTCAAGTGGGCACAACACGATTGCAAATGATATCAAGGGTTTTACTGCAGGGTTGAATGACTGGATCTCGGTGAAGGTGGTAACGGTTGTGGAATTGGAAGGGAATGAGAAGGAGTAGGAGGAACAGGTCAAGGTCTGTAGGGCCTAGAAGTAGGAGAGACAAAGAGAGCGATGAGGCCCAAGAAGACAGCGATCTGCATGTGGAGTAGTTGGGCCATGACAGAAAAACAAACTTGAAAGAGAGAAAGAAATAAAAGTGTGTGTGTGTGTGTTGGGTGTGTTGAGACAAAGTCTCTCCTAGAACTAAATGTTTTAATGATGACAAACCACTATGAAGCAAAACCGAAAGTTAACTAAACTTAGCTATTAATGGTTGCTTTAAGTGTTCTTCTTAAGACAGGATATATTCAGGAGCATAGCACAGGTGTGAAGCATAAGCCTATAGTAGAAGCTTCTCCATGACATAGATTCTGCAATCAGAAGTAGAGCTACCAGAAGGAGAGCTATTGAGGAGCTGGAAAGACAGTCATGTTTTTCGAATCAAAGTGCAGATATCAGAAGTTGTGTATGATCAGAAGCATGATGCTGGGGATAACTTAAGTCAAGGGGTAGATATCAGTAGCTACACATGGCTTAAGGATCATCAGAAGTTAGATTGCAATTGGAACGTGTAGACAGATGTGTCTCACACTCCAGAAGCATATACCAGTTACATGCATCAATGCTTGGACAACACTGATCCTGATGTTGTTTTTCCTAAAGTCTTGTGACATAGTCTAAGTCATAAAAACTCGAGGAAAACAGTTGTCGTCTAAAGAAAGAAGAACCAACAACCAACTGTAAAGGGATATTGTAAAAAATAGTAAAGTACCTTTCTTAAGAAGACTTACTGCAAGAAACAATCTCCAGAAAACTTCCCACGATTTTCAAAGTCTAAGACCACATGGAAGCCACTAAGATCACAACTAGCATCTACAGATCCTTCAACAGAACCGAGCGTAAACGGACATCTGCATGAACATGGACAACTCATGTGGTATTAGTGTTCAATCTCCAATGGCCACAAACGGCTAGCTCCTTGATCAAGTGCGAAGGAGCTAAGTGCAAGAAAGGTCACCAAAGTAGTGGGTAAAGGTCAGTTCATAAAACCCTATATGAAGGAACTTCCTTAGCCTGAGACACTCTAGGTGAAAGCATTTGTGCCTAAATCGAAAGTGTTTTGTCCACCACTCCCTTGGTGTGAAGGGACCACAGCAGGTGGCTGTGTATATCAAGTAGCAATTGATACTGAAGAGAGCTTAGAAGAGTAGTCAGGTGACCACTGCTTCTAAAGTTATGTGTTTACAACAGAGGTGCTACTGAAAAGGACTAAGAAGAGCAGTCAATGGACTGTTGTTTCTTAGGGTCTAGGCAACACAATAGGTGGTAGTGTGTGTCCAGTAGCAGTTGCTACTAAGGGTTAAGCTTGGAAAGGCTTGTTGAAAGAATACTTAGGTGAACCTACAGAGGCTTAGAGAATATTGGTTGTAGGAGCCTAAGGAAGCTTTAGGAAAGAAAGAATACCCAATTGTAGGAGCCTAGGGAGGCTTCCGGAAAGAAAGAATACCTAGATGTAGGAGCCTGTGGAGGCTTTAGAAAAGAAAGAATACCATATGGTGTTGGTCTTAGTGGAAAGCCTACAGTTGTAGGGACTGGACGTAGCCAAAGTTGGATGAACCAGTATAATTATTTAGTGTGTTGTTTCCCTCTTTGCTATTTCTCATTATCGTTGCTAACAAACTAACTTGTTTTATAAAAAGGCCTGTTTTATAACTTAAACTTGATTTTTGATCAAGGGGTTTTTTAAACCGTTAAGAAGCAACTCTACTCAATGCAACCAAGTGAAATCCAGAAATTTGTTTTCAACAAACTCTATATCATTTGTGAGTAGATTTGAAGTAGCTATAAGACAAGTATTTGGTGATTTGTGAAGAGACATATCATAACATTCAAGTACTTGTAAGGAAACATGATACTTCTACTAGTCTTCTATTTCTTAGAGCTGAGAAGCTTAACAAAAGAATAAGAAGCTGGTGTGCTAGTGCGAATAATAGCTACATCATTAAGGGGTCACTATTCAACCCCTCTTCTAGTGACTGACTGATTCACTTCAGGGTGAAGGGGAGACTATGGATGGAGAACTATCAAGTTTTCAAGGTAGGAAAGTTTCGTTCCAATTTTATAGGTCAAGATCATCTCCATTTCTTCCATTAGGTTTTGGATAAATGAATAAAATGAGAATGATACATGTTTAATGGAGAGTATCATTTATATTTTCAATATCATAGTAACGGAACAAATGGAGAGGATTTATTTTTTCATATTTCATCTAATATTTATAGTGATACCAACTTTTGTCTTTCTTGCAAACTCTACAGTTCTCAATCCCCAGTCTCCTTACAACCACACATATTCTTTTATTCCTTTCTTTCTCTACAATTTGTTTCTCACTCATGCCCCAGCCACTCTGCTTGCATATCATTGTCCTCTCTTGGGCCTCAATGCTTTATTTGTACCCGCTACCGCAAGGCCCTACTAGACCTTCGTCGTCTCTGCCTCCTCCTTCTCCATACGACCTCCTACAAGCCCAACAAGGACATTGAGACGTGTGGGGTGAAAATCCAGGTACCTTTTATGCATTTACTTGAATGAGATCCAGTTTTTCACAAGTGTTTCATGCCATTATTTTTCATGAAGATAACATCTAGTTTATTTTTCCACCTCTATAATAATAGGAATAGCATCTATGAGGTTTTTGACAGTGAATCTAGGTTGATTTTCATTTAACTAGGGCCACTAAACAAATTAATGATTTATTGACTAGATCATAGCTAAGTAACAAAAACCATAGTGCAAGTTGCTTGAAATCATTCATGCCAGGTTAAATTTATCTCCATTATAAGTGAATTGAAGTGTTTAATTTCATACTCATCTTCATAAAAATTTAAGCCATCCAAGGTCACGCTTAGACATAATTTGGAATTGAGCAATGTTAACTATTCGTGACAAAATTCATTGATTTATAAATAAATAATTAGATATGTTCCTCAATCATGACACTGGATTTAATCCTTAATTAACACCATAAGTAACACCTCAGTTCAATCAAACACTTGCATTTATTATCTTTTCTACTCAATTTGTAATTATTGTTATATTGTGTTATAGGCTTCTTACTCCACTAGGGGACCCTTCATTTACCATCATCAGAAGGTGAATTCCAACCATGCGGCCTCCAAGAAGCAGTTTAGGTTGATCAACCTCAAATAGTACTAACACCTAAAGGGTATATGCTCTTGTATTATAGTCTCATTTCCCTTTATTCCATAGGCACAACCATATTGATGCTCATAGTTTTGTTAGTGCTTAGAATTAGATTAATAAGATGAACCTCGTTTGAAGCTTTACTAGTAATTACAATGACAAGATATTACTTGTCAACCTTAAGTGAAGAAGAATTAGTGTAACACCCTACTATTTATTTTATTATATGTGTATGTAAATAAGTGTTGTGAAAATGGTTTTAATTAATTAACTAAATAAATGGTAATTTGGGAACACGAATATGGATATTAAAATTTGGGTTTTTATAATTAAATATGTGAGAAAGAATGAGTATTTTGTTTAAAGTCTTGTAGTGGCCCTTGTTGTGTGGTGCACAAGCTTTTCTTTTGAAACTCTCTTTTATTAGGCCTTTAAGCTCACAGTCCAATAGTGCCTAAAAGCTGTCATGTTGCTTCCAAAACCTTAAAACCTTTTTCTTTCTTCTTCTCTCTTGTTGGAACGTATGTTGTGGTTGTAGAGCCATCACAAGAGACACCACAAGAATCATCGCTGCATTCGTGAAGGAGGGATTGAAGAAGCATCGTTGTATAATCTTCTTCCCTTTGCTGTATTTTTCTTCTCTTGAGGTAAGGGGGAGTGGGTTTCTTCTCATTGTTAGAATAGCATTGGCTATGGGTAGAGGGGATTGCCCAAGACCCCAAAACTATTAGACTTTTTACATTTCTTGTGATTTGGACGGGTTGTGAATACCCCAAAGCATTTGGGTTCTATGATTGAATTGATTATTATACTTCACTGAGTTTTGCCCCTTTTGTGTTCTTTGTGATTTGGGAATTTATGACACATGATGAAATTGTATGAATTTGTGGTCATTCTATGTTGTTTTTGCCTTGGAATAGTCTTGTAAGTGTTAGGAATTGTTTCTAAACCTTTGAGACATGTTTTTGGGTGTTTGGGATCCTTTGGGAGGCCCTGGGTTCTACAGAAAACCCTGTTAAGACGTTCTGTTCATCGTAAATTTTGCCAGCGTCCAGTGACCCCAGCATCCAGTGACCCGGCGTCCAGTGACCTTAGTGTCCAGTGACCCTAGCGTCCAGTTACCCTAGTGTCCAATGACCCTAGTGTCCAGTGACCCTAGCGTCCAGTGACCCTAGCGTCTAGTGACCTTAGTGTCCAGTGACCTTAGTGTCCAGTGATCCAGCATCCAGTGACCCCAGTGTCTAGTGACCCTAGCGTCTAGTGATCCCAGCGTCCAGTGACCTTAGTGTCCAGTGGCCCCAGCGTCCAGTGACCCTAGTGTCTAGTGACCCTAGCGTCCAGTGACCCCAGCATCCAGTGACCCCATCATCCAATGACCAGCGTCCAGTTAACTCTGGTCAACTCTAGTGCGTTTATTCAGCATTGAGTTTAGGACCTAGTTTTATTGTGAATGTGATTTATATTCGTTTTCTTATGTAATTATTCATTTTAAATGTGTAATTGACATGCTATGAGATGTATAATATAACTGTGAGCGTATATCTTAATTGTGACTGCATAATGTATGAGTATGAGATAAGAGATGTTGTTGGATGCCACTGAGACGGGTGACCTAGCCTACGAGATGGCGAGGATGAGCCTGGGTGGTATCTTGACTGTGAGTGACCTAGCCTGTGAGAGGCGAGGATGGGCCCACTTTAGTGTAATGTGTATGCGTAAGGAGTTTGTCATATAGCAAAACATTTTAGAGTTAGGTTGCGGTTAAATAGACATGGCCTACAAGGTGGAGATCACAACAGGTTTAGCTTGGACCTTGGGGGTTTTGAGCGTCTTAATGTGGAAGCTCCTATGGCTCATGCTGATCCCATGAGTTAGAGCCTACTTGCAACACTAGGCGACCTTGACAAGCAACTAGAGGACACCATTCCAGGTAGTACGGTCTATACCGAAGGCATCGACGTCGATGAGCTTCTTATGGGTAGACATGTGCTCTTGGACTATTTCAAGAGTTAGTGTTGGTACCACATGGCATACGAAGTAGAGTCTAGGGGAGGTTGCATCAGATGTGCATTAAATGACTTCATTAATAAATGATGTGTGAGTTCCATGTGTGAACCTACGGTGTGTATCTCTTGTTTATTACTTACGTTATGTTTTATTCTTGATGCAAGAATGATTCTCACTCCCTTTCTTTGTTGCTATTCATGTTGTATGTGTTTGGGTTGAACGCCATTTGCAGGTGAGGATCTTCTAGGCATTGAGCATTATGTTGGAGGAGAGGCTTAGCCTCTCATGCTTAGTTTATATTTCAGTTCATAACTTATGCTCTGATAGCTGTGACATCGGGGCAGGGTTATATGTTTATGTTTCCTTCTTCATATGGTTAGATATCTTACATGATGTATGGCCTTTGGAGTGCCAACCCTTTTGACTTATCCTTTTATACTTTATATGCATTGAACGATTATGAGATTTGAGAATGTGAACCTTTTACTCGTGGGAAGTTTTTGAAATGTCGATGTTTCCTTATATAAAGTATTATTATTTTCGCATCCTCCTTTTAAATACAGTTTTTGGGGTAAAGGGTGTCACATTTAGCATTTTGGGGGTTTAGCTTGTCTTGTATGTTTATTGTTTGGTAAGAAATTGTTCTAGAACAATTAAAAGCTAGGGACATTAGTACTATGGACATTTGTGATGCAGTGTATTGTGCCTTTTCCTCATATGTTATTTTTCCTTTGAATCTGGATGTAGCTTTCTTCTAATATGAGACAGATGGAAGTTCGTAGTGCAATATGATAGTTCATGTTGGGGGCCAGGTTAAAGAACACATGGAAGATATCTTCATTTCATGTGGGGAGCTGAAGTATGTCTTTCCTAGCCAACATGATTTGGTCATGGTCATCCACACATGCACTGCCACATTAATGGCTAACACTATCACATCAAAAATCAACTAGTAATGATGGATCATCATTAGGAATAATTTCACGAAATTTTGAAGTTTAGGATCAAAATGTGCAAAGGAAAAACTTTATGGGCAAACTACAAGAAATTTTATAAATTGGGAAGGAAAAAGTGTAACGAAACCTAAACTTTTTATAATGAATATTATATTTAATAAAAAATAATATATGCTATTTAAATTTTTTTACTTTTCATAAGAATTTATATATCTTAAAAAATATATCATTAAATAAACGTTCATTATATATTATTTTTAATAAATTTAATAAATAACACTTTATTAGGAAAAAAATCTATTTATCCATGTATTTATTTAAAAATTAAATTTTACATTAATATTTGAGCTTAAGTCTGTTTTACTTTTAAAAATTATTTAATTTAAAATATTTTTTGTGAAAAATAATATTTTAAAATATATATTTTACATATATAGTTAAATTTACAGTTTGAAAATATTTTAGTAAGAGTTTTTTTTTAATATAGCACATGGCAAAAGCAAAAAACTGCAATTAACGGAGAAAGCCACATGTTTGAACTGGTTGAAAGCTGGCTAATGAAATGAGCATGACTTGGATTATCCTCTATCTATTTTGCTTTCTATCAATTATACACTTTTGAGCAGTTAATTTTTCTGCTTTGTTGACCTAATTCAGATAGATAAACATTGATTATAGATCATAGGGTTTTAGCCTTTTACTCCCTCTAGACCAAAGTTACTAATGCTTTAAAAAGAATTTGTCCTTTTTTATAAGTATAAATTATCCTCATATTTAGTCTAAAATATCCTTATTTAATATCTATGATGGGAGTGATTGTGGAATAAATCATAATTGGTAAATCAGACTTGAAATCGGTAAATCAATATTGAAATACGTTATTGAACAAAAAATAAACTATAAATAAGTCAAGAAATATTACATTACAATAATATATGTGAAATAAATGTGTAAATATTTTTATTAGAATAGTATTATTTAAAATAATAAATATTTGAAATATTACATTACAATAACATATTTCTTAAGGTAAATATATTTATGATAATTTTAATATTTAAAATATTACATTTAAAAAAAAAACAACTTAAGGCCCTGCTTATTTAAAATTATAAAAAGTGCTTCTAAAATGCTTTTTAAAAAAGTGATTTTTTATGAAGCAAATAAGATTTGCTTATTAAAAAAAAGTAGAAAACTGCAATTTAAAAAAAAAAAAAAAAAAAGAAGCAAAAGCAGTTTGAACAAACATACCACTAAAATAGAAAATTTCTTATTTTATTATAAAAAAAAAGCGCTTTTTTAACAATTAGGGTTCCACATATTTGTGAAGATTTTTCTATCATTTTTTTTAAAAGGCATGGATCAAACCAGCAACACACCCAAAGCAAAATTAATGTATTCTTTTTTTAATATTCATTTATTTAATACTAATGAATTTCAGTGATAGAAAAGTTCTTTTACAAAGACTTTTCTATCACTGTAATTCATTAGTATTAAATTAATGAATATTGAAAAAATACATTAATTACAATAATGAAAATTTCATTTACCCATTAAATAACAAATTGTAGATTACAAAAAGAAAAAAAGCCTCCCATTTTGAAAAACATATTAAATAATTACTGAAAATAAAATACATTAATTTTAAAAGTGAATATTTTTCAATGACCCATTTAACAATAACATGTAGATTAAGAAAAAAAAAAGTCTTAAAGCAATACTTTGTTTCATTTTATTTTTTTAAAGAAAAAATATTCTTTTCATTTTATTTTCTGCATTTGATATTACAATGACATATTTCAAATTTAAGGTAAATATTTTTAGGATAATTTTAATATTTAAAATATTACATATTTTAAAAAAAAATTAATATGACAACAACTAGGATCAAACATTTTTGTGAAGACTTTTTAATAATTGAAATTCATTAGTATTAAATAATTGAATATTAAAAAAATACATTAATTACAATAAATTGTAGTTCACAAAAAAAAAAAAAAGCCTTCCAGTTGAAAACATATTGAATAATTATTGAAAATAAAATACATCAATTATAAAAATGAAGACTTTTTAATGACCCATTTAACAATAATAACATTTATATTAATAAAAAAAAGTCTTGAAACGATATTTTATTTTATACAATAAAAATATTAATTCTATTTTATTTTTCGGATTTGATATTACAATAACATATTTTAAGTTTAAGGTAAAGATTTCTATGAGAATTTTGATATTAAAATATTACATATTTTAAAAAATACTATATGACAAAAGTAAAGGTCACACATTTTTGTGAAGATTTTTAATAATTGAAATTAATTAGTATTAAATATTTTTGAATATTGAGAAAAGAATACATTAATTAGAATAATAAAAAAAATTCAATGACCGATTAAACAGTAAATTGTAGATTAAAAAAAGCCTGTTTGAAAAACATATTAAACGATTTTTGAAAATAAAACACATTATTTGTAAAAATAAAGACTTTTCAATGACCCATTTAACAATAATAACATTTAGATTAAGAAAAAAAAATTCTTGAAACAATATTTTATTTTATACAATAAAAATATTTATTTTATTTTATTTTATTTTTCACATTTAATATTACAATAACAAATTTAAAATTTAAGGAAAATACTTTTATGAGTATTGTAAAATATTACATATTTAAAAAAAATTAAATATGCCATAGTCAGGGTCACACATTTTCTATCAAAGATTAAATACATTTGTGAAGACATTTCAGTAATTGAAATTATTATTATTAAATAATTTAATATTAAAAATAGAAAACATTAATTGTTATAGTGAAGACTTTTCTATGACTCATTAAACAATAAATTGTAGATTACAAAAAAAAATCCTCGCATTTGAAAAACATGCTAAATAATTATTGAAAATAAAATACATTAATTACAAAAATTAAGACTTTTCGATGACCAAATAAATAATAACATTTAGATTAGGGAAAAGTCTTCAAACAATATTTTATTTTATTTTAAACAATAAGAATATTCTTTTTATTTTTTCTGCATTTGATTTTATTATTTAAAGAAATTAAAATTCATAAGTAAAATAAATGAATGTTGATATTCAAACAATTTTAATTATAAAAATATTTTTTTTGTTTTGTCTTTAATTATATTGAAACTCTCTTTCTTTTCTATATAAAAGAAAATACAAATCTCCAATGGGATTCACAAAACTCCCTTTTCTTTATTATATATAAAAGATAGTAAAAACCTCTTATGAGACTCACAATCAGGGATTTCAAGCTATTCATAGACCGCAACTTCCATGGCAGGTGGAGAATCTTGGAGAACATGGACTAGAGTAAGTACATGGCAACATAGCAACCCACACCAAATAAGAGCAAGGTGACAGAGACATTGAGAATGTCTATGGGTATGCCGTTCAAAGCATGTACTTTCTCTGGTCTATGTGTTCCCGCTGCTCTGATTACAATACAGAGTCGAGAGCCCTAAGAAAATGGGGTATGTCATCACTACCTTGCTCTTATCCTATAAGTGTGGGATAGTGAAACCTATTTTGATTTGTATTATAATTTTAACTACGATAATACTCATAATGGAATTATTCACAGCGTGACCATGTACAATAATTATAATTACAAACTCTAGGTTAAATTTATCTACTCAGTGAATTGAAGTGTTTTATTTCACACACATCACCATACAAATTTAGGTCATCCAAGGTCACACTTTTATCATAATTTGGAATTGAGTAATGTTAACTCTTCATGACAAAATTCATTGATTTATAAATAAATAATTTGATATGTTGTTGAATCAAGACATTGCATTTACTCCCTAATTAACTAACACCATAAAAAAAACAACTTAGTTCAATCAAACACTTGCATTTATTGTCTTCTCTACTCAATTTGTAACTATTGCTATTGTGTGTTATAGACTTCTTACTCCCCCAGGAACCTTTCATTTACCATCATCGAAAGGTGAATTCCAACCAACCATAGTGCCACCAAGAAGAAGTTTGGGCAAATCAACATCAAACACTAACAGCTCAAGGGTATTCTCCTATATTCAATTCTCATTTCCTTTCATTCCATAGGCACAACCATATTGATACTCATAGTTTTGTTAGTGTTTAGATTAATAAGATCAACCTAGTCTAGAGCTTTTCTAGTAATTAGAGTGACAAGTTATTAGTTGTCAGCCTTAAGTGAAGAAGAGGTTATCCTTTTGCGGGTTAAGCTTCTCCTGTATGTTTATTGTTTAGTATGAAATTTTTGTAGAACAATTGAAAGTCAGGAACATTAGTATAGACATTTGTCATGCAGCGGATTATGCCTTTTCCTCATATGTTTTTCCTTTGAATCTGGATGCAAATTCCTTCTATTGTGAGATTGATAGAAGTTCCCTTTTGTTTACAATGCGATACGATAGTTCATGTTGGGATTAAAAGAACACGTGGAAGATATCTTTAGTTTACATGGAGAGTTGAGGTATTTCTCTCCTTGCCAACATGAATTTATCATGGTTTAGGGTGTTGGTACCTTTTGTTTACCTTACAAAAAATGTATGATATCTGCTTGCTCCACAGTTTCCAAGAGATAAACCTGGTAATGCAAAAAACCTAGGTTTGCAACCTCTGAATCCTGGTGAGACTAAAAGAGGACAAAATCCACTGACTAAAAAAAAATCTAATATTAATATATGATATTAATATATTTTACCAATATATTTAATCATAACCTTATTAAAATTATTGTTAATTGATATTATTATTGATATTATTAGTCTTAAAAATAATACACATTATTATCTTCTAGTCCACTATATGTCATCATGTATTTATAGGGGATGAGATACAACTTTTGATGGAGAACTATGGTGTGTTAAAGTTGTATCTCATTTCCTATGAATACATAATGAAATTCCATGGGCTGCAAGAAAGTAATATGTGTATTGTTTTTAGGATTAATAATATCAATTACCAATAATTTTAATAGGGTTATGTTTAAATATATTAATAAAATATAGTATAATATATAATATTTTGTTAAAGTAATTTATTGAATACTTTATTATAGACTACATTTATAATATAATTTATCTATTTTTTTATTTTCCTTAACAACAAAAATCATAATTCTTTTGATCATATAATTCTCGATAAAATAATATATCAATGTTTTAAATTCGAATCGTTATTGAACCAATTAAGGCACTAGTTCAAAGTTTAATTGCGATTTGAACTATTGCCAAACTAGTATTAATTAGGAATGTTCGCAATGCGGTTTGGTTTTCTTTTGGGTTAAAAAGTTATACGAACCAAACAAAAAAATTATATACGATTTGGTTTGTTTCGATTTGAATATAATATAAATCTAAACCAAACAAAACCAATCTTTTGTGGTTTAGCTTGGATCGATTTTGCAGTTTTAACCAACACATCATTACCGCTATTTTAATTTCCTAATTTAACGCATTTTTTGGTTTTTACATAAAAACTTTAAAACAAAGATTAAAAAGAGCCGAGGGAGTATATTGTTTTGACTTTCATTAATTTAAATTCTTAGTGATCTCCATCAAAATAAACAAAAAAAAAACTTTATAGGCAAAATACACTAAATTTTATAAATTGGGAAGAAACAAGTGTAATTAAACCTAATTTTTTTTATAATGAATATTATATTTATTATATTTGCTAAAAGATATATGTTATTTAAATTTTTTATTTTAATAAGAATTTATACATCCTAAAAAAAATATCATTAAATAAAATGTTCATTTATATATCATATTTAGTAGGTTTAATAAAGAACACATTATCAGAAAAAAAAAAAAAAAGATCTATTTATTCATGTATTTATATAAATAAATAAATTTTCATTAATACTTGTGCTTAAGTATTTTTTGTTTAAAATATATTTTGTGAATAATAATAATTAAAAAATATATTTTACATATATAGTTAAATTTAAAATGTCAAAATATTTTAATGAGAGATTTTTTAATGTGTATATTTTTTTTTCTTGAGATTTTAAATTTAACTATATATGTAAAATATATTTTTTAATTATTATTGTTCACAAAATATATTTTAAACTAAAAAATTTTAAAAGTAAAAAATGACTCAAGCACAAATATTAATGATTTTTTTTATATAAATACATGAATAAATAGATTTTTTCCTAATAAAGTGTTCTTTACTAAATTTATTAAGTATAATATATTATGAACTTTAATAAATTATTAAATGTTATATTTATTAATAAAGTGTATTTATTAAATCTAAATAATACCAACATTACGTTAGCCTACGTGGAATTGGACTCGAATCTATTAAGTAAAGTCTCAAATTAAAGTCTTGTAAATGAAGAAAACATAGTCGAAAGAGAAAACTACACTATATATATATATATATATATATATATATATATATATATATATATAATACTTAAGTAAATGAAATATTAATGTAGCATTTAATACTATTAATAAAATACTTATATAGATATATGAATAAATATATTTTTCATATATAGCATGACACACGCTGCTATTTAAGTTATACTTTATATAAATTAGCCTATAAAATATACTTTTAAAAGTATAAGGTCAAATGTATGTTAATAAAATATAAATTGATACACACACACACACACACACACACACACACACACACACATATATATATATATATATATATATATATATATATATATATATATATATATATATATGTATATATATCAATTTATATATGTATATATGTATATATACATATATGTATATATACATATATATATATATATATGTATGTATGTATAAAATGCAAGGGTATAAACACTGAAATACTTACTCTACTTCATACTCTTGCTAAAATGAGGTTCAGTTCTCGCTAGAGCGAGTAAGCAGCACACTCTTTGTATTTTCTCTCTCTTGCTTAAGCGAGATTTTGTGTTCGCTTAAGTAGAAACCCTTGCAGAGGCACCAAACCTCTACGCACACTCTAGCTTAAGTGGGACCTCACTATCACTTAAGTTCAACTACCATAGATACCAACCAACCTCAGTTGTTTCCCATTACTTGCTTAAGCACGACCAGAGCTTGCTTAAGTGAAACCCTATAAGGATTTAGCTCTCATTTTGACTCTAACTCACTTAAGCAAATGCCTTTCCTCGCTTAAGTGCCTTCCCTCGTTTAAGTGAAATCTAATCTTGCTTAAGGGAATCCACTTCTAAAGACACACCAATCTTTGTGCCATTTCTCGCTAAAGTGAGACTTCTACCAAAGACACCCATGTCTTTGCATCTCTCCTTGCTTAAGCAATACCTATAGCCTGCTTAAGCGACCCACTATAAAGACCCATATGGTCTTAGCTCTCTTGCTTGCTTAAGCGAGACCCAATTTCACTTAAGAGGGTTCCTCTAGAGGCCACCCTTAGCCTTATAGTTCTTATCGCTTGAGCAAGCCTCAATTCTCGCTTAAGCAACTAGCGATAACAGAGCCATTATGATTTCTGAGTTCTTGCGAACCTAGCCACTCTTTAACCATCCTTAACCTCTCCAGGCACTCTCTAATGGTTCCAAGACTTATTCCAACACTTAACACAAACCCCAACCAACATAAATTAACAATTAATTGAACATAAACGAACTCAATTCAAGAATTCCCAAATCAAGAGCATACATAGGTTTTTAAAACATTCAAACACCCAATTCAATTAATACAAAATAGGATTAAATTGCTTTGGGGTATCCACAACCTGTCCAACATCAAGAAATATAAACTTAAGCATACAACCTACCCGTGGCTTATTACCATTCATACAAAGAAGAGAAAACCCTCACTCCCTCCTTACCTAAAAAAACATGATAACACAACAAAGAGGCACACTTCTCGATTTGATTCACGACTCTGACGGTGCTCTGTGCAACGATTCCTCTGACAGCTCTATGATGGCATAAATTCCAAGAAGAGAGAAAAGAGAAAGGTTTAGGGTTTAGCTTAGGGAAGGAATAAGACTCTTTAGTCTTTTGGTAAAGCTTAAGCTTAACTAATGGGTTAAGGAAAAAAGCCCACAAAACACTCATAAGGCTCAAACATTAACTTATTAAAACATGCTCATAAAAACTCTTCTATTTTTTGCTCATTAGTAAAAAAAAAAAAAAACCCCCAGTTTTCAACTCCTTTAATTAATAACCCAAAATATAATTTATTTAATTAATTATTAAATATTTTTCACAATAATACATATATTTATTTAATATTTGGGAAACAAATATCAAGGTGTTACACAAAAGATAATACTATGCTATCTAATCTTCCCTCCTTTAAGGAAGTCAAATTTGCAGTTTTTTCTTTGAGCTATACTGGATGTCCTAGTTTATATGGTTGTGGTGGTAGTTTTTATCACATTTATTGGGACATTAATGGTAAGGTTGTCTTTAACTTAGTTCTTCATTTTTTTTCTTCAAAACTAGATTCTTTCGAGTCTTAACTATAATTTAGTGGCTTTAATTCCTAAATTTCTAGGAGCTTACAGAATTGAAAATTTCAAGCCAATAGCTTTGGCCAATTTTTAATTTAAAATCATTACAAAGGTTTTGGTAGATAGATTGGTCGTTATTGCTCTTAATATCATCTCTAGCCAACAACATGGTTTTGTTAGAGGCAAACAAAGTTTGACTGCATATGTATCACTTCGGATGTTATTAATATGTTGGCTTGTAAAGTTTTGGGGGGCAACCTAGCTCTCGAGTTTGATCTTAAAAAAGCTTTTGACATTCTTGATTGGCAGTTTCTTTTGAATGTGTTGTATGTTTTTGGCTTCTATTATATACTTTTTGTAATTGGATCAAAACTATTCTTCAGTCTACTAAGATTTCTTTTGTGGTTAATGGTCACCCTATTAGCTATTTACCTTAGGCGGGGAGTTAGGCAAGGAGACCCTCTTTCACTTTTATTGTTTTGTCTTATAGAAGAAACTCTTAGTAGAAGGATCTCTAAGTTGGTTGAAGATGTTGGAACCAAAGACATTGGATGATGTCTAACCCTCTAAAAATCCTTATGGTTTTGATGATAATTATATTAAAATTTGATGGACTAATGGATTTCAAGGAGTATTACAGGATTACTTTTGTCTGAGACAATTTTGGTATTGAAATCCTAACCCATATTGCTCTGATACCAATACAATATTTTAACACTGGTACTTGTTTTTATTAAAAGCACAACTAGCGTCCAATGTGCTATAACTATACAACATCTAAGTGTCTTGTGAAAACTAGCATCCAAAGTGCTAAGTTATATTTAAACGTCCATATTGAAGATAAGAAATGTAACACCCCAAATTTTGGAGCTTAGGACTAAATAGGAAGTTAACCTCTTAACTAGTGATTAATTGAGCAATTAAGAAAAATAATAGAAATAATTAAAAATAAGCATTACTTAATAAGGATTAAGTAGAGACATTACGTGATTAGTGGAGAAAAATTCAAAATTTGAAAACTCAAAGATAGACTCTCTTTAGTCAAAGTCAATGGGAAGGGATTTGGTCAACTCATTAATGACATTGTTGTAATTAAATGGAACTTGTGTTTAAAATCTAAAATTAGACTTTTAAGAGCATGATTAACTTACTAATGGGTCTGGAATGATTTTAATTAGTAAAATTAATTGTTATAAAGTAATTAGTGGTTTAGAAAATTTAATTAAGGTAATTAAACAAAATAGAGTGTAATTTGTTTAATTAAAATAGAATGCAAATTCTAGTAAAGTCTAAAAAGAACTAGTTAGCAACTAAATAAATATGAGACATCAAACCTTCATTAATTAAGTAGAAATAATTAATAAAATCAGGTTTTAATCATCATTTGACCAAAAGTAAACTATGGTCAAAACTGGTCAACTCTGGTATAAGTTGGTCAAAGGAAGGAATATCCTCATTAATGGCATTTTCTAATTATGAGATTTTAAGCTCAAAAAATTAATTTGGACTTAGATAAAATTCTAATAATTATAATTAAGCGTGAAAATTATCTAAGATCAGAAAAAATAATTAAAATGAATTAATTATTAATTTTAGCAATTTATTTAGTATTTTGGACCTAGAAAATTCATTTTAAGTCCAAATCAAGTGATTCCAAAGGCATTATTTTTCAAAAATTAAATGCTATATTTTAAGAATATTTTAGAGCTAAAAAAATCAGAACCTAGAGCAGCTAAACACCTAAGCATAATTAGGTTTAGAAAAATCTTTTTTTTAATTTTGGGGACCTACCCTCAGGCTTTTGTGCCCCCCTATATAAGCTAAGAGGGGACCCCCTTCCCCCTCATTGTGCAGCCGGCCCTAATAGGAGAGGGAGAGAGAGAGTTGTTTTTCTCTCTTTGAGGTGAACTCCTCCTTCTCTCTACATTTTTCTCTTCCTCTCTCTAGTTTTCCTAGACTAATTCTTCTCCTTTTCTCTTGCATTTTTGATATGTCGTAGAGCTCACCAAGCTCTAGCTTTGGGTGGTTAGAAATTTTATTTTGAAGTCTTGAGCTTAGAAAACCAAGGTATGAGAGAAGCTCTTTCTTTTCTTGAGCCTAAATTGTTTGTATTGGGACCTATTTATAATGGGTCAAGTTTGATTGCAAATATATGTGAGTTTGAACTTATGTCATGTGTGGAATGTGTGATTTTCGCTACTATTTTTGGGTCTGAAAAAATGGGTGTACTTTTTGATGTTTTTGACCTCAAAAATGAGCTCCTTGGGTCAAAAAATCTAGGGTTACATATAAAGTATGTTAATTTTGGACACTTGAGCTATTTATTATGAATTTCTTAAGTTTTGAGCTATTTACGTAAATTTTTGTTCTGTTTTGGAAAAATAAATGATGTGGCTGTGGTGGACTGTTTTTTACCTTAAAAATGGTTTTCCTATGTCCTAAAATATAGAAATGCACATGTGGAATGTTTGGAGGTGGATTGTGAATCTTTAGAAAATTATTGTCTAGCGAAAATGTGAATTTTGGGCACTGTTACTACTGTTTCGGGAACTGGGAATAATGTAGCTATAATTGGCTATAATGGACCTCCAAATTAGCTTTCTCATACCTTAAAACCTAGGGTTGCATATAAAATTCGTTGGAAACCGATTTCTATAGCAACGAGAAATTTATTTTTAAGTTTAATGCCATTTTGCACTGTTTTGCCCCTGTTTCGAAAATTGGGAATGAAGTAGTTTGAATTGGATGTAATGGACCTCAAAATTAGCTTTCTCATGCCTCAAAACCTAGGGTTGCATATAAAATTCGTTGAAAACCGATTTCTATAGCAACGAGAAATTTATTTTTAAGTTTGATGTCGTTTTCCTCTGTTTTACCTCTGTTTCGAGAACTGGGAATAATGTATCTGGAATTGGCTGTAATGGACATCAAAATTAGCTTTCTCATACCTTAAAACCTAGGGTTGCATATAAAATTCATTGATAATCGATTTCTACAACAACGGAAAATTTATTTTTAAGTTTTGTGCCATTTTCGTTGAATTTGCCACTGTTTTGAAATTAATAATTTATAGAGTTGGAATTAGCCATTTTGGACCCAAAAAAACGGTTCCCTTATGTCCTGAAACCTAGGGTTGCATATTCGGTTCATCAAAATCCGATTTCTACATCATTGAGAATTAAATTTTGAAGTTTTAAACCCTTTTTATAGAGTTTTTGAACCCATTTCGGGTTGGGTGTTTAACCGTCTAAAATCCAAGCTTTAAAAGCCTAAAATAAGTATTTTTCAGTGGAATATGATAGTTAACATGTACATAGGGGTTGGGACTTAAATTGTGAGTATTTGAAACCCAAAATAAGAAGTTATGATACTTAAAAATTGGGATTTTGTGGTGGCTGCGGGTTTGACCCAAAAGTTTGTAAAGTGTGATGAATTTAAATTGTATAAGTGTATGAATGTATTCTCGTTGTGAAATTATTAGCAAAGACCGAGAGGGCGTGACCTTCGGCACATGTTTGTTGAATTATATATGTATTAGTATGTTATAAATATGCATGACCAATTAGTGTTAAGACCGAGAGGATGTGACATCCGACGTTGAAATAAATTGTTAGATATTTCCTGTGGATATATTTCTTGTTGTGATCTGAGCCCGAGGGGCGTTGTCCCTCGGCAATGCATGTTGGTTTTGCTTGTGCATGAGTAGGATACATGAGTTGGAGTGCCCGAGGCACCAAAGTGTGTGCAAGTGGATATATCCACTTTGAAAGGTCATGTTGTTCATGATGTTGAGAGGTTAGGAGGGATGAGATCCTTCCCCTCTTATTGTATGAAGAAGAACAATGGACGTTTGTGTCATTCACCTCATGGGACGTCGCGCGCTTCAGGGAGGCGGATGATGTGAAGTGGGCGTCGATGACAAAAGACGGGATGGATGTAGAAAGATGGGGTCTTTGATTAGAGATGGGGCTTGACTCAATGCTCAGTGGGGAGGGTCCCCAAAACATTCTTCTGTCAGTACCATTGAAACTGTTTCGCCCTGTGGAATGCATCTCGCGGTGTGGAGAACGTGTGAGGAGTCATTTTGAGAAGTGGATGATTACGGTGGGTACACCGAGGGATAGTTCGTTGTCTCAAAGGAGGCTTGGGGAAATGGTGTTAGGTTGTGATAACCCAACTAAGGTTAGTACAGGGGACTCACGTAATCGGCTTGGCATTCTCGACGAAGATGAAGCTATATCCATGATTGGTGAGATCGACGTGTCACTATGTACCGGACATGAGTCGAGTGCTCCCAATCGTCATCCACGAAGTTGTGTAAGACCATTAAAACCTGGGAGGTTTAATGGCAGTGGGACCCATAGGAATAGATGTTGTGAGATAGATACTCGGACTAGGATTACCGTGAGCGGTTATTGCTAGTGAACCACATGCAGTGGTTGTGTAGGTTGTTTGGGACTGTAAGTCCGATTGTTTGTGGCGACCAAGGAAATGGAGAACTCACTACCATGTTTTTATTTTTCAGTGGAAAGTGAATGACCCTGTGCGAATGATGAAGACGGAGTGGAAATACTACTCCAAGTGCCAATGACGCAAATGGATATGTTCAAGAAAGAAGAGGATCCCTTTGAGGATGTCTCATGGGTATTTTGGGTTTTAATTTTCATTGAGTCGCTGCTCTGAGTCTTGGTGATCCTTTTCTTGTTTAAATTAGGGTAGACTAGGATTTAGTATTAAGATGTATCATTTTCCTTCATGTGACTCATTTGAAAAAGATGTATTCATTTTTAAGGATGTAAAAATGTATTCAGTTTTGTGTAATAGAATTATCTAATACTGAAATTGTGGATGTTTAAAAGAAGTTCTATTGTGTTTTAATGGTTTACCGTGGTTATGATGTTTAAAAATTTGAGTTTAGTCTATTAAGAAATTTATTTCATAAAAAGAGCATTTTTAAATGAAGGATAAGTTAACAATGATGTTTCTTCTTTTGGAGTTAAAATTAATAAGATTTGAAAGTTAAAAAGGCAATAAATTTCCTCGTATCTTGAAGGTTATTTTACAATCTAGCATTAAACTATTTTCGCTAATAATACAAATAAATAGAAATTCCATAATAGTAATAAGGGGTGTTACAAGAAACTTACACAATGGTTTATATCTAAGTTTTTACCATCCAAATGTACACATTGCACACATGTGTACTTCATGAGGATGATTTGTGCTAAAAAAAGCTTTGTACCTTTATTCTTTCGTCTTTTTTAAATAACTAAGCATTTGAATTTCTGAGACAAGAGACAAAAAAAAGCATATTCCTGCAAAAACCATTTTCATACAAGTAGTGGAGGTGTGCTCAGAAAAGGACACTATTGTTATCCCTTTTCTCTCTCCACCCTAAGCTGCCACATTGCAATGGTCATATGATGTGAGGAAACGAGTAATTCTTGAAGGCTCTGATCCCCACAATGGATATTTTTCTGAAGCCTATAAATATGAGAAGAAGCACAACAAATGAGACAACTGAATCTGCGAAAATCAAGCATTGTTATCAAGCTCTGCTTCTTTCTCTAAAACAAGTCCCTAAACGATCAAAACACTGAGTGCTTAAGTGTGCAATCCTTTGCTTAGCAAAGTTTTTTTTTGTAATTTGTTCTCATTGTGTATCCTTTCTTTGAGAGTTACTATTTTTTATTACTTATAATCTCTTTCAAACAAATTATTTGGAAAGCCAGGAGTGACTTAGTGATTAAGGAATACTTGGGTGTTTATCAATCTTTGAGGGAGATTGAGGGTGTGCCAAAAGTGGCAGGGTAGAATACTTGCTTTGTAATCAAGTTTTGATTAGTGGAACCTTTCAAGGATTTAAAGGAAAACTAGACGTGGCTCAAGAGTTTGAGTGAACAAATATAAATCAAGTGTTTATACTCTCTTCTTTGAACTCTAACTTGTTTTATCTTGTTGCTCTTTAAACACACCTTTGGACGCACAAGTCTCTTAAAACTTGTTTTTGAGAAAACTGTTTTTATACCTGATGGATGGTCTCTATGAAAATCCGTTCTTGTGAAAATTGTTTTTATATTGTTGGATGATCTTTCAAGGCTGTTTTGTAAGCTATTGGCATACTTACTATCGAAAAGGTTTTCGTATTGAAAAAAGGTTTAAGTTTACACAAACACACTATTCAACCCCCTTCTAGTGTATTTCATTTATTTTAGAAGAGTCTCATCTTTTTTCCATGGCTAGTCCTAAGGGATTTTGCACTCCTGGCCATGTTCTTTATGTTGGTGATATTTTGGTTTTTTGCAGAGGGACACATAGAAATTTAGTTAATTTGATGAATCGTTTTAAGGAATATGGTGAAGCCTCTAGCAAACTTATAAGTCTTGAGATGTGTAGATTCTACGTTGGAGCTCTATCCCCCATAAGGGTAGAGGCAGTGCATGATTTGTTAAGTTTTTCTATTGGATCTATCCCTTTCACTTATTTGGGGGTTCCTATCTTTCGCGGTAAGCCAAGGGTTTGTCATCTTTAACCTTTGGCAAACAAGATTAAAGCTAAGCTTGCCTCTTGGAAAGGTGCATTATTGACTATCATAGGTCGGGTTTAACTTGTTAACTTGGCATCTCTAGCATGTTGCTTTATAGTTTTCAAGTTTACTCTTAGCCAATTGCTTTGCTCAAAGATATAGATAGGTGGATCAGTAATTTTGTATGGTTTGGGGATATCAATATGAAGAAGCTTGTGATTGTTGTCTGGAAAACAATTTGTCGTCCTTTTAAAAGAAGGCAAACTTGGACTTAAATCTATCAAAGTTCTTAATGCGGTTGCCACACTTAAGATAAGTTGGGATTTTCTTTATTCTGATGTGTTGTGGGCTTCGTTTACGCATTATAGGTTATTGAAGGGTCATGTTGCTATTCATTCTTATAAGCGGTCCTTTATTTGGCCCTCTATTAAGCAACATCTTAGTTCAATCCATCTCAATACCAGTTGGGTTCTTGGTTCAGGAAATAGAATTAATTTTGGAATGATATTTGGTGTATGGATGCTTCTATTGTTGATGCGATACTTATTCCTAAGGAGATACGCTCCTTTCTTAATGCTCTTGTTTGTAACTTCATTTAGTTTAACTCCTGGAATGTCCCTATGGAGATTGTATCTAAGATTCCCTCTTTGGATGATGCTCTCTCAAAAGTTACCATTCCTTTATAACCTGAGGCTGATCATGCGGTTTGGAGACCCGCGATTGATGGTGTATTGACTATGAAGGCTACCTAGAATCACTTTTCTCCTTCTAACTAGGTGGTTCCTTGGGCCAAGCTTATTTGGTCCTCAGTTGTCCCCTATCTCGCTTTTTTCTCCTCTGGTGTCTTATACATGATAAAATGTGGACAAATGAGAAGCTCAAAGCGCAGGGTCAAATTATATTTTCCATTTGTCATCTTTGTGGTCAATTTGAGGAGAATTCTACTCATTTGTTTCTCCATTGTGTTGTTGCTTCTTCTTTTTAGGATTGGCTGCATTCAATGCTTAATTGTCCCATTTATTTCACTTCCTTAAACTTGTTATTATCTTTGTTGAGAAGGAAATGGTGTAGTTAGCTTAAGGATGTGGTTTTTTCTGCCATTCTTAACTTGATTTGGGTGATTTAGTTTTGTAAGAACAAAAGGCATTTTCTGAATATGGTGATTCCCATCTACAATGCCATCAATATGGTTCTGACATCCTCGACTTTAATTGGTTTTCTCTCTAAGGGGTATATGGCTCACTCTATGGAGGAATTTAATATTTTGAAGAGGTTTCATGTGTCTATCCATCCTCCGCCTCCTTCATTATTAAAAAAGTAGATTGGTATCCTTCTATTGGTGGCTTCATTAATTAAATACAATACGAATGAAGTAGCTAGAGGCTCTTTGGGTCATGCAGGTTGTGGAGGTATATATCAAGATGGTAGTGGAGCAAACCTTGGTTATTTTTTAGCATATATTGGGGTGAAGACAACTTTTAATGCAAAATTATTTGCAGGTATTTTAGGCATTGAACAAGATCATCAGTTGGGTTGGAGTAGAATCTGGCTCGAGTGTGACCCTAAGCTTGTCCTTGGTGCTTCCAAAAATTCAAAGTTGGTGCCTTGGGATATTAAAGGTCGCTGAAATAATTGTCTCTTCCTTTGTAATAAGCTATATGTTATCTTTTCTCATATCTGGGGAAGGAACAATTGTGTGGATAAACTTGCTTGTTATAGAGTTAATAGTCGTAGTGTTTTTGTTTGGTGGCATCTTGTTCCCTTTTCCAGGGAAGACTTTAATCATAATAAGGTGGGTCCTCCATTTTTTCGATTTTGCTAATGTTGTTTTCAGGGGTTTGGTGTACCCCCCGGTGTCCTTTATACGTTTTTGTTCTTTTTAATAAATTTGGGCTTGCTACAAATGAATGGTAGATTTTGGGTGCCAACATAATTGGGATTCCAATTTTCTATAATGATGCTTTTGCATGCCTTTAGCCTTTTTAATAATAATAAAAAAAGTAATTTCGCAATTAAAACTTGAAATAAAAAGTTATTAAAATCCTTAAATCTTACAATAAGAACTAACAAAGATAATTAAAAACCTTACTGAGAGTCAATCAATAAATATCCTAAAAAAATGCTTGTTAAAGAATTTGAAAAACTAGGCACTTACTCGTGCTATGCACGAGCAGAAAGAGAAAATGAAAAAGATAGAATGAAAAGAAATAGGGTAAAGGAGAAAAAAAGAAAAAAAAAATAGTGGCCCAAATAGCATAGAATGACAACAAATGGTAGTGGCTGGGTTGTATATTAATGGAGATGAGTTGTGGTAAGTAAAATGAAGAAGGAAAACAAAAGAAGAGGGGGAGAGGGGTGCAGACCAAGTCTTAGCTAGGAGGGGAAATAAGGAAGGGAAGATGCAAGTTTGTGTGTACGTATGAGTAATTATACAATAGGCCAGGCATTATTCATAGTGTACTTTAAGCAATATAATAAGTTACTAAATTTAGCATGTGTTGGAAATGTTGGTGTGAGAGCTAGTCATGCCATTCATTCGCAAAAGGAAGGTGTCTGCTGAGACTGAGCTATTTGGGTCTTTGCACAAAGTCCTCTTAATTGTCTAACATTGTTGATATCCATTTTTGCACGTAAAAACTTGAAAATTTTAACTTTTTAAGAAAATAAAATTAATTTTTGTTGAAAATTGGTGAAAAACTTATTTTACATTTATAAATAATTATTTCCAATTAGAATTAAATTTTCATAATTATTTTCAAATTTTGCTAATTAATTTGGTATTTTTAAGCCAAAATTCATATTAAATTTATTTTAGCTCAAATAATTCCCAAATTTTCATAAAAATTATATTTTTATATGTTTAATCTAGAAACAAACTCACTTTGTCAGTTTCATCAAGTTTTAAAGTTTTAAAGTTGAGCCTATACTAACTAACTTTTAGTAGATAGTCTAGGGCATATTGTTCAATTTTCTCAAAAGTCTCTAAATATTCTAGGAAAAATTTAATAACAATATTTAATTATATGGAACATAATTCTAAGCTTAGATAATTATTTCTCAATCACTTGAGATTTTTTCTCATGTCTATCAAAAATATTGATAATTTTGTATGTAATCGTTGTTTTGACAGTTACCTAGGTTTTGACCAGAATAATTATTAAAATTTATGATTAAGTATAATATAAAATCGTGATCATAATAGTGTGAATCAATATTTTAAAATTCTATCTAGATTTATTAATATTAAAATCATCAATAAAAGATAAACATGCAGAAAATACAATAAACAAAGGTGTGGGTGTTACACACGTTATCCTCTAAAGTTCACTTCTCTCACTTTAGATGAGCCAAATCCAATATTTATACATGACATTGTGAGTTACTTTTGTAGCATTTCAAAACCCAAGAATTTGTGGATGATGAGATCTACAAATAATTAAAAATAATCATTGCAAGGTAAACAACTATTTAATTTTATTATTTTTATTTATTTGGTATGTTTTCTTAGTGGTTAACTAAAAAAATGAAAAATTACACATCTTTTTGAGAAATTATAGAAAAAATAAAAAAATTATGAAATGCAATAATTGTTTGGTCTTTTCATTAAGAAATATTTAAGGATTACAAATCAATAATAATTGTAAATAAATAATATCTTTTCTTTGACTTTTGTGTATCTTTATCTTTACACTTATATACATCATAATATTTCCAACATATTTATGTGTAGACAAAGGCTAGCATGAAGCAGTTGTATAAGTGATCAATTATGGACCACTTTTATACAGTACAAGATTCATCTCAACCACAGTGCTAAGGTGCACCTATGGTATCAATTTTTTTCCTTTTCTTTTTCTCTCTCCTCCGTTTTTGACTACCCTTTTTCCTCATTCCTTCACTCTCAAACCGCCTTCCTTCCCTTTCTCTCCTCTCCCTTCAACTTCAGACTCTCCTTATAATCGATGCTGATGATGGCTTAGAATTGCAACCATTGTTTCCATCATAACAACACAAACACAAATTTATGCTATTAATTAAGCAAATAATAAAAGCCTGTTTTAATTGCAATAAATATTAAGAAGTAATTGAGATGTAGAATTTGGTAGCAATAAGATGTAGAATTGAAACCCAGAATGAAGAAAAAATAAAAAATGAGGAAAAATAAATCAAAGAAAAGGAAGATCAATGCAAACAAAACTACTCTTTTTGCTTCCGACATGCTAGCCAAATTCGTGCATACTTTATATGCTTTTGTTTTATGCTAATTGTCAATCGTTGAACAAAAATTAATCACCAAATAAAATTGAAAAGAATAAAAAAAGGCTATGATAACCCAAAAACGTTCCAGTATGGTGACCATCGCTGAAAACTCATTAGAAATTTTCAGATCCGCTGGGGAGCATAGAGATCGGCAAGCACTTCCTCCTTCTACGGTGGCCACCTACTAAGAGACGACGACAACTTTGGACCCTTCATATCACCAACGACGTAATGAATCTTGCCCTCGGAGCCAACATTAGATGCACTTGTCGAACTCGGAGGGCTCGATCTTTTCGCCGATGTTGGTGAGGAAGAGGCAGAGCCTTGAGAGGAGACAAAACGGTGGAGTCCTTGTCGAGGACCTTGAAGGTGTCGTGTTGTTCATTCTCTTCTCAACTACAATGCATGGGCTAACAGTGGAGGTGGCGAGGAAAAAAAAAAAAGTCACAACATCGTTGCTAGAAATTGCCTTCGGCAATGATGAATGGTGGTTGGAGGGTTTGTCGAGAATGGAATGGGGGATTGGAGGAGAAGGATAGATGTTTTGATGCAGGGTGTATCATAAGAAATTGCACCTTAAGTTAATCTAAGGTCTAATAAGTGTGATGCATGGTGGACCACTTATGATAGTGGTCCACCTGGACTTCATCTTATATGTATGTGTATATAATTAGTGCTTTTTATACTACTATAGTAGGACTCCGTGTAATATACGAAAATAATTTATTAAACTACGCCATAAATAGTAGAGGCACAAAGTAAAGAAAAAATGCTTATAAATAAACATGTATGTGAAAAAATAAATTATTTAACTAAAAATAACATAGAACAAAAAAAAACATACAAATAAGCATGCATTAAACAAGAGATAAATTTATAAACTAAAATTAATATACATGTTAATGTATAATAACAAAAACTATTACATTACACTATATAATATTCAAAAGGCTAAATGTTACTTTTGGTCCTTTATGTTTTAGTGTTTTTTCATTTAGTACATTAAATTTTAAAAGTCTCATTTTTGTCCTTTATGTTTTCGAAAGTTTCATTTTGGTCATTTCCATTTAGAACGTTGGTGTTCAGTTAACTTTTATATTTTAAAATAATTAATTTTAATATATTGGCGGTTAAAAACTGCCATAGTATTTAAATTAATTATATTTATAATAATATAATTATTTTAAACATTGTAACGGTTAAAAACCGCCACAATCTTTTTTATTAAAATTTGAAAATGATTGTTCATCATCTTTTTTTTTTGAACTGCAAAAGTGAAATTTATTCAAAACCAATCCCAGTACAAGATGTGCACATGATTTTAAAAAATTACAACCACCATGACTAGCCAAAAACACACCAACGTATACAATTAAAACCAAACCAGCAAATCCCAAAATAAAGACCATCCTAACATACTATTCACCCATCCCTTTTTTGCATCAAACCTGCATAATTATGCAGACCGCATATCAAACAAAACACCACCCAACTCTAACCACACCCCTTACCTACTACGCCTCACCCTCCACCCCCTAAACATGCTATAGGTTGCAAACCAACATGACATTGGATACACAAATCCTTTTTTTCTTGCTCTCCATTACGGCGTTTTAGCGGTCCGGTTCTCAACGTTGTCGTTTTGAGCTTTTAGAGAACCAAACCTTTTCCCATCGAAAATTGAGGACTGTGTCTTCTTGAAAGTGAAGCCGGTTTGAAGTGGAGCATGAAGAGCTGGGAAGATTGAACTCCCAACTCATTGCAGGGAAGAGGGTTTGGGCGGTGGTTGGATGGTGCAATGGGTTTGGCGGCGCCCCAATTTTGGAGGTGCGATGGGTTTTGGTGGCGTGTCGGTGGTTTGGTTGGCTTGTGGCGAGGGCGGCACGGTGGTGTGGTGGAGGTTTTGGGTGATGGTGGAAGAAGGTTGAATAAGATGAAGAGGGTGGGGTGGCAGCTTCCGATTTGAAGATCTGGGAAAAGATCTAGGTATGTTTTTTTAGTTGTTATATAATATAATTTTTAAAATAAAATAAAGATAATGACGATTTTTAGCCGTCACTATGTTAAATTAATTATTTTAAAGTTCAAAATATTGATGTTGTTAACGGAATATTAATGGTGTTAACAAAAACTTGAATAAATGACCAAAATAATACCTTTCGAAAACATAAAAGACCAAAATGAGACTTTTAAAACTTGATGGACAAAAACGAAAAAACACTAAAACATAAGTGATCAAAATTAACATTTAACCTATTCAAAAGTTAACAAATTCGGACACACAAACCCAATAGTAATTACTTTATATATATATATATATATATATATATATATATTTAATAATTATATTAATGACTTAAATGTATATTTTAAATCACAAATAAAATGTTTAAAGAATACTCTTTTTTTTTTCTTTCTAAAATCATATATATATTTCGTGCATTGCACAGATAAAATATACTAGTGTATTATATTTTATACTAAATAAGCAAAGTGTCATAGTAGTTCTTATGTTTGATGTAGTGGGTTTAAACCTCATTTTTGAGTGTAACATTAGCGGTCCACGTTAGCATGCTAGTGTCTTGCTATTTTTAATAGGTTACGTCAATAAAATTGGTTGGAAGATTGACAATAAAAGACATAGAAACTCAATTATCATATCTAAAAAATTGTAAAACTCAATTAGCACAATTAAAAATAAAATAAAAATCAACCAGAAAGATCTAGCTCAGTTCGTTGAGCAACGTACGTGAGTTATTACAAATCTCTTACATATTTGTCTTCGATTCCTATGAATAAAAAAAATAAAAAATAAAAATTACAAAATCATAATTCCGTGCAAATAAAATGTAAAATTAAACCAAAATTTTTAAGTAATTTCACCATTCAAACACGAACTTGAAAGTTATTAAAATTCTTAAATCTTATAATAAGAACTAATACTCCCTCCGATCCTTTTTATAAGAAACAAATAACTAAATCATCAAGATCAATAAAAATAGTTAAGTTAGTTAGTTATAATTAATAATTGCATAAATTTTAATTGTATTCCAAAAGTACCCCTTAAATTGATTGATTTAAGTAGTGGTTACATTAATGCCTCCATCAATAAGTGTAACTTGTATTGTTAATAGACCAATAAATGCATGAGAAATAAGTAGGTGTCTCATTAATAGATTTTACAAGATGAAGAATAAAAAAGAAAACTAACAATTAATACATCTTAAAATAAATCTATATTTCTTATAATTAAGATAAAAAAATATCTTTTTATTTTTTATAAAAAGAATCGGATAGAGTAATAAAGATAATTAAAGAACCGTGCCAAGACACTCAATAAATAGAGATCCCAAAAAATACCCGTTAAAAATTTTGAAAAAAAAAACTCATTTCTCGCATGATGCCAAGTGTGACATCGTATTATGTTTCGAGACAACAACAACAACAACGCATAGGGTTTGAGTTGAAACTTCGCGAGTCCGCCCCTTCATGTTTGAATAGATAGAATAGAACCAAACCAAACCACTCCAACGTTCCCATCTCTCTCTCTCTCTCTCTCTCTCTCTTTCAAACTTTTCTTTCATTTTCTGAGCGTTGCAACAGTTCACTTTGCAGATCCTTCTTCGCGAAACTCTGTTCTCGGATCTGCAAATGCGAACCGCTTCGATCTTCGCTGCTCCGCTAAGGTGAGTCTCCACTTCGCTCGATTCGTTTCCTCTTTTTTCCCGATGACTTCCGTTTGAATGGGTTTTGTTTGTTCTTTTTTCTTCTTCTTCTGGGTATTGTTTAAATAGGCTTTAAAATCTTGAAACTTGGATGACAGAGGAGGAAGTAGAAACTTGGAATACTACCAATTTTGTTATCTAGATTCTTGAACTTTTTTAATGGTTAGAAATGGATTCATAGAAACTTTGAAAAATAATTGGGCATCTCATCTGTGATGAAGATGTGTGGATTTGTATGAAAATAAAAGTGTGATTAGGAGTTTTTAGTGTCCACTTCATCTGATTCGTTTCCTCTGTTTTCCGATGACTTTTGGTTTGAATGTATTTTATTTATTTGTCTTTATTATTATTATTATTATTATTATTTGAATGGATTTCGTCTCCATTTGTGTATTGTTTGAGGACTCTGTGATTGAACCAGGGGATCGGTTGGGAATGGTGGTGGGATTACCATTGGATTGTGGAAAGAGTGAGAGAAGAATAAAAAGAAAATAAAAAGAGAGAAAGAAAAAAGAAAAACGGGAGAGTTGAGAAGGACCAGAGTGAAGAGAGAGAGAGAGAGAGAGAGTGATGACTGGTAGTGATGGAGAGGTAGAGCACCTGGAATTTGGTGTGAGGTTGGATTGGTTTTCACCTTCGTGGGTCAAATGTTCCCATTTGGGTTTAAACCATTGATTGGTTTACTTTGGGTTTCCCGGACTCTTACACTGTTTCTCTTTTCATAGTTGATTTTGTTTTTCAAATTCTAAATTTATAGGTTTGACAAAAATTACAATTTTCTCAAATATATTTAGGACACCGGAATCTATTTATTTTTTGGTTAAATTGTTTTGTTGAAGATAATGTTCTGATTTTTCTTTTCAGTTAGTTTTGTGCAGGAGTTTGTTCCTGTGGCTCCTTGGAAGGGAGTATAATGATTTGGAGAACCAATTTTGAAAAGAGTTGCAATCCAGTGAGAATTGGGGTATGCGCTTTTATTTGTATGCCAACAAACTATGGACAGTGAGCAGAGCATGCCTGCTCCGCCTCATGGACAAGTTGATGGTGCTCAGAAAGTTAGAGCATTACATGGGTAATTCTGAAAAACTTGTTTCTCATAATCTTACATTATATTATAATTAATTTGTTCTTTTGAGCTTAGACACAAAAGAAACCAGTAGGATTTGTCTAGATGAGGGAGTTTGGAGGGGGAGTCGAAAATTTTCATTTTGAATAAGTATTTGCTTTGTTTGAGATTGTTTTAGGATTCCCCTCCAATTATACCCTTGGCAATAAAGATTAGAGTGAGAGGTTATTATTGATGTTCCTTTTGTGTCTTTATAGCTATAAGGCAATTTTTGTCAGTGATTGGTGCTTTTAAACTGTTAACATGTTTATCTTTAGAGAGTTATATTCCTTCTAAAGGGATATTTTGTGGATAAGATTTATCAAAATGTTATTTTCTAGAGTCAAAATTGCTACATTATTTACAGGCGAGGGTTGAAATATGTTAGAACTATCTCTTTATTGATGAACCCTTCAGTGGAACAATGTGTTCCCTTGAAGTAGAGAAGAATTACAGAAATAACTGAACCTACACCTGATAGGAATGTTTGAGAGCCTATCCTCTCCCCCAACCACTTTCTAGCAGAAAATAACTGAATCCCTCTCTCTCCTCCTTCTATAGTATTTATTTATACAATTCTTACAAACAACTACTCAGTTACAGTAGGGCCATCCTATTGGGCTTGTGCTATCCTATTGGGCCTATGCTTCCCATGAGTCTTCCTTATGTAAGTCTCTCTAATTGGAGGTCTAACAAAATACTTTCAAAATTATAGTTTACCTTCCTGCCTTTTCCTTATACTGTCCTTTCTATTGAATCAATAATGTTCAATTAAGTTGGTAAACGCATTAGGTTTTTTCTTCTTTGAGACACTAATGACGAGGTTAAGTGATGTTTTGCTAACCATAAAATATCTATTTGTAGGAGGACTACTGGCCCTACAAGGCGTTCTACAAAAGGGCAATGGACACCGGAGGAGGTAATTTTTTGGATAATTTAATATAATTAGGATTTTTTTTTTAAAGTTTGGCAATGATGTTTTACTTATGCTAGAAAATATGTAACTTAGTTTACTTTATCCCTCTATAGCTTGGTGATGTTTTCCTTTCTTCTCTTTTTCCTTTTAATTTTGAAGATTATAAATTTTAATGATAATTATACATAAATAAAAGTGTATCACATAATAAAGTCATGTTATTTTTTGTCATGCAGGATGATATCTTACGGAATGCTGTTGAGAGATTTAAAGGAAAAAATTGGAAAAAAATTGGTAATATATTGATATCAATTTGTACTTATTCATTGTACGTATATGAAATTATTCATGACTTGCCACTAGCATCCAGTATGTGCTTAAATGACTTTGCATGTCTCCATTACTTGATTTAAATGAAATGAAAACCTATGTATTGTTGGCAGATGGATTCACTTAATTTTCTTTGGTATGTTTTTAAAGTCAACGCTCTCCTACTCCTAAACCAATTTGTAATTTTACTGTCTGTGTATCATTCATTTAGCTTGTCTCTTATGTGAGTTCATTGTTGCGCTTGGTAATCATCTTAAGCATTTTTAGTATCCAAGTTTTTTTCATAATGTTTTGTGTTTGCTTGTCTAATTGTCAAATATATGTGTTTGAAGCGGAATGTTTCAAGGATAGAACTGATGTGCAATGCCTACATAGGTGGCAGAAAGTTTTAAATCCTGAACTTGTTAAAGGTCCATGGTCTAAAGAGGTAATCTCTTCTTTCCATTTATTTTTTGTGCTAATTTTATCTCTACATATTGAAGTTATTTCTTTTTCCCTTTTCCTTCTTTCTTAACCCTAAACGGATAATTATCAACATGATATTGGAGCCTATTTGATCATATTGTCTAGAGTTCAATCATTGCTGCCTCCATCTAGTTAGATATCTACTATTAACATGCTTGTTTAATCCAAATATAAACAGGAAGATGAAATAATTATTGAATTGGTGAAGAAAAATGGGCCTAAAAAGTGGTCGTCTATTGCACAACATTTACCTGGACGTATTGGTAAGCAATGTCGAGAAAGGTATGGTTATTGGATTGGATTTAATACTAATTCTTTCCTGTATTCATTGGAGTATCTTTGTTCACAAATAATTTTTTCTCTCTCTTTAGATTATTTTATCCTCATAGCCTTGTTAGAATATCTAGAAAATATCTCATTATATCGTTATTGTATCTTAGAATATTTTACGTTTGTAACTAGTTGTTAAGTTTACATCATTGTCCTTCTGTCAATACCTACATTGTTGTACCAAATACCTCTTGGACCCCTTACACCAAGACTTGTGGGCCCTTTATCCTTAGACAAGATGACTTGCTCCTCTATATGGGTTGTAGGTTCAAACCTCTAACAGAACCATTCCGACAAGCACTTCAGGCTGATGATCATTCCAGCCACCCTGCCAAGTTACCTTCTTAAAAATGTTTATCTCTGAGATGCTTTCAGCTCAGTAAGCTTTAGCTTGAGGGGATAGCTTTTGAATATCTTGAAAATTTTTTCATTGAGAGTCTGACACTAATATAAAAGGTTTAGTGCTTTGATTTTGTGTATCATCTTCTCTCTTTTCTTTCTTCCCTAACCCTAAACTGATAATTCTCAGCAAGCCTCATCCATAAATCATATTGGAGGGTCTATCTTGAAGTAAATTTAGAGGGATGATGTTCATTTTCATTCAAAAGGCATAAACAGAAAACCCAACAAGTTACAAATCCAATAATCAAGTGGTGGCAACTTAAGGGAGATAAACATTTGAGTTTTAAGAAGAAATTTTTGGAGGAAGGTAATTGGGAATTACAAGGTAATGCTAACCTCATTAGCGATGAGATGTCTAAGAAGATTAGGAAGGTTGCTAGAGCAGTCTTGGGTGAATCAAAAGGCTTTGCGTTGAGAGATAAGAAATCTTGGTGGTGGAGTGAAAGTGTTCAAGACAAGGTAAGAAACAAGGGTGCAATAATGCTGAAAAATGGTCAAGGTATCAAATATGAGAAATGAGACAAGTTATGAATGAAGCACGGTATAAAGCTTTTGAAGGGTTTTACAAAGATCTTGAGACAAAAAGAATGTAAGATATATAAGCTTGCCTAAAATAGAGAAAGAAAAATGGGAGATTTGAATCAAGTAAGATGTACTAAGGATGAAGAAGGGAAAGTTTTGGTCACAAATCAAGATATCGGAAAGAGATTTGAGTTATTTTTATAAGCTTTTTGATGATGGACAAGGATCGACTTGTAATAGGGGAAGGACTAGAAGTAGAAATCCTGGAGGACGAACAAAATTTGGCTTACTACCTGGATTTGGATTGGAGGGGTAAAGTAGGTCCTTAAGAGGATGGACAATGGTGAAATGGTTGGTCTAGATGGTATCCCTATTGAGGTTTGGAAGTGTGTAGGATAACAAGGTATCTTTTGACTCAGTAAGCTATTTAATGAGATTTTGAAATCTAAGAAAATGCTAGATGAGGGGAGAGGATGAGCACTTTGGTTCCTATATTTAAGAACAGGGGAGATATTCAAAATTGTATTAATTACAGAGGTATAAAACTTATGATCCACATTGAAATTATGAGAAAAGATAATTGAGCATAGATTAAGGGAAGAGACAAGGATTGTAGAAAATTAATTTAGTTTTATGCTAAGAATGTCTACAATAAAAGCCATTTATTTTATATGAGGGTTAGTAGTAAGGCATGAAAGCAAAGCAAGAGACTCACATGTGGTTTTTATTGACTTGAACAAAGCTTATAATCAAGTGCCAAAAGAAATGTTGTGGAAAACTTTGGAAAAGAGGTGTTCCTGTGGCTTACATCTGGGCTATATATAAGACATGATAGGGACATAGGGTAACTGCTAGTGTGAGAACTCCATGAGGTGAGACTAAGGACTTTCTTCCAAGGATAGGATTACATCAAGACTTATCCTTAAGTCCTTGTTTAATCTAGTCTTGGATGTGCTTTCTAGGGACTTACAAAAGATTATCCCTAATTTCATGTTTTTTGCGGATGATTAAGTTTTGATTGAAGAATCAAGGGACATAGTTAACTTTAAACTTGAGCTTTGGAGATAGACTTTGGAAACAAGGGGTTCACTTAAGTGGGAGTGAGACAGAGTATATGCATTGCAATTTAAGCAAGAGGCAAGAGGAATATGATTTGTGGGTAAAGATGGAAGAAAATGTGTTTAAATATTTGGTATCAGTAATACAAAATGATGGAGAAATTAATAAGGATGTCACACATAGGATATAAGCGGTATGGTTAAAATGGAGAAAGACATCGAGGGTTATTTGTGATTGCAAGTACCTACTAAGTTCAAAGGCAAGTTTTATTGTAAATTTATATGTGTGGCTATACTCTATGGTAATGAATATTGGGTTTTAAAGGGACAAGAGAAAAAGGCGGGTGTAGTAGAATGATAATGTTAAGATGGATGTGTGGCCAGACAAGAAAGGCCAGGATATGAAATGATTGTATACGAAGAGATATTGTAGTACCAATTGAGGAAAAGATGACAGAGAATTAGTTAAGGTGGTTTGGATGTGTATAAAGGTCGTTGAAAGCACCAATGAGGAGAGCAAATTGCATGGTTTTTTAGTCTTATGAAATGGGGGAGAGGGAGATCAAGAAGGATATTCGGAGAAATTGTTGAGACTACTGGCATCATGTGATCGATGTAGCCAACTTCATGGGATAAGACTACTATTGTTGTTGATACTCATTTTAATCCATAAAACATAAGAGTATTTTATACCAAGGAATGTTTTTCACAATTTGTTTCCTTATTTGATCAAGAGTCTAGTACTAATATAAAAGGGTTAGTGCTTTGGTCAATAATATCTCTAGTTTTGTCAACTTGAGCCATCTTCTCTCTTTTCTTTCGTCCCTAACCTAATCCTTAACCAATAATTCTCAACAAGTCTCATTCATAATTCATATTGGAGTGTCTATCTTGAAGTAATTTTCGAGGGATGATGTTTATTTTCATTTGTTTTTTAACTAAGTCAAATGACGTGGGATCTATGTAGCTGACCTCATCTAGTGAGATGGGTTTTATGTTGTTATTCTTGATGTTCATTTTCATTGATATAATTTGTAAAAACTTGTTAGGTGGGTTAATCATCTTGATCCTACTATAAAAAAGGAAGCATGGACTCAGGAAGAGGAGTTGGCTCTAATACAATATCATCAGATTTTTGGGAACAAATGGGCCGAATTGTCAAAGGTCATTCCTGGAAGGTATTTACATATTAAATTATTTTTCTATTAAGGGTGAACATGCTGTCAAGCCACTTCCATGTGGAGTCATAGTTCTATTTTATTGATGTTATAAGGCTGATTTCACCAGGGATTTGGATACCCAAAGTATTGCAGGTTTTGGTGAGAGAAAGACAATAAAATTTTAATTAAACTTTTTCAGTTAGTTCTAATCTTGTTCTCTCCTAAAGGATATCTGCAGTAACTGTTGGAGATCCAAATTATAGCATCAGTGTGCCTGGTTTTTTCATGTGCAATTTTAGTTCATACTTATTTCATGTGCTTTTGTGGAAACAGGACAGACAATGCTATTAAAAATCACTGGAACAGTTCTGTCAAAAAGAAATTGGATTCTTATTTGGCATCAGGCTTGCTTACTCAATTCGAATCTGTACCTCATGTTGGAAATTTGAATCAACAAACAAGGTTGCAGTGTAGTGGAGATGATAACGGTCCCAAGGGGACTGAAGGAGATGAAGTTTCAGAGTGCAGCCAAGGTTCAGCTAATGCTGTTCGCTTTCCATCTGCTGCAGGAGCGAGCAATACTGACTTCCAAACTGGAGAGGCGTATAGGCTAAATGAAGAATGTGGTCTTGGAAAGGATCATAGTCCTCGAGCATCTTGTTCAGAGCCATATTATGTATCAATTGATGATGTTACTATATGCATCCCAGAAACTGCTCACCAAGAGGCTTGCACTTCTCAATTCATTGAGCAACAGTCACATGAGCCTGGAAGTTCCATTAGTGGGGATTGCCAGTTCAATTTACATTCCTTGCCCAATATTTCATCAATGGTCTTGGGGCAGGAATCCTTGCAGTTGCAAAGAGATTGTATAGCTCCTAGTGAAATCTGTGACATGGTGAATGTTCCATTTCAGACTTCAATGGAGTTAGGCGTTTCAACATCCATGGGACCTGCATCTATGGATTCTCTTAAACCAGAGCACATGCTGATATCTGATGATGAATGTTGCAGAGTCCTGTTTTCAGACGCAATGAATGATGGGTGTTTTTCCCCTGTAGATTATAGTAAAGGTGAAGATATGGTTGAATTTTCTGGATGCACTAGCACTTCATATCTTTGTCAATCTTGTAATATCCTGATATCTGAAACTGGTGGAACCTCAACTCTACAGCTAACTTGTCCTCAGTGTTCTAATAATTATAATGGAACTTCATACTCCCAGTCTGTCCCTCCAGTACTTTCTGCTAGTGATGATAGGCTGGGGACTACTGCCAACGGCAATCAATTATTTGGCACGGAGGATCACCAGTTTGTTTCTAGAGCACCTGCTAACTTCACTTATGTCAATGACATATCTAGTTCTCCTTGTGTTGATGGTATAGGTAGTGCAGTAATGGAAGAGCCACATGATATTCTGAAGGGTACTTCAAAATTGGTCCCTGTAAATAGTTTTGGCTGTGGATCAGATGCCAAGCAAACTTGTAATCCAACAGATGAAAAAACAAATGTGCATACAGAAAAGGAGGGCTCAGGATCTCTATGTTATGAACCTCCCCGTTTTCCAAGTTTGGATATTCCTTTCTTCAGCTGTGATCTTGTACAATCTGGGAGTGATATGCAGCAAGAGTTTAGTCCCTTGGGTATCCGCCAGTTTATGATGTCTTCTATGAACTGTCTTACTCCTTTTAGGTTGTGGGACTCACCCTCTCGTGATGATAGTCCAGATGCATTGTTAAAAAGTGCAGCTAAAACTTTTACAGGTACACCATCCATATTAAAGAAACGACACCGAGATTTGTTGTCACCGCTCTCAGATAAAAGAGTTGAGAAGAAACTTGAGACTGACATGACATCTACCTTTACCAAAAATTTTTCCAGTTTGGATGTCATGTTTGGTGGCAATGAGACTCGAGAAGCAGATATGCCTTCATCTTCATTGCAAAAACAGAACAGTAGGGCATCTGTTGATGATGATAATAAAGAAAATTGTGGACAAGCTTATAAAGGGGAACAAGTAATGGAGCCAATTAAATCTGCAATTTTGGATGAAAAGAACTCTCAAAAAGATACTGTTGACAGTAATTCTCAGCATAATGTCAAGCAACAACCTCTTGATTCTAAAATGAAGATTGATGCAGCTGCTGAGATTGTAAGTACTTAGTACTCTTCTTCACCTTTTGTTGGTGTAATTAATTATTATTTATTGTGGAATTTAGAAATATTTACTCTTTTCATTGATAAATACTTTTCACTTTATTCTATTTATCAGGAGCAACAACCTTCTGGAGTTTTGGTTGAACATGATGTGAATGACCTGTCACTGTCTTCTCCTGATCAAGTTGGTTTAAAATCAGACAGAGGTCCAGGTTCAAGTGCTAAAACTCCCAAAAGCTTGAACAAGTCTTTGGAAGAAGCTCCAAATCAGAGCGGCCATTTGAAATTATCTTCTAAAAATCCATGCTCAAGGGTTAATTCTTGTTCTCCTTGTGTTCGTGCAAAGGAGCATGAAGGACTTTCAGTTGCTGTTACTCGTGCACAAGCTCCAGGGGACAATTCGGGGGAACAAACCAGAAAAGATGGTGGTTTTGAAGCATGTAGCATGTAAAATTCTTTACATTTCTTCTTGTTTTTTGTCTTTTGCATTATTATACTCTTGGAATCTTTTGGCATTTTCACAAGTTATTCTCTCACTGCAATTGACTCTGCTTGTTTGGTGGTAGCTTTGGTGGAACACCTTTTAGGAAAAGCCTTGAATCACCTTCTGCATGGAAATCCCCTTGGTTCTTCAACACTTTTCTATCTAGCCCCAGACTTGATACCGAAATTACAATTGAGGTACTGTAGGTTTTGTTGGATAACTACTTTCTTGATCTTGCATTAGGTTTCAGTTTTTCACTGAGCTAAAATCCGTGAACATGATTACAGGATTTTGGGTATTTAATGAGCCCAGGTGATAGAAGCTATGATGCAATCGGGTTGTTGAAACAGATCAGTGAACAAACTGCTGCCACATATGCCAATGCTCAGGAGGTTTTAGGAAATGAAACTCCTAAGGCGTTACCAAAAGATGCATCCGAAAATGACAAGGATAGGGACCATGAAAATAATGATCCTGCCAATCAGCCTGGGAACCATTCTCAGTTGGCTTCAAATGCTTTGGTAAAGCTGGATTTAATGATCCCCTTATGCATTATATTTGGATCTTTTAATTTTACATGACAAAAACCTGTTTGAAAGAGTTAGACAGATGTTTTCAGTTTATTTCTTATTTTCGAAAGTTTTTTAAGAACACAGTTGAAACAACTATTTTTATTGTTTTCTGTTTTTACTGTTCTCTATACAAACTTTTGAAAATAGGAACAAAGTGAAAAAACATGACATTTTTGTTATTAAAAGTGAACACAGAAAATGAAAATAGAAAATATTTTTCTCAAACTAAATGACTCTTAAAATTTTCTCCTGTGGATTCTTATGGTTGAATGGAATTTTTTGTTTGCAGATAGAGCGACGCACACTTGACTTCAGTGAATGTGAAACACCAGGCAAGGGTGATAACAGCATATCCTCAGCTATGAGCTTCTCAAGCCCTTCTTCGTATTTGATGAAAGGTTGTAGATGATTGTCAAATATGGCTAAAGCCTGCTGTTAGAGTTTGCTCTAAGAGTTATAAATATATGTATAGTGTTCCATTTCTATGAATAGTTTTTTTGTATGAAAAACACCTCAGCAATCAAAGCTGATTGAAATAAAAATGTTCCTTTCTTCAGTGATGATGCTTCTTTATAAGCGAATTACAATGATTCGAATTTAGACTTTTGATTGAATAAGCTTGAATCCTAACACCCTTTCTTTTTGGGAAAGTTTTGAAAGAAAATGACTCATTGACTCTGTAGGGATGGAGGGGTAAAACCGTAAAAGCAAGGTAAGTTGAAACCGTAGAATTCTTTTGAAAAACATTCTATACATTTACTCCCAAGACGAGGGCAACATCTCTTTATTTTATTCTCACTGGCTAGACGAGGGACCAATTTGTGCACATGTTGATTTCGTCAATATAAGTGACATGCAGCTGCTTATTAGTGATGTTTTGGTTGTGACGGAAATTGGCATTGGGAGTTAATCAGTACTATTATTCCTACGGACATTAAGCAAAAAATGTTAAGTTTGCTGATGAGCCTGCCATTCACTCAACCTTCACAGGGAGCTGGAGCTGGGTCTGGAAGCTTAACCTTCCAGAAAATATTAAACACTTCACCTGGCAAATTCTCCAAAATAGTCTTCCCTCTAACCTTTTCCGCTTTAGGCGGCATATTTCTTTTGACTCTTTTTGTTTCAGGTGTGGCTTGAAGGAGGAGGATGTGGTTCATTTATTCAGAGATTGTGCTGCTCATGCTAAGCGCACATGGTCTTCTCTTGGAATTGATGGTTCTCATCATACTTCTATTCTATGGGTGGAGATAGATGGTTCCAAATTCAACTTCAACGTCAACATGGTATTCTTTTTGCCATAGCTTGCTGGTTCATTTGGAAATCCCGAATTGATTTGGTCTTTGAAGATAAAATCTGGTCAACATGGTACACAACTTGTTAAGCTTAATGTGGATGGTAGCAGTTTAGGTAATCCTGGGACTTCTGGTTTTGGGGCCATATTCGTGACTCGTGTGGGCATTGGCTGTTGGGTTTTTCTGGGAATCGTGGCTTCACTACTAACGTTCATGCTGAGCTCCTGACAATCTTTAATGGTTTATAGGTAGCTTGGAATTCGGGTTATAGGAAAATCATTTGTGAGACTGACTCTAAAATGGCTTTTGATTTAATCTCCAAAGGTTATCCTCCTTGGCATACACATGCTTCGATCATCTCTTTTCTTCAAACTTTTAGGGACGACAATCAATATGCAAACTGGTTAGAAAAAAAAGATCTTGTTTTGGCACATGCCATTGGGGTGGTCTTTGTAAGGGTTTAGTTTTGTCCTATCTTCTATGTTTTTCTTAATGATAAAAAAAAAATGCATTTACTCCCTAGACGGTTAGATACTTATTTAGTGAACTTGTAGTCAAATTTATTTAGTGGTCTTCGAACCAGAACGTCCTTTTTTGTATTTTTGATTATTTTAATCTTGAATTACACGTGTTAATAACTCTTGTTTATTTCTCTAAAAAAAAAAAACACTCTTGTTTATTTATAGTTTAAATTTATTTTAAATATGTTTTTGGCTTTAGCAAGTTTTTTATTTATGTGTTTACGTGTCTCCGAAGAATAGAAAATAATAATAAAATAAATTACCTTGCATGGACTTATTTTGGCGTATATTTTCTATATTCTCCTTGACTTTATCATTTTTTTTTTTTTTTAATCAAAGACCGCATGCCAAGGTAAAAGAGTAATATCCCAATAGATAGGGAATCCTACCCTCTACCAAAAAGCAAGGCGGATATATATATATATATATATATATATAAAAGAGGAATAGAAACAAAACGCATGGGAGGCCGTACCAAAGCCCATGGAGCAAACAACTAATTGAACCTATACGACGGAAGACCCGCCTTGTTCCTAAGAAAATCATCCCTAATAAAAGAAGGGACAGATTCCCACAAAAAAAAACCTTGTATAGAGAAACCTTGGAAGGCTAATCTATCAGCACAAGTGTTACCTTCCCTATAAATATGGCCAACAATAAAATGCATGTTTTTTGTTAATTCTATACAAGAGATCCATCTATTTTTTAGCCTCCAAGGGACCAACGAATGATTTTTAAAGGCCTGAACTACCAGATATCATTAAGATAAGAGAAATCCTAGCAAATTGATTATCCTTACCATATCTTTTGTTTAAAACATTGTCAATACGTGGGTTTTCAGTCTCTTATTCGTTCTTAGAATTTTTAGCAAAAATTGTCAATATTTTATGCATGAATCCAGAAATTGATCAAGGGATTTTGTTTCCTATCATATCCCTAGATCAACATATTAATATAGTATTTGGTAGATTGAAATAAAATAAAATGAGAATGAATTGAGATGAAAATTTTGAATTAAAGTAAAGTATAAAAGTATGAATCTTACATCTTTTTTCTATTCATTTCACTCATTTTTTCATTTTCTTTAATTGCAAACAAACGGAGGCTAGAATTTCACATGGTTTTGTGGTTAAATTTGGGAAAGTTCCACTGTTGTTTTCTCAGCCATCTTACAGTAAATCCTGCTAGACTCGAGAATTTATCTTTTTCTTTCAAGTGGATTCTGTTTTCCTTGGCTACATCCGCACTAACTAGGTTCCTCTGAATATACAGCCAAAAGAACAATTCTGAATATTTAATTGTAAACTGGTGGGAACCATTCTCCAAACAAAGTTGTCACCATCTTTGCTTATTACTAGAAAGCACAAAACGAAAACGAAGCCAACTACTACCACTCCCCAATCGCATTCATTCCACGCACGGTACCGTCTCTGCTTCTCACACCTCAAAATTCATGTCTTCTCTCCATTTCCTTCCGCAAACCCCCTCTAAGCCGCTTCACCACTCTCTTTCCTTTCCGCGTCATGGCCATCGCCACTGCTCCATCACTACTGTCCCCACCGCTCTCAGTAGTTCCAACCAATCTGGAGCCTCGCTTGGTACGTTGCTGGCTTCGGCTCTGTTATGCTTCAATACAATTGACATAGTTGAATTTGTGCTAATGATTATTGGTTACGGAAACTAATGGTGCGTTGACGTTGCAGATTCTAAGACTCAACAAGTGCCTCGTGTTCCGCTTTTGACTTCCTCCGAGGTCTGACTTCTCTTTTGACTTTCACTTTTTCTTTGTGCATTGGGTCGGGAACTATGGTGATTGCCTCATATTTCTTTGTTGCTAGTTGTTTAAATCGCCGAGTTGTCGAGTTCTCTTGTCACTAAATAGGAATTTAAATAAAGATAATTATTTTGATTATACAAGATTAAGTTTATGTAAAATTGTATCTGTATCTCTATATCTATACCACAATATATTTGATGTGTGTGAAAATAGTTTAATGATCATGCATTGAAAGTGTAAAAGTTTAATGGTTATGCCAACTTGATTTCTGAGTAGTTTTGAAAATGGATTGGTTATCGATATAAAGAAAGCTTTCTTGTAGTTCCGCTTCTTTTCTTGCTCTAAAAAAAATGAAGACGGTGTAAAAGTTTTTACGTTGACCGTGCATACTCATTAAACTCTACTTTATAACACTTTGACATACTTTCTTGTATTGGGTGACATACATGTAGATCTCACTAAATATACAAGTCTCATTTCTCATTCGGTGGATCCCATTATCAAATTAGTGGGATGTAGGTCCCATAAATTTCAACCATTAGGAGATGGTATGTCTGAAAGAGAATGTTAAAGAATATATTGTTAACACTTCTTTCTCTCGCTATGTATGGTTTTCCTTAAAAGAAATGTTAATAAAACACTCTCTGATACTGTCTTTGTAATAGTCTCATATTTGGTGAAATTTATGTGGATTCCACTAAATATGTCAGTCTCATTTCTCATTTGATGGGTTCCATTTCTAAAGTACTGGAACTCACATAAATTTCAAACAATAAGAAAAATGTGTGTTAGAAAGAGTGTTAAATGGGTTCATTTGAATCAACTCAAATTAGTCAAAGGTCTAAAAAATGTGGGTTTGTGACAAAAACTGTGTATGTATTAAATAAAGATAATTATTTTTGTAACCAAAGAGAGCGGGGATCACAAAGGGAAAATAATTATTTTGAATATGTAACTATGGTGTCACTAACTGTATTTTTTTTTTTTCTCATTTTGAATGCATAAGGCCTATGAAAGGCTAAAAACATTTAGAGAAAATATAAAGGCCAAGCAACAATTCCTTGCCATGTATTCTAGTATTTTTGGTGGGATAACAACAGACCCAGCTGCTATGGTTATTCCTATGGATGACCACATGGTCCACAGGGGCCACGGTGTCTTTGATACTGCAGCAATAATGGACGGGTTAGTCATTTCCACCTCATAATGAGAACTACTCTTTCGTTTTCTACTTTTTAAAGCAGTCAAATGATGTATTTTGTGCATTATAGATACCTATATGAGCTAGATCAACACCTTGATCGCTTTTTACGTTCAGCATCCATGTCTAAAATAGATCCCCCATTTGATCGTGAAAGCATAAGAAGAATACTCATACAAACTGTAAGTGCTTCCAAGTGTAGAAAAGGATCACTAAGATATTGGCTCTCAGCAGGACCTGGTGATTTTCAGCTATCTCCCTCTGGCTGCCACCTATCAAGTCTTTATGCAATAGTAATACAGGATGTGTCACCATCGTCGTCTAATTTCAGGGGAGTTAAAGTTGTTACTTCGTCTATTCCCATTAAACACCCCAAGTTTGCTGTCACTAAGAGTGTGAATTATCTTCCAAATGTGCTCTCAAAGGTGGAAGCTGAAGAAGCTGGTGCTTTTGTAGGCATTTGGCTTGATGGTGAGGGTTTTGTTGCTGAAGGGCCTAATATGAATGTGGCCTTTGTCACTAAAGAGAAGGAACTTATAATGCCCCACTTTGACAAAATTCTAAGTGGGTGCACAGCTAAGAGAGTTTTAACCGTTGCTGAGAGTTTGTTAAGGGAGGGTAAGCTTAAGGGGATAAGGATGAAAAATGTGACTGTTGAGGAAGGTAAGAAAGCAGATGAAATGATGCTTGTTGGCAGTGGAGTTCTTGTTTGCCCTGTAGTGCAGTGGGATGAACAGGTTATTGGTGATGGTGAGTGCTTTTACTACTTTCAGCAAAAATGATACAGTTTAAATATATAAACTCAAGTAAATTCTTTGTATGCTTTTCAAATAATCTTAAGGCTTGAGTTGACTCAATTAACAGGCACATCTTACTGGAGTTTAGATGATTGTGTTCTTTGTGTCTTGTTATTTTGTTCTTTAAATTTGCGACTGAGATGCATATTCTTTCCTGTTAGTATCTTGTAAACAGACTTGTATCCATTTTACTGCTAAATTGTGAGTTGCCGATAATAGTGGTAAATGTAGGATTCTGCTTTCTATATTGGTAAATTAGTAATAGAATTGGTTCCTGACCTGCTAGGTTTAGGGAATGCATGTCAAGTTTGCTTTGCCTCGTATTTGGGGTCATGTTGACAGTTTGATCATGCTAAGGAATCCTCCTTTATGCATTTTTTCTTTGATTCTCTAGTTCTACACAAGATTTCATCTCCAAAAGTTGTACGTTTGGTTATTAGTCCTTTGTGGCTAAACTTAAAAAATGCTCGTGGTGTATTGTTTGGTCAAGGTCTTTTGACATGCAATATTTTAGTCTTTAACAGATTCGATGTTGCTTGTTTTTATGAATTGTTGATAACTTTCATTGTGCATTTCTTATAGGTATATGGGGCCATCAGAAATGTCATTTTTGTAATCCTTATTTGATTAAATGTTTATTTACCTTTTCATGAGCTGATTGATTTTGTCATGCATTCCTTGTAGGCAAAGAAGGCCCTATAACACAGGATCTCTTAAATCTAATTGTTGAGGACATGAAATCAGGACCCTCCACTGTTCGTATACCTGTTCCTTATTGACACAACTTCATTTCTTTCTCTACATTTTGTAATGAAGATTCTCTACAGGGGAGGGATGACTATTAATAACTTCATTGCTTCATGGTTTGTAAAGCTTGCAGTGTTGAAAGAATCTCTATTCCATGGATCTTAGTTTTCAAATGTTTTTCTGTGGTCTCATGAACCGTTCTTTTTGAGATTTGCTAGTGAAAAATTTGAATAACAAAATTTGAGTCATTCTTCTTTCCGTATATTCTGAAGGGACAACTTGCTGGCTGCTAATATCTATGTACTTTGAATTTGTTGTTAGAAATTTATGAAGCACGTGAGTTTATGTACAATGATACTGTTACACTGTTAGGCAAAAGCCGTTTGACAAATAAGATCTAACTAGTGAAGAGGGAACAGAAAAAGTTTCAAAGATCATGACAGACAAAGCATGTAAAACTCCACACTGAAGATTTTCCATCACTAATTTGTAAATCAACTAAAAAATTTCATGATAAAATTCAACTGGTGGCGAAATGGAATGACACTTCTTTTTCTTCTAGGATCATATGTATCTTTTTCTTCTAGGATCATATGTAACTAATTTGATTCAAGTTGAGTAAGATTTTGTCAAAGCTTTTCTTTTTAATTTTTAAAATGTAACTACATAAATACTCAAACTCGAGAATTTTAATTAAATTAGAATAGTTCTTTACCACCAAGAGTTGATCTTCACATTTGATGGTACGTACTTCAACGGCACTTTCACCATACACTTTTCATGGTTGGAATGTTGATAGAAACTAGAAGGAGTGTTCGTAAAATGTACCGGACATTATTCTCGTCAAAATTATTTGAGATTTTTTTTTAATATAAGAGATTGTAAGACTGTAAGAGTGAAGGGGAGAGGTTGCAAGTGGTAGCAGACTAGCAGAGGATGGGTTGATTGGAGAGATTGTGGGAGACAAAGGAGATAACCCTTTGCCTGCTGGAGACAATGAGCATGGTGCCAGAGATGAATCATGGGAATAACCTTGGCCAGACAAACAAGAAGCTTCGAAGAGGAAAAATAAATAAAAACATTCTTCTGATAGTTACGTTAATGCCATTGCGTTTTCAATCGGTTGTTTTCATTCTTTTTAAAAATGACTTTATTTTGTTTTCAATTTTAGGCACTTTTTTAAAAATGTTTTCAAAGAAATTGTTTTCTAAAACTTAAACAAACATATTTTCAGTTTTGTTTTCTATTTTCACCGAAATGAAAACGAAAATGAGCAAAGTAAATGCCACCTAAGGTTTTGAGATGTGGCAAGTAGGTAGGAAAGTGACACTATCATTGATACAACCTACCAGGCACTACCACATGTCAAGGTAATAGGAAAGTGGCACGCCCGCTGGCACAACTTGACGAGCATTGCCACATGTCAAGGTAAGTGATTTTTTCCTTAAGGTTATTGTAACATCCTCACTTTTACATAATTGAAGCATTTTTCTTTAATTTTTGTATTTATTGAGAATTTCAAAAATTTAATTTTCACGGTTGCATTGTATTATTGTTAGCTATTTATTTTAAACTTTTAATAATTATTTCAAGATAGGACTTGAAAAATGATAAAATGACAATTATATCCCCGAAAACTATAATAATAAAATAAACTAGCGAAATATATACAAGTGCTTAAAATTCATTTTTGAATTGAAAATATTAAGTGATTAATTAGTATTTTGCATAAAATAATTAGTACGAATTATATACAACTCAAAAAATTCTGAAAACTTTTGGAGAAACCCATTTCGGAGATCTGAAAATGGCACATGCCATAAGTTATTGGAGGATACCATTAACTAATTTATGAAAGTGATGTTGTGACATCTCTCTCTCTCTCTCTCTATACACACACACACACACACACATGGGTAGTGACTTACCATGGGTAGTGACTTACCACATAACAAGGTTTGCAATGACTTTACCCTCAATGTAAGGTTTGTCCATCTGTCTATCCCCAAGGACCACTAATTAGCCTTCACTAATCCTTTTGACATTAGGTTGAGAGTGTTGAATCCAAAACCCATGGTTTTAATTATGAAAAACCATTAGTGTTGCAAATTGTAAGAATAAAGCTATGCAAGCTAACAATCTGCTAAGTGTTTCAGATCATATATAAAGAGCATATTAAAACAAACACTTTAATGAGTTTAGAACAAGCTCAAAATAGGATGTCTCAACATTGCTTCAAGAAAGAAGTCTCAGAAAGATGTTGAAGCCCCATTTGAATGATGAAGTCAGTGCTTCCTCTGAAGACTTCATTCTTAGCAAGTTGTAAGAACATCAAGAAGGTCTTATTCAAAGGATATATCAGAGACTACAATGAGTTAACAACATCAGAATGAAGTTGCACCAGAGTCAACATCAGAATGATGTGCTGAAGGACTATGAGTATGAAAACATCAGAATGATGTTATGAAGATAAACCAGAATCAAGACAGAGAAAGATTTTGAGATGATCACATCAGAATGATGTGCTAAAGTCAAGACCTTGAAGGTTCTATGCATCAGAATGGTGCATGAAGCAACATCATGTCTTTCATATGTAATTACAATCACAGAGGACTCATCAGAAGACTGAAGTTGACAACATCACATCTTCCTTATGAATCACAATCACTCAGGGTTCATTAGAAGATTGATGTTTACAGCATTTGAATATGCAATCTGTTGAAAGCTAAGACATGTCCTTAAGAGAATCTGATATGAAACTAGGAAGACTTTTCAGAAGTCTGCACCAAGGACAATATACATTCAACACCAACAGCAAGCCATATAACTTATCTATGTTGAAGCAAGCTACTTCAGGATGGAACCTACTGTGATGAGTTGATCATCATGATGCAGTTCAAGCAAACTACCAAGTTACATCAAGTAGTCTTCATCAGAAGAAACATGGATAAGAGTATGTTCTTCCTCAGCATAGTTTTGATACACCTTAAGAAGCTCATCAAGATCTGTCCATCAGAATGGTTTGCTCAGAACATATTCAAAATTATGATAGGTCACAGACAACTGGCATATTTCAAACTCTGTCAAAAAGGTGTTGTGCCCTTGGTCCCATCTCCAACGACTACTTTGTTAAGCCTATATGAAGGACCTCATGGAAGCTTTTGAAGATCATCTTGAAGCAAGCTAGAGAGAGAAACTTGAGCCTTCTTCCTAGGTGAGGATTATGGTTTCTACATCAAGCCTCTTTGTGAGAGTGACCTACTTCTGTATAAACTTACTGAGCTATTCATTGTAAAAAGTGAGAAGTGTGATTTGTATTTCCTGAGTGGGAAACCCTTTTAGGGAGAATCTGTAATATGTGCAGTGCATCACAGATACCCTTTTGTTGTATTTGCTGAAATCTCCAAGCCAAGACCTGGAGTGGTGTTGTGGTGAGGGAGTAGGTCTAGTGTGATCTTGAGACAGTGTGGGAACACTGTTGATGCTGTGTTTGTGAGCTTGTGAGAAGCTCTATATCATGGTGAACTTCCTATGGTTGTTGTGTATGCCAGTGTTGGCTAGTTGTGGTGTTGTTTTAGTGAAAATCTCACTGGGAAGTAAGGATTGGATGTAACCCTGGGTTTGGGGTGAACTAGTATAAGAATCTTTTGTGTGATCTTCCTCTTACTCTTTCCTTTCTGTTTTATTTAGCAAAGTTGTATAACTTGTGTTCCTTATTAACGACCTTCTATAAAACAATATTTCAAATATAATCTATATTTCGGGAAAGATCTTTAACTAAACAAAGACTTGAAGTTTTGTTCTAAGGAAACATCCTTTTTAGGAACTGTCAAAGATTTCATTTTGAGCTCAGAACAAATATTCTTTCTGAACTTATATCTTTTGAGTTTACTTCAGAACTTGAAAAGAGGAATCAAAGTTTTTGAAAACACAATTCAACCCCTCTTCTTGTGTTATTTTATTCACTTCAGAGAGCTTTTCACCAACTCAACTTTATATACCTTGTCTGCTAATGTCGCAACTATAATTGTAGACTCATGCATGAATGCATAATTAACAACCAATTGTTCATTGTCATTTAGATACCCGAACCATTCTCACGGGTCGACTACCATACTACTTATGGTCCACTACTAAATTATCATGAGTCAACTTCCATATTGATGACGGCCTACCACTAGATCCTCGCGAGTCAACTACCATACTACTTATGATCCATCACTAAATCATCATAGGTCAGCTGCCATAGATGATAGCCCATTGCTAGATCCTTAACAATCAACAACCATACTACTTATGGTCCACCACTAAATCATCATATGTCAATTGTCATATTGATAATGGCCCACCTTTAAAATATTGTTGTAGTAATAATAAATAAATAAATTACAATATATATATATATATATATATATATATATATAATAAAATACCATAATATATAGTTTTATATATATAATTATATAAACTGTTATTAATTATGTAATTAAAAGATACGAGTATTTGAACACAATCCATTAATGTCATCACCTAAATAGGAAAATTTTCTTTTTCTTTTGAAATATCATTCATTCAAACGACATATTTTTGAAAACAAATTTACCAAATTTTTCTCTTTCTTATGTCATCTTATCCACTAAATACAAGTCACCATAAACAAATGAGAAGTTAGAACTATCGTTAGTACAACTATGCATACCATTAAATTTTCCACAAACCTTTAATATAACCTTCAATTTCACTAAAAAATTGTTGAAGGAGGCTACTGACATAGAGTTCAAGCCTATATTGAAATTGGTCACCAACTTCAATTCCTAAGACATTTCCCATATGTTGGTAAGTCTATATTAAAATTAGCAGCCAATAATAAAAATATAAAAAAAAAACATAATTTAACTTATGAGAACAATAAAAAAAAAAAAATAAACATAATATACTTTAATTTGATATTGTTGATGAAGGATGCGATGCCTGATAGCCAGGAGTTAATTCGACACAAGATATTGTAGAAAATTTCCTGAATGCAATGTATGCCTTTTGAAGCCAAACTTTATTATGTAAATGCTCATCATGAATGATGCATGCCTTTTGAAGGTTGACTATATTTTTTTTTTAAATTTTGAACTTTTTTATTTGAATTTATTTATTTATTTTATAAACAATTTATTATATAATTAATATTTTTTATATAATTAATATTTTTCTATAATTAATATTTTTTATAAGTTTACTTTTTATTTCATTTTATTTAATTATTTATTTTATAATTAATATATTATATAGTTAATTATTTTATATAATTATTATAATATATACTTAATATTTTATAAAATTTTATTTTTTTAAAATTTGTTACTTAATTATTTTTTATTTCTAATTAATATATTATACAATTAATATTTTATTTAAATTTATTTATTTATTTATTTATTTGAATTTTTAATTTATTTAATTTACATTTTTAGTTTTTGAAGAAGTATCCATGTAATGACATCCATACGATAGACTTATTTATTTATTATCTTAAAAATTAGACTATGTCTCATGTCTTTACCAAAAAAGTCTGTCTCATGTGACATGTCACGTGCGACACAATCCATATCTTTTTTTTTCAGAAAAAAAAGTGCCAATAGAAATTGTCATATGGCCTAACAATTTCGGACAACTTTATAAAAACAATCTTATTTGATAAAATATTTTAAAATAACTCTATTTTAATAATTGACTTCTAATTTTACACCAATTTAATCAATTAGCCTTGAGTACATTCTTAGGTTACACGAAATTAACCATTTTTGTCTTATATTGCAATGAAGATCAACAAATAGTTATTGCCAATGCCACCATATTATGCTATTTTTTAGTATTATTTAATATATTATATTAAAAATTAAAATAATATTATTTCATTATTATTGTTTCAATTGCATTTAGATTCTTGAACCATGGCTCAATATCTATACGCATTCAATGTTTGATTCAATTTTAAAAACTTTATTGTCAACTAATAAGAAATCGTTCTTATGGTAACTTCAAAATAATTATAATAAAAAATTAACAAACTTACTATACATGTTGATATGCAATTAATGACATTATAAAATATCTTTACACTGTGAATACATTTAAATTTTTATTTAAGTTTATTAATTTTAATTTATTATTTTTAGTTTTCGAAGAAATATCCATGCAATGATATCTATATGACAGACTTATTTATTTATTTTCTTAAAAATTAGATTGTGTCCCATGTCCTTACCAAAAAAAAGTCTATGTCCCATGAGACATAATCCATATCTTTTTAAAAAAATAAATTGCCATGTGACCTAACAATTTTGGATGGCTTTATAAAAACAATCTCGATTTGATAAAATATTTCAAAATAACTCTATTTTAATAATTGACTTCTAATTTTGCACTAATTTAATCAATTAGCCTTGAGTACATTCTTAGGTTACATGAAATTCAACCATTATAACAATGAAGATCAACAAATAGTTATTGCCAATGCCACCATATTATGTTATTTTTTAGTATTTTTAATGTATTATATTAAAAATTAACATAATATTATTTCATTATTATTGTTTCAACGACTTTTAGATTATTGAACCATGGATCAATATCTTTACTCATTCAATGATTGATTCAATTTTAAAAGCTTTATTGTCAATTAATTTAGATTATTTAACGCAAGTGCATATCCAAGACTCAAACTTAAGACCTGATGGAACAACTCAATACCAGTTGATCCATGCGCTCATGGTAGATGAAAATGTTTGAAAAAAATTAAACTTGAGATTTGAAAATTTAAAATTTTAACATTAAAGAAAATTTTAATTTCAATATACATCTTAACATAGAAAAACTTAAAAAATAATTATTATTGGGAGAATATTTGAAAAAATATAGATTAATGTAGAAAGTCAATTGAATCATTGCTCGTTCATCAAACAGATATAGAAATTACTAATTCACATTGAAGACTGTGGCTATACATTCAACTAATTTCCAGTAATTCAATCTTTTATATTCTTTATAATAAAATAATTAAACATTTTTCCATAATAGTACTTGAAAAAATTTCACCAACTTTGCTAGCGGAATATTTTTAGTTGACCACACGATCAAGTAAACATATATTTTTTTAATAAAATACCATTTTAATCCTTAAAATTATAGAACACTATGATAATAATTTTTGAAATTTAAAAAATATTAACTAAATTTCTGAAATTAAATTTGTTAGCCAGATTAATCTTTTTTACTAGTTTCGTTAAAGACTATAATGATAGTAAATTATAAAATTTAAGGATTATAATAATAATAAATTATACATATAAGAAACAAAAATAACAGTAATTTTTTTTTGTTGAAAAAAAAGTAATTTTAATTTTAGAAATTTATCTTATATTTTTCTAATTTCAAGTAGTATTATGACAGTATTTCATAATTTCTTCGGGTATTAAAATGATGGCTAAATGATCATTTTGGTTCTTTATCTTATTTATTTTATTCACTTTGGTTCTTTATCTTTTAAAAGTTTATTTTACTCATTTATATTATTTATTTTGTTCAAAATGGTTCTTTATGTTTTAAAAAATTTACTTTGTCCTTTATCTTATTTTAAATGTTCAAAATGGTCTTTCATCTAAATCCTAAACCTTTTAAATAAGATAAAATACCAAAGTGAACATTTAAAAGATAAATGATCATTTTAAACATTTTAAATAAGATAAAGGATCAAAGTGATTTTTTAAAAAAATAAATGACCATTTTAAACAAAATAAATAAGATAAAAGATCAAAATGATCATTTAGCCTAAAATGATAGTTTATTTATTTATTTATTGTCTGGTTAATTTGGTAAGGCAGGTGGGTCTGCTAGGCTGGCCTATGCAACTTCAGGCGTAGAATCGTTGATTCAAAAGTGGTCGGCAAAAGCAACGGCATCAGGGGCGAATCGCTCCACAGCGGACACGTGGCACCTTCTCATAAGAGCAACCCTATATTCCTCGCTCCCTTCAATCTATCTTCCAATTCTAACCCCAACCCAACCCTTCCCTCAGCAACGGAATCCACCGAACTCGCAACAATCTTCGTTTTCTTTAGAGAGAGAAACAAGAGAGAGAGAGGGCGCGGCGTCGGAACCGTTCTCCGATCTCACCGGTGGTTCGGTTTATGGTCGTCGGAGAATCACCGATCTCGTCGAGGCTCGAATCGTCGTCGTCGTCGTCGTCGGTGACCGGAGATGGTGAATTCCATGGTGGAACGCGCCACGAGCGACATGCTCATAGGGCCCGATTGGGCCATGAACATCGAGATCTGCGACATGCTCAATCATGACCCCGGGTACGCTTTCCTCCAAAACGCACCGTTTTCGAATCCGCCAACGCGAATCTTTTTTTTTTTTTTTTTTTTTTTATCGTTTTTTGCTTTTTCGGCGAACGAAAAATTGGACGTTGAAATTGCGCTTGTTTTGGTGCTGTGAATGGATTCCGATCGATGCGTGAGCTGTTGTAGTGGAATGGAACAGGGAATTTCCGAGTGATTTGGTTTTTGTACGTACTAATTGTAACACCGTTTACCGTATGATACGTGTGTGTTTCAAAATTGGTGTGATTGATAGTGTTCTTGTGTGTGATTCAGAGTGTGCGTATGTGCTAGGTGGCATCTAATTTGCTTTTGGATTTTATAAATTTATAAGCCTTCTGTGATATTTTTGCCTGCTCTTAATATAAAAGTTGGTTCAGAAAGTGGCATCTTGTGTTGCTTTGGTTTATGAAACTTTTCATTTATTAGTCATTTGAGGGATGAAATTGTTTACTAGTTGGCAAAATGGTAGGATGAAATTGTTTACTAGTTGACACTTTTGGGGACTAATTGTACATTATTAGGGATCAAAGCAACATAAATTATCACTTTCAGGAACCTAATTGTATATTAACTCTTATGGTTTCAAAATTTAGCCCTCTTTTTTTATTCGTATTTCTTTTTAAATTTCAAAATTTTGACCTTGCATATTGGAAATTAGAATGTATATATTTCTAACACTTTGAACTTTATTCTGACTGATTTCAATGTTTGGTTTGGGGGAGAACGGGGTGGAGTGTCTGAACATATACATCTTTGTTGTTCTACAAGTTTGCACAGTTTTGCACTGGATAACTCTTTTTTATAGAAGACTAGAAGTGCTTAACTAAAATTAGAATATTTGATGTATAATGTTTGAATTTTTCTCTTTGTTTATACTTCCAAATATTGAGAACTCTGTTTGGTTATGATTATCAGGCAAGCAAAGGATGTTGTTAAAGGCATAAAGAAGCGGATTGGAAGTAAAAATTCAAAAGTTCAACTTCTTGCACTAACTGTAAGCAAAAGAGTGTTGTAATACAACCTTTTTTCTTTTTAAACTCTGATGTCAGCATTGTTCTAGATTCTTTTGGATTTAAGCATGTTTGCTTCAATTGCATTTTTCAAATTTCATTTTGACCTCCTAAACTTTACATTGTTGACTGATTTTTGAATGTTTCTTTTTTAAATGAGGATGGTGTTCAATGTAGTAAGTCTTATGAATATTTTTAAGATGCTTTTCTTTCCTTTGTATAATATAGTAAAATAGTAAAATACCAACAATTGCTTTTACTTTCAGATAAAATAGTAAGCTTGTTAGAGAGAAAAGGACAATCCAACTAGGGAGAAGATATCCTCAAAAACAACAGACCTAAAAATTACAATAAATCTTTATTCTTTCTGCTTGTTTGAAATGGATATTTGGTTTAAACTACTGTGAGCTGAGAGTGGATACAAACATAATTCTGTCCCATCTCAAGCTTAAGGTAAAATAGATTGAAAATATGGGAATTCCTCTCTATCCAAATCTCATCAGATAAAAGAAAATTTGTTAGATGAGAAGGAAACTTAATGTTCGTCTGGTTCTTTGGATTTAAATTTTCCAGGTTGATTGATAAATATGGTGGAAGCTTTTGTCAACTTTTATCCGGGGATGATATAATGGAATTCAAAAATATTTCTACTTATAGAATTATAGTAGTATGCAGTGAACTGTAGGAAAAGGTTGTTAAAAAAGAATGAAGAATATTCAAATTACCTTTATCTTCCTTATGTTGTTTTCTTCATGGAAAAGAAAGAGAAAGTATCAACTTCTGGATATGTATGTGATTGACTGGGGTTATACTAATGTTAAAGATTTTGGGGAAAAAATTTGAAATTTCTTTTTTGGGTGAAAATTGATATTTTGGTAGGTAGTTCTGAGTAAAAGTTTTTTAAACAATTTAATTGATTCAATTTGTGAAGATTTTGGGTAGGAAATAAGAACTTGAGGGTTTTAGGTAGAAGAAGAAAATAGAGAGGGATCGAATTTGCTTAATTTTAAAAATAGAAAGATTGAATTGGCTCAATAAAACTTGCGAGGACCAAAATTGCACATAATCCAAACTTAAGGGACTAAAAATGCACTTAAATTTATAAAATATTAAAAAAAATTGCTACCATACCTATGACTCAGTTTGAACAGTGGTTCATGCCACATTAGTGTGAACAGTCGTGTACAATAGCTGAAACAGCAACCTGACAATTAAGCATAATTTACCCTTATCCTACTGCAGTGGATTTCATGTAGAATGTAATGCATGTTTGTGCTATTATTGTTTTCTAATGTTGCTTTATGGCTTTTGGGTATTGCTTTCAAATTTAGTATTTCTAAATGAGTGGTTGATTGGAGGCCCTTACAGTAGGATGTGATATGGTGTTTGTGGATTTCATTATCAGAAACATTTGAAATAGTAATAGTAATTTCCATTACAATTGATAGGCTCTAAATGGTTGAATCATTTTGTCTGATTTGACTTGCAAGCAATTGAGACTGTTTGAAATAAATAAAAGGATGGAGTGGCATGGTTCTTAATGGAGTGGTGGAATGGTGTGGAGTCGAAAGGTTTATGTATACAACTCATTATTGGAAGTTTTGGAGGGGAGTTCCTCTCCATTGATTCAAAGTTACAATGTTAATAAATTAGAGTGAAAAGGATTACAAGTTTAATTTCCAGTCTTGCTGAAAACATAGAATTGGAGGATGTTTCTCAGAATTTCATTTTCCAAGCATGAGACTATCATATCACCATACCAGTGCCTTACTTCTCTTAGCTAGCTCCACACAGACTGTATAGGGTTCAAATCAAAACCTTAGCATAGTTTTATAGGGGATGTTGCTACTGGTTCATTGAGTTGTTGGGGAGGGGGTCAATTGCTTCTTGAAATTAAAAGTCACTTCCAGTAATCAAATAACTTTAGGTTTATTTTTTTATTTTTTTTATATCTTTCTTTTTCTGTGCTGATTTTAGAATTTGTCGAAAGGATTGGAGTGTTCAGGCTTGACATTGTAGATAATCATTAAAAATAAAGAGGTAGAAGTGTTCCATTCCAATCCCCCAAACAATGGTGTTCCATACCAATCCCCCAATCAATGGGTTGAACCCTTTACTATGCTACTTCATTTATTACCACTACTCTGTCCATTCAGTCTTAAAAAATCTCATATTGTCAGCTGGTCCGTTTTTTTGTATGGGCTTCATGCGAAGCCTGTCATTACATTTTTTGGTGTTAAAATTGAAAGTCTTTTAACTATGCTGATATGAAATACAAACTAATTTTTGAGAGTACCTCAGGTACCTTTTCAAATGATGCTTGTTCAGCTAGGATGCATTCTCTCTAGTCTGGGTATAATTGACTTCTCTAGATCATTGACGATTCAAAAAATTGATTTGGTTTTCTGTTGATCCACTGTATTCTAGTTGCTGGAGACAATCATAAAGAACTGTGGAGATATTGTTCACATGCATGTTGCAGAGAGAGATGTGCTTCATGAGATGGTGAAAATAGTAAAGAAAAAGGTATACATAATTTCTTGAATATTTTCGTTGTTTTTCTGATGTTTCTGTTTTCTTGTAAAATATGTTGATATCATTTGTTATGCCAATTGTAGCCTGATTTTCATGTCAAAGAGAAGATACTGATTCTTATTGATACTTGGCAAGAAGCTTTTGGGGGCCCGAGGGCAAGATATCCACAATATTATGCTGCTTACCAGGAACTGTTGGTAATGTTTACTATGAAGTTTTTAACATAGAGATTTTGTTGCCAAGTATTCCTCTTGCCATTGTGAAAATGAAAGAAATCTGTTCATTAGAGCAATCAATATCTAGCATTTTTGTTTGGATGCAATGTTCTTATCTGATTGCTTATATATAGGCTTAGACATTTGAGTGTGAATTGTTACACTTGGAATGGTTACACAAATCTTTTAGAATCTAGTTGTATTTCCATTTAGTTTATTATATAAAGGATTTGTTTATTTCAGCGTGCTGGGGCAGTATTCCCTCAGAGGTCTGAACAATCTGCACCTGTATTCACACCTCCACAAACACAGCCATTGGCATCATACCCTCAAAATATACGCGACTCAGATGCTCCCCAGGACACAGCGCAGTCCTCTGCTGAGTCCGAGTTTCCAACGCTAAAGTATGGATCTAATTCCTTTTCTTTTTATATAAAAGGAGGTTGACTTAATTCTTATTGATTCATAAGTTTAATTATGGTTGTGACATAATGTTATACAGTGTGTGCGCGTAGTCATAAGTATCATAAGTACATTACCATGTCTATAACAATGGTAGAATTTTTGCTGTTCAGATGTCACATTTGAAGCCATGTACTTTTTAATGGTTGTTACATAATCTTTCTCCTTATGCAACCAAGCAAAGTTGGGTGGTGTTTGGGGAACCAATGAAAAGTAAAAGAAACATGCAAAGTATAGCTTTAAGTAGGAAACAAATTTTGATCATAGTATCTGTTTCTTTATTCATCAGTGCCTTTTTAACTGTTATTAAATAAGCTGTATGATTTTCCATGGATTTAAATTTCATTCACTTGGTAATGAGCACATGTTACATGTAGTATGTACTGATATTGGTATTGTGATGATGATAATGAGAGTTAAGCTTTGGTACAGATTGCCATATATAGTTATGCAGTATTTTGTTCTAAACATCCAATTGATCTTTCTTTTACAGTTTGACCGAAATTCAGAATGCACGTGGCATCATGGATGTTCTTGCAGAAATGCTCAATGCCTTAGACCCTAGTAACAAAGAAGTAAGTTATTCAATTCAGACATTCAAATTATGATAAATAAATGTATAAAAATACTTTATATTGTAATGATTGTGAAGATTATGGGGGTGACATTGAATAAAATACATTCAAATTGTGCTATTGATCTGGTTGAACATTTATTATATTGAATAATATATATATATATATATATATATATATATATATATATATATATATATATATATATATATATATATATATATATATATATATATATATATAAGCATTATATTGAATAATATTGAATGTCATATTCACCAAATTCCATTTTTGTTTCTCAAATATTTGTGTTTTTCCTGGGGTATCACTATCTAAATTATTTATTGAATCAATTGGATACTTGATTGACTGCTTTTTGTGGTTCCCTCATCCTTGTTCGTCATTATGCTTTAACTGCTGATATGGGTGTGATAGTTATTTATAGGATGTTGAAAATTGTTTATGGGACAAGGCAAAAATAGGTTTTCACTAGTGATAACACTGATTGAAGTTGACTAAATGAATTTAGTCCTATTCAAAGTATCTGAATTCTGAACTGTATCCCAAACGCATTAGTCAATAAAATATTAAAAAAATGAATTGGAGGATACTCCATGTATATGTATTTAAGAGTATCTTACATATATTGGTATGTGGATGTGATACCAATACTTTGTCCTTTTTGGAGTGTGTGGACTTTATAGATGGCAACTAATGTCATTCCATTCCATTCCCCTCCATCCACCCTTTCCATCAAATCCAAACATAGCCTCACTGTTGCAGTAGATTTGATTTTGCCCTTCTAAACCTGTTGCCTAAGTCTAATATGTTTTTTCATTTCATTCCCCTCCATTCCATCCTTGCCATCAAATCCAAACTTAGCCTCACCAGTAGATTTGCTTTTGACGTTCTAGACCTGTTGCCTAAGTGTAATTATGTTTTGTTTCAACATTTAATTTCAAGTGATCATTGATTATCATGCTGTAAATTACAAACACCTACTTGACATCTCATGGATGACCTTTGTTATTATTTTCAGGGGCTTAGACAGGAGGTTATTGTTGATTTGGTGGAGCAGTGTCGAACTTACAAGCAGAGAGTCGTACACCTTGTCAACTCAACTTCGTAAGCCTGGAGTTCCTTTCCATGATATTATATAATGATGACTGCATATAATATTTTTAAATCCTTGATTCATGTTCATTGTATTTTTGGTAAAATGTATTCTTTTTATCCAAACAATATAACAGTTATTGTTATGGTCTTTTCTGTCTATTTTTCCAGGGATGAATCACTGCTATGCCAAGGACTAGCCCTGAATGATGATCTGCAGCGTGTACTGGCCAAGCACGAATCTATTTCTTCAGGAAATTCTACCAAAAACGAAAATCACACTGAGAATTCGAAACCTGCACCTGCCAGAGCTCTTGTAGATATTGATGCTCCTTTGGTTGATACTGGAGATACTAGCAAACAAACTGATGGGGGGTAATCAAGTCTCTTGCTTCTTTCCATTTTTGCTTTGCTCATGTTATCATCTGCATTCATTTTAGCATGTTACTATTAGTTTTACTGTATTAGAATCCAGTTATTCATCATTGATGGCTAATTCTTCATGTAAGTAAGTGTACTTTTAAAAATAACTTCCAATTAATGTGTGCTCTAGCAACTTGTTATATTATTTCTATTGGAATAATATCTTTGATATTAGGAATGGTTTATCAGATATATAAATTAAAATTGAGTTCAAATTGTTTGCTTTCATTAGAGTTTGATGCTATGCGAAGTTCTTTGCTATTCTTTTTCATTTTGAATAGTTTAATTTCAGTCATTAAGATTTACCAAGATAAGTTTGGAAGTGTTTTAAGATCTAGGGTATTGCACATGGGACGTGTTATAATAGACCATCAAAAGTTACAATTTTTTATTGTGTTTAGTTCTCTCATCATAATCAATTGATTGAGTTGTCATTCATGAGCTAGGTCATAACCTTTGGTTTTGGCTGCAGACCTACATTTGTTATTTTACTAATAAACATGTAGGAATAGATTGATGCATGAACTACTTTCAAGTTGATCTGAACCATCTGATGCCTTTGGCTATATGGCTCTTATATCTATTTACTTACATATATGTGCAGATCTTCTTCTAATGTCAAAGCAGGGTCCCAAACATTGAATCAGTTACTGCTTCCTGCACCTCCAACTTCTAATGGTTCAACAATTCCTGCCAAGGTTGATCCCAAATTTGACCTGCTCAGTGGCGATGACTTTAACTCACCAAAAGCAGATGCTTCAAATGCTCTTGTTCCTCTAGGAGAACAACCACCTGCCAGTCCTGTTTCTCAGCAGAATGCCCTTGTTCCTTTTGATATGTTTTCTAATGGAAATAATGCACCTACATCTGTCAATTCCCAGCTACCCCAGCCAGCTAATGTTGCTGGCCAAACCAGTTCATATGCTCCCCAATTTCAACAACAGCAAACAGTCACATCTCAAGGTGGATTTTACCCCAATGGAAATGCCCCAAATGCAGGTCCACCTCAGTATGAGCAATCACCGTATACACAAAGTACAGGTCCTGCCTGGAATGGTCAGGTTGCACAACAGCAACAGCCACCTTCGCCCGTTTATGGTGCACTTAATGTTTCTTTGTTGGATTTAAATGTATTTCTATTTGGCAGAAATCCTTCACAATTACATTCTCTTTCTAGAAAATGGTTTTAAATTGGTTCATGGGGAATGTGTAAGTTGCAATATTTTTCTTTACCCACTGACTGGCAGTGATATGTTAGGTTGTTTCCTGGATGGATTGAGAATGTAAATGTATATAGGATTTGTGCCCTCATATTTTGGACTTCATTGCATAACTCTTTTTTTTTTTTTGTTTCACAGGTGCACAAAGTGGATCATTGCCACCACCTCCCTGGGAAGCTCAACCAGCAGATAATGGAAGTCCATTAGCGGGCGCTCAGTATCCACACATGCAGAATGCTGGACATCCTATGGGGCCCCAAACAATGGGCAATGACCAGGGTGTTGGTATGTATATGCAGCCAAATGCTCACAGCCATATGTCAGGAATGAATAACCATGTTGGGAGCAATCAAATGGGCTTGCAACCTCAGCATATGCAAGGACCCTACATGGGTATGGCTTCGCATCAAATGCAGGGTGGTCCTGTGATGTATCCTCAACAGATGTACGGAAACCAATTTATGGGATACGGCTATGATCAGCAACAAGGAGTTCCATATATTGGAAGGCAAATGTATGGTATGTCTGTTAGAGATGATAGTAGTTTGAGAAACCCTTACCAAGTTTCTTCTACATCTTACGCTCCTTCTGGGAAGCCTTCCAAGCCAGAGGATAAGTTATTTGGAGACCTTGTTGACATGGCAAAAGTGAAGCCCAAACCCACTACTCCAGGCCGAGCTGGTAGCATGTAAAAACTATATTGCTTGCCGGGTTTGCACATTTTCATCCGATTCCTAACTTTTGTCCCCAATTTTCTTTGATTTTTTGTTTATGTTTTTATAATATTTCATATATATAATTTTTTTTTTTTTTTTGGTTCTTGTTACATATTGTTTGCTTGTCTGGGAATTAGCATTTGATTATGTACATTCGTTCTAGAGAAAACATTGAAAAGTGGGGGAAAAAGGGCTAAACCATCATTGGGTTGGATTGTAGCTTGTGGCAATTCCCCTTGTATTACATTCCTTTCTCTTATGGTTGTAGTTATGGTCTAAAGGGTCTTTAAATATAAACGCTATCTAAACTGTGGAGAAGGGATGGTTGTTACTAGGTTGTAGAAACGAATTGGAAGATTGATGGCTTTAGAGAAGAATTCGAGAAGTTGTATTTTCACGTACTCTTTTTTTTCCTGCTTTGCCTTTTATTATTTGATGAAGAGTTAAATAGAGGAAAGAAAAAAAATAGATAAAAATGAAAGTGAAATAAAGTAAAAAAGATGTGTTGTTTGTATAAAGAGAAAAAAAAGAAGGAAAAAAGTAGAGAATTTATCCTAACTTGGAAGGGAAAGTGGAAAAAGTTATTAATTGTATATATTTTTTTTAATTGAAGCAAAAATTCAATTCAGCCAAATTTCACTATAATATTTTTTCTCAATATATAATTATTTATTATTTTAGTTAAATTATACTTTTTGACCTATTATTTTTAATGTGATCTTGGTCCCTTTATTTTTAAAAATGTGATTTTGGTATTCCAATTTTTAATATTATGTAATTTTAGGCTATGTTTGGCAAAATTACGTGTTGAAGTAACTAAAAAATGTAAAATAATAGACAAGAACATATTTTTATGATATTTTTATATAAATTTTAATTTTATTTTATGGATAAAAATATATTTTCAAGTGTTATAATTTTAATTTTTTAATTAATTTTAAACTCTTGTAATTTTTTATTTATAGATAAATTATTTTCATTACACTTTTAGTTTCAATTATTACATCTTTTTTCATATTAAGTATTCTATTATTAATCTTGTATTATATTTTAAAATATTTTTAATCAAGTTTAAAATAAAGTAAAAAAACACTTAAGTAAACATTATACTTTTATTATGTTAATTAGCGTAATAGTTAAAATAAAATTATTCAAAAATAAAAAATCTAACATTTATCTTTGTCAATTTTGTGATAATGTTGAAATAATAAATTAAATATTATAAATAATGCAATGGTTATAATAAATAGTGTAATATAAAAACTATAAAATAAAATAATAAAAATAAAATAAAACAAATAAATAAACCTTGTTTTATTTAAAAAGGGTAATAAGGAAATTTAAAAAATATTTTAAGGATAAAAAGGGAATAAAATATAAAAAGTTAGAAGCTAGAAGCTAGCGTTTTAAAAATTACTAAACGTTGGAAGCTACTAAAAAAATTTTGTTTATTGAATAGTCAAACAAGTTTTTCAACTAGTAAAAAAAGCTAGAAGCTAACTGAAAATGGCTTGTCGAATATAGTCTTAGTCTATTAGTTGATTGTTAGTTGACTATAACGTGACATGCGTATTGACTTCGATTTGGCACTTTAATGTTGACGTGGGTGGATGATGTGGTACTTCAGTAGTGACCTGGCACTATACATGGCATTTGACGTGGACTACTGATTGTTAATGTAGCTCTAACATGCTAATATGGTACTTATGTGGATTGGTGATGTGGCACTGGCATGATGAAGTGATTTATGATTTAGAAAAGGTTTAATTACTTATTTGATTCTTATAATTATAAAAAATTTCAAGGATTAAAAATGATATATGTAGGGACTAAAATGAATGTTTTTAAGTATAGGGATAAAATGATAAAGTTTTTGTAACTATAGAGACTAAATGAGTTATTAAACTTTTAGAAAATATATAAAGTGGTGGAGATGGGATTAGAATCCAAGTCTCTTCCTTCTTATTCACCAACTAAAGCACTAAGCTTTTGAATTTATTTGAGTCATGATGTAAACACTATATATTTTTTTTGATACATGGGAAAGCTTGTAAACACTATATACACACACACACACACACACACACACACACACATATATATATATATATATATATATATATATATATATCACATATACTTATATATAATTTAAATATAAATTAGAAACGTATTAAAAAACACAATTTTATAAAAAGAATTATAAATTATAAACTTAACACCTGAATAAGACACGGGTTATTAGGTGAGTTGAAGTGTGTGTAAGTGATGCCAACTGCAGGGACGGAACTAGGTTCACCGCAACAGGGGCAGTTGCCCCTGGGTAAATAAAAGTTCTTAAGATCTAATTTGATATCCTACATTTTGCTCCCCTCCCTCTGAAATCTAATTTTGGCCTTTTTTACGTTGATGATCTGTTTATACTTTTACCAGATGTTTTTGTTAGTATAATTGTTTTTTTTAAATATTCTTTTTTTTTGTTTTTTGTTTTAAATATTCTAGTGTTATCTAATCAACACTTGCATAAAATAATAAATTTTGATTTCAAATATTAACTAATTATTTCACTTGCTATAAATAATTTTAGCAATTATGTGTCAATTGCTTTTAATTACATTAATTTTTTGATACAATTTTAATTACGTTAATTACTTTCAAATATATTTTCTCATTTATATATTAGGTTTTAAATTTTTTGTTTTGTTACATTTTAAATTACTCTTAATTTGATAGATATAAATAATTCATATGAGAAAAATCATCAATTTTTGCTATAAAATAGGTAAAATATATATTTAGTCCTTATACTTTTATTCAAAATTGATTTTAGTCTATGAACTTTTAAATCGATTATTTTGATTTTCAAACTTTGCCTCAAAAGGTTTTAGTCTCTGTACTAAAACCAACTTTTTAATTAAAATACATGCACTAAAACTTTACCCCTATAAAATCAATGTCAATTTTATGGGTTAAATTTTTGTCCCCCTAACCCTTTCTCCTGGTTCCGTCCTCGACCAAGTGCCAACTCGGCGTCGAGCTTAACAATCTTCTACTTCATCCTCATCCACGCCTCCAAACTTTTCTCTTTAAACTTTTCTCTTTAATACCTATGATATGACTTGGGCAGTTGCAGTGATCTTCAGGGAGTATGCGTTTCATTTTCCATTGCCGTGGTTTCTCCACTGAAATTTCTCACTACCAAACAACCTTTTGAGGCAATTTTATGTAAGATTCTCTCCTATTCCTTGTCTTCTAATTGATGAAAGCAAATTTGTTTCCTTTTCAAATGCTGATGGATTGTGAGTTGAAAATGCTAATTGATAATTATTCGTTACTAACAAAAAAAAAAGAAAATACATTTACTGAACATTGAATTTTCTGGCAGGGATATGTTCAAAATTTTCCCTTTCTAACAGTTCAATAGATGTTGATGTTTGTTTTGCCCATCTGATTTCTGCAGCGCCAACTGTGAGCAAGAAACCCTCTGTTCATAAACAATGTGGAACATTGGTCGGTCATTAACAGGAGATAATGAAGAGCAAGGAGAGGGTTTGTTGGCTGAGGATTCAGGTGGCCTCTGCTCCCTCTCTACAACGCAGGTGCTTTCAAAACTTTTCACGCAAATCTTGCTCTTTGATATTGATTTATGTAACGTTAACAGCTCTAAGTTATGACATTTTTGGTTGTTGACTATGCAGAGAATTTATGGATTTGCTGCTTGTTTGGTTGCCGGTCTGGCTTGCATGTTCCTGGTGAGAGACATTTTTGTCCCCTTTCTTATGTTTTTATATATCGGAAAAGATCCAAGTCTCACATTGACTAGATATATGGCCAAAATAGAATATATAAGTGGGGAGGAGGCAACTTACAAGCCAGTTTTGTAGGTGAGTTAGGTCTTAACCCAAATTCTAAGATGGCATCAAAGTCTATCCTAAATCCATCAACGGACCATTTACCATGTTATCCACGCACCAAGCCCAATAGTGCTGGGTGCGAGGGTGTGTATTGGGAAAAATCTAGTCTTACATTGACTAGCCAAAATAGATTATATAAGTGGGAGGCAACCCTCGAGTTGGTTTTGTAAGGTTGAGTTAAGCCCTAACCCAAATTCTAATATTATATTACTAATGTGTTGTGTGATCATGTATTTAGATTTTGACTTGTAGAAATTTAATAATAGGAAAAGTACCTGAATCCCTTATAAATTATTAATAAAATAGTTAGATTAGGCACAAATATTTTGTTGAATGGAATGAAGTTATTTTTCTACATACTTGGGCCATTGGTGTTGCAAATTTTCATGGTGCATTGTGGCAACTTAATGGTGTTTCTTATTTATAGGAAATCAGCTATGTCCTGTGCTTGTGCTTCACCCAGATAGCAAATAACTAAATCAGATTTCTTCTGCCATTTCATCTGTAAGCATAAAAGTAGTTTAATTTTCCTGTTGGGTTTTTTCTCCATATCTTGATGTAGTTAGTTTCTCAGCTTGGGTCCAGAAAATGATGCCACATCATGCAAGAATGTTCATGAGGGTTGGACCTTGCCATCATAGTTGGGCCATGTCAATGTGGTGGATAAGATACTACTGGCAGAATTTGTTGCATGGAATAACTGGAATGCATTTAGTGGAAAGATTTGAGTATCTTTGTCATTGTTGAAATTACAGGAAAGGGTGGAAAAGAGAGAAATAGTGAGTCTGATGATAATGAGATGTGGGGTTAATACAAAAGACTAACATAAGGCTCTTATCTATACTAATAATCTAGGTATACATCTAGTGCAAGCCCAGTCCAGTAACACTCCTACCTTAACCAAGACATCTAACAAACAACTAAAAAGTGAGAAATTTCTTTGATCTTCAACTTGATTAGCAATGATTAAATTGAAGACAAAATAAAAAATAACTAGACACTCCAACCTATTAGTGTTTTTTGGCATGTGTTAACGCTTTTCCCTTATTTTTGTTTTCTTTCTTCAGGTTGTTTTTTACTCTTTCTGTGTATGCATGATGCATGACTTTCATCATGTTTCCCATTATTCATATTAGATTTTCATTTCTTATAGAGCATTGTCATGTACTTACTGCCCTATAATTATTTTGATTTCTGTCTTGAATTACTTAGACCAAGAAAGAAAGGGATGCATGTTGTAATATGACCATGAAGTTTTGCATGTTTCCTAAATATTGACCTTCAATAGAAAAAAATTCAGTTCAACAACAACAAAAGTCTTTTCCGATGGTGTAAACAGTGTTTTTTGGTTCTGTGAAAGAAAAAGTTTTCAAGAAGGCAATTTGGATCTAGCTCTGTTTTAATGGTTTCTCTTAGAGTTTTCCTTAATCTTCAAGTATCCGTAGTTATTGGGCTTTCTTTGTTCTGATTAACTCTTCTTACTGGTTTTTCTATTGGTCTTCTCCTCACATGGCCAAACCATCATAGGCAAGTTTCTATCATCTTTTCCTCAATAGGTGTTACTCTTACCTTTTCTTTGATATATTCATTCAACACTTTTTTTTTTAAACAAAAAGCGACATGCAGAGACAAGGTAAGGACTAAGATCCCAACTAGGTTGGCACCGAAGCCTTACAAAGCAACTACACTACGCGAATATCATAAAAAGAAGAGAACAAAAGCATGGGGGGACATAAACCAAGACCCATGTACAATCATCTGAACCTATAGTTGGGAAGTCCATATCTATTCCTGAAAAAATCTTCCCTAATAAAAGGAGGAATTAAATCCCACCACAAAAAACCTTGTATAGTTATACCATAAGAGGCAAGTTTATCTGCACAAGTGTTGCCTTCCCGGTAGATGTGTGAAAACTTAAAGTTCATGCTCTTGATAATATGCAAGCAGTTCAACCATCTATTCCTCAATTTCCAAGGGACTAAACCAGGAGAGGTGAAAGCAGATATGACCAGAATAGAATCGCATTCCAACCATAGATTATTCCAACCTTTTTCACTTGCTATTTCAATAGCAAACATGGCTCCAATTAATTCAGCATTAAGAGCATAAGTATTGCCAACGTTAGCTGAAAAACAACCCAAAATAGCTGCACTATGATCTCTAAAAATTCCTCCACAGCCAGCAAAGCCAAGAGCACCTCTGGCAGATCCGTCAGTGTTACACTTTATCCAAAAACAATTTGGAGGAAGCCATTCAACTTGCTTTATTTGCGGGGCTTTCCTAGGATGACCTTCTACATCAAAGGCCTTAATAATGTTAAATTCAGACATGTTTGAATACATAAACCCTTTGCTGATCTTTCCAACCAGGCTGACATTGGCAGAAATCATGTTTAAAGCAGCAGAATAATGAACCAGTTTGTTATCAAACCTGGCCTTGTTCCTACAAAACCAAATCACAGCAATAATGTTGACAATACCAGCCACAAGAATGTCCCTGATTTGAGGACTCCAATTTTTCTGACATAAAGCGAGAACATCAACCATAGATGAAAGGTTGATTTGCTGCTGCACTTTGGATTCCAACCAGTTCCAAAGCTTCAAAGCGAATGTGCAATGAAGGAAGAGGTGAGAGGAAGATTCAGCAGCTGCATTACAGAGACTGCACATAGACACAATGTTGCAGCCACATTTCCAAAGGGAATCATCAGTAGGCATTCTGTTGTGTATTATTCTCCATACTAGGAAGGATTTAGATGGAGCAATGGAGTTGTTCCAGATAACCTTAGCCCAACTAGCTTGTTGCAGAGGTTGGTTAAGAAAGCTGTAAGCATCCTTCAACGCGAGGTCTCCTGAGGATGTTTTACCCCAAACTTTTTTATCCGGCCCTTCAATCATGGGAATGGAGATCTGACTCAATTCAGATAAGAGACCGGGGTATCTTTGAATCAAACAAGGGGGAATAATCCAAACCCCATTGTTGATGAAGTCACTAACCTTCGCAATAAGAGAGGGTTGAACTTCAATAGGAATATTTAAAAGGTCCACCAAAGGCTTAGACAGCCATTTGTCCCTCCAAAAATTGATCTCTGACCCCGACCCTATTTGCCAGCATAAGTTCTCCAAGACAGTAGGGATGTATGGCTTGATACCGGGCCAAATTGTGGAACTGATGTGATTCAAAACTGGTTTATCATGCCTGAAGACTCTAGCTCTCATTAGACAAGCCCACTACTCTTGAGAAGATACAAGCTTCCAGCTTAATTTCATAAGAGAAGCTTTATTAACTGCTGTAAGGGATCTTAAACCAAGACCACCTTCAGAAAATGGTCTACAAAACTTATCCCAAGCCACAGTAACAATCTTCCTATTGTCAACATCACCAGACCAAATGAAGTTTCTAATCCATTTGTCCACCATCTTAAGGAGCCCCACAGGCCAAGAGTAAACATGGAAGCTGTAAGTTAGCATGCTGTGTATGACGGATTTGACAAGGAGCACCCTGCCCATAATAGACAAGAGCGAGGCCTTCCACTTAGAGAGCTTAATTCTAATTTTATCCGCAATCGGCTGAAGATGAAGCTTTTTTGGTTTCCCTTTGATTAAAGGGATGCCAAGGTATACAAAAGGGAGAACTCCAATAGAGAAACCCAAAATAGCAGCAAGAGTGGCTTTTCTACTTTCAGTGATAGCTCCTGCATATAACTTAGATTTTTGCGGATTGAAGATTTGACCCGAAGCCTTACCATAATTACAAAAAAGATTATCAATGATGTGCACATTCTTCAAGGACCCTCTGCAAAACAACATGATATCATCGGCATATAAAACATGAGAGGGAATTTGATAACCTCTAGGACCTGTCATGAGTTGCAACTTCCCTTCATGAACAAGTTTTGAGATACTTCTACTCAACACTTCCTCAACGAGACAGAAAAGTAAAGGGGACAAAGGGTCGCCCTGTCTGACCCCCCTTTTGCAAGAAAAGAAACCCACTGATTTCCCATTCACTGAGATGGATAATTTAGCAGAAAACAGAATAGTCCTCACCCAATCACAAAAGCTATCATGAAAACCAAAGCACTGAAGGACTTTTAAAAGGAAATTCCAATCCAAAGTGTCAAACGCTTTTTTTATGTCAATTTTCAGAGCTATGTTACCAGCAAATGATTTCCTGTCCAGCATGTTAATAGCTTCCGAAGCAACACAAATGCAATCAGAGATATGTCTACCTTGTATAAATCCTCTTTGATTGTGGGACACAATTTTGGGAGCTACTTTGGCAAGTCTGTCAGCCATTACCTTTGTTATTATCTTAAATTGAAAGTTTGCCAAGGCTATCGGACGAAATTGCTCAATCCTGTCAGCTCCTTGCTCATTCAACACTTAGCTTGTGCTCTTGTTGGTGCTTTACCACACAAGATTTTGGTAAAACTTTTTTGGTTACTTTTTGTTTAAAGGTTCATTTTTTTTTTTTTAAAATAACATTTCAAAATACACCATTTCAGAAATTATTCTAGGTTCAGGTTCCTTATATTTTTAGAAGGAAATGCAAAAACATGGTTAAAATGAGTTTTTGGAAAACAGCTTTCCCATCCATTTCAAAAGTAATGTGATTTAACTCACATAAGAAGGATTTGACTTTCTAGCTGTATTTCAGTTTAAAAGCCATAAAGTTATTTGTATATCCATATAAATCTATTTCTAATAAATAAAAGCAGAGACGCAAGCTATAGCTTTGACATCTCAACTACATAATCAACTTAACTTTTTGCTACATCAACAATTTATTAATGGCATCACATTTTGGTTATGTCGCTTACTTTCTCTCTTCTCTCAAGTCATCTATTCTCTTTCTATTCCCTTTAGCAGTTACTCATCTTTAATTACTATTTTATCTCTTTCCTTGCCTCGTAAATTTGGTTCATTACTCATAGAAGCCTTTTTGCAAGTAAGCACCCAATAGAACCTCAAACATTTTTTTCCTCTTAATCTTCCTTTTGCTATCAATGATTAAAACAATTTCATTTTTTTTATAAGACTCTCCCTATTCTCCACAAATTAGTCAGAGTTGTGATGGACCAACAATCTAACTTTTGATATTATTCTCCCTCTTTAATTGTTTATTGTTGTGCTTTTTAAAATTTTAACAAATTCTTACGCATGAAAGAGATTATTCATAAATATAATTGTTTGAAGACTGGATAATCTCTTTAAATATTCTTTAAATTTTAAAATGATTTTTGTCTAAGTTATTTTTTTCACCTACTTCAGCATTATCTTTATTTTTAACGCATCAAAATAGCATTTGAGAATCAAAATAACATTGACATCTCAACTAATCAGCTTCAGCAACTAAAGGTCTAGAGATGGCTTCTCTTGCATGGCTGGGCATGAACAGTTTTGTTATGGAATTGATAGTATTTTTTTTCTGAATAATTACTAGCCAAAAATATCCTTTAATGACAAAAATACCAGTAACTTTTGTAACATCAATTGGAATGATAATAACTCCTATTTATTCATTATCATCCATCTTAAGATAGATGTTACATGGATACATGTTTTTTATTGCACCAAACTTTTTTTTTTTTATTCTTGGCTGCGAGAGTTATTGATTTTAATTTATATCCTTATACCCTAGAATAGGTATCGGTATTTCTTTAGATTTGATTTTAAGAAAAAGTGATATTTATATCTGTTAAGATCCTATATCAACTATAGATATGACCAAAGTAGAGCTTATAAAGGTTTGGATAATCTTCACCTCGTGTGCTACCTTTTGGATTGAGTTAGGCCCAGCTACCCAAATATAAGATGTTATCAGAGCCTGACATAGATTTGATATTTGGCCATCCTTACCTAGCCCCGCAGTTTTCCCACTGCAATCTATATGGCTCTGCAACTTTCCCAGTGCAGCATAAAAAAAGAAGTTACAATCTCCACGCTCCAGGTGCGCAATCCTGGGATTGTGGGGAAGGGGTGTTGAGATTTCACATTGATTATGGATATGACCAAAATAAAGTTCATTAAGGTTAGGGCAATCCTCACCTCATGAGCTAGCTTTTGAGGTTGAGTTAAACTCAATCCAAATTCAAGAATATCTATACATCTTTTTACATTTTAATATCTTTGATTATCATTAAACTTTTTTTCTTAAAAAAAAATTTAAGATATCTCCCCATTGAGCGGGTCCATATCTAATTCTTGTAATATTGGATACTGTTTCTATCTTAGGCTATTGAAAAAAATCCTACTTACTGTAATGCTATCAAGAGGTAATTTCAATCTTTTCCAGCAAATTACCTATTCTTTGAAGCTCATGCAACTTTCTTTTCTTTTCTTCTTCTTCTTTTTTTTATTTTTAAATCTCAGTAACTAGGCTCATATAAATGCAACGGATGTCTGAAATTTTGAATATCATATCTTATGTTTTGTAACTTCTTGTACTTGACACAAAAAACATTGAAATTTTCTTCTCTATTAATTTTCAAATTTTAGGAACCTCAAATAAATTGTGTTGTTAACTTAAAAAATACTTTATTTATTTACTCTTTTTTTTGTTTTTATTTTATTTTGCAGTCAATGATTGTTTTTGCGAAACCCATGAAATTTGCAGTATTGTTCACCTTTGGCAACCTGTTAGCAGTTGGAAGGTAGATTCAATTTGCTCCTTGTTGATCTGTGATATTTAAAATAACTTTTCCCAAGCTATATAAATAGACAAGATAATGTTTGAGTTTATGGTATTAATATTATGGGTTAGTCCAATTAGATGTCAATTCAGCGATTTGCAAATTTTAATTCTTTTCATGCATATAACAATATGAAGAGAAATGAAGCTACCTGAATGACCGTCTTGCCTGTAAAGCATTTTCTGTCTCCTTTGTCCTCTTCACTAATGGAGCTCTTTCCTCATTTTGATGTTATTATTGATATGATTGGATGTTTCTTCATTCTTCTTTTCTTCTAAGGTTCTTTTGTTCCTTCTTGTTATTTTCTTCTAATACATACTTCAATTTATTATTTAATATTTATGCTATTGTGGAAGATTGAATCATTTTTATTTGTCTTCCAATTTCCTGGATTTATTTCAATAGACCATCCAACTTCGTTTTGTGTGTCTGGCAGTACAGCCTTTCTTCTTGGACCTGCACAACAATTGGGAATGATGTTTGATCCTGTTCGCGTTTTTGCAACAGCCATATACCTTGGATGTGTGGTTATAGCACTTATTTGTGCTCTCTGGGTAAGCCCTACAACTTTGATCTCTACAAGCTCCATATATTAAGTATCTATTGTTTGAATATACTAATAACTCGCATTTTTTAACGTTCTCTTCAGTTGCTAATTTTAAAAAGTGAGATTAGTGAGGAAATTTGAATAATCTTTTCAGCCTTTTGTCTACTTACCCAATATGATAATGTACGCTGACCAATTCTTATTGTTTTTTTTTTTGAACAATTCAATTCTTTTTTGGTACAAACCAATTCTTATTGTTAACATTATGAATATAATCAAGCAAGCTATCTCAATTTGTATAATGACTTCATGGCCACTCGCAACCTTTCTTAGTTGAATGGGTAACTGATATTCTTTTTTCATGTTTTGTAGATTCATAGCAAAGTATTGACCATAATTGCTATCATAATTGAGATTGGCGCCCTTATTTGGTAAGTGTGCTTTTTAAACAACATTTCCAAAGGAATCCTTTTCATATGTTTGTGTTTTAATTTTATGTAGATCATTAATAGTTCCACGTTGTTACAGGTATAGCCTCAGTTATATACCTTTTGCTCGAAGAATGGTTTCTGAGTTGATGATCAGATTATGTGACACAGAACTTTGAAAAAAAAAAAAAAAAGCAAACCATGCATTTTGATTTTGTAGTGCTTTGAATTGGAATTACTGATTGATTATGAAATTCAGATTATTTTGTGCCATGAAGCCTCTTGTTCCTTTAGGAGGATTCATGTTCATATACACATAGTGAATTAAAATTGTTTCCACGAAGATGTTGAAAGGGACACATAGAAAAGGTGTTTTGAAGTGGTGCTTTTACTTAGTAATTCATATATTTAGTGTCTTGGGAGTCGTTTAGAATTCACTCCAATTTTCCTAAAACACAATCTATATTCTGTTGAAAGTTAAAAAATATTGATATCTGATAGGAAAAAAGCTTTAAATTAGTTTTAAATATTAAAAAAAATTAAAACAACTACATGCCACATGCCTGCTCAAAAATGGTTCTAAGTCACTTAGAATTTATAAGTAGAGAACATTCTTCAGTTTTGCTTACGTTAACCATGAGTTCATTTTCCTTTTTACGAAAATTTGGTAATACATTTTTAGGTAAATTACTAACCTGCACCTTTATCTTTGGGAATTGCTATTCTTATCCCCTCAATTGCTATTTTTACCCTCACTTGTTCAATTTTTTTATTCCTAAAATAATCTTTTGATGGAATTCTACTGTGCAAATAATATAGTGAAATTATATTTCTGTTTTTTTCCACTTCCTATTAATTACAACAGAAATATGATTTTGTTTAACACTATATACAATGAAATATGATTCTATTGTATAGTGTTAAACAAAATCATATTTCTGTTGTGAAATTTTAATATTTTAATTTTAGTATGTTAGTTTAAACTTTTTGGTTTTTTAAAGTTGTTTTTTTTATGAATATGATTATGAAATGCTTTATATTTTAATTATTTACTGACACGTGAATGTTTAATATGAATGGATTGATGCAATGTGCATCATTGATTTTTTAAAATTTGTTTAGGGATCTATTTAATTTTTTTCAAATAGATTAAGGACCTGTTCAGTAGCTCAAAAGTAAATTAAATATTATACAAAAATATTGCTTAATAAATTGAATAGTGTATTTAGAAATAGTACATTAGGTCTGATCAAACAAAAGCTGATAGGAAAACCAAAAATGCAGTAAAGAGATTGATGTTTCTAGAGTTTGATAATAGAAGAACCTGCAGAGGTTGAGAATACCGTGTTTAGAACCTAGAGAGATGGGAATATTGACCTGAAGATGTGAGAATAATGACATGAAGAAATGAGAATACTCAATACAGACCTACAAAGGTAAATACTAGATTGCAACCTACATATGTTTGAGAAGAATACTATGAAAACCTAAGGAGAATTTGATAATTATTTGAATTATTTGAAAATTTTTAATTAGGTACCTAAACAATTTTTTTTCAATTGAGTCCCTAAACTTGTATTTTATTTTTTAATTAGGTTCTTGCCTTTAACTCCATTAATGAAAAAGTAGAAATTTTGAAGCTCTCGTGATTAAAAATGATCAAATTACGTATTAGTTACTATTTCTGCTCCTATATATAAAAAACAAATTGTAGTGTGTTTTTGTTCTTAATTATAAGAAACGTATTATCAAATTAAATGTATTAATTGCAGACTTCCTTTTGTACCCTTAATTTATTGTGAAGTCTATTAATGAGATATTACTCATTTTCCTTCCATCAAGGTACATAGATTCATTTATTGAGCTATTAACAATATAACTCATACTCATTGATTAAAAAAATTATTCCTTGAATTATGAGTAGTGTCATTATATTCCACCACCAGTTAAACCAATTAATTTTATGAGCATTTTTGGAATAAAATTTAAAGTTATGACAATATTAATTAAAATGAACTAATTTAACTACTTTTATTGGTCTTGATAAATTAGGTATGAGTATTTATTTCTTATAGATAGAATTGGAGGTAGTATAGTAATATATTATTTTGTGTCTAACAATTTTATTGGGGAACAGGGAGAAATTTAGTACCACCAGTTAATTATTTTAAATACAGTAGTAAATATTAAAAATAAATGATTTCTTCTACCAAAAAAAATTATACTTAATTTGTAATAATTAGGTCTCTGAACTTTTTTTTCTTTTAATTTGGTCATTGAACTTTTTTTTTCCAATTGGGTTCCTCGTCTAATTATCATTATGAAAAATCAACCACAAACACTTAATTAAAGGTGCAAATAGTGAACTGATGCTTCTGAAATATGTTGTAAGCATAACTGAATCAATTATGAGATATTTTTGTAAAGTTTCAATATCTACAAATCAATTTAATCTAGGTATTCTTTCACAATTATTTGATTTTACAAAAGGTTGAAACTTTGCACAAAACTCTCATAATTGACTCAGTTGTGCTTATAACACACTCTAGAAATACCAGTCCATTGTCTACACCTCTAATTAAGTGTCTGCGTTTAATTTTCATAACGATAATTAGACGAAAAAATCTAATTAAAAAACAAATAAAAATTTAGGAACTTAAAAAAAATAAAAATTTAGGAATCCAATTAAAAGAAAAAAAAATCAAAAACCTAATTAAAAATTTGATAAAAATATAAGAATTTATAGAATAATTAAACCTAATTTTTATGACAACCTGTGCCTTGTCATTTTCCACAAGGTACAGCTGAGATATTTTCCACAAGGCTATCTACTTTAGTAGTATGTGTCCGCGTAATAATAGCATTTGGTACTGTATGTAACCGCGTGAAATTATTGCTAGGTGCTCCACTTAGCATTTGGTACTATCATTTAACAATAAAACTTTTTGTTTTTTTAAAGTTATTTTTTTTATAAATATGATTATGAAATGTTTTATATTTTAATTATTTATTGACACGTGAACGTTTAACGTGTATGGATAAATGCGATGTGCATCATTGATTTTTTAAAATTTATTTAGGGATCTATTTAATTTTTTTAAAATAATTTAGGAGACTATTGAGTAATTCAAATTAAATTAAAAGTCATATAAAAATTGCTTAATTAATTGAATGGTGTATTTAGAAAAAGTACATTACATCTCACCAAATAAAAGCTGATAGGAAAATCAAAAGTATAGTAAGGAGATTAATGCTTTTAGAGTTTGATAATACTGGTTAAAGAATCTGAAGAGACTAAGAATACTGTGTTTAGAACTTGGAGAGATGTGAATATTGACATGATGAAATGAGAATACTCAATGCAGAAATATTGATTGCAATCTACGTAGGCTTGAGAAGAATACTATGAAAACCTAAGGAGAATTTGATAATTATTTAAATTTTTTTAATTAAGTACCTAAACAATTTTTTTCAATTGAGTTCCTGAACTTATATTTATTTTTTAATTAGATTCTGGCCATTAATTCTATTAAGGAAAAAATAGAATTAGACTTTTTAACATATATAAGAGAAATTTTAAAGCTTCCGTAATTAAAAATTGTCAAATTACTTATTAGTTACTACCTATGTATATATAATAAACAAATTATAGTATGTTTTTGTTCTTAATTATAAGAAACATATGACCACTTTCAAATGTATTAATTAAATGTATTTATTGCTAACTTCCTTTTATATCCTTAATTTATTATGAAATCTATTAATAAGATATCACTCATTTATCATCAAGGTGGATGTATTTATTGAGTTATTAATAATATAACTCATACTCATTGGTTAACAAATTATTCCTTAAATTATGAGTAGTGTCATTATATCCCACCACGTTAAATCAATTAATTTTATGAGTATTTTTGAAATAAAATTTAAAGTTATGACAATATTAATTAAAATAAAATAATTTAATTATTTTTATTGATCTTAATAAATTAGATAAGAATATTTGTTTTTTATATATAAAAGTTAAGGTAGTAATATATTTTTTTGTGTCCAACAATTTTAGGGGGGCGGGAAGAAATTTAGTACAACCAATTAATTATTTTAAATACAGTAGCAAATATTAAAAACAATTTTGTACTTCTACCAAAAAAGAAATTATACTTAATTTGTAATAATTTGATTATAAAAAGTAATTTTCATGACAGCGCAGAGTGAAGATTGTGACTTTTTTGAAAAGAGAAAAAAGAAGCGAGATATTTTCCACAAGGCTATCTACTTGTGTAGGACGTGTCCGCGTAATAATAATAGCATTTGGTACTATACATGACCGCGTGAAATTAACGCTAGGTGCTCCACTTAGCATTTTGGTACTATCATTTTCTCTTCCAAGACATATTTGTTCAAGTTTGATTCTACACTCTCAGCACATCTACCATAATCATTCTAATGGCTGTAAGAACACGTTCCAGCGCATCCAACTATGATGTGTTCCTCAGCTTCAGAGGGGAAGATACACGTCTTGGTTTCACCGGCAATCTCTACAAAGCTCTTACTGACAAGGGAATTCATACTTTCATTGATGATGAGGAGCTTCCGAGAGGAGAGGAAATAACAGCAACACTTGTGAAGGCAATTGAAGAGTCTAGGATTGCCATCACTGTGCTCTCTACAAACTATGCTTCTTCCTCTTTTTGCTTAGATGAGCTTGCAACCATCTTTCACTGTAAGCAGAATAAAGGGCTGTTGGTTATACCGGTCTTTTATATGGTGGATCCTTCTGATGTCAGACACCAGAAAGGTAGCTATGGAAAAGCATTGGCTGGGCATGAAAAAAGGTTCAAAGCTAAGGAGAAGTTACAGAATTGGAAGATGGCTTTGCGTCAAGTAGCTAACTTGTCTGGCTATCATTTCAAAGATGGGTATACGACCATATTTCTTCTTACTTTATAGTTTTTATTGGATTAAGTGTTACTTGTCTATTGATTTAACTCTTATAATTTAAAGAGAGAAGAAATGCTTGTTAACCATTATAATATACGTATCAAGACATGGATACAAGACATGGATACATGCTTTTAGTTTAACTTCATTAGAAATTTGTTTGTTTGTTTGAAACAGGGATGGATATGAATACAAGTTTATTCGGAGTATTGTTGAGCAGGTTTTTAGGGTGATTAATCGTGCTTGTTGTATACGTGCGAATTACCTAGTTGGGCTAGAGCCACAAGTGGCAGAAGTAAAGAAGCTTTTGGTTGATGGATCTGGTGATGGTGTCTGCATGATAGGGATCCACGGAATGGGCGGGGTAGGAAAATCAACACTTGCTGGAGCTGTCTATAATGATTTAATTGCTAAGAATTTTGATGGTTTGTGTTTTCTTGGAAACGTGAGAGAAAAATCAGACACACATGGGTTAGAACACCTCCAAAGCATCCTTCTTTCAGAAATACTTGGACAGAAGGACATCAACATAACAAGTTGGCGACAAGGAGCTTCAATGATACATGATAGGCTCCGGGGTATGAAGGTTCTCTTGGTTGTAGACGATGTTGACAAGGATGACCAATTACAGGCAATTGCTGGAGGACATGATTGGTTTGGTCCTGGCAGCATAATCATCATTACAACCCGGGACAAACAACTGCTAGCATCTCATGAGATTAAAAGAGCATATGAGGTGGAGAAATTGAATGAGAACGATGCTCTTCAATTGCTTACATGGAATGCTTTTAGAAAGGAAAAACCTGATCCAAGGTATGAGGAGGTCTTGAATCATGTAGTAGCTTATGCTTCTGGCCTTCCATTGGCTTTGGAAGTAATAGGTTCCAACTTGTTTGGAAAAAGTATAAAAGAATGGGAATCTGCTATAACAAAATATAAAAGAATTCCCGAGAAAGATATCATAAAGATACTAAAAGTAAGCTTTGATGCTTTGGGGGAAGAAGAGAAGAGTGTTTTTCTTGACATTGCTTGTTGCTTCAAAGGATATAAAGTGACAGAGGTTGAAGATATACTCCATGCTATTTATGATGACTGCATGATATATCATATTGGGGTGTTGGTTGAAAAATCTCTCATAAAGGTTAGCTATGGTACTGTTGAAATGCACGACTTGATTCAGGAAATGGGTAGACAAATTGACCGGCCGAGATCACCAGAAAAGCCAGGGAAGTGCAAGAGATTATGGTTTCCAAAAGATATAATTCAAGTTTTAAAAGACAACACGGTGAGTGAGATTCATGAATAGTTGATTTGGTTTCTTATCATGATTCATCTTTTCTTGTCTATCTTATCTTTACATACATAGTCAACTTTTTCTAGATAATTTGTAAATTTCTCTAAACACGTGAATTGATGTCTTACACATAACTTGTATTGTGGTTGATTGGTGCCTTTTGGCATTATCAGGGAACTAGTAAAATTGAAATTATATGCCTGGATTTGTTCATATCTGACAAAGAAGAAACAGTGGAATGGAATGGAAATGCCTTCAAGGAGATGGAAAACCTTAAAATACTTATTATTAGAAATGGTAAATTTTCCAAAGGTCCCAATTATTTTCCAGAAAGCTTGAGAGTACTGGAATGGCATGGATATCCTTCAAATTGTTTCCCATCTAATTTTCATCCGAACAAACTTGTCATATGCAAGTTACCTAACAGTTGCTTTACGTCATTTGAGTTCCATAGCTCATCGAAGGCAAGTTTAAAAAAGAGTACATTTTTCCTCATCTTGTAAATTAATAAATTCACTTTAAATTTATTCATTCCGTTCTTATTTCTTTTTTCGTTTATTTTATTTGCAGAAGTTCGAGAATCTAACAGTTTTGAATTATGACAAGTGCAAATTTTTAACACGGATACCTGATGTATCTGATCTCTCAAATTTGAAGGAACTTTCATTTAAAGAGTGTGAGAATTTAACTACAGTTCACGACTCAGTTGGTATTTTGGCTAAACTTAAAATACTGAGTGCTGAAGGTTGCAGAAAGCTTAGGAGTTTTCCAGCTCTCAACTTGACCTCTCTTGAAACACTTGAACTTTCATACTGTTTCAGTCTTGAGTATTTTCCAGATATATTAGGAGAGATGAAAAACATAAGGCAACTTGATTTGATTGGCCTTCCCATAAAAGAATTGCCGTCTTCATTTCAAAATCTTAGTAGACTCGGATTTTTATATCTGTGGGGCTGTGGAATTGTTCAGTTACAATGTAGCATTGCCATGATGCCTGAACTGTCTGCATTTCGCATTCAAAATTGCAACAGGTGGCAATGGGTAAAATCGGAAGAGGGTGAAGCAAAAGTGGGCTCAGCAGTATCTTCACAGACAAATTTGTTTCATGCCGTATATTGCAACCTTAATGATGATTTTTTTTTAACAGGTTTCATGTGGTTTGCTCACGTGGAACAGTTATGGCTATGCGGGAATAATTTCACAATCCTTCCTGAATGCTTCAAAGAATTGCAATTTTTAAAGCGTCTTAATGTGAGTGATTGCAAGCATCTTCGGGAAATTAGAGGGGTTCCACCAAACTTAAAGTCTTTTTATGCAAGAAACTGTATATCCTTGACTTCCTCGGGTACAAGCATGTTGTTAAATCAGGTATTGTCTTTGTTTTTAATGTATTTGATTTGATAATATATAGTGCACTTAATGTTGCTAAACTTATGAATTCTTAATGAATTATGACTAACAGGAAATGCACCAGGCTGGAAAAACTGAGTTTTGCTTTCCAGGAACAAGTATACCAGAGTGGTTCGATCACAAAAGCAGGGGACCTTCAAGTTCTTTCTGGTTTCGTAATAAATTCCCTGCCAAAGTTCTTTGTCTTCTTATTGCACCTGTGTGTGGTCCCGTGTCAGCTGTTGTTAAACCCATGGTGTTCATCAATGGCAAAGTTCAAGAATTTCGCTATTGGTCAAGTGACACGTCAGCTTGGAAGATGGAATTGGATCATACACATCTCTTTGATCTCCCAGAGTTACGTTTCGAGAATAATCTGTTTGAAGTGGCTTTAGAAAAGGAATGGAACCATGTGGAGATTACATATCCAGGTGTGTTAGCCCGTGAAAGAAAAGAAAGAGAAGAAGGTGTGTTAGAGAGGTCACTCATTAAAGCAAGCGGAATCCATATATTCAAAGAGGAAAGCAGCACAGAGGAGGATATTCGATTTGATGATCCTTATAGCAACCCAAAACTAGACGATCATCTCAGCAGTTCGGAATCACAAAACCACTCGTTGCTAGAAAGCTTAGGTTTGGGGACACGCAAGTTTTTCATAGGTTTTTTCTTAATTTTTTTCATGTTTTTTATTTCATTATTTTGGTTTGAGTTGTAAAAAGATGTTAAAAATCGACTTCACCCAACTGGCGTCCACCCCATCATCATGTACTTTGACTCATTCATATACATCTTTGACAACTTTATGCATTTTTTAACCTTTCAAGTTTTATCTTTCTATATTTTTATAATTAGTTTTATAAATTATATAGACCAATAGATATCAAAATTATATTTAAATTTAATAAAGTAAAAAATATCTTTCTTATATATACATCGTATTTAAAAGAAGTAAAAATATTCTTTAATATAATATCTATTTATTACTTTTTGTTTAGTTTTAGATTTGTCCTTTACATTTTCAAATTTTAATTTTAATAAAAAAAACATTTGAATACTAATTAATTTGTTTATTATTGAATTTTTATTGTCAATATATTTCAATTTTATAAACGGAACATAAAACTCTTTGTATATATATGGTGTTTTAAATAGATATCTAACTTAGTACACAATTTGGGATATAATGGAATAATAAAAATTTAATTAAATAACTAAAAAGTTGTAAAGTTTAAGTGCAAGAAGTCAACTAAACTAGTATTCACTTATATTCAGAATTGTCAAAACATCAAAGTTTAAAAATATTATTAATATCATATTAATTAGAAATAAAAACTTTGTGATCACTTTTGCATGTTGAACTTTTATCTTCTATGTTTTAGGATATCATCATGTTGCTGGTTGTGAATCACTGAATTATGATAAATGATTTATCAGGAAGGAGAATGTCTTAACCTAATTAAATTTTGTTAATGTGTTGTTTAAGTTTTATAGTACTACTGTTATGCCATCCACCGATAGCATTCTAAAATGTATTTTTCTTTTTTAAAGAGAAATGATTCTTGAACACCCAAACAGTGTATACACCTTGAGAGGGATAGGAAGAGAGGAGAGATAAGTGATTGATAAGATTGATGATATGATGTGATAAGAAGAGAAAGATAGACAGAGATGAGAGATGTTGGAAGAGTGATCGTAAATAATGGGTATCTAAATATCACCGCTCTTTTTTAAATAATTTAAATGAAAACGCGGAGTCATCTTTCATTATGGCTGCTTGTATCTTGTTCTTCTGTAGAACGTTGACCTCAGGTTAAGAACAATGAAAGATTAGAGAAAGGAACAAACATAAAAGACAAATATTTCCACAAGGCTCAAGAAGTTTGACAATATGTCCACGTAATATAATATAGTGCTTCGTACGATATGTCAGTGTAACATCCACTAAGGTTTTATTGGCAATATCCATGAAGCTTCCTTTCTTCATTTTAGATTATCTATTTGAAGTTAATGAAAATAAAAAATATTACATTTTTTATTTATTTTTAAAACACTTATTTTTAAATTTTAATTTTAAAGAAATTTTAAGTTAAAAAAATTGAGTCAAACACAATTCAAATGTAAGAAAATTTCTGAAGCTTATTATAACGACCAAATTTTCACCTTATAGGAATTTGATTTGTTTTAAAGAATGTAATTATTTCTTAAAATATAATTATTTTATTTCATGGTTTAATTATTGTAAGTATTGATTGAATTTCATTATATTGTTTGGATAGATTTTGTATATGAGTATTAGAATTTATTTAAATTGGCACATTGATGTTGATTATTATTTTTTTGACAGCTGATTTTGATTATTAAACATATGTCAAATTTAATAATTTAGTTGATTTAATGTGTCACTTGAATTTATTAACATGTTATAATTTTAAAAAAATGTGTGGTTTAGTATTCAACTCTTGATTGACTTTTATTTGATTTCATTTGAATTGGTGATTTTTGGTGTGGTGTTTGAATTTATCAGCACGTTAATGTTTATTAATTAAAATGTGTGGATTTTATTATTTATTTGATTAAGTATGTTAATTGAGGGATGTGTTTTGAAGTATAAGCCAAAAGATAAGAAATAACTTAATTAGTTGGGTCTTGTGTGATAATTTTTAGTAATTGAATTACCTGAAATACTTGCTGAAATTTCACTGCACTGTAGTTATCTTTGTTTTTCGAGAATTACTCCCTTTGTAGTTTAAATTTCTTTACCATTTTTGGAGGGACAATTCTTTTATATGTCTATAATGTCCCTGTAAAATTTTGTAATTTATTTCCAAGTAGAGAATATTTGAAAAATTATTTATTGACTGCTGTTCTATCAAAATCCTGACAGTAACCAGCTGCAAAAACGCATTTAATTGAACCTTTATATAATTTTTTAAAAATCTTAAAAAATCATAATTTGAACTAGACAAATTGAAGATCTCAAGTGAAAAGTTTTGTGTAAATAAAAATTCATTTGATAGGATAACTGAATTTTCAAAATCAGGACGCCTTAGGAGTAATAAAAGCAGAAAATTTCCTCTCACCCAAAACTAACCCAAAATGAATAATGGGAGAGAGAGAGAGAGAGAGAGAGAGAGAGAGAGAAAGTGGCGTGAGAAAGGGAGAGAGAGGGAGAGGAACTCTGAAGTTTCATCTGAAATTTCAGATCACATGATACCATGCATCCAAGCCATCTTTTCACTTGCCATACACTATTCATTTCAACACTTCCACACTCCAAACCTTCATCATGTAGTGAAATTGTCCTCCAACAAGCTAAGTGACCCCTATTGTCTCTCAGTGGCATCCCCACATGCATACTTCAGCCACCTCAAGCTTCTAGGACCTTCTTCCTCTCCTATAAATAGGACTTCAACACAAGCTCACTTCACACCACCACAACAAAGCATTCTAGTGCAAGTTGAGAGAATTTTTGTGAGAATTTAAGAGTTCTAGTGTAAGAGAGGTAGCTCTAGTGATCAAGCAAGGAAGAGAAGCTTGGAGAGAGCTCTCCCCTTGGAGTGTGCTGCTTGAGAGAGAGGAGGAAGAGGAAGCAACTACCTTTTCCCTTTGGAGGATACACGAGAGGTATGGGGGTGGGGTTGTTCTTTCATGTTGATCGATTCTTAAAATGCATGCAATGAAGATGATATAGTGTTGGTATGCTGCCACCATTTGTTGCTATGACATTGATGCATCATGCGTGATGGAATAGAACAAACATCAACAACTCGTTGATTCGTAAGAATGCTGAGAGGTTGAGAAATTGAGAAAAACCTCAAATTTTCATTCAATAATAATCTCCCCTTTGAGTACATATGCTTTCTTTATATATAAGCAAAAGTAGAATTTCCTAGAATCTAAATAATTGTAAACAAGGAAATATTATATATTCCTAATATATAATATATTCCTAATTAATGTTATGAATATGTTAAAGATACGATATCTTTATTACAAAGGAAAAGACATAATATATTCCTAATTTCCCTAATAAAGCCTTAATTATTGCGAGGAGGACACCTTCTTGATGCTTCTCAAAGGGTCACATGCTTGTCAAATGATATTTTAAATGATTTCTTCATTTTGGACTCTATATGGGCCTTGAGACATCTATTTTCTGGCTTCTGATATTATGATCACCAATCTTGGAACCTTTTTGGATGCCATATCATTCATATAAACATGTTTTAGTTTATTCTTTCTAATCATGCAATGTGAGCACCACACTCCTACGTCATTCCTTCCCTCGTTGAAAAGATTCGTCCTAGAATCCACAATCGTGCATGTGAAGGTGAATGTGATGCAAACCATCTTCTAGAGAATGAGGGCTTAAAAAGGTACAACGTAGCATTAACAACGAACTCGCATCACTTTGTACGAGTTCTTCATCAACATCCACATCAACCTCATCATCAATGTCAAAAATAGGTTCAATACCTTGGACGAGTTCTTCATCAACATCAACATCAACCTCATCATCAGTGTCAAAAATAGGTTCAATGTTGACATCAAAACTAGGCATATGAACCTTGAATCTTGCTTCCTAATGACGATATGATTGAGAGGGGACGTCAAAGGGGGTAGTCGTCAATGTTAAAATCATTGTCGTCAAAGAATGGTCGGATGATCGTCGTCCAAGACTGGACGAACATGGTGTTGTGGCTAGAGTTGAAGAGCAGCCAATTGTTGTGTCAAGTGGGCCACTTACAATTGCAACTATGTGATCTCATCCCGTCGAATCACGTTCTCCAGGTTTGCATTATGAGTATCACGTCTCCTTGGTGGCATGGTGCAAGGTCATATTGACTATTGGTACCAACTTGATGTAGCATGCGTGATGAAACAGAACAAGTGTCAACAACTCGTTGATTTGTAAGAATGCTGAGAGGTTGAGAAATTGAGAAATTTTGGTTTGAGTTTGAGTTTTTCATGTTTTTTATTTTTTTATTTCATTATTTTGGTTTGAGTTGTAAAAAAATGTTAAAAAAACTCAAACTAATCCAAATAGATTAACATTAATTAGTTTGGATTCTTGGAAAATCGACTTAATCCAACTAGTGTCCACCCCATCTTCACCATGTACTTTTTACTCATTCATATACACATCGTTGATGACTTTATGCATTTTCTAACCTTTCAAGTTTTATCTTCAACATTTTCAAATTACAATGAGTGATTTAATAAAATAAAATAAAATAAAATAAAATAAAATGAGAAGGACATTTAAAAAAATATTATTTGGATAATTTTTTAATAAGTATTTATAAAGATAGAATATAAGAAGATAAAATGCATTCATTTTTTTATAAATTAAAATCAACTTATATATCTTAACTTTTGAAGAAATTAAATAAAATAATTTTTATAAAAATTAAGCATATAAATTGATTTTAACTTATAAAAAGTATCTTCTTATAAATATTTATTGCAATTAAATACTTAATTAAACTTAAACAATCACACACTAATTAATCTGGGTGTTTATTAATTCTTATAAATACTTATAGAAAAATTGATCTAAATAAAATCTTACTTTTTATTTTTAATTTATCCCAACACAATCTAAATATATATTTGCAACTAGTACGGTACCCCGTGTGATGCACGGGAAAATTATGTGTGGGTGAGTTACATTTTTAAATTTAAAAAAAAAATAAAATTGGAAAGTATAATAAGAGTTGAACACTTGAACATTTATTTATAAAAAAATAGGAAAAAAATGTGATAATTACAGGTAAGAATAAAACAACTAAAACAATAATAAAAACAACATGTTATGACCAACACTTATTTATATGTACCATGGCAAAATAGCCTGTTTCACATATTATAAATATAAAATTATAACAATAAAAAACTTAAAAAAATATATGAATTACTATATTTTTCATGGCATTATAATTTTTAAAGTTAGTATATTATTAAGATGGAGATTATAGTCATCTGAATACAATACAATCAAATTAATATAAAACAAAACTAAGATTTTATAAAATTATTACATTTCTTTATTTCTTCATCCTCAAATTACATTTTTAGTTATTGAGAAACATATATTTATAATATAGATTTTTCTATTAACGAATTATGGAAACTATTAAAAATCATTGAACATTTGTTAATAGATTTATATGGGTTGGTATGAGTTCATAAAGGATAACAATGTGGTAGCCATTGATGATTTGCATTTTTTTTAATGATCCTCGAGTTCTTTATCTAAGGATTAATTAGACACAACGTAAAATTGGGTTTATCATAATTTTATGGGTTTTTTCGGTATCAAGAATTTTAGTTTATCAAGTATGAAAAGTTATGGTTTATTAAGCTTGGTTTTTCAGTATGTTATTTAATATTGAATGATTTAGATTCTAGATAGAGTTTATTTGACAGTCAAATTGATTTTGTGATGTTAAATTAAATATTATGTGATTAGGGTATAATTATTTTTACGTTGATTTTTAATCTGTACATACAAATATAGAGCTCATATGTTCTTCTTTCACCATCCTTTTCTGCCCTTCATGATGTTCTAGAAAAAATGTGATTTTGTTTTTCTCCAAAGACATTCTCCACAAATTTTGCAGGTATTCGCTAATAATATGAAATTGGTTATAAATTAAATTCAAAGATAGGAAAAAACTAATATCTTATAAAAATTAAATTATTAATTAACCCACAAATGTTTGTCCTTTAAGATATGCATGAGATATCACCTTATTTCTGTGTGAGATACCACAGTTATCGCACCTCTTATCATCACCATTGTTGACATCATTTACATTTTCACCATAGCACTAAATTTAATGTATTGCAACAATTTCTATTTATTATATATTGACGTGTATATTAATTTTAGCTTATAATTTTTTTTGAAATAATAAATTTTTTTTTGTTAGTACATGTTTATATATACCTTTTTTGTGTAATTTTTAGTTTAATATATAATTTATTTATTTTTAAATTCATGTTTATCCATATGTATTTTTTTTTTTACTTTTTGGACCAATACTATTTAAAATAATTTAATATATTTTTTTAAACATTGCACATAATCCTATTTAAAATGTGACAACTTTGTTCTATTTATTATCTTCTTTTCATAAATAAGGGACTAAAAAATGAATTTATTTTTTAGGGACCAAAAGTGACCTTTATGTTATTTGTACAAACTAAAAACATATTTCATCTATTTATTGATAAAATATTTTTTCTTAATAATAAGAAATATAAATAAAATATAAAAATATGGATATTTGAATATTTTAATTATATATATATATATATATATATATATATATATATATATAAAATAATGTAATTAGATAAATGTTGTCTAAAGGGTGGTTTTTAAGTACTTCCTCATGTTTAATGTTAATTCAATAAATTTGAGTGTTGAATAAAAAAGTTAAGAGTAAATTACAGTAACACTCCTTGAGGTTTTGTGTAATTACACGAGCACCCCCTGCTTTTTTTACCATTACTTTCGCCCCTCTTGTACGGGGTGTCAGTATAAGGTTTGAGGGGGTGTTAGTATAGGGTTTGAGGAGGTGTCAGTGTAATTTTTTCAAACATATAAGGGGGTGTTAGTGTAATATTTTTAAACTTAAAGGGGATTTAGTGTAGGAAAATAAAAAAGGGTGAGATTATGTATAATTTGATAAAAGCTTAAGGGTGTTGCTACAATTTGCTCAAAAGTTAAATATGGATCCATTTTCAATAATAAAATTATATTTCCCAACTACTTCATATATTTATACTGTAATTATTTTTACATATGTGAAATATATCAATATATCAATATCAATCAACATATTTATTAAAACAATAAATTTTTACATTTTCTTAATTTTTATTAAAAAATACAAATATCATCTCTGTAATATATTTTTATCTAATAAAACAATATAATAATAATAATAATTAAATTTCTTGCTATACTATATTTTTTTAAGATATACGTATTTTTAATATTAAAAAAAAAAACACTTTAAACGTTCATTGTTTTGATCAAATTTTAATCTATTTTTTTTAAATATATAAAGTTTTGATATTTTTTAAATGTTTTATTTCATGTATGTTCATGTATGAATCCATGCTCAATAATAAAATCTTATTTCCCAACTACTTCATATATTTATACTGTAATTATTTTTACATATGTGAAATATATCAAATATCAATATCAATCAATATATTTATTAAAACAATATATTTTTACATTTTCTTCATTTTTATTAAAAATTAAAATATCTCTGTAATATAGTTTTATCTAATAATAATAATAATAATAATAATAATAATAATAATAATAATAATAATAATAATAATAATAATAATTAGATTTCTTGCTATACTTTATTTTTTAAGATATACATATTTTTAACATTATCTAATAATAATAATAATAGTTTTTTTTTATATATTTTTATTTAGTTTTAAATATTACTATTAATATAAATATTAAACTTAAAATACACCTAGAAAAGCACAAACTTGTGTTGAGATATAATTATGAAATTCTTGGACTGGGTGAATTTGCTAACATTACATAGGATGTTAGTTTTCCTTTTGCAAATCTGTCACATACACTCATGCTTGGATCTTGCTTTAACGCCTCTTGTGATTTTAGCAAAGGCCCTTTATTTAATAATAATATTGTTTAATTGAATTGTCTTAGTGGTATATATAATAATAATACTTTTACTTTCTTGTTTGCTATGTTTGTGCAGTAACTACACTGCACCAAGTCATTGAAGCATATATAACCAAAACCTCATTTCCACCTACTATTGACACACATATTAAGTGTCATCACTCCTTGCCACTTGAGTGAATTTGCTGCATTAAAAAGTCATTCTTCATGTGATAGCAACACTTCCTACCTCCCCGTGCCTCCCTATTACACATAAACGTCTTAAAAAAAAACCTTCCAATTCCTTGCAAAAAACCATTTCTCCTCACATCTTTTTTCTTTGAAGTCTCAGTATATAATATTGCGGTACTATTCCTAATCAAATTGACCTTCTAAATTCATGTGGATGTAAAATCTTAACAACAACAAATGTAAATAAACACCAGCTCATCACATGCAATGTTTGACCTCAATCCAAAAACTACTTTCATTGATATTTCACGCTTAATTTTTGCTTCCTCTAATTTTTCCATCCATCGTTCAACCTTTTAATACCATGTGACCGTCAAGAAGGTACTTAACTAAGAGGGGAAAAAAAAAAAAGATGGGTAAAAAAATAGAGATATTTTCCTGCTTTAGAATCATCATTTAATCCCAGAGGGAATTAATGAATCTAAATGTTAGATATATTCCTACTTCAAAATCATCAGTTCAATTGTTTCAAAAACATAAAAAGATGATAATAAGCAATAAGCATAGATCATTCCATTTATCCATGTCCAGGTGCAACCACCAACTCACAATGTGGCCAATGTCAAGATCTATGTCAATAATCCATGCAATCACAACACAGTGATTTTATAGACAATAAGAAATTAATTGTTCATATATCAAATAAAATTTGAAATACATGACCATAGATTTGTTAGTTACCTTTTCTTGAATTCCTTATCCAAATAAATACTTAAATGTTTAGTTGGCTCTACCTCTTTTGATGCTCGAAAACCTTCGAGTTGATCACTTATAGTCACCTCAGTCAATCTCAAGGACTGCCTGCCAAAGTTAAAATATATATATATATATATATATATATATATATATATATATATATATATATATATACACTATACTACTTAAACTTTTTACTGATGCATATGGAGCTAATTACTGCAAAAGATATGCCTAAGCTCTAAACATAAAAAACATCATCGTTACTTAACAAAAGTTAAAATAACTCGTATTTCATTTTTGACAACAAAATGATATATTAAAATTTTCAAAGGCTTTATGGGGGGGGGGTCATCACAAGGTCATGATCTCTCCTGATAACAAATAAAACCAGCTTACCAACCTGATTCCAATTTCCACAAAAGAATATTATAATAAGCTTTTCTCCTTTCTCACATAATCCTTATCCAAAAGCAATGAAGGAAACAACATCAATCAACAACAATAAAAAAATAAAAAAACAGAATCAATGTTATAAATTTTTACTTTACTATCTATTGAATTATTCTGTCCATGTAACAAATAAAAAAACATCATTACCTAACAATTGTTAAATAACTCTTATTTCATCTTGACAACATTCTGATAAAGGATATGTTAATTTTTTTCAAAAGCTTTATAGAGGGGAGTTTCATCTCACTGTCATGATTTCCCCTGTTAACAGAAAAAAATAAACAAACTTGCCAACCTGATCCCAACTTCCACAAAGAAATATAATAATAAGCATGTTAGAGGTGAGGATAGTTCAAATTTAAGAAGAAACTTACAAATGTTTCTCCTTTTTGACTGAGTCCTTCTCCATAATAAATTAATTTGAAATACATGACAATACTTCTTCTTGAATTCCAGAGCCTTTTCAAACCATTTCATTCCCTATGCAAAAGTAACGATTTTGAGGCAACAAAATTCTATTGTTTTGACATATAACAATATATTATCAAATCTGATGTTGTCTCACGATATATAGAAGCAAAGGATTGAATAGTTGACATTGCTATGTCAAATTGTTATGTTAAAATAAAATATAATGAAAACCTATTTATATCAAAGTTAAAATTCTATTGAATTATATAACTAATGATAGTATTCAAGCCAAACATCAGTAAACTTCAAATTCAAGCTAATCCATGTTTTTATGCCAAAGCAACTCTGGAAAATTCTTTTTGCAATGGAGACAAAAAAATTTCAACCTTTAATTAAAGTATACTTAAAGTCAACTTCAACAAAATCAAAATTACAATCAAAAGAAAATGAATCATGAATTGGCCTACCATGTGAAAATCTATTTTTGCATAATAAATCATGTTTTATTGTTTGTATATAACACGAGAATAAAATTATTGCCGAAATAGAAGTCTACAAATTGTTAGATCAATATGATTCCTTTTATGGTTTTCTTATTAAATAAGCAGGAAGGATACACAAAAAACACAAACACTATGCTACATTTCAAATCTGGTGGTTGCATTTAAAAGCAAGAAAGCAAAATTGCACCAATCCAGTTGTATTAATAAGGGCAAAATATGTTTTTAGTCCTTGTACTTTCAGAAAAAATTGGTTTTAGTCCCTGTACTTTCGAATGAACCATTTTAGTTCCTATACTTTCAGAAAAACTTGGTTTTAGTCCCTCTCCCTAATGGTGTTAATACTGTTAACAGAAATACAGTTTCCGGTAACTATAAACTGTTACAAAATACACATTCCTCATGTATTTAAACTTAACATCATTGGTGACTAAAAACCGCCACAGATTATTAAAAAGATAGGTTTCTTGTTATGTTTGAGTCTATTTTTTTAATTATCTATGGCGGTTTTTAACCGCCAATGATGTTAAGTTTAAATACATGAGGAATGTATTTTTGTGGCAGTTTATAGCCACCGAAAAGTGTATTTCATTAACAGTATTAACACCATTAGAGGAAAGTGACTAAAATCAAGTTTTTCTTAAAGTACATGGACTAAAATGGTTGATTTGAAAGTACAAGGACTAAAACCAAGTTTTTCTGAAAGTACAAGGATCAAAAACATATTTTACCCTATTAATAAATACTAAAAAGAAAGGCATGAGAACAAAACAAAAATCTATGGGGCAAAAAGAATGATTATCATAATAAACAGAAGAAAAAAGATACCAATTTTCATGCCCATCTGCTATTTTTGCTTCAAACACATGACAAACTTGACTCAGCAACTGACGTAAATTGAAAAAAAAAATCACATAAAAAGCACTAAAATGATCCAAATTTGAGATTAAAAAAATTCTAACTTCTTTAAGTTTTCTCCTCTAAATTTTCCCAAAAATCACACACTTAAGGTTTTTTCATTAGCAAAACGAAATCAAACATAGTAAATTAGCATTAGCATTAGGCAAGATATAAAATAGAAGGAATGAAAGGTGAAAAAAGCTGACATAATTTGAGAATAAAGTAATCTTCATTTATAATTTGTATCTCAATTTCTTTTATTTTTGTAGTCAATCCACCTCTCTCATACTCCCTTTTAGAACTGATAGTTGTGATTAAACCTATAACATATACGGGTTTAGAAGATTGTAAAAACATTTTCATATGGTCACATAAATATAAATATTTAAAAACAAATAGGAAAAATGAAGATACAGTATGCTTATCAACTAAATAATTTGTATTAAAGTCTAAACTTAAAATTTCAGACAAAGGAACGACACAAATGGGCAAGAGAACTTATCCCAAATATCAAGAGATCCCATAACAATTCTCCATATTCAGAAACAACTTCCTTACATTATACACTTAAGAACTCCTTCAGCTCCAATAGCATGATTGATTTTAGTTACAAAAGTCTAAAATTAAAAGCAGTCATAAAAAGTATAAATGAATTTATAAACAATAAATCTTCTAAAAGATTTAAGATCGAACACACAGTTGGACCAGCAAGCAAAGATGTTCCTGAATACACAATAGCAGCACAACAACCCTCACAAACACCTAAAAATAACATAGATATAATTATTTTTCTCTCTTAAAAATGGTTATCTCAAATTTGAAAAAAAATAACAAATCCTAACCTCTCTGATTGAACCCTTTCGGCAAAACATAAACCAAACTGCAAACCAAGGTGAAAAGAAAACTTCAAGGTTGGGCAAAAGAACTTACCCCAGATATCCAGAGATCCCATAACAATTCTCTTTGTCCTTTCTTATTTTGAATACCACATGGAACATGAATGATCAGTGATGATACCACTGCAAAAGTTTAGGATCAATTTTTTCATCAGGTATCTCAGCAGATGATCCTATCAATATCATCATCAGATGATCCTATCAATATCATATCTGAATTTAGGTTGCAGAAATATCAATATGTGAGAATGAGGCAACCCACATTTTTTAAACTCTATTATATGTGAATTGAAGAGAAGCATAAGGAGACTTAGAAAAGATCTCACACTTAGAAAATTAAATAAAAGCCAAAAATGCAGGAAAAAAGTTTAAAACAGAATGCAAAGCATTTAAAATTGAGTGCAAAGAGTTTAAAACAAAGTTAAAGTCACAGAAACACAACTTTATATATGAACTTAATTAATAAATTCTCCTATCCAGAACACAATTTGACAGATAACAGTTTTGAAAAGTTTCTCAGGAAATGAAGAAAATGATAAAATTAGAATACACACAAAGATTAACCCAAAATATTGAAGAATTGGTTTTTTGTGTTTCAAACCCATGGACCCTCACTTTGATACCAACAAGAACCATAAAAAATTAGAAAAAAGAATTTAAAGAAAAAAAAATTAAAAGAATAGAACAAATAAAAGAAGTAGAGATTACCTTCCTTCGTTGCGTTTATCATCCTCGAACCTTGAATATCTGTAGGAGGAATTTCAAAACTCTTTCATTATTGTTTCAACAGCCATACATTATAGACGAAAGAAATCAATAAAACAAATATATAGAAGTAATAACAATACATAAAGAAGAAGAAAAACGCACCTCTTTTTTGCTCTTTTTTTGTGAAAGGTTTATAAATGTTTAACCATATTGAGAAGAGAAGAAGAGTCGCAAGGTTTTTGGCCAGGTATTTCCTTCCGTGCAGTCTTTGAACAGACTGCACCAATGCATTCTGTTACGTGGACCAACAGTTGACGCACATGTGGTATGAGGTTCCACCTCATCAAGTGGCATTCTTTATGTGTGATTCAACAACTTCGTATGGACCTGTCTGCAATATTTTAAAAATTGATTAAATTATCCTTTTTTGAAAAAAGAAATTGAATGTCGGATATTAATTTACTTTTATTACATGATGCGCCGCCGCTGGTCCCGATTTACCGGCATTGTTACATTCCCTCCTCCTCCGACGCCGCTGGGAACCCCGTTTTCTATGTGGACCACGACGGAGATGTTCGCTTGCTGAGCTTCGACGTGGTGGGGTTCTTCCGGGAGTTTCTGGGGCAGGAGCCGGAGGAGCCTGTGTGGGCGACGACGGCGGCGAGGAGGGCGAGGTTTTGGTCGGAGCTGGCGGTGGTGGGGCGGCGAGAAGGGGGAGCTCAACGGGTGTCTGGAGAGAGTGGTGTAGAAATTGAGGGAGGGTGGACGAAGGAGGAGATACGCGACATGATGACGATGGAAGACAAGAACAAGAAGAAGAAGCACGAGTTCAAATTGAAGGACAAAGAGGCAATGGTGTGGCACGTGAGAGTCTTGTCCTTCGTTTTGCTGCGTTAAATCAAAAAGTAAATTAATATCAGTCATTCAATTTCTTTTAAAAAAAAAAGGATAATTTAATAAATTTTTATAATATTGCAAACAGGTCCTTATGAAACTGTTGAATCACACAGAAAGAATGCCACTTGATGAGGTGGAATCTCAGACCACGTGTATGTCAATGGTTGATCCACGTAACAGAATGCATTGGTGCAGTCTGTTCAAAGACTGCACGGAAGGAAATACCTTTTGGCCAGCATCAAAATCAGACCCCCGCTTTGATACATTCAAGAACCATGCAAAATCAGAAAAAAGGAATTTGAAGAAAAAATATATAAACAACAGAGAGAACAAAAGAAATAAAGATCAGCTTCTGTGATTTATCTTTCCCTAACTACCAATATTTGGAGGAGCAATTTCAAATCTCTTTCATGATTGTTTCAACAGCCATGCGGAACAAAGAAAATAAATCACCATAGCCACCATAGTTAAAAGGATTCAGAGAGAAGAAGCACAACATACGTTTCTTGTTGGCCAATGTTTATAAGCGTTTAACCATAGAGAGGGTCCCACGATTTTTTGCAAGCATCAAAATCAATGATCGCAAACAGTGATGTACATATTCCAACAGAATGAGAGAGGAGAGGGGAGAGAAAAGATTGAGAAGCGTTTTAGAGATGTTTTTCCCCATATAACCACTTTTAATTTGTTATTACCCGAAATGGCACTCATTCAAGATTATTTCCCTCATTAGCCATATTTACTGTAAATGTTGTGAATTTGTGTCTAGCAATTCCAAATTCACACTAAGTTTCATTTTTTTTTTCTGGTTGGGAATTCGGGTTTGGGAAACCCGAATTCTGACCCAGTTTTTTTTTTTTTTGGTTTTTGAATTAATTTTTTATTATTAAACTTCATAATAAATATTTAACTAGATATACAATTAATAAAAAATTTATCCTATTTAAACTTAATAGGTAGAGATTTTTTAATTACGTTTTTTTAATCTTCAAATTTTGATAATAAATTAAATTTGTAGAAAATTATATTTCATTTCATTAGAAGAATAATAAAAATTAGTGTAAAATTAAATTAACAAATGATGTTTTTTTTTTATACAAAGTCTTTGTAAATTACAGATATCAAATTCCCATTGTAATTTTTTTTTATTAAAAGGCAGTTGTGAATTCCAATATACTCAACACATAATTTGTTGTTGTCGTTTGTTGATTTTAGGTTACCATTTTCTCTATTTTTGTGATCATTAATGTTTGTTGTTTTTAGGTTATGATTTTCTCTGTCTTTGCTTTTTTATTAATCATATACACTGTCATTTAAGTTCAATGTAATGTTTTTTTTTTATAATATTAGTAATTCAAGTTTACATTAATATTTATTATTTAAAATGATATATTAATTCGTAATTACCTAACTATATTCAGATGTACTAATTTGTATTTTAATTATAGTTAGAAAAATATAATTAAATTTAATCAACCTTATAATTAAATTAAATGTAAATAAATTAATTTAATTATTCTTTATATATATTTAATTATAAAAATAAAAGTAGATTATTTGGATATATTATGAGTAAATCTATTTTTAATATATAAATTTTCTATATTAAAAACTATTATTATTAAACTTAATTATAAAAAATAAGCTTTTAAAAAAATAAGAAAAAAAACTGGGTGAAAATTTGGGTTTTCTAAAAATAAAAATAAAAAACGTGGTGTGAATTCGGAATTCCCATAGCCGAATTCACAACATCTACAGTGAATGGTGCAGAAAGAAGTCAGGCATGCACACTTATGGAAAATTGCAAGAGGAGCTTTGGCTACCAATGAAGCTCGTGAAGTGGAGAAAGAGACTTTAATTCACTGCATGCATGAGGGATTGTGGTCATGAGGCCACGTGGTTCCTTTTTATGCTAACCTTTTGTTTTTTGCAGGTGATATAACATCCTGCATGCATGTGTTTGAATTTAAAGGGTGAGAAATTTTTCCTTCAAATTAATTGGCCTCTTAGATTCGGTTTGTTAATCTTAAAGTCCAATCAGATTCTTTGGACAGTTCTTCATGGTGTGAGTTTGGCTAGGGAACGTGGGTTTGTTAATCTTGAAATCAGTGGCAGATCCACGTATAAATGAGAGTGTCCTCATTTTTAAAAAATTACGTATAAATATCTTGGATGTATATATTTTGTTCTCTCTAATTTGATATATTTGATCTCCTATCCCTAATTTTTCACTTCTTTCATGATAATAATTATTAAATTTACTTTTTTAAATAGATTGTTCCCCCGGCTTAGGGACCTGGATCAGCCGGTGCTTGAAGTTGAAGTTCAATCAGATTCTTTGGAAGCTGTCAAGTTGCTTAATGATGGTTGTGAAATGCAGTCATATAGTGCGAGACTGCGAGCCATTCACGAATGCATTGGTGAACATATGAGGATTTCCTTCCAGCACATCAACAGCGAGTGTAATGCTATTGCTGACTGCTTTGCAAAGCATGGTTTCTCTAGAGACCAAGGAATTGTTTTCTTTATTAATCCGCATATACTAATTATATGCTATTTATGGGCGATGTTGATATCACCAAGAGTTTGAGCTGATTTTTTGTAAATTGTTCTTTTTTTGAAAGGCCAAAGGATAAGATTTATTATAACTCAGCTCAAAGCACAAGATGTGCAAAAGCTGAATGTGAAAAAAAAAAACATTATAACACCAAAGCTGCTTACAGTTGCAGCAAAGAGCAAAAAACAAAAACCAGCCTCATGATATAATGAAAATAACAAAAAGCCAATAACCACCGAGTACTGATGCACTGAAACCAAACTGTAAAAACTGTTTTAGTAAAACATTAAGTCCAATGTGTGAGATTCTGTGAGTATATTTTGTAAATTGTAACAGGGACGATTGCGCTGTTTCTGTGCAAGTTCCACTCTTCTTTGAGTTAATCACAAGTTGCTTCTGTGAGTAGGAAGTGACACAATTGTTCCAGATTTATGCTGGTTTTATTTTATGCTATCCATCTCTAATAATTTAGGTTGCTATAGACAAATCCAACATCCCCACGTGATGTGAAAAGACTTAGTTGTTGTAAAGACAAATCAAACATGAGTCATAGTGGGTGAAGTTTAGAGGAAATAACAAACGAAAAAATTTATGCTTTACGGTTCAATACAATAAGTTCTTCCCACCAAGATACCAACTTGATCTTGACTAGGAGGACGGTAGATCAGGTTTTCTTGAGGTGCACAATCCAGAATTCCTTTACTATCAACATTCCTTGTTAGTGCAGATATCAAACATAAACAAAAAAATAAATTGTTGCTACAAATGTAAAAGACAAATAGAAAAATAAGGTTGAGACACAGACTAGATCGCTCTCTTTAAGACGTTTTGCGACTCTGCTTGAAGTGTGCAACAATTAACAACCCCATCGTCCCTAGGATAAAATAACCCTCTAACTTTCAAAACCCTTTTTGCACAGAAGAGGGTCCCACAAACTAACACCCACACATCTCCAAATTGCTCGGAAACTCAAAACTGGAAAGAACATGCTGTTTTAATTTTTATTTTTAACTTCTGTCACAGCACTTTTCCTTTTCTATATATATAGTAATATATTGTTGTGCATGGTTTTTAAAACCATTAAAACCAAAATTAAACCAATTAAGTGTTAACGTTAAAAAGGTTAACGTGTAGATTTAAAAGACTCATTCAAATCATATAAAGTAATTTTATTATTACCATTGAATCAAATTAAAAGTTTCTGCTACAATTTATAAACAACTTAAAAGCTTTCAACATTAATCAAATTGAAACCAAATTAAAAGCTTTTAACTTTAAATATAAAAAACAGAAACGTATAATTTAATTTAAAATATTTTTAACAAATTATTTCACATTCCTGAATTTTTTCACAGTTTGGTTAAATTTTTTTAGTGAGTTTGAGATAATAATCATGCTATATTTCACCGGTTGAGAACTAGGAACAGACTCGTTAATTTTCAATCCAACAACTCTACTATTACTTAATTACATTCAAATCGGGGATGCAGTAGTGCTTTACCTGATTGGAATCAAGGAAGCATATGTTGAAGTAATACAATTATTTAGCTAATTACTTTGTTTTCAGCTTTTCTGAAAAATAAAATAAAATAAAGACGATTACTTTCTTTCATTAGCTTTGATTTGAATATAAAATTTCTGAATAATAAAGAAGTCTCAGGTGGTGTGAAAAGTGTGCATCACACGCCGTATAAACAATTTGCTTTTCAGACGGCACTTGCTACACGGATAAGAATCAATCATCATTGACTTTAATGAATCAATATTCATATATAGAAAAAGTAAAAAGAAAAAAAAACAGAAGGTATAATTTTCATTTTTCAATCAATAATCGCAGAAATTGTTTGGGCAAAAGAATTTTACAAAGCTTGAGATGCAGTACAAATGGGGTGTCTTTCTCTTAGGTCGAGCAAAGAACAGAAAGTTGTAGAAATTAACCAAAGGACGCTGCACAAGAGACGTATTCCTTTTTAGCAATGCGAGATACTTATTATTAAAGTAAACAAACATGATTACATTCATAGATAAACTAGTTGAGACTGTAATGGTGCTAGTCGTCTTCTTCTTCTTCTTCTTTTTTTTGAAAGGGATGGTGCTAGTCTCCTAGACCATCTAATAATTTATCCACTTATAGGTATGTATAATTTGCCTTATCTTCCAAAGATTTATTTACTTGCATATTTTAATGAAACATATTGCTTCATGAAAAGAAAAAATGCATCATTAGATATAAATCAAAGTCATGTTAGAGTGCATAAGAAATATGCATTGAATTAAAGGCGAAGTCTAGGGTGAAGAAGTAGATCAAGTGATCCATGGGTGAACCACTATTACCAATCCTTAGATTTATTAATAAAATATTTCAATGGTGGAGATTAAAATTACATAAATTTTTAATTAGTCGATAACAAAAGTAAAATGACAATTTTGTCCTGTCTTCTTCACCCCATCCCATCCCACGCACCATCCAGGAACAGTGCACCGTCACCGTCTCGGTAGGAGAAGCAACGCCATTCCGTTGCAGCTGACATCGACTCGCACCGTCACCTAGTGGTAGACCTACATAGAATTCAGGGGGTGTAGATGCACCCCCTGACTTTGTGGAAAACATAAAGTTATATCTATTTTTGCCCCCTCTAATTTTATAATTTGATCCCACTGCCTTTAATTTTTTAATTGTCATCAATTTTTATCTTTTATTGACTAGTTTCTTTCATATGTTTTGTTTCTTTTACACTTATTTGGTTGGACATTTCATTCTTTTTTAGAGGGTAAAATATGTTTTTGGTTTCTCTAAAATTCTTGAATTTTAGTTTTACTCCCTTTAAAATCTTTTGTCCGTTTTTCACCTCTTAATTTTGAAATGCATTCCTTTTGCTCCTCAAAATGATTTAGATAACACTTTATAGATGGACCAAAAATGATTTAAATAGCACTTTAAGAACAAAAAATGATGTATTCAAAATTAAGGGATGAAAAACGGACAAATGTTCAGAGAGACAAAAACCAAACTTCAGAAAAATTTAGAGGAACAAAACATATTTTACCTTATTTTATATTTTATTTTCATATGTATGAAAATAAATATTATTAATTTTGTTTAAATAATTTGTCCCTATTGGCTTCGGATCCTGGATCCGCCACTGCCGTCACCGTCTCAACAAGAGAAGCAGTGCGGATCGCAATTTAGACAAAACCAAAACCAGCTACTTAACAAATGTCAAGTTGGTTTTTTCTTCGTCGAAAAGTTCTCCTCCGTGAAGCACCACTCTGGCCGCCTTATGCGGCAGCGCTCTGTAGAGAAATTCTTAAACTTTTGTTCTTTTTAATTAGATCCTGTAGTTGTAAGGATTTGGTTTTGAATAAAGATTGAGACTTTAAAACAACTTGGCTCTGTAGAAGCTACATATAGATTTGGATCACTCTTGTTGAAGAATTAATTTCACACAAGTTTATAAAAAATATGTACTGCCGGGTCAAATTCAGGTTGGAGTGTTCTATGCTACAATGCCACCTGAAGCCTTGAAGATTACAATTTACAAGGAAGTTCATGAATAAACCAATGAGAATCTTGATAAAGCATGATGAATTGACCCTTAAGGGTATTACCCAGTTTTACGTGAATGTTGATAAGAATCAAGAATGGAAACTGAAGACATTATGGATGAGAGGCGTGGATGTGGTAGCTTGGTTATTACAATGACAGAATGAGGATATAAATGAGTTTTGACAAATAATAAAAAAATTAAAAGCCGCTAGTTCACTCATAAAGTATATGGACAAATTTTTTTAAAGTATATGGAGAAAACTTTATATTTTTTTAATAATAATTGAATTTACCTAAGAACTGTTGCATAGAGAGAACCTCTGTATAATAATGGCATTGCAACATTCATAATTAGTTTTTTCATTTAAATCACCTAAGCTTGCCTTCTCTAGGGCAATTGAATTATTGTCCTAAATAGAATCTAATTTGAAATTTTAGTTCTCAAAATTTATTTTTTTCATCAAAATTCTATTAATTTATATCATTATGTTACGCATTTAAATTAAATTATTTCTAAAAATAAATTTCATGTTAATTAATTTTGTAAATAAATTATTTTTTACAGCTGTAAAATAAATTTCATGTTAATTTTTGTAAACAAATTACTCAGGGCAATATAATTCATGTTAAAAACATATTTTATTTAGGGTAATAATTTAATGGTAGTTTCATGTACCAAAATAAATGTGATAAAAATTTAATTTCGTAAATAAATTTAATCTATTAAACTACAATTAAATTATTGTCATAATAAAATTCAATTTCAATTATAGGTCAATACATGTTAAAAATTGATTTTATTACGGACAATTCAATTGTTGTTTTATGGACCAATTTACATTAGTCAAAATTAATAAGGGATGAATCTGAATATGAGTGTAAAAGAGATATCCATTTAAGTAATCTTTTTAATAGTAAAAATTTATAAGGTAGTTGATAATGTACCTGGATAATTTTTATCACCTTACTCTTCAATGTTAAACTACTAATGGGAACAAACCAAAAAATAACAATTCTAACATGATATTTGTATAAATATAAACAACAGTAACTAAAAAATTATTAGCAACTTAGATTAAATTGTGCTTAATTTCTTTATAAACAACATTTGGAGTTGTTAAAGAATTTCTTTATATATGAGATTTCTCAAACCTCTTTGTGAAGTCTTAATTGATATTACAACAAACAAGTAGTCATGAAAAAAAAAAACTATGAGAAAGATAAATTTTAACATGTTTAAAAGATTATTGTTGACTTTTATTTATTGTTATTGCAAATTAAACAAATATAGAAAATTAGGTTCAGATTAAAAAGGAATTATCTTATAGAATAGAATTAATGACAATCTTCCAACAAAAACTTAATTATGACTTAATTTTCTCAACATTGATTTTACATCAATTTTATCTGTTGAAGATACATGTAAACTCAATTTGGGAACTTTTAGATGATTAATTAAAGCTTATGGAATGAGTATTTTTGTTAGTATACCAGACTCAGGAAGAGATTTGTTTCTTTTTCACTTTGCTCTGTTTCACTTGATAGATCGATATGTTGCACAAGCACAAATAAACAACACGTTCCATTTAGGTTGAGGATTTTTTTATTTCATTTTTAATTAAAAAATATCATTTTGTTTTAATTCTGTTTTTTCGTTTTAAAAGTTCGTATAGAAAATAATAAGTACAAATTTACATTTAATAATAATAAAAAAGAAACAAGAAGCTCCTATTTCATTTTGACATGTAATCTCTCACAAAACTCTCATCCTCACTATCGAAGGAATAAACGCAAAAGAGAGGAAGATACAAAGGAAATATTTTGTGAATGTTAAAATAAAACAACAAAAAATTATTTCAATGATGTGTGTATATTAAAAAATATAAAAAAGTTAAAATAATTATATATAACAATTATACATAATATCACACATAATATTAATTTTCATTTTATTAATTTTGAGACATGTTAACTTTCATTTTACAAGCGTGTAAAAATACCCTAGTACGAACGTCTACAATTTGCATAAAACTTTGATAATATCACGTTAATCGTTTTCAACTTTTTAATTTGTTTTTAAAGGCATCAAACTAGTTTCTGAAAAAATGTCAATATAGGGAAAGTTATATTTTATTAATTAGATTTTTTTTAAGTAGGCAATTTCTGGCAATTTACAACAGTTATTTCTGTCGATTTTATACTACTTCAAATGTAGGAATCATACTGATTACATATAACTTATCTCATATTAGTAAACTTTTATAAACTACACCAGCTTAATTATAAAGCAAATTATTCTACTAGTTTGATTAAAAAGAAAAAAAACGTTCATTTTCACACTCAAACTTTTTTTTTTTTGGGAACATTTTCACACTCAAACTTGAGAGGTGGAATATAAAGTTAAAAGAATTGTGTGAAATGAGAAAATAAAAACGTATTCACTTTTGATTTAAAATGAACTAAAAATAGAAAATATTTTAATTTAAATTAAGAGTGGATATAATTTTCTTTTTTCACTTTACATTTTTTTATAAAATTCAATTCAATTCTAAGCTATAAAATTAAAATCTTATTCTTGAATGAAAGCATTTTAAGAATCATTAGCCACATGAATTTTTCTAGATTAAATATTTATTTTTTTATTTTTATTTATATTTTTTTCAAATATACTTCTTATATCTAATTTAAGTTTTAATTTGAGTTAAATTTTAAATATTGATACATTGCATATATATGAACAAACATCTTTCTTTTTTAGAATTTTAATATTATTGTAATATTCATTAATCTTAATTTGAATTTTATTTTTAAATTTCAAATTTTGATACACTGTATTAATGAAAAAGATGTATTTTGGTTTTTAATAATTTATTTCTCAATTTTAAAAATTTAGCTCTTCAATTTATTTTTATTTAATAGAATAGAATATTTATGATCAATAATAAAAATATCTACTCATCTCTTTTATATATTTTTACTTATAAACTATACTTTTTTAGGGTTACTTATGAATTATACTTAAATTTAAAAACACCTGTACAATATTTAAAAAAAAGTGTTAATTTTAAAGACAAATTCCTTACTGCACTAACGATAAAATAATCCAATTTCTATTCTTCATTTTCAGACAATTTTGTAGTTTAACTTATGTTCTTTTGTGGGTCAATGGTTTTTAGCTTTCATACGGACAAAGAGCATATTGACAACACAATTGTTCATTGCCGAAGAAGACTCAAAGTCAAAATCAAATGAAGCAAAGAATAGCAACTTGACCCTTGTCCTTTAACCGTAGATGTAAACTCAGGCTAAAATTAATGTATTCTTTTTCCATATAAGTCCAATTTAATTTGAGTACCACACAAATTTTTCATAACAATTCTTGTAATTAAGGGATAGATAAGAATAAAAAGAGAGTAGTATATGATAAAATGGATGATGTGATGAATAGGATATGTAGGACATAATTAATCATGATTAACAGGACCTGGCCTCTATCAAGTCCTAGACAAAAGAACTTTCCGGGGTATTAAAGAAGAAAAGAATATTCATATAAGTGTTGGGTACCAAAGTAACAAAATATTAACTCACAACTAAAATAAAAGATGAGAAAAATAGAAATTAACACACAATATTTTAACGTGAAAAACCCTCAACGGATAAGAGAAAAATCACGGACAATACCATAGGAATATTTTTACTAAGTGAAAGAAAATTACAACCTCTCTCTAACTATAAGGAGAGAACAATTACACTCTCTCTTAGAATAGGAAAACACACACAACCCACTTATTTACATCTTAGAATAGGAAAACACAACCGCTAGTGTTGCTAACTCTCTCTAAAATTACTACAATTGTAGTGGGATGCAAAATCTAATGGAGGGGAGGTGTTATTTATAGCTAAATATGGGAGCTCAAACATTTAATGTATTGCAATATTTTCCTCCATCCAACCAATTTTGTAGGCCTAGCATAGTAGAGTTAGAATTTTTACTCCAAGCCTTTTTTGACTTATGCCACAAAAGTTTGCGCTCAGAATTAGATTTTAAAAGAGAAAAATAAAATAAATAAATTAATAATAATAATAATAAAATACCAAAAGGAAATAAGAAGAACAATTCACCTCATTGTAGTGAACAGCCACAAAGATGGCAGATCTACATGTTAGGGATCGATTATCTTTGCCCTTGAAATTTCTTGAGGGCAAACGTAGAATGAGGGGTAAGAAGCACCGAAAACGGCATCGATCGAAGGACTCCAGGAGAGGGAGGCAAAGGTGGTGGACGATGGCCATCAAGTGGTTGAGGGCGAAGAAAGTGAAAACTAAAAAGAAGAAATGTTAGTAAAAGTACAAATAGAAAGCATCAAGGTTACCCCCCCTAAGGTCCTTGCCAGATTCACTAACTCTCTTCCCTTGCCCACACCTCAGAATCATCTACGGCAACGTTACCACCGTTTTAATCAGTGTATTTTCCCAGAGATGACTTAGAGAGGCCAGAATGGGCGTCGGCATCAGCAACTGTGACCAAGAAGAAGAAAGCATCAGGAAGAAGAGAGAGGGAAAAAAAACTCAGTGAATGAAGGGAGAATCGTAAGCGGGAATTTGTAGAATTTGAGTGTTATGTTATAGATGTTCCCTGATAGAACCGTCTTTAGTAGATGTCTTTAACAGATTTTGCTGCATATGGCATATGAAGTGGGCGTGTTATGCAGATTCTCGTCCATAGGAATGACAATGGGTAAGGTCTGGGTAGGGTATCATAGTACCCGTTTCCATACCTGCGTTTAAAAAAAATATCCGTATCCGTCCCCATACCCGCGTTTAAAAAAATATCCGTATCCGTCCCCATTTCCTCGCGGGTAGCAACTTTAATCCCCATCTCCATACTCGCTGGGTACTTATATACCCATATCCGTCTCTGTTACCCACACTTTACTTATGTATAAAGTCAATAAATTTATTTATATTCTTCTTCTGTAAATATTTATTAAAAAGTTTATACCAAATCAGAGTTCAAAGTTTTTGTTTGAACAACATCACCATAGTAAAATTGGAAGAGAAATTCAAGAGAATATTTTTTTTGTCCTTTCATTTTATTTGTCCTGAAATTCAAGAGAATATGATTACATTTTTTTTTTTTTTTTAAACAAAAAGCGACATGCAGAGACAAGGTAAGGACTAAGATCCCAACTAGGTTGGCACCGAAGCCTCACAAAGCAACTACACTACGCGAATATCATAAAAAGAAAAGAACAAAAGCATGGGGGGACATAAACCAAGACCCATGTACAATCATCTGAACCTATAGTTGGGAAGTCCATATCTATTCCTGAAAAAATCTTCCCTAATAAAAGAGAGAATATGATTACATGTATGCTTCATATCCAATAAATTGTTGTACATTCATCTTATTAGTGTATGTCATTAAGTGTTCGAAAAAATATTAGAATCATGAAACAAATAAAGAATAAAACGCGGTAAAGCATATACCCAGTAAGAAAAGCAAGAAATTGATAAATATAATTTTTTTTTTTGCTAAATGTTACTTTTGGTCTTTTATATTTTAGTATTTTTTCATTTTGGTACATTAAATTTTAAAAGTCTCATTATTTTAACACAATGACGACTAAAAATCGTCACATTATTTTAAAAATTATAAATCACTAAACAACCATCGTCATCTCCACCGAAGTGGATCTCAAAATAAAAAATGGGGTAGTTGTTCTGAGTGAGGGGGAATTGGGTGCCCACGGCACTGACTCCAACTCCGATGTTGACGATGCCATCGACTCTAGATCTGAGTGTGCTTCTAGATCTTGCTGTCAAAATGGAGATTTCGCCCTCCACACACACCAGATCTGAAAAGAAAAGACTTGATGCTTTGGCCGCGACTGCATCGGTGATTTCTGCAGCGAGGGAGGGCTCTGAGGTGGTAGCTGACAATGGAGAAGACGACATCGGAGCGGGCAGCAATGACGTCGGTGGAGCGGCAAAGCGGACCGCGACTGTATCCTCAACCTTGACGCGAGTCCTCCTCGGAAAAGCGTCACACCGTTTTGACTCCTTTTGAAACCACTCTCACTTTCTTCCACACGCGATTTCCATCACCAATGTGTCACTCTCACAAACCCCCCACTGAGGCATATTTCGTTGAATGAATCTTAGAGAGTGAGTTGCCTTTGGATCTGAAATGGGTTTCTTCGATTTATCATGTTGATGATGGTGTCACTCTTTTTGTTCAAAGCTTTCAATTTTACTTTTGGGTCTCCTTCTTCTGCTCCGTTTAATTCCCCCAATTCTTCATTTTGAATTTGAAATAGGTTTATCCTTTATTTTGCATTGAATGAAACAATTGATTTTGGTTGTAGAATCTGACTAATAAAGGTTGATTTTTTCTTTCTTTCATTTTTCCTATTTGACGGACAAAGGCATCTTATAAACAATTGAATCCCCTAATTGGTTTTTCCTTTCTTTTATTCTTTCAAAATTTTAATAAAAAGATTGTGGCGGTTAAAAACCGCCACAATGTTTAAATTAATTAACATAATTAATTTAAACATTGTGACGGTTTTTAACTGCCATTATGTTAAAATTAATTATTTTAAAATATAAAATTTAATGGAATATTAACGTTGTTAACGGAATACAGAAAAAAGGACCAAAATAAAAATTTTAAAAACATAAAGGATCAAAATGAGATTTTTAAAACTTAATGTATCAAAACAAAAAAACAATAAAACATAAAGGACCAAAAATAACATTTAGCCTTTTTTATTTTTAAATAAAAGCTACAAATATCTGCATCTTATATTTGACAGTGTCAAACTTAATTTCATGTTTGGCATAAACAAGGAAAAATAAAAACTGTATACAAAGCCAGAAAATCAAGAATTTTATATTGTTCAAAAAGTTCTACAAAGATGCAATATAAAAGTATTCATGTTTCTTCACTTAACAACTTAAGCATTTGGGAATGTTGGTTCATCACAGGGATGAGTAAGGACCATCTATAATTAGTGGCACAATACAATGCACTGATTTCTAAAGCAAAAAGATTATAAAAAAAATCAACTTTTAATTCTTGAAACTTGATGCTTCACAATTTCTATGAAAATATGGATTTCATGTGGTGCAGGGTTATTATTATATTCTGCAGTTAAAAAAGGCACACCATATGATCCTGTGCACAAGAAAACACTTACTCAATTATGACCTTGGCCATGATTTCCCCACTTCTACGACCTTTGAATGTCAGTTAGTTTCAGTTTCAACTTCATGTTTCCAGCTTGAACTACAATTTCTCCTTTGGATGAATCCACTTTTAAAACAGTCACCTGTTTCCCAAGGGAAGAGACATGTACCATGTCACCAACCTTGGGAGGCTCAGACTTATCTGCAACATCAATAAGGTGAATGACAACTGCATCAATATTCCTATGATATTATTCCTCATTATAGGACTAGACAGCACAATTTTAGCGTGCGCTATCACCAGGTAAAAAAAAAACTAGAGCTGTACACTTAATTCAGATGCAAGAAATTAAACATGAAAGCATATTATCTCAATACAGTTTGGTTTCCTTTCATTTCCCTCATTTTCATTATCGTTGCATATACCTCACTAGTACAAAAAATAGATTTTATAACAGCTTTTTAAATCGGTTATACAAGCACTGATTTAAAAAAAGCGCGGTGGCATTTTTGTAATTATAAGAAAAGCTTTTAGATCAGTTCTCGTATAACTGATCTAGAAACAACTTTTTAAATCGGTTAAAAGTTGAACCGATCTAAACAATTATCTTTTTAGATCGGTTCAAATTTTAAACGATTTAAAAAGTTACTTTTAGATCACATGCAGATAGAACTGATCTAAAAACTCATTCCCGCTCCTATTTTCGTTCATCCCTCCGAAACCCCAATTGCTCCTATTTTGTTCTTGCTTGTTCTTCCCTTTATCGAAGCAAAGCTCCAAAACCCTCGAGCGTTCCTTTTCTCGTTCCCCCTCACTACGCTGCAGCTCACCGTGTCAACCACGTTCGCAGAGCCGTCAGTCACTCATCCCCCTCACTGCGCTAAAGTCATTGTCTTGTTTATTAGAGATTTCCGCCACCGTGAATCTGCGAATCTGAACATCATTCATCGCTGCGCGTCAACCATGGTTCTCAGCGGCGCCGCGACATTCGCAACATTTGTCAGCCATTCGTCACTGGTTCTCACCATTGAGCTGCTCCTCGACGCCGTTATAATTGCCATCACTAACGCAGTATTGTGCTTTTGAGACGGCGAGGCTTGGGATTTTACGAGAGTATCAGATCTGAGACGGCGAGGCTTGGTATTTTCATTAGTTTGGTTCTTTATTGCTTAATTTTTATTCCAATTTTTATTTTTATATATAATTGTGGTTTGTATATGTATTTAATCGAGTTAAAAAAGGACTCTGTGGAACAGATTGGGGGAAATGATTATCCTAGCAATGAATTAATCAAGCATGTTGCCTAGTTTTTATAAATTGAAGCATGATGATGTGCTGCTTTGAGAGTTCTTTCTAAGCACAATGTTTATGTTGTTTCCAGCTCAATGCAGATAAGATCCTTTTCAATGGACCTATGCAACTCAGGTGCGTTTGTTTTCTTGAACCTGGACATAATGCTCTTCTTGTAATTAAGTTTTGTGCACTTTGCTTTAATATTGTTTTGTAGTTAGTTCATTCTTTGCTGCTCTTGGATTTTTGTTGTATGGTGGAAGTTGTTGTCTTTCAAATGGCACAATCCCTGTTATGTAATTGAACACTAACCTGCTCAGAATGATGTAGGTTGTTTTTTTCTTGTCGAGGCGTTTCCCCATTGAATCCATAGGCTGTCAAAAGAAACTTTCTGAGGCTTGTATCTAAAGTATAAGTTGCTTTATGTTTTTAAACCTTAGAGAAGAAGTATATCCTTAAATATCAAATTCAGACTTTATTCCAATTGTGAGGTAAAAATTGTATGAGGACTTAAACTTTGGCAAAAGTAGTTGGTGCCTAACTTTTCACCTTGGCAGGTTGGGTCTGTTACAACTATTTGTGGCACTAACAACTATGTGATTATCTTTCTTTTTTGTTTGCATGGCTTGTTGTAATTCTCTGTGAAGTTCCTTCTAATTTAATGATTGTTTGTTAGTGATTATTTGATTGCAGGTTAGTGTTTACTCCAATTGTAACTTGCTGGCAATTCCACTTGCAGGTCATTTTTTATGGTTGAAGATAGTTGAATAAGTTAGTCTTATTAGTTTAAACTGTACAATTAATTTCTGGTGCATGTTTTTGTTAGGCAGAGGACATGAGGGAAAATGTGTACTTTTCTACTGCTCAAGAAGCTCATGTTGAGTATGATGAAACTACTAGGTCCATGTGTGGTCCGTGTGCACGCCTCAACTTCCCCCACATATCAAATTATACTTCTATGAAAGAGTCATCGAAGGACTCTTAGTTGGCATCATCATTATCTTATAATATATTTTATTTTCCATTTCTTTCCAATTTACCTACTTTAAATAATTGTTATTTAATTTATTTGCTGATTAATGAAAAAAAATTATGTTTGCAAAGAGCTGCCAATGGACCAAAACAGTATGTTCCTCATGATCTTGGTCATTTTGATGTGCCAAGCAGGAACAACAGGACATAAGATCGCTATAGTGTGTTGATCAAGTTTGTTGATCAGTTTGCTGCTGATCAATTTTATATAAATTTCAACGGCCATAAGTTTTCTCCTGGCAAGGTAAATTTATATCTACATTTCTTCAATACCTTTTCAGTTTTCAATTTGCTTTGTTTTGCTTAATATTTCTCTTCTTTTTCAACTTTTCAAATGATGATAAAAATTTAGGCAGAGGTATGCCATATTTTATTTTGTAATTCGTTGAGTATTCATAATAATGCAGAAGTTACTAGGATTCCTCCAAGTTGTACACAAATTCCAACTTGCGCAGTTTGCCTTGGTGAGTTACAATCGTGCTTCTCTCTTCTCTCATAACAATACAATTTTTTTTATTATATTTCTATAGGCTATGAATATTATAACCTTTTTTTTTCATCCGATGCAGTTTCTGGTGCTAAAGAAGTTTCAGCACCCTCAAAAAGGCCAAGGTTGCAACAGATGCAACATTGTATTATACCGACATTCATGTTTCTCAAATAAGGAAGGTAATTTGTTGAAGTATTGAAATTTTATTAAATGATACTTGTCCCAAGCGTATATCAAAGACCATTGTTTGAACCATGTCACATATGATGTTATCAATTTAATGGGAAAAGTTTTATATGCTTCTTGGTACTTTCGCTTATGATTACTGGCACATTTTATTTTACTTTTCCTTGTGTATTCATTTTTATGTAATGTTCTGATCTTAATATATTTTGTGTAAGCATGAGTGATATATATAATCCTATCCTAAACTAAACTTATATCAACTCCTTTGCAGCAACCAAAACAACACATAAGGGAAAGGAAGATCAATTGGCACATTGTTTCAAAACATGAAAGTAGCAGCAGTGGTTTCACATCAACTGAGCAACCTAATTTCCAGCAAAAGCATTTTGGAGGATCTCAAGAATGAACTCAAGGATTAGTAATTTCTAAACTTATTTGTTTACAATGTTGTTGTTTTTTTTTTACAATTTATTTAGAATGTTTATTAAGTCTCAATAAGTATATTTATTTTTATGTGTTAAGAAAAAATATTAGTTGTGATCAACTTGTTTGTGTTGTGTAATGTGATTGTTGTGTCTATTTTACAAATTATAGGGAGAAAAATAAATAAAATGTATCGTGTATTTTTTTTTTTACAATAACTTTTTAGATCGGTTCCTTTTTTATAACTGATTTAAAAGGTTAACTTTTTAGATCGGTTATAAAAAGAATCGATCTAACAAGTTAACTTTTTAGATCAGTTCTTTTTATAATCGATCTAAAAAGTTAACCTTTTAGATCAGTTATGCAAGAGAACCGATTTAAAAAGTTACTTTTTAGATCGGTTACAAAAAGAACCGATCTAAAAAGTTAACTATTTAGATCGGTTTTTGTCCGATCTAAAAAATTTGACTTTCTATATCGCCTGCATAGACATCGGCCGTACAACCGATCTAAAAAGTCATTTTTAACCGATTTAAAAAGTCTTTTCTGTACTAGTGCCTGATCTTGATTGATTAAAAACTTTTACAGCAGATGCACTTCTATCAGCAATAGTAGGTTCTTTGCCATCTGCTACAGTTTGGCTTTTGTTGGTTACTGATAAATTAGAGCTGCTAATGGTTTTATTGTTCTGTAAAGGTTGCTTAGCTGATGCATCCAATTCTCTCACTTTCTTGTGAAGGATGGATCTTGCCGTTGCTGCTGCCTGAGATACATTTCTCATCTTCTTAAATCTTAGATTAGCACTATGTTCCGTGATCTTCCTTCTGATGTTCAATAGATTATTGTAAAGTCCTTTGGAGTGCCTACAATGACAAACAAAAGAAAAAGAAATCCCAATTAAAAATTTACAGATGCTCCAAATATATGGTGGATCTTATTAATTAATTATCTGCAATAATTAATTATTACCAGCCAAGGAAAAGGAGAACTGCAGTATCCGGTGGCATGTGACAATTAAGAAAATTAAGTCAATTATAAAGAATTTTTGCACAATTAGTCATCATACTACAAGTAATGGGAAGATGACATATTAAAATTTCTTTCCCCTACCTTCCTCATTCTTGCAATATGGCTAGACCCTACTACAGGAATCTGAATAAGTATTATGTTTTCAAAATTTATTCATGGAATGGATTATCTATGAGTAATATACAGCACAAACTCTTGTATTTATTACTAACCATTATTTTGTCACTAAATATATGGTTGGTTCAATGCTCTGATCAATGAATCCTCCCTAGTTTAGAAAAGGTATCCATTGCATAGAAGAGAAAACAGCTCAACAATATTTAGAGGTGGTCAGTCTAACAAAAAATACTACAATTATTAGAACACGGATGGAAGCCTTGTTACAGGTATTGAGCATTCTGATAATAACTAAAAAAACAATAATAACTATCAAGAATAGAAAGCAATTAACAATTGAATGAACTTACACCATTATCTGTTAGATATAGAAATAAATGCCTATGTTATCATCAGGAAATGACGTCTCCTTAAATTGTACGTGAAATGCAAATATATGGGGGATTTTTGAAAGCAAAGAGTCTCACATCAGATAATGACGTGCTTCATCCAATAGCTCTTGGTAATCTTGTTTTAACCTTTCCATATCAGTTATAACCTACATGAAAAATAAACTATGTTGAAACAATTGAAATATTTGTAATACATTGAAAAGAATTAGATTTGATTATTAGGTGCAAAATAGACGGAGGCACAGAGCCCTGTATAATTCCAACTTTTATTTGATATCCCTGAAAAAACTACCATAAATGTATTACTTTTCAATTTATTTATTTAAATTATCCGCTTTAGTCAAGATCAATTGTCTATTCATTACTTAAAGTTTGAAACAATTAATAATATAAATGTTCTGAGGACGTCATACACCACCATTAACAAATAATAAATACAATTAAGAAATATTACAAAGTACACATACCTCATCTATCTCTGCACTAGCAGAACCATATAACTTACGAGCAGTATCTACAACAACAGATGGTAGTCCCAACCTCTCGGCTATATTTATTGCATTTGAGTGCCCTACAACGAAAATCTCTTTTTGAGTTATATACATTAAGTGTCTACTACATATAACTATCATTTAAAATGATCCATGAAATATGCAATTTCCTGTTAAGAACATAAATAAAATTTAATACATTGATTCTCACAGAATATACCGCAAACATAGCTAAAAAACTGGACAGGACTGGTTAAATCAGAAAACAGGTCCATCAGCCGGTTTGATCCAGCCTCCCAAATCATTAGTTTAAAAACCGATCAATGAACTGCTGAACTAGGTGCAAACCATCCTGAATTTTACAAAGTGGTCATCATTGAATTGATGAGCAATTGAAGCTTTAGTTTAAAAACCATCAATTGAATCGCTGAACCAGATGCAAGCCGTTCTGAACTGTATGAACCACTCATGGTTTAATTGATGACCTCTTCAAGCTTTATTTCACCAAAAACACTAAATTTCTTGAGTACTGAACATTTGTCTTTAAGGATTGAAGACATATTTTGACTTTTGACCATGTTTTTCATCATTGCTTCACTAAAATTGTTATTTGATGTGCAAATTCTTTATAATATAAAGTGTATTTAAAGTTGATATGTATTTTTTTATTAATGATATTGACTTAAGTTACATTTATTTCTCAATTCAACTCTTAACTATGTTTTTTTCCTTGTAAGACGTACAATATGGTCCTTTCAAGTTAATTTAAAATCTAACCTAACTTGATTTCTTATGAATTCAAGTTAGTTTATTGCTTATTACATTATTAAAAAAAAAGATCTTGCTAATCAGTACCCTTAGGACACTGATTAAGGAATTAAAAGGAAAAAAATATTTATTGTGAAATTCATGGGAGAGAGTCAAAAAAATCATGAACAACACAATTTTCCGCCTCCCAATAAAAATCTTTCTCTTTTTAGTTTCTTAACCAGTGTCCTAAGATTAGCATTTGCCTTAAAATAATATATCTAATTATCATTGGTTTTGAGGGAAAGCTCCCCGTGTTTGGATAAAGAATTTAAAAAATGACAGAATTTGAAATGCAAGTAATTCAATTGAAAGAAATTAAATATCATTCAATTATAAAATAACTTGTTTGGATTATTAGTTTTGAATCTATTTTCATAGAAATTCAAAATCGTTATTAATTATAGTTCGATTTTAAATAAGCCTTTTCTGTCTCTTCACTTTCTCTCTCTGCAACACATCACATTCAAACACTGAGCATTAAAGCAGTTGCAGTGTTGCACCACTGTATTACGAGAAACTCCTCCGAGGACGATAAAACGCCGTCATCCGATTCCTCCTCTGTGGTGATTTCCGGCCAGTGGTGGTGTTTAAGCTTGGGAAGATGATAAAGGTAGGTTCGCAAGTAATCTTCTCTCTTTGTCGGTGGTTTGGTTCAACTCTTTCCGCCTGCGATTCCGATTTCATGGAGGAGAGCCCAATAATGATCGATGGCGGGTCAAGGCTCCGGCAAGGAAGGTTCGCCAGAGAAAAGCAGGTGACAGATGAGCGATAGGGAAGGGAGGTTAGGGGAGCAGGATATGTTTCTGTTCAGTTGACAAATGAGGATTTTAAAAATTCCACCTGTTTCAGTGGAATTTTAAATTCCTGCTTTTAACAAAGGATTGAAATAGTGGAGAATTTTTCAAATTCTGCATTTGAGTATCCAAACAGGGGATTTCATTCAGTAGCAATTAAAATTCCCTCAAAAATTACATTACTAGGTTGAAATGCTGCATCCAAACGCAGGGTTGGTGTATCAATAAGATTGCTTCCTTACGACCTGGAGATCATGGGTTCAAATAACAGAAACAAGCTCTTCTCTTGACAGGGTAAGACTGCGTGCATCTACCCTCCCTAGACCCCACTAGGTGGGAACCTCAAGCAATTGGTCAGCCTTTTAATTATGACCACAGCTCATTTACAGTTGAATTCGGAACTGGTGCCTTCATGATTACATAGACCAGTTCAGTTTTGATAACATTGCCATAGAATCCCTCCCCTCATTCATATCCCAACTTCACAATCAGATAATTGTGATTTCTACAGACTCAAAATAAATTTATACTTTTGTTTGGATAAGAGAAAGAAAAAAAAAAGATAATAACTGTCACAGTCACAGCCCACCTATTATGACTAGATTTTGCAAGAAAATATTGCAAATATATATATATATATATATATATATACTAGCAAACAAATGGCACCTTCTTATGGTATGCTATACACTGGCAGAACCCTTTATTTTATCTCCATTAGAAGGACTATATTTTGCAATGCAAAAATGTAAATGTATAATTCTATGTGGAAATGATATCCCTAGCTAGGCAATGAAACCTTAAAAGGAGTTGCTTTTTAGGCTTAACCTCTGTTTTAAATAGCGGCCCCCATCATGTATTGCGGCCGCAATATTGCGGTTGCGGGCCGTTCCGCAACGGCATCAAGCCGCTATTGCGGTGTGATTAGAAATCACACGTTTTGCCGCAACGCAACGCCGTAACGTCCGCGACACCTCCGTTATGTCTCCGCAATAGGACGCAACTCAAACAAAGGTCGCACCACTGTCGCTGCAGTGCCGCCACTGTGTTTGGATTGCACCGCTGTCGCCGCAGTGCCGCCGCGTTTGGGTCGCACCGCCGTCACCACACTGCCGTCGCGTTTGGGTTTCCGTTTCTCCCTCAGCGACTCTCGTTCCTCTGTTTTGTTTCTTTTTACTTTACCTTCTCAGCTTCTCTAATTGAAATGCTTAAGGTGAGAGAGAGATTAGGAAAAAAAATTGAAAAGATGCGCTGCTGAGTATGTGCTGGGGGTAACAAATGTTTCATTTTTTTATTTTAAAAAAAAATGTATTAATGGTTATTAAGGTATTTTTTTTGGTAAATAATTGTTATTTCTTTTGACAAATTTGTGAATAATTATTAAGGCATTTTAGCTTCTACAATTAACAGAGTCACGTGCTCTCTCAACATGTAATTACTAAATAAGTCTTTTCATAATAAGTGTATATAGTTTTTTTAAAAGGAAAATTATTTGATAAAATATAAATAAATATTGGGTGACAAAATTGATTGTGATTAAGTAGAAATTTTCTAGAAGAAATTTTCTAAATTAGAGAGAATTAATTATAATTAATTGATAAATTAAGAATCGTAGTTTTATTTATATTTTGTATTAATATTAATAATTTTCTTGTTTATATTTAGTTTTATTTCATATCTATAAATAATTGTTTTTAAGTTTGAAATTTAATTTAATTACTGATTGATATTTCATAAATTCTAAATAAGTATATATACAATACGTATTTGAGATTTGATTAGATTTATATACCTTTTAATTTCTTACTTTTCTATTTGAGACAATTTATCCTAAATTAAATATTTGTCAGACCAATTAGTTTTGTGTTCTGATTGCTTTCTAGATTTGTTTAGATTTATATACCTCTATTTCCATTATAGATGAATTCTAAATTATTCATTAAAATGATACCAAGATTAAAAAAAAATGAATGAAAATCTATATAACCTTATAAATAAAACATATATAATTAATTATAGAACTTTTTTCCATGTTTGGTGCAAACATATTTTAATTTCATGCCGCAATGGCCGCAATCCGCAACGCAGTAGCCGCAATGGCCGCAACCGCGACCGCGACCGCAATTTAAAACCATGGGCTTAACCCTTCATACTGAACCATCCTTTTGGGATTGTAATATTCCAAGATTTATCTCTAGCTTTTAGATGCTTCAAATGAGCACAAATACACACAAAGGAAGGAGACAAATCAAAACATAAAACAGGGTATTTGAAAGGAAGTGAAAAAGGCATCAACAAATTTGTATTCATTTTTATTATTCATGAGTCAAAGAGTGCTTACCTGGTACACCCCCAAAAACCTTATAAGTTGGCTTCAAATTCACATCATCAAACTCCATACACGCATTTTCAAAGGCCTCGTTACTGCTCGTGAATAAAACTCAGAAATGTCAAAGCAAAACTAGAGGCTACAGCTTTGTACTTTTCTTAAGAGAATAAAGGTAAAAAGGATAATATATTTTTAATGCGTTAAAAGAAAAGATAAATAGAAAACACATCAGAACAATGGTTTTAATTTAATTTTGATCCATTCATACAAAAGTTTAAAATTATCAGTGAACTATAATGGTACAACTTGTTTAAAAACAATTAAAAACTTCTATTACTAGTGACTTTAGTTACTTTAATGATGTGGAATTTCTTATTTGTTGATAGTGTAAAAGTTGCAGTGACAATGGATCAAATTCAGGTATTTGAGCCCTTGAAAAAATATGGTAAACGAATTTATTTCCAATAATTTTCTTTCTATTTCTTAATTTCTGTTTTTTATTTGTTTATCTTTTTTTCTATTTTACTAGAGAAGATAGATTCACATAGTACCTCCAAAATCAAAGTTTTTTTTTTTTAAGTTGCCTTCATCTGTAATGACTACCTGTATTTTAGGGTTTTCAATTCACCATGATGAGTTGTAGCCATAGTCAACAAACAACTGTCTTGAGCAAAAGATTCCAATAATGACATTCCTAATGCTGCTCCTTCAAGGGGGTTTGTTCCTGCACCAACCTAACAATTGCAAGCAAAGTACTATCCATCACACGCATATATGACATTACATATTCGAACTGTTAATTAAACTCATAAAATACATGCCTCGTCTAGTAGCACTAGCGACTGGCTTGTTGACTGTAATTTAATATTCTGCAAGATAAAATTAAAAGGTGAAATAAGAATTTCTTATATATTTTTAAAATAATAAAGGAAAATTATGTCACTCTTAACCATAACCTGAAAAAAATCAACATTTAAAATGTATTGATAAAACCAAACTGAAATGTTTGAGTTACTAAATTTCATCATAGCCCTATCATGCATCGAGGTATAACATATATAGAAAAGCAACAAAAGAAATTGAAAGGTGTCTTCAGCATTTACATTCTACACAATCAAAACATTATTCCTTACACTTATCTGTTTCAAGTGGCCAGAGAACGTAGACAAAGATTGTGATAAGGACTGCTCATCACCAATGTCAGAAAAAACAGAATCAAACCAAGGAATTTGTGCAGATTCAGAAGCAAGAACATAGAGACCTGCGACATTACAGGTTCAGAGCATAAAAATTCAAGTAAACAGAGTAAGCAGAAAAATTATTTGATGCAAATATATGGCTTCACTAATCAATCCTACATAGCTTATTCATGAATAACAATGGTAGACTAAGAAATGAAATGAAGATTCAATTGTCAAGAATAAGTTAGTATGAGGAGATTATAAAGACAATTACTTAATCTCTGTATTATTTAATGTGCGCAGAGATACATTAAATAGAAAGGAAATAAAAAAGGAAATAATAAGATATTCCCAGAATTAATTAAGAATCCCAAAATTGCATGCATAAAATAAAAAATAGAATAGTTGACTTTAATCCTTCCAATTGAGATGTTTTGATTCTCCTGAAATTTAGGGATTGATTTCCGACACCCCCCTCAACCTGGGGAATAAATATTAGTCATTCACATTTCACAGGTTGCCAACATTAGACTCTAAGTCAGATTTCAACAAGTGAAACAATGAACACACCTGATTTTGCCATCATAGCAGCCAATCCTACGGTCTTCAAACATATGGTTTTACCGCCAGCATTAGGGCCAGTTATAACTATAACACTAGTTTTCTGAGATACCAAAAAATCAACAGGTACTGTGGCTGAGCATTGTCCAGTGCAGCATCCTGAATACCAGAAGTGCTTTATCATGAATGATCATCAAATGCATGATAAACAGTAGTAAAGAAAAGCCTTAAAAGTTTCAAACAGCATATCAAATGTCTAGAAAAATAAAATAAAATGATATATGGTGGTTTCAGTGAAAGAACCCTAGCCCAACTTCCTAATCCCCCAAGTTATGCTTCTCCTCTTTATGATATATTCTTTTATTCCAGTTTTCTCCTGATGTTTTCCCATGGGAAGAAAATAAGAGGTAAAAGGAAGTAATTGATCAGTATAAGCAACAATCAGGAGGCCTTATTCTTTAAGCATCTCTTGATTGTAAAGGGTACAGTATTACTGACAATCAATGCAGAAGCCTTTTTATCAAAGATTCCCAACCCACGAAAAGCAACCACTCCTATCCATCCCCAAATAAAGCATAAAACAGGGGTACAAATTAATAGTGAAGAAAACAGTAGTTTTGTGTTCAAAATAATAGAATTTAATGTACTTAGGAAATAGTTTTTTCATGTATCTCATCTTTAAATGCATTTAGTGTTCATGGGTATTAGTGTCTAGGAGTTGCATCACTTATAATCCTAGGGAATAGTCTCCACTAAGTCTATCAAGAGTCTATATATATGAATGACATGCAGAAACTATGTACTGCATTCTTTTGAATAAGAGACGTTTCATTCTCTAATATCTCTAGATTATTTTCTCTTTATTCCTCTTCCTCCAACTTCAAATTCAACACATGTCATCTGTGACTTAACTGAAGTAGCAAGATTGACATCCTTTTGGCCTTCTGCAAATTCTCCTTATGCCTCTGGAGCAATAAAGGATGATAAGCTTTTAGAAGATACAACGTCCATTCCCTTTTGTTGGGTAATGGTCCATAGGGATTTTCATTCCTTGGTAAGAATGCTTCTGCAGTAGAAGAGCTACTCCTATCTGGCAGAAATATATGAGGACTTGACCCCTCAAATGAAAGACCATAAGTAGCACAAGCATTAATCTGCATAATAGGAACGACGTTACTGACTATTTTTTGCACAGTAAGCAAGATTATCATTTTGTCAAATATAAACGGTTAACAGAGGTCACCTACCAAAGCAAGTTCAGCAAGTTCTTTAATTTGTAAGCAACTAAGTGGGTTACCGTAGGGGCACTAAATCCCAAATTTACAGTTATACCAATACCAAGGTTTATGCTTTATATGGTAGCAAAAGATCATTTCAAGGGTAATTATATGCATAGTCAATTCCATGTTAGCTCTTTTGATGCTAGATGCAATAAAAAGTGGACCAGACGCAAAATTTTTGTTCAAATTCAGTATAGGTAATTTACCTGCCGAATATTGTACTATACTTGCTGAATTTAATTATGCTTATCAACTTAACTTATTGAGGAATGCTAGCGACACTCTCTCTGACACTCTCTTGCTAACACTGTCGCTAGCATTCCTCTAACTTATTTACTCAAGTGAAGTTAATGAAGTTGATGACTTTTGCCTTTGACTTATATCGCCATGACTTATATCCTCTTAGTCTAACTCAACAAACCCATCCTCCTCAAACTCTGCCATGTCTGCTAAAAAATAAAAAACAACAAACAAAACAACACAACTCGAAAACTCAATTTACAACACTAACAATAACAATAAAACACAACTGAGTATATCTTATAAAACAATAAAAATAACATTAAATCATATTAACTTAAATTAAAACAAATAACCTTACGCAGTTCAACTAAAACACTAAAATAAATTAAAGTTACAAAACCACACAGATACTAACAACGCAAAAACCTCACCAAAATAAATTAAACTTAAACGAATATAGAAGCAAAGAGACACTCCACAAGGCTTTCCGCTCGAACTATGCTTAAGGCGAGAGGACCGAAACACAAGCTGTCCACTGCAGAGAAACAACCGACAAACACGCCGTGTCCCTGTGAGGTTTTTATGTAAAGACGATTTCCTTTGTCGACACGTTGAATGCAATTTACCGATCTCGCGTCATTTTATGTAAAGCCGCTGCAACAGACGTTCATCGCAATGCCAGACAAAACCCTCAAAGGGAACAAAAGGGGGGAAACATAAAAACCTTCGAATTAGATAATTGCAAACCGGCCCTCAGAAAACAATCAATCAACTACTTTACATACGTTTCATTGGTACTTTTTCACTTTTTTCTGCAGTGTTATGTCTTTTCTGTCCTTTGCTTTATTCTGTATTTTTTTTTTGTTTCATTCTTTGTTTGTTAGTAGGCCGTTATTTATTTATTTTTTTTTTTGAGAAAGTAGTAGGCCGTTATTTATAATGTTGGATTTCATTACTTTTTGTTTCAGTCACGTTGGTTTTTATTATGTTTTCAAACCTCTTTTTTTCCAGCATTTAGATTTTTATTGTCTACATCTTAAAAGTAATATCATTCTTAAGACAAATCAAGTATTTTTGTTGAACTTCACACCTAAGTTAATTTACTAAAATTTATTATTTTACCCATTTTTAAATTATTATTATTATTATTATTATTATTATTATTATTATTATTATTATTATTATTATTATTATCAACGAGTGAATTTTTGTGAAAATATTTTTTGTTATTTTTTTTGTGTTATTAACATTTACACTAATCCAATAAAATGTTATCCATATAAATATACTTGTGTTTTATTTGTATATAATTTATTGATTTATTGATACTTTTCGTTGATTTGATTTTATATCATATCAATATTATTAAAATGAGTTGAAATAGATTTTTCTTTTTGTTTTATTAAAAAATAATTTACTAATTTTAAATTTTGAATCATTTCTAAATTTATTGATTTAAAAATATAATATTTTTATGATGTAATTAAAGAATATTATTTTACTCGAGGAGTTATTTATGTTATTTGTTATTTTTAGAAATGATAATGGAACATTAATCTTTTTTTATGAGTAAGAAAGATAACAAGAAAAGATCAGGACCTAGGAAAGGCAACGCCTATGGCGTCAGCAAAAACAAGGGAACTAAGAAAAATAGGACAAACTTCCCAAGTGACAAACACATCTGTGGAAGACGAGCCACGATGAGCCAAGGAGTCAGCGCACATATTGCCCTCTCTGTAGACATGATGAAATGAGAGTTGCCATTGTCTGAGCTTGAATGATCGAATAAGATTAATGATAGCTGCCATTGGATGAAAGCCAACATTATCTTGAGCAATGAGATTTAAAGCAACAAGAGAGTCAGATTCACACTCTATCTTCCTATAGCCCATGTTCCAAGCTAGTTCTAAGCCCTTATGAGTAGCATGAAGATCAGCACTAACATTCGTAGTATATCCACAATATCCTGAAAAGCCAACGAGCCAAGAGCCCTGAGAGTCACGAACTATACCGCTAAAACTTGGGTTACACAATGAGCTCCCATCAACATTAAGTTTCAGGGTAGCCGTAGGGGGAGGAGACCAAGCGATGCTTCTAGATTGGCGTTGAGGAGTGTCGTTCTTCAACATGGAGATGATCGAATTATGAAGGAGCCACATCCGGTTTAAGATGAACCAGTGGAAACAGATATTGTCTTCAAAAACTGCATCATTACGAGCCTTCCACAACTGCCAAGAGGTGTAAGTAAAAAGGAGACCCGAAGGGAGGTGAAAGTGATAGTGGAACCAATGTTGCACATCCATTGATAAAAAAATCATGGTTTTTATCCAGATTGAGAATTTTCCAAATCATCTTAGATTGGTTGTAGTCTCGCAGCACATGCAGAATATCTTCCTCCAACGGTCCACACCTGCAATAAGAGAGATCAAAGGAAATATATCGCTTGTCGTGGAAAGAGTTAGTTGGAAGATTGCCATGATAGGCAATCCATAAAAACTGTTTGATATTTTTTGGTAGATGGCTCTTCCAAATCCAAGTCCAACTTCCCGTGTTTGTTGTTTGAACGTTAGGCTCCTTAGAAATCCACCTGTAGGTCGAACAAGTAGTGAAACAACCATCCATAGCTAGACCCCAAACATAAGTGTCAGGAGTATCATCATGCAAGGTGATGTTCATGAGCAAAGCTATAACATCTGCTAAAATATTAGTATATAAGTGATTCCATTGCCAGTTACCATTGACAAGAATGTCATTGATAACTAGATCAACATCGCAAATATGTACATAATCGACCATACCACAGATGGGCCCCTCGTCCGAGAAATTATCATAAAATAACGAAACATCTCCTTTTCCGACACACACTCTAAAGCCAAGTTTAATAACTTCCAAGGCATTCATGATGGACGTCTACGAGTAGGAGCTGCCATGAGTGTGACAAGCCTCCATAATTGGAGATGTCTTGAGGTATTTATCAACCACCAGTCTGACCCACAGCTTGTCAGGCTCCTTGATAATACTCCACACCTTCTTTCCCAGCAAAGACACATTGACATCTCTAGTCTTACGGATACCAAGACCGCCCCTATACTTAGGTTTAGTAATTGTATCCCATTTGACCCAGTGACAGTGGGGCCCGTCCCAAATGAACCCACGAACGTAAGAGTCAATTTTTTCACCTACTCCTTCCGGTAACCATAAATTCTGCATGGTATAAGTGGGAATTGCTGCCAACGCTGATTTAGCTAGTGTGACTCTTCCTGCTCTACTCAAAAGATTACTTTTCCACCCTGCTAATTTAGAAGTGATCTTATCCACTATAAAGGCAAAGTCAGATTTCTTCACTCGACCTGTGAGAAGAGGAAAACCCAAGTACTTCCCTAGATTAGTAGTATGGTTAAATTCAATGATTGACGTGAATTTATCCAACTTCCTTCTTAGAATATTTCTGGATGCAATATAAACAGACTTAGCCACATTGACTTTTAGACTAGAGGCTTTACAGAATAAGTGTAACACTTCCTTAACCATGCACACTTGTTTAGAAGAAGCCTTAATAAAGAAAAGGCAATCATTTGCAAAGAAAAGGTGAGTGATAGAAGGTCCAGCCCTAGAAATCTTTACCGGTTGCTAACTTCCTGCATCCACTTTTTCTTGAATCAGAATTGCAAGTTTTTCCATACAGAGCAAAAACAAATAGGGAGACATAGGATCACCTTGTTTGAGTCCTCTTTAAGGAGTAAAGCCATCAAGGATAGAGTTATCCCATTTCAGAGCATATGAAGTAAAAGAAGTACAATTCAGAAAAAGTTAAATAATTTGATGGGGAAGCCAAATTCCTCTAAGGTAACTTTCAAAAAATCCCAATCAACACGATCATAAGCCTTCTCAAAGTCAATTTTAAAGAGAAGATAGACAGTTTTACCTCTCTTTTTATGCATGTGATGGACAATCTCTTGAGCAATAAGGGCATTATTTGTTGGTCCTCGGTTGGGGATGAAACTACTCTGGAGGGGGCCAATAAAAGAATCCAGATGAGGCCTGATCCTATTCACCAATACCTTTGTAATAATCTTGAATAAGACATTACAAAGGCTTATAGGTCTGAAGTCCTTGAGCATAACTAGGGAGTCGATCTTGGGAATAGGAATAATGAGAGTATCAACAAGCTTGGGAGGAATAGTTCCTGAGGAGAAAGCATCAGAAACAAGCTGCCAGACCTCTTGGCCTATAATGTTCCAATAGGATTTATAAAAAATAGGCTAAAAGCCATCAAGCCCTGGGGCTTTATAAAGGCTCATAGAAAATACTGCATTACGTACTTCAGTAAAGGTCACTTACTTCATTAAGTCATCTTGTAACTTTATAGGAATTTTTGCAATTGTCTGAAGTTGAAGGCTATCAGGAAAAACCCTCTCATCAGAGAGAAAGAGTTTCTTGAAGAAGCTATGAGCTTCTGTCTTGAAGATGGTCATGTTAGTGCACCAAAATCCATCAATAAAAAGACCATAAATATTATTTCTCCAATGTCTGATAACAGTTTGAGTATGAAAAAATTTGGTATTTTTATTACCAAATTTAATCCCCTCTTCTCTAGATTTTTGGAACCACAATATTTCTTCTTGAGCAAGGACCTCTCTATATTGTTGCTGGAGTTTTTTTTTTCCATTTAAACAAGATCAGAAGTAATAACCATATCCAGTTGATGATGGACTCATTTTATTCTTCCCTCCAATTTCCTTTTTCTTCTAAAAATATTCCCAAAGATGTCCCTGTTAAAGATAATTAACTTTTCTTTGACACCTTCCAATTTGCAAATGGCGTCACCAGGGGTAACATTCCTAGCTTGGGAGACCACTTTGTCATATTTAGGGTGTGACATCCAGGCAGCTTGGAAATGAAAAGATTTTTGACATGTATTGGGAGACTTGAAACAAGTGACAATGAGAGGATTATGATCTGAGTTATATGGCTGAAGAAGCTCCATGAGGGCATGAGGGAAGAGGAGACGCCAATCAGCATTAACCATACCCCTATCAAGCTTCTTTCTAATGTGACCACCATTTTGTGTGTTCTTTCTCCAGGTAAAGTGGCCCCTCACCAAGTCAAGGTCACTGATACCACAATCTGAAGCCAAGTTAGCAAGCATAAGAGAACGGGACATGTTTAACTGTCCTCCTAAAACATTTGTAGAGAAATTAATTTCATTAAAATCCCCAAGCAGAATCCAAGGGCCAGTAATGGATGTTGATAAATGCGAAATATGATCCCATAGGGCACTTAGAACTGTTGGTACTAGTGACGCATACAAGGCAGTGCAAAACCAAATGCAAGCCAACTTCTTTATAGAAAAGGTAATAGCCTGGGGCATAGTGTCCACTAAAGAAAATGAGACATCCTTTCTATTAGATAAAACCCATATTCCTCCAGAGTGGCCTGAAGCTTCTTGGATAAAGATAGGAGAATATCCAAGCGAATTCCAGAAACTCTCGACTTTGTGAAACATGACATGGGTCTCATATAATAGAAGTAAAGAAGGCTTATGGGACTTAATCATCTGACGAGTGTGACGTTTGGTACAATGACCAATAGCACCCCTTATATTCCATGAAATAATGATAAAGTCATGGAACATATTCATGGAGAATAAAAAGAGGATGAAGAGGGGTAAGCACCCCTAACTGGCCATTTGCGATGGGTCTGGAGGCCGAACATGTCTTCCAACAATTTGTGCAGCCTCCTGTGTGGGCGGTTGAGAAAGTTCAACATCCATTCCTTTCCCCACTTGGTCATCATCATGATTCAACGTGTAATGGGTGTCAGCAACACGACTTAGGTTTTGAGCTGATTTGAAACCTTTCCCTAAGTCATATATTTTGGTGCCATTGACTAGCACAATTTTGGGGATAGAAGTAGCTGTGGTTTTCTTAGAGCAGTCAGATTTTACTTCTTTACCATTGGATTAAGGACCCCGAAAGGCTGCTAGGTCAAGGGAAGATGTACTCGATTAACAAGATCTCTTGTTTTTGTTAGCTATTTTTTTCCAATGCTAACATCATTATTTTTTGTGCCAGTATCCTGATTGGTTATCGTAGGAGTATCCTTTGCCAGTGGGCCCATGTTCTTCTCTTTCCTCATTGAATATTTATTCCCCACAGAATTTGCTTTTTGTTTTTGTTTTTTCTTTTCCTGATTGGCACATGATTTCCATCTAACAATTAGCCACTCCCCATGTAACGGATCATCCTCATTATTATCGGATTTTGGGGGATCCGCAATAATTGGATGATCAATATTTGTTGTATCTGTTACAGTGTCATTAATTGTGGCTGATTGTGCCTTTTTCTCACCGGTCTCTGGCGCTGCTGGTTGTTCCACGTTAGGTTGTGTAGGTACAGGTTGCTTCTTGTAGTCACGACCCAAATGGCCATAGCATCCACAGACAGAACAAATCCTATGAAGTCCTTTATATTCTACACGATACAAAAAATTATGAAGCCCAACCCTCTTAATAACAGGCTTGGTAAGATCCACTTCAATGCAAACACGTGCAAAGCGACCTCTGCGAACATCTTTTGTATTGCTATCAACTTTAATAGGACGTCCTACTACTGTTGCCAAAGCCAATAGGATACTTTCATCATAGTAAACAAGATTTAAACCTGGAAAGCGAATCCATACTAGGGTTTTATCAAATTTTGCTGCCGGGGAGACAAAATCTGGAGTCCATGTTTGAACAGTAAGATAGTGATCGAAAACCATCCAATGGCCCTCATCCATCACTTTACTTATGTCATATTCTTTATCAAACTTGACCGTAAAATATCCATTACTGATATCTAGCATCTCAAAGCCCGCAGAAAGCTTCCATAACCTTGTCAGTCTTTCACGTAGGAGTTGAAACCCTAAGTTCTTCCCCAAAAGCTTGATCACCAAAGCATCTTACAATTAATCTATTTTGAATTATTGGGCCTACAATTAAAGGCATTTTATTTCATTATATAATTAATGAACATTGAATTACATGAGAAGCTATTGTTGATTGTTGTTATTTTTATTAATGATTATACTTTTTTAATAAAAAATTATTGTATTCATATAAATAGTTTTAAATCATTTTTTCTTTTAATGTAGAAATAAAATTATAAACTAATTTCCAAGATCATAAATATTAATAAATATTTAGTGATTGTAATTATTTAATTAGATATATTTTTATTCTTATTTTAACAGAATAATATTGATTTAATTTTTGCTTAATTATTTAGTAGAATTATTTATTAAGGAAGAAGGTTATGCAGTGACAATTTACAATTATTTTACAAAGACATTCAATTACAAATCTTGATTTTTGATTGAATTAAAGTGTAAAACTATTTTATAGCGTTTGTGCATTACTATTAAACTATTTTTTAGCAAATTTTTAATTTTTAATTTTTAATAGGAATTATTTTATTTTAATATAATTATAATTCTCAAATATATAATATAAAATCAATTATTTGATGTGTTATTAATTGCTCAATTATTTAGTACAATTAATTATTGAGGACTTATTTGATGTGTAGTTAGTGGAGTTTTTTTAATTTAATATAATTACAATTCTCATAAATATAATATAAAAGAACTTATTTGATATGTTATTAATGGAGTTTTTAAAAATACTTTAAATATCCGCTTTTAGTTTGCTGTTTACTCACAGTGATCATTAATTGGTACGATCGAGGTTGCAACAATTAGTTTACTATTTTCCCCTATGTACGCACTCAAGCTATTCTCTTCTTGCACGACAATAGCACTCTTCTTATGGAGGAGGTATGGAGCCTATAACTTTCACACCTATTCTCTTACTTTTATCTCACATTCTCTCTACAACCACTATTTTTAGGTTTCATCGGTGCTTTGGTAGTGTAGTTGTTCTTGGTCTTTCTCTTTCACTCACTACTCAAACACCACCATTTGAGATACTCAAACAACACTCTCGTATGGAGGAGGTATGGACCCTATAACTTTCATAACTATCTTCTTGTTGTACTCTCACACACTCTTTCCAACTACTATTCTTGCCCTAGTTTTAGGTTTCAGCCAATGGAGGTGGAATCGATGCCTGGGTTTCCATGGGAGCCTTGGCTACCAAAATAAGGAGGATAAAGGGATATGACACCTTTTTGTGGGAGTCGTTGCAGTATTGGGCACGTCTTTATCTGACAGAGAGAACCCTGAGGGTAACATGTTTTCTCGCATTTGCCTTAGGATTTCTTTCATACTCATTGAGTTCTTCCGCGACATTGGTCTTTAGAGGGAATATGGTATTAAAGGCATTGGTGGTTATGGTTCTTATAAGCCCTACTTTGCTGTTTGTTGTTCTCACCCCTCGACGGTAGGAGCAACCTAATGAAGAACATACCAGTGTCGAGGCACCAAAGGCGCCTAGAACCAGAAATGGGTTTTGGGTGTTCTTTATTATGACCGTATATAGCGGCTGGTTTGACAAAAATGGGCAAAGATGTACCTGACCCTTCCTATTTCATATCCACGACCTTTTTCTACCTGGCTTCAACTGCACTCTACATGTTTTCAGGAAAGGAGTATCAAAGGGATATCATATATTTTTTCACGGGTACTCTCATGTCTTGCATGATGAAGTTACATCTGTCACTTGCCTTAGTTAGGGGGTTGATCAATTCTTTGGTAACTAACTTCTCTTTGCTGCTGGAACTTAATGGCCCAAGACATGAACCTGGGAGGACCATTCTTATTGGCCCTACAGAAAGAGAAAGACCATTCTTACTGCGCCTAAAGGAAAGCATGAAGAGAGAGTTGAATGAATATTATGATGCTGTCAATAAAGCCCAAATGTACAAATCAAAAAATAGAGAGGAACTATTTCAGTCTACTTGAGGAGGCTTGGATTTGAGAATATCGGCTTTGAGTTTGCTATTTACTCACAGTGATCATTAATTGGTACGATCGAGGTTGCAAAAGTTAGTTTACAGTTTTCACCTATGTACGCACTCGAGCTACTCTCTTCTTACACGACAACAGCATTCTTCTTATGGAGGAGGTATGGATCCTATAACTTTCACATTTATTTTCTTACTTTTATCTCACATTCTCTCTACAACCACTATTTTCTCGTCCTATTTTAAGGTTTCATCGGTGCTTTGGTAGTGTAGTTGTTCTTTGTCTTTCTCTTTTGCTCACTACTCAAACACCACCATTCAAGATACTCAAACAGCAATCTCGTGTGGAGGAGGTATAGACCCTATAACTTTCATAACTATCTTCTTGGCGTACTCTCACATGCTCTTTCCAACTACTATTGTTGCCCTATATTTAGGTTTCAGCCAGTGGAGGTCGAATCGGTGCCTAGGTTTCAATGGGAGCCTCGACTACCAAAATCAGGAGCATAAGGGATATGGGACATTTTTGTGGGAGTCGATGCAGTCTTGGGCATGTCTTTATTTGATAGAGAGAACCCTGAGGGTAACATGTTTTCTCGCATTCGCCTTATGATTTATTTCATACTCACTGAGTTCTTTCACGACGTTGGTCTTTAGAGGCAATAGGGTATTTAAGGCATTGGTGGTTGTGGCTCTTATAATCCCTACTTTGCTGTTTGTTGTTCTTACCCCTGGACAGGAAGAGCAACCTAATGAAGAACGTACCTGTGCTGAGGCACCTAAAACCAGAAATGGGTTCTGGGTGTTCTTTATTACGACCGTATATCGCAGCTGGTTTGACAACATGGTCAAAGAAGTGCCTGACCCTTCCTATTTCATATCCATGACCTTTTTTTGCCTGTCTTCCGCTGCACTCTACATGTTTTCAGGAAAGGAGTATCAAAGGGATATCATATATTTTTTCACGGGTACTCTCATGTCTTGCATGATGAAGTTACATCTGTCACTTGCCTTAGTTGGGTGATTAATCAATTCTTTGGTCACTAAATTCTTTGTACAACTGGAACGTAATGGCCCAAGACGTGAACCTCAAAGGACCATTCTTATTGGGCCTACAGAAAGAGAAAGACCATTCTTATTGTGCCTAAAGGAAAGCATGAAGAGAGAGTTGAATGAATATTGTGATGCTGTCAGTAAAGCCAAAACGTACAAATCAAAAAATAGAGAGGAACTGTTTCAGTCTACTTGAGGAGGCATGGATTTGAGGATATCGGCTTTGAGTTTGCTGTTTACTCACAGTGATCATTAATTTGTACGATCGAGGTTGCAAAAGTTAGTTTACTATTTTCACCTATGTACACACTCGAGCTACTCTCTTCTTGCAGAACAACAACATTCTTCTTATGGAGGAGGTAAAGACCATTCTTATTGTGCCTAAAGGAAAGCATGAAGAGAGAGTTGAATGAATATTGTGATGCTGTCAGTAAAGCCAAAACGTACAAATCAAAAAATAGAGAGGAACTGTTTCAGTCTACTTGAGGAGGCATGGATTTGAGGATATCGGCTTTGAGTTTGCTGTTTACTCACAGTGATCATTAATTTGTACGATCGAGGTTGCAAAAGTTAGTTTACTATTTTCACCTATGTACACACTCGAGCTACTCTCTTCTTGCAGAACAACAACATTCTTCTTATGGAGGAGGTATGGAGCCTATAACTTTCATATCTATTTTCTTACTTTTATCTCACATTCTCTCTACAACCACTATTTTCTTGTCCTATTTTTAGGTTTCATCGGTGCTTTGGTAGTGTAGTTGTTCTTGGTCTTTCTCTTTTGCTCAGTACTCAAACACCACTATTCGAGATACTCAAACAACAATCTCGTATGGAGGAGGTATAGACCCTATAACTTTCATAACTATCTTCTTGGCGTACTCTCACACGCTATTTCCAACAACTATTGTTGCCCTATTTTTAGGTTTCAGCCAGTGGAGGTGGAATCGGTGCCTGGGTTTCCATTGGGGCCTTGGTTACCAAAATAAGGAGCATAAAGGGATTTAGGACCTTTTTGTGGGAGTCGATGTAGTCTTGGGCACGTCTTTATCTGATAGAGAGAACCATGAGGGTAACATGTTTTCTCGCATTTGCCTTAGGATTTCTTTCATACTCACTAAGTTCTTCTGTGACGTTGGTCTTTAGAGGCAAGAGGGTATTAAAGGCATTGGTGGTTGTGGTTCTTATAATCCCTACTTTGCTGTTTGTTGTTCTTATCCCTAGATGGGAAGAGCAACCTAATGAAGAACGTACCTGTGCCAAGGCACCCAAAACAAGAAATGGGTTCTGGGTGTTCTTTATTACGACCGTATATAGCGGCTGATTTGACAACATGGTCAAAGAAGTGCCTGACCCTTCCTATTTCATATCCATGACCTTTTTCTATCGGGCTTCCGCTGCACTCTACATGTTTTCAGGAAAGCAGTACCAAAGGGATATCATATATTTTTTCACGGGTACTCTCATGTCTTGCATGATGAAGTTACATCTGTCACTTGCCTTAGTTGGGGGGTTAATCAATTCTTTGGTCACTAAATTCTCTCTGCAACTGGAACCTAATGGCCCAAGACGTGAACCTCAGAGGACCATTCTTATTGGGCCTACAGAAAGAGATAGACCATTCTTACTGTGCCTAAAGGAAAGCATGAAGAGAGAGTTGAATGAATATTGTGATGTTGTCAGTAAAGCCAAAACGTACAAATAAAAAAATAGAGAGGAACTGTTTCAGTCTACTTGAGGAGGCATGGATTTGAGGATATCGGCTTTGAGTTTGCTGTTTACTCACAGTGATCATTAATTTGTACGATCGAGGTTGCAAAAGTTAGTTTACTATTTTCACCTATGTACACACTCGAGCTACTCTCTTCTTGCAGAACAACAACATTCTTCTTATGAAGGAGGAATGGAGCCTATAACTTTCATATCTATTTTCTTACTTTTATCTCACATTCTCTCTATAACCACTATTTTCTTGTCCTATTTTTAGGTTTCATCGGTGCTTTGGTAGTGTAGTTGTTCTTGGTCTTTCTCTTTTGCTCACTACTCAAACACCACTATTCGAGATACTCAAACAGCAATCTCGTATGGAGGAGGTATAGACCCTATAACTTTCATACCTATCTTCTTGGCGTACTCTCACACGCTATTTCCAACTACTATTGGTGCCCTATTTTTAGGATTCAGCCAGTGGAGGTGGAAACGGTGCCTGGGTTTCCATTGGGGCCTTGGTTACCAAAATAAGGAGCATAAAGGGATTTGGGACCTTTTTGTGGGAGTCGATGTAGTCTTGAGCACGTCTTTATCTGACAGAGAGAACCCTGAGGGTAACATGTTTTCTCGCATTTGCCTTAGGATTTCTTTCATACTCACTGAGTTCTTCTGTGACGTTGGTCTTTAGAGGCAAGTGGGTATTAAAGGCATTGGTGGTTGTGGTTCTTATAATCCCTACATTGCTATTTGTTGTTCTTACCCCTAGACGGGAAGAGCAACCTAATGAGGAACGTACCTGTGCCAAGGCACCCAAAACAAGAAATGGGTTCTGGGTGTTTTTTATTACGACCGTATATAGCGGCTGGTTTGACAACATGGTCAAAGAAGTGCCTGACCCTTCCTATTTCATATCCATGACGTTTTTCTGCCTGGCTTCCACTGCACTCTACATGTTATCAGGAAAGGAGTACCAAAGGGATATCATATATTTTTTCACGGGTACTCTCATGTCTTGCATGATGAAGTTACATCTGTCACTTGCCTTAGTTGGGGGGTTAATCAATTCTTTGGTCACTAAATTCTCTCTGCAACTGGAACCTAATGGCCCAAGACGTGAACCTCAGAGGACCATTCTTATTGGGCCTATAGAAACTGAAAGACCATTCTTATTGTGCTTAAAGGAAAGCATGAAGAGAGAGTTGAATGAATATTATGTTGCTGTCAGTAAAGCCAAAACGTACAAATCAAAAAATAGAGAGGAACTGTTTTAGTCTACTTGAGAAGACATGGATTTGAGGATATCGGCTTTGAGTTTGCTGTTTACTCACAGTCATCATTAATTTGTACGATCGAGGTTGCAAAAGTTAGTTTACTGTTTTCCCCTATGTACGCACTTGAGCTACTGTCTTCTTGCAGAACAACAACATTCTTCTTATGGAGGAGGTATGGAGCCTATAACTTTCACATCTATTTTCGTACTTTTATCTGACATTCTCTCTACAACCACTACTTTCTGGTCCTATTTTTAGCTTTCATCGGTGCTTTGGTAGTGTAGTTGTTCTTGGTCTTTCTCTTTTGCTCACTACTCAAACACCCCCATTCGAGATACTCAAACAGCAATCTCGTATGGAGGAGGTATAGACCCTATAACTTTCATAACTATCTTCTTGGCATACTTTCACACGCTCTTTCCAACTACTATTGTTGCCCTATTTTTAGGTTTTAGCTAGGGGAGGTGGAATCGGTGCCTGGGTTTCCATGGGAGCCTTGGCTACCAAAATAAGGAGCATAAAGGGATATGGGACATTTTTGTGGGAGTCGATCCAGTCTTGGGCACGTCTTTATCTGACAGAGAGAACCCTGAGGGTAACTTGTTTTCTCGCATTTGCCTTAGGATTTCTTTCATACTCACTGAGTTCTTCCGTCACGTTGGTCTTTAGAGGCAATAGGGTATTAAAGGCATTGGTGGTTGTGGTTCTTATAAGCCCTACTTTGCTGTTTGTTGTTCTTACCCCTCGACGGGAGGAGCAACCTAAAGAAGAACGTACCAGTGTCGAGGCACCAAAGGCACCCTGAACCAGAAATGGGTTCTAGGTGTTCTTTATTACGACCGTATATGGCGGCTGGTTTGACAACATGGTCAAAGATGTGCCTGACCCTTCCTATTTCATATCCATGACCTTTTTCTGATTGGCTTCCGCTGCACTCTACATGTTTTAAGGAAAGGACAATCAAAGGGATATCATACATTTTTTCACGGGTACTCTCATGTCTTGCATGATGAAGTTACATACGTCACTTGACTTAGTTGGGGGGTTGATGAATTCTTTGGTCACTAACTTCTATCTGCTACTGGAACCTAATGGCCCAAGACGTGAACCTAGGAGGACCATTCTTATTGGGCCTACAGAAAGAGAAAGCCCATTCTTACTATGGCTAAAGGAAAGCATGAAGAGATACTTGAATGAATATTGCGATGCTGTTAGTAAAGCCAAAATGTACAAATCAAAAAATAGAGAGGAATTGTTTCAGTCTACTTAAGGAGGCATGGATTTAAGGATATCGGCTTTGAGTTTGCTGTTTACTCACAGTGACCATTAATTTGTACGATCAAGGTTGCAAAAGTTAGTTTACTGTTTTCCCTTATGTACGCACTCGAGCTACTCTCTTCTTGCACAACAACAACATTCTTCTTATAGAGGAGGTATGGAGCCTATAACTTTCACATCTATTTTCTTACTTTTATCTCACATTCTCTCTACAACCACTATTCTCTCGTCCTATTTTTAGGTTTCATCGTGCTTTGGTAGTGTAGTTGTTCTTGGTCTTTCTCTTTTGCTCATTACTCGAATACCACTATTCGAGATACTCAAACAGCACTCTCGTATGGAGGAGGTATCGATCCTATGACTTTCATAACTATCTTCTTGCTGTACTCTCACACGCTCTTTCCAACTACTATTCTTGCCCTATTTTTAGGTTTCAGCCAGTGGAGGTGGAATCGGAGCCTGGGTTTCCATGGGAGCCTTGGTTACCAAAATAAGGAGCATAAAGGGATATGGGACCTTTTTGTGGGAGTCGATGTAGTCTTGGGCACGTCTTTATCTGACAGAGAGAACCCTGAGGGTAACATGTTTTCTCGCATTTGCCTTAGGATTTCTTTCATACTCACTGAGTTCTTCCATGATGTTGGTCTTTAGAGGCAATAGGGTATTAAAGGCATTGGTGGTTGTAGTTCTTATAAGCCCTACTTTGCTATTTGTTGTTCTTACCCCTCGACGAGAGGAGCAACCTAATGAAGAACGTACCAGTGTCGAGCACCAAAGGCATCCAGAACCAAAAATGGGTTCTGGGTGGTCTTTATTACGACCGTATATAGCGGCTGGTTTGACAACATGGTCAAAGATGTGCCTGACCCTTCCTATTTCATATCCAGGACCCTTTTCTGACTGGCTTCCACTGCACTCCACATGTTTTAAGGAAAGGAGTATCAAAGGGATATCATATATTTTTTCACGGGTACTCTCATGTCTTGCATGATGAAGTTATATATGTCACTTGACTTAGTTGGGGGGTTTATCAATTCTTTGGTCACTAAATTCTCTCTGCTACTGGAACCTAATGGCCCAAGACGTGAACCTAGGAGCACCATTCTTATTGGGCCTACAGAAAGAGAAAGACCATTCTTACTATGCCTAAAGGAAAGCATGAAGAGAGAGTGGAATGAATATTGTGATGCTGTCAGTAAAGCCAAAATGTACAAATCAAAAAATACAGAGGAACTATTTCAGTCTACTTGAGGAGGCATGGATTTAAGGATATTGGCTTTGAGTTTGTTGTTTACTCACAGTGATAATTAATTTGTACGATCAAGGTTGCAAAAGTTAGTTTACTGTGTTTTCCCTTATGTACGCGCTCGAGCTACTCTCTTCTTGCACAACAACAGCATTCTTCTTATAGAGGAGGCATGGAGCCTATAACTTTCACATCTATTTTCTTACCTTTATCTTACATTCTCTCTACAATGACTATTTTCTCGTCCTGTTTTTAGGTTTCATCGGTGCTTTGGTAATGTAGTTGTTCTTGGTCTTTCTCTTTTGCTCACTACTCGAACACCACCATTCGAGATACTCAAACAGCACTCTCGTATGGAGGAGGTATCGATCCTATAACTTTCATAACTATATTCTTGCTATACTCTCACACGCTCTTTCCAACTACTATTCTTGCCCTATTTTTAGGTTTCAGCCAGTGGAGGTGGAATCGGTGCCTGGGTTTCCATGGGAGCCTTGGTTACCAAAATAAGGAGCATAAAGGGATATGGAACCTTTTTGTGGGAGTCGATGTAGTCTTGCGCACGTCTTTATCTGACAGAGAGAACCCTGAGGGTAACATGTTTTCTCGCATTTGCCTTAGGATTTCTTTCATACTAACTGAGTTCTTCCATGACGTTGGTCTTTAGAGGCAATAAGGTATTAAAGGCATTGGTGGTTGTGGTTCTTATAAGCCCTACTTTGTTGTTTGTTGTTCTTACCCCTCGACGGGAGGAGCAACCTAATGAAGAACGTACTAGTGTCGAGGCACCAAAGGCACCCAGAACCAGAAATGGGTTCTGGGTGTTATTTATTACGATCGTATATAGCGACTGGTTTGACAACATGGTCAAAGATGTGCCTGACCCTTCCTATTTCATATCCATCACCTTTTTCTGACTGTCTTTCGCTGCACTCTACATGTTTTAAGGAAAGGAGTATCAAAGGGATATCATATATTTTTTCATGGGTACTCTCATGTCTTGCATGATGAAGTTACATATGTCACTTGACTTAGTTGGGGGGTTTATCAATTCTTTGGTCACTAAATTCTCTCTGCTACTGGAACCTAATGGCCCAAGATGTGAACCTAGGAGGACCATTCTTATTGGGCCTATAGAAAGAGAAAGACCATTCTTACTATGCCTAAAGGAAAGCATGAAGAGAGAGTTGAATGAATATTGTGATGCTGTCAGTAAAGCCAAAATGTACAAATCAAAAAATACAGAGGAACTATTTCAGTCTACTTGACGAGGCTTGGATTTAAGGATACCGGCTTTGAGTTTGCTGTTTACTCACAGTGATCGTTAATTTGTACGATCAAGGTTGCAAAAGTTAGTTTACTTTTTTCCCCTATGTACGCACTTGAGCTACTCTCTTCTTACGCGACAACAGCACTCATCTTATGTAGGAGGTGTGGAGCCTATAACTTTCACATCTATTCTCTTACTTTTATCTCACATTCTCTCTACAACCACAATTTTCTCGTCCTATTTCTAGGTTTCATCGGTGCTTTGGTAGTGTAGTTGTTCTTGGTCTTTCTCTTTCACTTACTACTCAAACACCACCATTCGAGATACTCAAACAACACTCTCGTATGGAGGAGGTATCGATCCTATAACTTTCATAACTATCTTCTTGCTGTACTCTCACACGCTCTTTCCAACTACTATACTTGCCCTATTTTTAGGGTTCAGCCAGTGGAGGTGGAAACGGTGCCTGGGTTTCCATGGGAGCCTTGGCTACCAAAATAAGGAGCATAAAGGGATATGGGACCTTTTTGTGGGTGTCGATGCAGTCATGGGCACGTGTTTATCTGACAGAGAGAACCCTAAGGGTAACATGTTTTCTCACATTCTCCTTAGGATATCTTTCATACTCATTGTGTTCTTCCGCGACGTTGGTCTTTAGACGCAATAGGGTATTAAAGGCATTGGTGGTTGTGGTTCTTACAATCCCTACTTTGCTGTTTGTTGTTTTTAACCCTCGACGGAAGGAGCAACCTAATGAAGAACATACCAGTGCCGAGGCACCAAATGCACCCAGAACCAGAAATGGGTTCTGGGTGTTCTTTATTACAACCGTATATAGCAGCTGGTTTGACAACATGGATAAAGATGTGCCTGACCCTTCCTATTTCATATCCATGACCTTTTTCTGCCTGGCTTCTGCTGCACTCTACATGTTTTCAAGAAAGGAGTATCAAAGGGATATCATATATTTTTTCACGGGTACTCTTATGTCTTGCATGATACAGTTACATTTGTCACTTGCCTTAGTTAGGGGGTTGATCAATCCTTTGGTCATTAACTTCTCTCTGCTATTGGAACCTAATGGCCTAAGACGTGAACCTGAGAGGACCATTCTTATTGGGCCTACAGAAAGAGAAAGACCATTCTTACTATGCCTAAAGGAAAGCCTGAAGGGAGAGTTGAATGAATATTGTGATGCTGTCAGTAAAGCCAAAATGTACAAATCAAAAAATAGAGAGGAACTATTTCAGTCTACTTGAGGAGGCTTGGATTTAAGGATATCGGCTTTGATTTTGCTGTTTACTCACAGTGATCATTAATTTGTACGATCAAGGTTGCAAATGTTAGTTTACTGTGTTTTCCCTTATGTACGCACTCGAGCTACTCTCTTCTTGCACAACAACAACATTCTTCTTATAGAGGAGGTATGGAGCCTATAACTTTCACATCTATTTTCTTACATTTATCTCACATTCTCTCTACAACCACTATTTTCTCGTCCTATTTTTAGGTTTCATCGGTGCTTTGGTAGTGTAGTTGTTCTTGGTCTTTCTCTTTCGCTTACTACTCAAACACCACCATTCGAGATACTCAAACAACACTCTCGTATGGAGGAGGTATCGATCCTATAACTTTCATAACTATCTTCTTGCTGTACTCTCACACGCTCTTTCCAACTACTATTCTTGCCCTATTTTTAGGTTTCAGCCAGTGGAGGTGGAATCGGGGCCTAGGTTTCCATGGGAGCCTTGGTTACCAAAATAAGGAGCATAAAGGGATATGGGACCTTTTTGCGGGAGTCGATGTAGTCTTGGGCACGTCTTTATCTGACAAAGAGAACCCTGAGGGTAACATGTTTTCTCGCATTTGCCTTAGGATTTATTTCATACACTGAGTTCTTCCATGATGTTGGTCTTTAGAGGCAATAAGGTATTAAAGGCATTGGTGGTTGTGGTTCTTATAAGCCCTACTTTGTTGTTTGTTGTTTTTACCCCTCGACGGGAGGAGCAACCAAATGAAGAACGTACCAGTGCTGAGGCACCAAAGGCACCCAGAACCAAAAATGGGTTCTGGGTGGTCTTTATTACGACCGTATATAGCGGCTGATTTGACAACATGGTCAAAGATGTGCCTGACCCTTCCTATTTCATATCCATGACCTTTTTCTGATGGCTTCCGCTACACTCTACATGTTTTCAGGAAAGGAGTATCAAAGGGATATCATATATTTTTTCACAGGTACTCTCATGTCTTGCATGATGAAGTTACATATGTAACTTGCCTTAGTTGGGAGGTTGATCAATTCTTTGGTCACTAAATTCTCTCTACTATTGGAACCTAATGGCCCAAGACGTGAACCTGGGAGGACCATTCTTATTGGGCCTATAGAAAGAGAAAGACCATTCTTACTGCATCTAAAGGAAAGCATGAAGAGAGAGTTGAATGAATATTGTGATGCTGTCAGTAAAGCCAAAGTGTACAAATCGAAAAATAGAGAGGAACTATTTCAGTCTACTTGAGGAGGCATGGATTTGAGGATATCGGCTTTGAATTTGCTATTTACTCATAGTGATCATTAATTGGTACGATCGAGGTTGCAAAAGTTAGTTTATTGTTTCCCCATTTCGGCCCCGAGCCCGAACCCAAACCCGAACCCGAATCGCTTGACACTCTTGTCGTGGTTTCCATCTACAAGTTCGCAGATTTCCCCGACTCTACCCTCTTGCGAAATCCCTTGAAGTAACTCTGCCAACTGCTGGTACTCACTTTCTCTATTCACTTTTTTAATTATGTTAGGAAAAAAAATATGTCCTGGATAAACTTATCATAAGATAAATGTATAAGATAATTCATACTAATATCTGATTGATAGCCAATTTCTACATAAATTCTCAGTAAATAGTTGTTTATTATATAGGTCCTGGATAAGCTTATCGTAAGTACCTATGGGATAAGAAAATAAAAAGGTAAAATGCATTGAGGTTCTCCTTAAACTAAAATCAACTATTCACCTTGGCTTTTGGAAAAGTTAAATGAAAAGAATTTTTACAAAAGTTAGGCGTACAAGTTGATTTTAGCTTATGCAGGAAGCACAATTTATTTTAGCTCATTTTCTTTTTCTTTTTGTAATTGTTTATGGAGAAATTTATCCAAATAGGACTATAAGGATATTTTTAACTATTTTTAAACTGTGATTTACATAAATTATATTTAACTGTTGACAATTTTTAAAAAAACATTAAATAAAATTTAATTTATATATAGAAATAGAAATGATAGATTAAAAGGAATAGATAGTTAACTAGACAAAATATACAGATAGGAATGTCTAATTTATAACATAGGAGTAGGATTAACATTATGAAGCTACATACTTGATATTTCCATCTAAGTGCCACGTCAACTTCCTAACAGAATTAGTTTGCTTCAGTTAGAGTTAGTTACAGTTAGTTTAGTTAGTTAATGATACAGAATCTTGACCCCTGTTGTGTTTATCTATGTATGACAGTGGTATAATGATCACTTGGTTAAAGCAATTTGTTCACTTGGTTTGTTGAGGTGTGGTGTCTCACCCATCTGATGCTACTCAGCGTGTTTCAGGTGGAATTATTCTTGCACCTGAAGGGATCAAAGGCACCATATGTGGGACTCGGGAGTCAGTGGAGGAAGTTCTTGCGTTTGTGGAGAGCGATGATCGATTGAAGGGGCTAAGGTGAGTGGAATCGCCTGTTAGTCCTGAGGAGGAGGCCATCCATCATGAGCATATGTGGAATACTTTGATTAGTGATCCAGATACAGTGAGCAGCTAACTTCTTATTATCAATGTTCTCTTATCTCCATTGTGTAATCTTATAAGCTATGGGGACTTAATATATTAAAAGGTATAGCTTCAATTTCTTGAGAATATTGAATAATGAAGCTGCTCCAACATTGAATATGTTAAATATCTGCTTATTTTCTGTTGCTCGAGACATATCTAATATGGCTTTAGAGTTAGACCACGGGTTTTCTAGCTAAAAAGGAGAGAAACTACTGTAATATCCAAAAAATATTAAATGGAGTTTTAAAATTTTATATTTATGGTTATTTATGCATCATTTATTTTTAAAAGGATATGCTGAGAATTTGTAGAAATTTTACTTCTATGAAGTTGTGATTTCTGATTGTCACCTCTGCATGTTAGGATTGCAAATTGTTTGTGTTGTGCGGTTGGATAAAAGTTAAATAGTTCATTTCATATGCACGTGAAGGAGAAATGCATTAGTGAATTTCATGTATAGCAAGTTGGGAAGTGGAAGACATGGTATTGGTATTGTATATATCAGAAATGCTGAATTTTTGTTGTTATTGACATTCTCATGTGCAGGTGGTAATTGATGTGCGGAATAACTATGAAACCAGAATAGGAAAGTTTAAAGGAGCAGTTGATCCTTGTACTACATCATTTCGTGAATTCCCATCTTGGGTGGATGAGCATTTCCAGCTTACCCAAACAGATGATAGTGAGCATCCAAAAGTTGAGGTAAACAATTCAGTCCAACCTGCTGAAAAAGAAATGGAGAATCAAAAACAACATATGCCGCGTGTTGCAATGTATTGCATTGGAGGTATTCGATGTGAGAAAGCTACAAGTCTACTTCTCAGTAAAGGTTTCAATGAGGTGATTCTCCCCTTAAATTTTATTGTTTGGTTCAAATAAAATTGTTGAGTTTTTGAAAAGTCATTTGATCTTTTTTTCTTCTTTTTATCAAAGAAAAATAGACATAATTTTCCTTTGATAATTCTTGGTCATGATATATTAATATCTCAAGGGGATTTCTGGTTTGGTTTGGAACTTGATGCCAATGCCAAAACCTATCAAATAGGTAAAGTAAAGAACCGATGTTAGGCTTATTTATGTTAGGTTAGGTCTTAGAATTATGTTCATAATAACATCTGTTTTCTAACAAAGTAATACAATTTTTTTTTTTAAACTCTGAAATGTTTTTTAAATATTTTTGGCCTACTTTTCTGTTGTACCTCTAATTATCATTTATACTTGAAACTAAAAAATAATTGCTAAAAGCAGGGGATAAGTGTCCTCCCATGTGTCCTCTCTAGTTTTCTGGCCCTTTAATTTCTTTGCATGGGTAAGGCATTATGATGAGATTGTGTGCAAAACCGACTATCTTGAGGTAGTGAAGCTTATCAATGATTTGAACTCCAGACTTCATGAATACAAAGCTGTGACCTGTGACCAAACAAGCAGATCTCATGCCATATATGCTGAGCTGCATTATTTTCCTAGGAATTAGTTTACTTTGCTGTTTGCTAGTCTTCTGTTAAACCACTTTGCTGTTGATATTTGATAAACAAGTCAATAGTAATATTACTGCTGCTATGAATGTAAGCTTTACTAGTTGCAGCTTCCATTTTTTTACTGACATACAATATGATTTTGTCACATTTCTATTTAAAACTTCATAGGTTTTTCACCTGGAAGGTGGAATTCTAAAATATCTCGAGGAGGTTCCAGAGACAGAAAGCCTCTGGGAAGGGGAGTGCTTTGTTTTAGACAAAAGAGTCTCTGTGGAGCATGGTTTGGTGCCAGGAAATTTCAAGCTCTGCTATGGTTGTAAGCAGCCTGTGAGTGATGCTGACATGGAAGCCCCGGAATTCAAATATGGAGTCTCTTGTCCTCACTGTTTTGCACAGAAATCAGATGAAGAGAAGGGAAAAGGGCTCGAGCTCGACAAAGACAATTTGAGAGATGGGGAATCATAGATAAGGGTCGCCGGCCGACTCGCGAACCGGAAAGTACTAACAGGGAACCAAACCAGCTTTCACGTTCTATTTAACTAGTCAGACAAGGAAAAATGAGAGAACATGTTTCATGTCTGTTTTGAACAAATGTTTGGCCTCCTCTTCTGCTCTCCTCTTGTGTTCGGAGTGCATAAACTATAGGTGTACGTTTGACTCTTAAATGTGATTTCTTGTCATGGTGTCTAGTCTCTTGAGAAAGGTCACCACTTTGACGCTGTTAGTTTTACTTTGTGTATTGTAACCAAGAGGAATGCTAGAAAATTTTGGTCCTTGACACAAAATGTCATGAAACCCACTAATTAATTTTGTAACTTATTTCGTTAATTGAAATATACCAAAATTTTCAATTTTCAATAAAAATTTACATATAATTTAACTTAAAGTATACCAATTTATTTTTCAATAAAAATTTACATAAAATTTACCACATGACGGACTAATAAATAGAATTTAATTTTGATAATTATTGATGTAATGGATTACTTGACAATTTCTATATTATTAGTAGTGTATTCCAATTAAACTCTGTTAATGTTATCAGTTTTCAGTTTCACTTAACAAACTCCCTTGATGGTATATGGCATAGCTGAAGAACACTTAACAAAATGTTTTACGTCGGTTTCTCAATGTTTAACGCTCCACAAATTGTTTTGAATGTATAGTACTAGTATTGCTACCCGGCTATGCCTGGTTGTTTTTTTCCCTTTATTTTTAAAATATAAAAATATTTACTTGAAAAAAATTAAAAGAGTAAATACATTTATATTTTTAAAACACTTTTTTATATAATATTTTTAAGTATTTGAATTTCTTTAATTTTTTTTCATCACAAATTAAAATCTTTAAATATGCTTTGCTATTTACTCGTGAAAATGCAACATATAACTAACTTACCTTATTTATTTAGCTTATTTCTTGCCATGTTATAAAAAGTTAAATCATTTTTTACATTATCTACTTGACAATGATGACAATTAACGCAAGAAAAAAAAAAGACTACTTATATTAGATATAAGAGATATTATTTAATCATAGATTAACTTAACTATAAGAAATTATTTTAGTAACAATATAAAATAAATTAAAACAATATACATATTAAAAAATTTCTTTTAAACTTTTTAAATATAAATTTGAAAATTTATCAAATGGAATCTTTTGCCAAGTGTCAATTTTAGCTTCTCATATACACTGTTAAGGCATGCTATATTTAAAAAGTTTTGCTATTCATTTCGTAGTACATTTCCTTTTATACCATTCTTTTTAGACACATTTTCATTTTTATATCCTCTTCTTATAATTTTTAATATGTTTATTAACATTATTATCTTATAAAATTATATAAAATAATTAGAAAATATTTTTAAAATGAAGTAATTTTATAATTAATTTAAATAATCTCCCATCAAATATAAAGCTATTTTTTGTTATTAAATATATTAATAATGATGTATACTACATGGTTTTAGGATTTATATAATATTGAAATGGTAAACTCATTTTAAATTAATAATAATAATAATAATAATAATAATAATAATAATAATAATAAAAGATAATAAAATAAATAAAATACAATAAAGAATTATAGTAATAATAAATAATAGTAGTAATAATAATAATAAAAATAAAAAGTAATCTCCTAAGTAATATAACAATTAAAATGCATTAGAAAACTATATATTCGTTAATGTCATTTGCTATATAAAAATAATGTTATAGACAGAATGTCCCTTACACCTCATTTAAAAGTAAAATTACTTAGCATTAGATATTTCTTTTAAGATGTGTTTTAATTAAAATAGGAGGCCTTTTCTGGTTCAAGAAAGGGAATAACATAACATACTCTTCATTCTATAACTCAAAACAGTTAGAGGTCAAAAACAAGGTGGCTGAACATTATATATAAAGAACACTTGCAATCAATTTATTTCATGGGCTGTGGCAGCACGAGGTATAAGAAAAGGGTATAGTATATAGCACACTCTGTAAGCCACGACACCCTTAAAGCTATATAAAAAAATTGAAATCTTATTATTATATGATACAAAGGAAAATAAATAAATTAGATATAAAAACCAAACTGTAATAGTGTATAAATGGTCCTTGCAATCAAAACATTACACTACCAAAAACCAGAGACAGGTTTCTCAAAGGGAGAAAAAAAACATGGATAAAGACTTAGTACATTTTAACCATAACAAACTTATCCATTACAATTGGCATCTGAAACCAAATATTTCTGTCTTCTCGCATGAAAAGAAATGCAGTGATCCCATTGTCATGTTGAATGACCACATCAACTTCTAAAAGGCCACCTTCTTGTAGGTTCAAGTAAAGCTGTTCGACATATATAGAGTAAACATAAAACATAATGAACACCAATATATCAAACATATCACAATTTATGTTATAAATAAAAAGAAAACACAAGCAACTTTCAGAAAGAGACCTAGTTGAATCCTCCCTCCATGTTTTAAATGATGATCCTCTTTCAGTTGCATAAAAAGTGGTATAAATAAAGACATGTGAGACAAAACAGAAAAACAATATAAGAACTTGATATGAAAAAGATAGAAGACAAGTAAGAAGAAAAAAACTACAGATGAATCAAGAGTGAAGAAACACATGAGCATAATTTATGCCAATCTCTAACCTTATCAAATAGGTGATGCATGCACAAAGGAAATGGGCTCTTGGCAACTTGATCAATGTCCTTTAATGATATATCAACATATTTTCTTGACTGCAGAGGTTTTCAATAAAAGTGACCATTGTCGATTGTCAAGTAAATACCTAATAACAGAAATAAATGAATGAATATACTACTTGAATTACCTGAGAATAATCAGCACCCAGATAACTTGAGGACAGGGCTTCCGCAATCCACACATAAGGTAGTCAACTTTTATATACCATTCAGCATCTTTCATGAACAAAATGAAAGGTGTGTTTCTGCTCTTAGTAACCACAGCCTGAAAAAAAAAAAGATTTTTAAATTCTTATTGTAAGATTGATAGACACCCTCCACTCAACCAAACACTAACAATCCATAAAACCACAACTGGTTTCATAGCTTCACAGCATCGAAAACAGCTCTGAACCTTGTCCAAGTACTCATCAAAGATTGCAGACTCCACTTTGCCATTGTTTCCAAATTAAATTAAATTGTAAACCAAAGAAATTTCAGGCAGATAATCAAATAATAACATATAAGATAGCAAGTAATAAGTTGAACTTGAAACAAATGCTTAAACACTGAACTAAAGAAAAAATCTCAGTTTGAACTTAGACTACCCTAAATTGTACTTCTTAAAAATTTGGAACTATGTTAAAACTTTATTTGTAGATAAACCACCAGTAACCATCAAGTTGAGAACTTGAGACATAGGGCATTATAATGGATAATCCTCTAAATTTATGCTTAGCTCCTTTATTGTGGCATCCTTCGCTTCATATTTTTTTAACGTATATATTGTAGTGCAAGATCAAAAGTCAAAACCAATTTGATGCATGCCTTGATAATTCAAAACCTCCATATTAGAATCAGAATATTTTGAAGATTATAATCTGGTACATGATGAATCTTCCATATAGGTTGACATTATCAGCTTCGCTCTTTTCCAGTTTTGATGTTATTACCCCAATCTTCTCCTTCTACTGCCTTATTTCCTATTAAAAGTGAAAAACTCATCCAAGTCAACATGGGTTAAACTGCAATGTCCATAATCTAAAATTTGATTTAAATAATATTAGATAGAAACAAATAAAAAGAAGTGAGTCAATAATCACCAGGTTGGATAAATATTCATTTGATCAAATGATCCTTTAAAGGTGACCTGAAATAATGAAAGACGCAAAAAAAGGGAGAAAATAATCTTCCATACATTGTGTGCACATTAAAATTCATACAAAAAATAGATATGGGATTCAAAATCTTGTAGCAGGGATTCAAATGTGTAAACATATCATAGGGAATGAAGTTGCATGCAAACTAAATATATTTGAAGTACTGTAATGGAAAATTTAAAATTTAAAATACATAACAAATGGCCAACAGAAGATTCTATCAAGTGAACAATATTTTTCTCAACTTGGTAATCCACTTAGAGTCTAAATAATCATTAAGAAATGTTTTTCATCTTGATGCAAGAATCACAACCATTTAAACCTCAACCTTAAGCTCCTAGATGGCTAATCTCCCCTTAAAAACAAAATTGGAACTGTCAAAATGCATATAAATCAATCTATAACAGAGAGGGGGTGTCACCTAATAAAAACACCACAGACTCAATTTCAGAACTATTTGAAATGATAATTAGCTTTTGATCTGTCATTTCTTGTAGAAATAAAAAATAGCCTCCATATAAACCAACTACATTCACTGATTCTCAATATGCCTAAAATCAAATGGAAAGGAACATTGTAGTCAATTCACTTAGCTATTTTAGGAATTAAATGAATACATAACAAAAGGTCCCAGTACACACGAAGGAAAAAAAAAAAAGTAAACTACCTGTGCAAGATTCCATCACTATGGCAGAAAGCAAGACCTTTGCAAAGTTGCAAAGTAACCAAATCCACAAAATTTGTAAAAAGAAATTAACACTGACATTCAGAAAATAAAAAAATCCAGATGTGTTTGATTGGCAAAATGTAAGAAAGCACCCATGTCAAAAGCCTAGACACATAGAAAATTGCAGTCATCAGCATCCAACATTGAAGATTTACGATGCAAACTCTGTTGCTCTTTTCCTTTTCCTAAATGAAGTTGCCTTACTCATCCCATCCGTGAGCCAAACTCAAGCTAGAATCACCGATACCATCCAAACCAACCCCACAGCAACAAACCCTGTAAATGCAAAACTGAAATCACTGTCCCACACCCATTAACAACCACAATCCCAACAATAGAGTCAAAACCTGCGTCAGCCAACCAATCCCATGCCGAACCCGTAAACCATTCTCGCACATCAACATCAAACCTATTCCCACTGCCACAACCCAAGTCTGAAGCCCCGAACCTATTTCCAAAACGGAGTCGTGCCGGCCAGCACTCGTCACCAAAAGGGAAAGAAAGAAGCCGAGAATAAAAGGGTTATTGGCTTTACTCATAGAAAGAGAAGTGGTTAACATGTGTGAATCGGCAACATACAAGGTTTGAGATGTTATATATATATATGAATGTTTGTGTTGTGATTGTGATGTTATATATACTAGTGTTTGACCCGTATAGCATGGGACATATTTCATTTGGACATATATTTCATTTTAGATTTACAAATATTTCTTATTTTATTTGTATATTTAAAAATTTAAAAGGATTTAAGTTTTGTTAACATTAATAATACTAGTGTTTTAGTCCATGCATTAAAATTTTCGCTACCTTATTTATATAGTCAATAGAAAAAAATTTAAAAAAAAAATAAAGAATTGTATAGCACATTGAAAGAAAATTTTATTTGTATATTTATAAAATTGTATATTTAAAAATTTAAAAGGATTTAAGTTTTATTAACATTAATAATACATAACAAATGGCCAACAGAAGATTCTATCATGTGAACAATATTTTTCTCAACTTGGTAATCCATCCGTGAGCCAAACTCAAGCTAGAATCACCGATACCATCCAAACGAATCCCACACCAACAAACCCTGTAAATGCAAAACTGAAATCACTGTCCCACACCCATTAACAACCACAATCCCAACAATAGAGTCAAAACCTGCGTCAGCCAACCAATCCCATGCCGAACCCGTAAACCATTCTCGCACATCAACATCAAACCTATTCCCACTGCCACAACCCAAGTCTGAAGCCCCGAACCTATTTCCAAAACGGAGTCGTGCCGGCCAGCACTCGTCACCAAAAGGGAAAGAAAGAAGCCGAGAATAAAAGGGTTATTGGCTTTACTCATAGAAAGAGAAGTGGTTAACATGTGTGAATCGGCAACATACAAGGTTTGAGATGTTATATATATATATGAATGTTTGTGTTGTGATTGTGATGTTATATATACTAGTGTTTGACCCGTATAGCATGGGACATATTTCATTTGGACATATATTTCATTTTAGATTTACAAATATTTCTTATTTTATTTGTATATTTAAAAATTTAAAAGGATTTAAGTTTTGTTAACATTAATAATACTAGTGTTTTAGTCCATGCATTAAAATTTTCGCTACCTTATTTATATAGTCAATAGAAAAAAATTTAAAAAAAAAATAAAGAATTGTATAGCACATTGAAAGAAAATTTTATTTGTATATTTATAAAATTGTATATTTAAAAATTTAAAAGGATTTAAGTTTTATTAACATTAATAATACATAACAAATGGCCAACAGAAGATTCTATCATGTGAACAATATTTTTCTCAACTTGGTAATCCATCCGTGAGCCAAACTCAAGCTAGAATCACCGATACCATCCAAACGAATCCCACACCAACAAACCCTGTAAATGCAAAACTGAAATCACTGTCCCACACCCATTAACAACCACAATCCCAACAATAGAGTCAAAACCTGCGTCAGCCAACCAATCCCATGCCGAACCCGTAAACCATTCTCGCACATCAACATCAAACCTATTCCCACTGCCACAACCCAAGTCTGAAGCCCCGAACCTATTTCCAAAACGGAGTCGTGCCGGCCAGCACTCGTCACCAAAAGGGAAAGAAAGAAGCCGAGAATAAAAGGGTTATTGGCTTTACTCATAGAAAGAGAAGTGGTTAACATGTGTGAATCGGCAACATACAAGGTTTGAGATGTTATATATATGAATGTTTGTGTTGTGATGATGTTATATATACTAGTGTTTGACCCTTATAGCACGGGACATATTTCATTTGGACATATATTTCATTTTAGATTTACAAATATTTCTTATTTTATTTGTATATTTATAAAATTGTATATTTAAAAATTTAAAAGGATTTAAGTTTTATTAACATTAATAATACATAACAAATGGCCAACAGAAGATTCTATCATGTGAACAATATTTTTCTCAACTTGGTAATCCATCCGTGAGCCAAACTCAAGCTAGAATCACCGATACCATCCAAACGAATCCCACACCAACAAACCCTGTAAATGCAAAACTGAAATCACTGTCCCACACCCATTAACAACCACAATCCCAACAATAGAGTCAAAACCTGCGTCAGCCAACCAATCCCATGCCGAACCCGTAAACCATTCTCGCACATCAACATCAAACCTATTCCCACTGCCACAACCCAAGTCTGAAGCCCCGAACCTATTTCCAAAACGGAGTCGTGCCGGCCAGCACTCGTCACCAAAAGGGAAAGAAAGAAGCCGAGAATAAAAGGGTTATTGGCTTTACTCATAGAAAGAGAAGTGGTTAACATGTGTGAATCGGCAACATACAAGGTTTGAGATGTTATATATATGAATGTTTGTGTTGTGATGATGTTATATATACTAGTGTTTGACCCTTATAGCACGGGACATATTTCATTTGGACATATATTTCATTTTAGATTTACAAATATTTCTTATTTTATTTGTATATTTATAAAATTGTATATTTAAAAATTTAAAAGGATTTAAGTTTTATTAACATTAATAATACATAACAAATGGCCAACAGAAGATTCTATCATGTGAACAATATTTTTCTCAACTTGGTAATCCATCCGTGAGCCAAACTCAAGCTAGAATCACCGATACCATCCAAACGAATCCCACACCAACAAACCCTGTAAATGCAAAACTGAAATCACTGTCCCACACCCATTAACAACCACAATCCCAACAATAGAGTCAAAACCTGCGTCAGCCAACCAATCCCATGCCGAACCCGTAAACCATTCTCGCACATCAACATCAAACCTATTCCCACTGCCACAACCCAAGTCTGAAGCCCCGAACCTATTTCCAAAACGGAGTCGTGCCGGCCAGCACTCGTCACCAAAAGGGAAAGAAAGAAGCCGAGAATAAAAGGGTTATTGCCTTTACTCATAGAAAGAGAAGTGGTTAACATGTGGGAATCAGCAACATACAAGGTTTGAGATGTTATATATATGAATGTTTGTGTTGTGATGATGTTATATATACTAGTGTTTGACCCTTATAGCACGGGACATATTTCATTTGGACATATATTTCATTTTAGATTTACAAATATTTCTTATTTTATTTGTATATTTATAAAATTGTATATTTAAAAATTTAAAAGGATTTAAGTTTTATTAACATTAATAATACATAACAAATGGCCAACAGAAGATTCTATCATGTGAACAATATTTTTCTCAACTTGGTAATCCATCCGTGAGCCAAACTCAAGCTAGAATCACCGATACCATCCAAACGAATCCCACACCAACAAACCCTGTAAATGCAAAACTGAAATCACTGTCCCACACCCATTAACAACCACAATCCCAACAATAGAGTCAAAACCTGCGTCAGCCAACCAATCCCATGCCGAACCCGTAAACCATTCTCGCACATCAACATCAAACCTATTCCCACTGCCACAACCCAAGTCTGAAGCCCCGAACCTATTTCCAAAACGGAGTCGTGCCGGCCAGCACTCGTCACCAAAAGGGAAAGAAAGAAGCCGAGAATAAAAGGGTTATTGCCTTTACTCATAGAAAGAGAAGTGGTTAACATGTGGGAATCAGCAACATACAAGGTTTGAGATGTTATATATATGAATGTTTGTGTTGTGATGATGTTATATATACTAGTGTTTGACCCTTATAGCACGGGACATATTTCATTTGGACATATATTTCATTTTAGATTTACAAATATTTCTTATTTTATTTGTATATTTATAAAATTGTATATTTAAAAATTTAAAAGGATTTAAGTTTTATTAACATTAATAATACATAACAAATGGCCAACAGAAGATTCTATCATGTGAACAATATTTTTCTCAACTTGGTAATCCATCCGTGAGCCAAACTCAAGCTAGAATCACCGATACCATCCAAACGAATCCCACACCAACAAACCCTGTAAATGCAAAACTGAAATCACTGTCCCACACCCATTAACAACCACAATCCCAACAATAGAGTCAAAACCTGCGTCAGCCAACCAATCCCATGCCGAACCCGTAAACCATTCTCGCACATCAACATCAAACCTATTCCCACTGCCACAACCCAAGTCTGAAGCCCCGAACCTATTTCCAAAACGGAGTCGTGCCGGCCAGCACTCGTCACCAAAAGGGAAAGAAAGAAGCCGAGAATAAAAGGGTTATTGCCTTTACTCATAGAAAGAGAAGTGGTTAACATGTGGGAATCAGCAACATACAAGGTTTGAGATGTTATATATATATATATATGAATGTTTGTGTTGTGATGTTATATATACTAGTGTTTGACCCGTATAGCACGGGACATATATTTCATTTTAGATTTACAAATATTTCTTATTTTATTTGTAATATTTATAAAATTGTATATTTAAAAGGATTTAAATTTTGTTAACATTAATAATACTAATGTTTTATTTATATAATCAATAGAAAGAAATTTAAAAAAAATAAAGAATTATATAGCACATTGAAAGAAATTTTAAAAAATATATAATTATAAAATAAATTAGAAACTGTAAAATAAAAAATTAAAGATAAGGGAAGATGTAACAATGTAACTTTAATTTTTTAATATTAACTTTGAAAATTGAAAAGTAAATTAAATTAAGGATTTAGAATTATTGACTAAAGAGAAAAATCTTCGAAATTAAAAAATAGAGTTAGAAAATCCAATAAAATAAATATTAAGAAAATAGATTATAGAGTATAAAATTTGAAAAAAAAAATATAGTACATAGAAAGAAATTTTGAAAAAGAGATAATTATAAAAGAAATTAGAAACTATAATTTTTTTAAAAGAAAAAAAGGGAAGATGTAATTATGTAATTTTAAATTTTTCAATATTAAATTTGAAAATTGAAAAGTAAATTGAATCAAGGATTTGAAATTATTGATGAAAGAGAGAAATCTTCTGAATTAAAAAATAGAGTTTGAAAATCAGATAAAAGAAATAGTAAAAAAAAGTCCAAAAGATTAGAGAGTATAAATTTGAAGAAAAAAAATTATATAGCACAACGAAAGAAATTTTGTAAAAGAGAGAAATCTTCGGAATTAAAAAATTGAGTTAGAAAATCAGATAAAAGAAATATTAAAAAAAACCCAAAAGATTAGAGAGTATAAACTTTGATGAAGAAAAAAAGAATTATATAGTACATCGAAAGAAATTTTGAAAAAGAGATAATTATAAAAGAAATTATAAACTATAATTTTTTAAAGAAAAAAAAAGATAAGGGAAGATCTAACTTTAATTTTTTAAATTAACTTTAAAAATTGAAAAGTAAATTGAATTAAGGATTTAAAATTATTTATGAAAGAGAGAAATCTTCAAAAATAAAAAATAGAGTTAAAAAAACTGATAAAAATATTTTAAAAAATATATAGCATCAGATAAAGAAGTAAATGGAGGTAGTTATAGAAATATTGTAAATGTGGGGTAGTTACAAAAATTGATAAGAGAAATTTTAGGAAAAATAGAAAAATCATATGCATATTAGGAGAGTGAACTACACCGCTGTATGAGAAGAGAGTATTCAAATAAGAGTGAATGTGAGAGAAAGAGGAGAGAGTGAAGCAATGAGAGGAGAGAATCTCTTAGTCATTTTTATATATAAGGAGATGCACGGGCTTATTAAAATTTTCGCTACCTTATTTATATAGTCAATAAAAAGAAATTAAAAAAAAAACAAAGAATTATATAGCACATTGAAAGAAATTTAAAAAATATATAATTATAAAAGAAATTAAAAACTATTAAATAAAAAAAAAGGATAAGGGAAGATGTAACAATGTAACTTTAATTTTTTTTATTTTAACTTTGAAAATTGAAAAGTAAATTGAATTAAGGATTTAGAATTATTGACTAAAGAGAAAAATCTTCGGAATTAAAAAATAAAGTTAGAAAATCTGATAAAATAAATATTAAAAAAACAATAGATTAGAGAGTATAAAATTTGAAAAAAAAATTATATAGTACATCGAAAGAAATTTTGAAAAAGGGATAATTGTAAAAGAAATTAGAAACTATAATTTTGTAAAAGAAAAAAAGGGAAGATGTAATGATGTAACTTTAATTTTTTTAATATTAAATTTGAAAATTGAAAAGTAAATTGAATCATGGATTTGGAATTATTGATTAAAGAGAAAAGAAATCTTCGGAATTAAAAAATAGAGTTTGAAAATCAGATAAAAGAAATATAAAAAAAAGTCCAAAAGATTAGAGAGTATAAAATTTGAAAAATAAAATTATATAGCACATCGAAAGAAATTTTGGAAAAGAGATAAATCTTTGGAATTAAAAAATTGAGTTAGAAAATTAGATAAAAGAAATATTAAAAAAAGCCCAAAAGATTAGAGAGTATAAAATTTGAAGAAAAAAAAGAATTATATAGAACATCGAAAGAAATTTTGAAAAAGAGATAATTATAAGAGAAATTAGAAACTATAATTTTTTTAAAGAAAAAAAAAGATAAGGGAAGATCTAACTTTAATTTTTTAAATTTTGAAAATTGAAAAGTAAATTGAATTAAGGATTTGAAATTATTTATGAAAGAGAGAAATCTTCGAAAATAAAAAATAGTGTTAAAAAAACTGATAAAAATATTTTAAAAAAATATAGTATCAGATAAAGAAGTAAATGGAGATAGTTATAAAAATATTGTAAATGTGGAGTAGTTAAAAAATTGATAAGAGAAATTTTAAAAAAAAATAGAAAAGCCAGATTCATGTTATGAGAGTGAACTACACCACTCCATGAGTGAGAGGAGAGTGAGTATTCAAATAAGAGTGAATGTGAGAGAGAGTTGGGATAGTGAAGCAATGAGAGAAAAGAATTTCTTAGTCATTATATATATATATATATATATATATATATATATATATATATATATATATATATATAAGGAGATTTGTAATTTTAAAATGTTAATATAAAATAATTTATTTAATTTACATCAATATTATAAATAAAATATTTTTTAATTTTACAATTTAAATTTTATAAATAATATTTTGAATAATTTAAAATATAAATATTAATTAAATTAGATGCAAACTATCTGTATTAAATATTATTTAAAATAAATTACTATTTTACCATCTAATAGATAATTTATATTTTATGTAAAAAAATAGATAATTTATATTTCGTTATAAGATGAGTTGTTATAAGTATTTAGTATTATCTTCAACCGGTGAGAAGAAATTTTACAATTATTAAGTTTTTGAGTTAATTACACGGATTTCCCCTAAGATTTACTCTTATTACAATTGGTATCCCTATATTTTTTTACATTACTTTGAGTGTCTCTAAGGGGGGGTTAGTATAAGATTTTTCAAACCTAAGAGGGGGGTCGGTGTAACAATTTACACTTAAGAGGGGGAGGGGTCAGTGTAACGAAAACCAAAAAATTAGGGGATTTTTTGTAGGGTTCAAAAACAAAGAGATATCAGGTGTAATAAAGGCAAACATCAAGGGGATCCGTGTAATTTACTCTAAGTTTTTTATTGTAGGCTTTTTTTTAACATAATTGTGCAATTAAGTAATCATAGAAAAATATATTAGTTGCAACAAATACTTAAAAGCATTATATTTTTTTATTGAATATTTCAACCAATTTTCCATCAAAGATTTGTAATGATATTATATATCATGAGTATATTAAATTACTTAAAATTTTCTATCATATTTTAAATGTTTATAGCAATTTCTATACAATTAATGAAATTCTCAATTTATTTTTATAGGTGTAAAAGCTTGTATATCTACAATTTTAAAACAGGAAAACCAAAATTACAGATTATGCAAAATAGAATGACTAAAATTGCATTTCAGCCAAATAAGAAAAGTCATAATATGAACAACCACAAATTGATTATTTATAATAGTCCTACTTATTAAGATGATAAGTTATTAATTAAAAACAAATTGGTATATATTATAGAAAGTATTCCTAGCATTTGTCAACACCAAATTTCGTCCAAATAATTAAAAATAAAATACAAAATTTACAAATTATAAAAATAATAGCAATAGCAATAATCAAATACAAAAGTCCATTTTGCAGTCTAAAATAATCAAATACACCCAATTTCCTCCGTCAACCTCTTCCCTTCTACCCTTGGCTCCTCCGAGCTTTTCCGCCCCACCGAACGACGCCGCGCGAAAGCACACATAGGGAGATGGTGAGCGTTCACGACAAAGGTTTGTTTGGGCATGCTTCTTCTCCATTTTATTCATTTTATTATCATCCTTAATTTTATGACTAGATTGTGAAATATTGATTTTTTGACATGTAAAAATTCATATCTTGCTTCCAGTGGCACGTTCCTTCTTCCTTTTCTCCCTCACTAGAAATGATAGGTTTAAATACTTTTTTAATCTTTATAATTTAGTCTTTTTTTACTTTTCATCCTTATAAATATTTTTTTTTTGTTTTAGTTCTTATAAATTATGTTTATTTTATTTTTCGTTCTTAAAACGGTTTAGATAGCGTTTTGAACAGTGAAAAATGTGTTTTGAATAGTGAAAAAAAAATGCAATTTGCAAGGACGAAAAATAAAACAAACATAATTTGTAAAGACTTAAACAAAAAAAATTTGCAAAAACGAAAAGTACAAAAACATTAATTTGCAATGACTAAAAAAATATTTAAACCGAAAATATATTATTTCACTCTTAGCGTTTCCCTTTTAGTGCTTTTTTTTTATTATTGTAATTTTTCAGTTGTTCATTACATGTTTAAACCATTGTTTTCATTTGAATATAAGATTAAGGTTTTTGTCAAAAAAAAAATAGTAAGATTAAGGTTAGTGCGGTTCATTAGACTCATTTTTGTTAACAGAACATGCTTGCTTTAATGTTTATTTAAGAATTTCTGGTCATATACATATGAAGTTTTGTTAACGAAACAACTTAATCAATAAAAAATAAAATGGAAGATGTTATTTTTACTATTCATTGTTGAGATATTTTTTTTTTTAAGATAATTGTTGCGAGACTTATCTATTATTTGGTTATGTTTGACAAAACTAGCTGAAAAGCTAGCTGAAAGCTGAAAAGCTAGCTGGTAGTTGAAAGCTGAAATCTCGTAGTTGAAAGCTGTTAAACTAGCTTATTAAATAATATGTGTTCGGTAAAACTACCTGTTGAAGTAACTGAAAAATGTAAAATGACAAAAATGGACATTTTTATATGATATTTTTATAAAAATTTCAATATTATTTTATGGATAAAAATATATTTTGAGGTGTTATAATTTTAGTTTCTCAATTAATTTTAAACTCTTGTAATTTTTATAGATAAATTATTTTCATTACATTTTTAGTTTCAATTATTACATTTTTTTAGATTAATTTTATACTATATCTTAAAATATTTTTAATCAAGATTAAAATAAAATAAAAAAATACACTTAAGTAGACTTTGTACTTTTATTATGTTAATTAGCATGATAATTAAAATAAATCTAATATAAAATTATTCAAAAAATAATAGAAAATAAAATAAATCTAACATTTATCATTGTCAATTTCATGAAGTATAATGTTAAAATAATAAATTAAATATTATAATAGTAAAATGTTTAAAATAAATAGTGTAATATAAAAAAAAGTATGAAAATTAATAGTACAATGGTTAAAATAATAAAAACATGTTTTATTTAAAAAGGATAATAAGGAATTTAATAAATACTTTACTGATAAAAAAGGAATAAAATATAAAAAGCTAGAAACTAGTGTTTTAAAAAACGCTACTTCAAGTAGCATTTTAAAAAACATTAGAAGCTACTAAAAAAAGCTTATTTACTGAACAGTCAAACAAGCTTTTAAACTAGTAAAAAAAGCTAGAAGCTAACTAAAATGACTTGCCGAACATAGCCTTTATCTATAAAAGATTAGTTGGGCCACTGTAGAGTACTATTCACATATTTGATTTATTGATTTATTATTTAATTATTTTGAGGCATTTTGGGTATTTAAACAAAATAGGTTTTGTAAGCTAAAAAGCTTCTAGGCTCAAAATTTTCTGTACGCAGGGGCAACGGAACTGGTTGTGAAGAGAGGACAGATAGAGAGAAAATGAGTGTTGCTTTGTTTATGTCGGATATTAAGCTGACAATTATTAGGAGTTAGTATATTTCTTAGGCGCAGGCTATTTTGCGAGAGGCGATAAAGTCTCGTACCGTGCGAAACAAATATGCACCGTTGGATTTGTAAATTTTTTGAGATTGATGTGGGACTACCGTACAACCGTTCACACTAGATTTTTTTTTTTAAAAAAGGATTTTTTTCTGTTTAAGTTTTTTTTTTTTATAAAAAAAATGACCCTTCTTCTCCGTTGTTGCTTATTGATGTGGGACTACCATACAACTGTTTACACTAGATTTTTTTTAAAAAAAAAAGGGATCATTCTTCTTCTGTTTAAGTTTTTAGTGATTTTTAACTACCGCAAATTTTTTGGCAAACTAAAACTGTCAGAAATGTTAAAATATAAAATCAAAAATCAAAATCTCGAACACTAGATTTTCTGAAATCACAAAAAATGTTACAAAAATAAACATTTATGACCACCAAAAAATTTGCAGCGGTTAAAAGTCACTAGAAACTTAATTAGGAAATTTTCACATACACAGTTTATGTCATCACTTAACAATTGAAATTAATGATAGGGACTAAAAACAGAACAAAATAATTTATGATGGACTAAAAACAGAACAAAACAATTTATGAGAGACTAAAAATAATAAAACAATTGATGAGGGACTAAAAATAAAAATCAAGATAAAATGACGGATAAAAAAATGGGAAGAGAGACAGAAACAAAGCAACAACGGAGAAGAATGATCATTTTTTTTATAAAAAAAAACTTAAACAGAAAAAAAAATCCCTTTTTAAAAAAAAAAAATCTAGTGTGGACGGTTGTACGGTAGTCCCACATCAATCTCAAAAAATTTACAAATCCAACTGTGCATATTTGTTTCGCACGGTACGAGACTTTATCGCCTCTCGCAAAATAGCCTCGCAAAATAGCCTGCGTCTATTTCTTATCATATTCAGAGATTGGATACAAATTTTGCTGAAATCTCTCACCTGATATGAGGAAAGGTTTGAAAGTACAAGAAAGATGATTTTTAAAATTTGAAATTCTGAGTTATCAAATTTTCTTTCTTTCTTAAACTTCTCACTACGGCGAATGTGAACAAAGGGAAATTTCCCTAGGTCGGTGTTGTGGAGGAAGCAAAGCCATGGCAAAGGGAGCACGACCACACATATGACCTCGATCGGAAGTCATCTTTTCTGATGGAGCACGACGGTGGGATGGTGATTTGCAGGTTCGGTGATGGGTGGAGGTGTGGCAGGATTGTGTCGATTTGAAGGTTCGCGTGCTTGGGTGGCTTGGTGGTTGTTTCTCGAGTGAACATGTTTAGAAAGAGTCTTTGTCGGTCACGGTGGCTACTATGGTTGAGGCACAGTGGTTGAAGCTGGACATTGGCCTTGCAAATGGTTGTGCTCGACGAAGAAGATGATGACTGTGGCTTGGTTTGATCATGTCATGGCATAGAGTGGTCCTGTGTGACTAGGTGATGTATAATGGTTCATACTGGATTTTCTATTTTCAATTTTGTCTTGATTTTTGTACCTTTTGTCTGATAACGTGAGATGTAATAGATGTAACCATTATTATTATTATTATTATTTTGTTGAAAGCCATTTTTTGGGTGACCCAGAATTATGTTCTTGAAAGATTGATGATCTATGTTTACGTGTTTCTATTAGGAATTATGGTGTGTATGTGTGTGTGTGTGTGTGATTATTTCATTGTTTGTTTTAGTTGTTGTATTCATACCTTATTGGAAGCAAATTTCATACATTAATTAGTAGTATATAAGTTTCTATTTTCTTATTGCAAATACAGATGGAGATGTTCTTTTGCAATGGCTTCTGCTTGTGTAACCTTGAAAGCCAATAGCCAAACAGGTTATAGTGGCTACTCAAACACCAGGAGAGTGGTTTCAAGGAAATGTAGATGTTGTGAAGCAGTTCACATGGGTCTTTGAGGTGGACATGTAATCTTTTTACTTAGTACATGGCTTTTTTTCTTTTAGTTTTTTCTTTATAATAATAATAATAATAATCACATTTTGAGCATCTCAATAAGGAACAGGGTTAATCCAAAGGGGAAGTCAAATTAGTGATCTTCTTGGCCTTACTTCAACTCTCCATAAATCTAATGTTGCTCACTGTGTTGGTGTTTAGAACAACAACATAAAAGCCTTTCATATATTCTAAATGAAAAATAGGAAAATGTTACTTTTCTCTTTGATAATTAGTTCTCTATGCTTACACAATTTTTAGTTTAATATCTGAATTTTCTTAATTTTCTTTACTCCAAGCACATCTAAGTTCATGGATCCAAAAGTGTACAAAGAGGATTATAATGAATTGCTTTTATGCATCAAATGTGATTGTCAATTGATCCTAAAATTGTACCTTGGGCAAATTTAATGTAAAGCATTAGTCATTGTCATGGGCTAGTGACCTTAAACAATTGTTTTGCTGTGTTAAATAGTGTGTCGAGGATGATATAGAAGATTTATTTATTCCTTAGTCTCTTTTTTTTTTTTTTTTTTTTTGGTTTTCAGATTCTATAGCTATGACGCATTTGAGTTTATGTAATTTTTTCTACAATAGGGGCGGTTTACACAATTGACATAATTTTTTTGGTAAATATTAGTTATATTTTTTTTAGTTTATTTAGTAATCATGTGTTGTTATTTTTTTCATAAAGGATTCATCTGCTGCTCAACATCCAGCTGAGTGTGATAGTTTGGTTGGGTGGGAATTGTTGTTCAAGGTGGACAAGCATGATGATCGTGCATATCAATATGAAAATCTTTTAAAGTGAGATATGCCTTAATTATGGCTTAATAGACAAGTTGAAGAAGAAGATTCTATATCAACTCTTGAATCGGTATATAGTTCTACATTTTTGTTTTTTAAGTTTCTTTGTTTAGTTTTTCTATTGGAAAAGTGACACGGAGTTCTTATTTAAGGTGAAAATTTGGTTTCTTTTTCATCTTTGCCTACTGTTGAGGAGAGTGATGTGCTGCTGGAGTTGATTTAAGTAGGTTAGTATAAAGTCACATGTTGAAGCTCATCTTTGTATGATGTTTGTTTCCTGGCTGCAGTCACGATTCTGTTTTATGTATAACTTAAGTTGTACTTATTGGATTTGAGAACCTTTTGTTTTGTTGGAAAGCAATCACGTAAAACTTTAAATCATAATGCATTTTTTTTCTTTCTCAACATGTAGAATTAGGTATTACTTATAAGAACAAAAAGTAAATAAATACCAAAAAATTTTAGTTTATGTATATCGTAAATGGTCATAGTGCTCCTGGGCCTGACGGTTTCAGAGGCTTTTTCTTTCAGCACTTCTGGGATATTGTAGGTAACGATGTTTTTCAAGCGGTTCTTCAATTCTTCAGAACAGGCTGGCTTCCTCCTAATTTAAACTCTAATTTAGTTGTTCTAATTCCTAAGGAAGAGGGGGCTGCCAAGATTGAACAATATCGCCTTATTGCTCTGGCCAACTTCTCCTTCAAGATTATAACTAAGGGAATGGCGGATAGGCTGGCAGTAGTTGCTCCTAAAATCATTTCTTACAATCAAAGGGGTTTATCCATGGAAGACAGATCTCAGACTGTGTTTGCGTAGCTTCTGAGGCTATTAATATGCTGGAGAAGAAAATCTTTGCTGGTAATGTAGCTTTGAAGATTGACATTTCAAAAGCTTTTGACACGTCGGATTGGGGATTCCTTCTTAAGGTTCTCCACAACTTTGGCTTCAATCAGATTTTTTGCTCTTGGATAGAGAAAATCCTTCTATCAGCAAAATTATCTTTCTCAGTGAATGGTAAGTCTATTGGGTTCTTCTATTGTAGGAGAGGAGTGCGACAGGGTGATCCGTTATCTCCTCTCCTTTTCTGTCTTGCAGAGGAAGCTCTTAGTAGAGGAATTTCTAATCTAGTTAAAGATAGGAAGCTTCAGCTCATGACAGGACTGAGAGGTTACCATACTCCAACACATGTGTTGTATGCAGATGATGTTACGATTTTCTGTGGAGGTTCTCAAAGCAATATGAGGAATTTAAAGATCCTGTTTCATGATTATGGTAAAGCTTCTAGACAACATATAAACTTTTACAAGTCTAAAATTTATGTTGGTGCTATGTCAGCGGGTAGGAAAGGGCAACTGGCTTCTATTCTTGGCTTTTCGTTTGGCTCCATTCCTTTTAATTATCTTGGTATTCCTTTATTCAGAGGTAAACCGAGAAAGCAGCACCTTCAACACATTGCTGACAAATTATGCATGAAGCTTTCCAAGTGGAAAGCCTATCTTTTATCTATTATGGGAAGAGTGGTCTTGGTTAGGTCCATTATTCAGAGTATGCTGACTTATAGCTTCCGAGTGTACCGTTGGCCTTGTTCTCTTTTGGAGTATATTGATAGGTGCATTCGTAATTTCATCTGGTCCGGAGATCTTGACAAACAGAAACTTTGCACAGTGGCTTGGGATAAATTGTGTAGGCCTGTTTTTGAAGGAGGGCTCGGTTTAAGGTCGACTCATCAAGCTAACAATGCTGCCTTGCTTAAGCTGAGCTGGGAATTGGTAACCTCTCAAAACTACTGGGCGTGCCTTTTGAGAGCTCGGGTTTTCAAAAATAGTAAGCCAATAAATTTTCACATCAACTCATCTATTTGGTCTGGTATAAAGCTATTTATTCCTTCTGTTCTAGACAACTCCACTTAGCCAATTGGTGATGGTAGGGATATCAATTTCTGGATAGACAAATGGCTTTCTAGCACATTGGTTGATCTCTGAAATATACCCCAGCAGGTTCATAATTCTCTGGTCTCTAAGGTTAGTGACTTTTTTACAAATGGGTCTTGGCATATTCCCCCAAGTTTATTCCAACGGCTACCAAGCTTAGAAGAAGAGCTGAAAGCAATTTCCATCCCTTCACAGCTTGCTCAAGACAAGTTAATGTGATCTGCTTCTAATTCTGGCTCTTTTTCACTGAAGGAAGCTTTTCTCTTCTCAAATCCGCCAGGTCAATTTATCTCTTGGGCAAAGCTTATTTGGACCAATTTCATTCCCCCTTCCAAATCTTTCCTCATTTGGAGAATATTGCATAACAGAATGCCCACAGATGAGGGTCTTTATAAGCGTGGTTGCATAGTTGTCTCTATGTGCAGTCTTTGCAAAAAATTTGTTGAATCCACTGATCATTAGTTCTTGCACTGCAGTTATGTGTCTCAGTTATGGTCTTGGTTCCAATCTATTCTTAATCAGCAAATTAACACCAACTCTTTGCTTGATGTCTTATCCACTTTTAGGAAATCCTGGAGTTCCCAAATCAAAGACATAATAATAGCTGGTATAACTTATATTGTTTCTACCATTTGGTACTGTCAGAATCAAGCCAGGTTCCACAACAGGTCCATCAATCTTACAACAGCAACAAATTTGTTGTTGGCTCAAGAGAGATTAGCAAAGGAACCATGTACTCTGATATCAATGAATTTAAAATCTTGAAAGGTTTTAAATTAGATGTGCGTCCAAGGAAAGCCCCTTTTGTCACCCAAGTTGATTGGCATCCACCTAGGTGTAATTGGGTTAAATGAAACACTGATGGGGCCACTAAAGGTGCGCCTGGAGCTGCTGCTTATGGGGGTATATTCAGAGATAGCAGTGCTGCTATTATGGGCTATTTCTCTGTCAACCTTGGTATCAACTTTGCTCTTAATGCAGAACTGATTGGCACTATGACAGCAATAGAACTTGCCAACCAGAAAGGTTGGCTTAACCTTTGGTTAGAATGTGATTCTTTGCTTGTTATAAAGGCTTTTAAATCTCCTAGTGTAGTTCCTTGGAGAATTAGAAATAGGTGGTTAAACTGTATAGACATCACTAGTAGGATGAACTTTTGATACTCCCATATATACCGTGAAGGCAACTTTTGTGCAGATAGATTGGCTTCTCATGGTCTTAGGATACAGGGATTTTTTTGGTGAGATCTTCTCCGGAGTTTTATCCGGGTAGATTTCTTTCGGAATAGGTTTGGTCTTCCGTACTTCAGGTTCAAATGATTGAGCTCATGGGTTTGGTGGATGCCCCCCCCATGTTTTGTAACTCTTTACTTTCTTTATTTTATGAATTCATAGTGTGTGGCTTAGGATTGATATTGGTTGTAGTGTCAACCTAGTTGGGATTGCAATTAGTATTGGTTCCTTTGCTCACCTTCCCAAATAAATAAATAAATAAATAAATTTATCCATGAGTCAGTGTAGGTATTCCTCTTTTAATCAGCATTGATTCTGCCAAGACATGTTCAAGCTATTGGTAATCTCCTTGAGAGAGTTAAACAAGTGTTGTGCAACTCAGAGGTATAAATACATATTTCTATCTTTGCTATATGTGAGTTGTTGGTTTTTGTTGTTCATGGTTACTGTGAGAAGATCAACAATTGTTTTCAAGATGGAACATGGGCTTGGTACTGTTAGGCTGAATCGAGTAACATCCGTTGGTGTTTCAATTGTTTATACTTTATAGTCATAAGGGTTTGGTAGATAAAGCAAGATGGTATTTTGATCATATGGTAAAGCAGTACAAAATTCTGCCTGATATCAAGCATTATGGTTGCATGGTTGATCTTTTAAGCAAATTTGGTTTTTGGAAGAGGCACATCAAATGATCAAGATTTCTCCTTTCCAAAATAGTGCCATTTTTTATTGAGAACATTGCTTGGAGCTTGTAGGAACAAGGAAACGTGTAGCTGGCTAAGGTGTCTTTCCAACAACTTGCCAAATTGGAAAGTCTAACAGATGGAGATTATGTGTTATCTAATATTTATGCTGAAGCTAATAGATTTAGGATGAGGTTGAGCGAGTAAGGAGTGAAATGATTGACATACATGTTCCTAATTAAGCAAGTTGGGTACAACCAAATCGATATGACTAAATCTGATAAGCTTTCCTAAACAAATTATTTGCCTTTTTTTTATACTGGATATTTCTTAGCTTTCTCCATAGCATGCACAAACTCAGGCTGTCTTATTCTTTATTGCAGTTGTTTGAGCTTTTAGTGTGTTGCCTGTAGAACTTCTATTCATGATATTTGAGTTCCAATAAGAACTTTTTTCTATTATTTTATCTGGTATTTTTGGATTTGACTTGTACTCTTAACCTGTCAACTAAGTTATATAATATGTTTTTCAATGCATTATGGCTTTTAGAGGATTTCTTAATGTGAACACGATCTGTTCTAAATGAATAATGTAAACATGTCTCATCACTTGGTATTTTTTTTTAATATGCATAACTTTTAAGCTTCTGGATGCTTTGCAGCTTATGTGGAGAAGTTCATGTTGGTCATCCACCACATAAAATTAGAACATGTGATGTTAGAGGAAGCCCATTAAGCAAAGCACATAGTTGGGTCAAAGGTGGTATTGAACATGTTCTGCCACTTAAAGAGTGATTTCATTTGTATGATAAAAAAGGGAGAGCTGTTTCACATAATGAAATGCTTGAAGTGGACCGAAGTCCAACAATTTTTGAATTGTGTGTCCAAGCAGGTTTTGACTTACTTGAATACCCTACCAGGAGAAGGTCCTTCCCTCTTTACTGTGTTGCGGGTAGGATTATTGATTTTGAGAAAAAAAATCCAAAAGAATTTCTTGGGGAAGATATAGAAGCACATGGGTTTTGGTAAGATTGGATGAAGAACAAATTCTATGGCGATGCATTTTGCTGAAATCCAATGTTTATGAAATCAAATACTTTTCCCTTCTCTATCAGACACACATTCTTTCCTTTATTAACTATGTTGACTATGTGCATGCATTTGTGCAGCTATTGTTGTTCGAGGCATGAAACCTTGGGAATAAAATGCACGCAAGAGCTTAAAAGTGCGCACAGTATGCTGTCCAAACTTAGATATTGTCCAGATGTACAAGTGGGGCCTATAAAGGTCATAGAGTATGGAATTGTCAAGCTTAATTACAAACACCAGATGAGGGATGGACAACATGCATGGCAGGAGGCAACAACTAATGATTTGGCACCTCCAGTACATGTCTATCACATTCGAGATCAGCAACCTAGGAAGCCTTTGATAAATGACTTGAAAAGGTACTTTGCTTGCAGTGGTTGAGGGCACCAATTGAAAAGAATTATGCATGTATGATGAGGAAAGATGTTGTAATCCCTGAAATGGATGAGGAAAAGTAGGTTGTTTAAAGCAACGGGTTGAATGACTTCCTATGCATGGAGGAACTATTTGGGAACTGGAAAAGTCTAAATATAAGAAATTAAGGTTTAATTTCTTTCAAATAATAACAGGTTGTATATGCTAGCAAAGATAGAGAACTTGTCTAATGTGGATAATTAGGGAAGTAATAAATGGAATGAAAGTAAGAATAAGAACATTAATTGGACTAAACAATCTTGTGCTCTGCTGGCAATTTAAGGTTGCAGTCTTGATTATATGGAACATTTATGCTTTTAGCACCCACTGCCGGTCAAAAGACTTGGATTCCTCCAAGAAAAACTCTTCTTCCCTCTACCAATCTCATTTGTCCCTTTATTTAGTTTATAGTCCACTATGCTTTTATGCAAAATATTTTGTAATATACTTTCTTGCTTACTTAAACCAAAGAAAACATTAGCCCATAGGATTAATTTAGCATTTTCTGGTATCCAAGAGACTAATAGACAGTTGACTGTCTGGAGGACTTCACAAATGACGCACCAAGTCTTACACAAAGTGAATTAACAACTATTCCACTGGGAGATGATGATGAAGAAGTTCATGTAAAAATGGATGATCTAAAGGAGAAAGTATAAGTTGATGTTGACTGTAGTAATACTCCTAGAAAGAGGATCAAGTTGAAAATTCTTAAGATAGAGCTGCAGAAATGAAGTTCTATTGATATTAGATAGTACTTACTGCTGATAACCGATTATTGGAAGGATCTTCTTCTTTTATTTAAAATGACATCATGGTTGTATGATGTTAACTCGGGGTGCTGTCTGTTTGTATTTTGGAGCTTGGTATCTTTTGAGGTATTAGTTTACTGGTGTAATGTTTAAGTGTCAGTGAGAACTTTTGGATGAAACTTGGGTGGAGTGTATTGAGTATAACCTATATTTTGATGATCATTATGTATTTGTAATTACATGTATATGAATATATTTTCGACATGCATGCTTGTGTATGTCTAACAGTAATACATTTGCTTTAAAATTACACTATTAAGTTGTTAGTAGTACTGTTATTTCACTGTTGTTAAGTTTGATATCTTTTTACTAGATGACAGAGGTCGAAGGATGGATACAGACACACAGGTGTGGTCAAAATTCAGTGCGGATACCCTTTTAAGAAAAAAGGAGATGTACCAAGAAAGCTAGAGGTGTCTTGAATGTAGAAACAAATAAAGGGAGTCACAAATATAATGCTTGCAGGAGTCACGGTAATGCATACTCGAGTGGTAGTTATCCCGCTATTGGTCACATGAACTATTAGAATGGGGAAGGTGGTCATGGAATGGTTTACTGGTATTGGTGATTTTCATGTATCACGAGGATAGATTTTTTATAGACTCTTTGTATCTTGGTCTTGGAATTTTGAATGGGCACACTTGTGCTTCTTTTGAGGGGCTATTAATTAATAAATCTTCTTTGCCTATAAAAGTTTGATAGCTTTTTAGGATGTTTTTTTGTTTGTTGTCTCTTTCCATTTTTTATATAATTGATTATGTGTTTCATTTTTATTTCACAATCGATGATAGATTTGTTTAGTATATTAATCAAATTTTGTCAAATAACTTAGAACCGTAATTAGTTGATTTTATATAGTTGTGTATTAATAAATAATTTAGTTAACCTTATTATTTTGAGTATTTTCTAATTTAAGATGAGTAGAAAAATAAATCAAATATTAGATGATTAATTTCTTTCTTAATATTAGATGATTAATTAAATTATGGAACTTTATTTCTCCTCTTTTACGTGTAAATGTTTTCTCATTTATAAGTGAGTTAATATTGGAAATTAAACATTATTTAAAATTATTTATAGACAAATTTGAAAATTCATTAATGTATTTGTTTTTAAATTAAATTTAAAACAATTTATTTTACACATATTGTTAAATACAACTAGAGATAGTTTATGTTTTAATTTTTTTGTATTTAAATATTATATCTTATTTTTTATATAGATATTTGTTTAATTAATTGAATAAAAGAAACTAAGTTAAAAATGATATGCATTGAGTTGTTTTTTAAATTGTTAAATTCGTCTTAAGCCGGCCCTAAGCATTGTATGGAAATACGATGGCCTAAGACCCTTAATAAGGAGTCCAATTTTTTTTTTTATAGTTGTACATTAACTTTTTCTACATTGTTTTATATTGTTTTTGTAAATGATTAAAATTTTTATCTCAATGTATCTTTTTAAACAAATTAAAATGTAATAACTAACAGGTAAGTATTTCTTCATATATAAATATATAGTTTGTGAGGGTCTTATTGTTATTTTTTTAAGTATCATTATTATAAATATGTTACAAGTAAATATGGTGCAGTAAAGTACTAAAGATTTTTATAGGCAACTAATATCAATGTTAAAGTTTAAAAATTGTTATTTAGTTATAAATTATCACTAATATTACCGTGTTCGATTCCGACAGATAAAAAAAATTATCATAAAATATAAGAAAATGAATATACATAAATAACTTTACTCAATAATATAAGTTTATTTATAATAGTGTTTGACACTAGTAAAAAAACATCTATTTTAATTTTTTTTTAACAAGCATCCATTTTAAAATGTGTTGGGTATTATGTTGTTAATAAATTTTCTCACATTTAAATAAAAGAAATTAAATATTTATTATACATCTACAATAAATTAAAATCCCGTGCCCGTGCGTTGCATGGGATAAAATCTAGTTCAAGACAATGCACGAAGTCCATGTTAGTTCCTAATGAGTTTTCATATATTAGTGTGACTTATTCTACAAAGCTCTGTTAACCAACCAATAGAATATTATTGATTTTTTGGGGTGGGAGTTTCTAAAGAAAAAAATAAAAATTATCAAGCAAGTTCTTCTTTTCTTTTGTTTTGCCTCTGAAAATATGGAATAATTACCCTTTTAGTCTCAGTTTAATTTGCTTCTCTACAACCTCACGCAACTGAGTCCTTCTCTGTTGGCTATATTCAATTACTGTTACTTCTGTTCTAAATTTTCTTTATTTACTTTTATTTTGATGGAGGCAAGTTCATTTTATTATTATCTGTCACTTATTTTCAAACAATCACATAATCCATCCATTAACTCATTTTTTGTGAATATCTAACTGCCCTTATCAATACATTTTAAAATTATTGCCTTTGTTATTATTAATATATTAATTAATTGATATATTATCTTTTCATTATCAAGTTCACTTCATTACCTACTTACTTAATTATTACGAATTTGAATGTTTTTCATGTTATTGCAATATCAATGCCAAGACATAATAGTACATGAGGGGATATAAATTCATTTATTTGTATTCTCTTTAGCATAGAGTTTTTTAAAGCTATCAAAATGGTCCTGTTTGACCTTGACCATGTGGGCTAGGACCAAAAAAGCCCGCAAGGACAAAAAGCTCTCATTAAAAAGCCCGCAGGACCAAAAAGCCCACAAAGTCCTGTGGGCTAGAGCTAACCCATAGGTTTTAATTTTTAACAATTTAACTTATTTTTTTAATCAATTAGCTTGGCCTATAAGGTAAGTCAACTCACTTTATGAGCTTCTTAGCCCATTTTATGGATTACTTAAATCACTTTTATTAATTTGACAAATAATTAAATAATATATTAACAAAAAAATAATAAATAATAAAAACTCAATCTTAAAAAGATGTAAGATCATATTATAAATAAGTAAAATAATTCAAAGATAATAAAGAAGTAAATAATTTCTTAAACGACCACTAACAAAAAGATACAAGTCAAAAATTACAAAAAAATAACATGTATTTTTTATAAATAAATAATTCAATTAAAAAATATTTTAAAATAAAATTTAACATTTTATCCAACATTTAAAATATTTAAATTTAAATATTTATCACTGTTAGAATTCTTGTAGATTAACTATTATCTTTTGTCTTATTTACTGGTTAAAAGGCTGTTATGACAGTGTATTCTATTAAACCTTTGTTTTGGTTTATATATATATATATTAAAATGTAGCTGAGTGGTGTGAGACACTCGAGCATTATTCTCAAATATCTTAATCTCTATCTTAATCTCAATACTCAAGTTGGTATCAGAGCGGGTTGATCCCGCTCTATGTTTCCGGTCACCTCCACACTGTCCGCCGCACCGTCCTCTGCCCGCCACCGGCAACCGCCACCGTCGGTGACTTTTTTTTCTCAGGCAAGTTCGGGGTTAGGTGCGCTTTGTCACATGCAACCCAACCCAAGCGGTCTCAAGACTAGATCTCCATCCACGCGCTCTCACGCGCCGATCTTATGCACTGTCCTGTCAGGCGCGTGTAGTCCACGAGCCGGCCACCTTTCACCAGAACACCACCGCATCACCACTGCCACTCTCACCGGAGCCTCCTTTGTCCATTTCAGGCTTTGAACATTTGGTTATTGTTGTTTGGCAGTAGGTCTAAATTGCGTCTGTTTTCTCAACCTTTGGGCAAAGTTTCGTCACTCAATTTTGCTTCTTTGGTTGTGCTCGTTGGCCTCTTCCGGTTGTGCTTCAGTCCCAGATCGTCATTTTGTTACTGTTTGTATAATGGGTTTGTCCTCTCTTGCTTATACAACAGCTTTTTGGTTGTGAAGTTGGTTTCCAGGAGCTCGAGCAAGCAAGCTAACTGTCACTTTGACTCAAGCTTCAATATATTTGATTCAGCAGCAGTGGCAGAAGCTTGATTAGGTCTCTGTTTTTTTCATATATGACTTCCACAGGCACTATTTTCCCTTGTTTTGGAAACCGATTAAGTAATGGAAGAAGTGGTCGCCCTCAGTGTTCCTATTGTAAGAGGATAGGCCATACTCAAGTATCATGTTACTCCTTGCATGGCTTCCCTCAGAAAATAACAAATGTTTCCAAGTCAGGAATTTCTAAACATCTATTATCACAAGTTGAGTATCAAGAATATCTTCGGTTGAAGTCTAATAGTCAGGCTGAATCATCTTCAACACCTCATGTTTCAATTGCTTGCATTTCTCAATATGTGGATAGTCAAGGTCCATGGGTAATTGATTCAGGTGCTTCTGATCATATTTCTGGTAATGCCTCTTTATTTACCTCTATGTCTTCCCAAAATTTTCCTCATCTCATAACCTTAGCCAATGGCTCTAAGGTAGCTTCCAAAGGTGTTGGTAAAATCTCATTGTCTCCATCCTTAAACTTGGAATCTATCCTTTTTGTTTCTAATTGCCCCTTTAATCTAATCTCTCTAAGTCCGTTAACCAAGTCTCTAAATTGTTCTGTAACATTTTGTGCTGATTCCTTTGTTATACAGGAACGTGGTACGGGTCGAACAATTGGAGTAGGACATGAATCAAGAGGACTCTACAATCTAGAAATCAATTCTTCTGTGTCCTGTTTGGCAACTCCATTCCCTAAACTCATTCATGACCGCTTGGGTCATCCAAATTTGTCAAAGTTGAAAAAAATGGTTCCTAGTCTTGGTAAACTACAAATGTTAGAATGTGAATCATGTCAATTAGGAAAACATGTTAGGTCTTCTTTTCCTAAGCAAACTGAAACAAGATGCAATTCTCCTTTCTCTACTATTCATTCAGACATTTGTGGTCCAAGTCATGTTACATTTTTTGGGTTCAGATATTTTGTCACCTTTATTGATGAATATTCTCAGTGTACTTGGTTATATCTAATGAAAGATAGATCTGAACTTTTACCTATTTTTATATCATTCTTCAATGAAATCAAGAACCAATTTGGTAAAACAATGAAGGTCCTCCGGAGTGACAATGCTAAAGAATATTTCTCTTCTACCCTCTCTTCCTTTTTATCTTCACATGGCATTTTGCATCAATCTACTTGTCCCCATACACCACAACAAAATGGAATAGCAGAAAGAAAAAATAGACATTTAGTTGAAACTGCACGCACCTTATTGCTTAGTACAAATGTCCCTGTTCATCATTGGGGTGATGCAGTTCTCACTGCTTGCTTTCTAATAAATAGAATGCCTTCTTCAACACTTGATAATAAGATTCTTCTTTCCATTGTCTCTCCCAATGAACCCTTATATCATGTTTCTCCTTGTGTCTTTGGTTGTACTTGTTTTGTCTATGATGTTACTCCAGGTTTGGACAAGCTCTCTGCAAGGGCAATCAAGTGTGTTTTTCTTAGGTACTCTCATCTTCAAAAAGGGTACAAGTGTTATTCTCCAGACACTAGAAGGTACTACATGTCTATTGATGTTACCTTCTTTGAAGAAACTCCCTTCTTCTCATCATCCATGCAACATTTCAGTTCTATACAGCAAATCTTACCTTTTCCATTCTTTAGTCCAGTAGTGTCTCCTACCTGTGAGACTTCCAGCCAGGAAGAAAATCAGTCTCACCCTCCAACCAACAACCCAGTCAAGCTATCTCCACCTCCTTCTATGACATGCCAAAATAGGACACAAGGAACTGGTCCAACATTACACGAAGATTCTTCTGATTCATCATGTCCTTCTCCATTGGCTTCCCCTACGATGAATCCTTCTCCATCATCACCTCCTCATGATGAAAGCTCAGGTTGGCCCATTGCTCTTAGGAAAGGTATTCGATCTACTCGAAATCCTCATCCTATTTATTTGAGTTATCATCGTTTATCTCCTTCATATTTCTCTTTTGTTTCCTCTTTATCTTCCTTTACTATTCCCAAAAATGTGTATGAAGCACTTGCTCATCCTGGATGGCGACAAGCCATGATTGCTAAAATGTAGGCTCTTGAACATAGTGGTACATGGGAGTTGGTTCCTCTTCCTCCTGGAAAGAAGGCAGTTGGTTGTAGATGGGTCTATGCTATTGAAATTGGTCCTAATGGTGAAATTGATCATCTTAAGGCCCGCTTAGTAGCCAAAGGCTACACTCAGATATATGGCCTTGATTATGGGGATACTTTCTCTCCTGTGGCCAAGATCACTACTGTTCGTCTCTTTCTTGCCATGGCTGCCATCCGTCATTGGCCTCTTCATCAGTTAGATATTAAAAATGTCTTTCTTCATGGTGAGTTGGAAGAAGAGATTTACATGGAGCAACCTCCAGGGTTTATCGCTCAAGGGGAGTTTGGTCTGGTTTGCAAACTTCGTTGATCTCTTTATGGACTTAAACAATCTCCAAGGGCTTGGTTTGGAAAGTTCAGTCATGATGTGTAGAATTTTGGGATGAAACACAGTGAAGCGGATCATTCAGTTTTTTTATTGTCACACATCTCCTAGAAAATGTGTTTATCTGGTTGTCTATGTTGATGATATTGTCATTACAAGGAATGATTCTGCTAAGATTTCTCAGTTAAAAAGGCATTTATTCAGTCATTTCCAAACTAAAGACCTTGGTAGGTTAAAAAACTTTCTTGGTATTGAAGTTGCTCAATCTGAAGAAGGTATTGTGATCTCACAAAGAAAGTATGCTCTAGATATCCTAGAAGAAACTAGTATAACAAACTGTAGGCCCGTTAACAGTCCTATGGATCCTAATCAGAAATTGACAATGGACCATGGTGAGCCTTACTCTGACCCAGAAAGGTATTGAAGGCTAGTTGGTAAGCTCATCTATCTTACTATTACTAGACCTGACTTATCTTTTGCAGTTGGGGTAGTTAGCCAATTCATGCAAGCTCCTCAGGTTGATCATTGGAATGCAGTGGTCCACATTCTCAGGTACATTAAAGGGACCCCTGGTCAGGGGTTGTTGTATGAAGATAAAGGAAATGCCCATGTTGTTGGGTATTGTGATGCAGATTGGGCAAGATCCCATATTGATAGACGTTCTACTTCTAAATATTGTGTATCAATTGAAGGGAATGTTATTTCTTGGAAAAGCAAGAAACAAAGTGTTGTTGCTCGCTCTAGTGCTAAAGCAGAATATCGATCCATGGCCTTGGCCACCTGTGAACTTGTTTGGATCAAACAACTTCTTCAAGAGTTAAAGTTTTGTGAAATTCAGCAAATGAGGCTATATTGTGACAACCAAGCAGCTCTTCACTTTGCCTCTAACCCAGTATTTCATGAGAGGACTAAACATATAGAGATTGATTGTCATTTCATTCAGGAAAAAGTGTTGTCCAAGGAGATCATTATTGAATATGTCAGCTTAAATGATCAACTTGCAGATATCCTAACAAAGTCATTGAGAGGTCCAAGAATTCAGTTTATTTGTTTCAAGCTTGGTGCATTTAACCTATATGCTCCAGCTTGAGGGGGAGTGTTAGAATTCTTGTAGATTAGCTATTATCTTTTGTCTTATTTATTGGTTAAAAGGCTGTTATGACAGTGTGCTCTATTAGACCTTTGTTTTGGTTTATATATATTAAAATGTAGCTGAGTGGTGTGAGACACTCAAGCATTATTCTCAAATATCTTAATCTTTCTCTTAATCTCAATACTCAAGTATCACTATATTCATGAATTTAATCTAAATCAGGTGGATGATAGAGAACAAAAAAGAGACTAGAAATAAACAAATCGTCGACATATTCATCATAAAAAATGTTAAGCTCTTACTTTGAATTATTAACCTTATATCTTGGAAATAATTTCAATTTGAATCTATTTAGATCTAATGGCTATAATTTCAGTTTGCATCTACAGTGAATATGAACCATTAAATGAAACTCACAACCTCTCTCTTTTTTTCCCACGATTTAAGGAAACTCTCCCCCTTCTAATCTATGGTGCCAACGCCAGAAATAGGCCAATTAGGATGCTTCTTACATTCCTCTGCTGCGAATCGAACAAAAATTATGTGGAATAGGAACTGACCAAAGGTGAGAAAACGAAAAGAGGAAAGAGCCTACATCGGAAGGGAAGTTCCTCAACCAACGATTTGAAGAGCTTTTGTGACACAGAGAAAAAGAGGAATGCAGAGAGTGGAAATTGCAAAGGGAAGAGAATTTGTGCAGAAGGTGAAAAATGGTGTAGGTAATCCATACTATAGAAAACAATAAGTGATATTGTGGGACTGGCTTTTGTGAGTAGCTCCCAGTATATTTTTCCTAAGATGGTATTGAGAGTGAAATTTATTTTGGTTGCTAGCAAAAGAAAGTTAAGAGACCTCAAGTCCTCAACATTTAGAGAGTTAAAATGTGGAGGAACTCAGTCTGAGGAGTTATTCATTGAACCTAATTTGGGGGGGGGGGGGGGGGGGGGGGAGTTCATTGTTAGAACTTGAGTCTAAGGAGAAATAGGTGCTATAGAACAATCGAGTCATGATTTTTTTGGAAGTGGATTACTTTAATGGGCTATCTGTTGAATGGTGTTTTTCCTTCTACTAGTCCTATTTTTTGGTCGTTTGCTGGCTTAGCTTATTGTGGAATTGTGTTGGGGGAAATTATTACAACATCTGAAGTGGAATTTCTATGATATCGAATAGAAAAGTGTTGGATCACAATAGGATACACAGTTAACAAAAGGAGTTATATTGAGTGCTACATCTTTCCTTGACAATTTTTTGTGTATTTTGTTTGCCACTACACTTGCAAGATCACTCTTAATAGCGAGGACTTTTCTTATGTTCCTATGCTAGCTTCGACAAAAGGTTTGATCTTAGTGTATGTGTAAATGACTCGGTCTCTGATCTTAGAAGTACATTATTCATTTGAACTAGGATTAAGACATTAATTATCTAGATTAACCTCTAAGGATTATTTGAACTATGAAATCATGGATGCTCAAATCCTCTAACAATGGCTTTGTTGGCTCAAGTTATTAAAGTTTATATTATATTTGTTTCTACTTGGTAAAGTATTATGGTCTTTCTTACAATAACCAATTTTGTATGTGTAAAGCTTATACTATATTAGTGTGTGCGTAAGTTTTTGCATGAATTGTTACACTGAACCTGTACTGTGTAAAAAGGTTTTTGCAATTCATCATGTGTATTGTTCTGATTATCTGATATATCAATCTCTGAGTTACCAGATAATTGTTTGTGTGGACACTCATGCACACTTGGATAATTGTATTGTTGATGATGGATTTAAGTTTTTGAGGAGCTTCAATATTACTTAATTGATATTAAGATGTTTTGTTCAAATAGATGAAGTAATGCAATATGCATGATTCCTGACAGGAATTTATTCAGAAAGTTTAAATTCTTTAGTTGTCTTATTTGAGCAATTCTTCTGCTAACATAAAATATGTTTTACAAATGTATCTAGAGTTGTTATGCCACTTTCCTTGCAGTCTCAACAGGTGATTTCTTAGCTTTAATCTACAGCCAAAATAGGTAGGAAAAAGAAATGGTGTTTCTTAAACCTGAATTGTTTGTTAATTCTGTTATAAAAGCATAGGTTAGTTAGGTTGTTAGAGATTGCATTTCTAACTATTAGCAATAATTTCTATACTTACCAGAACTTGTTTTAGAATGAGTCATAATAACAGATTTTGAAGACCACTTTCTCTCAATTCTCTTTTATAATTTTTCCTTATTTTCTCCTATAAGTTCATTGTAAATTTTGAGCATTGTATAGAATACTTTGTTAGTTATGTTTGGATATGGGAATTCCTGATTTGGTTTGCGAGGTGTCTGTCAGAGTGCGGTTAATGCAATACATGATGTAGAGGCTTGCACTATGTGGCATTTGCATAGGTATGTGATCTATGATATTAAGGCTTTGCCGAATAAAGTGTGGAAGTTAACCTTTGCTGTAGTTTCCCGAGAGGCAAACAACGTGGCTTATGTGTTAGCTAGCTGGGGTGTTAAGCATAGATTTTCAAACCTTAGATGGGAGATTCCTCTCGCTAGAGAATCTTCAGTATGACTTAGCTCATGTAGACTGTAGTGTAGTTTGTTTTATGTTTCTTTATTTCCTCATCTTCCAAATAAAAAAAATTCATCCATCAAAGTTTTTTATTGCTCTTAAGAGTGGCTTTAGATTTTCCTACATTTTCTTTCCTCTACAAAAGTTTCAGTTCACAAAATTATGTTTGGCTTGAAAGTTGGGATAGTGCTTTCACTGTCAAATTGTAGTGGCACAAGAAGAATGAGCTAGGATTTTATATCCCTTTAGACTCTCTGATTATATTTTTAAGTTTGTGAATTTAAAATGCATATTGACAATGTACAACGTGGTTTATTTATTACAGTGGGAGTTGATAATATCACAACAATTAATATTAGTTCACATATGAAAAATGGTGTGACAGAGTGACCTGCTTTTTCTTTGTCTGTTTATGTTTTGTAGATACAAGATTTCTTGACATGCTTAGTGACTTACATAAAAGTGGAAGCAGGCCGAATTTTCAGTAGTTTCCTAGAAGTGAATGGGCATCGAGTTGTGAACGTTATTTTTTTACAGGCAAAGTAAATAAATATATTGAATATGGCTAATAATCACAAGGGGTTGTGTAAATAGCCTTATAGAAAATGCAGTCAAGTGTAAGGAAATTAAAAGCCCAGACAATAGGATCTATATAGCAATCTATCTATCATAAAATTGATAAGAGTGCATAATCAAAAGTAAAACAGTGAATGGAGGAAGCATCGGTCAATCTTAGTATTTTTATATTCTGAATTCATTTTATTTTATAATACTATCATATATGTATAAAAATTTATAATCAATAATTTATGAAAATATAATGAAAAAACAAAGGAATCATTGTATACGTAATATAGTTTTATACAAATACATATTAACATTAATTAAATTAACTCAATTTATTTTCAGTGAAAAATTGCAAAAAATCATGTTTAGTAATCTCATAAATAATAATAATAATAATTACTATTATTACGATGTAGTACTTTTATTAAAAATTATGCATTTTAAAAATATTTTTAAATTGGAACGCATGTATATTTTTACCATTTAAAAATTTAAACATCCACGTTCTATAACAATTATCTTAATGTCAGCTTTATAAGGAATTGAAAAATTTTACGAGTCAAAGCTTAAAAATGTCTAAACTAAGACTTCTAAAAAAAAAAGATTATATAAGGACCATGAGTGGGGTTATAAGAATTGTTATTTCATAAGAGTTGTAACAAGAAAATTTAGATTTTAATCATCTTTATCGCTATGTAAAGAAGTTTTTAGAACAAATAGATCAACTATAATTATTGTTATTTTGATATTTATAATACGAATGATTATACAATGAAATTTCATATCTTTTCAAATATTATTAACATTTTGTAATATTCTTTTTTCAACCTAACTATTGATTATAATTGTAAATGCATAATTATTTTTATTATAAGTAAATTTCATTAATTAAATATTAATATTATTTTGTATATTTTAAAAATATTTTTTTAGAACTATATACTATTGGATATTATATATTTTTACTACTCATATATATTACCCGTGCAAACGCCTGCACGGGTTAACAAACTAGTTTATGAAAATCATCATAACTAACTCGTTCAAATACATAAATGAGAAAGAAGGAAAATGTTGCAAAAGCTGTAAACGCTTATTATCTATAGAAACATCATTCTATATGGTGAAAGTAGCCAAAAACATTAAATGTAAACAATATAGTATCGTAGCAATTACAACATACTCTCATCGTGTCAATTAAAAAAACACAGTGTACACCAAAGTAGCAATTACAACATACCCTCGTCGTACCAATTAAAAGAACACAGTGTACACCAAAGTAGCAATTACAACATACCCTCATCGTACCAATTAAAAGAACACAATGTACCCCAAATCATAGAAGAAAGTAGCAAAAATAGTAAAAACAACATACACTCAATCATACCAATTACTAGAACACAATGTACACAACAAAAATCATAGGGGAAAACAGTAAACTAACTTTTGCAACCTCGACCGTACTAATTAATGATCACTGAGTAAACAACAAACTCAAAGCCAATATCCTCAAATCCATGCCTCCTCAAGTAGACTGAAATAGTTCCTCTCTATTTTTCCATTTGTACATTTTGGCTTTACTGACAACATTACAATATTCATTCAACTCTCTCTTCAAGCTTTCCTTTAGGCGTAGTAGGAATGGTCTTTCTCTTTCTGTAGGCCCAATAAGAATGGTCCTCCCAGGTTCACGTCTGGGGCCATTAGGTTCAAGTAGCAGAGAGAAGTTAGTGACCAAAGAATTGATCAACCCCCCAACTATGGCAAGTGACAGATGTAACTTCATCATGTAAGACATGAGAGTACCCGTGGAAAAATATATGATATCCCTTTGATACTCCTTTCCTGAAAACATGTAGAATGCAACGGAAGCCAGGTAGAAAAAGGTCATGGATATGAAATAGGAAGGGTCAGGCACATCTATGTCTTTAATACCTTATTGCCTTTAAAGACCAACGTCACGGAAGAACTCAGTAAGTATGAAAGAAATCCTAAGGCGAATGCGAGAAAACATGTTACCCTCAAGGTTCTCTCTGTCAGATAAAGACGTGCCCAAGACTCCATCGACTCCCACAAAAAGGTCCCATATCCCTTTATGCTCCTTATTTTGGTAGCCAAGGCTCCCATAGAAAAATAATGATACATATATATTGAGTTATGATTTTTCATAAAAAATAATTTTAAAATTTTTTCAGAAATTGTATTTCTCATTTACGACTTATCTTAATTTCTCTATTTTGTTGAAATCTATCTCATTTTGATAATTATTCTTTTTTAACCTCTTATAGGTAAAAAGTTGTATAAATCAAACATGGCCTGCAAGACCACAGGGACCTAACACAATTCAACCATCAATTTTAAAGCTTTCTATGGTTACATTTAATTTCAATCACTCCATTTATTATTACATATTATGTTTAGATAATTTTGTTACAATAATATTTTTTAAGTTTTACAACATATGTAAAACAAATGTAACTTGTGTTAAGTTTGATAATCTTTCTTTAAAAAAATAATAATCAAGTATTTTAAAGTGTGTGTGCATGTGTGTTATACATATAACAAAATTAAACATTTCAAACATATGTACACATTAAAAAAATTATTTACTTTCTAACATATTATATTTTTTTATATTTTTATAAAAGAAAAAAAATATCCAGCCAACACCGGAAGAATAACTAATAACTCTACAAAACGGATACCAGTCACAACTCATGCTGAGCACAAGGAATCGTCAATAGAAAAACCACTTCAAAAACCACATCGTGTCTGTTGTGTTAGTTAGTTAGTTAGGGTTGTGAATTTGTAATGGTTATTAAATGGAAGTGTAGTGTAGTTGTTCTTGGTCTTTCTCTTTCGCTTTCTACTCAAACACCACCCTCCCTCTTTCTTTCTCTATCTCTCTTTAGTCCACTCGAGCTACTCTCTTCTTGCACGACAACAACACTCTTCTTATGGAGGAGGTATGGAGCATATAACTTTCACATCTATTCTCTTACTTTTATCTCACGTTCTCTTTACGACCACTATTTTCTTGTACTATTTTTAGGTTTCATCGGTGCTTTGGTAGTGTAGTTGTTCTTGGTCTTTCTCTTTCGCTCACTACTCAAACACCACCATTCGAGATACTCAAACAGCACTCTCGTATGGAGGAGGTATGGACCCTATAACTTTCATAACTATCTTCTTGTTGTACTCTCACACGCTCTTTCCAAGTACTATTCTTGCCCTATTTTTAGGTTTTAGCCAGTGGAGGTGGAATCGGTGCCTGAGTTTCCATGGGAGCCTTGGCTACCAAAATAAGGAGCATAAAGGGATATGGGACCTTTTTGTGGGAGTCAATGCAGTCTTGAGCACGTCTTTATCTGACAGAGAGAACCTTGAGGGTAACATGTTTTCTCGCATTCGCCTTAGGATTTCTTTCATACTCACTGAGTTCTTCCGCGACGTTGGTCTTTAGAGGCAATAAGGTATTAAAGGCATTAGTGGTTGTGGTTCTTACAATCCCTACTTTGCTGTTTGTTGTTATTACCCCTCGACGGGAGGAGCGACTAATGAAGAACATACCAGTGCCGAGGCACCAAAGGCACCCAAAACCAGAAATGGGTTCTTGGTGTTCTTTATTACGACCGTATATAGCGACTGGTTTGACAACATGGTCAAAGATGTGCCAGACCCTTCCTATTTCATATCCATGAGCTTTTTCTGCCTGGCTTCCGCTGCACTCTACATGTTTTCAGGAAAGGAGTATCAAAGGGATATCATATATTTTTTCACAGGTACTCTCATGTCTTACATGATGAAGTTACATCTATCACTTGCCATAGTTGGGGGATTGATCAATTCTTTGGTCACTAGCTTCTCTCTGCTACTGGAACCTAATGGCCGAAGACGTGAACCTGGGAGGACCATTCTTATTGGGCCTACAAAAAGAGAAAGACCATTCTTACTGCGCCTAAAGGAAAGCTTGAAGAGAGAGTTGAATGAATATTGTGATGTTGTCAGTAAAGCAAAAATGTACAAATGGAACAATAGAGAGGAATTATTTCAGTCTACTTGAGGAGGCATGGATTTGAGGATATTGGCTTTGAGTTTGCTGTTTACTCACAGTGATCATTAATTGGTACGATCGAGGTTGCAAATGTTAGTTTACTGTTTTCCCCTATGATTTTTGTTGTGTACATTGTGTTCTAGTAATTGATACGATCGAGGGTATGTTGTTTTTACTGTTTTTGCTACTTTCATCTATGATTTGGTGTACATTGTGTTCTTTTAATTGGTACGATGAGGGTATGTTGTAATTGCTACTTTGGTGTATATTGTGTTCTTTTAATTAGTACGATGAGGGTATGTTGTAATTGCTACTTTGGTGTACACTGTGTTTTTTTAATTGACACGATGAGAGTATGTTGTAATTGCTACGATACTATATTGTTTACATTTAATGTTTTTGGCTACTTTCACCATATAGAATGATGTTTCTATAGATAATAAGCGTTTACAGCTTTTGCAACATTTTCCTTCTTTCTCATTTATGTATTTGAACGAGTTAGTTATGATGATTTTCATAAACTAGTTTGTTAACCCGTGCAGGCGTTTGCACGGGTAATATATATGAGTAGTAAAAATATATAATATCCAATAGTATATAATTCTAAAAAAATATTTTTTAAAATATACAAAATAATATTAATATTTAATTAATGAAATTTACTTATAATAAAAATAATTATGCATTTACAATTATAATCAATAGTTAGGTTGAAAAAAGAATATTACAAAATGTTAATAATATTTGAAAAGATATAGAATTTCATTGTATAATCATTTGTATTATAAATATCAAAATAACAATAATTATAGTTGATCTATTTGTTCTAAAAACTTCTTTTACATAGCTATAAAGATTATCAAAATCTAAATTTTCTTGTTACACCTCTTATGAAATAACAATTCTTATAACCCCATTCATGGTCCTTATATAACCATTATTTTTTTAGAAGTCTTAGTTTAGACATTTTTAAGCTTTGACTAGTAAATTTTTTCAATTCCTTATAAAGCTGACATTAAGATAATTGTTATAGAACGTCGATGTTTAAATTTTTAAATGGTAAAAATATACATGTGTTCCAATTTAAAAATATTCTTAAAATGCATAATTTTTAATAAAAATACTACATCGTAATAATAATAATAATAATTATTATTATTATTATTATTATTATTATTATTATTATTATTATTATTTATGAGATTACTAAACATGATTTTATGCAATTTTTCACTGAAAATAAATTGAGTTAATTTAATTATAACTAATGTTAATATGTATTTGTACAAAACTATATCACGTATACAATGATTCCTTTGTTTTTTCATTATATTTTCATAAATTATTGATTATAAATTTTTATACGTATATGATAGTATTATAAAATAAAATGAATTCAGAATATAAAAATACTAAGATTGACCGATGCCCCCATTCATTATTTTACTCTCGATTATGCACTCTTATCAGTTTTATGATAGATTGCTATATAGGATCCTATTGTCTGGGCTTTTAATTTCCTTACACTTGACTGCATTTTCTATAAGGCTATTTGCACAACCCCTTGTGATTATTAGCCATATTCAATATATTTATTTACTTTGCTTATAAAAAAATAACATTAACAACTCGATGCCAATTCACTTCTAGGAAACTACTGAAATTTTGGCTTGCTTCCACCTTTAAGTAAGCCACTAAGCCTGTCAAGAAGTCTTGTATCTACAAAATCAAAACATAAACAGACAAAGAAAAAGCAGGTCACCCTGTCACACCTTTTTTCATATGTGAACTAATATTAATTGTTGTGATATTATCAACTCCCGCTATAATAAATAAACCACATTGTACATTGTCAATGTGCATTTTAAATTCTCAAACTTAAAAATATAATCAGAGTCTAAAGGGATATAAAATCCTAGCTCATTCTTCTTGTGCCACTACAATTTGACAGTGAAACTACTCTCCCAACTTTCAAGCTAGACATAATTTTGTGAACCGAACCTTTTGTAGAGGAAAGAAAATGTAGGAAAATCTAAAGCCACTATTAAGAACAGTAAAAAACTTTGATGGATGATTTTTTTTTGGTAGATGAGGAAATAAAGAAACATAAAACAAACTACACTACAGTCTACATAAGCTAAGTCATGTTGAAGATTCTCTAGCGAGAGGAATCTCCCATCTAAGGTTTGAAAATCTATGCTTAACACCCCAGCTAACTAACACATAAGCCACGCTGTTTGCCTCTCGGGAAACTACAGCAAAGGTTAACTTCCACGCTTTATTCGGCAAAGCCTTAATATCATAGATCACATACCTATGCAAATGCCACATAGTAAGCCTCTACATCATGTATTGCATTAACCGCACTCTGACAGACACCTCGCAAACCAAATCAGGAATTCCCATATCCAAACATAACTAACAAAGTATTCTATACAATGCTCATAATTTACAATGAACTTATAGGAGAAAATAAGAAAAATTATAAATGAGAATTGAGAGAAAATGGTCTCAAAAATCTGTTATTATGACTCATTCTAAACCTATAAACAGGTTCTGGTAAGTATAGAAGTTATTGCCAATAGTTAGAAATGCAATCTCTAACAGCCTAACTAACCTATGCTTTTATAACAGAATTAACAAACAATTCAGGTTTAAGAAACACCATTTCTTTTTCCTGCCTATTATGGCTGTAGATTAAAACTAAAAAATCACCTGCTGAGATTGCAAAGAAAGTGGCATAACAACTCTAAATACATTTGTAAAACATATTTTATGTTAGCAGAAGAATTGCTCAAATAAGACAACTAAAGAATTTAAACTTTCTGAATAAATTCATGTCAGGAATCATGCATATTGCATTGCTTCATCCATTTGAACAAAACATCTTAATATCAATTAAGTAATATTGAAGCTCCTCTAAAATCTTAAATCCAAGGACGGGAGCATTCAATTGGAAACTACATGTAATAAATTAACTAAATTTAGTACAGATAAAGACATTAATTCAATTAAGAAAAAACCAAGGTACTTCAGTATTCTCCTATTCTCAGTCATTCAATAATACTGTTCAATTTCTATCTAATTCTCATTTACAGTTTTTGATGAGACACAAATAAACCAAAGTTAGTATGTAACTATGTATTCAACAATGTAAAATCAAATTTAGTCGCACAGTTTCATTACAATGCATTCATGACCTTCATAATATTCAGCAGTATTAGTATATATTCCTCATTTATTACTCTATTGAGAAGTCATCACATCAGAAAAACCAAATAATGCATCAAACCCAAGAAACTAAAACTAACCTCTTTAGCATTTGGGTTAGTTATTTCTTTAGGGACTGAATCATATCCCTGCAATCACAATAAACAAATAAGTGAGCTTGCCATCTCATGGACTAAAACTACCACCACCATGTTCCATTATCATTAGGCAAAAGTTAGAGCCTTTGAAATAGCAGGAAGAGAAAGAAGGAATAGAATGAAATGCAAAAAATGAAAGAAAAGTACTTGAACCCAAATTAACTCCGCACCGCACCAGATGTGCTGAGGTAGAACCAAAACAACACAATCAGATTTGCCATGGAGCAAGAATCAGTGTCAACCTCGCATACCAGTTTCATCTACCAGCCAGGCACTTAAAAAGAAAGGCATAATGTGCCTGAAAAGCTGTGGTGTCTGGATCTAAATGGGAAGATGCAGAGGACAAAGAAGGAGAACTTGGACAATACTTGGAATATTATTTTATATTAATAATCAAAATTAGTTTTACTTAAGTATAATTTTAATTACTCAAGGGAATGATTAACAATTCCTTACATAAGCTCCACCATTTGTGATCCTACCAATTTCATTATGAGAAATGAAGTTTTTATTTTATTATGTCAATTGAAATTTTTGTTATATGAATAAAACAAAATATCAAACTTATTAAGACTTGAAAGTTAACTACACACGGGACTCCCCATACTTCACATGTTCCCGTTCGGCTCTATCACCACAAGCTCAGCCCAAAGTGGACTTGATATTGTCTTTTGATGGACTTCACCAATGGAGAAGCAATTGTCAAAGTGGACTCATTCATCACTTCCTTTCCGGATAGAGATCATGCACACTCTTAATCAGTTATTGAAATATCAATAAATTTACACTAAAACATAGGCACTGATGTTAGCAGGTAGCTTATTGAAATACAATAGGACATCTTCTATATGAAATACAGAAAAAGAAAGAAAACCACCCCCATGTATCAAGAAATATAATAGGACATCATAGCTGTTCTGCATTGCTTAATAAAGTCTTTGTTCCAAACAGCTACACCAATCATATCAGAGGCAAAGTAGCACCCAAACATTTTTTTCACTTAATTTCTTATTACCCTAAAGAACCGCATGCAAATCTAAATAAAAAACATGAATAATAAATTGTAAAAAGAGATGGGGAAACCAATGAAAAAAATAAAAAATAAAAACTCTATTCATTGAGTTCTGTTTGGAAATGATTGTTCCCTATTCGTAACCACTGAAACCAACAATGGTGAAGCATACCTCAAAAAACTCAACCTGCTACATAAGGCTCTACAGTGTCATCATCCAACCTTGTAGAATTGTCTCCCACAAAAGACAACAACTACCCTGCAACAACAACACAATTTTTAGTGTGAGATTCAAAACAAACATATTCAGAACAATGCAATAGAAACACCAAGATGATAACCATACACAGACCTAATAGAAGGGTACTCAGTTATGATCTGAGAGCATCAGGGACTTTGGCAGTGGCCCTGACAAAGTGAGCCAAAGAGTGTCCATAGTTTTGAGAAAAAGCCCTGCTGATAGAGAGGAAAAATAACAGAAATCAAATAGTGCAACAAACATCAAATAATCACATGTAAATCCTGAAATTGGAAATCACAAATAAATAAATAAAAAAGCAACCCACAATCCCAACTGAAGCATGTCCAATTGTCATGTTTATTTTAAAGTTAACGCATGAAGAATAGGTAAAATTGTAAAAAAAAATCCTTTTATGGGGTTACATCCATATCATGGGCGTCGGGGATGAGTCATAATATATATATATATATATATATATATATATATATATAATTTTCTCCTAAAATTTATTCTTTGATTAAATGTTTCTATTAATTATATCTATAATTTAATCTAAATTTATTAAAATGCATCACTATTGATAAAATACACATTTTAAAAAATATGAAAATGATAATTATTTAGTTATTTAATACAAAACTACTAAAGGATATAAGAATGTTTTGTAATTATATAATTCATATTCTAAAAATAATTATTAAGTAGAGTGTTGAAATAATTTCAAGTATATATATATATATATATATATATATATATATATGAGGAGGAAACCACTTACTCCAAGAGTAAGAGAGTTACTCTTCATCCTTACCATTCATTTTCTTGAAATCTAATGGTTAAGAAAATCTAATGGTTATAATGAGTAACTAATCTTAACCATTAGATTTCAAGAAAACGAATGGTGAGGATAAGGTATAACTTTCTTAGATTTATTCTTTGAGTAAGTGAATCCCTCCTATATATATATATATATATATATATATATCACCAGCTTTGCACCGAGCATAAGTGTACTACCTAACGTATTTGCTATATGTTAATAATATTAAACTCTCAACACTTGGGCTTGATCATTGTGCCATAAGAGTAAGTATCTTACTCCCAAATCAAGTCACCTAAGAATATCTTCTAATTCAGGTCACTTGTGCACCTCTATGTGAACAGTGCATGCCTATGTCAACAGCATTTTACATGCATACATGTGTGTCGATGTGGCCTGAGTTTAGCAATGTGAAAAAGTTCAACTTCAAAATTTTTAAAGGAATTAGGTTGACCAAGTCTATATGCATCCACTGCAAAAGCACATAAGAGTAATATTAAACCTCAAATTTGTGTATGAGAAAGAGAATGTCAACTTTTACCAAAGCAGCTATTGATGTCATTTGGCTCACCTCCCAGGCCTGCATACCAAGAAGATTAATGACGGCATTTACAGCTTCAACCAAACTCTCCCTGGGACTAAGACCATATTCATCCACTCGCTCATAGACACCCCACCTCCACTTTCAATATGTAGTCTGCTGTGACAACCTCCAAATCCTCTAGCTGGTATGTATCTTCAACGCCGTTATCTTCTGCCTCATGAGTGGTTGGGTCAAGCTGGTCAATATCCACTCACTCATAGACACCCCCACTTTCAATATATTGTTTAATTTTCCACAAATTCCCTGCCAGAGAAAATAAAATAAGCTTCATGCAACAAGTGTACTTTGTCCTTGTAGATGAACACTGGCAACCATAAATTTAAAATGAGTACTTAAAAATTGCATTTGGGAACAGAAAGTGCAGGTTGAATAACTAAATACAATAGTCATACTTGCAAATGCAAAGTCACTTAAATATATTTACAGGGACCATAACCCAATTCACCAATTCCTATACAGAACAGTCTTGCGGTGATAGCCTAAAAATTTTAAAAGACACTCAGATACAACTGCCTTATATTACAAAAAAACATTCTCTCTACACATCAAATCTCAAGAACAGAAGTTTTGCTTTTTCTGCAGCTCCCTAAACTTGCCACGGATAATCACAATGAGATGAGTCACTTCACCATACAAAAAAGCATTTGCTATATAAACAACTAACTGAATTTCTTACTTCCCTCCAAAACATTCAAAATTCTCTCTAGTTAAGTCGCATTCTATAAGTAATGGCACTTGGCTTCTTCTATATACACTTCTATGAGGGGTGTTTAAGCAACAGCAGGGATGCCAGAATTCTGGCAATCCCTGCTGAGGCAATCAAATCCTTCTACTCTAACTGCAGATGTTTTAAGTTCAAACTTCATCCTAGCACATCATCCTGTACGAGATGCTGAACACAGAGACGGTAAACCCGAAGGTGATGAAATTGTTGATACAAAAGTGTTCTCTTCATCTCCAAATCAAGCATCTTGGATCAAGGGATTAGCAGCCCGAACTGGAGGAGAACCACAAATGCGAAGGAGATGAAGGTAACTGATTTTAAAGGTTTTAACTTGCAGTTGTAGTCACACTGTCATGGTTGCGGTTCCGTCATGATACTTAATTTTGCATAAAATTGCAGACAAATATGGTTAATATGGCTGCAATTGCGGTAGCAGAGACCCCAAAAACCTTGACATGTTGTAGCCGCTTTTAGTTGAGGACCGTTTTATAAAACCTTGCTAAAAAATTGAAAAATACTACACGATTTTAAGCCAAAAAATTCCAAAAAAAAAAGGTGCAATGTGAAGATGCAACAATGGTAAATACCACACACATTCTTACATAAAAATCAGCATATCAATATCAAATTAAAAATCCATATTCCATGCATTGCTAAGAGACTGAAACAATTTTTAAGATAAATTTATATGCTAATTGATAATTTTTTATTCTCCTTGGCTAAGACATAAGCTAAACAACTTGTAACAGAGTCATCACTGATGACTTACAATCTTGAGAACAATGTCCCTTTTGAGAACAATGTCGAGTAGCTCTGCCCCAGCTTTTGAATCAAACCCCTCAGCTTGTTGACTAATAAACACAATCAAAACAGAACAGATCAGATCCTCATTATAGTTGAAAATACAATAATGGCATCAAAAGGTAAACAATCAATCTTAAAGCTTACCCTAAATGCCATTTTATCAGTCAAATACACAAGTTCATTAAAACCCCAGCTCGGCATGGCTTAGAGCAAAAGACAGGGCCATTTTGATCAGCAATGGGAAGAGAGCCTCTCATCTCTTCACAGGCTGAGAAAGCATTCTACTGAAGATTACAACAATTCATCTTCAAAATCGGCTAACTGTCACAATTCACAGTAGAACACCTAAACAAATAAAAAGAGAAAAACATAAATATTCAAGAAATGTATACAAAATTTAACAGCAGCACACATCCCAGCTGCAAGTTGCTAACAGATCCATTTAGCCAGATCAATTAAATGCATCAAAATGTTAAAAAGGAAAACTAAAAATCTAAACTTCAAAAAGAAATCCCACAACCCATTTCCCTATTTCCCAATTATCCACAACCTAAATAATGGGATTGAATCAGTGCACAGATCAACAACAGACCTGAGTACAAACCATGAAAAATCTTCACTATTTGTCTTTTCTTTGTTATGGGTGGGTCAAGAAGAGCCAGAATAAGATACATAAAAAACCAAACTTGGGTTTAAGTTGAACAGTTACAATGACTATCTCCATCTTACAAACAGTTACCAGTCACAAAATTAAAAGAGGGTAGTTATATAGAAATATAGAATAGATCTCCAAATAGGGTAATAAACAAAATGCTAAAAATTAAACCAAAAAAAAAAAGGTAAAATAAAGAACATATCAAAGTACAGTTAACTTGCTAGCTGATCTCAAGTTCTCAACTACTATATAGACACAAATCTGATCTCAACTCCTATTAACAAAAAATAAGTCACCACTGAAAACATTTCATGATTGAAGTAAGAGCAGAAGTAAAAAATTTCATTATATTTACTGCAACAACACGGCAAGTTCAAAATTCATCAATTGAGAAGAAAGAAAAATCAAAATAAGAAAAAAGCTACAGTTGAACGACACACAGTGAACACACCACCCACAAATCAGAACCAAGCTTAACATCCCGCCAAACCAAACCCTCAATTGCAGTTTGCAAACCTAGAATTAGCTAACAGATATTAGCATGAAAAGAAGACAAAAGTAATTAATCAGAACAAAACAAAACAAAAATGAAAAAAAAAAATCGAATAAAATATAAAAAAGTTAGGAACAGCAAGTCGTCCAAATTGCACTCAGAAATAGATTTTAAAAGAGAAAAATAAAATAAATCAGTTAATAACAATAATAATAATAATAAAATACCAAAAGGAAATAAGAAGAACGACTCACCTCATCGCAGTGAACAGCCGCAAAGATGGCAGATCTGCAGGGTAGGGATCGATTATCTTTGCCAGAATGGGCGTCGGCATCGGCAACTGTGACCAAGAAGAAGAAAGCATCAGGAAGAAGAGAGAGGGAAAAAAAACTCAGTGAATGAAGGGAGAATCGTGAGCGGGAATTTGTAGAATTTGAGTGTTATGTTATAGATGTTCCCTGACAGAACCGTCTTTAGTAGATGTCTTTAATAGATTTTGCTGCATATGGCATATCAAGTGGGGGCACGGATCCTCTCCTGTTTTGGGAGTAACTGGAGGTCCAGTCAATAAATGATGTGCCGTTGGATTATAAGAAGGGCTACTATATTGACACGTGTCACATTGTTCTTTTTTTCAAACAACAACGCTCCCTTAAACGCTTGCTTACTTATTAATAGAAAAAAAAAAAACATTTGTTTACTCAATACGTCTCTGTTAATTATTCTACTTGGCATTCCTACCACCACATCAACACTGTGCAGAAGTCTCGGATTCGTGCAGCAATAGCAACAATGTGGGGAAGTCGGAGACACAATTTGTCGCAATCCAGAGGCTGACAGTGTACTGGTTGGCTTGAGGCGAGAGATTCCACTTCTATGTTGAGCTCACCGGCTTGAGTTGCTCCTTGGCGCCAAACTTTGCCGAAGATACTGTACTGGCCAACCTGGAGTGTTGCCGGAAGTGTCCATCAGTGGTGGAATTGATTTGGAAAAGGGGGGAAATAAAATTAGGTTTGGGGTTTAGTGCTTTAATGAAACGAAAAGTTTTAGTAAATAGATCTTAGCTGTGAGTTCTTAATCTATGGTGTATATTTTCTTAACCGGACACTCTCCAATTTTCCCCAAATTGAGAGGATCCATGCCCATCAAGTGGGCGTGTTATGCAGATTCTCGTCCATAGGAATGGTAATGGGTAAGATCTGGGTAGGGTACTATAGTATTCGTCCATATATCTGTGTTTAAAAAAAAAATACTCATACCCGTCTCCATACCCATGTGGGTAGCAACTTTAATTCTCATCCTCATATCCGCTAGATACCTATATACCCATAGCCGTCTTCGTTACCCGCACTTTACTTACGTATAAAGTCAATAAATTTATTTATTTTCTTCTTCTATACATATTTATTGAAAAGTATATACCAAATCAGAGTTCAAAGTTTTTGTTTGAACAACATCACCATAGTAAAATTGAAAGAGATAAATTCAAGAGAATATTTTTTTTGTCCTTTCATTTTATTTGTCCTGAAATTCAAGAGAATATGATTACATGTATGCTTCATATCCAATAAATTGTTGTATATTCATCTTATTAGTGTATGTCATTGAGTGTTCGAAAAAATATTAGAATCATGAAACAAATAAAGAATAAAAGGCAGTAAAGCACATACCCTATAAGAAAAGCAAGAAATTGATAAATATAATTTTTTTTAAATAAAAGCTACAAATATCTGCATCTTATATTTGACAGTGTCAAACTTAATTTCATGTTTGGTATAAACAAGGGGGGAAAAAAACTGTATACAAAGCCAGAAAATCAAGAATTTTATATTGTTCAAAAACTTCTACAGAGATGCAATATAAAAGTATTCATGTTTCTTCACTTAACAACTTAAGCATTTGGGATTGTTGGTTCATCACAGGGATGAGTAAGGACCATCTATAATTAGTGGCACAATACAATGCACTGATTTCTAAAACAAAAAGATTATAAAAAAATCAACTTTTAATTCTTGAAACTTGATGCTTCACAATTTCTATGAAAATATGGATTTCATGTGGTGCAGGGTTATTATTATATTCTGCAGTTAAAAAAGGCACACCATATGATCCTGTGCACAGGAAAACACTTACTCAATTATGACCATGGCCATGATTTCCCCACTTCTACGACCTTTGAATGTCAGTTAGTTTCAGTTTCAACTTCATGTTTCCAGCTTTAACTACAATTTCTCCTTTGGATGAATCCACTTTTAAAACAGTCACCTGTTTCCCAAGGGAAGAGACATGTACCATATCACCAACCTTGGGAGGCTCAGACTTATCTGCAACAACAATAAGGTGAATGACAACTGACTCCTCGTTATAAGACTAGACAGCACAACTTTAGCGTGTGCTATCACCAGGTAAAAAAAATAAAAATAAACTAGAGCTGTACACTTAATTCAGATGCAAGAAATTAAACATGAAACCATATCATCTCAACACAGTTTGGTTTCCTTTTATTTCCCTCATGTTTCATTATCTTTGCATATACCTGATCTTGATTGGTTTAAGACTTTTACAGAAGATGCACTTTTATCAGCAATAGTAGGTTCTTTGTTCTCTGCTACAGTTTGGCTTTTGTTGGTTGCTGATAAATTAGAGCTGCTAATGGTTTTATTGTTCTGTAAAGGTTGCTTAGCTGATGCATCCAATTCCCTCACTTTCTTGTGAAGGATGGATCTTGCCGTTGCTGCAGCCTCGGAGACATCTCTCATCTTCTTAAATCTTAGATTAGTACTATGTTCCATGATCTTCCTTCTGGTGTTCAATAGACTATTGTAAAGTCCTCTGGAGTGCCTACATTTACAAACAAAAGAAAAAGAAATCCCAATTAAAAATTTACAGATTCTCCAAAGCAATAATTAATTATCTGCAATAATTAATTATTACCAGCCAAGAAAAAGGAGAACTGCAGTATAAACAAGATATCCATTGCATAGAAGAGAACACGGCTTAACAAAATTTAGAGGTGGTCAGTCTAACAAAAAATACTCTCCAATTATTAAAACTCGGATGGAAGCATTGTTACAGGTATTGAGCATCCTGATAATAATTAATGGTCTGTTTGTTTGAGGTGAAAGAGAACAGAAAAGGAGTGAAATGAACAATAAAAAGTGGTGGGACCCATACTTTTATACTTTACTTTAATTCAAAACTTTCATCTTAATTCACTTTCATTCCACTTTACCAAACACTACATAAAGAAAATACTGCTCCCTTTGTTCTCTATTATAAGCAAAAAAAAAAAAAAAAAGTCATTGTTTTTTATTCTCAAATATAAGCAAATCTTAATTACATTTGCCTTATTCAATGAGACTATCTTCAAAATATCCTTCATTTAATAGTGAGTTTATGCTTCATATCAAGTCCCAATGAATGGTAGTTTAGGAAAAAGATTTGATTTTGTATTGGAATTGACATAATTTAATGAAGTTAACTAATTTCCTTAAAAAGTGTGAAATCATTATTTTTTTGCTTATAATAGAGAACGGTAACTATCAAGAATAAAAGGCAATATCCAAATATGATTACATGATCCATTTTTCCTTGAATGCATTAACAATTGAATGAGCTTACTCCATTATCTGTTAGATATAGAAATAAATGCCTATATTATCATCATGAAATGACCTCTCCTTAAATAGTACATCAAATGCAAATATATGGGGGATAAAGCATGCAGTGAATTTAACTTTTTTTAAAGCAAAGAGTCTCACCTCAGATAATGACATGCTTCATCCAATAGCTCTTGGTAATCTTGTTTTAACCTTTCCATATCAGTTATAACCTACACGTAAAATAAACTATGTTGAAACAATTGAAATATTTGTAATACATAGAAAAGAATTAGATTTGATTATTAGGTGCAAAATAGATGGAGGCACAGAGCCCTGTATAATTCCAACTTTTATCTGATATCCTTGAAAAACTACTACAAATGTATTACTTGTCAATTTATTTAAAATATCCACTTTAGTCAAGGTATAAAATCAATAGTCTATTCATTACTTAAAGTTTGAAACAATAATATAAATAGAAATCATGTTCTGAGGATGTCATACACCACCATAACTAATAATAAATAGAATTAAGATATATTACAAAGTACACATACCTCATCTATCACAGCACTAGCAGAACCATATAACTTACGAGCAGTATCTACAACAGCAGATGGTAGTCCCAACCTCTCGGCTATATTTATTGCATTTGAGGGCCCTACAACGAAAATCTATTTTTGAGTATATACATTAAGTGTCTACTACATGATCTGACTATCATTTAAAATGATCCATGAAATATGGAATTTCATGTTAAAAACCTAAAATTTAATACAATGTTTCTCACAGAATATACTGCAAATATAGCTAAAAAACTGGATAGGACTGGTTAAACCAGATACTGGTCCATTAGCCGGCTCTCCAATCACAGTTTAAAAACTGATCATTGAACTGCTGAACTAGGTGTAAACCGTCCTGAATTTTACAAAGTGGTCATCATTTAATTGATGAGCAATTAAAGCTTTAGTTTAAAAACCATCAATTCATGAATCGCTGAACCAGATGCAAGCCGTTCTGAACTGTGTGAACCACTCATGGTTTAATTGATGATCACTTCAAGCTTTATTTCACCAAAAACACCAAATTTCTTTCATTGAGTATTGAACCTTGGTCTTTCAGGATTGGAGTTGACTTTTGACCAAGTTTTTTACCATTGCTCCATCAACAATTGTTATTTGCTGTGCAAATTCTTTATAATATAAAGTGTATTTAAAATTAATATGTATTTTTTTACTAATGATATTTACTTGAGTTAATTTATTTCTCAATTCAACTCTAGCTATTTTTTTCCCTTCTAAGACATATAATATGGTCCTTTTAAGTTAATTTAAAATCTAACCTAACTGATTTCTTATGAATTCATGTTAGTTTATTGCTTAATATACTACATTATTTCAAAAAGTATATCTAATTATCATCAGTTTTGAGGGCAAGCTTTGGCGTATCAATAAGATTGCTTCCTTATTCTAATCTTATTCTGATCATAGTCTGATAAACGAAGTGGACATCACAGTAGGTGCTTCCATAGTGGTTGTATTTCCCACACTAGTAGATACCACATTAATTGGAATTGCAGACAAAGTAGTTGCTACAGGTGTATTCATCAAGGACGCAGGCATCCCCAATGTGGTCTGTGTGTTTCGTGATCCGGCCATTTTTCTTTTTTGGTTGTTCCATCTTGCTTAGATAGCTACTACACCAAAATTCCTCATAGATAGCGCTTTTTTTCGTATTAGATAGTGCTTTTGACACGCTATGTATCAGACTGCTATCAATTTATAGACAGCGCTGCCATAAAGTGCTATCTATGGGCTGGAGTATAGATAGAGTTTCTTCAAAACAAGCGCTATCTAAGTGAAATTTTTTTTATAGAAAAAACAAACTTATTGACATCCTCTCCAGCATCTCTTACCTGCCTCCCCAACCATCTGCTGCAAACAGTATATTCATTTTGCATTTCAAGCCATTTCACATTTGCACTTGAATAATGGCTACATTGTAATAACCATTAACATGTCTCACCAAATACACTTGAATATATAAGCCCTATATTAATATAAATAATAATATGCTTACACATGCATTAGGCTAATATAGGGCACATTAATGTAACCAATTTAAGACATATCAATATAACCAATTCAAGGCCAATAATATAATGCCAAATAAGCCATATTAATATAACTTATTCAAGTTAATATAAGGCAATGCAAGCACGTGGATGGATGAACATTACCTGAACCCCATCAATTTCACATCTATCTCCCACATGAAATGGGACAAATAAGAAAATAATTGTTTCACATATGGTCTTGTAGGTGTTTCCAAATATAAATGCAACCACGACAATCTGCGAACTCACAAAGAGAAGAAATTTGGTGGTGGCAAGTTCTAATATCAAAAGCCAAATAACCAGTATAATAATTGCAACTATAAAATTGAGCATTCGATGAAGTTTGTTCACTGCCATTCTGGTGTCTTTCAATGTCAAAGCAAGTGCTCTTCTTTCCCTGAAGGCATTGACCTGGGAAGTTAAATGCAAGATACTACTTAAATTCTATAAAAGCAAACACAAACAGTTGCATGTAAAAAATACAATAAAATAGTAACTCAGGTGGCAATAAAAAGAATTTACCTAGCAAGGATTTGCTTTCTTTAATACTTCCACTGCAGACTAAGTCAACAATAGTAGCTACTAAGAGTAGAGCAATTTTGACAAAATAATAACTCAAAGTTATAATAAGCAACAATAAAAATCATACTGTGTTCTAGCCAAATGGAGCTCTAAGAGCCAATTGATCAAAGGTAAGGCATTCACACCAACCTGTGAGAGAAAACATCATTAGAAGTAGTTAAAAAACACACATCGCGCAACTAAACTTCATAACAAGTAATCATTAAATAAGAATAACATTTCTAAAAAAACTTAAGTTCAACTTCCTCCATTACCACTAGTTTTGCCTGTGGAAGGAATTAATTAACAATGAAATAAGGACAAGTCTTAAACATCAACTCTGGTGTGGGATGAAATCTATGAAAGTAATAAACTATATATATAATGAGAATATTATTCACAATGATATAATATTTGGAGATAAAATCATAAAGTGAAAGCCAAATTGGATTTTTGTTTTCAATCAATATAATATTATATAAACCATTTAGAGTTCTTTAAAGTTACATATCAGAACACAAGGATTGAATAATCATAAATATTATTATATATTGTTATTGTTTGAAACTAGATTTATAAATCATTTTTGACAGTAGAATCTAAAAAGTCATTAAATTGATTTGACTAATTTTAAAATAGCAAATATGAACTTTTCATAGAAGTAACTGCATAGATAAAATACCTCTGCCATTTCATTCCCACGTTCCCACATCGTACTTAAGAAACTCAATATTCTCTCATTTGGTTCTTGTCAATATCTGTATATGTTATTCTTGGACTCTTTCTGAAAATAAAATGCAAGTACAGTAAGCACTAACATTTTAATTTGACAAAGATAACATTAAAATAAATGTAGATCAGTTTATACAAACACATCCATTACGCCATTTGGGTTACCAAGAATGGACCCAAACATACGTTTCATGCATTGTTTCACCTGGCTGTACCCTGACCACAATTCCAACATCAACTAGCAACACTCATTCACCTTCTCTGTACACAATCCAGATTTAACCATATAAGTAATAAGTAATAATACACATCTATGAAATGAAACACAAATACAATCAACCTTATTGATTCCAAGTATACCAAAGAGCTGGCTCTAGTATTCATAGACCTTGAATTGGCAATGCTGGAAAATAAAAATGAAAAGGAAATTTAAAAAATAATTAAGAGAAACAAAACTTAAGATATAGCAAAGTTACCTCCAAGGACAGGGAGAAGAACGCCCTTGCACCTCTTGAGGAACTTCCAGCCGAGGTGTTCCTTTAACACATGTCTTCTTGTGATGTAATCAAGAAACACGAGAGAGGTTGCTATACAAGTAGAAAGTAACCCATTTACAAATGATTCAAGAGTATTGCAGCATCAGAGCACTTCAAATTCAGCTTATTCAAAGCATAAGTTTAGTTCAAACATAAATGGTTAGCAACCAATTTCCAAATGAATCACACATTCTATGTTAATAAGTAGTTTTCCCATTGCCTAATACAGATTTAATATCCCCTCAAACTTGATTTTTCCTGACACCAGAACTTCAATTAAACATAAGAAAATAAACCTAGCTTCTGAGAAAATATTTATCACTCTTAACATCTTCTATCCCAACATCAAGACAATTTCAACAAAAAGTTAAACTTTGCAACTAATCCCCATGGTAAGCGATGGTAACATTCCCACCCAACTAGCAATAAAACGCTAATAGATTTCTTCTCGCTCCTTTCTCATGGCTACATCAAGATGCGCACCAAACCGACACTATCACATCTCCCCACACCATGAATACCCCACAAATAATCTTTGAGCCACCGTGACAGACCTCCAAAACAACATTCACAACAGATAAAAGAAACAGTCATAGAAGGCTAAACCTGTATTATTGATTAACTCACAAAAGCTGAGGACAGAGCGGAGCGGAAGGGAAACAGAAGAGTGGCGCGGTGGCAGGCAGAACAGCGCGGCGGCGAACAGAGCGCCACGGTGGCGGAAGGCCGGCGCTGTGGCAGAGAGGGCACCGCATACGCAAGGGTTTGAGCACACAAGGGTTTCAGCGGGAGTGACACAGTTCGAGTGCGTGCGAAGGGAAAATGCGGGTTCAATTAATGTTTTATTGTAAAAAAAACATAGCGCTTATGGACTGTAGGCATTCATCCTTTTGTATTAGCGCTATACACTTTTTTATTAATTTTTTACGAAATAGAAATAATAAAAGATAGCGTTTATTTTAATAAAAATATAGCGCTCATTCACAAAAGCGCTATCTTCATGTTCCGTGTTTATATACATAGCGCTTACTTATATAAGTGCTATCTATAGCCATTTTTGGTGCATACACCTCGTGACCTAGAGATTCAAAGTGTAGACCTTTTTCACCTATTAAGTCCCACTAGACGTGCCAATTTTGTTGTTGCATGAATGAAATTGCTAGCCAAAATGAGATTTGACTAATCTCTTGCTTCAACATGATTCCAAAATGATATTCAAACAAAGACGTCTAAAGGGGAAATCTGCCGCTTGACTATGGGTTCTCGAACTACTCCAAGAGCATTTGAATTTTTGGGATAAGGTAAAAATGACAAAGATTTGGGTAAATAAAGAAATTTAAAATTTAAAAGAGCAATAACAAAAGATAACAAATTGAAAGAATACTAGAAAATAATAAATTTGTTGATTGATTCATCGAGGGTCCTTAGTAACTGCCCTTCTGGGGCTATTTATACTAATCTAGCAAACTATACATTGAGATAATTGTTTCTGAGCGTGCCAAATTAACCACCAACCCCACTAACTTCAATTCGACTAACATGACTTCATTTCAGCTATCTTCAACACATTCCTATTGTCTACGTGCTTAACCAACACTCTTATTTTTAGGCATGTCTTGCAATCATCTTGATTCAATATTTGATATCAAATATTCCCCACTATTTTAGGCAACACTCATTGATCTCCTATTCAAATTAATTTCGTCCTTATCTTTTACAATCTATAGCTTGAAAATTTAAATATCCAACCGAAAAACAATACTTGGCTCTGATCTTTACATTATTTCAGCAAGACTTCAAATTTTGGCTTATCTTGAAATTTTGAATGTTAACACAAACATATATTAGATTTGTAATAGATTATCTTGTTATTTTATTGAATAAAAAACTTATAGGTGAACCAATAGTCCAAACATGTAAGCCCCTTTCTTACACGTGGAATTTGTGGATACTAGAATCGTCCTTGGGAGCCTCTAGATAGAACAAACGACAAAGAGGGACGCTCCATAGAGGAAACTTATAAGGAACTGCAATGCCCTGAGTTAGAAGGAGGGTTCACTATAAAAACCCCTTTATGTCAATTATTCGGGGGTTTTCTACATCAGTTGTAGAACCATTGTAGAATCAACCGATGTAAAATGTCAAAATTTTTTAAATCAGTTCATAATACAATCGATATAATACTTGTCAGTTTTTAAAACAAAAATCTCACACTAGAAATCCAAATCAAAGCACAAAGCAAACAACAACACTCCAAAAAAATCTCAAAGCAAAAATGATCCACTGGAGCCAAAACTCAATTGATATTAAACCATGACGGCGATTGGCACATAAGATTTGGGATTGTTATATGGTGTATTTTTTTTTTGGTGAATTATTATATGGTTTATTTGGTTCCATGGAACCAGTGGGTTTTCACTAATAAAATTTTCCAACCAAATAAAGCCATCCAACATGCATATTTGTATGTGAATGAAGTCCTACCATCTAATTTGAGGTTTATAGTAACAAATGCGTAAGAAAATTGAATTCTGGAATTTTTGGGAGAGAGATGAAGATGATACGAGTACATAAGAGATGAGAGATGAGAGAGAAATCAACGTGTAACATATGGGAGAGGAGAGAGAAATTAGTTGGGCAGGAAGGAGAAATATTTTTTACTTTTTTAAAAATATTAAATTATCGTAATATCCTTAAAATAAATTTATTAAGGCAAAAGGAGAGTTGGGTTTTTAGTTCAAAAGTATTGGTGTGTGTTGCTAACTTACTCCAACTAATAATAATAAGGTGGAAGTATGTTAGCAATCCTCATATATTTATTTTTTTGAATTATCTAATGGTTAAGATTGATTACTTATTAAAACCATTAGTTTTCAAGAAAATGGTAAGGATGGACAGTTACTCATCGAGAGTAATTAACTTGATCCCTCCTCATATTTATATATACATTTTCCAAAATTGGGAGATGGTCAAAATAAGATGTTTTAAATTTGAGATTAAAATCAAACTTGAAAATATTTTGAAGGACTAAATACATATTTAACCCTAAATAATAATATATAAACATTTACTTTTTTGGTTAAATTTAATTTTTTAATTAATATAGAAAGATTTTTATGCTATTTATTTTTTTTCTTTTACTCATCCAAATAAATAGAGGTAGTCCTCTAAGTGTCAACCTCGTTAGGATTTATTGGGGTATTGAGATGCCTAAGCATTCCTAGCCTTTATAAAGAAAAAGTACAGAAAATATTTCATTGTCTTCTAATTTCTATCTATCTAAAACAATACATTTTTTTATTATATATTTTCTTTTACTTTTATTCTTTTTTTCTTTTCTAATTTAATTAAACCATTAATGATATCTGCCAACTAACTAAATCATTGATATCTGCCGCCAATGTTGATGTAAGAACTAGGAGATCAGACGCACACTCACTTGTCATTTTTCTTAACGGAACCTAAACATTAAATATCGATAGCGAAATTTATCTTTAACATGCCTTGTGAGAATTTATAAAATAAATCTTCTTTTTTGGTTCCTTATTTATCAAAACATGTCAGATATAGCCTCTGTATTTCATAAACAATCGTTTGTTTTTTATGTCTTATTTATAAAAATAAGGATTACATATGGCATATTTTTATAGATGAGAGACGACTACTAGATGATTTATTTTTGAGAGATCTAAAAGCAAACATTATTATATTTGCAAGTATTAGAGTTATATTAACCATTTTTATAATAAATACTTTAAAATTTATACAAAATTCCAATCTGAGTTTTTATTTTTTATTTTTTTATTGTTGCATCCTAGTTTCCAAGTCCAAGTTTTAAAACACTGAAAGTAATCTAAACTTTTTTGTAATAAACAAAATTTTAAGTCAAACGTAGAAATGGCCAACAGCGCGTTTTGTGGAGGGAGCCTCTCCTATTGCGTGGGAGAAGTTAATTGACTATGATGCCATTGGATGAACATATAAAGTGACATTAAAAGTAGAGAAATGTTAGTTCTATATTATTTCATTCATTCCAAAGTAATAGTCTTTTATGGTTATGATACATTCATTAATAAACACTCAAATGATATAAATTTAGACAAGAATATCTTTAATTTTTCAACTATTCTTGTTATAAATTATCTTACTATCTACCAATAATAAATATATTCTACTACTTATTTTATAACAGATGTCTCTTTTCAATGTAAGTATTAATTGGTCTTCTTTACTTAATTATGTCTAGAGATATTGTTGGGGAAAAAAATTTCAAAAAACTAAAAGAACTATTATTTTGGAAGGGAAGCAGTAACTAGTTTTAAACTTGTATAACTAAGTGTGTAAAAAAATCGGTTTGAACCGAATTACTGGAGAACCGAACTGAACTGCACCACTTTATAACTGAATTGTTTGAATAAAATCAAACCAAACTGTTTTTATAAAATAAGTGCAGTTCGAACCAAACTATTTTATAAAAACAATTCGATACATTGATAATCGAACTATTTTTTTTCCTTTTTAGTAAATCCAAACATAGCTGCTATTAACTTGCTTGCTTGTACTTGCACTTTATTAATGATGACAAATTGACAATTGTGGGCATGCATGAGTGTTAGTAGATCACAATTTTGTAACCCCCCTTCTAATTAATTCATTTCCATCTAAAATCCATAAAATGAATTTACCATTAAAATAAATACATTCCATTAAAATTTAAAGTTTGTCATTATAATTTACATTATTAAAATTTACAGAAAATGCTACTACCAATTTATTTCTAATTAATACAAAAGTATCTAAAGCCAAAAACACCCATTCCTATAGCTCTGGAAAATATCTGCATCTTTAACTTCTAATTAATCTTCAAAATACCTGCAATTCACACTCCCCTAGAATCTGGGGACAGCATTACCGGATCAGACATTTAATTTCTAATACATAGAAAAACAACCACAATCAATGACATTTCATTTCATAATTAAGAATTCACATAAATAATGCAAATGCAGTATGCTTTATGAAAATGCAAGTTTATAAAGCAGATGCAGTTTTGACTCAAAATCATTTTGACCCGTGCTCCATGGAGACTTCCCTTTTGAGTGTTTAGTAAGTAACTGACCTACCATTACCTCATGTAATTCAGCTATCAGCCCCTACTAAACGCAAATAAACTAGACAGAATTAGGAGGTCAGGATACCCAGGAAGGCCACCACGACAGTATCTGCGCTCCAGATTACGGTCCTCTGTGGAATTGCCAATATCCTTCACCCCACAGACTATATAATCACAGACTATACGGTCCTGTCTAACTTACTCTGCTCACCCATTTCTCAGGACTATCATATTCTCTGTTCATAATCTCAATCATCTTTTCAAATACATGACTACCGCAGTCCGGTCAGTCAACACAATTCTCTGTTCATAATCTCAATCATATTTTCAAATACATGACTACCGCAGTCCGGTCAGTCAACACAGTCCTGGAAATCAATTTCCCCAAAAATACTCATTTCTCATTTGAAATCTTTGTATTTTCCAAGAACTCAAGCTTATGCAATATGACAATGATGCTAATAAACAAATAATTAATATTAAGCAATCACATAAAAATTATAAAAATTCACTATTTTGCATTATAACATCAATACCTTAATAAAATACTAATTAGTCCTTTACTAGGAAAAATTACTAAACTTTTACTATTTTCTAAAATTTCCCATTTTGCCCTTGATCTTTTTATGAAATTCCGAATATGTTCCTAATTGTTCTAGAATCTATGAAATTACCTAATTACCCTCAATCTTTTATAAAATTCCAATTGTATCCTCTAAATGTGAAATTACCTAATTACCCTCAATCTTTTTATAAAATTTCAATTATGTCCTAAAAATGTAAAATTACTAAATTACCCTTAATCTTTTCTCAAAATTCCAATTATGTCCTCCAACTTTCTAGAATATGTAAAATTACCATTGTGCCCTTATACTTTTTCATTATTGCCGAAAATGCCCTTAATCTTTTTGTAAAATTCCCAATGTGTCCCTAAATGTGAAATTACTATTTTGCCCTTGGTCTTTTAAAAAATTTCCACATGGTATCCTTCCAAACTCACCATGGCCGTGAGTCATTTCTACAAATTCCAACAATTTTCACAAAATCAACTAAGCCAATTTCCAATCAATAATCTTGTGGAAACTGCTGATCATTTGTTCCTCTCTTGTCCAGTTGCTGTCGAGCTTTGGAATTGGTTGAGTTATACTCTTCAATGTCACATAGATAAATCTTCTTTGCTTCTGTTATTATCTAATGCTTCGAAAGCCTCCAGTACTCAACTTCAAGATATTTTTGTTGCAGCTATTGTTAACACCATTTGGTTCATTTGGATAAGCCGTAATCAGGCTAGATTTCAATGTGGGCCTATGACTGTAAACAGGATTAGAAATAATATTATTGCTGCTGTTTCTCTTGCTGGTAATTTTTCCAAGGGAACCATGCGAAACTCTGTTGTTGATTGGTCTATTTTGAAGCAGTTTCAGGTTTTGGGACATGTTGCAAAAGCCCCTAACATCAAACAAGTTCTTTGGTGTCCACCTCTTAGGGGCTGGATTAAATGTAATACTGATGGGGCAGCCAAAGGGGCCCCTGGACCTGCTGCTTGTGGAGCTTTGTTTAGAAATTCTGCGGGTGATTTCTTGGGTGGATTTTCGTTGTCGATCGGATGTTCATATTCTTTGCATGCTGAACTTGTTGCCGCAATTACTGCAGTTGATTTAGCTCTTCAGAGAGGTTGGTTGAAACTATGGTTGGAATGTGATTCAAAACTAGTCGTTGAAGCTTTTCAAGCTCCACATATTGTTCCTTGGCAGCTTCAAGTTAAATGGAAAAATTGTTTAGTCCAGCTCTCATCTTTGGAGTTTGTTGTGTCTCATATTTACCGTGAAGGTAATTGTTGTGCTGACCGACTTGCTAATCTTGGTATCTCGTCGTCTGGCCTAGTTTGGTGGGATTCTGTTCCGAACTGTATTAGGGATTGCTTCTCTAGGGATAGGCTTGGCCTTCCAGCTTATAGATTTTGTTAATTTTGTGGGTTTTGGTTTGGTCCCCCCACTTTTTTCTTGTTTTGATTTGTTTTATCAATAAATTAAAGTTTGGGAGCAGGTGATTTCTAGTTCCTTTGGTGCCAACCTAGTTGGGATTACTGGTGCTAGTCTGATGCTTTTCAATCTTTTTTAAAAAAAAAAATTTCCAATCAATAATCAACCAAATCAACCAATTCAAGATTCAATCAAGATCAAACAAGGTTCAATCCATCACACATCTCATTAAATCAACCAAACATTTGTTTCAATCATCTAATTTAAGATTCAAGCATCAAAACATATAAAAGCCCCAAATCAATTTCCTATTTTCATGGTTCTTAACCAAATTTTGAAATTAAACCTAAGAACATGCTTCTCCTACTTCCAATTTATCTAAATTGAAATTAAATGCCAAGATCCTTACCTTAGATCCTTAGTTTGAAGAGGAACCCTTGAATCTTCTTCTCCCTTTCTCCCTTGGTTTCTTGAAATTTTAAGGTTTTTCTTCAAATTTCTTCTCTTTGGACCGAAGCTATGTTAGAATTTGTGAGATTTAGGTTGGTTTCTTTCTTGATTTTGGTTGAAAAGATGAAGTGAAATGGAGGGGCAGCAGCTGCAGAAGCTCACGGGTTTGAGTTTCTTAAAGAGTTAAATTTTGTGCTTTTTGTTTTATATTAATTTCTATGTCTTTAATAAAAAGTTTTCTTCACCAAATTGAATGGCATTCACACGTCCAGCTGCTGCTGCTGCTGCTGCCTTGTTCCAATAGCAGCCAATTTGGACAAAAATCACAGCCACTTGCACGTTCAAGATGGCTTGCGTTGGTGACTTTTCAATTTGTGTCAAAAGTCAAAAATTTGGAAAATGGTAGATTAGTCTAGAAGGTCTTTTAGGGCTTTTAATTATCTTACAAACTAATTAGAATTTGAAGAAACTAACACCACCATTGGATTCCTCACTATCAAAAACCTTGGGGTAGTGTCTTACTTATCTCTTAATCCAAGTCTAATTAGCTTAATTTAGTGACATTAGAAACTTTGATTTGTCACCTTGTGATTGGTTAATACTCTAAATTTAATTTTTCTTGGTTAAACATTTTTAATAATTATTCTAAGTATATTACAATTATTAGATAATTATATAGATGTCATACGAATTTTTTCTTAATTTTCCACCTTAGAATTTTATCGTAAGAATTTCTCAAAGTTCTAACTTTCAAAAAATTCTAACAATTCGGAATTAGCATTTTAATTCTTTAACTGTATATATTTTTAATTTATATTCACTTACCTTTTTATTAAGTTACAGATTAGTCCAAAATTTTACACTTGAAAATTTATCCTGGACAGCTGTCTGACATACTGTCCAGTCAACAAGTAATTTCATTTCTCAACTGTATATATTTTAAATCTACATTAAATTCTTGATTTATTAGAGTACAGTTTAATCCAAAATGTTATACTGAAAATCTTATCCTGAACAGCTGTCTGACACAACTGTCCGGTCAACAAGAAATTTAGGCCTAAACAAATGTATCAAAAGACTTAGAAAATTTTGCTGATTAGAACTGTATAATTTTTAATATGAAAGTATGTACAGAAAATATTCTGTAAATACAGTACGTAATTTCTTATAATATTTATAGAAAAATATTCATAAATAGTAAAATAAAAATGAGGGTGTTACAGATTTCACCATGATTGCCCGGGTTGCAGGATTTCACTTTTGTGAAGCAGCTCTATTCAAATTGACAAATTAATTTTTTTTTTCTCAAACACCAGTTGTAAATTATAATAAAAGTAAATAAAAAAAATTAAATGCAAAACTACACTAATAGTATGTTTAAAAATAATGCTTATGTTTCTTGTTTTTTTTTTTTTACAGCAAATAATGCTTGTGTTATGTATTTGTATTATGAATTGGCTAATGTTAGACGATTATCATGAATTGGCTACTGTGAAACTGTCATGAATTGAATGCATGTCATGCGCATCTTTTCTAAGCTTATATTATAATAGTTTCATTTTGCAACTAAAATAGTATCATGGTGAATCATGATCTTCATGTATGCCACACCGAAAATGCCAGAATAAGGTTTCATGTACTGACATATTGGCAATGGCAATGGCAATATACTTCTAGTGTATTGTAAAGCATGTGTTAATAGCTATATACTTTCTTGTAACTAATTATTCTAGTATTGTGTTGTGTCTTTTCCCCGCTGTTGAAAGTTTTCCACGTTGCACTTTGGAGTGCTATTTTTATCTTTTCATGAAAAGTGATCACTATTTGGCACATCATATCTTTGCTTTAGATCCATGTTATTTTCATTAGTAAAATATGCTTCTTTAGAGTTCATAAGCTTCTGCAGTAAATTCTCTCTTCCTCATGTTGTAATATTTGTGATTTTGGTTATAATTATGAATTAAATTAGTACTTTATTGGGGGCGAGTTTCCTTCATATTAGAAGCAACAAAAGAGGATTGAGTTTCTTTGTGTACCTTTCTTCAGTATCTCTTATCTTTCTCTTCACCTTTTACTTGTTGTGAGTTGTAAACTTGAAACTTAAAGCTTGTACTTTGTTATCATATCCAACTACAATACGTCCTTTAAAATTAGATGTTAGAAATTAGAAAATTGGTTTTACAAAAAAAAAAAAAAATTAAAACCAGTTTTACGAAACAAGTTCAGTTTTTAAAATCGGTTCGAAACTAGATTGGTTCTTAAAACTAGTTCAGTTCAGAATCGGTTCTTCAAAAGAAGTTCAATTCCGAACCGGTTCTCTGAAGTAGTTTACAATTTTTGGATTAAGAGCTGAACAATTTTAAACAGTTCAATTTGGTTCAATTTTTTTGAAAAATCGAATTTTGCACACCCTTACATGCAACGTACGGGTCTTAAGATTAACAATCAATCAATAATATGAATATGATGTTAAGATGTTAATTAAAGAAGAATTTGGCAAAAATAAGATAATAATCAATGAAAATATAAGTTCACTATTTCTATATCATATGTACATATTAAAATTGTATAGTATATATATCGCAATTACTGTGTTTAGTAAGTAGAGTTAGATTTATATTTAATGATATATTATTTAATTTATTTTATAAAATTTATCTGTATTCATTCCGCAATATAAAGATGAATGTAAAATTTTTATTTTATATCGTGTGTGTTTGTATATATATTTTGAGCATAACAAAATCACAAATTTAAAGATAAAAAATAATATATCATTTTAAATTATGTAAACAATATTTATTACCAACCTTCATAAGGATCACTCGCTAAATTATTATACCAAAATTCTTATCCCGGAAGACCTCATTTTATGGTGAAATGTGGATAATCTAACTTAATAATTTTGGAATATGAAAAGTAAAGTCCTGTTTTGAGAATACAACAGTGTCCTAATTCAACTTTTAGAATCCAAGTTTTTAAAATTTAATCAAATTTAAATGATCAATAATAAAAATAAGAACCTAGAATATATATCTAAATAATTATATAAAAGTCCAATTTAGTATTTATATTATATTAAAAAATTGCTAACAATCCATTCATCAAGAAAAGTAACAACATATCCATAAGATGTAGGCCACGTGCATAATTTATATTAAAAAGATTATATTAATATATAATCTCTATTAAAATTTCACCTATAGAAATTTTGATATTATATAGAAAATAGATTATGCACTGGTAGTGTAAAAAAGTTTTATATAGTCATTCAATCATAACCCGCTATGTATATTAAATTTGTTAAATTTTATGATAATTACTTTAAAAGTCATATCAACGGTGATTTGTGATTGGATGACAATTTAAAACTGCTTTACACTATCAGTGCATAATCAATAAACTCTTTATATTAATGTTCTTTCATGATATATATATATATATATATATATATATATATATATATATATATATATATATATATATATATATATATATATATATATATATTCTATAATTTAAATATTATTATATTTTATGGTAGATATTATTATATTTTTTTATTTTTTGCAAAAATATTCATTTTCTAATATGTTAATTATTAGTTAAAATTTATTCCATTAATTTAAAATGTCAAACTCTGTCAGAAATGAAAATAAGAATTAGAACTAAAATATAATTTATTAGAAGTTCTATTTAGTAGTTTTCATTATATTAGATATCAGTAACATCATGTCTTTAATATGTTGGCAATTGTTAAAGTATTTTATATATCTATCTATTTCATATTTTCATTTACTTTTATGCCTTAAAAAATAACGTATTTTTCTGTATAATATATTGTAATATACTTTTAAATTTTATAAGTCTTTTAATTCATACGTCAATTATTCTGATATTTTTGTTCTAATTTCAATTTAGAATTATTTAAATTTAAATTGATAATCATTTACTTAATATTATTGATTGAAAATTCTCATAATCATAATTATATTTGTTGTCTCAAAATGGGCCCTCATTGAATAGATGTCAAATTGCCTAAAAAATAATAAAATATTATCTCCACTTGTGAATAGTATGCTCAACGGTACCTAAAATCTTCACAATCGTATAATAATAGGTTTTCTGGAATATTTTATTTTATAAAAAAGGAAAAATCATAAAATAAATAATGTGATTTCCTACTTGTCGTGCTTATAAAAGATCCAACTCCTATCATCATATCACGAACCCGAAAGCTCAATTTGTGGTTAGTTTAGACCATATACATTCTATTTCAAAAATTATACTTTCTGTTAACATCTCCATAAGAGGAAACAATTTTAAGTCTATCCCCTAAGTTGCATTTTCAACCTTTGAATTTTCAGTTGTTTTCAAACTCAAATAATTAAGTACTTACAATCTTTTTAATCAACTACATGTAGTTAGACCAAATATTTCTATAATTGTTGTTAGAAAATTGGAGAGAAGAAGGGAGTGAAGATGTGGAAGTTGAAGTTTTCAGAGAGCAAAGAGGACGAGTGTGTAAGAAGCGTGAATAACCATATTGGAAGACAGTTCTGGGAGTTTCATCCACACCTTGGAACCAAAGAAGAGCGGGCTCAAGTGGAACAAGTTCGTCAAGAATTTACCAAGAATCGTTTCAAATCTAAGCACAATTTTGATCTCTTAATGAGACTTCAGGTGCATACAATTGTTTAATTTTTTTTTCATCATAAACAAATGTTTAATTTAGATACGAGTGTTATATGTGTGTGTGAGAGATAGACTTGTTAGACAATGTTTGTTTTTATCTTTGTTTTTAGAGTTTAATAATGATCCACTCAAGTATAAAACAGTTTTACACCGTCATCTAATTACAAATCATTGTTGATATAACTCATAAGATAATTTTGTAAAAATGAACAAACTTATCATACATGATCATATATGATTGGATGATAGTGTAAAATTTTTTTACACTATCAATGCATAGTTATTTTTCTCTTATTTTTAATGTGTTCAAATATGTGGCTGCTTATTATTACTAGTATATTTATTATATATAAAAGCATTTCTTGTTTTTTTACATGTCTTTGGCAGTTTGAAAGAGAAAAAGGCTTAAAGATGAAACTAAGTAAGATGAAAAATCAAAACGAAGAAGATATAACTGAGGAAGTTGTTGAAGCAATACTGAAAAGAGCCTTGAGATCTTACTCAACCCTGCAGGCCGAGGATGGTTTCTGGCCTGCAGACTGTAGCGGCCCTTTGTTTCTTCTACCTGGTTTGGTAATTACATTCCCCTTTCATATATACCTGGAGGAACCAAATTCTATTATGCGACATTTTTACGCATGAAATTTTTATGTCTATTATTTAATTTTTTATTATCAAAAAATCATTTTAAAAATCAAATACAATTTTTACATTATCTTATTAATCAATTCTTATATTATAATAAATTTGAGTCTTTATACTTGATTCTTACGGAACCACATCATATTCCCCTTCTCATAAAATGATAAAATCATGTGTTTGTTCTTATATATGACACATATTCTAAATTCTCGTATTAAATCAGATCAAGTTAATGTTATTTTTAATGTAAAAATCTGAATGACACAATTCAATCGAACAAAGGGTTCCTCTCCTCAATTAATAAAAATAGCCAACAACTGATGTTTGAACCAAAAAGACCATAATTAACATGATGAAAATCGCGTGAAAAATGAATCTAACAAGCAATTAGAAAAGAATATAATATTAGATTTTTCAATTTTCCGGTTGCTCGTTGGATTCACTTTTCACACGATTTTCACCATGTTTATGGTCATTTTTATTCGAACATTATTTGGGTTCTATAGTTTTCATGTACATGTATCTAATGCGACAAGTTTCACATCTCCAATTAGTAAAAAAATGGTTCAAAATTGTGTTCCAAAATTGAAAACAATTATTATTATGGAAGAACCATTTTGACTCATTTTAAAAATATAAAGAACTAAATTGAATTTTTTAAAAGATAAGTGACCAAATTGAATATTATCGAAAACATAAAAGATTAAAAGTTATTTTTAGCATAAAACACGAGCTCAACTTAAATAAAAAAAAGGCTTAAATATGTTTTTACGGAGTTTACTACTATTTTGGGAGGATTTTTTACTGCTATATGCAGTTTCATGTATCAGACTTTTGTTTTGGCTTTTAGCACTTCTCGTGCTGAAGCAAAGAATTAATATATCTTTTTCTTAGCCTTTAAAAAAATGTTTTTAGTTCCTTAAATTTGGAACACTTTTTGATTTTGGCCCTCTAATTAAAAATTTGTTCTTTTTAGTATATCAAATTCACTCTCAGGGACTAAAAACAACATTTTTTAATTAAGGGACTAAAACAAGATTAAAATAATATTTAAGTCTAAAAAAATTAAAATTTAGAAAAGCCAAAATAATAGATACATAATAAATATCTCGTGTACTTTTTCGGAAAACAAACCTTTGAGAAAAAGATATTTAAGTATTTTAAAATTTAAGAAAAATTAAAATAATATAAAGTGACTTTTGCTATATCCACTACCCTTTTTTGCTAAGTACACTCCCATTGAATTTTTTCCTTAAATACCCTTTATACACATAACATTTATACAAAATTATTATTCCAGAAAGTACTTTCCAGAATACTATTTTGTGTTCCAGAAAATACTTTCTGGAATACTATTGTTGTGTTTTGGAAAGTACTTTCCAGAATACATTTAACATTCTGGAAAGTACTTTCCAGAATATATTTTTTAACTTCCGGAAAGTAATTTTTGGAATACTATTTTGTGTTCCAGAAAGTACTTTCCGTAATGTTAAAAAATAGAATTGTATTCCAGAAAGTACTTTTCGGAAGTTAAAAATTAAAATTGTATTTTGGAAAGTACTTTCCAGAATGTTAAGAAAAATATCTAAAAGAAATTCAAACAGAACACTAGAACCATTAAAAATCTCATATAAAGGAAAAATTGTACAATAGTGAAGCAATTGAAGTAGAGAAAACATATAATTGATATTAATCCTTTAATCTAAACGACTCAAAGAGGCATGTCGTTGCAGCAACTAGAACTTTGGAGGATGAAAAACCCTAACGCTAAAGCAAGAGACTAAGCAAGGGAAGAACAAATGGAGACCAGAGTAAGAGATCAAAGGGATGAAGGAAGGGAAAAAGATTAGGGAGTATAATGAAAAAGAAGAGAATGTGTTATTACTATGAAAAAAGGGAGTGTGTTGTTGCGTTGAAAAGAGGAGTATGCGGGTGAGAGAAGAAAGTTTGAAGGGAGAATGTTATTTAAGTAATTAAATTTTAGAAAAAGGGAAGGGGAGTGTACTTAGCAAAAACGGGAGTGGATATAGCAATAACCTATAAAGTAAAGTAAAAAGTTATTTGAGAAAGGGAAGTTTAGCCATGTTTCAAGTTGTATTCTTGACTAAAGCTTAGGGATCCCATGGTGGTTCGAGTAGAGTGAGGTTTTCATGGAGGGTGAAAAACGGTGGTGGTTGTTAATTAATGTTAAATGTTAGCAGCAAAGGTGTGTTTAAAAAATGTGCGTCTGGGTTTGTGATTGTGAGAGAATGAGAGCAAAGACGTGGGTGCAAGCTTGTTCAGCGAGGGAGTGACTGTGTCATATGTTGTCGTGTCCTTTCATTCCGTAAAAGTACATGAGAGGAGAGTGCTATCTCTTTGAGCTTGAGTGAGAGAAAAGTTCAAGTTCCCCAGAGACAGGAACAGAGACAGGAACAGAGACAGAATTAAATTTTTGGGACCGGGGCATTATATAAATATAATATTTATAATTATGTATTTTTTTTTTGTAAATGGTATAAGAATATATAATAAAAACTATATTTATAAATAAGAAAATTAAACATTTTTTTAAGAACCTAATATCACAACACATGTTATCAAGGTTTGTTTTCTAGTATATAATTGAGTTTAATGGTAATGCACTGACAGTGTAAAATAGTTTTACACAGTCATCCAATAACAAATCACTGTTTACATGACTTTCAAGATAATTTGTAAAAGTCAACAAATAATAATCTTTTTAAGTCATGACATACTGATTAAAGAATATTCAATTGGTACAAGTTTAGATAAAAATATTCTCAATTTTTTAACTATTCTTGTCATAAATTATTCCACTATCCACCAATAACAAATACATTCTACTATTTTTATGAGAGATGGCTCTTTCCAATAAAAGTGTTAATTGATCTTCTTAATTATGTCTAGGGATATTATTGAAAAAATAGCTTAAAAAAATTAAAAAGACTATTATTTTGAAACAAAAACAAAAAACTAAAACGACTATTATATTTTGGAACGAAGATAGTACTTTGTAGTGTTTTGATCACATTTTAAATACTCTTTCTATTCTTTTTTTTTTTCTATCTTTTAAGGTTTATATAAAGAAATCAAGAAATGCAATAAATTGTCTTGATTCTAATAAAATAATTTTGAGACTACATTAAAACCACATTGAGATATTTTTAAAAATAAAAAATTTGATTGAAACTTTTAAAAATAGAAAAACTTAATTGAATATTTTAAATAAATAAAATGATCAAATTAAAAATTAAGCCTATATATAATGTGTGTGGTAAGAGAGAGAAATAAAGGGTGGAAAAAGTGAGTACCTACATGCATGTGCGTGACGTGCAGTTCTATGTGAATGAGAACGTGTGACAGTCCTAGTGTTGTGAAAAAATCCGAGTGCTTGGGAGCTATACAGTCTGAGAGCGTGTGGGTGTTATTATATGCCACAATATGGCGAATTCTAGCGTGGAGACTAGGTGCAAGTGGTCCATGTGGGGAATAGTGAATACTGTAGCAAAAAATATATTTAATTTAGCATTGTTATTTACATCTCCAAAATTGTTATTCACATGCCCACGTGCTTAATTTTTTTTTTACCAAACATATCCTTTCCACGTATTCATGATTCTGTTGTATAAAATGTATAATGGAATCAAGATTCCATTGTATACCTAGGGATGCAAAAAAAAAAAAAATGAAATGAAATCATGATTCTGTGGGTAAAATGGGAAACGGAATCGTCTTTTGGTTGATAAAATACACAACGGAATCATGATTTCGTAGTGTATTTTGCCATGGAATCACAATTCCGAGGAAAAGATATTTTTGAAAATAAAAATAATTCAGAGCACTACTAGGATTTGGACGTAATTTTGCTGCTTTAAAATAAAAATAGTAATATGTTAAATTAAATATATATTTTTTGCTACAGTAAATTATCAGGGGTTTGGACATAATTTCACTGCTTTAAAATAAAAAAGTAACCCATTAAATTAATATATATATATATATATATATATATATATATATATATATATTGCTACAGTAAAAAAATACTTAAGAATGTGAATAGCAATTTTGGTGGTGCGAATAGTAATACTAAATTAAATATATATTTTTATTACAGTAATGTTACTTTGTGGATGGTGCATCCATACACCATTTATGGATAGGTGCACCGTAGAATTCGCCTGCAAATATGCGTCAACGGTGAACTGTGTGACAGAAAACCAAAAAGAGTAAAAAATTGAAATGTGTGCTTGTAGTGGTGACTGGTGATTGAAAGAGTTGATCTAGATTAAGGGAATGTGTGTGTCAATCTGTAGGCGAGAGTGAGACTGAGTCAATATAGAGAAGGAAAAAAAGAGAGAGAGAGAGAGAGAGAGAGAATGGGTGCCCCAAAACGTGTGTGCGTGTGCTTGTGCTTGTGCTTGGTGACTCGTGAGAGTGTAAAAAACCTGAGGTGAGGTCTGCTGGTCATTTTCTTACGAGACAGAGAGAGAACAGAGAATATATCATGATTCATGAAAGCTGTTATGGTAGAAGAGAAATGTAAGAGTGCTTTTAATTTTGCACGATTCAATTTTTTTTTTTTTTGTGTGGAAATGTTAATATTTTCCATTAGAAGTTTTGAAAAGTTATTTGAGTTTAATGGTGATATACTGATAATGTAAAACTATTTTACACTGTTAATCAATTACAAATCACCCATTGATATAACTTTTAAGGTTATTATTATAAAAATAAATAAACTTATTATACTTGATGAGTTGTAATTGAATGACGATATAAATTTTTTTTACACTATTAGTGTATCACCTATTTTCTCAACAAACTATTTTTGGATACTATTGATTCTTGGAAAAATAGTAAAATTATATTTTACTTTATTTTTTATTTTTATGATGGGGGATGAGAAAGTGATATTCACATGAAAATATGATAAGTTATTTTTTTAACACACTTATAACTTTTATTTTTATTTTTTTATTTCAATTGAATTTTAAAAATATTCCTAAGATTATTAAAATCTAACCAAAAACGTTTTTGAATTTACTTAAGAATAAAAAAAATACCTTGTGAATGTAAAATTGTACCTTGAATTATAATATAACTCAATTCCTGATTAATTATAGTATTCCTATGTATGTAAAATTATACCGTGAGGAAAACGTTTTATCACCCATAAATGCAACAGCTACAGATAATTGAGGAGTCTCACCTATTTGGATAATAATAAAACATTAAATCAATAAATGATAAAAAAAAAAATCACTAAATTAGTTATCAATAAATTCTATACCAATGTTATGATGACCTAAAAAATTATAGGAGTTAGGAGAGTAAATATTAAGAGATTAATGTACTTCCGGAAACCTGACCCTACTCTACACTAGTATATCTTGTTCACATGTATTTAAAATAGGGTAAAATATATTTTTAATTCTTCTAAAATTTTCAAAGTTTAATTTTAATTCATCTAAAATTTTGAAATGCACCATTGTTGGTCTTTAAGCACTAACTAAATCACTTTTTCCCCTCTATAAAACGCTATCTAAACCACTTAATTGAGAATAAAAAATGATGCATTTCAAAATTAGAGGAATAAAAAATGGACCAAAAATTTAAAAGGGATTAAAACCAAAATTAAAAAATATTAGAGAGAGCAAAAACATATTACCCTTTAAATGATTTTTCTATTTATTTTTCTGCTCTTTTTTTAATAATCATTTTACTGATCCATCTCAAGATTTCAAAAATGGATAACCCGAGATTTTAAAATTTTAAGTTAAAATGATATTTTTTAATATTTTAAAATATTATTAATTCCTATATATTAAATTTGATTTTTTTATTTTTAAAAGAAAAAAAGAACTCTTTTAAAATTTTCAAGATCTTATAATTATTTATGTAACTTGTTTTACATTAATATTTATTTTAGAATTTGTTTATTTATATATATGTTTTATTTTTCTTAAACACTATTATTTAATTTTAAAATAATTTAATTTAATTTTCAACACATCATATAAAAAACTGAAAAGTTATATTTTTTTAATTATTTTAAATTTTCTTAAATTTAATAAAATAAAAATACTCCTTATTGATGACGAAATTAATCCTCATTATATTTTTAGATATCCTTCTTAGAGCATCCACAAGGCATGGTTGCTTAAATGAATTGCTTATTTTAATTTTGTGGGCCCTACAATGCCATATATATTTAAGCACTCTACACAAAAAATCACTTCAATGCTAAAATGAGTACTTAATTTCATGGATCCTACAATCTGTTAATTTCTCTCATTCACAGCATGAAAAAACATATTCTTTATTCTTCACAAATTTTTAAGCATCGATGCTTGTATAATTAGAAATGTCAAGTCATGTACTTCAATGATAAATTTTGATAAACGTAAATTAAAACAACTCTTGTAAGCATCGACATTAAAGATGACCTTATATTATTTATGGCTTAAATGCAATTTTGGTCTCATATTTTTTAAAATATGCAATTTTAGTCATCCTATTGTAAAATAGAGACATTTAGGCCTCTATTTTTCAAAATCCGCAATTTTGGTCCCTTTATTTTAAAATAGAGACATTTAGTCCCTTAGTTTTGGAAAATTTGCAATTTTGGTCCTTCCTCCAAACTAAAAGTGTTGATTGTTAAGAAATTAACGTTGACTATGACATGAATTAAACAAATAATCTCGTGCCACGTCACTAAATTTGGACCACATCAAGTTAATCTTTTACCGGTCAACGCATTCGAATTTGATGGAATAACTAAAATCATAGATTTTACAAAACTAGAGGATCAAATGTCTTTATTTAAAATAGAGGGACTAAAATTGTGGATTTTAAAAAATAGAGGGACTAAATGTCTTTATTTTAAAATAGGAGGACAAAAATTATAGATTTTGAAAAATAGAGGAGCTAAAATTGCATTTAAGCCTTTATTTATTTATACATTTAAATTTAAATTATAGTTAACTTGAAATTATATTTCAATTATAAGTAAATTTACCTAAGTTTTTTTTTTAATTTTTAGCAGGAAATTATTTTATTCAAATTTATAGTTTAAATCTAGCAAAGAAATTATTGACATTTTTTTTTGAAAGAAATATTAGGTGATCATAAGAAATTGTTGACTCTAAAGCATACCTTAGAATATTAGATCGATCGACCAATTAGTACATCACATAATAATTTAATAAAGGCCATTTGGGGTGGTTGCACGTTTTTGGTTTAATTTCAAATACAATTTTTGAAAGAAACTTGTTTGGCAAAAATGGAATTAAAATGGTTTTTAACTCAATTTCAAAACGCTGTCAACGTCGGTTGCCAGTGACGACGCGGGGCTGGAGAGGGGCACAAGAAAAAATGATTTGTGAATTTGGTTTTTAGTTTTAAAAAAGAGCATTCTCCTCACATTTGACAATGACCCTTTTTGCTACCACCATTAACCCCGCCACCACCATCACACCATTGTCACTAGTACCGTCATCGCCACCACCACCAACATTGTCACTAGCACTGCCGCCATCATTGGCACCGACACCACTACCACCAGCACCATCACCACTGCTACTACCACCATCATTGCCAGTCTGCCACCACCATCACCATATGGGAACAACCACCACTATCACCACTACCACCATCGTTGCTGCTAAAACCAACACTATCACCACCACCACCACCATCACTATCGGCACTAGCACCACCAACCACCACCGGCATTGATACTACCATTGCCACCATTGCTACTGCTATTGCCACCACCAATATTGACATTGTTGTTGTCATCGCCATCATAACACAAAAACACACAATTGAATTAATTTTAATAGGACTGAAAACTTTCAAAATGAGTTTATTTTGAAACTAAAAATTAGAGAGAAAAAAAAGCCTACAACTAAATTTTAAAAACTGATTTTTAAAAATTTTGAAACTAAAACTAAAAACTGATTGTTATTTTTAAAATTTTAGAAACTTACAACTGAAAATCACTCCAATGGGACCTTAATTAATCTTAACCTAAACAATTTATAACGCAATTTCATAAAATATCAGTCTTCGAATAAATAACTTTTGACATGAATGATCTCTCTATGTCAGCATGTTTGGTAATCCAAGTGTTATCTTTTGACATGGATCCAAAAGAAACTACTAAGAGTAACTTTTGCGCCTTTTGGTGTCTTTGACGTGAAAAAAAAAAACAAACAAAAGGGATACATGTATTTGTAACGCATACTCAAATATGCGTTACGAACATGGATCCATTTACACCATGTATCAACGAATCTTAACACCTCCCCCTCCCCTATATAAAAATAAAATCAAGAAAAAATCAATAAATAAAAAGTGAGAATCATAAAAAATATAATTTTTAATAAAGTATATTAAAAAAAATATAATTTTTAATAAAGTATATTAAAAAAAAATATTGCTATATATATATATATGTATATGTATAACAATTAATCTATTAATAATTTATATAAATAATTGTTGTGACAAAAATTAATGAATTAAATTAAACAATTACTTAACTCGAATGGTTTAATTAATTACTTGAAGTTAAAAATTAATTAATTGATTACATTAATATTAATGTGTATATATATATATATATATATATTACTATTTATTACAGGAAATATTTGTAAAAAAAAGTTATTTGCTAGTAACTTTTATAAATAATTAAAGCAGAAAGTTAAATCAATCAAAGAATTAATTAAATTAAATCAAATGATTTAATTAGATGATTAAAGTTAAAAAATTATTTTTCAAAAAATATATTAAAATTATTATTATATTAAAATATTATAAACCATAAAACTTATCTGTATTGATGATTGAAATTTGACGTAAATCTTTAAACTTACACATGGTATTAACAAATCATATTTCTATATGAAGTTACTAAGCAAAATCAATGGACCCTTAAAGTGAATTAATAATTTATACACATACACGTGTGTATGAATTCAGTATCCTGGTATCCTCTTTCAGTGATTACCACTGATAAAGTGAGAAGGTGTAATTTAGAAGATAAAATGCACTTACAACAATTGATCAGAAAATCAATGGTTGAAAATTGTGTTAAAATAAAATAAATATTTAACAAAATCTAAAATGAATTATTATCTCAACCATTGATTTTCTAATTGATGATGATTATTGCATTTTATCCTCTAAAGTGTATTCCCCACTTTAGAGGAGTCAAATCCTATTCTCTAATGCACATTGCAAGTAAAAATAAATCAATCATGAATTATTTGGCAACCAAATTATGTGTATATGAAGTAAGGAAGCATCACGAATGCATTCTTTGTTTAATTATGTGTAGGTGATTGGATTATCAGTGACTAGGGCCCTTAATGAAGTCTTGAAGGCCGAGCATCAGAGCGAGATGCGGCGCTATCTGTTCAATCATCAGGTGTGTGTATATGTGTATATATTAAAATATGAATTATTTGATCACTTTGTTATTGATGTTCAATTTTCATAAAATTTGATACAAATAATCAAGGTAATATATAACTTTAATTCAACGATTGGATTTTTGTATTTTGAAGCTTTTGAATGGTACTTCAAAAGGTAAAGTCTCACATTGCCTAGAATAGCTTTGTTTCATATGTTTATATGTCATCTTGAGACAAAGGTTTACAAAGTGGGTAGTAAGAGGTAGAAGTCTCGCGCGTACGAGCTTGAGCCTTGTGGGCCTCTCGTAGCCTCAGCTGGTCTGAGATGTTCCTGTTGTATCATGCGAAAATTGCATCAGATACCGCGGATAATTCCTTTAGGTTGCTGTTGTCAGCTACCGCTTGAACATGGATTGATGAAATTCACATGTTATAAAAAGTTATTAAATAGTGCAATAATTGGTGTAAATTACACCGATACATTTAATCCTTCCTCTCTCTCTCTTTTATATATATATATATATATATATATATATATATATATATATATATATATAACATTTACTCTTCTAGCTAGATATCTTGTTATATGATGAATAAAATCACTTGTTAACAGAACGAAGATGGAGGGTGGGGATTGCATATAGAAGGGCCGAGCACAATGTTTTGCACAACTCTCAACTATGTGACCTTGAGATTGCTTGGAGAAGGCATCAATGGTGGAGAAGGTGCCATTCAAAAAGCAAGGACATGGATTCTTCATCATGGTGGAGCCACTTATATTCCTTCTCAGGGCAAACTCTGGCTTTCCGTAAGTGTGTATATAATCTTATCTTAATAATATAAATGCATGATATATAGCACTATATTTTATTATTAGATAAAATTTATTAAATAATAACATATAAATTTTTATCTAATAATTACAAAAATATTGCTAATCCTTATCAACCCTTAATTATATCATTTTGTAACCCACTCGATTTGAATTAGTTTTTCATGAAATAAAATCACAAATCTCAGTTACAAGAGAAATCTATATTTAATAATTTAATTATGCTTCAAATAAAATTACCTTCTATAAATAATACTTATAAAAAAAAAAAACCTTCACCATCTGTATATGATAAGGTTTTGATTTTGGCTAGCGATCGATACATATAGTTTAATGTGGTAATTGTTTTTGAATAATAGTGAAAATGGATTATTGGAATAATAGGTGCTTGGTGTATATGAATAGAGAGGTATCAATTCCGCCGGAGATGTCGCTGACTGGCTGCTTCCCTACTACTTTGTTCCTTTCCATCCAGGTTCTCATGAATTTTAAGTTTCTATTCCTCTCAAACTATAGTTTAGAACACAAAATTAAACTAATGAGATTAAATCTCAGTGAGTGATCCTTGTCACAACATATAATGAAATCAATCATTCACATTGGTATTTGAACTATATAAAAAATATGCAAGACAAATCTTGAGTTTTATTGTTGTTTTAAATTTTCTGTTATTTACTTTGGTATAGGGGTGTAAGCGGTCATCCTTGACCCACGAAATCAATCAACCCAACTCAACCTAAATACATTTCAATGGGTTGAGTTAGGTTATAGGATTGGATTCGGTTTAAACAAACTAATCCAATTATAATTAGGTTGGGTCACGAGTTCATGGGATCCCAACCTGACCTACATTAATATTATAATTCTATTACAATATCATACATTCACACTATCAGATTCAACGTTGGATGGGAATATGTAATTTAATTGATGTTGTTCATATGCTTTGAACTGACTTACTAAAAGTATATATATTTCCTCATCTTCGTAGTAACAATAGTTAGGTACACTCTCATTGCAGATACAAAGATGTCCAAGAGTAGGCCATTCTAAATATTTTATTTAACTAAGTGTGTGCAGTTGACCCATCGTTTTTTGAACTTACAAGTTACTTTTAAGGTGAAGTTAAAAAAAAAAACTTTAAAAATTAAGCTAAAGCTAGTCGGATAATTTTAATTTTTTTTTTCTGTCAAAAATTAGAGTAAACAGATATTAGAGCATCAAGATCTTCCCCTGGAAGCTGTTATTTGTTGAGTAAGGTTGATTGCAAACACACCATCTCCCTTTTGAATTTAGCTTAAAATGTTTACAGAAGCTCCATTCTGTGCTGGCTATTTTGTAGATACAAATTCAGATAATATCAGACAATTTCAAGGTATATCAGTTGAAACAGGAATCCTTCCAGCAGCAATTACATTATGACCAAAACAGGAACCCTTTTGTCCTGGTATTTAGTTGTAAAAAGACATTTACTTACCATAGCAGAGGCAAATGACATCAAATATGCCATAAGGCACGTCTAACACGGTGAGGTGGTTTCAACACTAAACCTAATAACGCTGGTTGAGGTGCTGCCCCTTCAGTGAAACCCATGCCTATGGAACCTTTGGCAAGCCCTTTTGGTTCATACAAGGCATGCCCTACTGGTAGCTGAAAAAAATCCAAAATGTCCAGCCATCCAAATTGCTAACTTTGATGCTAATAGAGCTAAAAAGTCAGAACATAAAAAAATAACAAATTTTCAGCCATCCAAATTGTATACTTTCATGGTAATAGGGCTAAAAAGTAAGTACATAAAAAAATAACTATTGGTGCTTCTCACAAGGCATCGGAACCTCCTAAGGTCTTAAGTCAACCATTAAGCAAGCACCCTACTTAATCCTCTCAGAAAGCGAACCTCCACATATAACTCAACTTGTTTCCACCACATAACTATCACTTCTTCAATTGTTCTACACTAGCATCAAATCCAACCCTCAACAGATGTGAAATGTTGCCATCTACCACACCCTAATTTTCCACGTTTAGAGAAACTCTCAATGATAACACACACACACAAAGTGTACAAAACTGGTGCTTAACAACAAATGTCAACTTCAAAAACAATCTGAGAAACATTTCAGAAGTCCAAGTTGAATAAATTAAAAAAGGGTAAAAATATGTATTTAGTCCCTAAATAAGGACTAAATCCACCTATTTTTTAAAGTATAGGGACTAAATCCACCTATTTTTTAAAAGTATAGGGACCAAATTGATCGATTTGAAACTACAGGGACTAAAAGAAAATTTGACTAAAAGTATAGGGACCAAAAACATATTAAAAAATAAACAGTAAATCAACAAAAAAAAAAAAATCAAAAACTTCTTAATCTTCTTGTTAAGGTAGTTAACAGAAACAGAACATATACAAGGAGTTATTCTTGCCATTCAAATTCAGAGCTGCAGAAACACCAAATATTGCTGAACTTACTGCCCAATTTAGCTGATTGTCTCGGTCAAACTTGAAATTCACCAAAACATAATGATTTAACATAGTTTCCTAGTCATAATTAACATAGGTTTTTTTTTTTTTTTCTATTTCCTTCTCTTTTAGTTATTCATTTTTTTGATGGTTATATTGGGATTACTTGTTATCTTAGAAGAAAAAAAAAATTGACTACTCAACTGCATGATGGTAACTATTTTGGATATTTCCGTGTGACAGAAAGAGCATTAACAAACTCTTCTTTGGACAGTGTGAATAATGAGTTGAGAGAATGAGACCTAATATCAGAGCACATTGCCACATTCGAAATGGCTCAAAACCTTTTCCAACTCAGGATAATTTATCAGAGTATCAGACCACAGTCAAAGGAGAAGCAACTTATTTGAGTTTTATAAACTATATATATATATATATATACACACACTCACACACACACAAGGAAAGGGTCCAAAATTAGTGTTATACATTCTAACATTTTGTTTAATTATAATAAAAATCCTCCCCTCTTATTATTATTTATGATTCTCCAGGTACTTGTTTTGTAAAGCATGATGGAAAAAAGCATAATTGCAACCAAAAGTAAAAAAAATATAATAAATGTTTAATTAGTTATGGCTGTTTCAACATGGACCAAATCCCGCTGTTCAAATTTCTTTTACTTAATGTGTGACTTTTGACATAGGCTGGCTCTGCCAATTAATTACTACATATTAACGTTGAACTAGTGTGTGAGAAATGGTGGGGAAAGAAAGAATATTAGCGTTGAAGTTGAATGTACTAATGAAATAATAAATTTTCCTTATTCGATTTACATGTGTTTGTAACAAAATAAAGACCTTGTACTAAGGAATGTTGTGAAGTGACAGAGAGAAGATATTAAAAATATTAGTCCTAGCAAGAAAACATTGTTCATGGCAATATTAAAAAGACAAATGACAGAATAACTTATATCAAAACATGGTGTACAGAGACTGACTTTGTTAATAGGTATATACTCAAACAAACTTCTCCAAAAATTCTTGTAATGTACAATTTTCTTTATTTGCAGAGATATAACTTATAAGCAATTCTGCAGTGATAGCATTTGCAGAGAAACCTTTGCCTCTCATTAGCAAAAGATATTTTGTTGACCTTGAAATATCAGATCTTCGCAGCAATCCTTGGACAAAGACATTATAAGTGCACTCATTTGGGGGACAGCCATTCTCTTCCATTTTCATCAGTAAGTCTTCAGCATCATCCAATAGTCCTTCTTTACATAGTCCTTTAATCATTGTGGTATAAGTAACAACATTAACTTTCAAGCCTTTATTTGGCAGACAAGAAAACAGTTCTCGCGCATCGTTCAGTTTTCCAAAACTACACATTCCATCCAGAATAATATTGTAAATTACAATATTAAGATCCAAATTCATCTTCTCCAACTCTCTAAACAATGATATTGCCTCATAATGAAAATGACATTTGAATAGGCCATTCAATATAATTGCACAGGTTTGGAGATTGGGAAGTTGGCCATGCTTGTGCATTATGAAAAACAATTGTTTCCCAGCTACTGGTTTCCCTACTTTGCAAAACCCCCCAATAAGAGTGTTCCAAGTGACAACATTTGGATTTAATCCATTATCAATCATTTCACCCAAGAGATACATAGCCTTATTTATATTTTTAGTTTTACACCATCCATGAATTAACGAATTATAAGTTGCAATAGTTGGTTTGCAGCCCTACTCAATTCAATCATGAGAATTATAATGCCTTTAGGGAGTAAGATACAATTTAAAAGCACTATACACAATTAAGGATGAAAAAGAGAAAATATAGTGTTCTAGGGCTCTCAAGTTTAGCCTAGGATGTTCTCACGCTTAGCCTCAAATCCCCTGAAGCTAAATCTCCAATCCGTGCTTCCTAGGCTCAGCCTCAAGTCCCCTGAAGCTAAATCTTCAACCTGTGCTGCTCAGCCTATATTCGAGGCTCAGCCTCAAGTCCTTTGAAGCTAAATCCCCGATATTTGTTGCTCAAGCTCAGCCTAAATCTGAGGCTTAGTCTAGAGCTCGATTTTTGGGCAAAATGTAGGGAGTTGCGATTTTTGCAACTCCTTGGCCATCGATGGCTTCCCAACCAATTCTAAACATCATAAATGATCCCTTAAGCAGTAATACACCAAACAAACATCAATTATCTTATAAATCATGGAACCCAAAGATAAACCCCAAATCTATCAAGTTAGGATTCAAATCTAACTTTCCCAAATCAAATAATATAATCCATGTCCAAGAGAAGAAAAGGGGAAGGAGATGAAGAGGAAGCACTCACCAGGTAATGCCAAAATTGTGGGTGTGTGTGTGGGTATCCTTTGATCTTTCTCCTTTCTCCTCTTCTCTTCTTCTTTTTCTCTAAGTGTGTGATGTATGAGGGGAAGGATTTTTTAAGGCTCTAAGAGCGTTATGGGCCTCCTATTGGGCCTAAAAGACTTTTTTCTCTCTCGAATTATCTCAAGCCCGTTCTTTAACTCATAACTTAGAGTAAAACACATATAATGCAGAGCAAAATGTAAATCACATTATATTATGCACTAATAATTCAACAACGTAATATTATCACTAGCATTTATTTTATTTTTCTTCTTCTCCTTCTTCTTCTTCTTCTTCTTCTTCTTATTATTATTATTATGGATGTTATAGTTCTCATATTTTGCCTTGAATTTAGCTATCCAAATAATGAATGATTCTTATCTTGATTCAATGGTGTCACGAGTGGCTTAATCAACAATAAATTGATTAAAAATAAAAATAAGACTTGTAATTACTTAATTCAGTGGTGTATCAGTTTGCAAAACTCTATGTTAAGTAAATCGAATAACAATCCAAAATAGAATTTCACCTAACACACACAATACTGACTAATAAAAGTATATATATAATTCCCCGTCTTAGTAGTAACAATAGTTAGGTATACTCTCATTGCAGAAACAAAGATGTCCAAGAGTAGGCCATTCTAAATATTTTATGTAACTAAAAGTGGGGATTCACCCATCTTTTTTTGAATTTGTATGTCACTTTCAAGGTGAAATTAAAAAAAAAATAGATCTTCAAAATTTAAGCTAAAGCTATTTGGATAATTTTCATTTTTTTCCACTTGAAAATTAGAGGAAACAAATATTAGAGCATCAAGATCCTCCCTTAATTAGAAGCTAGTACTTGTTGATTGAGGTTTATTGCAAATACCCTTCTTCATAAGCCTTTTCCAAGAAATATCTGAGTTTCCCATCACTGGATTAAGAAGCTTCATATCTGCAAATAGGTCATGAACAACCTTCCTCAACACACCATCTCCCTTTTGATTTTTGTTTAAAATGTTTACAGAAGCTCCGTTTTCCATCTCCCTTGCTGGCTGTTTCATAGATACAAAGTCAGATATATCAAAAGAACTCTCAAAGTCCATTCTCCTCAACAACCCCAATATATCAGTAAGATCTTCATATCTCACATGACCATTCTCCCTATTCAACCCAAACACGTTCTCACGATTTCAAGGTATATCAGTTGAAACAGGAACCCTTCCAGCAGCAATTCCATCATGACCAAAGCTCAGAAAATTAGATAATATCTTCTTAATTAATTGCCAGCATTTGGTGTACAACTCCAGAAAGAATATACTTTTTTCCAGGTATATCAAATATGCCATTAGGCACATCTAACTTGATGAGGTGGTTTCAACACTAAACCTAATCACAAGCCCTTTTGGTTCACACAAGGCACGCCTAACTGAAAAAATAAAAAATGACCAGCTATCTAAATTGCAAACTTTGATGCTAATAGGGTAAACAGTGAGAACATGAAAAAAAAATGACAAATTTTCAGGTCTTCGCCGCCTTTCATCGATTAAACATTGAAACCCCCTAAAGGCTTAAGTCAACCTTTTGAGCTACCACCCTGCTTTCTCCTCTCAGAAAGCGTAATACCTCCTCATATACCTCAATTTCTTTCCACCACATAACTATCTCTTTTTCAATTGTTCTACGCTAACATCAAATCCAACCCTCAACAGATGAGAAATGTTGCCATCTACCACACCTAATTTTCCTCATTTAGAGAAATTCTCAATGATAACACATACACAGTGTTCAAAACTGGTTCTTAAAAACAAATGTCAACTTGAAAAACAATCTGAAAAACATTTCAGAATTTCAAGTTGAATAAATTCAAAAAGAAACAGTAAATCAACAAAAAAAATCAAAAACTTCTTAATCTTCTTGATAAGGTAGTTAACAAAAATAGAACATATACAAGGAGAACCCATTCAAATTCAGATCTGCAAAAACACCAAATGTTGCTGAAATTATTGCCCACTTTAGCTGATTGTCTCAGTCAAACTTGAAATTCACGAAAACATAATGATTTAACATAGTTTCCTAGTCATATTTAACATAGGTTCTTTTTTATTTATTTTTTTATTTCCTTTTCTTTCAGTTATTCATTTTTTTGGAAGTTATATTGGTGTTTTACTTTGTTATCCTATAAGAAAAAAATTGACTACTCAACTGCATGGATGGTAACTATTTTGGATATCTCCATGTGACAGAAAGAGCATTAGCAATCTCTTCTTTGGCCAGTGTGAATAATGAGTTGAGAGCATGAGACCTAATATACTTAGCACATTCTAAACGGCTCAAAACCTTTTCCAACTCGGGATAATGAATCAGAGTATCAGACCACAGTCAAATGAGAAGCAACTTAGTGGAGTTTTATAAACTATCTGTAAGAAAATGATAAGAAAAGGATCCAAAAATAGTATTGTACATTCTAACATTTTGTTTAATTATATTAAAAATCCTCCCCTCTTTTACTATTATTTATGATGCTCCAGGGCACTTGTTTTGTACAAAATGATGCAAAAAAGCATAATTGTAACAAAAAATAAAAAGTATGATACATGTTTAATTGGTTATGGCAGTTTCAACATTAGACCAAATCCCACAGTTCAAATTCTTTACTTAATGTATGACTGTAGATATAGGCTTGCTCTTCCAATTAATTATTACATATTAACGTTGAATTATGGTGTGAGAAAAGGTGGGGGAAGAAAGAATATTAGGGTTGATGTTGAACGTACCAATGTAATAAGATATTACATACTAAGGAATGTAATGAAAAAGTGACAGAGAAGATATTAAAAATATTAGTCCTAAAAGGCAAGCGTTGTTCATGGGAATATTAAAAAGACGAATGACAGAATAACCTATATCAAAACCTGGTGTACAGAGCCTGAAGTTTATAACAGGTATATACTCAAACAAACTTCTGCAAGAATTCTTGTAATGTACAATTTTCTTTATTTCCAGAGAAATAACTTCGAAGCAATTCCGTGGTGGTAGAATCAGCACATAAACCTTTGTCTCTCATTAGCAAAAGGTATTTTGTTGACCTTGAAATATATGATCTTCACAGCAATCCTTGGACGAAGACATTATAAGTGCACTCATTTGGGGGACAGCCATTCTCTTCCATTTTCATCAGTAAGTCTTCAGCATCATCCAATAGTCCTTCTTTACATAGACCTTTAATCATTGTGGTATAAGTAACAACATCAACTTTCAAGCCTTTATTTGGCAAACTCGAAAACAGTTCTCGTGCATCATTCAGTTTTCCAAACCTACACATTCCATCCAGAATTATATTGTAAATTACAATATTAAGATCCAAATTCATCTTCTCCAACTCCCTAAACAATAATATTGCCTCAGAATATAAATGACACTTGAACAGGCCATCCAATATAATGCCACAGGTTTGGAGATCAGGAAGTTGGTCATGCTTGTGCATTATAAAAAACAATTCTTTCGCAGCTACTGGTTTCCCTGCTTTGCAAAATCCCCCAATAAGAGTCCTCCAAGTGACAACATTTGGATTTTGTCCATTATTAACCATTTCACCCAAGAGATACACAGCCTTATTTATATTTTTAGTTTTACACCATCCATGGATTAATGAATTATACGTTACAACAGTTGGTATGCAGCCCTTGAGAATCATCAAATCAAATACTTTAAGGGCATCCTTCATTTGATTTAGCAAACAATGAGCACTAATCACTGAATTATATGTGACAACATTAGGTTCCACTTCCATATGAACCATCAAACCCATTATGCTTTTAGCCCTTGAAATAATCGTATCTTTGCAAAAATTGTCAACTAAAATACTAAAAGTTTGTACATTTGGCATGATTCCCTTTCTCATCATATTACCCAGTAGAGTTGCAGCCTCTTTCCATCTACCAAAGTTACAAAGGCCATTAATTAAGCAACTGTAAGTGATGAGATCAGGCTGAATATGTTTACCAGTCATTTCCGAGAACAAATCCAAAGCCTCAGATACCATCCCATCCTTGCAAAGACCATCCATAACTGTACTGTAAACTGTAACATTCAAGTTGCAGGAATAAAATAAAATGTTTAATATATATATATATATATATATATATATATATATATATATATATATATGTGTGTGTGTGTGTGTGTGTGTGTGTGTGTGTGTGAACATATATATGCTATAACACACACACAAAAAAAGAAAAAAGAAAAAAGAAAAAGAATGTAACGTGGTGTGTGTGTATAACTAAGATCAATGTTAAATAATTACTTAAACACAATATTAGTGAAATTCACATCACAAATCTTGAGTTTGTAAGATTACTTAACATGGATATCAAGGATTTTTTTTTTCTTAATTGCCACAACTGGTCAATGGTGGACTTTTCCTTTGATCCGAGTCCTACCTTGCTAAGAACGTTGGCAGAAAAAGAAAGCCAAAGACTGGGACTGTTATGACTAATGATAATCAATGACAAAATTTTATATACTTTTGCATATGTGACCATGATTATGAATTAAACATATGCAGATAATTTATAATTTTTTTTAAAATTGAATAAAAATAGAAATGTAAATATTTAATATGAGAAAATAGCACATGCATTAATGAGATTGTAAAGCAGTTTTACACTAGTCAATGGTGGACTTTTCCTCTGTGGTCATGTAACTTGTTATGAACGTTCGGAGAAAATGAAAGCCAAAGCCTATCACTAGTGATTTTGTAAGATTATTTAGCATGTATTTCAATTAATTTTTTTCTTAATTAGCCACAACTAGTCAATGGTGGACTTTTCCTTTGTGGTCATGTAACTTGCTATGAACGTTCGGAGAAAAAGAAAGCCAAATCCTATCACTTTCGTGATTAATGTTAAAGATATTTTTAGAACTAGTAGAAAACATACATGACTTTTATAAATAAATAGCAAAAAAAATTAAAAATATAAAAAATAAGCATTAAATTATATTTTTAACTTAATGTATAGTTTTAAATTTGTTATTTAATTATTATTATAATTTAAATTATTTAACTATTGAACTAATTAATTTCTATTTTTAAAAATGATAAAAATAAAAGAATAAAATAAAGTCCTTAATATATATGTGTGTGTACATATATAAGCTACAACACAAAAAATTATAAAAAAAAAAAAAGAAGAAGAATGTGACAGGCTGGGTAATTTTTTTTACATTAATTTGGCCTGTCAAATATTTTAATTATTATAATCTAAATTATATAGTATTCCATTTATTAAATTCGATATTAATTTTAAAATCAATAAATTGATTATTTACTGTTATTATAAATAAACATGGAATTATAACGAATAGTATGTTACATATTTCCTTTCAAAAAAAAGTATATTACATATTTGACAAATTCATGTATCACAAAGGGATATAAATTTTATTTTTTTTATAATTACTAGAAGTAGCCTTATGGAAGAAAACATCAATGTTTAGTATGTTAAATAATTTGTATATTAATTACTTGGCAATGTAGTATGTCTAAAAATGTTGACTTATAAATCATATGCAAGACAATCTAGTCAATTTCATGTTTGAAATGATGCATTCCGTAACTTCAATTATTCAGTATAGATTTTAATGAGAGTTTTTTTTTTTCCTGAGTTTCATCTAGACTAAAATTTGTGTGTGTGTGTGTGTATGACTAAGATTTTTAACAAAACATACATAAAAAGATTAAATATAATATCAATGTTAATGAATTACTTAAACACAATATTTAGTAAAATTGATATCACCAATCGTGATTTTGTAAGATTTCTTAACATGGATTTCAAGGATATATTTTTTTTCTTAATTGCCACAACTGGTCAATGGTGGACTTTTGCTTTGATCCGAGTCCTACCTTGCTAATAACGCAGAAAGAAAAAGAAAGTCAAAGACTAGGACTGTTATGACTAATGATAATAAATGACAAAATTTTATATACTTTTGCATATGTGACCATGTTTATGAATTAAAATACACAGATAATTTATAATTTTTTTAAAATTGAATAAAAATAGAAATGTAAATATTTAACATGAGAAAATAGCGCATGCATTGATGAGATTGTAAAGCAATTTTACACTAGTCAATAGTAGACTTTTCCTATGTGGTCATGTAACTACTTATGAACGTTCGAGAAAATGAAAGCCAAAGCCTATCACTAGTGATTTTGAAATATTATTTAGTATGTATTTCAATTTTTTTTTACTTAATTAGCCACAACTAGTCAATGGTGGAATTTTCCTTTGTGGTCATGTAACTTGCTATGAACGTTCGGAGAAAAAGAAAGCCAAATCCTATCACCATCTTGATTAATGATATTTTTAGAACTAGTAGAAAACATACATGACTTTTGTCAATAAATAAAAATATAAAAACAAGAATTAAATTATATTTTTAATTAAATGTATAGTTTTAAATTTGTTATTTAATTATTATTATAATTTAAATTACTTAACTATTTAAATAATTAATTTCTATTTTTAAAAATTATAAAAATAAAAGAATAAAATAAAATCTTTAATATAAATGTGTGTGTATACATATATATGCTATAACACAAAAAATTATATATAAAAAAAAAAAGAATACTGTAACGGGGTGGGTACGTAATTTTATTAGACTAAGGTACTAATTAGTCTTTAAAAAAAATTTACATTAATTTGGCCTGTCAAAATTTTGAATTATTATAAACTAAATTATATAGTATTTTATTTATTAAATTAGATATTAATTTTAAAATCGATAAATTGATTATTTATTATTATTATAAATAAACTTGGAATTACAATGAATAGTATGTTACATATTTCCTTTCGAAAAAAAGTATATTAGATCTTTGACAAATTCATGTATCACATAGGGATATAAATTTTAATATTTTATAATTACTAGAAGTAGCCTTATGGAAGAAAACATCAATGTTTAGTATGTTAAATAATTTGTATATTAATGACTTGTCAATGTAGTATGTCTAAAAACGTTGACTTATAAATCGTATGCAAGACAATCTAGTCAATTTCATGTTTGAAATGATGCATTCCGTAAGTTCAATTATTCAGTATAGATTTTAATGAGAGTTTTTTTTTTTTTTTTTTTTTTTTTTTTTCTGAGTTTCATCTAGACTAAAATTTGTGTGTGTGTGTGTATGACTAAGATTTTTAACAAAACATACATAAAAAGATTAAATATAATATCAATGTTAATGAATTACTCAAACACAGTATTTATTAAAATTGATATCACAAATCGTGATTTTGTAAGATTACTTAACATGGATTTCAAGGATATTTTTTTTCTTAATTGCCACAACTGGTCAATGGTGGACTTTTGCTATGATCCGAGTCCTACCTTGCTAAGAACGCAGGAAGAAAAAGAAAGCCAAAGACTAGGACTGTTATGACTAATGATAATAAATGACAAAATTTTATATACTTTTGCATATGTGACCATGTTTATGAATTAAACATATACAGATAATTTATAATTTTTTTAAAATTGAATAAAAATAGAAATTTAAATATTTAACATGAGAAAATAGTGCATGCATTGATGAGATTTTAAAACAGTTTTACGCTAGTCAATGGTGGACTTTTCCACTGTAGTCATGTAACTTGTTATGAACATTCCAGAAAATGAAAGCCAAAGCCTATCACTAGTGATTTTGTAAGATTATTTAGCATGCATTTCAATTATTATTTTTTACTTAATTAGCCACAACTAGTCAATGGTGGAATTTTCCTTTGTGGTCATGTAACTTGCTATGAACATTCGGAGAAAAAGAAAGACAAATCCTATCACCATTGTGATTAATGATATTTTTAGAACTAGTAGAAACCATACATGACTTTTCTCAATAAATAACAAAAATTATAAAAAATAAGAATTAAATTATATTTTTAATTAAATGTATAGTTTTAAATTTGTTATTTAATTATTATTATAATTTAAATTATTTAACTATTAAAATAATTAATTTCTATTTTAAAAATGATAAATATAAAAGAATAAAATAAAATCTTTAATATATATGTGTGTGTATACATATATATGCTATAACACAAAAAATAAAAATAAAAAAAAAGAATACTGTAACGGTGTGGGTAGTTTTTTTAGACTAAGCTACTAATAAGTATTTAAAAATTTATTTTGCATTAATTTGGCCTGTCAAATTTTTGAATTCTTATAAACCAAATTATATAGTATTTTATTTATTAAATTAGATATTAATTTTAAAATCGATAAATTGATTATTTACTATTTTTATAAATAAACTTGGAATTATAATGAATAGTATGTTACATATTTCCTTTCAAAAAAAAGTATATTACATATTTGACAAATTCATGTATCACATAGGGATATAAATTTTAGTATTTTATAATTGTTAGAAGTAGCCTTATGGAAGAAAACATCAATGTGTAGTATGTTAAATAATTTTTATATTAATGACTTGGCAATGTAGTATGTCTAAAAATGTTGACTTATAAATCGTATGCAAGACAATCAAGTCAATTTCATGTCACAAGTGACGCATTCCGTAAGTTAAATTATGCAGTATAGATTTTAATGAGAGTTTTTCTCTGAGTTTTATCTAGACTAAAATTTGTGTGTGTGTGTGTGTATAACTAAGATTTTTAACAAAACATACATAAAAAGATTAAATATAATATCAATGTCAATGAATTACTTAAACACAATCTTTAGTAAATTTGATATCACAAATTGATATTTTGTAAGATTACTTAACATGAATTTCAAGGATTTTTTCTTTCTTAATTGCCACAACTGGTCAATGGTGGACTTTTCCTTTGATCCGATTCCTACCTTGCTAAGAACGTAGGAAGAAAAAGATAGCCAAAGACTAGGACTGTTATGACTAATGATAATGAATGACAAAATTTTATATACTTTTGCATATGTGACCATGTTTATGAATTAAACATATACAGATAATTTATAATTTTTTAAAATTGAATAAAAATAGAAATGTAAATATTTAACATGAGAAAATAGCGCATGCATTGAGGATATTGTAAAGCAGTTTTACACTAGTCAATGGTGGACTTTTCCTAAATAGTCATGTAACGTGTTATGAACGTTCGAGAAAATGAAAGCCAAAGCCTATCACCAGTGATTTTGTATGATTATTTAGCATGTATTTCAATTTTTTTTTGTGCTAAATTAGCCACAACTAGTCAATGGTGGAATTTTCCTTTGTGGTCATGTAACTTGCTATGAACGTTCGGAGAAAAAGAAAGCCAAATCCTATCACCATCGTGATTAATGATATTTTTAGAACTAGTAGAAAACATACATGACTTTTCTCAATAAATAACGAAAAAATAAAAATATAAAAAATAAGAATTAAATTATATTTTTAATTAAATGTATAGTTTTAAATTTGTTATTTAATTATTATTTTAATTTAAGTTATTTAACTATTAAAATAATTAATTTCTATTTTTAAAAATTATAAATATAAAATAATAACATAAAATCTTTAATATATATGTGTGTGTATACATATATATGCTATAACACAAAAAATGATATATAAAAAAAAAGGATACTGTAACGGGGTGGGTAATTTTTTTAGACTAAGCTACTAATTAATTAGTCTTTAAAAAATTATTTTACATTAATTTGGCCTGTCAACTTTGGGAATTCTTATAAACTAAATTATATAGTATTTTATTTATTAAATTAGATATTAATTTTAAAATCAATAAATTGATTATTTACTATTATTATAAATAAACTTGGAATTATAATGAATAGTATGTTACATATTTACTTTTAAAAAAAAGTATATTACATATTTGACAAATTCATGTATCACATAGGGACATGAATTTTAATATTTTATAATTACTAGAAGTAGCCTTACGGAAGAAAACATCAATGTTACTTTAGTGTGTTAAATAATTTGTATATTAATGACTTGGCAATGTAGTATGTCTAAAAATGTTGACTTATAAGTCGTATGCAAGACAATCTAGTCAATTTCATGTCACAAATGATGCATTCTGTAAGTTCAATTATTCAGTATAGATTTTAATGAGAGTTTTTCGCTGAGTTTCATCTAGACTAAAATTTGAGTGTGTATGTATAACTAAGATTTTTAACAAAACTTACATGAAAAGATTAAATATAATATCAATGTTAATGAATTACTTAAACACAATATTTTGTTAATTTGATATCACAAATCGTGATTTTGTAAGATTACTTAATATGGATTTCAAGGATTTTTTTTCTTAATTGCCACAAGTGGTCAATGGTGGACTTTTCCTTTGATCCGAGTCCTACCTTGCTAAGAACGTAGGAAGAAAAAGAAAGCCAAAGACTAGGATTGTTATGACTAATGATAATCAATGACAAAATTTTATATACTTTTGCATATGTGACCATGTTTGTGAATTAAACATATACAGAAAATTTATAACTTTTTAAAATTGAATAAAAATAGAAATGTAAATATTTAACATGAGAAAATAGCGCATGCATTGACGAGATCGTAAATCAGTTTTACACCAGTCAATTGTGGGCTTTTCCTTTGTGGTCAAGCAACTTGTTATGAACGTCTGGAGAAAAAGAAAGTCGAAGCCTATCACTAGTGATTTTGTAAGATTATTTAACATGTATTTCAATGATTTTTTCTTAATTAGGCACAACTAGTCAATGGTAGACTTTTCCTTTGTGGTCATGTAACTTGCTATGAACGTTTGGATAAAAAGAAAGCCAAAGCCTATCACTATCGTTATCAATGATATTTTTATAACCAGTAGAAAACATACATGACTTTTATCAATAAATAACAAAAAAAATTAAAAATATAAAAATTAAGAATTAAGAATTAAATTATATTTTAATTAAATGTATAATTTTATATTTGTTATTTAATTATTATTAAAATTTAAATTATTTAGCTATTAATTAACTAATTAATTTCTACTTTTAAATATTTTAAAAATCAAAGAATAAAATAAAATATTTTATGTGTGTGTGAGTGTACATATATATATGCTATAACACAAAAAATTATAAAATAAAAAGAAGAATGTAACAGGGTTGGTAATTTTTTTAGACTAAGCTACTAATTAGTCTTTAACAAATTATTTTACATTAATTTGCCTGTCAAATTTTTGAATTATTATTATCTAAATTATATAGTATTCTATTTATTAAATTAGATATTAATTTTAAAATCAATAAATTGATTATTTACTGTTATTATAAATAAACTTTGAAATATAATGAATAGTATGTTGCATATTTCCTTTAAAAAAAAGTATATTACAGATTTGACAAATTCATGTATCACATAGGGATATGAATTTTAATATTTTATAATTACTAGAAGTAGCCTTACGGAAGAAAACATCAATGTTACTTTAGTATTTTAAATAATTTGTATATTAAAGACTTTGGCAATGTAGTATGTCTCAAAAGTTGACTTATAAATTGTATACAAGAGAATCTAGTCAATTTCATGTCACAAACCATGCATTCCATAAGCTCAGTTATTCAGTATAGATTTTAATGGGAGTTTTTCTCTGAGTTTCAACTAATCTAAATTTTTTGTGTGTGTGTGTAACTAAGATTTTTAATAAAACATACATTAAAAGAATAAATATAATATCAATGTTAAATAATTACTTAAACACAATATTTAGTGAAATTGATATCACAAATTGTGATTTTGTAGGATTATTTAACATGGATTTCAAGGATTGTTTTTTTTCTTAATTCACCACAATTGGTTAATGGAGGACTTATATCATGGGAATTTGCAAGTAGAAAATTAGCACTTAATTAATGAGAATGAACAATTTACTTGAAATCATGTTAATGTCTAAATTATTATGGTGAAATTATATTTTTTATTATAATAATTTTAATTTAAATGTATTTTTTTTATGAATGTCTCTTTCCTAGCCTAAATAATTTATTGAATGCTTTATTTTAAGGTCATAGATAATATAAAAATAATATAACAAATGGGAATGAATATTTTTCATGAAAATATCAAGAGAAATTTAAACTTAACTTACCATATAAATACAACACACATGGATGAATACTTTTTGTAAAAATAAAAACAAGTAGAAAAATTTACACTGAATTCACAGGATATTCTTTTCTTCTAATATAATTTTCTTTTACATAATTAATATAAATTGAATTATATAACAAAAATAAAATTAAATTAACATAATCACTATTATTTTCTCCAAAAAGAAATTAGCTTCTAAAATTAATTTTAAAGCAAATAATTTTTATTTATTTATTATCTTCTCACTTAAATAAATTATTCAAGATTTTCTTTTATTTAGACAACTTTTCATTTTCTTTTATAGATTGATATGTATATGCTATTATATTAAAATAAAAAGTTATATATATATATAAGCGAAAACACATATGGATGAATATATTTTTTTTTATAAAAGCAAGTAGAAAATTTTCTTTTAATTCAAGAGGATGAACAATTTACCTGAAATCACATTATTATCTAAATTATTATGGTGAACTTATATTTTTTATAATAATAATTTTAATTTAAATGTATTTTTTATGGTTTTTCTTTCGTAACTTAAATAATTTATTGAATGTTTTATTTTACGACATAAAAAGTATAAAAACAAATATAACAAATGGGGATGAATATTTTTCATGAAAGTATCAAGAGAATTTAGGCTTATTATAAAATAAATTAAATTACACTATTTACTTATAAACTTATAACACAATCGTCATTCATGAAAGCGGTTACATTTTGAAATATCAAGTTAATCTCTAATTTTACAATAATCTTGCATTAGAATAATATTATTTCAATGAGTTTAGGAACTTAAATTTATATGTTTACAATTTTTTAATTAATAGATAGATAAATCTTTTATGGTATAAAAACCGTTAAAATAAATTTTGGTTAGGGAAAGATGTTACGAGTACAACACACTACACTTGTACTAGTTCCTAATTCCAACCATTGATTCCACCTTAATTCATCTCTTACTGAAGAATTATTTAAGGTTAAATGTTACTTTTGGTCCTTTATGTTTTAGCATTTTTTCGTTTTGGTACATTAATTTTTAAAAGTTTCATTTTGGTCATTTATGTTTTCGAAAGTTTGATTTTAATCATTTCTTTCGCTTTCTGTTAGAAACAATAATGTTTCATTTACTTTTAAATTTTAAAATAATTAATTTAAAATAGTAGCAACTAATTTCCACTTTTTCCAAAAAAAAAAAAAAAAAAAAAACCTCAACCACGTTTTGTGCACATGAACCCAATTAATCTCTCAACCTCCTCATCCGATCCATCCCCCACTAATACCCCCAAACACTGCCGATTTCTGTGCCAACCTTAATCTCTCAACTATGTCTGTCAACCTTAATCTCTCGACTATGTCTGTCAACCTTAATCTCTCAACCACGTTTCCACGCCAATCGATTTTGCTAACTCCCCAATTGCGCAAACCACCCTCGCCGCTGACACGCCCTTTTTTATTGAAAGGCAAATAATTTCATTTTGGGCCAACAGAACAGAAGCTGTGTCTGAGAATTAGTCACCCAACATAATTACATGTAGTATTGTATCAACATATAACCATTTAGCACTGGTTTCATGATGCCCATCCTATGCCATCCAATTGGAAATAAAAATTCACATTCCCTCCTAAACACATTTGTCAGATTTGTATTACTGCTACGCAAAAACAAAAAAAACTATATGAAGAATCTCCAGATAACAACACCAACATTAATTGACTACAACACCACCAGCCCAGAAATCAACAAAATCCACGTTGCAGATGCTACAGAATAGTTCGATTCATATATCTTCTCGGAAGAATAACTGCCGTCGACATGCCCTTAGTCGTCACCGCCATGTGCTCAAACGTGAACGCCAGCAGTGCGTCGCTGGCAAGGACCGCCACGTCCTCGCGCGAAATGGTTGGTTGGTTGTCCATGGCGGAGGTTGTCGTTGTCCATACAGGGCAAATCGTCGTGAATGAGTGACATGGTGTGGATCATCTCAACGGCGCATGTGGCAGGGAGGACGGTGGCCTTGCTTCTGCTGCCGACGAGCTCGCAGGTGGCGATGCAGAGCATCAGGCTTACCCTCGTGCCGCTGACAAAGAGGGAGTAGCGCATGGCTTCGTGGAGCTTCTTCACTTCCCTTAGCGCAATAGCAGCGTCCAAGGCTTGGTTCACTGTCAAAATTTAAAAGTTAACGAAACACTAACGTTTCTAACAGAAAATAGAAGAAATGACCAAAATGAAACTTTCGAAAACATAAAGGACCAAAATAAAACTTTTAAAACTTAATGTACCAAAACCAAAAAACACTAAAACATAAAGGACCAATAGTAACCTTTAGCCATCATTTAACTACTATTCTCTCCACGTACGTAGACTAGCAGAGCTACCTTGCTTACATCCATCCGTTCCAATTCATACAACTAATTAACGTCTTCATGTCTCCTAATAAAATGCTCTGGGCAATTGTTGATCAGGCTAGCAAAATGATTGACATTCAAAACAAAAGTCCCATCTTTTCTATGAGGTGATATTTTTTCCACTAATTTAAATGGTGAAATTCTCGCAAATCATTAAATTCTATAGCATCCGTTGTAAAGAAATGATAAAAAAATCAATCGGTGGATAAAGTGAATGTATGTTTGTAATTATCCAATTTTTAATTCAGTGATCATTAACTTTCATTATGAACGGTACATCAGGGGATTTTACCACAACTACAACAAGTGGAAGCAGATAAACAAAGCATTTTGTGTTACAATGCAAGTCGATCAGTGCTATTCAAGGATCTCCTATATATTCGGATCAGAAATTGAAACTAAAATTCGGAAGTATATTGGTAAAAGCATAACGTAAGAAACAAACAATAAACAAGTAGGTTAATAAAAGCTTATATGGGTATACAATAGACTATTAATAGTGCTGATAGATCTTACAACTTCTGGAAAGTACATATTACATTTGAAGGAAACTTAAAAGTGACCGACATTATTTATTCTTCTAATTCATGAGTAACTTCCAACTCAAAATTCTGACGTTTTGCTGGAACAACGACATTTGTTCTTGAAGAACCAGTGATGTCAAAAGGAGTAGGGGGCGCTGTTAACTCGTCTCCCTCCTCTTCAAGCATTTGAACCACAGTTCTCATGGATGGACGGTCCACTGGGTTCCACTGAATGCACCAAAGTCCTACTATTGCAAGTTTTTTGGCAATTTGAATATCTTCCTCATCCTCAACACTAATTTGCACGTCTCTGCCTTCGAGCAAATTATGGATCCATTCAGGGTATAGAACTTGGAAACTTTCCTTATCTGACACATTTGTATTCTTTCTTCCTCCAACCATCTCTAGGAGCAACATTCCAAAGCTGTAAATGTCAGACTTGTACGATACATTACCAAAGTTCCTTGAGAAAACTTCAGGGGCAATGTAACCCAAGGTTCCCCTGGCAGCAGTCATAGACACTGTGCTCTGATTTTTGGGACACAACTTGGCAAGTCCAAAATCAGTGATTTTTGGGACAAAGTCGTCATCTAGCAAAACATTGTGAGGATTGATGTCAAAGTGAAGTATTCTATGATCACAACCAAGGTGGAGATACTCAACTCCTCTGGCAACACCAAGAGCAATTTGCTGCAGCTTCTCCCAACCAAGGAAAATATCCTTGTTGTCTGGTGGAGCCAAGAATCTCTGCAATGACCCATTTGGAAAGAAATCGTAGACAAGAGCACGGTGGAACCCATCTGCACAGAATCCAAGCAAGCGAACAATGTTAACATGATGAATTTTCCCAATGGCTCTCACTTCATTTATGAAATCTTTCCCATCTCCCATTGTGTCGTTGAGTATCTTCACAGCAACAAGAATTTCTCGAGAGAGCATTCCTTTGAACACTGCTCCATGAGCTCCTTCCCCTAAACTTTCACTAAACCCGGTTGTGATTCTCTTAATGTCAGCATAAGTGAATCTCGTAGGCTTCATTGCTCTATAATCCTCCAAGAATTTCTCTATCCGAACCTGGTCTTCTCCTTTCATCTTGTAATAATCATACACATGAAACAAAGCCTTGACCAGTAGCAGCAAAAGCATCAAACCAACTATTCCTCCTGTTGGTGAAAATTCATGTTAGACAAAATGAATAACAATATAAGAGCAAAGGATTAAATTACAATGGCAATTCTGGTTGTTGCGATTACCAAAATTGCAAATTTATAAGCTAAGCCTGCTGATGCAGCCACAATAGGAACTGGTTTGCAGCTGCGGAGGCTTCTAAAACTGCAATTAACTTTACTGCTATAATTTGAAACTGCGTAGAAGTAGAAGGAAAGGTCAGGCATAAGGAGATTGCATACCTGCAGCAATGAGTACAATAGTTGATGTGGGAGTCCTGTTTGTTGGGCAAACGAAACATTCAGTTTCACCAATGGTACGATTCTTCCATTTACATTTCTGGCCTTGTGCTTCACAGTAACTACAGTTGGGTTTCGACCATTCCATAAGCAGCGTCCCGTAATAAGATGAATATTCCCACTTGACGGACAAAACATCTTTCACTTTGGTGCAGGATAGTATTTGGGGGATATCAGCTGGAAAGAAGGAGTATTGAACTGGAAGAATAGGGCACGGCGACATTGAATCACAATGGAAGAAGGAAACATTATTCTTGTAATCATTATAATAGTAACTATCAAAATATGGCCTGGGGAATTGGAATGGAGAAATGGATGCGTTGCCGAGTTTCAAGAGCTGATTGGGAAGGCAATTTTCAGGGTCATATATTTCAATTTGCTGAGATTTGTAATCAATGTTTCTGACAAACAATTTTATTGGAACAGCAGGCAGCTCCAGCATAACCTTTTTTTTTTCGGTACATAACAGATGGAATCCTGGGGGATAATCAGTGTGATTCAGTGTACTGTTTATGAGATAAAATGGAAAATGAATATGAACACGTCCACATTTTTGTGTGCAGTGGTTCTTGCCTATCACAGACTTCCCTAGCAGAAACACTGACATCAGTAATAGAAGAGACAATTTCTGAAAATTGAGCATTGTGTGGTATAGTATCTTGCAAGCAGGTCAGAAAATGTTTTGCAGCCTTAGGTTGTCGTTAAAGTCTGAACAGTTGAACATGGACCATATAGCATGTGTTTGGGTTTCGGTTGGGCCAAACGTAACCGGTGTTTATTTAAAAAGCAACAAGGGTAGTGTTGCTTCTATGTTTATGCCTAAGAAAGTTTTTTTTTTTTTTTTTTTTCCGTTAAATGGATTTTCAACAAATATCCAAACATGCTCATAGGCATAGGGTTCTAGCAAAAGCAACTCCGCGTTGCGTGTACTATTCCACGGTCATCTTGTCTTGTGACTTGTGTAGTTTTGTTTTTGGTGGGGTTGATAGGATATTGAGTTATTGCCAATGTTTGACTTAGTAGTCTATTTTTTTTCCCACTAGTAATGATTATTTTTCATTGAGATTAATTTTCATGCATATAAATATTTTTTTTCTATCAATTAATTATAAAATTTTGGAGACAAAATTTGAAAAAAAATTGAGATAAAATTTGCATGATTGTAAAAAATTGAAGACAAAAAAGTGTAATTATGCCAAATATTTTTTATTTAAAAATTAAATAAATCAATTCGTAGTGGGAAATGAAGTGGTCAAGGTTGAAATCTCCCACATCTAACATTTTTATCTTTTTTCCTTTTTAATATTATTGTGAGTTCTTTTTGTGATTTCAAAAGACAAATCTAGTTTTACCATTAATACTCTAATAAAATTTACTATTATTCATTGTATCTTTTAATATTCTATTATTTATTATAATATTTTTTTCTCTTATCTCACATTATTATTTTTATTTATTACACTATTTATTTTTATATTTCAAAAAAATATTTGGTCTTTAAACAAAAATTATATCAGTTTTATAACAAAAAATATTATAAAATTTCAAAATTAATTCAAATTTAAATATATATTTACCTAAAAATATAATTTGGACAAGAAAAATAAAAATTATATAACTTATACTTAATGTTGATCCATGCACTCAGTGATTACTGTGTTACGAATTTAACATGTTACCTTGTATTTAATCTAAATTTTAACAAGTAGTCTTACCTTAGTAATATTTGGTCTAACTTATATATATATTCTTCTTAAAAGAGAAGTTGGACCAAAGACATTTATAAAACTCTTGAAATTTAATAAACTTATTTTTAATAAAGAACAAGGAAAAAAGTAACTTTTAAGAAAAACTAATTAAAGTATTATTTTTAAAAAGTGCACGTCTTAGTCTCCTTCTCTCTCTCATCCTAAACTAATATTTGTGAGAAAAGTAAATTAAAGTTTTAATTTGGATGACTTTTTAAATTAAAATAGACAAACAAATAATTTCTACTTTATTTTTAAAACTTTTATTTTCTTTTTGGTAATCATCGTAAGTAATTAGAACTTTACGCTGAGATATTCTCACAAATTTCAATCTTTTATATCTCAGTTCAGGATTTAATTGCAGTAAAAGCTACTCGTCCTTACTCAATGATTTTAACCTTTAACTTTTAAGTTTTAACCAAACAAAACTAGAATTAAAAAAGACTTGATTTATTGGAAGACTTGATTTTTTTTACATTTAATTTAATTTAATATTTTAACGTAAAATTAAAAGAGAAACTGAAGGAAAGGACCATTTTGAAAAGTCATGATCTTTCATTATTAGTTCAACACGGAGTGGAATTCATTTGTTCTAAATTTCAGCGAGTGGTCCTGCCTTTGGTCATATTTTTATTGATTATTGAAGAAGGGAACTGTTAGGAATTTTATAATTCCTAATTAATTAATATGGGCTACATATTATATTATAACATTTATATTAGTTATTTACATTTAGATGGGTTCAATATAAAGTGATCTAATTCAGTGAGCCCATTAGACTGCCAACAGAAAATTGATATGGGCTTAATGAGCGGAAACCAGTTTGGCCTATTAGGGGATAATGGGAACCCTAATAGGTTAAAAACCTAAGGCATGGTTATGGTCTCCAATACACCAAATCAAGAAACAGTTTCTCCTCTCCCATCTGAAGAGAAAACGAAGGTCCCATAAGGAAGAAGGTGATTACAAGAGATACCAGATCCAATTGACTGATGCGGGTGTTGTGGAGGACACTGCTTGCTCCTTTCCTCGCTATCACTTAAGTCAAGAGAGTTTCTTTGAGTCCCTTAGTGTTTCGCTAACTTATGGTTACTATCGTGCAAGTGTAGTGTTTCTAAACTGTAGCAATCCAGTGACTGATGATCCTAGATATGTGGAAGTGAATGCTGGTCATTGTGATTCTGGAGGCCATATCTATGCCGGTCTGGAATTTACGGTGATGGACATCAAGGTTGGATGCCGTTTAAAGGTTGCTACCTTTGCAAACTTGACGCAGGATTGGACAAATGACAGGAACGTTTCCTATGCTGATATCCACAAGTTGCTGGAAGACGGATTTTGGTTGTCTTGGTTCCCACTTATTTGTACGGATCACTGCAGAAACGGAAAGTATACCTATTGCTCCATCAATCAAACCACACAACAAATTCAATGTGAAGGACAGGGAAAGTGCCATATCTTGGGCCATGATTCCGACTATTGTGGTAAGAGTATATTCTTTTATGTCTGCCCACTGCCCACCCCATCCCAAATCTTTATTATGTTAATTATCATTATTTATACTTTAATCTTACAAGTGTTGTGAGACTGAGTTTCATTATGATAGTGTCGTTTTTTTTTTTTCCAAATTTTTTAAACATGATTATATGCATCTCAAAAGAAGCTATTAAGTATAATTAAGAGAGAAATGCAAGGAAAACACTATTTTGAACACATCATTAAATTAAATAATAAGAAACTTGTAGATGTTGAGAATTATAATAGACTAATGCCATTTTTGTCACAATTTTTCATAACAATTTTCATGTATTTATATCTTTTCCATCACATTATTTATTTTAGAATAAATTACATTTTCTTCATTAAAAGGATATGAATATTACACTGTTCTTCCCTCTTAAGTTAAAAATTATACACCTTTTCCTATGAAAGATTCAAATATGTGACACTTTACTCTTTTTTTTTTTTTTTTTTTTTTTTTTTTTTTTTTTAATTTTCTGTTAAAATTCTGTTAATTTCTGTTTAAAAAATTATTCCTTAAACATCCTTTACACTACCACCCATCAAATATGCAAATATTACATCGCCCTCCCTCCCTATGATAAAACACACATTCTCCTCCCTTAATAATTGTAAATATATTACACTTTATATACAAGTAAAATAAAATTAAACACAAGTATTAAGGTTAATTGATTTTATTAATATAGTATTTTATATATATTTAAATAAATTTCTATTTTTCTTATATCGTATTAATTATAATATTTATTAACTATAATATATAATTAGTTTTATTAATGTTACTATTTATTAAGTTTATTAAATACAATATATATATATATACACACACACACACACACACACACACACACACACACACGCACACACAAATAATTTATCTCATAACTTTTATTTTTAATTATCATTTTAATAAATTATTTTAAGTTTAGTTATATATTTTTAAAAAGTATTTATAGTGGGTGTATGATAATTTATTAAATTTAAAATATTTTACCATATATTTTAATTAAAATCTTATAATGAATATTCTTTAGAGATGTTAAGTTAAATAGATTAAATTATGTATTTTAACATAAGAGGAGAAACAATTTGTAATATTGGTATATTAAAAGGAAGAAAAATGTGATTTATTCTACATTTTAATATAAGAATAGATTGTAGTGTATTATTTGCATCTTTTAAGGAAAGGGAGCGTAATTTACTTTGACGATGTTAAGTTAAATACACTAAATCATATATTTCAACATAAGAGGGAAGAACAATCTAATACTCGCATCTTTCAGGGGAGGAAAATGTAATTTTCTCTCTATTTTTTATACAATTTGCTCTATATTTTAACATAAGAGAAGAGGGTACTGTAATATTCATATATCTCAGGGGAGGGAAAAGTAATTTACTTTTACACTGTGTTTGGTGTGGCAGAAATAGGAAGGAGGGGGCAATGATGGATCCTTTCACGCAGGTTTGGTACATAGAGTTGGGTATATGCGTAAGCCCACCCGTTTAAGCCTACACCCACAAAACCCACCCTACGAAGCCCTCAATTTAAATGAGCTCAATTTTAGTGAGCCCACAATCGTACCGTTTAGCCCGTAGGCTAAACAAGCCGGCCCAAGTCCCCAAAAAATTAAAAAAAATCTGAAATTTAACCCATTTTTCAAATCCTTTTAAAAACAATTGTCTAAAAAAAATCATATTAAAAAAGTGACTAAAAACCAAATTAAAAATCCTTTTGTTATCATTTAATAGTTCAATTAATCACTAGATGTCTGAGAATTATTTTTTATGGGTTTTGATTTGGTGTTGACTATTTTGAAATGTATCTAATTTCAAGTAGAATGGTCATGATTATTTTATTTTATTAATCTAGTTTATATTTTTATTTTACTTTTACTAAACCACAAAAAATACATTTTTTTAATTAAGGCATAAAAAGCCCGAAGACTGTTCGAGGAGCTTGCAGTCAAGCCTGTTTTACCCACGGGTTAAACGGACCAAGCTAAAAAGCCCGCAATTTAAATTGACTCAAAAAATTGAAGCCCATATACCGTGCAGGTTGTGAGTTATGCAAGCGACCCGTGGGCCCAAGCCCAAATGCCCAGTTACATGTGACTTTAAGTAGAAATAAGTTAGAAAATGCGTGGTCTCACATATATTTTCTCTTTCTTGAACAACAAAAGTTATGATGTGACCATGGTCTAATGACTAATTTGTCCTTTGTCTTGTTTGTATGTTTCAAAAACACACATATGTTGCTAAGGGTGTAAAAGTATTTTTACAACTTTACCATTTTATTTCCACTCTATTTCTCACCTATTTCTCTTCAACCAAACAACTAAACATTTAACTTTATTTCTACTATGTTTCTTCTTTTTCAAATTATCTCTTTTCTATTTATGTCTACTCTATTTCTCTCCACACAACCAAACAGAGCACTAACAGTGTGAAATTAAATAGACTAAACTGTATATTTTAACATAAAAGGAGAGAGCAGTGTAATATTAGCATTTATCAAGAGAAGGGAGTGTAATTTACTAATTATTTTAACTTACATTTTTATTTTTTTTCTTATCATTTTTATGTAAAAAATATAATGTTTATTTCTCTTCTTATCTTTTTTTAATGTAAAACTTATAATAAAAAATTGTTGTACAAATAGCATATTGGTTACCAAATAAGTTAATATTTTCCTTTTGTTGTTCTAGGACGCACTGCACAAATTCTTGGAGATACATTGCGTAAGCACACTATCCCATTTGTCATTTCTCTCGTACTATTTTCTCCACCTCAAGTACTGTAATGCTTAAAGTTAATTTTTATTTGGCTAAATTATAATTTTGGTCTTCTTTAATTTTTTATCCATTATTTTGGTCTCTATTTTTCCACAATTTTAATCCTCACATTTTAGAAAATTTACAATTTGGTTCAATCCTCAATTAAAATTGCGAAAAAATAAAAGGACCAAAATCGCATATCAAAAATGAAAGGGGAAGAAAAATGCAATTAATCCTAACACTAGCATTTTTTTTTCATAAGAATATCAATTTCTTGATTGATAGTCAAAAACTTATTCAGTAATTTATCATTTTTAATGAACCCCAAAACAAGCATTGATATAAACATTAATAAGTATTGGAGCATTTATAAATATTTAAATAAGACATTAATTTTGTGAAAAATGTCTATCAAAGCTTGTTGTGAAATTTGAATACTAAGTGCTCTTTTGTCTTGATGTTATGTATATCACTTTTTTATTATTTAAGTAGTCTTTTGTTTTTGTAGGTTATTTTAAAGGCATTATAAAAGGTAATAAAGTTATCTATTCCCCCCATTATTAATTTACACCATATAATTTGTATGTTAGTTGATTTCATTGTTGAACTAAGTTACTAATTAGACTAAAACAAGCTTTATTTACTTATTATTTTGATGAAATTTACCTTCATAGGACTGGTCCAAAGAATAAGAGATGTCAAGCGATCACTATCACTACAAAACTCGGGTGATCATGGAGATGACCTCATAGGACAAGATGTTCTACCAATACTTGTGGTAGTTAGATATCTGTTTGGAGTCGCACTTTTGCTTGTGCTATTTATCTATATGTGGCGACGAAGACATTTCTCAATGTACGAAAACATTGAAAACTTTTTGCTAGACAACAATCTAAATCCGATTAGGTACGAATACAGAGAAATTAAAAAAATGGCCAGAGGTTTCAAAGTGAAATTGGGTCAAGGAGGTTATGGGTCTGTATACAAAGGTAAGCTTCGAAGTGGGTCAGATGTAGCAATAAAGATGTTGAGCAAATCCAAAGGTAATGGACAAGATTTTGTAAATGAAGTAGCTACCATTGGAAGAATACATCATTTGAATGTAGTAGGTCTTATTGGATATTGTGTTGAAGGAAAAAAACGTGCTCTAGTTTATGAATACATGCCTAATGGGTCATTGGATAAATACATTTTCTCAAAAGAAGGAAGTGTCCCTTTAAGTTATGAGAAAACATATGAAATATCTCTTGGAATAGCTCGTGGGATTGCATATCTACATCGAGGTTGTGATGTTCAAATTTTACATTTTGATATCAAGCCTCATAATATTCTTTTAGATGATAGCTTTATTCCAAAGGTTTCAGATTTTGGACTTGCAAAGCTATATCCTGTGAAAGATGGGTCTGTTATTTTAACTGCAGCAAGAGGAACATTGGGTTACATGGCTCCAGAATTATTCTACAAAAATATAGGTGGGGTTTCTTATAAGGCTGACGTCTATAGCTTTGGAATGCTTTTGATGGAAATGGGAAGTAGGAGGAGGAACTCGGATCCTCATGCAGAGCATTCAAGCCAACATTACTTTCCATTTTGGATCTATGATCAATTTAAAGAAGAGAAATATATTGACATGGAAGATGCCTCAGAAGAGGATAAGATTATAGCGAAAAAGATGTTCATAATTGCACTTTGGTGTATACAATTGAAACCAAATGACTATCCTTCAATGAAGAAGGTTGTAGAAATGCTTGAAGGAAAGATTGAAAGTCTTCAAATGCCACCAAAGCCTTCTTTTTATCCCCATGAAACAATTGAGCATGATAGTGGAATCAACTCTGACCAAACATCATGGAGTGATTCAACTAGTTCTAACAAGAATCTTAGCAAAACCAAGTCCAATCATTCATTGGAGAACAACACTTGACAAACAAAGGTTATTTCAAATTAAGTATGGAGACGATGGCAACAAAATTGCTTAGAGCTAAACTTTGGTCATCCTTGGGAAGATTGATTTGGTAGGAGTAATTAAATTGTTAAAGGAGAAAGGTTTCTAATTTGAACTGGTGTATATTGTATTTTTTATTGCCTAGTATAAATCATGTTTCTCTATGACTATTCCATAAATTTTCATTTAATAATATATACAAATAAATTTATTCTCAAAATAAATGTCTATGACACTATTTCCTTATACTAATACATGAATTCAATTTGATGAGCTAATGGTTTACTTTGAGAATTATAGGATTGCTACCATCCAAGACGGTATAGTATTATTATCATTAATCTCTATTGCCCTATTTATAGCGTTCAAACATTATATACACTTTGGAACTTGTTTTATAATTAAAAGACTTAACCAGCGTCCAACGTGCAGTAACTAAACAAGCGTCCAAGTGTTTTATGAAAAACTAGCATCCAAAGTGCTAAGATATTTCAATGTCCATATTGGAGATAACAAACTTACACACTGACTCATATCTAAAAGTTTTTATCATCCAAACTTGTACACTCAGCACACATGTGCACTTCACGATTGAGAATAATTCATGTTTGAAAAGTTTTGTACGTTTATTCCCTCGTCTTATTTGAAATGACTAATCATTTGAATTTCGAAAAGTGTACAAAGGTAGGAGACAAAGAAGCATTCTCTACAAAGAATCTTCTTGGTACAGGTAGCAGAGGCACGCTCAGAAAGGACAATACCTTTTATCCAATTTCTCTCTCCACCCCAAGCTGCCACGTTATAATGGTCACATAGATGTGAGCGAACGAATAATTTTCAAGGCTCTTATCCCCACAACGAATACAATTACTTGACTTGCACAACACCTTGTTGTGCTCACTCTAAACTTTAGAAGCAACAATCCCTTGATTTTGATTATTAGGTTCACTATCCTAAATGGGTTCTATTTAGGGACAAGTACCTAATACATCTTTAAGGGAAAGCTCATCAGCAAGCTCCCCCCGAGAAGATCTTTACAAACACTCTATGGCTAAGGATTTGGCTCTAAATTCCTAGATAGTCTAGTCTAAGGAAGACTAGTATCAAAAGCAAATGATATATATGTACAATGCGGCTTCTTATTTATACCCTCTCTATCCTATTTTCCTTCCTAGCAAAGAACTTCAACTGCACTTCATTGTCCTTAAATAGAGCTTTAAAGATGACCGTTGTTCCTATTCTTGAGAGGCTTGGAGGACAAGGAGATCCGTTATAAGTTGTCTCCATCAATACAACTGATTTCTCTTTCTTCCTTAGATGGAACAACTTGTACACAATTCAAATTAGAAATTGTGTTGTTAGTGCTTGTTGTTATTAGTGGCTCATGACTTCTCCTTTTTCAAGCATAGTTATGAGTTCTGTTACTCTAGAAAAGTGAGTCTTCTGTAGATTGGTCTTCTTTTTTCTTCGAGTGTGTTCTTGAGACTCCTTTTCTCCTTTTTGGTTACCTTGTTTGTATATGACTTGTAGTGGATGACTAGCTCCCTTTTTCATGATGATCATATCTTCAAAAGAGCTGGTCACTTCAGATGACAGTGCCTCAGTACACTACTACATGGTGACTTCTTCATAGCTTTTGGTGCGTGCTTCTGAATTGTGTTGACACGTTTGTCTTAACTGTTCTTCATTGTAGTGCATCTTTTGATGATCCTTAAGTCATGTGCAACTTCTAATATCTACCCATTGACTCACGCTAACTATAGAATCATTCTTCTAGTCATATGCAGCTTCTGATATCTGTATTTTGACATAGAGCTCATGATTGCCCTTCTGCTTCTGGTTTGTTGCTTCTAAAGTTGGATAGTCTTCAAATTTGAGATTCCTTCACCGTAGGCCAATGCTTCATACCTTTTTCCATGCTTCTTGATCAAGTACTATCTTTCAAAAGCACTTAAGGCAAAACCATTAGTAGCATAAGTCTAAAGGACTTAGAATTTGCTTCTTAAAAGTTTGTTGTCATTAAAACATTTTAGTTTAGAAAGGGTTTTGCTTCAACAATAATGACTACAAGGATCAAACAAAAGATTGATAATTAGGTTATACTATAGAAAACTTTAAAAATAAAATAAAATAAAAGAAACTGGAAGAAAACAAATTGATAAGAATAGAATCATGGTCATTCTTCTACAATAATGATGTTATGTTGATGCTTCCTCCTCTTACATGTCATTTATAAGACGAATGTTTGTTTTGCTTGATTTTGGACTTCCCAAAAAAACTAACACATAAAAGATAAACCCTCAATACATATGATTTCTCTTAAAAGTCAACTTCAACAATGGAAATAAATAAATAAATAAAAAGATTCAAAATCAAATGCATAAAATATTTTAGAGGGTAGAAACAAATGTATTTGTAAAATGTGATACCAAACCAACTCATTGAGATGAATTTTCAAAGTGAGACTGCAAGGCATCATTTAATCCATGTCTGAAATAGCTTTTAATGTTTCAAGCTAATATTTGTGTCCTTGAACTATTTCTCAAAATGCCAAAAGTTAGACCTCACCATGTTGTCATGCGGATTTGAAAAAAAATTGTGTAAGAGGTGGTTGATTTGTCTGTCATTTTGCTCAAGTTGCGGTGTTTGACTCTCCTTAGATGCTTGACTATTAACTATCTCCATCATGCTATACAATGATATGTGCTCCTTCTACACGAAGAAGAGAAACATTAAAAAAAAAAAGGGTGGGGGAGAGGGGGAGAATTAAAGTTCCCTATCAACATCAAGTTTTTGAACTCTCCTCCTTATTTTATACTCTCCCCCTTTCGCTCCTTCGCCAACATTTCAACACCACCATTTCGCCATTGTTGTTCTTCTTCCGTTGTTAGGAGTGGACCCCTCCATATATCAAGTTGAACAGAGTATTAAAAATAAAATAAAAGGAACGTAATCAACGTTAGCACACATAGAGTATTAATTAGCATTGATTAGTATCTCATTTTAGACATGTTTTGGCTTGATTTTGTGGTTATTTTTATTATTTTAACTGAGTTTTGTGATATTGGGCATCATTGGGCCCAAGTGTCAAGTTTTGTTAATTTTCGTATTTTTTCTCATCTTGACACTGTTTTCTTATACAGGTCTTATCTTTTTACACAGAGCTCTGATTTGGGTGTTTTTGGTCTTGTTTGAACGTTAACGAGGAGTTTTACAATTTTGTCTCTCACAGGCTTAGGCTAATTCAGAGGTTTTAGGGGTCAAATTTGAGCTATAAGTTGCTGTCTTGCACTTGGAACTTTTATTTTTTTTAGCATTTTGGGCTTTAATTGTGATTAGTGGCCCGATTAGTCTTTTTAATAGGTTTTTAGGGATTTAATGAGTGGGCTTCAGCTGTTTTATTAGAGCCCACATTTTTTTTATTAATGTCCATGTAATAAAACACTTCGGGGAGACTCTTAGTGAGACACACTACAATTTTACGTTTCAGAAAATGAATTAAGGGTTTTGTGCTTTTTTCTTCCTCATTCTTCCACCTTCTTCCTCATTCTCTATCCTTCTTTAATTTTCATTTAATCCCTTCAATGGAGGGTTAAGTTGCAGTCCAACTCAAGGAATCCAATTATGTGGCAACATTTGTGTCCCCTATTCTTCATTCATGAATCTGTGCTCTTCCCTTTCCCTTTTCCATTTTTAATGAAATTGAAATCATGATGATGATTAGATTTAGGGAATTAGATTCAGAATAGGAATGAGATACTGTGATCGATTGATTACTTGCCAATATGTTTTATATATGCTTTAATTCTTGATGAATTGGGAATTGTGATTGTGTAAATCCTGTGTTCACGAACGAATGTTGGGTGATGATCCTGTAGAACTCGTATTGGTGTGTGTGTGTGTGTGCATGGGTTTGTACCTATTTTGGGATTATGATTATGTTACCTGTAACACCCCAAAAATTACAATCCAATAGGAACGTCAGAGATTTAATTTGAATTAATGGGAATCTAGTTGTTTGTTTAAAAGAAGAAAAAAATATATTTTGAGTAACTAAAATATAGTTAGTAATAAATTGAGTAATGAAGAAAAATGAAGGAAAGTAAGTAATAAAAGTATTTCTATATAATGGTCAAATAGGAAAAGATTGATAAAGTCAAAGGATATAATAATATTCTCGGTAATTAAAAATCTATGTGACTAATTCAATAAAATTAATTGCTTGTGATAAAAGTTTATCTGTGGGTAACTCTTTGTATTTAATTGTCTAGAATTAAATTAATTCTCTGTAGTTACTTTTCTGTATCACTTGCCTGTTATTAAAATTCCTTGTAACTGAATTGTCTGTGAGATTTCCTGTGGTTAAATTGTCTGTACTATCTTATTTAATTGTTAAGTTGCAATGTGGTGCGTATTTAAATTTAAATTATAAGGTTGTCTGTTTGATTTCTTGAGATGGCTACTAGTAATTAATTGAGCTATGATTAATTACTAGTAGTAAATATTTAAAATACTATTGCTAAGTACTAATTAATTAATTGATTTCAAATTGGTTTTAATTATTTTAATTAAATTAAATTCTGAAACTTGCACGTCAAGTTATCGATTATAAAATTCATCTGTGAACAATTCTTCTACAGAGAGAATTTTATAAGAGTTATTAAAAAGTTTTCATTTCATAAAGATTTATAAAATTAAATAGATGGCCAAAGTTTAGTTTTCAAAATTTAAAATCATGTTTTATGAAAAATACACAGAGTAATCCTACACTGTGTAAATTAAACTCAGTACCTAAAACTATCTACTCATATTCCCTTAACCAATTGAATTTCATGCAAAACCCTCTCACTCTCTCTTCTCTCTCACGAATACACTCACACACTCACTCTCTCACTTACCCACTAAACCCAAAACTTGCTCCCTAAGTTGAATTAAAACTCCCTCTTCTTTCTCTTCCCTCTCGCACGGACCAACAACAACACAACACATTCAAATTTCTTTATTTCAGTTTTTTTTTCCTCTTCTCTTCTTCTTCTCCTCCACGGCCCAACACCCAAACCCTCTCCTCTCTTCTCTCTCTTTTTTTTTTTCTTTCTTCTTCCGCCTCACTCACTTGACTGAGAACTTAAGCACTGAGTTGGCTGGAATCACTGAATCCCCTCATCACCACTCTTCTTCCTCCTTGGCCATGGCACCCCAAGCTCCAAGGGAAGCCATTGGAGCCTTGCATGCAGCTGGATTATCTTCCCTTCCATCCTCTCAACAACAAGCTCACTCTCTCGGCCAGGCTTAGCAAGGTGAGGGAAACTTTATGTGAATTTAAGCTTTGTTCTGTAAATGTGGTTGAGGGTTAGGGGTCTCAACCACATCTTGCATGCATGCCTCTCTTTTGGCTGTTGGTTGTGATTGTTTGAATCTTTGCATGTGAGAATTGATGAGAAAGGGTGGACCTTTGGCAGTGGCTGTTTGTGTGAGTGCATGCATGGCCTTGATAGTGTTTTTGATCTCTTTAAACTGGAAGTAATGGCCCCTGGAACAAGGGAAGCCATAGCCATTTTCTTCAAACTCGTTTTTGTGTGTTGCATGTTGAAGGAGACTCCAAAATTCAAGTGGCAGTGGTCGTAGCTTCGGGTTGCCCTGGACAGCCTCCACTGTTTCGTGAATTTTGGAAGATCCAACCGTTGGTTTTTCACAAAATTTGTTTTGAATAAAAATAGACACGAAAAGAAACAACTTTCATTTTGACATAATGGAAATATAACCTCATCTTGGAGTTCATCCATGGCTTGCAAAATGGCTGTTCTGTTTTCGAGTTCCCCAGGAACATGTCTCAGTTTTTCTTAAATTTCTAATTGTACACTCAATGTTATGTTTTCATTTTTGTGCCATTAAAAACTAGACAAAACAAGATTTTTAATCCATGTAATTTTAGAAAATTATCAAGCACAATTTCTAAATCAATTTTTCGAAGAGAGACAGAGCAATGGTTTTGAAACTCTGTTTGGAGTTCTAATTTTAGGTTGTAAAGAAAAAATTTCTGGGAGCAATTGGGGAAGAATTGGAAGGTGTGGGATACAATTTTAGAAAGATCCAGATGTTATCTCTATGCTGTAAAAATTGAAATTCAAATTTTTTTGGTAATTACTAGAAAATAAAATTTCTTCAAAACATGTTTCTGGAAAGGATTTAACTAACCTGTCAACTTGTGGAATTTTTAATAATTTTTGTAGATTTTTACTAATTAAGTGGGATACCAATCTGAAAAATAGATTTCAAGAGATTTCATTTCATATAAAAATTTCTCTAGTTTTGAGGCCATTTAATGCAATCAATTTGATCTCACATTCAGTACTGCGAAAGGGAAACTTCCCCCTTCTTAGTCAACTTTTTGTTTTAATTATATTGACTGTGATCGTGATATAGTGTGTGGCTTATGTGTAATGTATATAGTTATTTTTGTGAATGAAAGGGGCAATGGATACAAGTACCCAAATTGTGATTTTAAGCCCCAAAGAACAAAGTTCTTGGGCAATGGTGACTTTGAATGATTGTGTGGAATTATTCCTTGAGTGTATGTTTTGTCTCTGTGATGTGTTCGCAAGACTCGGGCGAGAGTACTTGCGATACTAGAATTTTGTTCTAGTGATTATGGCAAGATTGCCATTGAACGATAATGATAAGTGAAAATTCAACAGAGAGTATTATTAATTAGCTTCAAGATTTCATTTTATTATTTTATTGTTTTATTTTATTTTAATAGGAATTAATTTAATTAACTCTTTATTTTTATGCGTTGGACATAAATAATTTTAGGACCTTTGTGCGAAGGAATAATCGGTAAGTAACTAATTAATAAAATTTTAGAAATTGAGAGTGTAAGGCAAGAACAAAACTTAATAAGAATTGTGATGCGCATTACAAAAGTGTGTTTTTCGAGAGTCGTGCAACGAAGACATGTGTGTAATGTGGAACAATGGAATTACGAAGGGAGTCATGTGGGGCTTTTCCCGATTGTGAGAATACCAAAGAGAGGGGGCGGAGTTCGAATGGCACGTCACAAAATGTGACGGTCACCTATAGAGAGGTGATGGAGGCAAGATGTCCTCATTTAGGGTTTAGGCTTTAATTATTTGTTTTGAACAGAGACAGGGTCTCATGCTTGGTGTCAATTCGACCGTCCAGTACCATTTGCAGTAGGACACCACAATGACGAGAAAGTATAATCCCGATAGGGAGACTTGTTGAGGAGTTAGTCCTCAGAGTAATGGATGACCACATATTAGTACCTGGGAGATGGTCGTGAGGCATGTTGACCTTGGAGGGTAGGCGCCGAGTTGTGACATTTCGTTCACATAGCTGACCTGGCAACCCTAACATAACCTTAGATATTAATTTTAAAATCAATATAATGATTATTTATTGTTATTATAAATAAACTTTGAATTATAATGAATAGTATATTACATATTTCCTTTAAAAAAAAAACGTATATTACATATTTGACAAATTCATGTATCACATAGGGATATGAATTTTAATATGTTATAATTACTAGAAGTAGCCTTATGGAAGAAAATATCAATGTTACTTTAGTGTGTTAAATAATTTGTATATTAAAGACTTGGTAATGTAGTATGTCTAAAAAGTTGACTTATAAACTGTATACTAGGATTTTTTTTTTCTTAATTCACCAAAACTGGTCAATGGTGGACTTTCCCTTTGATTCGAGTCCTACCTTGCTAAGAACGTAGGCAGAAAAAGAAAGCCAAAGACTAGGACTATTGTGACTAATGATAATCAATGACAAAATTTTATATAATTTTGCATGTGTAACCATGTTTATGAATAAAACATATCCAGATAATTTATATTTTTTTTTAAATTGAAAAAAATAGAAATGTAAATATTTAATATGAGAAAATAGCACATGCATTAATGAGATTGTAAAGCAGTTTTAATTGTCATAAATCATGCATTCCATATAGTTCAATATAGATTTTAATGAGAGTTTTTATCTGAGTTTCAACTAGTCTAAAATTTGTGTGTTTGTGTGTGCACGTGTGTGTATAACTAATATTTTTAACAAATCATACATAAAAAGATTGAGGCTTAAATAATTTTTAGGTCCCTAATAAATTTCCGAATTTTGTTTTGCGTCCCGAAATTGACTTAAAAAGTCCATTGCAATGCAATAGCTCCACCGCCCTGCAACATCTCCACTGCTCTGCAACAGCTCCACCACACCTGCATTATCATGCCGCCACAAACCCACCACACCACCATCACACCGCCATACCCAAAGCTAGCAACACCATCACATATATGAAACCCTCCCAACCAATTTCTTCTCTAATAACCCTAAACCCCCAATCTTCCAACCCTCCCAACTAATCTTCAAACCCCTAATCTCTAGCAACACCGCTGCATATCTGAATCCCCCAACCAATTTCTTCAAGCCCAGCCTCAAGCTCGTAGCTGTAACGGAGGATTTGGATCCCGTACCAATCACGGTAGTGGTCGTTGATCCACGACTTCGGGTTGGGTTTCAAAGAGAGAGAAAATGTTTAGGTGTTGGTAGTAGAATTGGAAAGTCGGGTGTGAGGAAAATCAAAGATGTTTAGGTGTGAAGAGAATTAGAAGAGAGTAAAGAAGATGTTGATATAGGATTTAGGGGTAGTGGTTTTGTGTGTTGAAGATGACATTGAAACACCAATTTTTTTTTTTTCACATTAGGTTGTTTTTTTTTTTTTTCGTTTTAAGCATGAATATTTTTTGACCCGGGTTTTAAGCATAAATTTATGTAAACCTAATTTAAATAAAAAATATTTTATAATATAAATCATAACTCAGTTTATATTATATTTTAGAATTATGAAATAACTTATAGATAGAAACGGAGGTAGTAATATATTTTTTTTGTGTCTAACAATTTTACTGGGGACGGAGAGATCATTTAGTACCACCAGTTAATTATTTTAAATACAGTAGCAAATATTAAAAATAATTTTATACTTCTACCAAATAAAAAATTATACTTAATTTGATTATACTTAAATGTATTGATTGTTAACTTCCTTTGTACCCTTAATTTATAGTGAATTCTAATAATGAAATAGCACTCATTTTTCATTGGGATGCATTTATTGATCTATTAACAATATAATTCATACTCATTGGTAGAAAAAATTATTCCTTAAATTATGGGTAGTGTCATTATGTCCCACTACTAGTTAAACCAATTAATTTTATGAGTATTTTTGGAATAAAATTTAAATTTATGACAAAGTTAATTAAAATGAAATAATTTAATTACTTTTATTGGTCTTAATGAACTAGGTAGAAGTATTTGTTTCTTATAGATAAAAACGGAGGTAGTAACAATTTTTTTGTCTAATAATTTAATTATCATATTATCCACGCACCAAGCCCAATAGTGTTGGTGCGAGAGCGTGTATTGGGAAAAACCTAGTCCTACTTTGACTAGACATATAGTCAAAATAGATTATATAAGTGGGAGGCAACTCTCAAGTCGGTTTTGTAAGGTTGGTTTAAGCCCTAACCCAAATTCTAAGATTATATTACTAATGTGTTGTGTGATCCTGAATTTAGATTTTGACTTGTAGAAATTTAAAAATAGGAAAAGTACCTGAATCCCTTATAAATTAGTAATAAAATAGTTAGATTAGGCACAAATATTTAGTTGGATTAATTAAGTTTTTAGTCCCTAAACTTTTTTAAAATTTGGTTTTTAGTCCCTAAACAAAAGTTTGACTGGTCAAGGTCTCTAAACTTTTTAAAAATTTGGTTTTTAGTCCCTGGACAAAAGTTTGACCGGTCAAGGTCCCTAAACTTTTTAAAAATTCGGTTTTTAGTCTATAAACTTTTTAAAATTCGATTTTTAGTCCCTGAAATCCCATTAAATAAATAAAAATAATGGGGTTCAAACTAAAAACCAAATTTTAAAAAAGTTTAGGGACAAAAAACTTAACCCTATTTAGTTAATGGAATGAAGTTATTTTTCTACATACGTGGGCCATTGGTGTTGCAAATTTTCATGGTGCATTGTGGCAACTTAATGGTGTTTCTTATTTATTGGAAATCATATATGTTCTGTGCTTGTGCTTCACCCAGTTAGCAAATAACTAAATCTGATTTCTTCTGCCATTTCATCTGTAAGCATAAAAGTAGTTTAATTTTCCTGTTGGGTTTTTTCTCCATATCTCAATGGTAGTTAAACCGCTCACGTCCCTACTTACTAGGTTGAAATTTCGGGGTGTTACATTTTGCATGTTTCCTAAATATTGACCTTCAATAGAAAAGAATTTTTTTTAATTAAAATTAGCAAGATCCCCACATGAAGTCAAAGACATCGCAACTATGTTGGCACCCCTCTACAGCCAAGCAGGAACAAGCCAAAATTCATTAATAGAGAAAAATAGAGAATGAACAAGATGGGGGGACTAGGCCAAAACCCATTACAATCAGCAAAACAAAATTAAGTAAACCTATAGTTAGGAATGTCATATTTGTTACGTAAGGATTCTCTCCTAACAAAACTTGGAGCTGAATCCCACCACAAAAAATCAATCCTGGAGGAAACTCCATGATTAGCTAAAAGGTCAGCGCAAGTATTTCGTTCTCTAAATATGTGCGAAGAAAGCAAAATTATATCTTTACAGGAGTATAGACAATTCTCCCATCTTCCATGGATACGCCAAGGGACCATGCTCGGATTCCTGATGGCAGCAATGACCAATTGAGAATCACATTCCAACCACACTTTTCTCCAATTATTCTGTAAAGCAATCTCCAATGAAAGCATGGCAGCAAAGAGTTCAGCAAAAGGGGAGTTTTGAATACCAACATATGCAGAGAAACAGCCCAGAACCGTCCCCAAGTGATCTCTAAAAATACTCCCACTCCCAGCGTGACTAGGGGAGCCTTTGGCTGATCCATCCGTTTTGCACTTGATGGTGCCAAAGGCAGGAGGGTACCAAAGAACTTGAAAGATGGACGAGTGTCGCAGAGGATGGATAGCCACTGAGAAAGCTTTTAGAATGGAGAATTCCTCTATGGAGTGCTTGAAATAGCCACGGGAAGAAGTTCCAGATAATGCTGCAGCTGAAGAATATAGTGAATGGCTTCAAAGAAGTTAGCAGCAACATTATTGAATCTCAGATTATTTCTGCAAGACCAAATTGCCCAGAAGCTGTTAATAATAAGAGCACGAATAACGTCCCTAGTCTGACTGCTCCAATTCAAAGATATAACATTTAAAATTGATTGACAGTCTGATAAAGAAATAATCCTTTTGGTCATAGATTCAACCCATGACCAGATTCTTATAGCTAAAGAACAGGAGAGAAAAATATGATCTGTTGTTTCCTCATGGCAGCCATAAAGCGAGCAAACTGAGACCATGATGCACCCCTCTTCTTCAGCTGATCGTCAGAGGGGAGTCGGTTGTGAAGAATACGCCAAACCAGGAACAATCTTGAAGGAGGAATTGCTGCGAACCAAATAAGGCTAGACCAACTAACCACCTGGCTAGGGTCCTGAACAAAATTATAGGCCTCATTGAATGAGAGAGTACCATTATCTGAGTGCTGCCACACAGGAATGTCCGGTGACGGGAAATGAGAAACATGAATCTGCCGAACAACATCATACAGGGAAGGGATTTTAGAGAAAATAATGCTAGGGATATTCCACTCATTATCAACTTTGAAATCCTTCATCGAAGACTTGAGCTGCTTGCTGATGGAGTGCGAGATGCATAGAGCATCTAAAATGGGTTGTTAAAGGCACCAATTGTCATTCCAGAAATTGATGTTATTCCCCAAGCCAACTACCCAAGTAGAGTTATCAAGCACAGTATTAAGGTGGACCAGATGGAAGATTTTCTATAAAAAGATATTTGTTTTTTATTGTGTAGAAAACGAGCCCGAAGAAACTAAGCCCAAACATCATAGCTATGAACGAAATTCCAACAAAGCTTAAGGGTGCCAGCTTCGTTGATCTGAGAAACATTTCTAAGCCCAAGACCACCCATCTCCAATGGGGAGCCAACAGTTCTCCACTTAACCGTGCAAATTTTCCTTTGGTCCAAGTTTCCGGCCCAAATAAAATTCCTAAACCAAGAGTCTATTTCCTTGAGCAGCTTCCTAGGCTAAGAATATATTTGAACAGTATAGAGCAATTTGCCATTGATGATGGAACTAACAAGCTGAACCCTTCCCATAGAGGATAGCAGAGCTCATTTCCAAGATTGAAGTTTGGATTGAATCTTGTCGGCAATGGATCTCAAATGGCAATAGCGAGGCTTTCCAAGAAAAATGGGGACCCCTAGATATGTGAAAGGAAGAGTTCCCATTTTGAAACCCAGCTGGTCTTTGATCTCAACAATTTGGTGGGTTGACATAGAGCCTAGGAAGAAAAGGCATTTCTTAGGGCTTATAAACTGACCAGAATCTTGAGCATAGTTTTGAAAAAGATCCATTAAGTTGGATATATTCCTTTTGGTCCCTTTACAAAAGACCAGTATATCATCAGCATAGAGGATGTGGGAAGGGGAGGAGAAGTTCCTCGGGCTAGCCATGGGGGAGAGGGCGTTAGAGTCAACAAAATGAGTGATTCCTCTGCTTAGGACTTCTTCCGCAAGGCAAAAAAGAAGAGGGGAGAGGGGGTCCCCTTGATGGACTCCCTTCTTACAAGAGATAAAGCCACAAAGAGATCCATTAACAGAAAAAGATGGCCTAGCCGAGTGCAGGATGGTGCTGATCCAATCACAAAATGTAGCATTGAAGCCAAAAGCTAAGAAGGCTTGAAGCAAAAAGTTCCATTCAAGAGTGTCAAATGCTTTTTTAACATCAAACTTGAGAGCCAGGTTTCCCCCGAAAGATTTACAATTTAACATATTAAAAGCTTCAGATGCAGTACAAATACAATCCGCAATCCCACGCCCTTTAATAAAGCCATGCTGCTAGTTGGAAATTAACTTAGGAACAATAAGGGACAATCTGTCTGCCAAAATCTTGGCAATAATCTTATATTGGAAATTACCCATGGCTATTAGGCAAAAATCCTCAATCTTGTCAGCTGAAGGAGACTTGGGAATAAGAGCAACAATGTTGGAGTTTAGGCCAGGTAGTAACCAACCTTGACGGAAAAATTGTAAGATCGAGTTGCAAACATCTTCAGAAATGATATCCCAGTATTTGTGGTAAAAGTGCCCACCAAAACCATCGGGTCCTGGCACTCCATTACTGTTCATAGAAAAGCCAGCCGATTTGATTTCCTCCAAAGAATGGAGGTTAGTTAAGTTAGCATTCTCCTCATGAGTGATCAAGCAGGGAATAAATTTGGAAATCAATTCATTAGAGGAACAAACGTTGTCAGTCGCAAAAAGAGAGGAGTAGAACTGGAGGATGTGCTATTCCACCTGAGGTTGAGTTTGGATGATGTTGTCGCCATCTTTAAGGGGGAAATATGGCTGAGGGCCTGCTTCTACTTCGCCATTCTATGAAAGAAACCCATGTTTCTATCACCTTGGGATAACCATTTCAAATGAGACTTTTCACCCCAAAAAGCTTCTTCAAAACTGAGGGCTTGTTGGAGCTCTATTTGAGCTGCAGCTTCTAAACAGAACATATCATCAGAACTATGAAGCACGGACTCTGACACGGACACCGGACACGACACGGACACCGACACAGAGACACTGGTATTGTCCAAAATATAGGACACCGCGACACGGATATATATATTATATATATATATATATATATATATATATATATATATATATATATATATATCATTTATGAAATATCTAAATTGAGAAGCAAGATTCATATATTCAAAAGCATCTACAAAAAACTAGTCAAAGTATAACATTATCCAATTATAATGAGTCTCACAAAAAAATACTAAGAAAGAGACATCATTATACAATTTGAGCAAATTGTCTTTGACTAACAAAACATATTCATCTTCAATCCATCCATCTAAAAACCAAAAAGCTAAAAATGCTCTAATCCATTTAAGGCATTCCACCCCTTAGTTGATCATCATCATTGAAAAAGACACTCTCTAACTCGGGTTCATCTAAAGACAAGCTAGCAACTTCAAGAATTCCATAATCATCAAGTGAACCAAAATCATCTCCGGCTACATCCCACATTTTAGTTTCCTCTTCATGATATTGTGGAGTATTCCTTGAAAGAAGTCGAAGATTACTATGAACAAATACCAAACTTTCCGCTCTATGTGGTGCCATCTTGTTTCTCTTAAGAGAATGGATGAATGAATAAGTACTCCAATTCCTTTCACAACATGAAGATGAACAAGGTTGGGCAAGAAACTTAAGGGCAACCTTTTGTAGTATTGGAGCATGAACACCATGAACTAGCCACCAAGTTTTTGGATTCATGTTACCTCTATCATTCAAAGAATCAAGATCATCAAAACCTTCTCTTCCATCCGAGAAGTTAGCAAACTCTATATTCACTCTCCTCCTTACATCCACATCAAGAAATAACCTTTTAAAGCATTTAACTCTTTCATTAGCAAGTTCCATGTCTTGATGTGGAGGAACTCGGTTATGATCTTCACTTAGCCACTCATGACTATAATACCTAAAATTAAAAAATATATATAAACACATGATTATCATCCATGATGTAATCCTAATAAAAGATATAAATAAAAACATTAAGTTATTCACCTTGGATTTAAAGAATGAGCTAGACAATGGAGAGGTGTGCTACTCTTAGTCCATCGGTCAATTAATATGGAGTTCACTACTTCATAAAAAGTTGATCCTTCACTCTCCTCCTTTCTTTCATAGTCATATATGGCCTTCTTCACCTTTTCAATCATCGAATCCCACATTTCATACACTAGGTGAAGAGAAGAAACTTCCGTATCGGTTCTTCTAAGAACATCATAGATTGGACTAGTGAAAGAAAGTATATAATCCACCTTATCCCACCAATTATCATCCAATAAAATTTCCTTTACAAATTTTGCCTTTTCAACATCATCTTCCTTGTAGGAAGACCATTGATCACTAATCACCATCTCTTGGAGTCCTTTCTTCAATTGCTTAAATCTCTTAAGCATTACAATAGTGGAGGCAAATCTTGTTGGAGCAATGGAAAGCAACTTGAGTGAATTGAATGAGTTGAAAATTGACAATCTCATTGAGTGACCCATGATGAAGTTCTTGACAAACGTTGCATCTTCCGCAATTTGGGTGATCCAAGAACATTCTTGGTAAACAACACTATTTTTTTCTGAATTCTTAGCTGCACAAATGTTCTTCAAAGCAAGATTTAGTGTATGGACAACACATGGAGTCCAATAAATAGAAGGAAATTCAGCTTCAATCATTAAACCTGCTGCCTTGCAAACAGCCGCGTTATCAGTCACTATTTGCACCACATTTGATGGCCCAATCTCCATAATTACCTCCCTCATATGTTTGGCAATGAAATCCTTGTCTTTTATCTCATTTGAACAATCTATAGCTTTCAGAAACATAGGTCCATTCTCCGTGACAGCCATGAAATTAATAAGAGATCTTCTTTGTGGGTCACTCCATCCATCACTAACAATGCTCACACCCTTTTGGCTCCATGCATTTTTAATTGGCTGTAACAATTTCTCTACATGATTCCTCTCATTTTGAAGTAATGTTGTCCTCAATTTATTATAACCAGGAGGTTGGTAACCACTAAGAGAAGTGTTGGCAGCATAGGAAAATGCTTTCCTATAGTAAGGATTTCTTGCTAAATGGAATGGCAATCCCGAAGAGTAAAACATTCTAGCAATTTCACAATCAAGTTGCTCTCTACCTTGCATATTAAAACCTTCTACTACAGGGCCCTTTCTCCTTTTTGGATCAACACCACCATGATCAACACCACCATGATTAGAAACTGGAGGTAAGGAGACAGATTTTGATTTTGACTTCTCCATCTTCAATGTAGCCTCATTCTCTATCTTCTTCAATTCTATAAGTTTTGCATTTGTTACCTTTTGACAAGCTCTAACTCCCTTTCCCGTAATCTTCAATAAGTGTGCCCTCACTCTAGTGTAAGACCCATGAAAAGGTAAATCACAAAGTTTGCATTTTATTTCATAATTCCCACCACTAGTACCTCCTGCACTTCTTATCTTTGTAACATAATTCCATAGAGGTTTGTTGTCATCATCTTGTTTGGCTTGACTAGAACTAGGAGCTGCAGCACTCATGTCTACTGTAATTTCAAACAAAAAAGAACACAATACATCCAATTAATGATATGTAATGTAACAAAAAAAATTATGATATTATCATTTTTATGCAGAAAATTCAATCACATATTAACATAACTAAATCAGAATATTAATTTTATGCCTTGCGGGTCCTTCTACATATGTTGTCCTTTAAGGGAGCATACAGCACAATCAGAATATTAATTTGATACTCAATACACCAAATACCCAATCAGAATATGCCTTGCGGGTCCCTCTAAAAAATTGGCCTTTAAGGGAGCATTTGCTGTCACGTAAAGCACTAGCAGTAGCAAGCAAAAGTTATCTTGACACATGACCCCTATTCTAAAAGTTATGTTGACAAATACCACCAAATCAAAGATACTGTTGTCTCATTGTTAATATGACACGCACATAATAACCAAGAGACCAAAAAGCCAAAGACAAAAAAACTACATAATATAATATTATAATATTCATTGGGTTATCTCTAACTTCTATATTATATATACATTCTGAATCGGGAGAAGAAAAAACAGAGAAAGAAGGTTAGAAACTTACCGTTACCGAAGAAGTCTAGATGAGAGCCAAACAGAGCAAAAGAGAAACAGAGTACGTCACTTCTTTTGAAAGCAATTGAAGTATAAATTGAGAATAAGAAATGAAGAAGACGTGGGAACTATGGAAATCTGACGGTGAGATGAAGAATTGAGACAACAGTAGAAGATGACAGCAAAACTTCTCACAGAAGCAAAGAAGAGAGAATTAGGGAAATTAGACAAGCGTACGCTGTAAGTTTGTCTTTCCCCGTTTCTAAAATTTTAAAATTTGTTTTTTGAAATTTTTATATGCGCCGTGTCCTTTTTTGGGCTGAAGCCGTGTCCTAGCCGAGTCTACAAGTGTCCGAGCCGAAAAAAAAATAATATTTTAATCCGACACTGGAGTGGAGTGTCCGACACGTGTCGTACGGGTGTCGTACGAGTGTCAGTGTCCGACACGGCGACACGCCAGTGATTAGCAGTGTCCGTGCTTCATAGCATCAGAATACCCATTATGTTTAGTGCAGGCCTAGATGGAAGCAAGTTTTTCATGTGCCTTGGATGTTTGAACGTGGACGTTTCCAAACACTTCAGAATTCCAGGTTTTAAGAGCACCTTTGAGATTTTTTAGCTTTTGCTTAAGAACCTACATTGGGCAGCCGACAATTGGTTACTTTCAAGTGTCCTTAATGAGGCGATGACAGTCAGAGTGCTTAGACCATATTGCTCTAAATTTAAATGGGGATCTAGTGGGGGAAAAGCCATTATTGAGAACTAACAGGACGGGGTGGTGATCAGACTTAGATCTCACCAAGGCATTGCAAGAGATATTAGCCCAGACATCCAAACATTCATGATTGCACAACGCTTTATCAAGATGCGTGTGAATTCTTTTGTTGCCAGCACGACCATTGGTCCAAGTAAATCCTGCTCCCTTTGAGGGGATATGAATGAGCTCAGCTCATGTTTGTTAGACCAATTTGAGAAGTCCTCATATGAGTTCTTCAGTAGGGAAGTCCCCCAAATTTCTTGTGAGATCCTATGATGGTATTGAAGTCCTAAATAATGGTCCAGGGACCAGGGTGATTAAGCTGGGCAGATGAAATATCCTTCCAAAGCTCTCTTCTAAGAAGATAGGTAGTAGCTCCATATACAGCAGTGAGGTAGAAGGTAGTGTTGTTGATAGAAACAACAAAAGAAACCTGTTGGTTAGTACAAGACAAAACTGAAACAGAGGGGGTTTAATTCAATAATACAAAGACACCAGAGATTGGGTGTAAGATTACACCTATCATTAACAGCAATAGAAGTAAGACCAAGGCGTTTCCAGAAAGCTGCAGGAAAAAGATGAAAAGGAGTCCACTGTTCAGCTAGAAACAAAAAATCTGGTTTCTGCGAGACACAAAGGTGGTTTAGGACTAGCCTAGTGTCATGGTTGGCTAATCCCCTTACATTCCAGTAGAGAATCTTCATTTAGCACGGGCTGATGGCTCACCCCTAGCCCGGGTATATATTGTGGATCCTAGACCCTTCAGCAGCCTTGGTCTTCTATTTTAACTTTTTCTTCTGCAATTTAGATAATACTACCTCAAAGTCTGGATCACCTAGAGAAGTGACTTGGTTACCTGCTTCTCCATCAGAATCATCATCAGCCATATCGGCCTAAAATTTAGAGACAATGTAGAGATCCTTAGAGGCTCCTTCAGTTTGGAAAGGCACAAGGGCAGAGGAATGCACTTAATTATCAAAAATAGGTGAACCTGTTGTAGATACAGTGTCTGAAACATGCGTATGCATCAAATCCTTGGTAGGAGAAATCTCACAATTAGCCTCAACTTTAGGGAAGTCTGTAGAGGGACTCTTCTGAGGCTGGTGCTCAACATGGTGCGAGGTCACATTAGCATGAGAACCAGGTTGGTAAGGGGATTGTTGAATAGGTCCTGGATCAACATTGTTGATGGTGACATCTTTCTTTTCTTCAGCCGCGTGCTCAGGAGCTTTTGGCTTGTTGTTCATTGCAGTCTCGTGATTCATCCCCGGAAAAAGCTTGCAGTTTGCTACCAAATGTCCAATCGCTTTACAATGCGAGCAGAAGTTTGAGAGGCGCTCGTAAGTAATGTTGACAAAGAAAGCATAACCTGCTCTCTCAACAAGGTTCTAGTCCCTTAAGTCCATGGCCAAATCGATATCCACAAGCACACGAGCATAGTGCCCGAAGGTTCCTTTCGTGGTGGCATCATCTAGCATCAGAGGAACCCCAACACCCTAGGCTATAGCGAAGAGGATTTTGGGGTGCCAGTATTCCTACGGCAGGCCAGCAATACGAATCCAGCACTGTGTATTGGATAGGCGTACATTACTAGGGTTGAAGTCTAGAGTCCAAGAATATAACCTTAAAGTGCCAGGTGCAAGACTACAAGATCCCACAGATAAGACTTTGCGCAAATCCTCAAGGGAGGAGAAGGAAAATTCATAGAAACCCTTACTAATGGGGGTAACCTTCTAGAGGCTCAACGGATGCCATAGCTTAGTGAGCTTAGCAAAAAGATCAGAAGTCTTAAGAAGAGAAGATCCTTTGGGTAAAAAGACTCATCCATGGAGATGATTTTTGCACCCTTCTAATCCACTCTGGTTCTCTTCTTCTGGGATCGTAACTGCCAGAGATTCACCCTTCAAGCATGGAACAGGCAACTAGCTGAGGGTATGTCGCAAGCGTGATGGAGTGCCTGCGCAAAAGTTTTGTTTTGATGGGTGGTAGGGGTTGTAGACGTTGGAGAGGAAGAGGAGGTGTCGGGCTGAAGGAAGCCCCATGGTGCAAATGGGGCAGCAGATGCCATGCCGCCGAAGGTTAGCGGCACCGTCAGCAAACCTTAGCAGAGCCCGTCCTTCGACCTTGCCTTATTATATTAGTTTATTATCTTCCCTTCAATAGAAAAGAATTCAGTTCAATTACAACAAAAGTCTTTTCCGATGGTGTAAACAGTTTTTTTTGGTTCTGTCAAAGAATAAGTTTTCAAGAAGGCCATTTCATCTGCAAGCATAAAAATTGGTAATCATCTAGCTCTGTTTTAATGGTTTCTCTTAGAGTTTTCCTTCATCTTCATCTATCCGTAGTTATTGGGCTTTCTTTGTTCCGATTAACTCTTCTTACTGGTTTTTCTATTGGTCTTCTCCTAACATGGCCAAACCATCATAGGCAAGTTTCTATCATCTTTTCCTCAATAGGTGTTACTCTTAACTTTTCTTTGATACATTCATTCAACACTTAGCTTGTGCTCTTGTTGGTGCTTTACCACTCAAGTTTTTGGTAAAACTTTTCTTTGGTTACTTTCTGTTTAAAGGTTTAATTTTTTTTAAAAAAAAAATAACATTTCAAAATACACCATTTCATAAATTATTCTAGGTTCAGGTTCCTTATATTTTTAGAAAGAAATGCAAAAACATGGTTAAAATGAGTTTTTGGAAAACTGGTTTCCCATCCATTTCATAAGTAATGTGATTTAACTCACATAAGAAAGATTTGACTTTCTAGCTGTATTTCAGTTCAAAAGCCATAAAGTTTTGAAGTTTACTTGTATATCCATATAAATCTATTTCTAATAAATAAAAGCAGAGACTCAAGCTATAGCTTTGACATCTCAACTACACAATCAAATTAACTTTTTGCCACATCAATAATTTATTAATGGCATCACATTTTGGTTATGTCGATTACTTTCTCTCTTCTCTCAAGTCATCTATTCTCTTTCTATTCCCTTTAGCAGTTACTCATCTTTAATTACTATTTTACCTCTTTCCCTGCCTCGTAAATTTGGTTCATTACTCTAAAAGCCTTTTTGCAAGTAAGCACCCAATAGAACCTCAAACATTTTTTCCTCTTAATCTTCCTTTTGATATCAATGATTAAAACAATTTCACTTTTTTTTATAAGACTCTCCCTATTCTCCACAAATTAGTCAGAGTTGTGATGGACCAACAATCTAACTTTTGATATTATTCTCCCTCTTTATTTGTTTATTGTTGTGTTTTAAAAATTTTAACAAATTCTTACACATGAAAGAGATTATTCATAAATATAATTGTTTGAAGACTAGATAATCTCTTTAAATATTCTTTAAATTTTAAAATGATTTTTGTCTAAGTTATTTTTTTCACCTAATTCAGCGTTATCTTTATTTTTAACGCATCAAAATAGCATTTGAGAATCAAAATAACATTGACATCTCAACTAATCAGCTTCAGCAACCAAAGGTCTAGAGATGGCTTCTCTTGCATGGCTGAGCATGAACAGTTTTGTTATGGAATTGATAGTATTCTTTTTCTGGATAATTGCTAGCCAAAAATATCCTTTAATGACAAAAATACCAATAACTTTTGTAACATCAATTGGAATGATAATAACTCCTATTTATTCATTATCATTCATCTTAAGATAGATGTTATCAGGGACGGATCCAGAGCTCTGCTAGAGGGGGGGCTGAAATTTTTTTTTCTTCTACAATTATTTAAATGTCTAATTTTTAATAAATAATTATTTAATAAATAATTATTTTTATAAAATATTTACTCATTTTACACATAGAATTAAAACTGATTTTAATTTCAAATGATAAAAATAAAAAATGTAATAAATATTTCTATCACTGAAAAATTCTATTTTAAACAATAAAAATTTCTTTAATTATCAGGATATCAATTATTTAAAAAAAAGGAAATATAATAATTATTTATATAATATTATTGAATATTATAATAACTGTTTAATATAAATTTATTAAATTATTGTTAGTCTGTACAGATATTTTATCTATTTATTAATTTGTTTATTATTTTAAATTTATTAAAATAGTAAATGAAACAAAAGAAGTGTGTAAAGTATTTTATTTGTTCCCTTTTTGTTATTGACAAAAATAGAATTTGCCTCAAGTGGTGGCATTGACTCATCCTAACATAAAGACATCACCCAATCAAGAACCTGGGCGCGCGTGTCTTTCACTCACCAATGAATGCTAGGTGAGGATGATATGGTGAGAGGGTCCCATAGAGGCTCGAGAGATTCCAATGGAGCGTGAAGACCAAACTCTTAGGGAGGAATTGGAGTGAGCATTGATAAGCAAAGTAAAAGATATTGGGCAATGGTATGCTGTGCTCGAGAAAAAAAAAATGAAAGCTGTGCATATATAAACCATGGAAGTCATGGGGGGGGGGGGGTGCTAAGGCCCATGCTTGCCCCCCCTTAAATCCGTCCCTGGATGTTATATGGATACAAGTTTTTTATTGCACCAAACTTCTTTTTTTTTATTTTTTATTCTTGGCTGCGAGAGTTATTGATTTTAATTCATATCCTTATACCCTAATAGGTATCGGTATTTCTTTAGATTTGATTTTAAGAAAAAGTGATATTTATATCTATTAAGATCCTATATCAACTATAGATATGACCAAAGTAAAGCTTATAAAGGTTTGGACAATCTTCACCTCGTGTGCTACCTTTTGGATTGAGTTAGGCCAACTACCCAAATATAAGACGTTATCAGAGCCTGTCATAGATTTGATATCTGGCCATCCTTACCTAGCCCTGCAGTTTTCCCACTGCAAACTATATGGCTCTGCAACTTTCCCAGTGCAGCGTAAAAAAAAGTTACAATCTCCACGCTCTAGGTGCTCAATCCTGGGATTGGGGGGAAGGGGTGTTGAGTTAGGCCAACTACCCAAATATAAGACGTTATCAGAGCCTGTCATAGATTTGATATCTGGCCATCCTTACCTAGCCCCGCAGTTTTCCCACTGCAAACTATATGGCTCTGCAACTTTCCCAGTGCAGCATAAAAAAAAGTTACAATCTCCACGCTCTAGGTGCTCAATCCTGGGATTGGGGGGAAGGGGTGTTGAGATTTCACATTGATTATGGATATGACCAAAATAAAGTTCATTAAGGTTAGGGCAATCCTCACCTCATGAGCTAGTTTTTGATGTTGAGCTAAACTCAATCCAAATTCAAAATTATCTATACATTTTTATACATTTTAATATCTTTGATTATGATTAAACTATTTTTCTTAAAAAAAAATTAAGATATCTCCCCATTGCGCGGGTCCATATCTTACTCTTGTAATATTGGATACAGTTTCTATCTTAGGCTATTGAAAAAAATCGTACTTACTCTAATGCTATAAAGAGATAATTTCAATCTTTTCCAGTAAATTACCTATTCTTTGAAGCTCATGCAACTTTGTTTTCTTTTCTTCTTCTTTCATTTTTTATTTTTAAATCTCAGTAACTAGGCTCATATAAATGCAACGGATGTCTGAAATTTTGAATATCATATCTTATGTTTTGTAACTTATTGTACTTGACACAAAAAACATTGAAATTTTCTCTATTAATTTTCAAATTTTAGGAACCTCAAATAAATTGTGTTGTTAACTTAAAAAATAGTTTATTTATTTACTGGTTTTTTTAATTTTATTTTGCAGTCAATGATTGTTTTTGCGAAACCCATCAAATTTGCAGTATCGTTCACCTTTGGCAACCTGTTAGCAGTTGGAAGGTAGATTCAATTTGCTCCTTGTTGATCTGTGAGATTTAAAATAACTTTTCCGAAGCTATATAAATAGACAAGATAATATATGAGTTTATGGTATTAATATTATGGGTTAGTCCAATTAGATGTCAATTCAACGATTTCCAAATTTTAATTCTTTTCATGCATATAACAATATGAAGAGAAATGAAGCTACCTGAATGACGTTGTTGCCTGTAAAGCATTTTCTGTCTCCTTTGTCCTCTTCACTAATGGAGCTTTTTCCTCATTTTGATCTTTTTATTGATATGACTGGATGTTTTTTCATTCTTCTTTTCTTCTAATATATAAGCAGGTTCTTTCATTCATTCTTGTTATTTTCTTCTAATACATACTTCAATTTATTAATTAATATTTATGTTATTGTGGAAGATTGAATCATTTTTATTTGTCTTCCAATTTCCTGGATTTATTTCAATAGACCATCCAACTTCGTTTTGTGTGTCAGGTAGTACAGCCTTTCTTCTTGGACCTGCACAACAATTGGGAATGATGTTTGACCCTGTTCACATTTTTGCAACAGCCATATACCTTGGATGTGTGGTTATAGCACTTATTTGTGATCTCTGGGTAAGCCCTACTCCTTTGATCTCTACAAGGTCCATATATTAAGTACCCATTGTTTGAATATTACTAATAACTTGCATTTTTTTAACATTCTCTTCAGCTGCTAATTTTAAAAAGTGAGATTAGTGAGGAAATTTGAATAATCTTTTCAGCCTTTGTCTACTTACCCAATATGATAATGTATGCTGACCAATTCTTATTGTTAACATTATGAAATGTTGTTTCTATAATCGAGCAAGCTATCTCAATTTGTATAATGACTTCATGGCCACTCACAGCCTTTCTTATGGGTAACTAATATTCTTTTTCCATGTTTTGTAGATTCGTAGCAAAGTATTGACCATAATTGCTATCATAATTGAGATTGGCACCCTTATTTAGTAAGTGTGCTTTCAACAGCCCTATTTAAAGAATATTTCCAAAGGAATCCTTTTCATGTGTTTTAACTTTGAAAAAAACAAAAGTAAATCACGGATGCTCGACATTTTGATTTTGTAGCGCTTTGAATTGGAATTTCTGATTGATTATGAAATTCAGATTATTTTGTGCCATGAAGCCTCTTGTTGGCCTTTAGGAGGATTCATGTTCATATACACATAGTGAACTAAAATTGTTTCCACGAAGATGTTGAAAGGGACACAAAGAAAAGGTGTTTTGAAGTGGTGTTTTTACTTAGTAATTCATATATTTAGTGTTTTGGGAGTCATTTAGAATTCACTCCAATTTTCCTAAAACACCATATATATTCTGTTGAAAATTCAAAAATATTTAAATTTGATAGGGAAAAAGTTTTAAATTTGTTATATATACATAATGTTTAAATATTAAAAAAAAATTAAAACAACTACATGCCACATGCCTGCTCAATAATGGTTTTTTTAAGTCACTTAGAATTTATAAGTAGAGAACACATAATAATTATCTGATTCTTCAGTTTTGCTTACATTAACCATCAGTTCATTTTCCTTTTTTACGAAAATTTGGGATAAATTACCAACATGTTAAACCAATTAATTTTATGAGTATTTTGAAAATAAAATTTAAAGTTATGATAATATTAATTAAAATGAATTAATTTAACTATTTTTATTGGTTTAAATGAATTAGGTAACAGTATTTGTTTTTTATAGATAGAATCAGAGGTAGTAATATATTTTCTTTGTGTCTAACAATTTTACTGGGGACGGGGAGAAATTTAGTGCCACCAGTTAATTATTTTAAATACACTAGCAAATATTAAAAATAATTTTATACTTCTACCCAAAAAAAATTATACTTAATTTGTAATAATTTGATTATAAAAAGTAATTTTCATGACAGAGCTTGTGTTAAGAAAAATAGAACAGGCATATAAGAACAGAACAGTTATAAACGTATAAGGAAGAAGAGGAGCAGAGGAGCAATCTGTTTTCTGATGTATATCAGATTTTTCATTACAGCTGAAGCATAACTACTAAACTTACAGAAAGTGAATTAAGTACAAAGCCAACTAGTTCTAATTAGGTGAAACAACCAGCAAAATAAAGGCTAATTAAAACTAGGCATCATTAGCCTACAACTAGCTATTAATTAAAAGCATGATTAAAAGTAAACAGACATGTTGCAGTGGTATTAAATAAAACAGTTGGGAAAATCTCATATTCTAACACTCCTCCTTGAGATTTTTCTTCAATACTCCAAGCTTTGATCTCAATTCTTCAAACTTGCCTTTGGAGAGTGCCTTTGTCATAATATCTGCAATTTGATTTTCTGAATTGCAGCTGATTTCTTTTGATTTTTCAGCTTCTCTAATAGCATGATACTTCACTTTAATGTGCTTGGTCCTTCCATGCTGAACAGGATTCTTTGCTATAGCAATAGCTGACTCGTTGTCCACCCAAATGACAGTAGCTGCATCTTGAATTTGCCCAACATCTAATAGAACTTTTCTTAGCCAAATGGCTTGATTTGCTGCAGCTGCAGCTGAAATATACTCAGCTTTAGCTGAAGATTGGGCCACCACCTCTTGTTTCTTCGAATTCCAAGAGAAAATACCACTGCCAAAGGAGAAAACATAGCCTGAAGTGCTCTTTGCATCATCTAAACTTCCAGCCCAGTCACTGTCTGCATAGCCTTGAAGCTCTCCACTTTCATTCTTCAGGAACCAAAGACCATAGTCAATTGTACCTCTTATGTATCTCAAAACTCTCTTTGCTGCACCATGATGAACTTGACTTGGAGAACACATAAACCTGGACAATAAACTTGCAGCAAACATTAAATCTGGTCTAGTGGCAGAAAGATACAACAGGCTCCCAATTAAACTTCTATAAACAGAAGCATCTGCTCCAACATCATCATCATTCTTTGATAGCTTTTCATTAACAACAGGTGGAGTGGCTACGGGCTTGCATTTCTCCATGTGAAATTTTCTCAAAACCTCCAAAGCATACTTCTTTTGTGAAATGAAAATTCCAGCATTTGTTTGGAAAAACTCCATTCCAAGAAAAAATTTCATTTCACCCAAATCTGTCATTTCAAATTCTTTCTCCATATCCTTCTTGAATTGGCTTAGGGAATTTGCTTCACTTCCTACCACCAATAAATCATCGACATATAAGGAAATGATGAGCTGCACTTCATTTTTTGACCACTTCACATATAAAGTGGCTTCATTATCACTCCTATTAAAGCCATTTTGCAGAAGATAACCATCAATTCTGCTGTACCAGGCCCTTGGTGCTTGTTTTAGGCCATATAAAGCTTTGTGAAGCTTGTAAACTTTATTTTCCAAAACCTGAAAACCTTCAGGTTGTTCAACATAGATGTCTTCCTCAAGCAAACCATTTAAGAAAGCTGACTTCACATCAAAATGATATATTTTCCAGCCTAACTTGGCTACCAAGGCTGCAAGCAATCTAATTGTATCATGTCTTGCTACTGGAGCAAATGTATCAGAAAAGTCAACACCATGCTGCTGAAAATAGCCTTTTACCACCAATCTAGCTTTAAGTTTGTTCACAGAACCATCAGAATTGAGTTTAGTTCTGTAAACCCACTTAACACCAATTACCTTTTGATTTTTTGGTCTGTCCAGCAGCTGCCAAGTGTTGTTTTTCTCTATCATATTGATATCCTCCTGCATGGCAGCTCTCCAACCTTCTGTTTCAGCAGCTTCGTCATAGTTTGCAGGCTCTAATGCAGCCACATTGCATCTAGCATAAACATCCTCCAAGCTTCTGCTACCTCTGACTGGAAACTCAGTGTCACTGTCATAATTTTCTCCTTCATTTTCAGAATCTTGCTCTTGCAAATTTTCATCTCCAGGCAGCCCATTACCTGGGCCTTCAGCTTGACTTTTCTCCTAATTCCATTTTGACAGCTCATCAAATTTCACATCTCTGCTGACAAGAATTTTTTTGGTCTCTAAATTGTATATTCGATATCCTTTGGAGTTGCTACTATACCCCAAGAAGATACCAACTTCAGATTTATGATCAAGCTTGCCCCTTATCACTTGTGGAACAAGAGCATAACACACACAACCAAAAACTTTTAGATTCTCCATTGAAGGCTTCCTTCCATTCCACACTTCAAAAGGTGTTTTTCCTTTCAAAGCTTTGGTGGGCAGCATATTCAGCAAATGAACTGAGGTATTAACAGCCTCAGCCCAAAAAGTTTTAGGAAGGCCTTTTTCAAACAACAAACATCTGGCCATCTCCATAGTTGTTCTGTTCTTCCTTTCACTCACTCCATTTTGTTGAGGAGTGTAAGGAACAGTCAATTGATGTTGAATTCCAGCTTGCTCACAAAATTTTTCAAACTCCCCTGCTGTATACTCAGTTCCATTATCAGATCTGAGCACTTTAATTTGACAGCCAGCCTCCTTTTCAACCATGGACTTAAATTTCAAAAATACAGCAAACACCTCTGACTTTTGCTTCAGAAAAAATACCCAGCACATCCTTGTAAAATCATCTATAAATAACAGAAAATACTTAGTGTCATTTAAGGATGATATGCTCATGGGTCCACACACATCAATGTGTATAAGCTGCAATTTTTCTGTTGCTCTCCAGCTTGCTGCAGTTGGAAAAGGCAATCTACTTTGCTTTCCATATTGGCATACATCACATACATCAACATTATCTTCAATGGCAGGAAAATTTTCAACCAAGTCATTTGAACTCATTTGCTTCAGAGTGGAGTAGCTAAAATGACCAAGTCTTTTATGCCACAAGGAGGAATCATCTACTTTACTTGGGAAAGCATGCATATTTGTCTTCTTCCACTCTATTGGAAAGCTTTTATCTCTCATTTTAATGGACATAAGTTCACACCCGGAAGGGTCAAAAATAGTGCATCTCATATCTTCAAAGCATAAAGAATAATTTCTTTCTAGCATTTGTCTCACACTCAAAAGGCTTTGATTTAACTTAGGCACAAATAAAACATCTGAAATATATTTGCTACCTGAAGAAGTTTCAATAGCAACTACTCCTTTGCCTTTGACATCAACACATTCTCCATTGCCAATGGTGACTTTGGAGAAGTAGGACCGATCAAGTTCCTTAAAAATGCTAGCATTATGAGTCATATGGTTTGTGCACCCGCTGTCTATTAGCCAAGCTTCTCTGCTGTTGCTGGTTGAATAACACGTAGCAACAAATAACTGCTCCTCAATTTGTTGGTGATGCTCAACAACTTGAGCTTGCTATCCCTGCTGGTTTGCTTTATTTTTGCAAACCTTCTCCACATGACCAAGTTGATTACAAGCCTTGCATTTAACTCCTGGCCTGAACCAACAAAAGTTTTCAGTATGGTTACTCTTTTTACAGTGGGAACAAGGCGGAAACTTATTTTTCCAGCCTCCTACTTTCTTGTTGCTTTCTTCCTCCTTCTTTTCTTTTCCTTTTTTTCCACCAAATGGCTTTTTTCCAGAACTATTCCAGCCTTGGGCTTTGCCTTTGGAGTGTGCCACAAGAGCACCTTCCATACTTTCTTCCATTCTCAGAGATCTCCTGTGTTCGGTGGCTTGCAGAGCATTCACAAGCTCTGCAATAGATATTTGAGAAAAATCCTTATTTTCTTCTAGAGAGGAGATTTTTGACTCAAACCTCTCTGGAAGACACACTAGGATTTTCTCCACAACACGTTGATCACTTAGCTCTTCACCAAGCAATCTGATTTGTGTAACCACCTTTGAAAGTCGGTCAGTAAAATCTTTGACAGATTCACTTTCCTTCATTTTCACAGCTTCAAACTCCCTCCTTAGGTTCAGAACCTGCATCCTTTTTGTTCTTTCACTTCCTTGGAACTCCTCCTTCAGCTGATCCCATGCCTCTTTTGCTGTCTCAAGAGTGAGGATCTTGATAAAAACATCATCATGTAGTGCTGCTTGTATAATGGCAAGTGCTTTGCCTTCCTTTGCCAATTCCTCATTATGACTCCTCATTTGAGCTACTGTTGGGTTATTTGGTAATGGCATCCCACAAACTTTGAGCTCTGAGATAAGTCCTCATTTTTGCAGCCCACAAGTGATAATGTTCACCTGCAAATATAGGAGGTGGAGGTAAAGAACTACTGCTGAATGCCATTTGTGTTTGAAGGTTTTTTTTGTATGGGATTTTTTTCTCACTCACTGACTCTGGTTTTTCACTCCCTCACAGTCCCTTAAAGATCATTTAAGCTCTAGATACCATGTTAAGAAAAAAAGAACAGGCATATAAGAACAGAACAGTTATAAACGTATAAGGAAGAAGAGGAGCAGAGGAGCAATCTATTTTCTGATGTATATCAGATTTTTCATTACAGCTGAAGCATAACTACTAAACTGTTACAGCAAGTGAATTAAGTACAAAGCCAACTAGTTCTAATTAGGTGAAACAACCAGCAAAATAAAGGCTAATTAAAACTAGGCATCATTAGCCTACAACTAGCTATTAATTAAAAGCATGCTTAAAAGTAAACAGACATGTTGCAGTGGTATTAAATAAAACAGTTGGGAAAATCTCATATTCTAACAGCTTGTACCTTGTAGGTTGTTCACCTCACCATGGGTTAAGCGCAGAGTGAAGATTGTGACTTTATTGAAAAGAGAAAAAAAGTAGCGAGATATTTTCCACAAGTTATCTACTTTGGTACAATGTGTCCGCATAATAATAGGAATAATAGCATTTGGTACTATACATGACCGCGTGAAATTAACGCTAGGTGCTCCACTTAGCTTTTGGTACTATCATTTTCATATTTGTTCAAGTTTGATTCTACATTCTCAGCACATCTACCATAATCATTCTAATGGCTGTAACAACACGTTCCTGCGCATCCATGTATGATGTGTTCCTCAGCTTCAGAGGGGAAGATACACGTCTTGGTTTCACCGGCAATCTCTACAAAGCTCTTACTGACAAGGGAATTCATACTTTCATTGATGATGAGGAGCTTCGGAGAGGAGAGGAAATAACAGCAGCACTTGTGAAGGCAATTGAAGAGTCTAGGATTGCCATCACTGTGCTCTCTATAAACTATGCTTCTTCCTCTTTTTGTTTAGATGAACTTGCAACCATCCTTCACTGCGCCCAGAATAAAGGGCTTCTGGTTATACCGGTCTTTTATATGGTGGATCCTTCTGATGTCAGCACCAGAAAGGTAGTTACAGAGAAGCATTGGCTAAGCATGAGAAAAGGTTCAAAGCTAAGAATTCGAAGGAGAAGTTGCAGAAATGGAAGATGGCTTTGCATCAAGTAGCTAACTTGTCTGGCTATCATTTCAAAGATGGGTATATGACCATATTAATCTTTTTACTTTATAGTTTTTATTGGATTAAGTGTTACTTGTCTATTGATTTAACACTTAAAATTCAAAGAGAAAAGAAATGCTTGTTAACCTTAACAATATACGTATCAAGACATGGATACATGCTTTTAGTTTAACTTCATTAGAATTTTTTTTGTTTGTTTGAAACAGAGAAGCATATGAATACAAGTTTATTGGGAGTATTGTTGAGCAGGTTTCTAGGGAGATTAATCGTGCTCCTTTACATGTTGTGGATTACCCAGTTGGACTTGGTTCATAAGTGCTGAAGGTAAGGGAGCTTTTGGATGTTGGATTGATGATGTTGTCCACATCATAGGGATCCATGGAATGGCTGGGTTAGGAAAAACAACACTTGCTCTAGCAGTTTACAATTTGATTTTTGGCCATTTTGATGGTTCGTGTTTTCTTCACAATGTGAGAGAAGAATCAAACAAACATGGCTTAAAACACCTCCAAAGCATCCTTCTTTCAGAAATACTGGGAGAGAAGGAAATCAACTTAGCAAGTGTGCAACGAGGAATTTCAATGATACAACAGAGGCTCCAGCGGAAGAAGGTTCTCTTGATTCTAGATGATGTTGACAAGTGCAAGCAATTAAAGGCTATTGCTGGAAGACCTGATTGGTTTGGTCTCGGTAGCGGAGTCATCATTACCACTCGAGATGAGCAACTGCTAAAATCTCATGAGGTTGAAAGAACTTATGAGGTGGGGGTTTTGAATAAGAATGATGCTCTTCAATTGCTTACATGGAATGCTTTTAAAAGAGAAAAAGTTGATCCAAGTTATGAGGACGTCTTGAATCGTGTAGTAACATATCCTTCTGGCCTTCCATTGGCTTTGGAAGTAATAGGTTCCAACTTGTTTGGAAAAAGTGTAGAAGAATGGGAATCTGCTATCGAACATTATAAAAGAATTCCTAGTGATGAAATCCTAGAGATACTTAAAGTAAGCTTTGATGCTTTGGGGGAAGAACAAAAAAGTGTTTTTCTTGACATTGCTTGTTGCTTGAAAGGGTATAAATGGACAGAGGTTGATGATATACTCCGTGCTATTTATGATCACTGCATGAAATATCAAGGTTGCAGAAAGCTTAAGAGTTTTCCAGCTCTCAACTTGACCTCTCTTGATTTGATTCACCTTCCCATAAAAGAATTGCCAACTTCAATGCAAAATCTTATTGGACTCCCAAGGTTATACCTGATTCACTGTGGAATTGTTCAGTTACGATGTAGCATTGTCATGATGCCTGAACTGTCTGTACTTGACATTTATCATTGCAACAGGTGGCAATGGGTAAAATCGGAAGAGGGTGAAGGAAAAGTGGGCTCAATAGTATCTTCAAAGAGAAAATGGTTTCATCCCAAAGATTGCAACCTTAATGATGATTTTTTTTTTCAACAGGTTTCATGTGGTTTGCTCACGTGGAAGATTTATGTCTATCAGGGAATAATTTCACAATCCTTCCTGAATGCTTCAAAGAATTGCAATTTTTAGAGTGTCTTAATGTGAGTGATTGCAAGCATCTTGGGGAAATTAGAGGGGTTCCACCAAACTTAAAGATTTTTTATGCAAGAAACTGTATATCCTTGACTTCCTCGAGTACAAGCAAGTTCTCTGTCTTCTTATTGCACCTGTGTTTGGTTCCCTGTTTGATTTAGTTAAACCCATGGTGTTCATCAAAGGCAAAGTTCAAAAAATTAGCTATGATTCAAGTTGCAAGACAGCAAGCATGTTGGAATTGGATCATACATATCTCTTTGATCTCCATGGGTTAGATTTCGAGAATAATCTGTTTGAAGTGACCTTAGAAAAGGAATGGAACCATGTGGAGATTACATATCCATGTGTGTTAGCCTGTGAAAAAGAAAAAAGAGAAGAAGGTGTGTTAGAGAGCTCATTCATTAAAGCAACCGGAGTCCATATATTCAAACAGGAAAGCAGCACAGAGGAGGATATTCGATTTGATGATCCTTATAGCAACACAAAACTAGACGATCATCTCAGCACTTCGGAATCACAAAACCACTAGTTGCTAGAAAGCATAGGTTTTTTCTTTTTTTTTTTTTTATGTTTTTTATTTTATTATTTTGGTTTGAGTTGTAAAAAAAAGTTAAAAAACACAAACTAATCCAAACTGATTAACATTAATCAGTTTTCTTCACAAAAAAAAAGAAAAAAAGAAACGTTAATCAGTTTGGATTCTTGTAAAATCGACTTACCAACTGGTGTCCACCCCATCTTCATCATACACTTTGACTCATTCATATACACCTTTGACGTCTTCATGCATTTTCTAACCTTTCAAGTTTTATCTTTCTATAATTTTATTCTAAACAGATATCATATTAAATTTAATTTTAATAAAGTGAAAAATATCTTATATATACATTGTAATTAAAAAAAAAAGTAAAAAGACTCTTTAATATAATACCTATTTATTACTTTTTATTTATTTTTAGATTTTTCCTTTACATTTGCCAATTTTAATTTTGATAAAAAAAACATTTGAATACGAATTAATTTGTTTATTATTGTATTTTGATTGGCAATATATTTCAATTTTATAAATGGAACATATGGTGTTTTAAATAGATATCTAACTTAGTACAATTTGGGATTATAATGGAATAATAAAAAATTTAATTAAATAACTAAAAAGTTGTAAAGTTTAAGTGCAAGAAGTCAACTAAACTAGTATGCACATATATTCAGAATTGTCAAAACATTGAAGTTTAAAAATGATTATTAATATCATATTAATTAGAAATAAAAACTTTGTGGTCACTTTTGCATGTTGAATTTTTATCTTCTATGTTTTAGGATGATCTTCAGGCTGCTGGTTGTGAATTACTGAATTATGATAAATGATTGATCAAGAAGGAGAATGTCTTAACCCAGTTAAATTTTGTTAATGTGCTGCTTCAGTTTTATAGTATGTCAGCCGTCGGTAGCATTCTAAAATGTGTTTGTTTTTTTAAAGAGATTCTTGAACACCCAAAGGGTGTATACACCTTAAGAGAGATAGGAAGAGAGGAGAGATAAATGATTGATAAGATAGGTGATATGATATGACAAAGAAGAGAAAGATAGAGAGAAATGAGAGGTGTTGATAGAGTTTTTGTAAATAATGAGTATCTAAATATCATCACTCTTTTTAAAATAATTTAAATGAAAATGCGGAGTCATCTTTCTTTATGGCAGCTTGTACCTTGTTCTTCTGTAGAACGTAGATCTCGGGTTAAGAGCAATGAAAGATTAGAGAAAGGAACAAACAAAAAAGACAGATATTTTTCACAAGGCTCAACAAGTTTGTACGATATGTCCGTGTAATAATATAGTGCTTCGTACGATATACCCGTGTAACATTCACCAAGATTTTATTGGCAATATCCATGAAGCTTCCTTTCTTCATTTTAGATTATCTATTTTAAGTTAATGAAAATAAAAAATATTAAAATTTTTATTTATTTTAAAACTCTTATTTTTAAATTTTAATTTTTAAAGCAATTTTTAAATTAAAAAAATTGAGTCAAACACAATTCTAATGTAAGAAAAATTTTGAAGCTTATTATAACAACCCAATTTCCACCTTATAGGAATTCTAAGGAAATTGACACGCGGTAAAATTTGCGGTTAATTCCTTGTGTGTTTGATCTTAGAATTGTTGGTGTTTTATCATGAAATTTATTTCATGATTTAATTGTTGTAAGTATTGATTGAATCTCATTATATTGTTTTGATTGATTTTGTATGAGTATTAGAATTTATTTAGTTGATCATTAAACATTTGTGAAATTTAATAATTTAGTTGATTTGATGTGTCACTTGAATTTATTAACATGTTAATAATTAAAAAAAGTGTGGTTTAGTATTTCAAGTCTTGATTGACTTTTATTTGATTTAATTTGAATTGGTGAATTTTGGTGTGGTGTTTGAATTTATCAACACGGCAATGTTTGTTAATTAAAATAGGTGGATTTAATTATTTATTTGATTATGTATGTTAATTGAGGGATGTGTTTTGAATTACAAGCCAAAAGATAAGAAATAACTTAATTAGTTGGCTCTTGTGTGATAATTTTTAGTAATTGAATTACCTGAAATACATGCTGAAATTTCACTGCACCTGTCTTTGTTTTACGAGAATTACTCCCTTTGTAGTTTGAATTTCTTTACCATTTTTCTAGGAATGATGCTTTTATATGTCTATAATGTCCCTGGAAAATTTTGTAATTTATTTTCATATAGAGAATATTTGATGAATTATTTATCGACTGCTGTTCTGTCAAAATCCTGACAGTAACCAGCCGCAAAAATGCATTTAATTGAACCCTTATATAATTTTTTAAAAATCTGAAAAAATCATGTTTTTAACTAGACATATTGAGGATCCCAACTGAAAATTTTTGCGCAAATAAAAATTCATTTGATAGGATAACCGAATTTTCAAACTCAGGACGCCTTAAGAGTAATAAAAACAGAAAATTTCCTCTCACCCAAAACTAACCCAAAATGAATAATGGGAGAGAGAGGCAGAGGAACTCTGAAATTTCAGATCACATGATACCATGCATGCAAGCCATCTTTTCACTTGCCATACACTATTCATTTTCAACACTTCCACACTCCAAATCTTCATCATGTAGTCAAATTGTCCTCCAACAAGCTAAGTGACCTCTGTTGTCTCTCATTGCCATCCCCACATGCACACTTCAGCCACCTCAAGTTTCTAGGACCTTCTTCCTCTCCTATAAATAGGACTTCGACACAAGCTCACTTCACACCACCATAACAAAGCATTCTAGTGCAAGTTGAGAGAGTTTTTGTGAGAATTTGAGAGTTCTAGTGTGAGAGAGGTAGCTCTAGTGATCAAGCAAGGAAGAGAAGCTTGGAGAGAGCTCTCCCCTTGGAGTGTGCTGCATGCATGAGAGAGAGGAGGAAAAGGAAGCAACTACCCTTTCCCTTTGGAGGCTACACGAGAGGTATGGGGGTAGGGTTGTTCTTTCATGTTGATGATGTTGTCCTATGGAGGGGTTGAGATGAGTCTTGCCCCCAAGATCCTCCTACTCCATGTTTGTGTTGCTTTGAGCCCTTTAATTCTTTGAGATTGTTCATATTATAGGGGAGACTCTGTCCAATTTTTCCTAGAATTTTTAAACAAGGTTTTCCTTTCGAAACAATGGCAAGAATAAAAGAACCAATGGTTCTCCATATTTTTCGATCTGAACATGTGTCACTATTTTGTAAAAATCTCAATTTTTTGCTTAATGAAATCGTGTAAAACTAGTTTTAAACGAAACTAAACTCAAAAACCTAGAACTTTGCTTTTGGATCACTGGGAAATTAGCTAAAATGAGTGACCTATGTGAAGTTCAAACTGACCTTTTCTGTTTCCAAATTTTGGCTTGATAGTGCGCGGTTTTTTGAAAAACCATATTTTTGTGTTGACCATTACCAAAATGTTCTTTATATCCAAAAACTAGACTTAATAAGCTTTCAAACCATGTATTTTAAGTTAATTTTTGTATTTCTTCTACTATTTTAAAATAAAATTTCAAAACAGTATAGTGTCCAAACCGTTTTTAAGTCCTGAAAATTTCCTTAAAAGAACAATTCCAGAAAATTTTAGAGAAGATTAAAAAGATGAAATATATCTTTATGGAAAGATGTTTTTGTTAACTACAACTTGGAAAAAAATTGGATTTTTTTTAGATTTAGGAAGATTTAGAAATAAAGAGATCTTTAAAACAATATTGTTCTGGAAACAAATTAACCTTATGTCCTTGTTCGATTTTTAAGAAGTTTTGTAGATTTTTGATAAGAACACTAATTACCATTCCAGAAAATAGACTCAAAATAATTCAAAACCATATGAATATTTTGAGTTTTAAAAATCATTTACTATTTTTAATTAATTTCGTTTTCTGCCCTTGAATATGGAAGGCAACAGTTTTCCAGAATTTGTTTAGTTTCTTAAAAAGCTTGAATCTGATTCTTTTTTGCCTAAAAGACTAAATAAATAAAAAGATGTTTTTAAAATCATTTTATGCCTTTTAAATCCTAATTAATAAAGAATTAATGAATTATTAATTTCCTTAAATAATCCTATAAGTAGTGTGTGTTTAGGATAGCATATGAAAGTCTAGGATAAGGATTTTGGGAATATGCTTATAATTGGACTAAGCATAAACGAAAATTAGTATACTAAGTAATTTTTACCTATATAATTAAATTATAAGATTATTAATAGAGTGATATAAATAAAGAATTTTTAGTACTATCACAAATTGTTTAGGAATAAGTACAAAGCCTTTCAAGTATACTTGACCTCTACAAAGAGTGAGACAAGGAACATTTTCTGTTGAGAAATTGCATAATAAGTATTATTATAATTATAATACAAATCCCTAATCGGGTTCACAATCACACACAAACACCTGGATAAGTTATTCTCATATCGCTATTTCCTTGGCAGGAATAATTCACGTACCCCATTTTGCTAGGGCTCTCGACCTTGTCATCATAATAAGAGTGGGTGGAGCAGATGGACCACCAGAGCAAGTACATGGTGCCAGCAGTGGCACTGCCGAAGCCCATGCTGAATAAGAGCGATGCAGCGGTGACGATAAGAATGTCCTTGTTGGCGGATTCAGGACATCAAATCAGTGGAGTCAATTTATCTTAAAAATTAATAATAATTATTATCATAAATAAATAATAAAATATGAGAATAAAATAAATGTCAAGTTGAATAAAGCGTAAAAGTATCTAGTAACCTAAAAAGAGAACAAAATGTAAGAAGCTATCAAATAAAGGATAAAATTTGAAAATGACTGAAAAATTGGGAGCAGTAGGTTCAAATTATATAAATATAGGGGGCAAAAAGATAACAACGTTACATGTATACTTATATTTTTTAAAAGTCATGCACCCCCTCCAAGCCATGTAGGTTTGCCCGCTGCTTGCTGAGCATTGCAGGGAGAGATGAAGTCGTAGCCAAAGAACCACAAGGTAGTGCGACTGCATACCTTCCTGGGGTTTTTTTGGAAGGATGAATGACTAGATCTCAATGAAGGTGGTTATGGTTAACTATGATCTAGTCATTCAACCCTGCCATAAAACCCATTATCGTAGGGGAAGGAGATGGTGAAGCTCTGCTAAGACCTTGCGGTGGCAGAGACGAAGAGAGGGATGAGATTCAAGAGGACGGTGTTTTGCACGTGAAGGAGTTGGGCCATATGAGATAAACAAACTTTAGAGAGAGCAAGAATAAAAGAACGTGTATGGTGTAGGGGGAAGTGGGGGACTGTGGAATGAGAATTGTTGAGTTTCGAAGTAGGCAAAGGTTGGTTCCATTGGTATACCTCATTCACTATAAATTCTACATGAAATTTAATACGCCCCACGAAAGTAATATAAGAATTATATTAAATATTTAAGATTAATAATATTAACTATCATTTTTTTAATAATGTTATAGTTAAAATATAAATACATTAAATATTGTCTTTATTGAAGTAATTTATTCAATATTTCATTATACACTACATTATAATATAATATATATTTTTCATTTTTCGTAATAATAAAAATCACAATTCTTTTGATAATGAAATTCTTGTCAAAGCAATGTATTCATCTTTCTATAGCATAATCAGTTATTGAATCGGTCAAGACTCTCATTCAAAGTTCAATAGTTGAACTGTGGTCAAATTGTTATTAATAAAAAAAATAATTAAATAATATATAAAATTATATTAGGTAAATATAATTTCACAACTTTATGAAACAAAAAATAAAATATAAAAATATTCTCTAACTACAGATTTTTTTTAAAAAAAATATAACTTTCCCCTTATTTCTTATTCTCTTTTGGAAAAGAATACGTTTTTTTTATTTAACAATAAATATTTAACATCCCTTTTCTTTTCCTCTTAATTTCTTCACAAAAAGATTCCTTGAATACTTGTTTTTAGATTGTTAAAAAATAATTTATTTATTCACATTAATTAGCAAAAAAAAAAATTTGAAAAGTTTGCTATAAAAGAATAGGAACAAAAGGTAAATAATAAGATCCTATAGTGATAATTTTGGACAAGGGAAGGAAGCTATAATTTTCATTTATAGAAAATATTCAATTATTTGAGATTTTTTCCAAGAAAATTATTATATAACTTTCCCCATTTATCTCATTTGCCTGTAGAAAAGAATTTATTTTTGTTTATAAATAAAAATTTAACAACTCTTGAGAGAGAGAACAAGTGACAAGAGTGGAGTGAGAGAGTGACTGCAAACCGCTCCACCCTTGTTTCTTCTCAGATCTTCCATGGAACAGTACGAGAAGTTGGAGAAGATAGGGGAGGGAACATACGGCGTCGTTTACAAGGCTCGTGACCGTGTCACCAATGAGACCATCGCGCTCAAAAAGATTCGCCTCGAGCAGGAGGACGAAGGGGTTCCCAGCACCGCCATTCGTGAGATTTCTCTCTTGAAAGAGATGCAGCATAGGAACATTGTTAGGTTGCAGGATGTAGTGCACTGTGAGAAGCGATTGTATCTGGTTTTTGAGTATCTGGACTTGGATCTAAAGAAGCACATGGATTCATCTCCAGAGTTTGGGAAAGATCCACGACAAGTAAAGATGTTCCTTTATCAAATTCTCTGTGGCATTGCTTACTGTCATTCACATAGAGTTCTTCATCGAGACTTGAAACCACAGAATTTGTTGATAGATCGCCGTACCAATTCACTAAAACTTGCAGATTTTGGATTGGCTAGGGCATTTGGCATTCCTGTCAGGACATTTACACACGAGGTGGTGACAATATGGTACAGAGCTCCAGAAATATTGCTTGGATCTCGTCATTATTCTACCCCAGTTGATGTTTGGTCAGTGGGATGTATATTTGCAGAGATGGTAAACCAACGACCTCTATTCCCTGGGGACTCTGAGATTGATGAATTATTTAAAATATTCAGAATCTTAGGCACACCAAATGAAGACACATGGCCAGGAGTAACTTCATTGCCTGATTTAAAATCAACATTTCCCAAATGGCCACCCAAGGACTTAGCAACTGTGGTTCCGAATCTTGATGCAGCTGGTCTTAATCTTCTTTCTAGTATGCTTTGCTTGGATCCCAGCAAAAGAATTACCGCCAGGAGCGCTGTGGAGCATGAATACTTCAAGGACATCAAATTTGTGCCGTGATTCCATATCTTTATGGCAAACATGTTTATATTAATATTGTGCAGAATTTATGGGTTTTGACTCTGCAAGAAATGCATGCTGTCTTTTTTTCTATTTTCTTAGTGACTTGGGAGTTGGGACTGAGTGATATTTCCATTTTGTGGTCCTTACAGAATGTTTCAGATTCAACTTGAGTGTGATTATATTGAATATTACTTTTGCCCTAAAAAAAATAATTTAACAACTCTTTCCTTTTGCTCCTAATCTCTTTATGAAAAGATACATCAACCTTTTGTTTTTAGATTGTTAGGCAATGATATATTTATTGAAATTAATAGTTAACAAAAAATATAAAAGGTTGAGGTACCTAGCTTTTAATCAATCGCTTAGTATGAGATACTTAATAGTACCAAAGAGAAGTGAATTGACAACAAATACGAATACACATTATCAAGATCAAAGGGTAAGTAAGACATACAACAACAAAGAGTGAGACAAGGAGCATTTTCTATTGAGAAATTACACTATAAGTATTATTATATTTATAACACAAATCCCTAATTAATCAGGTTCACTATGACACACAAACACATGGATAAGTTATTCTTAGATCGCAGTTTCCTTGGCAGGATTCTTCACGTCCCCCATTTTATAGGGCTATGGACCTTGTCATCATAATAAGAGAGGGTGGAGCACATGGACCACTAGAGCAAGTACATGGTGCCGGCAGTGACAGTGCTGTAACCCATGCTGAATAAGAGCAATGCAACGGCGATGATGAGAATGTCCTTGTTGGCAGATTCAGGACATCAAATCAGTGGAGTCAATTTATCTTAAAAATTAATAATAATTATTATCATAAATATATAATAAAATATGAGAAGAAAATAAATGTCAAGTTGAATAAAGCGTAAAAGTATCTAGTAACATAAAAAGAGGACAAAATGTAAGAAGCTATCAAATAAAGGATAAAATTTGAAAATGACTGAAAAATTGGGAGCAGTATGTTCAACTTATATTAATATAGGGGGAAAAAAGATAACAACATTACACGTATACTTTTATTTTTTAACAGTCAAGGGGTGCATTTGCAACCATCCAAGCCATGTAGGTCTGCCCGCTGCTTGCTGAGCATTGCAGGGAGAGATGAAGTCGTAGCCAAAGAACCACAAGGTGGTGGGACTTCATACGATCCCGAGGGTTTTATGGAAGGACGGATGACTAGATCTCAATGAAGGTGGTTACGGTTCACTGTGATCCAGTCATTCAACCCAGCCATAAAACCCATTATCATAGGGGAAGGAGATGGTTAAGCTCTGCTAGGGCCTTGCGGTGGCGGAGATGAAGAGAGGGATGAGATTCAAGAGGACGGTGTTTTGCACGTGAAGGAGTTGGGCCATGTGAGATAAACAAAGTTTAGAGAGAGCAGGAATAAAAGAACGTGTATGGTGTAGGGGGAAGTGGGGGACTGTGGATTGAGAATTAATTGTTGAGTTTCGAAGTAGGCAAAGGTTGGTTCCATTCGTATACCTCATTCACTATAAATTCTACATGAAATTTGATACGCCCCATGAAAGTAATATAAGAATTATATTAAATATTTAAGATTGATAATATTAACTGTCATTTTTTTAATAATGTTATAGTTGAAATGTAAATACATTAAATATTATCTTTATTGAAGTGATTTATTCAATATTTCATTATACACAACATTTATAATATAATATATATTTTTCATTTTTTGTAATTTGTAATAATAAAAATCACAATTCTTTTGATAATGCAATTCTTGTCAAAGCAATGTATTCATCTTTCTATAGCATAACCAGTTATTGAATTGGTCAAGACACTCATTCAAAGTTCAATAGTTGAACTGTGGTGAAATCATTATTAATAAAAAAATTAAATAATATATAAAATTATATTAGGTAAATATAATTTCACAACTTTATGACACAAAAAATAAAATATAAAAATATTCTCTAACTAGAGATTTGTTTTAAAAAAAATATATAACATTCCCCTTATTTTTTATTCTCTTTTAGAAAAGAATACATTTTTTATTTATCAATAAATATTTAACATCCCTTTTCTTTTCCTCTTACTTTCATCACGAAAATATTCCTCGAATACTTGCTTTTGGATTGTTAAAAAGTAATTTATTTATTCACATTAATTAGTAATAAAAATTGAAAAGTTTGCTACAAAAGAATAGGAACAAATTGTAATTAACAAGATCCTATAGTGATAATTTTGGACAAGGGAAGGAAGCTATAATTTTCATTTATAGAAAATATTCCATTATTTGAGATTTTTTCCAAGAAAATTATTATATAACTTTCCCCTTGTATCTCATTTGCCTGTAGAAAAGAATTTTTTTTGTTTATAAATAAAAAATTTAACAACTCTTTCCTTTTGTTCCTAATCTCTTTATGAAAAGATACATCAACCTTTTATTTTTAGATTGTTAGGCAATGACTTATTTATTGAAATTAATAGATATAAAAGGTTGATGTAGCTAGCTTTTAATCAATAGCTTAGTATGAGATACTTAGTAATACCAAAGAGAAGTGAATTGACAACAAATACAAATACACATTATCAAGATGAAAGGGTAAGTAAGACATACAACAACAACGAGAGAGATAAGAAGCATTTTCTGTTGAGAAATTGCACTATGAGTATTATTATATTTATACCCCAAATCCCTAATTAATCGGGTTCACTATCACACACAAACACATGGATAAGTTATTCTTAGATCGCAGTTTCCTTGGCAGGATTCTTCACATACCCCATTTTCTTAGGGCTTTCAACCTTGTCATCATAATAAGAAGTGGGTGGAGCACATGGACCACCAGAGCAAGTACATGGTGCCGGCAGTGACAGTGCTGCAGCCCATGCTGAAAAAGAGCGATGCAGCGACAATGATTAGAACGTCCTTGTTGGTGGATTCAGGACATCAAATTAGTGGAGTCAATTTTTCTTAAAAATTAATAATAATTATTATCCTAAATCTATCATAAAAAATGCAAAGAAAATAAATGTCAAGTTGAATAAAGCGTAAAAGTATTTAGTAACCTAAAAAGAGAACAAAATGTAAGAAGCTATCAAATAAAGGATAAAATTTGAAAATGACTGAAAAATTGGGAGCAATAGGTTCAAATTATATAAATATAGGGGGCAAAAGGATAACAATGTTACATGTATACTTATATTTTTTTTGAAAGTCATGGGGTGCATTTGCACCCCCTCCAAGCCATGTAGGTCTGCCCACTGCTTGCTGAGCATTGCAGGGTGAGATGAAGTCGTAGCCAAAGAACCACAAGGTGGTGTGACTGCATACGATCCCAAGGGTTTTATGGAAGGATGAATGACTAGATCTCTATGAAGGTGGTTACGGTTCACTATGATATAGTCATTCAACCCTGCCATAAAACCCATCATCGTAGGGGAAGGAGATGGTGAAGTTCTGCTAGGGCCTTGCGGTGGCGGAGACGAAGAGAGGGATGAGATTCAAGAGGACGGTGTTTTGCATGTGAAGGAGTTGGGCCATGTGAGATAAACAAACTTTAGAGAGAGTAGGAATAAAAGAACGTGTATGGTTTGGGGGGAAGTGGGGGACTGTGGATTGAGAATTAATTGTTGAGTTTCGAAGTAAGCAAAGGTTGGTTCCATTGGTATACCTCATTCATTGTAAATTCTACATTAAATTTGATACGCCCCACGAAAGTAATATAAGAATTATATTAAATATTTAAGATTAATAATATTAATTGTCTTTTTTTTAATGAGGTTATAGTTAAAAAATAAATATATTAAATATTATATTTATTGAAGTAATTTATTCAATATTTCATATACACTACATTTAGAATATAATATATATTTTTCATTTTTCGTAAGAATAAAAGTCATAATTCTTTTGATAATGTAATTCTTGTGAAAGAAATATATTCATCTTTTTATAGCATAACCAGTTATTGAATCAGTCAAGACACTCACTCAAAATTCAATAGTTGAACTGTGGTCAAATCGTTATTAATAAAAAATAATAATAATTAACTAATATATAAAATTATATTAGGTAAATATAATTTCACAACTTTATGACACAAAAAATAAAATATAAAAATACTCTCTAACTACAGATTTTTTTTTATAAAAAAAAGTATATAACTTCCCCCTTATTTCTTATTCTCTTTTAGAATAGAATACATTTTTATCTATCACTAAATATTTAACATCCCTTTTCCCCCCCTCTTAATTTCTTCACGAAAAGATTCCTCAAATATTTGTTTTTAGATTGTTAAAAAATAATTTATCTATTCACATTAATTAGTAAAAAAATTTGAAAAGTTTGCTATAAAAGAATAGGAACAAAAGGTAAATAATAAGATCCTATAGTGATAATTTTGGACAAGGGAAGGAAGCTATACTTTTCATTTATAGAAAATATTCAATTATTTGAGATTTTTTACCAAGAAAATTATTATATAACTTTCTCCTTGTATCTCATTTGCTTGTAGAAAAGAATTTATTTTTGGTTGGAGTGTGATTCTTCTCTTGTTATCTTAGTTTTCTCAATTCATTCTTTAGTCCCCTGGAGACTAAGAAATAGAAGGCTAAATTGTATAGAGCTTACCAGAAAAATGAACTTTAGATTCTCTCATATTTTTCTTGAAGGAAACATTTGTGCAGATAGACTTGCCTTCTACAGAATTAACAATCATGGGTTTTTTTTGGTAGGATCTTATTCCTAGTTTCATTAGGAGGAGTTTTTTTAGAAATAGATACTCTCTTCTTGAATATAGGTTTTGTTGATTTGCTCGGGTTTGGTCTATGCCCCCTGGCTCTTGTTTTTTGGTTTTGCTTTTAATATTATCCTTGGTTTGCTCCTGCCTTAGCATACCTTTTTGCTTAAAAAAATATAAATATATTATCAATAGTATTAAATGCTGCATTAATATTTCCTTTTAAGTTTAATTTACTTAAATATATATATATATATATATATATATATATATAATATGCTAATATAAATACGAATCTTTAGTGGACTCCTCTTTCGACTACGTTTTCTTCATTTACAAGATTTGAATTTGAGACCTTACTTAACAGATTCAAGTCCAATTTTACTTGGACCAACGTAATGTTGGTATTATTCAAATATAGTAAATACACTATATTAATAAATATCACATTTAATGATTTATTAAAGTTCATTGTATATTATTTTAAAAAAATTATATAAATAACACTTTATAGGGAGAAAAAAATCTATTTATTCAAGTTTTGTATCTATATAAAAATTAAATTTTACATTAATATTTATGCTTAATCTTTTTACTTTTACAATTTATTTAGTTTAAAATATATTTTGTGAACAATAATAATTAAAAAATATATATTACATATATAGTTAAATTTAAAATCTCAAAATATTTTAATAAGAATTTTTTTTAATATATATATATATATATATATATATATATATATATATATATATATATATATATATATATATACACATACTCATAAGTAATTAGTATATGATCACTTTCACGGTCACCACTCTTGCCTAAATCACGAAGCTACAACATACAAAGGATGTGGTAATTAAAAACAACTTTGGATTCAATTAAGGACTAAAAAAGATAAGAGAAGATTTTTATATCATGTTCTTGTTTTCTTTATTTGTTCAAACTACTTAATAAGTAGTTTGGGGTTGTTTGTGTAACAAGCGGTGATATCCTTGTCAATATGATAATTGGCTGAAATCGTTGAGTATTAGTGAATTTCGGGGATGAAATTCATAAAAGAAGGTGAGAAATGTAACACCCTCACTTTTGTTTAATCGATTGTTTTTCTATTTGCTCCACATTTATTTTTGGACAACTGAGTGGGAATCTCAAAATTTTGAGACACACATATCGTATTTGGCAGCACTGTTACCAGGGTGAGATACATACACCAATATTAACTTGTGAAGAGAAAAATAATTTTTTGGTCAAATTTAGGCACTACGATCAATAAGAAAAACAAGGAAATGTGCAAGCTCATTTGGATAAACTTTTTTAATTTTGGAAAGGCAAATAAATTAAGCAAAGTACAAGGGGTATTCTAACCCATATACAACAAAGTTTTATTAACATGTAAACATAAACTTCTGTAACACCCTCGATTTTATTTTACTACTTGTACATATTTTATTTATATAAATATTATGAGAAATTATGTACTGTATTTTATAGAAACTTTCTGTACATATTTTCATAATAAAATTAATATAGCTCTATTCAGTAAAATTTTCTGAGTCTTTTAATACTTTTGTTTCTGCCTAAAATTCTTGTTGACCGGACAGTTGTATCAGACAGCTGTCCAGGATAAAATTTTCCAGTATAACATTTTGGATCAAACTGTACTCTAATAAATAAAGAATTTAATGTAGATTTAAAATATATACATTTGATAAATGAATTACTTGTTGACTGGACCGTTGTGTCAGACAGCTGTCCAGGATAAAATTTCCAGTGTAAAATTTTGGAGTAAACTATAATCTAATAAATAGATAATTGAATATAGATTTAAAATATATAGAGTTGCAAAAGTAAAATGCTAATTTTCAATTGTTAGGATTTTCTGAAAGTTAGAACTCTGAGAAATTTTTACGATAAAATTCTAAGGTAGAAAATTAAGATAAACTTTGTATGTGATATATGGAATTTTCTATTAATTATAATATATTTAGAATAATTATTAAAATTGTTTAACTAAGAAAAATAAAAATAAAAGTGTTAGCCAATCAAATTTTGACAACTCAAAGTTTCTAGTGTAATTAAATTAAGCTAATTAGGCTTTGATTAAGAGATGATTAAGACACTACCCCAAGGTTTTTGATAGTGAGGAATCTAATGGTGGTGTTAGTTTCTTCAAATTCTAATTAGTTTATAAGATAATTAAAAAGGCATAAAACCTTCTAGATTAATCTACAAAAGTCTACATTTTTGACCAATTGACCAAGGCAATTGGCAACTCACGTAAGGCACTTGCTTTAGCCGTCCAAGTGGCTGGACTTTTTGGCAAAAACTGATTGCTCTTGGACAAGGCCAGCTGCACGTGTATAAGAAAAAGTGGGTGGAGAAAAAATATTTAAAAAGTGAGAAAAACAAAAGCCAAAGAAAAGTTTAAAGACCTAGCTCTCCAAGGTCTCTCCAAACCGTGAGTTGGGTAGCTGCAGCCCCTCCATTTCACTTCATCATTTCTTCCAAAATCAAGAAATAAACCAACCAAAACCTCCCAAACTTCAATATAGCTTTGGCCAAAAGAGAAGAAATTGGGAGAAAAGCTCTAAAATTCAAGAAGACAAGAGAGAAAGGGAGAAGAGGATTCAAGGGTTTCTTCTTCAAACTAAGGATTCTAGGTAAGGATCTTGGCATTTAATTTTAATTTAGATAATTTGGAAGTAGGAAAAACATGTTTTGAGGTCTAATTTCAAGATTTGATCAAGATTCATTAAAAGATGAAATTGATTTAGGGTTTTAAATGATTGATGTTTGAAGCTTGAATTAGTTGTTTGAATCAATGTTTTAATTGGTTTCATGATGTGTTTTGATAGATTGAACTTTGATTGGTTTGTTTTTTATTGAAATTTGCTTGGTTGATTTTGAGAAAATGTTTGAAATTTTGAGAAAGTAACTCATGGCCATGAAGAGATTGAAGGGGTATCATGCGGAAATTTTTATAAAACGAAGGGCAAAATGGTCATTTCACATATAGGGACACATTGGGAATTTTGTAAAAAGATTAAGAACAATTTTGAAAATAAAAGAAAAGTATAAGGGTACAATGGTAATTTCATAGGTTCTAGAAAGTTTAGGGGTAATTTCGGAATTTTATAAAAAGATCAAGGGCAAAATTGGAAATTTTATAAAATAATAAGGGTAATTTCGTAATTTTACCCTTTGAAGGCAAAATTGGAATTTTTGAAAAAGATAGGGGTATTTTAGTAATTTTCTATAGTAAAAACCTAATTGGTATTTTAGTAAAAGTTTATTAATTTTCCATGGCCATTTAGTAAAAGTTTAGTAATTTTTCCATAGTAAAGATCTAATTGATATTTTAGTAAAAATGTTAATAATATAATGTTATATTTCTTTATGTGATTGTTTACTAGTAATTATTTGCTTGTGACCATTAGTATATTGCATATTCATGAGTCTTTTGGGGAAAGAATAAAGATTTTAAATGAGAAATGCTTTTGATATATGAGAAAGGATTTTTGTTGACTAACCGAAATTGCCGTAGTCATGAAATTTAAAAGAATATTTGAGATTGATTAACCGAGAATTTTATTTATTAATGATCATTATCATGTTGCATAAGCATGAGTGTTTTGGGGGAAGTGAATTCCAGGACTGTGATGATTAACCAGGACTGCGGTAGTCATGAAAATAAAGAAAGGATTGATGTTGACCAACCGGGACTGCGGTGGTCATGTATTTAAAAAGATGATTGGGATTTTCGAACTGAGAATATGATAGTCCTGAGAAATGATGGGTGGGCAGAGTAAGTTAGACAGGACTGTATAGTTTGTGATTATATAGTCTGTGGGGTGAAGGATATTGGCAATTCCACATGTGGCTGGAAACTGGACTGAGTTGTGGGCGTGGTGTCCTTCCTAGGTATCCTGATCTCCTAATTCTGTCTAGTTTATTCGTGTTTAGTAGGGGCTGATAGCTGAATTGTAGTGCGTAATGGTAGGCCAGTTTCTTACTAAACACTCAAAGGGGAAGTCTCCATGGAGCAGGGTCAAAAATTATTTTGAGTCAAAAACTGCATTTGCATGAATCATACTGCATTTGTTTTATTTATGTGATTTATTAATTATTATATGAAATGTATCTGGTTGAAATTGTTTTCAATTGTATGAGAAATTAAATGCCTGATCCGGTAAATTTTGTCCCTAGATTCTAGGGAAGTTTAAATTGCAGGTGACTGAAGATTAGTTAGAAGAAAAAGATGCAGAGATTCACCAGAGCTGTAGGATGGGAAAATATTTTGGGTAGACAATACTTGTAATACTTAGACTTATATATAAAAAAATGTTTCTAAAAAATTTTAGTGATGTAAATTACAAAATATAATTTGAATATTATTAGATTGTATTAGAACTTTTATATATAATACAAATTATATACTTAAATTAAATTTAAATAGAAATGTGGTTACAACTTCCACCTTAAACGGAATACAAACTCTTGGATACAACCTCTTAGATTAATACTCAAATAAAAAAACAAACAAAACTTACAATTAGATCTTCCTAGAAATCACTTCCAAAAGAGGATCATCAACCACACAAAAAAAGTGACACTATTTCGATGATCCCAAATAGCCCAAATCATAGCATTCCAAATCATTTCCCAATTTTTTTTATTTCAAACCTGCCAAACTCTAACATAAAATCAGAAACAATTCAAATAAACATTGTGGAATAACAGATTCACTCCTAACCATTTGAATATTGCAATCCAGATCCTATTGGAAATCTGAAACCGACAAACTAGATGAGTAGCATCCTCATCAAAATGATCACACAGTACATTTTACTCCATCACTTTCATTTATTACCTTTCAGCTTTCTATGGTCTATGCGGCTACATAGAAATCAGATTTGTTTCACAAATTCTCATCTTAAGGTTGAAGAAATAATTGAAATAGCAAAGGTTAATTAGAAGTTGGTTATGGATAAAGGCTAGGATTGACAATGTAACAATGACTTTCTATGAGTGCCGCACAAATCCATGTTGTCTAGCTTCATTGCGCCCTTCTTAAGGTTTTTGTGTATTGATTAATAGGTTTGGATCACTGACCTTCCAACTCATCATCATACAAATGTTTCATGTTATTTGGTTCTTTGTGGTTCATTCATACCTGTAACGCAACTTGAAAAAGAAAGAAAGAAAGAAATGATATGAATAGTAAGTAAACCTTAAGTCTAATCGAAGAACAGGATATTTTTGACTTGGGATTGGATATGATAGAGACATTGTCCTGAAGATGAAACAAATAGAAAAATATAAAAAATGAAATCCATTTTTGAGAATAGTGGTAGGATACAATTTTTCATGCATATGTTGATGATGTGGCGGTAATAGAATATTATTGCACTTTATGTCTGAAAGACCTACACTTCAAGAGATTGAATTAGACATACCTTTCAATCAATTAATTTGGTATAACCTCTACCTTATTCTTATCATCCAAATCGAAACCATTGTGGAATTGAAATGGCCTGATAAAAAACATAACAAATGTCATAAATACTGAAAATAGTTAATGCATTTGCATTACATTTTTAAAACTCAGTTCCCTCTTGAAGTAAAACCAACAATCCATTTAAGCCTAGAAGAAAGAGGTGCATACTTCGTCTTTGCTTTCATTTTTCTTGGGCTTAACTCTGGCAACAGTTTCAAAAATAGCTTGACACACTAAACATATATGGTATCATAATTAATAGATACAATATTTTATAATCTTTTATTCCTACTACATACATTGTATGTGGATGTATATTATGTTTTATATTTTACTTTTGCATTAAAGACATTTTTTTCATTTCATATCTTTACACCATAATGAGAGCCTGATCTAGCATCTATAATACGTCATGCTAATTCAAATGGATAGGAGAAAAGATGAAATACAGAGAAATACACTAGAAGGGGGGGTTGAATGGAGTATTTCTATTTTCTTCGAAAACCTTTAACAAGTATGACGATAGTATATTTTAAGTTTTACAAGAACTTAGAGAAACAGAAAATAAATCTATCGTCCAATGGTTCAAAAACAACCGTCCAATGAATATGCTTTTTCACTATTTGCTAGAACACAAGTAAAAGATTTTCGTAGATAAAATGTATAGCGAAACACTTTCGTAGTGTGTTGAAAAGATAACTTAAGAGATATGCAAAAAGGCTAGAACACGAGAGAATAGAACACTTAGTTTTGTACTGGTTCACTCAACTGAGCTACGTCCAGTTCTCCTTCAAAAATCTTGAAGGGTTCTACTAATCAGTATCTGATTACTCACAAGTATTCTAACCTTGCCACTTCTGGCTACAAGTATTCTCTAAGCCACTCCTGGCACTCCTTTAATCTCCCCCTGAGATTAAAAGCAAACCCAAGTATTCTTTAACACTAAGCCACTCCTGGCTTTCCAAACAGAATTGTTTGAGTATAGAAAGAAAGAATAACTCTCACAGAGAGGATATTACAATAAACACTAATACTCAGAATCGTTTAGCAAAAGCTAAGTAGAAATCTCATTTTGCTTAAGTGTTGATTGTCCAGTTGTTTTGACAGAGTTTCTACTCTTTTTAATATTATCGTAACACTTGATGCAGGAACCGGTTCCTCTATATATAGGCAGCTTGGTGTAAAGTATCCATTATGGGATCTGTTTCTTTGCCAAGAGCGGTTCTCTCCAAAGCATGTGACCGTTGTCACGTTTTGACTTGAAGCGGAGAGTCAGAGGAGACAGCCGTACATGTAGCGCCTCAGCTACTTGTACCTTTTCTGCATTCAGAAGCTTCTATGTTCCTGTTCAGTACTTTTCGAAAGTTCAAATAGATTTTCATGTTAAAAAGAGAGGGAATAAATGTTGCATAACAGAGAATCTTTATTGAACACGTGTTGTCATATTATATTGCTTTTTAAGGTAGAAACCACAGTGTGGGTCACTTAGTCATTGGACGCTTGCTCTCATAAGAGCATTGGACGCCGACTGTGGTATACTTATGAAACACAATTGGACGCTTCTCTTATTAAACATAAAGTCGAGGTTTGAGAGATACAATACCATTTTGGCATTGGACGACGTAAGACCTATAACACTCAAACAAGACCATTAGTTACTTCAAAATTTATCCTTTAATTGTTATCATCAAAACCGTGATACGAGGGGTTGGACATTGTCCAAGGTCTTAGAACCTAACAATCTCCCCCTTTTTGAGGATGACAAATAATGTTAAATTTTGATGTTAACAGTCACATAATCATATATGAATAAAATAAATCAAGTCAGAGATGATTATTTTATGTCAGTGTATAAATGTGAAATGAAGTACTCCCCCTGAGTTCAACATTTCTTATGCATCTGATAACAGAAATAATATACAGTAAGAATATATCATATTTAACAGATATCAGAGTGTAAAACATATCAAAGATATTGATGCGGAATATATATGAAATAAACACTTCATGTATTCAATACTTTTCATAAAAATAGTATATTCACAGAGTGTAGAGTATTTACTTCTATGACATCAAAATTCCAATTTCTCCCCCTTTGTCATTAACAAAAATGGGTTTGAAAGATGGAAAAATGACTTGACCATCAAGGTCACCTATGGCTGTGGAGGTGGTTCTTGTGTTGGTGGTGGTGGTTGTTCTGGTGGTGCTTGGGTAGGTGGTTCTGGTTGCTGAGGTTGTGGTTGGACGGGTGGAACAGCATGAGAAACTTGTCCAAGCAAGGTGGCCGCTGTATTTTGAATTTGGTTCACAAGCGTCTGGGAGAGACTCATGAACTGTTCAGTGATAGCATTCTACAGCATCAGACGATGTTGAGCAGCCTCAGCCTGTTGCCTTTGCTGAAATGCTTGAAGAGCTGCTTCGATTTCCAGCTATTGTTGCCTTAGTGCCTATTGCACGATCTCTTGAACAGGATCTTCTGAAACTCCTTGAGGTTCAGTAAATCGCAAGGGATGGATGCCCCTTGGACTTGAGGATCCTGTGGGAACAAGTTGATGTGTACTCGAGTGAGCTTCAGTAGATGCATCAACAATGGGGAAGTTGATTATATCTTCAGCAGTAGGCTTTGCTGCAGTTGATTCCATAGGCTTGAATGCTTCAACAATGGGCTCTCTATCATCCTTGGACTTTTCAGATTGAACGTGAGGTTTTTCATGGGAAGCGACAAATAGCTCCACTCTACTGGTACAGATGGGTCCAGGTCAAGATGAGCTAGCACCTTTGTGACTTTGGCAGATGCTTCGTCCAACTCTACTTGTGTAGCTTTCGACTTGGCAACCTGATTTTCCTTTTCTGTGGTTGCAGCCTTAGCTTGCTCAAGAGCCAGCTGCTCTAGACGAGCTTGTTCTGCTGCTCTGGTTTCTTCTGCTTTGTACTCACGCAGAGTTTGGAGTTCCTCCACAAACTCTGTGCGATCCAGTGTTCGAAGATCAAACACTTTGTTGCTTCTGATGATAGGCAAAGTCTTCATGAACTCCAGATAGTCATATGAATCTTTCAGAAAGCTGGCAAAGGTGTCTGAGAAGTGACGAGTCTTCACTGGACGCAGCACCTCAAGACCATGAGGGGGGTGAACAAAATCACTCTTGGAGCTGCCGGAGGAGGAGGCCTTCTGGGAGTTGTTCCATAAGATCTGGCGCCAAAAGGTAAAGGAATCAAAGGTTCCGAGTGGATGCGTAAGCTTACCAGTCTTGTCAAACAGATGACCCCAGGTATGAGAGGATGGTTGCAGGGTTTCAACTTTCTCTTCTTTGCCTGGCATCTCAATGCCGTAGAACTTGTAGCCTTTCTTGCGATCAGTATCATATAAGGGTAGTCTGGGACACACCCTGTCTGGTACAAACTTTATTTCTGTGGCACAGCTTATGTGAAGGTTTGGTGGGTAGGTGATGGCTTGGTTGGGTAGATACATCTGTTGAAGAAGTTTTCCAAGTTCATCATAGTCACCTGGCTGGAAGTTGAGCACTGGAGTTCCAGCAGGTAGAGGCAGGAACTTTGTGATGGGAGTCTAGATGCGAACATCCTTGACCCATTCTACCTCTGGACGCTACTTCGATATGGAAGGGTCCAGACTTTCTTTAATGGCCAACTGCAATTCTGCGGCCAGTTCAATATCCCTGCTAACAGGGGGCTTCTTGGAAGGTGCCTTCTTCTTTCTTGGAGCCTTCCCTTTCTGCTCCGCAACCGTCTTTGTGAATCGAGAAGCAACATCTACTTCTGGTTCAGGCAGGTCCACAGCTGCTGGACGCACTCTTGTTGAGTTCTAGTTGGACAGGAGTAAGGATGAGACATACGAATCAAGTGTGGATACACTTCTCTCGTCCAAGTGGGCAGAGGGTTGCTGATTATGGCTCCTTCTGGTAGTGCAGCATAGTCAGCTGAAGGAACATGAGTATAATCACGTCTCATCCACTCTGGTGCTGAGACAATAGTCAAGTGCCTCTTCAAGGGATCTTGTAGAGGCCTCCGGATCACATCGCTTCTCTTATAGAAATTCTGTTCATTTCGGGTAAGGAATGCAACTGGAAAGCGTTCTCTGTCTACTTCTTCTTTGGTTATCTGCTTGGGAGGTATTGTCCATGGGGACCAAGCATCCCTCCATGCATCCCTTGGATGCACAAACTTGGAAAAATCCAAGTGAAGATGTGGAGGCTGAGTTGTTGATGTGAATGAGGCACTGGATGGAGCTGGTAGTGGGTCATTGGTGGAAATGCTGTCTGTGTCTTGGGAGGAAGGTGGTAGGACTGCAACTCTCCTTGGTCTTGCTGCCTGAGTTTTAACCCGTCGAGGCACGTTGGTCGGAAAGGGAGTTGGTTCAGCAGATTGTACCTTTTGCTTCTTCTGCTGAGGGGCCTCTTTCTCTTCTGCTTTCCTCTTGATTTGACCAATTGGAATCTGGTCATCATCATCAGAGTCGTCCAATATTTGAAGCTTTCTGACCTTTGGCTTTTCTGGAGCAGGCTTCACTGGAGCTGCCTTTGGACGCTGCTCAGCTTGAGCAGGTTTGGACGCCTCAGTCTTTGGACGCTTCTCTGCTGGGGACTTAGCAGAGAAGGTGTCAGCATGTCTCTTCTTGGTTCTTCTCTCTTTTTCAGCATCTTTCTCATGCTTCCGAGACATTTGTCTTGTTACCTTTCTGCTCTCCTGTTCCTCCATCATCCTCTTAATTTTCCTGCCAATGCCAAGAAGATCAATCTCCTCCTCATCATTCTTGGAGATAATCCTTCTTTGTTCAAGACGTTTCTTGTTGATGTTGTCTTCGTCCAAATCCCTTAGGACTTTGGCTGTCAGCTTGATCTTCATGGGCTTTATGTTGGACTCGCCAAATGGTTGTTGTGTTGCCACCATTTTCCCTTTCTTCACAATGTCTTCGTAGGAGGCTTCGTCCAATTCATCAAAGAAGCATTGATAGACCTTCTGGTCCCAGAAGATCTTGTTCAGCAGGGCGGCGTAGAAGATGTCATCGTTTCCACCGATAGTTTTCATCATTCTAACAGCATTGATATAAATTGTGTGGGGAAGGTTGAAGGGAATACCTTCCATGATGTGGAATATCACGAACTTGTGTAAGTCCGTGACTGAGTCCTTAGACCCAGCTTTGTGCAGGATACTCTTGTTGTACACCTGCTGCCAGATTTTTGCTTCTTCACACAGGTTCTTGTACTCAATCTTTATTGAGGCTGTGGATTTGTTCTTGCAAAGCACGTTTGCAATGTGATTTCTGTATTGTGTGGCCCAGTTCATTTTGTACTGGTTCTGCTCCTTAATGCAACCAGTTACTTTTGCAATGGACTCGATGGAGAGTGTCACTTCTCGTCCAAGAACAGTGGCCACGAGCTCCCTTGAGTTTTGGAATTTGGCATTTCTCTAGAACATCCTGATTAACTCAGGGAATATCTTCTGATTTTCATTGAAGTAGCCTCTGATTCCACACTTCAGAAGGCTCTCTTTCATATTCAGGCCCAGCTTCTCCAGGTTTTCGATGTCGCAGAAGTGCTCAATGTGCACTGTAGCAGCACCTTGGCACACCACCGTGGTCTCAGGGTAGGTAAGGACGTCGGGTTCAGAGGTTCTTGAGCTTGCAGAGCTTGACATGGTAGAAAAGTTTGGATTTTTAGGTTTTCTGATAGGTTAATGAGTTTCTGAGAGAGAGAGATAGAGAGAGAGTGCTTAAGGTGATGACAGTCTCAGAGGGGATGGGTAAGGTAGGGTTTTTCTGAGATGATTTGGTAGTTGTAAATATTGTCTTTGATCGGAGAATGCGAAACAGTTTTTGGCTTTTTGAATGTTTGAAATTTAAATGACGCCTTAAAACCCGCCATGATGAGGCGTGCGAAGAACGTGGGTAACTGTGTACAGTTACTAAAATTTTGGTGACTCAGCATAGAGTATTAGCTTATACTTACTCTTAAAACAAACCGTTTTGGCCATTTGATCAATGAGAGAAAAAAATACTAAGTTAAAACATCGTCCAGATATTGGACTTAAGTGAGATATATGCAATGCATGTGCATGACTTAGTGTTCCTTGGACGACATGTCCTTTGGTCGCTATGGTTTTATTGGACGCATCATGTAGATGTTAATCAATCCTTTACAGAGTCCATGCCAAGTTTATTCCTTAGAAGAATTAGCTTGTCTTCAGTAAGGGGTTTAGTAAATATATCAGCAAGCCGATTATCTGTGGTTACAAAATGTAGTTCCACAGTACCCTTCTGAACGTGGTCTCTTATAAAGTGATTTTTAATCTCTATATGTTTTGCCCTTGAATGCAATATGGGATTCTTAGAGAGATCTATGACAGCTTTACTATCACAGAAGATAGGAATGTTACTCTCATATATGCTGTAGTCCTCGATTTGATGTTTGATCCATAAGATTTGAGAACAGCATTTTACAGCTGAAATATACTCTGCTTCAGCAGTGGACAGAGCAATGGTTCCTTGCTTCTTGCATGTCCAGGAGACTAGATTACCACCGATGAAGCGACACCCTCCACTAGTGCTTTTTCTTTCGATTCTATCTCCAGCATAATCAGCATCACAGTATCCAATAAGCCTGAAATCTTTTTGCCTTTTGAAATATAAACCAAGGTTAGTGGTTCTAGCTAGATATCGAAAGATTCTTTTAACAGCAGTTAGATGAACTTCCCTTGGGTCAGATTGAAATCTGCCACATAAGCATACATTGAACATGGTGTTAGATCTGGACGCTGTGAGGTATAAGAGTGATCCTATCATTTCTCTGTAAAGAGTGTTGTCTACTCTCTTTGAGTTGTCGTCCAGTCCAAGTACTGTTGTTGGATACATAGGTGTTCTCATTGGTTTTGCATCGTTCATCTTGTACTTCTTTAGCAGCTCTTTGACATACTTAGTCTGATGTATGTATATTCCCTTTTCAGTTTGCTTGATTTGAAGTCCAAGGAAGAATTTTAGCTCACCCATCATGCTCATCTCGAACTCTGTTTTAATTTAGCGAATTCTTCATAGAGAGATTCATTGGTGGCACCAAATATGATATCATCAACATATATTTGTGCGATAATGAAATCAGAAGAATAGTCTTTGCGAAATAATGTAGTGTCTATTTTTCCTCTAGAAAAATCATTTTCTGACAAAAAGGAGCTGAGTTTTTCATACCAAGCTCTAGGGGCTTGTTTCAACCCATATAAAACTTTGTTAAGTTTGAAAACATGATTTGGAAAAGCATCACTTTCAAATCCGGGGGGTTGTTCCACATAGACTTCTTCCTTTATGAGTCCATTGAGGAATACACTTTTTACGTCCATTTGATATAGCATCATATTGTTATGAGCTGCAAATGATAGTAAAATGTGAATTGCCTCTAGACGTGCAACAGGAGCATAAGTTTCAGTATAATCTATACCTTCCTGTTGTGAGTAACCTTTTGCTACCAACCTTGCTTTGTTTCTCACAACATTACCTGCTTCGTCCATCTTGTTTCTGAACACCCACTTTGCTTCTACAGCTTCTTTGTCGTTGGGGAGTTCTACTAGCTTCCAGACATTATTCTTTTGAAACTGGTCAAGTTCTTCTTGCATTGCTTTGACCCATCTTTCATCTTCTAAGGCATCGTCCACAGTCTTAGTTTCTATTTGAGATATGAATGTTGTGTGACCTTGCTGTCGTTGAAGAGAAGATCTGGTTTTGACTCTATCTTTTGGATCTCCAATGACTTGCTCCTGTGGATGATGTTTCTTCATTTGCCAGTTGCGTCCAGTTGGTTCTCTTTGTTCTGCGACTGGACCGTCCAGTGGTGCATTTGACTCTTCAGCTGAGACATCATGGCTGGACGAATCTGATGACTCACTTGCATTGTCCAATCTGAGATCTGCAAATGATTTGTCCAGCTCTGATAATTTCTTATCAGGCTTGTTGTCATTAAACTTCACATGGATAGCTTCTTCAACAACTAAGGTTCTAGAGTTATACACTTTGTATGCCTTTGAAGTTTCAGAATATCCAAGCAATATTCCTTCATCACACTTAGAATCAAATTTTCCCAGGTTATCCTTAGTGTTCAGAATGAAACATTGACATCCAAATGGATGGAAGTAGGATATGTTGGGTCTTCTACCCTTCCACAATTCATATGGAGTCTTTTTCAATATCGGCCTTATATAAATTCTGTTTTGTAAATAACAGGCAGTATTCACTGCTTCAGCCCAGAAGTGTTTAGAGGTTGAATTATCGTTCAACATGGTTCTGGCCATCTCCTGGAGTGACCTGTTTTTCCTCTCAACTACACCATTCTGCTGTGGTGTTCTAGGTGTTGAGAAGTTGTGAAGGATACCATTATCCTCACAGAACCTTTGAAAACTTTCATTTTCGAATTCTCCCCCATGATCACTTCAGACAGAAGTAATGCATACTCCCTTTTCATTTTGAACTCTTTTGCAGAGGTTATAAAAGGCCTTGAATGACTCATCTTTGTGGGATAGGAATAAGACCCATGTCCATCTAGTATAGTCGTCCACTATATCCAATCTGTATCTTTTACCATTTACTGAGGCTGTTCTTGTGGGTCCAAACAGATCAATATGTAACAGCTCAAGAGGTCTAGAAGTGGAAACAATGTTTTTGCTTTGAAAAGAACTTTTCACTTGTTTCCCTTTCTGACAAGCTTCACAGAGAAGATCATCTTTGTATGACATACTTGGTAGTCCTCTTACGAGGTTGTGCCTATTCAGCTTTGAGAATAACCTCAAGCTAGCATGACCAAGTCTTTTATGCCATAACCAGTGATTTTCTTGTACAGACACTAGGCATGATGCATTTTGACTTGATAGTTCCCCAGGTTTAATCTTATACAGATTGCCTTGCCTCTTTGCGGTAAAGAGAAGGGATCCATCAGAGTTTTTGACTGTACATTCACCTTTGTTAAAAGCAACATCATATCCACTATCACATAACTGGCTTATGCTAAGTAGATTGTGTTTAAGCCCTTTAACATAAAGAACTTTATCCATACAAGGATAGGGTGGTATACCAATCTTACCTACGCCAGCTATCATCCCTTTCTGATTCCCTCCAAAAGTGACTATCCCACTAGTCTTGGGTAGGAGGGTTTGGAACATACACCTTTCTCCTATCATGTGATGTGAGCACCCACTGTTCAGGTACCATGATTGGAGTTTCTTTCCTGCTGTTAAGCATGTCTGCAACAGGAACAATTTTATCCTTAGGTACCTAAATTGACTTGGGTCCTTTTTTGTTAGCTCGAAGGGCATTGAATGCTCCCTTCTTAGGCAGGTGTCTGCATTTGGACGTTATATGTCCAGGTTTCCCACAGAAGTAGCAAACATCTGTTTCCTCGTCATGAATATATTTCTTTCCCTTATATCCATATCCTGACCTATCATTTGGTCTCTTACAACCTTCATATTTTAAAAGCTTTTTGAGGTTGTCAGAGCCCTTGACAAAGTTTGATAGATCCTTCTTTAGGCTGTTAATTTCTTCATGAAGTTTTACAACATCATGTGGTTGACCTCTTAAGGAAGTATCTGCTTCAACTTTCAGAAGCTTCTCAACGAGCCTTTTATTTTCTGCGTTGAGATTTCGAATCTCTATGGAAAGATTTCTTTCTCTAGTCCTTGAATCCTCACAGGATTTATGGACTCGAGCAGCTTCATTCCAGAGAGTTCGCCTCTCTATATTTGTAATTTCATTTTGCTCTGAGAGTTCTGTAAACTTTTTCTGTAAATCCTCCTTTTCATTTTCAAGTTGCCTGCCATCTTTTTTTAAAGCTTCTTTTTCTTTTGAAAGTGATTTGGATGATTTATTTAAAGTTCTATAGGCTTTTGACAGAATAGAAGAGTTTGAAAGTAATTCATGATAAGCTTCTTGAATTGAATCTATGTCATTAAAGTCCACCTCATCTTCTTCTTCTGGTTTAGAAGAGTCCGTTGAAGTGTCTGCCATCAGACATATGTGTGCTTCCTCTTCTTCTCCGTCGTCCAATGATGAGTCATCGGCCAGGTCTTCCCATGTGGGCATCAGAACTTTCTTGCCCTTTCCTTTGCTAAAGAATTTCTTCTTCTTATCCTTGCTCTTGTCGAGATCTGGGCATTCTGATTTGAAGTGTCCTGGCTTTTTACATTCGTAGCATACGATTGGACTCTTCTCCTTCTTTTCTTTGAAGCCTTTCCTGTTTAGGTTTCTCCACCTGGATCCACCTTTCTTCTTCCACATAGCATGTATCCTTTTGGATATAAAGGATAGTTCATCATTTTCGTCTGAGTCATCATCTTCATATTGTTCGTCTGATGATGTTTCAGCTTGTATGGCTTTGGACGATGATGCTTTCCTTGGCTTCTGGACGCTGAGCGTAGAGACTTATTTTTCTTACCATCACCATCTTGATGCAGTTCTAGTTCATGCACCTTGAGAGTTCCCACGAGTTCTTCTAGAGACATATCGTCCAGTTCCTTTTTTGTTCTCAAGGCTGTAACCTGTGGTCTCCATTGCCTAGGCAAACTTCTCAGAATTTTGTCAATATGTTCATAGTTATTGTAATCTTTACCATGTGCTCTAAGTTCATTTAGTATGGTTTGAAACCGTCCAAACATACTTTGTATGTCCTCGTTTTCTTCCATACTAAACAACTCATATTGACGAGTAAGGAGACTGAGTTTGTTACGTTTTACCTGGGTGGAACCCTCATACGTTAACGTAAGAGTGTCCCACATTTGTTTTGCGCTTTTGAGACTATGCACCTTGTTGTATTCTTGTTCGCTTAGTGCACACATGATGATGTTTCTAGCTCTGGAGTTGAGATGAAATCTTTATTTTTGCTATTCCGTCCATCTAGCCTTTGGGATTTTGATGAGGTTCGCATCAAGTGGAATATAGTCGCCCATCTCCACAACTTCCCACATGTCAATATGGCTAGATTCAAAGAATGCTATCATTCTTTGTTTCCAGTAATCATATTTGACACCTTTGAAGAGTGGTGGTCTGTTCACAGCTTGTCCCTCGTTTTCCATCTTTCTTAGGATCTTTCCTCTGTGCTGCTAAGTACTCAACCCAAGAGGCCGAGCTCTGATGCCAACTGAAATACAGAGAAATACACTAGAAGGGGGGTTGAATAGAGTATTTCTATTTTCTTCGAAAACCTTTAACAAGTATGACGATAGTATATTTTAAGTTTTACAAGAACTTTGAGAAATAGAAAATAAATCTATCATCCAGTGGTTCAAAAACAACCGTCCAATGAATATGCTTTTTCACTATTTGCTAGAACACAAGTAAAAGATTTTCGTAGATAAAATGTATAGCGAAACACTTTCGTAGTGTGTTGAAAAGATAACTTAAGATATATGCAAAAAGGCTAGAACACGAGAGAATAGAACACTTAGTTTTATACTGGTTCACTCAACTGAGCTACGTCCAGTTCTCCTTCAAAAATCTTGAAGGGTTATACTAATCAGTATCTGATTACTCAGAAGTATTCTAACCTTGCCACTTCTGGCTACAAGTATTCTCTAAGCCACTCCTGGCACTCCTTTAATCTCCCCCTGAGATTAAAAGCAAACCCAAGTATTCTTTAACACTAAGCCACTCCTGGCTTTCCAAACAGAATTGTTTGAGTATAGAAAGAAAGAATAACTCTCACAGAGAGGATATTACAATAAACACTAATACTCAGAATCGCTTTGCAAAAGCTAAGTAGAAATCTTGTTTTGCTTAAGTGTTGATCGTCCAGTCGTTTTGACAGAGTTTCTGCTCTTTTTAATATTATCGTCACACTTGATGCAGGAGCCGGTTCCTCTATATATAGGCAGCTTGGTGTAAAGTATCCGTTGTGGGATCTGTTTCTTTGCCAAGAGCAGTTCTCTCCAAAGCATGTGACCGTTGTCACGTTTTGACTTGAAGTGGAGAGTCAGAGGAGACAGCCGTACATGTAGCGCCTCAACTACTTGTACCTTTTCTGCAGTCAGAAGCTTCTATGTTCCTGTTCAGTACTTTTCGAAAGTTCAAATAGATTTTCATGTTAAAAAGAGAGGGAATAAACGTTGCATAACAGAGAATCTTTATTGAACACGTGTTGTCATATTATATTGCTTTTTAAGGTGGAAACCACAGTGTGGGTCACTTAGTCATTAGACGCTTGCTCTCACAAGAGCATTGGACGTTGACTGTGGTATACTTACGAAACGCAATTGGACGCTTCTCTTATTAAACATAAAGTTGAGGTTTGAGAGATACAATACCATTTCGACATTGGACGACGTAAGACCTATAACACTCAAACAAGACCATTAGTTACTTTAAAATTTATCCTTTAATTGTTATCATCAAAACCGTGATACGAGGGGTTGGACATCATCCAAGGTCTTAGAACCTAACAAAAGAAATGTATGACAATTCAATGCAATTAATGTAATACTTATGCAATTAGTCTAATTCTAAAATTCAAAAGAAATTAGTGAGTACTCCCTACCTAAAATTACCCAACAAATTAATTTTCTAACCCCATCCATACAACAGATACTTGAAAACCATTGCCTAATAATTGTGCCAATTTATAGCTAATACTACTTACCCACAACCCTACAACCGTTAAGAAGAAAATGTCGTAGCAATACAGTCAACCACACCCACATATAGTGATGGATCTAGAAATTTTCTTTAGCGGGGGTAAATAAATCATTCACAATATTTTCATAGAACAAAAATATTACAAGCTTTTACAAAATACATAATGTCATGGCAAAAAAAATCTAAAATACGTACATATGCTTTTACAAATTATAATTGCTCTCTACACATTTACATATTTTAAAAATGTTGTATGATTTTCCATTGTTAATACTATAAAAAATTAAAAAGATAAAGTGGTAAAACTAATACCAATTTATTCTCTCTTTTTATTTCTTATAACTTTACATTGATTTCAAAATATTTGTCTTATGGGGGCAATACTAATTTTGGGGAGGGGGGGGGGGGGAATAAAAGTTATTAAATATATTATGTAAAAAAACACCTTGTGGGGGCAATTGCCCCCATACCTATCAACACAGATGTGCAACTGCCCATATAGCATACTCACCAGAAACAAAACCACCAATTACAACCTATAAAACAAACATACTAAAAGAGAGATGTTGTCCTAATTTTGTTTAACAGCTAATGAGCTCCTCCTCTTTGATTTCACAGCTTACTAGGACGTGGTACTTATTGATTTTCTAGCTTCTGGTTTGTATATTGGGCTTAACAACTGAGTTTCATCACTATTTTATTTTAAATTTGGGACTAGGACTTTGTTCTAAGTAAGGGTAAATTAAAAAGATAAAGTGGTAAAACTAATACCAATTTATTCTCTCTTTTTATTTCTTATAACTTTACATTGATTTCAAAATATTTGTCTTATGGGGGCAATACTAATTTTGGGGAGGGGGGGGGGGGGGGGGAATAAAAGTTATTAAATATATTATGTAAAAAAACACCTTGTGGGGGCAATTGCCCCCATACCTATCAACACAGATGTGCAACTGCCCATATAGCATACTCACCAGAAACAAAACCACCAATTACAACCTATAAAACAAACATACTAAAAGAGAGATGTTGTCCTAATTTTGTTTAACAGCTAATGAGCTCCTCCTCTTTGATTTCACAGCTTACTAGGACGTGGTACTTATTGATTTTCTAGCTTCTGGTTTGTATATTGGGCTTAACAACTGAGTTTCGTCACTATTTTATTTTAAATTTGGGACTAGGACTTTGTTCTAAGCAAGGGTAACTCAATTTATACACTGGGACACACTAGGCATCGGAATTTGCACTAATTATGTGAAACCGTGACATGGTTGCTGCTTAATTGTGTAATATGCAACACCTAAAAAATGGGAATTTATTTGTTGGTTTAGTCACAAAACATAGATAGACACCCACACTTAAGTCATGCATTCACAACATGCACCACAAGTAGCCAATTCAATTTCATAATCTTTACATACCAAACATACAACTTAGCTCACTGCCAACAAAAATGAAACAAGTCCTTTTATCTCAACAAAAATGTTTCCAACTTCAAAGTTTTCAAAACTTAATTCAATTTTATTTAATGTACATCTGTTAAGTATTTATTAATATTTTAATTTTATTCCTCTTAAACAGTTGCCAGATATGTTTTCGACCACTTTGCACCAGCTTGATAGAATTTGGTTTCAGTAACAGGCAACCACAACTCTCATTCAATGCTCTATTAACAGTTCCCATTCATTAATTATTGAGCTCTATGGTTGCTCTAATCATGCTAACAATAATAGGCAGTCAGAAGTGTGAATATAAGTATAAAACAACCAAAAATATATGCATTCTGAAACACTATAAAGTCTCATAAGCAATCAACCAAACTCAGCAACCAATTCATACAAATAATTAAGTCTCAACACAAAATTCAACAACAATGTCACTTGGCAATCTCGTTATGCAACATGCTTAATTTAAAAGTTATCAAATATATATATTTTTTAAATGTCAACAAATTTGAATATAATTTTACCCATAAATTGATACACTACTACAAAATACACTTTTAACATCGGTTGTATAGGGCCTTTAACATCGTTTTAGAACCGATGTTGAATTGAACGATGTTGAAAGTTGGCAACTTTCAACATCGGTTCTACAACCGATGTCAAAAATCACCTTCTACATCGGTTCTTGAGACAATCGATGTAGAAAGCACTGGGTAAAGAAAAAAACTGACATTTTTTTACATCGGTTCAACTTAGAACCGATTTAAAAACTGTATTTTCTACATCGGTTCTAATAGAACCGATGTCAAAAGTGTTATTTCTACATTGGTTCTCTTTAGAACCGATGTCAAAAGTCATTTATAAAAATAAAAAAAATTGACGCTTTTTTGTATTCTTCCTTATCCTCTAGATCTGCCGTACATAGGACTAAATATTCATATAACATAAAATTCAACTTCAAAATAAGATAACATACACAGGACTAAATATTCATATAACATAAAATTCAGCTTCAAAATAAGATAACATAAATGTATATCAATGTATATCCCTAAATTGATTCTATACTATTGAAAGCTATTTTTATCGGTTACATATCAAAAGAAAATATTCTCCAGCTTCAAAAGTGCAGCCTTCATGCAAGCTGCAACTCTACTTGCCTACATTGCAGTTAATTTAAATTAGCAAGGCACAAAGTGCAGCTTTCATGCATTATATAGGGGACTAGGAAGTAGAAGGAAATGGCCAAACTCACAATCTAGTAAACAATTTGGACAAAAGTAGAATCACTGGCAAACTTTTTTGGAAAACCAACAGTTATAATGTCATTGCAAATTTAGATTCAAGTATTATTCTATATAACTCTCCACTATAACTTGAGTAAGCTAAAGTCTGTAAGCATGCTACAATGGACCATAAGAACAATTGCTAGAACCAGATGTCTATATCAGAAGTATTAACCCAAATTTTCTACTACTGCTACATGTTTTGGCAAAAATGAGTAAACCAAATATCCCCTATTATTTTCAACTCTAACTTTTGCTTCAAAGGCTAGATTTTGGGACATTATGCTAAACCAAATATCCAGACAGAGGAAAGAAAGCAAAATCATCAAACTAACAAAATGTTAAACATAAGCTCATACATGCCAGTACCAAAAAAATAAATTAGTAAATTTTCTAAAAGATAAGCATATGAAGTTCTAGAGCTTCATTTGATTAGAATTATCTGTAGGCACTACATGTTTACTTTGAAAGTCTTCACCATTTCCTTTGGCCCTCCATTCACGAATTGAGTAATTGTTTCTTTGTAAATATAAGCTTGCTTCTTGGAATGCTACACCAACAATATCACCCACAAGCATCCAATCGCCATCTTTGTCCTCATATATAAGAACATATTCTGATCCATGAAGAAGGTCCTTCAGCGTGGTTTCATTTAGCATCTCCCTATCGAGAATTCCATGAGATCCACATTGACCTGAAATCATAACAAAACAAGAAGTAACTGGATCCAGACATACTGTCCATGCATAAATAATTGAAAGGTTAAGTTTTTCCACATAAAACTAATTCTTTCTTACTTGTAGTAAAATAGCTGAACATCTTTTCTAGAGCAGAAGATAATTCTTGATATGTAGAGTAATTCTTCAAGTCTACTTTCCTTAAATAGGGAGCACCATCCATACTGACCTTGAAGAACAGTGCACCAACCCCCAGTTTTCCATTAACTTCTGTAGAATTGAAAATAAGATTATCATGTGAAATTCAATAATTTTATGAGTAAATAAGTAGATTTCTAATATTCAATTCTAGAACATATTGTAGGTGTAAACTTTTATAAACTTACAAGACCTATTCATGAAATTTGAGGTAGGTAAAAACAATATAAAACTTAAAAAGGAAAACCATGGAAGTCCTTACAATGATAGGTTTTAATGAACTGAACTGTTGCCAGGATGTGACAAAGAAACAAAAACCATCCTTGTGAGCATCCAAGCTTAGCATAAGTAGTCTAACATGTAGATTGAAATCAAGATCAAAATATCAATTTCAAAATTGTGAACAAGAAAATGTTTCTCATCCAAAATTATCGAGGCTTTCTATTCAAGAGTGAGAAAGTCAGACAAGTACCATTATTAACCAATTGCACATTTTTTAGCAAAATTATCACACTGAAGGAATGACTGCATAGTTGATTAATCAATTGGTTTTTGAATTTTTCAAGATTCTTCTTTCGTTTTGAATGGAATGCATATAAGACACTTGAGCATCCATTCCTACAGTGAACAGTGAGTGATTATTTAACAAGCACTGAAGTAGGGTAGACAGAAAAATAAAATTCCTCCACTATAATCTAACATCTAAAACTAAGAAAAAATATAATATAAGGTGGGCACGATGCTATCTTTTTATCCATAATTTGACCAAGTCAAACAAGGTGGGTAATATAATATAAGAGGAAATTGAACTTTGCATGCAAGGGTATATTTTTCCCAATTTCATATCGTCAAGGCTTTATGGACTTGTAAGCTTGCAATTTTTTCCCCTGCAGCTCCAGTAAATAAATAAAGAAATAAAACAGAGGTAGTAATTAACTCATAGAGAAAACTAAGAATATAAATCTATCTTCAATCTTGTATATTTAGTATTTACAAAGATATACTTCCTACAAGAATTTTTTCCCTGCAGCACCAGTCAAAGAAAACTAGAGGTAGCAATTAACTAAAATCAGAATTGATCATAAATGATGAGGATAAAAAAATAAAAGAAAAGAAAATCATAGGACTAAAACGAAACTGGCCCCAAACTAATGAGTATAAAAAAGAGCACTTTAGCCCAAATAATTAAAAGAAGCTTAAGATTTGCAAAGCCAGTCTTAGATGGCAAGTCGAAGTAAGATCTTAGGAACAACAATGTGTATTTCTAAAATGTTCCCAAAATAAAAAAAAAATTACAGGATCATATGCTAAATTCTCTACTCAAAGTACTCAAACAAATGAGATATATTTTTTAATTGGAAAAATATTATTACTACCCAACTCAACATAAGGCATGCGCAAAGTTGGCGATAAGAAACATCCAAATTACAGAAGAAATATGAACCCTGCCCCAATGTAACAAAACAATTTTATTTTCAAATATATCAATCCCTTAATTTCATTTAATTTATCATTATTTAAAGGATAAAATATCCATATTCATAAATTAAACAGAGTGAACTATACTACTATAGCAATGGTAGCAGAAGTCATGATCCTGCATGATGCACAAGACTCATGAAACTATGTTACACATAACTAAAATTAGTATATTAGGGGAACACACACACACACACACACATTAAGTTCATATGTAATGCAGAAATGTTTCTCCCCACAATCAAGTCCCCTTTTAAAATTAAGCAAGTGTGATCCATCTTCCATCTTTTAAGTTATTACCATCAAATTGTAAATGAACTAATTGTAAATCAAGAAATTTGGACTTTTATGATCTAAAACACCATATCAGGATTTGTAAACACAGAATAACCCCACTGCATACAACACAGAGTAAAAGAGTGGCACAGTTATCCTTTTGTTAAGTTGTTTTTTATTCTGTTCTTGAAACGCAGATTATAACAAGAAGCATGATATAATCAACATTTAGCACTCCTATAACATGAACACACAAAACATTAAGCACTTTATGTTTTGACATTTGGTTATAACACACAAGCCAAGCAGAAAGATGATATATCATGTGATGAAATTCAGAGTAAAATAGTGTAGAAAATGAAAGGTAAATTACCATGGTGTTTCATGAGGCATAGATCAAAAAGAAGAAATAATAGAGGAGATTGGTTTCAATTTCATCGTAGCTTTTCCTTTTCTCCCTGCGTTTACCATACTTAAAAAAATACAAAAGAAATAAAAAGGCAACATCAATTTCAATAAGTTGTACCAAAACAAATTTCATCAAAAGAGTGAGAACAATTAGGGACACAATCTGTAAAAAAAAAAACAATTAGGGACACAATTTGTAGAACCAAAGTCCTAAGGCTAATTATAATTATATCTAGAAAAGTCAATTGTAAACATAAAAAAATATATATATATATATATATGAATCAAATTTGTACCTGGATGTTTATGGCCTTCTTGTAGGCCTCTAATTGGCTACCTACACAATTAGAAAATAAAAAGAGAGATCTAAGAGGATCGCGGAGAAAAGCAGGTTTATTTTTCTCCATGTTTCTCTCACGAGCCATTGCCTTCTCCCATGGTTGTTGATTCAATGGAGAGTGAAGGGAATGCAAGGATGGAGGAGCGAAGAAGGCACATGTTTGAGCCAACGTCGAGATTATGAATGCAAAATGCTCTAGTCCCCGTCTAAACCATCGTCACCATCATGTCCTTTTGCTGGAGCAGCGGAGGGTCTCCAAGAGGGTCCTGCACGGCGGAAAAAGGGCAAGAGGCGAAGGAGGCAAAATTTTCAAACATGGCTATCGAACCTGAATCGCCGCTAACGAGGTTGCTTCATAATGGTGAGGGTGGGTGATGGTGACAAGGGTTTTGTAAGGGTGTATGGGGGCAGATATGAGATCTGAGAAGTGTTGGAGGTGTTGAATGACTGAGAAGGTTCAAGATCTGAGATCTAAGTTCCAAGATTTGAGATCTGATAAGGTTCGAGATCTAAGTTTGTTAAGGCGACAAGGCTTCTTTATTTCCATCATTGAGAGGGTGGCCAGGGATGGTGGTTCGTCAAGGGTATGGTTTGTGAAGACGACAACACAAAGAGATAATGAAAGGGCGATGACGACGACAACACAAGTTAAAGGGTTGGACGAGAGTGAGAGCGTGAGGAAAAGATGCAAGGGAGCAAAAGTGACAACGCGAGTGAGAACGAAAGTGATCTCAGAAGGTCTAGGAAAAGAACTTTGACAACATCGGTTATCATGTAATAAACGATGTTAATTGCATTTCATAACATCTGTTATCATGTATAATCGATGTTAACTACGTTTCATAACATCAGTTATCATATAACCGATGTTAACTTTGGCCATTTATTTACAAAAATGCCACCGCGTATTTTTTAACATCATTTGACATACAACCGATGTTAAGTTGATGGTGTTGAATGTATATTTTCTAGTAGTGATACTTTCAACTAAACAAGCAGCTGCTAAGTGCTACATATAAAGCATACCAAGTAACCATAAGTCCAAATGTGCAATACCAAGTTTGATAAGGTAAAAAGTAAAGCGCACTATATTCCTAACGTGGTTTGATTTGATTTCATCAGAAAATAGAGGAATTCCACCAGGACTAACCTTTAGTGCTAAACTATAGTATGTCAATTTCATGTGGTGTTTAACTAATTCAAAGAAAACCTGTCTAATCGTACCTCATTTTCTCACTTGAACCTTCCCTCATCACCATTTGCTAACATTTTCTCTCCAATAATCAACACGAAAAGAACCTTTACCAAGCCACTATTTTCAGTTCTGCAACCAGACCATCACACCATAACAGAACCCCCTCAACTATGACTATGCTTTATTATTCAAAACACCATAACAATTTTTCATTTTTACCTCAAATCCAAGCTAGTGGCGAGTTGGTGGCCAGAAAGCGACGTGGTGGCAGGCAATACCTCGAATCTGAGAAAGGCAAAAAATTATGTCAGAAGCATAATGAAAATGGAGACAATGAATGCAACCAAAGAAGAAGAGTTGAATAAGTACTTGGCTATGAGCACGCAATGGAGGTAACGTCATTGTTTTTTGTGGTGGTGGCAATTGTGAAGCAATGGTGACAAGAACAAAACTTGTCATTGCCAACAATGGAGGGAATGTCATCATTGGCAATGAAAAGGCACAAGAAAGGGAGGGAGATTTGAAGGAGAAGGCGCAAGGGAGAGGAGTTCATAGAGGTTAGGGAGATGTAGGGAGAGAGAGGCCTCAAGAGAGGGAAGGAAAGATCGAGGGCACGAGGGAGTGAAAATGAAACCTAGATGCAGATTTATACGCTCATTCTTCATCGATTATTCTATGAACCGATGTAGAAAAGCTCTTCCAAGATCGTTTAAGTAATAACCTATGTAAACAAGTTGTATTTAATTTCAAAATTGGCACCACATTACTTTCTACACCAGTTGTTAGACAACGGATGTAGAAAGCCCGACGTAGAATGACATTTTTGTAATAGTGTATTCAAATAGACATATGAACATGTGTTACAAAACATTAACTATTGTGAATTCACTAACATTATCAAGGAACATTTTCTTAATTGAGTAATTTGGATAATATGTTTTTAATCAACTCAATCGAGCAAATAGTTTTGTAAACTTTTGGTTATGAATTAATAATAAACAAACATGTGACCACTTTATGTAATGCATCAATTAAATTATAAATTACTTAAATGATATACAATGTGGGTATATAGGCCCCTACACATTGTCTCGTATACATTTTAAAAATGTGAGATATTCATTTTTTATTTTTCTACTGGTGATGATTATGACACCCTTTATCACATTAACCAATCTTACTGAAATTGTTATTTAAATTATTTTATTATTATATAACTATAAAATATTAATCTATTCATTTGAAAATATTGTGAGAAAACTTTTTTTATACAACACGAATACATGAATTACTTAGTAAATTTAAACACCAAAACATAAAACCTTGAAATAGCAAACAGAAATGCATAATATAACATCATCTATCATAATGAGGACAAGGATTATATAAAAATAGATCCAACTCTTTATTCCAAACCCTAAACAACACTAAGATTCAAGTGTTTCTACCCTAGAGAGCACAACTACTTTTTATCACACAACGAGTGAAAACCTAGGCACATGTTGAGTTTAAGCAATCAGTATTCCTAGCAACCTAAAGAGGTTTGTAACCTTAATTATAATAAATTCTTGGTCAAATTCTTGCTTGATTTGATTATAACATAACAGAAAGAACTTCATTTAATCTTGATATATAGCGATCCTTTTTTCTCTCTAAAATGGTATTTCAAGGACTAATATATGTATCAAACAATCAATGATTATGTTAGTCATTCTTGTGTATCAATAAAAGATTAATTTTCTTAGGTAAAATTTGATTGGATTACTTGTAAAGAGAAACTTTGTTTGATTTTGTGTGTTTTGAGGATGAGTAATGGACTCACATTATAGAGTCAATAACTCATCATCAAAATGCACAAAATCAAACAAAGTATCTCTTTACAAGTAATCCAATCAAAGTTTACATAAAAAATTGATCTTTTATCAATATGCGAGCATGATTAACATAATCATTGATTGCTAGATATATATCTTAGTCCTTGAAATACCATTTTAGAGGGAAAAAGGGATCGCTATATATCAAGTTCTTTATGTTAGGGTTATAATCAAATTGGACAGGAATTTGAACAAAATATTTTTAGAAATAAGATTACATACCCCTTTAGGATACTTGGAATACTGGTTGCTTAAATACAGTGTGTACCTAGGTTTTCACTTGTTGCGGGTTACAAAGCAGTTGCACTCTCAAGGGTAGAAACACTCAAAAAGTAGTGTTGTTTAGGGTTGGAAATAAAGACTAGGCATTTATTGTTTATATAATCATAGTCCTTATAATGATGTTTGATATTATATTTATGTTTGCAATGTCAAGGTTTTACTTTTAGTTTTAAATTTATTGAGTAATTCATGTATTCGAATTGTTTAAAAAAAGTTTTCTCACAGTATTTTCTAATGAATAGATCAATCTTTTATAATTATATTGAATATTTAGGTAGCTGCATATTAAACTACTTTGTAGATTGATCTAATTCCTCATACACATGTGAAGAATTAGATCACATTATTTTTTAATTTTAAAATAAAATATTAAATTACTGTAATAACCCTAAAATAAATTAATAAAGTAAAAAATGTGTTGGATTTTTTGTCTTAAAGTTTTGGTGTTGGTTGCTAATGCATTCATACTAAAAAAAAGGTGTGAGTACATTATCAAACCCCTTATATATATATATATATATATATATATATATATATATATATATATATATATATATATATATATATATATATATATATATATATATATATAGTTAGGTAGAACCAAAGTTATCAAAGAAAGTGTGACCCTAACTGCGACCTACCGGTAGAACCAACATTATAAAGTTCTTAACCCTAGAACAAAGGGGAAGCTCTCACAATAGAGAAACACTCAATTTGATTAATCTGCAAATTTTTCCTTGGAAGCTTACAAGAGGTTCCTATTTATAGGCTATGCTAGGTAGCCCTTAAAACAGAAGAAGTAAAATCCCACTAACAATCCCACTATGCATTAATTACCCACTAACATTTACTTCCCACCAAACATCACAATGGTTCATGAAGTCCCGCTAACCATCACAGTGGTGAATGAAGCCCCCTAACCATCACAATGGTTCATGAAGGCCCACTAACCATCACAATGGTTCATGAAGTCCCACTAACCATCACAATTGTTCATGAAGTTTGACTAGCCATCACAAAGGTTCATGAAGTCCGACTAACCATCACAATGGTTTAGGAAGCCTAAACACACTAAAATTTGACCTAGAAAAGATGAAAAGACATATGAACTTATTCCCCCAAAATTAAGTATGAAAATTACATGAAAAATAAGAAAATGGACTTAATTAAATATTCAGCCCAAAAGCTAATTTAAACTCCAGACCATGAATACTTATTGTCTTGTGAATTTGGGTTTTTCATGTTGTCTTCATGTTAGGCCCACTTTGAGTTGAACTTTCCACTTTGAGTTGAACTTTCCTTGATATCCATTATTAGGCCCTACAAAGCTTGCTTCATCCTCTTATTCTTTGACCTAGCCATGGGACCTCCAATGTCACACAAAGTGTCTTTGAGGTTGCTTGTTAGATCTCTATCACTAATTGCATGAGTATTACATTATTTATATTGAACTGTCTCATATATTTCTTTTCTCTTATCCATCCAAATTAGCATGGCGTATTTTCGATGGGAGATTGGATTTTCATTACTATATACAATTATGAAATTTAACAAATTTCTTTCAGCATATATAAAAAATAAAATATAAAATATAATATACATCCACATACATTGTACGTAGTAGGAATAATAAATTAAAAAATCTTGTATCTCTTAAATAAAGTACCATGAACTAAAACTCTCCATATTTGGAAAACCTAATCTGTGACGAAGGAGGAAATTGAATACTTATTTGGCTGCGTATTAAACTACTTTGTAGATTAATGTAATTTTACATATTAGCAAATTTAATCTTGTGGACCGTCAAGCATTATGCATACTTGTATAGTTTATTGACATTCTCAAATGAAGCCCTATGGCTACTTTAGATGATTGTTAATAATTAATCAACTTATGTAATTTTCGAGGTAGAGAACAAAATATTTTATGCATTATACAAGCATTGGTCCTTTTTATTTTATCAGTTAGAAATTAATCACAACTAAGAAAATGAAGTTGTTACCTATGAAATTACCAATGCATGCATGAATGTTTTCTTTCTAGAATCTTGAGACTGTAAACTTTTCATAGAAAACTCTTATGAAGATAATAACCATTTTCTTCTTGCTGAAAAATGATGAGTCCACGAAAGAGGACATGAGTGCCAAAGACGTTGAACTAGGTAGCATGAAAGTAATGATTGCCAGTCTGACAGGGAAGGGGTTTTGAATAAGCATTGTGGCCCACTGAATAAGCAGTGCTAGGAAAGGGATTTTGATATTGAGCAAGAGATGCTGAAAAAGCATTGTGATCTGAAAGTCCCATTGTGGATGATACTGAGCAAGAGATGCTGAATGGAGATATTGGTCTTGTAACCTCGAGCACAACAAGAGAGGAATACCAATTTTCTGGACAACAATGCGAAAAGGCCAGTTGTCTGACAAATCACTTGGGCCAACAATCTTGGGAAGGAGATTAATTTGACCTTCTGATTTGAGTGATCATGAAACTCTGAATTGTGAAAGGTATTATGGGATCTATGAACAGAAATCAAGCTGAATTCAGTACAATAGAACCCTTCCTACATGATGGATAACAAAGATAAAGTGGAAAAGAGGGTTTCCAAGAAAAAAAGTCCCTCCTCTTCCAAGCAAATCAAACAATAAGTCAAAGAAATGGTGAATTAGAACCCTACCTTTTTATGGTAGCTTCGTTTCGCAGAGCTTTTCACGATACGAATTTTCTTTGCCCTCACGAGACACCTTATCTTTGGTACTTTTTTCATGTAATTCCTTTTCTTTAAGGCTTTCTGGTGGATTTTCACAATTGATTTCAGCACGTGGACTTTCACATTGAACTTAATTGAGAATAGCAAATGACTTTTGATTTTAAGTATAGAAGCTGATATTTTACTTTATTATATTGGTGTTACAAAGTTTATGGGGAAGGCTCAAAATAGCCTCTAATGTTAATGTTGAGCAACTATTTTCTTAGTCAAGTCCTATGGAATTCGCAATTCTTTAGTTGACTAATACTATCTAATTCCCAGAATGACATGCTATGTTTAGGGCATCTTTAATCCCTTTTTTGTAATTTTTTGTTCCCTGTATATAATCTGCATAGTAGTTGAGACCAACAATTATAAACCATGCATTTAATTATTTGCATATAATTTTGGCTGTTGGATCAAAATTTTAAGCCATATTGGCAAAGTGTTATAAAATTATAAAAGTATGTGGTTATGTAAGAAGGAAAGTATATACAACAGTAGTTTTACTCCAAAAACTTAGCACTTAAACTAGCAAATATCATGTGCACTGCACGGACTTTTTGTTTACATAAAATTTAAAAAATATAAATTAAAAGAAAAGATGTTTAACTAAAAAGATTTAAAATTATAAGATCAATATTCATAAATAAGTAAAAATTAATTATACTTAGTTTTGATTTATCCGAAAAAGAGTAAATCTTTTATAAAAGCAAATGATCACATGGTACATGGTATAAGGAGAGGCTACATCTCGCCCCTACATGTCATTGTTGCACATTCTTTTAAGAGCTCCACTGTGTAACATCTTTCAGCTTGAAAATTATGTTTATAAAGCATATCTGCGCTCTACAGTAACACTCCATTTAAAAGCCAAAGTCTCTGCTATTAGTGGGCCATAGTATGTAGGTATGAATCTTGTTGCAGCAGCTAGTGGTTGTCCCAAATGATCACAAAATATTACTCCCAAACTAGTACCAAATCCATGTTTCACAGATGCACCAAAATTTGTTTTGATCTCAGGAAGTACGTACCAGGCAACTTGTGGCTGTTCTACACTGGGTAATTATGCAGAGATCTTGCAATGGTCAAAGTTTGCAAAATTGGGTGATCTTTCTTAGAAAATACCCCATGGAAATTCAAAATCCTTTGCAATAAAATCTGAATATTGCAGGGCAAGACTTCAACTTTGTAGTGGGGTAAATCTATCTGGAATTAATCAAGCAATTCCGCCATCAATATCTTTTCTATTATGGCACATTCTGCATCATAAAATGCCAACTGATGAAAACTTGTCAAAGACAGGTTGCACTACAGTTTCAATATGTAGTTTGTGCTATGCGGCAGCTAAACTATCTCGGCATATTTTTTTTTGGAATGTCCTTATGCATCCAAACTTTGGTCTTGGCTGTCTGACAATTTTCATATTCAAATTGATCATTCTTCTTTTTCCTTGCCTCTTTCTATATGTAACAGGCTTGTTAGTAAACAACTTAAAGACATTTGAATCATCAATATTTTTTAGGGAATTTGGTACTACAGGAATCATGCTAGATTCAAGAACAAATTTATTTCTATCCCTTCTATCTTGAACCTAGTGGCTGCCAATATAACTCTCACGGGTAATCTCACTTCAAGAAGCATGTATTCAAACATGGAAGAATTTTAAGTGCCCAAGAATTTTCAAGTTGTGTGTCATCCCTAGGAAAGCTCCTCTATTCAGCAAGTAACTTGGTATCCTCCCTTGCAAGGATGGGTCAAGTGTAACATTGATGGTGCCACTAAAGGATCCCCTAGTCCAGCATCTTGTGGTGGTATTTTCATAAACAATTCGGTCTCTATTGTGGGAGAATTCTCCAACTTCATTAGCAATTCCTATGCTCTTCATGTTGAGCTTTGACCATTAAAGTATCTATTTTGAGAAAATTAATAATTTATCCTTAGAAATATTTGTAAAGAAGACAAAAAAATACAACTCTAGCTCCTATAAATTAACCAAAACAGAACCCGAGTGCTTCCCTTTTCGCATAAGCAAATGAAGTAGCTGGGTGAGGATGAGAATGGTGCTGAGACCTTGGGAGAGATAAGGTGTTGAGCTGTGAGACCTTTGGTTATGAGGGAATCACATAACTAGCTTGACATCACTAACTGAACAAATGATATCCATGTTATGGTCGAGAGTGTTTTGTGTTCTACCAACAGGACATGTACTCCCATATCATCACCCAAATTGTTATCACAAAAGACCTTTGTTGACCGGGGAGGCTTAGAGGCGGTGGAGGCCAAAATGTGAATGAAACCTAGATGGAGGTTTAGGATATCCTTATGAGTGGTGTCCGCGCTTACCCACGATATTATGGTTATTTATTTGTGTTTGTGGAACTATATTGGTTTGTTTTGTATGTGGCATGAATAAGGGCAAAAGACTCACCCATACATCTTTTTTTTTTTAGATGACGATGGATGATTCTTGTGCGAATGATGAAGGTGGAATGGAAAAGTTACAACAATTATTGCAAATACAACGGACATGACAAGAAAAGGGGTATTCCCTTAAGAATGCCTCGTAGGTTTAGTTGGATATTTAGGTATATAGTTTTGATTAAGTCACTGTTGTGAGTCTTGGTCTTGTAAATATGTGGGTAGACTAGACATGAACATTATGATGTAATTATTTCCTTCAACTGACTCAATTGTAATATGTTCATTTTGAGGATCATAAATGTGTATTTATATTTGTTGTATTGGACTCCCTTAATGATGAATTGGGTATGTATAAAAGAGTTTTTCATAATATTTTAATGGTTGTTTATGAACGTTACGTTTTAGAAATGAGTAGCTTTTACGACAAACTATCTTTCATCAATAGACGTTTTAAATAAGTGTTAAATGGGAAATAATGTTCGACACTTGGTGTTCCAAGTATTAAAGTTAGAAAGAAATCAAATTGACGCCATTTTTAGAAGGTTGTTTTTAATAATCAACTATTTTATCCTGCAAATTTTTAAAATAATAAAAAAATCCTTAATCATAGCAAGGGATAATACAAGTATAAATATATGTGGACGATATCATCTTTGGTGCTACTAATTAATGAAATCCTCTGTGAGAAAATTTTCTATGATGTAGGTAGAATTTGATATGAGCATGATGAGAGAGTTAAAATTCTTCCTTAGTCTACAAATTAAGCGAACTAGCAATGACATATACATATATCAGACCAAGTATATGTAAAAGAGCTTCTCAAGAAGTTCAAGTTGAGCAATGCTACAGAAATAAAGATACCTATGCATCCAACATCAGTACTTGGATTAGACGAAGAGTCAAAGCAAGTAGATCAAACTCTATATAGAGGAATGATAAGATCACCTATACCCCAGTACGTTTAGACCTGACATTATGTTCTATGTATGTCTATGTGCTAGATTCCAATCAGATCTAAGGGAAGTACACTAACTGTTGTTAAATGCATATTTAGATATATTATTGGAACCACTAATCTTGGTCTTTGCTTTAAGAAAAGAAAGGATTTCATGTTAGTTGGATGTTGTGATGCTGATTATGTTGGAGACAAAATTGAAAGAAAAAAGTGTGAGAGATTTTCAAAATTAATGAAAGGTTGTATTCTTTCATGAAGTTATGTGTCTATTCATATAAAGGTGTAAATATGAATAGATACGACTCTTCTTCAAGAGACATGAGATGAGACTCTTTGTCAAGAGTCATGAGATGTGACTCTTCACCAAGAGTCATGAGATGTGTCTCTTTGAAAGGTCAAATCTCTTCACCAAAAGATATGAGATGGTCTATAAATAGAACCAATCTACATGCAGAAAAATATAACAACAAACATAGAAATCACCAGATTCTCTCTATCCAAATCATTTCCTTTCTTCCCTTGTGCGCAGAGAGAATTAAGGAAACTATTATTCTGTAAACTGCCATTGACGATACGCTTGTTTGTGGGTGTGCAAACCATATCAAGGGCTCCATTGTATCCTGAAGGGGATTCGCCAAGACACCCTATTGCATCCAATTTCTATAGAGGTTGGTGGGGGGGAATTGAACCTAAAGGTTAGTGTTTACACACGCCTTGGAGATTTGCGCCTTCTCTCTTCTTTGTTGCAGAACCATCAAGACAACCAACAATCTTTAGGTTCGATTTGATTCTAACAACAATGGCTGCAACTTTGAAAGAGATGACTTCTGATTTTGTCAAACTTGAGAAATTTGATGGAGGAAACTTCATTCGTTGGCAAAAGAAAATGCACTTCCTTCTTACTACTTTGAAGGTGGTATATGTCTTGAACACTCCAAGACCACCAGATAGGGAAGATGAGACCATGACTGAAACCCGTGAGAAAAACAAGTGGGATAATGATGATTACATCTGTATGGGACACATTCTAAATGGGATGAGCGACACTTTGTTCGATATGTATCAGAATTCTGGATATGCTAAGGAACTTTGGGAAAAACTTGAAGCAAGATACATGATGGAGGACGCAACAAGTAATAAATTTCTTGTTAGTCGTTTTAATAATTATAAGATGATTGATAGTAGGCTGTCATGGAACAAATGCATGAAATTGAACGTATTTTGAATAACTACAAACAACACAATATGCATATGGATGAAAGCATCATTGTCTCCTCAATCATTGACAAACTTCCTCCCTCATGGAAAGACTTTAAAAGAAGTCCAAAACATCGTAAAGATGATATTTCTCTTGAACAATTGGGCAATCACCTTCGTTTAGAAGAAGAGTATCATAAACAAGATGATACTAAGGATCTATCTGTTCAAGAAAAAGTGCATGTAACGGAGGAAGGGACATCGGGTAAGTCCTTTAAGAAAAGGAATCGAGATTTTGGAAAATCTCACGAGAACAACAATGGAAATGGAAATGGTAACAAGCAAAGAAAAAGGAAAGGAAGTTGTTATCATTGTGGCAAACCAGGACACTTCAAAAATGAATGTAGGTTCCTGAAGAAGAAAAACAAAGAGAAGGAATCTAGAGCAACAAAAGACAACCTTGTTGCAGTCATTTCCGAAATCAACATGATTGAAGATGTTGCTTCATGGTGGATTGACTCCAGAGCAACCTGCCATGTGTGTAAGAACAAAGATCTCTTCAAAACAATTAAGGAAGAAGATGAAATTGTTCTATATATGGGAAATGCTTCAACTGTCCAAGTCAAAGGCAAAGGGACAGTGGAACTAGAATTTACTTCAGGAAAAATATTAACTCTCACTGATGTATACTATGTACCTAATGTTAGAAAGAATTTAGTTTCTGTACCATTACTTAACAAGTATGGGTTCAAGTCTGTATTTGAGGGAGATAAGTTTATCCTCTCAAAAGGGGGAATGTTTGTAGGGAAGGGATGCCTTTGTGAGAATATGTTCAAACTAAATGTGATTAATAATAATAAGTCTATTTCTACTTATATTGATGAGTCTTGTGAATTATGGCATATTCGTTTGGGACATGTTAATTTTAAGAAAATAGAAGATATGATGAATTCATTTTTGATTCCTAAAATAAATAGAATTTCAAATGAATGCACAACTTGTATGTTAACTAAAATTACTAGACTCCCTTTTAAAAGAGTTGAAAGAAGTTCTAAAGTATTAGATTTAATTCATTCAGATGTTTGTGATTTGCATGGTTGGCCCACCATAGGTGGTAAAAGATACTTTGTGACTTTCATAGATGATTGTACTAGATATTTTTATGTATATTTAATGCATTCAAAGGATGAAGTTTTAGATAAATTTAAGATATTTAAGTCACAAGTAGAACTTCAACATGAAACTTTTATCAAATGCCTTAGGAGTGATAGAGGAGGAGAGTTCTATAATCCTAGTTTCTTTGAGTCTACTGGTATAATTTATCAAACAACTGCACCTTATTCCCCACAACAAAATGGTATAGCTGAAAGGAAAAATAGGGTATTAGAAGAAATGGTAAATGCCATGTTATCCTATTCTGGTCTAGCAAAAGGATATTGGGGAGAAGCAATGTTGACAATATGTCACATATAAATAGAGTTCCAAACAAAAGGAACAAGATAACCCCATATGAACTTTGGAAAAATAGAAAGCCTAATCTCAACTACTTGAAAGTGTGGGGTTGTAGAGCAATAGTAAAGGTTCCTAAACCAAAAAGAAAGAAATTAGGTGAAAGAGGAATTGAATGTGTATTTCTAGGCTATGTTGAAAATAGCAAAGCTTATAGATTCGTGATTATAGAATCTAATGACTCATATGCTGTAAATACAACAATTGAGTCTAGAGATGCAATTTTTCAAGAAGAAAGATTTAACTCAATGCCAAGGCCCAAGGATAATGTTCATACTAATGCACATGATCCAGGAAATAATGTATCTAATAAAGATGCATTGGAAAAGTTAGAACCTAGAAAAAGTAAGAGGGCTAGGAAAGAGAAAACTTATGGACTAGACTTTTTCATGTTTCTTGTTGAAGGAACAAAAGAGTCCATAGATAGTTATGGACCAATTTGCTATAATACTGAAAGTGATCCAAAAACATTTGAGGAGGCAACAAAGCTTCAAGATGCTGCTTTCTGGAAAGAATCTATACAAGAGGAAATAGATTCTATAATGGGGAATAAAACATGGAAACTAGTAGACCTCCCACCAGGTTCCAAACCAATAGGATGTAAATGGATTTTCAAAAGGAAAATGAAGGTAGATGGAACTATTGATAAGTTTAAGGCAAGATTAGTAGCTAAAGGGTTTACACAAAAAGAAGGTATTGACTATTTTGATACATATGCACCTGTAGCAAGGATAACTTCCATTAGAGTGCTTTTGGCACTAGCTTCCATCTACAAGTTTATCATTCATCAAATGGATGTAAAAACTGCATTTCTAAATGGAGAATTAGATGAAGAGGTGTATATGACACAACCAGAAGGGTTTGTGGTAAAAGGTCAAGAGGAAAAAGTGTGTAAATTGAAAAAGTCTTTGTATGGGCTAAAGCAAGGTCCTAAACAATGGCATCAAAAGTTTGATCAAGTTATGCTAGCTAATGGATTTAAATTAAATGAATCTGACAAATGTGTGTATAGTAAATTCTATAATGGGAAAGGTGTCATGATTTGCTTATATGTAGATGATATGTTGATTTTTTGTACTGATATAAATGAAGTGGAAAACACTAAGAGCTTTTTGTCTAGAAATTTTGACATGAAAGATTTAGGAGTAGCAGATGTGATTCTAGGAATTAGAATAACTAGAGATGGTAATAACATAAGTTTATCTCAATCACATTATATAGAGAAAGTTTTAAAGAAATTTGGTTACCTTGATTGTCAATCTATTTCTACTCCTTTTAACCAAAACATTGGTTTAGTACCAAATAAAGGAAATCCAGTGGCACAACTTGAGTATTCAAAAGTAATTGGGTGTTTGATGTATGCAATGATATGTACTCGACCAGACATAGCATATGTTGTGGGAAGATTGAGTAGGTGTACTTGTAACCCAAGTAAATACCATTGGCATGCTGTTCAAAGAGTATTGAAATACTTGAAAGGGACAATGAACTATAGTTTGAACTATAATGGGTATCCTTCAGTGTTAGAAGGTTATACAGATGCCAGTTGGGTAACTCATACAGAAGACCACTCCTCAACTAGTGGGTGGATCTTCACTCTTGGTGGAGGTGCTATATCTTGGGGTTCCAAGAAACAAACTTGCATTGCTGACTCCACCATGGCTGCAGAATTCATAGCATTGGCTGCAGGTAGCAAAGAGGCGGAATGACTAAGAAATTTGTTGTATGAGATGCCAATTTGGCGAAAGCCAATGGCACCAATATCCATACATTGTGATAGTCAATCGACACTATCAAAGGCATATAGTCAAGTATATAATGGAAAGTCTAAACACATTGGACTTAGACATAGCTATGTGAAAGATCTAATTGCAAATGGAGTAATATCCATAATATTTATAAGAACTGAAAGAAATCTTGCAAATCCTTTGACGAAAGGATTGGCAAGGGATATGGTGTATAAAACATCATTAGGGATGGGACTGAAGCCCATATCTAATTAATCACCAATAATGGAAACCCAACTCGCACTTGAGTAGCACCAAGTCTTGAGTTCAATGGTGAAAGTACATTATTAGAGTGATTGGAAGTACTTAACAATAATAGATACATCCCAAAGGTTTTAAAAGTACTTGGACCATAAAGTAAATAAAAGGGGAAGGTTGAACATTTGTTCTTAATGGACTTATAGCATGTATGTGCTGGAGTGTTTATTTATGGGGCACTTCTGATAAAGTCTACCTATATGTGAGTGAAGTGTGGCCACTTCTTGGAGTTAAGGGCTTGACTCCAAGGATACATGACACAAGGCCTTATCAAATGTGTCACTTTAACAATTCGTTCAATGGTACCGAGATTGCATGTGTAAGTTATGCACGCTTGTTCTAATGATTATTTGGTTCAAAGCTTGTCTACCATAATATTCGGGATGAGTAAAACCCATAACTTACTAAGTAAAGGTTCAAATCGTGAGATACCTTCATCTGAAACCATGTGATTTCCAGAATAATTGGATTTGGATATATTTTGAAAATGGTAGGGGATTTGAGAGATTTTCAAAATTAATGGAAGGTTGTATTCTTTCATGAAGTTATGTGTCTATTCATATAAAGGTGTAAATATGAATAGATACGACTCTTCTTCAAGAGACATGAGATGAGACTTTTTGTCAAGAGTCATGAGATGTGACTCTTCACCAAGGGTCATGAGATGTGACTCTTCACCAAGAGTCATGAGATGTGTCTCTTTGAAAGGTCAAATCTCTTCACCAAAAGACATGAGATGGTCTATAAATAGAACCAATCTACATGCAGAAAAATATAACAACAAACATAGAAATCACCAAATTCTTTGTATCCAAATCATTTCCTTTCTTCCCTTGTGCGCAGAGAGAATTAAGGAAACTATTATTCTGTAAACTGCCATTGATAATACGCTTGTTTGTGGGTGTGCAAACCATATCAAGGGCTCGATTGTATCCTGAAGGGGATTCGCCAAGACACCCTATTGCATCCAATTTCTATAGAGGTTGGTGGGGGCGAATCGAACCTAAAGGTTAGTGTTTACACACGCCTTGGAGATTTGCGCCTTCTCTCTTCTTTGTTGCAGAACCATCAAGACAACCAACAAAAAGCACTAGTGGAGGTTCTCACTTCATTGGTGGTAACTTAGTCTCCTGGACAAGCAAAAGATAAGGAACAATTGCCCTATCCACAGCTGAAGCAGGATATATCTCAACTACAAGTTGCTGCTCTCAACTCCTATGGATTAAACATCAACTTGAAGATTACAGTATTTATGAAAGTAACATTTCTATTATGTGATAATATTACTACTCTTAACTTGTCTAGGAATCCTATATATATTGCATTCAAGGGAAAAACATATTGAAATTAAACATCACTTTATAAGAGATCATGTTCAGAAAGGGACAGTTGATTTACAATTTATTTCCACTAAAAATCAGCTTGCTGGTATTGGAACAAACTTTATAAGGGAATGATTAATTTGGATATGATTGCCTCCAATTGGATCTTTCATCCAAAGGGACACATCTTCCAATGGATGGTTGCATCCAATGCATGTCCACATATGTTGCGTCCAATATATGGGGTGTCATATATATTTATGTGCTTATTTGGTTATGTGTTTCTATTTGCAAAACAACATATTTAATTGTGTTTTAACTGACAAATGATTTGAGATAAATGTTACTCTTTCCCTATTGAGTCACATCAATGGCCTAAAAACAAACACAGTAACCCATAACCGTCATCAGCACACCTCATCATTTCATACTAAACGCAGAACAATTATTCTCTCTCTTCAAAAATTCAAAATATGAGAGAAAATCGTATTGAATTCAATACAAAATACTTAGCCAATTTTAAAACTCAAAATCATTCTAGCCTTCGCCTATTTCAAAAACCTAGCCCTTACTCTCTTCTCTCTCCTACCCTCTAAAAACCCAAGAACCCTAACCCTAACCTAAACTCAGATACAACATCCAACAAAGATCTTGCTAAGGTTGTTCTGTTAGAGTCTAAGACTTTGGATAATGTCCAACCCCTCAAACTTTGGTTTTGATGATAACAAATGAGCTTAAATTTTGAAGTATCTAATAATTAATGTTTGAGTGTTACAGGCCCTACACCGTCCAATGCCAATATGGTATTGTATCTCTTAAGCTCAAACCATTTATTATTATGTGAAAAACGATGTCCAAAGCACAAACTGGAACTTGTCTTTATTAGTACAAAACCAGCGTCCAACGCACTGTTATAAACAAGCGTCCAATGTTTTACGAAAACCAGTGTGTGAACACTGTTCTTTTAGAAGCGTCCAACCGCTTATATAACTTACACATATTATTTCTATCATCAATTATATAAAGCATCCACTATGTCAGAAAGTACACTTATGCTTTTCGAGGATGATTTCATTTGAAGGTTCCCTCTGCAAAAAGGAACTTTTCGTACAAGTAGTGGAGGCACTACTCATCCTTTTGTCCCCTTTCTTTCTCCACCCTAAGCTGACACGTGGTAATGGTCAAATGATTATGAGAGAACAAATTTTTACCAGGGCTCAGATCCCACAATGGATACTTTCGCTCAAAAGCCTATAAACAGAGGACGAAACTCTTAAAAAAAGCAAAGCTTGAACAAATTTTTAAATAGTTGAAACTCTGTCAAAATACTTGGACGATTAGCACTTGCACTAAAATAGCTCACTTCTTAGCTTTGCTAAGTTATTATGTGTAATCTGTTTCATATTGTAATATCCTCTCTGTGAGTGATACTTGTAATCAAACTACTGTTTGGAAAGCTAGGAGTGGCTTAGTGACAATGAATACTTAGGTGTTGTTTTTAATCTCACGAGGAGATTAAAGGTGTGCTAGAAGTAGCCAAGAGAATACTTGTAGCCAGAAGTGGCAGGGTAGAGAATACTTGTTTGTAATCAAAGTTTTGATTAGTGGAACCTTTCAAAAGGTTATTTTTTAAGGAGAACTGGACGTAGCTCAGTTTGAGTCAATACTCCAAAACTAACTTTAAGTAGCCATTATTATGTCCTTTAGTGGCCCATATAAATGGCCACTATTTCTTTTACCGACAATCAAGTGATGGCTAGTCTATCTAGGGTCGGTAAAACCATTACCAGCATTTATATGGAATTCTAGTAAAGACCCATTTAATGGCCAGTAAAACATGGCAATTTTAGTGACTATTTTAATGGCCACTTAAGGTAATTGTTTAATTGGCCCATTTCTACCTTTTTAGTGACCTTTATGTATTGCCGGTAAAAATTCAGATGAACTATCTTGACTAATGTATATTCTATTGCCAATAGTATTTGCTCTTTTAAATTTTTTTATCACCTGTCAATCAATATTTAAGCCAAATATTACTTAAAATGTCACACCCATTAGTATTTGGGGCTAGAATTGTAACATTATAAGAAAGACTAATATTAACTAACACAATTAAAATGATAGCAGCAGACAATTTTTTTTTAGAAAGAAATAACACTATGCACAATCTTGGAAAATTACCTTACTAGATAAAAGAGACTCAACCATCAATTATTTGTTCAGGCAAAGCCTTCAGAACAATTCAACTTGGAATGGAATGTCATCGAATGATATACTACTTGTTGTGCTAAGCCTAACCATCACAGGATTTATAATAAAAACAACACTTTAATTTGCTTCAAGCCTAATGATATACTAGCTGTGCTAAGCCTAATGGTCATAGAATCCAGTGCCAGTAGCATACACTAGTTTCACAAACATCTGAGCCTTCTTCTTGTCACCCATTCTTTGCTCTCGAGCAAAGAGAAATGAATTACTCAGGAATAAATAATTAAATATCATGAATTTAGTTCAACAAATAAATGTATATGCTAAGAACATAATAACCTTCTTGAAGAAAACTAGGAAACTGCAACCAGAGACATGATTCTGAAACCAAAATATATAGAATCAAGCTTGAACTAAGACTAGTATATAGACACTGTTCACTAAGGAACATTTAGCATATTTTGCACTTCTGCAGAAGGCTTGACTAAGAAAACTAGCAATAGATAGATAGAGTGCAGTGTCCATATTTAGCATCAAGTGGTCATGAGTTCCATCTCTGCCAGACTCATTCTTATAATAAAAAACTGAATTTAGCATGACACGTGAAGCTATCTATAAAGCTGAACAACCAGATCGAGCAAGAAATATTCAAATTAGTATCACTGTCATTTAAATTGTTCTTGTCCTGACACAGGTATACAGAAATATTTCACTTGTTTAATTGAAGAACAAGCAATTACCACAAAGCAGAATAAATAATCAGGAATTAGTTTGGTGTCTCAATTTTTTTTAAAAAAAAAACAAGGGCAGAAAAATCAGCTTTATATCTCAAACCACAGGGTCAAAGTGCATACCTGCTATTGTGCTAAATTAGACCTTGCAAGATCAATGGAGTTGAACCAGCCAGTTTTTGAACCTAGAGAATATGAAATATAAATATGGCTGGTTAAGCTCAAACTCAACAACCCCTACAAGGTGCAGGAAAAGCATTACACTAACTATCTGACAGCAAAGTGAATAACACTAGCCATCAAAGATGCAGTCTAATGATCTACAGCATAACTATCATTTTGCAGTTGTCATAGCTAATAAAAAATATGAATGCATTTTTCATAAAATGCAAGAGGCTTTATCAATATATAATCACAATAAAATATTATTACCAGAAATCACAGATTTCTACACTAAAATAAGTTTCCAAAGTGAGAGTATACCTTTGTTGTTACCTCTCCTAGATTTCTTGAAGTTGCGAATATTTCAATGTTCATTGAATTGAAAGTGTATTCTCATTAGAGTAAACAAGATACAGACTCTCACAGAGAACAGAACCTTACACCATCACTCACAGCAAAAACAGCCACAAAAGAAACGAAACTAATGTGCAAAGTCCTTCTGTAATTTGAGAGAACAGGTTTCCACCATCCGGAAATAGACTTCAATTATTTGAAGAAAGCTTCGATAGAAATTCAGCAGATGCAGATACAAAATAAAACCAGTACCAAGCACAGAAGGATCCCAGGTGGAGCCAGTAGTTGATTTGATCTTTTACCTCCTATTTTCATTTTAATGGCTGATACAGGAAGAAGGCCACAAAAAGTTGAGTGTTAAAACCATAAAATGCAATAAAACAGAGAGTAACCAAGTCAGATATAGTTCCAAGAAGCAGGAAAAATAAAACAAAATCTGATAATCTCTAAATTGTATAGCAAGACCACTGCTACTTTACATGATTTATAGCTAGAGTGATGCTCAAATATTTCATTGCCACTGCTACATATTTTTATTCAAGACTAAATGGAGATAAATAAGTACACTGAAGTTGACATGAATGAACTTTACATCAGACAGAAGATCAGTAGTTGCATACCCAATTTGACAACCCTAATGAAATGCAGATTCATACAAGAGATAAGAATTATTTAAGTCTTTAACTAGCATTAATCAGTTGAAAGTTTTACAGAAATTTCTTCAAACTACAAGTCTACACTAGACAACTAAGATACACAACAGTTAATGTTTATAATTACTCTCTAGAACGTGGGAGGTCCAACAGCAAAAATATATAAACTGCATTAAAATCTCAAGCAGATATTAAGGTAGACAAACTCCTGCCTGCACTTGTACATGGCTCAATAAGAATCTCATGTACACATATGGACTTCCATTTACCTTAGATATATTTTTTTTAAAATTAAATACTAGTATAATAAGTATTTCTTTTCAATTTCAATTTAAAATGGTCCTTAACTCTTGTGTGGTTAGATTGTTTCCTTAATAAGTTAAACTCTAAGGTTATCTTTGTTATCCTACAAATATAACTTTCACCACCTAGAATTCACTTCTCCCTAGCAAGAATAATTTGGTTGAGATAAATATATAGAAAAAGGATACAAAAAAATCGAGGAGGACACATACCCTCCAGCATATACTAGCCATGGCAAATTTGGTTTGATTTTTTATAAATCCAAGCTGATCACAAGTATACTGCATCCAAAGAAAAATTAAATGTTCATTAAATATATTGTGATAATTTCATACCCTCACTATTTTCAGTTAGCAAAAGTCACTTTGGTGCTGAGACTTAAAATGGAGAAGATAATATAAACTGGCAGGATACCTCACTACATAAGTGGCATTCCCAATTACAATAATCTTGAAAAGCACCACTTACAATTCCATAATGGATGGGAAATTCAAATTGTTGCCTAGCTGTCCACCCAAATTCATGCCTTTGGGGTACCTGTCAAACATAAACTCCACTGAGCCTTATCCCAGGTGTTTACATTCAGCTCTATCAATCATGTTATACTTGGGAGTTCAACCTCTGAAATTAAGCTAGTTATAAATATCTTACACCAATATATGTTTACAATCTACACGTGAACTACTTAGGAGATTATCATGTAATTGCATAGAACAATAGAAATGCCTGAATGTGAAAAAAAAAAAGACTAAAAATATCATTTGTAATGTAACATTTGCATCCTCAAGTTTGCTAGTTTCAGCATTTTTTTTTTCCAGAATATTGATGAATTAAGACACCACAATTTTTAAGTTCAAGAAAAAACTTTATCATTATTTTGGGGGCAGCAGTCCAAAAATAAGCAAATCAATTTGGAGCACTTCCTCCCAGCCATTCTTTTATGAATTTCAGGATTTAGTAAACCACAATATGATAATTAGAAAATATACAATAACACTAAAGAATAGAAATATAGAAAATTAGAAATACATAGAACAAGATGATAAGCAAAAAAAAAAATGTCCAGACCACAATATTTTAGTTCATCAAGAAGTAGATATTACAATTTGTGCCTAAACCAGAGTGTATCCAAATTCAGGTGGTGCTTCACAGATCTCAATTCTCAATGCTGCAAAAGAATAAATTATTCTGCATTATTAAACATTGTCAGGGACCTAGCATAAAAGTACATGGCAATAAAAAACAAACAATGTTTGCTATCAACAATAAAATCTCACAACACAAGAATCACTTAAATTAAGCAATTTAATGAATAATAAAAACAATTCCAGTAAATTGATAGTAGAAAATTAGTTACCAGCTCAATACATTTTTCCATTAAAGCAACACAGTGACTCCTGTTCACATTACTCTGCAAGTAAAAGGAGAGGAAGAAATTGAGTTAAGGTTTCAAGGAGAAAGATGAATAGAACAAAAACCCTAACTTCCAATCGCAAAAGCCTAAAACCCCAATCCAAGAAAAGTGGTGTTATGCGTCTCTGTGTGAGAGAGGAAGATGAAGATGTGGCGTCACTATGTGAGGAAGAGCACTGTGAATACTGAACAGAGAGAAAGAGACGAAGATTACGTGTCAATGTTGTAACCCTCTTTTTAATTAAACATTTTTTTCCATTTAACTATTTAATTTACAATATATATATATATATATATATATATATATATATATATATATATATATATATATATATGTATATATAATAATTTCTAATACATTATTTTAAAATCCAAAATATATTCAAAATTTACAACATTAAAATCTAGAGAAACTCTTTTACAAAATGATTCTAAGTAATACACTTAGTATCTACCCAAAATATTCCCATCCTAAAGCTTTGGAATTATCTGCATCTTTTCTTCTTCTATTCTTCCTTCACCTACATTTACATTTCCCTAGAATCTAGGGACAAAATTTTACCGGATCAGGCATTTAATTTCTCATACAATTAGAAACAATATCAACCAGGTAATGTTATATAACAACTAATAATTTACATAAATAAGGAAAATGCAGTATGATTTATGCAAATGCAGTTTTGACTCAAAATCATTTAGACCCTGCTCCATGGAGACTTCCCCTTTGAGTGTTTAGTAAGTAACTGGCCTACCATTACGCACTGCAATTCAACTATCAGCCCCTACTAAACGCAAATAAACTAGATAGAATTAGGAGATCAAGATACCCAGGAAGGCCACCACGACCGCATCTCAGTCTAAATTCCAGCCACTTGTGGGATTGTCAATACCCTTCACCCCACAGACTATATAATCACAGACTATACAGTCCTGTCTAACTTACTCTGCTCACCCAACTTTTTATTACTCATGACTACTGCAGTCCCAGTGTCAACAATATCTTTTTAAAATTCATGACTACCGCAGTTTCGGTGTCAACATTTATCATTTCACATGACTACCGCAGACCCGGTGTCAACAATATTTCTCCTTTAAAAGTTCATGGCTACCGCAGTCCCGGTTAGCCAACATCAATCATTTCTTATTTTATATGTATCAAAATCATTTCTCATTTGAAATCTTTATGTTTCCCCCAAAAAAGAATCATGCATGCTCATGCCATGTGATAATGATCATAAGTAATTAATTAACGTTAAACAATCACATAAAGAAATATACAATTCAACAATTAACATTACTATTTTACTAAAATATCAATTAGGTCACTACTATAAAAAGTTACTAAACTACCCTTTCTCTTTTTCTAAATTTCCAATTTTACTCTCAATTATAAAATTACCAAATTACCCTTATTCTTTCCTATTATTTCCGATTTTGCCCTTGATCTTTTCTCAAAATTCCAAAATTATCCTTAAACTTTCTAGAGCATATGAATTTACCATTTTACCCTTATACTTTTCTATTATTTCCGAAATTACCCTTGATCTTTTCATAAAATTCCCATTTTACCCTTAAACTTTTCTATTATTTCTGAAATTGCCCTTGATCTTTTCATAAAATTCCCATTTTACCCGTAAACTTTCTAGAACCTATAAATTACCATTTTACCCCTTACTATTTTTTTAATTTACAAAATTTCCCTTAAACTTTTTATAAAATTCCCAATATGTCCCTACATGTGAAATGACTATTTTACCCTTGGTTTTTGAATAATTTTTCACATAGTACCCCTTAAATCTCTTCATGGCCGTGAATGGCTTCCAAAAATTTTTCCAACCAATTTCCAAAATCAGCCATGCAATTACAATAAAAAAAACAATTCAATCAAAGTTCAATCAATCATAACACAACATAAAATCAACCAAACATTACATCTAACACCAATTTCACACTTCTAACATCAAATTTATAGAAGTCCTAAATCAATTTCATGGCTATTGATCAATTCTTGAATTTAAACCTCAATACATGTTTCTCCTACTTCCAAGTTATCTAAATTTGAAATTAAATGGCAAGATCCTTACCTTAGGTACTTAGTTTGATGAAGAATCCTTGAATCCCTTTCTCTCTTGTCTTTTGGAGTTTTGAGCTTTTTCTCCTAAATCTCTTCTCTTTTCCCAAAGGTAGGTTAAATTTTGTGAGGTTTGGATTGGTTTCTCTCTTGATTTTGGAGGAAAGGATGAAGTGAAATGGAGGGGGCAGCTGCACAAGAACTCACGGTTTTGGGTTTCTTGGCGAGTTAACTTTTTTCAAGTTTTTCTTTTGCTTTGGTTCTTATGTTTTTAAATAAAAAATTTCTCCATCCAATTTAATTACACCTACACGTCCAGCTGCATGGTCCAAGGGCAGTCCCTTGCTTGAGATCTCCAGCCCACTTGGACGGCCACAAATGCTTGCTTAGGTGACTTGCCAATTGCTTTGGTCAATAGTCAAAAATTGTAGAATTTTGTAGATTTTTCTAGAATATATTTAGGGCTTTTAATTATCTTACAAACTAATTAGAATTTGAAGAGACTAACACCACCATTAAATTCCTCACTGCCAAAAACCTTAGGGTAGTGTCTTACTTATCTCTTAATCAAAGTCTAATTAACTTAATTTAATTACATTAGAAATATTGAGTTGTCAAATTTTGATTGGCTAATACTTTTATTTTTATTTTTCTTAGTTAGACAATGTTAATAATTATTCTATGCTACAATTAATAGGAAATTCCATAGATGTCATACTAATTTTATCTTAATTTTCTACCTTAGAATTTTATCGTAATAATTTATCAGAGTTCTAACTTTCAGAAAATTCTAAAAATTCAATATTAGCATTTTAATTTCTCAACTGTATATAATTTATATCTACATTCAATTATCTTTTTATTAGGTTACAATTTACCCCAAAATGTTATACTGGAAAAATTTATCTTGGATAGCTATCAGGCACAACTGTCCAGTCAAGAAACAATTCATACAAAAACAAACATATCAGAAGACTCAGAAAATTTTACTGAATAAAACTGTGTTAAGTTTATGATGAAAATATGTACATAAAGTTTTCTATAAAATACAGTACATAATTTCTCATAATATTTATATAAAATATTTACAAATAGTAAAATAAAATAAGGATGTTACAAATGTTGTATGAGGGAGGAAGACATTGATGATTGGAGAGAAAGAACGTAGACGAAGGGTTTTTTCTAAAAATTAAAAAAAAGGGCGATACAATTCGAGAGAAAGAACGGTGCTATGCTTTTTACTTTTTTAAAAAATAAACAATTATCTATGCATTTTAACGTGAATATTCTATATTTTCGAGCCACTAATTTACAACTCTCAATCGAGGATAGAAAGAAACATAATTGATTTAGTAAACTTTTGATGGTGTTTTCAGTTATCTTGATTTTCTTCATATTTTATTGAATAAAAAATGAAAATAAATCCTCCCAAAAAAATTTGAAAATAAAGATGCATCACACGAGTTCATGTGGTATCTCATATAATGATAAAAAAAATAGTATCTCATATGCACTGTAGCGTGATTAAATTGTCAATATAAAAAAAATTAAAAGGAATCATGTTATATTAATTTAAAAGGGATCACTTGAAAGTTTCAGCAATTGAATTTATATCAAAGTTACTGGCAACTAAAAATAATTGCCAATGAAAATTTAGTTTTTAACATCTAATATATATTAGCCACAAAATTCTTAAATAAAAGACTTAATTATTGGCAATAGTCTTATTGCCGCTAAATGATGGTCGGGAAAAATCATTTTTGCATACTTGTTATCTCTTGAGTTATTTCTTTCGCATTGAACATACAAGTCTTTATTTACAAATCTGTTTGTGAAAAGTTTTTTACATCACTTGGACGATACCTTGAAAATGCAGTTTCATCAACTGTCTTTTGGAACTGATTGGACGGTCTCTGTGATTCTACATTTTACAAGTTCCTTGTAAAATCTGATTTAAGAAATCTCCATCTTTGCGAAAAAGATTTTAAGTTCTATCTAACACACTATTCAACCCCCCTTCTAGTGTGTTCCCTATATTTCATGTTCCAATGCACACTGTGAGTGCCCCCAGCACAAACAGTGCTACAATCAATGTGGGTACTTCTTCGACATTGATTACCTTGATCCATGGACTAAAGATGAAGAAGAAAATAGAAAGATACGAGATTAGAAGCTACTTCAACTTTTGGAGGACTGCCAGATTCAATGGTAGAGAACTGATTTATGGTGAAGTATTAGGGTAAACTGTACACATTACACTGACAACCATTGCTACTGCCATTGGGTGTAACTGGGTAGACAACTACTTGATGAGTGATTGGGATGAGGTCAATAATGAAACCATGGAGATTGAGAAGGTTATGATGGGAGACAACTATAAGCTGCCTTTAACTTACGGGAATATGACTAGAGATGCCAAAGCCTTTTAGCAGATTATGAATAAGGTGATTTCGCACAAGGTTGGGTCCAAAGACTCAATCTCTGAGATTCACATATTTGTTCTGTTTCACTTGTTGGAAGGAATAACCTTCAACCTACCTCACACCATCTATATGAACATAGCGAGAAACATGAAGGGTAAAGGTGAAACGAAGAATATTATGTTGTACCAAGGTTAAGAATCTAGAGGGGGGTGAATAGATTCTCACAAACATGAACAATTTTTTAGAAAATAAAACTTCCTTTGACACCCTTTAATCAAAATCTTTACCAAAACAATTTTGTTAGGTGGTGAGATTCAAAACATATTTAAGAAAAACAATTTACAAGGTAATGAAGTAAAATCCTTTGAAAAACAATCATGATTAATTGGACCCAAATACTGAAAAGATGAGTGTAGAGTAAAGAAGATTCAAACATGCAAAAGATTTATACGGGTTCGATCCAATGGATCTACATCCAGTTATCTCAGCAACATGAGTTAAGATTTCCACTAAGAAAATCAAGGAACTCAATTATATCCTAAAGGAGATTCACCTATAAACCCTAATATTGGATCCAATTTCTATAGAGGTTGGTGGGGGCAAATCAAACATAAAGGTTAGTGTTTAATTACACACGCCTTGGAGACTTGTGCCTTCTTTTTTCTTTGTTGCAGAACCATTACCACCAGTTGTACCAACAATTTTGGTGTTTCTCATATACTTAGATAAACTTGTCACAATTCTAGTAGTTTGTACTGCCTAGAGAGGCACACATAGTTGCAGGGAATAACTTTTGAGGTGATCCTAATATATTGTCATCAAGCTCATAAGAGACATCGAGATTAAGAAACCCTCTACAAATCATGCCTATTCCATTGAAAAGAGTAAAGACAACCAACAATGTAAACTTTTCTTTATACAGTAAGCCTTTTCCCATTATTTTCATAGTAGTTTAATTTTATGAAGGATTAAAATATAGTTTCGTAGACTATATAAAGTGATATAAATGTTTTATTGTTTTTACTTTCTTAATAACTTTGGTAGTATTGAGTGAGCGCACAAGACCAATGAATTATATATATAATTTACTTTTGCCTTGTGTGTGTGAGAGAGAGAGAGAGAGAAAGTATTATATTTTATTAATTATTGGAGATTTTATAGATTAAAATTACTAGTATTTTGAAGTTCAAAATCAATGAATTAATAATTAGAAATGTTATATAATTTTCAAAGAAAAATCAAATTATCAGATAGTCTAAATAATGAAAGAAATTATCCTTAATTAAATTATAAGTGAATTGTTTGGTTTTTTAATTGATTAAGAATAACAACAACCACGCTTTATCCTCTAAATAAAAGTTATTTGTAATTGGAGAAATGTAGTTAATGATTATTTTTTTTTTTTGTAACAATCAAATAACTTAACATTCTTATGTTGAGTTCTAAATCTTAGCACTTCCTTTTTGTTAATGCAGGGGTTATTGTAACATCCTTATTTTACTATTTGTAAGTATTTATATATGAATATTATGAACAATCATGTACTGTATTTTATAGAAACTTTATGTACATATTTTCTTAATGAAATTAATACAGTTCTACTTAAATGTCTTTGTTTTTGCCGAAATTGATTGTTGACTGGACTGCTATGTCAGACAACTGTCCAGGATAGAATTGCAAGTGTGGAATTTTGGAATCATTTATAACTTAATAGAAAGGTAATTGAATATAGATTAAAAATATATACAGATAAAAAATTAAAATGCTTATTCCGAATTGTTAGGATTTTCTGAAGTTAAAACTTTGAGAAATTATTACGGTAAAATTCTAAGGCAGAAAATTTAGAGAAAATTAGTAGGATATCTATAGAATTATCTAATAATTTTAATATACTTATAATAATTATTAAAATTGTTTAACCAAGAAAATTTTAATTTAGAACCTTAACCAATCAAAAAGTGACAACTTAGGTTTTTCTAATGTCACTAAATTAAGCTAATTAGGCTTGGATTAAGAGATAAGTAAGACACTACCCCAAGGTTTTTGATAGTGAGGAATCCAATGGTGGTGTTATTTTCTTCAAATTCTAATTAGTTTGTAAGATAATTAACAGCCCTAAAAATATTCTAGAATTTTCTACAATATTCTTGAAAATGTTGACTTTTGGGGTAGGCAAGTGAGCAAGTCACCCAAGGAACTCCTTTGGCTGTCCAAGTGACTTGGTGACTAATCTCCTTTGGCCAATAAGGGCTGCTGGACGTGCAGGAGCAGCTGGATGTGAAGGAAACATTCAATTTGGCTAATAATTGTTTAAAGAAGCATTAAACTTAAGGAAAAAGGAGGAAAAAGTCACCACAAAGCTAGCATTCCCTAAAACAGAACCATGAGCTCTCCAAACCCAGCAGCTGCAGTTTTCATTTCAATTTCATCTTAACTTCATCATCTCATCTTAAATTAAGAAACCAAACCATCCAAACTTCCAAAACCGTAAGCTAATTCGGCTAGTAGAGAAAGAAATTGGAGGAAATCTCAAAAATCTCAAGAAGATCAAGGAGTGAGGGAGAAAGAAATTCAAGGATTCTTCTTCAATTAAGAGATCAAGGTAAGGATCTAGGCATTTAATTTCAAATTAGAACCCTTGAAATTAGAAGAAAACATGTTGTAGGGTTAGATTCAATATGTGACCTAGAATCATGAAAAGTTGAAATTGATTTAGGGGTTTTGTGTTTTTGATGCTAGTAATTGGAAATTATGGATTGGAATGCTGTTTGATTGAATTTTTGATGTGTTGTGATGGTTGAAATTTGGTTTGTTGAATTTTGATTGAATTGTGATTTGGTTGATTTTTGGTTGGAATTGGAAGTTGTTGCTTTGGAAAACATGTTGGGAATGGTGTGTATACCATTCGGCCAAGCTAAAAATACAAGGGATCCTATGTGGAAATTTTTGAAAAACCAAGGGCAAAATGGTCATTTTACATGTAGGGACACATTGGGTATTTTGGAAAAAGATTAAGGGTATTTTAGTAATTTTACCTAATAGTGATTTAATTGATAATTTACTAAAATACTAATGTTATGAGATAAAGTGCTTAAATTTTGTATTCTTGTATGTTAATGTGTACAAATTATTTATTTAATTGCGATCATGAACATAATTCATTTGCATGAGTCTTTTTGGGGGATTTATAAAGGTTTCAAATGAGAAAGAATTATGTTGACTAACCGGGACTACGGTAGTCATGAGAATTGAGTTGATATATGAGAAATGATTTTGTTGACTAACCGAGACTGCGGTAGTCATGTGAAATGAATGTGATTAGAGAAATGATTTTTGGGGTGAGCAGAATTTGTTAAACATGACCGTATAGTCTGTGATTATATAATCTGTGGTGTGAAGGATATTGGCAATTCCATATATGGTCGGTATCTGGACTGAGATGCGGTCGTGGTGGCCTTCCGGGTATCCTGATCTCCTAATTCTGTTTAGCTTATTCACGTTTAGTGGGGACTGTTAGCTGAATTGCAGAACGTAATGGTAGGTCTGTCTTTACTAAACACTCAAAGGGGAAGTCTCCATGGAGCAGGGTCAAAATGAATTTGAGTAAAAAAAAACTGCATTTGCATAAATCATGCTGCATTTAATTATGTGTGTGACTAATTAATTTGTTATGATATGTATATGTTTGAAATTGTTTTAATTGTATGAGAAATTAAATGCCTGGTCCGGTAATTTTGTCCCCAGATTCTAGGGGAGTGTGATTGCAGGTACTTTGAAGATTAAGTATAAGTTAAAGATGCAAATATTTTCCAGAGCTATAGGACAGGATACTTTTGGTTATATCTACTATTTGTATTAATTAGGAATATTTTGTAGTAGTATTTTTGTAAATTTTAATAATGTAAATTATAATGATACATCTTGAACTTTAATGGATTGTATTTATTATATTTAGAATTTTTTTTACGAATATTAGATGTAAATTAATTAATTAGAAGGGGGGTTACAGTTATGGAGCTAAAATGCGTCAAAAAAGACTTGAAAATATGTTCACCATTTCTAGTAAATGATTCTGAGGCACAACCATCACTTCCTCCACTAGATGTGCAAAGATTCCAATTGTTGAATCGTAATACATGTCAAGGAGATCTAGGAATTGAATTTAATGTCATTGCTAAAAGTGATGAAAAAGAATGTAGTAATGAAATTCACGAAACTCCCTCATCACTTTTAGCAATGACATTAAATTCAATTCCTAGATCTCCTTGGCATATATTACGACTCAACAATCAGAATCTTTGCACATCTAGTGGAGCAAGTGATGGTTGTGCCTCAGACTCAATTACTGGAAACGATGAACATATTTTCAAGTCATTTTTGACGCATTTTAGCCACATAACCCCTGCATTAACAAGAAGGAAGTATTATGATTTTAAACTCAACATAAGAATGTCAAGTTATTTGATTGTTACAAAATAATAAATAAATAATCATTCACTACATTTCTCCAATTATAAACAACTTTTATTTAGAGGATAAAGCGTGGTTGTTGTTATTCTTAATCAATTACAAAACCAAACATTTCACCTATAATTCAATTATTCATAATTTCTATCATTTGGACTAACTAATAATTTGATTTTCTATGATAATTCTATAACATTTCTAATTATGGCTATGAACTTCTAAATGCCACTATTTTTAAATCTATAAAATCTCCTAAAATAATTAAATACAATACTCTTTGTGTGTGTGTGTGTGTGTGTAAACATTTTGATCAAGTTATATAGTCTAAGAAGCTATAATTTGATCTTTCACGAAATTAAACTACTAAGAATATGGGGGGAAAGGCTTACCATATAGAGAAATGTATACATGGTGGGCTATCTTTACTCTTTTGAATGGAATACGCATGATCTGCCGAGAATTTGTTAATCTCCATGTCTCCCATGTGCTTTATGACAATTTACTAGGATCACCTAAAAAATTATTCTCTACAAGTATGTGTGTTTGTCTTAACAGTACAAGCCACTAGAATTGTGACAAGTCAAGCTACCCTTAACCAAACAATTCCAACAAGTTTATATAACTATGAGAAAAACAATAAATGATATGACATCCCTAATTAAGTAGTTTCTAGCAATATATTAGGATTTATGCAAAATTGCTAAGAAGTGTAAAGCAGAGACAAGCCAAAGAAGGTAAAATTTGAAGCTTGAGATATATAAAACTAATGAAACATCCATATACACACTGATAATCAATTGCACACAATGACAACTTCTAGAATTATGAAAGCACACAAACACTAGATTTTCATTCAATTAATCTAACCACATAAAATGCTTAATCTTAATGTTCTGATCTTTGAATAGCAACCCTACAAAAAAAAAAGAGCAACTGGCATACCTGTGTGGTTATCTCAAAATGGGATACATACACATAATGAAAAATATCTATTACACATTTAGGGTTTTTAAATTCCATCTGTAGGAATTATCATCCTTTAAAAACCATAAAGAATCTAACCTTCTTCATTAATTTATTGTCATTTTACAATGCATACTAATCATCGTGATCATAAAATTAATAGGCAAAAGGCCAAGAAATTAAACTGAAACCAAGTTAAGCCACCAAAAAAGAAAAAAAAAATAGATAACTAAACCAAATCATCAAACAAAATAAATAAACTGATTTATTGAACATTACATCCGGCTGCTTCTGCTCATATTTTGTTTTCATGCTCCTCCGTGCTTGTTTGAAGGTTTTGCCCAAGTCATCTTAATGAAATCCTCTTGAATTACCTCCTTCATCACAGGTTAGGCTTTTCAAATATGGAGAGTTTTAGTTCATGGTATTATATTTAAGAGATACAATAATTTGTAATTTATTATTCTTGCTACGTATAATGTATGTGGATGTATATTATATATTATATTTTATATATGAGTTATACAATCCAAATCAAGGTTTCTTATCCACTCCAATTATGCACTTAAACTCATCTCACCTTGCCACTCAAAATTTAATGTCTTAACACCATCCACATGTTAAAAGTGCCATAACTTCTTCATTTGGTCTCTGTTTTGCCTCAAATTTTGGGGATAGGTTCTTATAATCTCATAGTACTTAATTCCTTCATTAAAATTCATTTTTCTTCACTAAACTTGATATTTTTAATTAATTTGGGGGTCACTAATTTAGTTAAATTAGGGAATACCAAGAGACACAAGGTGTCTACTTGTCCAATTTGATTCTCATCAAACAAAAATAACATTATCCAACAATTAAATAAGAAATTAAAGCCTACTAACAAAGACTTATTCATGTGAGAGTGCGGATTACCACCTCACCCACTAACACATTCCCTCATGGGGTCAAAATCATGAAATTAAGGCCAAACAAGTAAAACAAGCATATGAACTCATATTCCACACATGTAATTCATACCATTATTCATCATCAACATAATATGTAAGTACTTAAAGCAATTAAATCTGAATATGGCAGCCCTATAATCATATCATAAACTCATAAAATTTCAACGATTTTATCATGAAAATAGATAGCAAAAAGTATCATAACTTATGGCAAAAATTACCAATCCTTGCCTAGGACTTAGGCAATCAATTCTGATAATTTAAATACACTTTCAAGCACTTGAAAACACTTCAAATGTGCAGTTTTTCCAGCAACTAATATTTTTCATATTTAGTCCTTAAAACATGACAATCTAGCTAGTTTAATTACCAAACTTTAAGAATCAAAGGCTACGACTTTCTCATAAGTAAAACATCAATTTAAATTTGTTAAAAGGTCCAAACTCTGTTTTAAAGCAGAATCCTGCAGTTGTACAATTATGCCCCCAAAACGTGATTTTAAGCCAAATTTTAGTATCCAATTGTCTTGAAAATTAGCCTTATAGTATCTATAATCAATCCCCATCATTTGGGTACACTCAAACATCATTAAAACACTTAAAAAGCATGTCCAAATCCTGTTTTCAGAATTAATTCAAAAACAGTAAATTTTAGTCAAGAAAATGGTTAAAAACTTAACCTTGAAGCCTTCTAACATAGTAGAATTAATTTCCAATTCAGACACCGATGAAAGCTACCATTTTTATGAGTAAAAGTGTCACCTTTTGGGGTTTAAAAACACTCATTGTTACTGTTATTAAATTATTCCCGCAGCCAAATTTAAATGCCATGAAAATTGGGTCTAAACTTTTTTTTTTTTTGAACTCCTTATGCTCTAAAATTAATATCGAACCTATGTATATATACAAGCTAACATTTTTAGGCATAGAATTGTCACCTTTTAAGTGATCAATACATGTTTTTGCTACTATTTTGAATTTAATCCCGTAACAGTACCAATATGGCCCAAAAACAACCAAAACACCATTTTTACACTTCTAACCACATGAAAACAATTACCCAAGGTTAGGGTATGGTATCCCCAACCTTTCCAACACAAAACATACCATTTTTAAGCTTTAAAAGTATGAAATATCCCCTGTTTTACCGTCAAAACCCCATCATTATCAACATGAAAAACACTCACTTGAAGTCTTAAAAACAATAAAAACACACTCTGTTTAATCCCGTAACTACATGAAAACCCCATAAAAAAGTGTCCCAAAACAATTTTTAGGCTTCAAAATGCAAGGAAATTCCTACCCAAGGTAGGTATATCCAAGGGCTTTCATTTTCAATCATAAAAACACTATTTTGAGTTGATTTTAAACACATAAAGCCACTGTTTTGTGGCTGCCACCAAAAACAGAAAAATAACATTACAAAGTTTGCATTCACTACAACACATAGATGGCTCTCAAAGTCCAAAATTCATGGAGACAAGCTCCGAAGAACAAGAACAACATGAAAAAGGATGGAAAACCCCCCATACCTTAGGAGAATTTCAAAATTCTCAATGGGTTGCAAAACAAATTGGTTTTCTTGAAAGTTCACCACTCCTAAAGCAAGCTCCTTGAATTTGGGACCATAAAGCTAAGAACTTGGTGGGTAAAGGTAGGAACTTGGGTGGAGAATCAATGGGGAACTTAAGAAAATGGAGAAACACAAAGACAAGCGAAGAGTTCTCTTCTCTCTCCTTCCTCTCAAAACCAGCGGCCATGAAGTGAGGGAGGGGGCTTCATTTTCTATTTATTTGGGGTCCCCCAAACCCTAAAGTGATTAGGGTTAGCTAATTTTATGTTTTAGGATTCCTAAACCTCTCTTACATAGCCTTAATCATGTCCTTATTAAGTGTGGTCTCTTAATTAATCTCTGCATGTCTCTAGGAGACTTGATTAAGAGTATATTAGCCTAATTAATTCTGAACTAGCTCAATTAATAATTAGGAACCTTAATTATATTATGTCTAATTCTTCTTTTTAATTAATTACCTTGTGTCTAGACACATTAAGGAATTAATTAAAGGCTTTAGAATCTAATTCTATGGTTTTAGACTAAATTTCCACTTATTTACTAAATTGTCGTTAATGAGTGACCGAATCTCTTCCTAATAACTTTGACCAAATTAAGTCTATCTTTAACTTTTCTAATTTTGAATTTTCCTCCAGTAATGTCTCTACTTAATCCTTATTAGGTAATGCTTATTTTAATTATTTCCATTATTTTCTTAATTACTCAATTAATCACTAATTAAGAGGTTAATTTTCTGCTGTAAAAAAAAAGAGGTTAATTTTCTATTTAGTCTTAAGCTTTAAAATTGAGGGTGTTACATCCCGCACCACACCCAAGCGTACCTTCCCTTTTAAGGCTCTAAGGTACTCATCTTCAAAATAATTCCAAGAGTCTAAACATTTACAAGTGTTGTTCTCACCCCTTTATATAGTAATAATTTATAATTCAATCATAAATACCAATCACAACGACATGGTGCAAGAAGCAATCATACATGCTTAATGGTACACCTTCCAATTTAATTAACCACCACTTAACTTAACCTTTAGTTAAGTATTTTAGTTGTACATATTATAATATTGTCTCTAAACTCTCACTTAAGCCTTATAACATTATATTAAGTAAATATAGAGATATATAAAATATATTTTTATGGAAAGAGATATTTGAAATATTAATTCTTATAAGGCAAGCATTATAAAATTTAATATTAGCATAATACGCGTTCTTTGTATAAAAGTGAGAAGGTTATAATTAAAATTTATCTTCTTCATATATTCTTCAAAATAATTTTTTATATGAGAAATTAAATATTCTCACATAAAGTGATAACTTTCTTCGTGAAACATTATTTCATAATAATTGCTTTGCACATGATTCTATTTATACATTTTAATAATTCATAGTATAACATTTACTTCAAAGTCTCATTATGATATTCTACTTACCCTTTCTCATAAGATGATCAATTCTAAAAACAATACCTTTTTCACATAAATATTATTGGTAATAACTTTTTTGCGTAATAATAAATATTTTCACCTAAAATAATGTCCTTTCCTTATAGAAATATTTTTCATATATTTATTCTTTCTTTAAAATACTATAATAAGATAATAAGTATTTTCTCATAAAATAATAACTTTTCTCTCATAGAATATTATCCATAGTTATTCCCTTGCATAAGATCTTATTTATATGACATGAAATAATACTTCACTATTCAACTTTATTAACCCAAAACTTATTATCACTCACATAACTTTTCTTTAAATGATAAACTTTTCACATAAAATATTATTCATAATAATTCTTTTGCATAAAATTTTATTTAAGTCTCATAAAATAACACTTATTTTTAAACTTTAATGATTTAAATAAATCCATCCTTATAACAGTTTCTTTCGAAAACTCTTATATTACTTTACATAAAATACTAACCTCTTCACATAAATATTATTTGTAATAACTTTTTGCATAAATTTTTTATTTATATCACATGAAGTATTATTCATTAATTAACTTATAACAAATTTTTCAAAAACTCATTATTTCACATCAGTTTCTCACATAAAGTAATAGATGTTTCACATAAAGAAATTCATTAATTGGCAAAATATCCATGAGTAATTTATCATTTCACAAATGGCTAATTATGTAAGAAGAAAAATAAAGATTGTCCCTGATATAAAAAAACATTATTTTTTTTGGAAATAATGTTGTCCAAATTTGCATTTTTCATGTATAATTTAAATCGTGGATTCTCAAAATAATTATTAACCATATATTTAATTCTAAAAACAGTAGCATACTATAATCATATTTAGAAAAAATATTTCATTTACTCCTATTTATTTAACTACAAAATCAGTTTGCTAACACACACCCGGGCCCTACCATCATCATGTCACACACACATTATTTATTTATTTGTTTATTTATTTTATCATCTTATGATTCGTATTTCACATGGTCACACCAAGGCCAATTGTATTTCATTCATTTCATGTGCCAAACCAACATCATTTCAGGTGCAAATAAAAATGGCAGCAGCCCAGCAACACTCCAACATCGTCATCTCATACATTTCATGTATCAAACCAACACTTTTTCATGCAACCAAATATAGTAGCAACATACCAACAATAAAGTGACAAGAACATAAGAAACATAAGGATCAAAACAACATTTTAACATGAACATGAAGTGAGAGGTTCTTGAAAACTAAGAACCATCACAACCCAAACCATGGAGAGCAACATCAAAATGAAAGAAACAACCCCCTCTCCCCATACCTTAATTTTGTATAGCTTTAGGCACAAAGTGGTGGTTGAATTTTTTCTCCTCCTCTCTATTGGACGAACACCTCCAAGGGGAAGAAGCTCGCTCTAAGCATTTCTCCCACACTCAAAACCTCCCCAAACTTCAAGAACTCTCTCAAATTTTCTTCCAATTTAGCACTAGGAAGCTAGTTGATTTTGGTGTGAAGTGAGCTTGCCTTGGGGTCTATTTATAGTTGAAGATGAAGATCCTAGAAGGCTTGGTTGAAAAGATGGTCAAGGGAGGGTGGCAAGGATGGCCAATGGTGGCCTTTGCTTGGAGGAATTTTAGGAAAATGATGAAGGAAATGTGATGATGGAAGAGTGGCATGTGGGAGATGTTGAAGAGTCCTGTGCATGGAGGAATAGTATTTTTTTTCAAACCCTCTCCCACTCTCTCTCTCTCTCTATTTTTTTTTTCTCTTTTTGTTGTGTTTGGGTGGGTTTTGGGTAGCTTTAGTTAGGCTTTTTGTAAAACAAATCTATTACTACTCTCACCACCCTGGTTCGCTTTATGAACCTCACATTGCATCAGGCCAATTTTACTAGATGTACCTCCTATTCTGTTAACTGCATCCCTGACAGGTTTTTGTTTTCCAGTTTCCTAGGCCCAATTTCTATTCTATTTCTCTTAGGCCCATAATTATATATGTATTAAATCATGTCTATTTAAATATCATACTAATTTAAATAATTCAATTAATAATTTTAATAAAATCACATCAACATGTTAATTTAATTAATTTCTAATATCACATTAAAAAAATCACCAAGTTAAGTAATTTGGTCAAATAAAGTTTAATTAAATAAACTTAACAACACATTAAATCAAAACTAAAATTATATATCATGAAATAGATTCCATGATAAAAGACTATCAAAATCCCGATACTAATTTATCCAAGAAATTAACTGCAATTTACCACGCGTCAAATTCCTTTCAATCAAATTTTATTTTAAGAAATAAACAATTTACATTCCTAAAAATCAATCAATTATATTTTAAGAAATAATTAAATTCCTTAAAATATATCAAACAATTTAAATTCCTAAATGGGAAAAATTGGGTCATTCCAACTTAGTTTTGAAATAATTCTAAATTTGGAAAGTAAAAAATTAATAAATGTACGTTGAGATGTCCTTTCCTTTGAAAATTTTGAAATAGTCAAAATAAAAAATTATTTTATAAATAGCTTAAAAAATAGAACAATAAATAAAACAAAATATTATTTTTTAATTGTTAATAAAATATATAAACTGAAGAAATGAACCAAATTAATCTTATGAGTAAATTACTCTTTCATTAGATATGTAAGTACTAGCCTACCACATTTTATTAAAATATACATTTCTCTTTCTTGATAGATAAAAATATACTCTATCTTTAATGTTCATTAGAAAAAATTATTGTCAAAATATCTTTTATATTTTTCTTCCTTCTATGAAAGATGTGAATATTTTACTAATGTCTCCTCTTATATTAAATAAAAACTCCTTTTACTTTGGGACATATTTAAGATAAAAATAAAATATACTATACTTTGCTCTATTTTTTTGAAACATAATTTTATGACTAAAATTTCTTTTACAACTCAACGAATTTTGATTAAGATATAATCTGTTTTATTATTTTGAAATAATTATTAAAAGTATTTAATTTCAAGAAACATACTGAAAAATTTCCTCTATGTAATATTAATTTTTACTTATATTTTTTTTAGTAAAATGAACTATTAACAAAAAAGATACATTATTCCATTTCTTAGTGAATGGATGTTACAATATGGATGGTTTAAAACACCCATTATCATTGTTTATGTCCACATTTTGGACTACTTGAGAAAGTATATTTATGTGAGTATGACTAAAGCATATTTCTATGATATTTTATGACTTAGTGTGGTATTTACTAATTTTTGTGTTATGTGCTTGCAATAAATTTATTTTTTGTTTCATGGTAAAAATACTATGTTCAAATATTATGTGTAAATATTGAAAGTATATATTTGTCGTACAGGAACATTAGCAAGATACTTTTTAGCATACTCCATTCAACACATTATTTTCTATTTGTTAAAATTTATTGAAAATGATAAGGTTGTGTGTCTGCAAGAGAATAAAATGATTTTGTCAAGCATGTGAGATCTTTGATAAGATTTTCTCTCCCCCTTTCTCTCTCTCTCTCTTTCATGTCAATCCACACACTCACACACTTGCACATGTTCATTATTTTTTGTTTGCATCTAACTTGGGTCAAGATGGGGTATTTTATGATAGGTTTATGTAGGAATTAGGCCCCCATAGGTCTAGTAGAAGGTTCTGTTTTAGTTTTATAAAGCCTAAACACATTAGACAACCCATAAACATTACTAATTAGAATCCTTGTTTTACTACTTGAGACCCAACTCATAAGGTAACCAACTATTACTACTCATAGTACCCCTTTTTACTATATACAGCCCCACATGTAAGACATATTTTGCTTTTTATTGCTAAGGCCCAAATTAATCTAACTTAACATTTTATTAATGTAACACCGTGTTTTCTAACCTATGATTTAAAAGTGATTAAAATTAATTACAAGACAAAATTAGATTTAGTTTGATTGAGAAAATTTAATTAAAATACTTTGTGTGTGATTTTATGTGATAATTTCCGTTGAGATTCTAATTAAGCTTTTTTTTAAATGTACACTATTAGTGTAAAATTGCACTGTATAAATTAGCAAACAGTAAGAGATAAATAATGAACCAATCCTAATGTGTCACTAACACACTTCCTGATGTAATTATCACAAGATTTAATTTAAATTAATTTGTAATTTATCCTTTTTAGTAAAATTAATATTTCCTTTTTTTTTTTTTGCCTAATCCACTTTAACACTTTTTAGTTAAAATTTTCAAATATCAAACTTCCTTAAGTAGACTTTTCTTGGTCAGCTATCCCATACCACCCTTTTATTCATCATTTAACTTAAATTCTTATCCTAAAACTCTTTTAATAAAAAACCGATTTCCTTTTACCCATTAGCCTAAACCATTATTCCTAGTATTGTCCTTAAATACCAAAAGAAACAAAAAAAAAAAAAATGAAAGCAGAACCTTACCTTTCCATTTGTTGAAAAACGTGAATGAGGGTGAGAGACAAAAAAAGAAAAGAAAACAAATATCAGTCAACAATGTCTCATTTGGAGCTCGTTGCACGTTAGCTCCACACACCCCATGACCCATTGATCTATTTGCAGTTTACTCCTTAATCCATTAAACATAAAAAATCCTTCTTAACCAATAGATTAATGCCCTATCCAAGTTGTCTTTAAAAGCTTGATCAAGAGAAAGGATCACTCACCCTACAGCAGTACTTGAAAAAGTGCAGCACTAATGGCCGTTTCCCTTCCACTTTGTTGGCATTTTCTTCCCCCCCCTCCCTTTTAGGCAAATAAAGATTTGTATTCATGTAAAGGATCTACATCAGATCTGGAAAAGATATACAGTGTAATTACAATAAAAAAGCCACTCAAAAAGTCACCTATAACCAACGTCCAAAATGATATCACTTTACAATTGTTTCAGGATAGGATTCCTGATATTCAAGATGGAAGGCATCCCCTCGGATTAGTGCAGCAGGATGAATATAACACCCCGGCTAATTTGACACTCCTACTTTATATAACAAGTGAACAACCATTTCCACGACAAAACCTTAATAAATGACAAAATACCAGAATATTCCGCACTGCTGTTCCTAAAAATTATTATATTGTTCCGAGTAATCCAAATGCCCCAGCAAGTGGCATGCCAGAAGATATATTTGAGTCTTCGTGTCTTTATCTGAACAAAACAGCTACCCATCTGGACATATAATTGTGAGATATGTCATTTGGTAAAACAAAATCTACTCCTAGCCATCCAAAAATACATAGCCAGATGTTATTAACAAGGAGGCAAGTGAGAAAGAGATGTTGGCAGTCCTCCATATGATCATTGCAAAACACAACAGGATGTGTGTAGATCATCACCGTGCAAGCCCCTTTTGAATAACTGCTCTGGGGTTGGCAATCTATCTAACAGTAATCTCCATGAGAAAATAAGCACCCTAATCAACACACACTAATCAATGGTTTGGCACAAAAGTTGTTTTTAAATTTTGAATTTCCCCCCTTCCCATGGCTGAAAGTGGTTGGACCAACCTATGGTAAGCAAGGCTCCAAAAATGGTTTGGTAGGTATCTTATTTTTGAAAGTAAACCAAGATAGCACTTATGGTTAACCATTTGGTTTCATCTCAACTAAAGCTTGTTTGAAACAAACTTTCTTGGCTAAATGAGGCTAATTAAAGGAACATCTAACACAGTTTAGATAACGAGGTTTGAATTTTTCATCGCTCAAATTTTGGCTTAATATGAAACTTAAGAAGTCAGAGAAAAGGAATTGAGAAACAATCTATTAATTTGGATTTTTAAAGTCAATTGACCTTATCTAATGCATTGATACACATTAGAGCCCATTGTGATAATTAGAAATAATTCTATATATAATTAGAAAACTGTGTCAAAAATTGGATTAAAATATAAATTATTAATCAACGACATCACAAATTATTAAAAATTCTCTTAGAGTGTATTTGGTAAGGCTTTTGAGGAGCTTATAAGCTCCTTTGACTAGCTTATAAGCTACTTTAACCAAAATAAGCTTGTTTGGTACACAAGCTTATTTTAGTAGCTTATAGCGTATTTTGATAAGCTACTTGAAGTAGCTTATGGAAAATAAGCTAGCTTGCTATTAGGTTTTTTTTTTCTTCTAAACTTTATCCTCACTAATTTATTTGAAACTCCTTTTTACCCTTTTATTCGATTTTAAAACCCTTTAACCTATTTTAACATACTTTCACGAGACACACACTCACGAGACGCACACACACACAATCAACTTGTCCATTAATGCCATTGCTACACCATTTGTTAAAACAATATTAGTTTATTAAAAATTTGATTTTAAACAATGAGCAAAATCACCAAATCTTTATCATTTTTTTTATAATACAAAATTTTAAAAATTATTATCCTACTTTTTAGGATGATAAGTTATTCGAAATAAATTCAAATATTAAAAATATTAACTATGTCCTTTTATGTCATTTGACATTATCAGCTAATCTTACCAAACACTTTCAATTAAATAAGCTAGCTTATAAGTTTCCAGCTTTTCAGCTCCTAGCTTATAGCTTATAAGTTTTCAGCTAGCTTATAAGCTTTCAGCTAGCTTATAAGCTAGTTTTACCAAACATAGCCTTAGTGCTTAATAATCATAATTAATGTCAAATAATTATAAATAATACCGTAGGCTTCTTGACTGCTTGTGTAACACCTCAAAAATTACAACCCAGTAAGTAGGAACGTGAGAGATTTAATTGGAATTAATGGGAACTTAATTGTTTGTTTTAAATAAGAAAAAGATATGTTCTATGTAATTAAAATATAGTTATTGATTAACTGGGTAAATAAGAAAAATGAAGGAAAGTAAATAATATAGATATTTCTTTATAATGGTTAAATAGGAAAAACATTTAAAAGAAAGATATATATATCCTCTGTAATTAAAATCTATGTTATTAATTTATCGAAACTAATTTCCCATAATAAAAATTTCTCTGTAAGCAACTGACGGTAATTAATTCTCCGAAATTATTTTTCTATAGTTGCTTTTCTATATAATTGTCTATAGGATTGATTGTAGATTTCTGTGTAAATAAAATAGCATGTGCTATTTTATCGAGTTGAGGATGTGCAGTGTGATAAGTATTTAAGATTTAAATACTTAGATTTATCTGTGGACTGACTGTTTGAGGTATCTGAAAATGAAATTCATCGGTCTATGGATAATTGTTAAAAATAAATGATAAAAATGTTTGTTGCTTTTTATTAGTTATTTATTTGAATGAAAATTCATTTTAACCGGTTTTGAACTCTGGAACTTGCATGTCAAGTTACCTTTCATAAAATTCATTTGTGAACTATTACTCTACAGAGAAAATTTTATGAAAGTTATTAAAAGGGTTTTATTTCATAAGATTTATAAAAATCATTTGATGTTTAAAAGTTTAGTTTTGAAAATTAAAATCACATTTCGTTTCGACGACACAGTGTAATTCTACACTTTGTAGATTAACTTGCACCCAAGTTATCAAATCCTTTTCCCCTATAGCCAATAAGAATTCATGCAGCCCACTCCCATTTCCTCTCTCCTTCCACGGCCAAACACACAGACACATACATCACATCACTCATTTCACTCTTAATCACTCAATTTACTAACACCTAATCACTTCACTCAAACCCAACTCAGCCAGGTAAAAGAAAGAAAACACTCCTCCCTCTCTCTTCTCCACTCAGCCGAGACATACACACACACAGCCAAGCCTCCATTGTTGGTTTCATTTCCAGCTCTTGCATGCACCACCTAGATGCCCCAAATCAACAAGCTTGTTTGGAGACTTCTGATCCCTTCTCTTCCTCTTTCACGTGGACTGCTTTGTGAGGTAAGGGGCTCTCTTTTGTGGACTCAAGGTGGCTGTTAGTTGGGGGTTTCAGCCACCCATTACATGTATGCCTCCATTGGGTTTGAAATGTTGCTTTGCTTGTTTTTATTTTGGGCTGAAAATGGTGTTTTTGGGGGAAAACACTCTCTTGGCTGAACTGGGGTCTCTATGAAAATTCATTCTCTTCATCTTTTTCTTTAGATTTTTCGTGGGATGGCTCCTAATACAAAGGAGACCATGCCCAATTTTTGTTAGAATTTATAACTTAGCTTTTGCCAAAGTTTTGAACTCCAAATCAAAGGTGGCAGGGGCTGTTTTCAAGAAGTGCTCTAGACAGGCCCCACTATTTTGCTTATACCTTTTGATCCAATTAACCATTTGATTTCAATGAAATTTATCCTTAGTGAAACTAGACTCAAAATGAAACAACTTTGCTTTTGAGTCCATTGTGAAAAAACCTCAAATAGGGTTTCATTCGTGACATGCAATGAGCCTATCGGGTTTGTGGTCACTGTCTGGACAAGTTTCGGTTTTTGAGCATTTCATGCCAAAGTACTTATCTTTTTGAAAATATAATTATTTTTCTGAAAACTATACTTAAAGATCGTTCAAACCATATAAGTTTTGAAAATTTTCATTTAAAACACTAATTTTATAAATTAGGTTTTCACGAAGCAAGGGCCTGGATTCCAGTTTTCGGGTCTCTGACTTAGGTCTTAGGAAAAATTTTACTGGGAAAACTGTAAACTGAATTAGGGTCCAAAATTTACCTTTTCTGAAAGATATGGATGTTACCTTTTCACTATAAAAACTTGAGTTAAAATCAGATTTGGGAAGTTTTAGAAAATTACACTTCTTTGAAGGTTGTTCACTGGAAAGGGCAAACTGTCCTGCCAACTTTTAAGATTTTTAATAAATTTTTTAGATTTTTTCGGAAAAAGTGGGATATATTTTTAAAAAATATATTTCAAGGGCATTAAGCCCATATAATAATTGTACATTTTAAAAATCATTTGCTAAACTTATTTTGGGCCTACATTCAGTGCTGCCAAGAGGGGAAAGTGCTCTAAATTGCTTGCTTTTAGTGATGTGTGAATTGTGCTTATATGTTATAATGAAATAATTGTATTTATGTGAATGTGAGGAAGTGGGTAAGCTTTAACCTTGCCTCATTTTGATTGAAGACCCTTGGTATGTGAACCTTGGGCAAATTTCGGTGTGTGACGATGTGCCTGTGAACGCTCCTATCATACAATCAAGTGGACTATAGTTTGAAATTGTGATTGTATGTTGATTCATGTTCTGCGTTCATAAGACTTGAGTGCGAGTGCTTATGTGGATTGGGACTTTGTCCCAGCGCCTTGGGCAATTTTGCCAGTAATGACAAAAAAATAAACTTAAATTGTGAGAATCCTTAATTAGGCTAAAAGATTTAATTTTTATTAATAGTTTTATTAATCCTTAGGACCTTTGCGTGGAAGAATTATCAGTAAGTTATTAATTAATAAAAAATATAGAAATTGAGGGGATAAGGTACAAATAAAACTTAATAAAGAATTTCGATATGCGTTATGAAGTACGCTTTTTAAGAGTCATGCAACGAAGGCACTTGCGTACGGTGGATCACTGGAATTACAAAGAGAGTCACGTGGGGCGTTTCCCACCTATAAGAATACCAAAGAAAGAGGGCGGAGTTTGAATGGCACGTCACAAAATGTGATGGTCACCCATTGGGAGGTGATGGAGGCAAGATTCCCTGTGTGTGTGTGTGTTTTGAGCAGAGACAGGGTCTCATGCTTGGTGCTAATTCGACCATCCAGTACCATGTACAGCGGAACCCCACGATGACGAGAAAGAATAATCTCGATAGGGAGAGTTGTTGAGGAGTCAGTCCTTAGAATAATGGATGACCACATATTGGTACCTGGGAGATGATCATAAGACATGTTGACCTTGGATGGTAGGCTCTAAGTTGTGACATCAATTCACATAGCTGACTTGGCAACCCTGCCATAGCTACGAGACATTCTTCGGTTGGGAGAGCCATCCTTGTACCATGGTGAAGGTGTACTCCTAACAGTCATCCAACTCAAAACTGTGTGTAAGACCACTGAGTTCTAGGAGTTCTAGTGGCAGCTAGCCAGTAAGAAAGGATTTACAGAAATAGTAATGGAAATGATTAGGTTCGAGTGTGATTGTTAGATAACCATATCGTAATGGTTAGTAGAATTTGTTTGTGACTTTCAAAGTCGTTTTGTGTGGTTCGCTTGACGAAGCAAAGAGATTCACCCTTACATTTTTATTTCAGGAATTGGTGGCAGTACCTGTGGTCTCTCAAAGATGCTATCATCCTCGTCTTTCTCTTTCAGATTGTCTTCAAAGGGGTCATTTGTACCCGTTACTATTTTCGATGCCACACCATCAGAGGAGTTCATGTTTGGTCCGACGCTTCCCACCTTTCGCGGAACCCCTTTATGTCAAGAATTGGAGGCGTAATTGGGTGAGTGCCCATCAGGGGGATCCACCGCTAGTTGTTAACTTAGGGAACAGTGAGTCAAGGTTTTTAAGAAGGATTTGGAGAACTTTGAGGAAGATTCCGTGAAGGATCCTCTAGACGATGACCGCTAGATTTCTTCTTAGGGATCTTGTCAAAGACCTTCCACTATCCTATTTCTTTGGATTAGTCTAACATGTAGGGTTGGGTTTTAGAGATAACTGCTTTGAGACTAGGTTTTTCCCTTTTTATGTATTTTGATATTGGTAGGCCTAGATTTCAGACTCACTATTTTAAGTGACACATTTCATATATAAAGCGATGCTGCACTTTCACAATTAAATTAACAATTAGAAGGTTTTTAAGAATTTCCAACCTATGTTTTTTTTAACTTCACAGTTTTGGTGAAATTAAATTAATTAACATGATTTAAAGGATCTTAAATGTGTACTCGAAAAATAAAGACTTAAGGTTCAAAAACATAAAAGAGTTTTAAATTTTCTACCAAATTCACGCAACATTAAAGGATCTTTCTTTCTTTTAAGAAAATAGAACAAAGTAACACACCTATTAAATTAAAATAAGTTTAAACTACAAATATATGTAAACCCGAAATAAGGGTGTTACAACTTGCTCTTCCACGGAGTAATTTTGTATTGTTAGTTAACAATGCTGTCCTGGTTTCGGTAGAACTTTCTATAGAAACTCACATATATTATTTAATTAAGTTTTTCATGGCATAAAATTTTTTTTCTCTTGTAATTATTTTAAATCACCTTTAATCACTTATTAGTAAAACATAGATGTTACAACTAACATGGCATATCGAGATGCATGTCATGTCATTACTTAATGATGATAAGGATCATTTTCAAAAATTAAATTTATGAGAATGAAAATAAAAAAATTTAATTATTAAAATTAAATTAATCATATTTGTAGTGACTAAAACATATTAATGTAACCTTTTATTTTAAAAACATGGGCTTTATTCATCTTAGTTGAAATCATAAGATAGGTAAAATTAATGTGGGCCTAATCTTGCAAAGCCCATGATAAGATAAATTATAAGGAGTAGGATTATATAAACACTGTTTGTCAACTCTTTGTTCCAAAACCTAAACAATACCACGATTCGAGTGTTTCTACCCTTTAGAGTGCAACTGCTTCTTCTACAACACAACAAGTGAAAACCTAGCACACACTGAGTTTAAGCAATCGGTATTCCAAGGAGCCTAAAGAGGTATTTAATCTTAATTCTGTTAGTTCTTTTGTTCAAAATTCCTACCCATGCCAATTTGATTATATCTAAACCTATAGAAGATGATTTAATCTTTATATATCACGATATTTCAAAGACTAACATGTATCTATCAATCAATGATTATGTTAATTTACCTCATGCACCAATTAAAGATCATTTGTTTTTTGTAAACTTTGGTTGGATTACTTGCAAAGAGAAAGCATGTTTGAATTTGTGCATTTTGAGGTTATGAGTTTTTGACTCTAAAGTGTGTTCCTACAAAATAAAGATAGGGTCATCCAAACTTTGGCAACAAATAAAGGACTTTTAACCTCAATTTGAACACCCAAACTCTTCAACTCAATTATTGATATGGGTGGTAGGCGTGACAATAAAATTCGAACTCATAGGTATCTATTTGACCTTGACCTGACTTTGACGGGAAAACCCACTTTAACTGGAGTCGAATTTAGGCTTATCCTTACATGTGAAAGTAGGGTTGGAGTTTGGAATGCAACCACCCCCTATTCCATTGTAAAACAATGGTCATTGTATATATGTAAACTAATGGAGAAAGTGAATTGCTACATACAAAGCTATATTCCATTTTGCTATCACATGAAAATGGTGTTTTACTTAATTATGGCTCCTCATTACCAGCTCTAGGCCCTTGGTTCAAAAAATATTTTGTTAAAACATAAAATCAAAAGTGGAATGTATGGATTCCATGAAAATATTCCTTCCCTTCAAAGATTCACACAATTAAGTGACAACTTGTCTAAAATGTCATTTCTTGATATCAAATATATAATTAAATAAAAATACAAGATTTTTTTTGTTGCATGATTAAGTACTAAAATTGTTTCTAATTTGTATATTATCGAAAAATTAAGACGAAAAACATCCAAACCTTTTAGATACTCACATATAAATATTGATAAGAAACATAGATATCTACTAATGAAAATTAGGTGTAGAACTTTGCATAACAAAAAGAAAAGGGAAAGCAAGGTATCGAAAAATGGAATCAACGTCACAAATTATCCATCCAAATTCATGGCACATCAATCCTTATTTCATTCATTTTAATTCACAATGCTCATAATTTTCTTGTAATATCCATCCAAATTTGCATGATGTATTTTATATACCAAATCAAATTCTCAGTATGTTGTACTAATATAAAATTTATTATCCATTTACATACATTATATTTAGTAGGAATAATAAATTAAAAGATAGTACAACTCTTAAATGCAATATCATAAACTATAACTCTCCATACTTGAAAAACCTAACCTTTAACAATGTCATTGTTATCATCAAGCTTTATGTGCATTTTCCATCAGCACATTTTTAAAACCTTGGTGGACACTATGCCTATCATTTTTATTTTTATTTTTTTGTCTAGGTTTCCTTGCCATCATCCATGAGACATTATAAATAGCCATAGACAAAAAAACACAAGTTCCTGCCATGGTTTCTCTCACCTAGCTTTGATTCTTGATATTTATAACTTTTATGAATATAATATAGAAATGACACAATAGGATGTTGTCTTTTTCTTTTTTAAATATAACAAATAAACACAACTCAACACCATTTTCTATAAAAAAAAAAAAAGGAAACAAAAGTTCTCTCTGTCTCCATTCCTAGCTCTATCTTTCTCTCTCACTTTCTTTCTCTTTATGAAAGAATTGAAATCCCTCTTTCTCTCTGGAGCTTATGTTTTTCAAACTCAAATTGCTCTTATTGAGTTAGGAATCTAGTGATTGAGTTTTTCTATATGGGTTAACCGTTGTTTTCTCTGTCTTGTGTCATTTATTAAAAATGACATTGAGAATCGATTTCTTAATTAAGAGGGAGAAGGGATCATCCGTGTTAGTCTTTTGGTAAGTTAGCATGGCTTTTATCCTTTGGGTTCTCTTCTCTTTTGGTCATGCTTTTAGTTTTATGTTTGGTTCTATTATAATTAAAATAGTGTATGGATGCTTTTCAACTAGTTTTTGTTTGGTATATATAGGTGACTATTCTGTTCACGACAACCGTGTGTCTAGATTAGCATTTCATTTACAATTGTTTTTTATTTGGGTAAACTATGTTTTTAGTCCCCGAACTTTTCAACATTTACAATTTTGATACTTGAACTTTTTGGCAACTTGTCAATGTCCCCCTAAACATTTTTTTTTCCGTCCAATGTTTTTTGTCCTTAATGTCCATTTTGACTATTAAATGAAGATGTGACATTGCTATTATTATTATTGTTTTATTTTATTACATTTTTTGGCAGTTAAATTGCTTGGGTTACTAACAATGTGAGGTGAATTGCTTGGGGACCCCAAAGTCATTCTCGATCTCTATCAACACAGTTTGAAGGTGGCAACACACTCAGATTGAGGGATGTTTCTATTCGTGTTGATCAATCTTGACACAATAAAATAAAATAGTCTAAAATAGCTTCAAGATTTGTCTTCCTCACCCAAAAAACAATGAATTGGGCCGCGTTCGACCCACGAGAAGATCTGTTTTGCTCAGGCAATGAAATCAGGCATATAAGCATGCGTTTTGATCGTCTACTCAAGGGAAACAAAACCCCTTAATCAATTTTGAAGGTCGTTGAACAATGAAGGAGAAATCTGGGAAGGACGAAATCTTGTTTGTGAATAGTGCCCAATATCAATTTTTTCCAAATAATCTCTCGTTTTTGAACAAAAATCGAATTTTAAGTATGGGTTTTGCTCGAAATTAATAGATCTACTAAAGTCCTCTATCAATTTTGAAAAAGGATTATCCATATGAGAGCAATTCGATTTGAAAGTTTTCGGGAATATGTTTATGAGCTTTCAAACAAGTAATCCAAGCAGTGCCATGTCATTACTTAACAACCAAAATGGACAGAAAGGATGAAAACATTGGACGGAAAAAAGTTCGGGGACTTTGACTAGTCACCGAAAAGTTTAAGGACCAAAATCATAAATGTCGAAAAGTTCGAGGATTAAAAACATAGTTTACCCTTTTTATTTTCTCCTTCAAGTGTTTTTCCCATTTTCAAAGCTTTTTGTCGTCAAGGCTTTTTTCGTTGTGATTTGAGCTTACCTATTTTATCCATTTTTTTTTATAAAAGTTAAATTTCTATAGGACACTGAACCCTAAGATTTTGGTCTTGTGAGTTGATGTGTTTTGTTTTATTACTAGTTGGTACTCCTAGGATATGATTGTGATTTGTAATTTTGACATGGTTTTAATTTTTATATCTATATAATGGTTAGTTTCACAATGGAATTTAAAAACCCTAATGTGTATTAGATATTCTTTGTTATGTGTATGTATCCTATTTTGAGATAACTACATGGGTATGCTAGTTGCTTTTTTTTTTGTAGGGTTGTTATTCAAAGATTAGGTCATTAACATTGAGCATTTGTGTGGTTGGATTAATTGAATGGAAATTTAGTGTTTGTGTGCTTTTCATAATTCCAGAAGTTGTCATTGTATGTAACTAATTATCACTGTGTATGGATGTTTCATTAGTTTTATATTTCCCAAGCTTAAAATTTTACCTTCTTTGGCTTGTCTCTCATTTACATTTGTTAGCAACTTTGCATAAATCCTAAGAAATTGCCAGAAACTACTCCATTAGAGAATTATTTTGGCACTTTTTTTATATTCATATAAACTTGTCACAATTGTTTGGTTAAGGGTAGCTTGACTTGCTTCTTATAACCCTTTATATCCTTTTTAATTTTTAAAATATTTGACTTTTATTGGAAACTCAATTTGTGTTTATTCTAGTTGTGTGTAGTGTTTAGACAGGCACACATAGTTGTAGATAATAATTTTTGAGGTAATCCTAATATATTGTCATCAAGCTCATGGGAGACATCAAGACTAAGAAACTTTCTGCAGATCGTGCCTATTCCATTGAAAAGATTAAAGACAGCCCACCATGTAACCATATTTCTATATGGTATGCCTTTTCCCCCCATACTCTTAGTAGTTTAATTTCGAGAAATATCAAATTATAGTTTTTTAGACTATATAACTTGATCCAAATGTTTTCTTGTTTTTATTTTCTTAATAACTTTGTTGGTATTGAGGGAGCACACAAGACCATTGAATTATATATACAGATTAATTTTTCCTTCATTTAGTTTATTGTTTCCTGTTGTTGATGTCGGCATTTATAGATTTAAAAGTACTAGCATTTTGAACTTCACAACCAATGAATTAATAATTAGAAATGTTATAAAATTATCATAAAAATCAAGTTATATGATACTTCAAAGGAAATAAATTATGGTTAATTGTATTATAGATAGGTAAGAATATTTAGTATAGTAATTGATTAAGAATAACAACAGCCTCACTTTATCCTCTAAATAAAGGTTATTTGTAATTTGTAATTGTAGAAATGTAGTGAATAATTTTATTTTTTTTCTAAAAAACAAATATGATTAACATTCTTATGTTTAGTTCAAAATCTTAACACTACGTTATTGTTAATGTAGGGGTTATGTGGCTGGAATGCGTCAAAAAGACTTGAAAATGTGTTCACCATTTTTAGTAAATGAGTTTGAGGCACAACCATTACTTCCTCCAGTGCCAAGATTCCAAATGTGGAGTTGTAATATATGTCTAGGAGAAAATGAATTTAATGACATGGATAAAAGTATTCCTGCAAGAGAAGAAATTGATATTAATAAACTCATTGACTTAGCAAGAGTGATGACAGTGAAAGTGATCATATACCAATTTACAATGATGATGAGGTTGCAAGCGACAGAATAACAGGTAGCTTCAAAAACATCAATTTTGTAGGAGTATTGTGTGTACTATTTTATAGTACGTGGCCTGATTTTCTTTATTTTCTCCAGACCGTGATCTTGGCTTGGTGATGAACAATCTCAATCACCAAGTATCAAATGCTCGATGTTTAGAAGTGTGTTTAGACCCCATACAAGAAATGCATACAAATGAAAGAGGTATGTCAATTCATTCAACTAAATATAATGTACCATACATAGTCAAGTTGCAGTAAATTATATTATAGTAATAATTTTGTGTAATAATAATAATAATAATAATAATAATAATAATAATAATAATAATAATAATAATAATAATAATAATAATAATATATTATTTTAGTAATTCTGAACTCCTAACTTAGAATAAGAGTTTCTTTTTTTTTTTTTTGGAGACAGGTTTTGAAGATAATGTTGCTTCTGATGTGGAACTTGTTACTAGCAATCTCAAAACTAAAGTTCAGAGTTGTTCTAAGGTTCCTAATGAAGGGAAGCATATTTATGAAGATAACCAATGCCTAGAAGAAATAAGAAAATCATGCACACTTACAAGGGAAGATAATGTATTTGAACACACAACTAAACAATTTCCTCAAGAGCCAGTCACTGAAGTCGAAGATAATGATTGTGCAGGAGATACTGACAATACTATTGAAAATGATGTTCAGGATCATCATCCAAAGAAGTATACTTATTAGTCTTGTAGGAAACATAAAAAGATGCGCTTACTAGAGGAAATACTCAGACAAAATGATGAACCAAGCACTGAGCAAATCACCAAAGAAAGACCAGCACACCAAAACCCTTTCAATAAGCCAATAGACTCACAAAAACAAAAAATTATAATGGATAAGGTGGTTGGTGAAGAAGACAAAAAGAAGTTGACGGATTAGGGTCATAGGGGAAGAAAGAGGAAGTTACCTCTAGATGAAAATGAAGTAGTTCAAAACATAGAGCCAGGTGTTGTGGAAACAAGCGATAATACAAAAGGGAAAGGGAAGATGCTTCAAGAAAATGATGAGCTTGATAATGAAATGTTAGTTGCAGATTCAATTACACTGAGAGAGGCAAATGATTTTCAGATAAGGCTACATACTATGCAAGTTCTTTGACACAAGTTGTGCCAAACAAAGAAAGATTAGGAGAGGGAGTGCATCTTTCTAATTTAAACAGTTCCCCTCAAGCAGAAAATCATCTAACTTTGCCATGGTGTATCCAAGAAGACGTTTCAAATTATTCGCCAATAAGATTTCCTTCAACAAGTGCCACTTCCAGAAAAGGAAAAGGAGTTCTTACTGAAGTAAGTAACAATTAAAATTCTTTTGGCTTAAATAACTTTTAGGTCCCTGATAAAGTTTCAAAATTTGCTTTGCGTCCCTGATAAATTTTTTCATTGTTTTGAGTCCCTAATATATCAAAACTTTTGTTTTGAGTCCCTACCGTCAATTAAGTAATGACGTGGCACCATCCAAACAGATCTTCCCAATATATATTAACCATTGAGATGGTGTCACGTCATCACTTAACTGATGGTAGGGACTCAAAACAAAAGTTTTGATATATCAGGAACTCAAAACAACGAAAAAATTTATTAGGGACCCAAAGCAAAATTTGAAACTTTATTAGGGACCTAAAAGTTATCTAAGCCAATTCTTTTTCTCAAAGTCTTTTCCTTAACAATTCTTCCATGACCATAAAATGGCATAATTTTTCTTTGTTTTTAATTTTTTATTATTAAAAGCATTGCATTTTCAATTTGATTCCAGTGACCCTGCCTAAAATTTTCATTTTATGAATATTTGGAGCAAGAATCAACCGGATCATAATATATAATCAATTTTGTACTATTGTAGTTACATGAAATTTTATATTGAGAACCATTTTGAATTCCTGAACCAAATATTGAATATTTATCTAATTTTCATTTACAATAATGTTGTAGGTAGTTGCATATTAAACTACTTTATAGAATGATCTAATTCTTCATTCTAGCTAAATTAATCTAGTGGATTGTCAAGCATTTATGCATGTTCCTATAGTCTAATGAGATTCTCAAATGAATCCATATGGCAAGTTTAGATGTTTATTATAACTAATCAACTTACGTATTTTTCCACGCAAGGGATAAAATATTTTATGTATTGTACAAGCATGGGTTGTTTTGATTTTATCATTTAGAAATGAACAATAACTATATATAAAAATGAAGTTGTTACCTATAAAATTTCCATTGCATACAGGACTAGCTGTTTTCTTTTCTAGAATCTTGAGACTATTAACTTTCATAGAAAACTCATTTCCAAGATAATATCTATTTTCTTCTTGCAGGAAATTGCTGATACTGACTCACTGAATAAGCCATCCAAGGAGAGGGATTTCAATCTAAAGATCCCATATTCTAATCAAAGTAGTGACCTTGAAGAGACGTTGAATGGGGGCATTGATCTTGGAACCTCCAACAAGACAAGTGAAGAATACCTATCGATTTGCGATGGAGAAAATGAGGTAGAACTTCGACCAAATGAGAGAATACCTATTGATTTATATTCTATTGTTACAGGAGGCAGTGATCAATGCTCAAATACGAACAAATCACATGGTCCTATAATCTTTGGTACGAAATTAATTGATCCTCATGAAACTTCGGTGCCTTTGAATGATACCTCTGAAAGATATTGTAGGACGAATAGAAATCCAGCTAAATTCAGTCTAATAGGACTTGGGAATCCCTACATGAGGGATTCAGAAGATAAAGTGGAAAAGAGGGTTTGCGAGGAATGACATGGTTCATCTTCCAAGTAGAAAGGGAACTCAAAGTACTGAATTGTAACCCTTCCTTATTCTAGTAGCTTTATTCCCTAGAGCTATTAAGGATACTGCTTGTCTTTGCTGTCATATGGCACTTTTTCTTTGGCAGAACATGTTTTATGTGACTGCTTTTCCTTATGATTTTCTCTCATGATTAAGTCAAGCGCCTCAATTTTCATTTTCCATGTGGAAGCAGATATTGGCATTACCTGTTGAACTTAAATTGGAATAGCAAATGACTTTCATTTTCCATGCGGAAGCAGATATTGGACTTGGAAACTCAAGTCCTTCATTAACTAGATGTATTTAATTAACTTGTTGCAAAATGTGAGCTAAATTTAAGTTAGGTTATATTGGTGTGGTCAGTCAATAATTTCAGTGGGGTTAGTCATATTGGCAATATGTTGTTGTTTGGATACAATTCGTATAAGTGCCTAAGTGAAATATATAATTTGTTGTTGGATGCTAGTAAAGTACTACATTTGTTCCTATATACAAGATCCTTTTCACTTTATTGTTTGTCCCATTTTATAAGATCATCTTCTAATTGTCTAGTGCATTAATTATTTTTTCCTAAAATACCTTAATTAATTATAGCATTCTATCTCGAAATGTTATTTAATTAGTTGAGAAGCAATAAACTGGAGAGAGAAATGAAGGGTAATTTTGGAAGAGTTGTATAAATTATTGATAAATTTAATGTGACTAACTAAATTAACCAATTTCTTAAAAGGTGTAAATTAGTTGAAAAGGTTCATATATATATATATATATATATATATATATATATATATATATATATATATATATAGTATGTTGTCCCTTTCTAGTTTTCTTGTTTTCAATACTTTATTTTTATGTTCTCCCTTTCAGTAGTACATTTTATTTTCATGTATTGTTGATTTATATTTTAGATGCATTGAGGACATTGCATACTTTAAGTGTGGGGACGGGGTCACGGTTGTTCTCCCCAACTTTGAGACATTCTGATCTACAATTTGTTATTATGCCATCGCATTGTTCTATGTTATTTTTGAATTCTTGAAAGTTATGAAATTTAGTTTTCAGAAATCCCTTTGAAAAAAAAATCAATTGCAACATGACAGTAGGATTTTCTTCAAGGAAATGAACATTAGCACTAAACATGTCTGAATGAATTATTTTCCCTTGAGTTCAACCATAGAAATGTGAGTTTTGAGCCTTTAAGTCTTTCAGTGTGTGATGTGTATCCACTTTAGGTGACATGTTCTATTTTCTATTCTGAAATACATATCCTTGATTGACTTTTTGATTTCTGAAACTATTGAGGCATTGTTTAGGCATTTTTCTGGATGCAGATTTTGTGATACAATCCCATCTAGTTACCTGTTTTGAGCCTGATTGAATATTCATTTGTCACCTTGCTCTATGAAATTGTGTATATTTGTTTATGCTTGGTGTTCTAAAGGATAGGGGAAAATCAATGTAATGCAATGTGTCCCAAAAAACAATAGTGTCTCTTAATTTCTTCTCCTGTGAACTGAATAAAATAAGGTCAAAGACCTTCAAAAAAAGAAAAAAAGAGAGAAGAAAATAGAATAAATGGGAGAAGAAGTGAGAGCTGAAATAAGGATAGTGAAAAAGTAGATGAAAAAGGCATTGGCTCCCTTTGATTTTATATCACCAAGTGTGAATTGCCATTAGAGCCCTTTGTTGTACTTTCTTTTCAGTATCTACCTATCACTATGAACCTGGCCCGATTACAACCTGTCATGCCTCATTTGTGTTGTTTGTGAAAAGTTGATTGAGTTGAGTTAATTGATGCATAGATTTGTGGACATGTTCATCTAAATATGATTTGAGAGAATTTCTGTTGACCCTGAAACACTGAGAGGGAGAGATAAGTGAATTGTTGCTCATGGGAAATTGGTCATTATGTGTTTTAAGCCTAGTGGATTCTTTGGAAAGATTCTTTGGAAAAATTCTGCTACATTTGTTGCTTTTTTGTTATTTGTGTTTTATTTTCCATTTTGAATAAATTGGGGTTCTGTTGCAAGTTTATTGACTAGAGATAATTGGTTTTGATATTTCACTCAGAATAATTGCTAGAGGACAAGCAATGCTTAAGTGTGGGGAGGTTTGATAAATCAAATTTTGATTGTATTTGTATGTGAGTTTAGATGTCATTTTAATACATTTTGAACATATTTTGTTGGCAAAACTAAATGTTTGGTGCTAGTTGATGTAAGACAGGTATTCAAGAGGCTTCATGAGGAAAAGAGCTGAAAATTGCACTTTTTGGAGCAAAAATACCACTGTCTGGAAGACCAAGAAAAAATTCTAGAATTGAAGTAATGCAAGAACCATAGCCATGGTAAATTGACCATGGCCGTGTTGGTTACAAAGCAGAATTGGACCTTGAAGACCATGCAAGGACCATAGCTGTGGTCATTTTACCAGGGTCATGGTAAGTTGTGCTATCAGCCAGTTTGAATTTTGAATTATTATAAATAGGTGATGCGAAACACTTTTATCTTATCTTTTGTTCTATTTTCAAAATTAATGGTTCTGAGTGAGAAAGAGGTTTTGTGAGAGACTCTAAGCTACTATAGGACGTAGAGATCATCATTAGGGATTGTTATTGTAAAATTTCTTCTCCTTTTATAATCTTTATGTCTTCTTTTGACTTATCTAGTTTATTCATGAACATGTGTGGCTAGTTTGATTAGCCCCAAATTGTGATGTAGTTGTACCCTTTGTACCCCATTTTGATTATCAATGAAACTCTTGATGTTTTCTAGTTATTGAATTTCTTTACTGCTTTTATTGTTCTTAGAACTGATCACTCTAAATCTAAATTAATCCCTAGTCTATGATCAATTGCTTGTGATTAATGGAACTGTAAAGTGATTGAATTCATAAGATTTGCATGATCAAACTTATTGTGTGAATTTCCAGTGGATTAATCCTGTTAATCAATCTCTTTGAGATTTATCATTTACCCTAAATTAATTCACCTACGATCAATTGGGAATTAATCTAGGGGAAACAACTTTAGTAAACTATGATCAATTGTTTATTAATGAATTCAAGAGGTCACTGACAATTAACTTAATTAGGAATTTCTATTGAAATTAGATTTTGGGGGGGGGGGGGGGGGGGGGAAGGGTGCATACGAAACCACAATCCTTGGCTTTCCATTTTAATTGTTCTAACATTAATCTTTCTGCTTTAATTCTTAGTTTTTGGAAACGGAATAACTGAACACCATTTATCTCAAATTGATTTTTAAATTAGATTTTTTAATTATTTGGGAACGCAACTGGTCTTTTGGGTTCGCTATCCGGACTTAAAATCCATTGTTACTACTGCGTAGGAAACGCTTTCCCTTAGCAAACACATTTTACGCATCAATTATAATTAATTTCAATTAATTATAATGGCTTTACTATTTTTTTAGTCTGTAATTAAACTTTTTAGGATTTCTGTTTTTAGATGCTAATTTTTTTTTATTGGTCAACGTCCCTTGAATTTTTTTTGTCCTTACTTAAGGGACTAAAAGTAGGGACGAAAAAAAAAAGGGACTAAAAGTATGCACGAAAAAAAGTAAAGGGACGTTGAGTAGTAAAAAATAAGTTCAAGGACTAAAAACAAAAATCCTAAAAAGTTTTGAGACTAAAAAAATAGTAAACCTAATTATAATTGATTCCCTAGGTTTTTTGATTGCTTGCTCACTTCCACGGAGTAAATTTGCACTGTTAGTTAACAACAATGTCTTGGTTTCGGTAGAAGATTCTATAGAAACTCACATATATTATTCTATAGAAGATTTTATAGAAACTCACAGAATAAATTTTTTTTTTCTTTAATTATTTTCAATTACTTTTAATTACATATTAGTACAACACAAGTACTACAACTAACATGGCATATCTAGATGCATGTCACGTCACTACTTAATGATGATAATGATCATTTAAAAAAATTAAATTTATGAGAATGAAAACCAACAAAAAAAAAGTAATGAATAAAATTAAAATTAATCATATTTGTAGGGACTAGAAACAGATTAATATAACTTTTTTTTTCATTTAAACTTGGGCTTTATTCATAGTTGAAATCACAAGGCAAGTAAAATTGATGTGGGCCTAATCTTCCAAAGCCCATGATAATATAAATTATAAGGAGTGGGATTATTATATAAACATTGTCTGTCAACTATTTATGCCAAACCCTAAAGAGTTCTGAGATCTAAGTGTTTCGCGCAGCTGCTTTCATCCAAACAACAAGTGAAAACTTAAACAAACACTAAGTTTAAGCAATTGGTATTCTAAGGATCCTAAAGAGGTATGTAATCTTAATTCTATTAGTCTTTTTGTTCAAAATTACTGCCCAATTTGATTAAATCTAAACATGGAGAAGTTGATTCAATCTTGATATATGGGGATCCTTTTTCCTCTCTAAAATGGTATTTCAAAGACCAACATATATCTAGCAATTAATGATTATGTTAATTATCGATCCTCACACACCGATGAAAGATCATTTGTTTTGTAAGCTTTTTTTTGGATTATGAATTGAATTTGTGCATTTTGGGGTTTTGAGTTGTCGACTCTAAAGTGTGTTCCTACATAATTGTGTGGGGGTCATCCTAACTTTGGGAACATATCTAGGAATTTTATCCTCAATTTGAACACCCATAGTCTTCGACTCATTAACTGATATAGGAGGTAGGCATGACAATAAAATTCAAACCCATGGGTATCTATTTGACCCTGACCTAACTTTGACAAGAAAACTCGCTTTAACTGGAGTAGGTTCATGTTTACCCCGACTTGTGAAATCAGGGTCGGAATTAGGGATGCAACCACCCCCAATTCCATTGCAAAATAATGCTAGTTGTATGTAAACTCATGGAGGAAGTTAATTTCTACATACATAGCTATATTCCATTTCGCTATCACATGAAAATGATGTTTTACTTAATTATGGTCCCTTATTATCGGCTCTAGGCCTTTGGTTAAAAAATATTTTGTTAAAACACAAAAACAAAAAGTGAAATTTATGGATTCCATTGAAATGTTCCTTCTATTTGAAAATTCACACAATTAAATGATTACTTAACTTGTCTAAGATGCCATTTCTTGATATCAAATGTATATTTAAACATAAATTACAAGATTTTTTTGCATGATTAAGTACAAAATTTGTTTCTAATTTGTATAATATATAAAAATTATGTTTAAATACATTTTTAGTCCTTGCAATTTAGCATTTTTTTGCTTTTCATCCATGCAAAAAAATGGTTTTCGTCCATGCAAAAAAAAATGGTTTTAGTCCTTGCAAATTATGTTTGTTTCATTTTTTGTCCTTAAAGCGGTTTAGATACCACTTTGAACAGTGAAAAAAGCGCTATCTAAACCGCTTTAATGACGAAAAGCAAAACAAAATATAGTTTGCAATGACTAAAACAAAACTTTTTTTTGCAAGAACGAAAAGCAAAAAAGCGCAAAATTGTAAGGACTAAAAAGGTATTTAAACCATAAACTAGTACAACTCCTAAATGCAATACCATAAACTATTACTCTCAATTGACAAACCAAACCTTTGACAATGTTATTGTTATCATTGAGATTTATGTGCATTTTCCATCAGCACCTTTTTCAACCCTTGGTGCACATTGTGCCTGCCATTTTTTGTGTCTTGGTTTCCTTGCCACCATCCATGAGATATTATAAATAGCCATAGACAAAAAACACAAGTTCTTGCCAAATGATTCAAACATGTTGGCTCAACATTTCTCTCACCTAGATTTCAATCTCAATATTTATAACTTTTATGAATATAAGATAGACATGACACAAGAGGATGTTGTCTTTTACTTTTTAAAATATAACAAATGCCTTCAAATGTGGGTTATGAGCCTAACCCAGCCTTACAAAACTTGCTTAAGCTAACTTGTAAGGTAAGTGTTTATACTAAAATTTGGCCATATCACTAGTTAATGTAGGATCTCCAACACACAGTTGTTGAGGATTAGACATCTTGAGTGTGAAGTTTAAGGGACTATTGGTGGTTCAATAATAGCCAGATAACGGGTGTCCTAATAAGCCCAACAATAATTTATAGGATAGGCTTTGAAACCTTCTTAGAGTATGGGTTTGAGCCTAACTCAATCATACAAAACTGGCTTGTAATGTGAAAGTTACCCCTACTTATATACTATAATTTGGCCATATCATTAGTTGATGAGGGATCTCAAACATGAACATTAGAGATGTAGGAAACTAGTTTGCTATACAAGCCCATTATACTCTTTGTAGTCCTACTTTCTCATTCTAATACACTTTTACTTTGAGTATAATATTTTTAATCTCCTTTTCTTCCTTTGGAATCATGTTTCCTAACATGGTATCAAAGCGATACCTCCTGCCTTGAATAATATTTTTCATTGCATTCAATTTTCTTCTTTCTCTTTCCACTTGTTCATTTTTCTTCTTTTTCCCAAGAAAAATTCAACCAAAAATTATTTTTTGATTTAAATTCAGTTTTCCCCAATTTCTCAAAACCAGAAAACCCTGACTCAGTTTCTTGACACTTTAATTGCTTATCAATTTCTCAATTTGGCTTCCTATCTTAACTGTCACACTCTCAGTTTACTTTTCTCCCTATTCATAACCCTTGCTCACTGGCAATGATGTGGTTTTTTTACCAGTGGAAAGCTTCTTTCTATCATTCACATCACAACCCACCGATTGGGTTTTTGGTCTGTCATCACTGCCACCAACACCACTGTGCTCATTCATAGGAGGCGAGTTTTGACCACTATCGAATCTAGATCATACCATCAATGTTTGTCTAATTTAATTTTTGTGTTCTTGGTAATGGATTCTTCATCATGTTTATTTTGGTTACTATTGAAAGTAGCAGTCAACGCCTCAACTGCACCTATGTTTTCCTTCTTTTATGCACGATATTGCTTGATAATGTTCTAGTTAGATCCACATCACAGTAATTATTTGGAGCTCAACGATTGATATGTTTGGTGGTTTTCATCTATAGATTTTTTTTGGTGCACACCAAGTGTATGGTGATTTACCTCCTTTTGTCATTTTGTCATAGTACAACCTCAAAACTTTTTCTCTGAATGTTTTAGATGATATTAATCAACTATTGCATAGAAGTGATGACGCCTTTAACACTTTAACCTCCTCCACATTCCTAACATATTTATTGATTAAAGGCTAAGATTTGAGATGTGAAATCCTTTCGTCATTGGACATGTAAGTCTAATTTTTTTGTGAAGTGATGGACTGTTTTGGTCTTGATGTTCATAAAGAGTATTAGTTTTCAAACATGGTGAAGCTTCTCTTCAAGGGGTTTGGTTGTTGACATGTTTTGTGGGCTTGAAGTTGCAACAATGGTTCTAGTCCTTTTCTTGTTGTTGATGATAATTTGTTTTAGCCTACTATGGCTATTCTTGTAACTTCTAGTTTATAGAAGTGTTGTGAAAACCTTCCAATTTGTGGGGTCTTCTTAGAGATGTAGGACACTGGTTGGTTATACAAGCCCCATTATACTATTTGTAATTGCACTTTTTATTTTGAGTATAATATTTTTACTCCCCTTTTCCTCCTCTGGAACCATGTTTCCTAACAAAATGCACACAACAAAACACCATTTTCAATGGAAAAGGAAGCAAAACTTCTCTCTTTCTTTCACTTTTTGAAAGAATTGAAACCCCTATTTTTCTTTGGGGACATTGAGCATTAGGAATTCAATGATCGAGTTTTGCTATACAGATTAATTGTTGTTTGCTCTGTCTTGTGTCATTTATTCAAAATGTCATTGAGAATCAATTCCTTAATTAAGAAAGAAAAGGGATCATATGTGTTAGTTTTCTAGTGAGTTAGTGTGACTTTTCTTCTTCTTTTGGTTTCTTGTCTTTCAGTCGTGCTTTTAGTTCTATGTTTGGTTATATTCTAATTATGATAGTGTATGGATGTTTTTCAACTAGTTTTTGATTCATATATAAAGGTCAATATTTTGTACACAACAAGTGTGTGTCTAGTTTAGCATTTGGTTTACAATGTTTATTTATTTTCTCAATGCAATTTTTTTCCTATTTTCAAATTTTTTTGCCATATAGGCTTTTTTGTTGTTGTGAGATTTGAGCTTACCTAGTTTATCCTTTTTTTTTTATATATATATAATAGTTGAATTTGTGTAGGACACTAAACCCTAAAAGTTTGGTCTTGTGAGTTGATGTGTATTGTTTTGTCGTTAGTTTGAACTCCTAGGATGTGATTGTGATTTGTAATTTTGACATGGTTTTAATTCTAATATTGAGATAATGATTTGTTTCATAATTGAATTTCAACAACTTAATGTGTAATAGATATTCTTCATAATGCATATGTATCCCATTTTGAGATAACTATGTCGGTATGCTGGTTGCTTTTTTTTTTGGGTAGGGTTGTTATTCAAAGATTAGGTCATTAACATTGAGCATTTGTGTGGTTGGATTAATTGAATGAAAATCTAGTGTTTGTGTGCTTTCATAATTGTAGAATTTGTCATTGTATATAACTAATTATCACCTTGTATGGATGTTTAGTTAGTTTTATATTTCTCGAGCTCAAAATTTAACCTTCTTTGACTTGTCTCTCCTTTACATTTGTTAGCAACTTTGAATAAATCCTAATAAATTGCTAGAAACCACTTAATTTGGGAAATCATGATTTCGATGTTTTTTCTTAAATTTATATATACTTATCACAATTGTTTGGTTAAGGGTACGTAGCTTCACTTGCTTCTTAAAACCCTTTACTTCCTTTTTAATTTTATATTTGACTTTTATTAGAAACTCAATTTATGTTTATAACTCTAGTTGTTTGTACTGTTCAGGCATACATAAATAGTTCTAGAGAATAATTTGAAGTTATCCTAATATATTGTCGACGAGATCATGGGAAACAACAAAGCTCATGACAACCCACCATGTAATCATTTCTCTATACGGTAAGCCTTTCCCACCATATTCTCAGTGGTTTAATTTCGTGAAAGATCAAACTATAGTTTCTTAGACTATATAACTTAATCTAAATGTTTTCTTGTTCTCTATCTTCTTAATAACTTTGTTGGTATTGAGAGAGCGCACAAGACCAATGAATTATATATACAATTTACTTTTGACTTCATTTAGTTTATTATATCTTGTCGACGTCTATAATTTTTTTTTTTGATAAACCAAAGAAATTTTATTAATCATCCAATTAAACACGAGTGTCATAATTAGAATAAAAAAGGCAATACAATTTAGTCATTTAGCATATTCCCCATTGCCAAATGTATACCAACCCCCTGCCTACTATACACCCTTCACAAAATATGTTGAAACCTACAAAAATAATGTAACATCCAACCTAACAATATCCAAGCCTAAGGTTGGAATAGAATGCCAGCCTCCCCATTTTGTGGTATACTTGATACCCCCACATTCACAACAACTTAGACCAATTTACCTTATGTGCTCATCTCTGTTATTGTTATGCACATGTGATCACTTTGACAGTCCAGCCACTAGCATGAATTCTTACCATTTGATAGTAAAAATCGGTATGCTTCCTGCATCAATATATAGGGATGTCCACCCTCCCATCAAACCCCCTACTTCTAGCAATCACATTACATGCTCAAACATTATAGCTATGCCCCAAGAAGTGGATTGGGTTTTGTAGCTATCAAACAAAAGGAACTTATTGGGTTTTGTACCCCATCAAGGACGCTCTCCAAGTCTATTATTCAATCTAAAGATCCAATCATTTCTGGCTTAGAATATCACCCGGACCACCAAAAACCAAATTGGTTGACATCTTATTAAATTGTTCACCTTGTAAGTGATTAATCCCAAAATTTGGAAGAAATGAGAATCAGCATCATTATGTAGAGTTGTAACCACCCCCACCACCTACAACATTTGTACTATACACTTGAAAAAACAAGTGTTGTGAACTACTTTCTTCCTCTAAACCACATCCATGACACACAACATGTACAACATCCAAATGTTCCTTAGACTCAAATTTTGTAAATATGGAGTTCTATCCAACGATAATTTCCAAACAAAAGATTGAACCTTTGGAGACGCACAGTGCATCCAAATGTTTTTAAAAACTCTTTTTGGCTTATCCGTGGATGCAACATCTTGTAAGAAGACTTTATTGGAAAAGACCACTTGTCTCCCTTTTCCACACCCACCTATCCATCTCCTCTTGCGTAATATCAATAGCTCACTACTTATATTCCATATCTTCCAAAAGCTCATGTTCCCATTGAAATAGCAATATCCTTCATGTCCGCTTCCAAGCCCATAATGCATCCCTCCACTCTCCTAAATTAAACACTCGGGAATTTTTATCCATTGTCACCTGATATAATATTTTGTATTTCCTCCCCAAAAACTCTCCCTCCACCCAAGGATCCTCCTAGAAAAAGGTATCCTTTCCCGCCCCTACCTTCTTGCTAATCAAATTCTTGAACCAATTTTTCAAAAACCCTCTAAAGAAAATAAATCCTTTCACAATATTGAACACCTTCCTCCCTCTGACCTCTCCCACAGCCTCTCCTCCTTGTCACACTTGCTTTTTAAAATTTTGCACCATAACATCTCTTCCTTACTCTTCAATCTCCACATCCATTTGCCTAGTAAAGGCTTGTTAAATGGCTTGAAATCTTTTATCCCTAACCCACCCTCCTCTTTCTCCCAACATACTTGCTCCCATGCTACCCAATGTATCTTCCTTTCATCCATTTTTCCTCCCTACAATTTTTAAAAAAAAAAAGAGATTCGAGGATAGAGATCATATCTCTAAGAGCCTTGAAGAATGAAAGAAAATAAAATGGGAGACAACAAATCAAATCATAAAAACATAACCCTACAAATAATTGAAATGTGTTTACTATTCCATCCTACCAATCCTTTTCAAACTAAATCCCCTACTGGTTGCCAAGTGCTCTTTTATGCATATTTGCCCTTACTAGAATACCAAGGTATTCAAAAGGCAACACCCCTACCTTACAATTTAGCACTTGTGTTGAAGCCCTCAAACCCACATATATATATATATATATATATATATATATATATATATATATATATATAGTGAGAGGGAGAGGGCTTACTTTATATAAGTGAGCGGGTTAAATCTGGATCATACAACCATATATGGATGGTTAAGATTTAATGACATGTGACTTTTTAAAAAAACTCACATGATTTATTATGTTTTAATCTTGGCTATTCAAGATAAGATCTAATGGTCAATATATATATAGATAGATAGATAGAGAGAAAGAGAGAGAGAGAATTTTGTTTTTATTAATTATTGAAGAATATATATATTTAAAATTAACAACAACCACAGTTTATCTTGTAAATAAAAGTTGTTTGTAATTGTAGAAATGTAGTTAATTTTTTTTTGTAAAAAACAAATATGATTAACATTCTTGAGTTCAAAATCTTAACACTTTATTATTGTTAATGCAGCGGTTATGTGGCTAGAATGCGTCAGGAAAACTTGAAAATATGTTCACCATTTCCGGTGAATGAGTCTGAGGCACAACCATCACTTCCTCCACTGGTTGTGCCAAGATTCCAATCCTGGAGTTGTAGTATATGTCGAGGGGAAAATGAATTTAATATCATTGAAAAAAGTAATGATAATCTTGGAGTAACAGGTAACTTCAAGAACATCGCTTATATATTGTTTACTATTTTATAATATTCAGCTTGATCTTCTCTATTTTCTGCAGACCATGATCCTGGTTTGGTGAACAATCTCAGTCAAGTATCAAATGCTCGAACTTCAGAAAGGTGTCCTGGCCTCACACAAGAAATGCATGCAAATGAAAGAGGTATGTTAATTCACAATTCATTCAACTAAATAAAATGTACCATTCTCATGTAGTAGTAACTTACATTATAGTAAAAAATTTGTATATATAACAATAATAATAATAATAATAATAATAATAATAATAATAATAATAATAATAATAATAATAATAATAATATTATTATTATTATTATTATTATTATTATTATTATTATTATTATTATTTTAGTAATTCTAAACTCCCAACTTAGAATAAAAGTTTCCTTTTTTTATTTTTGACAGGTTTTGAAGGTAATGTAGCTTCTGACGTGGAGCTTGTTACCAACAACCTCAACACTAAAGTTAATGATCATGCAGGAGATATGAACAGTAATGTTGAAAATGAAGTTCAGGATCATCATCCAAAGAGGTATGCTCATAAGTCTGCTAAGAGACATAAACGGATGCGCTTTCTAGAGGAAATACTCAGAAAAGATGATGAACCAAATCATCAGCTTATAGGGCAAGGAGGTGAAACCAATCCTTCAACAAGTGCTATTTCTGGAAAAGGAGCTCTTGTCGAAGTAAGTAACAGTAAAAATCCTTTTTCTCAAAGTATTTTCATTAACAATCTTCCATTTTAATAATAATGTTTTTTTTATTGGCAAATAAACGTATATTAAACGTGTACAAGGGGTACCCGAATCCATATACAGTGTTGTTACATATTACAAGGGTTTTACACATAACATAGGATTTGTAGACCACTCAAAAAAAGAAAAAGAAAAATCCTTCACCTTAGTTGTTAACCATGACCAAGATCTAAATTTTGTAAGATCTAGAACATATTCAACATTTGAGTCCCTCCTAAGATGATTTCATTTTTCTTTGTTTTTAATTTTATTTTTAATTTTAAGAGTATTGCATTTTCTAGTGACCCTGGCAACAATTTTCATTTTATCAATATTTTGAGCAAGAATCAATGGGATCTTAGTTTTTATCGGTTTTGTACTACTATAGTTATTAAATATTAAATATTTAGGTAGATACATGTTAAACTACTTTACAGATTGATCTAAATCCTCATAGTAGCTAAATTAATCTAGTGGACTACCAAGCATTTATGCATATGCTCCTATAGCTTATTGAGAATCTCAAATGAATCTCTATGAAAATGTAGTTGTTACCCAAGAAATTTGCATTGCACCCAAGAATGTTATCTTTTCTATAATCTTGAGACAATTAACTTTTCACAGAAAACTCATTTCCAAGACAATAACAATTTCCTTCTTGCAGGAGAATGATGGGGCCAGGAGTGCCAAAAATATGAAAAGTGACAATTTTTTGACAGTAGGCAACGATGTGTCTAATCAGTTCTCATTAGCGGAAATTGAAATTGCAGACACACTGTTGGGGATGAAATTGCTTATAACTAACATGGAAAATGTAAATCTCTCATGTTCTGCTGATACTTACCCACTGAATAAGCCGTCCAAAGAAAGGGATTTCGATCTGAACATCCCATATTTTGATGATGATACTACTGACCAAGAGATGTTGAATAGGGATATTGATCTTGGAACCTCAAGCAAGGCAAATGAGGATAATGTTGTAGAATTTCGTTCAAATCAAGTATCTATTGATTTGAATTCTACTGACACAGGAGGCAGTGATCCAATTCACAAGAGAATCCTCAAACTCTAACATGGACATTGATTCACATAGAAAAAACTTTTATCCTTGTGAACACAGTACCAAGTTGCCGGAAGGTGATCAGTTGTCTGACAAATCACATAATCCTACAGTCTTTGGTAGGAAATCAATTGATCCTCCAGTGCCCCCTGAACGATACCTCTGAAAGTTATTGTGGGATGAACAAAAATCCAGTTGAATTCACTGCAATAGAACCAGGGAATCCCTACATGATGAAAAAGAAGATGAAGTAAGAAAGAGGGTTTGCGAGGAAAGACATGGCTCATCTTCCAAGCAGAATAGGAAGTCACAGAAGCGTTGAATTGTAACCCTTCCTTATTAATTCTGGTAGCTTTAGTGCATGTTTGGATATGTGTTAGCAGAATTGATTTTAAATCTGTGATTTTATAGAGTTGATTTGAAGCAAACATGAGTTTGTAGTAACATTAATTATTTTTGGATAGCTAATATGTGTTTGTAGAATTGATCGATTTTAAATCAATGTGATTTGTAGAATTGATTTGAAGCAAACGTGAGTATGCAGTAACATGAATTATTTTTGGATGGCAGATATGAGAAAATTAATTTTGTCACAAAATATTGTTTGAAACTTGCAATAAAAATTGATTTTGGGTGTATAATTACCAAAATGTGTTTTTCTTGCTATTCATTAGGATAATATCAACATTAAACAGGGGTATACTTGAAACAAATTATATATATAACTCAAGTTAAGAGGGTGATGCAAAAACTACTTCTAAATGCTTCAATGAGACTTTAATCCACAATTTAGAGTCATGTTTCCAACACACCTCTAAACATTTGGTCAATATAAAACAACACCCGAAGAGGAGGAACTAGATGATGAGTATCTCCAATAACACATGAACTTTAGGTGAAAGCATACCCCTTGTAGCATATCTCTCAAACTCCCTAGAACCACTACTAGACTCCATAATTAAAACAAATGAACAAGTAGTAAAGCTCATACTTGGAACAAGTACTCCCTCTCGGCATTCTTGGCTTGAGAAACAGAAGAACAAGAGTATGAAATTGAGAAGAGAGGAAATGTGAAAGGTCTAAGAAGAAAGAGGGCGGAAGAAAGGTATTTATAGGGACTAGGGCCACGGCCCATGGAGGCCCAAAGTTCCTAACCCTTCCAGAAAGTTAGATCATTTGAGATCAAGAGTTAAGACCTTATGACACTTGGTATTCCAAACTACTAGTGGCTATAATCACAATAATTGCTGGCAAACGAGGGAATGCACCCCAACACGCTGTCGAACATGACTTTTGAGAAAACTAATTGCAAACTGAACTGAGAAGACGTACCATCTCAAGTTACAATGTTACAATGTTACGTCAGAGATGTGATCTCTTAGCAATAAGGACCTCCACATAGTTGGAATGCAATGGTCGAAGACCGAACACCCATTGATAATAGAAGTTGGATATGCATAGCTAACAACACAACAAATATTTTGATGAGAAAAGGTTTGATGATCTTAAAACCTCTTCATTATTAATGGACTCGAGGCTTTAGGGACATGTGAAGTGATGTAGCTGAGGGCTTCGTAGCTAAACCCTAGGTCATGAGGACCAAGTCACCCTTACCCTAGGCCAAGCATATTTTGGCCACAACATAAATAAGGGAGGATTAAGGAGATAGTTATTACCTTAACTTAATCCTATCATTAGCAGGGTTTACTAATATGTAATATTGGTTAATATTTTCTCAAGTTTAGACACTGTTCACTCTTAATTATTCCTCATTTTTATAATATATAGTATCCTATTGACATGAGCATCAAAGTGTCTTTGCAAGTACTTGTAACATCCTCATTTTTACTATTTGTATGCATTTATATATGTACATTATGAACACTTATGCAATGTATTTCATAGAACCTTATGAACATATTTTCTTAATGAAATTAATACAGTTCTACTCAGAAGAATTTTCTGAATTTGCAAATGTCTTTGTTTTTGCTGAAATTGATAGTTGACTGGACTGCTATGTCAGACAGCTGTCCAGGATAAATTTTCAACTATAGAATTTTGAACTCATTTATAACTTAAAAGAAAGGTAATAGAATATAGATTAAAAACATATACAGATAAAGAATTAAAATGCTTATTCAGAATTGTTAGGAATTTCTGAAAGTTAGAACTTTGAGAAATTATTACGGTAAAATTTTAAGACAGAAAATTTAGAGAAAATTCATAGGATATCTATAGAATTATCTAATAATTGTGATATACTTAGAATAATTATTAAAAATGTTTAACCAAGAAAAATTTAAATTAGAACCTTAACCAATCAAAAAGTGACAACTTAGGCTTTTCTAATGTCACTAAATTAAGCTAATTAGGCTTGGATTAAGAGATAAGTAAGACACTACCCCAAGGTTTTTGATAGTGAGGAATCCAATGGTGATGTTATTTTCTTCAAATTCTAATCACATTGTAAAATAATCAGCAGCCCTAATTACCTTCTAGAATTTTCTACAAACTTCTTGAAACTTTGACTTTTGGGGTAGGCAAGTGGCAAGTCACCAAGGCAAGCCTCCTTGGCTGTCCAAGTGGCTTGGTGACTGATTTCCCTTGGTCAATAAGGGTGGCTGGACGTGCAGGGGGCTGCTGGAACTGAAGGGAGAATTCAATTTAATTAATTACTTGATTTAAGAAACATTAAACTTAAGAAAAAGGCAAAAAGTCACAAAAGAGAAAAACTTGGCAAAACAGAACCGTGAGTTCTCAAACCAGCAGCTGCAGTTCTTCATTTCAATTTCATCTTAACTTCACCATTTCAACTCAAATTAAGAAACCAAACCATCCAAACTTCACCCTACCTCACATAATTCGGCTAGTAGAGAAAGAAATTGGAGAAAATCTCAAAAATTCCTACAAGACCAAGGAGTGAGGGAGAAAGGAATTCAAGGCTTTTTCTTCAATTAAAGAGTCTAAGGTAAGGATCTAGGCATTTAATTTCAATTAGAACCCTTGGAATTAGAAGAAAACATGTTGTAGGCTTAGATTAAAATTTTGGCCTAGAATCATGAAAACTTGAAATTGATTTAGGGGTTTTGTGTTTTTGATGCTTGTGATTGAAATTCATGGATTGGAATGATGTTTGATTGAATTTTTAAGGTGTTGTAATGGTTGAAATTTGGTTTGTTGAATTTTGATTGAATTTGTGATTTGATTGAATTTTGGTTGGAATTGGAGTTTGTAGCTTTGGAAGAATTGTTGAGAATGGCTTGTAGACCATTCGGCCAGCCCTAAATGCAAGGGATATTATGTGGAATTTTTTTATAAACCAAGGGCAAAATGGTCATTTTACATGTAGGGACATATTGGGTATTTTGGAAAAAGATTGAGGGCATTTTCGGAAATTATTAAAAATACTAATGTTATAAATTAAATTGCTTAAATTTTTGTATCCTTGTATGTGAATGTGTACAAATTATTTATTTGATTGTGATCATGAAAAAAATTCATTAGCATGAGTCTTTTGGGGGATTTATAAAAGTATCAAATGAGAAAGAATTATGTTGACTAACCAGGACTGTGGTAGTCATGAGAATTGAGTTGATTTATGAGAAATGACTTTTGTTGACTAACCGGGACTGCGGTAGTCATGTGAAATGAGATTGATTGAGAAATGAATTGTTGACTAACCGAGATTACGGTAGTCATGTGAAATGAGAATGATTGAGAAAGGATTTTTGGGTTGAGTAGAATTTGTTAGACAAGACCGTATAATCTGTGATTATATAGTCTGTGGGGTGAAGGATATTGGCAATTCCACATGTGGCTGGAAACTGGACTGAGTTGCGGTCGTGGTAGCCTTCCGGGTATCCTGATCTCCTAATTCTGTTTGGCTTATTCGCGTTTAGTAGGGGCTGATAGCTGAATTGCAGTACGTAATGGTAGGCCAGTTACTTACTAAACACTCAAAGGGGAAGTCTCCATGGAGCAGGGTCAAAATGAATTTGAGTCAAAAACTGCATTGCATAAATCATACTGCATTTAATTATGTGTGTAACTAATTAATTTGTTATGATATGTATTTGTTTGAAATTGTTTTAATTCTATGAGAAATTAAATGCCTGATCCGGTAATGCTGTCCCCAGATTCTAGGGGAGTGTGATTGCAGGTACTTGGAAGATTAATTAGAAGTCACAGATGCAGACATACTCCAGAGCTATAGGAATAGGGGTTTTTGGTTTTAGATACTTTTGTATTAATTAAAAATAATTTTGTAATAGTATTTTCTGTAAATTTTAATAATGTAAATTATAAAGACAAACTTTAAACTTAATGGAATGTATTTATTTTATTTGTAAATTTTTGTGTTATGGATTTTATATAGAAATTAAAAAAAAAAAGGGGGGTTACATTAGTGGTATCAGAGCTCTGGTTATGCATCTCTAGGATTTGTGAGTAATTGGTCTGTTATGTAATTTGCTGTGTTACTTTGATTGAAACTGGTTGTTTTATATGAATTGTTTGTTTTGATTGAAATTGGTTGTTTTCTATGAATTGGTTGCTTAGTTGTTTGTTAGGAATATTATAGGAATAAGGGTAGTAACTGGATCAAAGATTATTTTTTTTTTAGACAGGTAGAGATGTCAGGAAGAGGAAGAGGAAGAGGAAGACCAGCTGCAAATCCCACAGTTGGAAATGATAATATAGCTGAGATGGCCAGAGCCATGAGGGATATGGCTAATGCAGTAACTCAGCAGACTGAGATGTTGGCTAATCAGACACTAGCTCAGCATCCACCTCCACTTGTTGACAGGACCACTTTAACAGATTTTAAGAGGCATGATCCACCTTACTTTAAGGGAGAGTATGATCCAGAGAAAGCTGAAGAGTGGATTCAGAATCTGGAGGATATTTTTGTGGCTATGGAATGTCCTGATGAGAGAAGGGTGACACATGCAGCCTTTCAGTTACTGAGTGATGCTAAGTTGTGGTGGAAAGCTACTCAGAGGATGTGGGAGAACAGGGGAGAAGTGATCACCTGGGATATCTTCAAGACCTTGTTCCTTGAGAAATATTTTCCAGAGACTGTGAGACAAGCCAAAGAGGAAGAATTTATCAGTTTGACTCAGGGAAGTATGAGTATTCTTGAATATACTTCTAAATTTGAATCTTTGGCCAAATATTCTAAATACTTGCAGATCACTGGAAATGAAGAATGGAAGTGTAGGAGGTATGAAAAAGGCTTGAGATATGAGATTAAGGAAGCCATAGTTCCATTGAGGATTGCTGAGTTCCCTGAATTAATGGATCAGTGCAAAGTAATTGAAGATATGAAAAGGGAGCAAAGATCCAAAATGGCGGGATATGCAAGTAGGAGTAGTTTTGGAAGAGGAGGTCCTATGATGAAAGGGAAAAATATTCAGCCTCAGAGACCATACAGTAGACCACCACCAGGGCACTTTGGAGGAGGAGTAGGTACAGGTGGTTTTAGACCAATGGGAGGAGTAGGTGGGGCTGGAAATTTTCAAGGATCTCATTTGGTAGTTAAATGCTGGAAGTGTGGAAAGGGACATATGGCAAAGGATTGTCCTATAACTGGTCCTGTTTGCTTCAACTGTGGAAAACCAGGTCATGTATCTAGGGATTGTTATGCACCCAGAAGGGATCAGGCTGGTAGAGCTTTGCAGACCCAGAAACCTACAGCTAGTGGAAGAGTATTTACCTTGAGTGGTACTGAGGCTTCACGGTCTGCAGATCTTATTCAGGACAAGGGTCAAATGAAAGGTAAGTCCTTGACTGTGTTATTTGATTCAGGTGCTACCCATTCATTTATATCTGATGACTGTGTTGAGAATCTGAGCTTAGTTGTGTCACCATTACCTTATACTTTGCTTGTTTCTGTGCCTACATCTAAACCAATCCTAACCTCTCAAATATGTTTGAATTGTATGATAACCATAAGAGATAGACCATTTGTTGTGAATTTGATTTGTTTGCCTTTGACTAACCTTGATGTAATATTAGGAATGGATTGGTTAGCAGCCAACCATATTCTAATAGACTGTGCCTCTAAAGCTGTGATTTTCCCTGAACTTGATGTTTCTAGACTTAAACCTGTCCAACCCAAAGAAATATCATTTAAAAGTGAAATTCAAAAATACATGTTATCATCTCTTAGAACTAAAGAAGACAAAATTGAAATTGACTCTGTGCTAGTTGTAAATGAGTATCCTGAAGTTTTTCCTGATGATGTTCCTGGTTTACCTCCTGAGAGAGAGATAGAATTTAGCATTGACTTGATGCCTGGTACTAGACCAATCTCTATGCAACCCTATAGAATGGCACCATTGGAATTAACTGAATTAAAGAAACAATTGGAAGAGTTGCTAGAAAAACAATTTATAAGACCTAGTGTGTCACCATGGGGAGCCCCAGTGTTATTAGTTAAAAAGAAAGATGGGGGATCTAGGTTATGTATAGATTATAGACAATTAAATAAAGTAACTATAAAGAATAAATATCCTTTACCTAGAATAGATGATTTAATGGATCAACTTAAGGGAGCAACAATTTTTTCTAAAATAGACTTAAGATCTGGGTACCATCAAATTAGAGTTAAAAAGGAAGACATACCCAAGACTGCTTTTAGGACTAGATATGGACATTATGAATATCAAGTGATGCCATTTGGAGTAACTAATGCACCAGCCGTGTTTATGGATTATATGAATAGGGTGTTTAGACAATATTTAGATAATTTTGTAGTAGTATTTATAGATGACATATTAATATATTCTAAAAATAAAGAAGAACATGAAAATCATCTCAGAATAATATTAGAAACTTTAAAAGATAGAAAATTATTTGCAAAGATGTCTAAATGTGAATTTTGGTTAGAGGAAGTAAAATTTTTGGGGCATGTAATTTCTAAAGAGGGAATAAGTGTAGATCCTTCTAAGGTAGAAGCGGTTTTGGAATGGGAGAGACCTAAAACAGTAACTGAGATTAGGAGTTTCTTAGGATTAGCTGGGTATTATAGAAGATTTATTGAAGGGTTTTCTAAGATAGCTGGACCATTAACTGAATTAACTAGGAAAAACCAACCTTTTGTGTGGAGTGAAAGTTGTGAGAAAAGTTTTCAAGAGTTGAAAGATAAATTGACTACCTCACCAGTTTTAATTTTACCTGACCCAAATGAACCTTATGATGTATATTGTGATGCTTCTTATCAAGGGTTAGGATGTGTGTTAATGCAGAATAGGAAAGTGGTAGCATATGTGTCTAGGCAGTTGAGACCACATGAGAGAAATTATCCTACACATGATTTAGAATTAGCTGCCATAGTTTTTGCTTTGAAAATTTGGAGACATTATTTGTATGGGTCTAAATTTAATGTGTATAGTGACCATAAGAGTTTAAAATATTTGTTTGATCAAAAGGAACTTAACATGAGACAAAGAAGATGGATGGAGTTTATTAAAGACTATGAATTTCAATTAATGTATCATCCAGGAAAAGCTAATGTAGTAGCAGATGCCTTAAGTAGGAAAATTGTACATGTGTCAACTATGATGATTAAAGAATTAGAATTAATAGAACAATTTAGAGATTTGAACTTGTGTACAGTTAGAGAAAAAGATAAAATTCAATTAGGAAGAATTACTATTGCTAATGATTTTTTGGAAGATATTAGGAAGAAACAAGATGTAGATACATTCATTCAAGAAAAGAAAGCATTAATAGGAACAGATAAAGTAAAAGAATTTAATTTGGGAACAGATGGAATTATTAGATTTAAAAATAGAATTTCTGTACCTAATAATCAAGAATTAAAAGAATTAATTTTAGAAGAAGGACATAAAAGTAAATTAAGTATTCACCCTGGAACTACAAAAATGTACAAAGATTTAAAAGAGATGTTTTGGTGGCCTAGGATGAAGAAAGATGTGGCAGAATATGTAGCTAGGTGCTTAACTTGTCAAAAAGCAAAGATTGAACATCAGAAACCCTCTGGCATGTTACAACCTTTAGAGATACCTGTGTGGAAGTGGGATAGTATATCAATGGATTTTGTAGTAGGATTACCAAGAACTAATAAAAATTGTGATTCTATTTGGGTAATTGTAGATAGATTAACTAAATCAGCACATTTTCTTCCAATAAATATTAGGTATTCTTTAGAAAGATTGGCTCAATTGTATATAAAAGAAATAGTTAAATTACATGGGGTACCTACTAGTATAGTATCAGATAGAGATCCTAGATTTGTTTCTAAATTTTGGAGAGAATTTCAGAAAGCCTTAGGAAGTAGACTACATCTTAGTTCAGCATACCACCCTCAGACAGATGGCCAAACAGAAAGAACCATTCAATCATTAGAAGATCTTTTGAGAGCTTGTACATTAGAAGAGAAAGGGAATTGGGAAGATATATTACCTTTAGTAGAATTTACATATAATAATAGTTATCATTCTAGTATAGGTATGGCTCCCTATGAAGCATTGTATGGTAGGAAATGTAGGACACCTTTGGTATGGTATCAGGATGGTGAGAATCTTTTGATAGGTCCAGACATTATTCAGCAAACCACTGAGAAAGTAAAATTTATTCAGGAGAAAATGAAAACTGCACAGAGTAGACAGAAAAATTATGCAGATAAAAGAAGAAAACCTTTGGAATTTCAAGAAAGTGAACATGTCTTTTTGAAAGTCACACCAACAACTGGGGTTGGCAGAGCAATAAAGTCTAAGAAACTAACTCCTAAATTTATTGGACCTTACCAAATTCTCAGAAAAATTGGACCTATGGCCTATCAAATAGCCTTACCACCCTTTTTGTCAAACCTCCATGATGTGTTCCATGTGTCACAACTAAGACAATACATCTCAGATCCTTCACATGTCATTGAACCTGATCAAATACAGGTAAAGGAAAACCTAACATTTGAAACAAAGCCTGTTAAGATTGAGGACAGAAGGATTAAGTACTTGAGAGGTAAAGAAATTTCTTTGGTTAAGGTTATTTGGGATGATATCAGAGGTGATGCTACATGGGAGTTAGAGGAGAAAATGCGAGAAGCATATCCTCATTTGTTTGTATAGTTATTTAGTTGTATAGTTGTATGGTTGTATATTTGTATTAGAAATTTCGAGGACGAAATTTTTATTAGTAGGGGAGAATTGTAACATCCTCATTTTTACTATTTGTATGCATTTATATATGTACATTATGAACACTTATGCAATGTATTTCATAGAACCTTATGAACATATTTTCTTAATGAAATTAATACAGTTCTACTCAGAAGAATTTTCTGAATTTGCAAATGTCTTTGTTTTTGCTGAAATTGATAGTTGACTGGACTGCTATGTCAGACAGCTGTCCAGGATAAATTTTCAACTATAGAATTTTGAACTCATTTATAACTTAAAAGAAAGGTAATAGAATATAGATTAAAAACATATACAGATAAAGAATTAAAATGCTTATTCAGAATTGTTAGGAATTTCTGAAAGTTAGAACTTTGAGAAATTATTACGGTAAAATTTTAAGACAGAAAATTTAGAGAAAATTCATAGGATATCTATAGAATTATCTAATAATTGTGATATACTTAGAATAATTATTAAAAATGTTTAACCAAGAAAAATTTAAATTAGAACCTTAACCAATCAAAAAGTGACAACTTAGGCTTTTCTAATGTCACTAAATTAAGCTAATTAGGCTTGGATTAAGAGATAAGTAAGACACTACCCCAAGGTTTTTGATAGTGAGGAATCCAATGGTGATGTTATTTTCTTCAAATTCTAATCACATTGTAAAATAATCAGCAGCCCTAATTACCTTCTAGAATTTTCTACAAACTTCTTGAAACTTTGACTTTTGGGGTAGGCAAGTGGCAAGTCACCAAGGCAAGCCTCCTTGGCTGTCCAAGTGGCTTGGTGACTGATTTCCCTTGGTCAATAAGGGTGGCTGGACGTGCAGGGGGCTGCTGGAACTGAAGGGAGAATTCAATTTAATTAATTACTTGATTTAAGAAACATTAAACTTAAGCAAAAGGCAAAAAGTCACAAAAGAGAAAAACTTGGCAAAACAGAACCGTGAGTTCTCAAACCAGCAGCTGCAGTTCTTCATTTCAATTTCATCTTAACTTCACCATTTCAACTCAAATTAAGAAACCAAACCATCCAAACTTCACCCTACCTCACATAATTCGGCTAGTAGAGAAAGAAATTGGAGAAAATCTCAAAAATTCCTACAAGACCAAGGAGTGAGGGAGAAAGGAATTCAAGGCTTTTTCTTCAATTAAAGAGTCTAAGGTAAGGATCTAGGCATTTAATTTCAATTAGAACCCTTGGAATTAGAAGAAAACATGTTGTAGGCTTAGATTAAAATTTTGGCCTAGAATCATGAAAACTTGAAATTGATTTAGGGGTTTTGTGTTTTTGATGCTTGTGATTGAAATTCATGGATTGGAATGATGTTTGATTGAATTTTTAAGGTGTTGTAATGGTTGAAATTTGGTTTGTTGAATTTTGATTGAATTTGTGATTTGATTGAATTTTGGTTGGAATTGGAGTTTGTAGCTTTGGAAGAATTGTTGAGAATGGCTTGTAGACCATTCGGCCAGCCCTAAATGCAAGGGATATTATGTGGAATTTTTTTATAAACCAAGGGCAAAATGGTCATTTTACATGTAGGGACATATTGGGTATTTTGGAAAAAGATTGAGGGCATTTTCGGAAATTATTAAAAATACTAATGTTATAAATTAAATTGCTTAAATTTTTGTATCCTTGTATGTGAATGTGTACAAATTATTTATTTGATTGTGATCATGAAAAAAATTCATTAGCATGAGTCTTTTGGGGGATTTATAAAAGTATCAAATGAGAAAGAATTATGTTGACTAACCAGGACTGTGGTAGTCATGAGAATTGAGTTGATTTATGAGAAATGACTTTTGTTGACTAACCGGGACTGCGGTAGTCATGTGAAATGAGATTGATTGAGAAATGAATTGTTGACTAACCGAGATTACGGTAGTCATGTGAAATGAGAATGATTGAGAAAGGATTTTTGGGTTGAGTAGAATTTGTTAGACAAGACCGTATAATCTGTGATTATATAGTCTGTGGGGTGAAGGATATTGGCAATTCCACATGTGGCTGGAAACTGGACTGAGTTGCGGTCGTGGTAGCCTTCCGGGTATCCTGATCTCCTAATTCTGTTTGGCTTATTCGCGTTTAGTAGGGGCTGATAGCTGAATTGCAGTACGTAATGGTAGGCCAGTTACTTACTAAACACTCAAAGGGGAAGTCTCCATGGAGCAGGGTCAAAATGAATTTGAGTCAAAAACTGCATTGCATAAATCATACTGCATTTAATTATGTGTGTAACTAATTAATTTGTTATGATATGTATTTGTTTGAAATTGTTTTAATTCTATGAGAAATTAAATGCCTGATCCGGTAATGCTGTCCCCAGATTCTAGGGGAGTGTGATTGCAGGTACTTGGAAGATTAATTAGAAGTCACAGATGCAGACATACTCCAGAGCTATAGGAATAGGGGTTTTTGGTTTTAGATACTTTTGTATTAATTAAAAATAATTTTGTAATAGTATTTTCTGTAAATTTTAATAATGTAAATTATAAAGACAAACTTTAAACTTAATGGAATGTATTTATTTTATTTGTAAATTTTTGTGTTATGGATTTTATATAGAAATTAAAAAAAAAAAGGGGGGTTACAGTACTCACTCCCAAAAAAAATTAAAACTCAATTCACCCCTTTTCTTGCAATATTATTTCTTCTTCCATTAGATTTTATATTTAAAATAAAAAAATAAAATAATTTACTTAGTTAATTAAAATTTCTAAATTTGTTACTAATTACACAAATCTAATTTACCTAAAGAATTAAAATAATTAAATGCTATTTATCTAATAATTTTAAATTTTTAGAAAAAAATTGTTATTATTGTGACGTGTGTGCCTATTGCAATTTGAAGCAAACCCATATGAAACTTCCATTCCTTTGCATTCGTAATGCCGATGGTAACATTTTGTTGTTGCTTTTAAGAATAGCATGGTTAGAATAACGTTTCTATCACTTGATCATGTAGCAAGAGAACACCATTTTATAATCCAAATTGTCTTTCTTAATCTTTTTCTTTTTTCCCTCAATCATTCAAATTTAATGACAATAAACTATATATGCTTTGACTCTGAAACAGAAATATTGAATTAATTAACATGTAAACTTGTCCATACACTGACATGTAGACATTCACAAAATGACATTTATTCTCAGATCGATTGTTGGGGACTATGATCTGAGTACAAAAAATAAAACTGTAATATGATATATGATTTTAAATTTCACTTTTGAGCCGAAAGATATTGTAGTTTTGTGACTGTAATTGTAGTCATATTGATATTGACTACATTTATCTACAATTTCTAACTATTTATTCAATTGCAACCATAATTTAAAACAATGATATGATACAAAGGAACATCATGCTATGGTTGATGATGAAATGGATGGTTGTAAATATCTACATACTCTAGCTTCCTTGTAGACAAGGCCATGGCTGCAATAATACCCCTTTTGTGGGCTGCAATGTCTATCTTCACTACAAATGCATAGTCCCTCCAAAGCACACCCATCAACTTTCTCTGATAGTTCCTTCCCATAAAGTATCTCATCTGACCATTCACTAGAGAACACATTGTGTGGATCCATTTTTTGTTTTGCTGCAATGAACATGTTAAACTTGGGATACTTCTGCTGCACCCCTAAGAATGCTATGCTCCTGTTCTTAGCCCAATGTGGCTTGGTCCCATACTTGAAGAATGCCAATTGCTCCACTTCCTCCCACACATCTTGATTTAGTCTTGGATTTGATGCATCGTTCGTGCGATAATAGTTGAAATCAACCACCACAGAGTCCTCAGGTTGCCCTAGATAAGCACTTGAGGCTTTGATGAAGCGAATTAGCAACCCGTTGTAGTTGTCCACCCCACAGAAATTCTCTGGCTTGAGGTCTCTCAGTTTTGTCATGTCGCGGATGAAGTCTCTGAATCTCGACGTGGGAAAGATTGCTGTGCTCTCATAGAAGAACAGCCCTTTGATTCGTGGATCCCAAGCACATGCAGTGTCAATTCTTGTTGAATATAAGCATGAACCTGAGGTTTGCGTTTTGCCTTGGTAACCCACTACAGGATAGCCAGTGAAGATTTGGCCATTGTTCTTCAACCCATTGCCTACTAATTTCTTGAAGCCCAATGTAGTAGATGCAGTTAAGCATTTCCCATTTGAGTTTCTTGTACTTTCTAGCAGTTTTTCTGCAAGTGAACGTTCATTGAATTTCACCAATATTTTTTTTTTAGGGTAAAAGTTTGCATACATATAAATATGATTGGCTTAATTATACTTTTCCTCACTTTAGAAAAAGATTCAAATTTCCATTTTCTACTTAAATTTTTTATAAATTAACTCCATCGAATTGTTTTCATTTTCCTTCTACTTAAACTCAATGATCAAAATATATTAAATTTTAACCAAAATCAAATTAAATTAAAATTTTCCTTCTTGATACTCTAATCTCGCATTTTATAAAATATTGTCAATTTTATTAAACATTCATTAATTTTTTTACTTTTTAACTTTTGAAATTATTTCATTTTTCAAATCCTTCATTATCCTCTAATAGAAAATAAGAATTTTAAATATAAAATATTAAATTTACCTCATTCTAAAAGTAATAGAACTTAATTAATTCAAGAAAACTAAATAAATGAAAAGTGAATTTTATGGAATAATTCAATTCCGCCCTCTCGAAGCTTTATTTTGTGGCGCACTGTTCATGGCAAGATGCCTACTGATGATAGGCTTCGGTCTAGGGGTTGTGTGGTTGTATCCATGTGTGTATTATGTGGTAATGCATATGAAACTACTGAACATATTTTTCTGACATGCAGTTTTGCTTCTAATTTATGGCAATGGTTGCAGTCTTTTTTGCCTTGCTCGCTGGATTTTTCATCTTGCCTCGATGTGCTCTTATCCGTGAACAGGTCTTGCAGCTCTCAAGTGAAGGATGTTTTGATTTCTGCTATTGTGCATGTATTCTGGGTAATTTGGTGGTGCAGGAACAGTATCAGGTTTCGTAATGTTCAGCTTTCTTTGAGACAAGCTTCCTCTATGGTGATATCTGCTGTTTCTCTTTCGGGATTTATTTCTAAGGGACAAGCTTCAAATTCTATTTCTGAATTCACTCTTCTTCAGAAGTTCTTAGTCTCAGCTAAGCCTCCTAAGCCGACTCAGGTTAAGCAAGTGACATGGTTTCCCCCTGCTATTGGTTACATCAAATGTAACACTGATGGTGCAGCTAGAGGTTCCCCTGGACATGCGGCGAGTGGTGGTATTTTTCGGGACAGCTTTGGGGTCTTTCGTGGATGCTTTGCTGCTTATATTGGTGTTAAGACAGCGTTACATGCTGAGCTTTTTGCTGCAATATTAGCTATTGAATATGCTCATTCTGTTGGTTGGGATAAGCTGTGGTTGGAGTGTGACTCTAAGTTGGTGCTTGCTGCTTTCGATAAGGTTGACTTAGTTCCTTGGGATCTCAGAAGCCGTTGGATTCGTTGTATTAATTTATGTTCCCAAATGCACTTTACATGTTCTCATATATATAGAGAAGGAAACCTTTGTGCAGATAGATTAGCTAATTATGGGATTGATCATAGGATGGGGTTAATTAGGTGGGAGCATATTCCCTTATTTGTTAGGGATAGTTTTGCACGCAATCATTGTGGATTGCCTTATTTTCGCTTTTCTTGATTGTTTCCATGGGTTTTGGTCTAGTCCCCCCATGCCTTCTGTTGGTTTTTCTCTTTCTTTAAATAAATTGTGGTTTGCTGCCGGTGATTAGTTGGTGGGGGGGGTGCCAACGTTGTTGGGATGTCCTTGTCCAACTTTGAGGTATGCTGGCTACTTTTTCTCACAGATAAACTCTGTATTTAACTATCTACAAATGTTAGAAGTATTCGAGAGATCAATACCTGCTGCTCTAACTGATTCAGAGACCAAGATGGAATTGGCTTGAAATCCAATGAATTCATTAACTCCATCACCTGAGGCATTTAAGGGAACCCTTGAATCATATCTGTACATAGCTGCGTGTCTTGAAGGATACCAAGTTATATCAGCAAATTCATACTTTTTTGCATGCTCTACGCACACATCTTCGATGTGATCATCTACTGTGAAATTGTTGGTTATGCTTCTTTTGAACCTATGCTCAAGTGATAATTTTACCTGTACTTAAACGTTGATATTATTTCATCAAACTTTTTTTTTATAATAAAAGCTAGGATTACAAGAGCATCAAAGCAACCCCAAAGATCCCAACTAGGTTGGCACCTAGAGGATTACTAATCATCTGCCAGTAACCACAAATATTCTTAAAATAAACGAAGAGTATAACATCAGCAACAATAGAGAATAAACACTCCCTAAAAAAATAAAAATAAAATAAAATAAAATCAAAAACTAACAGAACCTATAAAAAGGCATGCCTAACTTATTCCTATGAAAATCATACTAGATACAATCAGTAAAAAAACCCCACCACATAAAAACAGCATTAGCAAGACCATCCACATAGCTATTTCCCTCTCGATAAATATGAGTCACAGTGAATTGTATGGACTTGATCTTGGAAAGACAATTAGTCCATTGGTTACACAATATCCAAGGAACCACTACAACAAAAGGTGTATTTAGTAACATTTGAAAAATGTTACCATATTATGTATAAATGTTGCTAATATGCTTTTGCAACATTTTATTAAATGTTGTATTAGGCCTAGCTACATCACTAAAGGCCTTTAGCAACATTTTTAGATACCAATGGAAACATTTTAAAAAATGTTACTGTTCTAGTATTTTGTAACATTTTTACATATTAATAGCAACATTTTAAAAATGTTACCAATCTAGCATTTTGTAACATTTTAAAAATGTTACCATGCTAATGTCACATTTATTAAAATGTTACTAGTTAATTATATTGTAACATTTTTTCTACTATCATTTGGCTCCCACTCTAATGCTTTCTTGAAGCTTTCAATAGCCGCATCTAGGTCATTTGAGGCTCTTTTGTTTCTCAAATTTGAGATTTATGGCTGCTAGTTCCTCTTTAAAATTTCAAAACAAAAACAAACAATAAGATGTCTCTCACTTCTGATGCAATTTTATTTACTAATAATATAACTCGCTTCTATTTTTTTTTTTTTTTACTAGCACTGAGCATTAGCAACTAACTATAAAATACATATATCTATATAAAAATTTATACTTACCCTTTTCTTCTTTGAGCTTTTAGCATCAACCTTGTAACTTTGATCCACAGCCTGCAAGACACCCAATATAGAAGAGCTTAGACATTCAGGGTGGTTCATGATAACCACTGAGAAAAGAAAAAAAAGCAGTCAAGTTTACATGAGCCTTTTATCCAATGATTGCTTCAGCTCAATAGAAGGAAAATGAAACTATCCTAAAAATCTAAGAAACAGTATAATAAGCATTTTTAAAGTAATGATTTATCTGTGAAGCCCTACATTATGGTGAGTGCATTGTTCTGGTAACCACTTTACAAGCGCAAAATCACAAATTTGGAAGAAAAAAAACTCAATTAATAAGGGAGTGACAAATCAAAGAGATTGTGTCAAACAACAGGGAATACATAATAGCCTTAAAAAAAATTTCTGCTGCTGATATAATTTACAAACAGAAAGTGTATTAACAAGTTGTGAAAGAGAACGTTTAACACAAAACATGACAGCTCAGTTCATGTATTATCTCTTGGCAAAATTCTGAAGATTTTCAGAGAATAAGTTCACATATCTACGTAACACAGCAAATAAGTTCCGTTACAATTCACTCTAATGAAGCTTAGTAAAAGCCCCTGACTCAAAATTCTCTGTGACCAGAATATTATTTGCCTTAATATCTCTATGAGTGATTCACTTGTGACAATTCCCATGCAGATATAGGAGATAATCAGTATTCTCAAAGCAATTTTATACCTTTTACTCCAATTTAATTTGTTTTTATCTTCAAAATCAACTCTGCCACAGTGCCACATGTAACACCCCGTTACATTAGACGCAACCCATACTAATTACTTTAGTTATTCTACGAGGAAAATTTTTTTCGCAATTAAATGAAACATTTATCACCCACATTTAGAATACAGAAAATATTATATAAAGAACCATGATAATCTTACAATCAAACACCAGTTCATGACATTAAAATAAATACAGGGAAATTATGTACTAGCTAATGCCAACCCATACATCAAATAACCTAGTCAGAGCAGTACACAATTTCTACCCTAGCCCAAATACAGAAATAAATAAAACTAGTCTTCAAATTATGTATTATCGCCTTATCATCTGCAACTTCTATCCGCATCAACGGGGAGACTTGATCACTGAGCGTGAACGTCATCTTCACGTATTCAATCGATAAGTACATACACAGAAAGAAAGATAGAGGAGTGAGATATGGTTCTATATATATATATATATATATGTGTGTGTGTGTGTGTGTGTGTGTGTGTGTGTGTGTGTATCACTGACAGTAAAAACAACTGTCAGTTAATTAATAGCAGGGGACCTAAGATTTACTCTGATATATTTGTCTTAACAAATAAAACCTCTAGACGCAGTATGGATCCATACCCCCCGATTGGAAGTGACTGGGAGTACATACGCCTCAACCTATGGCAAAACTTTCATCTTCCATAGATGAACTCAATTTATCTAATTTCAGGACATCCACAGTCCTATATAACTCAGGCGTACTCTCGCACCAGTCAATGGAATGCTGAGCAATTGTTGGGGTTGCCAAGCTTGGTCAGATGAAGTCTCCGACACAGGATGCTCCCCTGGCCTTTAGTTACTTCATCACTCGACACCGTACCCCCAAGACTTCCGTCAGTGAGTCCCTGCCTTTCATTCCTCAGCTTGCCAAGCTTTGTCTTCCACTATAGGCAACAAGCCGCTGCATGTTCCTCTCTTAATAGTACTTACACTAGAGCACTCATAATTTACTTATCAATCTTTGGTCTCAATCACTGAGTACCAACATAGGATAATAATATTTCTGTCACTCAAACAGATAAATAGTATAACTATCGTATGATCACATTTCAGTGTGCTATATCTAACATCACTGAGTATCCAAATTTCAGAGGATCAAAATTCTGTCATTCCGACAGACAAATAGAATACACAGTACATAGATATGCAAAGTCACAATATATCACAATTTAATCATTACATCCAATAATATTTTCAGGAATATATATATACTTTAAGTAAAATAATCATTACAATATTATGAAATTATTGGATACTAAATTTTAATTCTTCTAACTTTAATTAATTATTAAGATTTATAGTCACCCATCTTAAAATTAAAATATACTAATATTACTTAATTAAATACAAGGAATTGATATTAAATGAATTGAAGTATTAGTTAATTTCATATAATTAGAAACATGAGAAATTTGTGAGGAAATTAATTCACAAGTTTTATTTAAACAACATAGTTAAGTATTTAGATTTTATTTGTAGAAATAACCATAATCAAGTCTAAATTTTAAAATCTAATTCTAAGTAGTAGGATTAAATGCTTAAGTTGTTAATTTTTTATTCCTTGTATTTTTATTCCTTACCAAACTCCGAGAACTAATCTATAAGGAAAAGCTTGGTCAAATTTGGTTTTTAAACTATAATTATTATCATTACTTTTAATGTTATTACTATTATTTATCTGACATGCTGAAGTCTAAAATTAGAACTTGTCTTGCTTTTACTACCAAGAACCGAATCTATATAGTAGAGAAGGTAATGGTTTGTATCTGTTGTATTTTTTGAGTTTTGGAGAGTATTACAAAAGGCAAAGTCCCACATTGCCTAGAATAGCTTTGCCTCACTAGTTTATATATCCTTTTGTGTTTATAGCTTTCAAAGAGGCTAGTAAGAGGTGGAAGCCTCGCGCGCATGAGTTTGGGCCTCATGGGCCTTTCGTAGTGCAAATCTGTCGATTTGCCCCCCCTGCGCGTGCGAGTATGGGCTTTGTACTGTTTTTACACTGTGATTTAATTTAAAGCTTATCCGAAAATTATGTTTTTTTATGTTACCGTTTTATTGAGTTGTGTGGTTACGAAAAATAAGGGATTTTATTTTGTGACCGTTTTATAGATCCGTTTATGACCATTTTAATATGTACGATCGTATCTATTTTTTACCGTTTAAACGATTTGTTCGATGTCTATTGTTCCTACAAGGAGGCCAAAGAGATATGGGATTCTATTCTTCTGAAGTACACTGCCGAAGATGTTGTCAGACAGAGGTTCATTATTGGCAACTACTACCGCTGGGAAATGATCGAAGGCAAGGACATCAAGGTTCAGATAAATGAATACCACAAGCTGATTGAAGATCTCAAAGCAGAAAACATCAACCTTCTAGATGAGTTTGTATCTGATTTGCTGATTGAAAAATTGCCTGCATCTTGGACTGACTACAAGCAACAGTTGAAGCACAAGCACAAGCAAATGTCACTATCAGAGCTGATCACGCATATCATTATTGAAGATACCAACAGAAAGGAGTGTGCTGCAGCAAGGGCAAAAACATTATCTGCCAAGGCAAACGTGGTTCAGGACAAACCAAATAAGAAAAGGTACGAGCAGAAACCTGATCACAAAAATAAATTTAAAAATAATATCTCACATTCTTCTAACCCAACCTTCAAGAAGAAGGGAAACTGTTTTGTTTGTGGAAAGCCAGGACATTATGCACCTCAGTGCAGGTTTCACATCATGAGAAACAACAACCCTCCTAAGCCTAGGGTTAACCTGGCTGAAGGGGATGATGTTATAGCTGCAGTGGTTTCTCAAGTGAATGTGGTGACCGATGTGAGTAAATGGGTGGTAGATTCTGGGGCTACCCAACATATCTGTGCAAACAGAAATGCGTTTACCTCCTACAATATTATGGGGGATGAAGAAGAACATGTGTATCTTGGTGATTCTAGGACCACTCCGGTTCTAGGAAAAGGAAAAGTTCTTCTGAAGCTCACATCTGGGAAGACTTTGGCTTTGACTGATGTGCTACATGTGCCCTCTATTAGAGTCAATCTAGTTTCTGTAGCACTTTTGGGAAAGGTTGGGGTGAAAGTGTCCTTTGAATCGGACAAAATTGTTATGACAAAGAACAATGTGTTTGTGGGTAAAGGGTATTGTGATCAGGGACTCTTTGTACTCAATGTTTCTGAAGTTATGAATAAAACTGCATCTACTTCTGCTTATATGGTTGATTCTTATGATATGTGGCATGCTAGATTAGGACATGTGAATTCCTCGTATGTTATAAAATTGCAACGACTAGGCCTAATCAACATGCATGATAAACAAAGTAGAAAATGTGATATATGTGTTGAATCTAAATTAACAAAGAAAACATGCTCTGTTGTGCAACGTGAAACTGACCTCTTAGCTTAATTCATTCTGATCTTGCTGATTTGAAACAAACTATGACTAGAGGAGGTAAAAGTTATTTTATAACCTTTATAGATGATTTCTCTAGATATACTAAAGTTTATTTGATTAGACATAAAGATGAAGCGTTTAACATGTTTTTGTCTTATAAAGCTGAAGTGGAAAATCAGTTAAATAGAAAAATTAAAAGAATAAGATCCGATAGGGGTGGTGAGTACACTTTGTTTAATGACTTTGTGAAAAGGAAGGTATAATCCATTAGGTAACCCCACCATATTCACCTGAGTCAAATGGAGTAGCTGAGAGGAAAAATAGAACCCTTAAGGAGATAATGAATGCTCTGCTTATTAGTTCCTCTGCACCTAACAACCTTTGGGGGAAGCCCTTTTGACAGCTTGTTTCTTGCAAAATAGGGTTCCACATAAGAAAACAGGGAAAACACCTTATGAGTTATGGAAAGGATATACACCAAACCTGAAATATTTGAGAGTGTGGGGGTGCTTTGCTAAAGTGATGTTACCAGATCCTAAGAAAAGGAAAATAGGACCTAAGACTTCTGATTGCATGTTTATTGGTTACGCGGAACATAGTGCTGCCTATAGGTTTCTTGTGCTAAAGAGTAATGTGCTTGATTGCAATACCATAGTAGAGACTAAGGATGCTGAATTCTTTGAGGACTCTTTTCCCTTGAGGTCTACCTATGATTCTGAACAACCTGTAGAAATTTCTAGTGAAACTATGATTGAGGATTTGAGGAGGAGTAAGAGACAAAGGAAAGAGACATCGTTTGGAGATGATTTCTACACATATCTTGTTGAGGATGAACCGTTGAGTTTTTCGGAAGCTGTTACTTCTTCTGATGCTAACCTTTGGAAACAAGCTATTAAGACTGAGATTTATTCTATTGTGAAAAATCATACTTGGACTCTAGTAGATTTACCACAAGGAGCAAAGCCTATTGGATGCAAGTGGATCTTTAAGAAAAAGTATAATCCTGATGGATCAATAGATAAGTATAAGGCTAGATTGGTAGCTAAAGGGTTCACTCAAAAGGAAAACATAGATTTCTTTGATACCTTTGCGCCTGTTACCAAGATTTCCTCTATTAGAGTTTTGATAGCCTTAGCGGTAATTCATAAGTTAGTCATTCACCAAATGGATGTGAAGACAGCTTTCTTGAATGGTGATCTAGAGGAAGAGATTTATATGACTCAACCTGAAGGGTGTGTGGTTCATGGTCATGAAAACAAAGTGTGTAAACTTTTGAAATCCCTATACGGTTTAAAACAGGCACCAAAAAAATGGCATGAAAAGTTTAATGAGACTTTACTTGATTATGGCTTTTCTGCTAGTGATGCTGATAGATACGTGTATACAAAATCTGAGAATGGTGATTGTGTCATTATATGCCTGTATGTGGATGACATGCTGATTTTTGGTACATGCAATGATATAGTTTTGAGAACTAAATCCTTTTTGGCATCTAAATTTGATATGAAAGACATGGGTGAATCAAGTGTAATTTTGGGAGTTAAAATCATAAGGAATGGAGATAGTATATTACTATCCCAAGGACATTATGTTGAGAAACTTCTAAGGAAGTTTGGATATTATGACTCTAAGTCAGTGAGTACCCCTTATGGTGCTAACTCTCAATTGAAGAAAAATAGAGGAGAACCAATTGATCAAACTCAATATGCCCAAATCATTGGGAGCTTACTGCATTTGATGAATTTCTCTAGACCTGACATTGCATATGCAGTAGGTAGATTGACTAGATACACTCATAGTCCTAATCAGGACCATTGGGATGCACTTGCAAGACTCATGAGATACTTGAGAGGTACCATGGACTATGGTATTGAATATAGTGGATTTCCCGATGTACTGGAAGGGTACAGTGATGCTAACTGGATCTCTGATTCAGATGAGACAAAATCCACTAGTGGTTATGTATTTACACTTGGTGGTGGTGCGATTGCATGGAGATCAGCCAGACAAACTATTATAGCTAGATCAACAATGGAGTCAGAGTTTGTTGCTCTAGAAATGGTTGGTAGTGAGGCTGGTAGTAAGGTTCATATGGGTAAGAACAAGTCACTTGTCGGTTCTGCTAGCACTAAAATTGATTTTAATCAATTTTTTATTTTTTTTGTCCCTTCCTATGGTGTGAGAAAGTGCTAGATACTGCATTATTAAGAGGCTAAACTTTATAGTTAAGCTTTATGTGGTTGTGAGAAAGCTTAACAACTTATAAAGTTTTTAATGACTTTCATATCCCTTATGGGTGGTGTATGATTTGCAGCATACACTTGATGGAATCACCTATATGAGTGTCAAGTGGGGCCGCTTGTATGAGATCCTGACAAAATCTCTAGAGCACTCATGAATACCGGGCACGCGCATGGCCTAGTAGCGCAACACAGCGATAACAGCAACGATTGTGGGGGTGTACTGTGATTGGTAGACCGCTAATACACGCCAAGTGTTTTTGGTTCATATAGCTTGCTACACCAACTACACTGTGTGTTAAGTCTTATCAGTCTACGTCTGGTTCATATAGCTTGCTACACCAGGTCTGACGCATTACATCCCATGTAATAACCCATGAATTCTTTTTTCTTTCTTCTAAAAAAAATTGTTTTATTTTGCCTTTTGTAATATGTGGGGGATTGTTGTATTTTTTGAGTTTTGGAGAGTATTACAAAAGGCAAAGTCCCACATTGCCTAGGATAGCTTTGCCTCACTAGTTTATATATCCTTTTGTGTTTATAGCTTTCAAAGAGGCTAGTAAGAGGTGGAAGCCTCGCGCGCATGAGTTTGGGCCTCATGGGCCTTTCGTAGTGCAAATCCTTCGATTTGCCCCCCCCTGTGCGTGCGAGTATGGGCTTTGTACTATTTTTACACTGTGATTTAATTTAAAGCTTATCCGAAAATCATGTTTTTTTATGTTACCATTTTATTGAGTTGTGTGGTTACGAAAAATAAGGGATTTTATTTTGTGACCGTTTTATGTGTACGATCAGATCCGTTTATGACCGTTTTAATATGTACGATCGTATCTATTTTTTACCGTTTTATATGTATGATCTATCAGTTTATGACCGTTTTAAATTTACGATCGTATCTATTTTTTACCGTTTGAAGATATTATCATATATTTATTTTAACGTTCATTTTATTAACGTTTTAATTTTTACGCTTTTAAATACCCATTCGTGCTACACGTTTGGAGAGTACCAAAAATTACACCCTCTTCATCTTTTCTTTCTCTTCTGTTCCTGGGTTAAACTTATTTCTTGCCAGTTCTGTGCCTCAGTGCATTATGAGAAGTTCCTGTTGTATCCTGGGGGGCTTGCGCAGAGATCCGCGGATAAGTCCTTTAGGGCAGTGCTCATGCACGCCTCAGGAAGTGTACTTTGTCTAGAGTGGCTACAGTATCTTTTAACAAAAGTCAATTTTCTTGTTTATTTATTTTATCATGACTAAAACTAGTGATTGGGTTGGCCAAATTTCTGACTGTTCATTATTCCTATTTATGTGAGGAAAGATTAAATGCTAAGAAGAAAGTATATTGGCTCTAATTTTCCAAGAACTGAACTCCAAAATTGACTTTTGTTGTTTTCTTTAACTTTTGTAGCAGAACTCTTCTTAGAAAAAGACCAGCTTACTTTCTTTGTGGTCCCCTACATATATGTCCACATCCTTTGTTTCTTTTCTGTCTTCTTTCTTTTTAATATAAAACATGCTGTTTTAAAAAAAAAATAGAAACTTACTTCTTAGGGAACAAAACTGTCAAGGGAAGGAAGAAGTATTTCCTTTGACTTCTGCTGTTTTATGAAGAAAGAGGTTAATGTTTGGTTTAAAAACTGAACTAAAACAGCACAGCCTTTCTTACTAGTAACCCAGACAATGAACTTTTTGGACCAAAAGAAAAGAAATATTTTCAGTTCTGCAGGTTTGTAAGTGTTGAGTTCATTGTTAGATTATCAAGAATCAAAAATCAAAAGGTATCTCAGCAAAAGTTCCCTTAAAGGTGAACTTAACAGCACACCAAAACAATAAAAGGAGCAGAGAAAAATTCACATTTCAGCTTCATATGGTTTAAGAAATAAAGGAAAACAGTAGGAACTACAAGGTTACTACTGCACATCATCATAAAAAGAAATAAAAATTGAAAGATCAATAGTATTGAACCACCTCACTCCCCTCTTACCTTACAGTCACGTGCAGCAGGGAATAAGAGGAGGAAATGTTGTTGTTTGCTCCTTGAAGAGTGGAGAATGAAGTCTCCTATTGTTTTTGCTTCACAGTGGAGGAAGAGAAAAGTGAATTAAGGGTGCATAACTGAAGTGAAGAAATGAAAGTTGGAAAATTGTGTGTGAATTTTTTCTGAAGTGAGGAATAGGCTAAAATAGAAGAGGGAGATTATGGGATATGTCACATAATTTCTTCTGGTTACATGAGGTAGTTTGACTCATTGAAGGAACCATTACTTCTCCTGAACAAGTGGTTGTAGACTGAAGGAAGGAAGAAGAAAAAAATGCTTCAACTTCGATTTTTATTTCCACTTTCAAAGAAGTTAGGTGAACATAACTTGAGTGGTAGATTTCTGATGGTTAGGTGAATTGTGTGAAGTGTTTCTGGTTAGGTGAGTATTAGAGGTTTGATAGTTAGGTGAGAATTTTGTTTTAAACTGAAAACTTGTTTCTGGTTAGGTGAGTATTAGAGGTTTGATAGTTAGGTGACTCATTCTCACATTTGAACAGTAGGAATCACGGCCGTGAGATATGAATCACGACCATGACTAGCGCTGATTTGCTTATCTGTTGAATCCCAACAGCATGGATCACACCCGTGAGATATGAATCACACCCGTGACGCGTGACAGACGTGAATTTTGCTTAGTTTTAAGTTTTTATTTATATTTGAGCCTGAATCTTTTTAGCCCATTATTCTTAAAAATCCTTCTAAACATTGGAAAGGGTTTTGCACTTCTAACACTTGACGGTTTGGGAAGTAAGCTAGGGTTATCAATTCTTAAAAAAAAATTAAGAATTAAACAAACAATCAAATATAGAAAGCGAAAATGAGGCTGTTACACCACAATCCACTAGAGGATGAGCCTCCTCATTGCACTGTAGATCCAAATACACATCAATTGGCAAAACCAACATTCTAAAATGCAATATTGTAACAATTTAAAAAATCCATACACAGCTTACATTCCAAATTCCAACAAAAGTTGTATGAACAGAGGCAAGATACATCATAATTTTATCTCTTTACGAATCCAAACATAACGGAATCTGTATAATGGCCCAACACTACATTTCAGGCCTACAAATATGGACATAGCTATAATCAGGATGAAAACATGTTAGTATATTAAATAGGCTTAAATATGTTTCTAGTCCCTCAAATTTGGAGTACTTTTAGTTTTGGTCCCTCAATTAACAATTTTCTTTTTTTAGTCCTTCAAATTTGTGAAATGTTGTTTTTAGTCCCTCAACATAGTTTTTAGTCCCTCAACATAATTTTTTAGGACTAAAAATTTGTTCTTATTAGTCCCTCAAATTCACTCTGAGGGACTAAAATCAACATTCTATGAATTTGAGGGACTAAAATGAGCAAATTTTTAGTTGAGGGACCAAAACCAAAAGTGACTCAAATTTGAGGGACTAAAAACGTATTTAATCATATTAAATATACACAAGTTAACCATACAACAAAGAAAAATAATCCTTAGTTGCTTACATGAGGATGATTTGTAGGGTCATATACTTTAGGTGACAATTATAAATGAATGCCCAACAAAAGTAGGAAACATGCTTCTAGTTTTAAAACCTCTATTTCATTTTAGAAGATATTAGTTGAAAGATTCTAAATGGTAATGTGGGCAAGGGAAAATCAAGACATAGGTTTGCCCTCACCAGCACATGACAAAGATTATTAGCAACCAATGACCATATTATAGCACATGCAAGAAATGAATTAGCTTCACTCTATAAGGCCATACACACATACAAATATATATATATATATATATATATATATATATATATATATATATATATATATATATATATATATATATATGAACCTGGACCATGAATTACTTGTATAATATGTTACAAACACCATGAAGAGCAAATGCAACAGTATAAGCATACCTAAATCAATGATAAAAAAAAGTCAAGCTGTTGTGAGGTTAAGAAAGGATGAGTGAAGGAAAACAATAAAATTACATTTCAAGCACCCATCCAAAAGCTTTATCAGTTTCGGGATCCTTCTTCATTGCCAGGAAAACATTCATCCAAGTGGGAGAATTCTTCTTAAGGGATTCCTAACATTTTTCAACACAAAATTAAAAAAGGGGTGCAAACTCAAGAGTATTCATTATTATCACAGAAAACTAATTGACATATATACCTTCCCAACAATAACATATGAATTCCCAATTGGATCAATATTGGTTATTGGTCCCTTCTCCTCATGGAAGTACTTCCTTATCACTGTTTCATACTTCTTAGGCTCAAATCAATATAAAACAAAGTAATATACTCTCATAAGCTCTAACAACAGTTAAAACTAAAGTCCCAAGAGAAAGAGAGAGAGAGAGAGAGAGAGAGAGAAAATGATTCTAGTCTTGAATAGAAATTTAAAGTTAAACAGTTCATAATCTTCTTTAATATTTGGTTGTTGAAGCCACTGCACAAATGTCCATGGTCTGTTAAGGACTATGTAACCCTGTCATAGAGTAGAGATGAGTAAGAATCCACGAGAATAAGGAATAAACTAGTGAGGATATGCATTTCTGCTAGTTGAAGTTCACTTATAATCTAAGGATAAACTAATATAAATAAAAGTGTAAAAAAAATTAGTAAATATGATCAAACACATGGTAGGTACGTAAATTGTCAAATACATATCATGCACTAAAGAGTAGATAATTGGTCCAAATCATGCAGAAGATACTTCTTTAGTAGCTACAAATCATGCATTTCAAAACCAAGATCAATTCAAGATAAAAAGCTCGAATCACACACTAAAAACTACAACATTTAAGTCAGCGACATTGCAAGGAGCAATTACGAATGCAAAAAGATAGATCTAAAAATTTGAATCAGTATTCGCCATTTTGCCTCACACATTCCACAAAAATTAAAAGATTCTTCTCTTAAACGTAATTTCCTAAAATCCGCAAGTGAAAACTCAATTCAAGTTTTGTGTGAAACAAACATTGAAATGAACCAAGGTATAGAGAGACGAGAATGAACCTCATCGAGCAAAATGTTAGGGAGGATTTCATTGATTCGCACAAACCCTAAGTATATTGCTCCAAAATTGATAAGTTCATGGACAACGATCGAGAGCAAAGAGAGATGGCTTGAGAGACACGAACATGAGAGTGATGTAACGAGAGATCCATGCAAACTGCAAAGTGAATATGTAACATTTTTTTATCCATATGAATCGAAGATAGTACAGGAGTTTACAACACTCACACATCCTGTTCAACGAATTTATTTAAAAATATAAAACACTGTAAAAATATAGAGTTATAAATATACAACATTTAATTGGTGTTGCAATAATGTATTTTGTTCTAGTTTAAAAAAAATGTTAATCTATAGTAACATTCTTTTAAAAATAAAGTTACAATAATGTTTTGACACTTTTTTTAAGGAAAAAAAACGTTTTGACACTTGACATCATCTATAGCAACATTTTTTTTAAAAAAAAAATGTTACAATAATGCGTTGAATTCATCTGTAGTGACATTTTTAATAAATGTAACTAAGGAAATGTTGCTATAGGGGCAACCAAGTTCAAGTTCTGAAAGGCCTGAACCACCAACAATGAAGCAGCTTCTGGCCAAAGGGAAACCCAATGCTTTTCCCATGCAATCTCGATCATTTTCATGGCAGCAGATAACTCAGCATTATAATAAGAAGTAATACCCAATAAGTTCATAGTGAAACCACCCAGGAAATTGCCTTGGCTGTCACAGAAAAGGCCGCCACCAGCAGCTCTACCAGGAGAACCATGGGCAGCTCCATCACAATTCCCTTTAATCCAATCATCAACAAGAGGCCTCCAAAATACTGGTTTGATGATAGGGGCTTTGCTCAAATGACCAGAAACTTGAAAAGATTTCAAAATGTTGAATTCTTCAATAGAAGAATACATAGATGTTGTGGACAGGTTCCTGGTTATATTTCATCAAACTTTAAAAAGAAGACCACTATGAATAAGTATACTTTGCCAGTTTGAGTACACAAACATATAGTGATCACTGAAAATTTTCCTCCCAAAAGCTCAAGGTTATTTTAGTAATTTTAAATGTATTAAAACAATGATGTTTATCCTTTATCCTTCCTTTATCCTAAATTTTAAATGTAGGGTGTCTCATCCTTAGAGAATTTTGTCTTCTAAATAATATAAATTTTCCTTAGGTAAAGCAAACTTAGAAAACCCGGAAGGGAGCGACATGTGTTATTTTTCATTAGGCCATTCAATATCAGAGACTAAATTGTTTTAATTGTTAACTTATAAGTTTAAGAAAAATATCACGTGCCTTATTTCCAGATAGTGATGTGATTGAATTCTTTAGTTATCTAAATAATTGAGTCATCTTTGAAGCATCCATACAGCCATACCTAGATGCCTAGGAAGTAAACCAAATATTTATTGTTGTTGCTGTCAATATAGCTTCTGTTAGAATTTAATCTAGATATTGCTTTTTTCTTTATTATTATTATTGACCCAAGCATATCCCTTATGCAGGTTAAGGACTCTAGATTTGGGATTCCCCCACAAGATATTCCGCATCTCTTTACAAAGTTTGCCCAGTCTTAGACTGGACCAGCTCGACCTAGCATTGGTGCAGGTCTTGGGCTTGCCATTTATAAAAGGTAAGGGGGAAGCATCTAATTCTGCTTTGAGTTTGCAATAGTTTCTCAATTCTCACTATTTACATTAATTTTTTTTATATGTTGATTACCTAGTGAGACACCGTTATTGCATGCTAAATGGATGTTTATACTATAGTTTAAAGAATAGTTTTTGTCTATTAAGTCTTTGACTCCTCCACAAAATTGATTCAGATTTGTAAACCTCATGGAAGGCCACATATGGATTGAGAATGAAGGCTTTGACAAAGGAAGCACAGCTACATTCATAGTCAAATTTGGGATCTGTGGCAATCCAGATCCATGAAACCATCAAGCTGCAAACAAAAGCCAAGCATATAGTTGAAGTGGTGGCCTCGCTAGATTTAAACCCTTCATCAAAGATGAAGACAACACTAGTTTTTCTACTGGACACAATCAAAGAAGTTTCTAATATCCAAGACACCAAAATTGCGTACCTAATTCAATCACAATCGACAAGATGGAGTAAACCTACTTTCATCTTGCATGTGCTAAATTGTATAATTTATAGTTTGCAGCTGTAGAATAGGATTAATATGTCAGGCATATTTCTAACAAACGGGTCTTATCCGAACTCCTATCGTATTAACTAGAATACAATACAATGAAACAAAGTTGACTGACAATCTGTTACTTAATTTTACTTGTAGTTATAATGTGTTATTGGCTTTTGTGTCCATAAAAATGACAGTATCGGTATGAATCAGTTGTCCATCCCTCACCATGTTACTTGGTTCGTTAGATTTGATGTCTATCATTTGTGCTAAACTTTAACTGTTTTCTAAAACAAACATTGGATAAGTGGACGGATCAAGAAGCTTTAGTACAGAATTTGGGGATTGGGAGCTTAATATTGGATCAGAAATGCTCAGTTCCTCTTTTCCATGGCAACGTTTCCTTATGTTCATATCAGTCACAAGCACCACACTCAGATACGAAAGATTCTCACTACAAGAAAAGCATAAAGTTGGGCTTTATTGTGATTTTAGACGTAGATGTAATAAAAACAGAATATATGTACTTGTATAGAAAATATAGGAAAATTCGCACAATAAACTTAGCATCAAATATTACATGATGCATGAATAATATTTTTTTCTAGAAAACTCGTAATTTTCTTATTTGTTTCATTTTAATGTTTTTAAATAAATTTACAACAATTTTTTTATTATCAAATAGCTTTTGTTTGTCTTAGTTTTTTTCTCATGCAGAGATTAAATAAATAAAAAGTCATGATGATATTTAAAAAGATCAAATAAGCTTACAATATTTGGAGAGGACAGATAGAAATGAAAAAAATACTACAAAAAATCATTTGATAAAAAAAAAGAATTTATGAAAAACTTGTATAAAAAGAATGAAAAATAACGGTGTAAAGTACCAACACAAAAAATTATGAATTTTTAAGGGACTGAATGCATAATAAACCATTTAAATAACTTTCAAATCAATTCTTTCCATCCCTACCATACTACACGTTAAAATATAAAAATTAGAATTAATTCATATGCACAAACTTATCTAATTTTAAAACAATGAACCCCTTAGAGCATCTTCAACGCTCAATTTTAAACGCTCATTATTTAATGGGTTGCTTATTTTGAGATATCTTTGTTTAGTTTTCTTTACCACTGGAGGAGATCTATGTGTCATGTTGTGGTTGCTTAAAATTATGTTTTGTTACTTCTATAAGTGACAGTTGCTTATGATTAAAAAAAATATTTTCTTGCCTTAACTAAAATAATTGAACTAAAATTTTAATTAAAATAAAAGTAAGTGTAAGTAAAAAAGTATAGAAGTGTGGGTCATTTAAAGGTTGCTTAAAATTATATAATTGGAGTAAAATGTGTATGAGTTGCTTAAATATGATATGACATTACGAAAACTAATTAATAGAAGATAAAAAAACTTAAAATAAATTGCTTCAATTGCACCAATTAAAGATGCTCTTAATTAAGCCCAAGAATAGATATCCTAGTATTAAGATGTCATGTCTTTTAATATCATCTCAATTACTATAGATATGTTACCTTGACATAAATTGACACGTGAAAACAAAATTCTTTACAACTGATACCATTGATACTTCATGTCTTTCAATATTTTACATTGACAAATGTATAGGTGAACACAAATTTCTTTACACTTCATTTTTGTATTTAATTAAATGTACACTTTGAATTCAAGTATTGCAATAATTAAATGTACGTTTCATTTTTGTGTAAGAAATCTCAGACTAGGTGTCTAGTTCTGAGCATTTTTAAAAAAATATTGCAACTAGGTAGTGTTTTTTCTTTTAGGAAAAGTTAGATCAAATATTTTTCACAAAAACTCTTAAAAGTATAAGGACTTTGTTTATAATAAAGAAAAAATAAAAAAAAAGATTAAAAAAGCTAAGTTCTCTAACGTGTTGGCTGCTTTTCAATGACTTATTAGTTATTAATAAGGACAGTCTTAGAATCTTGCTATGCTGATTTTACATTCTTTTTCGTGGTTTATTATTTCTTTTTTCTTATGGCTTTTTAACGAACCAATGCACCCTTATATTTTCAATGGCTTTATATTTACAAATTTGCTTAGTGACATGAAAAAAGAACCAATCTCCTAGAAAAAGTGTTCATGTTTAATAACTTCAAAAGTTTGATTTCATAAACAAAGTGATTTTTGAAAGTTTTTTTATTTGCAAATTATTATTAAAATATTTTTTAATCAAAGTGATTTTATGTAAAATATTTTTTATTTTATAAATATACTTTTTCATTAAATCAAATAACTAGATTTAAATGAAACTAAAAATTTTGAAAATTTTTATCAGACAATATTTAATTTAAAAAGATCTTTCAAGCTGGAAAAAAAAAAGAAAATTTACAACCAATCTTTACTTTTTCTTTAAAACTTTTTATTTTTAATTTTAATTTAAAAATAGTTTTTAAGTACAAAAAAACATCAATTTTTGTGTTCCTTTCCTACGATGAAGTGTGTTTGGTTTCTCATTTCTAAGCCTCAAATAAACATTCAACATGAATTTACCACTAACGTAGCATTGATGTTTTCAAATGAAAAATAAAAACCCTGACATGTTTACACTTATAAATGAGCACGTGCAAATGGAAATAGAACCAAATCATTTAGTTATCTTTAACCAATAGGATCACTTTATCCTTGTTAATATGCGTAGAAGCTTGTCTATTATAAAAATGGAATTGTAGCATTAATGGAATTGTGACCCACCAAACATGTTATTATTATTAAATGAGATCCCCTCAGATCTTTACATCAGGATTCCGAATGCTTTCTTCGAAGCCATTTCCCTCCTCACCTCCTCTTTCAGTTTTCGTCATTGTCCCAATGCCATCTCGCTAGCAATTATCTCTCTCCTGATCTCCCCTTTCTCTAGCTCACGTTGTAACATCCTGAAGAGTAACTCTCTTAGACTTACTCTTGGAGTAAGTGGATCCCTCCTCTAATTATAAATATGTATATATATTTATATAATTCCTTGTGAGTAACTCACTGGAATTAATCCTCTGCAATTAATTCTCTATAGTTACTTTCAAGTGTTTTTGCCTATAAGTTTGCCTGTAAAATTTTGGGTAATTAAATCGTTTGTGTTATTTTATTTATTTCAAGTTATGTGCAGTGTGATACACTTAATGTTCAAGTACTCATAATTGTTTGTGAGTGATTATCTGATATGTCTACTAGTAGTAAGAATTTAAATATCTATTGCCATGTACTAATTAAATTATTGGTTGCAAATTGGTTTTAATTATTTTAATTTAATTAAATTCTAGTATCTTGCACACCAAGTTATCTCTTATAAAATTTATCAGTGACCAATTTCTTTACAGAGAAAATTTTATCTGAGCAACTAGAAAAGTTTTCAGTACAACAAGTTTTATAAAATTTAATTAGATGTTTGAAATTAAGTTTTGAAATTTTAAGACACTTTATATTACACTTACACAGTGTAAAATTACACTGTGTAAACTAAACTTGGTACTTAAAGTCACTAATCCTATTTACTCAACACATCACCCCATGCAACCTACACATGATCAACACATCACTAACCCTCTCCTACCTCCACTAAGACCCACAGCCAACTCCCCAAGATCCTCACTAATAACTCAATTCCCACTCATTCTCACTCATTCTGTAACACCCTCATTTTCCCTTTCTTTATTTGATTGTTTGTTTAATTCTTAATTTTATTTTTTTAAGAATTGATAACCCTAGCTTTCTTCCCAAAATGTTAAGCGTTAGAAGTGCATAACCCTTTCCAAAGTTCAGAAGGATATTTAAGAATAATGGGGTAAAAAGATTCAGGCTCAAATACAAATAAAAACTTAAAACTAAGTAAAATTCACGTCTGTCACGAGTCACGGGCGTGATTCATATCTCATGGGTGTGATCCATGCTGTTGCGAGTCAACAGATGAGCAAGACAAAATCGGCTCCAGTCACGGTTGTGATCCATTTCTCACGGCCGTGATCCCTACTGTTCGAATGTGAGAATGAGTCACAATTAATTATGAAATAATTAATTGGACAATTGGACTTAAAATTGCATTTTATAAATAATAATAATAATAATAATAATAATAATAATAATAAAATAAGTTATGAAGATGCTGAACCATTTCCATTTCTCCACAACTCTTGGTCATGCAACAATTAACAAAGATAACAAAACAAGTTTTCAGTTTAAAGCTAAATTCTCACCTAACTGTCAAAACTCTAATACTCACCTATCCAGACACACTTCACACAATTCACCTAACCATCAGAAATCTACTACTCGAGTTATGTTCACCTAACTTCTTTGAAAGTCGAAATAGAAATCTAAGCTCTCTGTCCCAAAGACTCACGAGATGCATTTTTTTTCTTCCTTCCTTCAGTCTACAACCACTTGTTCAGGAGAAGTAATGGTTTCTTCAATTAGTCAAACTACCCCATGTAACCAGAAGAAACTACGTGACATATCCCATAATCTCCATCTTCTATTTAAGCCTATTCCTCATTTCAGAAAAACTCACACACTTTTCCAACCTTCATTTCTTCACTTCAGTTATGCACCCTTAATTCATTTTCCTCTTCCTCCACCGTGAAGCAAAAACCATAGGAGACTTCATTCTCCACTCTTCAAGGAGCAAACAGCAGCCCTTCCTCCTCTTATTCCCTGCTGCACGTGACTGTAAGGTAAGGGGGGGTGAGGTGGTTCAATACTATTGATCTTTCAATTTTTATTTCTATTTATGATGATGTGCAGTAGTAACCTTGTAGTTCCTATTGTTTTCCTTTATTTCTTAACCATATGAAGCTGAAATGTGAATTTTTCTCTGCTCCTTGTATTGTTTTGCTGTGCTGTTAAGTTCACCTTTAAGGGGACTTTTGCTGAGATACCTTTTGATTATTGACTCTTAGATAATCTAACAATGAACTCAACACTTACAAACCTGCAAAACTGAAAATATATCCTTTCTTTTGGTCCAAAAAGTTCACTGTCTGGGTTAATAGTAAGAAAGGTTGTGCTGTTTTTAGTTCAGTCTTTAAACCAAGCATTAACCTCTTTCTTCATAAAACAGCAGAAGCCAAAGGAAATACTTCTTCCTTCCCTTGACAGTTTTGTTTCCCTGTCAATCAACAAAGAAGTAAGTTTCTATTTTTTTTTTAAACAACATGTTTTATATTAAAAAGAAAGAAGACAGAAAAGAAACAAAGGATGTGGACATATATGTAGGGGACCACAAAGAAAGTAAGCTTGTCTATTCCTAAGAAAAGTTTCTGCTACAAAAGTTAAAAAAAATTTAAAAAACAAAAACAACAACAACAACAAAAGTCAACTTTGGAGTTTCTACTTTAGTGTATGCGTCAGTTCTTGGAAAATTAGAACCAATATACTATCTTCTTAGCATTTCACCTTTCCTCAAGTGACACAACTAGGAATAATGAATAATCTGAAATTTGGTCAACCCATTCACTAGTTTCGGTCATGATGAAATAAATAAACAAGAAAATTGACTTTTGTTAAAAAATACAAACCATTACCTTCTCTACTATATAGTTTCGGTTCTTGGAAGTAAAAGCAAGACAATTTCAAATTTTAGACTTCATCATGTCAAATAAATAATAGTAATAACATTAAAAGTAATGATAATAATTATAGTTTAAAAACCAAATTTGACCAAGCTTCCCCTTATAGGTTAATTCTCGGGGTTTGGTAAGGAATAAAAATACAAGGAGTCAACAATTTAAATTAACAACTTAAGTTTTTAATCCTACTACTTAGAATTAGATTTTAAAGTTTAGACTTGACTATGGTTATTTCTACAAATAAAATTCTAAACGCTTAACTATGTTGTTTGAATAAAACTTGTGAATTAAATTCCTCACAAATTCCCCACGTTTCTAATTATATGAAATTAACTAAGACTTCAATTCATTTAATATCAATTCCTTGTATTTAATTAAGTAATATTAGTATATTTTAATTTTAAGATGGGTGACTATAAATCTTAATAAGTAATTAAAGTTAGAAGAATTAAAATTAAGTATCTAATAATTTCATAATATTGTAATGATTATTTTATAATAGATACTTAAAGTATATATATTTCTAAAAATATTATCGGATGTAATGATTAAATTGTGATATATTGTGATTTTGCATATCTATGTACTGTGTATTCTATTTGTCTATCAAAATGACAGAAATTTGATCCTCTAAAATTTTGATACTCAGTGATGTTAGATATAGCACACTGAAATGTGATCATATGATAGTTATACTATTTATCTATCTAAGGGGCAGAAATATGATTATCCTATGTTGGTGCTCAATGATTGAGACCAAAGGTTGATAAGTAAATTGTGAGTACTCTAGTGTGAGTACTATTAAGAGAGGAACATGCAGCGGCATGTTGCCTATGGAAGACACAGCCTGGCAAGCTAAGGAATGAAAGGTAGGGACGCACTGACGTAAGTCTAGGGGGTATGGTGTCGAGTGATGAAGTAACTAAAGGCCAGGGGAGCATCCTGTGTCGGAGACTTCATCTGACCAAGCTTGGCAACCCCAACAACTGCTCAGCATTCCATTGATTGGTGCAAGAGTACGCCTGAGTTATATAGGGCTGTGGATGTCCTGAAATTAGATAAATTGAGTTCATCTATGGAAGATGAAGGTTTTGCCATAGGTTGAGGCGTATGTACTCCCAGTCACTTCCAATCGGGGGGTATGGATCCATACTGCATTTAGAGATTTTCGTTGTTAGGAAAAGTATATTTAGAGTAAATCTTAGGTCCCCCGCTATTAATTAACTGACGGTGGTTTTTACTGATACTTATATATATATAGAACCATATCTCACTCCTCTATCTTTCTTTCTGTGTATGTGCTTGTCGATTGGATACGTGAAGATGACGTTCATGCCTCGTGATCAAATCTCCCCGCTAATGTAGATATTTTAGAAGTTGTAGATGATGATGCGACAATGCGGAATTTGAAGACTAGTTTTATTTATTCCTGTATTTGGGCTAGGGTAGAAATTGTGTACTTCTCTGACTAGGTTATCTGATGTATGGGTTGGGATTAGCTAGTACATAATTTCCCTATATTTATTTTAGTATCATGAACTAATGTTTGATTGCAAGATGATCATGGTTCTTTATATAACACTTTATGTATTCTAAATGTAGTTGATAAATGTTTCATTTAATTGTGAAAAAAAAAATTCCACGTTTAAATAACTAAAACATATAAAATAATTAGTATGGATTATGTCTAATGTAATGGGGTGTTACACATTCACTCAAACACATTCACTTAGAAGAAATTAAAAAGCTCCAACCTCTCTCTTCCAAGCTGCTGGCCGAGAACTACAAGGGAGCAAGGGAAGCCATTTTTGTGAAGCTTGTTGGTTGCATGTGAGCTCGGAGGACCTCTCATCACTACCTCGAGCTTGTGTTCTCATTCCCATCTCCTTTTCTTTTTCTTCTCCTTTAAGCTTTTGAACCTAGGTGAGGGAAACTCTTTGTGGACTCATTTTTCTGTTGAAATGTGGCTGAGGGTTGGGGGTCTCAACCACAACATGCATGCATGCCTCTTTGAGCTTGATTGTGTTGTGTGTTTGATTTTTGTTTGAGCTTGAAATTGATAAAATGGGTTGGAAACCCTCTTGGCAGTGGCTGAGTAAATTGCATGGATTGATTGCTTTGTTTGTTTTTGACTCTGTAAATTAATTGGGAAGGCTCCTAAAGCAAAGGATACCATGCCCAAATTTTCTCAAAATTGTTTGATAAGGTTTCCATTGTGAAATTCAACCCACAAACTAAGTGCCAGTGGCTGTTGGCTTCATCTAGCCCTGGACAGCTCCCACTGTTTTATAATTTTTGAAAGATCTAACAATTGGTTTTTCATGAAACTTGTTTTAATTGAAAATTGACAGAAACTGTGACAATTTTCATTTTGGCACCTCGGAGAGAAAACATCATTTCAGGGTTCATCCATGAACCACAAGGTGGCTGTCCTGTTTTCCTGTCCAGTTGGAACATGCCTCGGTTTTTCCCAATTTCACACTTGTGTACTTGTCTTTTATTTTTCTTGTTTACATCATTAAAAACTAGACAAAACAATATTTTTAATCATATATATTACAAAATTATCATTTACATTTACTAAATTAACTAATTCGATTTAGACAAAGCAGTGACTATCAACTCTATTTTTGGGCCTGACAGTTAGTCTGTAAAGAAATAATTACTGGGAACAATTGGCGAAGAATCTGAGGACATGGGGTATCATTTTAGAAATACCAATGTGTTATATTTCTACTGTAAAAATATCAGCTCAAAATTATTTTGGAAAGTGTCAGAAAATAAAATTTCTTTAAAACGTGTTTTCTGTGAGAATTAAGCCAACCTGCCAACTTGTAGAATTTTTAGTAATTTTTATAGATTTTTGCTAATTAAGTGGAATACCATTACGAAAATTAGATTTCAAGGGATTTCTATCCATATAAAAAAGTTTCTAATTTCAAGGTCATTTAATGCAATCAATTTGATCTCGCATTCAGTACTGTGAAAGGGGAATTTCCCTTATTTAGTCAATTTTATAGATTGACTGTGATTTTGGTGTTGTGTGACATATATATGTATATACCTAGAATCGTGAATGTAAGGGATAGTGGATAACTTATATCCCCTGTACCCTTTTGTTTGTGTTAAGTCCTAGAGAATGAAATTCTTGGGCAATTATAGCTTTGAGTGCCTTTGTGATACAGTCCTTGGCTGTAGAGTGAACATTTTGATAATGTTGCCTATTTCTATGATGCGTTCACAAGACTTGGGCACGAGTACTTGTGACAACTAGAACTTTATTCTAATGTTTATGGCAAGGTCTGCCATTTAAAGATAAGTGAAACTTTAACAAAGAGTATCACTCATTAATTGTAAGATCTTATTTTATTATTTTATTTTATTAAATAGGAATTAATTAATTAACTCTTTATTTTTATGCATTGGACATAGAAATAAACTTAGGACCTTTGCGTGGAGGAAATAAAGGTAAGTCTAATTATTTAGAAAATCATAAAATTGAGAGAGTAAGGAATGCATAAAACATAATAATTTTGATACGCGCTGTAATACAGATTTTGAGAGTCGGGAAATAGAACTGCGAGTGCCCGACGATTCGTAGGAATTACAAGAAGCAAAGAGAGTCACTTGGGGTATTTTCGACTGGAAGAATACCAAAGCCAAAGGCGGAGATTGAATGGCGTGCTCACTGGAAAGGTGATGGAGGCAATTGCCCTCATTCATACTTTTGGAGCCGAGACCATGTCTCAGGCTTGGCGTTGTTAGAGTCTAAGTCTTTGGACGATGTCCAACCCCTCAAACTTAGGTTTTAATGAAAACAAATGAGATTAAATTTTGAAGTATCTAATGCTCTATGTTTGAGTATTATAGGTACCACATCTTCCAATGCCTCAGTAGTATTGTATTTCTTAAGCTCAAACTACATATCTCTATATGTTTATCGCGTCTAATGAGTAACTGGAACTTGTTTTTCTAAGAGTAAATCCAGCGTCCAATGTGTTGTAATGAAACAAGTGTCCAATACATTGTGAAAATCAGTGTGCAAACACTGCATCCATTTGAGAAGCGTCCACTCGCTTATATAACTTATGCAACATTTTCTATCAAATAGTTATATAATGCATCCATGATGTCTAAAAGTACACTTAAGCTTTTCGATGTTGTTTCTCTGAAATGTTCTATTATTCCCTTTCTTTTCTTATGTGACATTTCATTTGAATATTCAGTAAGTGTACCATAGGAGACAGAAAAGCTTCTCTCTGCAAAACCGTATAGTAGTGGAGGAACTACATGTACTGCTTTCCCCCCTCTCTCTCTCCACCCTAAGCTGACACGTGGTAATGGTCATCTGATTGTGAGAGAACGGTTTTTGACAAAGGCTTAGATCCTACAACAGACACCTTCACTCAGTAGCCTATAAATAGAGGATCGAGCTCGTGAAAGATAATAACGAAGCATTCAAGTCTTCAAAGAGCTGAAACTCTACCAAAACGTTTGGACGATCAACACTTGTGCAAAAAGAGCTTCTTCTTAGTTTTGCTAAGTTACATTGTGTATTCTATTTTACATTGTAATATCCTCTCTGTGAGAGTTGATTTGAATCTTGTAATCAAACTATTTGTTTGGAAAGCCAGGAGTGGCTTAGAGACAAAGAATACTTGGGTGTTGCTTTAATCTCAGGGGGAGATTAAAGGTGTGTCAAAAGTGGCCTAGAGAATACTTGTAGCCAGAAGTGGCAGGGTAGAGAATACTTGTTTGTAATCAAAGTTTTGATTAGTGGAACCCTTCAAAAGGTTATTTTTGAAGGAGAACTGGACGTAGCTTAGATTGAGTGAATCAGTATAAACCAAGTGTTTTTACTCTATTTCTTTTTAGCTTACCAGTTATCTCTAGAGTTATTTCTTCACATTAGATGCACAAGTTTCTTTATAAACTTATTTACGAAAAGTATTTGTTTCTCGCTTGGATGATAACCTGAAAAATGCAGTTTCATTAAACTGTCATTTTGAACTATTGGACAATATCTGCAACTCCCTGTTTTACAAGTCCCTTGTAAAATCTAACTTAAGATATCTCTATCTTTGCAAAAATATTTTAAGTTTTATCTAACACACTATTCAACCTCCCTTCTAGTGTGATTCTCTGCATTTCAGTTGGTATCAGAGCTTGGCCTCTTGGGTTGAGTACTTAGCAGTATAGAGGAAAACCAAATCTAGAGAAAGATGGGAAACAAGGGACAAGCTGTGAACAAATCACCACTTTTCAAGGGTGTCAAATTTGATTATTAGAAGCAAAGAATGATAGCATTCTTTGAGTCCCGTCATATTGATATATGGGATGTTGTGGAGATGGGAGACTACATTCCATATGAAGAAAACCTCGACAAGATCCCCAAGACTAGATGGACGGAGGAGCAAAAGAAGAGATTCCATCTCAACTCCAGAGCCAGAACACCATCATGTGAGCATTATCTGAACAAGAATACAACAAGGTGCACAGTTTCAAAAGCACTAACCAAATGTGGGATACTCTTGCATTAACATATGAGAGTTACACCCAGGTAAAACGTAACAAACTCAGTCTTCTTATTCGTCAATATGAGTTGCTTATTATGGAGGGAAACGAGGACATACAAAGTATGTTTGGACGATTTCAAACCATACTAAATGAGCTTAGAGCACATGGTAAAGATTACAACAACTATGAACATATTGACAAAATTCTGAGGAGTTTGCCTAGGCAATGGAGACCATAGGTTACAGCTTTGAGAGCAACTAAAGGACTAGACGAGATGTCCTTAGAAGAGCTTGTGGGAATCCTAAAAGTACATGAGCTAGAACTGCAACAAGATGGTGATGCAATGAAAAGCAAGTCTCTGGCACTCAGCATCCAGAAGCCAAAGAAAATACCATCGTCCAAAGCCACACAAGTAGAAGAGTCATCATATGAGCAATCTGAAGATGAAGAATCTGATGAGGATGATGAGCTATCCTTCATATCCAAGAGAATCCATGATATGTGGAAGAAGAAGAAAGGTGGATCTAGATGGAGAAACCTGAACAAGAAAGGATTCAAGGAGAAGAAGGAGAAGAGTCCAATCGTCTGCTACGAGTGTAAGTTTCAAGTTAGAATGCCTAGACCTTGAGAAGAACAAGGACAAGAAGAAGAAAGTCTTCAACAAAAAGAAAGGAAAGAAAGTTCTGATGTCCACATGGGAAGACTTGGACAATGACTCATCATCGTACGATGAAGAAGAAGAAAAAGCTAACATATGTCTGATGGCAGACACTACATCAGATTCTTCTGAACCAAAAGAAGATGATGAGGTAGACTTTAATGATTTAAAATCGCTTCAAGAAGCTTATCATGAATTAGTTTCAAACTCTTTTATTCTGTCAAAGGCCTACAAAACTTTGAAGAAATCATCTAAATCACTTTCAAAAGAAAAAGAAGTTTTAGAAAACAGTTTCAAACAACTTGAAAGTGAAAAGGAGGATTTACAGAAAAAGTTTACAAAGCTCTCAAAAGAATATGAAGCCTAAATGAGGATAGACGAACCCTATGGAATGATAGCGCTCATGCTTATCAGTCCTATGGGAAATCAAGGACTAGAGAAATGAAGCTTTCCATAGAGATTCGTAGTCTCAAAAGAGAAAACAAAAGGCTGGTTGAGAAGCTTCTGAGAGTTGAAACAAATACTTCTTTAAGAGGTCAAGCACATGATGTTGTTAAACTTCATGAAGAGATTGACAGCCTAAAGAAGGATCTATCCAACTTTGTCAAGGGATCTGACAACCTTAACAAGCTTTTAAAATATGAAGGTTGTAAGAGGCCCAATGATTGGTCAAGTAGATATAAGGGAAAGAAATATATCCATGATGAGGATGTAGATGTTTGTTACTTTTGTGGGAAACCTGGACATATAACATCCAAATGCAGACACTTGCCTAAGAAGGAAGCGTCCAATGCCTTTCAAACTAATAAGAAAGGACCCAAGTCAATCTAGGTACCTAAAGATAAAATTGTTCCTGTTGCAGACATGCTTAATAGCAAAAAAGAAACTCCAGTCATGGTACCTGGACAGTGGATGCTCGCATCACATGACAGGATAAAGGTGTATGTTCCAAAGCCTCTAACTCAGGATTGGTGGGACAGTCACTTTTGGAAGGAATAAGAAAGGGGTGATAGCTGGCATGGGTAAGCTTGGTATTCCATCCTATCCCTCTATTGATAATGTTCTTTATGTTAAAGGTCTCAAACACAATCTACTTAGCATAAGTCAATTATGTGATAGTGGATAGGATGTTGCCTTTAACAAAGGTAAATGTATAGTTAAGAACTCTGATGGATCCCTTCTCTTCACTACGAAAAGGCAAGGTAATTTGTACAAGATTAAACTTGGGGAACTATCAAGTCAAAATGTATCCTGCTTAGTTTCAGTTAAAGAAAATCATTGGCTATGGCATAAAAAGCTTGGTTATGCAAGCTTGAGATTAATCTCAAAGCTTAACAGACATAACCTTGTGAGAGGATTACCAAGTATGTCATACAAACATGATATTCTTTGTGAAGCATGTCAAAAAGGGAAATAAGTAAAACTTTCTTTTAAAAGTAAAGCCATTGTTTCCACTTCTAGACCTCTTGAGCTATTACATTTTGACTTGTTTGGACCCACAAGAACAGCCTCAGTAAGTGGTAAGAGATATGGATTGGTTGTAGTGGACGACTATACAAGATGGACATGGGTCATGTTCGTATCTCACAAAGATGAGTCTTTTAAGGTCTTCTATAACTTCTGTAAAAGAGTTCAAAACAAAAAAGGAGTATGCATTACTTCGATCCGAAGTGATCATGGGGGAGAATTCGAAAACGAGAGCTTTTAGAGGTTCTGTGAGGATATTGGTATCCATCACAACTTCTCAACAACCAGGACGCCTAAGCAAAATGGTGTTGTTGAGAGGAAGAACAGGTCACTCCAAGAAATGGCTAGAATCATGTTGAATGATAATTCAACCCCTAAACACTTTTGGGCTGAAGCAGTGAATACAGCAGGTTATTTACATAACAGAATTTATATTAGACCCATCATGAAAAAGACTCCATATGAATTGTGGAAGGGGAAAAGACCCAACATATCCTACTTCCATCCATTCAGATGTCAATGTTTCATTTTAAACACTAAATACAATCTGGGAAAGTATGACTCTAAGTGTGATGAAGGAATATTGCTTGGATACTTAGATACTTCAAAGGCATATAGAGTTTACAATTCTAGAACCTTAGTTGTAGAAGAAGATATCCATGTGAAGTTCAATGACACTAAGCCTGATAAGGAATTACTAGAGCTGAATGAATCATTTGCAGATCTCAGGTTGAATGATGAAAAGATGTCATTTGACGCATCCAACAATGATGTCTCAATTGAAGAGTCCAATGCTCCCCTATAAGGTCTAGTAGAAGAAAAAAGAGAGCCAACTGGGCACAACTGGAAGATGAAGAAGCATCATCCAGAAGATCAAATCATTGGTGATGCAATGGACAAAGTCAGAACCAGATCTTCACATCAACAACAAGGTCACACAGCACTTATATCACAGATGGAACCTAAGACTATGCACAATGCCTTGGAAGATGAAAGCTGGGTCAGAGTAATGCGAGAAGAACTTGACAAGTTTCAAAAGAACGGTGTCTAGAAGCTTGTTAACTACCTGATGATAAAGAAGCTGTAGGAGCCAAGTGGGTATTCAAAAACAAGCTAGACAAAACAAGTAAAGTTATGAGAAACAAAGCAAGGCTAGTAGCCAAAGGTTACTCATAACAGGAAGGTATAAACTATACTGAAACTTATGCACCTATTGTACGTCTTGAGGCAATTCGCATTTTACTGTCATTTGCAACTCATAGCAATATGAAGCTTTATAAAATTGATGTAAAAAGTGCATTCCTTAATGGATTGGTAAAAGAAGAAGTCTAAGGGGAACAACCCCCAGGGTTTGAGAGTGATGTTTTTCCTAATCATGTTTTCAAACTTAACAAAGCTTTATATGGACTAAAGCAAGCACCAAGAGCTTGGTATGAAAAACGCAGTTCATTTCTTACAAAAAATGGTTTTTCAAGAGGAAAAGTAGACACTACATTGTTTCGCAAAGATTACAATTCTGATTTTATCATTGTTCAAATATATGTTGATGATATCATATTCGGTGCTACTAATGAATCTCTATGCGAGGAATTTGCTAAGTTAATGCAGACAAAGTTTGAGATGACCATGATGGGAGAACTGAAATTCTTCCTTGGACTGCAAATCAAGCAAACTGATAAAGGCATATACATACATCAAACCAAGTATGTTAAGGAGCTTCTAAAGAAGTTCAGGATGGACAATGCTAAACCAATGAAACTCCTATGCATCCAACAACAGTACTTGGACTGGATGAAGGATCAAAGAAGGTGGACAACACCTTATACAGAGGAATGATAGGATCACTCATATACCTCACAACATCTAGACCTGACATCGTGTTCAGTGTATGTCTATGTGGCAAATTTCAATCTAATCCAAGGGAAGTTCACTTAACTGCTGCTAAAAGAATTTTCATATATCTCGTTGGAACAACTAATCTTGGTCTATATTTCATAAGGCAGAAAGATTTTAGATTAGTTTGATACTGTGGTGCTGACTATGCTGGAGACAGAATTGAAAGAAAAAGTACCAGTGGAGGATGTCACTTCATTATGGAAATTTAGCCTCCTGGATATGCAAGAAGCAAGGAACGATTGCACTATCCACTATTGAAGCAAAGTATATCTCAGCTGCAAGTTGTTGTTCTCAAATCTTATGGATCAAACATCAACTTGATGACTACATTATAAATGAGAGTAACATTCCTATCTTCTGTGATAGCACTGCTGCAATTGATCTTTCCAAAAACCCCATATTGCATTCAAGGGTAAAACATATAGAAATTAAACATCACTTTATAAGAGACCATGTTCAGAAAGGGGCTATGGAATTACAATTTGTATCCACAGATGATCAGCTAGCCAACATATTTACAAAACCCTTTACTGAAGACAAGCTAGTCCTTCTAAGGAATAGACTTGGCATGGACTTTGTAAAGGAATGGTTAACATCTATATGCAGTGTCCAATATGACTATAGCATCCAATGGACATAGTGTCCAAAGGCCACTTAGTCATGCATTTGCGCTGCATGTGTTACATTTAAGTCCAATGCCTGGATGATGTTATCTGTTATGTGTTTTCATTTAACATGTTTTACAACATGGCTAAAATGGTTTCATTTTGAGTAAGTGCAAGTTAATGCTTTATACTAAGTCACTTAACTATTTATAACCATACCCAGTTACCCATAAACCTCGACACGCCTCATCATGGTGAGTTTAGTAGCATAACCACCTTTTTCAAATTTTCAAAAGCCCAAAACCATTTCGTTTGCCCCAAACAAGCCCATATTTAAGCTGTCAAATCTTCTCTGAAAACACTTATTTATTTTTCCCTACTCGGAAACTTCCTCTCTTACCTTAGCATTTTCACTCTCACACTTGACCCAAACACTCACCTAATAACCTAATGTCGAACTCCAGTGAATCAACCACAGTTGTCCTTGATGTTTCCTCCTACCCTCAAACCACCATTGTGACCCAAGGTGCAGCCACTGTTCACATTGAACATTTCTTCGACATCAAATACCTGGAATGCCTCAGTTTCAATCTTGAAGAGAATCTATTAAAGAGTGGCATTCGAGGGTTCTTCAATGATACTTAGAAGATATACCCAGAGCTCATCAAGATGTTCTGGAGGAATGCCAGGTTCAACCCTCAGCGCCAGATAGTGTCCAATGTTATTGGACAATAAGTGGTTCTGTCAACTAAGACAATAGCCAAAGTTCCTGGATGTATCAGGGAGCAGAATCAGTACAAGCCAGACTGGGCTGAGAAGTATGGAAACCATGTGGGAAAGGTACTCTGCAAGGACAAGTCAACTGATTCAACGAAGATATAGTACAGGAACATGTGTGAAGAAGCTAAAATATGGCAACAGATATGCAACAAAGGCATTCTGCATAAGGCTAGGTCCAAGGATTCAGTTACAAACTTACACAAGTTCGTATTGTTTCACTTGATGGAAGGCATCCCATTCAACCTACCTCACACCATCTACATCAACATTCTCCATATGATGAAGACTATTGGTGGAAATGATGATATCTTCTATGCTGCTCTTCTGAATAAAATTTTCTGGGATCAGAAGGTATACTAGAGATTTTATGATGAACTGGACGAATGAAAAGAGTGATGTGATCATCAGAAAAGGTGGACTAATTACACTCCAACAAAAGTTTGGTGAGTCAAACATCAAGCCTATGAAGATCAAGTTGACTGCCAAAGTTTTGAAGGAGCTGGACGAAGAAAGTATCAACAAGAAAAGATATGAGCAAAGCAAGTTGATTCAGAATGATGATGAAGAAGAGATGGACTTCTTGGGTCTTGGAAAGAAAATCAAGAAGCTTATAAAAGATCAAGAAACTAGAAAAGTGACAAGGCAGATGTCACATCAACAAGAAGAAGAAGCTGAAATAGAAAGGATGGTGAAGAAAAGACATACTGCTTCTGTACCATCCAATCCTCCTACCCCTACTGAGAAACGTCCAAAGACTACTTCATCTAAACCAGTACAAGAAAAGCCCAAAGTCAGAAAGCTGAAGATCCTAGTCAGAAAGCTGAAGATCATGAGTGACTCTGATGATGATGATAACCTTCCTATAGGTCAAATCAAAAGGAAAGATGAAGAAATGGAGTCTAGACCACAAAAGAAACAAAAGGTTACTGTAGCGTCCAAAGTAGGTAGTTCTGTCATACCTATTGCAGCTCCTAGAAGAGTAAAGACTCAAGCAACAAAGCTAAGAAGATATCCCGTTCCACCTTCTTCCTCTCAAGATACTAAGAGTGAATCCAATGTTGCTCCACCTGCTGCCCCACCTATTGCTCCAACACCAGAACCCATACTGCGTCCACCTCTCAAGTTAAATCTCACGCAGACTGTGCGTCCAAGAGATACTTGGAGAGATGCTTGGACTCCTTGGACCATTCCACCAAAGGTTCAAGAGAAAACAAAGGAAGAGAAAGACAAAGAGAGATTCTCTGTTGCATTCTTCACCAAGAATGAGCAGAACTATTGCAAAAAAAGTGATGTCATTTGGAGACCTCATCAAGAGCCTCTTGAGAGAAGCCTTACTTCAGCATCTGCACCTGACTGGATGAGGTATGACCATGTTCATCCTCAATCTGCAGCCTATGCTTCCTTACCAAAAGGGTTAATCATATGCAATCCACCTCCAACTTGGACGAGGCAATCCACTTCCAAATTTGGTTAGGATGAAGTGCCCTTATTCATGCCCAACTGGTACACAGCAAAGGGTGCGTCCAGTAGCTGAAGAGATTCTTGAGCCAGAAGTAGAAATTGCTTCTAAGTATGCCAGGCCTCTACTTGACAAATCTTGGAAACAATAACAGAAGAAGAAGACTACCCCCAAAGAAACCAGTCACTTTAAACATTGACAAAGAAATGGTTGCTGAACTGCAATTAACCATCAAGGAAAGCCTGGATCCTTCCAAGTTCAAACAACTTCCAAAGATTAGGTGGGTGAAGGATATTCAGCTATGGACTCCTATCACCAAGTTCCTACCTCTTCCTCCTGGAACTCCAGTGCTGAACTTCCAACCAAGTGACAATGATGACTTAGGTAAACTGCTACAACAAATGTATCTACAGGATCAAGCCATTGCTTATCCTCCCAACCTCCACATTAGACGCTCCATGGATATCAAGTTCATACTTGATAAGGTATGTCCCGGACTACCTTTTCTTGATGTTGGAAAGAGGAAATGGTTCAAGTACTGTGGTACTGAGATGCTTAACAGAGAATAGAAGATTCAGCTTCAACATTCATCTCAGCAATGGAATCACTTATTTGACAAGACTGGCAAACTCACAAAGCCCTTTGATATGTTTGAAGCCAAGACTTTCTAGCGTCAAATACTATGGGCTGATACCCAAAAGGCTTCATCTTCAGGCTATTCAAAATATGAATTTATCCATCCTCCACAAAGCATTGAAGTCATGCTTCTAGTAAAGACCTTTCACTGGAGTGATACTGCAGCATGCTTCTTAACTGGTGATTTACCAGTGATTCACTACAACAAAGTTTATGACATTTGCAAGTTGGATAGAGCTATATTTAAGCAAGAAGTGCAAGCTACTTTTGCATTCCAACAAGTAGAACTTGAACGATCAGAGCAAGTTGAGAAAGCTCGTTTGGCACAAATTGAAAAAGAGCAAGCTGAAAGAGCAGTGGAAGAACAAGCTGCTAAAACAAAGGCAACACAAGCTGAATTGGACACAACTTCTACAAAAATAATAAAGTGCTCATCCAATTAGACCTAGAAAATGAAGTGCAAGTGGATGCTGAACACTTCGTCACTTCACATGACGAGCAAACAGTTCAATTAGACGTGTCCAAGGATGTAGATATGCAACCAGTAGCTGAAACTGAAGTGCCACAACCACTAGAGTCCACTGCTGATAAACCTACTTCTGAGGTTGCTACGGGTATGCATGTTGCTGATGCGTCCAACGAAGCCCACTTTAGAACAAGACAAGTCTTAGTGCCTACAAGTTCTTCAAGTCCAAGGGCCATTGTTCCTTTGCGATTTGTTGAATCGCAAGGTGCTTCTGAAGACAGAGTGCAAGAGAATGTTAATCAAGCTCTTAGGCAGCAATAAGCCGAAATGGAAGCCGCTCTCAAAGCATTCCAAGAGAGACAACAAGCTGAAGCTGAACAGCATAGAAGAATGATGCAAAATGCCATTGCATATCAGTTTATGAATCTCTCTCAAATGAGCTGGTAACCTCATTGGCATTGTTACTCATCCTATTCATCTTGTTCAACTTGTACCTCCACAGCAACATCAACAAACACCAGTTGAATAACCAGCACCACCAGAGCAACCACCTCCACCACAAGAACCACCTCTACAGCCTCAATTTTCCATCTTTCAAACCCATATTTTTTGTTGATGACAAAAGGGGGAGAAATTGGAATTTTGATATTATAAAGCTTTGTCTACACTACTCTGTGAAAATTCATTTGTCTTCGGCTGCTTATTAAATATATGAGGTGTTTTGATCATAAGCTCCGCATCCATATCTTTGATATGTTTTTACTTACACTGATATTTTTTTTTTCTCTTAACATGCTTAAATCCACATTCTCAGATATATCCTATGTTGTTAAGGCATAAGAAATGTTAAACTTAGGGGGAGTACTTCACTTCACATCTTTACACCCTGTCAACACTTTCTAGCATAGCATAATCATTCCATTACACATATATCTCTGATATCTATAGATGATTATGTCTTTGCTCTCATCAAAATTTAACATTGTTTGTCATCATCAAAAAGGAGGAGATTGTTAGAGTCTAAGACTTTGGACGATGTCCAACCCCTCAAACTTAGGTTTTTATGATAACAAATGAGATTAAATTTTGAAGTAACTAATGCTTTATGTTTGAGTATTATAGGTATCACACCGTCCAATGCCTCAGTAGGATTGTATTTCTTAAGCTCAAACTACATATCTCTATATGTTTATCGCATCCAATGAGTAACTAGAACTTGTTTTTCTAAGAGTAAATCCAACGTCCAATGCATTGTAATGAAACAAGCATCCAATACATTGTGAAAATCAGTGTGCAAACACTGCGTCCATTTGAGAAGCGTCCACTCGCTTATATAACTTACACAACCTTTTCTATCAAACAGTTATATAATGCGTCCAGGATGTCTAAAAGTACACTTGAGCTTTTCAATGCTGATTCTCTGAAATGTTCTATTATTCCCTCTTTTTTCTTTATGTGACATTTCATTTGAATATTCAAAAAGTGTACCACAGGAGATAGAAAAGCTTCTCTATGCAAAATTGTACAGTAGTGGAGGCACTGCATGTACTGTTGTCCCCTTTCTCTTTTTCCACCCCAAGCTGACAAGTGGTAACGGTCATGTGATTGTGAGAGAACGATTTTTGACAAAGGCTCAGATCCCACAATGGAAACCTTCACTCAGTAGCCTATAAATAGAGGATCAAGCTCACGAAAGATAATAATGAAGCATTCAAGTTTTCAAAGAGCTGAAACGCTACCAAGTTGTTTGAGACTATTTTCTAAAACTTCTTTTTCTCTTGAAAGTGACTTTGACGATTTCTTCAAAGTTTTGTAGGCCTTTGACAGAATAGAAGAGTTTGAAAGTAAATCATGATAAGCTTCTTGAATTTAATTTAAATCATTAAAGTTTACCTCATCTTCTTCTTCTGGTTCGGAAGAATCTGATATAGTGTCTGCCATCAGGCATATGTGTGCTTCCTCTTCTTCTTCATCGTCTGATGATGAGTCATCGTCCAAATTTTCCCATATGGACATCAAAACCTTTTTGCCTTCTTTTTATTGAAGACTTTCTTCTTCTTGTCCTTGCTCTTATCAAGGTCTGAGCATTCTGATTTGAAGTGTCCAGGCTTTTTGCATTCGTAGCATACGATTGGACTCTTCTCCTTGTTTTCCTTGAGACCTTTCTTGTTCAGGTTTCTCCATTTGGATCCACCTTTCTTCTTCCACATTGAGTGGATTCTCTTGGATATAAAGGAAAGCTTATCACCCTCGTTTGAGTCATCATCTTCAGATTGTTCGTCTGATGATGCTTCAGCTTGCATGGCTTTGGACGATGGTGCTTTCTTTAGCTTCTGGACGCTGAGTGTCAGAGACTTGTTTTTCTTACCATCACCATCTTGTTGCAGTTCCAGCTCATGGACTTTGAGGATTCCCACGAGCTCTTCTAAGGACATATCATCCAGTCCTTTGGTTGCTCTCAAGGCTATAACCTGTGGTCTCCATTGCTTAGGAAAACTTCTCAGAATTTTGTCAATATGTTCATACTTATTGTAATCTTTACCATGTGCTCTAAGCTCATTTAGTATGGTTTGAAACCGTCCAAACATACTTTGTATGTCCTCATTTCCCTCCATACTAAACAGCTCATATTGACGAGTTAAAAGACTGAGTTTGTTGCATTTTACCTTGGTAAAACCATCATAAGATAATGCAAGAGTGTCCCACATTTGTTTCGCGCTTTTGAAACTGTGCACCTTGTTATATTCTTGTTCAGATAGTGCACACGTGATGGTATTTCTGGGTCTGGAGTTGAGATGAAATCTTTGTTTTTGCTCCTCCGTCCATCTAGCCTTTGGGATCTCGTTGAGATTCTCATCAAATGGAATGTAGTTGCCAATCTCCACAACGTCCCACATATCGATATGGCAGGACTAAAAGAATGCTATCATTCTTTGCTTCCAATAATCATATTTGACACCCTTGAAGAGTGGTGGTCTATTCACAGCTTGTCCCTCGTTTTCCATCTTTCTTAGAATCTGATTTCCTCTGTATTGCTAAGTACTCAACCCAAGAGGTCGAGCTCTGATACCAACTGAAATGTAAAGATTCACACTAGAAGGGGGGCTGAATAGTGTGTAGTTATATTTTTAAATTTTTTTGCAAAGATGGAGATAAACTAGCTTAAGTTTCATAAGGAACTTGTAATTGATCACAAGTATCGTCCAAACGTTAAAATGGCAGTTCAGTAAAACTGCGTTTTCTTGTTAGCGTCCAAGCACGAATAAAAGAGTTTTGTAAACACGATATAAAGAAACATGTGCACAAAGTGTGAAGAAATAACTTAAAAGAATAGCAAGCAAGCTTGGAAGCAATAGAGTAAAAACCACTCAGTTTATACTGGTTTACTCAACCCGAGCTACGTCCAATTCTCCTTCAAAAACCTTTGAAGGGTTCCACTAATCAAATTCTGTTTACAAACAAGTATTATATACCCTACCACTCCTGTCTACAAGTATTCTCTAGGCCACTTTTGGCACACCTTTAATCTCCCCCTGAGATTAAAGAACACCCAAGTATTCTTTGTCACTAAGCCACTCCTAGCTTTCCAAACAAAAACTATTTGAGTACAAGTTAAATAGATAACTCTCATAGAGAGGATATTACAATATAACTCAAATACTCATAATAGCTTAGCAAAGCTAAGTAGATTTGCTCTTTTTGCACAAGTGTAGGTCGTCCAATTGATTTGGCAGAGTTACAGCTCTTTGAAAAATTTGAATGCTTCGTTGTGCGAAATTGTGAGCTTGTTCCTCTATTTATAGGCAGCTTGGTGAAAATATCCATTGTGGGATCTGTACCTTTGCCAATAATGGTTCTCTCACAATCATGTGACCGTTGCCACGTGTCAGCTTGGGGTGGAGAGATGGAGGAGACAACAGTACATGCAGCGCCTCCACTACTTTTACTATTTCAGTAGAGAGAAGCTTTTCTATCCCGTGTGATACACTTTTCGCATTTTCAAATGAAATGTCATATTAGAATAGAGAGGGAATAACAGAACATTTCAGAGAATCATCATCGAAAAGCAAAAGTGTACTTTCACACAATCATGGATGCATTATATAACCGTTTGATAGAAAAGATGATGTAAGTTATATAGGCTTTGGACGCTTCCTCAATAGACGCAGTGTTTACACATTGGTTTTCACAATGCATTGGACGCATGTTTTGTAACAGCGCATTGGACATTGGATTTTATACTTAGAAAAACAAGTTTTCAATTACCCATTGGACGCTCTGTACACATACAACTATCTTGGTTGAGATTTAAGAAATACAATACCATTGAGGCATTGGACGGTGTAGTACCCATAATACTCAAACATAGATCATTAGATACTTCAAATTTTAACCTTAATTGTTATCATCAAAACCGAAGTTTAAGGGGTTGGACATCGTCCAATGCCTTAGATTCTAACAATCGTAAGGCATTGCGACCTTGGAGGGTAGGCGCTGAGTTGTGACATCAGTTCACATAGCCGACTTGGCAACCCTGACAATAATATGAACCATCATCAGTTGGTGAGAGCCCACCAATGTACCATGGTAAGGGTGTCCTCCCATCAGTCATCCCACTTAATTGTGTAAGACCACTAAGTTCTGAGAGTTCCAGTGGCAGCTGGCAAATGTGAAACAATTTACAGAATTAGTTATGGAAAGGAATAGGTTTCGAGTGTGATTGTTAGAGAACTACATCGCTATGGTTAGTAGGATTATGTATGTGACTTTTAAGTCTTTATGTGTGTGCTGCTTAATGAAGTAGAGAGTTTACCCTTCTGTTTGTTTTCTTTTAGGTTCGGATGGATGAGGAGCCAGACCTCCACTAGGAGGTTGACTGCTTCCTAGGAAGATGGATATCCAATATGGGTAGGCGCATCGACCACTTCACCGGATATATCCACTTCATCAGGTCACCCATAGATGAGCTCGTAGGAGTACACCCTATGATCACGGAGTATTTTGTGTGGTGGACACAGCCAACCCCTTCATACTACCAACATGCAGAGCCAGTGGATATCATCATGATCTTGTCATCACTTTTGTCTTCAGAGCACACCCCGACAGCTTCATATTCTCCAACTTCATCAGTCCATCTAGCAAAACTTAGTGACTCTGACACTGAGGAGATGATCCCTCCAGGATAGGGAGCAACAGTGGAGGCAGAGGAGGTTCCTATTGAGGGGGACCATTCAGAGGTACCTGACTATGTGTCATAGCCCCTATATGAGGCTGAGGGCCCCGAGATGGCAGCAGCAGAAGTGATGGAGGTGGATCAGGTGGTGCTAGTGGTGGCAGCAGCAGCTACTGAGGTAGTAGTGGAGGCTCCTACCGGAGGAGTTGGGTGGTTAGTAGAGGATGGCGTGCAGGATACAGAGGAGGATCCTGAGGAGGACCCAGAGGAGGATCCCTTTGAGGATTCCTTCGAGGTTTCTTCCCGCGAGTCCTGCACTTAGTGTCCTACCGACTGATGGCTAACTTAGGCTTGGGACAGGGTCTTCCATAGGGTAGAGGGTTATGATGACTACTCTTAATGCTAGGATCTTCTTTTATATTTCATGTATTTTGTTGGGGGTAGATCTAGGCATTCAGATGTTTTGATGTATATATTTCAGTCATCCTATGTACCTTGTTTTTGCTTATGTCATACTCAAATTTTAGGGATACTTCATGCTACATTATCAGACTTATTTATATATATGCATATGTTCATATTTCAGTCATGGCTATCATCTTACTTATTTCTACTCTTTGAAAATTTTAAATCGTTCTTTTACAATCACATTAACGCTACGACCCTTTCTACCAAATTAAATTGACGCGCCATAAGTATGAAAATAAATGATGATTTTGAAATTAAAATGGAAATAAAAAGTTTTAAAATTTTCAATAAAATCCCAATCAAGTTTTCTTAATCTCACTAGATTTTTGTAATTAAATTAACTAAAGCGCTTTATTAAAATAATCAAATGAATTAAATATTGCATAATTACCATTATAGAGATTAGGGTGTTACACACGTTGGAATGCTTCCTCGGCATTGACCGGCACCACAGTTTGGAAAACTCTGGGAGCCGAAACATTCTCGAAAAAACCTTCTGGTGCAAACTCACACCCTGGAAAGGAATAGTGAATAAAATGAACTCATGTAACATTGTTTATGTTTTCTTAAATAGAAAAACAAATGGGTATATATCTTGAAATGAACGTGAAGAGAAGTGAGACTTACCCGATAATGGGTATCTAGAGACGTAAGCGAAAGCAGAAAGAGGGTGCGACTGTAACCCCATTTTTAATAAAACAATATATATTTATATATATATATATATATATATATATATATATAATTTATAATACATTATATTAAAATCCAAAATATATTCAAAATTTACATCATTAAAATTTTTAAGAAACATTTTTTTTTCAAATAAGTCTAAGTATTACAAGTATTGTCTACCCAAATTATTTTCCCATCCTGTAGCTCTGGTGAATCTCTGCATCTTTTTCTTCTAATTTTTCTTCCAGTTCACCTGCATTTACATTTCCCTAGAATGTAGGGACAAAATTTTAACCGGATCAGGCATTTAATTTCTCATACAATTAAAACAATATCAACCATGTTCATTTCATATAACAATTAATAAATCACATAAATAAATCAAATGCAGTATGATTTATGAAAATGCAGTTTTGACTCAAATTCATTTTGATCCTGCTCCATGGAGACTTCCCCTTTCAGTGTTTAATAAGAAACTGGCCTACCATTATGCACTGCAATTCAGCTATCAACCCCTACTAAAAGCGAATAAGCTAAACAGAATTAGGAGATCAGGATACCCAGGAAGGCTACCACGACCGCATCTCTGTTCAGATTTCGGCCACATGTGGGATTGCCAATACCCTTCACCCCACAGACTATATAGTCACAAACTATACAGTCTTGTCTAACAAATTCTGCTCACCCAAAAAAAATCATTTCTCATATGTCAAAATTATTTCTCACGACTATCGCAGTCACGATTAGACAACATTTATCATTTAAAATTCATGGCTACCACAGTCCCGGTTAGCCCACAACATCTTTTCTCATTGGAAATCTTTGAAAATCCCCCAAAAGACTCATGCTTATGAAATATGAAAATGATCATAATTATATAATTAAATTTTTACAATCACATGAGATATGAAATGCAATAAATAATCTTATAACATTAATATTTTAATAAAATACTAACTAGGTCTCATTATGTAAAATTACTAAACTACCCTTAATGTTTTCTAAAATTCCAATTATGTCCTTAAAATATGAAATTACCAAATCACCCTTACTATTTTCTATTATTTCCGATTTTACCCTTGATCTTTTTATAAAATCCCAAGATTACCCCTAAACTTTCTAGAACATGTGTAATTACTATTTTACCCTTGAATATTTTTACAATTTACTAAATTGCCCTTAAACTTTTTATGAATTTCCCAATGTGTCCCTACATGTGAAATGACTATTTTGCCCTTTATCATTTGAAAATTTCCACATGATATCCCTTCGATTCTCATCATGGCCGAATGGTCTTCATCCCATTTCTAACATATTTTACAAATCAACCAAGCCAATTTCAATCAAGAACAAGCCAATCAAGTAATTTCAATCCAACAACAAGCCAACCAATTAATTTCAATCCATCACCACATCATGAAATAAACAAAATATGGATTCAAACACATATTTCCAACTTTGAATATCAATTATATAAAAATCCTAAATCAATTTCATCTTTTCATGAATCTTGATCAAATCTTGAAATTAGACCTCTAGACATGTTTTTCCTACTTCCAAATTATCTAAATTGAAATTAAATGCCAAGATCCTTATCTTGAATCCTTAGTTTGATGGAGAGCTCTTTGAATCCCTTTTCTCCCTTTCTCCCTTGTTTTCTTGAAATTTTTAGGGTTTTTCTTCTAAATCTTCTTCTTTAGCCGATTATCTATGGTTGATTATGAGGTTTGGATTGATTTCTCTCTTGGTTTTGGTTGAAAGGATGAAGTGAAAATGGAGGGGCTGCTGTTGTGAAACTCACGGGTTGGAGGTTTTTGAGAGCTAAGTTTTGTAATTGTTTTGTTTTGCTTTTTATTTCTTATGCTTTTATAAAATTTTTCTCCACCGAATTTAATTAGATTCTAACGTCCAGCTGTAGGACTCAAGGCAGCCAATTTGGCCAAGCTTTTCCAGCCACTTGGACGGTCAAATCAAGTTCCCAACGTGAGTTGCTAAGCTTGTGGTCAATTAGTCAAAAAGTGTAGGTAATTAGTGGAGTTTTCTAGAAGGTTTAGGGCTTTTTAATTATCTTACAAACTAATTAGAATTTTAAGAAACTAATATCACCGTTGAATTCCTCACTATCAAAAACCTTGGGGTAGTGTCTTAATTATCTCTTAATCAAGGTCTAATTAGCTTAATTTAATTAGATTAGAAATAGTGTGTTGTCAACTTTTTTTTTTATATAAAGGGTTGTAGAGTGCGAAGCCTCAAAATAGAACAAAGACATCCCAACTAGGTTGGCACCCCCTTGCCTATCAATCATCAGCCCGCAAACCACAGAATAAAATAACTAAGGAAAAAAGAATCCAACAGAAAAACATTGGGGGACTAGACCAAAACCCATGAAAACAAAATCAACAAAAACGGAAAGAGGGCAATCCACAACGATTGCGAAAAAAACAAAGACTAATAAAATGTGGAATTGACTCCCACCAAGTAACTTCCAGACCATGTTCAACTCCGTAATTCGCCAACCTATCAGCACACTGATTTCCTTCTCTGTATATATGAGAAGATTGAAATTGCATTTGAGAAGTCAATCTAAGGCAACGCTTCCACCTGCTTCGATACTCCCAAGGAACAATGTTCTCATTAGTAAAAGCAGCTAAAACCAATGTAGAATCACATTCCAACCATAGCCTAGTCCATCCCACCAAAAATGCATGTTCAATTGCCATCATGACAGCAAAAAGCTCTGCATGCAAAGCAGACTTGACACCTATATATACTGAAAAGCAACCACGAAATGCACCAAAGCTGTCCCTAAAGATTCCCCCACTAGCTGCATGACCAGGAGACCCTCTAGAGGCCCCATCCGTATTGCACTTTATATAACCACAGGCTGGCAGATACCAGACAACTTGCTTAGCCTCCACATGCCTTTTATACTTAGCTTTTACCAAAAAATTCTGCAAAAAGGAGAAATCGTATATAGTATTCCGAGCAAATTCCTTAGACAGATATCCGGTTAGTGAAGCAGTAGAGAAGATCATAGAAATAGCCTGATGCAAAGAAATACGAGTATTTCTAAATCTCAAACTATTTCTACAAAGCCAAATAACCCAAAAAACATGTACCACTGCTGATATCATAACTTCTTTCACTTGACCAATTTCCTTATCCAAAGAATTCAATACAGACAAGCAGGTGGACAAATCAAAATTAATTTTAATGAGAGATTGCAACCACATCCAAATACTGCCAGCAAAACCACATCTCAGGAACAGATGATCAGATGTCTCATCTGAAGCACCACAGAGACTACAAACAGAAACCACCACACAGCCTCTAGCATGAAGACACTCATCTGTGGGCATCTTATTATGTATGAGCCTCCAAAAAATAAAACTGCGAGAAGGAGGAATAGAGTTACGCCATATTACCTTAGACCAAGAACAGAGCTGTCCAGGGGGAATAGTATATGAAACAACAGCTTTAAAAGATAAAAGTCCATCAACAGAATGCCTCCAAACAGCTTGATCAGCACCCTTGTCACTAGACGAAGGAACAATAATACTAGACAGCATATCATGCAAATGAGGAAGCTTCTCCAGCACTACTGCAGGCAAATTCCACTGATCATTAATCACAAAACAATTTACAGAGGACTGTAAAAATCTCCTATAGTGATTTGGAATGTTAAGCGCATCAGCCAAAGAGGTATCAAGACACCAAACGTCTGTCCAAAAATTAACTCTATCACCAGAATTGACAACCCATCTTGTATTCTCAACAACCTGCTGCCATTTATGCTTCATTGAAATCCAAACTGAAGATGATTTATAACTGACCATAGGCTTCCCATGCTTTAAAAATCTAGCTCTCATAAAAACAGCCCAATCTGAATCTGAGTGCACAAAGTTCCACATCAACATTAACATGGAAGCCTCATTAAGCGCAACCAAAGATCGTAAGCCTAAACCACCCTCATTTAACGGTCTGCAAACTTTGCTCCAGGCGATAGTAACCAGCTTGCGAGAGTTAATATCTCCAGACCAAAGAAAATTTTGCAACCAACATTCAATAGTTTTCAGCAAAGATGAAGGCCAAGAATATACCTGAAAACTAAACAAGACCATACCAGAAATAACAGATTTAATCAATTGAGCTCGCCCCATAATAGATAGAAGTGAGCCTTTCCAGGAAACAAGTTTTGCTTTGATTTTATCTGCAATCGGACTAAGATATCGAGCTCTTGGTTTGCCAACAAAAATAGGAACTCCAAGATAGATAAATGGCAAAGAACCAGCTCCAAAACCCAAGCATTGACGAAGACTATTAATTCTACCACAAGGCATAGATCCTGAAAAAAACTTACACTTTTCAGGACTGATATGTTGTCCCGAGGCATCTCCATAAAATTTTAGCAACAACATCAAGTTATTGAGAGTTTTAGTGGTTCCCCTGCAAAAAACCATAATATCATCCGCGTATAGGGCATGTGTAGGAGATGAAAAACCTTTGGGACTTGCCATAGGTAACAGATAATGATTTGCAGCCAAATAAGAAATCCCTCTACTAAGAACATCCTCAGCCAAACAGAATAAAAGAGGGGACAAAGGGTCTCCTTGACGCACTCCTCTCTTACAAGAAATATAGCCAACTGGAGATCCATTAACCCCAAAAGAAAGTTTTGCTGACTGTAAAATAATCTTAATCCAATTAAAAAAAACACTATTAAAACCAAAAGAGTATAGGACCTCCAAAAGAAAGCCCCAATGCAGAGTATCAAAGGCTTTCTTAATATCAAATTTAATGGCTAAGTTACCACCAAATACTCTTTTATTCAGCATGTTAATAGCCTCTGATGTGGTACAGATACAATCTGAAATGTGTCTCCCCTTAATAAAACCTCTCTGCTGACTAGAGACAATTTTAGGAGCAATCTCTGCCAACCTGTCTGCCAGCACTTTCGTGATGATTTTAAATTGAAAATTTGCCAGCGCAATTGGACGAAAATCTTCAATTTTATCAGCACCAGAAAACTTAGGAATAAGAGAAACCAAATTGGAATTCATACCTGGCAATATCCAACTTTGCAGGAAAAACTGCAAGACCGAATTAAAAACGTCTCTGCCAATAATATCCCAGAAAGTATGATAGAAACAACCCCCAAAACCATCAGGACCAGGAGCACTAGAACTATTCAAAGCAAATACTGCAGCCTTCACCTCATCAAAAGAAGGAATATTAGTGAGCATCGAGTTATCCTCGGCAGAAACTAAAGCGGGAATAACGGTCTTGATCAAATCATTTGGCACGCAAGCATAATCAGAGGCATATAAAGATGAATAAAACTGCAAAATGTGCTGACTAATCTCCTCATGAGTGTCCAAAATCCTTTCTCCATCTCTGAGTGTAGACATACTCTTTGTCTTTCTTTGATAATTAGCCATCTTATGGAAAAAAGAAGTATTTCTATCCCCATTCATAAACCATTTAATCCTAGACTTGTCTCTCCAAAAAGCTTCTTCAAAAGCTAAAGCTTTTTGCAATTCCACCTGTGCTTTATCCTCCAAACCCCTTAAGTCATCATAAGAACCAAACTCATAAAGCTTTTGAATGTCCTCAACAGCCTCGGTTGCTTTCTTCACATTCGCATGCACATCTCCAAAAACTTCACGATTCCAAGTTCTCAAAGCTGCCTTAAGATTCTTCAGCTTTTGTTTAAGAACAAACATTGGACAACTTGTAACAGGAACTTCCCAAACCTCCTTCACAAGTCTTCTACAATCATGATGCTCAGCCCACATGGATAAGAATTTAAAAGGAGAAGGACGAGCTGATATACCTTTCTGAAGCGAGACCAAGAGAGGAAAATGGTCTGACTGGCTACGTATTAAGGTACTGCAAGAAATAGAATCACACAAATCCAACATGTCTTGATTACAGATAGATCTGTCAAGCCTCATTGCAATATGCTGTCTCCCTGTGCGCCCATTGGACCATGTAAAAGCATTGCCTTTAGTCTGAATATGAATTAAATTATTAGCATTTGTCCAGTCTATAAAATCTGTACATGAAGCTGCCAAGGGTAAATTCCCTCCACTCTTCTCATGCGCCCCAATAACAGCATTAAAATCGCCTATAAACATCCAAGGACCTGTATAATTTTGTTGTAACTGTGAAAGATCCGCCCAAAGTCTGCGACGTTTGACATATGAAGTGGATCCATAAATAGTAGCAACAAAAATTGTTTGATTGAAACAATCAACAGAAAAAGAAATGAACTGGTCAGACACTGAAATAATATTCGGAGCTAAGAAAGAAGCACAGATACACCAGATATTAGGCGCCAAAGAGGTCCTTTTATTAACAGCAAAAACCTTTAAACCAAGGGAGGACCAAAAAGAGGCTGGAAATCTCTCCAGCAAAGTCCAAGGTTCTGAAAGAAACAACAACACAGGATTATGCGAAACACAAAGATTGCGTAACACCCGCCTAGTCTCATCATTGGCCAGGCCTCTAGCATTCCAAAAGAGGATCTTCATCAAGCCAAAGCTTTAGGACCCCCTCTGAGGTTATACGACCTAGCACCACTACCCTTGTTTTTCTGGCGCAATTTTTTCTTTTGGGATTTAGACAAAACCTTCTCAAAAGGTTGATCTTCCTGATGTATATGTGGCCTGGGTGACTCTGGAATATACTCTTCTTCCACACGATCCCCCCAAAGCTGGGACACCAAATTAATCTCTCTCTGAACAGAGGGTGGATATAGCTGTCCAGAATCAGTTAAATCTTCTAGAGAATTGGGTAAAGAGTCTGATACACGAGAAGGAGTATTATTTCCTTCCATACCAGACTGAGCAAGAACCAACTCCTTCTTGTTGTGATTAATCATCTGAAGATCAAGATCCTCTGCAGAAGATCTTGAAGAATCATCTGTGTCCTCCACTAAGCCTTCCTTATACACACCTTCATCTGTGTCTTTCGATGTATCCAGCGCTGCATTTGCAGGTACTACGTGCACAGCAACATTACCCACGTTTGTACCAGCAGCATCAGTTTTAGCACTAGTTCTAGCAACTTCTATGTTAACATGACTTGTATCAGCATCTCCTCCAGAATTCTTCTTGGGAACATATTTCGCCACTGATTTCCCTTTTGTTTCCAAGGTTTTATCAACCTTCTTACCCGTGTCTTGACGATTAGAATGTCTGCAATTAGCAATTGTATGCCCAACTATTTTACAAGCATCACAAAAAGCAGGCAAACGTTCATATACAAGCTCCACAAAAAAAGTGAAACCATCACGTTCAACAAGAATTTGATCCCGCAGTTCCTGTTTAAGATCCAGATCAACAAGAACTCGTGCAAAGTGCCCAAAAGATCTTGAGGCCATTGCTTCATCAATTGCTAGAGGAACCCCAATCCCTCTAGCAATAGAAAAAATAATTCTTTGACGCCAATATTCCTGCGGCAAACCCAGAATACGCACCCAACACTGTGCATTGGATTGTCTTACCAAATTTGGATTGAAATCCGGAGTCCACGAGAAAAGACGAAGAACCCCCGGTGCAAGATTCCAAGAACCTCCAGCAAGAGCCCGTCTTAAATCCTCAATGGATGAAAACGAAAACTCAAAGAACCCCTTCCCCAGAGAAATCATCCGCCAATGCCTCAAAGGGTTCCATAATTTACACAACTTTAAGTGCAGATCTTGAAGCTTCGGGGGAGTTTCACCCTTGGATAAAACCAAACATCCATGCAGGTTATTTTTACAACTCTCCAAACCCGCTAAATATTCCTCTTCTGGAATCTTCACAGCAATAGCATCTCCCTTTAAGCATGGCACCGGAAGTTGACTCACAGGGATATCACATGTATGCTTTAGAGTTTGAGCAAAAGATCATTTTACCTCTTCAGATTTCGTCTTCACAGCAGGTGGAGTGTCTACGTCCACAGCAAGAAAACTCCATGGAATCAGAGGTTCCCCCATGGCTGCATGAAAACCACGTGTTGTCAACTTTTTATTGGCTAATACTTTCATTTTTATTTTTCTTAGTTAAACAATTTTAATAATTATTCTAGACATGCTATAATTAATAGGAAATTCCATAGGTGTGATACAAATTTTATCTTAATTTTCTACCTTAGGATTTTATCGTAAAAATTTCTCAGAGTTCTAACTCTCAGAAAATTCTAATAATTCAAAATTAGCATTTTAATTTCCCAACTGTATATATTTTAAATCTATATTCAATTATCTTTTTATTAGATTATAGACTATTCCAAATTGCTACATTGGAAAATTTATCCTGGACAGATATCTGATACAACTGTCCAGTCAACGAGCAATTTAAGCAAAAAGAAAACTATCAAAAGACTTAGGAAATTTTTCTGAATAGAACTGTATAAATTTTATTATGAAAATATGTACAGAAAGTTTCTATAAAATACCGTACATAATTTCTCCTAATATTTATAGAAAAATATTTACAAACAATAAAATAAAAATGAGGATGTTACAATTCTCCCATACTAATAAAAATTTGGTCCTCGAAATTTCTAATACAACTATACAAACAAATGAGGATATTCTTCTCTCATTTTCTCCTCTAATTCCCAAGTGGCATCACCTCTGATATCATCCCAAATAATCTTAACCAGAGGAATATCTTTACCTCTCAGGTACTTAGATGTCTTCTTAGGGATCTTGTCAAAGACCCTCCGCTATCCTATTTCTTTGGATTAGTCTAACATGCAAGGTTGGGTTTTAGAGATGACTGCTTTGAGACTAGGTTTTTCCTTTTTTATGTATTTTGATATGGGTAGACCTAGATTTTAAACTCTTGTATATATTTCATCTATTACATTTTCTTACCACCCACATTTTGTTTAGCATGGGGATATATGTACCTCGCTACTTTCCATGTATAAATATTTAGGGGCCATAGAGGCTAGTTTCATTCATTATGTTTTCTCACTAAAAAATGTATGTTTTATATTTGAGACAATACTAAGTTCTCTTCTTTAGAATTTTAAGTGACGCATTTCATATATAAAGCGATGCTGCACTTTCATAATTAACAATTAGAAGGTTTTTAAGAATTTCCAACCTATGTTTTTTTTAACTTCACATTTTTGGTGAAATTAAATTAATTAACATGATTTAAAGGATCTTAAATGTATACTCAAAAAATAAAGGCTTAAGGATTTAGAATGAAGTAACATGCTTATTAAATTAAAATAAGTTTAAAATGCAAATATATGTAAACCCGAAATCATCTTGCTCTTCCACGGAGTAATTTTGCATTGTTAGTTAACAACACCGTCATGGTTTCAGTAGAACTTTCTATAGAAACTCACATATATTATTTAATTAAGTTTTTCATGGCATAAAATTTATTTTCTCTTGTAATTATTTTAAATCACCTTTAATCTCTTATTAGTAAAACACAAATGTTACAAATAACATGGCATATCGAGATGCATGTCATGTCATTACTTAATAATGATAACGATCATTTTCAAAAATTAAATTTATGAGAACGAAAACCAAAAAATTTAATTATTAAAATTAAATTAATCATATTTGTAGGGACTAAAAACATATTAATGTAACCTTTTATTTTAAAAACGTGGGCTTTATTCATCTTAGTTGAATTAATAAGACAGGTAAAGTTGATGTGGGCCTAATCTTGCAAAGCCCATGATAAGATACATTAAAAGGAGTAGGATTATATAAACACTGTTTGTCAACTCTTTTGTTCCAAACCCTAAACAGTACCACGATTCGAGTGTTTCTACCCTTTAGAGTGCAACTGCTTTTTCTACCACACAACAAGTGAAAACTTAGCACACGCTGAGTTTAAGCAATCGGTATTCCAAGGAGCCTAAAGAGGTATGTAATCTTAATTCCGTTAGTTCTTTTGTTCAAAATTCCTGCCTATGCCAATTTGATTATATCTAAACCTATAGAAGATGATTCAATCTTGATATGTCATGATATTTCAAAGACTAACATGTATCTAGCAATCAGTGATTATATTAATTAACCTCACGCACCGATTAAAGATCATTTGTTTTTTGTAAACTTTGGTTGGATTACTTGCAAAGAGAAAGCATGTTTAAATTTGTGCATTTTGAGGTTATGGGTTTTTGACTCTAAAGTGCGTTCCTACAAAATAAAGATAGGGTCATCCCAACTTTGGCAACAAATAAAGGACTTTTAACCTCAATTTGAACACCCAAAGTCTTCAACTCAATTACTGATATGGGTGGTAGGCGTGACAATAAAATTCAAACTCATAGGTATCTATTTGACCCTGACCTGACTTTGACGGGAAAACCATCTTTGACGGGAAAACCCACTTTAACTGGAGTCGAGTTTAGGCTTACCCTGACATGTGAAAGCAGGGTCAGAGTTAGGAATGCAACCACCCGCTATTCCATTGTAAAACAATGGTCATTGTATATACTTAAACTAATGGAGAAAGTGAATTGCTACATACATAGCTATATTCCATTTCGCTATCACATGAAAATGGTGTTTTACTTAATTATGCCCTTTATTATCAGCTCTAGGCCTTGGTTCAAAAAATATTTTGTTAAAAAATAGAAACAAAAGGAGAATGTATGGATTCCCTGAAAATATTCCTTCCCTTCAAAGATTCACACAATTAAGTGACAACTTGTTTAATATGTCATTTCTTGATATCAAATGTATAATTAAATAAAAAATACAAGATTTTTTTTGTTGCATGATTAAGTACAAAAATTGTTTCTAATTTGTATATTATATAAAAATTAAGACGAAAAACATCCAAACCTTTCAGATACTCACATATAAATATTGATAAGAAACATAGATATCTACTAATGAAAATTAGGTGTAGAACTTTGTATAACAAAAGGAAAAGGGAAAGCAAGGTATCAAAAAATGGAAGCTACGTCACAAATTATCCATCCAAATTAATGGCACATCAATCCTTATTTCATTCCTTTTAATTCACAATGCTCATAATTTTCTTGTAATATCCATCCAAATTTGCATGATGTATTTTATATACCAAATCAAATTCTTAGTATGTTGTACTAATATAAAATTTATTATCCATTTACATACATTATATTTAGTAGGAATAATAAATTAAAAGATAGTGCAACTCTTAAATGCAAAATCATAAACTATATATAACTTTCCATACTTGAAAAACCTAACCTTTAACAATTTCATTGTTATCATCAAGCTTTATGTGCATTTTCCATCGGCACCTTTAAAACCTTGGTGGACACTATGCCTGTCATTTTTATTTATATTTTTTTGTCTAGGTTTCCTTGCCATCATCCATGAGACATTATAAATAGCCACAGACAAAAAACACAAGTTCCTGCTATGTGATTCAAACCCATGGGCTCAATGTTTCTCTCACCTAGCTTTGATTCTTGATATGTATAACCTTTATGAATATAATATAGAAATGACACAATAGAATGTTGTCTTTTTATTTTTTAAATATAACAAATGAACACAACTCAACACCATTTTCTATGGAAAAGGAAACAAAAATTCTCTTTGTCTCCATCCCCCGCTCTATCTTTCTCGCTCACTTTCTTTCTCTTTATGAAAGAATTGAAATCCCTCTTTTTCTCTAGAGCTTATGTTTTTAAAACTCAAATTGCTCTTATTGAGTTAGGAATCTAGTGATTGAGTTTTTCTATATAGGTTAATAATTGTTTGCTCTGTCTTGTGTCATTTATTAAAAATGACATTGAGAATTGATTCCTTAATTAAGAAGGAGAAGGGATCATCTTTGTTAGTCTTTTTGGTAAGTTAGCATGGCTTTTATCCTTTGGGTTCTCTTCTCTTTTGGTTATGCTTTTAGTTTTATGTTTGGTTCTATTATAATTAAAATAGTGTTTGGATGCTTTTTAACTAGTTTTTGTTTGGTATATATAGGTGACTATTCTGTTCATGACAACTGTGTGTCTAGATTAGCATTTCATTTACAATTGTTTTTTATTTGGGTAAACTATGTTTTAAGTCCACAAACTTTTTGACATTTATGGTTTTGATCCTTAAACTTTTTGGCAACTTGTTAACTTACCCCCAAACTTTTTTTTACGTCCAATGTTTTTGTCCCTTCTGTCCATTTTGACTGTTAAGTGATGACGTGACATTGCTTTTATTATTATTTTATTTTATTACATTTTTTGGCAATTTTTAATCGCCAAAAATTGCTTGGGTTACTAACAATGTGAGGTGAATTGCTTGGGGACCCCAAAGTCATTCTCAATCTTTATCAGCACAATTTGAAGGTGGCAATGCACTCAAATTGAGGGATGTTTCTATTCGTGTTGATCAATCTTGACACAATAAAATAAAATAGTCTAAAATATCTTCAAGATTCGTCTTTCTCGCCCAAAAAATAGTGAATTGGATCATGTTCGACCCATGATAAGATATGTTTTGTTCTTGTAGCTTAGGCAATGAAATCAAGCATACAAGCATGTGTTTTGATCGTCTACTCATGGGAAACATAACCCCTCAATCAATTTTGAAGATCGTTGAACAACAAAGGAGAAATCTGGGAAGGACGAAATCTTGTTTGTGAATAGTGCCCAAAATCGAGTTTTTCCAAATAATCTCTCATTTTTGAACGAAAATCCAAGTTTAAGTATGGGTTTTATCAAAATTAATAGATCTACTAAAGCCCTCTAGCAATTTTGAAAAAGGATTATCCATATGAGAGCAATTCGATTTGAAAGTTTTCGGGAATATTTTATGAGCTTTCAAACAAGTAATCCAAGCAACGCAACGTCATTACTTAACAACCAAAATGGACAGAAAGGACGAAAAAATAGTTCAAGGACTTTGACCAGTCGCCAAAAAGTTTAAGGACCAAAATCATAAACGTCGAAACATTCGAGGATTAAAAACATAGTTTACCCTTTTTATTTTCTCTTTCAAGTGTTTTTCCCATTTTCAAAGCTTTTTTCCGTCAAGGCTTTTTTCGTTGTGATTTGAGCTTACCTATTTTATTCTTTTTTTTTTTTATAAAAGTTAAATTTCTATAGGACACTAAACCCTAAGATTTTGGTCTTGTGAGTTGATGTGTTTTGTTTTATTACTAGATGGTACTCCTAGGATATGATTGTGATTTGTAATTTTGACATGGTTTTAATTTTTATATTTAGATAATGGTTAGTTTCACAATGGCAATTAAAAACCCTAATGTGTAATAGATATTCTTTGTTATGTGTTTGTATCCTATTTTGAGATAACTACATGGGTATGCTAGTTGCTTTTTCTTTTGTAGGGTTGTTATTCAAAGATTAGGTCATTAACATTGAGCATTTGTGTGGTTGGATTAATTGAATGGAAATCTAGTGTTTATGACCTTTTCTTAATTCCAGAAGTTGTCATTGTATGTAACTAATTATCACTGTGTATGGATGTTTCATTAGTTTTATATTTCCCAAGCTTAAAATTTTACCTTCTTTGGCTTGTCTCTCGTTTACATTTGTTAGCAACTTTGCATAAACCCTAATAAATTGCCAGAAACCACTCCATTAGAGAGTTATTTTGGCACTTTTTTTTATATTCATATAAACTTGTCACAATTGTTTGGTTAAGGGTAGCTTGACTTGCTTCTTGAAACACTTTATTTCCTTTTTAAGTTTTATAATATTTGACTTTTATTGGAAACTCAATTTGTGTTTATTCTAGTTGTGTGTAATGTTTAGATAAGCACACATAGCTGTAGAGAATAATTTTAGGTGATCCTAATATATAGTCATCAAGCTCATGGGAGACATCGAGATTAAGAAACTTTCTACAGATCGTGCCTATTCCTTTGAAAAGATTAAAGACAGCCCACCATGTAACCATTTTTCTATACGGTATGCCTTTTCCCACCATATTCTTAGTAGTTTAATTTCGTGAAAGATCAAATTATAGTTTTTTAGACAATATAACTTGATCCAAATGTTTTCTTGTTTTTATTTTCTTATTAACTTTGTTGGTATTGGGGGAGCACACAAGACCATTGAATTATATATAGAGATTAATTTTGCCTTCATTTAGTTTATTGTTTCCTGTTGTTGATGTCGGCATTTATAAATTTATAGATTTAAAAGTACTAGCATTTTGAAGTTCACAACCAATGAATTAATAATTAGAAATGTTATAAAATTATCATAGAAAATCAAATTATCTGATACTTCAAAGGAAAGAAATTATGGTTAATTGTATTATAGATAGGTAAAAATATTTAGTTTAGTAATTGATTAAGAATAACAACAACCTCATTGTATCCTCTAAATAAAGGTTATTTGTAATTATAGAAATGTAGTGAATAATTTTATTTTATTTTTGTAAAAAAACAAATATGAGTAACATTCTTATGTTGAGTTCAAAATCTTAACACTATGTTATTGTTAATGCAGGGGTTATGTGGCTGGAATGCGTCAAAAAGACTTGAAAATGTGTTCACCATTTTTAGTAAATGAGTCTAAGGCACATCCATTACTTCCTCCACTAGTTGTGCCAAGATTCCAAACATGGAGTTGTAATATATGTCTAGGAGAAAATGAATTTAATGACACAGATAAAAGTATTCTTGCAAGAGAAGAAATTGATATTAATAAACTCATTGACTTGACTAGCAAGAGTGATGACAGTGAAAGTGATCATATACCAATTTATAATGATGATGAGGCTGCAAGCGACAAAATAACAGGTAGCTTCAAAAACATCAATTCTGTAGGAGTATTGTGTTTACTATTTTATAGTACATGGCCTAATTTTCTTTATTTTCTCCAAACCATGATCTTGGCTTGGTGATGAACAATCTCAATCACCAAGTATCAAATGCTCGATCTTTAGAAGTGTGTTCAGACCCCATACAAGAAATGCATACAAATGAAAAATGTATGTCAATTCATTCAACTAAATAGAATGTACCATACATAGCCAAGTTGCAGTAAATTATATTATAGTAATAATTGTGTAATAATAATAATAATAATAATAATAATAATAATAATAATAATAATAATATATTATTTTAGTAATTCTGAACTCCCAATTTAAAATAAGAGTTTCCTTTTTATTTATTTTTTTGGAGACAGGTTTTGAAGATAATGTAGCTTCTAGCGTGGAACTTGTTACTAGCAATCTCAAAACTAAAGTTCAGAGTTGTTCTAAGGTTCCTAATGAAGGGAAGCATATTTATGAAGATAACCAATGCCTAGAACAAATAAGAAAATCATGCACACTTACAAGGGAAGATAATGTATCTGAACACACAGCTGAACAGTTTCCTCAAGAGCTAGTCACTGAAGTCGAAGATAATGATCGTGCAGGAGATACTGACAACAGTGTTGAAAATGTTGTTCAGGATCATCATCCGAAGAAGTATACTCATCAGTCTTGTAGGAAACATAAAAAGATGCACTTGTTAGAGGAAATACTCAAACAAAATGATGAACCAAGCACTGAGCAAATCACAAAAGAAAGACCAGCACACCAAAACCCTTCAAATAAGCCAATAGACTCACGAACACAAAAAATTATCATGGATAAGGTGGTTGGTGAAGGAGACAAAAAGAAGTTGATAGAAAAGGGTCATAGGGGAAGAAAGAGGAAGTTACCTCTAGACGAAAATGAAGTAGTTCAAAACATAGAGCCAGGTGCTGTGGAAACAAGCGATACTACAGAAGGGAAGTGGAAGATGCTTCGAGAAAATGATGAGCTTGATAATGAAATGTTAGTTGAAGATTCAATTGCACTGAGAGAGGCAGATGATTTTTCAGATAAAGCTGCATATTATGCAAGTCCTTTGGAACAAGTTGTGCCAAACGAAGAAGGATTAGGAAAGGGAGTGCATCTTTCTAATTTAAATAGTTCCCCTCAAGCAGAAAATCATCTAACTTTTCCATGGAGTATCCAAGAAGACGTTTCAAATTATTCGCCAATAAGGCAAGGAGGCAAAACCGATTCTCTTGGAGAACGAAGATTTCCTTCAACAAGTGCTACTTCCAGAAAAGGAAAAGGAGTTCTTACTGAAGTAAGTAACATTTAAAATTCTTTTGGCTTAAATAACTTTTAGGTCCTTGATAAATTTTCAAAATTTGCTTTAGGTCCCTGATAAATTTTTTCGTTGTTTTGAGTCCTTAATATATCAAAACTTTTGTGTTAAGTCCCTACTGCCAATTAAGTAATGACGTGGCACCATCCAAACAGATATTCCCAATATATATCAACCATTGAGATGGTGTCATGTCATCACTTAACTGATGGTAGGGACTCAAAACAAAAGTTTTGATATATCAGGAACTCAAAACAACGAAAAAATTTATTAGGGACCTAAAGCAAAATCTGGAAATTTATTAGGGACTTAAAAGTTATTTAAGCCAATTCTTTTTCTCAAAGTCTTTTCCTTAACAATTCTTCCATGACCAGAAAATGGCATAATTTTTCTTTGTTTTTAATTTTTTTTTATTATAGTATTGCATTTTCAATTTGATTCCAGTGACCCTGCCTAAAATTTTCATTTTATGAATATTTGGAGCAAGAATCAATAGGATTATAATATATAATCAATTTTGTACTATTGTAGTTACATAAAATTTTATATTGAGAACCATTTTGAATTCCTAAACCAAATATTGAATATTTATCTAATTTTCATTTACAATATTTAATATTTTAGGTAACTGCATATGAAACTACTTTATAGATTGATCTAATTCTTCATACTAGCTAAATTAATCTAGTGGATTGTTAAGCATTTATGCATGTTCCTATAGTCTAATGAGATTCTTAAATGAATCCCTATGGCAAGTTTAGATGTTTGTTATAACTAATCAAGTTACGTATTTTTCCACGCAGAGGATAAAATATTTTATGTATTATACAAGCATGGTTTGTTTTGATTTTATCATTTAGAAATGAACAATAACTATATATAAAAATGAAGTTGTTACCTATAAAATTTCCATTGCATGCAGGACTAGCTGTTTTCTTTTCTAGAATCTTGAGACTATTAACTTTTCATAGAAAACTCATTTCCAAGATAATATCTATTTTTTTCTTGCAGGAAATTGCTGATACTGACCCACTGAATAAGCCATCCAAGGAGAGGGATTTCGATCTAAACATCCCATATTCCGATCAAAGTAGTGACCTTGAAGAGACGTTGAATGGGGGTATTGATCTTGGAACCTCTAACAAGACAAGTGAGGAATACCTATCGATTTACGACGGAGAAAATGTGGTAGAACTTCATCAAAATGAAAGAATACCTACTGATTTAAATTCTATCGTCACAGGAGGCAGTGATCAATGCTCAAATACAAACAAATCACATGGTTCTATAATCTTTGGTACGGAATTAATTGATCCTCGTGAAACTTCGGTGCCTTTGAACGATACCTCTGAAAGGTATTGTAGGACAAACAGAAATCCAGCTGAATTCACTCTGATAGAACCCGAGAATCCCTACATGAGGTTTTTAGAAGATAAAGTGGAAAAGAGGGTTTGCGAGGAATGACATGGTTCATCTTCCAAGCAGAAAGGGAACTCAAAGTACTAAATTGTAACCCTTCCTTATTCTGGTAGATTTATTCCCTAAAGCTATTAAGGATACTGCTTGTCTTTGCCGTCATATGGCACTTTTTCTTTGGCAGAACATATTTTATGTGATTGCTTTTCCTTATGATTTTCTCTCATGATTAAGTTAAGTGCCTATTTTCTTTTTAATTTCCATGTGGAAGGAGATATTGGCAATACCTAGTGAACTTAAATTGGAATAGCAAATGACTTTCATTTTCCATGCGGAAGCAGATATTGGACTTAGAAATTCAAGTTCTTCATTAACTAGATGGTTTTAATTAACTTGTTGCGAAATGTGAGCTAAATTTAAGTTAGGTTATATTGGTGTGGTCAGTCAATAATTTCAGTGGAGTTAGTCATATTGGCAATATGTTGTGGTTTGGATACAATTCATATAAGTGCGTAAGTGAAATATATAATTTGTTGTTAGATGCTAGTAAAGTACTACCTTTGTTCCTATATATAAGATCCTTTTCACTTTATTGTTTGTCCCATTTCACAAGATCATCTTCTAATTGGCTAGTGCATTAATTATTTTTTCTTAAAATACCTTAATTAATTATAGTATTCTGTCTCCAAATGTTATTTAATTAGTTGAGAAGCAATAAACAGGAGAGAGAAATGAAGGGTAATTTTGGAAGAGTGGTATAAATTATTGACAAATTTAATATGACTAACTAAATTAACCAATTTTCTTAAAAGGTGTAAATTAGTTGAAAGGGTTTATATATATAGAGAGAGAGAAGAGTGTGTTGTCCCTTTCTAGTTTTCTTGTTTTCAATACTTTATTTTATGTTCTCCCTTTCAGTAGTACTCTTTATTTTCATGTATTGTTGATTTCTATTTTAGATGCATTGAGGACATTGCATACTTTAAGTGTGGGGAAGGGGTTACGGTTGTTCTCCCCAACTTTGAGACATTCTGATCTACGATTTATGATTATGGCATTGCATTGTTCTGTGTTATTTTTGAATTCTTGAAAGTTGTGAAATTTAGTTTTCAGAAATCCCTTTGAAAAAAAATTCAATTGCAGCATGACAGTAGGATTTTCTTCAAGGAAATGAACATAAGCACTAAACATGTCTGAATGAATTGTTTTCCCTTGAGTTCAACCATAGAAATGTGAGTTTTGAACCTTTAAGTCTTTCAGTGTGTGATGTGTATCCACTTTAGGTGACATGTTCTATTTTTTATTCTGAAATACATATCTTTGATTTACTTTTTGCTTTCTGAAACTATCGAGGCATTGTTTAGGCATTTTTCTAGATGCAGATTTTGTGATACAATCCCATCTAGTTGCCTATTTTGAGCCTGATTGAATATTCATTTGTCACCTTGCTCTATGAAATTGTGTATATTTGTTTATGCTTGGTGTTCTAAAGGATAAGGGAAAATCAATGTAATGCAGGGTGTCCCAAAAAAAAAATCAGTGTCTCTTAATTTCTTCTCCTATGAACTAAATAAAAAAAGGTCAAAGACCTTAAAAAAAAGAAAGAAAATGAGAAGAAAAATAGAATAAATGGGAGAAGAAGTAAGAGCTGAAATAAGGATAGTGAAAAAGTAGATGAAAAAGGGCATTGGCTCCCTTTGATTTTAGATCACCAAGTGTGAATTGCCATTAGAGCCCTTTGTTGTACTTTCTTTTCAGTATCTGCCTATCACTGTGAACCTGGCCCCATTACAACCTATCATGCCTCATTTGTGTTGTTTGTGACAAGTTGATTGAGTTGAGTTGATTGATGTATGGATTTGTGCACATGTTCATCTAATTGTGATTTGAGAGAATTTCTATTGACCCTGAAACATTGAGAGGGAGAGATGAGTGAATTGTTGCTCATGGGAAATTGGTCATTATGTGTTTTAAGCCTAATGGATTCTTTGGAAAAATTCTTTGGAAACATTCTGCTACATTTGTTGCTTTTTGTTATTTATGTTTTATTTTTCATTTTGAATAAATTGGGGTTCTATTGCAAGTTTATTGACTAGAGAAAATTAGTTTTGATATTTAACTCAGAATAATTGGTAGAAGGTAAGCAATGCTTAAGTGTGAGGAGGTTTGATAAACTAGATTTTGATTGTATTTGTATGTGAGTTTAGATGTCATTTTCATACATTTTGGACATATTTTATTGGCAAAACTTAATGTTTGGTGCTAGTTGATGTAAGACAGGTACTCAAGAGGCTTTATAAGGAAAAAAGCTTAAAATTGCACGTTTTGGAACAAAAATGACACCGTCTGGAAGACCAAGAAAAAATGCTAGAATTGAAGTAATGCAATGACCATAGCCATGGTAAATTGACCATGGTCGTGCTGGTTACATAGCAGAATTGAACCTTGAAGACCATGCAAGGACCATAGCTGTGGTCATTTTACCAGGGCTGTGGTAAGTTGTGCTATCAGCCAGTTTGAATTTTGAATTATTATAAATAGGCACTAAGAAACACTTTTATCTTATCTTTTGTTCTATTTTCAAAATTAAGGGTTCTGAGTGAGAAAGAGATTTTGTGAGAGACTCTAAGCTGCTATAGGACGTAGGGATCTTCATTGCGGATTGTTATTGTAAAATTTCTTCTCCCTTTATAATCTTTATGTCTTCTTTTGACTTATCTAGTTTATTCATGAACAAGTGTAGCTAGTTTGCTTAGCCCTAGATTGTGATGTAGTTGTATCCTTTGTACCCCATTTTGATTATCAAAGAAATTCTTGATGTTTTCTAGTTATTATATTTCTTTACTGCTTTTATTGTTCGTAGAAATGATCACTCTAAATCTAAATTAATCCCTTGTCTATGATCAATTGCTTGTGACTAATGGAACTGTAAAGTGATTGAATTCATAAGATTTGCATGATCAAACTTATTGTGTGAATTTCTAGTGGATTAATTCTATTAATCAATCTCTTTGAGATTTATCATTTAACCTAAATTAATTCACCTATGATCAATTGGGAATTAAACTAGGGGAAACAACTTTAGTAAACTATGATCAATTGTTTATTAATGAATTTAAGAGGTCACTGTCAATTAACTTAATTAGGGATTTCTATTGAAATTAGATTTGGGGGAAAATGGGGGTGCGTGCAAAATCACAATCCTTGGCTTTCCATTTTAATTGTTCTAACATTAATCTTTCTGCTTTAATTCTTAGTTTTTGGAAATGGAATAACTGAACACCATTTCTCTTAAATTGATTTTTAAATTGGATGGTTTAATTATTTGGGAACGCAATTGGTCCTTTGGGTTCGATATTCGGACTTAAAGTCCACTATTACTACTGGGTAGAATGCGCTTTCCCTTAGCGAACACATTTTACGCATCAATCATAATTAATTTCAATTAATTATAATGGCTTTACTAATTTTTTAGTATGTAATTAAACTTTTTAGGATTTCTATTTTTAGACGCTAAATCTTTTTTACTGGTTAACGTCCCTTGAATTTTTTTGTCCTTACTTAAGGGACTAAAAGCAGGGACGAAAAAAAAATTAAGGGACTAAAAGAATGCACACAAAAAATTAAAGGGATGTTGAGTAGTAAAAAATAAGTTCAAGGACTAAAAACAATAATCCTAAAAAGTTTTGAGACTAAAAAAATAGTAAACCTAATTATAATTGATTCCCTAGGCTTTTTGACTGCTTGCTCACTTCCACGGAGTAAATATGCATTGTTACTTAACAACAATGTCCTGGTTTTGGTAGAAGATTCTATAGAAACTCACATATATTATTCTATAGAAGATTTTATAGAAACTCACATAGTAAAATTATTTTTTCCTATAATTACTTTTAATTACATATTAGTAAAACACACGTACTACAACTAACATGGCATATCTAGATGCATGTCATGTCACTACTTAATGATGATATGGATCATTTAAAAAATTAAATATATGAGAATGAAAACAAAAAAAATTAATGAATAAAATTAAAATTAATCATATTTTTAGGGACTAGAAACAGATTAATATAACTTTTTTTATTTAAACTTGGGCTTTATTCATCTTAGTTGAAATCACAAAGCAGGTAAAATTGATGTGGGCCTAATCTTCCAAAGCCCATGATAATATAAATTATAAGGAGTAGGATTATTATATAAACATTGTCTGTCAACTATTTGCACCAAACCCTAAAGAGTTCTGAGATCTAAGTGTTTCGCGCAGCTGCTTTCATCCAGACAACAAGTGAAAACTTAAACAAACACTGAGTTTAAGCAATTGGTATTCTAAGGATCCTAAAGAGGTATGTAATCTTAATTCTATTAGTCTTTTTGTTCAAAATTACTATCCAATTTGATTAAATCTAAACATGGAGAAGTTGATTCAATTTTGATATATCGGGATACTTTTTCCTATCTAAAATGGTATTTCAAAGACTAACATATATCTAGCAATCAATGATTATGTTAATTATCGATCCTCACGCACCGATGAAAGATCATTTCTTTTGTAAGCTTTTTTTTGGATTATGAGTTGAATTTGTGCATTTTGGGGTTTTGAGTTGTCGACTCTAAAGTGTGTTCCTACATAATTGTGTAGGGGTCATCCTAACTTTGGGAACATATCTAGGAATTTTGTCCTCAATTTGAACACCCATAGTCTTCAACTCATTAACTAATATAGGAGGTAGGCATGACAATAAAATTCAAACCTATAGGTATCTATTCGACCCTGACCTAACTTTGACAAGAAAACTTGCTTTAACTAGAGTAGGGTTCATGTTTACCCTAACTTGTGAAATCAGGGTCAGAATTAAGGATGCAACCACCCCCAATTCCATTGCAAAATAATGCTTATTGTTTGTAAACTCATGGAGGAAGTTAATTTCTACATACATAGTTATATTCCATTTTGCTATCACATGTAAATGATGTTTTACTTAATTATGGTCCCTTATTATCGACTCTAGGCCTTTGGTTCAAAAATATTTTGTTAAAACACAAAAACAAAAGTAAAATTTATGGATTCCATTGAAATGTTCCTTCTATCACTACTACAAAAAAGGCCTTTAACATCGGTTAAATAAGCCTTTTAACATCGATTTAGAATCGATGTTGTATCAAACGATGTTGAAAGTGCGATACTTTCAACATCGATTTTTCAACCGATGTGAAAAATACCTTTTTACATCGATTGTGGCGGAAACCGATGTAAAAAGTGTGCCAGACCGTGTAAATCTGCTAACTTTTTACATCGCTTGTGGGTACAACCGATGTAAAAAGTACCTATACAACATCGGTTCTATAATAACCGATGTTGTGTAGGTACTTTTTACATCGATTTTTATTAGAACCGATGTAAAAAGCTATTTTTTATAAAAAAGAAAAATTGCTAGTTTTTATTAGTATAGACACTCAATTTCAGTACCAATATAATTTTTAGTTATTGTAACTTATAAACTTATACCAAAAATATCAATACCTAAAATTAATTAACATTAATTATCTATGTATAATTCAAATAATTGTGCATTCACAACATATCTATGGCTGCCAAAAAATAGAATAGAAGAATGTAAGAAATTAGAGTATGAATTAATTGCATCAGCACTAGGTAATTAGATATTGCATTCTTCACATATCTTCGAATAGACTTAAAAGACCAGAGCGCTTCCATGCAAGTTGATCTGTGATCCACTTCAACAGTGAAATTGAAAACTGCCACCAGAGAATTCCAATTTCAATGCAAGTCCCCACCTAAGAAAGGACAGATAATATGTTAAACAATATGAACCGAGAAAACTAATTCTAGATTTTTGGGTAAAAAAATGATAGTCATTATTCTAGAAATGTCTTCTCTTTTGGTTATCAATTTTAAAAAAGAGAATAAATTTAGACATCCCAAGTTCATAAAAAAAGGCATCAAACATGAAATTCACTTACCATGGCATTTGCACTGTATCAAAGTATTTTAGACTGAAGGGAACAAAACAAGTTGGTTCAAAGACTAATATGAATTCATGAGTTTCTATAGAAGTCACTTATCTCTGTTAAAAAAATAGAACAATAATTAATTATCTATGTAAGAAAAGAAAGAAGTACTATCAGTTAAGCACTGATTGGATCCAATGATATCAAACTTAAACATAGCAGGAAATAAGAACAAACTAAAGGCGAGATAAAATAAATGAAATAATAGAAAAGGTAATGGCATGTTTGAATTCCCAAAACAAATTAAAAGAAAGAAACTAGCATAAACCTAAGAGAAGACAGACCTGAGTGGACAAACAAGCTAGGTGAAAAGTAGATGGACAGTTATCACATCATATCTGCATAATCACATTCCAAATAAGAACCATCGATACTTCAGATTGCATAATCACAACATATCTTGGAATTCCTAGTTCAATTTTTATCATATATCATGATTTCCAAAAGCAGAATTGAGTCTTTTTTATTGTTAAAATATGAATGAAAGTCATGAACTAACTAAACCATCATCAACTTGAATGTAGGTTTGACAATCATTTTTGCTACAAGAAAAGCTTCAGGACCAAAAGACAAGACGTCATTAGCACACCCAAATAACACAGATTCTTGTAACCACATGTTTGACAATTTTGTATGTTTTCACGTTATTTAAAAACAATTTAGAGGGGGGAAGAGAGACTCAGAAAAAATCAAAGAGAATTTAAACCACAAGAAAAAGTATTAAGTAATGCATAAAGTCATATAAGCTTTGCAATCAGCTCTCCACTCCTCTGCAATTGGCGATAAACAATAGTAAATGAGAAAAATGACAACAACCAACCAGATTTTATTTTTTGATCAATAGCCCAATCAAGGGCCCTCTGAGCTTCATCAGTCAGCAGAGGATGCTCTGGGCTGAAGAAAAACAAATAAGCTTTTCCAAGTAACTTCACAGTTTCATCTCGCACCTTGAGTTAATTCCATGGGCTCGCAAAACCTTAGCAGCTAGGTTAGTACCTAAAGCCCAAAGATAGATTAGCACAATGCTTAAACTTAGAAATTCAGAACTTTCATTGGAAGAAATGCAGTAACACAAGGGACATATGTAATCAATTAAAAGCATCCCAAACATAATAAAGATCAGAATTTTGTAAAACCAAAGTCCTAAGGCTAATTATAATTATATCTAGAAAAGTAAATTGTCCACAAATAGAAATAAGGATATTGCTAAAATGAACTCCACAGGACCAATTAATTTGGCAGCTAAGTATCTTGTTATTCTGATTTTAAATACAAATTTGAATTACTTTTATTTACTCATGGACAGATATTTCCTTTTCTTATTTTCTTTACTTAGCAGAATAGTTGGCAAAAAAATTTCTTTCTTTCTTTAATTACTGAAACCTAATTTTTTATCCTCTGCCTTTTCTACCATCGCACAACATCACATTCGAAAGCACAATTTTTTCTCAAATCCATGTAATAAAAAAATCGAGCAAACAAAACCAAACACACATAAAGCGAGATAAAAGATTGAATTTAAAATAAAATGGGTTATCCTCTTTGATCTAGGTATTTAGATTATGCAGATAAACAAAATCTGGACATAATTTAGCAAAAAAAATAATGAATCAGAACTGTACCTGGATGTTCATGGCCTTCTTGTTGGTCTCCAATTGGCTACCTAGACAATCAGAAAATAAAAATGAGAAATAGAAAGAGAGATCTAAGAGGATCGCAGAGAAAAGGAAAAGATGAGAAGGAAGAATTTGACAGGTTTATTTTTCTCCATGTTTCTCTCACAAGCCATTGCCTTCTCCCATGGTTGTTGATTCAATGGAGAGTGAAGGGAATGGAAGGATGAAGGAGCGAAGAAGAGGCGAAAGATCGAGCCAACGCGGAGATCGTGAAACGCTCAAGCCCGCACCACTTCTGGAATCACCGTTGTCGCCGTCATGATCGAGATCTGTGTTGGAGCAGCAGAGGGTCTCCGAGAGGGCGCAGCGTGGCCGAAGGAGGGCAAGAGGTGAAGGAAGGCGTCAAGGTTGGAGGAGGCTAGGGTTACCTTTTGTGTTCAGTGCCATTTGGGAATGAGAACGAGAATTAGTGCCTTTTGGGGTTCAGGATTGCGAGAAGATATTACATTAATGCCACCGCGTTCTTTTACTACGTCGGTTATACTAGAAAACTCACGTTAAATTAAACTAATAACATCGGGTTATGAAATAACCGATGTTAACCAATTTCATTTATTTACAAAAAATGCCACCGCGTATTTGTTAACATCGGTTCTCTTATAACCGATGTCAATTTGATGATGTAGAATGTATATTTTGTAGTAGTGTATTCGAAAATTCGCACAATTAAATGATTACTTAACTTGTCTAAGATGCCATTTCTTGATATCAAATGTATATTTAAACATAAATTACAAGATTTTTTTGCATGATTAAGTACAAAATTTGTTTCTAATTTGTGTAATATAAAAAAAAATTAGGTTTGAATACATTTTTAGTCCTTGCAATTTAGCATTTTTTTGCTTTTCGTCCATGCAAAAAAAAGGTTTTAGTCCTTGCAAATTATGTTTGTTTCATTTTTCGTCCTTAAAGCGGTTTAAATATCACTTTGAACAGTGAAAAAAGCACTCTCTAAACCGCTTTAATGACGAAAAAGCAATGACTAAAACAAAACTTTTTTTGCAAGAACGAAAAGCAAAAAAGTGCTAAATTGAAAGGAGTAAAAAGGTATTTAAGCCATAAACAAGTACAACTCCTAAATGCAATACCATAAACTATTACTCTCAATACTTGACAAACCAAACCTTTGACAATGTCATTGTTATCATTGAGATTTATGTGCATTTTCCGTCAGCACCTTTTTAAACCCACTACAGCATTTTTGACTTTAGGCCACGCCACACATGTCTACAGTTATAAAACCGTTGTCTAAACTTGGAATAGGCAACAGTTTTGTAGATGTTGCCAATTATATACGTGCTTTCTGCCTCCCATCACATGAGGCAACGATAATGAAGCATTGACATGAATAAACAACGATTTATAAATTGTTGATGCTTTAGACCACATTTGTCCAAGCGTTGCTTTTAAAAGTTTAATAAACAACATTAAAAAACTGTGGGCTAAAGTAATGAAAACAAATTAAAACCATGAAAACCAAAAACAGAGAAAGGGACTAAAAAATTGAATTAAGCCCGCTAAACACCCCATTGCCTCATTGCAAAAACGAAAATGGAGGGAGACCCAAAAAATGAATTAAACCCACTAAACACTCCATTGCCTTAGGGAAAAGAGAGTGAAAGTTGATTCCATGGTCTCCCATCGCCTCAACAGTCAACAAATTCTCAAAATAATCAGGGTTAGGGTTTAGTGTTTTCCCTTCCTAATCTGATTCTATTTTTCTCCCATTACCTCACTACAACACTTCCCTTCCTAAGCAGGCAACTATATTTCCTCTCCCATTGTTGGGCCATTGAAGATCGAAGGAGCAATCTTGTGTTCACCATTGTCACCCAAGCTCGTGCTCGTGTTCGTTCTAGGTACCCAGCTCTCGCTGTTGTTGAATTTTTGTTCATTCTTTTTCAATATCCTTTGGTAGTGGTGCCTTGTTCAAATGTTCCTCTATTGACTTTTTTATTTGCATATTTTCACTTTAGGCAAATTGTCACTGAGTATCATTGAGGTAAAATGGGAGAGAGAGAAAAGAGTGAAGAGGAGGGGATGGGTTGTTGATGGGAGAGAAGAGTGCGAGGAGGTGCATTGAGGGAAAGTAATATCAATTTTCTGTCAGTGGTGGTGGTGTTTTGTTGGAGCACGAATTCACTATCATCGTGGCAACGACGTTCTTTTATCTTTTTTCCTTTCTAATAATTATTATCCTCTTATTCTTCTGGTTTTGTTTTCTCATTTTCCTATTTTTATTTGCTTATCAGTTATTTTTTATTTGTAGGATTTCTTTATTAGCTATGTTTTGGTTCTGATTTGTAGGTGCTGGGTTTGGGTTATCATGTTTGCACATTGTCAAATGTCCCAAATCTGGACCACCAATCATTGTAGTTAAAACCAAATGACCAGTCCTAATGACTAGTAAGGTGAGGCCCCCAGCAAATGATGTCACTCAACATTATATATTTGGTTAGATGCGTTTCTACTCAACATTACCACTTCTCTATTTTTCATTAGGGGTGAATTGATGATGTTCTTTATGTTTTATATTCGATCTTGAATATAGATAATCCCAGTTTAAATGTGCACATACTTTGTTATGTTGGAGGCTTGGTTTCTATGTATATATATAATTAATATCTAGGATAGTTTTATTGATCCATCTAAAGTTTTCAACATGATTATTTCCTCCCCCTGCATTCTGTTGACAAAGGATGGGGCAAGTGTCTTTGATTCTCTATGTGGGTGTGTTATTAACTCTCTTGACACTCATGCATAATTGGTTGCTACACTGCATGATTGTTCAATGGCTATATGTGATAAGATCAAGCAGTCAATTGAAGTGGCTATTCAAGCTGTTGTTGAATTTGTTACAAAGAGATGAAGAGAATAGACTAAGATTGATACCTCAAGGTTTAAATCATAGTTTATATACGAATGTTATGTTACCGGAAAACCACCTTTGTTGATATCATCTTTTGAGCTGGTAAATTTTGAGCATAAGTTATGAGACATATAATGTTTTTGCTTACAGGACAACACAATCATTGATCTCTGCCACTGCATGCACATGATAAGCATTTGCGTGTGGAAACTCTTGGAATTGGATCCTACTAATCTAATATTTTAAAGTTGATAACCTCTGGCAAATTCATCCTTTACTTGCTAAAAAGATTTCTTCTTCTTTGGTTGAATACATTAGGCGAAAAACTGTTTTTGATGAAGTCTTGACTACTGTGCTGGAAGGGATACAATCACAAAGGATATATCTAAAGTTACGAGTGGGATGGCCCATGTAGGATGCATTCTATGTAAGTTGGTCACTATATTCAATAAGAACTTCTTTACTCTGCTCTTGTACAGATTGTTCCCTATTTAATTTTAATCTATGATTTATTTGCTCATATAGCAGCGAATAGATTGGTAGAAAAATAGGACTTTCCAAAATTTGTTGTTGTTATGTTGCTGTATGAAAAGGGATTCAAAAGTAAGATTGCTACCAGAACTTAGTCTAGCAACTCAAATGGTAATAGTCAGGTCCCATCATTATTGTCCTGTAAAAGGTGGATTTAGAATTTTAGATGGTAGGAATTTGTTGTTATGTTGCTGTATGAAGAGGGATTCGAAAGTAAGATTGCTACCAGAACTTAGTCTAGGAACTCAAATGGTAATAGTCAGGTCCCATCATTATTGTCCTGTAAAAGGTGGATTTAGAATTTTAGATGGTAGGAATCTTAAATAAGAATGGTCTAGCATCCTCGATCTAGTATCTTAATTAGACTGTATTGTGCATCATTTCCATCAAAATAATGGTGAAAATATTATCATTAAACTAATAAATTAGAAAGAAAAGATGCAATTGACCCTATTTAGTTTTAATATTTAATGAAAATTGTGCCGGAGAATTGACAGCCCAATTAGGTTGCTTTGGCTTTAGTTGTTAAACTTATATAAACTTATATAACTGAATAAAAGAATCTGCTACAGGATGAAATCACTTCTTTAACACTAAAATATCTTAAAAAATAATTGAAAAGAAGGACTGTTAATTACTTTAATTTACAAACTTCTCACATATGATTGATGATAGGACATTATTTTTCCGTTTCAAAGGTTTTGAGGTGTAAATTAGTGACATTATATTGCTTAGTAAGTTTTTTTCTTTTTTGGTTAGGCGAAGAATTCTTGGCCCCAATAGTTCTGCAGGGGTTTATAGATACTTAAAAATTATATGTACTATAGACTAGTAGACTTGGTGTTTTTGTTTTTTTCTCGTAAAATTGATATAGAGTGTTCTATTTTGTGAAAATATTAAGAAGGTAGATTATCTTAATGTATATTATGATATGTATTTAATCTATTTTTGCAGCTAGCTAGTGATCAATGCATAGTCCGTGAGAACAAATGACCCTGGCATATTTCCATGGACAATGTTAGCAACAAAATATTCTACCTTCTATAATTTGTAGCTTGTTAATTAAGTGAATCTATTTCATGTGTAACTTGGCAGGTAGAAGAGCTAGGCTACTGGCGTGGAAGTGTAACCTACCTATCAAAAGGTTAGTGGCCTAAACAGTAGGATATTGATACTTATGTTTTAGTGGTACTAATTAATGTTTTACGTGAAAATTTCTTAACATTAAAATGATATTGTTAATGAGAATGGTTGAAAAATATATTATACTTTTTATTAAATATTTTAAAAATAATTAGTTTGTAATTGATTAATTCTTTTTCTAATACTTTAAGGATGTGGCTATCACAATAAATTTTAAAATAGAGACGATTCTTTTCCTTTCTCAATTTTTTCACTTAGTTTTTCACTTTTAAGTTCTTGTTTTATGTTGGGATTATACATGTAGGTATGAGATTCCATTTAATTTGTTGAGAGGAGAATAACCATATTATGTTTTTTGTATCTGCAGCTTGGGCACGAAGAAATCATCTCCAAGATATAGCCGACTGATGCCAATGAGATGTAATGAAGAAATACTTTTGAATTTTTATTTTATTTTGTAGTGTTACAATGAATTCAAAAAGTTGTTTTTATCTTTTGTAATGTGTTACTCATTGAGATTACAGTCTAGTTGTACCTTAGAAGTTTTATCATTTATAAGTGCAATTTTGCTTATTTTATTTTAAAATTAATGTCACTAAAAAATATTGTTAATGGTTTAATTGTTTTAATTGATAATTATTATCCATATTATTTGATTAATTTTAAATAATTATTTTCATTAAAAATAATTATTGTCAAAATCAAAATAAATGTTGTATGTCCAATCTATCCACAAATTTTTTTTTTGAATAAACCTACCCACAATTAAAAATATTTAAATGAATGACAATACATTAATAAATGTGGCCTAAGGGTATAGCCAACACTTAAGTAATTATTGCCTAAACTTTCATAACTATCCTCACTCAAAAAGTGTTGCTTAAGGTGTCTGTCTACAGTTGCAAGTGTGTTGCTTAAAATACATAGCAACACTTATATATTCATGGCCTAAACGTATAGGAAACATTTATTAAAGTGTTGTGTAAACAAACAAGTTGTTGCCTTAATGTGGTTTAGAAAAGTGTTGCCTATTGTCACATTTGAGGCAACGGTTATTAAATTTTTGTGGGCTTAGTGAAAAAACCGTTGCCTATTAGAATAGGCCACGCTCACCTAGACCACGCCTAAAAAACCGTTGCCTAATGTTTAGGCCACGGTTTTTCCACTTTAGGCCACAGTTTTCTCTTGTTGCCTAAAGACATTTTTGTTGTAGTGACCCTTAGTGCACCAGCCATTTTTTGTGTCTAGGTTTCCTTGCCACCATCCATGAGATATTATAAATAGCCACAGACAAAAAACATAAGTTCTTGCCATAAGATTAAAACGTGTTGGCTCAACATTTCTCTAACCTAGATTTCAATCTCTATATTTATAACTTTTATGAATATAATATAGACATGACACAAGAAGATGTTGTCTTTTACTTTTTTAAATATAACAAATGCCTTCAAATGTGGGTTATGAGCCTAACTCAGCCTTACAAAACTTGCTTAAACTAGCTTGTAAGGTAAGTGTTTATACTAAAATTTGGCCATATCACTAGTTAATGTAGGATCTCCAACACACACTAGTTGAGGATTAGACATCTTGAGTGTGAAGTTTAAAGGACTGTAGGTGGTGCGATAGCAGCCAGATAACAGGTGTCCTAATAAGCCCAACAATAATTTCTAGGATAGGCTTTGAAACCTTCTTAGAATATGGGTTTGAGCCTAACTCAACAATACAAAACTGGCTTGTAATGTGAAAGTTACCCCTACTTATATACTATAATTTGGCCATATCATTAGTTGATGAGGGATCTCGAACATGAACATTAGAGATGTAGGAAACTAGTTTGCTATACAAGCCCATTATACTCTTTGTAGACCTACTTTCTCATTCTAATACACTTTTACTTTGAGTTTAATATTTTTAATCTCCTTTTCTTCCTTTGGAATCATGCTTCCTAACATGGCATCAAAGCGATACCTCTTGCCATGAATAATATTTTTCATTGCATTCAATTTTCTTCTTTCTCTTTCCACTTGTTCATTTTCCTTCTTTTTCCCAAGAAAAAATTTAACTGAAAATTATTTTTTGATTTAAATTCAGTTTTCCCAAATTTCTCAAAACCAGAAAACCCTGACCCAGTTTCTTGACAATTTAATTGCTTATTAGTTTCTCAATTTGGCTTCCTATCTTGACTCTCACACTCTCTGTTTACTTTTCTCCCTATTCATAACCCTTGCTCACTGGCGATGATGTGTTTTTTTGACCAGTGGAAAGCTTCTTTGTATCATTCACATCATAACCCATAGTTGGGTTTTTGGTCTGTCATCACCGCCACCAACACCACTGTGCTCATTCATGGGAGGCAATTTTTTACCACTGTGGGATCTAGATCATACCATTAATGTTTGTCTGATTTACTTTTTGTGTTCTTGGTAATGGATTCTTCATCAAGTTTATTTTGGTTACTATTGAAAGTAGCAGTCAACGCCTCGACTGAACCTATCTTTTCCTTCTTTTCTGCACGATATTGCTTGATAATTTACTGGTTAGATCCACATCACAGTAATTATTTGGTTGCCAATGTTTAGTAGCTCAACGGTTCATATGTTTGGTGGTTTTCTTCTATAGATTTTTTTTTTGTGCACACCAAGTGTATGGTGATTTTCCTCCTTTTGTCAATTTGTCATAGTACAACCTCAAAACGTTTTCTCTAAATGTTTTAGATGATGTTAATCAACTATTGCATAAAAATGATGATGCCTTTAGCACTTTAACCTCCTCCACATTCCTAACACATTTATTGATTGAAGGCTAAGGTTTGAGATGTGCAATCCTTTCGTCATTGGATATGTAAGTCTAAATTTTTTATGAAGTGATGAACTATTTTGGTCTTGATGTTCATAGAGAGTATTAGTTTTCAAACATGGTGAAGCTTCTCTTCAAGGGGTTTGGTTGTTGACATATTTTGTGTGCTTGAAGTTGCAACAATGGTTCCAGTCCTTTTCTTGTTGTTGATGACAATTTGTTTTAGCCTACTATGGCTATTCTTGTAACTTATAGAAGTGTTATGAAAACCTTCCAATTTGTGGGGTGTTATTAGAGATATAGGACACTGGTTGGTTATACAAGCCCCATTATACTATTTGTAATTTCACTTTCTCATTCTAATATACTTTTTATTTTGAGTATAATATTTTTACTCCCTTTTTCCTCCTCTGGAACCATGTTTCCTAACAAAATGCACACAACACAACACCATTTTCAATGGAAAAGGAAGCAAACTTCTCTCTTTCTTTCTCTTCTTGAAAGAATTGAAACCTCTCTTTCTCTTTGGGGACATTGAGCTAGCAATAGGAATCCAATGATTGAGTTTTGCTATACAGATTAATCATTGTTTGCCCTGTCTTGTGTCATTTATTGAAAATGTCATTGAGAATCAATTCCTTAATTAAGAAAGAGAAGGGATCATATGTGTGAGTTTTCTAGTGAGTTAGTGTGGCTTTTCTTCTTCTTTGGGGTTCTTCTCTTTTAGTCATGCTTTTAGTTCTATGTTTGGTTCTATTCTAATTATGATAGTGTATGGATGTTTTTCAACTAGTTGTTGTGAGATTTGAGCTTACCTAGTTTATCCTCTCTTTTTTTTTATATATAAAAGATGAGTTTGTGTAGGACGCTAAACCCTAAAAGTTTGGTCTTATGAGTTGATGTGTGTTGTTTTATCATTAGTTTGAACTCCTAGGATGTGATTGTGATTTGTAATTTTGACATGGTTTTAATTCTTATATTGAGATAATGATTTGTTTCACAATGGAATTTAAACAACTTAATATGTAATAGATATTCTTCATAACATATATGTATCCTATTTTGAGATAACTATGTCGGTATACTGGTTGCTTTTTTTTTTTGGGTAGGGTTGTTATTCAAAGATTAGGTCATTACCATTGAGCATTTGTGTGGTTGGATTAATTGAATGAAAATCTAGTGTTTGTATGCTTTCATAATTGTAGAAGTTGTCATAGTATATAACTGATTATCACTGTGTATGGATGTTTCGTTAGTTTTATATTTCTCGAGCTTAAAATTTAACCTTCTTTGACTTGTCTCTCCTTTACATTTGTTAGCAACTTTGCATAAATCCTAATAAATTGCTAGAAACCACTTAATTAGGGAACTCATGATTTCGATGTTTTTCTTATATTTATATATACTTATCACAATTGTTTGGTTTTAAGGGTACGTAGCTTCACTTGCTTCTTAAAACCCTTTACTTCCTTTTTAATCTTTATATTTGACTTTTATTGGAAACTCAATTTGTGTTTATAACTCTAGTTATTTGTACTGTTCAGGAAAACATAAATAGTTGTAGAGAATAATTTGAAGTGATCCTAATATATTGTCAACGAGCTCATGGGAAACAACAAAGCCCATGACAACCCACCATGTAATCATTTCTCTATACAGTAAGCCTTTCCCACCATATTCTCAATGGTTTAATTTTGTGAAAGATCAAACTATAGTTTCTTAGACTATATAACTTGATCTAAATGTTTTCTTGCTCTCTATCTTCTTAATAACTTTGTTGGTATTGAGAGAGCGCACAAGACTAATGAATCATACATACAGTTTACTTTTGACTTCATTTAGTTTATTATATCTTGTTGTTGATGTCTATAATTTTTTTTTATAAACCAAAGAAATTTTTATTAATCATCCAATTAAACACAAGGAGTGTCATAATTGGAATAAAAAAAGGCAATACAATTTAGTCATTTAGCATATTCCCCATTGCCATATATATAATATACTGACCCCCTGCCAACTATACACCCTTCACAAAATATGTTGAAACCTACAAAAATAATGTAACATCCTGCCTAACAATATCCAAGCCAAAGGTTGGAATAGAATAACAACCTCCCCATTTTGTGGTATACTTGATCCCCCATATTCACCACAACTTACACCAATTTACCTTATGTGCTTATCTCTGTTATTGTTATGCACATGTGACCACAATGGCAGTCCAGCCACTAGCATGAATTCTTACCATTTGATAGCCAAAATCGGTATGCTTCCTGCATCAATATATAGGGATGTCCACCCTTCCCTCAAACCCCCTACTTCTAGTAATCACATTACACACACAAACAGTATAGCTATGCCCCAAGAAGTGGATTGGGTTTCGTAGCTAGCAAACAAAAAGAACTTATTGGGTTTTGTACCCCATCAAGGATGCTCTCCAAGTCCATTATTCAATCTAAAGATCCAATCATTTGTGGCTTACAATATCACCCAGACCACCAAAAACCAAATTGTTTGCCATCTTATTAAATTGTTCGCCTTACAAGTGATTAATCCCAAAAGTTGCAAGAAATGAGAATCAGCATCATTACATAGAGTTATAACCATCCCTACCACCTACAACATTTGTACCATACACTTGAAAAAATAAGTGTTGTGAACTACTTTCTTCCTCTAAACCACATCCTTGACACACAACATATACAACTTCCAAATGTTCCTTAGACTCAAATTTTGTAAAGATGGGGTTCTATCCAATGATAATTTCCAAACAAAAGATTGAACCTTTGAAGGCAAACACTGCATCCAAATGTTTTTTAAAAACTCTTTTTGGCTTATCCGTGGATGCAACATCTTGTAAGAAGATTTTATTGGAAAAGACCACTTGTCTCCCTTTTCCACACCCACCTATCCATCTCCTCTTGCCTAATATCAATAGCTCACAACTTATATTCCTTATCTTCCAAAAGCTCATGTTCCTATTGAAATAGCAGTATCCTTCATGTCCGCTTCCAAGCCCATAATGAATCCCTCCACTCTCCTAAATTAAACACCCGGGAATTTTTATCCATTGTCACCTGATATAATATTTTGTATTTCCTCCCCAAAAACTCTCCCTCCACCCAAGGATCCTCCCAGGAAAAGGTATCCTTTCTCGCCCCTACCTTCCTGCTAATCAAATTCTTGAACCAATTTTGCAAAAACCTTCTAAAGAAAATGAATCCTTCCACAATATAGAACACCTTCCTCCCTCTGACCTCTCCCATAGCCTCTCCTCCTTGTCATACTTGCTTTTTAAAATTTTGTACCATAACATCTCTTCCTCACTCTTCAACCTCCACATCCATTTGCCTAGTAAAGGCTTGTTAAATGGGTTGAAATCTTTTATCCCTAACCCACCCTCCTCTTTCTCTCGACATACTTGCTCCCATGCTACCCAATGTATCTTCCTTTCATCTATTTTGCCTCCCTACAATTTTTTTAAAAAAGAGATTCGAGGATAGAGATCATATCTTTAGGAGCCTTGAAGAATGAAAGAAAATAAAATGGGAGACAACAAAACAAATCATAAAAACATAACCCTACCAATAATTGAAATGTGTTTACTATTCCATCCTACCAATCCTTTTCGAACTAAATCCATTATTGGTTGCCAAGTGCTCTTTTATGCAAATTTGCCCCTACTAGAATACAACGGTATTCAAAAGGCAACACCCTACCTTACAATTTAGCACTTGTGATAAAGCCCTCAAACTCACTCACTCACACACACACATATATATATAGTGAGAGGGAGAGGGCTTATTTTATATGAGTGAGTGGGTTAAATCTGGATCATACAACCATACATGGATGGTCAAGATTTAATGACATGTGACTTTTTAAAAACTCACATGATTTATTATATTTTAATCTTGACTATTCAAGATAAGATATAATGGTCAATATATATATATATATATATATATATATATATATAGAGAGAGAGAGAGAGAGAGAGAGGGGGGGAGAAAGAATTTTGTTTTTATTATTTATTGAAGAATATATATATTTGAAATTAACAACAACCATGCTTTATCTTGTAAATAAAAGTTATTTGTAATTGTAGAAATGTAGTGAATATTTTTTTTTGGAAAAAACAAATATGATTAACATTCTTGGGTTCAAAATCTTAACACTTCATTATTGTTAATGCAGCGGTTATGTGGCTGGAATGCGTCAAGAAAACTTGAAAATATGTTCACCGTTTCCGATGAATGAGTCTGAAGCATAACCATCACTTCCTCCATTAGTTGTGCCAAGATTCCAATCCTGGAGTTGTAGTATATGTCGAGGGGAAAATGAATTTAATATCATTGAAAAAAGTAATAATAATCTTGGAGTAACAGGTAACTTCAAGAACATCGCTTATATATTGTTTACTATTTTATAATATGTAGCTTAATCTTCTCTATTTTCTGCAGACCATGATCCTGGCTTGGAGAACAATCTCAGTCAAGTATCAAATACTAGAACTTCAAAAGTGTGTCCTAGCCTCACACAAGAAATGCATGCAAATGAAAAAGGTATGTTAATTCATAATTCATTCAACTAAATAAAATGTACCATTGTCATGTAGTAGTAACTTACATTATAGTAAAAATTTTGTGTATATAATAATAATAATAATAATAATAATAATAATAATAATAATAATAATAATAATAATAATAATAATAATAATAATATTATTATTATTATTATTATTATTATTATTATTATTATTATTATTATTTTAGTAATTCTAAGCTCCCAATAGAATAAAAGTTTCCTTTTTTTTTATTTTTGATAGGTTTTGAAGGTAATGTAGCTTCTGACATGGAGCTTGTTACCAACAACCTCAACACTAAAGTTAATGATCATGCAGGAGATATGGATAGTAATGTTGAAAATGAAGTTCAAGATCATCATCCAAAGAGGTATACTCATAAGTCTACTAAGAGACATAAACGGATGCGCTTGCTAGAGGAAATACTCAAAAAAGATGATGAACCAAATCATCAGCTTATAGGGCAAGGAGGTGAAACGAATCCTTCAACAAGTGCTAGAGGGATATTGATGTTGGAACCTCAAGCAAGGCAAATGAGGATAATGCAGTAGAACTTCATTCAAATCAAGAGATATCTATTGATTTGAATTCTATTGACACAGGAAGCAGTCATCCAATTCACAAGAGAATCCTTAATCTAGGTGAATCCTCAAACCCTAACATGGACATTGATTCACATAGAAAAAACTTTTATCCTTGTGAACGCAGTACCGAGTTGCCGAAAGGTCAGTTGTCTGACAAATCACATGATCCTATAATCTTTGGTAGGAAATTAATTGATCCTCCAGTGCCCCTGGACGATACCTCTGGAAGTTATTGTGGGATGAACAGAAATCTAGCTGAATTCACTACAATAGAACCAGGGAATCCCTACATGATGGAAAAAGAAGATGAAGTAAGAAAGAGGGTTCGTGAGGAAAGAAATGGCTCATCTTCCAAGCATAATAGGAAGTCAAAGAAGCGTTGAATTGTAACCCTTCCTTATTAATTCTGGTAGCTTTAGTGCATGTTAGGATATGTGTTAGTAGAATTGATTTTAAATCTATGTGATTTTATAGAGTTGATTTGAAGCAAACGTGAGTCTGTAGTAACATTAATTATTTTTGGATAGCAGATATGTGTTAGTAGAATTGATCAATTTTAAATCAATGTGATTTGTAGAATTGATTTGAAGCAAACGTGACTCTTCAGTAACATGAATTATTTTTGGATAGCAGATATGAGAAAATTAATTTTGTCACAAAATATTGTTTGAAACTTGCAATCAAAATTGATTTTGGATGTATAATTAACAAAATGTGTTTTTTCTTGCTATTCATTAGGATAATATTAACATTAAACAAGGGTATACTTGGAACAAATTATATATATAACTCAAGTTAAGAGGGTGATGCAAAAACTACTTCTAAATGCTTCAACGAGACTTGAATCCACAATTTAAAGTCATGTTTCCACCACACATCTAAACATTTGGTCAATATAAAACAACACCAGAAGAGGAGGAACTAGATGATGAGTCTCTAATAACACATGAACTTTAGGTGAAAGCATACCCCTTGTAGCATATCTCTCAAACTCCCAAGAACAACTACTAGACTCCATAATTAAAACAAATGAACAAGTAGTAAAGCTCATACTTGGAACAAGTACTCCCTCTTGGGATTCTTGGCTTGAGAAACAGAAGAACAAGAGTATGAAATTGAGAAGAGAGGAAATGTGAAAGGTCTAAGGAGGAAGAGGGCGGAGGAAAGGTATTTTTAAGGGCTAGGTCCATGGAGGCCCAAAGTTCCTAACCCTTCTGAAAAGTTAGATCATTTAAGATCAATGGTTAAGACCTCACGACACCTGGTATTCCAAACTATGCTAGTGGCTATAATCGCAATAATTGCTGGCAAACGAGGGGATGCACCCCAACACGCCGTCGGACATGACTTTTGAGAAAACTAATTGCAAACTGAAGTGAGAAGACGTACCATCTCAAGTTACAATGTTACGTCAGAGATGTGATCTCTTAGCAATAAGGACCTCAACATAGTTGGAATGTAATGGTCGAAGACCAAACACCCCTTAATAATAGAAGTTGGATATGCATAGCTGACAACACCACAAATATTTTGATGAAAAAAGGTTTGATGATCTTAAAACCTCTTCATCATTAATGGACTCGAGACTTTAGGGACATGTTTAGAGATATAGCTGAGGGCTTCATAGATAAACCCTAGGTCATGAGGACCAAGTCACCCTTACCCTCGGCCAAGCATATTTTGGCCACTACATAAATAAGGGAGGATTAAGGAGATAGTTATCACCTTAACTTAATCCTGTCATTAGCAGGGTTTACTAATAGGTAATATTGGTTAATATTCTCTTAATCAAAAGTAAGGCCCATGAGTATATGTATATAAAGTACTATTTTCTCGAGTTTAGACACTGTTCACCCTTAATTATTCCTCGTTTTTATAATATATAATGTCCTATTGACATGAGCATCAGAGTGTCTTTGCAAGTACTCACCTCTGAAAAAAATTAAAACTCAATTCACCCCTTTTCTTGCAATATTATTTCTTCTTCCATTAGATTTTATATTTAAAATGAATAAATTAAAATAATTTACCTAATTAATTAAAAATTCTAAATTTGTTACTAATCACACAAATCTAATTTACCTAAAGAATTAAAAATAATTAAATGCCATTTATCTAATAATTTTTAATTTTTAGAAAAAAATTGTTATTATTGTGATGTGTGTGCCTATCGCAATTTGATGCGAACCTATATGAAACTTCCACTCCTTTGCATGCGTAATGCCGATGGTAACATTTTGTTGTTGCTTTTAAGAATAGCATGGTTCGAATAACGTTTCTATCACTTGATCATGAAGCAAGAGAAGACCATTTTATAATCCAAACTGTCTTTCTTAATCTTTTTCTTTCTTCCCTCAATCATTCAATTTTAATGACAATAAACTATATATGCTTTGACTCTGAAACAAAAAAATTGAATTAATTAACATGTAAACTTGTCCATACATTGACATGTAGACATTCACAAAATGACATTTATTCTTAGATCGATTGTTGGGGACTATGATCTGAGTACTACAAAAAATAAAACTATAATATGATATATGATTTTAAATTTCACTTTTGAGCCAAAAGATATTGTAGTTTTGTAACTGTAATTGTAGTCATATTGACAACATTTATCTACAATTTCTCACTATTTATTCATTGCAACCATAATTTTAAGAGAAAATAGGTGATGCACCGACCGTCATTCAATCACAACCCACCTGGTAAGTTTGTTGACTTTTACAATAATCATCTTAAAAGTCATATCAACGGTGATTTATGATTGGTTGACCGTGTAAAACAGTTTTACACCACCAGCGCATCACCATTAAACTCTAATTTAAAACAATGATATGATATAAAGGAACATCAACCTATGGTTGATGAAATTGATGGTTGTAAATATCTACATACTCTAGCTTCCTTGTAGACAAGGCCATGGCTGCAATAATACCCCTTTTGTGGGCTACAATGTATGTCTTCACTACAAATGCATAGTCCCTCCAAAGCACACCCATCAACTTTCTCTGATAATTCCTTCCCATAAAGTATCTCATCTGACCATTCACTAGAGAACACACTGTGTGGATCCATTTTTTGTTTTGCTGCAATGAACATGTTAAACTTGGGATACTTCTACTGTACCCCCAAGAATGCTATGTTCCTGTTCTTAGCCCAATGTGGCTTGGCCCCATACTTGAAGAATGCCAATTGCTCCACTTCCTCCCACACATCTTGATTTAGTCTTGGATTTGATGCGTCGTTCGCGCTATAATAGTTGAAATCAACCATAACAGAGTCCTCAGGTTGCCCTAGATAAGCACTCGCGCTTTGATTAAGCGAATTAGCAACCTGTTGTAGTTGTCCACCCCACAGAAATTTTCCGGCTTGAGGTCTCAGTTTTGTCACATCGTGGATGAAGTCTCCGAATCTCGACATAGGGAAGATTGTTGTGCTATCGTAGAAGAATAGCCCTTTGATTCTTGGATCCCAAGCACATGCAGTGTCAATTCTTGTTGAATATAAGCATGAACCTGAGGTTTGCATTTTGCCTTGGTAACCCACTACAGGATAGCCAGTGAAGATTTGGCCATTGTTCTTCAACCCATTGCCTACTAATTTCTTGAAGCCCAAAGTAGTAGATGCAGTTAAGCATTTCCCATTTGAGTTTCTTGTACTTTCTAGCAGTTTTTCTGCAAGTGAACGTTCATGGAATTCATCAATAGTTTTTTTTTCAGGGTAAAAGTTTTCATACATATAAATATGATTGGCTTAATTATACTTTTCCTCACCTTAGAAAAAGATTCAAATTCCCATTTTCTACTTAAATTTTTTTATAAATTAACTCCATCGAATTGTTTTAATTTTCCTTCTACTTACTCAATGATCAAAATATATTAAATTTTAACCAAAATCAAATTAAATTAAAATTTTCCTTCTTGATACTCTAATCTCGCATTTTATAAAATATTTTCAATTTTATTAAACATTCATTAATTTTTTTACTTTTTAACTTTTGAAATTATTTCATTTTTCAAATCCTTCATCAACCTCTAATAGAAAATAAGAATTTTAAATATAAAATATTAAATTTACCTCATTCTAAAAATAATAGAACTTAATTAATTCAAGAAAAGTAAATAAATGAAAAGTGAAAACCACATATAAACTCTTCGAGAGATCAATACCTGCTGCTCTAACTGATTCAGAGACCAAGATGGAATTGGCTTGAAATCCAATGAAGTCATTAACTCCATCACCTGAGGCATTTACAAACAGAAAGTGTATTAACAAGTTGTGAAAGAGAACGTTTAACACAAAACATGACAGCTCAGTTCATGTATTATCTCTTGGCAAAATTCTAAAGATTTTCAGAGAATAAGTTCACATATCTAAGTAACACAGCAAATAAGTTCCTTTACAATTCACTCTAACGAAGCTTAGTAAAAGCCCCTGACTCAAAATTCTCTGTGACCAGAATATTCTTTTCCTTATAGGAGATAATCAGTATTCTCAAAGCAATTCTATACCTTTTACTCCAATTTAATTTGTTTTTATCTTCAAAATCAACTCTGCCACAGTGCCACAGTCCACTGGAGGATGAGCCTCCTCATTGCACTGTAGATCCAAATAGACATCAATTGGCAAAACCAACATTCTAAAATGCAATATTGTAACAATTTAAAAAATCCATACACAGCTTACATTCCAAATTCCAACAAAAGTTGTATGAACAGAGGCAAGATACATCATAATTTTATCTCTTTACGAATCCAAACATAACGGAATCTGTATAATGGCCCAACACTACATTTCAGGCCTACAAATATGGGCATAGCTGTAATCAGGATGAAAATATGTTAGTATATTAAATAGGCTTAAATATGTTTCTAGTCCCTCAAATTTGGAGTACTTTTAGTTTTGGTCCCTCAATTAACAATTTGCTTTTTTTAGTCCTTCAAATTTGTGAAATGTTGTTTTTAGTCCCTCAACATAATTTGTTAGGACTAAAAATTTGTTCTTATTAGTCCCTCAAATTCACTCTGAGGGACTAAAATCAACATTCTATGAATTTGAGGGACCAAAATGAGCAAATTTTTAATTGAGGAACCAAAACCAAAAGTGACTCAAATTTGAGGGACTAAAAACATATTTAATCATATTAAATATACACAAGTTAACCATACAACAAAGAAAAATAATCCTTAGTTGCTTACATGAGGATGATTTGTAGGGTCATATACTTTAGGTGACAATTATAAATGATTGCCCAACAAAAGTAGGAAACATGCTTCTAGTTTTAAAACCTCTATTTCGTTGTAGAAGATATTAGTTGAAAGATTCTAAATGGTAACGTGGGCAAGGGAAAATCAAGACATAGGTTTGCCCTCACCAGCACATGACAAAGATTATTAGTAACCAATGACCATATTATAGCACATGCAAGAAAAGAATTAGCTTCACTCTATAAGGCCATACACACATACAAATATATATATATATATATATATATATATGAACCTGGACCATGAATTACTTGTATAATATGTTACAAACACCATGAAGAGCAAATGCAACAGTATAAGCATACCTAAATCAATGATAAAAAAAAAAAAAGAGTCAAGCTGTTGTGAGGTTAAGAAAGGATGAGTGAAGGAAAACAATAAAATTACATTTCAAGCACCCATCTAAAAGCTTTATCAGTTTCGGGATCCTTCTTCATTGCCAGGGAAACATTCATCCAAGTGGGAGAAATCTTCTTAAGGGATTCCTAACATTTTTCAACACAGAATTAAAAAAGTGGTGCAAACTCAAGAGTATTCATTATTATCACAGAAAACTAATTGACATATATACCTTCCCAACAATAACATGTGAATTCCCAATTGGATCAATATTGGTTATTGGTCCCTTCTCCTCATGGAAGTACTTCCTTATCACTGTTTCATACTTCTTAGGCTCAAATCAATATAAAACAAAGTAATATACTCTCATAAGCTCTAACAACAGTTAAAACTAAAGTCCCAAGAGAAAGAGAGAGAGAGAGAGAGAAAATGATTCTAGTCTTGAATAGAAATTTAAAGTTAAACAGTTCATACTCTTCTTTAATATTTGGTTATTGAAGCCACTGCACAAATGCCCATGGTCTGTTAAGGACTATGTAACCCTGTCATAGAGTAGAGATGAGTAAGAATCCACGAGAATAAGGAATAAACTAGTGAGGATATACATTTCTGCTAGTTGAAGTTCACTTATAATCTAAGGATAAACTAATATAAATAAAAGTGTAAAAAAAATTAGTAAATATGATCAAACACATGGTAGGTACGTAAATTGTCAAATACATATCATGCACTAAAGAGTAGATAATTGGTCCAAATCATGCAGAAGATACTTCTTTAGTAGCTACAAATCATGCATTTCAAAACCAAGATCAATTCAAGATAAAAATCATGCTCGAATCACACACTAAAAACTACAACATTTAAGTCAGCGACATTGCAAGGAGCAATTACGAATGCAAAAAGATAGATCTAAAAATTTGAATCAGTATTCACCATTTTGCCGCACACATTCCACAAAAATTAAAAGATTATTCTCTTAAACGTAATTTCCTAAAATCCGCAAGCGAAAACTCAATTCAAGTTTTGTGCGAAACAAACATTGAAATGAACCAAGGTATAGAGAGACGAGAACAAACCTCATCGAGCAAAATGTTAGGGAGGATTTCATTGATTCGCACAAACCCTAAGTATATTGCTCCAAAATTGATAAGTTCATGGACAACGATCGAGAGCAAAGAGAGATGGCTTGAGAGACATGAACACAAGAGTGATGTAACGAGAGATCCATGCAAACTGCAAAGTGAATATGTAACATATTTTTATCCATACAAATCAAAGACAGTACAGGGGTTTACAACACTCACACACCCTGTTCAACGAATTTATTTAAAAATATAAAACACTGTAAAAATATATAGAGTTATAAATATACAACATTTAATTGGTGTTGCAATAATGTGTTTTGTTCTAGTTTTAAAAAAAATGTTAATCTATAGTAACAGTCTTTTAAAAATAAAGTTACAATAACGTTTTGACACTTTTTTTAAGGAAAAAAAACGTTTTGACACTTGACATCATCTATAGCAACATTTTTAAAAAAAAAATGTTACAATAATGGGTTGAATTCATCTGTAGCGACATTTTTAATAAATGTAACTAACGAAATGTTGCTATAGGGGCAACCAAGTTCAAGTTCTGAAATGCCTGAACCACCAACAAAGAAGCAGCTTCTAGCCAAAGGGAAACCCAAAGCTTTTCCCATGCAATCTCGATCATTTTCATGGCAGCAGATAACTCCGCATTATAAGAAGAAGTAATACGTACCCAATAAGTTCATAGCGAAACCACCCAGGAAATTGCCTTGGCTGTCACAGAAAAGGCCGCCACCAGCAGCTCTACCAGGAGAATCATGGGCAGCTCCATCACAATTCCCTTTAATCCAATCATCAACAAGAGGCCTCCAAAATACTGGTTTGATGATAGGGGCTTTGCTCAAATGACCAGAAACTTGAAAAGATTTCAAAATGTTGAATTCTTCAATAGAAGAATACATAGATGTTGTGGACAGGTTCCTGGTTATATTTCATCAAACTTTAAAAAGAAGACCACTTTGAATAAGTATACTTTGCCAGTTTGAGTACACACACATATAGTGATCACTGAAAATTTTCCTCCCAAAAGTTCAAGGTTATTTTAGTAATTTTAAATGTATTAAAACAATGATGTTTATCCTTTATCCTTCCTTTATTAATTTTAAATGTAGGGTGTCTCATCCTTAGAGAATTTTGTCTTCTAAATAATATAAATTTTCCTTAGGTAAAGCAAACTTAGAAAACCCGGAAGGGAGCGACATGTGTTATTTTTCATTAGGCCATTCAATATCAGAGACTAAATTGTTTTAATTGTTAACTTATAAGTTTAAGAAAAATATCACGTGCCTTATTTCCAGATAGTGATGTGATTGAATTCTTTAGTTATCTAAATAATTGAGTCATCTTTGAAGCATCCATACAGCCATACCTAGATGCCTAGGAAGTAAACCAAATATTTATTGTTGTTGCTGTCAATATAGCTTCTGTTAGAATTTAATCTAGATATTGCTTTTTTCTTTATTATTATTATTGACCCAAGCATATCCCTTATGCAGGTTAAGGACTCTAGATTTGGGATTCCCCCACAAGATATTCCGCATCTCTTTACAAAGTTTGCCCAGTCTTAGACTGGACCAGCTCGACCTAGCATTGGTGCAGGTCTTGGGCTTGCCATTTATAAAAGGTAAGGGGGAAGCATCTAATTCTGCTTTGAGTTTGCAATAGTTTCTCAATTCTCACTATTTACATTAATTTTTTTTATATGTTGATTACCTAGTGAGACACCGTTATTGCATGCTAAATGGATGTTTATACTATAGTTTAAAGAATAGTTTTTGTCTATTAAGTCTTTGACTCCTCCACAAAATTGATTCAGATTTGTAAACCTCATGGAAGGCCACATATGGATTGAGAATGAAGGCTTTGACAAAGGAAGCACAGCTACATTCATAGTCAAATTTGGGATCTGTGGCAATCCAGATCCATCAAACCATCAAGCTGCAAACAAAAGCCAAGCATATAGTTGAAGTGGTGGCCTCGCTAGATTTAAACCCTTCATCAAAGATGAAGACAACACTAGTTTTTCTACTGGACACAATCAAAGAAGTTTCTAATATCCAAGACACCAAAATTGCGTACCTAATTCAATCACAATCGACAAGATGGAGTAAACCTACTTTCATCTTGCATGTGCTAAATTGTATAATTTATAGTTTGCAGCTGTAGAATAGGATTACTATGTCAGGCATATTTCTAACAAACGGGTCTTATCCGAACTCCTATCGTATTAACTAGAATACAATACAATGAAACAAAGTTGACTGACAATCTGTTACTTAATTTTACTTGTAGTTATAATGTGTTATTGGCTTTTGTGTTCATAAAAATGACAGTATCGGTATGAATCAGTTGTCCATCCCTCACCATGTTACTTGGTTCATTAGATTTGATGTCTATCATTTGTGCTAAACTTTAACTGTTTTCTAAAACAAACATTGGATAAGTGGACGGATCAAGAAGCTTTGGTACAGAATTTGGGGATTGGGAGCTTAATATTGGATCAGAAATGCTCAGTTCCTCTTTTCCATGGCAACGTTTCCTTATGTTCATATCAGTCACAAGCACCACACTCAGATACGAAAGATTCTCACTACAAGAAAAGCATAAAGTTGGGCTTTATTGTGATTTTAGACGTAGATGTAATAAAAACAGAATATATTATTACTTGTATAGCAAATATAGGAAAAATCGCACAATAAACTTAGCATCAAATATTACATGATGCATGAATAATATTTTTTTCTAGAAAACTCGTAATTTTCTTATTTGTTTGTCTTAGTTTTTTTCTCATGCAGAGATTAAATAAATAAAAAGTCATGATGATATTTAAAAAGATGAAATAAACTTACAATATTTGGAGAGAACAGATAGAAATGAAAAAAATACTAAGAAAAATCATTTGATAAAAAAAAAAAGAATTTATGAAAAACTTGTATAAAAAGAATGAAAAATAATGGTGTAAAGTACCAACAGAAAAAATTATGAATTTTTAAGGGACTGAATGCATAATAAACCATTTAAATAACTTTCAAATCAATTCTTCCCATCCCTACCATACTACACGTTAAAATATAAAAATTAGAATTAATTCATATGCACAAACTTATCTAATTTTAAAACAATGAACCCCTTAGAGCATCTTCAATGCTCAATGTTAAATGCTCATTATTTAATGGGTTGCTTATTTTGAGATATCTTTGTTTAGTTTTCTTTACCACTGCAGGAGATCTATGTGTCATGTTGTGGTTGCTTAAAATTATGTTTTGTTACTTCTATAAGTGACGGTTGCTTATGATTAAAAAAAATATTTTCTTGCCTTAATTAAAATAATTGAACTAAAATTTTAATTAAAATAAAAGTAAGTGTAAGTAAAAAAGTATAAAAGTGTGGGTCATTTAAACGTTGCTTAAAATTATATAATTGGAGTAAAATATGTATGAGTTGCTTAAATATGATATGACATTATGAAAACTAAGTAATAGAAGATAAAAAACTTAAAATAAATTGCTTCAATTGCACCAATTAAAGATGCTCCTAATTAAGCCCAAAATAGATATCCTAGTATTAAGATGTCCTATCTTTTAATATCATCTCAATTACTATAGATATGTTACCTTGACATAAATTGACACGTGAAAACAAAATTCTTTACAACTGATACCATTGATACTTCATGTCTTTCAATATTTTACATTGACAAGTTTATAGGTGAACACAAATTTCTTTACACTTCATTTTTGTATTTAATTAAATGTACACTTTGAATTCAAGTATTGCAATAATTAAATGTACGTTTCATTTTTGTGTAAGAAATCTCGGACTAGGTGTCTAGTTATGAGCATTTTTAAAAAACTATTGCAACTAGGTAGTGTTTTTTTTTTTTAGGAGAAGTTAGATCAAATATTTTTCACAAAAAATCTTAAAAGTAAAAGGACTTTGTTTATAATAAAGAAAAAAATAAAAAAAGATTAAAAAAGCTATGTTCTCTAACGTATTGGCTGCTTTTCAATGACTTATTAGTTATTAATAAGGACAGTCTTGGAATCTTGCTATGCTGATTTTACATTCTTTTTCGTGGTTTATTATTTATTTTTTCTTATGGCTTTTTAATGAACCAATGCACCCTTATATTTTCAATGGCATTATATTTACAAATTTGCTTAGTAACATGAAAAAAGAACCAATCTCCTAGAAAAAGTGTTCACGTTTAATAACTTCAAAAGTTTGATTTCATAAACAAAGTGATTTTTGAAAGTTTTTTTTACTTGCAAATTATTATTAAAATATTTTTTAATCAAAGTGATTTTATGTAAAATATTTTTTATTTTATAAATATACTTTTTCATTAAATCAAATAACTAGATTTAAATGAAACTAAAAATTTTGAAAATTTTTATCATACAATATTTAATTTAAAAGGATCTTTCAAGCTGAAAAAAAAAACAAGAAAAATTACAACCAATCTTTACTTTTTCTTTAAAACTTTTTATTTTTAATTTTAATTTTAAAATAGTTTTTAAGTACAAAAAAACATCAATTTTTGTGTTCCTTTCCTACGATGAAGTGTGTTTGGTTTCTCATTTCTAAGCCTCAAATAAACATTCAACATGAATTTACCACTAACGTAACAATGATGTTTTCAAATGAAAAATAAAAACCCTGACATGTTTACACTTATAAATGAGCACGTGCAAATGGAAATAGAACCAAATCATTTAGTTATCTTTAACCAATAGGATCACTTTATCCTTGTTAATATGCGTAGAAGCTTGTCTATTATAAAAATGGAATTGTAGCATTAATGGAATTGTGACCCACCAAACATGTTATTATTATTAAATGAGATCCCCTCAGATCTTTACATCAGGATTCCGAATGCTTTCTTCGAAGCCATTTCCCTCCTCACCTCCTCTTTCAATTTTCGTCATTGTCCCAATGCCATCTCGCTAGCAATTATCTCTCTCCTGATCTCCCCTTTCTCTAGCTCACATTGTAACATCCTGAAGAGTAACTCTCTTAGACTTACTCTTGGAGTAAGTGGATCCCTCCTCTAATTATAAATATGTATATATATTTATATAATTCCTTGTGAGTAACACACTGGAATTAATCCTCTGCAATTAATTCTCTATAGTTACTTTCAAGTGTTTTTGCCTATAAGTTTGCCTATAAAATTTTGGGTAATTAAATCGTTTGTGTTATTTTATTTATTTCAAGTTATGTGCAGTGTGATACACTTAATGTTCAAGTACTCATAATTGTTTATGAGTGATTATCTTATATGTCTACTAGTAGTAAGAATTTAAATATCTATTGCCATGTACTAATTAAATTATTGGTTGCAAATTGGTTTTAATTATTTTAATTTAATTAAATTCTAGTAACTTGCACACCAAGTTATCTCTTATAAAATTTATCAGTGACCAATTTCTTTACAGAGAAAATTTTATCTGAGCAACTAGAAAAGATTTCAGTACAACAAGTTTTATAAAATTTAATTAGATGTTTGAAATTAAGTTTTGAAACTTTAAGACACTTTATATTACACTTACACAGTGTAAAGTTACACTGTGTAAACTAAACTTGGTACTTAAAGTCACTAATCCTATTTACTCAACACATCACCCCATGCAATCTACACATGATCAACACATCACTAACCCTCTCCTACCTCCACTAAGACCCACAGCCAACTCCCCAAGATCCTCACTAATCACTCAATTCCCACTCATTCTCACTCATTCTGTAACACCCTCATTTTCGCTTTCTATATTTGATTGTTTGTTTAATTCTTAATTTTATTTTTTTAAGAATTGATAACCCTAGCTTTCTTCCCAAAATGTTAAGCGTTAGAAGTGCAGAACCCTTTCCAAAGTTCAGAAGGATATTTAAGAATAATGGGGTAAAAAGATTCAGGCTCAAATACAAATAAAAACTTAAAACTAAGTAAAATTCACGTCTGTCACGAGTCACGGGCGTGATTCATATCTCACGGGTGTGATCCATGCTGTCGCAAGTCAATAGACGAGCAAGATAAAATCGGCGCCAGTCACGGTTGTGATCCATTTCTCACGGCCGTGATCCCTACTGTTCGAATGTGAGAATGAGTCACAATTAATTATGAAATAATTAATTGAACAATTGGACTTAAAATTGTATTTTATAAATAATAATAATAATAATAATAATAATAATAAAATAAGTTATGAAGATGCTGAACCATTTCCATTTCTCCACAACTCTTGGTCATGCAACAATTAACAAAGATAACAAAACAAGTTTTCAGTTTAAAGCTAAATTCTCACCTAACTGTCAAACCTCTAATACTCACCTAACCAGACACACTTCACACAATTCACCTAACCATCAGAAATCTACTACTCAAGTTATGTTCACCTAACTTCTTTGAAAGTGGAAATAGAAATCTAAGCTCTCTGTCCCAAAGACTCACGAGATGCATTTTTTTTCTTCCTTCCTTCAGTCTACAACCACTTGTTCAGGAGAAGTAATGGTTTCTTCAATTAGTCAAACTACCCCATGTAACCAGAAGAAACTACGTGACATATCCCATAATCTCCATCTTCTATTTAAGCCTATTCCTCATTTCAGAAAAACTCACACACACTTTTCCAACATTCATTTCTTCACTTCAGTTGTGCACCCTTAATTCATTTTCCTCTTCCTCCACCGTGAAGCAAAAACCATAGGAGACTTCATTCTCCACTCTTCAAGGAGCAAACAGCAACCCTTCCTCCTCTTATTCCCTGCTGCACGTGAGTGTAAGGTAAGGGGGGGTGAGGTGGTTCAATACTATTGATCTTTCAATTTTTATTTCTATTTATGATGATGTGCAGTAGTAACCTTGTAGTTCCTACTATTTTCCTTTATTTCTTAACCATATGAAGCTGAAATGTGAATTTTTCTCTGCTCCTTGTATTGTTTTGCTGTGCTGTTAAGTTCACCTTTAAGGGGACTTTTGCTGAGATACCTTTTGATTGTTGACTCTTAGATAATCTAACAATGAACTCAACACTTACAAACCTGCAGAACTGAAAATATATCCTTTCTTTTGGTCCAAAAAGTTCACTGTCTGGGTTAATAGTAAGAAAGGTTGTGCTGTTTTTAGTTCAGTCTTTAACCAAGCATTAACCTCTTTCTTCATAAAATAGCAGAAGCTAAAGGAAATACTTCTTCCTTCCCTTGACAATTTTGTTTCCCTGTCAATCAACAAAGAAGTAAGTTTGTATTTTTTTTTTTTAAACAACATGTTTTATATTAAAAAGAAAGAAGACAGAAAAGAAACAAAGGATGTGGACATATATGTAGGGGACCACAAAGAAAGTAAGCTTGCCTATTCCTAAGAAAGGTTTCTGCTACAAAAGTTAAAAAATAAAAAATAAAAAAAATAAAACAACAACAACAACAAAAGTCAACTTTGGAGTTTCTACTTGAGTGTATGCGTCAGTTCTTGGAAAATTAGAACCAATATACTTTCTTCTTAGCATTTCATCTTTCCTCACATGACACAACTAGGAATAATGAATAGTCTAAAATTTGGCCAACCCACTCACTAGTTTCGGTCATGATGAAATAAATAAACAAGAAAATTGACTTTTGTTAAAAAAATACAAACCATTACCTTCTCTACTATATAGTTTCGGTTCTTGGAAGTAAAAGCAAGACAATTTCAAATTTTAGACTTCATCATGTCAGATAAATAATAGTAATAACATTAAAAGTAATGATAATAATTATAGTTTAAAAACCAAATTTGACCAAGCTTCCCCTTATAGGTTAATTCTCGGGGTTTGGTAAGGAATAAAAATACAAGGAATCAACAATTTAAATTAACTACTTAAGTATTTAATCCTACTACTTATAATTAGATTTTAAAGTTTAGACTTGACTATGGTTATTTCTACAAATAAAATTCTAAATGCTTAACTATGTTGTTTGAATAAAACTTGTGAATTAAATTCCTCATAAATACCCCACGTTTCTAATTATATGAAATTAACTAAGACTTCAATTCATTTAATATCAATTCCTTGTATTTAATTAAGTAATATTAGTATATTTTAATTTTAAGATGGGTGACTATAAATCTTAATAAGTAATTAAAGTTAGAATAATTAAAATTAAGTATATAATAATTTCATAATATTGTAATGATTATTTTATAATAGATACTTAAAGTATATATATTTCTACAAATATTATTGGATGTAATGATTAAATTGTGATATATTGTGATTTTGCATATCTATGTACTGTGTATTCTATTTGTCTATCAGAATGACAGATATCTGATCCTCTGAAATTTTGATACTCAATGATGTTAGATATAGCACACTGAAATGTGATCATATGATAGTTATACTATTTATCTGTCTAAGGGACAGAAATATGATTATCCTATGTTGGTGCTTAATGATTGAGACCAAAGGCTGATAAGTAAATTGTGAGTACTCTAGTGTGAGTACTATTAAGAGAGGAACATGCAGCGACATGTTGCCTATGGAAGACATAGCCTGGCAAGCTAAGGAATGAAAGGCAAGGACTCACTGACGGAAGTCTAGGGGGTACGGTGCCGAGTGATGAAGTAACTAAAGGCCAGGGGAGCATCCTGTGTCGGAGACTTCATTTGACCAAGCTTGGCAACCCCAATAACTGCTCATCATTCCATTGATTGGTGCGAGAGTACGCCTGAGTTATATAGGACTGTGGATGTCCTGAAATTAGATAAATTGAGTTCATCTGTGGAAGATGAAGGTTTTGCCATAGGTTGAGGCATATGTACTCCCAGTCACTTCCAATCGGGGGGTATGGATCCATACTGCGTCTAGAGATTTTCATTGTTAGGAAAAGTATATTTAGAGTAAATCTTAGGTCCCCCACTATTAATTAACTGACGGTAGTTTTTACCATCAATGATACTTATATATATATATATATAACCATATCTCACTCCTCTATCTTTCTTTCTGTGTATGTACTTGTTGATTGGATACGTGAAGATGACGTTCATGCCTCGTGATCAAATCTCCCCGCTAATGTAGATATTTTAGAAGTTGTAGATGATGATGCAACAATGCGGAATTTGAAGACTAGTTTTATTTATTCCTGTATTTGGGCTAGGGTAGAAATTGTGTACTGCTCTTACTAGGTTATCTGATGTATGGGTTGGGATTAGCTAGTACATAATTTCCCTGTATTTATTTTAGTATCATGAACTGATGTTTAATTGCAAGATGATCATGGTTCTTTATATAACACTTTCTGTATTCTAAATGTAGTTGATAAATGTTTCATTTAATTGTGAAAAAAAAATTCCACGTTTAAATAACTAAAACATATAAAATAATTAGTATGAATTATGTCTAATGTAATAGGGTGTTACACATTCACTCAAACACATTCACTTAGAAGAAATTAAAAAGCTCCAACCTCTCTCTTCCAAGCTACTGGCCGAGAACTACAAGGGAGCAAGGGAAGCCATTTTTGTGAAGCTTGTTGGTTGCATGTGAGCTTGGAGGACCTCTCATCACTACCTCGAGCTTGTGTTCTCATTCCCATCTCCTTTTCTTCTCCTTTGAGCTTTTGAACCTAGGTGAGGGAAACTCTTTGTGGACTCATTTTCTGTTGAAATGTGGTTGAGGGTTGGGGGTCTCAACCACAACATGCATGCATGCCTCTTTGAGCTTGATTGTGTTGTGTGTTGGATTTTTGTTTGAGCTTGAAATTGATAAAAATGGGTTGGAAACCCTCTTGGTAGTGGCTGAGTAAATTGCATGAATTGATTGCTTTGTTTGTTTTTCACTCTGTAAATTAATTGGGAAGGCTCCTAAAGCAAAGGATACCATGCCCAAATTTTCTCAAAATTGTTTGATAAGGTTTCCATTGTGAAATTCAACCCACAAACTAAGTGCCAGTGGCTGTTGGGTTCATCTTGCCCTGGACAGCTCCCACAGTTTTATAATTTTTGAAAGATCTAACCGTTAGTTTTTCATGAAACTTGTTTTAATTGAAAATTGACGGAAACGGTGACAATTTTCATTTTGGTACCTCGGAGAGAAAACATCATTTCAGGGTTCATCCATGAACCACAAGGTGGCTGTCATGTTTTCGTGTCCAGTTGGAACATGCCTCGGTTTTTCCCAATTTCACACTTGTGTACTTGTCTTTTATTTTTCTTGTTTACACAATTAAAAACTAGACAAAACAATATTTTTAATCATATATATTACAGAATTATCATTTACATTTACTAAATTAACTAATTCGATTTAGACAAAGCAGTGACTATCAACTTTGTTTTTGGGCCTGACAGTTAGTCTGTAAAGAAATAATTACTGGGAACAATTGGCTAAGAATATGAGGGCATGGGGTATCATTTTAGAAATACCAATGTGTTATCTTTCTACTGTAAAAATATCAGCTAAAAATTATTTTGGAAAGTGTCAGGAAATAAAATTTCTTTAAAACGTGTTTTCTGTGAGAATTAAGCCAACCTGCCAACTTGTAGAATTTTTAGTAATTTTTATAGATTTTTGATAATTAAGTGGAATACCATTAGGAAAATTAGATTTCAAGGGATTTCTATCCATATAAAAAGTTTCTAATTTCAAGGTCATTTATTGCAATCAATTTGATCTCGCATTCAGTACTGTGAAAGGGGGGTTTCCCTTATTTAGTCAATTTTATAGATTGATTGTGATTTTGGTGTTGTGTGACATATATATGTAAATACCTAGAATTGTGAATGTAAGGGGTAGTGGATACCTTATATCCCCTGTACCCTTTTGTTTGTGTTAAGTCCCAGAGAATGAAATTCTTGGGCAATTATAGCTTTGAGTGCCTTTGTGATACAGTCCTTGGCTGTAGAGTGAACATTTTGATAATGTTGTCTATTTCTGTGATGCGTTCACAAGACTTGGGCGCGAGTACTTGTGACAACTAGAACTTTATTCTAATGTTTATGGCAAGGTCTGCCATTTAAAGATAAGTGAAACTTTAACAAAGAGTACCACTCATTAATTGTAAGATCTTATTTTATTATTTTATTTTATTAAATAGGAATTAATTAATTAACTCTTTATTTTTATGCATTGGACATAGAAATAAACTTAGGACCTTTGCGTGGAGGAAAAAAAGGTAAGTCTAATTATTTAGAAAATCATAAAATTGAGAGAGTAAGGAATGGATAAAACATAATAATTTTGATACGCGCTGTAATACTGATTTTGAGAGTCGAGAAATAGAATTGCGAGTGCTTTTCGATGTTGTTTCTCTAAAATGTTCTATTATTCCCTTTCTTTTCTTATGTGACATTTCATTTGAATACTCAAAAAGTGTACCATAGGAGACAGAAAAGCTTCTCTCTGCAAAATCGTACAGTAGCCGAGGCACTACATGTACTGCTTTCCCCCCCCCCCTCTCTCCACCCCAAGCTGACACGTGGTAATGGTCATCTGATTGTGAGAGAACGGTTTTTGACAAAGGCTTAGATCCTACAACAGACACCTTCACTCAGTAGCCTATAAATAGAGGATCAAGCTCGTGAAAGATAATAACAAAGCATTCAAGTCTTCAAAGAGCTAAAACTCTGCCAAAACGTTTGGACGATCAACACTTGCGCAAAAAGAGCATCTTCTTAGTTTTGCTAAGTTACGTTGTGTATTCTATTTTACATTGTAATATCCTCTCTATGAGAGTCGATTTGAATCTTGTAATTAAACTGTTTGTTTGGAAAGCCAGGAGTGGCTTAGAGACAAAGAATACTTGGGTGTTGCTTTAATCTCAGGGGGAGATTAAAGGTGTGTCAAAAGTGGCCTAGAGAATACTTGTAGCCAGAAGTGGCATGGTAGAGAATACTTGTTTGTAATCAAAGTTTTGATTAGTGGAGCCCTTCAAAAGGTTATTTTTTAAGGAGAACTGGACGTAGCTCAGATTGAGTGAATAAGTATAAACCAAGTATTTTTACTCTATTTCTTTTTAGCTTACCAGTTATCTCTAGAGTTATTTCTTCTCATTGGGCACACAAGTTTCTTTATAAATTTATTTACGAAAAGTATTTGTTTCTCACTCGGACGACAACCTGAAAAATACAGTTTCATTAAACTGTCATTTTGAACTATTGGACAATATCTGCAACTCCCTGTTTTACAAGTCCCTTATAAAATCTAAGTTAAGATATCTCTATCTTTGCAAAAAGATTTTAAGTTTTATCTAACACACTATTCAACCCCCCTTCTAGTGTGATTCTCTGCATTTCAGTTGGTATCAAAGCTTGGCCTCTTGGGTTGAGTACTTAGCAGTATAGAGGAAAACCAAATCTAGAGAAAGATGGGAAATGAGGGACAAGCTATGAACAAATCACCAATCTTCAAGGGTGTCAAATTTGATTATTAGAAGCAAAGAATGATAACATTCTTTGAGTTCCGTCATATTGATATATGGGATGTTGTGTAGATGGGAGACTACATTCCATATGAAGAAAACCTCGACAAGATCCCCAAGACTAGATGGACGGAGGAGCAAAAGAAGAGATTCCATCTCAACTCCAGAGCCAGAACACCATCATGTGAGCATTATCCGAACAAGAATACAACAAGGTGTACAGCTTCAAAAGCACTAACCAAATGTGGGATACTCTTGCATTAACGTATGAGAGTTACACCCAGGTAAAACATAACAAACTCAATCTTCTTATTCGTCAATATGAGTTGCTTATTATGGAGGGAAATGAGGACATACAAAGTATGTTTGGACGATTTCAAACCATACTAAATGAGCTTAGAGCACATGGTAAAGATTAGAACAACTATGAACATATTGACAAAATTCTGAGGAGTTTGCCTAGGCAATGGAGACCATAGGTTACAGCTTTGAGAGCAACTAAAGGACTAGATGAGATGTCCTTAGAAGAGCTTGTGGGAATCCTAAAAGTGCATGAGCTAGAACTGCAACAAGATGGTGATGCAAAGAAAAGCAAGTCTCTGGCACTCAGCATCCATAAGCCAAAGAAAGTACCATCGTCCAAAGCCACACAAGTAGAAGAGTCATCGTATGAGCAATCTGAAGATGAAGAATCTGATGAGGATGATGAGCTATCCTTCATATCCAAGAGAATCCATGCTATGTGGAAGAAGAAAGGTGGATCCATATGGAGAAACCTGAACAAGAAAGGATTCAAGGAGAAGAGTCCAATCGTCTGCTATGAGTGTAAGAAGCCCAGACATTTCAAGTTAGAATGCCTAGACCTTGAGAAGAACAAGGACAAGAAGAAGAAAGCTTCAACAAAACGAAAGGAAAGAAAGTTCTGATGTCCATATGGGAAGACTTGGACGATGACTCATCATCGTACGATGAAGAAGAAGAAAAAGCTAACATATGTCTGATGGCAGACACTACATCAGATTCTTCCGAACCAAAAGAAGATGATGAGGTAGACTTTAATGATTTAAAATCGTTTCAATAAGCTTATCATGAATTACTTTCAAACTCTTTTATTTTGTCAAAGGCCTACAAAACTTTGAAGAAATCATCTAAATCACTTTCAAAAGAAAAAAGAAGTTTTAGAAAACAGTTTCAAACAACTTGAAAGTGAAAAGGAGGATTTACAGAAAAAGTTTACAAAGCTCTCAAAAGTACATGAAGCCTAAATGAGGATAGACGAACCCTATGGAATGATAGCGCTCATGCTTATCAGTCCTGTGGGGAATCAAGGACTAGAGAAATGAAGCTTTCCATAGAGATTCGTACTCTCAAAAGAGAAAACAAAAGGCTGGTTGAGAAGCTTCTGAGAGTTGAAACAGATACTTCCTTAAGATGTCAACCACATGATGTTGTTAAACTTCATGAAGAGATTGACAGCCTAAAGAAGGATCTATCCAACTTTGTCAAGGGATCTGACAACCTTAACAAGCTTTTAAAATATGAAGGTTGTAAGAGGCCCAATGATTGGTCAAGTATATATAAGGGAAAGAAATATATCCATGATGAGGATGTAGATGTTTGTTACTTTTGTGGGAAACCTGGACATATAACATCCAAATGCAGACACTTGCCTAAGAAGGAAGCGTCCAATGCCTTTCAAACTAATATGAAAGGACCCAAGTCAATCTAGGTAGCTAAAGATAAAATTGTTCCTGTTGCAGACATGCTTAATAGCAGAAAAGAAACTCCAGTCAAGGTACCTGGACAGTGGATGCTTGCATCACATGACAGGATAAAGGTGTATGTTCCAAAGCCTCTAACTTAGGACTGGTGGGATAGTCACTTTTGGAAGGAATCAAAAAGGGATGATAACTGGCATGGGTAAGCTTGTTCGTCTGATGATGCTTCAACTTGCATGGCTTTGGACGATGGTGCTTTCTTTGGCTTCTGGACGCTGAGTGCCAAAGACTTGCTTTTCTTACCATCACCATCTTGTTGCAGTTCCAGCTCATGCACTTTGAGGATTCACATGAGCTCTTCTAAGGACATATCATCCAGTCCTTTGGTTTCTCTCAAGGCTATAACCTGTGGTCTCCATTGCTTAGGCAAACTTCTCAGAATTTTGTCAATATGTTCATACTTATTATAATCTTTACCATGTCCTCTAAGCTCATTTAGTATGGTTTGAAACAGTCCAAACATACTTTGTATGTCCTCGTTTCCCTCCATACTAAACAGCTCATATTGACGAGTTAAAAGACTGAGTTTGTTGCATTTTACCTGGGTAAAACCCTCATACGATAATGCAAGAGTGTCCCACATTTGTTTCGTGCTTTTGAAACTATGCACCTTGTTATATTCTTGTTCAGACAGTGCACACGTGATGGATTTCTGGGTCTAGAGTTGAGATGAAATCTTTGTTTGTGCTCCTCCGTCCATCTAGCCTTTGGGATCTCATTGAGATTCTCATCGAATGAAATGTAGTCGCCCATCTCCACAACGTCCCACATATCAATAGGACAGGACTAAAAGAATGCTATCATCTTTGCTTCCAATAATCATATTTGACACCCTGGAAGAGTGGTGGTCTATTCACAGCTTGTCCCTCGTTTTCCATCTTTCTTAGGATCTGATTTCTTATTTCCTCTGTATTGCTAAGTACTCAACCCAAGAGGTCGAGCTCTGATGTCAACTGAAATGTAAAGATTCACACTAGAAGGGGGGTTGAATAGTGTGTAGTTATATTTTTAAAAATTTTCACAAAGATGGAGATAAACTAGCTTAAGTTTCACAAGGAACTTGTAAAATAGAAGATCACAAGTATCGTCCAAACGTTAAAATGGCAGTTCAGTAAAACTGCGTTTTCTTGTTAACGTCTAGGCGCGAATAAAAGAGTTTTGTAAACACGATATAAAGAAACATGTGCACAAAGTGTGAAGAAATAACTTAAAAGAATAGCAAGCAAGCTTGGAAGCGATAGAGTAAAACCACTTAGTTTATACTGGTTTACTCAACCTGAGCTATGTCCAATTCTCCTTCAAAAACCTTTGAAGGGTCCCACTAATCAAATTCTGTTTACAAACAAGTATTATATACCCTGCCACTCCTATCTACAAGTATTCTCTAGGCCACTTTTGGCACACCTTTAATCTCCCCCTGAGATTAAAGAACACCCAAGTATTCTTTGTCACTAAGCCACTCCTAGCTTTCCAAACAAAAACTATTTGAGTACAAGTTAAATAGATAACTCTCATAGAGAGGATATTACAATATAACTCAAATACTCATAATAGCTTAGCAAAGCTAAGTAGATTTGCTCTTTTTGCACAAGTGTAGGTCGTCCAATTGATTTGGCAAAGTTACAGCTCTTTGAAAAATTTGAATGCTTCGTTATGCGAAATTGTGAGCTTGTTCCTCTATTTATAGGCAGCTTGGTGAAAATATCCATTGTGGGATATGTACCTTTCCCAATAATGGTTCTCTCACAATCATGTGACCGTTGCCACGTGTCAGCTTAGGGTGGAGAGATGGAGGAGACAACAGTACATGCAGCGCCTCCACTACTTTTACTATTTCAATAGAGAGAACCTTTTCTATCTCCTGTGATACACTTTTTGCATTTTCAAATGAAATGTCATATTAGAATAGAGAGGGAATAACAGAACATTTCAGAGAATCATCATCGAAAAGCAAAAGTGTACTTTCACACAATCATGGATGCATTATATAACTGTTTGATAGAAAAGATGATGTAAGTTATATAGGCGCTGGATGCTTCCTCAATAGACGCAGTGTTTACACACTGGTTTTCACAATGCATTGGACGCATGTTTTGTAACAGCGCATTGGACACTGGATTTTATACTTAGAAAAATAAGTTTTCAGTTACCCATTGGACACTTTGTACACATACAACTATCTTGCTTGAGATTTAAGAAATACAATACCATTGAGGCATTGGACGGTGTAGTACCTATAATACTCAAACATAGATCATTAGATACTTCAAATTTTAACCTTAATTGTTATCATCAAAACCGAAGTTTAAGGGGTTGGACATCATCCAAAGCCTTAGATTCTAACAATCGTAAGGCATTGCGACCTTGGAGGGTAAGCGCTGAGTTGTGACATCAGTTCACATAGCTAACTTTGCAACCCTGACAATAATACGAACCATCATCAGTTGGTGAGAGCCCACCAATGTACCATGGTAAGGGTGTCCTCCCATCAGTCATCCCACTTAATTATGTAAGACCACTAAGTTCTGGGAGATCCAGTGGCAGCTGGCAAATGTGAAACAATTTACAGAATTAGTTATGGAAACGAATAGGTTTCGAGTGTGATCGTTAGAGAACTACATTGTTATGGTTAGCAGGATTGTGTATGTGACTTTTAAGTCTCTCTGTGTGTGTTGCTTGATGAAGTGGAGATTTTACCCTTCTGTTTGTTTTCTTTTAGGTTCGGATGGACGAGGAGCCAGACCTCCACTAGGAGGTTGACTGCTTCCTAGGAAGATGGATATCCAATATGGGTAGGCGCATCGACCACTTCACCGGATATATTCACTTCATCAGGTCGCCCATAGATGAGCTCGTAGGAGTACACCCTATGATCACAGAGTATTTTGCATGGTGGACACAGCCAACCCCGTCATACTACCAACATGCAGAGCCAGTGGATATCATCATGATCTTGTCATCACTTTTGTCTTCAGAGCGCACCCCGACAACTTCATATTCTCCAACTTCATCAGTCCACCTAGCAGAACTTAATGACTCTGACACTGAGGAGATGATCCCTCCAGGATAGGGAGCAACAGTGGAGGCAGAGGAGGTTCCTATTGAGGGGGACCATTCAGAGGTACCTGACTATGTGCCATAGCCCCCATATGAGGCTGAGGGCCCTGAGATGACAACAGCGGAAGTGATGGAGGTGGATCAGGTGGTGCCAGTGATGGCAGCAGCAGCTACTGAGGTAGTAGTGGAGGCTCCTGCCGGAGGAGTCGGGTGGTTAGTAGAGGATGGCGTGCAAGATACAGAGGAGGATCCTGAGGAGGACCCAGAGGAGGATCCTGAGGAGGACCCAGAGGAGGATCCTTTTGAGGATTCCTTTGAGGTTTCTTCCCGTGAGTCCTACGCTTAGTGTCCTACCGACTGATGGCTAACTTAGGCTTGGGACGGGGTCTTCCATAGGGTAGAGGGTTATGATGACTACTCTTAATGCTAGGATCTTCTTTTATATTTCATGTATTTTGTTGGGGGTAGATCTAGGCATTCAGATATTTTGATGTATATATTTCAGTCATCCTATGTACATTGTTTTTGCTTATGTCATACTCAAATTTCAAGGATACTTCATGCTACATTATCACACTTATTTATATATATGCATATATTCATATTTCAATCATGGTTATCATCTTACTTATTTCTACTCTTTTAAAATTTTAAATTTTTCTTTTACAATCACATTAACGCTACGGCCTTTTCTGCCAAATTAAATTGACGCGCCATAAGTATGAAAATAAATGATGATTTCGAAATTAAAATGGAAATAAAAAGTTTTAAAATTTTCAATAAAATCCCAATCAAGTTTTCTTAATCTCACTAGATTTTTGTAATTAAATTAACTAAAGCGCTTTATTTAAATAATCAAATGAATTAAATATTGCATAGAGATTAGGGTGTTACACACGTTGGAATGCTTCCTCGGCATTGACCGGCACCACCGTTTGGAAAACTCTGGGAGCCGAAACATTCTCGAAAAAACCTTCTGGTGCAAACTCACACCCTGGAAAGGAATAGTGAATAAAATGAACTCACGTAACAATGTTTATGTTTTCTTAAATAGCAAAACAAATGGGTATATATCTTGAAATGAACGTGAAGAAAAGTGAGCATTACCCAATAATGGGTATCTAGAGACGTAAGCGACAGCAGAAAGAGGGTGTGACTGTAACCCCCTTTTTAATAAAACAACATATATATATATATATATATATATATATATATATATATATATATATATATATATATATATATATATAATACATTATATTAAAATCCAAAATATATTCAAAATTTACATCATTAAAATTTTTAAAGAAATTTTTTTTTTCAAATAAGTCTAAGTATTACAAGTATTGTCTATCCAAAATATTTTCCCATCCTATAGCTCTGGTGATTCTCTGCATCTTTTTCTTCTAATTATTCTTCCAGTTCACCTGCATTTACATTTTCCTAGAATGTAGGGACAAAATTTTAACCGCATCAGGCATTTAATTTCTCATACAATTAAAACAATATCAACCATGTTCATTTCATATAACAATTAATAAATCACATAAATAAATCAAATGCAGTATGATTTATGCAAATGCAGTTTTGACTCAAAATCATTTTGACCCTGCTCCATGGTGACATCCCCTTTGAGTGTTTAATAAGAAACTGGCCTACCATTACGCACTGCAATTCAGCTATCAGCCCCTACTACATGCGAATAAGCTAAACAGAATTCGGAGATCAGGATACCCAGGAAGGCTACCACAACCGCATCTCTGTTCAAATTTCGGCCACATGTGGGATTGCCAATACCCTTCACCCCACAGACTATATAGTCACAAACTATACAGTCCTATCTAACAAATTCTGCTCACCCCAAAAAAATCATTTCTCTTCTGTCAAAATTATTTCTCACGACTACTGCAATCACGATTAGTCAACATTTATCATTTAAAATTCATGGCTACCACAGTCCCGGTTAGCCCACAACATCTTTTCTCATTGGAAATTTTTGAAAATCCCCCAAAAGACTCATGCTTATGAAATATGAAAATGATCATAATTATATAATTAAATTTTTACAATCACTTGAGATGTGAAATGCAATAATTAATCTTATAACATTAATATTTTAATAAAATACTAACTAGGTCTCATTATGTAAAATTACTAAACTACCCTTAATCTTTTCTAAAATTCCAATTGTCCTTAAAATGTGAAATTACCAAATTACCCTTACTATTTTCTATTATTTCTAATTTTACCCTTGATCTTTTTATAAATTCCCAAGATTACCCGTACACTTTCTAGAACATGTGTAATTACTATTTTACCCTTGAATATTTTTACAATTTACTAAATTTCCCTTAAACTTTTTATGAATTTCCCAATGTGTCCCTACATGTGAAATGACTATTTTTCCCTTTATCATTTGAAATTTTCCACACGATATCCCTTTGATTCTCATCATGGCCGAATGGTCTTCATGCCATTTCCAACATATTTTACAAAACAACCAAGCCAATTTCCATCAAGAACAAGCCAATCAAGTCATTTCAATCCAACAACAAGCCAACCAATTAATTTCAATCCATCACCACATCATGAAATAAACAAAATATGGATTCAAACACATATTTCCAACTTTTAATATCAATTATATAAAAATCCTAAATCAATTTCATCTTTTCATGAATCTTGATCAAATCTTGAAATTAGACCTCAAGACGTGTTTTTCCTACTTCTAAATTATCTAAATTGAAATTAAATGCCAAGATCCTTACCTTGAATCCTTAGTTTGATGGAGAGCTCTTTGAATCCCTTTTCTCCCTTTCTCCCTTGTTTTCTTGAAATTTTTAGGGTTTTTCTTCTAAATCTTCTTCTTTAGCCGATTATCTATGGTTGATTATGAGATTTGGATTGATTTATCTCTTGGTTTTGGTTGAAAGGATGAAGTGAAAATGGAGGGGCTGCTGTTGTGAAACTTACAGGTTGGAGGTTTTTGAGAGCTAAGTTTTGTAATTGTTTTGTTTTGCTTTTTATTTCTTATGCTTTTATAAAAAATTTCTCCACCCAATTTAATTAGATTCTCACGTCCAGCTATAGGACTCAAGGCAGCCAATTTGGCCAAGCTTTTTCAACCACTTGGACGGCCAAATCAAGTTCCCAACGTGAGTTGCTAAGCTTGTGGTCAATTAGTCAAAAAGTGTAGGTAATTAGTGGATTTTTCTAGAAGGTTTAGGGCTTTTTAATTATCTTACAAACTAATTATAATTTTTAGAAACTAATATCACCATTGAATTCCTCACTATCAAAAACCTTGGGGTAGTGTCTTAATTATCTTTTAATCAAGGTCTAATTAGCTTAATTTAATTAGATTAGAAATAGTGTGTTGTCAATTTTTGATTGGCTAATACTTTTATTTTTATTTTTCTTAGTTAAACAATTTTAATAATTATTCTAGACATGCTATAATTAATAGGAAATTCCATAGGTGTGATACAAATTTTATCTTAATTTTCTACCTTAGGATTTTATCGTAAAAATTTCTCAGAGTTCTAACTCTAAAAAAATTCTAATAATTCAAAATTAGCATTTTAATTTCCCAACTGTATATATTTTAAATCTATATTCAATTATCTTTTTATTAGATTATAGTCTATTCCAAATTGCTACACTGGAAAATTTATCCTGGACAGCTATCTGACACAACTGTCCAGTCAACAAGCAATTTAAGCAAAAAGAAATATATCAAAAGACTTAGGAAATTTTTCTGAATAGAACTGTATAAATTTTATTATGAAAATGTATACAAAAAGTTTCTATAAAATACAGTACATAATTTCTCCTAATATTTATAGAAAAATATTTACAAACAATAAAATAAAAATAAAGATGTTACAATTCTCCCCTACTAATAAAAATTTCGTCCTCGAAATTTCTAATACAGCTATACAAACAAATGAGGATATTCTTCTCTCATTTTCTCTTCTAATTCCCAAGTGGCATCACCTCTGATATCATCGCAAATAATCTTAACCAGAGGAATATCTTTACCTCTCAGGTACTTGATCATTTTGTCCTCAATCTTAACAGGCCTTGTTTCAAATGTCAGGTTTTCCTTTACCTGTATTTAATCAGGTTTAATGACATGTGAAGGATCTTATATGTATTGTCTTACTTGTGACACATGAAATACATCATGGAGGTTTGACAAAAAGGGTGGTAAGGCTATTTGATAGGCCATAGGTCCAATTTTTCTCAGAATTTGGTAAGGTCCAATAAATTTGGGAGTTAGTTTCTTAAACTTTATTGCTCTACCAACCCCAGTTATTGGTGTAACTTTCAAAAATATATGATCACCTTCTTGAAATACTAAGGGTTTCCTTCTTTTATCTGTATAACTTTTCTGTCTACTCTGTGCAGTTTTCATTTTCTCCTTAATTAATTTTACTTTTTTAGTTGTTTGTTGGATGATGTCTGGCCCTATCAACAAATTTTCACCATCCTGATACCATACCAGAGGTGTCCTACATTTTCTGCCATACAAAGTTTCATAGGGAGCCATACCTATACTAGAATGTTAACTATTATTATATGTAAATTTTACTAAAGGTAATATATCTTCCCAGTTTCCTTTCTCTTCTAATGTACAGGCTCTTAAGAGATCTTCTAATGATTAAATAGTTCTTTCTGTTTGGCCATCAGTCTGAGGGTGGTATGTGAACTAAGATGTAATTAACTTCCTAAAGATTTGTGAAATTCTCTCCAAAATTTAGAAACAAATCTAAGGCCCTATCCGACACTATACTAGTAGGTACTCCATGTAATCTAACTATTTCCTTTATGTACAATTGAGCTAATCTTTCTAAAGAATACCTAATATTTATTGGAAGAAAATGTGCTGATTAAGTTAATCTATCTACAATTACCCAAATAGTATCACAATTCCTATTTGTTCTAGGTAATCCTACCACAAAATCCATTGATATACTATCCCATTTCCATACAGGGATCTCTTAAGGTTGTAACATGCCAGATGGTTTCTGATGTTCAATCTTTTCTTTCTGACATGTTAAACATCTAGCTACATATTCTGCTACATCTTTCTTCATCCTAGACCACCAAAACAACCCTTTTAAATCTTCATACATTTTAATAGTTCCAGGATGAATACTGAATTTTCTTTTGTGTCCTTCCTCTAAGATTAATTCCTTAAATTCTTTATCGTTAGGTACACAAATTCTACTTTTAAACCTAATAATTTCATCCATTCCTAAATTAAATTCTTTTACTTATCTGTTCCTATTAATCTTTTCTTTTCTTGAATAAATTCATCTACATCTTGTTTCTTTCTAATTTCTTCCAAAATTTATTAGTGATAGTAATCATTCCTAATTGAAGTTTATCCTTTTTCCTAACTGTACATAAATTCAAATCTCTAAATTGTTCTATTAACTCTAATTCTTTAATCATCATAGTTGACATATGTAAAATTTTCCTACTTAAAGCATCTGCTACTACATTAGCCTTCCCTGGATGATACATTAACTGAAAGTCATAATCTTTAATAAACTCCCTCCATCTTCTTTGTCTCATATTCAATTCCTTTTTATCAAACAAATATTTTAAACTCTTATGATCACGATATACATCAAATCTAAATCCATACAAATAATGTCTCCAAATCTTTAAAGCAAAACTATAGTAGCTAATTCCAAATCATGAGTTCCTTTCATGGGGCCTCAATTGTCTAGATACATAAGCTACCACTTTCCTATTTTGCATCAACACACATCCTAATCCTTGATATGAAGCATCACAATATACTTCATAAGGTTCATTTGGGTCAGGTAAAATTAAGAATAGTGAGGTAGTCAATTTATGTTTCACTTCTTGAAATCTTTTCTCACAACTCTCACTCCAAATAAAAAGGTTGATTTTTCCTAGTTAATTCTGTTAAAAGTCCAGCTATCTTAGAAAAACCTTCAATAAACTTTCTATAATATCCAACTACTCCTAAGAAACTCCTAATCTCAATTACTATTTTAGGCCTTTCCCATTCTAAAACAGCTTCTACTTTAGAAGGATCCACACTTATTCCATCTTTAGAAATTACATGTCCTAAAAATTTTACTTCCTCCAACCAAAATTCACACTTAGACATCTTAGCATATAATTTTCTTTCTTTTAGAGTTTGTAATGTTATTCTAAGATGATTTTCATGTTCTTCTTTATTCTTAGAATATATTAATATATCATCTATAAATACTACTACAAAATGATCTAAGTATGGTCTAAACACCCTATTCATATGATCCATAAATATTGCTGGAGCATTAGTCACTCTAAATGGCATCACTTGATATTCATAATGCCATACCTAGTCCTAAAAGCAGTGTTGGGTATAACCTCATTTTTATTTTTATTTTTATTTTTTTTCTAATAATTCTTCCAATTATTTCTTTAACTCAGTTAATTCTAATGGTGACATCCTATATGGTTGCATAGAAATTGGTCTAGTACTAGGCATTAAGTCTATACTAAATTCTACTTCTATTTCAGGAGGCAAGCCAGGAACATCATCAAGAAAACTTCAGGATACTCATTTACAACTGACACTGAGTCTATTTCCATTTTATCTTCCTTAGTTTCATGAGATGATAACATGTATTTTTGAATTTCACTTTTAAATGATATTTCTTTAGGTTTGACAGGCTTAAGTCTAGAAACATCAGGTTCAGGAAAAATCAAAGTTTTAGAGGCACAATCTATTATGATATAGTTGGCTGCTAACCAATCCATTCCTAATATCACATCAAGGTCAATTAAAGGCAACCAAATCAAGTTCACAACAAATGTTCTATTTCTTATGGTTATAACACAATTCAAACATAGTTTAGAGGTTAGGATTGGTTTAGATGTAGGTACAGAAACAAGCAAAGTATAGGGTATTTTAAACATGATTAACATCCTCAACTTACAGCTATACTTTAGAACCATAATTCCAACAAATCACTATTAGAAAGACTTTCAAAATACCTCAAATTACTCCAATTCACTACTACCAATTTAATTGTTACTTGGGCTCAATTTCCAACATCAAGACACACACCTTTAGGCCTTCCAATCACTTACTCTTTCAACTTTTTTTTTTTTATTTTCTTAGGACAACTACTACTTACTTAGCATTTGGGTCCTATTCTACTCTCTTAATCAAGGTTTAACCATCAAGAATCGTCATATATACCTGCCAACTAAGACCTACAACATAGATCCTTGATAACCTCAATTATACAAGCCTTAAATCACCACTTACACCATGGAAATGTAATTAAACATATTAAACCCGCAGGCTATTTAACTGCACCAGAAAAATGCACTATTTTGGTTCTAAATCATGTCTAAAACACAAAATTTCAAGTCCTAATAGTTTATATATCAATCCTGCGACAAATCTAAACCACGATTCACTATTTCAACCTTCAAAACATGTGAAAATATCCTTTAGAACAATAAGGCAATAACCATACTCTCAACATCTTATCATATTCCAAACATCAATACCTTTAAAACTTTGTTTTCTTTCCTTTGTCAAACTCATCCTTATCCTATAAACTCAAATATTTGGACCTCTATTCTCAACCATGATCTACGAATTCAAATCTTTGGATCTCCTTCCTCAACTAACTCAGAGGTATAACTCGTAAATTCACAATATAAGGAACATGGAAAATAATACAACTTGGTCAATATTAAAAATTTTAGCATTAGGAGGGAAAGTCATCTCGACCGAGTCCTGAGTGTGCACCCTTACAACTCTATCAAGATTTCCTTTCTTCCTTTCTACCATCTCTACCTGTCTTAGAGTCTCAAATCTAGTTACTACCCTTTTTCCCATAATATTCTTAACAAATTAACAATTCTAATTAGGGTAACACAGCAGAACACCTAGTAGACCAATTACTCACAAGTCCTAGAGATGCATAACCAGAGCTCAGATACCACTAATGTAACCCCCTTTTTAATAAAACAATATATATTTATATATATAAATTTATAATACATTATATTAAAATCCAAAATATATTCAAAATTTACATCATTAAAATTTTTTAGAAATATTTTTTTTTCAAATAAGTCTAAGTATTACAAGTATTATCTACCCAAAATATTTTCCCATCCTATAGCTCTGGCGAATCTCTTCATCTTTTTCTTCTAATTATTCTTCCAGTTCACCTGCATTTACATTTCCCTAGAATGTAGGGACAAAATTTTAACCGGATCAGGCATTTAATTTCTAATACAATTAAAACAATATCAACCATGTTCATTTCATATAACAATTAATAAATCACATAAATAAATCAAATGCAATATGATTTATGTAACACCCTAAATCGGGTTTACATATATTCTCAATTTAAACTTATTTTAATTCAATAGGCATGTTACTTTATTCAATTCTTGTAAAAGAAATAAGAGATCCTTTATTTAATTATTTTCTAAAGTACGATAGCTTGTTTAATTGTGCAAATCAAGTGTAATTATGAAACATAACTTGGAATTTTACCAAATTGTTAAAAACTTTTTATTTCAATTTTTATTTCGAAAGTTGCACTTTGCTTAATAATTAAAAACAAGTTATTTAAGTTTGCAAGAAAATTATGTAGTGTTGTTCAATTATAAATGGCACTTAATTTCCAATTAAGCAGAATAAATAAAACGAGATATTTTTCTGTTACAAGATATACATAAATACATAAAGTAGAGAATTTCATAACCTAAATATTTTTCGGAGTACTAGTAATATATAAACATATACACATTGCTCAAGGTATATACCAAATACATAGGGTAATAGAGTATGAAAACTAATATACATAGTAAAATCTGAAACCTAGGTCTACCCGTTTTCAGATACATAAAAGAGAAAAACCTAGTTTTAGAGCAGTCATCTCTATACCCAACCCTACATGTTAGCCTAATCCAAAGAAATAGGATAGCGGGGGATCTTTGACAAGATCCCTGAGAAGAAATCTAGTGGTCATCGCCCACGGGATCCTTCACAGAATCTTCCTCAAAGTTCTCCAAATCCTTCCTAAAAACCTTGACTCACTGTTCCCTAAGTTCACGACTAGCGGCGATCCCCCTAACTAACTCCCACCTAATTACATCCCCAACTCTTTGACATAAAAAGGGTTCAGTGAAAAGCGGGAAGCGTCGGTCCAATCGTGAACTCCTCGTATGGTGTGGCATCGGGAACAATAGCGGGTATCGATGAACTCTTCAAGGACACTCCGAAGAGATGGATGATGACGAGAGCGAAGAAATTGATGAGGCTAGCCCCCTTATGATCTCCACAGGTACTGCCATTGGCGCCTAAAACAAAAATGTAAGGGTGAACTCTTCGCTTCATCAAACAAATCACATAGAAACGACTTTAAAAGTCACACACAATCCTGCTAACCACTGCGGGGTGGTTCTCTAACGTTCACACTCGAAACCTACTCGTTCCCAAAACTAATCTCTATAAATTGTAACAGACTGGCCAGCTGCCACTAGAACTCCCAGAACTCAGTGGTCTTACATTAAGTGGAATGACTACTGGGAGTACACCATCACCCTGGCATAAGGTGGGCTCTCACCAACTGAGATTTTCTCGCGGTTATTGTCAAAGTCGCCAAGTCGGTTTGTGTGAACATAGTCACAACTCGACACCTAACCTCCAAGGTCGTAATGCCTCACGATCATCTCCCAGGTACCAATCTATCGTCATTCATACTCCGAAGACTTACTCCTTGCACTCTCTCTCATGGAGATTATCTTTGCTCGTCACTGTGGGTTTCTGCTGCTAGTGGTACAAGACGGGTCGAATCGATGCCAAGCTCAAGACCTTGTCTTGGATCCAACAAAATTTATACCATACGAGAATATGCTCTCCATCACCCATTGGTGACCACATTGTTCAATCTCCGCCAACATCTTTACATCTTTCTTCCAGCCAGAATTGCCCCACGCGACTTACTTCACAAGTCCGCCGTACACACATATTTCCTCGTTGCACGACTCTCAAGGCGCATATCGCAATCATGTATCAAGATTCTTTATTACATTATTATTTGTGTCTTACCCTCTCAATTTCTAAAACTTTTAATAATTAACAGTTAGTGACGATTCCTCCACGCAAGGGTCCTAGAATATTTATCTAAGTCCAAAGCACAAATTAAAGAGTTCATTTATTAAGCTTATAAAATAAATAAATTCTCAAATCTAAATTAGTTGTTCTCACTGTTGGAAATTATATTATTATTATTGCCGGTAAAATTTTCCCAGATTACTAGGACAGTGTCCTAGTCCACATAAGCACTCACGCTTGAGTCTTATGCTCACAGATCACAGACATCAAAGAAAATTTCAATTCACACTACAGTCAAAGTGACTGTACCACAGAGCGTTTCAAAACGCACAATCACACGCACAGAGATGCCCTAGGTTCACATTCCAAGGGTCTTACAATCATTTAAGGAAAGGGTCAAATTTACCCACTGCCTTGCATGCACATATTTAAAATTAATTCACACATTCAAATATATCATAGTTCAAATATTACATATCAAGGCAATTTTAAGAGCAGAATTCCTCTCTGGCAGCACCCAATGTTTGTCCAAAATTAAGTTAGCAAACGATTTTTGTTTGGCAAAATTTTTATATCAAATTAAAGATCTTAAAACCTATTTTTCAAAAAGGTAATCCACACTCTCAGATTAAATCTACAAAAAATTATGAAAATTCCTAAACATTCGCAGGTCAGCAGCTCCTCACAGTGAGCATACCTCAAAGATGTGAAATTTTCTCAACATTCCCAAATGAGATTTTCTCTCAAATTTTTATGGTAAAAATATAATATTCATACCTTTCATAAAAAGTAAAACTTGATTCCTAATTCCTCCTACATTCTTCCCAGTAATTTCTTTTCTAGGACCTACGTCTCAGGTTCGAAATTTGGGATCCATGTATGAGATCTGTCTGAACCTAATTAATTAATTTAGCAATTTTGGGTCAAAATTTTTAAACTTACATCATTTTAAATATCTTTTTGTCTAGTTTTATGATAAAAAAAATATATTTCGAAAACAGTCATTAATTTAATTTAAAAAGGTCAAAAACATAACCTTGCCCGAACCAGTTTTCACAAGCAGAATAGTCCCATTGAATGTCACGGATAAACCTTCATTTGAGGTTATCTCACAATGGTATCAAAAGAAAAGTTGGTTCATTTTGACTCTACTTTAACTGGAGACAAGTTTCATCAAAATCTAACGGTTAGATTAAAAGTTATCTTTAAAAACGTAAACATTGTCCAAGGCTTCTACGTGAAACAGCCACTGCCCAACCAGTTTCCGAAAGTAGAACGGTCCCATTGCAGGTCATGGATGAACCTTCATTTGAGGTCATCTCACAATGGTCTCAAAAGAAAAGTTAGTTAATTTTGAGTCTACTTCAACTGGGAATAAGTTTTATCAAAATCTAACGGCTAGATAAAAAGTTATGGTAAAAAACATAAACACTGTCCAGGGCTTCTGTCATGAGACAGCCACTGCCAGCATCACTTTCTTTCGAAATCTCTTGAGAGTGCATGAGTTTCTAACAAATTTCGAGCATGGTCTCCTTTGTATTGGAGCCATCCCATGCTTTTTAGGCAAGAAGAAGATGAGGAGAAAAGTTTTGACATAGACACAGCCACTGCCAAAGAGAAATAAAACAAAACAAAACTAGTCACACACATACAACTACACATTTCATGCAACCAATTCGCATGGGAGGCATTTAGGGTGAGAGTGGCTGGATCCTCCACCTCCAGCCACTTGAATCCATCAAAGAGTCCCCTTACTGTGATGAGGATCTTGCTGGTAGAGGAGAAGAAGCTGGTTAGCTTCCTTCAAAGCAGTATTGGCTGCAAGGAACTCCAACTAGAGTATGTAAGAGGAAGAAGAAGCTGAAAAAATGGTGTTTGTGAGGGAGAGAGAGAGAGTTGCGACCAAAGAAGGGAAGAGAGAGGGAGAAGCTGTTTTTAATCTTCTCCTTGGACAGAGATGGTTTGGTTGAAGTTAAGTGAGTGAGTGGTTGAGTGAGTGTAGGTGAGTGTTAGCCTTGAATGTGATTTGAGTGATGCTTAGCTAGGGAGGCTGAAAAAGTGTGATAGGGCTGTGAGTGTGTACAGCTGTGGAAGGGAGAGAGAGAAAGGGGAGTAGGCTGCAGGAAATTAAAGTGGCTGTAGGGAGAAGGATTTGATAGGTTGAGTGCTAAGTTAATCTACACAGTGTAGAATTACACTATGTAGTCGGAACGAAACGCGATTTTAATTTTCAAAACTAAACTTTTAAACATCAAATAATTTTTATAAATCTTATGAAATAAAAACTTTTTAATAACTTTCATAAAATTTTCTCTATAGAGTAATTGCTCACAGATGAATTTTACGAAAGATTCCCTGTCTTGCAAGTCTCAAATTTTAAAACGATTCAAAACGATTTTTCCCAAATATTTCAAATAGATAATTATTTATTTAATTTTATAAATCTTTATGCAATGAAATTTTTTTAATAACTCTTATAAAATTCTCTCTGTTAGAGGAATTGCTCACAGATGAATTTTATAAGTGATACCCTGACGGGCAAGTTTCAGAATTTAAAATAATCAAAATAATTAAAATCAATTTGAAACCAATTAATTAATTAATTAATTAATTAATAACAACAGATATATTAAGCATTTACTAATAGTAATTAATCATAGTCCAATTAATTACTAGTAGGCATAACAGATAATCACTCACAGATGAATACACAGGAAAGTAACTATCGAGAATTAATTGCAAAGAATTAATTCCAATGAGTTACTCACAAAGGACTTTTTATTACAAGAAATTGTTTTAATTAGATTACTTACTTAAATTTTAATTACAGAGGATATTATATCTTTTGATTTTATAAATCTTTTCCTATTTGACCATTATAACGAATTACTCATGTTATTTATTTTCCTTTGTTTTTCTTATTTACTCAAGTAATTACTAATTGTATTTAATTACTCCAAGTATATTCTTTTCTTATTTAAAACAAGCAATTAAATCCCTATTAATTTCTAATTAATCTCTCATGTTCCTACTTACTGAGCTGAAATTTTCGGGGTGTTACAATTTATGTAAATGCAGTTTTGACTCAAAATCATTTTGACCTTGCTCCATGGAAACTTCCCCTTTGAGTGTTTAGTAAGAAACATGCCTACCATTATGCACTGCAATTCAGCTATCAGCCCCTACTAAACGTGAATAAGCTAAACAAAATTAGGAGATCATGATATCCAGGAAGGCTACCACGACCACATCTCTGTTCAGATTTCGGTCACATGTGGGATTGCCAATACCCTTCACCCCACAGACTATATAGTCACAGACTACAGTCCTGTCTAACAAATTCTGCTCACAAAAAAAAAATCATTTCTCATCTGTCAAAATTATTTATCACGACTACCGCAATCACGGTTAGTCAACATTTATCATTTAAAATTCATGGCTACCACAGTCTCGGTTAGCCCACAACATCTTTTCTCATTGGAAATCTTTGAAAATCCCCCAAAAGACTCGTGCTTATGAAATATGAAAATGATCATAATTATATAATTAAATTTTTACAATCACATAAAGAGATATGAAATGCAATAATTAATCTTATAACATTAATATTTTATAAAATACTAACTATGTCTCATTATGTAAAATTACTAAATTACCCTTAATGTTTTCTAAAATTCCAATTATGTCCTTAAAATGTGAAATTACCAAATCACCCTTACTATTTTCTATTATTTCCGATTTTACCCTTGATCTTTTTATAAAATCCCAAGATTAACCCTAAACTTTCTAGAACATGTGTAATTACTATTTTACCCTTGAATTTTTTTATGATTTACTAAATTGCCCTTAAAGTTTTTATGAATTTCCAATGTGTCCCTACATGTCAAATGACTATTTTGCCCTTTATCATTTGAAAATTTCCACATGATATCCCTTTGATTCTCATCATGGCCGAATGGCCTTCATGCCATTTCCAACATATTTTACAAAACAACCAAGCCAATTTCAATCAAGAACAAGCCAATCAAGTAATTTCAATCCAACAACAAGCCAACCAATTAATTTCAAACCATCACCATATCATGAAATAAACAAAATATGCATTCAAACACATATTTCCAACTTCTAATATCAATTATATAAAAATCCTAAATCAATTTCATCTTTTCATGAATCTTGATAAAATCTTGAAATTAGACCTCAAGACATGTTTTTCCTACTTCCAAATTATCTAAATTGAAATTAAATGACAAGATCCTTACCTTGAATCCTAGTTTGATGGAGAGCTCTTTGAATCCCTTTTCTCCCTTTCTCCCTTGTTTTCTTGAAATTTTTAGGGTTTTTCTTCTAAATCTTCTTCTTTAGCCGATTATCTATGGTTGATTGTGAGGTTTGGATTGATTTCTCTCTTGGTTTTGGTTGAAAGGATGAAGTGAAAATGGAGGGGCTGCTGTTGTGAAACTCACGGGTTGGAGGTTTTTGAGAGCTAAGTTTTGTAATTGTTTTGTTTTGCTTTTTATTTCTTATGCTTTTATAATCTCCACCCAATTTAATTAGATTCTCATGTCCAGCTGTAGGACTCAAGGCAGCCAATTTGGCCAAGCTTTTCCAGCTACTTGGACGGCCAAATCAAGTTCCCAACGTGAGTTGCTAAGCTTGTGGTCAATTAGTCAAAAAGTGTAGGTAATTAGTGGATTTTTCTAGAAGGTTTAGGGCTTTTTAATTATCTTACAAACTAATTAGAATTTTTAGAAACTAATGTCACCATTGAAATCCTCACTATCAAAAACCTTGGGGTAGTGTCTTAATTATCTCTTAATCAAGGTCTAATTAGCTTAATTTAATTAGATTAGAAATAGTGTGTTGTCAACTTTTGATTGGCTAATACTTTCATTTTTATTTTTCTTAGTTAAACAATTTTAATAATTATTCTAGAAATGCTATAATTAATAGGAAATTCCATAGGTGTGATACAAATTTTATCTTAATTTTCTACCTTAGGATTTTATCATAAAAATTTCTCAGAGTTCTAACTCTCAGAAAATTCTCATAATTCGAAATTAGCATTTTAATTTCCCAACTGTATATATTTTAAATATATATTCAATTATCTTTTTATTAGATTATAGTCTAGTCCAAATTGCTACACTGGAAAATTTATCCTGGACAGCTATCTGACACAATTGTCCAGTCAACGAGCAATTTAAGCAAAAACAAAAATATCAAAAGACTTAGGAAATTTCTCTAAATAGAACTGTATAAATTTTGTTATGAAAATATGTACAGAAAGTTTCTATAAAATACAGTACATAATTTCTCCTAATATTTATAGAAAAATATTTACAAACAGTAAAATAAAAATGAGGATGTTACAGTGACAGTGGTGATGTTGTCCTTATAAAGGCCATATGTCAAGCTCAGTTAGGGATTTTACTATCCTTAAAAAAAAGTTGGTTCATGTCAAACCTCCAAAAGGGAGATTAATCAAGCAAGTGAATTGGTTTCCTCCATCTTGTGGTTTTATTAAATGTAATATCGATGGGGCTGCACATGGTTGTCCTGGCCAAGCTGGATGTGGTGCAATCTTTCAGGATAGTAGTGGTGCTTCTTTAGGTTGCTTCTTTGCTTATTTTGGGATTCATTATGCTCTGTATGCAGAGGTAATGGCGTTTATATTAGCCGTGGAACTTGCTTATAGAAGGGGGTGATCTTGTCTTTGGTTGGAATGTGATTCTCGTTTGGTGGTGGATACCTTTACTAATCACAACATAATTCCTTGGGTTCTTAGAAGTAGATGGTGGAATTGTTTAAAGAATATCTCTAACTTGCAGCATTCTCATATTTTAAGAGAAGGGAATCATTGTGCTAATAGATTAGCATCATTTGGGATTGAAAGTAGCGAGGATTTTGTTTGGTGGGATACTATTCCCAACTTTGTTTGGGAGGTCTTCTTTAGAGATAGATGTGGTTTGCCTTTCTATCATTTTTGTTGATGGTTTCTTGGGTTTTGGTCTAGTCCCCCCAAGTTTGTTTCGCTTTTTAGTTTTTAATAAAATGTAGTGTGCTGACAAATGAATGGTAGGTCTTGGGGTGCCAACATTGTTGGGATGTCAAGTTCCTGTTGTTCTTTGCATGCTAAGCCTTCATATAAAAAAAGTACTTTTACTTTCAAAGTAATCATTTTTCTTCTTTATTTTATGTCTTAAAATTCAGCGATGTACATTCCAATTCTGAAAAACATGTTCTCCACTTTTATCCAAACATATTGTTAGAGTCTTAAACTACTTTTGTGTTGCAAAAAAGGAGTCAATAAGGACTAAATTAAACGAATATGAGTATATATTTATGTGCTATAGGTGAAAAGTCACATGAAATGAAGATGCAACCCATCAAGCTTTTTCATATCAAATAAAAGAAATAAACATGCATGAAGCTACATAATAAACGACAAACAGCATGTGTTGCATTGTCATCCAAGATTTGCAACACCAACTTGTTTTGGCTAAATTTGTTCATATTAGCCAGGTGATTTATTCCATTGTTATGGCTCTGTATAACAATTTTGATCGAGTTCCAATTTGACAAAATGCACTGTTTTGCTTCTTGTTGATGCATTTGTTTCCTCTGCTTCTTTACTAGTAGTTGTTTCATTTTGGTTGTCCAAACCACCTAAACCTTTGCTTTTGTGGACAACCTGATCTTCTTCTCTAGATTCCAATTTGCTTGTGTCTGATGGGGTTAAGAAAGGATGAAGTGTCTAGTCTTCTAGTCTTGAATCCAGCCTTGAATACATGTAACAATGGCTTTAGTACATTTCACTCAATGTTTACTTTTCTTTAATGATAACGATGTTTTGTTGCTTTTACCTATTTTATGAGTTCTCCTGGATGCTTTAGCTATATGCTTTTTTCCTTGAATATGATCATTCAAGCCTTTCTCACTCGTTGCAATAATCTGACATAACTCACAACTCCATTCCTACTTGACTTTCTTCTGTAAACTCCCACTGTCATCAATTGCAGGTGACACTGCTTTGCGCTTTCCACCACAATGATCAACATTTGGTCTAGCCTGCAATGGGATAAAGAAAATCATTTATGCTCACAGGCTAATTAAGAGCTTAACACAACAAAATATTCAAGGGACATTCTTACACAAGGTGGCATTTTTTAATCAAAAACTAAAAGAGAAAAACCTTTTTCACAATCCAAACAATAGTAGAGAAGAAGTAGGAAAAGAAAATAGAAATTGAAGAGAAAGATAAAGACATAAAGGAAGGGTAAATTAAACATAAGACTATACACTAACCAGTAGAATCACTTTATCCTTGATAATATGCGTAGAAGCTTGTCTATTATAAAAATGCAATTGTAGCATAAATGGAATCGTGACCCACCAAACATGTTATTGTTATTAAATGAGATCCCCTTTGATCTTTACATCGGGATTTCGAATGCTTTCTTTGACGCCATTTCCCTCCTCACCTCCTCTTTTCAGTTTTTGTCATCGTCCTAATGCCATCTCGCCAACGATTATCTCTTTCCTGATCTCCCTTTTCTCCAGCTCACGTTGGAATGCTTCCTCGGCATTGACTGGCACCACCATTTGGAAAACTCTGGGAGCCTAAACATTCTCGGAAAAACCTTCTGGTGCAAACTCACACCCTGGAAGGGAATAGTGAATAAAATGAACTCATGTAACAATGTTTTTGTTTTCTTAAATAGCAATACAAATTGGTATATATCTTGATATGACCGTGAAAAGAAGTGAGCATTACATGATAATGGGCATCTAAAGACGCGGTGATGAAGTTGTCCTTCCGTTTTGGCCATCACAATATTGTAAGGGTGTGATTGAGGGGTGTTTGCACATGTGCATCTAAGGTGCATTCAAGGAATAATGGTGACATGTGTGATGGTCAAATATTGAGAATGTAACTTATCTAACTTTCAAAGCTTCAAAAGATAATGAAAAGGAAAAATACATATTTTCTTCTAATTTTGATTGGGACCACAGCACCGTAGTTGACTTTTGCAAATGTATATAACGGATTTCGATTGGAAATTTCTCTCACCTTACTTTTTTATAAATTTCATCCAATAAAGTTTGACTCCAATAAAATGAACATTTAATATCGTAAAAGTTTGACATTTTTATTGTTTAAAATTTTAAGCATTAAATATTCATTGATTACAAACATGTAATATTATTAATAAATTAACAAGATGACTTGTAACTACAAATAATTGTCATCATTAATATAACTAGTATTTTGGTTCATTAGTTGCATAAAATAATTAGTTATTTTTATATAATTATAATTTATAATAAATAAATATTTTTAAATATAAATAATTATAATTTATATTATAATTTATATAAAATATTTTGAATACAAAACTTATATTTTAAATTTATAATAAATAATTTAAATAATATTTGTAGGAAACCAAATAATATTTCATTTGGGTATCTAAAGATTAATTAAAGAATCAATAATAAGATATTTTATTACAAAGGCATAAATTGATTAACAATTTTTAATGCTTTCCATTTTGTTTTTACTTTTTACTCCGTCAACCTATTAGTAATTTTTTATTATTTTTAATTATTAAAGGTATTTTACTTTTAATTAATTAAATGTATTTAATAGATAATATTGAATATAAATCTTGACAAATATATGACTGTAAAAAAAAGGAAGTTAAAATCTTGAGTATTAAATGAGAGCATTATTTTAATGCATTCACCTTATGTTTCATATCAATAATAACATTAATAGTTTATTATATTTTAACAAACATCTTTTTGTTGAAAAACATTTATTGATTCTGTAAAAAAAATATTGAAATAATAATAAGCATGTATTGGTAAAATATTAAATATAAGGCTTTTAATGAAAAAAAATTAATTTTATTCTTTGACAATTATTTTTAAAGATATTAGTAAAAAAATCATTAATAAAGTTTAAATATTTATATAAACTGAAGAAATAAGTAAAATTAAAAATTTAGACTTTATTTATCATTAGATTGAATTAAAGATTTTAAATATAACTTGCTTAAATGGAATTTGGATATATCTTTAATTTTTCACTCTCCACATTCTTTTTACTTTAAATAATTTAACTTTAAAAATAGATTTATCATTTTAAAAAATCTTAAACATCCATTTAAATAATATTTACTTATTTTTTCTAACTAAATATAAAGGTGAGAAAATTAGTTAACATTTTTTTTCTTCTTCTTTCATTTTATGATTATCCGTTTAATTTTTCCTTCTATGATTGTATGCAATTTTCATTTTCCTTTTTTTTATTGACTAAATTTCAATCTCGTTTAAGAATTGTTAATATATAAAAAAAAACACAAAATGAACCAAAAATAGGTTAAGAAATATTTCATTGCAATAATATATTTAAAATAAATGTGTAAATATTCTTATTAGTACTACAATATTTAAAATTTTACACATTTGCAATATTACATAATACTTTACAATAATATATTTCAAATATAAATGTAAATATTTTTATTAGTATTGTCATATTTTAAATATGATAACAATCAAGGTCATAGGGTTCCTGTAAAAGATTAAATACAAATTTTTGAACATTTTTCAATGATTGAAATTCATTAGCAATAAATAAATTAATGTTCAAGATAGAATACTATAATTAATGCAATAATGAAGACTTCTCAATAACTCATTAAATAATAAATTATAGATTGTGAAATTACCTCCCATTTGACAAACTCATTAAGTAATTGTTAAGCATAAAATACATTAATTACAATTATGAAGACTTTTCAATGACTCGTTAAAAAATAAAATTTGGATTAGGAAAAAGTCTACAAAGCATATTTATTTTATTTTATTTTATTTGACATAATAAAAATATAATAAATGTTATTTTTTTTTTATTTTGTTTTAAAAAATATTTAATTTAAATAATTATAATTATATTCTTTAAAACAATAAAATCTTGATTTTTATTCTATTTTATTTTAAAATAATTATTTTTATTTTTATTTTCAATCTTAATTTAAAATTAGTTTTTAAGTACAAGAAAACCTAAACCTGGCAAAAAAATAATTTTTCTCACATCAATTTTTGTGTTCCTTTCCTATGATGAAGTGCATTTGGTTTTTCATTTCTAAGCCTCAAATAAACATTCAACATGAATTTACCACTAGCATAACATTGGTGTTTTCAAATGAAAAGTAACATTGATGTTTTCAAATGAAAAATAAAAACCCTGACATGTTTACACTTATAAATGAGCACGTGCAAACAGAAATAGAACCAAATCATTTAGTTATCTTGAGATGTCAACTGGGAGAATTTAAAAGTACTTTTGCTTTCAAAGTAATCATTTATTCTTCTTTATTTTATGTCTTAAAATTCAGGGATGTACATTCAAATTAAGAAAAACATGTTCTCCACTTTTATCCAAACATATTGTCAGAGTCTTAAACTGCTTTTGCATGGCAAAAAAGGAGTCAATAAGGACTAAATTAAACAAAGATGAGTATATATTTATGTGTTATAGGTGAAAATTCACATGAAATGAAGATGTAACCCATCAAGTTTGTTCACATCAAATGAATTTCTCATGTAACGCTCTATAATCATAGCCCTAAAGCATATAAAAAAAATATTACATTAATAAATAAAAGAAATAAACATGGATGAAGCTACATAATAAACAAAAAACAACATGCGTTGTATTTTCATCTAGGATTTGATACAAAAACATTGTTTTGGCTCAATTTATTCATATTAGTCAGGTGCTTTATTCCATTCTTATGGTTCTGTATGACAATTACAATTGAGTTCCAAGTTGACAAAACACACTTTTTTTCTTGTTGATGATCCATTTGTTTCCTTTGTTTCTTTACTAGTAATTGTTTCATTTTGGTTGTCCGAACAACCTAAACCTTTGCTATTGTGGACAACCTGATCTTCTTCTCTAAATTCTAGTTTTCCTGTGTGTGGAGTAGTTAACAAAGGATGAAGTATCTGGTCTTCTAGTCTTGAATCCAGCCCTGAATACATGTAACAATGGCTTTAGTACATTTCACTCAATGTTTACTTTTCTTTAATGATAATGATGTTTTGTTGTTCTTACCTATTTTATGAGTTCTCCTGGATGCTTTAGCCTTGTGCTTTTTTCCTTGAACATGATCATTCAAGCCTTTCTCACTCGTTGCAATAATTTGACACAACTCGCAACTCCATTCCTGCTTGACTTTCTTCCACAAACTCCCACTATCATCAATTGCAGGTGCCATTGCTTTGCGCTTTCCACCACAACAATCAACATTTGGTCTAGCCTGCAATGGGATAAACAAAACCTTTTATGCTCACCAGTTAATTAAGAGCTTTAACACGACAAAATATTCAAGGACATTCTTAATCAAGGTGACATTTTTTAATCAAAAACTAAAAGAGAAAAATCGTTTTCACAATCCAAACAACAGTAGAGAAGAAGTAGGAAAAGAAAATAGAAATTGAAGATAATGATAAAGACACAAAGGAAGAGTAAATTAAAGACAAGACTATACACTAACCTGTAGCATTAGTTTATCCTTATTATTATGCGTAGAAGCTTGTCTGTTATAACAATGGAATTGGGAGCATAAATGGAATTGTGACCCACCAAACATTTTATTGTTATTAAATGAGATCCCATCTGATCTTTGCATCGGGATTTCAAATGCTTTCTTCGACGCCATTTCCCTCCTCACCTCCTCTTCCAGTTCTCTCCGTCGTCCCAATGCCATCTCGGTTGCAATTATCTCTCTCTTGATCTCCTCTTTCTCTAGCTCTCGTTGGAATGCTTCCTTGGTATTGACCGGCACCACCATTTGGAAAACTTTGGGAGCCAAAACATTCCCAGAAAAACCATCTGGCGCAAACTCACACCCTGGAAAGTGAATAGTGAATAAAATGAACTCATGTAACAAAACTTTTTATTTTCTTAAATAGAAAAAAAAAATGGGTGTATATCTTGAAAGAACGTGAAGAGAAGTGAGAATTACCTGGTAATGGGCATCTAGAGACGTAAGCAACAGTAGAAAGAGGGTGTGACGATGGTGATGTTGTCCTTCCATTTTGGCCATCACAATATTTGAACTCCATGACAAAGTTTGGAATGTGAAACAAAGAGAAAGACGTTGAGAAAGAAAAACAAGTGCCTATGAAATAAGATATAGTGTGAGTGTTTGTGTGCAGTGTTGAGTTTCAAAGAGTGATTAAATAGTCATGAGGATGTGACTGAGGGGTGTTTGCACACAGGTATCTAAGAAGCGTTAAGAGAATAATGGTGACGTGTGTGATGGTCAAATATTGAGAATTTACCTTATCAAACTTTCAATGCTTCAAAAGAGAATGAAAAGGGAAAAAAAAAATTCTTCTAATTTTGAATGGGACCAATAAAGTTTGACTCCAATAAAAAAAAACGCATTTAATATGAATAAATATTTAATTTGGTAAAAGTTTGAAAATTTCATTGTTTCAAATTTTAAGCATTAAATATTCATTGATTACAAACATATGATATTATTAATAAATTAACAAGTGGATGACTCGTAACTACAAATAATTGTCATGATTAATATATCTAGTATTTTGGTTCGTTAACTGCATAAAATAATTAGTTATTTTTATGTAATTATAATTTATAATAAATAAATATTTTTAAATATATAAATGATAATAAATTATATTATAATTTATATAAAAAATATTTTGAATACATAATTTATATTTAATTTTTATAATAAATAATTTAAATTGTATTTGTTGGAAACCAAATAATATTTCATTTGGGTATATAAAGATTAATTAAAGAATTAATAACAAAATATTTTATTAGAAAGGCATAAATTTATTAACAATTTTTAATGTTTTCCATTTAGTTTTTACTTTTCACTCAGTCAACCTATTAGTAATTTTTTATTATTATTTCTAATAATTAAAGGTATTTTACTTTTAATTAATTAAATGTATTTAATAAATAATATTGAATATAAATCTTGACAAATATATGACTGTAATAAAAGAAATTTAAAATCTTGAGTATTAAATTTGAGCATTATTTTAATGCATTCTCCTCGTGTTTCATATCAATAATAACATAATAGTTTATTATATTTGATAAACCTTTTTTTGTTGAAAAACATTTATTGATTCTGAAAAAAAAATATTGAAATAATAATAAGCATGTATGGGTAAAATATTAAATATAATGTTTTGAATGAAGAAAATTAATTTTATTCTTTGACTATTATTTTTAAATATATTAGTAAACAAAAACATTAATAAAGTTTAAATATTTATATAAACTAAGAAAATAAGTAAAATTAAAAATTTAGACTTTATTCATCATTAGATTGAATCAAAGATTTTAAATATAACTTGGTTAAATTTACTTTGGAAATATCTTTAATTTTTCACTCTCCACATTTTTTACTTTAAATAATTTAAATTAAAAATGGATTTATCATTTTAAAAAATCCTAAAAATCCATTTGAATAATTTTTAGTTATTTTTTTCTAACTACATATAAAGGTGAGAAAATTAGTTTACTTTTTTTACTTCTTTTTTTTTTATGATTATCCATTTAATTTTTCCTTCTATGATTGTATGCAATTTTCGTTTTCCTTTTTTTTATTGACCAAATTTTAAATGTCACGTTTAAGAATTGTTAATACATAAAAAAACACAAAATGAACCAAAAATAAGTTAAGAAATATTTCATTGCAATAACATATTTAAAATAAATGATTAAATATTCTTATTAGTACTATAATATTTAAAATATTTCATTGCAATATTACATAATGCATTACAATAATATATTTCAAATATAAGTGTAAATATTTTTATTATTAGTGTCATATTTTAAATATGATAACAATCAAGGTCACAGGGTTTCTGTAAAAGATTAAATACAATTTTTAGAAGATTTTTCAATGATTGAAATTCATTAGCATTAAATAAATTAATGTTCAAGATACAATACAATAATTAATGCAATAATGAATACTTATCAATGACTCATTTAATAATAAATTATAGATTGTGAAATAACCTCCTATTTGACAAACACATTAAATAATTCTTGTCCATAAAATACATTAATTACAATTATGAAGACTATTCAATGGCTCATTAAAAAATAAAATTTAGATTAGGAAAAAATCTTCATAGCATATTTATTTTATTTCATTTTATTTGAAATAATAAAAATATAATTTTTTTTTTTATGAATATGTAGCAAGCAAACCTCAAAGTTGGACAAGGACATCCCAACAACGTTGGCACCCAACAAAAATAATAAAAATATAATAAATGTCCTTTTTATTTTATTTTTTTATTTAATTTAAATAATAAAAAAATTTATAATTATTTTCTTTAAAACAATAAAATATTGATTTTTATTTTATTTTGTTTTGTTTTTTGTTTTAAACAATACCCTTAAATAATTTTTTTTTATTTTAAAAAATAAAAATAATATTTTTATTTTATTTTTGCATCTAATATTAATTTAAAAAAATAAAATTCATATAATAAATTAATGAACATATTCAAATATTTTTAATTATAAAAATATTATCTTACTTTGATTTACTATTTCAAGTTTGAAGCATTTAAAGAACCACTAGGGTTGGCCTAGTGGTGGGAAGTTTAAGTAGTTTACGCAAAGTCTCAATCTATACTTGTCACTTTTGTACATCAAAAAATATTTTTAACTCTAAGCATTAAATATTTATCGATTACACACATTTAATAAATTAACAAAGTGGATAACTCATAACTACAAATAGTTGTCATTAAATTAATATAACTAGTATTTTGGCGCGTGATTTACATAAAATAAATATTTATTTTTATAGAATTAAAATTTATAATATATATATATATATATATATATATATATATATATATATATATATACACACACACACGCGCGTTATATTATAATTGAAAATTATAATTTATATAAAAATTATTTTGTATACATGAATTAATTATTTGAATTTTTGATATAGCATTACTTTTAATCATGGATTTTTTTAAAAAATTATTAAAAACTAATTTATAAATAGAGATAAAAAAGTTAAAGATAAATGAACAATAGTTTGAGATTATTATCTAATAAAAATAGAATACTTGTGTGAAACCAAATCATATTTCACTTGGGTCATTGAAGAAAAGTTAAAGAATTAATAATAAAATATTTATTAGAAAGACAGAAAAGAATTAATTTTTTAACATTTTTCATTTAATTTATTACTTTTCACTGTATTAATTTATTAAAAATTCTTTATTATATCTAATTAATTAAAGGTATTTAATTTTCTGACTAATAAAAAATTAAAGGTATTTTATTTTTAATTTATTAAATGTATTTAATGCATAATGTTGAATATAAATCTTGACAAATGTATATCATAAAATGAACTTAAAATCTTGACTTTTAATTCAGGGCATTAGTTTAATATTTTTTTCTTATGTTTCATATCAAGAATATCATTAATAATTTAATATATTTGATTAAAAAAATTAAAAATATTTACTGAAATGATAATAAGGATGTATTGATAAAATATTAAATATAACATTTCCAATAAAAAATAATTTTTATTTTTGTTTACCGTTATTGTTAAGGATAAGATGAAGGCAATGGAGGACCACCTTAATAAGTGGTCCACTACGGACCATGATTTTTAACTGTAGAATGGATCTTGTTATTATAGGTCCTTCCACACTTATCTTACATCCCCTCCCTCTACAGCTTTTTTGACAAATATTTGACCACCATTCATCGCTGTCGAAGGTGACTTTCGGCAATGACAGCATTTTGGGCTTTTTTTTTTTTCCTCACCACCTCCGCTCTGTCCTCCCTCCTTTCAAGTGCCAACAACCCTCCACCCCTTTTATCTGGCACCGCCGACCTTGGTGGAGATCAAGGTTTTAATTTACGGTCGCTATCACGGTCGCAGTCACACTAAGGATTTCGCAATTACGAGTATTGCAGATTCTGCGATGTGGATTGCGGTCATTACGGTGTGAATGCCTCACAACATGTTGTGCTCCATTGTCGTCCGATGCGGTCCGTTGTGGCCACAACACAGTTCCATTGCGGTCTTTATCTGTGATTTTCAACCTAACTGTGATTTTGGTCCGTATCGGTATCGTCCAGCTCCGATACTATGTTGTTGCGGACGATATTGCCGATATGGAGCGATATTTAAAACCTTGGTGGAGATCATCATTGGACTCACACTTTTTTCTTGTTTTGTTATTTTTCTCTCATCTTTTTGTTTTTCTTCTCCGACCATCATGAACGTTTGTAACCTCTCACTCTTGAACAAGTCCTTAGGATCAATCCGGTGAAGTGATTGTTTGTGACATCAAAGAGCTTGAACCTGCTGTTTTGTCCTAGGTTTTGAGGGAGAACAAAGAAAAAAATGTTCTTCCAGAGCTGCAACATTTCCAAATTGGGAAACTCACCAATGAAGGATGGAAAAGATCTGTAGAACTTGTTGTGGAAGACGTTCATGATAGTGAGGTTTCTGAGAAATGGTTTAAGAGTGGCAATGAGGTTTTCCAATTTTCCAATTCTTTGAACTCCAACAGAACATGCCTGAAGAGTGGAACAAATGAGACATTGACATATAGCAACGTCCCATAAGTCTTAGTCACATGTTATGCCAGGAAAGGAATAGTGTGCGAAACGTATAGATCCGATGGGTGATGTCGTTGTGGTAGAGGCAATGAGGGTCATTTGTTGGTCCAATCCTCGAGTTGTTGTTGAAGCTTTGCTGGATCTGAGTTCCAATAACTTTATCTAGCTGAACTAGCTCCACGAGATCTTCGACATTGGAGAGGAGGGAGAAGATAATGGAGGTGACGAGAGAAAAAAATAGAAATGCCACCACCAAAAATGACCTCTGATGGCGACGAACAGTGGTCGAAGGTTCACTGGAAATGCTGCAAGGAGGTGATAGGAGATCTGGTGTGAAAGGACCCATAATAATAAGATCCATCCTGTGGTTAAAAACCATGGTCCATGAAGGACCACTTATTAAGGTGGCTCATCGTACCCTTTGTCTAAAGGTAATCCTAAATAAATTATTAATAAAATTTAAATATTTATATAAAGTGAAGAGATAAGTAAAAATAAAAAAGAAGTCTTTATTCTTCATTAGATTGAATTAAAATAATTTTAAACATAACTTGCTTAAATTGACTTTCGATATATCTTTAACTTTTCACTTTATACTTTTTTTTACTTTAAATATGTTAAATTTGAAATCAATTTATCATTTAAAAAAAATCACAACAATCTATTTTACTACTAATAAGGAAGTTGTGTGATGTATCGGCTATACATTCAACTTCATAATATTATTTATTTATTTTTATTTTCTAATTAAATATAAAAGTGACAAATAAGTCTATTTTTTCTTTTTCTTTATTGCTATCATTTTATTTATTTTTCTCCTTATACGGTTGTATATGCAATTTTCTTTTTCCTTTTTTCAATGATCAAACGTTAAATGTCATCCTTTCAAAAAAAAAAAAAAAAGTTAAATGTCTCATCTAGATAGGTTAAGGACACTTATAGTGGTGAATACTAATAGTTGTATTCTAGTTATGTTTTCTCTCATTTAATTTAAGAACCTGTTTTTTTTTTTTTAAAGATTTTCTCTCTTTATTTAATGGCTTAATTGCAATTTTTACCCCAAACTTTTTCATTTTTGGCGGATTTTACCCCTAACAAATTAATTTGGCGCATTTTACACCCAACTTTTTGAAAAAGTTGTGAATTTTACCCTCCACAGTTTTGATGACGTGGCATGCTGACATAAGCATAAAAAATGGGGGTAAATTCACCAAAAAATAAAAAGTTAGGGATAAAACTTGCCAAAAATGAAAAAGTTAGAGGTAAAATTTACCAAAAAGTAAAAAGTTGGGGGTAAAAATTACAACTATTTTAGCATGTCACATAATCAAAATTGTGGAGGGTAAAATTTGCAACTTTAAAAAGGTTGGGGGGTAAAATGTGCCAAATTAATTTATTGGGGGTAAAATCCGCCAAAAATGAAAAAGTTGGGGGTAAAAATTGCAATTAAACCTTATTTAATTTAAGAAACTAGTTTTTCACGTTGAACTTAATTGAGAATAGCAAATGACTTTTCATTTTCCTTGCAGAAGTTGATATTGAACTTGGAAACTCAAGTTCTTCATCAAGTAGATCGAGGTCTTAGTATGATATTGTGTTGAAACTTTGAAAAATAAGCCCCAATCTCACCCTTCACCCAAGAGTACCTAGGCAATGTAATTTGTGGGAACTCCTCCTTTGGAGGTGGTCTCTTTTGATAGCTAGGGCAGGGACCTCCACAGCATGGTTGTGTGAAGAGGCAACCTCATTTGACTCCGCGACCATCGCTACATCATTAAGGACCTGGTTCTTGGCCACAACAACGTTATCTACCTATTGGTCACTAGTAAGGGGATTAACCCTCATAGAAGAATCGCTACTAGATAATGAATCTCTAATAACATAAACTTTAGGTGAAAGCATACCCCATTTAGCATATCTCTCGGACTTCCTAGAACCACTACCAGACTCCACAATTAAAACAAATGAACAAGTAGTAAAGCACGTACTTGGAACAAGTATTCCCTCTCAGCAATCTTGACTTGAGAAACAAAAGAACAACAGTATGAAATTGAGAAGAGTGGAAATGTGAAAGGTGTGAGGAGGAGAAGGGCGAAGGAGAGGTATTTATAGGGGCTAGGCCCTTGGAGGCCCAAAGTGCCTAACCCTTCCAGAACATTGGATCATTTGAGATCAAGGGTTAAGACCCAATGATGCTTGGCATTCCAGACTACTAGCGACTATAATCACAATAATTGCTGGCAAACGATTGGATGCACCCTGACACACTGTAGGACATGACTTTTGAGAAAATTAATTACATAGTGAAGCAAGAAGATGTACCATCTCGGGTTACAATGTTACATCAGAGATGTGACCTCTCAACAATAAGGACCTCCATATAGCCAGAACGTAATGGTCGAAGACCGAACACCTATTAATAATAGAAGTTGGAAATGCATAGCCAACAACTCAACAAATATTTTGATGAAAAGAGGTTTGATTATCTTAAAACCTCTTCATCCTTAATGGACAGGCTTAGGAGACATGTGTAGTGATATAGGCAAAGGCTTCTTGGCTAAACCCTAGGTTATAAGGCCCCCAATCACCCTTACCCCTAGCCGAGCATATTTTGGCCACAACATAAATAAGGGAGGATTGAGGAGAAAGTTATCATCTCAACTTAATCCTATCATTAGCAGGGTTTACTAATAGGTAATCTTGGTTAATATTATCTTAATCAAAAGGTAAGGCCTATAAACCCTAAGGCCCATGAATATGTGTATATAAAGGGCTATTTTTTCTAGTTTAGACATTGTTCACTCTAATTATTCCTCGTTTTTACCATATATAGTACCCTATAAATATATTGACTTCAACTTCGGAGTGTCTTTGCAAATACCCACCTCCATCGGTCATACTACGGAGGCTGAAGGATGAACGTGACAGACCAGGACGAGAAGGAACCACTGTAACTTAGAGGAAGAGTACCCACATTAAACCATAGTGCAAGTACAATATCATTCATAATTTGGGGAATTTATTTTTACAGAAAAAGTTAAAACTCAAGTCACTCCTTTTCTTGCAATATCATTTCTTCTTCCATTAGATTTTATATTTAAAATGAACAAATTAAATTATGATATAAAATTGTTTTTAATTATTGATAATATCTTTTAAAAAAATAATTGAAATTCAATTTAAAGATAGAAATCAAAAAAGATAAATTGAAAGTGATAGATGATTAAGAACTTTAAGTATATAAATAAGAGTAAATTACAATTTAAGTATATATATGAGAAGATATCTAGTTACTCCAAATCTTCACCCTTTATATATTTTCTTTTAAGCTAATAGCTCTAACCATTAGTTCATCTTTGATGGTTAGATTAAAAGATAATAAAATGCGAGGATAAGGAGAATATAAGTATTGTCCCCACAAATTAAAAGTTATAAATTCATTATTGATCAGACACAATTAATTTACCTAAAGAATTAAAAATAAGTAAATGCTATTTATCTAATAATTTTAAATTTTTAGAAAATAAGTTATTATTATTGCGACGTGTGTGCCTATTGCAATTGATGCAAACCCATATGAAACTTCCACTCCTTTGCATGTGTAATGCCGATGGTAACGTTTTGTTGTTGCTTTTAAGTATAGTATGGTTCGAATAACGTTTCTATAGCTTGATTATGAAGCAAAAGAACACCATTTTATAATCCAAATTGTATTCCTTAATCATTTTTCTTTTTTCCCTCAATCATTCAAATTTAATGTCAATAAAGACTCTGAAACAGAAATACTGAATTAATTAACATGTAAACTTGTCCATACACTGACATGTAGACATTCACAAAATGACATTTATTCTCGGATCGATTGTTGGGGTCTATGATCTGAGTACTACAAAAAATAAAACAGTAATATGATATATGATTTTAAATTTCGCTTTTGAGCCAAAAGATATTGCAGTTTTGTGACTGTAATTGTATTCATATTGACAACATTTATCTACAATTTCTTACTATTTATTCATTGCAACCATATTTTTAAGAGAAAATAGGTAATGCACTAACCGTCATTCAATCATAACCCACCTGGTAAGTTTGTTAATTTTTACAATAATCATCTTAAAAGTCATATCAACGGTGATTTATGATTGATTGACCGTATAATACAGTTTTACCCTATCAGTGCATCACCATTAAACTCAGATTTAAAACAATGGTATGATATAAAGGAACATCATGCTATGGTTGATGAAATGGATGGTTGTAAATATCTACATACTCTAGCTTCCTTGTAGACAAGGCCATGGCTGCAATGATACCCCTTTTGTGAGCTGCAATGTTTGTCTTCACTACAAATGCATAGTCCCTCCAAAGCACACCCATCAACTTTCTCTGATAATTCCTTCCCATAAAGTATCTCATCTGACCATTCACTAGAGAACACATTGTGTGGATCCATTTTTTGTTTTGTTGCAATGAACATGTTAAACTTGGGATACTTCTGCTGCACCCCTAAGAATGCTATGTTCCTGTTCTTAGCCCAATGTGGCTTGGCCCCATACTTGAAGAATGCCAATTGCTCCACTTCCTCCCACACATCTTGATTTAGTCTTGGATTTGATGCCTCCTTCGCACGATAATAGTTGAAATCAACCACCACAGAGTCCTCGGGTTGCCCTAGATAAGCACTCGAGGCCTTGATGAAGCGAATTAGCAACCCGTTGTAGTTGTCCACCCCACAGAAATTTTCTGGCTTGAGGTCTCTCAGTTTTGTCACGTCGCGGACGAAGTCTCCGAATCTCGACACGGGGAAGATTGCTGTGCTCTCATAGAAGAACAGCCCTTTGATTCGTGGATCCCAAGCACATGCAGTGTCAATTCTTGTTGAATATAAGCATGAACCTGAGGTTTGCATTTTGCCTTGGTAACCCACTACAGGATAGCCAGTGAAGATTTGGCCATTGTTCTTCAACCCATTGCCTACTAATTTCTTGAAGCCCAATGTAGTAGATGCAGTTAAGCATTTCCCATTTGAGTTTCTTGTACTTTCTAGCAGTTTTTCTGCAAGTGAAAGTTCATGGAATTCATCAATATTTTTTTTTTCAGGGTAAAAGTTTTCATACATATAAATATGATTAGCTTAATTATATTTTTGTCCCTTTATAGAAACGATTCAAATTCCCATTTTTTACTTAAAATTTTTATAAATTAACTCCATCGAATTATTTTAAATTTCCTTCTACTTAAACTCAATGATCAAAACATATTAAATTATAAACAAAATAAAATTAAATAAAATTTCCTTCTCAATAATATAATCTCACATTTTATAAAATATTTTAAATTTTATTAAATGTTTACTAAATTTTTTTCTACTTTTTAACTTTTGAAATCATTTCATTTTTCAAATCCTTCATTAACTTCTAATAGAAAATAAGAATTTTAAATATAAAATATTAATAAAGTGACTAAATTTACCTCATTCTAAAAATAATAGAACTTAATTAATTAAAAAAAACTAAATATATGAAAAGTGAAAACCACAGATAATTTAGAAGTATTCGAGAAATCAACACCTGCTGCTCTAACTGATTCAGAGACCAAGATGGAATTAGCTTGAAATCCAATGAAGTCATTAACTCCATCACCTGAGGCATTTAAGGGAACCCTGGAATCATATTGACGGATACCAAGTTATATCAGCAAATTCATATTTTTTTGCATGCTCTACGTACACATCTTCGATGTGATCATCTACTGTGAAATTGTAGGTTATGCTTCTTTTGAACCTATGCTCAAGTGATAATTTTACCTGCACTTCAATGTTGATATTAATTCATCAAACTTTGAAAACAAGGCCACTTTGAATAAGTATATACTACTTACAAGTTTGTGAGTACACACACATATAGTGATTAATGAGAAAAGTTTTTTTTTTTTTTTTTAAGAATGCAAAAATTATAAAATTGAGTGATATAACCATATGTAGAGTATTAGTATTAAAAGCTAGTTAAGTCTTGTGACCACTCAAAAGAGTCATGTAAATTGACTTTTTAATGTTGACAATTCAAATATAATCTAATATTTTATAATTTTAATTTCTTACAATAATTAAGTATTTTTACTTGATACACTACTTATATATTTACTTGTCATGTTTGTGAAAAATAAAAATTTTAATTATAATCATTAAATTAAAATTATATAGTTAATTACAATTATCATATAATCTTTATTAAATAATCACAAAAAATATTTTAAATATAAAATACCCAATAATTCAAATTGGATAACTAAATGCACAATATAAACCATTAATTTTAATTTAATAATTATAAATAGATATTCGTAATTTGTAATACATTAGAAAGTAGGTTCGGGAAGATATATTATGCATACATATTTTAATCAGACAAATGCTAAATGGTCCGAATAATTCTGAGCACGACAAGCATACGTGATTTCAGTTGACTATAATAGTTACTTTTTTTATTTTTCATTTTATTAAAAGAATAAATATATTTGGACATTCAAATTTTTTTTCCTACACTCAGTGAGACTGTGAGAGAGAGAAAAAATATATATATAGATATGATAAGTGATATAATTTGATGGAAAAAAAATAGGAAAAAATAAGAAGTATTAATTGGATATTTAAAATTAAAAAGTGTTCAAATATCATTTTTTTTATTAAAAAAAGCCAATGAAAAATAGAAAACCTACCCCTGCATATATCCTTTTTATTCTTCAATTTATTTATAAAAAAAAAATCAATAGAAAGTAGAAAACCTACCCGTGCATATATCCTTCATACTACCGAATAACGTTGCTCAAATACCGCATATATGTTTCACCTTTCGGTCATAAATGTCTTAATGACACATCAAATCAACCATATCCCACTTTGTATTTTTAGATATAATAATAATAATAATAATAATAATAATATCCATGATTCTCACCGAAAAGGATTAGTTTTATTTCAGACCAAAACCAATATCTAAATTAAATAATGGATTGTAGCGTTGTACAGCACAATTCCAGACAAAACACTAATAGAGTATTTGATATAATAAAATAAAGTAAATTGAAATTAAAGTTTGAATTAAAATAAAGTGTAAAAATATGAGTTTTATTTCATTTTATTATTTATTTCACTTTTTTTTTTTTTGTTCTTTTTCATCGTAATCAAAGGAAGAGTAAACAATGAAATCACATACTTAGAAAGCATATAGAAAAATGAAATTATAATCTAAAATATACTGACCTTAGAGATGGCACCCAGCACTCCGAGTGAAACTTTGGCCGCATTAAGCATCGGATCCTGCCCCTCCAGCCTCAAAATCCTGGCATACCCTTCAGATTTAGAAGCAGGCACAACAATACTAATCCCCACAACATGATCATGAACAGCACCCCCTTTCCCCCACCAAGAGCTACCATGCGCCCCGGTGCTAATCAGCCCCGCAACGGTGACACCCTCCCAATACGGCGCAGCCACCAAGCTGAACCCGGCACCCTCGACCGCATCGATCAATCGGCGAAGCCCCACGCCCGCATCAGCAGTCACAGCCATATTCGCAGCGTCGATTTGGATGCCGGAGTCGTACTTCTCCGTGCTGATAAGCAACGTTGCTCTGCTGCTGTTGTTGACACTGGTATTTGTATTTTCGTGTGGGCAAACTAACTTGGGAATGGTGTGTGAGAATTTTGTGACAACCTTGACCCTGAGGTTGTTCCGGACCGCGTAGGACACCGCCGATCGAAGCTCTTCTTCGGTCGTCGGGTACGTCGCGTTGAGGGCGGAACAGTCCCTCCGGTCGCCCCACGCGCCGTAGGAGTTGCGGAGGGTGCAGCTGGAACTGTTGCATTGGACTGGGGACTGTGGGATCATGCCATGGACGGTTTTGATTGAACCCAAGAATTGAAGCGTGTGAATGAATGTGACACCCAAGAACGGAAAAAGCCAATAATAGCCACCACCCATGTGGAAATGATGATGATGGTGGTGGTGTTCTATGATGGTGTTGATGATGGGTTTTTCTTGTTAGGTACCATCATTATTATATTGCGGAGATGGCGGCACGAAAAGGTAAAGATAAAGCTTGTAAGGAAACAAATCGAAGTAGATAATAGTTTCTTGAATTGCAAATGAGGTCTTGATTTTCCGTTTTTTTAATTAGAGGGAGAGCGAGTGTTGGACTTGGACAGTATAGCCATAATAATTATTAATTAAGAATGATTTTATAATTTATAAAAAAAATAAAAGAAAAAACTTCTTGTTTTAATAATACTATCTTGTTTCTTTAATTCATCGTAGAAACTAATTTGTTTTAATATTCGGAACGGAAACTATGATTTTAATTAATAAGAAGATTTAACATATTTTTATTTTATTATAGATTGAATATTTGACAAACATATATGCATCACCGTGTTTTACAATATTAATAAAAAAAATCCTTTATATAATGATTTTATAACACAATTGTTTTAAAAATTTTATATTGTCCCTTTTCAAATTCCTTACTATAATAATATTGTTCTTGTAACAATGCTTTAATAATTATTTTTCTTTTCAATTTTTCCATTATATAATTGAGTGTGATTTTTTTTTTGTCACCATAATATTGGTGCGAAGTATCCACTTGCTCTGACTAACCTGTTGGGGAACCTTGGTTAGCCACCTTTAGTATGGTCTCTCCTTCTAATTACATTTTTTCATCCACGATACTTGAAACCAAGACTTTGCTTAAAGAACTGAACCTAGTTCCACTTAGACTAACAACATGTTGGTAATTTAATGTGATTTTGATTCATAAGAAGATTTATCACATTTTTTCTTTTATTACTGTGTCAAATATTTAACAACTTATGTTTGAAAGATGATTAATTGAATTTAATTTGACAATTTAAGAAAACAGAAATTAAAAAATACGAAATTTCTTGCTATAATATATAATTACTTGTCATAATAGTTTTAAAGTTTTACAATTATTTCTCTTTTCAAATATCTTGTCACAATAATTTTTTATCCATAGGACTCTAATTCAATATAAGGGAGTTTAAAAAAAAAATTGTACCCGTGACATTGGTGGGGAGTATCCACCCGAGACCTTACTTAAGGGAATCAAGTCCAATATCACTCAGACCAATGACTTGTTGGAACAACAACAAAAACAACTTAAGTACGTTGCTTGAGCAACTGAGATGGACCCTTTGATTCTTGTCACAATAATCATTTCCTTATCATAATTTCTTGCTAAACAATTATTTTCCTTTTCAAATTTCTCACTGATTCTTTTTAAAAAAAAAATTCAAACCAACCGAGTTTCACCTTATTTTTTTGTTATCATGCTAAATATTTGACACATATACATTACTATATTTGTCGAGACTTAATTGAATGTAATTCTACAATTTTTTTTATATAAACTATAAGTATTCTTCATTGTTCGAGTCAGATAAAACCACTATAGACCAATGTTATCAGACTCGGAATGGTCATCGACTCGGTCGGGGTACTGGGTCACTAGGTCAGGGATCGGCCCAGTGAGTCACTAGTTGACCCACACCGGTGTAGATGAAATAAAATTAAAAAAATATAATATATATCATATTTTGCATGTGTTAACACAACTTCTTAAATAGCCTAGTGGTAAGTCTATTTATTAGGGCCTTTAATGTCACTGTCAACTCGACTATAGACGATAAAACTCTCCTTAATTAAAATATCAATTATTAATTAGTTACACAATATGAATTTGTAATTATTAATATCAATTATTATATTATATCAATATTTTCTAATTATTAATTAGTTACACAATATGAATTTGTGTACATAGGAGGCATTTGTTTCAAGTTTTAAAATTGTATTCACTGGAATTATATTCCTAGGAATGTTATGCCTAGGAATATTATTCCCATGAACATGTTTGGTTGTTATTTGGAATTTTAGAAAATAAAACAAAATTTATTTAATTAAAATATTTTAAAAATAAAAGTGAAATAAGAAATGTGAAGAAAGAAGTGGGGATGGATAGTTATTGTAGAGAATAACTTCCATTCCCATGGGAATCCAATATACCTACCTCTTAGCATGGGAATAAGGAGCAACAGAAACATGTGTATTTAACATTCCTGGGAATCAACTATTCCTGGGAATATTTTTATAAAACTTGCAGCAAATATGGAAATGGGATATTCCAAAGTCCACATTTCCGGAAATCTTTCTTGATAACTTGAAACAAACACTTCCATAATTAAGTAAAAATATTCTTATATTTGTTTATGCCAATATTATTAACTATTTAAGAAATTCAGATATATATATATATATATATATATATATATGAAGCAAAATTGTCTAAGATGAAACAATAATTTCAACAATGTCATGGCCGGATTAAGTTTCCACATTGCACTCTTGTTTGATGAGGATCGACTTCATTATCCAAAATGGAGATAGCATGCATTAAAATTTGTGATGATCAGTTTCTTGATGATAAGACTAAACCAAAATATAAACTTTTTTTATAGCACATAATTTTTTACCTTTGTTATCATGATATTAATGTGGAGTATCTATCTATTTTATTGATGATTTTTTTATAACCTAAATAAATCATATCTTTCATTTTAATTTTTTTTCTTTACATTTTTCTTTCTTTCTTCTATTTATAGTAACTAGAGTGCACGTCTTTATTATTTTTTATTATAAAAATAAAGTACACGTCTCTATTTATTTATTTTTTTTATAAAAATAAGGTTAAATTAATATGTAGGTCCTATACTATTCAAGAAATTTTAATTAGGTCCTTGAACTATTTTTTTTTCAATTGGGTCCTTGAATTTTTATTTATTTTTTAATTAGGTCCCTGTCGTTAACTACTGTTAGCTCCATTAACGACAGGGACCTAATTAAAAAATAAATAGAAGTTTAGGGACCTAATTGAAAAAATTATTTAGGGACCTAATTAAATTTTTTTAAATAGTTCAGGAACCTACTAAGTAATTATCAAATTCTACCCAGGCTATCACACTATACTTCTTAAGCATATGTAGACTACTTCTAAATTTAGTATTATCTATTCTACAGATCTGCACTGAGTATTTTTAACTCTCCAAGTCAGTATTCTCACCTCTCCAGTCCAGTATTCTCACCTTTGTGGATTTTAAACTCAGTATTCTCAACCTCTACAGTTTCTTCAACCAGTATTCTCAAACTCTGGAAGCATCAATCCCCTTACTGCACTTCTAGTTTCTCTCTACAGATTCTGTTCGGACAAACCTGATGCATTCATTCTAAATACATTCTTCAATTAAGTGATATTTTTTTTATGATTTTTAATTTACTTTTAATTTATTCAGTAGATCCCTAAACTATTTCAAAAAATTAATTAGGTTCCTAAACAATTTTTTTAATTGGGTCCCTGAACTTCTATTTATTTTTTAATTAGGTCCCTACCGTTAATGGAGTTAACAGTAGTTAACAACAGAGACCTAATTAAAAATTAGATAAAAGTTCAGGGATCCAATTGAAAAGAAAATAGTTAAAGACTTAATTAAAAATTATCGAATAATATAGGAACTTACAGATTAATTTAACCTAAAATTAAAGTGCACGTCTATCATGCATATTTTTGTTTTTGCCTGAATGTTTTAAGAACGCGTAAAGTAAATAAATCACCGGTCAACGCAAAATGTGGATGTTACATTTGGAAAGTAGTGAAGCACACTCATTTGAGTTGACGGCCATCAATATTCTATTTTACATCATCCAGCAAGGGTCGCTTGTGTACTACTCGGACTTGGCACTCCACCGAGTAGCCTAGTTGTCCGAGTAGAAACTCCCACTCGGACTCGGAGGATAATAACGGAAAGAACAGTTTTTACTATATGATAAGATAGAGAAAGATCAGATCATAAGATAAGGATAGAAGATATAATTATCTCTATCTTCATCACGAGATTTGAGGAGATTTGATAGGAAAATAACCCTATCAAATCTATCTCCTTACACTCTATAAAAGCAGAGCAACCCATTCCAATCAAGGTACGAAATTCTAATCTCAATTGTGATACCTGTCTCCTACCTTTGCGCCTCTAACTTGAGCGTCAGAGTTTCTTTGCAGGTACACCCCCCACCAGTCACGGAGGAGATCCCGGCGGAGCCACCGCACCGGAAGACTTACCAAAATTTGGTAAGAACATTTGGCGCCCACCGTGGGGCCCGGTGAAACTATTCCCAGCCACAGCAATCAAGACGATATTATTCCAATGGCGGCAACCCAGAGTAAAACAGTGAACCATGAAAAGCGACCACAGGGGGGGGGGGGGAAACCCAAATCCTGGGTGTACTACCTCCAGGGGATACCCACGAAGGTAACCCCAACAACGTGGCGCCCTTCCCGCGACAGGTGCTTCAGAATCACCCGTTGATCCAAGCCCTGCAAAGGGAAGTCAACATGCTAAAGCAAGACAACGCTAAGGAGATAGAAAACCTCCGCAAGGAGAATGCTACCCTTCGAGAGCAGTATCAAAAATTGCAAGAGGACCGCAACGGACTCTCGGCAGCCCACGCTGAGACCAACGGACTATCGACGGCCCACGCAGCCGCCAATAAACATCCTGACCGAACAGAGCAGGAAGATACCACTCGAAGCGAGGCAGGCCGAGCAACAACCCATCTAGAGTCCAGACTCGCCTCAGGGTCGCGGGCACCCTCAAGACGAAGCGCAATACCCGAGACAACGAGGCGACACCCGTTCGTAGATGGAATCATGGAGACCCCACTACCGGCCGGGTGGAAGCCCTTGTCCATGGATCGGTACGACGGGCTAACCAACCCTGATGAACACATCGACGCATTCGTCACGCAGGTGAACCTGTACACAAACGACGACGCCATCATGTGCCGGGTGTTCCCAACAACCTTGAAGGGAGCAACGTTGAACTCGTATGCACGACTCCCACCCCACTCGATCGACTCTTTTGCCACGTTAGTCGCTCGTTTCGGTGCTCAATACGCTATGAATCGACCCCACCACCTGACGGCAGTAGCGCTAGCCAACATCCGGCAAGAGGACAACGAGTCTCTCAGGCAATTCATGGAGAGATTCGCAGAGATCTCCGTCAAGATCCGAGACTTAAATCCACAGGTCGCACTAACCGCCATGCTTATGGCGCTAAAGTCCAGGCCTTTTTCGGACAACCTCTGCAAGAAGCCACCACATGACATGGACGAGCTCAAAGCTAGAGCGGCAGGATACATTCAGATGGAAGAAATGACTAAGTTCAGGGAGCGAAATAGGGGCGAGTCTTATAAAAAATAGGAAGAACGAGAGAAACCAGGAACAAGCCGAGAGCGGAATAGCAAATCTAGAGGCGACAGACCGCCCAGTGCAAGGTTTACCCATTATACCCCTCTAACAGATAGCAGAGCACGGGTTCTGGAAGAAGCCTGCAGCGCCGAGCTGATAAGCTTGCCTACTCAGAATCGCTCCTCGGATAAAGCAGATAGGTCTAAATTCTGCAAATACCATCGAGTGCACGGACACCCCACAGAGGATTGCACCACCCTGAAAGATAAGATCGAAAAACTTATTCAACAGGGCAAATTACAACGTTTCGTCCGAGACGACAGCCGAAAGTCCGAGCGAGAACGAACCCGAGACAGGGAAGACGATCGCGATAGAAAACCAGACGCACGGAAGAGTCCCGCCGAGAGCAACAAACTAAACCTCCCGAAGGTTGACTCCGAGGTGTTATCAACACAATAGCAGGAGGATTCGCAGGAGGAGGAAGCTCGAGCTCGGCAAGAAAGAGGCACCTACGCAGCCTCCGGTCAATGAACTCGGCTTCAACAAGCCCTAGAATACACAGGAAAATGCCCCCCTTAACTTTCACGGACGTAGATTTCGAAGGCATAGAACCCAATCATGATGACCCGGTGGTGATCAAAGTTGAGGTCGCAAACTGGTTGGTGTGCAAAGTTTTGATCGACCAAGGCAGCTCGGTGGATATCCTATACTGGTCCACTTTCCAACAGCTAGATATCCCCGAAAGTAAGATACAATCGTACACCAAGTAGTTAGTCGGCTTTGCAGGCGAAAAGGTCGATACCAGAGGTTACGTTGACCTCCTCACTACTTTTGGAGACGAGACGGGGTCCAAGACCATCACAGTCAGGTACCTTTTGGTCAACGCCCTCACCTCATACAACATTCTCATAGGTAGGCCGGCACTCAACAAACTAGGAGCAATAATCTCAACTCCTCATCTGGCAATGAAATTCCCAAATTCAGAAGGGAAGATAGTAACAGTCAAAGCAGATCAAGACACAGCCCACGAATGCTACTTAGAAAGTCTAAAGATAGCCAGGGGCAAAAAGGTCCCAAAATCGGCAGTAAAACACGTAGCATGCGCCTCACTCGCAACACCAATAGAGGAGGCCGATCTCGACCCCGGGGAGGCTGAACCGAGAGCAGAGCCTACAGAAGAGGTAAAATCCTTCCAAATAGGAAAAGAACGAAGGCAATGCACAAAAATCGGGACTCAACTAGCAAACGAGACCGAAGAAGCAATTGCCAGAGTCCTGTTAGACAACGCCGACTTGTTCGCATGGTCAGCCGTCGACATGCCCGGAATCGACCCGAGCTTTCATTGCCACAAGCTTGCCATATATCCAGAGGCTAAGCCAATCTCCAGAAAAAAGAGAAAACTTGGGGCCGAAAGAGGAAAAGCGGTCAAGGAGGAAACGGAAAAGCTACTCAGCGCCAGCTTTATACGGGAAGTACAATACACCACATGGCTTGCAAATGTGGTAATGGTAAAGAAGGCAAACGGAAAATGGAGGATGTGTACTGACTACACAGACCTTAACAAAGCATGTCCAAAAGACTCATACCCGCTGCCAAGCATAGACAAGTTAGTAGACGGAGCAGCCGGCTATCCTATCCTAAGTTTTTTGGATGCATACTCCGGATACAACCAGATACCAATGTACCCGCCGGATCAAGAAAAGACGGCGTTCATAACTGACACGGCCAATTACTGTTACACGGTAATGCCTTTCGGGCTGAAGAATGCAGGAGCAACATACCAGCGTCTGATGGACAAGATCTTCACAGACCAACTCGGCCGAAACCTGGAAGTCTACGTTGACGACTTGGTGGTTAAAAGTAGAGAACCAAAATCACACTCAGGAGACTTGGCCAAAATTTTTGGCGAGATCAGAAAACATAATATGAGGCTAAATCCTGAGAAATGTGTGTTCGGAGTGCATGGCGGAAAATTCTTAGGATTCATGCTCACCCACAGGGGCATAGAAGCCAATCCGGAGAAATGTGCAGCTATCATAGGCATGAGAAGTCCGAGTAACATAAAGGAAGTACAACGGCTAACTGGAAGACTGGCATCCCTGTCCCGTTTCTTGCCAAAAGCGGCAGAAGTAGCCAGACCTTTTTTTCAACTGCTCAAGAAACAAGAAGTTTTCGGATGGAATGAAGAGTGTGAAGCAAACTTTCTAAAGATAAAAACGCTACTCTCATCACCACCAATTCTAACGCAACCTGAACCCGGCAAAGATTTAGTACTATACCTAGCCGTCTCGGGAGAAGCAATCAGTTCGGTCATTATTCAAGAAGAAAATCAAGCGCAAAAGTCAGTCTACTACATAAGTCGAGTGTTGAAAGATGCAAAAACCAGATATCAGATGATAGAAAAGCTAGCACTAGCCTTGGTCACCTCAGCACGACGCCTAAGACCATACTTCCAAAGCCACCAGATAGTGGTACGAACAGACCACCCAATACGACAAATACTGCGGAAGCCAGAACTAGCCGGAAGAATGATAGCATGGTCGGTTGAATTATCCGAGTTCGACATCAAGTATAAACCAAGATGACCCATCAAAGCACAATGCCTAGCCGACTTCATTGCTGAGCTAGCACCAGTAGAAGCACCACCCTTCCCCTGGTGGACCCTTTACGTGGATGGCCCCTCGAACGAAAAAGGCAGCGGAGCAGGAGTCATAATTGAAAGCCCTAAAGGGATTATCCTAGAACAATCACTCATATTCAACTTTGACGCATCCAACAACCAAGCCGAGTATGAAGCCCTACTAGCAGGACTGAAACTCGCTAAGGAAGTGGAGGCGAAACACCTCAGATGCTGGAGCGATTCAAAATTAGTCACTGGGCAAATGAATGGATCCTATCAAACAAAGGACCCCCAGATGACAAGATATTACCACCTGGCCTCCCAGTTGAAGAACGAGTTCGTTAGTTTCGAACTCAACCACATTTTGAGAGAACATAATGAAAGGGCCGACCTGTTATCAAAATTGGCAAGCACAAAGAAGAAAGGCCAACACCGAACTGTCATACAAGAAACAATATCCGCTCCGAGCATTGACAAAATTGTCTCTAGTGTTAACCCGACAGACAGAGAATGGATGACCGAGATATGGAACTTCCTGAAGAAAGGAACCCTCCCAGAAAACCGAGAAGAAGCTAGAAAAATCAGAAGAAGGGCCAGTTATTATGTCATAGAGGGAGGAGACCTTTATAGGAGAGGATTCACTGCACCACTGTTGAAATGCGTAACGAAGATTCAAGCCGAGTACGTAGTAAATGAGATGCATAAAGGAATATGTGGAATGCACTCAGGAGGAAAGGCTATGGCTACCCGAGTCCTAAGAGCCGGATACTACTGGCCAACGATGCGCCACGACTGCGCCGAATATGTTAAAAAATGCGAAGAGTGCCAAAAGTATGGCAACGTATCCCACTTACCAGCAGAAGAGTTGCACAATATCACAGCACCATGGCCCTTCGCCATATGGGGAGTGGACATATTAGGCCCTTTTCCACTTGCTAAAGGACAAGTAAAGTTCCTCCTCGTCGGAATCGACTACTTCACAAAATGGATCGAAGCTGAACCCTTGGCAACCATCACCGCCCACAATGTGCAAAAATTCGTATGGAAGAATATCATATGCCGATTCGGCATCCCTCACTCGGTAATATCTGATAACGACAGACAGTTCACCGAAAAGAATCTGGAGGAGTTTTTCAAAAACCTAGAGATTCGGCATCGAGTGACCTCAGTGGAACATCCACAGACCAACGGACAAACTGAAGCCGCAAATAAAGTGATACTCGGTGAACTGAAGAAGCGAGTAGGCGACGCTAAAGGAACTTGGACCGAAGAACTCCCTGCGATCCTTTGAGCATATCGCTGCACACCACAATCAACAACGGGGGAAACCCCTTTCAGACTCTCATATGGATCGGACGCCATGATACCAGTAGAAGTCGGGAACCTTCCCTACGAAGAACAAATTTTGTCCAGGTAAACAATGATCAATTACTAAGGCATGCACTTGACATGACCGAAGAGACTCTTAACGAGGTCTGAGTCAGAATAGAAGCCTGTAAAAGAAAAGCCGAGAAGAGGTATAACACCAAGGTCAAACCAAGAAACTTCGAAATTGGAGATCTGGTGTGGAGAAAGTGCGGAGAAGCAAGAAAAGCTACAAAAGAGGGTAAATTGGCAGCCAACTGGGAAGGCCCCTTCATAGTAACTGAGTCGCTGGGAAATGGAGCCTACCGATTGGAGCATCCATCCGGCAAAACCATCCCCCGTACCTGGAATGCGACACACCTAAAGTTTTACTACAGTTAAAAAAAGGAGGATGAATGGATGATAAATATGCAGTTTTTTTTTTTTTGTCATAGGTCAGAGACCATGGGTGTCCCCCAATCCAGTGGGTCAGAGACTAATCCCGCTAAATAGATCGTTCCCCTTCATGTGAATGCAGCGGGACCTTACACCACTGCACCAACCCTTTGAGTTGGATGATAAGTATGTAGTACGTTAAAGTGATGATACCTCAGATATATTTCTTGAATTTATTCACAACTAGGTATACACCCGTGTGATGCACGGATAAATAAGTGAATTATTTTAATTAGTGATTAAAAAGTATGTTGAAATATATTATTTTATTAGTTGTGTGTTAATTTTAAACGTGGTTTTTTTGAACTATGCAATGTAAGCTTATTACTATAAATGTTTTGGTCTTTACAATGAAACACTATTTACACAAATAATCTAACATTTTCTAGCATAATCCAACAAATATATATATATATATATATATATATATATATATATATATATATATATGGGAATGCTAATATCCACCATACTCTTTTTTAGTTGGTGTGTATTAGTATTCAACACAGGGACGGAGCCAGAATTATAAGATAGCAGGGGCCAAATAGAAAACATATTTATAATAAAACTATAAATAGATATTAACATTAAGTTTCACATTCTACAAAAAATCTTCGTAAGTTTATAATAAAAATTAGTATTTATAGTAACTATAATTTTTTTTTACAAAAATACCTATTAATTATATTCTAAAAATTTATTAAATTTGAATGAATCATGTTTCTCATCGATCAAACTATCTTTTATAAAAATAATAACTAATAAGCATTGAAAAACAAAAATTACTTTCAAATTGTTGAAAAGCAGGAGAATAATATTATATTGTGACAACAATTACTCCATATAAAGCAAATTTCAAAAAATGTAAGGTACAAGATGATACTTTATTTGCTTTCCTAATATTTATACAATAGTGTGTTTGAACTCATGCAATAGAAGTTAGAAGCCCACATGCTCCTAGGCATATGCTAGAAGAAAAAAAGAAAAAAAAAAGACGAAAGAGAAAATAGTGATAGCCAAAAAAGAGAATATATGTTAGTTTGTCTCAAAGTTTAAATTGTCAATCTCTTAGGGGGTGTTTGTTTCACAGAGAACTTTTTTAATTCCAGGAATATTTTTTCCTAGGAATATAACATGGAAATGTTATTCAATCCCGAGTATAATTAAAAAATGTGTTTGGTTAACTATTAAAATAGATTGGGAATATTTTTTATATTCCCATGCATAATTAAAACATGTGTTTGGTTTAGTTATTTTTTCGTGGAAATATATATTGTAATTACTAAAATATCCTTATTATGTTAAAGATTATTTTTTTTTAATAGAGTGATACATCACCTACTTTCGCAGAGAAGTTACATTCAGATTGCCAATATATAATTAATCTGCCAAAACTACAATTCTGCAAATCCATAACATGTAATCAAAAAGCCTATATAGTAAAGTAACCCCTTCATTTCCTATATGCCTACCATAATCAATATATCTATCATAAATTTAAATGTGTTGCCAACCTCTCCAAGAACATGATGGACTTTACGTGTACAATCCAATTATGCTATGAAAGTAATCTCACTAGCAAGACCCTGTGAACACACATACGACACTCAAATTTTTAAGCCAAAGTACAAGTATTGTATATGCAGGAATGAAATTTATGGAAAGAAATAATAGCATTGAGAGGGTAGTGGGTACTAAGAGGGTTTATTTGGATTTTTACTCATGAAGACTGTTCCTGTCCCATGAGAATAAATTTTTCCTACCCCCTGCTGGATTAAATATTGGTTGAAAGTGAAATTATAGTTTATCCAGGAATAAAATATGCTCATGATTAATTATTTTATTACTTCGTAATAAACGTGGGATAATTTTTTTCCTCCTTGTATTCCCGGGATTAAAAAAGTTATCCGTGAAACAAACGCCCCCTTATATATTGCTAATAAACTTACCCCATTAGTAAAAACTGATATTAATAGCCTTTAATTTTAAGATCATTTATAATCAAATTAATATAAAATAAAAACTTATAAAATCATTTGACTGCTAATGTAATTATTTATGGCCTTTAAAATAAAACACTAGATTATTAATGTATTTGTCTAAAAAGGAAAAACTATTAAACAAGAAAAAAATGTATTTGTCTAAGAAAAGAAAAAAAAAATCTTATTATCTACACAATATATATTATAGAAGAGGAAAAAAATATTTTATTAAAAAAAACACTTAAATGATACTCCCTCCAGTCCTTTAATTTAAGGATATAAAATTAAATTTTGAGAAACAAAAGAACTAATAGGTTTTTAGTCCAATTTTTTTTGTGTTGAATGCAAATGCACACCAACTAAAAAAGAGTAGGGTGGATATTAGCAAGCCCATATATATATATATATATATATATATATATATATATATATATATATATATATATATATATATAACTGAGTAACGGGTAAAAGCTTGCAGTCATTTATAAATCATATCCCTGCAATAAAGATTGTAATGAAAACTTAGTGAACAACAGCAAATGGCACCACATAGATGAATAAGACAGAAGTGAGACACAAGCTCACAACGTCAAATATCCTAGATCAAGGAATGGAACAGTTGACAAATGAATTAATGCATTTAAACAGGTACTTCCTTTTCAAATTTCGTATCCATCTATCCAACTTCTATTACTCAAGTCATTCAGAGATTTTTGTGTACCCTTTTTCAATCATTCACAGACTGAGATAATTCTCCTATTGTAGCTCTCATAAGCATAATCATTACATTGAACTGATTTGGATGTAGCAAAAGTGATCTAGTTATGCATCCTTCCCTTCAACCCATATGATGCACTGAATAGTGAATACCCTCGATGCATATCTTGACAGAACTGAGTAGATCTCAAGTAGGTAGGTACTCACAACTAATCACAATATCATAATTCATGAAGTAAAGTTTTATGCACCAAATGTGTAAGTTAGGCCTTTCCAAGACCGTCCTCTAGAACAACAACTTAGAAGTTATGTCCAGATGTCCCATTCTAAGAAGTATTTGAGGCCATTGACTCCCTGCCTCCAACATGATAAGAATGTCTCCTCGCCAGAAACAAGGTTGTACACCTTCGATCTTGGGAGGAATATGTCACACTGATAATCAAACAACCACCATAAATTGGATTATAATTTACTATTCTTGGAATCTGTCAGCACAAAATCCTTTCTTGTTTTTACCTCCATGTGACACTTGAATAAGTTGGTGAGGAATAAAAATTCATAAGTGATAGGTACTAAAAGTTAAAACAAAAATCATGGCTAGCCAAACATAAGTGTATAGCATAAAATGGTTGTTTCAAATTGGCCAAGTGCTATTACAAAATATGTCTCACTTCTGAACTCATCACCCTTCTGTAATCCAAATTCAATCTAACTGCTTGTGAAATATAAATTGGAAAGTGTGACTTGTTTTGTTAATGGTTCTTAATTTGCAATACCATTTTACAACAGGGACAAGCAGATTAGTAAGGTGAACGCATGGTATTAAAAAATAAAGTCAATTTCTTTGATGCTAAGAGTTTACAAGGATAAAGGCCAATGCAAACTTATTCAATGTTCATTCCTTGAATACAAATGTGATATTCTTCCAATTTATTTAATGTTATCATCTGAATTGTCTAATTTCAAAAACCAGAAAAGCTTTCACAATCATAATCTTCCAAATTGCAATTAAACATTCTTGTCTACATAAAAGTATCTGTATGTATGTCTGGATAAATGAAACAGAGATAAAACAGGAGCTAGTAACAGCAAATACACTGAATGCAATAATAGAATAGAATAATTCATAGACAGAAGCTATTTCACTAATTCAGTATGTTATTTAAAAGGAGAACCTTGTGGATATTTGGCCTTCATATTCTATCTTGCTTCAAACATTGTGATTGATATTTGATTAGCTGAGAAGCGATTCGCAAGTGGAAAATCAGATTCAGGTGTAACATTGTGTGTAAAAACCCAAAACCTTTGGATTAGGCAATAATTGCTCACCATTCAGCATTAGAACCACTGATGACATGTCTAGCCTATCTTATGGTCTTTGTTTCACACATAACATACCCACCTGTATGCATCGTAAGGCCTCTAAAGGTGTGAACCTTTCCTTTAACACTTCATCCAATAGTTCCAATGCCCTCTCTTCAATCCATAATCTCCATGCCTAAAATGGTCAGAATCAAAATTGTGAGTTAGTAAGATTTCAAATAAGTGTTACCAGAGTGTAGTTATATCATTATGCTTACATGTTGAAGAAGGTTAAGTTAGTGTTCTGGGTATGAAAATTCTCTGATCCTCTTCCCACTTACAATCTCTAACACTATCACACCATAACTAAACACATCTGATTTCATTGAGAAATGCCCATGAATAGCATACTCGGAGGCATGTAACCACTGAAAGTATAAATTTTAAAGTAAATTAACTGAAAATAATCCCATATACCATATTAATGTATTGCAAGACTTACTATGTTCCAGCCACCCTATTTGGCGTTTGCCTCAAATTTGATCTCCCCTGAATGCTCGAGCTAAGCCAAAGTATGATATTTTAGGATCCAAATTGAGGTCTTACACATTAATCTAAAATTTTCGACACTTAATATTCCAATAGTTCCAATTGCAGTGGTGAAACTAATCGTTGTATACTATTTGTTCCTCTGGTTTGCGATTTTTTTTAAGGAAAAAAATTAAAAAGGGGTGAAAAAACAGGAAGAAAGAATAATTTAAAATTCATAAGGTAAAACTAACCTTCATATCCTCTTTGTTCCACTGGTTTGCGATACTGCATAAGGCAAATAACAGTGCATTTTTCAGCAAATACTGTATGGGTGGAGGGAGGTGTTTAGTATAGATCGAGAATCAAAAAGTATAGGAGTGTCTGGTGTGTTTGCAACCAGATAGCCTAATTGTAACAGTGTGCATAAGGTAACCACAAATCAGAAAAACATGTGACGTACATGAAAATGATTATTGGAATGAGAGGTCACTTAAGTAGTAATGAGAGTTTAGTAACCTATGTAATAAAGAGGATATAATGAGAGATTAGTAACTGATGAAATCTGAAAATCATTTGTTACAAACTTTAAATTGAAGAAATTGAACACTCATTAGCAAATGGTGAAACGTGAGGAGAATGACATGTAAGCAAAAAGGATGACATGGAAGAATTTCAGCTTTCTAAAAATCTGAGATGGTGACGGCACAGCCCGCATCTCAGAATTTATAGATTATAAATAGATGATTCAAGGCTTTGCACTGGATTACCACAAAGAAATCAATATATATAGCATTACACATGAACAACAAAATGTCAAATTATGTTTTGTAGACACAAATTTAAATAAGTTGCAAATAAAACCATTCAGACAGAGTGTTCAAGCAAAGTTCTAACTTAATAGCAACTCCTACTAAACACAAATCACTTGTCAGATATAGAAAAAAGGTTCTGTCTTACACATCCAATCAATTGCAGAACAATGCCGTGAGTTGTGTTTCCGGTGATTTGTAATTGTATTTCCACAATTGCAAGCAAAATTCTAATAAGCTACAATTTAGTTTGCTATCTAATTTTTGGTGCGTGTGTACTTCTTCTGGTTAAGCCATGAAGTAGCTTTTATGTCTGTAAACTTTGTAATATAATATTGGTACAATGTAGTCAGTGGAGCAAACATAAAAATAAGAAATAAGAAAAAGACAACAGCTAAACTGCGTAAATCACTAAATGCACTCTTGCTATCTAAATGCAATTATAATAACTAAATGAGTAAATTATACTGACACTTCTTGAGATTTTTCAGATTGCACATGATACTCCTCTTTTTTTTTTCTTTTTTTTTTATCTCTACAATCTTTTTAATTGTTTGAGAAATATTGCCTTGTATACTCTTATAAGAAAGGTTGTTATAAACATTAGAAAAACAGAGAGGTTATATGTAATCTGAAAAAACTTCAAGGCAATCAATATAATTTACTAACAGAAAGAAAAGCCCAACAATGAAAAACACAAATACAAGGGAAAGATAGCCCATCAAGACATCTTTATTGTTTCCAACTCAGCAAACCCATTTAAGCCATGCAAATATCTCATGACTGAAAGTGCTTCCCAATGCCACTCCCGCAAGAAGTCCACCCCCAAACCCTATCAGAACCCCTTTCCAGTCAAATTCAATGGAAAATCCTGAGTCATGATCATCATCAGAGGCTGAAGGTGGAGCAAATGGTGACCCTGCATCATCCTCGCATTTCTTCAATAATTGATTCCCACAGAGTCCTTGATTACCCTCAAATGAACCACCCTCGAATGTAGCAAACTGCTTATTTTGTGGTACAGGACCTGAGAGGTTGTTAAAGGACACATTAAAGTAAGAAAGAAAGGTTAGCTCTTCCAATTGTTGGGGAATCTTCCCTGATAAACTGTTTAGAGAAAGGTCCAATGCTTGAAGGTTTGAAAGCTTCCCTAAGGAAGAAGGAATGCTGCCACCAAGCATGTTATTTGACAGATTGAGCAAAACAAGGCCTGTTAAGTCTCCCATCATATCTGGAGTCTCCCCACAGAATCTATTACTTGAAAGATCAATGGCTATCAAACTGTAAAACTCTTGGAGCCTTTGATAAACCATGACCATCCCTTTGTTAAACATTGTGAATGAATAAGTATTTTTATCCCTCCACGAATTTAACATTCTGGACGTCGAGTTGATCAAATAATCCTCATACTTCAATTGACTCTTGTTGGAACCTTTCATGGATTTCCAATTCTGGATTGTTTTTAAGGGCAAACTTCCAGAGAACTGATTGCGAGAAAGGTCAATGATGTGCAGTTTGGGAAATGCGCATGTTGTAGGGCACCTTATAGATCCATACAAATGATTATCATTTAAAGCAACAACTTTCAGCTCAGGAAGAGTTCCCAACCAAAAGGGAAATGAATCATTAATTTGGTTTTGGCTCACATCAATAAACTCTAGCATTCTACAGTTGACCAATGCTCTTGGTAATTGACCCTGCAGATTGTTATTGCTCAAATCTATCATTCTCAGATCATTTGTATATGTCTGAGGAATGGGGCCAAACAATTTGTTTCCTTTTAGCACCAAAATTTGTAGAGACTGACTAGAGCTTCCCAAACATGATGGAACCATGCCACTTAAGTTGTTAAATGATAAATCAAGATGCATAAGAGATTTCAAATTGCATATCAGTGGGGATATTGTTCCTCCCAATGAGCTGTGGGAGACAATTAAGTTCCGAAGACTTGTTTTTTCCCACATCCAACTGGGGAATGAATTGACGTTGTTGTTTGACATGTAAAGATATGACAGTTGAGCCAATTCCTTGAGAAAATTTGGAAACTCAATCAAATTGCATGAACGCAAACCTAACATTTGAATTCGAGAAAGGCTTACATTGGAGGGAACTTTTCCACTGATTAAAGACAATTTATTGTAACATAATCCAACACAAACTAGCCTTTTGAGCATTAGAAACTTTTCAAGCTCCAATTCTCCCTCCAACAAATTATAAGGCACACAAAAGAACTCTAGGTTCTCTAGTTTGAAGAGAGAGTTTGGAATTGCACCCTGAAGATTATTTCTTGCAAGATTCACGTAAGCTAAATTAGTTAGGTTCATTATCCAAGATGGAATTTGTCCACTTAAGTTGGAATAAGCTAGGGATAATGCAGATAACTGGGTTAGATTTGCAAAACATAACGGAATCTCGCTTCCAATATTTACAAAGTTTAGTTCCAAATCATCTATTTCTGACAGCTTACAAATCCATGAGATGGTGTCAGTAGTAAATTCATTGGAACCAACTGTCAGGGTGTGTAATTTGGTATGATTTGCCAAGAATGAAGAAAGCTGGCCCTTGAATTTGTTGTTTCCAATGTCTAGAAACGTAAGTTGAGTGAGGTTTCCAAATGAAGAAGGAATAGACCCTGAAAATTTGCAATATGGAATTGATAACCAATTTAAAGACGTGAGATTTCCAATGGATGCAGGTAGTGTACCATAGAAACTTGTGGAACCGATTTCTAACACGGTAATTTGTGAACGTGAATGGAAATCAGGAAATTTACCAATGAGGTTTTGGTTATTTCCCAAATTCAGATATCTCAACCTTGGAAGATGGAATATGCTAGCTGGAAATTCCCCATACAGTTCACAATGGTAAAGAGAAAGCCGTTGCAAAGATGTAAGATTTGTCAACATAGCAGGTACAGGTGATGAAACGGTCACGTAATCAAGACGAAGGATTTCAAGATTACTCGAGTTTTCAATTAAGCTTCTTAAAGTGGAAATTTTGAGACTCATAAGATTGGTTGCAGATAGAGAATAAAATGCACTACATAGATCAAGTGACAGTAGCTTGGACAAATGTGAAATTTGATGTGGGATTTCACCAAAAAAATTAGCTTCAGAAAGGTTCAGATGCTTTAGCTGTGAAAGCTCACCAATTGTAGATGGGATCTGAGAGTAATTGAAGTCATTATCAGCAAGATCAAGGCTTTGAAGGTGTTTGAGGTGAAAGAGGCTGCTATTAGCATCCATAGTGCCATAGATGTGGCTGCTACTAAGATCAATGCTAATGACATGACCTGTGTGGTCATCACATTGAATGCCATCCCATGAGCAACAATCTGTGGTTGCATTCCAAGACAACATTTTGGGATAACTGAAAGGATCATAAGAAGCAGACTTATTAATAACAAACCTTTCCTTAAATTGTAACAAGGCATAGCTTTCAACTTCATGGCATCTTGTTGGAGGAACAAAAAGAAGACAATTAGTGACTGTGAATGAAAACAGTAAATAAAACAAGAGAAACTGTATTGACAGAGCAAAAGACCATTGAAACCCCATTATATCTTTTGTAATTTGTAGGCTGAAATGTTCACATAAACGGTAAGATGCACAACGTGATATTTATATTCAATTGGTCCACTGTTTATGCATTGACATTTTTTATTCGTTTGTATGTTTGTTGACTTGGCAAAGATTTTAATTAGACCCTGCTATTGTGGCTAGAATTGCGGTGGAAAATGGAAAAATTGGTGCCTGAAAATAAGCGGCGATAATTTCATGGATCAGTTTAACGGAACGTAATTGTTGTACCTTTTATATATTCAAACACTAAGTTAGAATTTTCTTCTTCCATAAATTAAATTGTCACTGCATTACATCTTTAGGGACGAAAATGACTATTTATCCTTATTTTTAAAACTGTATTTTGAAGTTTGAAAATCCTTTTATAAAACTAGTTTATAAGCTAGCTAAAGCTAATAAGTTAGCTTATTTAATTAAAAATGTTTGGTAAAATTAACTAATAAGCAAGTTGATAAATATTAAATAACTTAAAAGAACATATTTACTTATTTGATTATATATATATATATCTTTCAATTTGATTCTAATAACTTATCATCTTAAAATGAATGACAATAAGTTATTTTTAATTTTGTATAATGAAAGAATGGTAAGAATTTTATGATTATACTTATATTCTTTAAAATCAATTTCTTAAAAGACTTAGATCGTTTAAACCATATTTTAATATTTAAATATTTTTTAGTAATATTCTTTTAAAATAAAAACAAAAAAATATTTTTTCTTTATAATTTGTATTTTTATCACTTTTTTAGTGACTAAATATTTTAATTAAAAGTAACAAATAAAAAATGTAATAATTAATTAAAATAAATAACCTGACATTAAAAATATAATTAAAAAAGTAGAATTCCAAATTTCATAATAACAAATTTTTATTTGATCATCATATGCGCATGAGTGATAAAATACACAAAAGTGTTTTTAAATTGAAAAAGAAAAGGCAAAAGAAAAATTGAAATAAAATAGTGAATATAAAATTGAAAGAAAAAAAAAAAAGCTAGTACCTTATAAGCTAGCTTGTTTTTATAAACTATAAATAGTTTATGAAAAATAAATTACTACAAGTAGTTTATGAAAATAAGCTATAAGCTATTAAAATAAATTCGTGTAAAGTAATTTATAAACTATTAAAATACCTTACGGAATACACTCTTGTTCGACAGAAAATTTTCCTACTGCAATGTATCCCTCAATACAATAAGAAGCTCAAAGTTATTTCATTCTTAACAAAACATTTGTGATTTAATTAAATAAAAGAGAGTATGCACACTTAAAATCATCAAACTGTCACGAGTCAGGTGTCTTAATTCGAATTATGCATTAATAAGACATCATGTCTAAATTAAACCTTTTAGCATGAAATAAACGAATTATGCCGGACTAATCTAGTTTAAAAACATTTTAAAACACAATTGAATTATAATTTTTATTTGAGGATCACACATCAGATTTTTGTGCAATTCCTTGGGAGGCTGTGGCCTTGCTTTACTGTTGCAGTTAGAGCTGACAAAATGGGTCTAGCCCAGTCAGCCCAAAAATAGAGCCAAACTGGGCTCTAAAAAAGGCAGCCCAAATAAAAGAGAGCTTTTTGGTCTGGCTTGTCTAATCTGGCAAGCCAATTAGGCCTGTGTAACACCCTAAAAGGTATTGCGGAACTTTCATTCATTTAGTGCATAAAGAACTTTAGTAAAATAAACCTCGTCATCTTTAAATAAATAAACTTAATTAATTCGAATAGAGATATTTTGGATATCTCATGAATCCTTGAAAATATAAAATAAAAATTCTAAATATAAATATCCTCACGCAGCAGATCCAAAAAACTATCCCAAAGGAGGTTTATCAAGAAAAACATAATATAATAGTAAAGACATAATAATGCTCCTCTAGCTTCCTTTTCTCGTTACTTTATTGACTCTGTAACATTAAAATAAAGGCTTAAATACTTTTTTAATCCTTGCATTTTAGTATTTTTTTTTTTTTTTTTTGCTTTTTGTCCTTGTAATTTTTTTTGTTTTAGTCCTTACAAATTATGTTTGTTTTATTTTTTGTCCTTAAAGCATTTTAGATAGCACTTTTTCACTGTTTAGAGTATTTTGTTCACTATTCAAAGCGCTATCTAAACCGCTTTAAGGATGAAAAATAAAACAAACATAATTTGCAAGGACTAAAATAAAAAAAAATCAAGGAGGAAAAGCAAAAAAGCACTAAATTACAAGAACTAAAAAGGTATTTAAACCTAAAATAAACTAGTGAGACGCGAAAGGTCTCAATAAGTGTCCTAAAGACACTACACATTTCATAAACATACATAAAGGTATAAATAATGGTTAACAATAACTTGGAGAATCATAACATTTATAATAATTGAACACATTATATAATTCAAGGAGTCCCTCGTACTATTAAACATATTCCTCTATTAACCTCTCAACTTTATCTTTTTCCGTTCCTCTTGGTAGATAATGAGCTCAAAATCTTTGAGGAGTGTTCCCTTGTTTTTGCCATAACCTCGTATATTTATATTCCTCAAGTTAGAGGAGTGTCAGCCACTCTCTGGGATCGAAGGAGACAGAAGTCCTTCCCTTGCCAAAGAGGACCCGCTAGTATTTTACTTTCATTTAACAATCACAGTACAACCATTTGTCACATAGGTATAATTACATTTCCATTTGCAAGATAGAATAATTTGAAAACAAGTTAAACGCATTCAAGAACATAAACGAAAATCATGCATAAGTTACATGACAGGGGATTTCTTTCAAAGTCAAGACACTTAAAAGTGAACCAAGCGATAACCCAAGATCTCAAAAGACAAGAAAACAACAATTCAGGGGCTTTAGAACTGTGCACAGACATGTGGTTCTATTGCACACGCACGCCCGTGCATATTTCGTCCAAGAGCTAGATGTGAGGACCAGCCAAGTCGAAGCTAGAACTTAATCTTTGGAAATATATCTCAACATAATTTGGACAACTTAAAAGAAATTCTATGAAAATGATGGAAAATTCTTCGAGAATGAATAGCATAATGTAACCCCTTAAAATCCAAGGTGTATATTGTGTAATTAAGTTTGGGAATCAAGTAATGAAATAAATCTAAAGCTTTGTTTGAAATTCCAGCAGTGGAATCAAGAAGCAAATGGGAACAGCAGATACTTGTTGACAGTTAAATAGGTATCTCTAAAATCTATATTATACAAGTACTTCTATAAGTTTCTCACAAAGCATCAACCTCAATGACTCTTAGATACTACTTGGACAGTCATGATTCAAAGATCTAAATCCAATTTAAGTAGAGGTTTTAAGATAAAACTATCTAGTGCATATCATGAAATCTTAAGATTCAATACATGGAGTAGGTTAGGAGGGAGAATGGCGAAGACGACGTAACAAGAGGAGTGAAGAAAATTAGTGAGTGAGAAAGTATAAAGAGTTTGAGGGAAAAAGTGAGAGAGGTTGTGGTTTTGAGCAATGTTTTAAGAACTGGACCAGCCATCGAATCGACTGAGATACTGGGTTAATGGGTCATTAGTCGGATCGGTGGATCACTGGTCGAACCGGTTTGACTCTGTATATATTAAAAAATTAAAAAAATATAATATAGCTAACATAATTTAATCATTCAACACTCTAAATTTAAAATTATTGTCATTATAAAGTATATAATATTCCAAATAAGAAATAACAACCAATAATCATGATAATACAAGTACATAAATAAGTTTCATACACAAAAAAAAAAATTGAAACACATTGTTTCAGCGTTTTTTTTTTCAAAAAAAAAAAATTTACACCACAACCCAGTTCAATCAAAGACCGGTCGGGTCACTGGTTTTTCAAAAATCGGTCGGTTCAACCTGGGTCGTATTGGGTCAACTACATTTCCGGTCCTTTTATCAAACCGAACTGATTAAGCCACCGGATTCCAGTTGAACCGGTCGAACCGGCCGGTTCGGTCCGATTCTTAAAACACTGGTTTTGAGTGGAGACTGGAAGAGAGAGAAAAGGAGAAAGAGAGGGTTTATTTGCGCTTGAAGGGGACAAGCGACACCTAAATTAAGAGGACTTTTTCTTTTTTTGGCCTCATTTTTTCCATTTTCTTTTTTAACGAAGGAGGAGGAAAAAAAGTCTCCTGCCGCAAAAATTAAAGTGGAATAAAAGCATAAAATATTAAATAAAGAGGCTTTAATTGAGTTAAAAAGAAACTAAAGGAATTTAATTTTGAAGTTACTTTGATGCCCTTTTTCTTTGCCGGTTTTCTCCTCGTTATAATAAAAAAACAGTCTTACAATTTTTTCTAAGGTTAAGGCACGAGGTAGAGAATTAACATTAAAAACCTTGATTATAGATATAAGTAGGTTTATGGTGTGATAAAGAGAACTAACATATTATTGTTAGTATGAGTGAAATGGAGTTTGATTTCTTTAAATAAGATTTTAAGTTCGAGTTTTTTGAATAAAAAAAAACATAATTGAGAGAAGAGATTCTACTAAAAGTGGTCAGTCAAGTTTTTCGGTGAAAATTAATCATTAGTAAAGTTGGTGAATATTCCGTATCAATGCCATGGTGACAAAAAAAATGTTATGCAAGAGAGAAACCCACGATTGAGATTAGAAAATTTTAAATGTTCCTATTAATCATTTGATCTATTTTTTATGGTATTTAAGACATTACTACTGAGCGTGTGATTATCCAAAAAAAATTTAAGACAATTGACATTATTACTATGTATCAAAAAAAATTTAAGACATTACTACTGAGCTTGTTATTATCTAGTGTGGAGTTATTCTAATTTAATCCATGATCTCAAGTTCAAGTCTTGAATATATAATTGTTTTAAATACTTGGAGGGAGAACTTTATCCTTTATAACAATCCTCACATGTAATCTCTAAAAAAAAGTATATTTTTAAAACATTAAATGTATTTATTTATTTTATTTAATGCTTTGTTTATAAAGTAATAAGAATATTTGTATGAAGAAATTACGTTACTATTGAAATTATATTAGTCCAATGCTTTTCTTGAACATAACCTTGTGGCTCGCAAATAACTGTTTAGAAGAGTTTCCTTTAGTGAAAAAAAAAAAAAAAAAGAACTTAGAGTTTCCTATAATAATACCAACGTGAATGTTAGTAAAATTTCGAATTTGGTATTTCCAAACTCATAGTACTGAGCAAGAATTCAAGTTTGGTGTCACTGAAAACTAAAAACAATATTGAAGTGCGTATAGTTTACATGGACTTCAATTATTTTGGCCATATGCTCACGATACTTGCACCAACTATAGCTTAAGGTAGAAGCAACTTAGAACATCAATATGAGGGCACACTTGAAGGTGAAAAGAAAAATCAGGTGCACGTGGTATATGATGATGATCAGGGGAGTTGTACAAACTAGAAAATGAAAATGATGAGGGAATGTACGCACACAATGTAATCATTTTCTCGTTAATTGCTCAACACCTCAATGTAGCACATCCAAGTACCAAATTAAAGCTTGGCTTAGAATATCTATTTGGTAGCTGACAAAGGTTAATCGGACTTATATTTTATGAGGACATGGGTTCAAATTCTGCTGTTGATGTGAGAACGATGGATGATCTGTAAGTATTTCTGTAAGTACTCAGTGAGCCTTGAGATATACCTTGATCCTTGTGAGCTTTTAGGACCTAACTCATCTATTTTTTTTTTTCATTAAAAAATATTAATTTGGTCACGAAAAAAGGTGCAAGGGTAAAAACGGCAAACTCATCCCATTTCAAATTCAATACATTATATACCATAGGCATAAAATTAAACAAGGATAAAAGGGTGATTAATTAATGAATGTGTTATTGAATTCAATCCCTTAGGAAGCGATCAAACAGGATTACAGCTGCGATTCCTTTGCTTTATTTACCTTTTTTTTTCCCCTTTGGTTTCTCGGGAGCTGGGCTTTCTTTTTAATAATTATTATCAATGTTTTGGTTTTGGTTGGGTCTTTCCATAACACTAATGCTATATTTTTAGCAAGTTAGTTTAGTGCTAGAGTAGTGCTACTGACGAAGATATGAAACGAGTGGTTAGTTTTTAATAATAATTAGTTTAAATACCAATTAATTATTAATTAATTAGTGATTAATTTAAATATTTATTATATTAATGAATTAATTAATTATTTGGATGAGGAAGAGAAGAAGAGTAAGAATGTGACAAACGTGTCGCCGGCCGTGTTCAAAGTGCCTTCCGATTCGGTTATCAGTTTTCACATTGCGTTGACAGCTAAGAATTATGAGCGAGTCAGCTGTTTAAATAATTTGACTTATGGTTCACATTTTAAGGGCTCGTGTAAAACAAAAGCTACCACGTGTAAAACAAAATACACGTTGTAGAATACCATAACCATTTAGCTAAGACAAAAGGCACAATAAGAGGTTAAAAACTGAAAAAGAAATACAATATAATTTCACTCATATACACTACAAGAAATTAATGTAATAGTGATAAAATTTATCGACGAAAAATAATTTTTTGTTATTAATATCAATGTTACTAAAGTTTTACTGACAATTTTTTATATGTAATTTTTTAAAAATATCAATAAAACTTTAGTAACACTAGTATTAGTGACAAAAAATTATTTTTTATCACTAAATTTTGTCAACGCAATGTGAAAACTGATAACCGAATCGGAAGGCACTTTGAACACGACCGGCGACACGTTTGTCACATTCTTACTCTTCTTCTCTTCCTCATCCAAATAATTAATTAATTCATTAATATAATAAATATTTAAATTAATCACTAATTAATTAATAATTGATTGGTATTTAAACTAATTATTATTAAAAACTAACCACTCGTTTCATATCTTCGTCAGTAGCACTACTCTAGCAATAAACTAACTTGCTAAAAATATAGCATTAGTGTTATGGAAAGACCCAACCAAAACCAAAACATTGATAATAATTATTAAAAAGAAAACCCAGCTCCCGAGAAACCAAAGGGAAAAAAAGGGTAAATAAAGCAAAAGAATCGCAGCTGTAAACCTGTTTGATCGCTTCCTAAGGGATTGAATTCAATAACACATCCATTAATTAATCACCCTTTTATCCTTGTTTAATTTTATGCCTGTGGTATACAATGTATTGAATTTGAAATGGGATGAGTTTGCCCTTTTTAACCTTGCACCTTTTTTCGTGACCAAATTAATATTTTTTTAATGAAAAAAAAAATTTAAGTGAATTGGGTCCTAGAAACTCACAAGGGTCAGGACATATCTCAAGACTCACTGAGCGCTTACAGAAATGCTTACAGATCACCTATCAATAAGGTCCTCACATTATCAGCTGAATTTGAACCCACATCCTTATAAAAGGTCAATGCATAAACAGTGGACCAATTGAGTATAAATACCACTTGGTGCATCTTACCCTTTATGTAAACATTTCAGCTTACAAATTATAAAAGATACAATGTGGTTTAAATGGTCTTTTGCTCTGTCAATACAGTTTCTCTTGTTTTATTTACTGTTTTCATTCACAGTCACTAATAGTCTTCTTTTTGTTCCTCCAACAAGATGCCATGAAGATGAAAGCTATGCCTTGTTGCAATTTAAGGAAAGGTTTGTTATTAGTAAGTCTGCTTCTTATGATCCTTTCAGTTATCCTAAAATGTTGTCTTGGAATGCAACCACAGATTGTTGCTCATGGGATGGTATTCAATGTGATGACCACACAGGTCATGTCATTAGCATTGATCTCAGTAGCAGCCACATCTTTGGCACTATGGATGCTAATAGCAGCCTCTTTCACCTCAAACACCTTCAAAGGCTTGATCTTGCTGACAATGACTTCAATTACTCTCAAATCCCATCTATGATTGGTGTGCTTTCACAGCTAAAGTATCTGAACCTTTCTGAAGCTAATTTTTTTGGTGAAATCCCACATCAAATTTCACATTTGTCCAAGCTACTGTCACTTGATCTATGTAGTGCATTTTATTCTCTATCTGCAATGAATCTTATGAGTCTAAAAAAATCCACTCTAAGAAGCTTAATTCACAACTCAAGTAATCTTGAAATCCTTCATCTTGATTACGTGACTGTTTCATCCTCTGTACCTGATATTTTCACAAATCTTACGTCTTTGCAACGGCTCTCTCTTTACCATTGTGAACTATATGGGGAGTTTCCAGCTGGCGTATTCCATCTTCCAAGATTAAGATATCTGAATTTGGGAAATAACATAAACCTCACTGGTAAAATTCATGATTTCCATTCAAGTTCAGAAATTACCGTGTTAGACATCGCTTCCACAAATTTCTATGGTTCACTACCTGCATCCATTGGAAATCTCAAGTCTTTGAATTGGTTATCAATTCCATATTGCAATTTTTCAGGGTCTATTCCTTCTTCATTTGGAAACCTCACTCAGCTGACGTTTCTAGATATTGGAAACAACAAATTCAAAGGCCAGCTTTCTTCATTCTTGGCAAATCATACCAAATTGCACACCCTGAGAGTTGGTTCCAATGAATTTACTACTGACACCATCTCATGGATTTGTAAGCTGTCAGAAATAGATGATTTGGAACTAAACTTTGTAAATATTGGCAGCGAGATTCCGTTATGTTTTGCAAATCTAACCCAGTTATCTGCATTATCCCTAGTTTATTCCAACTTAAGTGGACAAATTCCATCTTGGATAATGAACCTAACTAATTTAGCTTATGTGAATCTTGCAAGAAATAATCTTCAGGGTGCAATTCCAAACTCTCTCTTCAAACTAGAGAACCTAGAGTTCTTTTGTGTGCCCTATAATTTGTTGGAGGGAGAATTAGAGCTTGAAAAGTTTCTAATGCTCAAAAGGCTAGTTTGTGTTGAATTATGTTACAACAAATTGTCATTAATTAGTGGAAAAGTTCCATCCAATGTAAGCCTTTCTCGAATTCAAATGTTAGGTTTGCGTTCATGCAATTTGATTGAGTTTCCAAATTCTCTCCGGGAATTGGCTCAGCTGTCATATCTTTACATGTCAAACAACGATGTCAATTCATTCCCAAATTGGATGTGGGAAAAAACAAGTCTTTGGAACTTAATTGTCTCCCACAACTCATTGGGAGGAACAATATCCCCACTGATATGCAATTTGAAATCTCTTATGCATCTTGATTTATCATTTAACAACTTAAGTGGCATGGTTCCATCATGTTTGGGAAGCTCTAGCCAATCTCTACAAACTTTGGTGCTCAAAGGAAACAAATTGTTTGGCCCCATTCCTCAGACATATATGGTAACAAATGATTTGAGAATGATAGATTTGAGCAATAACAATCTGCAGGGTCAATTACCAAGAGCATTGGTCAACTGTAGAATGCTAGAGTTTATTGATGTGAGCCAAAACCAGATTAATGATTCATTTCCCTTTTGGTTGGGAACTCTTCCTGAGCTGAAAGTTGTTGCTTTAAGTGATAATCATTTCTATGGATCCATAAGGTGCCCTACAACATGCAAATTTCCCAAACTGCACATCATTGACCTTTCGCGCAATCAGTTCTCTGGAAGTTTGCCTTTAGAAACAATCCAGAATTGGAAATCCATGAAAGGTTCCAACAAGAGTCAATTGCAGTATGAGGATTATTTGATCTACTCCGTGTCCGGAAGGTTAGATTCGTGGAGGGATAAAAATGCTTATTCATTCACAATTTTTAACAAAGGGTTGGTCATGGTTTATCAAAAGCTCCAAGAGTTTTACAGCTTGATAGCCATTGATCTTTCAAGTAATAGATTCTGTGGCGAGATTCCGGATATTATGGGAGACTTAACAGGTCTTGTTTTGCTCAACCTGTCAAACAACATGCTTGGTGGCAGCATTCCTTCTTCCTTAGGGAAGCTTTCAAATCTTCAAGCATTGGACCTTTCTCTCAACAATTTATCAGGGAAGATTCCCCCACAATTGGAAGAGCTAACCTTTCTTTCATACTTTAATGTGTCCTTTAACAACCTCTCAGGTCCTATACCACAAAATAAGCAGTTTGCTACATTCGAGGGTAGTTCATTTGAGGGTAATCAAGGACTCTGTGGGAATCAATTATTGAAGAAATGTGAGGATGATGCAGGGTCACCATTTGCTCCACCTTCAGCCTCTGATGATGATCAAGACTCGGGAAATTTCATTGAATTTGACTGGAAAGTGATTGTGATAGGGTTTGGGGGTGGACTTTTTGCAGGAGTGGCATTGGGAAGCACTTTCAGTCATGAGATATTTGCATGGCTTAAATGGGTTTGTTGAGTTGGAAATAATAAAGTTGTCTTGAGGGGCTCTCTTTCCCTTGTATTTGTGTTTTTCATTGTTGTACTTTTCTTTTCAGCTAGAGTAAATTATACTTATACTAATTGCCCTGAAGTTTTTTTAAATTGCATATAATCTCTCTGCTTTTTTTAACGTTTACAACAACATTCTTTATTAAAATATACGATGAAATATTATTTTTCAAACAATTAAGAAGGTCAGTGCAGAGATAGAAAAAAAAAAGGAATATCGTATGCAATATGAAAAAACCTCAAAAAGTGTTTATTCAATTATTATTTACTCACTCAGTTATGATAATTGCATTTAGCTAGCAAGAGTGTGTTTAGTGTTTTATGCAGTTTAGCTGTCGTCTTTTTTTTCTTTTTTCTTTTTTCTGTTTGCTCCACTGATTACATTGTACCAATATTATATTACAAAGTTTACAAACATAAAAGCTACTTCTTCATGGCTTAATCAGAACAAGTATACATGCCCGAACCAAAATTAGATAGTAAACTAAATTGTAGCTTATTTAGTTTGCTTGATGTTCCAACCTCAAGTATGCAAGCATCGTTAGGATCACCATCGAGGTCTTTTTAGCTACTGGAACACCAATAATTTTATTTTCAAAGTGACTATTCTTCTTCCTTTGTGCAAACATCGTACCACCACTCTTAGCACCATGTTAATCTCAACTTCACCTCAACCGTACCTTTTTCCCCAAAACCAGAATCACTTCCTCCACGATCCCCATACTCACGTTGCCCCTCCCTTTCTAAAATAAATTTGTTTGAAAATTTTGGGGCAGTTTCAAATTTTGAACGTTAATCCCAAAATGATCACAATCAAAGAAGATAACGTAGTCCCTTAGAGTGAAAAAAATCAATAAAATTAAAGGGAGGTGTGAGAGAATGGTTTAGTTAAGAAAAAAAGCGGAAGTAAGATGACATTAATTATACTAAAAAATGAGCATGATAAGGAAAGCATAAGCATTGGAGCATTTTCTTAACTTTACTTTGTTATTGCACACGATCATCACCATAAAATTTACGTTAAATTGTAACTTTCTCTCTTTAATTTTTTATCCGCAATTTTGGTCCCTTTATTTTTTGTTTCGATTTTGGTTCCCCTATTTTAGAAAATCTGCAATTTTTTTCAAATTCTCAATTTTTCATATGTTTTTGTTTATTTTATTTTAGTCCAATTGAACCCTAGACCTAACATTTTAACTTACGGTACCATAAAAAAATAATTTAATTAATTAAAATATATATATATATATATATATAAAATAAATAAATGTAAGCAAAATTGAAAATTGGACCAAAATTATGGATTTTCTAAAATAGAAGGAACCAAAATTGCAGAAAAAAGAAAAATAAGGGACTAAAATCGCAGACCAGGAATTAAAGGAACCAAGACTGTAATTTAAACTAAAGTTTATATTGATCACGCATATGTCACAAATTTTCAAAATAATCAAAAGTTAAAAAAAATAACGTCTAATTAAAATCAAAAGCTATTTTAAATATTTTTTATATAAAAATTAGCTACTTTTTTCAAAAAAAAAATATGATTGTAAAACAATCCCAAATTAGCTTTTTTTTTAAAAAAAAATAAAGAATTTTAAAAACTAATCACTAGATTATCACAACAAAATATATTTTTTTACTCTCTAAGAAAGGAGTCCTATATATAAAAGTCAATGTCGATCAACACAACGCTTATTCTTCTGACAAAAATAGGTGATGTATTAACAGTATAAAAAAAATTTACAATATCATCCAATTACAACTCACCATATATGATAAGTTTGTTGACTTTTACAATCATTATTTTAAAAGTCATATCATGGTGATTTATGATTGGTTGACAGTGTAAAATAATTTTACACTGTCACTGTATCACCATTAAACTCTATTCTTCTTACGACTACATACATATTCTGCTTGTTGCCTTTTTGTTTCTGATGAATAAAAAATAAAAAATAAAAAAACCAACAAACACCCGGTAATTGCTTCTACTAACCACCCTGAGTTGTTTCAAGAAGGAAATAAAATTTATATTTATTTTGTATATTAAATTGATTTTTAAATTTTAAATTTTGTTTGAGGAATAATAAATTTTTTGAAATATTACTTTAAAATTCGTTTTATGAAATATGCATTTTTAAACATTATTCAAATATAATATTTTTAGAAAAAACATTGAGAATAAAAAAAAAACTGAATTATGAAAAAAGAAAAAAATACACGTAACAATTTGTAATGAATCTGCCTACTTGCACGGATGAAAAAAATTAATAGTTATAACTTATAACAAAGATCCAACGGTTATTCACTTATTCCAAGTTTTACATTGCAAAAAGATCCAATGGTTACACTTAGTGGACCGTTAGAAGAGAATTTTGAATGGTTAGATTGACTTGACCGTTGAGAGTGGTCTTTAAAGGGAATCAATGAATTGCCCTCAGTTTTCACTTTTCATTGTCTCTGCCTATACCATTCTCTCAGAATTAGAGAGAGAAAGTTCTATTATATCCTTTGGTTCTTGAAAAGAGGTTTCAACTCTGAGAGGTACTTTTATTTTCTTCTTTTTTTTCCTCACTGTTTTTTTACGGTTTCTTTATTTGAACGGTTTCTTCCTCACTGCTATAAACCTGTCATGAAATGGTATATATTTTCCATGATTTCTTTTTCTTCAATACAAGGATTTTAAAACATTGTCTTTGGTTTTCATGTGTTTGGATCGGCTTTCTCTGCTCTAATACAGGGGCTTTGGGCCAAGTGGTTTGGTTCTGCGCTTCAGCCTATGCGATTCTAACGCCAAACTCGATTTATGGAGAAAGGAAGAGGTTGGTGGTAACTTTGACTAAGGGTTGCTCAAATTTAACACTTCTTATAAGTGGTAATTTTCTCTTCCCTTGCATTTTTGGTTTCTTGCAGTTTCTGTTTCTAATACCTATGATGATATGGTTCTTTCAATATGAAATATAGCCTTCAGTAAGTAATCTAATTTGAGGATAAAGAGTGGGGGGAGTCACTAAATTGAATGGAAGAGTACCCATTCATGCATACCATAAATTGTTTGTTCCCATTCATATACATGTCTTGTTCATCCAATGAAAAATATGGTGTACTTGTTGTCCTTCACTCCCTCACATCCACTGAACTGTTGCCAATGATATTATTCATTTTATTGTTTTAAGGACAATCCCAAGTCTTATTGCTTGCTTACTTGGACTTTTTAATCCCTGTACTTCATTTTCCACTATACCTCCCTGTACTTCAATGACAGTATACCTCCCTCTCCAAATTATTCACCCAAATGCCTCTCTATTTGAGCAAATGTGAATTCAGCTTTGGGGCGCCAAATTCACACTATGCTTTTTTGTTTTTTGCCCGTACTCATTAAGAATTCGGGTTTCTCAAACACAAATTCTTTTTTTTTTATCCGTAGGAATCGAGCACGGTACCAAGAGGTTTACAATAACTCACACACCTTGCTTAACCAACTGAGCTAGAGTCCCTCGATAAACACAAATTCTTTATGGGTTTTCTTATTTTTTTTTTTAAATATTATTTTTTATTTTTTTTATTTTTAATTTTAATATTCTTAATTTATTTATAATTTATTTTCATAATTATTTGTATTATTGTACCCAAAATATATTTTAAAAACACTCTTCAAATTAAATAAATAACATACACAAATACACGAAAATTTATTGTTGTTTTTGGCTTGAAGCTCTTGTTGGTCTGTTGGAACATTTGTTTTTGGAATGGTCAACGGTTTAACATATATACTACATATTTTTGGGTGAATTTTTTCTCTCATGTCCATCCCGAAGCGTATGTGACTTGATTTTGGACGACCATGGGGATCTATTCGAATTTCTATATGATGATAACATTGATCTCCAGGAAGTAACTCGAACGAATGGTTGTACACATTGAAAACATTTTCCAACTTGTACACGAAGAGACACAAATGACATGCGGGCAAGGCATGTGTAGTGCCTAAATTTTTCCACAGTCACACTTTAGTGTTTCAAAGAAGACCTTAAATCTCCCTAGAGGGTCGTCCAAACTCACGAGGTTTATCATTTCAGTCACAATGAATGTAATGAAATGATTCAATGTGATGAATGGTGGATTTTGCTGCGGTGTCACTGATAGACTTTGTGACAATTTCCCCTAATTCATGGACGAATGTTATCATCGTGTGTGCTTCCATCCCCCTCCTTGCGAATAGTTTACCCATCCTCCAACATGTTTCTTTGACCACCGTCATTATTGGTAAACAATGTGTACCCTTCAACATTGAAGTAATGGACTCAACAAGGTTTGTTGTCATGTGTCCCCACCGTAGACCTTCATCAAATGGCTGAGCTCATTTTTTCTTTGGGATGTGATCAATCCAAGTTGCAACCTTTGTATTATTTGACCATAGATCATTATAATGGAAATTGAACATGGTCTTTGTAAATGCATATGCTGAAAAGTTGTATAGTGTAAAATAAAAATTTGTCAGCATTAGTACATATAAAAGAAAAAAAAATGTAATTGACATGAATGCATTACTTACTCATTTTGACAACTTGTTTTCACATTTCAACATTCATAAACTTTCTCATGAAATTTTGTGCAATGTGTCAAATGCAATACACATGCACTGTTTGTTGTCCTCCCCACCCACTGTCCTTTCAATTGTAGGCACTCTTGATAAATTTGTGTATGTCTGAAATCAATCAAAGACTTTGGGGTGTGTCATGTGTTCTTAGATTTTTAAGAAAGAAGAACAAAACGTTTTTCCTTTCACCCTTGACAATGGCAAAGGCAATTGGAAAGATGTGATTGTTCCTGTCTTGTTCCTATTTATTTTACATACAACTAGGTTCCATCAGCTTGAACAATTGGGTTGCAATATGCAAACTCTTTGATGCATGGTTCGTAAGTCCAAAAAGGTCGATGGAATATAAGGAACTAGACAACCATTTTCATTGGTCGCCCACGTCTCAAAATCTATGATTCTTCTAGGAACATCTTTCATGGCTAGGAGGCATCCGAGTAACTGTTTGTACGATTCCTCCTAATTGTCATACACTTGTTTGATTGCTTTTATCATCCATGCCTTTCTGTAGGTGGTTGTGTAGCTGTAGGCTTTTTTTATTTCTTCAATCAACACTGATACTAAAATTGTTGGATCTTTTCTATTGAATGACATGATTTGTTCTGGATGGCAAGATTTATTTTTAATGTATTATCTGTCTTATATTAATGTTCTAATTAACCAATGCATAATTTTCCTTTCCTGCATCCAAACCTTTTGTAGGATTTCTTGACATGTAATTAATAATGATGTAATTAATAATAAACATTAACATTAATCAACATGATTAAATTTTTCATTAAACACATTACACACATAAAAACATTAAAACACACAAAATAAATACATATTATTCGAACATAAAAAACTAAAAACACACAAATGCAAAACTAAAAAGACATAAAATGCAAATACACTTCAAATCCTAGTGGCTGGGAGACAAATTCGTGTGATCCCAAATCTTTGGAGTTAATACTACCATACACAAGATGATAATAAGGACGACTTTCATGAAAACCTTTCTCTTTCCTCCACCAACTCCCTCATAACTTGTGCATTTGCCTCTTCCCCTTCATCTTCTACATTAGGGATGGCAAAGTGTACCCGGACCCTACGGGTACCCGCAAAAATATCCACAAGCGGGTCGGGTAAATACCCGCTTATTGGGGCTGGGGCCGGGGTCGGGTATTTACCCGCAATTTTTTGCGGGTGCGGGTACGGGTACGAGTACTATAGTACCCGCCCCACCCCGCCCCGCACCTACTATATATATATATATAATTAAAATAACTTAAATAAATAATTATGTTATATATATACTTTTCTGTAAAAAAAATAATTTTATATTTTCCATAAACAAACACTAATAGTAAAAGATTTATGTTATAACTTACAATAATGTTATATTTTATATTTTTAATATTATGTGTGGATGTTTTTAATGTTAAGTTTGAATTATTTAAGCGTGAATTTTCAATTTATTTGTAATAATATTTTTAATTAATATTTTTATAGCTTAAATGCAATTTTGGTTAATCTATTTTGCACAATCCACAATTTTGGTCTCCCTATTTTAAAATAGAGGCATTTAGTCTCCCAATTTTGTAAAATATGTAATTTTGGTCTTTCCATCAATTGAAAGCGTTGATTGTTAAGAGATCAACGTTAATCTTAACGTGGTCCAAATTTAGTGACGTGACACGAGATTATTTATTTAGTTTTTAATTATTTTAAATACTGAATAGAATAATTGATGAAAAATATATTTTAAAAAAAGGTAATATCATTTATTTGACTACGACGTGCCATGTACTTCAACAATGTAGAACTAGTTTAAAATAAATGATTAAGACTTGTGATTTCTATTTTAGGACTCACGACTACCCTAACCATTAAAATTGACGTGACATGTGCTTTAGTGACGTAGATAAACAAATATTATTACTCAGTATTTAAAATAATTAAAAAATAAATAAATAATCTCGTGTCACATCACTATATTTGGGTCACGTCAAGGTCAACGTTAATCTTTTAACTATCAATGCTTTCAATTTGATGAAATGACCAAAATTATGAATTTTACAAAATTAGGGGACTAAATGTCTCTATAGAGGGACCAAGATTGCTGATTGTGCAAAATAGGATGACTAAAATTGCGGATTGTGCAAAATAGGGGGACCAAAATTACATTTAAACCTATTTTTTATTGATTTATTAAATTCATACATAAGTAAAGTGCGGGTAGCGGGTGCGGGTATGGGTATATAGGTACCCAGCGGGTACGGGAATGGGGATTAAAGTTGCTACCCGCGCGGGTATGGGGCCGGATACGGGTATTTTTTTTAAACGCGGGTATGAGGACGGGTACTATAGGATCCTACCCAGACCCTACCCATTGCCATCCCTATTCTACATCCTCAAACAAAATCCGATGCTTATGGTTGTGGTTAGGTGAATGGTTGTGCTCCAGTGTGTTGGACGGTGGCGAGTAACTCCACAAACTTGAAGTCAAGGTAATCGAGAAAAATGGAGAATATATTTTGTACGTCATCCTCGTCCTTAACTTTGCATGTCGTGTTAACAAAGTTTTGTCACTGTGAAACCATGGCCAGGGTTGAATTTTTTTAGAATGGTGTGCTTCAATGAATCAAGTATGCTTGCTTTGTTAACACAAATGAACTTTGTTAGAATAGATCACTCACAAAGGTTGTTTCTTGATCAATTGTATTGATATCTCCATTGTAATATACAACAATGAAGACTTTGTTAGAACTCATGTTGCAGGTTCGATATTAACTCACAATTGGTTAGATAGTTGAATTTGAGATCGTTGTGTGGCAAAAATATATATCTAGACATAATGGGTATTTATAGATGGTTGGTGAATCAAAAGGTACGATCAAGATTTCACATTGGGGATGAACGTTACAAATCGCTTAGGTAAAGATGTCCTACAGAGCTTTGTCCTTAATGGTAGAAAAAGGAGCGATCGAGATTGCACTGATGAAATCAATGACACAGATCGCACTAATTCAAATGCAATAATTGTTCATGCCTTAGGAATGCTACAGAAAAAGGAGCGGTCGAGATTGCACCAACAAAATCAATGACCCAAATTGCACCAATTCGAACACAATAATTGTTAACATATTAGGAATCCTGTAGAGCTTTGTCCTTAGTGACAGAAAAAGGAGCAACCTAGATTGCACTGATGAAATCAACGACTAGATCGCACCAATTCAAATGCGATAATTGTTAACGCATCAGAGAATCTTACATAGCTTTGTCTTTTGTGGCAGAAAAAGGAGAGGCCAAGATTGCATAAAAAAATTTGATGACTCGGATCGAATAATTCAAACGCGATAATTGTTCACACGTCAAAGAATCTTACTGAGTTTCATCTTTTATGACAAAAAAAAGGAGCGACTGAGATTGCATCGAAAAATGGACGACCTAGATCGCAACAATTCAAACACTATAATTATTCATGCGTCAGAGAATCTTACAAAGCTTCGTCATTTGTGGCAGAAAAAGGAGCGGCCAAGATTGCACCAAAAAATTGATGAATAGTAAATGCATTTGCATCAGTGTGATCTCGTCTGTTGATTTTTTTTTGTGTAATCTGGGTCGTTCACTATTCAACTCATCCATTTGTATAAATAGGTGTATCATAAGGATGTTAAGTTCAATACCTCACATCTTCAAAACACTCATATATCTCACATAGTTTTCTGAGTGACCAACAGAATATTTCTTTCTCAAATTCCCATGGTTTTTTCTCCATGATGATAGAAAGAAATCTTTTATTGGTCACTCAGAAAATTGTGTTAGATATAATGAATTGAAGATGTGAAGGTATTGAAGTTAACATCCCTACGATACTCCTATTTATGGATGAGTCAAACAATGAACAACCCAGATTACATTGACAAAATCAATGGGCGAGATCTCACCGATGCAAATGCATTTACTGTTCATCGATTTTTCGGCACAATCTCTAGTCGCTCCTTTTTTGCCACAAAAGATGAAGCTTTGTAAGATTCTCTAACGCATAAATCGTTATCGTGTTTGAATTGTTGTGATCTGGGCTATTAATTTTTTGATGAAATCTCGGTTGCTTCTTTCTTTGCCACAAAAGACAAAGCTCTTTAAGATTCTCTGACACGTGAACAGTTATCGTGTTTGAATTGGTGTGATCTGGGTTGTCGATCTTTTTGGTGCAATCTCAGCCGCTCCTTTTTCTGCCACAAAAGACGAAACTCTGTAAGATTCTTTGATGCGTGAGCAGTTATCGCGTTTGAATTGGCACAATTTTGGCCATTGATTTCGTTAATACAATTTAGGTCGCTCCTTTTTCTACCACTAAGGACAAAGCTCTGTAGAATTCTTCATGTGCGAACAATTATTGCGTTTGAATTGGTGTGATGTGGGCCATTGATTTCATCGATTGTCACAAACTGTTGGATCGATTGGTTTCTTGGAACTAGTTATACATTTTTGGTTTCGGAGAAGATATTGTTTTTTGCCAGTCTCCGTTGATCTTGATTTCTCATCTTGGCTTTGATTCTCGAGTTTGGCTTCTCGCAAGGCATTCTTAGTTTTCTTGAAGAGTGGAATTAGTTGAATCTGGAACCATTGGCTTCCAATTTGAAATTGAAGTTACTTTTCAGTCTCGCACACCAAGTGTTTGGTCATTGGTTTCATTATTGGTTTTGGAAGGATATTAGTTGTTATTGTATTTCTTTGGACTTTGGAGCATTGAATTGTTGGTTCCTTTTTCTGGTTTGTGAGGCATCCTCATGTGGAAGGTTTGGTTCATTCAAAAGCGTGTTCAAGCATTGTGCTATGACATTTCTACTTCAGCTAGTGATAGTGAGTTTCAACATGATTCAGTACACATCTTCTAGATCATGGTTTGCCACTGGAATGACTTTTGTTGGCCTGTTCTTGCCTTTGTTTGCTGCAACAAAAGTTTCAGTTCCTATCTTGTTACAGATTATGTTTTGTTTATCTATTGTGGCTATTGGAATGAAGGCTTCTGTCCATGGGGGTTAGGCATTGTCTTAAGCTTCTGCCATGGATGGTTAAGCATTGGCTTCTGCTTTTGATGGTTAAGCTTTGTTCCTTCTGCCTTATGGTGGTTAAGCTTTCTTAGTAATCTGTGCTTCTGCCAAGTGGTTAAACTTTGAGGTATAGTTTCTGCTTGGTGGTTAAGCCCTTGCCTTATGGCTTTGATGGTTTCAACTTTTGCCTTGTATGGTGGTTAAGCTTTTGATATTCTTTTTAGTCATTGTCTATCTTTTGCCAATGTATTTTGGCACATTTTATTGTATTTCGCTTTAATTTGATACTTGTATTGTCATCCTAAGCTTGAAGTGTTGTATACACCTTCCAGCTTGCGGGAGGATATTAGAGATATAGGATATTAGTACAATTAGAATTAGCTATATAAGCCATTTATCTCTGTTTTCCTTCCTCGGGAACCATGTTTCATAACAATTTCACATACCACTCCATATTAAATTCAATTTAAGTTAAATAAACTTTAATGAAATTATTTCTATTAATTATTTTTTTTTACCAATTAAATCATCACATCAAATTAATTTAGCCAACTAGGAATTAATTTTACTTTTATTTTCACAAGCACATATACTTCTTATTTCAATGCAATTAATCCATAAACAATTCACAAATAAATCACAAATAACTTCACACAACATACAATTAGTGAGTGATATTTAGGGTGTTACATTGTGTGTAGGGCCCATAATATCCATGATGGTTGAATATTAGGTTACCTGTCTATTTGAAGAAAGGTAGGATCCTCACTTGACTCCAATCCTCATTGACGGCTCATTGCTCCATTCAGTCTGTAAAATAGAGGAGATCAAGAGGAAGTTCTTATTCCTAACGTATACGCTTGTGTACGCGCTTCCATAAGATCAAGTATCAAATGATTGATTGCTCTACAGGATGTCTTCAAAAGGTACGCAATTTATGAGCACTTTGTATTATTATTTAGGTGTTCTAAATTCTATTCTAGTATAGATCCTATTAATTCTTACATTATCTCCCAATATAAGGTCAAGCATCAAAGACGAGTACCCATTTCAATGACAAATATATGTATACAAGCTCAAGATTAAAAGCTCCCACTTGGGAAGTTCTTATGTATAGAGAATCACAAACCTGTGGCTGCAGCCAGGGGTGGACCTACAGCCACAGGCCCCCTGGCTTTTTTTAAATTAGTTTTTTTATATTAGATAATGTTAAAAAAAAATTATTATTAGGTAATTATTTTGCTTAGAGAATTTAAGTATGTAAATAATATTATTTGAGTATTATTTATCATTTTTATATTTTAATAAAATATTTTATTTTTAATATTTATTGTAGAGATAATTGCATTTTTTGCTTTTTCTAGATAAAATATTTGAGTTTTATTTATTTTTCTTTCAAATAGTTTTTCTTTTATAATATGTTATTATTATTATTTTAAAAGTTATAAATAATTGTAGTTTGTAATTAAATGATTTTATTAACCTTTGTCAATGGGTCAAACTTTACAAACACTATATATATATATATATATATATATATATATATATATATATATATATATATATATATATATAGACACACACACACATTAACAAACATTCTATCTTTCATCACCATTTTCCTAATTTCTTTATTTTTCTTGTCTCGTCTTTGTGCTTAACTTTTACCATTGTAAGGTTTCACCGTGTTTTTGATCTTAGTGCATAGATCCAGACCCGCATGCTATGTAAATCTTAGGAAAGTAAATTAGATATCAAGTTGCACTAAAGTTTTGCCATAATTTACTTTCAAAGTTGTAGCCTTGTTAACAACAAATATTTTTCTTCTTCAATTTTCCAACTTTCTGAAATTAAATTATTCTTCAATGGTTGTTGGCTATTATTGTCCTAAAAGATAATTTAGTGAGTAAAATAATTTATTCAAATTTAGTAAATTTTTGAAATATGATTAATAGGAATTTTTTATAAGAAAGATATATTTAACATAAATACCAATTTTTGTTATAAATTCATTAAAGTTCTTGGTGACATATAAAATTGATTATTGTCATTTGTAATTTAGGATCTTTAAAAATATGTTTAATATCTTCTAAATAAATGTATTCTCTATTATATGTTTTTAAATCATTTTAAAAAATATATATAATTAATTTGTATGAATTTTAATACTTACATATTTACTTGATTTTGGCCCCCTAGTCATTGAATCTTGGGTCCGCCCCTGGCTGCAGCTGATATTTCTAACCTTATTTGCCTCTAAAATTTGTGTCAGTACAAGCTAGCATTAGTGGGTACATGTTGCCAAACCTATGGTCAAAATGATGCATCCAAGGTTTTAAAAAATAGTTCGCGACTGCAACATTAAAGTTTTTGAAGTATCTGCAACCATAATGTGACCGCATCAGTCACATTTGGCAATAATTTCTCACAATATCATAAAACACAACGAAACTGCAACCGCAATTTAAAACATTGGATGACTACATATTTATATCGAAAAATAATTAATGAACACCCACATGTAATTCAACATCTAGAAAGATAAAAAGAGAGAGAGAGAGAGAGAGAAGAGAAAGAAATATAGGTATAATTATTATGATATAATAGAAAGAGAAAGATAGAAAGAAAGATGGTGTTGTTGAGATGTTTATAATAGAGAGTGGTCCATGTATCACCACTCTTACATATCAACTAATTTTGTGGTGGTGCAGACTAATAACAGAGCTATTGCTTGATTTCTGAAAGACTTTAAACCCCACTTACCAAGACATACTGCCTCTGTCTATCTTATTAACTTAGGCGGATTTTAACATGAAGTACCTGTTTTACTGGGTCATAGATGGACCACCATTTAGAACCGTCCGATTTAATATTAAAAAATTGAATGGCTTAGATTGGTTACCGGCTACCTGCTACGAAAAATAGACCGAGTATATGTGGTGTTGAGCGTATATTGTTTACTGAGTATTCTTTCCCCAGAAAGTTTCGTCTGACCTGACCAAAGGCAGAGTGAGTTACAAGGCCTTCTATGTGGTTACATGCAGGTTATCATACACAAGTTAGGATCATCTGAACCAACAAAATATCATTAATTTCATGTAGTAAGCTGACAAATTAATGGTTATGCATGTTGTTGAGAGTGTTTACTTGTCCAAGTGCAATAGGTGCTGATTTTGATGAATACATGACAAAATTTTACAAGTATTTGGAGATGGGTCTATAGAGATCGCAACATGTATGGCATTGTTGAATTATTATTATTATTATTATTTTGCAATTATGTAGATGTGATCCAAAACTGCAATATTAGGCCAAAGCTACGAACATATGCATGGTCAGCAGAACACAATGTCGGCCATAATATGCAATTTGCAAAGCTCCCTTTGTGAAAATTGTTTGTACTTTTGTTTTTTTTTTTTTCCCTTTCCCATGATCTTGATTTGTATTATTAATTTTACATTGTATAATGATTTTTTTTGCTTAATTGCAATTTTTATCCCAAACTTTTTACTTTTTGGTGAATTTTACCTCAACAAATTAATTTGATGCATTTTATACTCAACTTCTTTAATAAGTTACAAATTTTACCTTCTACCATTTTGGTGAAGTGACATGCAAAAATAATGTACTTTTACCCTCCAACTTTTCACTTTTTGGCAAATTTTACCCATAACTTTTTGTTTTTTGGTGAATTTTACCCCTACTTTTTATACTTATGTCAGTATGTCATGTCAATATAACAGTAGAAGGTAAAATTTGCAACTTTTTAAAAAAGTTGGGGGTAAAATGCACTAAATTAATTTGTTGGAAGTAAAATTCTCCAAAAAATAAAAAATTGGGAGTAAAAATTGCAATTAAGCCTTTTTTTTTATTTGACAATTGTTTTGTTCCTTCATACATAGTTTGCACCAATAGAATCTATTTCACAAAACTATAATAATTACTGCAACCTTGCGATGATTAGTTGAAGTCCTACTTTCAGCACAATGTGACTTTTCAAAACCAAGTGAAGAATGAAATTGCAGCTTTTTATGTGCTTCTATGTGGCTCAATTCTACAGCTACCACGATGTTATGGAAGAAAGATATTTAAAATTAAAAGTGAGTTTCACAAATTACATCTAATGAATTTGGTTTATTTAAAATTAAGAATGCTTAAAGACAGTAAATAACATAAAACACAACACTGTCAACACACACACATCTGCACTCGTTTTTTATTGCAAGATCAATTCACTGTCTCAGATGAAACTGAGGAATCAAAAGTAGAAAGAAGTACGGTCCAGGGAGAAAGAAATAAATCAGAAATTTCATAGTAGTCCTGAAAAAATCTCTTATTTTTTAAATTGAAAAAAATGTTATTTTTTAAAATTAATGTAATTAAGCAGTTTTTATATTCAAGATAATTTATAATAAAATTAAGCTGAGGGGCTTTCTTTCAAAAAAATGTTAAATATTAAGAAGAAAAAAAAAGCGAACACAATAGATATACACCAAGAAACTTATTTGTTTTTTATGATTGATTTTAAAAAAGATAACCATATGCGTAATCAATCATCAGATAATGTTCCTTAGCTAATTCAAATATATATAAAATTTATTGTCATGCAAAACTAAAATTATTTGTCTAATTAATGTTATTATTGAAGTTCCGAACAAGATCACGTGAAAGTCTACTTTTGGTCCTTAATATTATACTTTATATTAATTTTAATTAAATGAATTATTACTTAAATATTTGTCTACAATGAATCTTCTTGCTGTATTTTTTTTCGTCAACAGTTCAATAGATAAAAGTCGACTAGGGGCCCAAAAGGAGTGGGCGTCAACACGCTAATAGAAATCTAGAGAGAATTTCTATAACAGAATTGAAAATGTATTATTGAGAAAATGAAAAGTTGATTACATCAAGTAGAGAGCACCTATATATAGATAACTGAACTAACAGTGGGCCAGCATCTAGTGCTAGGCCCAATCCACTAACTAAGACTGAGAGAAAAGTAAAAATACAATGCAAGCAAAAATATGCTTTACCCCCCCCCCCCCCCCCCTAAGCTCAGATTGGGTGGAAACAGAACAATCACTCAAGCTGAGCTTGGTCCTAAGAGAACAAAACCGGGAGGGAGCAAGAGCTTTAGTGAGGATATCTGCACGTTGATCAGATGCAGGAACATAAACCACATCAAGCTGTTTAGCCAACACTTTTTCCCTTACAAGAAAAACAAATCCAGCTCAATGTGTTTAGTGCGAGCATGAAGCACGGGGTTGTGAGATAGTGAAACTATACTTTGATTGTCACAGAAGATAGTGGGTCTCGTATGAGGAACTGTAAGCTCAGAAAGTAAAGATTGAACCCAAGTAACTTCTGCAGTTGCCAAAGCAAGGCTGCGATACTCAGCCTCAGTGTTGGAATGAGCAACTACTGATTGCTTTTTAGACCACCATGAAACAAGATTTGGACCAAAAAGCACACATGCACCAAAAGTTGATCGACGATCATCGGGATCTGATGCCCAATATGCATCACAGTAAGCAGTCAAAGAAAATGGAGTAGTTGTAGGCGCAGGTAAAAGATGCAGACCGCATGTAATAGTGCCTTTTAGGTAGCGAAGTATTCGTTTGACTGCTACCCAATGTTCTTCAAAAGGTGAGGTCATGTACTGGCATACTTTGTTGACAACAAAGCTGATCTCAGGCCTGGTGATAGTGGCATATTGGAGAGAACCAACAATTGACCTATAAAAGGAAGGATCTGATAAGGCATCTGAGCCTTCTTTAGTAAGTTTACAACCACCAACCATTGGAGAGGAAATGGGTTTAGCCTCCAACATGTTTGTTTTAGAAAGAAGATCTCGGATATATTTAGACTAAGTAAGATAGAGAGACCCATCAAGTTGAGAACGTACTTCAATACCCAGAAAATAGTCCAAATCACCAAGTTCCTTAAGAGAGAATTCAGAGTTGAGTTGACGAATGAGGGTTTGAACAAGTGCAATGTTATTGCCAGTAATTATAATATCATCCACATAAACCAGAACATACACAGTAGAACCAGTTTTGGAATAGACAAATAGTGAAGGATCATACTTGCTGGATTTAAAATGAAGCTTAAACAAAGCAGCTTGCAACCTCTCAAACCAGGCCCGTGGTGCCTACTTAAGACCGTAGATAGCCTTATTAAGTTTACAAACCAAAGACTTGTTCCAACTTCAAAGCCAGGAGGCTGACACATATAAACTTCTTCTGTTAAAAGGCCATTCAAAAAGGCATTGTTAATGTCCAATTGCTTCAAGGGCCAATGATAAGTAAGAGCCAACGTTAAGATCAAACGAATTGTGACTGGTTTGATTACTAGAGCAAAAGTCTCAGTATAATCAAACCCAAACTGCTGATGAAAACCCTTTGCTACATGACGAGCTTTATGTTTATTAATGGTACCATCTGGATTCTCTTTAATACAAAATACCCTCTTACAACCAATGGGTTTACGGCCAAAAGGAAGAGGAGTCAAGGTCCAAGCATAGCTGCTAACCAAGTGGGATCAGCAAGGGCCTGTTTGGTGGATTTTGGTTCAACATGGGCAAGTAAAAGGGTTGGAGGAACACGTCTTTTAATAATACCAGACTTGGCTCGAGTTTTGTGAAGAAGAAACAATAGGAGAAGGGGATGTACTTTGTGAGAGGATAGGTGCAGGAGATACAGAAGTAGTGTGAGGGGTACTTGTAGGTGCAGGAGATACAGTAGGTGGAGGGACAGTAGTATTATTAGACATAAGAGGTATTGTTGGAAGAGGAGTATTAGAGGGAGATGACGGTGGAGAACTAGGAAACAGGGTGGAATAAGGAAACTTGGACTCATCGAAAACAACATCTTTAGAGATGAATATTTGACCAGTGGGTGGAGACACTTATAGCCTTTGTGATAGACTAAATAACCAAGGAATACACATTCTTGAGATCTAAAGGAAAATTTATGTCTATTGTAAGGTTTTAAGTGAAGGGAAACATGAACATCCAAAGACCCTTAGAAAGTGATAATCAGGTTGTTTGTGAAAAAGTTTTGAATATGGAATTTCAAAATTTAATGAAGATGTGGGAAGTCTATTAATCAAATAAACGCTTGTAAGAAAAGCATGATCCCAAATCTTGTAAGGGAGAAAAGACTGAGCAAGAAGAGTTAACCCAAGCTCAACAATGTGTCTATGCTTCCTCTCTACAACACCATTTTGATGGTGTGTATGAGGACAAATTAGTCTATGAGAGATCCCCAACTGAGTGAGATATTGAGTGAAGGGTCGAAATTCTCCACCCCAATCTGTTTGTAAAGCCTTAATAGAAGTGTTAAATTGTTTTTCTGCCAATGTTTGAAATTGTTTCAAAACATTTAAGGCCTCAGATTTTTGTTTGAGAAGATAAATCCAAGTAAAACAAGTACATGCATCCATAAATGTTATGTAATACAAAAAACCAGAAGTTGATTTTATAGGAGTTGGTCCCCACAAATCACTGTAAATTAATTCAAGTGGAGAATTATAAATATTAGAAGAAGGGGATGAAGGAAGGCGATGCCCCTTTCCTAAACAACAAGGTGTACAGAAATCTGCAGCACTTTTATTAATGAAATGTATATTACAATTTTTAAGAACAAGTTTTGTACAGCTGCACTAGGATGTCCTAGGCACGAATCCCACAAAGAAAAGGCATCATCAGAAACAGTAGTATGATACATGGCTGAAATAGTAGCATTTGGAACAATTTTTGAAAGAGTAGAAAAACTTTGAGCATGCTGAGAGGGCTGCAGCAGTAAGGGAAATTGGTATAAACCGTCCACTCCTACTGAGCCTTGAAGCAAGACTTCTTTAGTCGCCTGAGATTTAACCAAACAAATAGTCGGATGAAATTCAAAAAACACACAATTATCACGAGCAAACTGACTAACACTTATAAGGTTCTTTGTAATGGAAGGCACACATAAGAGATTATTAAGAGATAAAGAGACTTTTGGATTTGAAGGTGAAGAAAAAATAGTTAAACCTGTAGAGGTAATGTTCAGACTCTGGTCATTCCCAATGATGACTTGGTCTGAGCCTTCAAACGGAACATGTTGCTGAATGTTCTCAATATTGGATGTAACATGATGAGACGCACCTGAATCCGGATACCAGATAGCATTAGCATTAGTGTTGACTCCTGCAAACATAGCTTGAGGATGAGAAGCTCTAGTAGAACCAACAGTGCCATTGACCACTCCAGTTAGCACTCTAGAATGTTGACCATGAATTGGGAAATAAGAAGACACATTACCACAAACAGGTTGTAGACCAGAGGCATGCCAAACATTAGATGGACCAGGCATGAAAGAAGACGCATTCCAAACATTGGAAGGACCAGGCATGTAAGGAAATGCATTTCCACAAACAGTTGGTGGACAAAAAGCATTACTTAAAAAATTGGATGGACCAGACGTAGAAGGCCACAGAAACGATGAGGAAGAAGCAGAATTATTGGAGTAGGACAATTGCTGTTGTGGCGGTGCATAGTTAGGGTCAAAACGGTAGTAGCAACAAGATGCAGTGTGTCCAAACTTGCTACAGACTTGGCACTGAACAGAGCCACGACCTCCACGGCCACGACGGCCACCGCTACGGCCACCGTATCCTCCACGAAAATTGGAGTAACCTTGATCAAAATCAGCTTGTGAATCAGACGAAGCAACATTTTGAACTGTGTTTGCCTGTGGTAGAGGTACAGCAACAGAATTGGAAGGAGGAACTTCAGCAAGATTGACAGAAATACGATTCTTTTGACGTTTCTCCAATCAAGATTCATGAGCTAATAGAAGTGTTTCAACTTCGACAATCGAAAAAGAATCAAAGCGACTGCTAATTAGAGCCACTGTGGACTCATAAGTCTCTGGTAGACCTTCAAGAACTAGATCAAGATGTTCCTTCTCTGAAACAGGTTCTCCAATTGCAAAAAGAGCATCAATGAGACACTGAATATGAAGAAAATACTTCGAAATAGTACGATCTTCAAGCGATGTGTTGCGAAGCTCACTGCGGAGTTGTCGCAAGCGAGCATTAGTGTGAGACTGAAAGAACGTGTGAATCTTCTTCCAAAGACTCCATGCACTTTTGCATCCGATTACACGAGGTAGCATTTCACTTGAGATCGAAGACTGAAGCCAGGACAGAAGCAATTGATCCTGTTGCTCCCAAGCCAAAAACTCTTCTGAGATTCGACCAGCATCACGATCTTCTACGGTAAGAAACTTCGGTGGAATCACCGGATTTACAAGGAAATGATGTAAACGATGACCTTTGATAATTGGCTCGACTTGCTGACACCATAGCAAGTAGTTTGTGGTGTTGAGCTTCTCGGAAATAGAGTGCGAAAAAGTAACTGGAGCGTTTGACTGAGCCGCCATTGAAGAAGACGAAGTAGAGGAGGGAATAGATCGAAGCGGAAAAGCTAAGATAGGGTGGGAAAAAAAAAAGGAAGAAAAGTATCTAGGATTCCATAATAGAAATCTAGAGATAATTTCTATAACAGAATTGTAAATGTATTATTGAGAAAATGAAAAGTTGATTACATCAGGTAGAGAGCACCTATATATAGATAACTGAACTAACAGTGGGCCAACATCTAGTGCTAGGCCCAATCCACTAACTAAGACTGAGAGAAAAGTAAAAATACAATGCAAGCAGAAATATGCTTTCTAACTCTATACACTAATACACCCCATTTTAATTTTTTTTTAATTTTTTTTTCCTTCCGGTAAAAGACCTGCTACTACAGGTCATTTTACTGCCTCATCCATAACCCAGTAAAATAAATACTTGATGTTAGAATCCGTCTATTATTAACTTATGGTCAAGAAAGACCCATATCTCAATTCTAAAAGAATGAAATCAATAATAACAGTACTAACTATACTAAAAAAGTATAGGCATTGACAAGTAAGGAATCATTCCTGAACATTGAGCCTTATTCTATAAAGTTGTCTATTTAACAAAAAATGAATACATGTAGTATCAACTTTTTCAATACTCCTAAGAAAGAAATCCTTTCCTCCAATAATTTCCCATTGGCCGTCGATTACAATATAGTAAAATATGGTATACACAAAATAAAGTAAACTAAAGTTGAAATAAAAAGGAAAAAGAATTTAGTAATGGTTACAAAAGGACTTTGCTTGCTCAGGTTCTGAGCCGGTTTTCAATGCCAAGCCATATATATTAGCCAATAATTTTCTAAGGAGGGAATATTTTCATGCCTTGCTTGTATGTATATATAATATCAATGACTTTTTCTTTAGCCACAGTGTGATATATTGTGAGGGGGAATTGGAATCCCACCCAGTTTTGTGTCTCAATGTTGGTTTTAAACAAAGAGTCCAAAAGTGGTTAAGTGGCATTTAGAAGGATAGAATATGTGATTGTTAATTTACTTCATGTCCCTTCTCATCTCCTTTCCTTTAACAACCAACATAATAACATGCCATGGTTTTTATCAAAATCACATTCAAATATGTTCCCAAACTTGGATCTCATTCTCCTCACCCTCCTCCATGGCTCATTCGTCATCTTTGTGCTACTCGTGGTGATCCTCATCATCCTTTTGGTTCTCATAGTTGCATTCTCCCTCGGACTCTTCTCGGTTTTGCTCTTCGATTTGCACCATTTTTCCGAAGTCCTTTCCGAATATTTCAGAATGGCAAAGGACGATCTTCAGTTGGGTGTAGTTCTTGCTCTCATTTCCCTCACCCGTCAATCCATTGATTTTGTCACGGTTTCAAAACCGTGGCAAAAACGTAGGCTTGGCGAGTTTGGAGCGAATAAGGCACAACAGTATTCCAAAAGACATTATGTTCATCATGGGTTGAAGACTGTACATTAAGATCAACCTTCATCTCCGCGCTAGCTCCATGATCGTTCTCAATTCTCAAGATTCAAATTCTAGATCATGTCTCATTGTCTCCAATTCTTCCATTCCAAGTAAATATTGTAAATTAAATTGACATTGAGGCTCTGGGTACAATAAATAATGATACTCGAATTTGAGTCTCATTTGTACGATTAAGCAACGCAACGTGACAAGTACGGCATAGAAACAGAGTTAGAGTTAAAAATTATATTTAGGGCCAACATGCTCTGTACAAATATACACGATGCAATAATTTTTCCTCCTTTGGAGATACTTTAATAAAATTTCTCAACTATCTTTTCCATTAATATTAAACTATTTATTTTAATTATCACGTTATTTATGCTATTCATTTTTTAAGTTTTGATAAAATAGTTAGTCTTTAAATAAAAAAAAAATATAAGAGTTCAAAATTAACTAAAAAACTTTAAATGTAATTACTTAAAAATCTATTTTCATCTAAAAAATAAAAAATATAAAAATCATGTAAACGTATTACTTTATGTCATTTTAAATTTATCAATTAATTAGTTGAACAACTAATTTTACTAAATATGTACTATAATGAGCTTACTTAGCAAACATTAACTAAATATTAACTTTTTAACATTCAAATAATATTTCAATTATTTTCGTGAAGCACAACCTTGATCACAATGCAAATTAACTCCATAATTTTATTTTTATTCTTGTTATCATGTTATAGGTGTAAAATATCCACCAACTTTTTTATCCATGACTAATTTCTACCGAAAAACTTGACTGATCACCTTTAGTGGAATATTTCTTTCCAACCATGTTTTTTTTTTTTTCAAATTCGAGATTATGCTTAAGGAATCCAAGCCTAGTTACGCTCGAATCAACAACATGTTCATTCCATAAAAATAAATTAAATACAATCAATCGGCCCAGTCTAGAATAAATTAATAATAAATAAATTATAATATCATTAATGATATAAATATAAATAAAACAATAAACAATGAATATGTTAATTTTAAAGATATTAAATTAATAAAAATTAAAGTCTAATTTTAATTAAGGAATAACTTCAATAATATCTGTAGAAATGTACCTAGATTTAATTTGTCCAAATAAAAAATGAATAATGTGGAGAAGATATCATAAAGGAATTTTGTCATACGAATTCTTCTACCTTAACATTTAAAATGTAGTACACCCTAAGTTAGGGACTCCTGGCACAGGTGATCCTTAAATTTTAAGTAGTTGGAGATTGATGAAGTGATCGAAGTGGAACTTGTTGAACTTTTTGAACCTTTACTCTTGTTTTTGTAACCACAGAAATCGATTTTTCCTTGTTTGCTGTGTTTGATTCTGTGGAGTTGTTGTGGCATTCCCCAACGGTGGAGGAATGAAGTTGCTGACGAGAATGCAGACCGTGCCTACGTGGATGTCTCTAAGGATGTGTGTGATACATATTAGACTTAATTGCAATTTTTATACCCAACTTTTTCATTTTTGGCAGATTTTACATCCAACAAATTAATTTTGTGCATTTTACCCCCAACTTTTTGAAAAAGTTGTGAATTTTACCCTTTACAGTTTTGATTACGTGGCATGCTGACATAAGCATAAAAAATGGGGTTAAAATTCACTAAAAAATAAAAATTTATGGGTAAAATTTGTCAAAAATGAAAAAGTTAGGGGTAAAATTTGTCAAAAAGTAAAAAGTTTGGGCTAAAAATTTGTAACTTTTTAAAAAAGTTTGGGGTAAAATACGCCAAATTAATTTGTTGAGAGTAAAATATGTCAAAAATGAAAAAGTTGAATGTAAAAATTACAATTAAGTCTATATATTAAGATACACTACAATAAGAATAACATAGAACAACTTTATATCTTCTACGTTGATTGGTGAACAATGGAAAAAACAAGCAAAATAATATGAAATTTATTATAATACTTTTTAATATTAATATAAAATTACTATTATAATTTTTTTTCGTAAAGTAATTTTAAATTTAAGTAAATTTTATAAAAAAAATTAAAGAAAATAGTATATATTTATCATATTTTTATTAGTAATAATAAATATTTTATTTTCTATTATATAAATAAATTAAAGAGATAAAACTTTTAAAATTGAGGAAGAAATTATAAAAACAAATTATTAAGTTTAAGACACATCATATTTATTGACATAGTACATCAAAATTCAAAATTTAAAATCAGTCTTAAAATTTAATGTATTTAAATAAGAAAAAGTTATTTTTAATTTGATATAGTATATTGAAATTTAAATTTTAAATCAAAATAAATTAAAATTAAATCTAAATAATAATATTTGAAAGAAATAAAAAAAATTATAAATAACTTAATACATGAAAATTCACATGACTTAAGAAGAAGAAAACTCCTAAAAAAAATAACTTTTACAAAATATAATGTTCATGCTAAGCAATAAGTAAGGGTGTAATCAAGTCAAATTGAGAATACAATACGAGAAATCAAATAAAAGATAACATTCAATATCTAAAACATAAAAAAAAATAATAATAAATAAAAATAAAAATAAAAAATGAGAATCTCACTTGTTAAAAGTGGTGGTGGTTGAGTTGTGTAGGACCACATTGAACCGGGTAGGGTAGTAGTTGTGAAAATTTCTTTTTAATCAAATCTATAAATTTTAATCCCAATAATTTACATAATGTATTTAAGCCATGTTATTAAAAAGCTCTTAGTCCTAATAGACCAATGCATTTAAGCAAATAATCATAATATAATTACTATTGTTTTTATATTATATTTAATTACCTATATATTTAAAAAAATTTAATCGCAATAATTTACATATAAAGTTTAAGTTCATTAACCTATTTAGAAATATATTTTTTTTTAACTTTTAAGAGGCCTTGTTGTTAAATAATATAATTTTTTAAATAAACTTCCAAGTCATACTTAAAAAAGGGGTCTATATTAAGCAAATAAATTAAAACTCGAGTCGTTAAGTTGATATAAGTTTGCAGTAAAAAAAAAAAAAAAAGTTGATATAAGTTCGAGACCAATTCTAGGGTGAACCACCCTTACATGTGGTCTATAATGGACCACTTTTATTCACAATGAGATTCATCTAATTTCACCATTCTTATCCTACCCCTTCTCCACTAGATTCCTCCTCCCTCCCCATATCTGCTCTGTCAACCGCCGCAAGCCGCCGTCGGAGGCGATTCCGACGACAGTGCTTTTTTTTTTTTCCTTCTTTCTCTTCTTTCCCTCTCTCCCTCCCCATACTTGTTCTCCCAACCGCTGTGATCTCCTCCCTCTTCTCCGACGTGGACGACCTTGTCTTCTCTCCATCCACACAAACGACACAAAGAAAAGGAAAAACAAAAAGCATTGTACGTGTGCCTTCGATTCCTTCACCGTAAAACCCCATAAGACCTGCAATCATGCAACAAGACCATCCTCTGCCTCATCTGTCAGCAGATCATCGGAGGACCTCTCCGACACCACCGCCTCCTTGTCTCCCTCATCCGCTAACAATAACCAGGAAAAAATGAAAAAGAACACACAGACACAAATTCATTATCGTTCTTAGCCAAACATAATATTGGGTGCCAGATTCAATCCTCAACTGTAAAGAGAAAAAAAAAACACTCAAAATTCTCATTGTTTACCCTATTACACGAAAATAAGAAAACACAACTAGGCAAAACCAAAATATTATTAAAAAGTTTGATATTATCATTTCTCTTTCGGATTTGATTTAGCAACGGGCACAGAAATGAAAACCTCGGTGCAGCGTGCAGGGCGCCAGGTTCATATTAGGTTAGTGAGAGAGACGGAGGTGAGAGACAAAGGAAAGAAAAAAAACATATTTGGGGAGGGAAGAGGAATCTAGTGGGAAAGGTGTATGATAAGAATAGCGAAATCAGATGAATCTGATGGTGAAGAAAAATGATCCACTACAGACCACATGTAAGGGTGGTTCGCCCTAGAATTGGTCTAAGTTCCACTCAAATCTTATAAAACTTTAGTCTATTATCACCTACACACCAAAGGAGAGAGATACGTGTTAAACTATAATAAAATATTAGAATTACCATTTCTAGTAGTATACTTTTGCAAACTTTACTTAATATTGCATAAGCCAATTAAACCATAGGCTTAATTATACTTATAATGCTACATAAAGTCTCATCTCAATTCATTTTTATTAATTTTTTTTTATTAAATCTAAGTTTAAAACCTGATGATAAAAATTCAAGTGGCAAAAATAATTATGTGAGTAAAATAAAAATCAAGAAGCACAAAATATAGCTAAAGTAGTTTTAAAAGCTAAATTTATTCTAAAATAAATGAAATATTATAAGTATACACATATGTATATTAAGTGAATCTCTCTCTTCTGTAAAATAAAAAAATAAAAAAAAATTGAATCTCTCTCTTTAAATTATACCCCAAAGTCCAATTCTTATTTATTCTAAATGTTTAGGCTGAAATCGTATATTTTCAAGGCGAGCAAACAGACTGTCATTATTTCTACTAATTACACCGAGTTGTTTCAAGGAGATAAAACTTGTACCTGTTTTTGTACATTAAATTTTTTACTTTTAAATTTTAGGAAATATTGCATTAAAACTCTTTTATGAAATACGCATACCTTTAAAACATAATATTCTTTTGTACCTTTAAAATATAATATAATTTTTTTTTCTTCTGCTGTAGATGTGAAATTAAAAAAAAAAAAAAAAAACCTTTAAATATGAAAAAAAAAAAAAACTGATAAATTGATAACGTAAGTTTTCAGATTCATCCTTGCAAATTTGTAACGCTACTCGCACAGATGATCCAACGGTTATTCCTTACATTTCAACAAGGATCTAACGTTAGATTTATTAGACCATTAGAAGAGAATTTTAGGTGGTTAAATTTTGCACTGATGAAATTTAATAGATAGAACAAACATCTATCGGTTATATTTTTCGGACCGTTAGAATAGAATTTTGCATTGTTAGATTTATTGGATGGATTCGGACCGTTAAATAAGAACTTTCGTCTTTAAAAGGAATCAATGGCTTTTAGTTTTCATCTTCTGTGCTAGTTAGTAACACTAACAGTCCCAGAATTAAAGAGAGAGAGAGTTGCATTTTTTCCCTTTTTTTCTTCGAATTTACGGAGGAAGAGTTCCAAATGGTCTTAAGAGTTACGGAGGGTTTTTTTTTTTCTTCTTTTAAATGAATTATTATATTATATAAACTGTGTCAAGAATGGTATCTATCTTTCTTCTTTTGAAAGTTGTGTTTGATTCTGCGCTTTTAAGGTAATGGGATTTTGACCGTATTGGTTGGTAAATTTCACTGTGGTAATTTTCTTTTTCCTTCCAGCAATTGTGGTTTCTTGCAATTTTTATCTTTTTGGCTTCTGTCTTGTTCCTGGGTTCTTTCAATAAGAAATCTTTGCCTTCGTTTGTCTCATAGATGCGTGAACTAAATAACAAAATATGAAAAGAAGACGGATGCTAGCGTGGTCCAGTTATGTAAGTGGTTTATAGTGGACCAATTTTTTTCACCATTAGATTCATCTAACCTTCAGGAATGTATTGTAAGTCTTCCACACTGGATTTATTCCTTCCTAACACTTTCTCTCTCCACCCTCCACCACCGATTCTTCAGAGGCACACACAACATCCTTTGTCGCCTCCGACTTCCTCCTCCACCGCGTGTCATAAATTAACTCCTCCACCATCACGCAAAACACCAAAACCAATTTCAATGATCCAACCTTCTTCCTCCTCGCACCCCCCCCCCCCCCCCCCCCAAATGTCAACCACCAACAACATCGACCTCCTCGGCAACACCCATGTTGTCATTGTCACCACCGCCGACGGTGTCTCCCACGTGCGTCTCACGCGCCCAGCCCCTTCCTCCTCCACCGCAAGCCCCTTAGTTTCGCCGACCCCATAACCCTCTCCACTTTGAAGTCCACGTTCGAATCTCAGGCACACAATCATCAAATCCAAGGAAATACCACCGATTTCAAAATATCAAAACAAATTTCATCCACAACCTACACTTCGAAACCAAATCAGATATGATGTTTTTTATGTTGTGTTTAAATCATTTTGATTTACTTATGGTTCAAACCTGCAATTAGATCTAATGTTTTATGTTTGTCAATGTTGGAGGTGCCAATGCGTCTAGGCCAAACCTCGTTCCAGTTGATCGAAGTGGATCTCGCTGTTGGAGTCATCCAGCTACACGATTTCCCCGCGGTTTGAGTATTGTTCCTAGAGGGAGGCGATTAGGAGTGTGCAAAAAAACCGGTTCGAACCGAACCGGTTTCGAATCGAACCTGAACCGAACTGGTTTGGAGTCGAATCGGTTTCCTTAAAACGAACCGAATTGATTTTCAAAACAAGTTCGGTTCGAACCGAATTGGTTTACAAAAACAATTCGGTTCACTTAATAACCGAACTGTTTTTCTTTCTTACTTAAAACCAATTCGAAACCAGTTTGGAACCGGTTCGGAACCAATTCGAAACCGGTTCGGAACCGAACCGGTTCTTTAAAAACAATTCGCAAATATAGATTTAAAAACCAAACCTATTAAAACGGTTCGATTTTTTTACCGAACCGATTTTTGAATAGCCCTAGAGGCGATGGCGAGGCATTGATGGAGATGAACTTTTTGGAAAGGAGGAGGGAGAGTAAAGATATTGGGAGGAAAAAAAAAAGAGTGGCGCCGCCACCGGGAATCGCATTTGGCGGCGGTGCACGGCGGAGAATAATGCCAGGGAAGGAAGAGTTTGGACTATGGTGTGGACAGTCTATCATAAAAGAATACACTATATATTAATCTAAAAGTTATTATAAATGGTCCATGATAAATCACATGGACAGATGGTTCACACTAGCCATGATCATGAAAGAAATAATTATATAAGTATTCAAATTAATATGCGATTTTCAAATTAAAATAAGCGCGTGCAATAGATAGATATTTTCTTTGGTGAGCGTGTAATAGATATAATTGTAAAGAGTAATTTTATGGGAGGGAATGTGATTTTATAATTTTTGGGATAGAGGTAGTACTTTAATGTGTGTGTGAACATTTTATCAGCAATATATGTAATAGTGACTTTTCAATAATGTAACGAGTGAAAACTACTTTTTATGTGTATAAATAAGTCTAACCCCCTTATTCGAGGTAGAGTTTGTGAGTGATCTAAGTGTTTCTTTAACTTTGTAACTGCTTTCGTGTGTTTTCAATAAAGTTTAAAGTTTCGAATTTATTCAATAGCTATTTTTGTAAGTATTCTTTACTTCGTCTCTCCATATTATTTTAATCATCACTTTCAAAATTAGTAACATATCATTATTCAATGATGCATTAAATTATGATAAAAAAAATTTCAAAAATTTTATTGATCTTATTCCAATTGGTATCAGAAACTTAAGTGTTGCATTAGTATTGTTGTCTTCACTTCTTAAGTTATAAATCAATATTTTGTTTTTAGATTGTCTATCTATTTTAAACTTCTTTGTGTTGAGTGGAGCATTGAAAGGAGTTTAGGCGATGGTCAGCTTCTAGATCTAGTGATCCCGGTAGTAAAATCCCAAGGAACCGTAAATCTGTTGGTTAGCTAGATTAAGAATAGGGGTGGTTACGTCATACAAAATATAAAGATAGATTTAAAATGGCTAGATTTTTAAGAACAATAAGTGATCTTAACTTAAGAAGTAAAAATAAAGACATAGTAGTAAGACATCCTCAAAATAACCCTTCAACATCACAAAATAATGAAGATATTAAACAAAAAGAATTACAAATCGTAGAGATAGAAAACTCTTTAGTCAAAAAAATGTGAAGTATATAAGCAACATATATTAGAATATAGTTATCCAAGAACCAAAAATAACAAAGTTATCAATATATTAGAACAACAAACTTTAGACAATCATATTAAATAAGGATATAATTTTATTCATCTAGGTCTAATACAAGTAGCAGCAAAACCAAATTATAGACTATGAGTTGATACCCCAATAATAATGTTGTTAAGAGATATAAGATTAAAAAAGTTTCATGATTCAATAATAGCAATAGTAGAAAGCAGTTTTGATGATGAACATGCCTTTTTTAACTGTTATCCAATTTTTCAATGAATTTAAGAAATGAAAGGACAAGCAGTGTTATAAAATTACATGTTAAAATACCAGATGATATAGTAGATGATGTATCTGGGCCAATTCAAATAATTTATACAATTTATTATAAGGTAACTAAGATAAACTATAAAGCTTGAAGATCATCACCGACGAAACAATACTAGTATTAAGCAAATCTTAAAAAATCTTTAGTACAAATACCTAAAAGATTAAGTCATAGTGAAATAATAAAAAGAATATCAAAAGATTGGTTATTAAAAGATATAATGCCAGAAGAAAAAGTTTATAATACCTAAATGAGAGAAATAATTCAAGAAGGTCCCAATTAGTTAAGAATGAATAGATCATCAAATGAATTTACCCATTTTAAATCTATCTTTATGTTTTGTGTGAGTTTCCAATATGATCTTAAAATAGACAATCACACACAAAAAAGCTCAAAAATAGCTCGACTGAAATCCGAGTAACGAAGACTGATAAGCATAAGGATTGAGAATTCATGGGATTGATCAGGTCTCAAGACTGGGACGTCGCTTTTAGCTGCTTTTTTGCATACTAGATTACTAGGATGCTTGGGAAGTAGCCGTATCTTCTTCTTGCTTCGCTGCTCTCAAAAAACCTGGGACTGAATCTCTCAAACAAGGACTTGTCTATCTGGTTACCACCCCTATTCTTTGTAACATCCCTTGTTACATTACTTCGAAAACATACATAAAGCGCTTTGTACTTACTTTTAATTTTAATAAACTCTTATTTAATTTATTCATCAAAATCCATGTGAATTTTTCGCGTTTTGCAAACATCTTTAACAACTGCAGAAATTAAAGCACAAGCACTAATATGAAAAGAAATATAACTTAACCATTAATTAAGATGTTCTTAACAAAGTTGATACATCATTGAAAGTTGATTACAACTGAAAATATTCAAAAGATAACTGCTAAGTAACATAAGATAAACTACCAATAGAGAACATAGATCAATCTACCCCATTAGAGCAACACCTATAACAAATCTAATCCCCACCCTCGTCATCCCCAAAGTGGTCCTCAATGTCGTTGAAATGGTCACGAAACGGGTAGGTAGTCTAATAGTCAACAAACGGAAAAGATCTTTGTACTCAAGAGAGTCGATTAACCACTCTGAAGGGCAAAGAGAGTTCGGTGCTAAGTCCTCATAAGTCTCTTGCTGAGGGGGGGGGGGGGTACTCCATCGACATAGAGATAGCTCCTTCAGAAACCTCCATCCCCTTAGCCTCCTCTGGTACGTCGAAGTTTCCCTCGTTCACATCTTCCTTCGGTCCATCCACCAGGTCCTCTACCAGGTCCTCCTCTGGGTCCTCCTCTGGAATCTCCTTTGGGTCCTCTTCGTCCTCATAAAAGTGCTCCAGATCAATTGGGAATGTCAAGCGAGTATGAAATCGTAACAGAATCGTTGCAAATGGTAGCAATACCTCTTAGGCTCAACGAGATGAGTCCACTGCCCCTTTAGGCTGAACTCCACTGCTAGATCCCAAATGATTAGGTCCACAGTATAAAAAATAATAAATTAGTTTGATATTTGGGACTCACAAATTCGTTAAATTGAAGAGTTATTCTCAATTATTCAATTTATTAGATCTTGAATTTTGATGAACTTTTTTTAAGTGATTCATAAAAGAATAAATCGAGTAAAAACCTATGAATATCTCAACTACAAGAAAGGACGAGATAGTCAATATAGGGCCTCACCACCCATCAATGCATAATGTTCTTAGACTTATTATTACTCTAGATGGTGAGGATGTTATTGATTGTGAACCAATATTAGGTTATTTACACAGAGGAATGGAAAAAATAGTGAAACATTGGGACTATTTAGCTACTATGGACCAAAATGGACCAAAACAATTATACATAAGCAATAAACTGTAAATGGACCAAAATAGTTGTGAAATATTCAAGTACCTAAAAGAGCCAAATATATCCGAGTAATAATGTTGGAGTTCCACCCTGCAAGAACTCTGAATCACTCTCTTGAAGCTCATCCTCTTCATCATAAATGATCCGCTTGTCCCGAAATGACCTGGCCCAATAGGGAAATCCCAATTCATTGGGCCTTTCAATACAATCAAATAGAAAGCCCCAAGGGCGCCATATTCTAAGAGGCCAAACAATGTGATTGAAAAAATCCTCTTTTATATGTTGTGGGTCGAGGACTCCCTCCTTCTTCAAACTTCGATTCATATTTTTCATAGAGAAAGCTCTTATCAACGATAAAATAAGATCCATTTTGAATCATATTTAAGGGATTCCTTGGTTTGGACTGAAGAAGCAATGTCACTCTATCCTTATCAAACTGACTGCAATCTTTTTCTGTACGTGAGGATCCCACTAAAGCGCCTTCTACTTCTAATAGGCCATGAACTAGATTTGAATTATTCTCAACGGGTCCATAAGATGTGATCCCATGTTTTTCATTAAGTCCGGTTAGAGACCAAAGGTCTTGAGCGACCGATCTGGAAGAACAACTCAAAAGGTAAAGAAGTATTGTTAATTTCTTCACACTCGTTCCAAGTTCAAAGGGGCAATAGAGTTCAGCTCGAAGGGGCAATGGACTCATCTCGTTGAGCTTGAGAGGTATTGCTACCATGGAGAAATCACTGTTCGTTTCTTCCAACATCATGACTTACCATTTGCACTGGTTCTGTTATGATTCCGTACCCACTTGACATTCCCAGCTGATCTGGAGCACTTCCATGAGGACGAAAAGGACCCAGAGGAGATTCCAGAGGTGGACCCAGAGAAGGACCTGATGGAGGACCCAGTGGAAGGACCAAATGAATATGTGAATGAGGAAAACTTCGACGTACCAGAGGAGGTTGAGGCTGAGGGGATGGAGGTTTTTTAGTGAGCTATCTCTATGTCGATGGAGTACCCCCCCAGTAGGAGACTTCTGAGGACTCAGCTCCAGACTCTCCTTGCTCTTCAGAGTGGTTTATTGACTATTGGAGTGCCTACCCGTTCTGTGACCATTTCAACGATATTGAGGACTACTTTGGGGATGATGAGGGTGGGGACTAGATTTGTTATAGGTGTTGCTTTGATGGGGTAAGATTGATCTATGTTATCTGTTGGTAGTTATCTTATGTTACTTAGCAATTATCTTTTGAATATTTCAGTTGTAATCAACTTTTAGTGATACTTATCAACTTTGTTAAGAACATCTTGATTAATGGTTAAGTTATATTTCTTTTCATATTGGTGTTTGTGTTTTAATCTCCGCAGTTAAAGATGTTTTCAAAACGTGAAAAATTCACATGGATTTTGATTAATAAATTAAATAAGAGTTTTATTAAAATTAAGTACAAAGCACTTTATGTATGTTTTGGAAGTAATGTAACAAGGGATGTTACATTCTTAATCTAGCTAACCAAAGAATTTACTAGCCTTATGGGATTTTACTTTCGGGATCACTAGATGGACCGACAGATGATAGTTGAAGGACAATCGTCAAGACATTCAACAGATGGACCAACAATAAATTTAGATTTAAGAGGATTAGATAACAGGAGACCAAAGATCTCTAAACCTATCTATTAAGAATCTAATAAATTAGAATCTCCTTAATATTTTCCTATAGCTTCAGCAGTTTTAAATACCCTAACTAGATAACAACCTTTTTGAATAGATAAAGAATGGATTAGAGAAGACTTTCAACATTTACCAAAGAACACACAATAGAATTTAGAAAATTATTTTATCAATATTTAGAAGAAAATGAAATAAATAAGTATTTCTTTGATTGGTTCTCTAGATATTGTGAAAATAATAATTTAAATTATCCATTTAAAGAAAAAAAAATAGATAAATCCTTCAGAAAAGAAAACTACAAGCTGGAAAATTATAAATAATCATATTATAAAGTCAGAATATCCTCCACAACAAGGAACTACTACTCAAATTCCAAAGGATCGATAATTTTTTTAACAATTTTAATGATGATTGAATGCATTATTGAACAATGATATGTTACAAATTTTGAAAGTGATTATTAAAATAGTATGGAGAGACAAAGTAAAGAATACTTAAAAATAGCTCTTGAATAAACTGGAAACTTCAAACTTTATTGAAATCATACGAAAGCAGTTACAAAGTTAAAGAAACACTTAGATCACAAGGGCACATTGAGTACACAAGAACTAGAACACTTACAAGTTGCCTCTACCTTGAATGAAAGGGATAGAGGTTTATTTATACATATATAAAATAGTTTCCACTCATTACATTATTGAAAAGTAGACTCTGTAACGCCCTTTTTAGGACATCACAATGATAGACAAATAAATGTTTATGCAATTGTTATTTAAAACTCAGTTAATTACTCGATTTCATAGTTAGATACGAGTAAAACTTTTTAGCAAAACAATTTCTTGGTACTTTCGAAAACCTTTTCATTTAATTAAAACACATTTTCTTTCTTGAAATTCCAAAACACATCTAAATCCGCATAATTTCAATTTAACGTCATTATAAAATAAAAACACCATACATATGATCTACAAAAATAACATCACATCACATAACTAAGCCAGTCAAGTATTGTATCAAGGTACCATACATCACCATAAACAGACCGGTAGTAAAGAGTATATTTTTCAAAAAATGGAAATAGAAAACCTTAAATACAGGATGTCATATCTGAGCTACCCTCTCTTGAATACTTCAAAAGAAATATAAAACCTAGACATAGTAGTTAACCATTTCCTAACATACCCCGACTATACAAAAAGTAACAACTACCCAACCTGAGACTAAGAGGAATCCTTAGAGGGATCCTCCTCCTCCTCCTCACTGTCCTTGTCCTCCTCAGCAGCAATAAGTGCTCAACTCCAATCAATAACATGCCCCGGCAGAAGAAAACCCGTCATAGTGGTAGGGTCAAACGGTGGATAAGCAAAAAGCCGGATGTCACTCGGTGGTGACTCAAGAAGTTGCATAGGAAACTCCATCTCAACATCCGAAAGGGTTGAGTCATATGACAACAACGAATTAGATGATGGAGCAGGAGTCTGGTTGTGCGTTAAGGTCACTGGAAGTTGCACTGGTATGAGTGGTGTGTCTGGTTCCGTGTTAGCTGGCCCGAACAAAAATAGTACCTCATCGTGAAAGGTATCTCCCCCGATGAGGGGGTCATGGACCCAATAGCCATCACGGCTCCTGATGCTCAAGTGGAAAGTTGGATCTCTCAGCGCCGCCTCCTCGTCTGAAAAGAAAGGTGTATGGAGTGAGTCTCTCGCCTTCTCTAAAGCCACAAGCAAAATAGCCATCAAGGCTCTTGATGCTCAAGTGGAAAGTTGGATCTCTCAGCGGCGCCTCCTCGTCTGAAAAGAAAGGTGTATGGAGTGAGTCTCTCACCATCTCTAAAGCCACAAACAAAATAGACCTTTTCATCACACATCAACCTATTAACCACGACGGTGTGGTTTCCTAACGGAAACTATCGTCATGTACCGTTAACGGAAAAATCCCACAAGGACTTGTGAAAGACAATCTCGGTGAGGAAAATCATTGAGGAGTCAATCCGTAAAGGAAATGGATGACCACAAAGTGGTACATGGGGAATGATCATTGGCTTGTTGTTCCTTGGGGGTACGACGCTGAGTTGTTATCGAATTTCACATAGCCGACTTGGCAACCTCAACAAATGTCAGACATAATTGTGTTGGTGAGAGTCATGTCATTGTACCATGGTGAGAGATGTACTCCCAATAGTCATCCAACCTAAAATTTTGTAAGACCATTAAGTTTTAGGAGTTTCGGTGGTCGGGTGATGTGAGATTTATCGCAAGCGCATGGTTGTTGTCAAGTAATAAAATTATCGTCTCCACAGGGACTGCATTTTTGGCCTTGTAATCTTCATAATTTAATTAAAATTAAGAAAAAGGAAAGATTAAATTTAAAACAACATAAAGATAAGATAAAGATGAGATAAGATTAAGATTAAAATAAGATAAGATAAAGATAAAACAAAGATATGATAAAGATAAGATAAAATAGAGCAAATATTTGAAAAGATTGAAATCAATAATAAGAAAACTTCTAGGATTGGGTTTCACACCAAGACTTCCTATTAACTTAAATCTTTCTACCTCTATGTTCTTATTGGTTCTCTTTGAAGGTGAATTAACCTGAAGTAACATTGGTTCCCTCTCAGGATACAAAGGTGTATCTAATTGAATTAACCCCTACACTCGTGGTAATTAAGTTCAATTAAACCCATTAAGTTCTTTGTTAATTCATTGATTCCTCGAAGGATTAAACCTACTTTCATGATTTAATACCTAAGTTCCTCCCCTATGGATTCAACGATTAGGTTCACCTCTCAGTTCTTCCCTAAGCGTCTATCATTATGAAAAACGGTGGCCAAACGCTTCTCATAGATAAAAGCAATAGAAGAGAAATCAAGAGGAGAAACCAACAGAACATAAAGATAAATCAAATAAGCATAATAGTTGTCAAGGGCTAAGCCCCAATCCTAGAACAAAAAGACTACTCACACATAGTCATGGAAACAACAATGAAATTAAAGGAAAACATAGCAAACCAGAAAAAGAGTTGAAGAAGAAGAAGAAGAATCCTCCACTCTATCTCAAAAATGTATGCTAATCCTAAAATTCAAAGTGTGTCTAATCCTAATTAAAACACTCTTTTCTTCCTTTTATAGAAGCGGGGCACTTTAACAATATCAATTATTCACTTTTCTTCCTTTGTTTCTTTTCTTTTCTTGCACATTCAAACTTTTCACTACCATTCCATTCAATCTTTTTTTCATTCATTATTTTTCAATTTCTTTCTTTCTTTTTCATTCTTTTTTTTTTTTTTTCGTTTCACCAATTCATGCTAAGAATTACAATTTTGCAATTTCACAAATTCTCAAAGTGACTTCAATACCCCAATATTTTTTTTCATGAAGTTGCCATAATGCATCCCTCAAGGTACCAAGACAATCCAAAAACATAAATAACAGGGTACTAAAGAAAATTTTCAGTGTTTGGCTCAAAGGGGCAACTAATTGAAATTCCTAATTGCCTTGATCACTTTTATTCATGCAAACAAAATGATTAGCCTCAACAAGGTTCCAAAACAAGTTCTAGAGGATGCAATTATGAGGACTTCACACTCAAAGTAAAGAAAATGGGACACACACATATATATGCAATGTAAACCTTTGTCCCAAATAGGCTCAAAATTTCTTTCTTTTGTAGTTCATGTTAAAGCAAACATTAAAGTGGAGAATATGCTAATTTTTCAACTTGCCTAGAGACCTCATCATACATATATGCTACTGCAAGATTCAATATCACAAGCATATCATTTAATGAATTCAGAATTTTTGGCTCATAGAGATACAATTAATTGGGGTTATTCATGCTTTAGATGTAAATGCTAATGAATGCAAACTAAGGATTTTTTTTTTTCAGCAAAAAAGTAAGAACCTAAGCATGAATGTACAAAAATTAAATATGAATGCAATTTATGACATACAATAGCAACCCCAAACCTAAGATTTACATTGTCCCCAATGTAAAAATTAAAAGTAAGGGGGAAAAGAAATGCACTTACCAAATTGAAGGCAGAGTAGAGAAGGATGGTGTTAGGGATGAAGAAAGGAGGTAGAGAGGAACATGGGGTCTCGTGGGAATGGTAAAGGGATGGAAAAAAATTCAATCATTGGACCCCTTTTTGTTGACTTGGTGCACATATCCGGTGCCTTCACGCATAGTTTGTGGCTTTAATTGAAACTCGTGTGCATGCTGCTGGCTTAATTAGACATTAAATTTAAAATGAACAGCCACTGATTCTTGGTATGGGCACCGCTTGATCATGAGAAGCACTGGATAGCACCCTTCCCTTAATGTTGTCGCGCAATTGGTCCCTTGGTGCTTTGCTTTAAGCACCTGCTGCTGGTGCTTTTAATTTTCACTAATTGGGCCTGGTAGAAAGTCACAGTTGTGACCTAATTTGTCATGGCCATGATCAGCAATATCTTTCTACCATGTTACACCTTCAATTACATGAGCTTGGCCCTGGAAGAAGTCACGAATTAATGTGACTTGATTTGGCACGAGCATGAGTTCTTCAAGGAATTCCCGCGAGCAGACCCCTTGACATAGTCACGGTTGTGACTTAAATTGGCATGGTCGTGACCTTTATGCAGCAAAATTCGAGTCCAATACTGGACAAAATCACAATCATGACTTTAATTGTCATGGGCATGATCTGCACTGACTCTCATCCCTATGATGCTCGTGAAAGGCCCTGGATGAAGTCACGGGCATGACTTTGTTGCAGACAACAATTTTTCTGAATTCTGCATAATGGCTAAGAAAGCAAAGATCAAGCATAAAATTAAAGTGAAGGAAAGAATAAAAGAAAGAAAATAACACTCAAGACCCTAATAAAATAAAATAAAAGAAACTATAAAATAGACTAGTATTTAACTATAAAAAAATGAGCTAAAAGTTTGTGACTTGTGATTAAACAAAACAATAGCTCCCTGAACTCAAAATAGAAGCGTGAAAGAGCCTAAAAATCTTGATAAGTGAAAAGCAAATTATGAAATAAATTAAATCTACATCTAATCTAAGAAAAATAGAAACTAAGAACTGAAATAAACCTATGCCTATGCTAATTCTAAATTTGAAACTAAAAAAACAAGAAACTATTAAAACTCAAAATTTTGAAAAAGAAGAATGTGAGAAAAAGATTACTTGGGTTACCTCCCAAGAAGGGCTTGTTTAACATCATAAGCTCGACGTCTGTGAGATTCAATCCCCCACAACTGGGTGAGGAGAGGAGAGTGTCTCCTCCTTCATCTTTGATTTGCTTGCCAATTCAAACTTCAATTCCTCCTTTTTCTTTTGACTTTCCTTGTTTGAACTTTCAAGGTTTCCCAATCTACACCGGTGAGGATGGATGTAAGGTTCCCTCTTTGGCGTGCATGCTTCCATGGAATCATTCTTCGTAACATGCTTGATAGGGCACTTAATGGCCTCCTTTTCCACCACTTGATCTAATGAGTCTATTATGCACACAAAATTCTTAACAACAAGAGGTTTGTTACCCTTAAAGGAATTAAACTCAATGGTTTTCTCCCCCACAGTCAAGGAAAGTTTACCCTTCTTCACACTTATATTAACATCAGCTGTGGCTAAGAAGGGTCTACCTAGGATAATGGGGATGTTGGCATCCTTTTCTATATCTAACACTACAAAATCACAAGGGATGAGTAAATCCTGAATCTTAACAGAAACATCCTTCACAATCCCCACCGGCTGTTTGATAGATCTATCCGCCAACTGAATAGATATATTGGTAGGTTGTAGCTCTCCAATACCAAGCTTCTTATACATAGCTAGGGGCATCAAACAAACACTAGCCCCCAAATCACACAAGGCTTTGTCAAACCTAGTGTTACCAATTAGACATGGTACAAAAAAACTACCAGGGTCTCTAAGCTTAGGAGGTAGCGAAGTTTGAACTAAAGTTATAGTCTCATGCTCATCAACCTTTCTCTTATTGGCCAAGATGTCTTTGAGAAACTTCGCATAATTAGGCATTTGTTGCAAAGCATCTACAAAGGGGATATTGACATACAGTTGTTTGACTATCTTTAGAAAATTTCCAAATTGTTTATCTAACTTGGCTCTTGCTAACCTCTGAGGGAATGGGATGGGTGGTTGGTAAGGCTTTGGGGCCACCTTCTCAGACACTTTTTCTTTTTCAATGATGAGAGAGGGTTCCACCTTTTCTTTTTCCTCACTTTCTGATGAGGACACAACTAAGGGCAAGGACCATGAAGCACTTGAAGGGCCCATGACCAGAGGCAGACTTAAAAAGGCCCAACACGTCGAAGAGACAAGGCTGGTCATTTGTATAGCTGCCATTGATGATGACTGAAGGCCCATGTCCCCATAATTTTTATTTTATTATTTAATTATTGTAATTTTTATTTTATTATTAAATTATTGGCAGTTATGTTCCCAATTATTGGCAGTTATGTTCCCAATTATTGGCAGTTATGTTCCCATGCTGAACTATATGTATTTTCGTCAAAAATGAATCAGGGACTTTTGGCAGTTTTCAAAATACGTGAGTATTCTGAGAGTTTCTCTCACGGTTCCTGTTGAACCAAATTCTGACTTATCAAGGTTGATTCCTTGTGGCGTCAGCGTGACTTATCTTCCATCTCTGGAAGTGGCGTCCCTCCCCGTCGGCAACCCTGTACCAAGCGGTCCGCCCCGTAAGGATCACATCACTTTCTTTGTTAGACACAGGACCATCTAACTTTTTCCCACTCCTTAAGGTGATTGCATTACAATGCTCAATTGGATTAGTCTCAGTTTTGCTTGGAAACTTACCTGTATGGCAGGTTGAGCTAGGCATTAGTTGAGCAATTTGGGTTTCCAGCATCTTGTTGTGGATAACTATTTGTTCCACTTTTGCGGACAAACTCTGAATGAAGTTGCTAAAGAACTCATTTGTTTGCTTTTGAGATGTCACAAACCCCTCCATAAGGCTTTCAATCTTGGACAGTGATTGTTGGAAGCCTGGGGGTTGTTGATATTCCTGGTTAGTTTGGCCTTTATTGAAGTTTGAGGGCTGCCTGAACTGTTGTTGCTAATGTTGACTACCTCCTGGAATTCCTTGATTTTGACCATTCCAGTAGGAGAAATTGTAAGTTGAAGCCACATTTTCTACTTGCTCCTCTTGCTCATTTGGCATCACAGTTGGACAATCCATAGCTGAATGTCCTTGCATCCCACAAAGCTCACAACAAGGGTAGAGCACCCACAGAGTTCACCTTGGCCTTCTCTAATTTGTCAATCTTCTGATTTAAAGCATCAAATTCGGCCATAATCATGTCAATGTTGCTCACTTCATATTTGCCCGAAGCAATTCTTCTTGAAGTGCTTTCTCTCTCACTTCCCCATTGACTATAGTTTGAAACTATAGCCTTAAGGATAGTCATGGCTTCATCAATTGGCTTGCTCATGAAGGATCCACCAGTTGCGGAGCCTAAAGTCATTACACTCTGGTTGTTCAATCCTTCAAAGAAGAACTGAACTGTCAACCATCTATCAAAGCCATGTTGTGGGCATGCTTCTAAGTAGCCATTGTATCGCTCCCATGCTTCATATATTGACTCCCAGCTTCTTGTTGGAAGTTGGTTATTTGCTTCCTCAACTTTTTGGTCTTTGAAGGTGGGAAGAATTTTTCCAAAAAGGCTTGTTGGCATAATGCCCAAGTGGCAACTGTTTCCCTAGATGCTGTCCTCAGCCACTTTTTTGCATTGTCTCTCAGAGTGAGAGAGAACAAGCAAAGCTTCATCGCATCAGAGACATCCGCTGCAAAATTTTGGGTCTCACATATTTCCAAGAACCCTCCAAGATGATCATTGGGGTCTTCTGATGATGAACCACCAAATTGGTTTTGCTTCAACATGGTAATAAGTGTTGGTGGTATGGTAGTTCCAACTCCTGTAGTTCAAGACGGGAGACCGCGAGCTCTAGGTGCAGAATATTCCCTCAATGGCCTATTTTGATTTCCTTGATTCTCAGACATGAGAGTTGTCTCTTTTACAGTTTCTACTGTTGTCTTTCTTTGCTCCTTCTTTCTTTTGTGGAAGGTTCTTTCTATCTCTGGGTTCTCCAAGTAGGAGGGACCTGGGCATACAAAGAAGAAGTGTACTGCACAAGAGCAAAAACTGTGAAGACTAAAAAGGAAAAGGAAAATAAATAAGCTTTAAGGAAGAAGATTTTGATAAATTTCAATTAAAAAGTAACAAATCACAAATCCAAAGGACTGCAGTCCCCGGCAATGGCGCCAAAAACTTGACGTGAGATTTGCTGCAAGTGCATGGTTGTCGTCAAGTAATAAAATTATCGTCTCCACAGGGACTGCATTTTTGGCCTTGTAATCTTCACAATTTAATTAAAAATAAGAAAAAGGAAAGATTTGATTGGATAAGGAAAGATTTGGAAAGATTAAATTTAAAACAAAATAAAGATAAGATAAAGATGAGATAAGATTAAGATTAAAATAAGATAAGATAAAGATAAAACAAAGATATGATAAAGATAAGATAAAATAGAGCAAATATTTGAAAAGATTGAAATCAATAATAAGAAAACTTCTGGGATTGGGTTTCACACCAAGACTTCCTATTAACTTAATCTTTCTACCTCTATGTTCTTATTGGTTCTCTTTGAAGGTGAATTAACCTAAGGTAACATTTGTTCCCTCTCAAGATACAAAGGTGTATCTAATTGAATTAACCCCTACTCTCATGGTAATTAAGTTCAATTAAACTCATTAAGTTCTTTGTTAATTCATTGATTCCTCGAAGGATTAAACCTACTTTCGTGATTTAATACCTAAGTTCCTCCCCTATGGATCCAATGATTAGGTACACCTCTCAGTTCTTCCCTAAGAGTCTATGATTATGAAAAACGGTGGCCAAATGCTTCGCATAGATAAAAGCAATAGAAGAGAAATCAAGAGGAGAAACCAAAAGAACATAAAGATAAATCAAATAAGCATAATAGTTGTCAAGGGCTAAGCCCCAATCCTAGAACAAAAAGACTACTCATTCATATTCATGGAAACAACAATGAAATTAAAGGAAAACATAACAAACCAGAAAAAGAGTTGAAGAAGAAGAAGAAGAATCCTCCACTCTATCTCCAAAATGTATGCTAATCCTAAAATTCAGAGTGTGTCTAATCCTAAGTAAAACACTCTACTTAAAGAGAATGGGCTAAGGAAAAGATAAAGATTTCAGCCCAAATTACAATTGAAATCACAAAAGATAGGATTATCAATCTAGTGCAGGTCATGGCCATGACAATTTTTTGTCATGTGCGAAGCTGAAGGTCAGATTGGGTCACGGCCATGATGCTGAATGTCATGGCCATGACATCTGTCAGGGATCCCAAAATGTGGAAATCAGCATAGTCACGACTGTGACTCTGAAAGTCATGGCCATAACTTCTGTTAGGTGACCCAGTTGTGCTTTTCTTCTGATCTTCAAATGTCCCTATGCCCCTAGCTTCAATCCTTGGAGTCACCATGCATCTTTCTCCTTGATTTGATGTCTTAGAGCTCAAGAAACAGCCTTGAAACATGAAAATACCAAAAGCGTAATGGATTCCAAAGAGAAATGAAAAAAAATGCAAATGCAAGGTAAATGAGTCCTAAATGTAAGAATATGTAATATTTCCTAAGTTATGCATGAATGATGTAAAATGCAATGCATCACCGGGCCTGTAGTATGTTGTGTTAGAGAGATTAGTAAATGAAACTAATTAGGGTTATGAGTGAGATCTGTTAGGAAACCACACTGTCGTGGTTAATAGGTTGATGTGTAACCGAAAGTTCTATTTTTTGTGTGGCTTTAGAGAAGGCCAGAGACTCACTCCATACACCTTTCTTTTCAGACGATGATGGCGCTACTAAGAGATCCAGCTTTCCACTTGAGCATCACGAGTCTTGATGGCTATTAGGTCCATGATCCCTTCATAGGGAAAAAGATACCTTTCACGGTGAGGTACTATTTTTGTTCAGGCCAGTTAACATAGGACCAAACACACCAATCATACCAGTGCAACTTTCAGTGACCCAGATGCGCGACCAGACTCCTGGATACATCCGAGTCCCCCAGCTTCACCTACTCTGTCATCTGATTTGTCATTGTCATCTGACTCGACCCTTTCAGATGCTAGGATGGAGTTTTCCATGCAGCTTCCTGAGTCACCACTGAGTGACATCCCGCTTTCTGCTTATCCACCATTTGACCCTGCCACTATGATGGGTTTTCTTCTGTCAGTGCACATTATTGATTGGAGTCGGGCATCTGCTGTTGCTGAGGAGGACGAGAACAGTGAGGAGGAGGATCCCTCTAAGGATTCCTCTTAGTCTCAGGTTTGGTAGTTGTTACTTTTTGCATAGTCGAGGTATGTAAGGAAATAGTTAATTGCTCTATCTAGGTTTTATATGTATTTTGATGTATTCAGGATAAGGTAGCTTAGATATAACATCCTGTATTTATGGTTGTCTATTTCCATCTTTTGAAACTTATACTCATTACTATCGGTTTGTTTATGGTAATCTATGGTACCCTAATACGGTACTTGACTGGCTTAGTTATGTGACGTGTTGTTATTTCTGTAGATCATATGTATGGTGTTTTTATTTTATAATGTCGTTTAATTGAAATTATGTGGATTTAGATGTACGTGTTGACATGCATGCGGTATTTGGAATTTCAAGAAAGGAAATGTTTTTAATTAAACGAAAAGGTTTTCGAAAGTACCGAGAAATTTTTTTGCTAAAAGTTTTACTCATATCTAACTATGAAATCAACTGATTAAAGATATTGAGCAATTAACTGAGTTTTAAATAACAATTGTATAAACATATATTTGTCTATCATTATGATGTCCTAAAAAGGGCATTACAAACTACATTATTATTCTCTTAAGATTCTTTTGTAACTGATAATTGTTGTGCATACTTACATTTGCACTTAATTTTCACAGCAATTATCTCACTTTCTTCTCATTTATTGCTTTGATTGGTCCCTTTTAGTTAGCAGTTACTTTCTTTTAGGATTCAGTTTTCATGTAGTTAGTTTTAGGAACTTATTAGCTTTTTAACTATGTTTTTGCAAAGTTCTAGCACATTGGAAAAAGAGTTGAAGTTGAGGAATTCAAGACAACTCACTCAGCGAGCTGATGCTGTCGCTTAGCGAGAAATGTTGCACTAAAGATGACACGTGGCAAGTTGAAGGCTAAGCAAGAAATTTTGTTCGCTTAGCGGGAATAGAAGTTGAAGAGGCAACTTGGACAAGTCAAGATTGCTTAGCGAGTTCACGCTCGCTAAGCAAACTAATTTCTCTGCCTGAAGAAGAAATGGAATTTATTGAAATTCGTTTAGTGAGTGGTTGTTCACTAACTGAGTTGTGCCTTTATGTAGAAGTGACAAAATAGATATTCTCACCCTATTTAAAGTGTCTTTCATTGGGATCAAAATTTGATCATTCTAGGGTTGAGTGTTGGCGGCTAAGGCTCTCACCTACCACATTCCTTCCATTCTTCATTAATTCTCTTCCATTTTCCTTTGTTCCTTGTATTTTTTAGTAGCTTCTCATGACAATGAGGAGCTAACTTCTTTGTAGTTGGGGATTTGGTGTACTAGCAACTCTCATGTAATTGCTCTTACTATCTATTTAATGAATACTCAGTGTTAATGTTATTCTCTGTGTTTAATATTGGTTCTTGACTTGATTATCCAAACACTTTTCTATTTGTTTTTATTGTCATTGGGAAATGCTTTGAAAACTGATATTTGAGAATGGTGTCTAATAAATGTCTCATCTAGGAATGGAGTGATGTTTGTTAGTCTCTTAATGATCCTTGCTCTTAAACAAATCATTTAACTTCACTTGCTAAGGGATTAGGAGTAGGGTTAAGTGCTTTAGCTTCTTTCACTTGAGGAATCAAGGTTAGAAGACTTAATGGGTTGAGATAGCACTAGGGTTTTCATTAAATGGAGAAAAATCATTTATATTACTGAGATGTTTGCCAAGTATCACCAAATACCCCAACTAGCTTGTTTAATCGTTGTTTTCAGCCGCTGCACATCAACTGTTTGATCTTTTGCTTCTTTGTAATTTGTCCTGTTTTTAATAGTTTATTTTAGAACTTAGAATTTATTTTCTGAATCATTTTCACTAAAACAACATATTTTTTTGCCTAGACTTTGATTTTACACAAAATCCTAGTACGAACAAGTCCCTGTGGAGACGACTTTGTACTCAAATATCGAAAATACTACACTAATTGGTGTGCTTGCCAACAATGTGAACAAGTTTTCTGGCGCCGTTGTCGGGGACTTGTTTCTCGTATTAGGAAATTTGTGCTATTTTCATATTCTAGGCATTGATTCGTTATTCTTTTATTCATTACGTTTATGTTCTATTTTTATTACTCTTAAGTGATTTGCTAACTTGATCTTTAGTTGCTTTGTTTCTTTTAGAGAGGTAGAGTTCCTAGAGAAGCTCTAGTTCCTTTGGATCTTGAGATTGAAAGAACTTGCAGAAAGAACAACGCCTTGAAGAAGAAACAAAAGCAACGGGAGAAGAGAGTTAGGCAAAGAGCTCAAAGAGCTTCTTCTTCTTCACCTCAACCACAACCTACACCTACACCTCCACCTCAACTGCCTTTACTCTTACCTCCTCCTATTTTTGAGGAGCCAATCATGGCGGAAGAAGAGGAGCAACCAAGAAGAACTCAATGCTCATGGTGTGCCTCGTCACTTCACAAGCATTGCAAGACCGGAGTTTGGTGTGGATAACATCTCTTATCCATCTTCACTCATTCATTTGATTCAAGCCAACCAATTCCATGGGATGTCACATGAAGATCCTTATGCCCACCTAGCAACATTCATTGAGATTTGCAATACTGTCAAGATTGCTAGAGTGTCGGATGAAGCCATTCGTCTCAATTTGTTCACATTCTCATTGGCTGGAGATGCCAAGACATGGCTAAATTCTCTCAAGAAACAAAGCTTACACACTTGGGATGCAGTGATGTCCACATTTTTCAACAAGTACTTTCCGGAATCCAAGACCACACAAGGGAAGACTGAAATTTCATCTTTCCATCAAAAGGTTGATGAGTCCCATAGTGAAGCATGGGATCGTTTTAGAGGATTGTTGAGGAAAACACCTTCTCATAAATTGAATGACATTAAAATTGAATTGACATAAATTAAAATAACATTTTCAAAATTTTAAAACACAATAATAGCTTGTGCATCGCACGGATCATCGTACTACTATAAACATAAAGATGAGTGTTTGAGAGTGATCACTAACCTGACTGCATGGATAAAGATTACTAGGTGGAGACCTCAAAGCTAAATTTTCATTTTTATATAATTAAAATTTAAATAATAAATAAATATTTTTTAATATATAAATTATATTATAATTAAAATTCATAAAAAATAAATATATAATTTATAGTCTGAATTTACAATGAAGAATTTAAATTGAAGATAAAAGAGGGTAGATTGAAAATGATAAACAATTAAGAAATTAAACATATATATATATATATAGAGAGAGAGAGAGAGAGAGAGAGAAATTTTGTGATTAATTGCCAAATATAGTGTGAAATATACATAAAAAAAAAAAAAACAAAGAGATGTCAATAAGTTTAAAATAAATTTGTGGGAGCAATTTCTATATTACAAATTGATTTTTTTTATTATATTTTAAATTATAACAATAATTTATAATTTGTGGTAGACAATTCTGACTTGCATGCTCCTGGAGATTGGAGATTAATTTGGAATTTAAAGATCCCACATAAGATGAGGCATTATTTTATTTGGAGGTTGACCAGAGAATGTCTCCCAACAAGGCAGCGCTTATCTTCTAAAGGTATTCAATGCCCTATCACTTGCCCATTTTGTGAAATTGACATAGAGAATTTGATTGTTGGCCAAAAAATTCATCACCTAGTTGATAGCAGAGGGTCTTACTGACTTAATTTATTTTCCATTTATTGGGAATACTTAATCCTGATGATTGATTGTCCACAATTATGTGTTGTTCTTAGTACTCTTTGAAGTGTAATTTAGATGCTGCTCTATTCTCAGAAGCTGGAGCATTTGGCATTTCAGCAATTGTTAGAGATCATGCGGGACATTTTATCTCTGCCAGAACTGCACACTTTTCTAGAATTCCTCCTCCACGTGAAGCTGAGGCCATGGCTCTTCTAGTAGCTCTAAAGTGGATCCAAGAGTTAAATTTGAGCAACATCATTTTGGAGACAGATTGCAAGCACATTGCTGAGAACTAGTAAGTATTTGGCATCTGAGTTTGGTCAATTAATTATGCAGTGTATGAAGAGAAGCTTCTTCTTACTCAAAACTCATCTGTCGAGTTCATCTGTAGGCAAGCAAATCGTGTCGCTCATTCCTTAGTTAGGGTGTCTAGATTTTATGCTAGTCTATAAGAGCTTGATTTCCTGCCGCTGACCCAAGAAAATTTTGCATACGGAGAGAATCGAACACGGGTTCTCCCGCTAAATAGATCGTTTCCCCTCATGTGAACGCAGTGAGGCCTTACACCATTGCGTCAACCCTTTGGGTTCTATGTTTGGGTATTTTTTGTTCAAAAGTATAAATGAAATTTGTTTGGATAATACCAATTGAAAGTACTTTTACTTCATGTTTCTATTGTAAATATACAAATCAAAAGTACTTTTACTTTAAAAGCATCAAATTTGTTGCTTCTGATCCAATTCCGGATTTGTCCCAAACGTAGGTTGCAGAATTAATTTTGAGAGCATCCAAACATGATGCCAAACTGAGTTTGAAACTCCGAAAGTATGTTCGAGGTACCTAAATGGATATCCAAACATACCTGTATACAAAAATGCATGGTATAATATATTTCATGGATAACAAGAGTACGTAGTGTAACATGTTTCAAACAATTAATGGAGTCTCTAGGCAAAAGGCAGAAATTGTGTGAAATTTCTATACAGAGGGTGTCAATGTTATTTGTCATAAATTTTGTGACAGTTGACCATATAACATAAATTTAAATAATATTTAAAGATCTTTCAATATCTTTAACCTTTAAGCGATTTACAACCAAAAGCAAACTGAAACTACAACTAAGAATTTCATAATTAAAGGAAACAGAAGGTTACTAATTGAACTGATAGCCATCACATTGTATAAAATTATATTAATATATGTACATAAAATTTATATGACAAACAAAATCTACTAAAAATTAGCTCCAACCTATGTAAAATTCACAATACAAACTAGTTGTCTGTGCAATAATTCAAAAGTTACAGAAAATTTAGTTCCTACCTACTCGAGTTGGAAATTCCTTTCTTCCCAACATGGCCAACCAGATTCAATCTTCAATCTTCAATATATTATAAGCTGCTCCAATTGGTTCACAGGTTCATCTCGTTTGTTCAACCAGAGTCTAATAGCTCTTCCTGAAACATTTATTTGGGTACATAATTCTTACTGAATCTTATTTAATCCAACCCTTTATGTTCTCAATGCTTAGCATGTTCCTATAGCTCTCATGGTACCAATCTTTGGAGGTAAAAACCTATCACATTTTCTGAACACCCTTTAGTATTCTTCCTTACCAATGTCCTTCATCTTGACCTTCACTTTCTTCTCCCTTACAAGGTCCATAAGCCTTGCTACAGTGAAGGAAATAAAGGAGATTGGCCAACATGACTCCAAAAATAAGCAAGCAATAGTAATCATAATGCCCCTTGTTTATGTTGTTTGAAACCCAACTAACTTCTCCCTCTCCCTTGGTAACTTTTTCAACAAGGCTCAAAAGCAAACTAGCTATGAGATTTGCACCTGACATCCCTAACCCAGAAAGAGTGGATCCTATGCTGGACATGGATTGAGGCAGTTCACAGATAAAGAAATCATTTTGCCCAACTCCACTGAAGGCTTCAGCAAACCCATCAAGGACTTGCCTTGGCAATAGCCATAGCACTGACATGCTCACAACCCCTTCTGGGTGCCTCTTGGAGGCCTTCCCCTATTGCCATTTTCCTCCTTACACCCTCTACTACTGCCAGTGATGCTGTTGATAAACACACTGCAAAAAGTCCAGCTCCGAGTTTCTGTTTCGCTCTGAGACGGCTAGGTTGGCCTCTGACTCTGGATGCAAAGGGGATTATAACACGGTCGTAGAGGACGGTGCAGACAACTGCAGAGATGATCAGAAATGTCCCCATGGAAGCTGCAGGAATCTCAAATTGTGATGGCGGTCCATGGTTGATGCCTGCACTACAGATAAAGAACCTTGGCACATATTTACAGACATTATCATTCCTGATATACAAATTGGGACAATCTGACCAGTGCCTTGAGTGCTTCCACTTGCTCTACTGTGCAAAGGCTCCATGTGTTTTTAGCTCTTCCATCTTGCGTAAGGTCTTGTAGAGGATTTTTTATAAGGCAGGCTTTGTTCAAAAACCTTCCAATTAGATTACAAAACAGAAACAATCAGTGATCACATTCACATGTATCAGCACTCTCAAAACATGCTCAGATAAGAGGTTTATTATAAACCTCTTACTCAAAATATCACAAATGGTTTTATGTATATGACATAAACATTAAGATATTGAATAGTTACAACTTACAACATGTTTGGAAATATGGTAAGATTCTCCAAAATCAAATTTGAGGTTAGTGAGCGTGATTCTCAATAAAAGAATGATGTTTTACTTGTTTCAAACCAAAATTTCCTTTGCTCCTAGTAACATGTTTGACTTAAAGTAAATAAACAAAATGCTCTTATAATAACAGTTTTCAAACATAAATCACCTGACTTAAAAATCAATTTTCATCAAAATCAATTTCGCAAAATCAAGTTTGAAATGCTTATCCAAACACGGGTTCATAATTTCTTACCTTAGTTTATCACTTGGCATATGCATTGCTGAATCCTTTTCACAATAGTACATGCCATCTGAGACATGTAGTGGTAAGTTGAGGTGTTTGTTCTTGCAAGAGGCTACAACAACTCGAGCACAGTTACTGATCACATTGCCTTTAGCCTCCAGCTTGACATAGAATGAAGAGCCTAAAAAGATTGAAACCATAGATAAGAACATGAGGACTACAGGGACTCCAAAACCCACCTTCCACCCTAGATTTTCTTGAAGATAAACCAAAATAGTCATTCCAAATAGGACTGCCAATAAGGTTATAGCATAGCTCCAACTGAAGTAGCTCTCTGTGATTCCTGAATCTTTGTCCTTCCTACCTAATTGGTCCATTCCAAAGGCTAAGGAAGAGGCCCTTACACCTCCAGTTCCAATGGCCATGAGGCCAAAAGAAACATATAAGAATGCAAGTTGAGATGTTGTTGGAGAGTTACAACTTTTGGTGATTTGGTCACAAGAAGGACTTAGTTGAGGAATCATAGCTGTGAGCCAGAAAAGTTGAGCTCCCTGTAACACATAACAAATAAATGGCAAGAAAAGATTGATCCTTAAATACAAAAGAGTACATTATTCCCACAACAAATTTTACATACTTTTTCTCTTTGTCACTTATCTTAACTCACAATTCTCTCTTTTCTCTTCTTATCTTCATCCTTACTTAAAAATTGTTGTAAAAATTTGTTATAAAAGCAATATTGCTCATACGTAAATGTAAAAAATGAAAATGTTCTGGTCCTAGTGCTTTATATGGTTCTGTCCATTTTTTTATTTGAAGTATTTATTTGGAGTTATCTATCTTGTAAGAGAAAGCTCCATACTTCATTCTAGGAAAAATAAACTCAATAGTACAAATAACATCATTCAATAGCAAATAAAAATATAAATATTTTGCAGGAAAAAAAAAAGGACATCGAAACAAAAACTGGTCCCCCGTTTACAGAGGACATAGTTCCCCCGTTTTGTTTGGTTTGACATAAATTGGTTTTGAAAAGATTGGAAGAGAAACCGCATTATAATATGCATTTTTTTTGTCATCATGACAATGGTGCAGAGTTATTGTTGATGATAAATCTATGTCGAAAAACTTAGCTAGCCATCTTTAGTGAGATATTCTCTCTCAACCACATTTTTTTCATTACAATACTCAGACCCGACACCTTGCTTAAAGATGTAATTCAGTTCCACTCAGACAATGGCGGACCTATATAGAATTCAGGGGGTGCAGATGCACCCCCTGACTTTGTGGAAAACATAAAGTTATATCTATTGTTGTTGTATTTTTGCCCCCTCTAATTTTATAATTTGATCCCGCTGCCTTTAATTTTTTAGTTGTCATCAATTTTTATCTTTTATTAACTAGTTTCTTTCATATGTTTTGTTCCTTTTACTCTTATTCAGTTGGACATTTCATTCTTTTTTAGAGGGTAAAATATGTTTTTGGTTTCTCTAAAATTTTTGAAGTTCAGTTTTACTCTCTTTAAAAAAAAATTGTCCATTTTTTGCCTCCTAATTTTGAAATGCATCCCTTTTGCTCTTCAAAATGATTTAGATAATGCTTTTATAGACAGACCAAAAATGGTTTAAATAGCACTTTGAGAACAAAAAATTGTGCATTTCAAAATTAAGGGACGAAAAACGGACAAATTTCTAGAGAGACAAAAACCAAACTTCCGAAAAATTTAGAGGAACAAAACATATTTTATCTTATTTTATATTTTATTTTCTATGATAATAAATATTATTAATTTTTTTAAAATAATTTCCCCCCACTGGCTCCGAGTCCTGGATCCGCCACTGCACTCAGACCAATGACTTGCTAGTTTATTTCTCTAGATGTTTACACCAAAGAGTAGTGAACCAATAATTTTCCAAAAATAAAATAAAATAAAATAAGTCAATGGATAACGTCCACTTCATTAGAAAATCGTTTTTTTTCGTATTTTATAAAAAAAAAAATACTTGTTCCAATGAAGGGTTTTTTTTTTCAACATTTTAAAATCAATTTATCTCATTATAGAAAGAGATACTTGGGATATAGGCACTTACTAGTTAATTAACAACAGAGCCAAAAGCGATTGTGGGGTATCGACCAACATAGGAATCAGCAAGGAAAGCACCTATAATGGGGGCGAAATTAGTAGCCGCTGTCCAAAGGAGGATCACATTGGTGGCTACAGCAACCTCCATACCGTACTCTCCTTTGAGGTACAAAATCATGTTCGGCAATATCCCATAACTTGCCATTTTCTCAAACGCCTGATTTGCTGCCAAATATGAAACTTAGATGCAAAAACTTACCATATAAGTAGCAAAAATAACATATAAACCCAACAAAATGGTACTGGAGAGTCTAGTTCAGTTGGTTAAACAGAATGCGTGAGTTATTGTAAATCACCGATACCTGTCTTCGATTCCTACATATAAAAAAAAGAAAACTGAACAAAATGGTGTTGCCTTACCTAAGATGAATGGCAGGGTTCTTAAGCCTCCTTTGGGGTTCTCATTGCTCATTAGAGGCTCTTGCTCTTCCACCAGATTTTCCATTTTTGAAGAAAACCGAGGAAGTAGTCAGTGCTGATTGTGGAGTGCGGACATTCTCAGCTCTCAGTAGCAGAGTGTGTTGGTAAATGGCACATTGGTACGCGCGAGTTGGTTGATAAAACATGCGTAAAATATGTTTTTGTCCTTATATTTTTACTAAAAATTGGTTTTAGTTTATTTACTTTAAAATTGATTATTTTGGTTCTTGAACTTTAAAAAATATGTGAATTTAGTCTCTTAAAAACACTAACATTGATAAAGGAGAAGGACTAAATTCATATCTTTTTCAAAGTTTAAGGACTAAATTCATATCTTAAAAACATTGATAAAGGAGAAGGACTAAATTCATATCTTAAAAACAATAACATTGATAAAGTTTAAGTGAAAGTACAGGATCAAAAATATATTTTACTCATTAAATATTAAATACATTGGGTATCGGCTTCATCATAATATATATATATATATATATATATATATATATATACACACAAACATGGGGTATCGGATTGAGGTGTAACATCCCTCGTTACATTACTCTGAAACATACATAAAGCGCTTTGTTTTTAATTTTAATAAAACTCTTGTTTAATTTATTCATGAAAATCTATGTGTATTTTTCGCGTGTTGAAAACATCTTTGGATAACTGTGGAAATTAAAATATAAGCACCAATATGAAAAGAAATATAACTTAATCATTATTCAAGATGTTCTTACAAAGTTGATAAATATAACTAAAGGTTAATACAACTGAAATATCCAAAAGATAAAGCATTAAACCAACATAAGATAATTACAAATAGAGAACACTGACCAACCTATCCCATTAGAGCAACACCTAACATAAATCTAATCACCACCCCATGGAAAGAGTAGAGAACTTTTCTCATTCCAGCACACAACAAACAACAGAGTATATAAAAATATGTATGTATATATATATATATATATATATATATATATATATATATAGTAGAAATGTCTAGACATCCTAAGTCTCATCCCGTCATCATCATCTTCTTTACATCATCATCACTATATGGATCCATACTCTCGGTTGATCAACCACTGATCACGATTCAACCTTCGGGAAGCGATGGGGAGTAAGTATACCTCAACCCTACCACAGTCCCATACCTGTGCAGTCAACATCCATCTTCGTACGCTGACACCAATACCGGCTGTCAAATAAATAATCTCAATACGCGTAACTTTCCAGAATACTCAGCGAATCATTTTCAAAAGAGGTATACCCTCCGCGTCATCATAAGTTGTCTCTACATTTATCGGGATGTTACGAGCTGGCACTGTCAGTCCCGGAATGTAGGGGGCCAACCTACCCATTGGGACGTCACACACTCGATGCCTTACATCCCTTAGACCTCTTAACCGGGCCATGCATCTCAACTCGTGGTGTACCAAACCATAGCTTCCCGCACTACATCCAATCGTACCTTCCGTCCAACTTGGCTAATCCAAGTCCTCGAGGCTCTAAGGTACGTTCTCACCCTTTAGCAATTTATATAAAGGATCTGGTACGAGAAACATCAATAAATAATAATCTTGGTACACTATCAATCATTCCAAGTCATAACAATTTCATACACATAATATAATGTGTTTTAACGGTGACAACATATTAAACGTGTTCACATATTTACACTTAACAAATACTCGTAATTATATATAATTCTCATTTAAACTTATTATTTTCCATGCTTTTCTTTTCAAAACATTATGGAAATAATTACATTTAATATTCGTTACTATAAGAAAATTATTATAATAAAATCATACACAAGTATATAATCTCAAATATTTGATATCTCAATTATACTTAATTTCTTTATAAAATAAGATAGTCATTCTTAACTAAAAATATAATTTATTTATTTAAATAAGTTTAGAATATATATATATATATATATATATATATATATATATATATATAAAGGTTACTTATGATAACAAACATTTTGAATATAAAATAATAACGTTGTCGACCTATAAAATTTAGTATTTATTTAAATAAAACATTTCACATACAATTGATAATAATCACTTGTAATAATAATTCTCTCTAAAATAAAGGACTTTCATAATTATAATTTCAATATAATTATGTAACAGCAATATATTTCATAAATATAATTTTCCTCATACAAGTTATGTAAAGAAATATGTATCTTTCGTAGTTTAATAATATAATTATACTTAATAATAATTACAATAAAGAAAACATTAATAAGGGATCATAAAAATCACTCTCCCTTCTAGGATTAAAGGACTGAATTCTTGATTTTCTTACTACGCTCATCATGTTCATACTTGTTCTTACAAATTCATCATAACATTTATCCCAATTTCAATATTTAATCCATACACATTTAGAATAATAACATACAAACAATTATAGAAATACATATAATGTATATATAAGATCAAACCATGAAATGAGAGGACTTTGAGGTCCATCTCCACACTCACATAGAATACATTTTAAAAATACAACATCACCCATACCTATTTCTCCTAAGCTTAGATGAAGTTGAAAATCTCTTCTTCCTTTCCCTCAACCACGTGCTCAACACCACCACCACTACCACTAAGGAGAGCTCCAAAATCTTCCTTCTCTCTAGCTTTTTCTATAATCTTTCTAACTTCTCTCTAGGAGGGTCTGTTGAACTAAGGAATGAAGGGTGATATTTATAGGCTAAGTTGGGAGACAAGGTGATAAATAGGACTAATGATGGATAAGAACTCATAAATCCTATAGTTACTAAGCATTTAATTGTCCATTATTCTACCTCTTCATATTCTAATTTATTGTTTTTATTTAATAATTCTGTTTAAGTAATTAAGATAGTAATTTTAATACTAATTATTCCCATTAAATTAAAAAAACTTTCGGTATTATTGTTTTAGAAACATAACAGATTTACTTCTAGCACCTTCCTTTTTTGCTATTCGCACCCCATCAGCTTTTATTTTTATTTTATTGTTTTCTAAGCCCAAAAGCTAACATCTTTTCATTCTAAGTTCATAATAATAACAACACATAGAAAATAATTAATAATTGAATTATTAAAACATGAAATCAAATAAAATGTAATCATAAAAGAATTCACACATAATCTAAATATAACACAATTCACACAATATTAAAAGAATTACTCGCAATTTCTTGCATTCATAATTCTCTTTAATTCAACAAGGCTTATTTTAGAAAATATTTAATTTCTTAAAATAAATTAATGATGTAAATTCCTATAAGTGAAAATTGGATTGTTACACGAGGGGCTCGAGTGGACAACTTTTTTAATTTGAAACGAAACATTATCGACCATCCTGTCTGATATACTTTATGGTAGTTTAGGGTTTTTTAATTATTAATATAATACTTCCTCCTATCCTTGCTATAAGGTACTACCTCCGTTTCTTATCTCTTGATGTTTTAGTTTTTATTTTTGTTTCAAAACTTTTGATGTTTTACGTATTCCAAATCTCATTAATTATTTTTTTTTCTACATGTACCTTATTTAACAAGGCCTAGATTTTCACAACCTCTTCCATTGTAGAATTTAACGAACTTAATAAACAAGATGATCATATTCTACCATGCCTAGCATAAATGTAACACTAGGGTCGTCTCTTTGTGCCTTGGCTTAATAATATGCCTAAGGCCACCTCGTTCGGTGATGAAGCCATTGTGTGGAAAGAATATACTTGTGTAATGTGTACGAACAATAATGTGTCCTAATTTAAACACAAAACTAAAAAAATAGAATAATCATATAAAATTATACAAGAAACTTGCTTAAAAAAAAAAATACAAGAAACAAAAAATATGTATAGACATCAACATGAATGCAACTCAATAGATGCTTATTGGACCATGGCTCACAATCGATTAATAAAGGACGACCTTAAACTAATTTATAAATTCAAAAAATAAACTAGTGCATTTTTTATTGAAAAAAAAAAAAATACTCTCTAGCACTTGGTAGGAACTTGCATGAAATCGATGTATGAGAAAATGAAGTCATCGTGAAAATAAATAAATAAAATAATTAATGAGTACAAATCATATACAAAGTCTTGTAAAAAAAACTGACAGGAGATTATAAATGGAATTAAAATGATTTCTGGATAAAAAGAAGGGCCAAGTATAATTGGACAGCCTTAACTGCATTGCATGAGTTACGATCTAATATTATTTCAAGTTCGCATTAAGTCAATCAAGTAACGTAATTATGTAAAATTTCATCAAATTAACAATTAAAATAATTTTTTAAATGCAAGAAGAAGTTGTGAAAGAAATCAATTTTGAAACTAAATAAAAACATTTTTTTCTTTTACAATGGTGGTACTGACATTCAAACTTATGACGTACTACTACTCAACCCCATCTCTGGACCATCCCTAGTCGGTTGATTAAAAACATGGAGTAAAATATGAGATTAGCAAACTTTATTTTATACAACAATATTAAATTTTATTATGTTTACTAAATTTAAAAATCTGCTCAAGAGAAAAGATATTTACTCGAATAATTTTATTAAAGAGTAATGCTACATTTTCTTACAAATTCTACTATATTATCTGATAAAGAAAGTATTAAATAAAAAAGGTATATAAGACATATTTAATACTTAGAGAAGTAGGAAAATTAATTGATAGGATGTCATTAAATTGAACAATCGAATGAGTAAGAGAATTGAATTATAGAGGGACATTGCGCCACACTAGTTTTAGGGAAACCTGATTGGTCAGGTTTAGTGGGATTCTCCCCTCCTAACCACATTTTTTCCATCCACAAGGCTTGAACCGAGACTTTACTTAAGGGGACCGAGTCCAACACCACTCGGATCAACGACTTGTTGGTGATTGCGCCACACTATTTGACATAATGTATCTGCTCACATTTTTCTTTTTATGAAAGTATATCTGCTCCGATAAACAAAGTATTGATCGTTCTAAAATCACGACTTCCAAGTTCCAACCAACGTAGCGTAGAAAAGTGTTCATTGTTTTGAGCATCACAACCGCGATGGTTTGCTTCACACACACACATATTAATTTATAGGTTTTAATTATTTTAAAGCATAGGATATATTTAAAAGACAAAATATAGATGATAATTATAGATTAAAATATTAACAGTTAAACTTGTAATAAAATATTTATATATTATAATAAAAGAAAAACATACTTATATATATATAAATTGTTAAAATATTAAATTTTAAATTTCTAATAAACAACAATAATTTCACATTATTGTATTTTAGAAAAGTCAAATCTATACTTAATATTACACAAGTGAATCAAATTATATTTATTTTTAATTCAGTTTAAATGTATTTTTATCACATTAAAATAAAAATAGATACATTTCTACTTATATAATATAATATAATATAATATAATATAATATAATATAATATAATATAATGTATTGTACGTAAAATTCAACATCTGATTGACTCAGTTGAAAAAGGGTAACTATCCGGAATAAAAAAAAAAGTTTAAATAACTTATTATTTGTATAATATAGGAGGTTTTTTATTTTATTTTATTTAAAGATTTTTTAGCAATGTTTTTAAAATTGGATCGGTGATTGAATTGAGGAAGGTATTGGTTCAAGATTTAATGGTTTAATCGTAGTTGCACTAGTTTTATATTTTTTATTATTATATGATATTTTATGTAATAAAATAATATAAAATATAAAAAAATCAGGATTTAAAAAAATATAAGTTAATATAAATGACTAAATAAAAATTATAAGATAAAAATTAATAGTAGTTGACAAAATAATTGATACTTGTGTGAAATATTTAAATATGTATTTTTATTTATCTTAAAAATATTTTAGATTAAATTAAAAAATTAAAAAATCACAAAAATAAAAAATTGTAAAAAAACCAGTTCAAATTGATTCTCTTCACCAGTTTAACATCGATTTTCACCGGCTTTAGACTTGTTTGACCGGTTCTTTACCAGTTTTGAAATATCTCGATTTTTTGGAATGTTCGAAGTCCGAACTGGTCTCTAGACCGGTTTTCAATTGGACCGGTTGAACCGACCATCCGATTTTCAAACAATTAATTTTAGTACCTGTAAATTATATATATTTTTTATTTTAGTCTCTGCTTAGCATTAACTAATAATGTAATAATGATGTTGATAACTTATTAATTTGCCATGTTATCAAGGAGTTTGATAAGACAATCATATAGAATTTTTTTAGTAAACTGTGTCTTTAAATAATCATTTATTTAAAAATAGTTGATGACGTCACACTAGTTGATGAGAAATTTGAAAACACATATTACAAAAAAAAAATCCTGTTAGACTTTTTGAAGATGTGAATAGGCTATCACCAGTAGCGGATTTAGGACCCTAAGTCAGGGAAACAAAATATACACATTCAAAATAAATAAGAGATATGACAACGTTATCATATCTTATTGGCACAACAAACAACGAATTATAATAGGAGAGGAAAATTATCTTATCCTATCCTACCCTATTGAGTCAATTGGATAAAAAGACAAATTAAACTTTTAAATTAAATACTACTTAAAAAAAATAAAAACATGAAAGGAGTAGAAAATTAGGAGTAGGGGTTCAAATATATAAAATTAGAGGGAGCAAAATATACACATTTAAAATATTTATATGGAATTTTTTAAAAGTGACCTGCATCCGCCACTGGCTGTCACTATAACTGTTATGTCATCAGTTAACGTTATTACTTGATAACAGGAACCTAAAAAGAAAATTTAAATTTTACAAAAACTAAAATAAAAAATCTTTAAAATACTAAAATAAAAAATAACCTAAGAACAAAAAAAAAAGTTATTTAAATCATAAAACCATAAAATGTGTTCTTTGGACAAAGTGAAGTGCGGCTGATTTTAGGGACAACGAAATTGAAAAGTAATGCAACGCATGCACGCTACCTGGCTGGAAATTGCAATGTCCACGTCATCAACAAGATTTTAAATACAAAAAAATCGTAATTCCCAAACTAACCCCGGCATGTAATCTATTCTCTTCTCGCTCCCCCTCTTCAATTCTTCATATATTCCAAACCGATGCAGACCAACCTCTGACAGCAAAAACTCGTTTTTTGCTTTCCCTCTGTCTGCGAAGCTGAAAAGCTTCGTCGTTTCGTTTTCAGAACGTCGTTTTGCTATTGCCGTTTCGTTGGTTCGGTTTTAATGGAGAGGGTCCTCGGAGGAAAGTTTAAAATCGGTAAAAAAATTGGGAGCGGATCATTCGGTGAAATTCACATTGGTCGGAAACTTTTTTTTTAATTATTATTATTATTATTATTATTATTAGAGTAAATTCTCATTTTTTTTTAAAAATTAGTTAATAAATTATCCTTAAATCATTTTTATCTTCTCACTAGTCTAAAAAATTTAGATTGTTGAGGGCCAAATCAATGATAAATTAATTGTTTTAAGGAATTAATTTCATAATAAAATATTTAAAGAATTAAAATGATGATAATCAACTTTTAAAGTACTAAGTTAATAAATGCAGTAATTTTTTAGAGAATATATCTGATAACGTATATAGTTTTGGTGGACTAAATTAAGTGTTTATTATTATTATTATTATTATTATTATTATTATTATTATTATTATTATTATTATTATTTCTGTCAATTTATTATTATTATTATTATTATTATTATTATTATTTGTTTAACATGCATGCATATGTTTTATTGCCATTACCAGGGGCACATATCGAGACTTCTGAAATTGTGGCCATCAAGATGGTGAGTCTTCATCGTGTCACTGGAAATTGAGTTACTTCAATTTCTGGCTTTCTTTGTTTTTAATTTCCTATTAGTTTTTCATTTGTGTTGGTGCCAATAACAGAAATAAAACATGCTGAAGAAAGGCAGAGTAGTTTTTTTTTTTAAAAGGAAAGGCAGAGTTAAATATGTTTTTTTGTCCTTCAAAAAGTTTGTAAGAGGCTATACTCTTCTTGTACTTTGTTGTAACAATGTTAAATATGTTTTTTTGTCCTTCAAAATATTTTAAATTTTAGTTTTTGTTCATATAAAAAAATTATTTTATTTTTAGTCTTTACATTTTAGTAAAAAAAAAACATGTGTTTTTAGTCTTCAATGAGAAACTAAAAGCACATCATTTTTTTATAAATATAAAAATTAAAAATGAATAAAATTTTTATATGAACTAAAACCAAAATTTGTGACATTTTGAGAGATCAGAAATACATTTAACTCATAATAAAATAAAAACTTGCACTTTCTAATACTCCCAGAAATTCATAGTCCTACTAAATATGTGAGATTCATTCCTCATCTGGCTCATTCTCAAACTAGTGAAACCCCTTGTATATGAAGAGTGTTGAAAAGAGAGTGTGACAGACTCTTTGTTGTATGCTTACACTCCTCATTTCCCATGAGGTTTCACTTTTTCTATTATCTTTATATACTTGTGAATTCTGATAACTATAGATATGATCTAGTAGTCATTTGTAAGAGAAATATTTCTTGTTTTATTATAGGAGAACAGGAAAACCAATCAGCCACAGCTACTGTATGAGGCCAAGTTATATGACACTCTTCAAGGAGGAAGTAAGTTAACAGAAGCCCAACTGTGTGTTGAATTCAAATGCTCTTGCAACAGTTTCCATGTATTTTGTTAATAGATTCTGATTCCTCATAGTTATGGAATTCAAGGTGGCATTCCAAGAATGAAATGGTGTGGCACTGATGGAGACAACAATGTTCTTGTTATTGAACTTCTCGGACCGAGTCTTGAAGACCTCTTTTTCTTCTGTGGGAATAAGTTTTCACTCAAAACAGTTTTGATGTTGGCTGATCAGATGGTAATCACTGATTCATTTTCAGGACTGGTTTCTTAGTTATCCATGAAGTCAGCTTTTTTCTCTGTTTTGCAATTTAGTTATGGATGTGATCCTATTTTGTGTATGCTATTTTAACAGTTTTGTCTCTTAACATTCCCTATTTGGCTATTTCTGCATAAAGCTTGTCATTGGTGGAAGTTTCTAAACTCATGAATAGAAAATTAAGGGCATGTTTGATTCCCTTCTCCCTTTTTGGTTTTAAAAATTGTTTTCTAAAACAATTCCACACTGCTTAGCAATTAGTTTTTCATCCAAAATATTAAGTTTTGAAAATGGTTTCAAAACAAGTGTTTCAAAAACCAAAAAATAGAAACAATTGGGATATGTTTTCTCGTCTTCTTCTGTTGTCATCTTGTTCAACCTCTCTCTCAATTTTACACTCCTTTTGTACCACCATCCATTAGCAGTCTGAGCAACCTTGTTAAGTTGAATTTTGAAAACTAAAAATAGTTTTTGAAAATAGAAATCAAGCACATCCTAAGTCTGTTTCTGTTTAATTGGCTTCAGCTTACAAGGATAGAGTATTTGCACTCCAAAGGATTTTTGCATAGAGACATCAAACCGGATAACTTCCTTATGGGTCTTGGGAAGAAAGCAAATCAGGTAGCTTCATTAGCATTCATATTTTATTCTCTTTAATAACTAACTTATGTGGATAATTTTTTGTGTGGTAATTCATTCATGCTTGCAATTTTTAATATATAATTGCTGCAATCTGTTACACTTACAGGTTTATATGATTGATTTTGGACTAGCAAAAGCATATAGGGACCCTTTCACAAATAAACATATCCCTTACAGGTATAAGTTTTTTCTGTCTGATTTTATTATTTTTATCTAATCTCTTCTTGTTATGAATCTGTGTATTGTGAGGTTTTCTAGTCACTCAAACCTAATTAACTACTTTTCCATCATATGATATACTTTCTTTAATAAGATATGAGTTTAATAGTCATACACAGACAGTGTAAAAAGTTTTACATTATCATCCAATCACAAATCATCGTTGGTATGACTTTTAAGGTAATTATTGTAAAAGAACTTACCATATATAGTGGGTTGTGATTGGATGACAGTGTAAAAGTAAATGCATATTATTGCTAATCAATGGGAGGCATTGCAACTTGTAGTCTATGAAATTCCAAATAATTTTTTATTTCTAGATTTTTTTTTATTGATTCATTCTCAGTGTTACTTGTGCTCTACCAGTTTAAATTTAACTAGCCAGGTTATTGTTGCTGAATGTTTGTTTTTACCTTGATACACTAATCCAGAGAGAACAAAGGCTTAACAGGGACTGCACGTTATGCAAGTTATAATACTCACTCAGGAATTGGTAACTGCAAAGAATTTTGCCTTGTTTTTGCTCTGTAGATTATAACCTACAATTTTTCCTCAATTTTGATTTTATTTCTTCAGAGCAAAGTCGTCGAGATGATTTGGAGTCTCTTGGCTATGTTTTAATGTACTTTTTAAGAGGAAGGTATGTCTCATCCTGCTGATTGTAATTTTACAAGGAATCTTGATTTCATAAAAACGTTTGTGAGTATTAGTTGCCCAGGTTTTCCAGCTATGTATGGCTTGACTTGACTACTTGGTTGTTGCATTTTTTAGCCTTCCTTGGCAGGGTCTGCAAGCTGCCACCAAAAAGCAAAAATATGACAAAATTTGCAAAAAGAAGTTATCAACTCCCATCGAGGTGTGTTCATCAATTATTTTCACTTCTGCCTGTACTGATTCTTTTGCCTTAGTTGTATATGAACAATTTTATGGTGCATTTATGGTCCAAAAACTAGTTCAGAAACTGGAATGGAGTTTGGTTGGTGTAGATTTTCCTTTCCTATCCCCACTTTTTTTTTTTTTTTTGTAATTTATTTATTTGGGTTGAGTGGAAGGCAAGGCCAAAGTGTGTGTGAAGCAAAGAGTGCCAAATGGTAATTAGAATTATGCAAAACTAGGTGAAGCAGCTGCTTTCCCAACTTAGGTTTGAAGACTTGAATCATTGACAGCATAGTCAAATTATTTGCTCATCATCCCAGGAAGATTTTCCTATTGAAATTTTTGTTATGCATAGAAGTATACTGACTACGTATTTCTTGTTTTTAGATACTTTGCAAGTCATATCCTGTGGAGTTTGCTTCTTACTTTCATTATTGCCGCTCTTTGACATTCGATCAACGGCCAGATTATGGACTTTTGAAGCGCCTGTTACGTAATTTGTTCACTCGTGCAGGTATTTTTTTTTATCGGCCAAATGTTAGTTGTTAATTTGTTAGTTTTTGTTAGTGAGGGGATTCGAACTCACGACCTTTCCCTCCCTCCCTTCTCCCTTTACCACCAAGCCAACCTTATAACTCTCACTCGTGCAGATATTGGCGGTTTGTTTTATGCAAGTCACAGCTTGTTGTATAGTATAGAAGTCAACTTGCATATTAGTTGATTATTTTATTCCCACTGGCATTAACTGTAGCAATATGATATTTTGATTGAAATAAAACCATTCCACTATATAGTGAATTTGATTGTCCTTGAACATTGCTAGATTTTGTGCCAAGTATCTCTGTTTTGGCACTCAGTTATTTACTATGATTACATAGCCGTAGATTGAAGATCAGATATACTACAGTATAAAACCATGTTACATCTCATTAGTTTTGCTGTTTTTATTGTTTTGCCCTCTTTATACCCAGTGTAAAATCAAGTATTCATCTTGTCCCCATTTTATGAATTCTTTGATTTGCATCTTATTTTTTGTTAGTATTTGGGAATAAATAATTTTAAAAGTATCATGCATTGCTGTGTTTTTGGACTTCATTTATTGTATTGCTGGTGGTGATCTCATGACTCTCATCTGTGTTATACATAGGTGTGTTTATATTTATCTTCTCTGCTAATGTTATAAAATCATGTTTGGCAGGATATGATTCTGACTATTTATTTGACTGGACCATTCTAAAATATCAACAGATGCAACAGGAAAAGACACAAAGTCAACCAAATGTTAGTAGTTCCTTGGCCTAGTTTTAAAAATAGCCATTGTGAATGAATTTCTTCTATAAGCACCCACTCCCCCCCCCCCCCCCCCCCCCTCCTCTTCCATCTTTTTGTTGAGTTTTCATTAAAGTTTCTCTAACCTCCTTTCTCTTCTGTGATGACATATTACTTTTATTTTCTTTTTCATAACTTTCAACACCTCTTAAAAGTTTTACTTTCAATTATGATTTTCTCAATTTCATTTACAGGATTGCGAATCGTTATGTGGCTTTTCGGATAGCTTATGTATTAAATATGTCCTGATTTTATTGAATTATTGAACTTGACTATTTTGGAGTTGCAGGCTCCACTAGCTGTGCCTACCAGTCTTGAACCAGCGGATGAGGACAATCATAAAGGTAACTCCAGTGTTGTATCATGTATTTAAAGAATCAATTCTTATAACTGTGAAGTTTTCACAAGAAAAATAGTGTTTTGTATTAAGTTATGTGATTTCCATGGTGAGGTTAGTAGTTCACAGCAGAATGAGTTAGGAATTTGAGGTGATATATTTTAATGCCCATTCAAAAAAGGGAAAAGAAAACAAAATATTTGCATCTGAGTACTTGGTGTGGATTAATTTTTATGGATATTTACTGTTGAAATCAGAAAAAGTATAATAACATCTGATATGTTAAGTTATTGGTCAATATGATTATCTGTTTAGCACTTTACTGTTTTCATAGGTGTTGCTTTGTTTGATATTGGATTTTTGTTTAGCGGTAACAGTTCTAGACTGAGATAGCATTATAATATTACTCTATTGTGAAGGAATGTTGTTCTATAGAACACATCCTGATGCCAGTTACTTCCTTTTTCAGGAGTCAATGATTCCACTCAAATTGCTGTGGCAACACCATCAATCAATGTTGATCATCAACGTGTTTTTAAGGCAACGGCATCAAATGTTCAGAATCATAATGCCAAGATTCCAAAAGAGAAACATGTATACTCCTGATGAAAATTTCACCATTGTTTTCTTGCCTCTATCCCTTTTTCATAAATAATAATAGGAGTTAACTTATATTTTGGTTCCTGGAAATGTATTTCTCTCACAACTTTAGTCCCTGATTCAAACTAATCCATCCTAGTTACATTATTTAAACTCATTTCATGTTTCATGTGGGAGTAACATGGAAGAAATTTGAATAATTTAAGAACTATATCATGTCTCTTTCAAAAAAAAAAAAGGAACTATATCATGTACATTTATTTAATCATAATGAACCTTATATTTGACTGAAGTAATACATTTATGTGATTGGGATAAAACTTTTGCAGACTGTGAACAATGGTTCATCTATGTCAACTGCCATGCCCAGAGTCCCCACAGAAAATGTCTCAAAACCAGTAAGGCCTGCAGGAACCTCAAATGTGGGTCATGGATTTGGAAATAAGTATGGTGCTTCAGGAAGCATTGTTCCTTCACTACGCCGAACTTCGTCAACCAAACAATAGGTAAGGGAAAAGCTTAACCAGAATTTGAACCTGCACTCTGATTTTTATTATTATGCTTTCCTTAGATGTTGATTGTGTTCTTATTCCATCACAAATGCTAGAATATTTTGCTGAGACACTTTGTTTATTTCTCAGACATGGATTTTGTAGGTGTCACTTACATGTGCTTCTAACTGTGGCAAATGTCATGGCCCTCACTTCACCAGAGAACACTAGACTGTTATGTAAAGAAAAATGGCATACCAATTTACCTGAGCATGACACAATCCTATCAAATGCATTGGTGGACATAACATGCTCAGTGAGGTAAATGCCCCCATTAAAGATTTTGGGAAGAGTGAAAGTAGGGTCTGGAGAAAAATGAAGATTATGATGGTAGCTGTTAATTGGTGTCATGCCACACAAGGCTGCAGAGAGGAAATGTGGTCATTATGGAAGGGATTCAACTCAACTATTCCTTCCATGATTCCCCATTTGAAAAATAATATTCTGCTCAAAATAACAACAACAACAAAGACTTATCCTACTAGGTGAAGTCGGCTACATGGATCACACGACACTATTATTGTCAAAATGACAAAAAAACAAAAAAGTTAACAAACTAACAACTAACCAGTAACGACCAATTAATTGGGGGGTTGGCATTTGCTCTGTATTTGTGACCAATCAAGCATGCATGGGTGAGGGGATTAGACAATCCTTCTTTTGGTCACGGTTATCGATTAATTAATATTTGTTTTTCTTTGAAGCATTTGCTACACGCAAATTCGGTTGCCTATGAATATGTACAGTTCAATTTGTTGGTATACATTTTAATCCCTTCTCCCATCAAATAATTTGTTTAAAAATGAATCCAATTCATATTGTATTGAACCGAATTGGATTGCTTTTTTCTTTGTTAAATTTGGTGTTAGAATCCAACTTTTAATTTCAATTCATTCGCACCCAAATCCTATAAATACCACTCATGCCGCACACACATAATAATGGCCATCGGTTCCAAGGTCTAGTGTATGTATTACCCAACTTTTAATTTCAATTTGTTTTGTTGAACTATAAAACTTTCCATTAGATATATTCTAGATATTCATAGTTTTCATTATTGTTGGGCTTGAACAATTGATTATTTTTAGGCTTAATTACTAATTTGATTCATTTATTTATTTAGAATGTTTAATTAGGTCCCTCTATTTTCGAAAGCTTCAATAAGGTCCTTTATTTTTTAAAAATGCTCCAATGTGACCTTTTTCATCCAATTGAAATTGATACCATTAATTTGCGATTTCTAACGATTTTCATTTACAAATAGTGGCATTTTTTTTTTTGAAAAGCAATAGTGACGGCTTTTAACCGCCACTATATTTTGATGACCATGACTTGAAGATTGAAGAAGTCTATTTGTTTATGCCTAGTTTTGATTATGTAATTGAATTTGTAGAAACCTTGTATTGTGTGAACACTAGTTATTTTAGGTTGCTTGATTTTCTATTTGATTTCATGAATGTGTGTGATGCATGCATATTAGGTAGAATTAATGTATCATATGAATGACTTACTTAAGAACCCAAAGTGAAATTGATCTAGTAAATTACTAAGGATTAAAATTGGACGAAAAATTGTTTTGAAAAAACATTAGTTTTAATCCAAAAACAAAATAATCGATTAGTAGAACAATTTGATCGATTATCTAGTCACTCTATTTTCCAGAATTTGCGAATGTTCATAAATAATCGATTATTTGGTCCTAAAGGAAATTCATCCTTTCGCAAATAATCGATTATTTAGTAATATAATTGATTATATTCGTTTCAGTGCCCGGGTGATGCGAAGAACGAAATAATCAATTATCTCTGTTTTACTCTATATGAACAAAGTTACGAAGCTATCTTAGTGTGAATCTCATTTTTCAAATATCACTTAGAATTTTTGAAAAGCACTTTTAAAGCATTACTTTGTCATCACTTTGCATATTCATTGTTGTGCAACATCAATTCTTAACTCGAAGAATTAATCAATGGATCTTGTAATGGGGTACATGAAGAGGTGTTCATAGCTGCAATAAGATAAGAGCTTAAAATTTCATATTCATCACTCTCAGATGAAATCTTTCCTTATCTTTGCATTTTAAGGTTGTATCTTTCAGAGAGTTTCTCAAAGCTTGTTAGATGTAGTAGGTTTCTATATTGGATAGGTGAATTCGTGTAGGTTTCAAGAAATTTAAGCATATGTGGTGTGCATTTTGCTTGTGAAATTTGTTTGTAATCATTGGTTTATGATTAGTGCAAATCCAAACTCATGTTGTTTAGATAAATTGTTGTAGATCACAAGTTGTGACTGTACCGGTATAAAAATACTTGTGTAATTCTTTCGCATCTTTTATCTTGCCATTAATCTTTCTTTGGTTCTTTCCATATCTTAGGTTGATTCACCTTAATTGCTTTTAAGAAATCTAAAATTGAATTAAGGGAAAGAAAGCCAATTTGAAGAGCATCTCATAACAACTCATGATTTGTTAATTGTTTTGATTTGGATCCATTCAAGAAAATGTTTTGGAAAGTTTTCTAAAATCAAGAGGTTTTTGTAAAGCTTTTTTGAAGATTCCAATTCACTCCCCTCTTGGAATTCAGCCATTGTATTCAACATATTTATTATTATTTTTAAATTAAAGAACATAATAAACTTAAAATATAATTTTAAAAAGTAACAGTTTTAACTGCCACCATAATTAAAAAAATATAATGCTCCTCCTTCACAATTTTTAATATTAGCATTAGGCTTATACCCCTTCCCGTGGAGCGCAGAATAAACCCTCTTGGCCATGTCCAGATAACCCAACACAAAAACCCTTGATCACCAAATTAAAGTTGTATAATTGGATCCTAACATTTGAATGTGGCTAATTGGGGCATACAACCCTTCAACACCATACAGCTTCTACAAGTCATTCCCAACTTTTATATTCAAGAATAATTAACCATATAATCACGTAGTATTTCCAAATTCTTCCTGCTTTTTTGGTGTCTCTAATTTTTGCTTGACGTGAGTCCATAACTCCTTCTGACTTCGAGAGATAATCTAAACCACATGTCCACCAGCTATTTGATCCGAGTACAACATAAATTTTTCCATGCCCCACTCACGAACATCTCCCCCTTTGATTGATGTTTAAATGAATGTTCTAATTAATAATTGGTTTCATTCCGTTGAAAAGATCTGACTCGAAAAAGCAGATTTTGGTCTTCTTTTTCTGCACTGAGGCAACATTTGGATTTCGTCTCCAACAGTGAACATCGTGATACAGATCGCCAAATTTCACCGTAGATTCAGTAGTGGCAGAGTCGGTGTGGATGATTTGCATCGTCATCCTCGTCACCCTCCTCTGCGCTCTCATCTGGATGAATTCGTGCCACTTTGGACTCGACGATGGCAAGAAGATTGTCGTGTTATTATCGCCTATTTACATTTTATTTTTTAAAATAATTATAAATATATTGACGGTTATAACTCACCTCTATTTTAAATTTTAAATAATAATAAATGTAGTGACGATAAAAAATCACCACTATTGAGAAATGAAAACCGTCAAAAAATTCCATATTAATGACGTCAATTTTAATTGGACCAAAAAGGGCTATATTGGAGCATTTTAAAAAAAAATAAAGGATTTGATTAAAGCTTTCGAAAATAGATTGATTTAATTGAACATTCTAAATAAAGAGACCAAATTAATAACTAATCCTTATTTTTATGAAATGGACAATTATAGCGTGGTTGAAATAATGATTACCATTTTAATAAATGCAAAAACGATATACTTTTCTCAAGTTGAAAACATATTTTGTTGCTTGTTTGATTAAAAAGAATTCACATAGCCTTGTAGATTCTAAGTCTCACAAATAAAAGTACTAATTTGTTGTTAGAATTGTTGTGAGAAGTAACTTTTCGAGAATCAATACGGAATAGGTGGTTACCTAGATATAAGTTAGTGGGATATGAGATAGAGCAGTTATTTTCCAATAATAGCTCAAATAACTCAATTATAAGCTTGGCCAATACAAAAATCATACTTAAAATGTTTTGAATTTAAAAAACAATCCAACATAATGGATTGGTCTAGTTATGGTTTAGTTTGTAGTTAATAGATAATTTTCACAGGCTATTCAAAGGCAATAAAAATTTCACTTGGTAGGGACCTATAAAACGAATTAAAATCACCTTTTTCCTCTCCCGGTCCCAATCCCTATCCCCCAATCAGAATGTGACACCTCATTTAAAAGGTCCACCTCACTTTGAATTAGACTTCATGAAGAATTAACGTCGTTTGCTCACGTTCTCAGTTGTGTTGTCCCTCCCTGTTACTCTTTCTATGGATTGTTAATCACTTTAATTTTAGAGCTGCACCAAATTTTTGGATTTGTTTGATGCTTTGGTCATTGCTTAATACCATGGCACAATATTAGGTACAAAGAAGCAACATATTGCTAATGATTAGGGATGACAATAGATAGAGTCTGGTTAAGGTACTATATATAGTACTAGTCCCCATACCTGTATTTTAAAAACATAACCATACCCGCTCTATATCCGCGCAGGTAATAACTTTAATCTCCATTCCTATACCTGTTGGATACCTATGTACCCATATTCATCCCCATTATCCGCACTTTACTTATGTATAAAGTTAATAAATCAATAAAAAATATTAAAAAAGAAAGTTACTACAACTAAATCGAAAATTCACACTTATATCACCAAAACATAATTTTTAAGCATTTAAACATAACCTTTGGTATAACTTATGCCTCCCTTTTCATTTACATCTCTTAGTGAATTTTGGATCCATTTATGCTTCGATATAACTTATACCGAATTTTATATATGTACGTGTTTAAGTTTTATATACTAAATTTTATATAAGTAGTTGTGTTTTATATACTAAATTTTATGTACATAGTTGGTTTAGCTATTAAAAAATCAAAAAGTTATATGATAACTAATTGATTAAGATTAATTTTTAACTATAAAGAATTAGAATAGAGATACAGAGCTTGTGAATAAAGAAATGAAGTTAATATTATGTGTTAATCATTAAATTAATAATTAGTTTTTTTTAAACAACTAAGAGAACAATTTATTAATAAAATAAGCTTAAGCACAAGTTGTGCCTAAGGCTCATTACAAAATACAAAAGATGTTCTAATTAATATGTATCTCAAAACATTCCAAATACATGAACAAAAACAAATTTCCCCATCCCGCCTCTGCTACCCAAAGTATTAATATGTCAATATTATAGAATTCTTCTATATCACATGCGCATGTATGAATGAATATATTGTACTGTACTCAAAGCATACCCAAAAGTGTACCCAAAGTATTAATAATTAGTAAAATATATAATTATTTATACATGTAAGATATTTTGATTAAATTAAAATATATGTAATAGGTGCAGGGCGATGTGGAGTGGGTACTACCCATATCCGCACCCATCTCCATTAAAATTTATAGGTAAATATCCGTCCCAAACCCATATCTAATAAGTGGGTATTTACTCTACCCATATTTTTGCGGATACTCGTAGGGTTTAGGTACACTTTGTCATCCCTACTAATGATTGTGATAAACGACTTTCAAAAGGTTACACTTTGTCATCCCTACTAATGATTGTATAGAGGCAATAATAATTGTCTATATTCAACTTTATTTATTATAACATCAATTTTTTTTTTCAATGTCTGATTCATGCTGAGAAAGTTGTTGCAATATCACTTGCTTATTTGATAGAGGGAAGTACAAGAGTTATAAAGTTAACTTAGTGGTTGAACGGAGAAGTGGGGTGGAGAATTCGTGGATTCGAATTCTTTCCACTAACATTCTAACAAAACTAACAACTAAGATTGGCTTTTCAAAAAAAAAAAACAAAAAAAAAAGGAGATAGAGTGAAGCACGAACGAAATACGTAATTCAAGCAAACCATTCAAAGGAAGTCGAAAACGAAAGATATAATTCAAGTCATATTCTGATTGGAGGAGACAAGGCTTGGGGATAGGTGATTTTAATCCCTATAAAACTTGCTCGAGTAATATAGATCAAAATTGTTAAAATTAAGATTTTACTTGAGATTGAGAGGGGAACGAAAAAACACATAACTTGGGGATTGAAACTCAGATGGTAAGATCCTACGCCCCTATCTAAAATACTAATATATATACATAAATAAATAAAAACAAATAAATCACAATTTTAAACAACCTTATCATCATAATAATTATACATAACATAGTATCCAATTCCAACCGCATTTTTATGTATTTTAGGTGGAGGTCCATTTGCTCCACTCCCTCCACCTTGAGCTCCTATGCCCTCACTTGTTGACATTTTTCTTTCAGTCACAAAGTTGGAAACAGACCAAAACAAATTTGTCTGATTAGTATTGACTAGGAAAATAATTGAAGTATGAAAATAATTAAAGTATTGAACAAATCGATTAATAGAATAATGGACTCAAGAAAATCACGTAATTAGAATACTCAGTTTGATGGACTTGAATAATTGAAGTAATGAATAAATCAAATAAAAAAAAGGTGTTGATCTCATTATTATGATAAAGAAGAAAGATAATTGAAGTATTGAATAAATCAAATAAAAAAAGTGTTGATCTCATTTTGGTAAAGATTAATAAAGATAAGCTATAAAAAAAAAGAATAATGATAATTGAAGTATTGAAAAAAAATCAAATAGCTAACCAAAGGATTGACGTAATGGTGTAAGGCTCCATTGCGTTCACATGAGGGGGAACGATCTATCAAAATTTCCTTGGACCAGCGGCAACCACGCATCGCGAGCAGGATTAGTCTTTGACCAAGTATCCGTGGTCTCTGACCCAGAACCGAAAAAAAAAATCAAATAGCAAGTGTTGTGCGATTTGGTAAAGAACAAATATTTCAATATAGGTAGTTAGGAACAACCGAAAAAGACTACAAATAGCACTGACCCACAAAAATTAAAATTGAAATCGCTTAATTGGGTAGACTCGTATTACTCACGGCACAAAAGTCTTCACTTGATTCCTAAAAAAAAAAAAAAAAGTCTTCACTTGATAGGAATGTATAAAATTTTGTCAAGTCTTTCACATGGTAGGGACGTATAAAATTAGTCAAGTCTTCAAATTATAACAATAATGCTATATATTTTTTATAATATTTTCTATTCATCTTCTTATTAGATTTATAAAAGGATATGGTACGATCATTTTTTCTACCGGAGGTAATCTTGTCGGATAGGATCATTATGGACGGTAAAACTCTTCCTCCAAGTATTTAACATACATGTATACTCAAGATTCAAATCCAAAATCACTGATTAAGCTGGAACAATTTCACGCCAGTTGATCTACACGTTTGGTGATATATGCATAAAAATATCACGTTGTGCCTTCCAAGTTCCAAGTTACGAGGAATTCCAATAACTCTATTAATTACTTTAGCATAAATAATTTTTTTTATTACATTTAGCATAAATCATTAACAGTGAATCAAGAGGACAGATGATATTTGAGCGGTGATATTTGCAGTAAAAAATGATATTTGATCGGTGATGAAAAATTATTACCTAGTCTTGGACTACCACCTTAGACGTTAGTTAGGGTTCCAAGTTCCAACCAATAACCCCTTGACACCTGAAAATTTTGTTAGCTTACTAAAACCAAATCTAAACTCACGTGTAACAAATCTCATGGAATTAATAAGAAAACATCTTTAATTACTATTTCAAATCTCATTTAAAAAGAGTAACTATTCAAAATCTTTAGTAATTGTATGTGTAACAAATAAAAATAAAGAGTAACTATTCCAAATCTCATTTAAAAAATAAGTAAATTACATTAAAAAAGAGAGAGAGACTTTTTTTTTGTCTTTAACAGATAATAATTAAAAAGTGTTTAACGTTTGCGGATTTTCAAATTTTAAAACCCTTTAAAATTTGAGAAACCTTGACAGGGTTTTAAAATTTGAAAATTTACCATAAACAAATTCAGATCTCAAATGATGTCAAGCTAATCAAGGGATCTAGTTAAATTAGTTGAACAGGGAGCGTGAATTATTATAAATACCTAATTTTCAATTCTTAAGGATAAAAAAGTTTATGTCAAGTTGGTTTTTAATTCAGACCTCTTGATAAAAGCAATAGCGTCGATGGCTTCTAAGAACCTGCACGAATTATTATTGAAGGCAAAAAAGTCAATGCCACATTATTGCTCAATCTATTTATATAAAAGAAAAATAAACAAGAACACTTACTTAGACACATGTCATTCTATTATACAAATTTTTTTCTCCAAAATTTCTCTTTCTTTCTAACTTTTTTTTCTTTCTTACTTTTTTTTTTTTTTTTTACCTTTTTGTGATTTTTTTTCATTTTCTTTTTTTTTTGTTTCTTTTTTCCTTTTCTATTATCTACATAAGAAAAATTGGCCCTTACTATTGTCATTATTTTTTAACATGTACTATTTTATACTTTTTATAGATTTATATCATTATATTATTTATATTTTCATTATATTATTGTTTTATATATTTTATTTATAAAATTTTATATTCTTGAAATATTTAATATAATAATATACTCAATATTACTTAAAAATATGTTATTATTTATATTAAATGAATGATAAATTTATATAATTACTTCAAATTAATTATAATTTAATAAATAAAATTTATAATATATTATTGTTTTATGTCTTTTATTTATAAAAATTTATATTCTATAATTTATATTAGCACATATAAAAATAAAATAAAAAATTAATGTAGTTTTGTTGACATGATATTTATTTTTTCTTGAAATATTTAATATAATAATATGCTTAATATTATATAAAAATATGATTATTATATTAATTGAATGGTAAATTTCTATAATTACTTATTACTTACTAATCTAATTATAACTTAATTAACTAAATTTATTTTTACTTCTAAATCTAATAAAATTATTTTTACTTACAAATCATATAAATTAAAATAATTTTAAATAATTTAATAAATAGATGTTTTGTTGAATGATATTTATATTATGTGGTTAAAATTTTTATACTAAAAATTTATTTAAATCTAAGTAGTTAATATATTTATACAAAATAATATTTTGACTCTATGTTTAAAATTAATTTATTAAATATATTTTTATTACAAAATAATTTTAAATTACTTTAACAATAATATCATAAATTAAATTAGTTTTAATATTTTTATAGTATAAACTATCTATTTATATAAAAGAAAAGAGAACCCACCTTGGACACATGTCATTCTATTATATAAATTTTTCCCTCCAAAACTTCTCTTTCTTTCCAACTTTTCTCTCTTTCTCACTTATTTTTTTTTTTTACCTTTTTGTGATTTTTTTTTTCTTTTTTTTGTTTCTTTTTTCCTTTTCTATTACCTACATAAGGAAAATTGGCCCTTACTATTGTCATTATTTTTTAACATGTACTATTTTATACTTTTTATAGATTTATATCATTATATTATTTATATTTTCATTATATTATTGTTTTATATCTTTTATTTATAAAATTTTATATTCTTGAAATATTTAATATAATAAAATGCTCAATATTACATAAAAATATGTTATTATTTATATTAAATGAATGATAAATTTGTATAATTACTTCAAATTAATTATAATTTAATAAATAAAATTTACAATATATTATTGTTATATGTCTTTTATTTATAAAAATTTATATTCTATAATTTATATTATCACATGTAAAAATAAAATAAAAAATTATTGTAGTTTTGTTGACATGATATTTATTTTTTCTTGAAATATTTAATATAATAATATGGTTAATATTATATAAAAATATGATTATTATATTAACTGAATGATAAATTTTTATAATTACTTATTACTTAATAAACTAATTATAACTTAATTAACTAAATTTATTTTTTACTTCTAAATCCAATAAAATTATTTTTACTTAGAAATCGTATAAATTAAAATAATTTTAAATAATTTAATAAATAGATGTTTTGTTGAATGATATTTATATTATGTGGTTAAAATTTTTATACTAGAAATTTATTTAAATCTAAGTAGTTAATATATACAAAATAATATTTTGATTCTATGTTTAAAATTAATTTATTAAATATATTTTTATTACTAAATAATTTTAAATTACTTTAATAGTAATATCATAAATTAAACTAGTTTTAATATTTTTATAGTATAAACTAAAAATATCATTCACGAGAGACAATTTTGCTTAAGATTATTATGGACGACAAAACTCTTTTTTCGAGTAGTTAATACAACTGCATAGTTTTAAATTACTTACTCAATAAAATCATAATTAAATTAGTTTTAATTTTGTTTATGATAGAGATCATAAATATCATTCACGGGAGACAATCATGTCTGACACTGTTATGGGTGAATGATTTTTTACGACAAAGCTCTTTCTGTGAGTATTTAACATAGTTGCATATCAAAGACTCAACAATATTTATTTTTACTTTGAAATCCTATAAAAGTATTTTTACTTAGAAATTGTATAAAATAATTTTAAATAATTTAATAAATAAATATTTTGTTGAATAATATTTATATTACTAGGTTGAAATTTTTATACTAAATTTAATTTAAATCTAATTAGTTAATATATTTATTATAAAATAATATTTTTACTTAGAAATCATATAAAATAATTTTAAATAATTTCATAAATAAATATTTTGTTGAACGATATTTATATTATGTGGTTAAAATTTTTATACTGAAATTTTATTTAAATTTGATTAGTTAATATATTCATACAAAATAATACTTTGATTCTATGTTTAATAACTGTCACTATTTTGTTGATTGAAATTATCTTTTTCTATATGATAAAGTTACATGACAAACTTTAAAGTTCTATCATTTATGTATCCATTGACTTTAGCAAGATATTTCAATCATAAGACCTTACTTAAGGGATTCGATCCCAATTCCACTCGAATCAACATGGTGGTAAGTAATATTTGATTTTAAAATGTTTGCATTTAATTTAATTAATTCTTAGACTTTAAATCATTTGACGTATTGTTTATAAACTATAAATATTATAAAATTAATAATTTTTTATTTGCAATATAGTTGTAAAATATATAAATGAATTATTTTATCATTTCACATTTCAAAATTACAAAAAAAAATAAAAATTAAACATAAGTTAAATTATTTCTAATTTTTTTAAACATAAATTTTTCATACAATTTTATAAATATTTTAAATGAAATAAGAAATATCTATGAGATTATAACTAAATATATTTTCTCTCCTTGAACACTCTAACTCTTTCTACATTTTTGGAAAACTTAAACAACTAATTACATTTGTCTCAATATAAAAATTTAATTTTATAAACATATATATTTCAAGCATGCGTGAAAATGAGTGACCCGTGCAAATGCATGAATATCTTGTGCTATTTTTGTTGGTGTGTTTTATTTCTTATTAACACTTTCAGAAACATTTGTTATTGTGAGATTAAATTTTTTAATATGTTTCAAGTTACTATTTTGGTACAGTTTATGCAACATTAACCAGGTTAACCATTCTTGCTCTATTATTCTTATTGAAAATTCTTGTTTTGGTTTCTTATTGTTGTTGAGCAACAAATATATATCTAATATTTATTTTTAAACAAATTATGTTTTACGCAGGGGTGGAACCAGACTCGATTGACAGGGGGGCCAACATAAAATTCATCCAATAAATATATATCATCAATCTTTAAACAAAATAATCAAGATGTTGCAAAATGTTAGATTAATAATATATCAAAACATGAAATATTTATCTTACATGTTACGAAAATCATCTATAAATGAATCTATAGTAAAATTTTCAATAATTTTATTTTCAATATATACAAGCAAACAATTAGTCAAAAATCCATCTTTCATCTTGTTGTGAAATGTAGTATTGATTATATTCATAGTTAAGAAAGATTGCTTTGTGGCAGCTAGATACATAAGTGTGCGAATTACCACCCTATACAAAAGAGAATAAACTTGTGCTTTTCTAGTATTTACCAACCAATGACATAGATCAGAAATAATTTCTAATACTTTAAAATTAGGAAGGAAAAATGTTAAGAACACACTCTCCAATTGATTGAAATATATTGAAAATCAGAAAAATTTTGTAAGTCTCATATCCTTTTGGCCATTTTTTTAAAGGCTAAGAAAAATTTTAGGGTAAAATATGTTTTGGGTTCCTGTAAAATATTTTTAAATTTGTATTAATTTGGTCCCTCTAAAATTGAAACATATTTTTTTAGGTCCTTATGAATACCAATAACTTAATTTTTCTTTTTTTAATTTTCTAAATTTACAATAACAAAACATGGAAATTTGATAAATATAAAATTTATAATTCATTTCTACAAGTAAATCTGTAGTCATGTCAGATTATCATTTAATGAAGTTATCAACGAAGACCTACAAAAATAGGTTTCAATTTAGAGGGACCAAATTAATTCAAAAAATCTTTGGATGATGAAATTAATATTTTGCATATTTTATAGGGACCCAAATCATATTTTACCCAAAATTTTATTTACTAGCCAAGATGGAACACAAGATGTGTCCATATATAATGACCATATCCTTTTGGCCTTTTCCTCTTGCCGAACTTGTGACTCGTGATTACAAATTTGCAACTACTTGTGTCATTATGCGTTTCTAGAATTTGAAAATAACAATCTCTTGTCAGTCCAGTGACACTTGTTTGAGATTTAAAAAATAATAGCTCCTTCAATTACAAGAAAAATAGGATTTAATTTGTTTTAATTTTGTATCTTCATTATAATTAAATTAATGATCATAAGAGAGGTTCACAATTAGAGTTTAACAAAGTCTAAGAAACATAAAAATTGATTGTATAATAACTAAAATTTGATCAAATATAATATTTAGATAAGATTTCTTAAAAAAAAAAAAAGGATTACTATTGATTTTTTTTTCAAAAAAAAAAGTCGGGATTAAAATCAATTGTATAATAATTAAAATTTAATAAAATATAATATTAAGATAAAATTTCTTTAAAAAAATAACATTACTATTGATTTTATAGTTTAGTTAAAGTCAGGAGATAAAATTTGATAAAATATAATATTTGGAGAAGATTTCTTTGTTAGTAAAATATCCTTATAGTTTTTGAGAAATATTTAACGGTGCCTTTATATTTTACGACCACAAATGTATAACGGTATCGTTATAGTTTGAAGATTTTATAATTTATTTTTGATAATGAAGATTTTATAACTTAACAGTGAACTCATTAGAGCATGACTTTCAAATTTAGAAAAAAGTTAGGGGGGTCAAGGCCCCCTACCTCAACACATTATTTTTGTTTTTGGACTTGTAAGCCACACACATTAAAAAAAAAAAAGTGTAATTTATTTTGTGAGTCAAACATTTTCTATGACTATGTTCAACAAAAACTAGCTAAAAAGTTAGTTGAAAGCTGAAAAACTTGTTTGTAACTAAAAACTGTTAAACTAACTTATTAAATAATAAGTATTTGATAAAACTATATGTTGAAGTAGCTAAAAAATATAAAATGACAGAAATAGACATATTTATATGATATTTTTATATAAATTTTATTTTATGGATAAATTATATTTTGAGGTGTTATAATTTTAATTTTTTAATTAATTTTAAACTCTTGTAATTTTTTATTTATAGATAAATTATTTTTATTACATTTTTAGTTTCAATTATTACATTTTTTCATATTAAGTATTCTACTATTAATCTTATACTATATCTTAAAATATTTTAATAAAGTCTAAAATAAAGTAAAAAAAATACACTTAAGCAGACATTATACTTTTATTATGTTAATTAGGGTAATAGTTAAAATAAATTGTCTAATATAAAATTATTCAAAAATAAAAAATCTAACATTTATCATTGTCAATTTTGTGAAGTATAATGTTGAAATAATAAATTAATATTTTAAATAGTACAATGGTTAAAATAAATAATGTAATATAAAAAATGTAAAATATAATAACAAAAATAAAATAAAACAAATAAATAATAATATCCTGTTTTATTTAAAAAGGGTAATAAGAAAATTTAATAAATATTTTAAGGACAAAAAATGAATAAAATATAAAAAGCTAGAAGCTAGCAAGTGGCGTTTCAAAAAACACTAGAAACTACTAAAAAAAGCTTGTTTACCAAACAGTCTAACAAATTTTTTAGCTAGTAAAAAAAACTAGAAACTAGTTGAAATGGCTTGTCGACATAGCATATGTATATTATATTGTGATGATTATTATAACATCACCAAAATATACCAAATTATATAAATAAAATTTATAAATTAGTACGTGTACTCTATAACTTTTTGAGAATGCCTTTGAAAAATTAAACTACTAATTTAGTTTTTCGAAAAATTGCTTGACATAAATTTAATCTTTTAAATATATGTGATATCACATAAGTTCTTTAAATATAAGAATATATGAAAACGACCATAATTTGATTATAGTAACTTAATAAAATGACTGTTTTGATATTAATTATTTGAAGGATTTAATACATTAATATTTTTAAGAACCAAGTTCATATAGGATAGTAAATAAGTAGTTTAGTATTTGCTAAGCAAATTATAATACTGTATTTTATTAAAATGTATACTGATTTAAATAAAAACAATCTGTTTATTATTATTATTATTATTATTATTATTATTATTATTATTATTATTATTATTATTATTATTAATGAATGAATGCATGTGTAATTTAAATTGAGCGAGTTCATTGACTCTTTTTTTTCTTTCTATTTTAAACCTACACATATAATTTTTAAACTATAAAATGTAATTGAGAATATTCCAAAAAATACATGCATTGTATTTATTCATATTCGTATAAAGCTGTTTGATTTAGGGATAATTCTTAATGTGAATAAGACTTTTATTCTTCTTATTCTTTTTTTTTTTTTTTTTGAAGTAGACGTTTCTTTGGTTATACAGTAATTTGCAAATTTCTCCGGACCTAGGTCCCATATTTCTTGGATTTATTTTCTTGGTCTATGGATGATCTACATCTACAATTGCCGATTGGATATTGACTTGACCTTTAATGTGTATTGGTTATTGACTTGACCTAAACAACAAGCGCTTGTTCTCTTCAGTCCTATCACATCCATTTATCAAACTCTATATAAAGCTATTTAAAATTAGAAATACCACCATCTACCAGCCTCCACTTCCTTATCAAAATGAAGCATTTTTCTCTCAAGTTATTTGCATTTTGGTCCATATATGTCTACCTGTTTTCTCTCTTTACACTAACCTCACTATGGTTTACCCCAAACATGACTGCCTTTGCATCAGGAAATGAGATTGATCATTTGGCACTGCTCAAATTTAGAGAATCCATATCCATTGACCCATATGGAGTCTTCCTCTCTTGGAATACTTCTACTCACTTCTGTAACTGGCATGGAATCACATGCAATCCCATGCTTCAAAGAGTTACAGAGTTGAACTTGCAAGGATACAAGTTGAAGGGATCCATATCTCCTCATGTAGGCAATCTCTCTTACATGATAAGCTTCAACCTCGCAAACAACAGCTTCTACGACAAAATCCCACAAGAATTTGGACGGATGTCGCAACTGCAGCAACTCTCGGTCGGAAATAACTCATTGGTAGGGGAAATTCCTACAAACTTGACAGGGTGCACTCATCTTACACATTTACACTTATATGGGAACAATCTGGTTGGCAAAATACCAATCGAAATTGGCTCACTTCAGAAGCTTCAACATTTGGTCGTTTATGGGAACAAGTTAACTGGAGGAATCCCACCATTCATAGGGAATCTTTCACACCTAACAATTCTCTCGATGGAAATGAACAACCTAGAGGGAGATGTTCCACAAGAAATATGCCGTCTCAAAAGCTTGACATTCATAGGTTTGGCTATCAACAAGCTGACTGGAACATTGCCTTCTTGTCTTTATAATATATCATCTCTTACTGAATTCTCAGCTCCAGCAAATCAATTTAATGGCTCTCTTCCACCCAACATGTTCCATACCCTCCCCAATCTCCAACTATTTCAAATTGGTGCCAATCAAATCTCAGGTCCAATCCCACCTTCCATCACTAATGCATCTATCCTTTCAGTATTTAGTATCCCACGAAACCATTTCACTGGACAAGTTCCAAGTCTGGGGAAGCTACATGATCTTTATTCCCTACGTTTGGCTCATAACAAACTAGGTGACAATTCAACCAGTGATTTGGAGTTTTTAAAATCATTGACAAACTGTAGTAAGTTGGAAGTGTTAGATATAGCCGACAATAATTTTGGAGGTCATTTGCCAAATTCTTTGGGCAATTTATCCACCCAACTTAGTAAACTAACTCTTGGGGGAAATCAAATATCAGGAGAAATCCCTGCGGCATTAGGAAATCTGATTGGCTTGACTCTCTTGGCGATGGAAGTAAACCAGATTGGTGGGATTATCCCAACAACTTTTGGGAAGTTTCAGAAGATGCAACTTTTAAGCTTAAGTGCAAACAAGCTGTCAGGAGAGATAGGAGCCTTCATAGGCAACCTTAGTCAATTGTATTATTTGGATCTGGGAGAAAATATGTTGGAAGGAAATATTCCGCCAAGTATACAGAACTGCCAATTGTTACAATACTTAAATCTTCCACAAAACAACCTTAGAGGAGCCATACCATTAGAGGTTTTTAGTCTTTCCTCTCTAACAAACTTGACTTTGTCACAAAACTCTTTGAGTGGCAGTCTACCAGAAGGAGTGAGCAACCTAAAACATATCGATTTGCTAGATGTGTCTGAGAATCTTCTGTCTGGTCACATTCCTGGAACTATCGGAGAATGCGTAATGTTGGAGTACCTCTTTTTGCAAGGGAATTCTTTACAAGGAACCATACCATCCTCTTTGGAATCTCTCAAAAGTCTTCGACGTTTAGACCTGTCTCGAAACAACTTGTCTGGATTAATTCCTAATGTTCTGCAGAACATTTCTTTCTTAGAATATTTCAATGTATCTTTTAACATGTTGGATGGTGAGGTACCAACTGAAGGTGTCTTTAAAAATGCAAGTGAGCTAGTGGTGACTGGAAATAGTAAGCTTTGTGGAGGTATTTCAGAACTGCATCTACCACCATGCCCTGTAAAAGGTAAGAAACTTGCAAAGCACCACAAGTTCAGGTTGATAGCGGTGATAGTTAGTGTGGTTTCTTTTCTTCTTATACTGTCTTTTATTGTAACTATCTGTTGGATGAGGAAAAGGAGTAAGAAACCAGATTTGGATTCACCAATAGTTGACCATCAGGCTCCAATAGTTGACCATCTGGCTAAAGTTTCATACCAAAGCTTACATAATGCAACCAACGGGTTCTCAACTACAAACTTGATAGGGTCTGGAAATTTCAGCTCTGTCTACAAAGGAACTCTCGAGTCAGAAGGCAAAGAGTTTGCCATAAAGGTCCTAAAGCTTCAAAGAAAGGGAGCTCACAAGAGTTTCATTGTTGAATGCAATGCACTTAGAAATATTAAACATCGTAATCTAGTTCAGATTTGGACATGTTGTTCCAGCACAGATTACAAAGGTCAAGAATTTAAAGCTCTAATTTTTGAGTACATGAAAAATGGAAGCTTAGAACAATGGCTGCATCCTAGGACACTAAATGCAGAGCATCCAAGAACATTGAACCTTGATCAAAGATTAAATATCATGATTGATGTTGCTTTTGCATTACATTATCTTCATCATGAATGTGAGCAATCGATCATTCATTGTGATCTAAAGCCAAGCAATGTCCTTCTTGATGATGACATGATTGCTCATGTGAGTGATTTTGGCATAGCAAAACTTATCTCAACCATTAATGGTACCACTTCCAAGCAAACAAGTACAATAGGAATAAAGGGGACTATCGGCTATGCTCCTCCAGGTATGTTCTAAATTCGAGAATTAATGTTTATTTGAATTCTCCTATCTTTTGATGGATACTTGATTTTTACTAATTACAAAGTATTGACAATTTTGCTATATATTTTAGAGTATGGAGTGGGTTCTGAGGTGTCTATGAATGGCGACATGTATAGCTTTGGGATTCTTGTGTTGGAAATGCTTACTGGAAGAAGACCCACAGATGAAATCTTTGAAGATGGTCAAAATTTGCATAACTTTGTGGAAAATTCATTTCCTGATAATCTTTTACAGATTTTGGAACCATCTCTTGTACCGGAATATGGAAAAGAAACAATAGAAGAAGAAAACAATCGTAATCTTACTCTGATTGTTGAAAAGTGCTTAGTTCCACTCTTTAAGATTGGACTTGCTTGTTCAGTGGAATCACCAAAAGAAAGAATGAATATGGTGGATGTCACTAGAGAGCTAAGCAAAATCAGCAAAGCCTTTCTTTCTGGTAAGATAAATGGAAAATGACTTAATTCTTTGCATATTACAAGAGAACAAATATAGATGTATCACACTGCTTCTTCTGCCAAATATTAATAGCAGTTCCATTTATAATAACACACTTTTGTCCTTTGTTTTTTATTTTATTTTTTGAATTATTTCACACATATTAGCTCCTTTTCAAACTTAACAATATAATAAAATTGAGATTTCTAATGCTTAATCGCTTATGCCGCTAGCTTTGGCTTTTACTACTTGATTAATTGCTTATGTAGTTACAATTTCATTTTTTGCTATTTTGCTATATATGTATTTCAAAATTCCAAAACTACAAGGGTAATAGGCTTCTTCTCCAATTTCAGGTGTTGATACTTCAATAATCAAAGCTGAGATCAAATGCCAGGGCTATTTCAGAAACTGATGTGTATGTTGTATGGTGTACTCTGGTAGAGTTAATTCACGGGGTGCAGAACTGTTCAATAATTCTACCCCAGTTATCTATTCATATGAGTGCTTCAATCATCTTTCAAGTAACATGTATCATATACTTAATGGATACAATACTCCATATAAGTAGTAGACTTACTGTATTATTATTTTTATTTCCCATGTTTTTTTTCCAAATTTTAATGCAGGGCATCAAAGTGCTTTAATTTCAAACTAAATCCATATTTACAATACCAAATTTTTATTTTATTTTACTATTTTGGGATCCATAAACTTGTCTTTAATATTAAGGGACTTATTAGCGTATTGTTTATGAGACGTTATATTCATAAAGGTAAAAAAATAAAAATTTTCATATGAGGTATATATAAACCATAATAAGAAGTGGACTGCAACCGTATAAGTTGACACAGTGACTGCATATGCAGATATGCTTTATAGAGACTTCCAATTAATCTATTTAAAGAATTTCACATTTTTGAGTAGTCCATGTCTTGGGTAAAATCATGTTGTAGATTCAATGTTAAATAGTAAGATAACAAAGGAAAAAAATACATCAACCATCAATACCGAGACTTTTCAATCTATCCAGGGGTGGTACTTGTAATTTGCAAAACCAGTACGGGTCCGTTTGTATAAATTTTTTATAAGCACTTTTAAGAGAAGAAAATAAGAAGACAAGTCAAATAAACTTCTCTATAAATTAAAATTAACTCATGCATAAGTTATAAAAAAAAAAACTTTTGGAGAGGTTAATATGAGAGAGCTTCTCCAAATTAACTTATTCGTAAGCTAATTGTAGCTTTTATAGTGGCTTACTCCATTTTTCCTTCTTACTTTCATTTCCTAAGAGTGCTTATGAAGAAGTTTATCCAAACAGATCATAAATGAATTCAGTAACAACTTTTCTAGGAGCCATTCAAAGAAAAAACAAATTAAGTATATGAATGTGAATTTGAGATAGCAAGTCAACAAGTATGGCCAAAAATGTTGAAGTATATGAACATTGCAGAAATCAAATTCCATTTTTTACTCGTCCCTCTGATATTTGTTTGCTTTTCTCTTTGATCGTAGCCTTTTTAATCGCAGAGCATGGTTCTACACATGTGCTACTTTCACCTGAATTCTGTAGAACATTACGTTCTCAATTCTCATATCAGCAAGTATTTTAATGTACTTCAAATTACTTTTATGTTACTCATACTGACTAAAATAACTAAATATAATAGAATGTTGTTGTATGAATCCCAAAATAATTTGATGTCATTTAGAAACTCCTTAGGTATGTAACCTTGCGATTGTTTTTCTATTCTCATCAGCAATTTAGAACAGCTGTAGACATACATGGGTTTTATACAAAAGTTTTCCGCTGTGTGAATCAATGTTGCCAATAGATGGAAAGCCTTCTCACTTGTCTATAAAGTAAATGCATATTATTGCCAATAGATGTAAAGTCTTCTGACTTGTAGTCTATGAATTCCAAACAAGTTTTTATTTCTAAATTATTTTTATCGATTCATTCTCAGTTACTTGGGCTTTACCATTTTAAATTTAACTAGCCAGGTTATTGTTGCTGAAAGTTTGTTTCTACCTTGATAAACTTATCCAGAGAGAACAAAGGCTTAACAGGGACTGCACGTTATGCAAGTTACAATACTCACTCAGGATTCAGGAATTGGTAAGTACTAAGAATTTTGCCTTCTTTTTGTTTTATAGATTGTAACCTACAATTTTGATTTTATGTCTTCAGAGCAAAGTCGTCGGGATGATTTGGAGTCTCTTTGGCTACGTTTTAATGTACTTTTTAAGAGGAAGATATGTCTCATCCTGCTGATTGTAATTTTACATGGCATCTTGATTTCATAAAAGTGTTTGAGTATTAGTTGCCGAGGTTTTCCAGCTGTGTAGGGCTTGACTACTTGGTTGTTGCATTTTTTAGCCTTCCTTGGCAGGGTCTACAAGCTGCCACCAAAAAGCAAAAATATGACAAAATTTGCAAAAAGAAGTTATCAACTCCCATTGAGGTGTGTTCATCAATTATTTTCACTTTGTCATGTACTGATTATTTTGCCTTAGTTGTATATGAACAATTTTATGGTGCATTTATGGTCCAAAAACTAGTTCAGAAACTGGAATGGAGTTTGATTGGTGTAGATTTTCCTTTCCCATCCCCACTTATTTTATTTTTATTTTGTAATTTATTTATTTGGGTTGAGTGTGTGTGAAGCAAAGTGTGGCAAATGGTAATTAGAATTATGCAAAACTAGGTGAAGCAGCTGCTTTCCCAACTTAGGTTTGAAGACTTGAATCATTGACTGCATAGTCAAATTATTTGCTCATCATCCCAGGAAGATTTTCCTATTGAAATTTTTGTTATGCATAGAAGTATACTGACTACGTATTTCTTGTTTTTAGATACTTTGCAAGTCATATCCTGTGGAGTTTGCTTCTTACTTTCACTATTGCCCCTCTTTGACATTAGATCAACGGCCAGATTATGGACTTTTGAAGCGCCTGTTTCGTAATTTGTTCACTCGTGCAGGTATTGATTTTTGTTTTATCATATGCAAGTCATAGCTTGTTGTAGAGTATAGAAGTCAACTTGCATATTAGTTGATTATTTATTTCCACTGGCATTAACTGTAGCAGTATGATATTTTGATTGAAATAAAACCATTCCACTATATAGTGAATTTGATTGTCCTTGAACATTGCTAGATTTTGTGCCAAGTATCTCTGTTTTGGCACTCAGTTATTTACCATTGATTACATAGCCGTAGATTGAAGATCAGATATACTACAGTATAAAACCATGTTATATCTCATTAGTTTTGCTGTTTTTATTGTTTTGCCCTCTTTATCCCCAGTGTAAAATCAAGTATTCATGTTGTCTCCATTTTATGAATTCTTTGATTTGCATCTTATTGTTTGTTAGTATTTGGGAATAAATAATTTTAAAAGTATCATGCATTGCTGTGTTTTTGGACTTCATTTATTGTATTGCTGGTGGTGATCTCATGACTCTCATCTGTGTTATACATAGGTGTGTTTATATTTATCTTCTCTGCTAATGTTATAAAATCATGTTTGGCAGGATATGATTCTGACTATTTATTTGACTGGACCATTCTAAAATATCAACAGATGCAACAGGAAAAGACACAGAGTCAACCAACTGTTAGTAGTTCCTTGGCCTAGTTTTAAAAATAGCCATTGTGAATGAACATTTACATGATTGCGAATCGTTATGTGGCTTTTCGGATAGCTTTTGTATTAAATATGTCCTGATTTTATTGAATTATTGAACTTGACTATTTTGGAGTTGCAGGCTCCACTAGCTGTGCCTACCAGTCTTGAACCAGTGGATGAGGATAATCATAAAGGTAACTCCAGTCTTGTATCATGTATTTGAAGAATCAATTCTTATAATTGTTTAGTTTTCACAAGAAAAATAGTGTTTTGTATTAAGTTATGTGATTTCCATGGTGAGGTTTGTTCACAGCAGAATGAGTAAGGAATTTAAGGTGATATATTTTAATGTCCATTCAGAAAAGGGGAAAGAAAATAAAATACTTGCAGCTGAGTATTTGGTGTGGATTAATTTTTATGGACATTTGTTGTCAAAATCAGAAAAATATAATTAGCATATACTAAGCTATTGGTCAATATGGTTGGCTGTTTACCAATTTACTATTTTTGTATGGGATTTTTGTTTAATATAAGGTTACTCTACAGAACACATCCTGATGCTTTAGTTCCTTTTCAGGAGTCAATGATTCCACTCAAATTGCTGTGGCAACACCATCAATCAATGTTGATCATCAACGCGTTTTTAAGACAACGGCATCTAATGTTCAGAATCTTAATGCCAAGATTCCAACAGAGAAACATGTATACTCCTTATGAAAATTTCAACATTGTTTTCTTGCCTCTATCCCCTTTTCATAAATAATAGGAGTTAACTTATATTTTGGTTCCTGGAAATGTATTTCTCTCACAACTTTAGTCCCTGATTCAAAGTAATTCCACGTTTCATTGCTTACATTATTTAAACTCATTTCATGTTTCATGTGGGAGTAACATGGAAGAAATTGGAATAATTCAAGAACTAAATCATGTACATAATTTATATAAGGACTAAATTGCGAGTGAAATGCATTTCCAAGGACTAAATTACCATTTTACATTTCTGATACCATTTTAATTTAATCATAATGATCCTTATATTTGACTGAAGTAATACATTTATTTGATTGGGATAAAACTTTTGCAGATTGTGAACAATGGTTCATCTATGTCAACTGCTATGCCCAGAGTCCCCACAGAAAATGTCTCAAAGCCAGTAAGGCCAGTGGGAGCCTCAAATTTGGGTCACGGATTTGGGAATAAGACTGGTGCTTCAGGAAGCATTGTTCCTTCACTACGCCGAACTTCGTCAACCAGACAATAGGTAAGGGAAAAGCTTAACCAAAATTTGAACCTGAACTCTGATTTTTATTATTATGCTTTCATTAGATGTTTATTATGTTCTTATTCTATCACAAATGCTAGAATATTTTGCTGAGACACTTTGTTGATTTGTCAGACATGGATTTTGAAGGTGTCACTTACATGTGTTTCTAACAGTGGCAAATGTCATGGCCCTCACTTCACCAGATAACACTAGACTGCTATGTAAAGGAAGATATGGCATACCAATTTTCCTGAGCATGACACAATCCTACCAAATATTGGTGGACACATCTTGTTGAGTGAGGTAAATCATAAATGCCCCCATTCAAGATTTTTGTGAGGAAAGTAAGGGTCTGGAGATAATTGAAGAGCAAGGTATGATGGTAGCTGTTGATTGGTGTCATGTCACAGAAGGCTGCAGAGAGGAAATGTGGCCATTGTGGGAGGGAATCAACTCAACTGTCTCCTTCTGTCTCTCCCCATTTGAAAAATAATATTCTGCTAAAAATGAAAAAAACTAACAACTAACCACCAGTACATTGGATGCTTGGCATTTGCTTTATGTTTATCACAAATAGAAATGTCAACAACACACTCTTTTAAGACATTTTTTTTTACATAATATTTATTATTTTGGGTCATCATGACATTGGTGTAGAGTATCCATCAGTTTTACTGATGACTAATCTCTGCCGAAATATTCACCATGACATAATATTTATTATTTGCTGAAATTTAGTTCATTCTATAATTTTATAATTTTCAATAAATTTTAACTAATAGTATTAGAGAGTGTGCAACTAACACTTCTCTTATGCCAAATCAAACATGCATGGGGCCAGGGGATTAGACAATCCTTCTTTTGGTCACGGTCATTAATTAATCAATTTATGTTTTTCTTTGAAGCATTTGCCACACGCAAATTCTGTTGCCTTTGACTATGTACAGTTCAATTGTTAGTTTACAAATATAATCACATTTAATCCCTTCTCCCATCAATCAAATAAACTGTTCAAAAATCAATCCAATTCATATTGTACCGAACCGAATTGGATTGCCTTTTATGTTAAATTTGGTGTTAGAATCCAACTTTTATATTTTTGGGTCTATTTTTAGAATCCAACTTAGAATGTTCATTTATGTACCAAGGTTTGCACTGCAATAAAAAACCTTCCAGTGTTAAGGATTAAATGTTAACGGGGATATCCAACTACTCAAACTAGGAAGAGATAGGGTCCTTCAAATGCCAATGCATGTCTTTTCATTAATGAAAAAAATGATAAGTAATTAGACTTTATCAAGGAATGGGGAACTAAACTTGGATACATGCCTTCTACCCACCCTAAGTCAACTCAAAAGAAAGATACGATTTCTTTTCAGTTAACTTTTTCTCTTATTTTCATCTTTTGCTTTTGAGGAACTTCAATTCCATTTCTGACAGTAGAGTAGGAAATCTTGTACTTAATATTTAAGACAGTTACAATTTAATTGAAAAATAAATATTTTAATGTATTTCAATTAACAATTTAAAGAAATATCTATTAATAGAATATTTGTATATAAAAGAATATTTAGCAAAAAAATCAATCTAAACATATTTATAATCTTACAAAATATAATAAAAGGCTTACTTTTAAAATTGTATGACATAATTGAAAAGGCAAACAAAAAAAACACTAAAAGAAATTAAACCAATTTCACAAATGGCAATTCTTTCCAGAAACTAAAGTGGTCATACGGAAAGAAAAGGTTGAAAAGACTAAGAAAGGTTTGATCGTTTTTTAAAAGAAATACAGATAATCTAGCCTTGACACTCATAAAAATTTAATAAATTTCTTTTTATAAAAGCATTTTGTAGATAATCACAATTTAACACTTGTTTGATAAACAAAACAAGGAGAAGATAAACACTAGATATTTATCTTTATTCATCTTTAAAGTAATAATGGCTATAGATTTAGTTCTTGACCACATCGAATTTTCATAATATCAAATAGTATCACAATATAAAGTTAATTTTCCTCAAAAATCAAATATTCTTATATAAGTTTTTCCAAGCCCAAATTCCAAGTATTCCTTTTAAACAACTATCTTCTGACTTTACACACAACACATTCAAGAGTATAAAATAAAAATTGAGGTTAATACACAATAATAAATGAAGATGCAATGAAAATTGAAGGAATGTCTATTAAAGGATAAATGTTATAGCTATACATAAAGAATGAAAGAATGGCTTTGATTTCTTGATAGCTAATAGCATTTAAGTCCTCATTCATTGTATATGTAACACGTTTTGATAGACGTCGGAAATATTATTTGTTCTAGCAACACTTTGTCTTTGAACGTTTTTGAATGTCTAAACAAGTGAAAGGCCTCTCTATATATTATATTGTACATCCAGATTGTTATCTCATCACATGTATATGATTTTCTCAATAATCACTTGGTCAATCATAATCATATCTTCATGTCCAACGTCAACAAATATTATCTAGCTAGAAACATTAACATTTCAATATTCACACACAGACAATTTAGGTATATCAAGCTACCCAATAACTGTACATTGTACAACATGGCCTATCACATCAAATCAACATAAAATATAAACATAATACTAGGTCCATCAAAATAACCAACTACTAATGGTTCCCAAGGTACAACATAATATTACTACTGCTAGTGGATATCCATTTTTCTAATTAATGAAAGAAGAAAATATTGATAATAGAACTTGCAAAAAGGGTAAGTCAATAATTCGAGAGACTCGAACATGAGACCATTTTTACAAATGAGACTCAAAAGCTTTCTCCGAAGACAACTTATATTAGAAGCTACATAATGATAAATAAATAAAAAGCAAAACAATAAGCTGATATATAACTTTGTCCGAGAAGGTGAAAAAGACAATTGCAATTTTACCAAAGCAACAAAAGCCTTCCAAGAATCATAAACAACTAATTTAGAAACCAAAAGGCAACACGAAAAACTTGAAGATGAAAGATTATACTGTGTAGAAATTTTGATCCAAATCTAATTTCTCCTCCTCCTTCCCACTCTCCAAAAGCTTCAAAATGTCAAAAATGAACTACTAGTAAGTTCGTTTAGCTTAGAACTTCAAAGGTTGTCCGGTAATTGTGTATTGTTAAGATGTATCACCACCACAAACACATTAGTCTACAAGTGAGAGTGAGTTTAGCTCAGATCAAAAGGCTATCCACTCATTATGAGTGTTTGTGATATGTATTCATAACCCAAAATTCCATCAGTTGTGTAGTATCTTCTTAACTATTTATAATTAAAATGTTCATCCAAACAGACTCTGTATCTTTAATTAAAACACCAAAAAGAAAGAAAAAAAATTAACATGAGCACATCGTACAAAAAAGTATACAGTTCTTACTAGTTACTAAGTTGTCCCAACTCCATGATCAAACATTTGAAGCTAAATGTTTGTGCTCTAATTCTCTTGAGTTTCTTTCTTGTCCCACAAACCATTGCACTGTTCGTTGAGCAATTCCCAACCAAATCCTCCTCAACCTCTCTTCCCTCTCATTGTTCCCACTTGACGCCACACCTGCTTCCATTCTATTCTGCTTGCACGTTTCCATGAACCTAGGAACATGAGCAATCTCAGACATGGATCTCTTCTCAGCAGCATTCAACAAAGTAAATGAACTTTCATCCTCATTGAAAATAGAGGGAAGAAGGCTTGAATTTCCGCGAAACGTTTCATTAGAGGGAGAGAATCTTCTGCTTGAGAAGTCATGAAGCATCTCACTGTTCAATGATAACATGTCTGAGGAGTTAAGATCACTCCACCTGCTCCTTAATGTAACAACATCAGAGACCACAATTTTGTGATTGAACTTATGCACTTGTTTGTTGCCATAAACCTCTTGATCAAGCAGATGTTGTTCTTCTTTGTTGCTCCTTCCCAAATTCCAAAACCTTGATGATGAAGGTTCCCTGTGAACAAAGATTTCAAGGTTAGTGTCCTCGGTTAAATTCGAAGGAACTCTTAGGGACCTTGAGCTGATTGAGTAGGTGAAGTTCTTGATGTCCAAAGGGTCAATGGTGTTCCTGCAAAGAGGGCAAGTGGAGTGGCTTTCAAGCCACTTGTCAATGCAACTCATGTGGAAAGCATGCTTGCACTTTGGCAAAAGTCTAAGAATCTCAGTGTCCTCAAACTGTGACAGGCAAACCGTGCACTCTAGGCCTTGTTTGGACCCTTTAAGGGAAGAGAATCTGAAAAATGGGAGTGCCTCAATCACTTGTCTGTCTAACCCTGAAAGCCTCCTTGACCTTGAATTTGATCTAGTTGGTGCTTGAAAATTTGGTGAATGATGGCTAGTTCTGTGCACGAGTTCAAGAGGGGTGGTGGTTCTGCTGCGGAACCTTATATATACAAGTAAGAGAAATGATAAGGTGAACAATATTGAGAGGGACACTATCACAACCACCTTGCTTGGATGAACAGGTTGAGGAAAATCTGGCATGGAATCTGTGTCATCACTGTCTTGTGCTTGAACATTAGAAATGAAAGAAAGAACAACCATCATGATGATGAACACTAGCAAATGGTTCTTGAAAGGATAGTTAAAGGTTATGTTGCAATTGGCCATGTTCTTGAGAATTGAGATCTTGCCAGACTAGTGAATAGTGATTATTAGTCTCTGTGGATCTTTTTTCTTCCCTTGATATTAAAACATATATCTGGGTAGAAAATGCATATTTGGCATAGCATCTTTTAGAGCTATATCTATCCAACAAATGCAGACAATGAGAAAATGTTTCAACCTTGGCTTTTAATTAGTATTTACAGTCCCCAACTAGGAAGCTTCATCTGTTTGTTGGTTTATGTAATGAATGCTTCCACAATTAATTAAGAATATCTTTGAGAACAATGAGGACAAAAGGGTATCATCTTGCCGCTGTGACTGACCAAGAAATAGAAATCTATGTGTATTATTATGTTATAAAATAGGACATAGAAATAAAAAAGAACATAACACTCAAATAATTTTCTCTTTTTTATACTTATTATTTTTTCTGTCTATTTTTTTTTCATGCATCAATTATCACTTTCCTTTTTCTTTTTCTTTTTTCTTATTTTACACCCAGAAATAGAGTGTACAATGATAATTATCCTAATAAATATGTATTGTTAGGTAGACTTCTATATCACTCCCGAGTATGCATCGTTTACTTTTCTATTGAAAGATCCATTTGCATGAGAATCAACTTTTTTTAATATTATCTTCACTAGAGGTCAAGTTGTAGGGTATACAATCCTACTTTAAAATACCTTTGTGGCACGTCAAGCCAATTTTTTTTTTAGGGATTAGTTCTAGAAGTGTGGGGACGCCTCAACTCTCTTTCGGTACAAAATTATGTTCATGATCACCTTCTGGTGGAAGAAAAAAAAACAGTATAGAGAGAACATGTTGGCACAAAAATAGTTTGCTAATAGAAGTATGGCAGTCAACAGTATTCGGGTGACACATAGCCAATGACAACGACTATATCTAGCCGACAGAGGTCAAGAAGGGTAAAATGAGAAGAACAAAAGAATAAGATCCATAATCTGAAGCCTAATCATTTCTTATTTTCACATAGAGAATTAGGATGTTACAAGAAGAGTTCAAAGTGAAACCAAATCTTAGAATACTAATCATTTATAAAAATAAATTAATATTATCAAGTGTAAAAGTTTTATTATGATTTTAAAAAAATTAAAATACTAATAATTATTATGGAGTCATATTTTAATAGGAAATAGTAAAAAGTAAAAAAAAAATTTAAAATTAAAATCAAAATCAAAATCATATTATAAGTGTAATAATAATATAAGAAAAAGATAAATATCATATAAATAATTCTAATGTAAAGTTTAAATGGTATAGATGTTATAAAAAAATATTATAAAAATAATTGTGTAAATCGTAACTAAGAAAAATATGTTGTTGAAATAACAGAAAAAAGTATACATGTATTATTTAAAATAAAAAATAACAATATGATATATGATAAAAATTAAAAAGTTAGATATTAAAAAAAAGAATGGGACTTAAAAAAAAGAAAGAGTAGTCAGATAAAAATAAAAAAAAATGTCAAACATAAAAGTTTGACACCTGTCCCAATTTTTTTCTAAGATAGTAAATAGATAGACTTGGATTTGGTCATGTTAATTTCTTATTTTTTTATTATTTAGTTTCTTCATATAGCTGTAGGATCATAATTCATGTATGTAGAATGTTGAGCCTATTCATCAAATGGACAAATCTAAATAAAAATAATAATTAAGAAGAGTTAAATTTTCTTTAATTCATTATACTAATTTAGTAAAATAAACGTGTGTAATGGGAGTTAAGTTTATACAATTTCACATGCATGATAGAATGCATACGCTTTTTCTTCAAAAGAAAAAAAGAAAAAGAAAAAGAATGCATACGCTTTTAAAAAAGGTCATTAGCTAATCATATTTAATATTATACAACAATATTACGTATTAAATTTTGTTCGACTTAAATTTATTTTTATCCTAAGTTTTTATTTGTTTTCATCCTAATAAATTTTATTTATTAGTCTTTATTTATAAAAAATAATATGATTTTAGTTCTTGGTTAGGGACTAGTGAAAAGCATATAATTCATATAATTTTTGGGTTTTCTATTGAATAGTTTTTTTTATAAAAATAAAATAAAAATATATATTTAAACTAAAAAAATGCAAATCAAAATAGAATGACGTGATTATTAGCTCGTTTGTTTTTCGTCTACGCGTTCAAAAAAGAAAAAAAGAAGAAAAAAAAAAGAAACTATTCGTAATGCAGATATTAGGCTAAAAAAATGCCAAAGCAATTGTGACTCTTTTGTTTTGTTTTGAAATTATATGTGGTCCTTATTTATATATAAATGATGAACTAAAACGAGACAATTTTTATAACGAACATGAATTGTACCTAAAATATTTTCATGAATGAGAGATGAAAATGAGATGATTTGTTTATTTTTATTTACAGAGAATAAAAACATACTTAATTTATTTATTTTTCAATAATATTGCATGTTACACTTATTGACTGTGCAGATTTCGTGTGACACATTGCAGCATATGGTGTTTCTTTCCTCTTTTTTTTTTTTTTACACTGTTATAAACTATAATTAAGACAACTTTTCCACTCGCGGACCACCTTTTAATTATGTATAGTTATAACATCAAATTGTAGTATTTCGGTGGGAAATTTTGGTGTATATTTTTGGGTGAATAGGATTAATTTTCGAAGTACCAAGGCACCGTTTGGTTGGGATGAAAGGGGGAGGGGTAAAAGTGAAAAGAGATAAAAGTGAGATAAAAGTAAAAAGAGTAAATTATACTGATCTTTTCTAAGGTTTATTCTTATTATACTTGATACCCCCTTCATTTTTTTACATTATTTCGAGTACTCCTAAGGGGGGTTAGTATAAGATTTTTCAAATCTAAGACAGGGAGTTAGTATAACAATTTACGTTTAAGAGGAGGGTTGGTGTAACGAAAATCCAAAATTAGAAAGTTTTTTTTGTAGGATTCAAAAATGAAGAGATATCAGGTATAATAAGGACAAACCTCAGGGGATCAATGTAATTTACTCAAAAATATATAATATTTGAACTATAATGACTGATCAAGGTATTATGATTTATGACTATATTAACTTAATTGTAACACCCCAAGGGGTGTGTACCTTTTTCCTTAAATATTACTAAATATTGACAATTTAGAATATAAAGATATCAGAGTTTACTATGCAAAAAAAAAAAAAAAACTTAAAACATAACTAATACAAAGCTCTTGGCACTTATGTGCCATACAAAACACAACCTCAAGGTTACTTGAATATAAACTAACTCCCATACATTGGGAGATACAACTCTATAATTATCTTCGTCCCAACAAGCAATTCCATGCTCCAATCTCCTTCCATTTGGCATCCACCTTAGTAAACCTGTAAAAACATGAAACTAAAAGGGATGAGACACAATGTCTCAGTGAGTGCTCTAAGGACTCTAGGTTGACTTTCTATTCTAGAGATCCTTTTCTTAACTCTCATGGCTTCTCATTTCTTTTCTTGATACTCGTACTCACAACTATAATCTCAACATCCCTTCCTTTATACCCAAGCTGGACAAATCTATACATGCACATAAACAGATTCCAATCAAGGAAAAGGAAAGAAACTAAACTTTATATACTTCGAAAATACTGTACATAATAACTATAAATCTATAAAAAGATACAGATTTAAATTAAATCATTTCATACATATACATAAACATCAATAAGACACCAATAGCCAACAACGTCAAATACAATCACCATAATACGTCAACCATCATAAATCACATTTAAACATCCTCAATCCAAAAATCTCATAATAAATCAATCATCACCAACCATCATCACAACTGACGTACACTAGAAGCCAATAGGCAACCTCACACATCAAACACTGACTCTACTCCATGGAGTTTCGACACCATATGAGCGGTCCTCATAGGCCCATCCCCTACCATAGTCTCACCTTTGACCATTCGGGGAGTCCCTTGAGCCACCCTGTGGAGGAAGTGTGGATTTAATCGAATATAGACAAGTGTGGGTATTGGCTTACCTCTATAAGGTTTGCAAAACCTTACATCTATAGGAATTCGCCCACTTGGCTATTCTATAGGCCCACTATTGGCCACCACGAAAACCTCCGGCACTAGGTTGAGAGCCTACCTAGCACCCTCAACTTACGTGCCTACCCATATGTCTGTGCACCAACTGTGCACACCTATGCACCAACTGTGCATATACAACATTCGAAATATTTCTGTGCACCAACTATGTGCACCCACCGTATTCCAGCGGCTAAAACATATTTGGAGTCCCTTACAGTTCGAGATACGGCACTTCCGTACCCGCCATCTTCTATGGCCTGACTTAAGGATCCAAATACATCTCATCAATTCAACAATCCTCAACCACTACCACAACCCATCCCCTATACACTAAAAGAGTCACTAAACCTCTTGGGAAGTAGTTCTCAACACTCCAACACGCCATTCGGAGTCAAAACATAGGGGTGGTACTTGGGAAGATATCCCACTAGGCGAGACCCCCGGGTCGCTTTAGTGGGCCGGAGTTCTGGCGTGAAACTCACCCTCCCAAGTATACCATTTATCTATAAAAGTCTTCCCAAAGGTCATAGCTAACTCATTTCTAACATATAGGGATGGTTCCAACACATATTTCACAAACATCATCATCATCATCTTTTCAAAATCATACTCATTAATATTTCATATCAAATTCTTAAAACATCATAATCTTCTCAATGTCATCTTCAACAAATAACAATTACATTTCTTCATGTACAAATAATATACTTCAACTTAACATAATAGTTATAATTCAACCTATCATTTATCAATCTCACAACATCATCTCATCAACAATTCATATACATCCTAACAATAATACCTCTACCTCATCTAAATATAATTATTACAACAATAATGTAATTACCTTGCCATAATATAAACACCTCAAGAACAACATAATCATCTTATAATTATACATATTACATTTGTATAAATATTTAAAATCATTTAAATAATAAAGAAAAAGAGATATTTTAAGAGAATTTTAAAGAAAATTACGTTCCAGCCCAGCCGGCCAAAATCGCGGCCCAGCCGGAGCTCTCCTAAATTAGTTTATTTCCTCTCTGCCACATTTCGGCCCAGCTGCACCAAGTTTCGGCTGGGCCGAAACTCCTCTGTAGCTAATTTCTCCTCTGCCCAATTTCGGCCCAGCTACACCAAGTTTCGGCTGGGGCCGAAACTCCTCTGAAGCTTATTTTCTCCATTCTAACACATTCCGGCCCAGCTGCGCCAAATTTCGGCTGGGCCAGGACGAACATGGGTTTACGAAATTGCAAGTTCTATGGCTATCAATGGCATACCCAATCATCCCAACCTTATAAAATCAAATCTTAAACACTTCTATTACATTTCCAACCGATTGATTTACCCGAAAAACCCCTTAATCAATCAAACTCACCAAAAATCCAATATCTCCAAACCTTAGGTTCAAAAGAGAAAAAGGGGAAAACATACAAATCAAATGGATAGGAAAGGACTAGGGGGAAGCACTCACCTCCTGGGACATGTAGAGATAAGCTCCAAGCACTAGGTCTTCAGATCTCTGCTCCCTCTCCTTCTTCCTCTTCTTCTCCTCTTCTCCTTCTCTCTAACTTTCCCTTTCTTTCTTTCACTTTCTCTCTCTAACTCTCCCTCTCCTCTTCTATTTAAAGTGTGTGGTGTGTGGGGCTAAGTGGACCTCAACTCACCTTGGGCCTTGGCTCCCCATCTAGATCCTATTATCTCATTCCTAACAACTTCTATTAAAAGGTAACTATTATTAATAATACCTAAGAGTATCTTTTAACCATTAAATATAAAGGCTATTCCATAAAAAAAAATGTCTCTTTATTATTTATTTCTAGGGTCCATAAATTAGGGATATTACATTAATTATTATATTGACAATATTTATGGATAAATTATTATTTTTATGACATCAACAAATAACAAAAAAAATGTCTTTTCATTTTGAGTAAATTAATGAGTTAAATATTGGATGGAATTCAAATTAAAAAACTTGATTGTAATGGGAAAAAAAATTAATAAACTTAATTGGTGTCATTGGAATTTGAGAGATCAAAGTTAAAAAAAAAATTGCTATGTTTTATAATATAAAGTATACAATAAAGAAAAATATAAAAATTGCTATGTTTGAGAAACTAAAAACGCAATTAAGTTAATATAAAAATTATATTGATATATATTTTTTATAATATAAAGTATACGATAAAGAAAAATAAAAAGGAAATGACAAGATGAGAAGAGAAAAACATATGTGATAAAATTATTAATGTCGTGAAGAAAGATAAAAAAGATAATATCAAAAAGCAATTAAAATATTATATAAACAATATATACTTCTAATAAGACCTTCATACCCCTGTACCAAAAAAAAAAATAAGACCTTCATACCTCGTAATGTCATGATAGTTTAATTAGGACTTTGGGACCACGATTCGAAAACTGACTCGTGAAAATGACGCGTGAGTGACGTCAGGGGCCCACATGATGGCGGCTTCTAGGGTGGAGAGAGGTAACCGTGGACATTGTCCAGAGCTCAAACACAATATCAACAGTTTACTAATTTGGAGCATTAGAATGACTTTTCTTAATTTGTATTTATTGAAAGGATAATGCTCACCTTCCACCTGATTTTGAAGTAGATTTGACTGTTAAGAAAAAAAAAGAAAGACAAAAAAAATAATGAAGAAAATTTATGATAAATAACGCAATAAAAATTTTAAAAAAATGAAATGAAAGAATATATATATATATATATATATATATATATATCGAAAACAAAGTCACAACAAAGTTAAAGGTCAGTTTTTTTAGTGAGTTTAAATAGGAACTTTTATTTCGAAAACAAAAAGGTAGAAGATTGCTAATTTTAAATTCTTTTTCAATATATTTTCTTACTAATTCTTCTACTTATTTTATATGGTAATATATTTTTAAGACATTAAATTGAATATTTGATATTATAATATTTAAATAAAAAGGATATAAAAATACAGTATTTAAATAAAAAATTTAAAAATGATAATATTAAACTTTTTGCTTTGGCATAAACTGTTTAAAACACTTTATATTTATTTTTCAATTTACTTTGTTGCATTTATGAGTGTCTTTTGCCATATATCTTTATATTTTTTTATGAGCAAAATCATAAATATATGAAACATTATTATGAGATTTCAATATTAAAATCACTAACTAAACTCTAAGTATATTGAATGAAATTTGTGATTAAGCTATTTCTTTCATTAAATATCTACTTTTTTATGTTGTGTTAATTTTTGAACTTTTACATCACAAGTCACAACAAAGTCAAAGGTCAATTCTTTTAGGATAAAATGTGTTTTTAGTCTTTATGTTTTCGGTAAATCTTATTTTTAGTCCCCAAACTTTCATATCGTGCAATTTAGTTTCCGAATTTTATATAATTTTTGAACTTTTACGTCACAAGTCACAACATGATATTTATAAAGTTCAGGGACTAAATTGTACGATATAAAAGTTCGGGAACTAAAAACAAGATTCAACGAAAATATAGTGACTAAAATCATATTTTACTTATTCTTTTATAATGAGTTTAGATAGGTTTTTTTTCTCCTAAACAAGAAAGTGGAAGATTGCTAATAAAGTAGAGAAAAAAAACTATACACTAATAATGTAAAATAATTTTATTATATTATCTAAAAACAAATTACTATTCATGATAAGTTTTTTTGATTTTTACAAAACTACCATTAAACTCAATAAAGTAATAATAGCTGAATAATTTCAAATTCTCTTTTAATATCCCTTTACATATAGAGTAAGTTTCTAATATTTGTAGAAATTTTACCACACTAAACTTTTCATTACATAATAGTATATCCTCTTATGGCAAAAGAAAGTAAAATAAGGCAAGAACATATTTTATTTTGGAAATGTGAAATTGCAATTTTTTGGTGGCTTTCTTGGTGCGGTGGCTATTGGGTGTGTTCTGTCCGAACGTGACAGCTTCAGCGATCATGTTCACTTTGAAACTTGATAGATATAAATACTGTCACGTTTTTATTGTTTTGCAGAACTCAAAACAAAACTTGTGAACGGAAGAGCGTTGAAGGAACGTCCAACGTCGGAGTCTGTGTGAAGTAAGGTTCCAAGCCATTAATTATTTAACTCTTTTTTATTTATTTATTTTTATTAATTATTAATATTAAATAATTCTACCCAGACCCCACCTTGGTGTTTGCCAAGCTACATGCAAAAAATGAGAGAAAAAGAACAAATCTTGGAACCTTTTAGTTAGTTTATTAATTAATATCAAGTAAGCAAAGGATTCTTTTCTTCTTGTGTGTTTCCAAAGAGGTGCTCAATTTTGTTAGTTAAAATGCTTTTGTCAATGGTTTCTTCTTTTCTTTTTCTTTTTTCTTTTCTCTTGGTCTTTTTGTGTTCTTGATGATTTTCATGTAAAAAGAAATGGTTGATGTGGTGCCTGTAGTTTGGAATTAGACTTGTGGGGTTGAATTGGGATTTGCATGCTAAATGAGGTGTCATGAGAATTGAGCCTTTTCTTGTTTGCATGTCGCTGTAAACTATTAGTTTGGTGTTTGGTATGTGGGAAGATAACATCTTGGTGGGTTTTGAGGTAGGAAGTTATTGCCTTTGTTGTGTTTCTCTGATATTTTTTAGCTCTTGCTTCAGAATTAGGAGATAAGTTGGTTTCTCTGCACCACCATGGTTGTTGTTCTGTGAAAAATTACCTTTATTTTCTCTGCATTTCTTCTCATTTCCTTTATCTTTTCTCTGTATTTCTTAGTGAGCTTCAACTATAACTTTTATTTTCACCAGAAACAACCACAATTATATTTGAGTTGAGTAAATTCGCAAAGGGTATATTCATTTTCATTTGGAAATTGATGAATCTGTTCCCTTAAAGTGAACTCTTGTGTAGTCTTTGGTTTGGTTAGCCTTTTTGTTATTGTCAGTTTTTCTATGGTTCTATGCATTTCAATTGGATGCATTTGACTGGTAAAGAGCAAAAATTTGCATAATCTTTGTTTAACTTCTTATATAATGACATTATTTCTTTCTTTGGTATTACCTGCAGAGGTGCTATGAACATTCTCTTGAACTGACAAGTTGAAGAATTTCAGCTAAATGGGTCAAGAATTTCTATCCTTGTTTCAGCTGGAAACTAAGAGATTGCTATGGCTTATTGGAATTACATTTGCAGCGATCTTAACTTTTCAGTACCTCGAGTTTCCATACGGAACTGCTCTACTCTCTCTATTCTCTGCTGACAAGATACCAACACCAGGAAGTAGTACATTCAAGGCTTCAGATGCGCCGTCTAAATCCGAATTGGTTAACAATGTGACACTTTTCAATCCAGCAAACTCTACTGTTGATCCTGCCTTTGAGATGGCTAATAAAACCTGGATGTCTGGAGAAAACAACACCATTCCAAGAACTGGTTTTGTCTTCGAACCAGGAAGCACACCGAACAAATCGTTAGGGTTTGATGGCTCTGACCAAAGTTCCATGGCGGAAAGTATTGAGAGATCAGACAATGTATCTGAAACACAGCAGGCAGGAGATCCTGGACCTAGCAGTTTTAACAATACTATTGGTTTGAGTTTCTCCGCAAACCATTCCCGAGAAGACAACATTTCATCAACTGAACAGAAATCTGGAAGTCAATATGCTTCTTCGACGAATGCGAGCACAAATATTATAACTGCATTGCTATCAAATGAGTCCACCATATCTTTATTTCAAAAAGACAACATAACTAACTCTGTAAAGGAAGAGAATGTTAGGTCATCACAAAATGATGCTAAGGTCAGTGTGCCTAATAAGAAGAAAGATTCTCCTACACCAATTCCAGAAGTTACAACAGTATCTGAAATGAACAAGTTATTACTTCAAAGCCATGCTTCATATCGTTCTATGGTAGGTGACTAAATTGTGAAATTTCAGCTTTATTATAATGACTAGGAAATTTTGCCTTTCTGATATTACAGTGTTCTTTTATGTCTTTAATTTGATTTTAGAGACCAAGGTGGTTTTCAGCTGTTGATCAAGAGCTACTGCGGGCCAGATCAGAGATTGAAAATGCACCAATTGTAAAGGATCCAAAATTTTATGCTCCCATTTATCATAATGTTTCCATGTTCAAGAGGTATTATTTGATTAATCCCCCCCAACCCCCAACCCCCAAAAGCAAGTTTTAGAAGTGTCTTCTAGAAGTGAAATTGCTATTCTGAAGTTACCAAAATATGAATATTTTTTGCCAATGTGAATTAAAATTGTTACTGACAGAGATTATTCCAGAAAACATGTATCTTCACATTCTGATGAAACAAGTGCAATCTGTTTTGCAATTACAATATTTCCTCACATATATATATCATTGTCTTGGTTATCTCAGACAAAATTTAGCATACTTTTACTGCATTCTGTGTCGCTGAAGAATCAACTAGCTTTTCACATGGAAAATTATGTTTGGCAGTTTGTTCATTTAGCTAAATGTGAAAATATTAAGTTAAGGAGGTCTGCTATTTATTTTTTCCTCAATGTTTCACATATGCAAGGAAAATGATTTAATCATACTATTTGTTCTTCACAACAGAAGAGATTACTAGTGATTCGGTAAAAGAAGTGTCCAACAGTGTAGCAGCAATGATGCACAAAGCAAGATTCTTGTTTGTGTTTATTGAATATTTCACCTTCTAATAGTCTTGTGACTGTCAAATTTTCAGGAGCTATGAATTAATGGAACAGACTCTCAAAGTGTACGTATACAGCGAAGGAACTAGACCAATAATGCACTCACCATTTTTCACAGGACTCTATGCTTCTGAGGGGTGGTTTATGAAGCAAATGGAAGCTAATAGGAGATTTGTAACCAGAAACCCAAAGAAGGCCCACTCGTTTTACTTACCTTTCAGTTCTCGGATGCTAGAGGAAACATTGTATGTGCAGAATTCACATAATCATAAGAACCTGGTTCAGTATCTGCATAACTATGTAGAAATGATTGCAGGGAAATATACTTTCTGGAACAGAACTGGAGGAGCTGATCATTTTCTCGTTGGTTGCCATGACTGGGTATGCTTTTTCCGATTCAATTGTCTTCATTTCTGTGTTAATCTGTTGGAAGCACTAACTGCTTGTCATTTCACATTGCTTTTTTAATTAGATGATATATTTTAAAAAATATATAATTATCATTTTAGTTTAACAAAAATAACAAGAACCTCGAAAAAAAAATTGTCAAAGTGTTTTCTCAACACCTAAAATAGTAAAAACTAAAAAGGGCCACACCTAGTGTGTGGGGCTCCCACCTTGTAATTAAAATGTGTAGGTAGCCTTATCTCGTAATTGGATTTGGCTTCTCTAAAGTGACGAGATACACATTAAAGAATAAAGTGCACTCACAATGTTGATTACAATATCATTGTGATAAAATTAAATACATATAACAAAGTTTAAAATTTATCACAATCTGATTTTCTAATTAATGACTATTATTGCATTTTATCCTCTAAAGTACAATTACCTCATTTTAGAAGTGCCAAATTCTCCCAAAATTAGAGAGGTATATATGAATATATGAACATGTGGGTCACAAGATTTCAACCTTACCATTGCAACAAGGCTCGTCCTCACAAGCCAAAATAGTAATTTCTTAAGAAAAATGTTCTAGAAATATTATATCATATAAAATATTATAATCAATTTTGTACTTCTAAGTTCAAACAAATGGCTATCTCCTTAGTGGTATACAAACAAAAACTTGAATATTTATCACATTAGTCTCATGAATTTTTTTCTGATGTTACAAGACACCTCTCCACTATGCAGGCCCCTGGAGAAACCAAGGTTGACATGGCTAATTGCATAAGATCCCTTTGTAATGCTGATGTGAAAGAAGGATTTGTTTTTGGGAAGGATGCATCTCTTCCCGAGACGTACGTCCACGATGCCAAGATCCCGACTAAGGATCTTGGCGGGATTTCAGCTTCGAAGAGGACAACTCTGGCATTTTTTGCAGGTAGCATGCATGGCTATGTGAGGCCAATTCTGCTGCAGCACTGGGAAAACAAAGACCCTGACATGAAAATCTTTGGGAGGTTGCCAAAGTCTAGGGGCAACAGGAACTACATCCAGTACATGAAGAGCAGCAAGTACTGCATCTGTGCCAAAGGCTATGAAGTGAACAGTCCAAGAGTAGTGGAAGCCATCTTCTTCGAATGTGTTCCAGTTATAATATCCGACAACTTCGTGCCGCCCTTTTTCGAGGTTTTGAACTGGGAATCCTTTGCAGTCATTGTTTTGGAGAAGGACATTCCTAACCTGAAAAACATTCTCCTTTCCATCCCAGAAAAGGAGTATTTTCGGTTGCAGATGAGGGTCAAAAAGGTGCAGCAGCATTTCCTTTGGCACAAGAACCCTGTCAAGTATGACATATTTCATATGATACTTCATTCCATTTGGTACAACAGAGTCTTCTCTGCACCAGCTAGGTAAGTAACTTGAAAAAAAAGGGTAGAGTAGATATTTGTAGAATCTTCTTCTTTTTTGGTTGCTAAGTTGAGCAATTTTGGTCACCAAATAGAATATTGATAAGGTGTCATTTGTTGTGTACAGCTTTGGAGGTTTGTTTGTAAATAAAAAAATTTGTATATTTTTCCAGTGCTGATTAACTGTTTACTGGAACTTTGTCTTCCTTTGAATAATTTTGCATTTTATTTTTTTTAACAATGGTTGCTAAGAGAATCGAACTTATGACTTCAAATAGTCAAGATTATTTTGATTATTTTGATCTTCACTATCTTTTTAAATTATATAGTTGGGAGTCGCTCTTCTTAACTTTCATCTCTCATTTGACACACTTCGTATACGCACACGGTTAGGAATTAACTTTTAACAATTCAAAATCCTTCCGTTAACTCATAGTGGGTATTGTCGAAAATATAAGGGTAGAAAAATAACACTAAAATTTGTAATAGGGAAATTTACTCAATGTGACAGAAAAAACCATGTCGGGCAAAATATATGTACTATGATATTGGATTACAAAAATCCATTGCAAATTATTTAAGTATTTTTTTTTTAATTTTTGGAAGTTGTCAATTGCAAACTTTTACATAAACAATAGTCTGTAAATTAAGTTTAGTTAGGATTATGGCTATCAATATTGGGAGTTAGTCAATTAATATTGTATATTTATAGTAACTACATTTTTTTAAAATCTAAAATGGTCTTTTTTAGATTGCTTGTGAATTTTTACTAGTAATATAATTTTTTGCTATCGGATGTAACATCTTAATTAGGTTCAAAATTATTCTGTCACAACGTGTCACTAAAATTTCAACTGCATCACTACACTCTTGGAAACTCGAAATATGTGCATGTATTTTCTTTTATATGTGTTTATGTCAAAATTGAGTGATCTACTCCTCTGAAGGTGGAAAACATATTTACTGGTTAGCAAAAAGCTCCGCATGTGCCATTGAGTAATTAGCATTGGTAATTATTACTCCATCTTTACTTAAAACATATCCATTTTTTTTTTATTCATATTCTTTTGTCATTGTTCTTTTTTCTTTTCATTTTATACTGGATTAAAGAAAGTATTGCTAAAGCATTAGATTCTTTTGTTTGTTATTGTTGTAATTAGGTTCAAGAAAGGCTTTCTGGACCTCCTTCCATAATAGTGGAGGATTTCATATAATTGAATGTTAATGCATGAATTGATGATGGATGATGAGTACCGCAACCTCGACAAGGCTATTGCCGCCAAGGATGAAGGAAGCATTGAAATGCATGGAACACACTAGAAGGAGGGTTGAATAGTGTGTTAGTATAAAAACTTAAAACCTTTTTCGCAAATATGGAAATTTCTCAAGATCAGATTTTGCAAGGAACGTGTAAACACAGTTCTTGTGAGACCGTCCAGACATTGAAAATCTCAGTTGTGTTGAAACTGAGTTTTGATAGATCTTCCAAAGACTAAAACAGTTTTCTCAAACAGATTTTTAAAATGGTAACTTGTGTGTTCAAGGTGTAGAAATAAGCACAAGAGAAAAACAAGTTAAGCTAAAGGAGAGAGTAAAAACACTTGATTTTTATACTGGTTCACTCAAACTGAGTTACGTCCAGTTCTCCTTCAAAAAAACCTTTTGAAGGGTTCCACTAATCAAATGTTCATTACAAAAACAAGTATTCTACCCTGCTACTTCTGGCTACAACAAGTATTCTCTAGGCCACTCCTGGCACACTTTTTAATCTCCCTTTGAGATTAAAAACACCCAAGTATTCTTTGATCACTAAGCCACTCCTAGCTTTCCAAACAAAAATTTGAATGAATACAAGTTCAAATAACTCTCACATAGAGGATATTACAATGTAAAACAGATTGCACATCTTTGCTAAGCAAAGAAGTTTATCTTTTTGCACGAGTGTAGATCGTCTAGAGATTTGAGCAGAGTTTCAACACTTAGAAAATTTCTTGATAGCTTTGTTGTTGATTTTGTGTGTTTGCTCTTCTATTATAGGCTTCAAGGAAAAGTATCCGTTGTGGGGATTGGAGCCTTAAAAAAAATCCATTCTCTCACACTCATGTGACTATTACCACGTGTCAGCTTAGGGTGGAGAGAGAAGGGGACAATAGTATACTATCCTTTTCTGAGCGCGCCTCCACTACCTATAAGAAGAAGATTCTCTTTTCAGAAAATGCTTCTTTGTCACATGTCTCAGTATACTTTTGAAATTCGAATGATTAGTCATTTCAAAAAAGACGAGGGAATAAAAGGTACTAAAATTTTAAGTATCAAATCATCCTTGAAGTGTACAAGTCTACGGACATATAAGAGAGTGGACGCTTTATAACTTAGATAAAAACTTTGTGTAAGTTATTTAGCTCCTTTTGGACGCTCAAAGGATCACGGTGTATTATACACTGGTTTTCACAACATATTTGGACGTTTGTTTGTTAACGGCGTGGACGTTTGTTTGTTAACATGTTAGGCGCTGGATGGTATATAAAGAAAACAAGTTCCAATTCTATGGCTGGACGCTATGCATATGAGATCATATAAAGTTTGAGTATAGAGATGACAATAGCACAAGTGTATTGGACGGTGTGTTTCCTGTAGTATAGAGATGCCGCCTAATGCATTGTAAACTTGCCACTAATAAGGTGGTCCATCCTAACTGCTTCTGTGTTTAAACTTCACCACTACCTTTAACGCTCCGACACCAGCACCCACACGACGACCAATGTAAACTTGTCCAAACCCTCATTTACCAAGTCTTCTATCTACTTTGTATAACGGTGAACTACCTACTTGAACCCTCTCAGGAATGGGAGCAATGCTTCCTTCATCCTTGTGGGCAAGAGCCTTGTCAAGGATCAGTACTCATCATCCATCGTGAATTCATGCATTTCAATTCAATTATATGAAATCCTCCTCTATTATGGAAGGAAGTCCAGAAAGCCATTCCTAAACCTCATTACAACAATAACAAACAAGTGAATCTATTGCTTTAGCAATACAATTTCTTTAATCCACTATAAAATGAAAAGAAAAAAGAACAATGACAAAAGAATATGCTAAAACTGGGAGGTTTCAGGTAGGTGGTTCACCGTTATACAAAGTAGATAGGAAACTTGGTAAATAAGGGTTTGGACAAGTTTATGTTGGTCGCCGTGTAGGTGCCGATGCCAGAGTGTTAGAGGTAGCGTTGAAGTTTGAACACAGAAGCAATCAGGGTTGCAATTATGGACCACGTTATGTGTGGCAAGTTTCCAATGCATTAGGCGATAGCCTTGGTGTTTCGTGAGTTCATTACAAGGGGCGGTAATGTGATTACTATGTTATTGTTTTGGATATGTTGGGACCTAGTTTGTGGGATGTCTGGAATGAGGTGGTCCATAACATAGTAATCACCTTGCCACCCCTTGTAATGAACTCGCAGAACACCGTGGCTGCCGCCTAATGCATTGTAAACTTGCCACTCATAAGGTGGTCCACCCTTACTACTTCTGTGTTTAAACTTCACCGCTACCTCTAACGCTCCGACACCTGCACCCACGTGGTGACCAACGCAAACTTGTCCAAACCCTCCTTTACCAAGTTTTCTATCTACTTTGTATAACGATTAAGCACCTACTTGAACCCTCTCAAGAATGGGAGCAATGCTTACTTCATCCTTGGCGGCAAGAGCCTTGTTGGGGTTGCGGTACTCATCATCCAATGTGAATTCATTCATTAAAATTCAATTATATGAAATCCTCCTCTATTATGGAAGGAAGTCCAGAAAGCCTTTCCTGAACCTCATTACAACAATAATGAACAAACGAATCAAATGCTTTGGCAATACACTTTGTCTAATCAACTATAAAATGAAAAGAAAAATAGAACAATAGCAAAAGAATGTGTGAAAACTGAGAGGTTCAGGTAGGTGGTTCACCGTTATACAAAGTAGATAGGAAACTTGGTAAATGAGGGTTTGGACAAGTTCACGTTGGTCGCCGTGTGGGTGCCGATGCCGGAGCCTTAGAGGTAGCGTTGAAATTTGAACACAGAAGGAATTAGGGTTGCAATTACGGACCACCTTATGAATGACAAGTTTACAATGCATTAGGCGGTAGCCTTGGTCGCAAGTTCATTACAAGGGGCGGCAAGGTGATTACTTTGTTATGGTTTTAGATATGTTGGGACCTAGTTTGTGGGATGTCTGCAATGAGGTTGTCCATAAAATCGTATTCACCTTGCTGCCCCTTGTATTGAACTCGCAAACCAACGTGACTGTCGCCTAATGCATTGTAAACTTGCCACTCATAAGGTGGTCCACCCTTACTACTTCTGTGTTTAAACTTCACCGCTACCTCTAACACTCCGACACCGACACCCACGTGGCGACTAACGCAAACTTATTCAAACCCTAATTTACCAAGTTTTCTATCTACTTTGTATAACGGTGAACCACCTACTTGAACCCTCTCAGGAATGCGAGCAATGCTTCTTTCATCCTTGGCGGCAGGAACCTAATTGGGGCTGTGGTACTCATCATCCAATGTGAATTCATGCATTAAAATTCAATTATTTGAAATCCTCCTCTATTATGGAAGGAAGTCCATAAAGCCTTTCCTGAACCTCATTACAACAATAACGAACAAACGACTCAAATGCTTTAGCAATACACTTTGTGAAACCTACTATAAAATGAAAAGAAAAAAGAACAATAGCAAAAGAATGTGTGAAAACTGAGAGGTTCAGGTAGGCGGTTCACCGTTATACAAAGTAGATAGGAAACTTGGTAAATGAGGGTTTGGACAAGTTCACGTTGGTCGCCATGTGGGTGCCGATGCCGGAGCCTTAGAGGTAGCACTGAAATTTGAACATAGATCGAATTAGGGTTGCAATTATGGACCACCTTATGAATGACAAGTTTACAATGCATTAGGCGGTAGCCTTGGTCGCAAGTACATTACAAAGGGTGACAAGGTGATTACTTTGCTATGGTTTTAGATATGTTGGGACCTAGTTTGTGGGATGTCTGCAATGAGGTGGTCCATAAAATGGTATTCACCTTGCTGCCCCTTGTATTGAACTCGCAAAACACCATGATTGTCGCCTAATGCATTGTAAACTTGCCACTCATAAGGTGGTCCACCCTTACTACTTCTGTGTTTAAACTTCACTGCTACCTCTAACACTCCGACACCGGCACCCACGCGGTGACCAACGCAAACTTGTCCAAACCCTCATTTACCAAGTTTTTTTATCTACTTTGTATAACGGTGAACCACCTACTTGAACCTTTTCAGGAATGGGAGCAATGCTTCTTTCATCTTGGCGGCAGGAACCTTGTCGGGCTGCGGTACTCATCATCCAATGTGAATTCATGCATTAAAATTCAATTATATGAAATCCTCCTCTATTATGGAAGGAAGTCCACAAAGCCTTTCCTGAACCTCATTACAACAATAACAAACAAACAAATCAAATGCTTTAGCAATACACTTTGTTTAATCCACTCTAAAATGAAAAGAAAAAAGAACAATAACAAATGAATGTGCAAAAACTGAGAGGTTCAGGTAGGTGGTTCACCGTTATACAAAGTAGATAGGAAACTAGGTAAATGAGGGTTTGGACAAGTTCACGTTGGTCACCGTGTGGGTGCCGTTGCCGGAGCCTTAGAGGTAGCGTTTAAATTTGAACACAGAAGCAATTAGGGTTGCAATTATGGACCACCTTATAAATGACAAGTTTACAATGAATTAGGCGGTAGCCTTTGTCGCAAGTTCATTACAAGGGGCGGCAAGGTGATTACTTTGTTATGGTTTTAGATATGTTGGGACCTAGTTTGTGGGATGTCTGCAATGAGGTGGTCCATAAAATAGTATTCACCTTGCTGCCCCGTGTATTGAACTCGCAAAACACCATGATGTCACCTAATGCATTGTAAACTTGCCACTCATAAGGTGGTCCACCCTTACTACTTCTGTGTTTAAACTTCACCGCTACCTCTAACACTCCGACACCGGCACCCACACGGTGACCAACGCAAACTTGTCCAAACCCTCATTTACCAAGTTTTCTATCTACTTTGTATAACGGTGAACCACCTACTTCAACCCTCTTAGGAATGGGAGCAATGCTTCTTTCATCCTTGGTGGCAGGAACCTTGTCGGGCCTGCGGTACTCATCATCCAATGTGAATTCATGCATTAAAATTCAATTATATGAAATCCTCCTCTATTATGGAAGGAAGTCCATAAAGCCTTTCCTGAACCTCATTACAACAATAACGAACAACCAAATCAAATGCTTTAGCAATACACTTTGTGAAACCTACTATAAAATGAAAAGAAAAAAGAACAATAGCAAAAGAATGTGCGAAAACTGAGAGGTTCAGGTAGGTGGTTCACCGTTATACAAAGTAGATAGGAAACTTCGTAAATGAGGGTTTGGACAAGTTCACGTTGGTCGCCGTGTGGGTGCCGATGCCGGAGCCTTAGAGGTAGCGTTGAAATTTGAACACAGATGCAATTAGGGTTGCAATTATGGACCACCTTATGAATGACAAGTTTACAATGCATTAGGCGGTAGCCTTGGTCGCAAGTTCATTACAAGGGGTGGCAACGTGATTACTTTTTTATGGTTTTAGATATGTTGGGACCTAGTTTGTGGGATGTCTGCAATGAGGTGGTCCATAAAATAGTATTCACGTTGCTACCCCTTGTATTGAACTCGCAAAACACCATGATTGTCTCCTAATTCATTGTAAACTTGCCACTCATAAGGTGATCAACCCTTACTACTTCTGTGTTTAAACTTCACCGCTACCTCTAACAATCCGACACCGGCACCCACGCGATGACCAACACAAACTTGTCCAAACTCTCCTTTACCAAGTTTTCTATCTACTTTGTATAACGGTGAACCACCTACTCAAACCCTCTCAGGAATGGGAGCAATGCTTCTTTCATCCTTGGCGGCAGGAACCTTGTTGGGGCTACGGTACTCATCGTCCAATGTGAATTCATGCATTAAAATTCAATTATATGAAATCCTCCTCTATTATGGAAGGAAGTCCATAAAGCCTTTCCTGAACCTCATTACAACAATAATGAACAACCGAATCAAATGCTTTAGCAATACACTTTGTTTAACCCACTATAAAATGAAAAGAAAAAAGAACAACAGCAAAAGAATGTGCGAAAACTGAGAGGTTCAGGTAGGTGGTTCACCGTTATACAAAGTAGATAGGAAACTTCGTAAATGAGGGTTTGGACAAGTTCACGTTGGTCGCCGTGTGGGTGCCGATGCGGGAGCCTTAGAGTTAGCGTTGAAATTTGAACACAGAAGCAATTAGGGTTGCAATTATGGACCACCTTATGAATGACAAGTTTACAATGCATTAGGCGGTAGCCTTGGTCGCAAGTTCATTACAAGGGGTGGATACGTGATTACTTTTTTATGGTTTTAGATATGTTGGGACCTAGTTTGTGGGATGTTTGCAATGAGGTGGTCCATAAAATAGTATTCACCTTGCTACCCCTTGTATTGAACTCGCAAAACACCATGATTGTCTCCTAATTCATTGTAAACTTGCCACTCATAAGGTGATCCACCCTTACTACTTCTGTGTTTAAACTTCACCGCTACCTCTAACACTCCGACACCGGCACCCACGCGATGACCAACACAAACTTGTCCAAACTCTCCTTTACCAAGTTTTCTATCTACTTTGTATAACGGTGAACCACCTACTCAAACCCTCTCAGGAATGGGAGCAATGCTTCTTTCATCCTTGGCGGCAGGAACCTTGTTGGGGCTGCGGTACTCATCGTCCAATGTGAATTCATGCATTAAAATTAAATTATTTGAAATCCTCCTCTATTATGGAAGGAAGTCCATAAAGCCTTTCCTGAACCTCATTACAACAATAACGAACAAACGACTCAAATGCTTTAGCAATACACTTTGTGAAACCTACTATAAAATGAAAAGAAAAAAGAACAATAGCAAAAGAATGTGCGAAAACTGAGAGGTTCAGGTAGGTGGTTCACCGTTATACAAAGTAGATAGGAAACTTCGTAAATGAGGGTTTGGACAAGTTGACGTTGGTCGTCGTGTGGGTGCTAATGCTAGAGTCTTAGAGGTAGCGTTGAAATTTGAATACAGAAGCAATTAGGGTTGCAATTATGGACCCCCTTATGAATGACAAGTTTACAATGCATTAGGCGGTAGCCTTGGTCTCAAGTTCATTACAAGGGGCGGCAACGTGATTACTTTGTTATGGTTTTAGATATGTTGGGACCTAGTTTGTGGGATGTCTGCAATGAGGTGGTCCATAAAATAGTATTCACCTTGCCGCCCTTTGTATTGAACTCGCAAAACACCGTGACTGTCGCCAAATGCATTGTAAACTTACCACTCATAAGGTGGTCCACCCTTACTACTTCTGTGTTTAAACTTCACCGCTACCTCTAACAATCCGATACTGGCACCCACGTGGCGACCAATGCAAACTTGTCCAAACCCTTCTTTACCAAGTTTTCTATCAACTTTGTATAACGGTGAACCACCTACTTGAACCCTCTTAGGAATGGGAGCAATGCTTTGTAACGTTGTGATTTTCCTAATTGTATGATTAAGTGTTTGATTAATAATGCAAGAGAAAATTAAATGTAAATTATGTTATTTGACATAAAAATTAACTTAAGTTTTATGTTTTTTTTTGTGTTAAAGTGTTATTGTTGGATTTTCATGTATGGTTGGACTTAGAGTGTGTGTTGTGAGATTTTTGGGACTTTTACCTGAGTTCCGTGAGTTGTAGAAAAAAAAAAAAGAAGAGGTGTCCTTAGAGGAAGTGTAGGGGCAAATAGTAAAATTTCAAATACTCCCAAAGCTTTGCACGTTCAAAGCTTCATGTTTATTCCATTTCCTTCATTCTTATCTTCCTTTCTCTCTAAGTCTCTCTTTCTCTTGAGCTGAAGTAGGATTTCTACACCAATTTGAAGCTTGATTTCTTCTTCTCTAGAGCCTCCTTAGTTGATTTCAAGTTGGTAAGACACACTTTTCTCTCCTTTGGTCTATTGAAGTTCATCTTTTCTCTTCCTCAAGGAGTTCTCAAATGGGTCTCAATTAGATTTTAATAGATGAGAGAAATCTTGATTTAGAGCTTACTTTGATGTTGGTTTAGGTTCCTCCTAATAGATTCTACAACACAAATTGGGGAAGGGTCACTCAAGAATCCCAAAGTTCTCCTCCTAGTTTCTCTTTCAAGAAATTTCAAGAATTTTGGGTAAGGGAAGCTTTAAATTGTTTGAATGATTTGGTGGTGTTTTATGTTTGGATTGATGATGTGATTGATGTTTGTTGATGTTTATGCGCTTGGGTGAGTCTTTGCATAAAGTTAGGATGAGTGGGTAAACCATTAAGGGCCATGAATCTCGCAAGTTGTAGCCATTTTCGCTCTGGCCCAACATGAATTTTGGTGTTGCTGGGCTAGAGGGCGTCAGAATGGAACTTTCAGTTCCAGGGATTTTCTGGCCCAACAGGACAGAGCTTGCGCTACCGGGCGAGAAATAGTCAATAGTGAATATTCATTCCAAGGGAGCTCTTGCCCAGCACGAAAGTTTGGGCGGTCGGGCCAGAAAGAGTTAGTAGCGAATATTCATTCCAGGGGAGCTCTGGCTCAGCACGAGAGTTGGCTAGAGATGTCTGGCTCAACAAGAGAGTTTGTGCTGCCGGGCTAGAGATGTCTGGCTCAACAGTAAAGTTTGTGCGGCCGAGCTAGAATTTGGTTAATTGAAATTTTCTTGAAACTTTTTCCCTTTTGATTTATATGATTTTAAAATGTTTATATAAAAATATGTTTAATTATGAGATGATGATATGTTTTTCTTCTTCTCCACATGAGTCACTTAGACTTATGCTTTTCTTATGTAAATATAGTGTTTTGCATTAGATTTATCAATGTTGAATGAGGATGTTGGATAGGTCACAACTTTGGTTCTAGATCTATGTTAGGAAATTCACATTTTCTGAGCTGATAGGACTGCTAGATGGATTATTAAGCGTGTTGCTTTTAAATGGTGAATTTATAACATAAAGAGAACTAGAGGTGTTGAATTTGATCAATGACGTGGATATGTACAAGCTTACATGACATTGCATATGGGTAGGCATGTAAGTTGAGGGTGCTAGGTAGGCTCTCAACCTAGTGCCGGAGGTTTTCATGGTAGCTAACGGTGGGCCTATAGAATAGACAAGTGGGAGAATTCCATAGATGTAAGGTTTTACAAACCTTACAGAGGTAAGCCAATACCCACACTTGTCTATATTTGATAAAACCACACCTTGAATGGTCAGAGAGTAGGACCATGGTAGGGGATGGGGCCTATGGAGACCGCCCAAAAGTTGTAGAAATCTCCATGAAGTCTAGTTAGCATGACATTACATGATATAATGACATATGAGATTGAAGTATGAATTGAGATTGTTTTATTGTATGATGTTGTTGATTTATTCAAATTCTCTTTTAAGCTAAATCTATCCTTCTTTTACACCTTTATTATATTATGTTCCATATATATATATATATATATATATATATATATATATATATATATAAGCTTACCCTTGCGTTTTGTGTTTGTGTTTGTATTGTATGACTACAGTGATCGTGTGGTTGGCACAGGAGTAGATAGTGGTGGTGTTACAAGTTCTCAAGCCGCTCATGACTAAAGCAGATGTAGATGTTGAAGATGGGATAAGATCCCTCCTTTTGGGTATGTTCTCATATATATGTATATAGTATGGGGACTAGCTTAGGACATATGTATAAATATTTAGGTTGTTGTAAATGTCCTCTACAAGAAGATTATTTTTGGTATTGTATGCACATACATAATTAAGTTTTGTAAATCCAGACCTAATACTTTCATGATATGATGATGTACATTATATGTAGGAAAGTAAGTGTATATATATATATATATATATATGTGTGTGTGTGTGTGTGTGTGTGTGTGTGTGTGTGTGTGTGTTAAATGTGAAAATTTTCTTAGTAGTTTCATATGATAATATTTAACAAAATGATTTAGTATAACAAATCTGTAACGAAGATGGGTTGTTACATGCTTCCTTCATCCTTAGCGGCATGAGCCTTCTTGGGGCTGCGGTACTCATCATCCATCGTGAATTCATGCATTAAAATTCAATTATATGAAATTCTCCTCTATTATGGAAGGAAGTCCAGAAAGTCTTTTCTGAACCTCATTACAAAAATAATAAACAAACAAATCTAATGCTTTAGCAATACACTTTCTTTAATCCATTATAAAATGAAAAGAAAAAAGAACAATGACAAAAGAATATGCTAAAACTGAGCTGGGTTTAGGTAGGTGGGTCACCGTTATACAAAGTAGATAGGAAACTTGGTAAATGAGGGTTTGGACAAGTTTATGTTAGTCTCCATGTAGGTGTCGATTCCAAAGCGTTAGTGGTAGCGTTGAAGTTTGAACATAAAAGCAATAAGGGTTGCAATTATGGACCACCTTATATGTGGCAAATTTCCAATACATTAGGTGGTAACCTTGGTGTTTCGCTAGTTCATTACAAGGGGCGGCAATGTGATTACTACGTTATTGTTTTGGATATTTTGGGCCCTAGTTTGTGGGATGTCTAGAATAAGGTGGTCCATAGCATAGTAATCATCTTACTGCCCCTTGTAATGAACTCGGAGAACACCATGGTTGCTGCCTAATGCATTGTAAACTTGCCATTCATAAGGTGGTCCACCCTTATTGTTTCTATGTTTAAACTTCAACACTACCTCTAACACTTTGACACTGGCACCCACGCAGCGACCAAAGCAAACTTCCAAACCCTCCTTTACCAAGTTTTCTATCTACTTTGTATAACGATGAACCACCTACTTGAACCCTCTCAGGAATGGGAGAAATGCTTCCTTCATCCTTGGTGGATGGAGCCTTGTCGGGGCTACGGTACTCATCATCCATCGTGAATTCATGCATTAAAATTCAATTATATGAAATCCTCCTCTATTATGGAAGGAAGTCTAGAAAGCCTTTCCTGAACCTCATTACAATAATAACAATCAAACTGTTGAGTCATAAGACGAATCAGGACCCTCAATAATTTTGATTTGATGCAAATAAATATTAAGTTAAAATTATTGCGTCTGAAAATGCCAACAGACGAAAGTGTTGAATATGCATATGTGAAATACAGATGATACGCAGACAGACGCTTAAGTCTGAAGAAGCATTTAAAGGCATAATAAATGCAATGTCATTTTAATTTGTATTATAGGGAATGTTCTTGGAAGATCCTTCCTAGGATCTATCAAAGTGCATAAAGGGAAACTGAAAGAAGAGTCAAAGTAGTAAAACTTTCCCTCACCTCAAAAGATGCGTTACAGCTAGCAATGAGTACTTGTCTGAGCAAGCGATGTGACCACTACCGTAGAAGGATATGGAGTGCCCTTCAAGGAAGATAAACAGAGTGCTTTATCAGCTCAGAGTGACTAGTTGGTGATAAGCATTAAATGGTCACATTTAATGCTCAAACGGCCACTCTCTTTCAGACGCTGGTCAAACGCTACAAGAAGGCCATTTAGAGACAACGATTACTTCCTCAGCAAGTCTATATATAACAGAAGTTTTTGAAGTGCTAAAGACATGGAAATTAATTCAAATCTTGCAAGCATTCTTTCAAGCCTTCATTCTTCTATTGTAAATTTCTCTAAGTTGTAAAAAGCTCTCAAAACACCATGAGTATCCTGAGAGAAAAAGACTTTGTTCTTCATTTGTATATCCGTCTGTAAGACGATACATACAATATATGTGCACCTTGTAAAAACAAATCTTGTGATTTGTTGTAGAGCCAGAAATGGCTTGGTAGTAAAGAATACTTGGGTTTTTAGCTTGGAGAGGCTAAGTGTAAAAACTACTTTGGTGAGCTAGAAGTGGCAGCAATACTTGTAACTTGTTAAAGATAGTGGAACTTGGTGGGTTGCCAAGAACTGGACGTAGTATCGGGGTGAGACGAACCAGTATAAATCTCTGCATTTTTCTTTCTCTGCTCTCTGTCTCTTAACTGCTTGAACTGGCCTTGTTTTGTGATTTAAATCATTTTGAAAAGGTTTCATATGTTCTCTTGTGTTTAACATCGTCTGTTATGGTCTTTTATAAAACGTTGTTTTTAAAATCTTTACAGATGATAGTTCTTTGCTAAAAGTTTGCGAAAATTTTATAAATCACAATTCAACCCCTCCTTCTTGTGATTTTTGCCTTTACACAAACAAATCTAATGCTTTAGCAATACACTTTCTTCAATCCACTATAAAATGAAAAGAAAAAAGAACAATGACAAAAGAATATGCTAAAACGGAGAGGGTTCAGGTAGGTGGTTCACCGTTATACAAAGTAGATAGGAAACTTGGTAAATGAGGGTTTGGACAAGTTTACGTTGGTCACCGTGTGGGTGCCGATGACGAAGCGTTAGAGGTAGCATTGGAGTTTGAACATAGAAGCAATAAGGGTTGCAATTATGGACGACCTTATATGTGGCAAGTTTCCAATGCATTAGGCGGTAGCCTTGGTCGCAAGTTCATTACAAGGGGTGGCAAGGTGATTACTATGTTATGGTTTTGGATATGTTAGGCCCTAGTTTGTGGGATGTCTGGAATGAGGTGGTCCATAACATAGTAATCACCTTGTCACCCCTTATCATGAACTCGTAGAACACCGTGGCTGCCGCCTAATGCATTGTAAACTTGAAACTCATAAGGTGGACCACCCTTATTGCTTATGTGTTTAAACTTCAACACTACCGCTAACACTTCGGCATCGGCACCCACGCGGCAACCAATGCAAACTTGTCCAAACCCTCCTTTACCAAGTTTTTTATCTACTTTGTATAATGGTGAACCACCTACCTAAACCCTCTCAGGAATGGGAGCAACGATTCCTTCATCCTTGGCTGCAAGAGCCTTGTCGGGGTTGTGGTACTCATCATCCATCGTGAATTCATGCATTAACATTCAATTATATGAAATCCTCCTATATTATGGAAGGAGGTCCAAAAAATCTTTCCTGAACCTCATTACAACAATAACAAACAAAAGAATCTAATGCTTTAGCAATACACTTTCTTTATTCCACTATAAAATGAAAAGAAAAAAGAACAATGACAAAAGAATATGCTAAAACTGTATAAATAAAAACGTTGGATATGTTTTAAGTAAAGATGGAGTAATAATTACCAATGTTAATTACTCAATTGGCACATGCAGAGCTTTCTGCTAACCAGTAAATGTGTTTTCCACCTTTAGAGGAGTAGAAGATCTCTGAATTTTGACATAAACACGTATAAAAGAAAATACATGCACATATTTTGAGCTTCCAAGAGTGTAGTGATGTAATTGAAATTTTAGTGACATGTTGTGACAAAATAATTTATAACCTAATTAAGATGTTACATCCAATATCAAAAAATTATATTACTAGTGAAAATTCACAAGTAATCTAAAAAAGAGCATTTTCAATTTAAAAAAATGTAGTTGTGATAAATATACAACGTTAATTGACTAACTCCCAATATTGATAGCCCTAATCCTGACTAAACTTAATTTATAGGCTATTGCTTATGTAAAAGTTTGCAATTGACAACTTCAAAAATAAAAATAAAAAAATACTCAAATAATTTGCAGTGGAATTATCTGGTTTCAACCACAAAAACTACCAATACACAAAGCCCTCCCAAGCAGTAAGTCAAACATAGATGCAACAACATAACAAAATGAAACACGAATAAACAACAACAATAGTTTCTCACTAAGGCAGTGTTTAACACAACAACCAAATAATAATATGAAATGGAATGGTTCAGTTCTATTATCCATAGTCCCGCCTCTATTATAAAAACCAAAATTCCACATTTTAACCTCGTGTTTTGTTATATTTTGACAAAAGTTAAAGTTTCACCTCGCTAATATGTCTAATAAAAAGTTGCATAAAAAAATAAATGTTAGCAACTAAGGCAAAACTCCAATTTTTATTGAGTAATAGTAAAATAAACATAAGAAACCATATTTAACTTTTGTCTTGCAACAAAACCATACGATATGTTATTATTTGTGAAAACAAAAGACAACAAATCAATATTAGAGTAAAATTTCTCACCTGCTGACTTCTCTGAATAATTGATACAGCTACAACACAATCATTATTCGATTCTAGTGATCTCATTCCTTCTAACAAAAAATTTATCATGAGCATTATATATATATAGGCCTTGTTGGAGAGATGCTCTAAATGCTAAGGTGTGTGATGATAAATTTATTAGAGAGAATGAGATAACTGAGAATCGTATTAGAAGATAAAAAATATAAGTTTTAAAGTTATGTTTTATTCTAGAAAATTGATTTGAAATATTTATTTTCTATTATTAGATCAATTCCATTTAGAAATAAAATTTTACTTTGCAACAGAGATTAAAACTTTTTGAAGGAAAATATTAAATATAGAGATTTGATTCTCATAATCATTTTTTATTTTATTTACTAGGTATATTTTATAATATTTTTCAATATATCAAAATTTATTTTATTTAAGTAAGAGATCGTTGTATTTATTTAATTTCCTGATTTTATTTTAGTAAGAGACTATTGTATTTATTTTATTCCCTGGTTAAAAATCAAATTTAATTAACTAAAATATTTCTTCAGATTTTATTTCCAATTAATCAATTTAATAGCATTTATTTCTTTTTAATTCATAACCCATTGCCCCTAAATATTTTATTTCTTAATTTATCTCATTTTAATTGCCAATCCAATGGCTGATGAAATAAAAGCCTTCTAAGTCGTCAGATTTAGGGCAACATAGATGTCTAATATTTGGACTTGGGGAGCGGCGACACCCATTGTATTTCACAAAGCTTTTTTTCGCTTATTTTCCTTTGTTTCTTTGTATCCCTTTTCTTAGCCTTCTACTCCCATTTCTTTAAACGGCTGTTTCCATCTCTTTTTCTGACCAAATCTCATCTTCCAGATTGAATTCATGGCTTCATTTTTTCCCTTTCATTTTTTGAAAAACTTGAACCTTTAAAGATGAACTATTTCCCTATCATTACGAACCCTAACTCATGGCCAAAGAGCTCTATTCTTGACCACCATAAAGCTTTGATCAAGCGCCTAAAGCCATCTTAGGAATCCTCGTTGCCTTAGCTTCAAAAGCCCTCATGTTATTTTGCTGACTACGAACACCTCCGCTGCTCATCATTGCTGTATAGCCGCTACTGTGTCACGATTTTGGCCACCGTCCCTAGTTTGAAGTCGCCATTTTTTGTGTGAAAAAGGTGTCATAACGCACATGGTAAGAACCATTTTTCTACCTCAAACCCTAACTTACATTGATTTTCCTTTATCTCATCTACTTCGTTTCCTTCCTTTGTATTGCTTTTCTCAAACCCTAATTGATACTCTAGGCGTAAACACTATCAATAGTTGATGGAAATAGTGGACAAAACTTAAAGCTCAAAGAGAATTGTGAGAATGTCCTTTACACTTTATGCCAAAACTACCAAGGTGGGGGAAAGACTCTATGATTGAAAAACAAGGCACAAGTTTCATTTTTTATTTGATTTTAGGAGGCAGAACTTTATTCGAATCGTAATTGAGTTAAGGAGAAATTTTGTATAATTAGAATTAGAATAGGTGGGGATGTGATTGTGTTTTGGATTTTCATCCTTTGGTGAGGCAAATTTTGGTTAAACAAAGGAATTCCTCTATAGAACATTGGTTTGTAATATTTCTTTGTAAGAATGGTTTATAATATTATTATTTTTCCCTTTTGAAACATAAGATCTTGAATCATGTTTAAGTTTTCATTTTTAGCAAAATAAACCAATATTTGGTGTGTGGGTGTGGGTGTGGGTGTGGGTGTGGGTGTGTGTGAAACCAATGTATGTGTGTGCATATGTGCGCGTGCGTGCGTATTTTGTGGTTGAAGTTTTCATCTTTAGCAAAATGTTAGTGTTATCGTCGTGAAACATAAATACTTTGTAAATGGTGAGCTTATATTGTGAGATATGATTTAGATATCGTGAAAGAATTTTTAAAATAAGTAATACTTTTAATTAAGTCCCCTAGTGATTAGTTCAAAAAGGAATTGGAAAATTTTTAATACATTGAAATTACAAAGACAAAATTAAAATTTAATTTGAAAGGTTAAATAAGAATATTTCAAACTCATTTTAAAGGTTATTCATACACTAACATATTTCCATTTTAAAGATAGAATTAAAACTAGCATTCCCTTCTTTCCATTTTCCTCCTCTCAAAGAAGTGAAAACACTTTATAGTTACTATTTATGGAAGAACTTTATAACATAATGTCGTCCCCGGGTTATCATGACAGGTTCTATGATAGGAAAGTAAGTGAAGTTTCCCACTGTGGAAAAGTTTTTTTACACTGTTAGATCTATTGGTTTTTAATTCTAGGGTTTAAATTTTTTTTTGTTATTTTTATTTTTCTTTTTTTTTTCTTTTCTTTTCTTTTTCCCTTTGTCTTTCCGGATTAATCCTTGCCCCTTCTCTCTCACTCCAAATAGAGAGACCTTTGTCAAAGCCGTAGTGACCCGAAGTCGTCACCGCTACCGGCGATGCCTCCACTGCTTCCAAACACACTATGTTGTTGTTCCCCCACCACCTCCAAAGAACCATTAATAACCACACCATTTCAAATCTTGAAGGAAAATCACATATTTGAAAAATGAAAAACCACTTGCGACACCATGACAACACGTTTGTCATTGTCGACGACGACACGTCTGTTGGTCGCAAACACATTGCGTCCTAGTTCTGACATTCCCCGTTACCTCCAAAGATCCACTCAACAACGTTGTTTCAGATCTCGAAAGGGAACCGCTCGTTTTTACAACAAAAAACAATCAGATCCAAGAAATAAGAAAAAAATCATATCACAAATCAAAACGGAAGCTTTATTCATGATCTGGATCTTGATGACGATTTGGATCTAGAAGGTCTAAATCTGGATCTCAAAAAACAGCGCGTGATGCATGATTGCACCGAGCATGAACCTTTCACCCACCGCAACTGTGAATCGAGGAAATCTTCAATTTTCATGCCTGGGATAGTGTTTATCAAGTACTTTGTGAAACTATCTTCTTCATTTGTTAACAAGTTTCCCCAAGGTTATGCATTGACAATGTTGAAGGAGAATTGGAAGATTAATTTCACACTCGAAAGAATCGAGAACAAGACTTTTGTTGGGTGGGGACGATGAATAAAGCGTGCCAGTGGCCGAGAACTTGATGGCAATTGTGTGGTTAGCCGTTGAGGAGGGAGGTGGCGAGGAAGTGGTTGGGTCTTTCACGGTGAATGAAATGGACATAGAGAAGGGGTTTTCTAAGGGACAAATTGGGAAAAAGGGAGATAAAAAGAGAAAAAATAAAGAACAATTTCTAACTGTAGATTTAAAATTAAAGGGATCTAATGGTGTAAAAAACTTTCCCACGATCAAAAACTCCACTTACTTTTCCACCGTAGAATTCGTCGGTTAACATATGCACTACCTCAAAACTTTCACCCTTCAATAACACAAAACCCTGATGAAAGGGTATAAATGTCTTTCCAGTAAAGGCTACAATCACATGCTTTTAGGTTCACGATAGCAAAACCAAAACCAAGGGCTTATCCCTCAGTAGGAACATGACAGTTAAACAAACATCAACCGGAAAATCTGAACGGTTTTTTTTTTTCTCTTCCTCGTATCTTTGCAGACAAGAGAAGAGAAGAGAGAGATATTCACCGAGAAAGACAAAATGGCGATGAAATAGTGTAACTGTGAATGAGATTGAGAAGGGTAACCAAAAAACAAAGGAAGGGTCAATCAGATCTAATCTAAATTCAGATAATTTGCGTAAGATTCGTGTATGGCCCCAGAAACCAAAAGCGGCACTGTGAAGCTCAAATCAAGTGCCCTAGATGGCTCTTCCAAGGGAAAGATTGATTCTTCAGCTGTCAAGAAGAAAGTGGAAAGCTCAAGCAAGCTCCCCGCTGATTCAAAGATGAAATCTGTCTCAACTGTGACAAAATCTGAGGTATTACCAATCAATCAACCACTCTTCAAAATTAAGAATTTTAAAGTTGGAGCTTTTGTGTTGTTTGATTGTTTGAGCACAATTTTGGGCATATGGGTCATGTTATTGGATTGGAATCATTGGATTATTAAATGGGTAGTTTCAATTTGTGTGGACTTCAGAATTTGTTAGGTGGGTTTTTGGTGACTGTTTGAAATTAAAGGTTCTGTGCTCAATTGGGGAAGTTGGGTACAGAATTTTATAGATTGTTCAGATAATACATCTTGATTTATTACAAGAACTTGCATTTGATTTCTCTTACACATATTTGTAATATGAATCTGTTTTTTGTTTTTTCCATTTTGAATAGAATTCTGGCCCCATGTACCATATGTTTTAATATCTCAATTGTGTTAATTTGTCTAAATGGTTTTTTTTTTTTTTGGGGATAAATATTTGAAGGTTAAATCCAAATCGACATCGTCGTCTTCAAAGACAGTAACGAAGACAACCACAAAAGTGAGAGAGAAGAAAGTCTACAATCTGCCCGGGCAGAAACATGATCCCCCAGAACAGGTCTGAACTCAGCATTTAATTCCTGGAATTACAAATGTAATGTTAATAACTCAATATATAGTAATCAACTCTAACTCATCTTTGTGGTTTGTTGACAGAAAGAACCCCTGAGGATTTTCTATGAATCATTGTCAAAACAGATACCAAGAAGTGAAATGGCAGAATTTTGGTGAGTATTCTTTCAATCTTACAGTTGTTTACCCACCATTTTCACTCTAATAAAGGAACATCAGTAGCATGAAATTGCCAGTTTAAAACCTGTAATATAAATTCAAGAAATATGCTTTAAATTCATTTATCCTGTTTCAGATTTTACCATTGCAGCTTTCATTTTATGCTGTCTTATGTTTCAAAATTTCTGAGCCATCTTGCTTGGATTCTGATGGGGCATAGACCTATGTATACAGAGGAAGAGGAAAGGAACATAAAAATGGGACAAACAGTTATAAAAGCATGTTGGTGTATGAGAGAAGAAAAAAAGAATGAAGGGACAGGGATGGAAATACGATGAAAGAATGTAATGAAGGAGTGGAGAAATTGGTTGGAAGAGAGAAGGAAAAGCCTAACAGACTAGAGAGCTGGCAAGAGGAAATTGGGGGTGGAGAATTTGAGAATCATAATTGTAATAGTGAGGGAAATCATATAGGGGAAGGGCTGGAACACAAGGGGATATCGGAGAATCTTTGGTTATGGAGGAGGCCTTGGCTAGGGGAGGAGTGTGCACTATCCTATAGTGTTAGGGTCTATTTGATTCTCTTCTCTCTTTTTGATTTTAAAAATTGTTTTCTAAAACAATTCTACACTACTCAAAAATCAATTTCTCATCCAAAATCTATTAAGTTTTGAAAATTGTTTTGAAAACAAGTGTTTTAAAAACAAAAAAACAGAAAAAACTAGGATATATTTTATCATCTTCTTCTTCTTCTATTTTCATCCTGTTCAACCTCTCAGCTCTGTGCCTTCACCACCTTCCATCAACTGTCTAAGCAGCCCTGTTTAGTTGCATTTTGAAAACTAAAATCAGTTTTTGAGAATAGAAATCAAACACATCCTTAATCTCTATTTTTCTTTTTTAGATTTTTTGGTTTTGTTTCCTGTTTTTGTTTCTCTGTTTCGGCTATAATTTTCTGATTTGTCAGAGAATTTCTCTTGCCTCAGCTACATTCCTCATAGCTGAATATTATCCAGTTTTAGTTACTTAAAGAAGAATGAACTAAAAGCTTTCTGACTTTTGAAGGCATTAGATGCCTCTACTTCTCATTTAATACTTTTTGTTAGAATGATTTAAGTACTTAACATCACTCTGAAACAAATTAGCGTTTAAAATTTTTTATATTTTAGTACCTTAATTTTACTGACAAGCTTATATTGCTACTGATAAATACTTCTTTGGTCTTCATTTGCATCACTTGAGAAGGTCTCATTCCTTTCCCATTCTTTCCCATCTAACATCGGTTAGTGGTTACTAGTGTATGATAATAAAACATTACAGCATCTGCCAATACACCCATTCCTACTTCACGTCATAAAAATTGGGGTTTTCTGCTAATTTATCTATTATATTCAGCTGTTCACCATAGAAATGGTTGTGTTTGTTTGCATAGATCTGAAGATATTGCATGGAACATTTCTTTTTTCTGAGTCCTTTATTCCTTTATGATCTGACTGATAGGCATTCTTGCTTTGCTGTTGTCCAATTGGTTCTTGACTTCTTATTGCATATCCTGGAGGACTGGAAGTATTATGCATATATCTTAGTATGAAACCAATTTAATTCTTATTTACATATAAAGAATTGGTTAGAGTTTCAACAACTCATTTCCTTTCATGTCTTAAATCACCTGTTAACATTTGTAGCAAATAGCAAGGAAGGGATTACATACCTTTTCAATTAAGGATGCATGTATCAGCTGAAAGCAATGTTGCTTCCTATCTTGTTGTAGGTTCCAGTTTGCAGTTTTAGCTCAGTGACTCTCACAAGTTACTAGTATTAACTGAAAGATTTCTGCATTTGTATACCTTGTTGTCTTTCAGCATTCTGTGCCTGGATCTCAGTAAAATCCTTACTACTGGAGAGTGATTCATCCTGGATATCCTTGTGATCTGCTTTCTTCCTATCTTCCTGAAGTATAACTTCTTTCTGCTCTATAGCTTCCCTGTTTATGTGTTTAAATCAAATTGTTTTTGCTGGAAAAAAAATAAAAGCAATTTCATCTTTGACCTTATTTGTTGGACATTATGCTTTTTTTCTTTAAAGTATACTTTCCATTACAATTTGTAAAAAAAAGTGCTGCTAACATGAACAGATTATAAAATGTCGCACCCTCCAACAAATTTTGTGAAATCACAGTCCTATTGACAAATAACCCATACCAATCATGGTTCATCTCAATCAATCTTACAATCATATAATCATGCGTTCAAGGCACACCAAAAATCAGTTCTAGGATTAAATTCTTTTTCCATAAAAAGCCTCAAATTGAACCTTAGGTTTCATTAGACATCATTGTTGAAAATCAGGATAAAATAATATATATTTATCATTAGTAGGAGAGTAGGATTTATAGGAAAGTAAAATCTGATTTTGAGGAAACAAAATATCCTCTCATTATTAGTATTTATTGTAATGACATCTATATAATATAGCATCCGTGGTGTTGTCAGACACAATTTTCAGTCTATTATCCCTCAGTTTTCTCCTATTTTAACATGGTATCAGAGCCAGAAAGGGGTATTATGAAAATTGTGCCTCACCAGGGACCCACTGTCCTTGGTGGACCCTTTCTGCTTGTTGCCCGTCTTCCGGCATTTCTGCAACTTCGATGACTTTTCTGGCGTGTTTTCCGACCACCACCTTCTGCTCGCCGCTCATTTTCCAGCGAAGAACTTGACAATCGCCTATCCTGCTGCAGTCCTTTTTCGGCTTGTTTTCCGGCCACCGCCTTCTGCTCACTGCTCATTTTCCGGCGAAGAACTTTTCAGTCGCCTATCCTATCGCTGTCCTTTTTCGGTGACTTTTCTGTGCTTCACTGGTTGTGTGTTTCTGCCATTGTTTTCCTTGTCCATGGCTATTTATGATGATTTCCTTTCTTTCAAGTTTAAATAATTTTGGTTCTCCACTAATATTGGTTTGAAGCTTCCAAATGTGATTCTTAAGAAGGTCAGAACTTGCTTTGCTTGCCATAAATTTTCTTAGGTCGATGGTTATTCAAGCTCTCTGGCAATGTTATCTTTCTAGTAATACTCCCCAACTTCGCCAACATCCCTGAGTTGTCTTTCAAACCATTGTCTTTTGGTGGAACTCCATTTTTTATGTTTTTTATTTATTAGTTGGGAATAAATTTTCTTGTAACAAGCTGAGAGCTTAGTAAGCTTCAGCTTGAGAGGGAGTGTTGAAAATCAAGATAAAATAATATACATTTATTATTAGTAGGAAAGTAGGATTTATAGGAAAGTAGAATTTGATTTTGAGGAAACAAAATATCCTCTCATTATTAGTATTTATTGTAATGACATCTATATAATACAACATTCGTGGTGTTGTCAGACACACAATTTTCAGTCTATAATCCCTCTGTTTTCTCCTATTTCAACAATCATAATTACGTGGGAAGAGCCTTTTGAAATTCCCCAATTTAACCCCAAAACCATAACCCCAATTTGTACCATGCATGGAAGGGTTGGAAAGGTGTGATGTACTCACCTCTCGAAGAACTCCCTAAGCCCCGAATATTCCCACCATGGTTCCTAGACCTCAGACGGGCGCTGCCTCCCTATTTACCTCTTGCTTTTCTCTTAAAAGCTCACACCACGTAACCAAAGCCTCCCTTTTTTTCTATAATCATCAGCACAATATACCCTAACCCACATTACTTCTCATGAAAGCCCATATACTACACAAGAAGTTCCAACTTTTCTTTTAAACCTTGTTTTATTAAACTAAAAGCTGCTGAAAATTGTGAGTTCTATGAGCTAACCCATTATGCCACCAAGTTGCTTCAGCAAATTCTGTAATCCTTTGTCAGAATTGACAATATTTTTAGTTGATTACAATAATTTACTCATGTCATTTGCATTGGTGCATCTTGATGAGTTAAATAATTATATATGGTTTCATTTGTTAATGTATTTTTGAAACAAATGGAAATAATCTCTGTTCGTATGCTGCTGATGACATTATCAACTGAGTATCTACTTATTAGATGTGTGCTTGCTCAAGGGTGACAGACAAACCAGCTTCCAGTATTGCCATGCAGGATTACCCTAACCATTGACTGACAAATTGATTGACTAATCATAATAGAACATCATACAGTATTATAGGAATTTGGCATCCCAGTAAATGTGTCAACCAGAGGATCAGTCTTTATGTAGACCTATGGCAAGATCTTTTGTACTTGAAATTTGCAACTTCTGTTATTGGTAACTGTAAAGCATAGTGTTGGAAGAATATTTCCAATTAACTACAATTAATCTAGAGTTGAATATTCTCCAACAATGAAAAGGGCAGCAACTTGGTTAAACCTTTACAATGAGACACAGTGGCAAATGTTGAGCATTCCATGTAGAGACTGGTTAGACAATGGATACTCATACTGTACATCTTTATTGCCTGATTTCATGGAAAAAAATGGCTGAATCTACATAATGTTGATAGTAATTGGATTGACATACTAAAAAAGTTTAGCCTTTGTTCTAATATAACACAATACCAGAGTCTAAAATATGACAGAACTTCACTTCATCATATGCTGACTTCAATAATACCACTCTTCCCTGAAATATGCAAAAGACATGTTCTGTTTCAACCATCGCACAGGCAAAATTTTCTGAATATTGATCACAGTGCCTTTTCTATTGGCAGGGTATAATACAATAATGTTTTCTTCAATTGAAGGAGTCATTAAGCATTAAATAATTATGCAACATATACTTCAATGTGTAGGGTAAAACTTGCTCAGAAATTACAAACTAAGGCATATATCCTTAATGTGCAGGTTAATGGAGCATGGGATGCTGTCTCCAGAAAGAGCTAAGAGAGCATTTGAGAAGAAGCAGAGGAAACAGAAGGAGCTGCGGACAGGAACTCCGGTTAAGCCATCAAAGCCGACAACTAAAACTGAAACTTCCCAGAAGCAACAACAGGCATCCAAAAATGGTGACATAAAAGCCAAGAAAAGAATTGTTGAGAGCGATGATGACGACGATGATTTCATTTTAAGTCATAAAAGAAGAAAAGTGTAGTAAGAAGGAAAGCCTAAAAAATGGCTATAGCAGTGTTTTACATTGCTTCATAAAACTTTTATTTAACTTGGGGAAAAAATAAAAAATAAAAAAATGTGAAAAGACAAAATAAGGAGAAGAAATTTGCCAGACAACCTAACAATTGTTAGATCAAGACATTCTTTATGTTTCTAACTTTCTGGGTCAGGAAGGAACATACAATTTTATGAGACTTTGGCAATCTACATGATGACCATTGAAACTATTTTTCTCTATTATTTGACATTTCACTGCATTGAGATTTGAAACTAACATCCCTTTTTAACTAGCTCATTTATTCTTATATATTTGCCTCTGAAGTTAAGATCGGTGGCTCTCTTTAATTCCTTTTCTTTTCTTTTTCTCTCATGTATTTGGTAAAAATGGTTGAGCTTGATTCAGATTGCCAGTCTTGAAAGTCCCTTTTTTAGATAAGGCTCCTCTAAAGGCTACAATATCCCCACTCTTGAATTAAAGAGGGTAAAAAGTTCACAACACACCTTAATTTAAATGGACAAAAAATTCACCTTACTTGTACACTTTAGATATTTCACTTTAGTGGAGCCTTTTCCCATCTTCTGTTTCACTTTTCAACATAACTACTACGAAAAATGACTAAGGTCAGAAACACAAGTGTAAAACTAGCACATGTGCCCGTGTTTATAGAGGTTTTATTGTTGATTTCACTTTCCATTTTTAACTCATCTTCATTTTCACTCTTAGCAAGAACATCTTCACAAGTGACAAACTCATGAGAATAATTCGTTTCCTACACAATCATAATTAGTAGATATGTCTGTCCCTCTGAAAAAGTGGGACTAGATTTGACTTTCAATTCACTGAAAGGACTGGTAGCTGTATGAAGTTTATCCACTAAAAGGAGTATTTGACAACGTGTTTATTAATGAAGATTGTATCTTTTCTTAATCGAGTCAGACATGAGTACCAACTTTATTTAAATAGAATTTGAAAGGAACTTGCATTCTGTCTTTATTATAATGTGACACAACAACAGAAGATAAATTAGACTAGCACGAGATCCTGAATGCACCATTGGAAGCACGGCAAGCAATTAATCATATGATTTGGACAAGAACCTAAAATATATTCGTATTTCAGTATCTCAATCCAAGGCTAGCACAATTGAATAGAACAAAACTGTGCCTGTTTGGATAAGCTTATCCAGAAGGATATATAAGAGAAGCAAATAAGAAGGAAAAAAAAAATGAAATGAGTTTTTCCATAAGTTAAAATTAGCTTATACACATATTAATTTGTAGAAATTCTGTCATCTTTTATAGAAGCTATATGAGAGAGCTTCTGCAAATTAGTTTATGCATAAGCTAATTTTAATTTATGGAGATGTTTATTTCATTTTTTCTTATTTTTTTTCTTAGAAGTCTTTATGAATAAGCTTACCTAAACATACCTCATGACAGCATTGTAATTAATGAAATCTCAATGAGGCCCCATGTCCAATGAAAATGCATACATATAATAGGATATAGAATTTACAGAGAAGTAAAACTAGAATAAAAAGTTCATGTAAGACCCTGCAAATATCACCTGAATTCCATGTGAATAGAACATGAGATAGACCATATTATGCATGAGATATATTTATTATTGTATCTTTAATTTGGTAATCAGAGGACCCCACTTGCAACATATGTAATTAATGTGGTAGAAGTGTGCTACATCCTCAATGTATGGGCAATGCATGTGACACTATAGCTAGATAGCGGTGAAGCTGCATGTTTCAATGAGGACTCACTCACTCACTCACTCCCCCTTACCTCTATTTTGACCCATGAATAATTAAATTCAGAGAAGCACACCACCCAATGAAAACAAAAGTGTCACACACATTGCAGCTTCTTATTTGGGTCTCGCTAACCAGTGTTCTTAAGACACTAGTTAAGGAATTAAAAAGAGAAAGTATTTATTGTGAAATTCATAGGAGAGGGCAAAAAAAATCATAGACAGCACAATTTTTCGCCTCCCAATAAAAATCTTTCTCCTTATAGTTCCTTAACCAGTGCTCTTAAGATAATGGTTAGCATTTGCCTTCTTATTTTGTAATAGTATTTGTGATGTATAATTATAATATCCATGTAACACCCGAGGCATTTAACTGCATTGGGGTTATTCGGTACATAAATGCAGAAGAGTCTATAAACGTGGGAATATGGGGTGTGACCAAAGCCTATCCTTTGTGGCAGTTAGATCATTTTCATTACCTTTGACCACAATGTGGAAAGTCCTTAACTAGAAAAAGAGGCCCGAATGATGACATGTACGTTACATATACATAGAATGATGGTTTATAGGTATATGTTTGAGTGAGACCGAATTATCAGTAAATGCATCTCAAGTCCTTGATAAAGTCCTATTTGGATAAACTTTCATAAGTACTTATAAATAAACTTCTTTCATAAGTTAAAATTAACTTATGTGTAAGTTAAAATTAACTTATGCATATAAAAGTTTGTTTTTAACATATATATAAGCTAATTTTATATAACGGAAAAGTTTATTTTATTTTTTTTATTTTCTTTTCTCATAAATAGAACTGTTACTAATCAAGGGTTTAGCTTAGTTGGTTGAGCAAGGTACATGAGTTGCTGTAAACTTTCTATTACTTATCTTCGATTATTAGGGATAAAAAAAAAATAGAACTGCTACTGTACATAATTTTCGAACATTCAGAATGCTCTATCTCGGACTTTGCTAATTACTAACCCTTCAGTTTTCACCAGACAGTGCCATTTGCCAAAGATATTACATTCAAGTATAGTAACTCTACGGTTAAATAATTAATGAGTAGTGCTCGAAAATTGATGGGAATTCAATGATTAACAAGTCCTGAAATTAGATCAATTAAATGCTTTCTTTTCTTGACTTTCTTAGAACAAGGAATCCCAATTTATTGATTCACCAAAATAGATCTCAGAAGTGGGAGTGGCCTTTGTCGGGCCTTGAGATGATGATCCATGCTACAACATGGCCCATATGTGTCAGCATTAAGGTTGTTTAATCGTTTTCTTATTAAGAATGAGTGGAAATGGTTAGGTCTCAAGAGGTTTCATTTTGCACATTGTGTTGATGGATCCATGAGCCTTATTAAGACCTGGACACTGTAGACTGAAAAGTTTAATTTTATGGATCCAAATTGGTATCCATCAACAGACAACAGCTCATTCCATAGGTACAATGTCAACTTCTACTCACAAGTAGGCATACTCTGGAGAACGCACTTAGAAAATTACAACCACCATGAGGGACAAAAATTAAATTTCTGTGTCGTTGTTATTAACACCTGTGTCACTTCGATCAATTTTGAGTTTCTTAACTTTCTTCGTTATCTACTTGAATCATCATTCAATAATTGGGACTGTAATTTACATAGATTTGTAATAATGTGTCAATTTTTGTGCTTCCGGGGGTGAGTGAGCGTAATGTGTCTAAGTCTTAATAATAGGGAAAGGGTCCATATTTTTTTGTCCTGCATCAGATATCACAAGTGTCCCCTAACCTACTAGGATTAGAGACTAATCTCGCTTACGGTACATAATTGTCGCTGATCTAAGATAATTTTGCACACAGACGGAATTGAACGCAGATTCGGATTCTTCTGCTAAATAGATCATTCCTCCAATTTGATGTCTGGGGTTAGTCCATTTATTAGAATTAAATGGGTGTTCACATCAGTGTTTTAAGAACCGGACCGGTCATCTAACCGGTCGAGGTACTGGGTTAATGGGTCATTGGTCGAACCGGTGGGTCACTGGTCGGACCGGTTTGACTCGATATATATTAAAAAATTAAAAAAATATAATATAGCTAACATAATTTAATCATTTAACACTTCAAATTTTAAATTATTGTCATCATAAAGTACCTAATATTCCAAATAAGAAATAACAACCAATAATCATGACAATACAAGTCTATAAATAAGTTTCATACACAAAAAAAATAAAAAATAAATTGAAACACATTATTTCAGCACTTTTTTTTCAAAAAAAAAAATCATGTCACAACCCGGTTCAACCCGGTTCAACCCGAGTCACTGGTTTTTTGCAAAAACCGGCCGGTTCAACCCGGGTCATACCGGATCAGATACATATCCGATCCTATCGTCGAACCGAACCGGTTATATGACCGGATTCCGGTCGGACCGGTTGGACCGGCCGGTCCGGTCCGGTTTTTAAAACACTGGTTCACATATCTGCACGTGGCAAGAAGTGCACAATTGGAACCAACCTATGGTGCACCATACGTGCAACACAAACGTAGCACTGTTGCGGAGTTGGGACCCATATGCAGTGTGTGACCCCTGTTTGGTGCCCCTGAGATGTGGGGTGGTGGTGATATTGATGTCAATAACATTGCAACTGCTACCAGATTATGAATTTGGACAATCACTACATGGAAGATTTTGATACTAGCAGCTAGCAGACTAATTTGTCTAGATACTTGTGACCCTGAAATTGAAGAAAAAAAAAGGGAAGGGATTATTGCCCCTGCTAGGAATGGAAAATAATTTATAGCCCAAGGAAAGAAATCAAAGAAGGGTCCAAAAACCTAAACATTGCTGGCTATTACTGTTGAGTTTTAAAGGCACTCACATGCCTTGCTTCGTTACATAAATATAATCTCTAGCTCATAAAGATGAGATATACCTTGTTCAATTAATTTACCAAACTTTTAACAGGTGGTATATACCATATAGTATATATACCAAGTTATTTAGCACAAGCATTGCTCAACAAATGAACTATTTATGATCAGTACATTAATTAATCGGTTAATTAATTAACACCCAGATATGAATATTTATTAGAACCTGATAATGATAGCACATGTTGATAAATGATAATGGAATGATAGTTAGTTAGTTCAATCACGTTTGAGTTGGAAGTTAATTGGGGCCAAAGAATTAAGAGCTTTCTATCAAAATTCTTCACAATGACAAAGGCCTATATATTAGTACCCCAAACACGTAATCAAAAGAGTCATAAGGAAGACTTAAGTGCCAATATTTAAAAAACGCATTAATGATAGCCTAATTATATTATTAATTAGCGGGATCACGTTACGTCACCACTTACATCCATAAAATCCACCAACCAATCTTGCTACCAAGATGCATCGAATAAGTTAACATTACATGGCAGAAGAATCCGTATTCGATCCGCCCTACCACCATACATACAAAAATGCTAGATCGCAATAGGAAAAAGAGGGCAAATTGGAGATACTGCAGCAGAATAAGTGAGTGGTATGTATAATTGGGCTGAAAAGCTGTGTGATCTTGAACGAATACACGGATAAGGGATAAATGAACAGTGCAAGAGGTGGGTGAAACCGGGGGCTGGTTAAAGATTAGGTTGTTGAAGTGAAGTGCACAGTGCATACATACAGAGCAAAACCAAAAGCAAATTTGCGTGGCACAAAGAAAGGGTGACCCATCGTGTATTTGTACCCACCGGGGCTAGCAGAGTGACCCATTTCCCTTGTGGGCCCTCCTCTATCAACCTTTATAAGTGTTATATGACTCATTGAGAAGTGACTCTAAAAAATTAAAAAGCATGGCTCATCAATTTTTTCCTCACTTCCTTCACTTGCATGCCTTGCTATTCCCCCTTGTTCCTCTCCTTTCAAACTCCACATAAAACTTCTCTCACGTCTTGACTTAAATCAATCTTTTCTTTTGTTTTTGTTCCCATGTATATCTTCTTCCCAAAGCAATCTTCTTTCGAGCATGATCAAATACTAAATGTAAACACTTCTTCCAAGACAAATTCAAACCTTTTGTTTATGATATTATAAGAGACTAGCGTATTCTGTTAGACTCGACTCTAGTTAATTACCTCAATCTTAATCTAGAACATTGTGAGAGACTAGCTTATTCTACTAGATTCAACTCGAGTTGATTATCTCAATCTTTGATGTCTTGCTTGTCTACACTCAATCTTAATTCACAATGTTGCGAGAGACTAGTTTATTCTGTTAGACTCAACTTCAGTTCAGTTGATTATCTCAATCTTTGATGTCTTAGCTTGTTTATACTCCTAAATATTTCAACCATAGTTTCAAACTACGATACACGACTACAACCGTGACCGCATCGCAACCGCAATTTAAAACCTCATACAATGAGAGTTTCACCCCAGAATAATTCCGAGACAGAGAGTAGCTCTACCTCATTTCTATCACCATCACCATCATCGTCACCACCACCGTCGTCCGAATCCAAGACGGAGAAACGCAACCGCGAGTCCAACAGGCACCCGGTGTACCGCGGGGTGCGCATGCGGAACTGGGGGAAATGGGTGTCCGAAATCCGCGAGCCGCGCAAGAAGTCACGCATATGGCTGGGCACATTCCCCACGCCGGAAATGGCGGCGAGGGCGCACGACGCGGCAGCGCTCAGCATAAAGGGCAACAGCGCCATTCTCAACTTCCCCGAACTCGCGGCCTCGCTTCCCCGTCCGGCGTCCCTGGCCCCCCGCGACGTGCAGGCCGCGGCCACCAAAGCGGCTCACATGGACCTGCCTTCTTCTTCTTCTTCTTTTTCTAACATTTCATCGTCTTTGGTTCCAACAACTTCCCCCTCGTTATCGTCTTCGTCTTTGTCCTCGTTGGCTTCCACCGCGGACTTGTTGTCCACTGCGTCCGAGGAACTGAGCGAGATCATCGAGTTGCCGAGGCTGGAAACGAGTTACGAGCTGGGGAACGAGTTTGTGTTCATGGACTCGCAGGACACGTGGATGTATCAGCCACCGATACCGTGGTTGCATGCTACACACGACGGTTCTGATGCAGATGAGTTTGCAATGCCAGAGAGTGGGGTTGTGACTACTAGTTTTGAGAGTTTTCTGTGGGATTACTGAGATTTCTTTTCTCTGTTTCTGTTTTTTCTTTTTCTTTTTTTTGGATGTTTTTGTGATTTGACAAAATTTAAGTGGAGTATTTCAACTGTTTTGGTGCTGGTTTTTAATTAAAATTGGAGTTTTATCATAATAATTAGTGATAAAAACTCAATTTTGATTAAAGATTAACGTTAAAACTACATAAAATACTTTGCCTAAATTTTGTTCTTGTTATTATGTTCTTTATTTATTATAATGTAACTTACTATTGTTTTTTTTTTTTTTTTAATTTGGCTTTGTGTTCTAAGCCCTTTGTGGTTTTATGTTGAGGGGTTTGGCACGGCTTTCTTTGTTTGATTTTCTGTTTTTTGTCTACTCTGTTTGTTTGCTGTGTATTCTATTCTATTATCTATTCTTCTTCTGAATTTTCAATCCTAAATGTTTAGGAGTGAACTGCGTAAATGGTCATAATTTAATTTTTCCCTTTTTTGGCACAAAATATGTAGTGCTCTGCTTAGGGAAGTGGGTCGATATATTGATGCCTGCTCAAGCTTGTGTTGTCAATCAATCTCAAGAAATCTTATGGTTATGTGTCTCTATGTTTACGTGGTTACGTCATTCATACGATAAGTTTTTATCATAATTTTTATATTTTTATTTATATATATATATATATATATATATATATATATATATATTATGAATGTCTTTTTTACATTACATTAACAAACATGTAAATTAAACTCTTTTTTATCTTTCTCGTTTATTTAGAGATTATTATAAAATGAAATATTGTATAAATGATGTTACTCTTGTGTTATTGCTTGAAAGAACCGTACTTACAAAAAAGAAATCAGAAAAACTTCACTTTAGGGGAATCTTGATGATTTTGTTGTTGACCATAAGCTATCTTTCTATTGGGTCTTATTGGTTGGTACAGAGAATTTTGTGTTAGTTAAATAAATGGAAAGGCAGGAATAAAAAAGGTTAAGCAATTATGAGAATGAATTGAAAAATGTCCGTGTCTTTTCCATATGAATTAGGTAGTTTAAATCATTCAACAACAAATATAGTATCATTTTTTTTATGAGATGAATACATAATTTTTTATATCACACAATAATAGAGAAAAATGGTCATGCATCAAGAATGTAAAATTATTTTATATTATCATCCAATCACAATCCACCATTTATGATAAATTTGTTGACTTTTACAAAATTATTTCAAAAGTCATATAAATAGTGATTTATGATTGGATAACAATATAAAATAATTTTACACTCTCAATGTATCACCATTAAACTTCACAATATATTAAATGACACTTCAATTTAGATTTAATGTAAGGATTCATCTTTACATTTATATTTTTCACGTAAACTTTTCTGGTACAATTTTTGTTCATTTAACGTATTTTGGCTCAGTATAATTGTCATCTAAGACACTTCAAATTCAAATTAAAAAAAATTAATTTAAAGGAAATACAAGTTAATTTGAATATTACTTTTTTACTTTATTAATACAGTATTGTTTTATTTCACTTAGAAAACATATTAAATGACAATAATATTATTTAAAAAATAATTGTTTTTTATTTTTAAAGTGATGTATAAGTAATAATAATTCTAAAATTCTCTAAAATTAGAGAAAAATAGTAGTAATAAAGAGAATAAGACAAGAAACTGTAGGCAGGCAAGTATCACGTTATTTATGGATTGCACCTCTCTACATTCTGCTATTAATGGCTCATAAAAGTTTGAGGTTTACTTTTGGCAAGTTGCTAATGGTTATTGGGTGAGGCCAAGTGAGTTCTGCATCAGACACGACAAATTTTATTTCTCGAAAATGATATACACGCGTCTACATCGACAACTCAGATGATGCCACGTCAGCTGTAGTGTCCACGTGGCTTGATCTAGTCATCCTATAAATAAAAGCACTGAATCCAATTATTTCTGCAAGAGCTTTACAAATACACTGTTAATTATTTTTTTTTACAATAAATACACTGTTAAAATTAGACTTATCTTATTTTTGTAAGTTATTTTATATTTTTTTATAATTTTTCCACTTCTTTCCAACTTATATATATATATATATATATATATATATATATATATATATATATATATATATAAGGAGATATTCACTTACTCTAAGAGTATATATAAGAGAGTTACTTTATTTTCTCACCATTTATTTTCTTGAAATCTAATGGTTATAATGAGTAACTAATCTTAACCATTAGATTTTCAAGAAAATGAATGGTGAGGATGAAGAGTAGCTCTCTTGGACTTACTCTTGGAGTAAGTGGATCCCTCATATATATATATATATATATATATATATATATATATATATATATATATATATATATATAATACTTTTTTAGTCATTGTAATTTAGCATTTTTTATTTTTTGTCCTTGCAAAAAAAAATTTATTTTAGTCCTTGTAAATTATATTTATTTTATTTTTCGTCCTTAAAACGGTTTAGATAACGCTTTAAACAATAAAAAAAGTATTATCTAAACTGCTTTAAGGACAAAAAATAAAACAAAAAAAATTGCAATGATGAAAAAAGAAAAACGCTAAATTATAAACACTAAAAAAGTATTTAAACATATATCTTTTATCTCTCTCTTTAATTGTAAAAAAAGTGTAACAAAAATATTGTAATAAAAGTTATAAAAAAATATATACATAACAATAAATTCTTTTAAAATTAATGAGGTGTAAATGCAAAAGGCAGAAAGAAGAAAATAGATTCATAATTTGACTTTAAATGTCATTTGGAGTTGGAAAAATATTACTGAGAATTGACACGTACTCCTTCCGTTCCAAATTATATTATATTTTAGAGAAAAATTTGTTCCAAAATAAATGTCATTTTATAAAATCAATACTGCATTGAATGTTTTTTTTTCAAGACTACCCTAATCAATACTTAGTGGGAGTAGTGTAAAATGAGTAATTAATTAAAGAAATAAATGGTATATTAAGAAGTTACCTAATATTTTCTAGGAAATTCAACATATTAATTAGATTTCTTAATACTTGTGTCAAAACTTTAAACGTCATATAAACTAAAATAGAGAGAGTATAAAATATTAATGAAAAAAAATGCCAAGGATTGACACGTACATAAGAGTTTGTTTTTAGAGAAACATGTACATAAGAGTTAAACAGTAATTGTTAATTGTTAACTCATTAAAAATTCAGCCTAATATGAAGAGGTTTGAATAATTTGTAAAAAAATTTAGGTTTAAATCTTAGTGTCATATTGTACATAAGAAAAGTTATTATTTTTGTCAAAAAAAAATTATTATTGTTGTTGTTGTTTATTCTTTACATTTTAGAAAAATATTTTTTTTCTTAAAAGTTTAATTTCCATGTGTTGTTAGTATTTTTTTTTTATATATTAGTATAAAAAAAAAATTAAACTATCAATAATAATCGTGATAGTATTTCTTTTAAGTTAGTTATTATAAAAATCAATAAACTTATTATAAAAGACAATTTGTAATTAGATCACAGTATAAAAATCTTTTAAATTATTAGTGCGTTGATTATTTGCTTTGTTCTTACAGTGTAATATGTCATTTTAAAAAGTATAAGATGAAACTAATTATTATATTTTTAATTGTATCTTTACATTTACTTAATATTAAATACTCCATATACTTACCGAAGCAAAAAAAAAAAATACTCCATATACTTACTATAAATGAGAAAAAAATAATTATCAAAATTATATTATAAGAAATTAAAAATTAGTATAAATGAATATTAATTATATTTTATATTTTTTGTATTATCTTAAAAATTGATAAATATAAAAGAAACGAAAACAATATTTATTAAAAAAATAAAATGTAATTAATTGATCAGTTTGAAACACGTTAGTCAACAAAAGCATATATTATACAATCATTTAAATAAAAATTATTTTTTAAACCCTTTAAATAAAAATTAAATGATTGGATCAAACTACACATTTGTATAAAGTCAATAACCGTGCATATGTCAACCATTTTTTAGTTTATATATATATATATATATATATATATATATATATATATATATATCTTATACTACCAAACACGTGAATTAATTAACATGAGATTGTTCTATTTTAACATGTGATTTCAAGTTTGAGTAATAGATATACAGTTGCATTAAATATTTAAAGAAAAAAAATTCTATTCATAATGATTATATCCAACTCAAGTAAGATTTTCTCCTATTTATTAGTTTATGCATTGACAATGAAAAATAATTTTTCATTGTCATTCAATCACAAACCATCATATATGGTATGGTAAATTTATTAATCTTTATAATAATTATCTTAAAAATTATATCAACAATTATTTTTTATTGGTTGAGAGTGAATTTTTTTTTATCAGCAACAACTATTAAACTCTTTAATTAGATATTAAGATACTGATCAGATCAAGCATAGCAAAATTCATTTTTACTTTACATTTTACAGTATCGATATCATAAAAAGTGCATGATTGGATAATAGAAAAGGCAGCAAAGGATTCTTGAAATGTTTGTCCCTTTGCTTCTTTTTCCACAAATGAATCAGAACCAATTAACTATAGGCTGGTGGTTACCTATTCTTAATAATATCCACCTTTACAAGAACGCGTTTCGTGTTGCACAAACGATTTAATTTTCCACACTTACACTCTTTCAGAGATGTGATGTCACTGAGATGTAACGAATTAAACGTAACCATGTGTCAAATATTAAGCCTTCGTTAAAATAGATATACTACTTTGTTCCTATTTATAAAACTCAATTATCTAATTTATCATGATTAAGAAGAATGCTTAATTTGGTTTATCATCTTTTTGTGGACATTTCTTTCCGTGATAGATGATATTTGCAGCACGTCTTAAAAAAAAAAAATTGCTTATAGTCATATATATAACATGTCTAAAAGACTGGAAGATATTGAAAACTTCGAAATGGTTAGACTTGGATGCCATTATCACCACAAATGGCAACTGCTGAAAATGAATCACGGTTTGAATAGGAAGGGAGTTTCCTATAGTGATCATCATGAAAGTGATCGATGAAGGGATTCAAAAACTAATTAAAAAGTCTAGAGGGCAACGTCATTTGTTTTATAATGGCAAATAAATAACACTATTGTGGAATATAGTATAGTTTTTCATCTTTTGGTTTAACCAAAAACGAAGTCAATTAGTCCTCTCTACCTTCTGTCTTTTCCTAAATATATAAATATGAAGAATTATGTGACAACTTAAACCAAACAATATTGTAAAAAGAATTAACGTATTATGTAGTTGAACATGTGATTCTGCTTATTAATGTAATGGGTGAGCAAAAGTGTTATGAAGTGTAATAACAATACAGCATGGGCAGTCAATACAATACATGGACATTTTAACAGCTCTTGATTTTTTTAATTTTTTTGTGAATGAGCTCTTGATATGGTTTAAATTAGTTTTTCTGAAAAAATAACTTTTTCAATCCGAACTTAAAACCATTCCATCCCTAAACAGAATTAACATACTATTAATGGCATAATTATAAGACCCAAGAATAAATTTAAATAAATCTAAAACTAATTTCTTCTCAAAAAAAAAATCTAAAACTAATTTCTAACTTATAAATTTACTAAAATAATAAGATATAATTTAAATAATAAACTAGAGTAAAACAAACTAGAGTGGTAATTTAATAAATATAAATTCACGCAAAGTATGTGATGTTAATTTCATATAAAAAAAAAGTATACACGTAGGTTTGATTTGAATTAACTTAAACTGATCTTTAAAATTAAGTCAAAATATCAAGCATATAATTATTTGATTTTTAATTTTTTTTATTTAATTTTTATGGTTTGCATTGGATTGATCGATTTGGTACCCTACTAACATATACTTTGTTATTTATTAATCAAAATACCAATAGTGTTCTTGTTTTGACAACATTTTATTACTTGTACATAGTAAGTGGTGTGAATTTTATATTTCTCCTCTAACAGTTAGTAAACTATATTTTGTTTGTTACTAATTTATCGTTCTGTATTATTAATTTGGTCCTTTATTTTTTAAAAATATTTAATTGGGTCTTTTTATTTTTGAAAGACTTAAATATCTTTTTTGTCCTTGCAATTTAGCGTTTTTTTTGCTTTTCGTCCTTGTAATTTGTTTTTTTGTTTTTCGTCCTTAAAACGATTTAAATAGCGCTTTAAACAGTTAAAAAAATGCTTTGAACAATGAAAAAGGTGTTATTTAAACTGTTTTAAGGATGAAAAACAAAACAAACATAATTTGCAAGAACTAAAACAAACAAAAAATTGTAAGTACAAAAAATAAAAAAGTGCTAAATGGTAAGGACTAAAAAGGTATTTAAATTTTTTTGAAAACTTCAATCAAGTTTTTTAATGTGATCATTTTCGTCCAATTGAAGCTAACACCGTTAAGTTACAAGTTCATACAATTTAAATTTACGAATAGTGACAGTTTTTCGCCACTATATTTCTTATTATTTTAGATTAAAAAATATAATAAAATAAATATAATTAAAAAAGTGACTATTTGTAATAGACTCTCAAGTCTCAACGCCATTAATCATGACAGAACTCTTTCACCTCTTCCAGTCCAATACTATCAACCGTCAAATCCCTCCTTGTCCACCAGATTACTCTCTTCACCAATCTCCTCTTCCTTTGAGTCCCTCTCACTCTCTAGAATTCTTTGAGCTCTGCTGTGTCGAGGCCCTGGCACCTCCAACATCGTCATCGCCACCAACTTCTGCTCCTCTAACTACAATTTCACAATGATTGTGAAAACTGTAGCCCTCCCAACAAACACATCATTCTCCCCATTGAAGCCTTCGAAAAGATCGCCACATTGGATTTTTTTTAATTTCAAAATAATTATAAGTGGCATCTATAAACTACCATTTTTTAAAAATTTATTTTTTTAATTATATTTATTTCATTATATTTTTAATTTAAAAATAAATAATAAATATAGTAGCAATTTTTAACCGTCACTATTCATAAATTTAAACCGCTAGAACTTGTAACTTAATAGTGTCAGCTTCGATGGGACTAAAATGGCTTTATTGAGGCATTTTTAAAAACTAAGGAACTTAATTGAAGTTTTCAAAAATATATGGACCTAATTAAACATTTTAAAAAGATAAAGGGACCAAATTAGTAATTAAGTTTTTTATCAACAATTAGCTTTTTAATAGTGGTAAAGGTGATGCTAATAAAAATTAAGAAATTAATAATTTTTGCTGAATAAAACAATAAGAAAATAATAGTTAGAATATATATGATATAAAAACGGAAGTAAGCAGAATTTACAATATTTTTATATAGGAAAACAAAAATAAGGCTTAAATATATGTTTTTAGTCCCTCAAATTTTGGATAAGTTTGTTTTTGGTATTCCAAATTTAAAATTAATTGATTTTTTTAGTTCATGTAATTTAAAAAAAAAAAAACTTGTTTTACTCCATCTATTCCAAATACTATTAAATATTTTGTTTACATGGTGAACGAATTATAAGTCGTTTACATGACAATCTACTTTGATTTTGCATTCTTATTATTAAACATCCTACCTCATGTTTGTTTTTCTTTCAAAATATTCATTTTAATGGCATTTAGGCATAGAGAGACTGACAATTTTTTTTTCTTTCAAATTACAGGGACGGAAAAAGATTAATTTTTAATTTGAAATGATAAAAACAAACTTATCCTAAATTTGAGGAACTAAAACTTATTTAAGAAAAATAATAATTAAAATTGTGAATTTAAATTTTGCACAGGTAAATTCTCAATTTAATTGAAACATTTAGAATTTATTTATTAGTTTATGCCAGCGAAATAAAGTAAAACAGAAGTTTTCCTACTTTCTTTTCCTTAATAATGATAATGTTACAGATAATTTATTTTTACGCGCACTTTGCTTTTCTTTTTTATTGATAAAGTAAATTTATTCATACCTAGTACTAAAGGTATGAAATACACAAATCCTTCACATAACACAAATCAGAAACCGACCCCAACCCATAAACAGGAACTCTCATCATTGATATTACAATAAAAACCCGTTTAGTATGTCAAATGCTTAATAATAAATTATATTATTATTTTTATTGTAATAGTTATTTAAATAAGTTAATTTCAAACAACTTTAATAAATTCAACTAATCACTTGATTTTTAGCTTAAATAAATATATGATATGTTCAAATAAAATCTGTAAAAAAATAATTCTTCTAAATGGTTTTCATGTCTATAATTTTGTCTAATTTCTAATTTATTACTATGATATGTTCTCGATGGCAACAGTTTCTCTCAATTGAGTCCGCTTTAATTTCCGTATTATTTCATTTTGAACTCGTCAATTTTCAGTGATAAAATAACATCTTATTTCAAAATGTAATAAAATTTAAGTTACATAAAGATAAAACACTTGTGTCATACAAATGAATTTGTATCATTAACCAAACTATATCCATCAACTTTGGTAAAAAAAAAAAAAACTTTGGTCAAAAAAAGAAAAAACTATCCATCAACTTCAGTCTTTATTAACTGTAATTGCTAGAGCAATGAGACATAGACAACTAAAAGCAACAGCACAAAAACAATAAACTTTTTTTTTTTTTTTGAGGGTACAAAAGCAACAAACTTAAAAGTGACTGCGACTTTGAATAAGTACAGCAAACCGAACACAGCTGCTTGAGATAATATATATTCAATCCGTGTTAGAGCTAAAGACAACGGTGATCCGCTATAATAACTTCACAGTTCTATTATTTAAATATAAACAAGTTACTTTATAGTATATAATATTATCCTTATATTTACTTTTTTTTATCATTTCATATTATATATATATATATATATATATATATATATATATATATATATATATATATATAATGCACTAAAAATATACTCCAAGATTAAAATAAATACTTTTTACTGTCTCACTTCATTGTTCATAAAATACTTTTCAACCAATATGTTGGTCCGAGTAAAATTAGGTTTGGATCTTTTAAGTAAGGTTTCAGGTTTGAGCATTGTGGATAGAAAAAATATAATTGAAAGAAGAACTCTATAAAGGTGGTCAATTAGATTTTTCGAATAAAATTAATTATTAACAAAGTTGATAGATATTTTACACCAATGTCACGAGAAGAAAAAAAATAATTTTTTCAAGTTGATATAAATTTGGAGTATTTTATTAACAATTCATATATTTTCTTTTGCTTACAAAAACCAAAAAGATTCATCTAAAAAATAATGACAGGATATAATAATAATTGTATGCTTCACCTATTAAATAATGTGTATTATTAGTATGGGGAGAAGAAAATGATATATGGTTGGCTTACCAGAAAATGTATTAACTGGCAGCTCGTGATTAAATAAACAACGAACAAATTATATCATATCCACGTACGGAAATTGAGTTTATTACCGTTTTTGGAATATTGGTCTCATTGTGTTAGTTGAAATGACGAAACAGAATCAGTTAAGTAGGGTAAAGGCCAACACATGTGACTCCTTTAATATTTTATAAAACTTAATAATATTATTAATTGTTTTGCAAATAACGACATCCTAACTGTCATGGCAATGACTGATGTAGACATGTTCTTATATATACATGTGTGATGAAATGGTTTTAAGAGGAAATGTTGTATACTTGCAGCTACGTGTATAGAAGAATATTGCAGTAATTAATAAATTGTTTAAATTTATTTTATTAAGATTTAATACCTAATTGTACTTTTGATATCCTATTTTCATTGTTTTTTGAATTTGATCCCCCCATTTGGTTCATCCGTTAGCTAGACATTAAATATTTAACGAAAATACTAACATGGCATTTTATTGTTACGTCAACATTTTCATTAAATATTAAATGCCAGTTAACTTACAAACTAAACTTGCACAATTAAATTAGCGAAAGGAGATAGCTCATTAAAAAATAAAAAACAAGGGAACTAAATTTGAAAAATAAAAAGTCAATAATGGGTTCAAGATCTTGATTCATTAAGAGCAATTTATTTTAAAAAATAAAAATTAATTGTAATTTTTTTTTTTTGACGGTAAAATTAATTGTAATTATTATTATCACATATGAAGATAAAGATATAAATGTTTTTTTACATAATAAAGATATAAGCAGGGGCGGAACTACTTTAGGGCCCCCCTAAATTTCTGCAATTTAATTCTTTTAATGTATATTATATTTTTAATATTAAAATAATTAGGATTTATGTAAGGGGTGAGATTGGTGGAGTTGGGAACTGCACAATCTTTGTTGATGTGCTTTTTATTGTACGTTTCCTTTCTAATAAAAGTTTTGCTTTTCAAATAAAAATAGGATAATGTTTATATTTGAGATTTTAACAGGAAACATATTTAAGTTTTATTTATATTTTTTGATAAAATATTTTATTGTTATTTATAATATTTATTATGAAGATATTGATATTTATTTTTTAAATAATATTTTATTTTCTTTATTATAATCTCTATTACGAAGATAATTACATCCCTTCTATTTAGATAAAATATTTAAATATAATTTATTTCCTTTTTTAAAAGTCTTTTTCTTTTATATTTTTTTATTTTAAAGGTTATAAATAATTACATTTGTAATCAAATGACTTTATTAGTTTCTCTTCTATATTAATTTCATTAAACCCATAGGGTTGGCGTAACGGTGTAAGGCTCTGTTACGTTCATATGTGGAGGAACGATCTATTTAGCGGGAGAAATCGTGTTCGATCCCTCCGTGTACAAAATTTCCTTGGACCAGCGGCAGCCACGCATCGCGAGCGGGATTAGTCTCTGATCCAGCGGGTTAAGGGATACCCGTGGTCTCTGACCTAGGACAAAAAAAATATTAATTTCATTATAATTATTTAAGAATTAAAGACTATTTATTATTAACATTTGCAAATGAGACAAACTTACCAACATTATATAAGAGATTGACAACTTAAACTTTGATACATGCCAACTAATATTCTCTCTTTCTATTAATTTACTTTTTTTCCTCTCATCTTTGTTATTATTGTCATTGTTTTTTAGGCTCTAATGTGCTTCTAGCTTTGAATGTACCAAAGGTTCACTAGAATTTGTTCTCTCAGCATAATGGCATTGTCACGACACAATATTATTTTTTTTTCTTACCTTCTAACAATTTGATAGCAAATTATTCTTCAATGATTATCAACTACTATTTTTTTTTATGCTGATAACTATTATTATTTTAAAAGATAATAAGGTGAGTAACATAATTCATTTTAGTTCAATAATTTTTTATAACATAATTAATAGGGTATTTTTGTTAAAATTTATGATTAACATATATATCAATTTTTATTATAAATTAATAGTTATTAGTGACATGTGAAACTCACAATTGACATTTATAATTTAAAGTCTTTCATCTGTAAAAAAAATAATTAAGTCTATCATAAAAGGATGTTTAATTTATCTTTTATATCAATATGTTTTTATTATATGCTCTTGATTTTTTTTTTTGAAAAACACATAGCTATAAATATTTATATATAAAATTTAAGACTTGTATACTTATGAAGTAAATTTTAATTTTTAAAATTGGCCGCCCTAGTCTTCTAATCTTGGGTCTGCCCCTAGATATAAGATGATGGATCAAATTACACTAGTATAACTTTGATCAACTATTACACCATTCCCTTCAAAAAAAAATATTACACCATTTAATAACTTTCAATTGGATAATGTTTTCTTAAAATCCATTGTTGGATTGAAAGTTCCTTTTACATAAATCATATATACAAAATTTCATATTAATTCAAAATTATTTGTTACCTCATTCATGTAGATTAAAATCGACGTAATATATATAAACTTTTCAAAATATACTAAAATATGAATCATTTGATTACTTTCTTATTATTGTTCAATTTTGAAAAAATTTGACACAGACAATCCTAGTAATATTTAGATTTAATTCAACGATTGAATCAATAAAAATCACATTCTATATCAAGTTATTGATGGTGTAATAGTTGTTTAAGATATAAATGTTAAAACCATGAAATTTTGACATATCATATACATATGGAGAAAAAACAAAAATTTGACTTTCAAATTAAAATAATCGAATAAAAAATAATAAACATATAAGGAGAATGAAAAACTTAGGACAATGGATTCAAATATATAAAAATAGAGGAGACAAAATACAAAAAATTAAGTTATTTACTTATAATTTTATTTCAAAGTGAGAGGCTACATTTGCACATCTTCATATGTATGTAGGTCTGCCACACTTATAACAGTAAAGGAACCAAAAGCACAATATTAATTTAGTTAATACTTAATCAAGTTTGTTTATTTAGTTAAATAAATCAGCTCAAATTTATCTTTGAGTTTGATTATATAAATTATTTAAGTTTCAAGTTTATTGTAAGCTTGATAATATAAGTTTGTGAATATTTTGTATAAATATTTGTACATTTTCATTGACAAAAAATGATAATTTCAGAATAACGATTCTGCATAATAGTATAATAATTTATCTATTTCTATTACTTAGTTTATTGTAAAATTGTAATGCTATTTAGAAAATTATACCTTTTTTTTAAACATTTAAATTTGACCCCTTAAATAAAGAAACAAAGTATATATGCAACATTTTTTATTCATGTCAATTTAATAACATAAACTTTAGAGAAAAAAGACTATGCACTAATAGTGTAAAATAGTTTTACACTGTTATCCAATTACAATCCATCATGTATGGTAAATTTGTTGACTTTTATAAAATTATCTTAAAAATCATACCAATGGTGATTTGTGATTGGATGATAATGTAAAACTATTTTACACTGTCAGTGCATCACCTTTAAACTCTAAACTTTAAGCCTTTAACTATTCGAGTTGACTAGATTTATTTATATTCCTTGCAAATCATGCAATAAATAAAGTATAAATTCTAACAAATGTAATTAACTATTAAATAATCATATTATATCATTATGAATATTAATAGTGTATCCATCAAAGCTATTTTAGCTTATAGTTTATTTAATTAGCTTATAAATTTGTTTGACTAAAATAAAAGCATTGGTAACTAAATTTAGGCTTAAATAACCCATAGGTTGGTGTAAGGCTCTGTTGTATTCACATATTAGGGAACGATCTATTTGGCGGAAAAACCCGTGTTCGATTCTCTCTATGTGCAAAATTTCCTTGGGCTAGCGGTAGCCACGCACCACGAGCAGGATTAGTCTCTGATATAGTAAGTTGAGGGACATCTATGGTCTCTAACCTAGGACCAAAAAAATTTAGGCTTAAATAACTTTTTGATTCCTGTAAAATAAGGTTTTTTTTATTTTAGTCCTTTAATTTATTTATTTTTTAGTTTAGTCCCTATAAAATTTTAAATTTTTTTGTTTTAGTCTCTATTGTCAAGTAACAACGTTAACTGATGATGTAACAGCAACATTGACAATCCATTGACTTGTCATGTCATCAAGGAGTCTGATAGAGCACTCACGTGTAATTTTTTTTTTTGTAAATTATGTTAAATCTTCATATGTTCAAAATAGTTGATGATGTCTGACTAATTGATGAGTGATTTAAAAACACAGTTTACCAAAAAAAAAATTACACATGACTACCATATCAAACTTCTTGATAACCTGACAAGTCAATGAACAGTTAACATTGTTGTCACGTCATCAATTAATACTATTATTTGACATCAGAGACTAAAAGAAAAAAAAATTATAGGGACTAAAATCAAAACAAAAATTTTGAAACGACTAAATAAAAAAATTCTTATTTTATAAAGATAAAAAGCTTATTTAACCATAAATTTATTTCACTAACTTAGAATGTATTTGGCCCAATTTATTTTTAACTTTTTTTCATTTAAAAGGATAAGTTAGGCCAAACTTTTTTATATAAAAATACTTAAAAAATAAGTCATTTATTTTTAAAAAATAAATCACTAAAATAAAATTAAAAAAAGCTTTTAAAAAAGCTAATGAGAGAAGCTCATATAGAACTTAGGGAATTTTTTTTTAAAACAATTAATGTTTGAATCCTGTGCTAGTGTATTTTTAACTTTGCTAGGTCATTGATATGAGATATCCAGTCGGCACACATGTATAAATATTAGAAATAATATTTATACTAGATAGACACACTATGAGAAGGCTTCATAATAGTTATGTAAATGTCATAAGCGCTTCTCATGGCAACTATAAGGTGATAGTAGTCCTTCGACTTAAGTCATTATGATTCCTACATGTAAGAATTGTAGGCTTTAATGCTATCAAACGTCATATGTAATAGGGTGATCATAAAGATAGTACTTGTAATGAATCATGTTAAGTTATGTAAATGTCATAAGCGCTTCTCATGGCAACTATAAGGTGATAGTAGTCCTTCAACTTAAGTCATTACGATTCCTACATGTAAGAATTGTAGGCTTTAATGCTATAAAACGTCATATGTAATAGGGTGATCATAAAGGTAGTACTTGTAATTAATCATGTTAAGGGATGTGAGTGATGTAGATAGGATTCGTCCCTCCTTCATAACAGGAGTTATGTCTTTGGGCTTCTCGATAGAGTGGGACATGCTATATGCGTGGATACGCGAAAATGGGCCAATATGAGATATTGGGCCCGTTTGTGTTTACGCATCCACTCGGGTATCGAGAATCAATGATCTAACTTAATGAGGATGACACTCTTATGCCTCGTATTCGATCAAGACATTTGGACGAAGGGACAAACGCTACATAGTGGATATGGTTGCAATAAGGTTGAAATCGGATCATCGATTTTCCCATGGGCTGGGGTGGCAGCGATGCATTGCTAGATGTCAATCACTGTCTATAATATTTAATGTTGCAAATATAATATTTAATTTATTGCCAGTCTATTGGGAACCTATAGAGTCACACGCATAGAGTGAACATTGGAGCAGTTAATTAAATCGAGTCAAAGATTGATAAATTAAATATGATTTAATTAATTAATAAAAGATTTGATTATATATGATATAATCAATATTTTAATTGATCAAATGTGATTTGATTAATTGATAAGGGATAAATGATTAGATCATCTAATCATTATTGATCCAATGTGATTTGATCTAATAAGATAATATTTGATTTAATTAGAACATAATGATTAAATATGATCTAATTGATTGATAGAATATTAGATTAAATTTGATCTAATCAAATATTTTATGATGATTAAGATAAGCTCATGTTTTCTATATAAGGAGGTGTATACCTCAAAAATCCCTAACCGTCGGCTAGCATCGAGACCCCGCTCTAGTGTTGCTTGTGTGGACTGAGTAGAGGTGTCGTATTCTTTAGTGATCAAAAGCAACTCGTGATTTGAAAGCATGCTACAAAGGTAACATCTAAGCCTTTAGTGATTCATGTGTAATGCGTGGTCCATGGATGAGGTTCTTCCGATCAGGGTCTCTTAGAAAATTTTAAAATTATAGACCTTGAAACCCTAATAGTTTGTAAGTTGAAGAGGTCTCTGTATGGATTAAAGCAATCTCCAAGGCAATGGTGCAAGTGATTTGATTCTTACATGCTTCAAATTGGCTATAGGCGATGTAAGTATGACTGTTGTGTTTATGTAAGGAACCTTGATGATGGCTCTTTTATTTTTCTGCTACTTTATGTGGATGATATGTTGATTGATGGTAACCATTTGCATGATGTGAATGAGTTGAAATCCATGCTGGGCAAGGAGTTTGACATGAAAGACTTGGGTCCTACCAAGAAGATTCATGGGGTGTAGATTCACAGGGATAGGAGGGCCAGAAAATTATGGCTCTTCACAGTAGGGCTATGTTGAGAAGTTGTTAGACATGTTTGGCATGAGTAATGCTAAGTCAGTGAGTACTCCACTTGCAAACCACTTCAAGCTTTCTGTAGAATAGTGCTCGAAGACAGATGAAGTGGTGGAATACATGTCAAACGTTCCCTATGCCAGTGCAATTGGTTGCTTGATGTATGTTATGGTTTGCACTAAACCAGATTTGGCATGTGCTGTAAGCCAAGTTTGTAAGTTTATGTTGAAGCCAAGGAAGCAATATCAGAAAGTAGTGAAGTGGATCCTCATGTACTTAAAGGCCATAACAGGTCATGGTATCATGTTTGGTAGTCAGTAAGGTGATCCTTCAGTTGTGGGATATGTGGATTCTGACTATGCTGATGATTTGGATGATAGGAGGTCTACAACAGGGTATGTCTTTACTCTTGGAGATGGGCCTATTTGTTGGAAGTCCTTTGTTCAGTTAATTGTGGCAATGTCAACAACTGGAGCAGAGTACATAGCGGTAGCAGATGTTAGTAAAGAAGTTGTATGGCTTACAGAGCTAGTAAAGGAGCTGGGCATTGAGCAAGGTGGAGTTTAGTTGCATTGTGATAGTTAGAGTGCTATCTACTTGGCAAAGAATCAGGTGTATCATTCTAGAACCAAACATATTGATGTGAGGTTCCACAAGATCAGGGAGATAATGGCATCTGGTCAGATTTTGCTCAAGAAGGTTCACACTTTTGAGAATGTAGCTGATATGTTAACCAAGGCAGTCACAACTTGCTTGAACTTGTTGAATGTTGTCAGTGCTAGACATGACTGGATCCCCTGACTTAGGAGACATATGAGGAGTACTTGCTATTATTGTTGGGGTTTCATGGTCTATAATTTTGAAATTTTCTAAGACCAAGTGCTTAAACAACCCCTTTCCATGGATCATGCATTACTCATGAATATCTAAGGGTTTAGATATTTACCTTTGTAGCGTGCTTTCAAGTAACGGTTTCCTTTGATCACCAAGCGTCGAAATTACAACGCCTCTACTCATTCCACGCAAGCAACGATCGGAGCGGGGTCTCGGTGTTAGCCAATGGTAGACGCGTAGGGATTTTGGTGTGACACACTCTCTTCTCTCAAATAGTAAATATTTCATGTGTCATGTCACGTCACCCTCTCTCATATATATGGGAGATTGATCTAACCCAAATCCCAATCAAATATTATCTTATCAAATCTTATTTGATTAGATAATTAATTAAATCATATCTAATTAATTATCTTATTATATTGCATCTTTATTTAATTAAATATGTTGATTAATTTAATTAAATCACATTTTATTAATTAATCATGAACTAAATTAAATCATATTTAATTTATTCATCTACTCCAATAAATTAGTCTATGCGTGTGACAGTATAGGCTCCCACTAGACTGACACTAATATTATCTTTATAATATTATAGATAGTGATTGACCTCTGGCAATGCATTGCTACCACCCTGCCTATGAGTTAATCAATGATCCGATTTCAACCTTTACGACAACCATTTTCATTGTGTAGCCTTTGTCCCTTAGTCAAAATGTCTCAATTGAACACGAGGCATCAGAGTAACATCCTCGTTAAGTCCAATAATTTATTTCTCGATACCCGAGTTGACGTTTAAATGCAAATGGACCCAATATCTCATATCAGTCCATTTGTGCGTGGCCATGCATATTGCACACCTCACTCTATCGAGAGGCCTATAGACATAACTCTTGTTATGTAGGAGAGACGAATCCTATCTACACCACTCACATTCCTCAACATGATTCATTGTAGCCCAAGTACTACCTTTATAATCACCCTGTTATAGATGACGTTTGATAGCATTAAAGCCTACAACTCCTACATGTAGGAATCGTAGTGACTTCAAGTCGAAGGACTACTATTACCTTATGGTTGTCATGAGATGCGCTTATGACACTTACATAACTATTATGAAGCTTTCTCATAGTGGGTCAGTCTAGTATAAGTATTACTCCTAATATTTACACTTGTGTTCTAGTTTGATATCTCATATCCATGACCTGTGAGATGTGGTCATCATGTTGCTCACACAATAGCCTTAATGTATTATTGTTGTCTTGATTAACGACAATAATACTCGACTACAGACACTTTAAGAATAATGTTCTATCACTCAATGAATCTCACCTTTTTTGAATAGCCCAAGGACGTTACCATATTATGCAACAAATAATATAATAACTGAAATGCCTCATATATAAAATATATAAACCAAAGTCGTAATACAAATGTAGCCTAAAATGGATTGGCCACTAAGGCTCATTCCAACAGTTATCTTCCACGGGGGTTGAATATTCACCAAGGTGGAGATTGTTGTGCATGACTCATATTCTATGAGTGAGCAGATTGGGCTTAGACCACTTGTTTGTTGGGTTACATACTAAGTGGGTTGTGGGTGCGGGGGCTTAGCCTCTTTGTACGGTATAGGGGTAATATTGCAAATGTGTATCGTGATTTATTCTATATAACTGATGTAACCCTATTTGCTCTATCAATAATAGAAACAACCGCTCTACTTTTAAGGATGTAGGCACGCTTGTCGAATCTCGTTAAATCCTTGTCTTTGTGTGTGTGTGTGATTACTCTGTTTCTTTAGAATCCGTTTGTTATTGCTAACAAGGTTAAAATAACTAAATTTAAATAATAAATTTTAAAAAAATAAAAGATAATATATAGATTAAAATAAAATTATATACTCAATAAAGGAAAGGTCAAATGATTTAATGAAAAAAAAACTCTTACAATATTCTAAAAATTCATATTAATATTTTTTTGTCATGGGTCAAAGACCACGAGTTTCCCCAACCCACTAGGTCAGAGATTAATCCTGCTCGCGATGCGTAGCTGCCGCTGACTCAAGGGAATTTTGTACACGGAGGGAATCGAACACGGATTCTCCCACTAGATAGATCGTTCCCCACATGTGAATCCAGCAAGACCTTACACCACTGTACCAACTCTTTCATTCACTTTACTGGGGTAGATGGGTCATGATCAGACTACATTTGGGCTTGTTTAAACTTTTAAGGGCAAAATGTCTTTCCGCCTGTGATCTTTCTTGCTTAAATTCCTACTGTTATATTAATTATATTAGAATACGCTATTCTATTTTGTTATATTATTTATTAGAATTATAATAAGAATTAAAATAACACACGCCTTAACATTTGTCCATTTGAGCGATCTATCTATATTTTGTAAAATGTGGACACATTTTCCTTTAAAAAAAATGTAGACACATTTTCCGCTTCAACTTTCAATAAGAAACAGCAAAGTTTGACTTCTGTGATATTTTCCTTTGGGATTCTTCAAAAGTAATCGTGTTTTAGACACGATCAAACATTAAATATAATTTTTCACAAATTAGCCCATTATGTAACACCAAACTCTCGTTGATAAGAATTTCATTATTTTAAAATAAGAATATACACGCCTTAGAAAATAAAGTGTATTCATAATTATTAGAAAATTAATAGTTAAGAATTGTGATATATATATATATATATATATATATATATATATATATATATATATATATATATATATATATATATATATGGCGTTACTCTTCATCCCCACAATTCATTTTCTTAAAATTTAATGATTGTAATGAGTAACTAATCTTAACCTTTATCCAATTGAAAGTTATTGAATGGTGTAATAGTTGATCAAAGTTACACCAGTGTAATTTGATCACTTCTCCCCTTGGTGTATATATACTAAATTCTAAAATTAATTACAATCTCAGCTGTTAATTTTTTAATTAATAATTGTTATTGTATTTTATTATCTAAAATACACCCTCTCATTTTTTAGGACTCAATATTAATTAAATATTACAAATTTTAAATCAAAATCAACTTTTTAAAATATAATTATACGAGATAGGATTTTATATATATAATTTAATAGTAACTATTAAGTTTTGAAATAAAATTATTTAATAAAAATAATAATGTAAGAATAAGTATATATAATTTATACCGATATAAATCCACCTCTTATATATATATAGGAAAAAGAGAGAAGTCCACTTCTAGTTCTAGAGCTAGCTATAGATTCCCCTCAAATAATTGAGAAGGGACAGATATATTCAACACGGGAAACCTTTATGGCGAATCCTCTTTTTGAAATCTTATGAGGTTCCAAGCAAGTCTTGTATTCAATGATCAGATTATCATATTTTAAATGTAAAAAGGTAAAATTAAAATATTATTTAGTTTCTTCTATTTATGTGCAAAAATATCTATCTGACTCCGGAAGCACCACAAGCATGCATAACCAGACAGCAGCAGATATATATCAGTATCTAGAAGCCCCACTTCCATTTTAAACGCGTTTATTGCACTGAGGGAGATTTGTAGCACTTGAGATAAGATTTTTGATGAGCACTTGAGATAAGATTTTACAAACAAAAAAGGTATAAAGTTGTTTTGATTATCTTACAAGATACAACTATAATTTTATATTCTACAAAAGTCCACTTTTATCTGGTAAAATTAATCAATTCTATTGGGCTAATACCGAAATTTGTGCCCATATTTTATATAGATTATTTAAAACATTGTCTTATATTATTTTAGTGAATATTTTTAAATTTAGATAAAATTTATAAATAAAAATTTAAGAGAATGATAAATATTTCGTACTACAACAACAAATGAGTTTACCGTTTCATATTGACTTATTTCAATATAATCATGCATTTCATAGTCTTACTCTATCAAAATTGTCCAAAAGATAAATGCTAGCAAAACTCTCTATTTGATTGGCTAAAATCTATTGAAAATCATCAATTTTGATAAGTCATACTTTTCATTTAATGTCTCTATCATTATTAAGAAGTGAGACATATTAAAATTGTTGATTTTCAATAAATTTCAACAAATCACATAAAAAGTGTTAGAAAGAGAGTGACAGAGAGTATCACTAACATTCCTCTTGCCGAAAAATATCATTACTATATTATGTAGAAGGGATGGATCTTATGTTTGTCATCCACATCTCTCTATATGACATGTTGTATGGGCCCGATAACCAACTTTATATTCATCATATTATAGATGACGTTTGATAACATCATGATACATAACTCCTTACGTAGGAATCATAATGATTTTAAGTTAAAGAACTATATACACCATGATCAATTAGAAAAACGCTTATGACACTCACATAATGTTTCATTCAACATTCTCATGATAGGTCAATCCAATACATCATTACACTAATATGCATTTATGTGAATATTTGATATCTCATACTCATGTCTTGTGAAATACATTCATCAGTCTATGCACATACTAATTTCAATGTATTATTATTGTCTTTTTCTTTTGTATATACCACGGGTATTTGTTACGGGAGACAATCTTGTTCGAATCAGGTATGATCACTATGGGTGACAAAGCCCTCCCTCGAGTATTTAATGTAATTGCATACACTGGTGAATCCACATTGAAGGGTATGGGGCAATTGCCCCCTCAAGATTTTTTTTTATTTTTTTTACATGAATATATTTAATAACTTTTATTTTTTGCCCCCATGAAAAAAATAGTGTTGCCCCCATAAGATAATTATTTTTAAATAAATGTAAACAATTATGAGAGATAAAAAAAAAAAATTGGTATTAATTTTATCACTTTATCTTTCTAATTTTTTATAGTATTGACAATGAAAAAATCATACAATATTTTTAAAATATGAAAATGTGGGGAGAACAATTATAATTTGTAAAAGTATAGATCTTTTGGATTTTATTTACAATGACATTATGTATTTTGTAAAAGCATGTAATATTTTTTTCTATAAAAATATTATAAATAATTTTTTGCCCCTACTAAAGAAAATTTTTGGATCCGCCATTTGCTGCAAACTCAAGACTCAAACTTAAGATCTCTCATTAAGCTGGACAGTTGATCCATATGCTCAGTGATGTATTATCATTGTCTTTATTAAAATTAATACTTGACTAGTGACATTCTAGAATAATGTTCTACTATCTAATAGGATCTCTTGACTGAGTCATGTACTTAATATCCTATGACATTGGTCTTCTAAGGGCTTTATCTTGCCTAAAAAAAAAAAACAATGAATGAAATGTGTTGCAATAACATGAAATAAAAGCAAGCTATAAATGTAAGTAAATTTGGTCAAATATATTTACTTTTAGGGTTTACACCAACAAAGATCTTGATTTCGGAACTACAAACATATATATCTCATATGCATCCTTTGCTTTTTTTTTTATATTAAAATTAGAGAGGTGTGTGTATTTTAAAAAAAAAATAAAGGGAATTAATGTCTCAAAATAATATATAAAATAAAATAGGTTATGTAACTTTCTAATCAAGCAATGTGAAGGTATAATTACTATTAACTTTTGGGGGAAATCAATGCATTATCCCTTAAAAGGTGTTTTTGAAAATCTTCTGAAGTCCTTAGCCTAATTCCTAAGCTAGATCAGTCTCCCAGTTCAAGGTGTATGAAAATGCCTATTATCTACCTAACTCCTTTAAATACTCTAGTCTTAGGAGATGTCATGCTGAATCATTGGGATATTTGTAGGTTGATGTGTGAGCTTTGATTCTATCGAGTCAAGTAGGTTGCGAATTACTACATCTGGTCCTAATTATAAGCAACATAAGACAAATCATCAATATCAAGGAAAGTAATTATTATGGTTTTTTTTAATTAATTCTGCTATAAATTCAATTTTTATTCCAAGAACACCATTTATTTTAAGTGGTTATCATAGTGTATAGGGAATAGAGTAAATAATAAAGTATGGGTACAAAAGAAATTTACTTTAAAAACTAGTGATTGTTGTTTATAATTAAGATCAAAGAAAAAGTTAATTTGTTGCTTATAATTAGGACCAGAGGTAGTATTAGATAGCTTGGGGTTTCTACTTCTATTACCTTGCTAGGTCTTTTTGCCGAGTGTGGTCTACTTTGGGTTGATCAACTCGTCTTTGTGTAGTTTGAGCTGACAGATCGATCTTGTGGAGTATAGGCCGAGCAAGACATGACCCGGTACAAAAGGTATTATTTATGTAAAGTACTTAAATTTATTTTTGTAAAATATTAAAATTTAAAATTTAAAATAATTATTTAATTCTTCTTATATTTAGAGAGCTAAATTTTAAACTGTAAGGAAAAAACATAAATGTATACTAAAGAAACTTAGGCCAAGTTCAATGCAGGTTACTAATTTCTTAACGTTAAATTTTAAGTAGTTAAGGACCGGTGCTTATGAGCTATCAGTATCGGAGTGGTTCTTAAATAAGACCCTTTTTTTTTTATATATGTTCCTGTTGAGAGATAAGGGGGCCTTCGACAGTCGCTTTGTGTTCTAAGATCTTTTGTAATTTGTCCGGAAAGTGGGAGTACCTGCAAAAAATACTCCAACGTTCAAGTCAAGGTTCGGCGCAGAGTATTTAATGTGTGTAATAAATGAGGATTCAGAATCCTTTACCTTGGGGAGCGGATCCCCTTTTTATACTTATCTTATTGGGCTTTGGCCCTCATGGGCCTTGGCCTTTTTCTTAATTACATGTCTATGGTAATTAAGGATACTTAATTACCTTTTAGCTTTAGGTTTATGTTGCCATGAGTTGCTAATGGTGTTTATACCTCTACTGGTGTTCGGCCCTGCAGGTGCCGAATACTACTATTTAGGCCCTTGAGGTGAGGGATTAGGGGTTTTCGGCTTTATAGATGTCGAATACTCCTGTCTGGCAAACGGACCGTACGGCGCTGGGGTATTCGGCTATACTTTGGACACCGAACATCTGTCATACTATCGGGAGGTATTCGGTTATATGTATTGTCGAATACCCCAACTAGTACAATATAATTCTTAAATAAAAACCTTGTGCTTCTACAAGCACGTGCACGACTCTTAATTTTTAAGCAGGCCCACTTTTCTTGTGAATGGAAGCTTTTTATATTAAAAAATTGCAAGCACTGATTTTCTTTTAGCATTTGCAATGCAATATTTTTTTTCTCTTCAAAATACTGTACTATTACACTGTTTTAACGTTCAATACAAAGACATGAGCACTTTCGCTGAACACGTCACTATTTTGTTTTAACGTTATACAAATTTAATTATGTAATTTTAGCTATTTTTTATCAATTTAAATAAAATCTAATTCATAAAAATTTGGTTATGTTTCTATTTTTTAATTTTTATTTTTTATTAATAAAAAATATTTTGCAAAATAATAGTACGAATAAATTTCTTAATTTTTATAATTTAATTATTTTATAAATAAGATAATTATAACTTAATAAATAAATTATTAATGAAATATAAGATCGTAAGATTATTGGAGGGCCCCATTAGTTAATTTTTAGAAGTGCTAGATTGGAGAGGTTAAGTGCTTATAAAATGCTTAATTTGAAAAGATAAAATGAGTGATGTGTACAAGTGAGATCTATTTAAGAACTCCAAGAAAAATCTTAGGTTAGAGATAGCTTCATAGAGTTAGAAGTATGCATAAAATATCTAAACCATAAGTGGACCAAGTCACAAACTTGTGAGGATAAATTTCAAACAGCAAATCATTATATCGTATATTAGGCGTATAAAACTTTAATCAAGTGGACCAAATAACAACTTTTGATTAAAATATAATTTTAATCCCTATAGATATGATTAAATTTATTTTAATTTTTCAGAATAATTTTTACTAATTTTAGTCAACTTCATAAAATTAAAAAATATATATTTCTTTATTATTTAATAATGATGTGACATTTGTTTATAATGTTTCATTAACATTTATTTTAAAGTAACACGTGATATAATATATTTAGATATACATGTGTGAGTCGATACAAGTGGTAAACAATCTAAAGTTGTCTCTTATTCTTATAATGAATGTGGGTTGGATTTTATTTTAGGAGTTAGTTGAGTAGGTGAGGCTACATAAAATTGATTGCGATTTAAGCCTTAGAAGTAATTCTTCGGACGAGTCTTTGTTGGCATCCTGGTAATTTTGGGAGTGCTACCCATTTTATCACTTTTAGAATAAAAAAATTAGACACACCTCATGAATTAATAAAACATGTAGGGCTTATTTTCTTAAAGAATAATTTATGAGTATCAAAACAAACAAAAAATTAAAAAAACTAAAACTAAATTCAAATATATTTACATAAAACTTAAGTAGAACATGTTTCATCCATTATTTTAATGATAGCACGATCAGCTTGGATTTAAAAAACTTGGTTGGTTAGATGTCTTCTTTTCACGATGGCTATTTTTAGTTCTTATCCACAACATGTCCCTGATTTTTCATTTAAATAAAGTAATCTTTGTTGCTAAGAAAGGAAATTAAAGCAATGCTTACCAATTGCCGACCACCCGTATCTTTAAGGCAATTTGGCCATTGATTAAAGCCGAAATTAAATAAGTAGCTAGAGCTAGAGTAATAAAATACATATAGCTTTTCAATTATTGTACGGGTTTGTTTATAATATAATTATTACTGATAAATATTAATTCATTCATTGCAAAATAATTCTCAAAAACGAATTAATGTAAATTAATGGAGTACATGAACAATATTAGTTTTATTAATAAAATTTATTTTACTGATAATAAAACACATGAATTGAAATATAAAAATACAAAAATGTGTTAGAAATTTATATTGAAATATACCAAAAATGTTAGTTTAGTTGACAAAATATTGTATTACTGGGTTTGCAAATGTCTTTATGTCTAATGATAATTAAAAATAATTAAATATTGGTTAAAGAAATCTAGGAACGTAAAATTCTTCTTTAATTAAATAAATAATATTGATTAATTTTATATAAAGTTTAAAAGATATATATCATAAAAAAGTTTAACTTCTATGCAATATCAATGTAAAAAATTTTACATTGTTAACCAATTAGAAATCATCATTAATATGATTTGTATGATAATTATTATAAAAGTCAATAAATTTATTTTATATGATAGTTTATGATTAGAAGACAGTATCAGATATATTTTATATTGTTAGTACATACATTATTTATTTAACATAAAATGGAAAATGGTTATATAGTGTAAAGAATACTTTTTTTTTTTTTTGATCAGTAAAGAATAGAATACTTAAAATTTATACGAGAATAAATTATTGTACATTAATTTGGAAGGGCACAATGATACTACTTGCTCCATTATTGATAGCAGGAGAAAGAGAGGTAGTTTTCCGTCTCTACACTTTCATAAAAGTAAAAATAATATAAAGAGAAAGAGAAAGGATAGAGGTTAAATAGAAATAATTAGCATGAGAGGTTCAAGCTAAATGTAGTGGACACTACTACAAAAAAGGCATTTAACATCGGTTATTTTAGGCTTTTAACATCGGTTATTAACCGATGTTGTATCGAACGATGTTGAAAGTGGACAACTTTCAACATCGGTTCTTGAACCGATGTTAAAATACAATACAACATCGGTTCGGAGCACAACCGATGTCAAAGGATGCCCACATAGTGAAAATTATGTGTTGAAAACAACATCGGTTTTTGCCAAAACCGATGTTGTTAGGTGACAAACAACATCAGTTATCCCAAAACCGATGTTGTTTGTGCCAAAATAGTCAAAATATGTGTTGAAATCAACATCGGTTATGGCAAAAACCGATGTTGTTAGGTGACAAACAACATCGGTTGTCCCAGAACCGATGTTGTTTATGTGCAAACAACATCGGTTCTGGGACAACCGATGTTGTTTGTCACCTACCAACATCGGTTTTTGCCATGACCGATGTTGTTTGTGCGCAAATAACATCGGTTCTAGGACAACCGATGTTGTTTGTGCACTAACAACATCGGTTTTTACCATAACCGATGTTGTTTATGCAGTTTTTTTTTATTAGCGTTCTGTTTTAGATTGAACCAAACCTGTAATTTCAAAGAAAAATCCAGACCCAAGCAATTTGTATAATTAATAATCAATTATCTATGCTTTATATTATTATAAATAAAATACTAATTAATGTATAAACAAACATTAAGCAATATATCCAATATACAAATAGAATCCATTAATAAGCTAACATTCTACTAATTTGTTCAGTGCTTCATTTCTAACTCTCAAAAAGTATCGTGCCCACTGAATGCGAATATCTTCAATTGTCGTTGCCTCCAATGGTTGAGAATCGCTAAATGTCTACATCATATATAAACAAATGTTAGTTAATCACATCGAATATTAATAGTTATAATAAATGAAACTTGTTAAAGTAAACAAATATATTACCGTTTCCCAGTTATCCCTGAATCCCCCATGGATGATGGTCCACATCCAATGCATGACATAATAGCCACACTCAGTGCCTCCGCTTTGTAGATTACACTAAATTCAATATGAAATTTAATAGTGTTTAAGACAAATTATTGTAAAAAAAAAAACTAAGTAAACATTTTGGATATTCAAACATTGGCTAAATTACTTACTTTTACATTTACCCAATCAATTTTCTTCGATTTACTTGGTTGGTTACCTTGCAAGCCCTTTAAAGCACTGGTTAAAAGAAACATGCAAATATATTTGTAAGACCAAGATATTCATGTATAATAGGTTCGATACAATCAATTTGTTACAAATTTAAATGTACCCTATAACTGTGGCTTTGATGTCTACATTGGGCTTCTTGTGTAGGGAACAAAACCAGACAACAACATTGGACCTAGGACAAATAACCAGGAGTTGCCAATGTTGGCTGCATTGGAAAATAGTTATTAGTAATAATGCAATCATTATTTAAATGCATTTATTAATGAAATTTTACTTACTTATTTAAGTAAGCTCCTAGGTAGACTTCTTTTTGAGATTCATGTATCCATCTTTGAATGTAATTTTGAGCATGATCTTGCGTATTCCCTGATCTCTGTATGCTCTGAGGCTCAAGGAATCCATAGACAGAACCATGCTCGAATTCCATACATAAGTCATTCAAAAACCTATTTTTGTTCAAATAAATGTAAATTGTTAATCACTTACAATTAAATAGGTAATTGACCTAAAATTAAAATGTACTTACGTCATCCACAACTGTATAACACTGATATTAAGATATTGATTGCCACTCAATATCTCCCCAACATCACTATGATTTATGTAGATGGGGAACTGTTCATTATGCACCCCAAACAATCTCGCATCCCACGACACCTGGAAAGGATATCTGAAAAGTAACAGGCTAACCTGTACCAAATTTAATAATGGATCATCATCAGGGACCGACCTATCATGAGGTTCAACTGGTTCCTTTGGTCTCTGTTTACAATCCTACACAATTAATAAATACAAGTTACTTGTAGTCAACAATTTATTCTATTCAATTGTATTGATTATACCAAAAAATAAAATCAGTTAAAGAAGCTACCTCCCGTGCTACCTCCCATGAAACAGGCTTCACAAGATGACTCGGCCATGCAATAAAGGTGTTTAGGGCATCCCCCACTAATTGAACCTCATTAGTCGGTAAAGGGACTCGAGCAGTAGCATCTAGAACCTCTTCAACCCCCACCTTGACCATATCATCCGTCAAACACGTGTGGTGTATGATTGAAGCCCCATGATAAACTCTCCCAATGGCCACCAAGCGGGGAGGCTGCTCATCAACATAGAAGCCACACTGATCAGCTGTTGTGTCAGTGCCAGGCTCCTCTCCTGAGGGATCAATATCAGTACCAGCACAACTCCCCTTCGTGCTAACATGGGCACCGAAAGGAGCTACATATGGGTGAACATGCTCAGGCAGCTGCTGGGAGGTCATCTGGCTCAACTCCATTAACAATTCTCTCTTTAGCTCATCTTTAAACTCCTCTTTTAACTGCTCTTTAAACTCCTCTTTAAACTCCTCTCTGAAGCTCTCTTTCAAGCTCTCTTTCAACGAAGCCACAAGCTCTGCAGTGATGGATGAAGAAGTATGCGAGCCACGTGATAGTGGTCCAAAGTAATGGTTAATGGTCACACTAACTCCAGCAGCACGAACACGACCAGGGTGCTCCGGTCGACCAATAGCAGTGGCCAGTATATCCTGACGTCCATGGGAAACAAAGGTACCCTGTATGCACTGCTCCTTTAGGGAATCCTACAAGCAAAAAAAGATAAAGGAGTCAACTTGTGTTGTTACTATATGTAGTTACATTTTAAGCTGCATAATAACTTACAATCCTATCAGCAACTTGTTGTGCTGCCTCAGATGTCATCTGCCCAGAACGTTTTGTACGGGCCTTCTTCCACTTCACATGTCGTTTAATGGGAGATGGAGGATCAACTACACTTGTACTCCCAGATTCAGCAGCTTCAGCCTATTTTTTCTTCATCTTCTCGGCCATCATGTTTTCCTCAAGCCATTCATAACCCCCACGAGACATCACATGAGGCATGTTGTTATGTTTCTGGATTTCTTGAGCCTTCTGTCTGATTTTCTGTGAATAATAAGACATACTTTCAGCAAAATAATTAATCAAATTTTGATATAGACAAATTAAAAAACATTGCCCACAACTTACCTGCCAAGCAGAAGTATTACGGTTGTCTTTAAATTCCCTCCACATGTCCTTCTCAATGCCAAATTTTGCACAAGGAATGTCATCATCATCCTCATGTACCTCTTCCTCCTCATCACCCTTCTTTTTTTTAAGTGCATATTTCCTTGTAAGGTCTGCCTTAAACTGCCTCCATCTTGTTCCCACATGGGAAATAATTTTCCTCCTAGCCTTGGACGCTTCTGGAATATCAAATTGTTCCTTCATTTGAGAATCATATGTAACAGTCAATGACAATAATATGCAGGTTAAATACATACAATTACTATAACATAAAGAGTTTATTGAAAATACCAGAATGTCCTCCCAAATCATGTTCTTCTTATTTTCCGGCACATGGTGCCAATCTTGATATGTAATATCAACCCTGTCTCGGGCAGCAATCCCCAAATAGGTCCTGAAATGTGATCTATTTAGACCTGAAGCTTTCCCAGTTGCAGGATCGACATCAACTCGTGGCTTCTCCCCAGACAAGCGTTTAGTAGTGAATTTTTTGAGTCGTGTGGATTGTCTAGTCCTCCTGGACGTAGACTCAGAAGGAGCTGATGACTTAGGATGAGGGGAACCTGGTGGTGTACCCATGTGCCTGTTCAAACAAACAAAAAATTAAGTGTTATTTGCAATTGTACAAAGTTTATAAATTGTAAATGGAGATAAAAAATAAGTTGACAAAATTATTAAAGTATACAATAACATAGACATTACTTATATATAACATGGTTAGGTAGGAATGTTCTCCCATAAGCCTTCATCATGATCATGACGATTTGCGTGTACGCCATCCTCCTCATTTTCTTCAATGATGGTAGGCATGCGTGTGTAGAAAGAGGGAGGCTCACAAATATCAAGTGTTGAATCATCATTTTCATGAATAACACCGCTGGTTCTTCCTTGTAGAACCACTGACCACCTTGCATTACAGGGATCTTCGACATAAAACACTTGTTTTGCTTGTTTTGCCATGATGAAAGGCTCGTCCTTATAAGCAACCTTTGTAAGGTCTACAAAAGTGAATCCCAAATCATCAGTCTTCACACCGGTGTTGCTATCAACCCAATTACACTTAAAAACAGGCACTTTGAAAATAGTATAATCAACCTCCCAGATTTCTTCAATCACTCCAAAGTAAGACATGGACCCCAATTTGGGGTTGTTATCTTTTGCACTAGAAAAGTGTTCTGCTTCAGCCCGAAGACTAACCCCACTGTTTTGAACTGTACTCTTGTCATCTTGTGACTTCGTGTAGAATGAATACTTGTTGATATCATATGCCTTCCAAGTTGGAACATTTAGCTTAGGCCCATTTGCTAACCACTTTAACGTTTCAGAAGGATCATCAAGAGCAAAAATGGAGTCTTTAAACCAGTTTAAGAAAGTTTTGTTATGCTCAATCAACACCCAATTCTTGTTCATTTTTGGGTTACTTGCCTTCACAAATTCTTTGTGTGCATTTATGTATGGGGTCACCTCATCGGTATTATTCAATATATACAAATGTGCTTCATTCAGTGCCTTGAGACCCATGGTTACAACAAGTAACCCTCGTGTACCCTTACCTCTCACTCTATTCTTGTGACGAGACTCAGGAACCCCGACAGGTTTCGTCTTCTCCATGTACTCTGAACAAAACTCAATAGCTTTTTCTGCAATGTACCTTTCAACAATGGATACCTCAGGACGGTATTGATTCTTCGTATACCCTTTTAAGATCTTCATGTATCGCTCAATTGGGTACATCCACCTTAAATAAACGGGTCCACATAATCTAATCTCCCTCACTAGATGAACAATTAAGTGAACCATGATGTCAAAAAATGAAGGAGGAAAATACACCTCCAACTGACACAAGATAATAGCAGCCTCATTTTCCAAGTCATCCAACTTTACAGGGTCAATTACTTTGCTACATATTGCATTGAAGAATAAGCACAGGCGAGTTATGGCAACCCTGACTTTGTTAGGCAAGATGTTTCGTATCGCCACGACTAGAATTTGTTGCATCAAGACGTGACAATCATGAGACTTTAAGCCAACTAATTTGAGATCCTTCATCGATACAAGACTCCTTACATTTGAAGAGTATCCCTGTGGCACCTTAACATCCCGTAGACACTAACAAAAACTTTTTCTCTCTTCTCTGGACAAAGTATGGCATGCTGGGGGCAAATATGTTCGTTTACCTTCTGACCTTGGATGTAACTGCTCACGTATACCCATCTCAACCAAATCTTGCCGAGCATTCAGACCATCCTTTGTCTTGTCTTTAATGTTAAGAAGCGTGCCGATTAAACTATCACACACATTTTTCTCCACATGCATAACATCTATACAATGTCTAACATCTAGATCGGAACAAAGAGTGCAGTGATGACGGTGGAAACAACAAAGGAAAAAGTGTCTGCAAATTAAATCGTGTTTCATTTATGGTTCAAATCTTAAAAGATAAATAGAAGTGCTGGAAATTGATAATAACAGAGAATATATGGCCATTTATGGTGTTAAATTGTAAAACAAATTCTTAAGTAATAATGCCTAAAACTAAGGAAGAAATGATAAGATAATAACAAACATCAATCTCAGTATTTCCTTTTGGTAAAGTATAAAATATAAAGGAAAAGAAAAATAAAATGGTAAGTAGCTAACAAAGAGTAACAACAAAGTTCTAAACTAACATTAGTACATGGCTTCCATGTTACCAAATCCAATCTCAATATAAAGACTTTTTAAAATATTTTAGTCTTTTCCCAGAGTTTGCTAACACTTTAAAATATATCCCTAGCTTGTTTTTACTATGGACGTTAGAGTACTATAATTACATCCTTAATATACACCTAGATAGAATGCCACTCCTACCAAGAACTAAAATTCATAATAATCAAATTATTTGCCTAGGAAAAATATTCAAATGAGAAAAATAGGTAAATTCAGAGAAAGGGTCCCTTGCACTTAGACAATTATTAGGGCAGCTTCTAGTTTATTTTAAGAAATAAATTTACTTTCAATGTAAAGTTATAGATCAATGTACCACTTAGCATAACTCAAGCAGTGAAAATTGGGTAGAATTCAGGTGGAAGTCTTGATGTTCAATCTTTATTTATATTGCCAAAATAAATAGATAAATAGAAACTTGATGCATTGAAAGGAAAGCTAAAAGAAAGGCACAACCGCACAATAGAAATCATTCTCATTCTCTGCAGTTCTATCATTAGAACTGAAAATATTAACTCTTGATAGCAAGTTTTCTGTACTTACAAGAGTAGCCCTCTTGTTGTCAATGCTGGTCAAAATTATCTCTTCCATTTGTCCTAGTTGAGTATTTCTCAGTTTTTTCTGAATAAAAAACAATCAAGTACTCAATTTCACATGAATAAAAAACACTGCAAGGTTTGCAAGTCAACAAGAGGATAATTTAAAAAAAAAAATTAGTTTACCCAAATAAGAGATTTTACAAATGAAAAAAAAATCAATTTAAACTTTTAAAATGTCTAGAATTTTCAATCACGTCAAACAAACATACATTAATGGGAAGGCTCTTTTAATGGCCAGAGGCATATTTAAATAAGACTATAATTGCCATTGGATATCTATAACTGTCTTTATAGGATTTCCTATGTCATTTGCTTTAAAACGTTGTTTCATTCTTGTTTTAACTATAACCATTCATCGTTCTCCGTGTTGCATCAATAACACAAGCCATAGCATGGATTTCACACTCAAGAGTTAAGACATGAATGACAAACGCTCAGAAAATAAAATAAGGCCCAAGTAGTATTAAACTGATGCCCAAACTCCAGCCAATGAACTACCACATTTATTAAATCTTTGCAGTAGCTGCAAACATAGCCTTATACCTGAAAATATAAATTTTGTAGCAAGCCCAAGCACCTTACTAAATTTAATCTTAAGCCAATATGATCAAGTAAAGCCCATAATCTAGCCTAATTTGTCCGAAACACTGAAATTAACAAAAAAATTGAACACAAACCAGATATGCATAAACCAAATTCCCAATATTGGTTACCCAATCTGCGCCAATACCCAACCTGCAACCAGTACATAAACTGCAACCACTACCCAACCTGCATAAACCAGTGCACAATCTACAAAAACCAGATTCTCATTACAAAATTGGATTATTGTTCTTTAATTTTTTTTCTTTACTCAATAAAGAGAAAGGTTAGTTCAGTTAAGTGAACAATCCATTAGGATAGCATACTCCACTGAAACGGCAAATAAGCGAACAATCCATTAGGACAGCATTTTTTTATTTAGGGAACAAAATACTATCAGTATATAATCATAATTTTGAACATCCCCGAGGACCCAAAAAATTATAAAGATAAAAATCAAGAGTCAACATGTTTTTAGTCAGGGAAAGCAAAGAACACTAAAATAAACGTTTTGAATTGGAGCTCAGTCAATACACGCAACCCTTTTGAAGGGAAGAAACTCATTTTTGGTTCATAACATATTTGCTACCATTAAGAAATATGCATATAAGTATAAACCATTAAAGTATCTATAACCACAAACTCTCCCTTATGAAGTAGCCTATGACAAACATATAGGTCAAACAAGAATTTAATCACACACACATTAAATTCTCAACGTCTAATAGAGGATTGAGTACTAAACTCACATATACCAAATAGCAACAAAACCTTATCATAATCAACAACAGCAAAATACCATTATCACACACCAAAGTAGGCAAATTAGGTAAAAGCACACATAGTATTTGCAAATGAGGATTACTTGTGACGTAATAAACACAACCAAACCAAAAATAACGAAAACACTTTGTTAGGTGTCTAGTGTCTACCAATCCTCAGAAAATGTGTTGAGCAATTAAAACTCTCAAAAGCTATTTTAGCAATACAAAATTGACTTAATTAATGCAACTCCACATCAACAATCATTCACAAATAAAATAAAACATGAAAAAAAAAACTAGAAACTTATCATCTCAAAACTTACCGCAAACAACAGAGTTGCAACCACAGCCTGAACTAGCTGTTAGAGAATAACACCTTTAACCACATCACCCTTTGAGACCAAATTTTGTTTCATCCTCTTCCTGCTTCAAATGTAACAGCCCCAAAACAACGTAAATCCCAGAATAAATCCAGTAAACTACTATTGGGGCATTTAATCAAACAGGCAAAAAGCATCAAAGAAAAGGCGAGCTATTACCTGACTGGGTTAGAGGTCACGCGCTGGCCAACAGAGGTGCGTTTAATGGCAAAATGGTTTCTTGTAATGGGTGCGAACAAAGTGCTGGAAGAATCAGTGGTCAGAGAAGCAAATCAATGAAGAAAAAAAACAAAAACAAGAGGCAAAGAAGATAGCGAAGAGGGTACCTGGCGCAACAACTGCGTAATGAGGAAGAGAAGTCGGAGGTTGCGACAACAATAACACTGACCCTTTCAACAACGACGCGAGTTCTTCATTGTTGAGAGTAATGGCAGTGATGGAGCAGTGTAGTGCAATGCAGGTGGTGTTTGTCAGGAAGAGAACGAACAATGGTGGTTCGTCAGTGCGAGGGAGAAGGCAAGAGTAGGGTTTGTGAACACGACGGGGCAAATAGAAGACAAGGGGCGACAATGATGGTGACACAGGGCGACGATGACGCTCGTTGAAGGGTTGGACAAACGAAAGAGTGAGAGCACTAGGGATGGCAGAGACGAACGAAAGTGAGGGACGTGCCAGAGACTGAGAACCAAACTGATCTTAGAAGGCTTCGAAAAAAAAGCTCTAAACATTGACAACATCGGTTGTCATATAGAAACGATGTCAACAAGCATTGACAACATCGGTTATTAAATATAACCGATGTCAATAATGATTTACAACATCGGTTATTAGATAACCGATGTTAACGACTATCAGTTATTTACAAAAATGCCACCGTGCATTTTTTAACATCATTTCTCACATAACCGATGTTAAATGGACGATGTAGAATGTATATTTTCTAGTAGTGGGAGTATAATTTGCATAATTAGTTGAAGGGATAAAAATGTCAAAATAAATGTGAAGACTAAATTAGGATATCACCTTTATTAACATGGGTAATCATGATATAAGTGTTAAATATCTACTAATTTTGCTGATAACTAACTTTTATCAGAGAATCTGACTAACTAACGTCATTAGATTATTCCTTCTCAACCACGTTTTTTTCCTGAAAGATTATTTAAGACTCAATTTTTACTCAGATCAACATGTTTTTCATATTATAATGGATTTTCACGATGCAGCATTTTAATACATGTTTTTTTTTTTTAGGGCAAGACTATGACAAAAGTCAGATAAAACAACGTGGACATAATTGTACCAGGGGCAAATGCAACCTAGACTTGATTAACCAAACCAACTTAGACTCAGACAAACACATGGGTATGTCTAACATGCATAATTGAAAGGAAAAAAAAATAACAAGAAGAAAGCAATCGTATATCTAAGTTATTTGAACTCAGTCTTGTAATATCATGTCCATCCAACTTAGTTTCCTCTTCACAAAACTGTTATAGACTATGATGGAGTCAATTCGAGGTCTAACTGGATGCCCCACCGGGGAGCAAGGAACTCTGCTAGCTCTGGAGATGTGTAAGACCGTTTGACTCCTTGATTTTAGATGAAAACAAACATGAGAATGCATGATTAGATGAACACTAATATTAAACAATCAATAATATTCATGAAGTGTGTAAGAGATTTAGTTAAAGATATCGAGATGACAATATAAAAGAATTATATATTGTAAAAATACATCGGTTTAATATCATTAAGAGGCATGTGTAGGAAGTAATGGTCTTAGAAGAATAAATTATGATATAGCAATATTTCCTTTAATTTGTTATCATCAATCATAGTTGATAAAGTTTCCATCTTAAGGCCAGGAAAATAAAAGAACATGATTCAGTCCCTTCACACTTTTATGGCTTGTATATGAAATATCTTCCTTTCTTTTCTATATAGAGAAAAGCAAAGGAAACGTCCATGCAGTTGTTTTGGTGCCCAAGTCTTTTGGATACGTCCTTACAGGTTAGTTGCCTTCATCTCTCTAGATTTGTTCCTGTTATGGTATAAGGAAGCCTTATGTTCACATTTTTAAATCCAAAATATCTCAGTTAATTATTGTATTGTAAGGAAACTTTATCTATGTTATATGTTGCTTAATAGAAAATGAGAAACGCTAATATAGCCTCTAATACACTTTTTGTTTCGGTACTATCTTGTAAAGTTTAGTTTCTTAAAGACACGTTTTTTACATGCTATAAGTTACTTATTGTTTAATTATGGTGGTGTCATCATTAATAAGTTAATAACCTTACCAAACTCCAACCTTAAGCTTTTTTGGCAAAAAAATATTGAACTTCAAAAAGCTTGAGAACACATAGAACTAAGTAGTTACTCATTTACCCTCAACAAGCTACAAAACATTTACATGTTTCAAAATCTCATTTATCTTGAATGTACATTTAAAAAAGGCTTAAATATCTTTTAAGTCCCTGATAAATTTCTTAATTTTGTTCAGGGTCCCTATTAAATTTTTTCATTGTTCTGGGTCCCCAATTTGTTAAAAGTTTTTATATAAGTCCCTGTCGTTAGGGGGACTCCGTTATCTGCTAACATGTCCGTTAGTGGTGACATGTAATCAAGTGAGTTGTCGTTGACGTGGCACTACTAATGACTTATCAAATAATAATAATAATAATAATAATAATAATAATAATAATAATAATAATAATAATAATAATGAAAGTCTAAGGGCCTTTTTAATGAAAATGTTGTCGTTTTGGTATGCATGATTAGGCTTCACTCTTCTTCCCAAACGAAGCTATTCGCTCTCCGTTAGGGTTCTGTTCTCTGCTTCCTAAACAAATTGGTTGGGACTCCATTAGGGTGCACTTTTGTTGTTCCCAAACGAAGCTGGTTTTTCGTTGTTGGATGTCGTTTAGCACAGAGCGGAGCATGGCGTTTGTAGGAGCTTCTTGGTCGATTTTTGGCGTGCCTGAGTGCAGGTGCATAAATGCGGCCATTCAGTTGATCGAGGACTGAGAAGCATCCAGATGATTTTTGGTGTGCCTGAGTGCAGGTGCATAATGTTAGGGTATACAGATTTTTATTGTGTTTTGCTCATGTTTGTAGGAAAGCTGGAGGTGCAAATTTTTCGTTTGGGGCAAAGATTTGAAGAAATCTATAAACAAAGATGGTGGTGGAAGCCAATTGTAGGTGAATGCTTATGTATTGCATAATGAGAAGCTGGAGCATAAGCTTAGAGATGATGAGGACAAAGTTGCAGCACTTGAGGAAAAAAATGGTATATATGTTGGACAATTGAAAGAGTTGAAGAATATGGGTGCAAAAGAGGAGGCTTAATGTAGACTTTATGCTAAAATTGTTGATGACTAAGGGAAAAATAATTGCAAAACAACATTTGAAGATCAAGGTTGAAAGAAAAAGGGTCAAGGTGTTAGGATTTTTAGTTGTATTCCTTTGGGGTTTGCTAAGTGTTGTTAGCATTGCATTCCTAATGAAGTAGTGTCTAATAGGTCGTGTACATGGTGTGGTTTTTTGAACAACCATTTTAATGTAGTTAATGGCTATTGTGGGTTTAATATGAATGTAATCAGATGGTTTGGTAAACTATGAATGCTATTAATGAGAGTAGCTATCCTCTTTTTTTTTTTTTGCAAGATTTTGGTTTAAATTTGTTGCATAATCATGTTTTGAATTTGAATGTTATGTTATATTTGTTAATGATGTAGCTACAACTATAGAAGTGGTTTATTGAACTTTATGGTCCACTAGCAGTTGATTTGGTTAAGGAAAAAATTGCATGATAGTTTCATTGCCTTTCATTCATTAATGAGTGATGTATAAGGTAAGAAATGATTCCAGAAATCACATAACGTTAACTAATATGCAAAGACAAAATGTTTTGAAATACATCCCTCAATGTTATAACAATACAAAATAGACATCAACCAAAAGATAAAATAGCAGTAAACAAGTACCCTGGCAGGCGACAAAGCAAGCAAAATTAACTAGAATGCAACTTTGTCAACTGACAAAGCCTTTTTGGTACCCTAAGTGTTATATGTATCAGTTGTCCAAAATACCCTTTACATCCATATACCAAAGAGCAAAAAAATAAAAGAAAAAACCAACTAAACAACTAACCATAAAACACACAATAAGTCTTCAATGACAGAAGCTAGAGATGCCATTCATAACTGTCCATTATCCCTAGCATTTACTTATTGGTTTGTGTTCCATTCGGACCTATTAGAAGATTGTTCACTTGTTGGGGAAGTGCATTAGTTGGTTTTGAATTTTCATCACTGGCAACATGAGGTAACTTTTCTGTAGATGTAGATTTCCTTCTCTTGACAGGAAGCTTTGTTGGTTTTGGGATGAACAAAGGTTCAACATTGTCACTTTGTTTGGGCTTTGTATTTTTTTACTCCCCTGCAACACAAAACTAATTTACATCAAAGCTGGAGATACAAAGCTAATTAAATAACAACTGTGTGTTTAAGATAACCTCCTCGTGAGATGTTTGCTAAAAATTTGAGGTTGTTTTCTTTGAGAAAACCAACCGGGATGCCAATTTTGTCAATCGTGTTGACTGCATGATTTTTCTTTCAATTATTTGATGAATTGTCATACTAGGTTTGGTTTCTTTCAATAGGGTTGATTGTGCATTGCCAACTGGCCCTTCACAAACCTTCATTTGCTTTGTAAGCCTCTCAAAATGACTGTGTAATATCAACTTTATCTTTTCCCTATAACAGTAATGTAATGCCAATTAGTAGTTTAAGTATGCAAAAGTGTACGAAATAAATGATATGTTATTACTAACTCACCCTAGGTTCTTTAGCTTTGGTTGCAGATACTGATTTCTTGTCCTTAGCAGGTGGCAGATCACTGGTTGCAGGTCCAGAACAGGCCTTGCCACTTTGCTTTGTTGGCCTCCCAAGTTGACTTTGCACATCATCAACGTTTTGTTTTCCCTGAAATAGTATTCCACAAACTTATTTAAGTAACTGCTATTAAAAGAATAGAGTATGTATTAATTGATACTAACCCCGCTGATAGATGCCTTAGTAGTGGTTGTAGGTGTTGATTTCTACTTCTTATCCATGATAGGTGCCTTAGCAGTGGTTGTAAGTACTGATTTATGCTTCTTGTCCATGATAGGTGCCTTAGCAATGGCTACAGGTGCTAATTTCTGCTTCTTGTCCAAGACACCGGGTCCAGATGTAAACTTCAAACCAGATGCAATACATGTGACAGGTGTTGTAGTTGATGAATTATTGGTTGACTTTTTTGGTGCAGCCCTTGCAGGAACAAACTTCTTTTTCTCAGGCTTACTTGGTGCAGCCCTTGCAGGAATAGACTTCTGACTTGCAGTGTCTGACTTACTTAATGAATTAGTTGGTGCAGATACCATGTTTATGGTGCAGGAATAATTGTGCTTACTTGTGTTCCCTGCAATGACAACATTAAAATATGCAAGTTATTATAGGTATGTACATCTGTATTTGGAATAAGAAATTATAGTAATTAATATACCATGTTAAACATCATTCTCATTCTCTGCATTCAAGCCATCAACATGTGTTGGCTGCATTTCAGTTGCAATTATCTCAGGAACAGTCACATTTTTAGCTTGTTGGGACTGTATTTGTTCAACAACTGTAGGGTCTTCATCTTGTGCAAAACCATTTTGATCTTCATTATTGTCTCCATCTTCAGGTTCTTCAATTACAAGAGGAGGCAAAGTGCAGTTCCTCACATTATGACCAACTTGCCCACACCTACAACATTGCTATGGTGTTGTTTTCTTCCTCAATTTTGTGGGATTTGGATCCTCATCTGGTTCCCTCTGCCTTAATTTTTTTGGCCTCCCTGGCCCCTCTTATACTTTAGGGGCAAAACCAGTTCACTACTTTTGGGCTTTTTCCACATCTATGGCCCATTAATAGCAGTAATCTCATTTGAATAACAAAGTTTATAATATTCCCTAGAACAATACTCATGAGCATATTTTTCAAGCTTTTCCCCAGCATAATGTATATCTATCACAACATATCTACACGGAATACCAACTATCCCCCAAAAATTACAAGAATAGTAATTATCCAGTAAGCTGACAATTTCTTATATGCAGGCCATTGGGGAATCCAATTCTGACTATGTTCAACTTCCTTATCTAGTCTTTTCATTGGTTTCGACATAATTTCCTCTTCATATTTAGAAATTTTGGTTATCTAAGTTACAAATCTACCCATTACATATTGCCTAATCCACTCAAACAAGGTTAAAATTGGTTTTTCCCTTACTACTAATATAGTGCTATTGAATGCCTTACTTAAATTATTCATCAATAAATCACATTTTGGGTAATGAGAGAAGGCATGCTTACACCATTATTTCTTCCCAACTATCTTCATCAATAGTCATAGGCCTCTTCATTCAACTCCTTGATTTGCTGCATTTTCTCTTCCCAAGCTTGTTCATATGTTGCCTTTGCAGCTTCCATCATGAGATCTCTCAAAAGAGTACCTCCACCATACTTCTTCTTGAAGTTTTCATACAAATGACACAAACAGAAACGGTTTTCTTCACCAGCTCCCAATGCTTCAAGTGTTGGGACCAATCCCTAACATCCAACATCCAACAAGATTCAATTAGGTAAAGACTATGTACCTCAAACAAATAAATAATCAAATCAACACCAATAAACAACAGAAATCAGAATAAAGGATACTCATTACCTTCTATTGATCACTAATGAATATCCAATTATTTGTTTCTATGTCACTACCAGCTTTCCTTGGTCTATGACTCAACCACAAAAAAAGCAAGTGGGAGATACAGATCATTTGGATCTCTTCCCACAGCTATCAACAACTAACCTCCAAGTTTACTTTTCAAGTGACACCCATCAAGACCAATGATTGGCCTACATGCACTTTTTTAATGCCAATTTACATCCTTCTAGGCACATATAGGACCTGCCAAACCTAGGTAACAACAAACCAGTAGGCCTTTCTAACTGAAGAATGCAAGTGTTCCCTTCATTGAGATTATGCAATTCATCACCATATGCCCTAAGCATTGAGTATTGCCTTGTAGCATCCCCATTAACTATTGCTCTAACAATTTGTCTAGCTTTCCATGCGATAGACATACTAATTCCAGCACCATACTTGAATCTAGCATCATCAATGATTTGGGACGGCTTTACATCATTGCTAGATTTCAACTTTTCCACAACCAAGTATACTTGAATCTAGCATCATCAATGATTTGGGACGACTTGCATTCTTGTTTTTAAAAACTCTACTGCAAGTATGTTTGGACTTGTAGGTTTTTATCCTGTAACTAGAAATCCTCCCAACTTTACTACAAAAATTCTCAAACTTACAACTGGGTCTACCATGTCTGCACTTAGCCCTAACCCTTACTTTGTCATTTGGTTTAAACTTAACTTGTTTGCCATTCATGATCGCATGCTCAGTTATGGCATCTTTGAACTCTTTTAAGTTGGCAAAATCCAAGCCCACCTTGAACTGAAAATTTTTACTCGTTTCCTCATTTCTGAATCTCACATATTTGGTATTATACTCTCCATCAGAATCTGAACATCCATTGTCAAGTTCCCCAGTCTCATAACCATCACTTAATTCACCCACTGCCTCTGAATCAACCAAAAGACCAATCCTACTTGGACCATTAGCATTTATTTCTTTAATATTTTTGTTAACAAGCCTCTCAACCCTCTGCACTAATGGTTCATCATCACTATCATCAAAACCATCATCCACCCTAGCAGCTTTTTTGTCCTCACTATCATCAAATACAACACCTTCATTATCATTATCAGTCCCACTCTCACTCCCATCACTTTGACTACCATCAGCAGCATCGACAACATCATTCCCTGCACCTTCAATGTCACCAGTTGCAGTACCTCCATCTTGACCCTGACAAATGACATTACCATCATCTTCATCCACATTAACAGTAACCCCAACAACTCCCACAGTAACACCTTCCACTGAACCATTCAATTTCTCCACATAAACCATCACAGTAGTGTTATGACTTATTGCATAATTAGCCAACTCAAAAGCATAGCTACCTAACACCAACTCTTTCATACCAGGATCATAGCCCTTCCACCAAATTTTCAACTGCCCACTACACTTAAGGTCCTCCTTCAATATCCTAACCAATTCAAAATATGATCATTTCTCTATGTTTATGTTTTTCAGCAATGTCATATCTCCACCTACATACTTCATTATTGGTTCACGAACCAAACAACCCCCGTGATTTACTTCAACAAGTCATTTCCACCAAACCCTAGACAAAAAAAAGTGCAAAAACCAAAAAAACCTTATTTTATTCACGCACAATCCCACCATGTGCTCCCCCACCACAAATAGACAACAACCACATAACAAAAATACACAACAAAGCCAAAAACCAATAAAGAAGAGTAAATACAATACTAACTTGGTCCACCTTCCTTCAGTTATGGGACCACTCCCTTAAAAGCCAAAAACTTCACGAAACGTGTATACTTCACACTCAAATGAAACATAACCCCTGTTAAACGTGTGAGACGCAATCACACGATGTTCACCTCACAGAGTAAGCATCCTTCCTATGTGTCGACCTCAGACACCCTTCACAATAGCAACAACGAATCTTAAGATAAACGAAACCCTAACCTTAATCCCCTTTTCATCAGTGCTTCGACGATAGAGAGAGAGCGTGTTTGGGAAGGAGAAGCGTATGCGTGTGCCACTCTCAGCTCTAATGAAGGTTACTAAAGTAAGCCCAAACGACAGCATTTGGCCACAATGTTTGAATTTTAAGTTTAATGTTTTTTAAATATCTTTATATAATTTCAATATATATTTTTAAATTTATTTACTCAGATGTTGTCTCCTATGTGGACACCCAGCTCACTCATTAAACACACATGGCTGTCCAACTCACGTGCTGACATGTCACATTAACAGACACATCAACAGATAATGAGTCCCCCAAACGATAAAGACTTATATCAAAACTTTTAACATATTGGGGACCCAGAACAATGAAAAAATTTAATAGGGACCCAGAGCAAAATTTGGTAATTTATTAGGGACTTAAAAAATGTTTAAGCCTTTAAAAAATATTTTTAAAGGGAATAACTCTTTTCGATTAAAATTAAACAAGATTTCTTTTAATACATTTTCAAAACCGTCAATCGTAAGTTGAAATTTTTTTAAATCTAAAATATCATACTTCTTTGAAAGGATTCTCTATACACTCAGGAGTCATTAGAAACCTTAGAGCTTCTTATAACATTATTACACTGAAGCTAGCCATGTAATGTTTTAACTTCTTGGGAATATTTTAAATGATTTTAGACTTTGATGAAATAAAAAGAGAAGGTGAGAGCAAGAGAGCATGGACCATAGTGTGACCAAAGAGAAGGAAAGATAATGCATCAGGAATATGTAGGACTTACAAGATTCAAGAGAATAAAGAATTGATCATTTTAGAAGAAGAAGAAGAGATTTCATAAAGGAGCGAAGTGATACGATGGCGAAGAAGAAAGTATACATGTGTAATCCAACTAATCCCTCAACTCCAAACTATTAATGATTTACTGTGTTGTTATTGCGGCTGTAACTGTAACATCATCAGCTCGTAATTACTGTGTGATTTTTAATCACAAAGAATGCTGCAATGTAGCCGCAAAGGAACCTTAACACAATTCTATTCCACTTTTTTTGTCAAAAAAATATAAAGATTTAGATTTCAATCTTCTGTTTTGAACTTCTAAGTGTCAATGGTCGAATGGGTATGACCGTATGGGATGTTAGGGATACCAAATTTTAACATAACATGAATGAATAGTTATGCTATCTTATAAATAAAATATATACCAATAGTTAGAATAATTATAAAGTTATCTTTTATATCCAGTGCAAACGCATAATAATTTCACGCCGCAACTGCTGCAATTTGCATCACAACAACCACAATGCCTGCATCCGCAATGGCCTCAATCATGACCGCAATCACAACCACAACCACAATTTAGAACCATGCTAAGTCAACAAGTAACCTTAACTTACCGATAATACCAACACTATAAAGTTCTCAACTTTAATGAAGGGGAAACTTTCGCGATGAAGAAATTAACACTTTCATAGAGTTCTAATGGATAGACTCATATTTCTAAAAAATATTCCTTCATTTGCATATTCTTGTGCTACTCCTATACTCACTTTTCATGCAACAAAAGACAAAAATGGATTATGGTGATTCCAATGATCCTAAATGGCAATTCTTGGTAGATAGGATTCATTAGTGGAGCATATATACACAACAAATATGAGCAAGAACATGATGATCTCTATGGACTTATCATGCAACTAAAGCATCTGACTTAGTCTGCAACTAGAGAGATCTTCACCTATAGGCCACAAGCACACTAGACAAGTGAACTTGACATCACCTTCAACCTAAAACCTTAAGGCATTTGTTTTGCAGGTCTTTCTCACTTATATGTTACTTAACTTGTCCATTTCTATCCAATGTGGGACTTCACTTTCAAACTTAAACTTCAACAATTGGTTTATGAGTATATTGATCACATTGATCAATATGTTGATTTGTTTTATGATTACCTGCCTTGATTATAATATGCCTATATATATGTTGTGATAATTGGTAGAATTTTCTAAAAATTAATTCCTACATGTAATATGAAATTTTGAACTATTAAGCTTCATGTTTTAACATATCTTACATAGAAAAAGCTTTGATATTTCTGTTGGTGCTAAAAATGTTTGTTATTGAGGCTAGCCGTTTATCATAGGCTAACAGCTAATTTAGCTAACTAATTCAGTCGACGACCGTCGACTAATGTGACTCAATGGATTCTAGCTTATCCTAGTGCTAAAGATGATTGACGACTAAAATAGCCATTTTTTGATGGCTAACAACTAAAATAATCATTTCTGACTGCTAACGGCTATTTTGTCGGCTAACAGCTATTTCTGTCGACTAACATAGCAGAGTTGAATCAAACCTATTTCAAGGAAGACCAAGTTGGAAGGAATATTTGAACGTGGAAAGTAGTTGCAAGCAGTTTTTCCAAAGCTAAATGCATATGGATCCATGATTTCCTAAAAAATAGGAGAAGTGGTTAGTGGAAACTATCAACTGTTTGTTTGTAACAGTTTTAAGTAACATGGGGCCACAGCATCAACAAAAGTCAGCAACACAGGAAGTTAAGATCATGTAACACATGATCTTCCTAAAATCTAGGATCGTGGTTAATTATTAGAAAACAGTTGACGTGCCTTGTAAACAGTTGATGCTTGCTTCGAAAACATTATAAATAGTAGGAAACACGATGTAAACAAGGCCTGAACGAAATCAATCAAAACTTATCTTTTCCAACCATTTATCCTTTATTTACTGCTTTATTTATAGCTTTCCTTTACCATTTTCAGTCGTTTATCGCATTCCTCTACTACAATTTCCATAAGAGTAGCGTAGCAATAGAAACTTCCGTTCAACGACTGCTAGAAAGCTCTTTGGAGTGGACTAGGAACCCAATCAAGGAATAGTTCCTTGAGTTAGTCGCTTAAAGGGGAATCCCTCGTTGGTAGTTAACCAATACGACGACTGACCAGTCGACAGATTTTCACACCAACAATTTCTATAAGTTCTTTTAAAAGGAAATACAATCTTATACAGACACACTGATAGTTGATTTGATTTAAATGATAAAGCAAATAGTCTTAGTTCCCTTATAACTTACTAAGAATCGTCTTACTTTAATAAGATAGTACTGTGTAATTTTTTGTCTTATTTTGCTATATCTATCTTATTCAGGGATCACACCCCCTTCATGTTATATTTATTTGTCATCAACTAATGGGGTTAAGTCTAAGACGATATATAGACCTTAGTTTTAATTATAAGAAATAAAGCATAATATTGTATGTATGTTTTATGTAAAAACTAAATGTTCTTTGTGCTAACAAATTGTCTTGTTTTGCTGTAAAAAAAAAAACAAAATTGTCTTGTTAAGATCGTCCTACGAGGTAAGACTCACTATGCCACTTCTTATAAGTTTCGTTTGTCAGAAGGTAGTTAAAAGGTTTGTTTGATCAAACATAATTTGATGAAGAAGCTTTCTACACAAAGCATACTCAAGAATTTATTGCTGCATTAAATATACCAACATTCACATTTTCAAAAGGAAGAAAAACTTCAACGGTTTTTTTTTTTATCAGCAAAACGACAAGCTTAATGTCATTAATAGAAAAAGGTACCAGTGGTACCAAAATTACAGTGTATTATACCAAAATGAAAGCTATAGCTAAAAATAAGGTTACATTATGTTCCTGTCGTGGGATAAGGGGAGGCCTTCGGTCGTCGCTTTATGTTCTAAGATCTTTTTGTAACTTGTCCGAAAGGTGGGGTACCTGCAAGAAACACTCCAACGTTCAAATTAGAGTTCGGCGCAGAGTATTTAATGTGTGTAATAAATGAGAATTCAGACCACCTTACCTTGGGGAGCGGATCCCCTTTTTATACTTATCTTATTGGGCTTGGGCCCTCATGGGCCTTGGCCCTTTTCTTAATCATATGTCTGTGGTAGTTAAGAATACTTAATTACCTTTTAGCCTTAGGTTTACGTTGCCATGAGTTGCTAATGGTGTATATACCTCTACCGGTGTTCGGCCTGCATGTGCCGAACACTACAATTTAGGCCCCTGAGGTGAGGGGTTAGGGGTCTTCGGCTTTATAGATGTCGAATACTCCTGTCTGCCGAACGGACCGTACGGCGTTGGGGTGTTCGGCTATGCTTTGGACACCGAACACCTGTTCATACTGTCGGGGGGGGGGGGGTATTCGGTTTATATGTGTTGTCGAATACCCCAACTAGTACACATGCCCCCCAGCCTCGAGCGAAGGAGGATAGCGAAGAGGTTTATTGTTGATACTGGTGTTTTATTGTTGTGTCGTTTGAAATTACTGCCATTTATGGCAGAATAAAGCCGTTGGGTTGGAGGGATCGAAGCGTTACGCTATGTGGACCGTTAGATCTTAGTGGATCTAACGGTTGGGGGGTTTTTGACCGTTATGGGCCTCGGCCCTATAAATAGGGTGAAGGATGTCGTCCTCGTTCCCCATATTTATGATTTCACGAAAATCTTCTTCTCTTGCTCTCGGCCGAATAGTTACTTCTAGCTTCATTCTTCTCGTCTTAATTAAGGTACGAGAGTTCGGCTATTTCTTTTTCTTTTTATCATTATGAGTTCGGCTAGCCTTGAGCTTTCTGGGGGAACCGAGGTAGTTGACATTCCGTCCGCTTCCTCAAGTAGTGGGTATTCTAGCGAGGGGTCTTCGACTGCCTCGTCGTCTTCGTCCTTTCTTTCTTCTTCTTTAGTGTCCCCTTCTTCGTCTCCTGTCCGAGAGGGGGTGGGTGAGAGTGTCATGGGTCCTTCGGCCCCTTCTGTCTCTTCGGCGGGGGAGGCATCTAGAGCAAAACCGAAGCGTAAACCCCGGGTTGCTCAAGCGAAAAGGGTTTTTCCACCCATTACCCTAGAAGGGTATACTTGGGTTGCTGGAGAAGTTGGGGCCTATTGGTCTCGGTATGACGATAGGCGTAGCGTATGTAACTTTGTAAATTATGTAGATGTGTCTTCTATTGCCGAAGATGAATTTTGTCCCGTAGGGTTACAGTGCTGTCGGCGAGAGCCGAATCCTGAATTCGTTTTCATGGGGAAAGGCAACTCGACAAGGGACTTCTTTTACATGTATGATTGCGTATTTCGTGATCTACATGTGAAGGTTCCTTTTGACGACTTCACTATGGGGGTGCTTCGGGTTTTAAACGTGGCACCCTTGCAGTTGCATCCGAATGGGTGGGCTGCTATCCAAGCATTCCGAGCTCTCTGTATTTTTAACTTTATAGAGCCTTCGGTAAGCGTGTTTTTGTATTATTTTTGTACTCGGCCCAAATACGGTTTATGCGTTTCCTTGATAAGAAAACCGAAGAGGCCTCTTTTCCAGTCTTTTACTACCTCCTATAAAAATTTCAAAACCGGTTTCTTTAAGGTAGTTGTTAGGCCGAACATAGGGACTAAACATCTTTATGATACGAGTGGAAAGTCCCTATTTCCGTTCTATTAGGAGCAAAACCCTCGGCGTTATGACAAGTTTCCAAAATCCATGATGACCTAAACGAAACGCGAGGATCTCCTTTTTCTTGAGTCTCTCCCTCGAAAGCTCCCTGCTAGGCAGCTTGTGGCCTTGTTAAATTCTTCCACTGTTTTAGCCGACATGTGTGGTAAGATTTTTTTTCTTTCTTTCCTAGTGTTTCAAAGTTTAGCTTTTGTCACTGACTAAGTGTTTTTTGTGTAGGTATTATGGCCGATGCTGGAGGAGACGTGCTTTCATTCCAGAATGCTCGAAGGAATCGGGCTCAAGCTACGGGGAACAAATCTGGAATCGCTTCAGTGCCCCCCATTCCCAAACAACCGACCCCCTCGGCCAACCCCAGTAGATACTGTGCCTCCTCCGACGGGAGAAAAGAAAAGCAAAGATAGAGATCACAAGAAAAGGCACCGAAGTCGTGAGGCTTCGGAGGAAGAAAGGATTAAGAAACTGAAGCAACAGACCTTAGGTTTTCCTGCTTCGGCTTCTTTATCTTCTATCAATGCCTTGACCGCCGAAGGCTTTTTTGCCAAAGATTTTCGGCCGAAGAAGATGGTGAGCTCCAACGATATTTCGGATACTGGGAAGGCCATCCTTAACAAGGCTGATGCTGCTACCAACTGGTCGGCCTATTGCGAATTTCAGGCAAGGGCTTCGGCCATTGCGTATCATATGTTTGCAAATCCTTTGAAGGAGGCCGATAAGTTGAAGGAGAGTTTGGAGGAGGCCCAGGCATCTAATAAACAAGTGTTGGAGGCCAACATGGTTCTGGCCGACGAGAATGGGCGTTTGAAGGACGAAGTTAAAGTCCTCTCGGTCAATGTGCATGATTTAAATACCAAAGTAATAATGGCCGAGAAGGATTCCAAGCTTCAATCTGATGAGATCAAGCGGCTAAGGGCTCTGTTGACCGAGGCCAGGGAAGAGCGGGACGCGGAGCGTGCTGCCAAGGAGAGGATTCTTTCTTCGGCCGAAGATAAGATTCTAGCCGAACACGAGGCTGGTTTCCTCCATGGATTGCGGCAAATAACACATTACTATAATGTTCGTGACCGTAGCATTTTTGACATGGAGAAGGATGTCTATCAAGGGCAGCTGGTGCCTATTGATGACATTCCGGAGGATGCCATTCTAGAGAATCCACTCTATTGTTCGGCTATTGATGGTGGTGCGGATCCTAGGGCCGCTGACGATGGGGGGGATGATGAAGCTACTGACGCCGAGGTTCGTGAGGACTAGGCAGAATAGAATAATTTTTTGTAGTTTCAGGCCGTTAGAGCCTTTTGATGTTTTGTATATGGACTTAACCCTTTTTTTTGATAATCAATGAAATATACATTCTTCTTTTCGGTATTTGTTTAGTTTATTTCGCGTTTTTACTCTTGTCTTGTAATACTTGCGTTTTTATTTTTGGGCGAAGTAGAACTGTATGTGTTCTTCTAGGAAGCGCTTTCGAGTGATACATCGACGTTTGTCATAAAAAAGGGTGTGGGGAACCGAATGGTACATCCTTAGCCGAGTGGGAGCACTCGGGAGGGAAACCATTTTGAAGAAAATCCGAATGGTGCATCCTTAGCCGAGTGGGAGAACTCGGGAGGGAAACCATTTTGAAGGGAGCACTCGGGAGGGAAACCGTTTTGAAGAAAATCCGAATGGTGCATCCTTAGCCGAGTGGGAGCACTCGGGAGGAAAACCATTTTGAAGAAAATCCGAATGGTGCATCCTTAGCCGAGTGGGAGCACTCGGGAGGGAAACCATTTTGAAGAAAATCCGAATGGTGCACTCAAAAAATGATGGCGAAGTGTCGGCCGTTCTTATTAGAATTCTTTTGGAGGTATGCCTCCTAAAAACCTTATCCGAAAACACCCTTCTACATTTTTGTAGGGATTAAAAAATGAATAGGGAAGAGAGTACAACATTTGAATACAGAGTGAAAATACATCAACTGAAGTAATATTTAAGATGAGTGGAATTCCAGGTTCTCGGTATTGTTTTTCCTGACAGTTCTTCCAACCTGTACGCCCCATTGTTGAGGTTTTGCTGAACTCTGAATGGGCCGTCCCAATTGGCTGCCAATTTTCCTTCCTTGGAGTCTCTTCGGGCGTCACCTTGTACCCTAAGGACTAGGTCTCCTTCTTTAAAGTCTCGTGGCTTCAGCTTTGAGTTGAATCTTCGAGTCATTCTCTGTCTGCATGCTTCGGCCTTGAGACGTGCTCGGTCACGTATTTCTTCAACCAAGTCTAGTTCGCATCTCATGGAACTTTCATTTTCGGAAGTCTCGAAGTTTTGTCTTCGGAAAGAGGGTTCTCCTACTTCGACTGGGATCATTGCTTCGGTTCCACAAACCATTCTGAAAGGTGTTTCTTTGATAGTTGATTGTGGGGTGCACCTGTATGCCCATAATATTTCGGGTATCTCTTCGGCCCAAGCCCCTTTGGCTGTTCCCAACCTCCTTTTCAGTTCTCCCAAGATGACTTTGTTTGCGGCTTCTGCTTGTCCGTTTGTTTGGGGGTACTCGACCGAGGTAACTTTATGCTTTATTCCCAAACCTTCAAGGAAAGCGTTTAACTTCTTGTCCGTGAATTGTAGACCGTTATCTGTGACGATTGCATACGGAATGCCGAAGCGAGTGATGACATTTTTCCACAAAAATTTATGTACGTTCTGAGCCGAGATGATTGCTAAAGGCTCGGCCTCTATCCATTTTGTGAAGTAGTCGACAGCTACTATCAAGAACTTGTGTTGTCCTGTGGCTATAGGGAAAGGACCTAAGATGTCGGTTCCCCATACAGCAAAAGGCCAAGGTGACGAGATGGAGTGCAATTTATCCGCTGGTTGGTGGATAAGGTTGGCATGTTTTTGGCACTGGCTACACCTTTTTACGTGCTCGGCGCAGTCAGTTTTGAGGGTCGGCCAGTAATATCCTGCTCGCAGAACCCGCGTTGCCATCGTTCGTGCTCCAGAGTGCATGCCACAGATTCCTTCATGCAGCTCTTTCATCACGTATTCTGCTTGCTCTTTCTCAAGACACTTTAATAAGGGTGTGGAAAATCCCCTTCTGTATAACTCTTCGGCTATCACAATGTACCTTGAAGCATTGATTCGCAATCTTTTGGCTGTTTCTTTATTCTCCGGAAGGATTCCTTGTGCCAAATACTGTTGTATTTCGGTTGTCCACGTACTTCTGGCTGTCGAAAGCTGCATGCATTCTTCGGCGGTTACACTTGGTTCGGGTAACGTCTCTTGGATGAAGGTTCTCAACTGTCCGGGTTTTTGGGTAGTAGCTAATTTAGTGAGTCGATCTGCCCTGTCGTTGTGTTCTCGGGCTAAATGATTTATCCGAATTTCCTCGAACTCTTGTTTCAGCTGTATGAAAGTATGATAATACTTCAGCAACTGAGGGTCTTTGACTTGGAAACCACCGTTGATCTGTTCGGCTGCTACTTGCGAATCACTCCAACATTATACTTTTCGAGCTCCCATCTCTCTTGCCAGTCTGAGCCCAGCTAATAAGGCCTCGTACTCGGCCTGATTTTTGGATGCTTTAAAACCGAATCGTAATGACTGTTCCAACCGTATTTGGTTGGGTCCTTCCAGTATGATGCCTGCACCACTTCCCCTTCGGTTTGACGATCCATCGACATGTACTACCCACCACTCTTCTTCAAAGGTTTCAGCAGGGTGTAGTTCATTGATAAAATCTGCCAGACACTGTGCCTTGACTGGGCCCCTCGATTCGTACTTTAAGTCGAACTCGGAGAGTTCTACTGACCATGCCATCATTCTCCCTGCTAATTCTGGTTTCCTTAATACCTTTGCAATTGGGTAATCGGTTTTTACAATCACCCGATGTCCTTGAAAGTATTGTCTCAGGCATCTTGCAGCATTCACTAATGCTAGGGCAGCCTTCTCAATCGTCTGGTACCTGGTCTTGGTTTCCTGTAGTACTTGGCTAGTGAAGTATATGGGTGTCTGGCCTTCTTCATGTTCCTGCACTAAAACCGCACTTATGGCTGCTTGGGAAACCGAGATGTAAAGCACTAGATCTTTTGTAGGTTCCGGTTTTTTAAGTATGGGCGGGGCCGAGAGGGTCTTTTTCAGCTCTTGAAATGCCTCTTCACATTGTTGGTTCCATGAAAAGTTCTTGGCTGTTTTTAGCAAACGGATGATGGGTTTTACCTTCTCGGCGATTCTAGGCAGGAATCTTGATAGAGAGGCAATTCTCCCTGTGAGTCTCTGGACATCCTTTGGGGTTCTCGGGCTTTTCATACGAATAACCGCTTCGCATTTATCAGGGTTGGCTTCTATGCCTCGGCATGTTAACATGAAGCCCAGGAATTTTCCCCCTTGAACGCCGAAGACACATTTTTCGGGGTTTAGGCGCATGTTATGTTTCCTGAGCTCGGCGAAGATCTCTTCGAGGTCCCTTGCGTGTTCGTCAGGCATGGAAGACTTAACAACCATGTCGTCGACATACACCTCTAGGTTTCGTTCTAGCTGTTTTTGGAAAACTTTGTCCATCAATCTTTGATAAGTGGCTCCTGCGTTTTTCAGGCCGAAGGGCATTACTTAGTAGCAAAAATTGGCTGATTCGGTTATGAAGGCGGTCTTGTCTTCATCGGGAGGGTGCATTCGGATTTGGTTGTACCCTGAATACGCATCCAAAAAACTAAGACAAAGATGTCCAGCTGTCCCATCGACCAATCTGTCGATGTTTGGTAGCGGGTAGGCATCTTTTGGGCAAGCTTTATTCAAATCCGTGTAGTCTGTACACATTCTCCATCTTCCATTTGCCTTCTTCACCATGACCACATTGGCTAACCAAGTGGAGTACTTAACCTCTCGGATAAAATTAGCGGCTAGCAACTTGGACACTTCTTCTTCTACCGCTCTCTTCCTATCCTCCCCCATCTTCCTTTTCTTTTACGAAATTGGTCTTGCCTCTCGGCATATTGCCAATTATGGCAATGGAATTTTGGGTCAATGCCAGGCATGTCGGCGGCCTTCCAAGCAAAGAGATCGGCGTTTCGTTCTACTACTCTTTGAATCCGAAGGCTGCCCTCTTCAGATAGGTTGTTTCCGAGGTAAGTAGTTTGAGTTTTTTCTTGCCCAATTTGAAATGCATGGACTTCCTCATTCGGTTTTACCCGCTTGTCCTCTTCGATTCTGGGATCCAGATCCAAAGTTTGGTGCGAGGGTTCAGCCGCCGAGACCATGTGTACTGACTTGCAGTCGTCTTCCTTTATTTGAGTAACTTTGAGACTGGCTAAGTAGCATTCTCTGGCCGCCTTTTGGTCCGCGTGGATCGTAACGACCGTGCCTCGGTTTGATGGAAATTTCATGGCTAGATGTGGAGCGGAGACTACGGCTCCAAGAGTGTTCAACGACGGTCATCCGAGTAGTATGTTGTATGAGGTGTTGGCGTGCACCACAATGTATCTCACTCTTATGGTCTTGTACTCCTTTCCCTCATATCCGAAGGTCGTGTCCAACTCTATACATCCTCTGGTGTTAACCCTCTCGCCAGAGAATCCGACTAAGGGTTCGTCATACGGCATGAGCTTCTTCTCTGGTATGTCCAGTTGTTTGAAGGTGTTCCAGTATATGATGTCGGCCGAACTTCCTTGATCTATCAGGGTCTTCCGGACTATACAATCGGCCACATTTACACTAATGACCATTGGATCATCTTGCATTGGGTCGGACCCCTGAAAGTCCGCATCTGTGAAAGTGATGGGTGGCATTTTGAGCTTGTTTGCAGTCGAAATCATGTTGACTGACCGGACTAGCCGGAGGTGCTTTTTTCGGGCCGACGAAGAACTTCCTCCTCCCGCAAATCCTCCGGCAATCGTGTTGATGACCCTCCGAGGATTAGAGGGTTTTATGTCTTGCCGTTCCCTGGACCTGCTCCTTTGTCTTTCGTCCCTCCTAGCGTGGCTAAGGTCCGTTCTATAGGTTCTGTCATTGTCTTTATTTCTCCAAAATTGAGACCTTTCGGTCCTCGGATCATGGACGAAGTCTCTAAGGTGCCCCATTTTGATGAGGTCTTCTATTTTGTCTTTAAGGGCGGCGCATTCTTCAATGGAGTGACCTTTATTGCGGTGGTATCGGCATTGTTTGCTGTAGTCGGCCTTAGGGGGAGTGTTGGCCCTCTTCGGCATGGCCAATATTTCTGTAGCCAGGGCCTATTCGAGTATTCGGGATCGACTAGTGTTGAGCGGCGTGTAAGTCGTATACCTGGAGCCACGGTACTCCTTCTCCTTGCTGATCTTGTCTTTTCCATTTCCTTGATAATCCTTTTCTTGTTCCCTCTTCCTTGGGTTGGCCTCTGCTTGGACCTGGTTTCTGTATTCGGATAATTCTTCCATTTGCATGTACCTTGCTGCTCGTCGTCAGAGGTCATCCATGTCAAGAGCCGGCTTTTTGCAGAGATTGTTGACGAAGGCTCCTGGCCTAAGAGCCGCCACTAACTGGTGCATGGCCACCGCCGAGTCTAGGTTTCGGATGTTTAAAGCAGTCCTACCAAACCTTTCCATGAACACTCTTAGAGATTCCCCTTTTTCTTGCCGAATATTGACTAGTGCCACTGAAGTTAGATGATGAGGTCTGCTAGTTGCAAATTGATTGTCGAATCTTGTTACCAACGTCTCGAAACTGTCGATGGAGTTAGGTGGTAGGCGGGTAAACCAACTGAGGGCGTGTCCTTTGAGGGAGGTGGGGAACACCCTACATAAAATGGCATCTTCGGCGGTGTATAAACTGATTTGGGTTACATACACATCTACATGTTCATCTGGATCTGTGCTACCATCATATCAGTCCAGACTAAGGTTCTTCCAGTTTGGAGGAAGGGGAGTTTCCATAATCCCTGAGATAAAAGGGTGCCTACAGGGGCGTGACTGAGTGTTGAAGGTAGAAAAGGAAGGTCGATTCGTCATACCCTGCATTCTAAGGTTGATGATCGACTCGTCTTCGTGATGTTTGTCTGGTTGCTGATTTTCAGGTCTCCTGGATCGGTTCAAGTCTCTCAAATCGGCATTTTCTTGGCGGAGGGCCGACAACTCCTGAGCGTGCTGCTGCCTTATTGCCGAAATGTCGGCTCGCAACTGTCTTAACTCTGACGAAAGATTTGTCTGATCTTCCACCAGGTTTTCGTCGACGAGACGTTGTTCTTCCATATGCGCGTGACTTCGAGTAGTAATCATTCCTTGTGAGGCTGCGGGAAAAGTTTTACCAGGCCCCACGGTGGGCGCCAAAATGTTCCTGTCGTGGGATAAGGGGAGGCCTTCGGTCGTCGCTTTATGTTCTAAGATCTTTTTGTAACTTGTCCGAAAGGTGGGGTACCTGCAAGAAACACTCCAACGTTCAAGTTAGGGTTCGGCGCAGAGTATTTAATGTGTGTAATAAATGAGAATTCAAACCACCTTACCTTGGGGAGCGGATCCCCTTTTTATACTTATCTTATTGGACTTGGGCCCTCATGGGCCTTGGCCCTTTTCTTAATCATATGTCTGTGATAGTTAAGAATACTTAATTACCTTTTAGCCTTAGGTTTACGTTGCCATGAGTTGCTAATGGTGTATATACCTCTACCGGTGTTCGGCCTGCATGTGCCGAATACTACAATTTAGGCCCCTGGGGTGAGGGGTTAGGGGTCTTCGGCTTTATAGATGTCGAATACTCCTGTCTGCCGAACGGACCGTACGACGTTGGGGTGTTCGGCTATGCTTTGGACACCGAACACCTGTTCATACTGTCGGAGGGGGTATTCGGTTTATATGTGTTGTCGAATACCCCAACTAGTACACATTATATTTACAGCAATACCACTATAAATACTGGATAACCAAAGACTATTTAATGGGAGCCATCTAAGCCGTCCATTAAGCCAAACACTAGCAGTATTATACCAAAATGAAAAACTTCAACGGTTAATTTTTAAGCTATTGAAAATTCCACGTTGACTAATAATATACAAATTAAAGTATACTTGTTGTAAGTGTCTTGAGAGGCATAACTGAAAGAATACTTGTTAGTGCCTAAAAAGACTTATGAGTATAAGTTGTGTTATCTCTCGTTTATTTTATCTCTTTTATTTGCTAACATTGAGTGTTAATATTGAGATTTTACATATTTGTTTTTCAAATGAATTTTCAAATTCAAGCTAGTCTTAACATAAGATGGTTCAATCATCTATTTTCCACGCATGTTTTTAAAAGATTTGCGAAAACAAAATTTACAAATACAGTTTAACCCACTTCTTGTTTTGTTTGTAGCTTACAAAATCAAACAAACCCTTCCTCTTTTTTTAAGTTTAAACAAAACGAATCGTGTGTAAGATTTCTTGATTTTTTTTTTCCTATAATGCATTCTGAAACGAGTTTCTAACAATGTTTGTGAGGTATTAAATATTGTAAAGTCCATGTTCGATGTCAAAATAAATTGTAACATTTAAAACTGCCATCCAAACATGTTGCATCTTTGAGCTGGCGTTTGCCTTTAAGTTTGAAAAACTGTTTTTATTTTTAATTATATCCTATATATATAGGTTATGGATTTATCACCTGTAAATAAGTTTGATATCGCACAGTTAAACCCTATAGGTTATCAACATTGTGTGATATAATTGGTAAATAACTTTGTCACTTATACATGTGATTAGGATTCGACCCTTGACCGATGCCTATGGAAAAACATCTATTGGGAGAGGTCAACCGACTCCTTAAATGAATCTCATTTTCTCAAGAAATTAGTCCTTGATTCTCGACCGAGAATACCCAGATTCACCTAGAAAAAAAACCCTACAGGTTTCAGAGCCAGTGCATTCGTTAGTTCTGAAAACCTAATAGTAGCCTAGTCGAGAAGACGCTGAAGAGTGCCACTACTAGCTAGTATTAGAAAAATGCTTCCTTTCATAATTAATAATAATGCTCATACGTACGTACATACGCTTCCCACAATGATTTCTTAATCTTTTTACAAACCCAATATCAATTGATCAAATAATTTTACTAATTTGATATTTGAATTATATTTGACCTATTCATGTGCCCAAAATTCATAATTTATGCATTTCCATGCATCTGACATAGATTGAGTCTTGGGTTGGGTGACCGTCGAACAATGCTGCAGAGAGAGGTCAATATACATCTCTATCATTGTCCACGACAACTTGTCAATTCAATTTGATTGTTTGATATAAAAAATTTCTAGTGTGGTCCCTAACATCATTCAATAATTAAATAATCTCCCACTATACCCTCAAATTAAAATATGCAAGTGACCCTTTTCTTCTTGATTCACATTAATTGGCAGCGATTATTTCACTTGTTATTTTCATTGTCTCGGCAAAGCGCAACGGTACATACATGCATAGGGTCGTACAAAGTAACGTAAATATTAAAGAGAAAACAATAATAAACGGTGTAGATTAATTAATTAGCATTGGACCTTTAGAAAGAGTAGCCTCAACCTCAATAATTCAATGTGATCGACCATATATATATAATTATATATATAGAGAGAGAGAGAGAGCATGCATGTGCGTTTATACACTGGAATCTTATCCTGAATAATTGAAAGTGAAACTTCTTCTTTGGGTGCAAAAGCTAAGCCATTTCATTTTAGTTGGCTTTTTGGATCACTATTTCACATGCAGACGGCGTTTTCTTGGGAGAAAAAGAAAATTTGCTGCTTGCTGAAAAAACAATTGAGTGGTGTGTGGTGTGCAATCTCTATATGATTGAGTGCTACTGCACTTGTCTCTCTCTCTTTCTTTCTATGGCCTTCTATTTGAAATGATATAAGTGAATTATACATGATGTCAGAGAGATGATCAATCAAATATATTAAAATACTATAAATTTGTAGGTAGCTAGTATGTGCATTACACTGCATTATATTATAACCAGTGGATCCAGAAATTTTTTTCAGTGAGGGTAAAAAAATAATTTATAATATTTTTATAGAAGAAAAATATTATAAGTTTTTACAAAAACGACAAAAAAAAATTTAAAATACTTAAATTTTTATAAATTTCACATGCATTCTACGTATTTTTATATTTTGAAAATATATGATATTTTCATTGTTGGTATTACAAAAGATATTTCTCTCTATGTATATAACCAAACAATCATTCTCCATTCAGTTGCTCATTTCATTTTTTAGAGATTTAAAATGAGAATGGTAAAAAAAAATAATAAAAGGATCAAGTGGTAAAAATTAGAACCAATTTATTCTTTCTTTTATCTCATATAACTTTTTGCTTTCATTTAAAAAAAAAATTATCTTATGGGAGCAGCATCTATTTTTTTATGGAGGTAAAAAAAATTTATTATGTATATGAGTAACTAAAAAAAAATTACTTTGTGGGGGCAATTTCCCCCACACACTTCTACACGGATCCGCCCCTTATTATAATTAGGTGATGATTGTCTGAATAGGCTTAATTGTTTGGGTTATCATTGTGTAAAGTATTTTTTTTTTCTGGGTCAGAGATCACGTATGTCCCTAACCCACTGGATCAGAGACTAATCTATCTCATGGTACGTGACTGCTGCTGACCTAAGAGAAGTTTGTACATAGAAGGAATCGAAACAAGACTAAAGGAATCGAATACGGTTCTCTTGCTAAATAGATCATTGTACATGTGAATGCAACGAGACTTTACACCACTACGCTAAGTTGGTGTAAAGTATCTACTTACTTTGTTGATAACTAATTTTTGCTGGAAAATTTGTCCCATCACCTTTAATAGTCTCTCATTTCAATCAGTTTTTTTCATCTACAATTACAAGGCTCGAATCAACACTTTACTTAAGAAAACTGAGTCTAAACTAGCTTAGTTTATAAGAGAAGGAGTGAAAATCAGTGAATCAAAAGCTCAATAGTGCAATTGTATAAGTCACAAAACAACTCCTCCACAAGCTAGCTATACAACCACTCAAACACTAGCACTCCTATTTTTTTTCTAATCGTGCTTGGTAAAGTTAAAGTGATATTACGTACATTAAATCTATCTATTTTCATTTTAATCAATTGCACGAGTAAAAGTAGTATTACATACATTAGATCTGTCTCCATTTTAATAATTGCACGAGTAAACTGTGCTGGGGTTTGTACTTTTCATCTTAGATAATGTAAACATAGGAGGTGATGGGATATGCATAGCACGCATAAACATAAACGTTTTTAGATTATATTTAAAATAAAGGAGATTTGAATAAACCATAGCTGTTGAAACTTTAAATTTACAATAACAGTTGGTTGGATGTACTTAAATTTAATGGACCTAATTGTATTTAATGAATAATTAAATTTTTATATTAATGTTATTTATTATACAATTTTAATAATAAAATATTAATTTTAATAATTTTAATATTAAGTAATTTTAAATATATTATTGCTTATGCACTATTTTTTCTAATTAATTACTTTAAAATATATTTCACAAACAATAGTAATCAAAAGTAATAATTTTTTAAATATGTAGTTAAATTTAAAATAACTTATAATATATTATTTTAATGAATATTTAAAGATAGAAAATACTAAATTATATATATACTTTATTTTTAATTTAGTTATTAAAATATATTTTCAAACAAAAATAATTAAATGTAATGATTTGTACCAAAATAAAGAATTAAATTATTTTTAAATTCAATACTATTTATAGCTATTAATTAAAATTAATAGTATATTATTGTTTCTGACTTTTAGCCGTTGGATTGATAGACTACTCCATATAAGTTTGAGCAAAATGTTGCGAGAATAAGCATTTTGATTTTCATTCATTTGTTTGATATTAATTACATCATTATATTATATTAAAGACCTTTGAATTTTACCAAAAAAAAATATTAAACCCTTTGATTTCACAGTTGAAGTGGGAAAAGTAAAAATAAAAAATACAATAAATGGTTGCATTTATAGAAAAATGCCTATTTCACAACTTGCTTGCCTAATCCCGTTATAAAGTGGGTAATGATTATTGTAGACACTTTGTTCTCAAATAAAAACACAAAACTATTTTAAGTCCTTAAAATTATAAGATTATAAGTGTTATGAAATTAATTCTTAATATACTTATTTTTATACATTTTTAATAAGTATGTAAAAAATGGATTATATGTTTAGTATGTAAAAAGACTTACTAATTTTGACTTTTGAGAATTGATAAAATATTGATTTTTTTTTTAAAATTAGTTTATGAATCTAAAGTTGAAAATCAATGTTAATCTATGCGAGATTTCATAAAAGTTATTTCAAAATTAAATCATTGAGTAAAAATATCAAACATATAAGAATAAGATATTCTACTATTATTTGTATTTTTTTCATTTAAAATAACATGATCCATAAAAATATTATATTTTTATTAAATGTATTCCTCTTATATATACTAGCAAAAACACATGCACTGTCGCGCCTGTGTGTTTGCATTTCCATTTGCTATCGTATTTTTATTACACTAAAATTAATATATTATAACATGTTATCTGTTATTTTTACAATAAATATAGTCAAAAACTATTAATATAAAAATGCAAAAAAAATACATGTTAATATAATAATTATAATGACAAAAATGAATACACAATTTTATATATTAAATTATATTAAAATATAATAATTCATAATAAATTTTAAATATAACTAAATATTTTTTATGACAACATCTACAATTTTAATGTAATTATATTTGATTTATTACTAAATATTTAAAAAATAATTTTATTTACATGCTCACATTTAAAAAGAACTACAGATATTAAAACATATTATCTCCATCCCTAAATTTAATACACTTTTTTTAAAATTTGTTTGTCTTTTTTTGGTTGAATTGATCTGTGAATCCTTATACTTTTACCAAATTTTTAATTAGGTTCCTGAACTTTTTTCTTTTAATTGGGTCCTTGAATTTTTTTTTTTTTTCAATTGGATCCTCTCGTCTCATTATTGTTATAAAAAATTAATCACAGATACCTAATTAGAGGTGCAGACGTGGACTAATTAGAGGTGCAGACGTGGACTGATGCTTTTGAAATATATTGTAAGCACAACTAAGTCAATTGTGAGTGTTTTTTGTCGAGTTTCAACATTTTACATAGCCAAACAATTGTGAGAGGTTTGTGAAAGAATATCTTAGTTGAATTGACATGCAAAAGTTATATATATTGGCTCCTAGAGAATTTGTAAGAGCAACATGTTACATGTGGTAGAGTGGAACTAGATTTGCGTTTTCCCACTAATGAATGGATCAAGTCCCACATGATGTTGGTATATGTATGAGAAGTATCTCCAATGTCTTAGTTCTTACATGCAGAAGTCCCACATCCATAATTTTTTTTATTAGTCCCACATTAATTAATTAGTACTTAGTAGCTCATCACGTGTTGTGCTGGTGCCAATGTCTATTGTATTGCCTTATAATGAGTCCCACTTCGGAGTGGACTTTCACTCCAATTAATATGAAGCAAAGTGACGTGTGATTACATCATGCTTCCATGCATCCAAGTTTGTTTAACAACACGTCGTTCTTCCCCGCTTTCTACCGATCGATTTAAGGCTTAAATGGTCATGTTGTTACTAAATTGGATAATAGGTAACCGGTTCGATCTGATTTGTTTAATTTAGAAAACTAACCTTGAGAAAGAGAAAAACTAATATAAATAGATGAGTTAACCAATTTTGGTCATTCTTTAGAAGATTATCTTAAGATTTCTGAATATGTTCCTTCTTTTCTGTATAATGACATTTTGGCAGATGCTTCCTCAATCACGTTCTCACGCGGTTTTTAGTGTTCGCTTGAGGCTTTTCCCAACTTTATTCACCAAAAAAAAAAAAGCTTTAGAAAGAGAAAAACTAATTAATGTAAATGATGTTTAAGAATGAGAACTCATAAATATAATTTTTTATAATAATAATTCATATACAAATACGCAGGATTCTTTATGAGTAATTATTATCGAACATTCAAAAAATTACATCTAGTGGTCACTCAACGCATGTGATTAATCGCGTATATAATTATGGTTAATTTTATTTCATAAATGGTTAAATATTATTAGACATTTCAAAAGTATCTTAACATGGTTAATCACTTATGACATAAAATTAATCAGTATAATAAATATTTAATAACCTAGTAATATTATCAACCACATAACAATAATCGATAAAACCACATTTATTTACTTTTGACTACATGTGAGGTAAAATTAACAATATTTATATATGTAGTTAACAACTTGTGATGATCTTTAATTTCATAACACTATTAATTACTTGTAAAACAAAGTTAACTATATTTACACATATAGTTAATCACATGTGATAGTTAATAAGTCATTATTAACTAATTATAAAATAAATTAACCTAATTTACACATATAGATATATTCCATAATTTCATGACATCATCAATCATATATATCGATAATTATATATAATTATGTTAATTTATTTTTAATTATTTATAAAATAAAATTAATTATATTTATATATATGATTAACCACTTGTTCAAGTGAACGGTGAGGCGTAGAATTCCTATAGATGTATAATAATCTTTTTCCATTATTTATTAGCTGTAAAACGAAGCTATAATAATTCACAACGTACACAATTGGTCAAAAATTACCAGCTGCAGAAAAGCACTTTTTGGGCAGTTGTATCCCACTTCCAAATAGTTTCTATTTCAATTTGTGGATTCCACAAGTTTGGTTAGCTAATAAGCTAACATCATATGACAGCCATAAAATGTTTGCTTTTTATATCTTCACTGAGAATGATGCCAATGGAATTGTTAACATGGACCTCCAGTCCTTGGTGGTGAAAAAGTTAGAATAAGACGTAAAGAGATTAGAAGAGGACAAATAATACGACATTATGTAATAACTTAATATAATTATTATGAAATGTTCATATATTCAGTACTGGCTATACATATATAGACTGATAGATGTATGCTATGCATGTCCTTGAACGTTTATTTGGCTTGTAAACGCATGTAAGCACGGTTTTCAGTTTCACATGGTTTCTGATCATAAAGGAAAACTCACCTCTAATATATAAGTGGAGCAAGATTCAATGGAGATTTCATAACAAGGAAAAAGTATAAAGGAACAAATAAGATTAAGCGCATTGCAAAATTTAAACTTACAAACTTTTATTATAGGCTAAATACACATGTGATCTCTTGTCTTTATTTAAAGTATCAGTTATCTTTTATCATATATTTTTGTCAATTTAGTCCTTTATTTTCATTTTTTTAATTTCGTCCTTTTTATTAATTGAAATAGTTTTTAGGACAATATAACAAAAAAAATAGTTTTTAGGACAAAATATGATTTTTGTCTCTTAAAATATTTCAAAATTCAATTTTAGTCACTATAAAAATTTAATACGTTTTTAATTTCTATATCTTAATAGAAATACTTGTTTTTAGTATTTGTAGAGGGACTCCAATCACATCACTTTTGATAAATATAAAGACTAAAAGTGTATTAAATTTTTATATGGACGAAAAATGAATTTTAAGGTATTTTGAGGGACTAAAAACATATTTTACTTTAATTTTAATTGTCAAATATTACTTTTTAGAGTAGTGCTATATAGCACAAAGAATTTAAGTACGAAACGCACGAAATATGCAAGGTGTAATTATTTCTCATAAAAAAAATAATAAATTAAAATATTAAAAGAAATTAAATTAACAAACTTTTGATTATATATCCCGCTAATCGTGTTAGACTTCCTATCTCGCACCAAAACCTAAAGAAACAATCTCAGCAAAATTTTCTAACTCTGAAAATCTTCTTACAATGCTCTGTGACATTAAAACGTAAGGTATTATCAGGGGAAAAAAAGATAAGATATGCTTAATTTGTGTTAAATTTGAACGTAGTAGTTTCTAATGCTTTGCACCAGTGCACTGCTAAAGGCCTAAAGGGCTAAAACATTATTTCATTGGACCACAATTGAGGAAGATGACTGCAACTCGAAGCAGGTCTTTGATTGAAATTTGAAATTGTATCAGCTGAAGGAAACTAAAACTAAAGGGGATCGGAAATAACAAAATAAGAAGAAGAATAGTGTTTGAAAAAGATGTAAAACAGGCCACGTCATTTGTATTTAAAGTACGAAATTTCATTCGTACTATTAAGCATTTTCCTACTTTTTAATCACCAAATTTTTCTTTTTAAGGAAAAACCAATACAATTAACAAAAAGCTAAAATAAGATAAAAAAGAGATAAATGAACAAATTAAAAATTAATAGATAAAGAAATAAAGTGTAATATTTAACCTTTATTTATATTTATACTAGTTTGTTACCCATGTGATGCATGGGTTAGTTTTAAAGAGAGGTAAAGATAATAAATATTTTTAAATAAAAATGTAAAAAGACTTAATTTTGTATTAACAACAATATAATCTAAAAATAATAATACTTTTTTCTTGAATAAACATCTTATTAAGATAAATTCTAGAAAAGTTCTCTATATACAACATTAATTGTACAATTTTGAAACATGTTTTCATGATTTTTCAGCAAAATTTTTAATCCTCTCTAGAACGCACTTTGAAAAAGGCAACATATAATTGTTCATGGGTAAACATATGTCTTGGAAGATATAGTCCAACAGAAGAAAGTGTCTGGACTTGAGATTTATTAATTGTCATTGCAAATGACACAATAATAGAAAATTATCTTCACTGGAACTTAACTGGTAGCATTTGGTTGCTAGGAATCATACTCACCTGAGATATGAACACAATACCACCAACTTTGTTTCCAAAAAGAATTTCACATTGAATAACATGTTTTTCTATCTTCCTTACTTGCAATCTTATACCATTGCATAATCCATTTGATTTGTCAATATTCCTCAATATTACAGACACTCCAACCTTCAAATTTAGCTTACGAAGAGGAAATTCAAAACAATAAAAATTAATGTCACAAATTCAATATTATATTTATTATCTTTATATTAAAGGTAACATGTTCATGCTAATTAAATTTATAATAATAATAATATTAATAATAATACTTAAATGGAAGCAATTATTGTAAACCCCCTTTTCTAATAACACATTATTTATATAATAATTTCTAATACATTATATTAAAATCCAAATTATTTTTAAAATTTACATCATTAATATTTACAGAAACTCTATTACAAAATAATTCTAAGTAATACACGTAATGTCTACCCAAAATATTCTCATCCTAAAGCTCTGGAATTATCTGCATCTTTTCTTCTTCTATTCTTCCTTCACCTGCATTTACATTTCCCTAGAATCTAGGGACAAAAATTTACTGGATCAGACATTTAATTTCTCATAAAAAGAAAGACATTATTAATCAGAAAAATTTATATAATAATTAATAATTTACATAATTAAGACAAATGCAGTATGCTTTATGCAAATGCAGTTTTGACTCAAAATCATTTTGACCCTGCTCTATGGAGACTTCTCCTTTGAGTATTTAGTAAGTAACTGGCCTACCATTACGCACTGCAATTCAGCTATCAGCCTCTACTAAATGCGAATAAGTTAAACAGAATTAGGAGATCAGGATACCCGAAAGGCCACCACGACCGCATCTCAGTCCAGATTCCGGCCACATGTGGGATTGCCAATACCCTTCACCCCACAGACTATATAATCACAGACTATACAGTTCTGTCTAACAAATTCTGCTCACCCCAAAATCATTTCTCAAATATCAAAATCATTTCTTATGACTACCGCAGTCCCGGTTAGTCAACATAATTTTCCTTTTAAAATTCATGGTTACCACAGTCCTGGTTAGCCAACAATAATCACTTTTCATTTGAGAATCTTTAGAAAATCCCCCAAAAAGACTCATGTTATGAAATATGATCATGATTATAAACAAATAATAATACTAAACAATTTACATTATAACATTAATATTTTACTAAATACTAATTAAATGCTTACTATGTAAAATTACTAATCTACCCTTAATCTTTTTCTGAAATTCCAATTATGTCCTCAAATTGTGAAATTACCTAATTACCCTTATTATTTTCTAAAATTTCCCATTTTACCCTTGATCTTTTTATAAATTTCCGAATGTGTCCCTAATTCTTCTATAACCTATGAAATTACTATTTTACCCTTGATCTTTTTGTAAAATTCCCAATATATCCCTACATGTGAAATGACTATTTTGTCCTTGGTCTTTTGAAAAATTTGCACATAGTATCCCTTGTTTATAGTCATGGCCGAATGGCCTTCATGCCATTCCCAACATTTTTCTCAAAGCCACCAAGCCAAAAATTCAATCAATAACAACCCAATTTAAGAAATCTCAATCAAGAACAATCCAAATCAATTTCCAATCCATCAAAACACATCATGAAACCAATCAAAACATTGATTCAAACAACAATTTCAAGCTTCTAACATCAATCATCTAAAAGCCCTAAATCAATTCCTATTTTCATGGTTCTTTTTCAAATCTTGAAATTAAACCTAAGAACATGTTTCTCCTACTTCTAGGTTATCTAAATTGAAATTAAATGCCAAGATCCTTACCTTGGATCCTTAGTTTGATGGAGAGCTCTTTGAATCCCTTTTCCCCCTTTCTCCCTTGTTTTCTTGAAATATTTAGGGTTTTTCTTCTAAATCTGCTTCTTTAGCCGATTATCTATGGTTGATTGTGAGGTTTGGATTGATTTTTCTCTTGGTTTTGGTTGAAAGGATGAAGTGAAAATGGAGGGCTACAGCTGTTGGGACTCACGGGTTTGGGTCTTCTTAGAAGTAGGTTTTGTAAGTTTTTCTTTTGACTTTTGTTGCTTATGTTTTTAAGAAATTTTCCTTCACCCAATTTGATTTTATGCATACGTCCAGCTGTTGCTGCTGCCTTGGTCCAAGGGCAGCCAATTTGGTCAAGCTCTTCAGCCCCTTGGACGGTCACAACAAGTTGCTTACTTAGGTGAGTGATTCAATGCTTTTGTTGACTAAGTTTTGGTGAAATTTTTCTCCACCCAATTTGATAATACTACACGTCCAGTTGCAGGACTTCAAGGCAGTCCATTTAGTCAAAAATCACAGCCACTTGGACGTCCAAAGTGAGTCCCCTACGTTGCTTGCTAATTGCTTGGTCAATTAGTCAAAGAATGTGGACTTTTATAGACTAATCTAGAAAGTTTTAGAGCTATTTAATTATCTTACAAACTAATTAGAATTTGAAGAAACTAACACCACCATTGAATTCCTCACTATCCAAAACCTTGGGGGTAGTGTCTTAATTATCTCTTAATCAAGGTCTAATTAGCTTAATTTAATTAGATTAGAAATAGTGTGTTGTTAACTTTTGATTGACTAATGCTTGAAATTTTTATTTTTCTTAGTTAAACAATTTTAATAATTATTCTAAGTATATTACAATTATTAGATAATTCCAAAAGTGTCATACAAATTTTTATCTTAATTTTCTACCTTAGAATTTTATTGTAATAATTTCTCAGAGTTCTAACTCTCAGAAAATCCTAACAATTTAAAATTAGCTTTTTAATTTCTCAACTGTATATTTCTTTAATCTACATTCAATTATCTTCATATTAGATTACAGTCTAGTCCAAAATGCTATACTGGAAAATTTATCCTGGACAGCTGCTTGACACAACTGTCCAGTCAACAAGCAATTCAACCACAACCAAGGATATCAAAAGACTTAGGAAATTTTTCTGAATAGAACTGTATAAATTTTATTATGAAAATATGTACAAAAAGTTTCTATAAAATACAGTATATAATCTCTCATAATATTTATAGAAAAACATGTACAAATAGTAAAATAAAAATGAGGATGTTACAATTATTAGTAAAACTTAAATTAGATTTCAAGAAAATGAATGGTGAGGAGGAAGAGTAACTCTCTTAGAGTTACTCTTGGAGTAAGTGAATCGCTCCTCTAATTATAAATATAATTAAAAATAGTAATGTCAAAATGGTATAAAATTAATACTAAAATGGTTTTTAATTTGGGAGAATAAATTTAATTGATGAAATTAGAATGACGATAGATCTAATGTTATTGTATAAAATTAAATAAATTTAATTTGGGAAATTAGAAAAAATTATTTAACTTATAGGTAACCTTAATTTTGTAATAAATATTAATAATAATATTATTATAATCTTTATTTTAAACATGTTAGAAAATCATGTTGTTGTCTTAAGAATTTAATAATGGATTCTCTAGCACTAAAACCTTATATTTTAATTCTCTAATTCCTTATGATATCTTATGTTATATTTTGAAATCTGAATAAATTTCATTCTTTTAAAAAAAATCCCATCTTTGTCTATTTTTTATTTATTTTGGGATTTGTTAATGCATTAAATTATTTCTAATTATCATTTGTATTAATTTAATTATCTAATGATAGATCTTATATTATTCTAAAAAAAATTAAATAAATATAATTTGAGAAATCAGAATAAATTATTTAGCTTATAGACAACCTTACTTTTATTAAGAAAATATATTTATCTTTATATATATAAAAGTCACTTGATGAATATTTTAATCGTTATAAATATAAGTATTAGTGTTAATATAATTATTATTTGAATTAATAGTACTAAATATCTATCATATTGCATTAGAGTATATATTTTAAATTTACAAATATAATATTTTTATTAAGAATTCCCTTACTTAATTATAATTTTTATTATAATTATAATTATAATTATTATTTTGTTATGTGTATTCTTTCCCTAATTTTAATAATTAAAATTCTTAGTCATAAAGAATTATTTATTGACTAAAATTCTTGATTGAAAATAATTATAAACCTTTTTTCTACTACAAAAAATAATTATAAACCTATGATTAACAACATTATATTTGTGCAACTATACCAAATTTAATAACAAAGAACTTGATTCATGTAAGCCACAAACTAAATTTGACTGCGATTAAACTCCATAAAAGGTAGATATTTGACTGCAATGCATGCTACTTCATCCATTAGTATCATAGAAAATAAATTATAAAAAATGGTTAATCAGTTGCTACATTTTATTATAAATTAAAAATGTTAACATAATAAATTAATCGAATTAACATGAACACAAAAATGTTTCTGACTATAAACAAACCTTGAAAATATAAATATGATATGCCTTTCCGTAGGCATCTTTGCTTCCTTCGTTAAAGATGTTCTAGAAAAAAAAAGATTATATAATCAGTTGTTGCATTTACTAAAATAATATTCAACTATACATGTAAGAGAGGCAGTACAAACAACATTTAGTTTACATTTGGGCCGATTAGGTTTAAATAGAAGAGAAAATATTTTAACAAAAAAAAAATGAGAAGATGGACTCTATTAATAATACTCTAATATGAACAATGAAATATAAGCAAAATTAAATGGACAATCCATATTGAAGTCAAAATTAATGATTCATTCTAAATAAATTATCATTTTAAATTTAGATTTACATTAATTAATTTTATTATATAATAGAAAATAACCCTATCTCCTTTATTTAAAATAAATTTCATTAACTTAATTGAGATATTACTATCTCTGTTTTTTTGAGCAACAGTCCTTTCGAAATTCCTTCCTTTCAACACAAGATGCAAATCATGATACAAAAATTTGAGTTTCTAACTACGATTTATTTTTATGTACAATGGTCGAACTGATGTTCGCACTTCTAATTAGTTTAAACATCAACTAAAAAGTACTAAAATTTAAATACTTTTATGATGTACTATACATAAACTAATGTGATACAAAATTTGCATGTTTTGATAAATTTGAATAACTACATATATAGTATTAGTTTACATTATTATGTTCAATAAATTAAAATTTAAAATATTTTAAATATTTTTTTAATATTTTATATGTGTTTGCAAATAATTGCCTTAATAACTTCAAAATAATCGTCTATTTCAAATTTTGATTCATCAATCAAAAGATAAAGTAAAAATAAATTTATATATTTGTGTGTCATAATTGTCCACAATCGATTTGTGTTTAAAGAAAGATTCTTTTCACAAAATTTTGATTATCATTTAATTGAATCAATTATATTATTAAGATTGTTTTCTATAATTTTAAATGTTACCAGAATGTAACACATGGACAACCAGTCCTAGTAAGCAATCGTCTTTTATATAATATATATTTTATATAATATATAGATAGATATTGACAACTCTATTGCATACGTGATTGGCTAGATTGTGAGTAAAAAAGATAAAGAAAAGAAAAAAGATAATTGTAGGAAAAAAAAATTACAAGAGTGGAAACAAATCACAGTTAATAGTTCAACAAAAGTAAAGGAATATTAAAAAAAAGAAAAACCCAAAACCTAGTTTATCTTATAATTTCAATAATTAATCGTAGAACAATATATAGTTGGTCGTCAATGATTAACTAAAGTCACGTCAAAAGTGACTCACCCATAACACATCATGTAAGGCAATAAGATAAAACTAATAAGAAGGAAAACTCAAAATTATATTGAAATTATAAAACAAATAATTTAACACACAAAAATTATCAAAGCCCATCACAATGGATTTTAATTAGTTACTCATATCCGTAAGAAATCCAAAAATTTAATAAAAATTCACGAACTATAGTAAATAAAAAAAATTATTTTTAACATTTATTATAATTGAAAACTATTGATAATAAGTTCTTTAAAATATTAATTAAATTACAAATGAAGTTTTAATAAACTATAGTATTTATTTATTAATTTATTTGCATTATAAGAATATCTATTTGAATTTTTTAAATGTGATAATAAATATAACTTATTCTAAATAATAATGAGATTAATAAAAAAAATTATCATATATCTTGAAGTATAAAATTTACCATGAATAATTTTCATAATAATAAGGTTTAAAATATATTTACTGACATGAAATGACATATCTATGTCAAATATACTATAATTAATTATTGTAATATTTAATACTATTATTTAGGTAATTTATATATTACATTTATTACATATAGCATTAATATTGATGTGTAATTAATCTTAATCATACAATATGATTATAAATTTAACTTATGATAAAGAATAAACTTGATTTGAATATATTTTTAGATTTTAATTTTTTAATAAATAGTTTTTATTATAATAAGAATTTAATATATTTACTATCACAAATTTCTTGGATGTACGCTATTTTTAATGATTATGGGTGTTTTTGTAAAAATGTTGAATCTCTATTCAACGTGAATCCAACGAATTTGTCTAGTCATGTTAAATTTTTAAGAATGTGTGAAATGGATGCCCAAATGCCTAAACAAACAAATACTATAACATTTAATAATATTATTTAGGCTTAAATGCAATTTTGGTCCCCCTATTTTGCATAATCCGTAATTTTGGTTCTCTATTTTAAAATATAGACATTTAGTCTCCCAATTTTGTAAAATCCGTAATTTTGCTCCTTTTATCAAATTGAAATCGTTGACCTTGACGTGATCCAAATATAGTGACGTGACCCAAATATAGTGACGTGACCCAAATATAGTGACGTAGCACAAGATTATTTATTTATTTTTTAATTATTTTAAATACTAAGTGAAATAATTGATGAATTTTTTTAAAAAAAGAAGATAAAATCATTTATTTTAAGGATTGGGAGTAGTCGTGAGCCCTAATATGAAAATCATGAGTCTTAATTATTTATTTTAAATAAGTTTCACATCACTAAAGCACATGTCACGTCATAGTCAACGTTAATCTCTTAATAGTCAATGTTTCTAATTTGACGAAATGACAAAAATCACGGATTTTACAAAATTGGGAGACTAATGTCTCTATTCTAAAATATGGGGACTAAAATTATGGATTGTGCAAAATAGGAAGACTAAATGTCTTTATTTTAAAATAAAGGAATTAAGATTGCAGATTATGCAAAATAAGGAGACCAAAATTACATTTAAGACTATTATTTACTTAATATATATTAATCCCTTCAAAGTTATTACATCATATATGTTTGGATGTTAAAAAAAATACATTTTTCCCGTAAAAGCATTCAATCAAAATTTAATCCTATTTGTGTTGGAATCTTGTATTCCTTATTTATTTGACTTTGTTATTGGCCAATTTTCGTCATATTAGTTCTAGTTAACCTATCTAAACTCCACTCGGTACTATTTAGTCTTATCACTCAACAACATGAAATATAGGCTTTTTTATTGCCTAATTAAATCTAACTTATTTGTGGTTATTGGTAAGGTAAACTGGTAAAGTAGACAAAAAAGAAAAATAAGAAAAGTTATAGGTTGTTGGTAAAGGTCACCTAACTTGTTACTTTTTAAACTCACTATTCCATAAAACTAGTAAGAAATTGTTATTTCTTTTAGTTTGTGCATCTTCCTTATTGATAGATTTTCACACTTGTGCATATGTCTGCTTGTATTATTCATAAAAAATTTGATGTTGCATTTAAACAATTAATTATGCAATTTGATATCTCAAATTACTTCAAGATGGGAGAAAATAATTTTTCTTATTATGTTGAAAATTTAAGAGTGAAAGTTACAAACTAGTAAAAATCGTTATATTTATTGCAACTGATCCAATTGAGTTACTATAATGCATTTATTAATCTAAACGTTAAGATTGTATTTTAAATTATAAATATAGCTTTATTTATCACATACTTCTACAAAAGAAAGTGTTTTTTGTACCAAGAATCAAATATCATTGTCTAAAGAGTCATGGCATCACTCAACACCTTTCATATTGTTGTAGCCTTTATTATATGTTTTAGTTTGTTTATTAAAACATCACCTGCTTCTGAAGTTCCTCGACCATCTCCTAACTCTGAGATTAATGATGCACCCAGGCCATTGTCAGCATACGAGAAATACTTGAGTAATTGTGCAAGCAAGTTAAAGCCAAAATGCGGTGAACAAGTTTTCTTTGCTGTATTTGTTGGTAATCAAACAGTTAGCAAAAATTGTTGCCTCAGTCTTGTGAATGATATGGGAAAATCATGCCACACAGATATAACAAAGTATACGGTACAATTACCAATGTACAAGCATTACCAAACTCAAATTTTAAATAGGTGTGAGAAGATATGGAGTGATTGTACTTCTTTGGGTTCACCTTCTCATCTTTAAGATCTATTTCATGTAATGAAGGATAGTGCATACACACATCGTATTAAAAATGCTTTATTAACTAAAAGAATTTAATGTAATACACATATCTTCTTACATCATATTGTTATGAAAATTAAAGGCTCGAAAATTTTTGTCTTGCGCATTTTTTCATTTCACGTACTATTGATATCTTTAGGGCCTTACTAATCGTCGAACTGATAAACAAAGAGGTGCCAAGTTTTCAAGATGAACCAAAAATGAATCCATGTTTCACCTAAACATACTAAAAATGTTCTTATATTTGTAATAAACATGAAATGTGTAACGACCCAAGAGTCGCTACAAGATACTACCTCACTTTATAAGCAAGAAACTTTATTTTAATTCATTTAAAACTCTTTAGTTTAATTTATTTATGAAAATACTAGTGAATAATTTTCACTTTCCTCCTACATGCTAATCCAACACCATCACAAGGGAATATAACATTATCTCATCATTAGGGGTGGAAACAAGCCAGACCAGGCCAGGCTTTGCCGAGCCTAAGCCTGGCCTACATCATAATTACTAAGCTTGGGCCTGGCCTACATCATAATTACTAAGCCTGGGCCTGGCCTATTTACCTGTTACAAGCCTTTTTTTAAGCCTTAGTCTGGCCTGTTTAAAAACCTGGCCTAGCTTGAAAGCCTGTTTATGTGGCCTGTTCTATAAAAAGACCTATAAACAAGCCAATAAGCCTATAGGCCTAGCTAGGCCAACAAGCCTAAATAGGCCAATGGGCCTTGTTCATCACGTAAAATATTCAATATTTTCTAAAGACTAATGTAATATATTATATTAATGTAATATATATAATATATATATATATATATATATATATATATATATATATATTATATAAACAGACCAGCCTATTAGGCTTCATAAGTTTTTTTTTAAAGCTTGAAGCCTAGCCATTTTAATTAAAAAGGCTTTTTAAAAAGCCTAAGCCTAGCCTTCTTAATAAACAAGTCAGGCTAGGCCAAGCCTTTGGCGAGTCAGGCCATAGGCCCCCGACGGGCCACCTAGCCTATTTCCACCCATACTCATCATGCATCAAGGAGATAAATATATATTGTACCTTATAGCATTCCAACTTATTATCATCCAATACAACATCAAAGTGATTCAACACGAACATACAACTATATAAAGCTCTTACAATAGAGATATCCTAAATATTTGAGTTGGTCAACACTAAACATTAAACATATCAAAAGAAATTAACAAAAAGGAGGTTCACATCTTCATGCCCATGTATGTCCTCCATAATGCTCCTAAGAAAGATCCACCTCACCTAACCATCTGCTCCCAACCTCCCATGAACATGACGTTCAAATTTTGAAAGAATACTTAGGTAGAGCCTGTAGAGGCTTAGAGAATACTGGCTGAAGAGCCTATAAAGGCTTAGAGAATACTGTGGAAGAGCCTGTAGAGGCTTAGAGAATACTGAGTGGAACCTGCAAAGGTTTAGAATACTGAGTTGGTGATTAGCCTACAAAGGCTAGTAAAGAATACTGAGTAGAACCTGCAAAGATTTAGAATATTGGGGTATTAAGAGCCTGTGGGTCAGGCTTTAGAAGAAAGAATACCAGTTGTAAGGTACTTGGTCTTAATGAAAAATCCTACAGGTGTAGGTACTGGATGTAGTCCAAGTTAGGGTGAACCAATATAAATTTCTCTCTGTGTTGTATCCTTCTTTATTGCTTCTTAATTGCTTATACCTATTGCATTCTTATTTCATGTTTTGGAAAATCTTATTTCATAAAAGTATAATTCTGGTCTTTCATCAAAAGGTTTTTACAAAACAGTTTTAGCTTTTAGAAGCAACATTTGGTTTCATTGAAACAGAAATCAGAATTTGTCATAACAGATTCTGTAATTTTTTAAAATTAGATTTCAAAACCAGCATTTTATTGTTATAAGTTTGGAGATCTTTTGTTTGACTTTCATTTTATCAAGTACTTGATAAGGAAAGCCTTGCTCCTAACCAACCTTCTAATTTCCAAGCAGTTGCTTGAGAAGATAAAATCAAAAGCAAGTTTTTTGTTTGTGCAGAAAAGGCCAAATTAGTTTGCATGTCACTATTCAACCCCCTTCTAGTGACCAACTAATCCACTTCACAAATGTCTTAGGCTCCTAACTCAATCCTAGAGGTCTGCAATGCTTCTTCTATAGATTCAGTGCTTTTAAGTCCAAAAGTTGGCCCTAAAACACAAACATACCATAAGCGTAACTGGTTCGACAAAGATTTGAAAAACAATGAAAATGCAAAGTGATAAGTCTTAAATGTCAAAATAGGCAATTTATCTTAATTAAGATGCTGTGCATAAATGATACAAAATGCAATGCATCAAAATTCCCTCACAGTCATTGTGCAATAGCATAGGAACCAAGTTATAGAGTGTTGCCCAAGTCATAATTGTGTTTCATGACACTCATTTCATCTTTAATGAGATATTTCATACACTTGCACTACATGAGTTTGTTTACATATTAAAAATTAGTTTAAAATAGAAACAAGTATGTTGGAAAAAAAATATTTTAATTATTTTATAAATAATTTATTGTAGGTGGTGTTTTTAGCATAATATGTACAATTTTAAGTAAAATGACTAATATAAACAGTCAAGTTTTCTTAACAAGGATATAATTAAAAATGAAATATATCAAAGGGATTTATATTGAAGTAATTTACTACATATTTCACTATAAAGTTTATTTTTAATGTACAAATAATTAAGCTAAATATAACCAACATTAACCATTGCATTGTAAACTTTTAATCAAACACTACTAAAAAACGAAATATCTATTTTTGTAAAAGATGAATTTTCTTTTTTCTTTTTTTGGTTTAGATCCAACAATTGATTCATTGACCTATCACGGGTTTCAAAGTCATCTATTTTATTTATTAACCCAATTTGATTCATATTTTTTTATTTAATCTCTAAAATCTAACCACACTCATCTTTAATGTTTAGAAGTTGTTGGTTCACAAGCAAGAAAGAAGCAGAAACTACCAAGAACACAAAGAACTACGAACCAAACCAAGAAACCCAAGAACGCACAACAACACAGACCCACAAGAAAGAACATAAAAGATAAATCAAGAACACAACGCAATTACGTGGTTCAGCCAATGTGGCCTACATCCACGGAAAGAGCAGCTCTACTATGAAACCATAATCAATACAAGACACAATAGAGAACCCCTTGGTTCTGCCCTCACAAGTTCAAGAAGAACTATCAGCAAGTACCCAAGCCTTACACTATGTTTCTCTCTCCCCTTTGCGTACCCAGTGTTTCTGTTATCTCTTCACTCACACCTCTGTTATGGCTCACTCACATACAGTTAATTAGTTACGCTTGCACTCGTTGATGCATAAAATGCGTTTGCAAAGGGCAAGCGTACCCTACGCAATAGTAACAGTGGACTCTAGGAGTTCGGATATCGAACCCAAAGGACCAATCGCGTTCCCAAATAATCAATTTCACAAATAACTAAGCAATCCTGAATATAAAATCAAATTAAGAGGATTGGTGATCAATTATTCTTTTAAAAAGAAAGAGAATCGGAGCAGAAAGATTAATATGAGAACAATTATGATAAAGAAACCTAGGATTGTGATTTCACATGTACCCCTTTTTCCCCCAATTCTAATCTCAATAAAATTCCTAAATGTGTTACTTGCCAGCGACCTCTTAAATTCGTTAATTAACAATTGATCATAGTTAATAACGCTATTTCCCCTAATTTAATTCCCAATTGATCATAGGTGAATTAATTTAGGGAAAATGATAAGTCTCAGAGAGGTTGATTAACATGTTAATCTACTGGAAATTCATACAATAGGTTTGATCATGCAAATTGTACGAATCCAATCACTTCACAGTTTAGTTAATCGCAAGCAATTGATCATAGACAAGAGATTAACTTATGTTTAGACTGATCGGTCCTAAAAAGAAATAAAAGTAGTGAAGAGATACAAATAATTGAATAACATTGAGGTTTTATTAAAATCAGAACCGGGGTACAAAGGTACAATTACATCACAATCCGGGGTTAAGAGAAACTAGCCACTCATGTTCATTATTAAGCCGGAAAACTCAAAAGAAGACATAAAGATTACAAAAGGGAAGAAACTTTACAGTGGTATCCCCAATGGTGCTCTCTACGTCCTCCCGCAGCACAAAGTCTCTAACAGGACCTCTTTCTCACTCAGAACCCTCCGTTTTCAAAATAGAACAAAAGATCCCCATTAAAGGGTTTCTCAACTCCTATTTATAATAATTCAAAATTCAAATGGGCTGACAACACAACTTACCACGACCCTGCTAAAATGACCACAGTCGTGGTCATTGCATGGTACTCAAGGTCCAATTCTGCTACGCAACTAGTATGGCCATGGTCCTTGCGTTACTTCAATTCTGGCCTTTTTTTCTTGGTCCTCCATACAGTGGCATTTTTGCTCTAAAAAGTGCAATTTTCAACTATTTTCCTCATGAAGCCTCTTGAGTACCTGTCTTGCATCAACTAACATCAAACAGTGAGTTTTGCCAATAAAATATATTCAAAATGTATGAAAATGACATCTAAACTCACATCAAAATACAATGAAAATCCGGTTTATCACTCGTGCTCATTGTAACGACCCAACTTCATTACATAACTACTAAAGCCAAGGTTTTGATTTTATTTAATTTAGAAACTCTTTCATTAGTTTACTTATGAAAATACCGTGTGAACTTTTCGCGATTCCGAAATCAACAAATAAAGCTCAAAACATAAGATATAGACCATGCATTTATAAAACATGACTAAGTCAGATATAATGCCTCATGGCACTTCCACCTTTTAAAATAAGATAAAACTTTGATTACATAAAACTCTTGGAAGATTTGTCTAATACAAACCTAAGTTGGTCATTTCTATACATGAAACTAAACCAAAGAAAAGGAAGAGAAGAATGCAACTTCAATCTCGTACTCGCTCCATCTACCACACCTCCAAGAGAGAGAGATCCACCCTAAAAGTCATCTGCTCCCCCGAACGCACATTCGAGATCATCACAGTCACAACCACATGTGCCACACGCAAGGGTAAGCTCACCAAAACAAAACCATACATATATGCATAAATAGATGCCATAATAAGGAAGAAGAAAGAAAACTAAACTTTATCAACTTTGAAAATATTGTATAGGTTAACCAGAAATTATAACAAAATACATATTCATATTAAAGTCATTTCATATTATTCATCATTAACCAACACCAGACAACAACATCATAACGCCATTATCTCAACTAATGCACACCACATAATCTTAATATAAATCTTCAACTATCATCAACCACATAGTTCCATAACCAATTTTCACCATGAATCATCAACATCATGAATTACATTTAAACATTAGTATCACAATCCTCATCATAATTCAAATCACCAAAAAAAATCATCATAACTTATGTACATCACAAACCACTAGAGAACCTCAAATACCAAACACTGACTCTATTCCATGGAGTTTCAACATCATATGATCAGTCCCCCATAAGCCCCATCCCCTAACATAGTCGCACTCTCTGACCATTCGGGGAGTCTCTTGGGCTGACCCTACGGAGGAAGTGTGGTTTTATCGAAAATAGACAAGTGCTATAGTGGCTTACCTCTGTAGGTTTGTAAGACCTTACATCTATAGGGATTCACCCACTTGTCTATTCTATAGGCCCATTCCCGTTAGCCACCACGAAAACCTCCAGCACTAGGTTGAGAGCCCACTAAGCACCCTCAACTTACGTGCCTACTCATATGTCTGTGCACCAACTGTGCACACCTACGCACCAACTGTACAAATACAACATTCGGAATATTTCTGTGCACCCACCGTATTCCAATGGCAAAACATATTTGGAGTCCCTTACAGTCTTAGATACGACACCTCCGTACCCGCCATCTCCAATGGCCTGACTTAAGTATCCAAATACATCTCAACAATCCACAATACTTAACCACGACAACCATCCATCCCCTATACACTAAAAGAGTCACTAAACCTCTTAGGAAATAGTTCTCAACACTCCAACACGCCATTCGGAGTCAAAACATAGGGGTGGTACTTGGGAAGATATCCAACTAGGCGAGACCCCCTGGTCGCCTTAGTGGGCCGGAGTTCTGGCGTGAAACTCACCCTCCCAAGTATACCATTTTTCTATAAAAGTCTTTTCAAAGGATATAGCTAACTCCTCTTTAACATATAGGGATGGTTCCAACACATAGTTCACATACACCTCACATATATCGTTGTAACACCCTAATTTCTAAAGGAGACTTCCTTATATTATTTAAAATTTCTGGAGTAAATTAAAACTTTGACTATTAAAATGCCCTTCAATATACATGGAAATTTGTTTCCCTTTCCAAAAACTTGTACACAAAACCCATGGCATCACAATGTCCAAAAGACTTATTTTCAATAATTCATCCAAATCCTTTTAACTAACATATATATTAATGAACCGACAATTTATCCAAACCGTTTACCTAATCAAACCTTCGATTCCAATGAAAACATTATGACTTAGTAAAACATTAGATATACATTTCCCAAAATCCTTCATTAGACAATGATATTCAACAAATATAAGTACATTTTACATCATGAAACATTTATCCTTTCCAAATATAATTACATGTTCACATCTATTAAATTGAGTATATATATATAACGACTGAGTCACATCCAAAAGTTTAATACATCATAAATAAAAGCCTAGTCTACCCTCTCTTATATACAAGAAAAGACTAAGACTCAGAGCAGTGACCTACAAAATACAACCCCTCAAATACCCACTTGAACTTATAAGGTATCCTCAAAAGGTCCTTCTTCCCACGAACAAATCCATTTCTACTGGCAGGGATTGTCGTAGCCAATCCATTCCCGCTCAACAATCGAATCGCATCATTGATTTCCATCTGAAAAATGTTGGGCATATGGGTGAGCTTCTATCCTCCGCATAAACCAACAAACAAAACGACCCGTAGGTCACAAACAATACACACATAATCACTAGAGGCACTCTCACGGTCTCACTCGTCACCCCAAAAGTATCTCAGCTCAACACTTATCTCTTTTCATACACTGGCCAGCTGCCACTGGAACTCCCAGAACTCAGTGGTCTTACATATTTTTGAGTTGGATGACTGTTGGGAGTACACCTCTCACCATGGTACTATGGAGGGCTCTCACCAACCGATGATGGCTCGTATTTTTGTCAGGGTGGCCGAGTCAGCTATGTGATCTATCGTCACAACTCAGTGCCTTACCCTCCAAGGTCAACCTGCCTTACGATCATCTCTCAGGTACCAACTGTGGTCATCCATTACTCCGAGGACTGACTCCTCAACACTCTCTCACAGAGTTTATTTTCTTTCTTCGTCGCATGTGGGTTTCCCGCTGCACATGGTACAGGTGCGGACGAATTGACGCCGAGCTAAAGGTACCACCTCTACGCTCACATATGCATATATAAATAAGGACTTTGCCTTTATCGCTACATCGTAACGATCTCATCACCTCAAGTGACGCGTCATTCGCAATCCGACCTTGGTTCACAGATAACTTGCAGCTGAAATATCCCACGCGACCTTTTACAGGTCTGTGTGAGCTTTTCTACCACAGGTACTCGACGGTGGTCCTCAATCAACATATGTCCCAGACATACAACACGGAGATTAAACTCCCCCACTATCACAGTGGTTAAACATTACGACCCCGTCATCTCACAAGCACAATGCTCACCGTAGATAAAGCCTCCACACGACCTCTCAACACTTGCTCATTTGGCTTCCGGTCACGTAAGCTAAATCGACGCGTAGTATTTATCCACTTCACCAGTCACACGTGACCCCCAACGAAAAGGTTTTCCTTCTCATTCGATCCTCACCAACACAAAACAAGGATCACAGAATTGCTTATGCCAACCATCAATTACTAAGTTCACACTCTTTTTACGGATTAATTCATTACTTTCCGTCATTTTTATCACAAAATCACCGTTTTCCACAAATGTGCTCCGCATGGAGTTCATTTGTTCCCAGGAAAATTATAAATTCTCATCCCCACATTCAACATCCAAAACACATCAAAATCATGCGCACACAACTTTTTCCACAATGCCCAGGGTTCACACCCCCCAGGTCTCAGTCCACAATATACATGTACAGTTAATTTGTATAACGAATCAAATCATAGCTAATTAGTCAACACATAACATATAGATGAATATTCACCTTTAGAGGTAGAATATCATCTCTCAAGCTTAAATACATCATATCACATCAATAACATAAATATCTCAATTAAAGCTAAAGTCAAGTATGTTGAATTATCGGTTTATAATTTTCTAAAAATACCAAATCAACTCCGAATATCATGATAATTGGTAATAACACTCTTCATATGACATTTTATGACATAAACATTCAGAACATCAAATCTCAATCATTAAAAATTTATTTTTATTTAACTTCCATTGCTGCCAATACACAAAAAAAATCACTGTTTTCTATTTATTTAAAATAGAAGATCAACTTTGTTTTTTTTTATTATTCAAACTTTTCAAATATCATCCTTAGCATGTTGGATATCACATATATTATTCACAAAGCTCAAAAACATGTATTTCTATTTCTCCAACAAATATCTTTCACAGCTGCCAGAAAATACATATTTCCCTATTTAAATGTAGAAAAATAGTAAATGATGTTTATAAAACTCTAGAAAAATACCACACAATCTACATGACCAAGTAATAAGATAAAAATTCACCACATGATAATTTCACCGATATATATAATTTTCCCCATTTAAAAGGTCAGTTTTGAAAAATGCCCTGTTTTGGACTTTTAATTTCAAACAAATACTTTCCTATTTTTGTAGGCTTAGTCAATTTTTATGTACACTCTCCATGGTCATTGAATACTTCTTTTAAAACAGTTTCACCAACAAAAATCTACAAAAATAATTAAAAATAAAAAACGCAACCTAACAGATTTGAGCAATTTCAAAGAAAATTCGAAAATAAATAGAAGGAGTGTTTAAAACAATTTTTAAAATTTATCACATGCTTCAGAGACCCCAAAAACCATAGAACAGGTCTTACATCTCAAAAATCATGTCCCAAAATTAAATTAAAAATTCGTGCATGTTACAGTCCAAAACTCAACAACAAGAAATTTCACAAATTAAGCATCAAATATTCACTCCAATGCCTATTTCTTCTTCCCCAACACCCACACAATCCATGAACAGCCCCAAAACACCATGATTCATGAGGTTAAAATAAAAACTCCCCATACCTTTGTGTTTCCATGCAAAGCTTCTAAGCTATCAACGATAATAGCTTCTTTTGTCTCTTTGAGTGCCACAACCAAGATTGGAAGGAGGAGGGAGAAGGGAGCTTCCGGAGAGTGGAGGAAGAAATCAACAAAAATAGAAGAATCACGAAGCTTTCCACGGTTATATTTGGGAAAATTTTTAAATTTTGCTATTTGCACCACACCTCCTCTAAGGACACCCCCCTTTCTTATTTATTTATTTATTTTTTCTTTTTCTACAACTTACGGAACTCACGTAAAAGTCCCAAAAATCTTACAATAACTCTATGACACATAACGAAACATAGAACTAAGTTAATTATTATATCAATCAATATAATTTAAATTTAGTTTACTCTTTCATTATTAATCAAACACTTAATCATATAATTAGGAAAACCACAACGTTACAATTCTCCCAAACAAGAAAATTTTCTAATTAAATCTCTCATGTTCATACTTATTGGGTTGAAATTTTCGGGGTGTTACAATCGTCATCTCATCAACATTCCATTTCAATTTCTCAAAATATCAAATCTTTTAATATCACATTCAACAAATAGTAATTTATATTTCTTCATATATATATATCATTCAATAATATGCTAATCTCAACTTATAATCAGCTTTAACATAATGATAAAAACTCATAATACCATTTTATATGTACTTGGAATTGTTTTGAAAACTCTCAAGAAAGTATTTAGGGTAAAATAAAACATTCTGCCTTAATTTAGCTTAAGCTAGAAAATTTTCACTTAAGCCATTTGTCAGATTTCCAAAATCCGCTTAAGCCAAAATTTTCGACTCAAGCCAATTTCACCCACTTCACATTCGGCCCAAAATCCGCTTAAGCCAAAATTTTCAGCTCAAACCAATTTCGCCAACTTCACATTCGACCCAAAATCTTAGCTTAAGCCAATTTTTGTCTAGAATGCTAAATCTCACATACAATCCCATATTCGCTTAAGCCTAAATTTTTGGCTTAAGCCAACTTGCGATTTCTGCAACATGGCTTCTTCAAAATTTCACGATTCCAAGACCACAATGGCTACCCAAGCATCCAAACTCATAATAAACACATCAATAATCATTCCTTAAGCTTCTAAACACTAAACCCCAACAAAATAACTCAAGATTCAAATCAAACAACTCAAAATCCATTATAAAACAGAAGGAGAGAGTGAGCTTCCCTTACCTACAACATCTCCCAAGCTAGATCTTTGAAGAAGAGAAGAGAAGAAAAGGATCTTGAGTTCAACCAAGGGATTTTCCTCTAATCAACAACACCATCACACCATCCATGGAAACACAAACAAAACCACTCCAAAGAAAGTCCAAGAAGCTCTAAGGAAGAGGAAAACAAGCTACCAAGTGTTGGGATTCAACTTCATTCATGGGAGAAGAGAGACTTGGAAGAGGAGAATGGAATGAAGAAAAATAATGAGAGAAAGGGAAGAGCTTCACACGTTTAAGAATAAAAGGGTGGCTTAAACTTTTGTTAATTGTACCTATACTTCCTCTAACTACACCCCCCTTACATAACTAAAAGCTTACGTATTTAAGATCTAAAAGTTAGTGAAACCCGCCAAACATCCAACAACACATAACAATTCATTCCATTTTATTAATTAGCTCATTACGAAACATAATTTAAATTTAATTTCTCTTACATTTTAATTAAATCACTTATCATACATTATGAAAAAATCACAGTGTTACACTCATGTACACATAACAGAGATCCCATGCCCTATATTTATAGGCTCCAAGTCACTAGGACTTATAACAGAAAACATAACAGAAAACGCCTCATCAGACAATGCTTATCAGACTAATGAAACAGACTATCCCAACTATCTAACTATTAGACGGTCCTTAGTCTATACCAAATGATCCTCATCAGACCCAGGCACCCATCAGACTGAACAACCATCAGAATGAACATTCATCAGACTGAGCATCAACAGACTTAACATGGATTTAGAGTCATAGACAACAATTCTCCACCTTGACTCTAAATTTGCAAAGAACGATTCCTTCCACCATAGCACTGCTCTTCCACTTCTGAAATTTTGCTTTAAGAGAAATTAATCAAGTCCAAGCAATGCTTGAACTTTGACCTCGGTAGAGACTTTGTGAACACATCAGCAGGATTGTCTTCAGACGCAATCTTCACAATCCTAACCTCTTCATATTCAATCACATCTCTAATGAAGTGAAGCCTAACATCAATATGCTTTGTCCTCTCATGATAAACTTGATGATTTACAAGGTGTATAGCACTTTGGCTATCACAGTGAATTACCACACAATTTTGTGCAATTCCTAGTTCACCAATCGTCCCCTTTAACCATAAAGCTTCCTTCACTCCTTATGCAAGCCCAATATACTCTGCTTGAGTTGTGGATAAAGCTACTACAGGCTGTAAGTTTGCTTTCCAGCAAATAGCAGTCCCAAACAATGTGAAAACATACCTAGATAGGGACTTCCTAGTATCCACATTCCCTACATAGTCTGTATCAACATACCCCACAATAGCATCTCCACCTTGAGGTGCCTTCTTGTACCTCAGACTAGATTCCAGAGATCCATTCACATACCTCAACACCTACTTCAGATCTTCCCAATTAACTTGTCCCGGATTCACCATAAACCTGCTTACAATGCTAACAGCATAGGCCAAGGCTGGTCTGCCTACAAACCAGACCATACATGATGCTTCCTACTCCACTAGCATATGGAATAGAGTCCATCTTCCTCCTTTCTTCTTCAAAATTAGGAGCTTCAGTGATTGAGAGCTTTGTGTGATGACCCAAAGGTGTGCTTACAGGTTTAGATTGATGCATCCTAAACCTTTCCACTACCTTCTTCAAGTAACCTTGTTGGGATAAGAACAATTCTCCTTTCATCTGATCCCTGATAATATCCACCCCAAGAATCCTCCTTGCAGTACCAAGGTCCTTCATCTCAAATTCTGAGCTTAACCTCTCTTTAGGCATACAAATTTCATCCTTGCTTGAGCTAGCTATAAGGATATCATCTATATACAGAAGCAAGAAAAGAACACATTCCTTTTCTCTTCTCAAAATGTAGACACAACTATCATAACTACTCCTTAGAAAACCCACCCTCAGAAGAAAGTCAGCAAACTTCTTGTACCACTGAAGAGGGCTCTGTTTCAAGCCATACAGTGATTTCCTCAAGAGACACACTTTCATCTGATCCTCTGCGAACCCCTCAGGTTGCTGAATATAGATGGTTTACTTAAGGTCTCCATGTAAGAAAGCTATCTTGACATCCAATTGTTGCAAATCCAAATCGTACTGATTTACAATTGCCATCAATATCATTATAGAACAGTGTTTTACCACGGGTGAGAATATTTCATTATAATCAACCCATTCTACTTGTGTAAAACCCTTAGCCACAAGCCTTGCCTTGTACCTTGCCTTCTCCACACCTGGAATGCCTTCCTTTTTCTTGAAGACCCACTTGCATCCAACTACCCTCTGGTTTTTAGGTAGATCCACAAGCTTCCAAGTCTGATTTTTATCAAAGGACTCTATTTCTTCATTCATAGCTTGTAACCAGTATTGACTTTCTTTGCCCTCTGTTGCCTCCCTGAAGTTCCTCGGTTCTGAGTCTTGTATTTCTTCAGCCATATTTAGAGCATAGCAAATAAGGTCAGCGTATCCAAACCTCTATGTAGGTTTTATCATCCTCTTTTCCCTATCCCTGGTTAATTGATAGTCAAAGTCTGTACTGCCTCGATTTGTCCTTCCTGAGTCTGTTGCTGGTAGGTGACCTGCTTCATCTGATGCTTCCCCTGATCTCATCAGATGATCATTCCTGAGATCATGAGTAGGAGACTCCACCTCAAATTGAGTTTTCTCCTTACCTCCTTCCAGGTTTTTGTACATCATCCCCATTCTGGTTTCATCAAATGTGACATCCTTGCTTATGAAGCATCTTGATTCTCCAGGCTCCAACTTCCACAACTTATAACCCTTGACCCCATTTGTGTACCCAATAAAGATACACTTCACAGCCCAAGCTTCTAGCTTATCTTGCTTGGCATGAGCAAATGCCAAAGCACCAAACACCCTTATATTAGAGTAGTCTGCTGGTTTCCCACTCCACACTTCCATAGGTGTCTTAAAGTCCAAAGCAGACAATGGACATCTATTTATCAGATACACAACAGTGTTTGCAGCTTCACCCTAGAAATTCTTAGGCAGACCTGCTCCCAAGAGCATGCACCTCACTCTTTCCAAGATGGTCATGTTCATCCTCTCAGCTAGGTCATTTTGTTGAGGAGTCCCTACTACAGTCTTATGCCTCTTAATTCCCTATTTCCTACAAAACTCATTAAACTGCTCTGAAACAAATTCCAGCCCATTGTCAGTCCTTAAGACTTTCAATTTGGTACCAAGATCTTCTACAAGGGTGTGCCACTCCTTGAACCTCTGAAACGTTTCAGACTTATTCGTCAAGATATAAATCCACACTTTTCTAGAGAAATCATCAATAATGGTGAGAAAATAGGAACCCCCTCCATGAGTTATCACCCTTGAAAGACCCCATAGGTCTGAATGAACATACTCAAAGGGCCTACTAGAGACATGCATGTCAGTCCCAAATTTAACTCTATGAGACTTACCCAGTATGCAATGATCACAAAATTCTAGTTTATCCAATTTATCACCATTCAACAGATTTTATTTTTCCAATTCAACCAAACCTTTTTCACTAACATGCCCTAGTCTCGGATGCCACAGCTTAGTTTTATCCTGTAACGTCTGACTAGCTACAGATGCATGAGCAATAACAATTGAGCCATCAAGAATATATAGACCATTTCTTTTAACTCCCTTAGCCACAGTTAAGGCTCCATTTGAAATCTTAATCAGACCATGTTCTATCTTGGTTGAGTATCCCAAAATATCAAACATGCTTATAAACAAGAGATTTCTCTTGAGGTCAGGAACATACCTCACATCTTGCAACAGCATTTCCCAGTTATCAAACATTCTAAGTCTGACAGTGCCTATGCCTTGCGCTCTGCATGATTTGTTGTTCCCAAGGAACACCACTCCTCCTTCTTTTAACTCTAAGGTCTTAAAGAAATCCTTTATAGGACACATGTGGTATGTACATCCTGAATCCATGACCCAATTCCTCTATGTTTCAGAAGTTGATGCCACCAAGACCCCTGCACTCTCATAACCGTCTAAAGCAACAGCAACATCAGCAGATTCCTGAGAAACCCGAGATCCCTTGCCTCCTTTCTCTAGACAATCCTTCTTGAAATGACCTATTTTATGACAGTTAAAGCACTTTAGCTTTGACTTCCCCTTAGATTTTGATTTGGACTTCTTCCCCTTACTTTCTTTCTTTTCACTTCTTCCCCTTGAGACATTCAAGCCTTCCTCATTATCGTCTGTCTTGGACTCTTGAAGCTTTTGGAGCTCCTTAGTCCGTATTGAAGTCTGAACTTCTTCCAGAGTAATGGTTTGATCCTTCCCATATAGAAGGGCGTCCTTGAAATGCTCAAAGGACTTAGGCAAAGCATTAAGAAGAAGAAGAGCCTTGTCCTCATCATCATGTTTCACGTCAATATTTTCCAAGTCATCAAGAATCTTGTTAAAATCTGCAAGTTGCTCTGTTATCGATCTTAATTTTGTCATCTTGAAAGAATACAGATGTTGCTTTAAACAGAGTCTGTTGGCCAACTACTTTGTCATATACAAAGATTCCAGCTTGGCTCACATCGCAACAGCAGTCTTTTCTTTTGCAACTTCCCTCAGTGCCTTATCACCGAGCGAGACACAAGATTATGGCACTTCTTGCCTTGTCGATCATGTGGCTCTTCTCCTTTTGCGAAAGGGTGGAAGACATGTGTGTCTCCCCCTTCAAAGCTTTTGTGCATCCTTGCTACACCAAGATGGCTTCCATCTTGATTCTCCATAACCTGAAATCATTGTTTCCGGAGAACTTCTTGATATCATACTTGGTACCCATGGTTCAGCTTCTTGTATTCTTCCTTTCTTTTCTTTCTCCCCACAGACGGTTCCACTTGTTGGTTCACAAGCAAGAAAGAAACAGAAACTACCAAGAACACAAAGAACTATAAACCAAACCAAGAAACCCAAGAACGCACAACAACGCAGACCTAAAAGAAAGAACTTAAAAGATAAATCAAGAACACAACGTAATTACGTGGTTCAGCCAATGTGGCCTACATCCACGGAAAGAGCATCTCCACTATGAAACCAAAATCAATACAAGATACTATAGAGAACCCATTGGTTCTGCCCTCACAAGTTCAAGAAGAACTCTCGGCAAGTACCCAAGCCTTACACTTTGTTTCTCTCTCCCCTTTGCGTACCCAATGTTTCTGTTATCTCTTCACTCACCTCTGTTATGACTCACTCACATACAGTTAGTTAGTTACGCTCGCACTTGTGCTCGTGTATACATAACAAAGATCCCATGCCCTCTATTTATAGGCTCCAAGTCACTAGGACTTATAACAGAAAACATAATAGAAAATGCCTCATCAGACGATGCGTATCAGACTAATGAAATAGACTATCCCAATTGTCTAACTATTAGACGGTCCTTAGTATGTACCAGACGATCCTCATCAGACCCAGACACCCATCAGACTAAACAACCATCAAACTAAACAACCATCAGACTGAACATTCATCAGACTGAACATCATTAGACTCAACATGGATTTAGAGTCAGACAAAAAAAGTCTTCTCAAAATGTTGCAAAAATTTGATTATTTCTTCTTATTGAATTCAATACACATATACTTATTTGAACATTTGTCATCATATAAGAAATATCTAAAAAAATGTTTGAAATTTAAGACAAACTATTTTACTACGTGGAAGTAGTGATGACACAGAAAGATATATATATATATATATATATATATATATATATATATATATATATATATATATAGGAGGGATCTACTTACTCCAAGAGTAAGTCTAAGAGAGTTACTCTTCATCTCCACCATTCATTTTCTTGAAATCTAATGGTTGTAATAAGTAACTATTCTTAACCATTAGATTTCAAAAAAATGAATGGTGAGGATGAAGAGTAACTCTCTTAAACTTACTCTTGGAGTAAGTGGATCCCTCCTCATATATATATATATATATATATATATATATATATATATATATATATATATATATATATATATATATATATATTCATTCCTAAATAAAGATATGTAAAAAGTTATAGAAAATAAATTGAAACCATGACTATATTTTTTAAATTTTATAACTACAAAAGTAAAAAAAAAAAAAAAGTCATGCATTTTTCTTAGTTTTAGTTTAATAGGTTTTATCACAATGAAATTAAAAATAAATTTATAATGTCACTAATGTCACGAACTCTTTTGTATTTTTATATTTTTGTAGTGCACATGGAATAACACTGTTAATTAAAAGTTTTCAACCTTACTATATATATATATATATATATATATATATATAATTTGAGTTGTTTTATTCAGTGTTATCAGACTTAACTCGGTCCGACCGGTTAAATCGAAAACGGTATTAAGCCGAGTTGGTTTACTGATTGGATCGTTGTACTTGATTCGCTGACACGTCATCAACCCGGGTATCGTATCGGAGTAAACAGGTGATTTTGGCTCGGATCGGACCGCTAGGCAGTGCAGCGTCTTTAACATCTTTCTCTCACTTGCCTGTAGCCTTTCACGTTCCCCAAGTCTTCCCCTGCACCAGCATGCTCCCCCAAGTCTTACCTGCTGCTGCTGCACAGGCTGGAATCGAACCAGCAACCTTTCTATACAGCAAAGGCTAGCTTACTACTAAGCTAATTTTGTCATTTATGTTTAATGATACAAACATATATATATTATATTTATCATCGCAAACATATATATATATATATATATATATATATATATATATATAATTTTAATAAAAACTGGGTCATGCGAGTCAACTAGTGACTCACTGAGGTCAATCCCTAGTCCAGTGACCCAGTACCATAACCGAGTCGATGACCGGTTCGAGTCTGATAACATTGGTTTTATTTAATATATGCAAGGTATTTTAATTTGTCTAACAAGTAAAAAAAATATTTAATTATTCAAAGAAAATAAATTTAAAGTATAATAAAAGTGTATTGAGTAAAGAATGTATAGAAAGAAATTTTAACATATAAGAAAATTTATAATAAATTAAAAATTGCATTAGTATGAATTTAGAATTTGTTACTTTAAAATTTTTTACGAACTATTCTAAATAAAAATAAAAATACTACTACTAAAATAGAAAATTATTGATAATAACATCTTTAAAATATTAATTAAATTACAAATTAACTTTTAATATATTATAGTATGTATTTATTTATATGCATTATAATAATATCTATTTGAATTTTTTAAATGTGATCATGAATATAATTTATTCTAAATAATGATGAGATATTAGTAAAAGTTTTTATCATATACCTTGAAGTATAAAATTTATCATGAATAATTTTTATAATAATAAGGTTTAAAATATATTTACTAACATGAAATTAAAATATATAATAAGAAATATATATATATATATATATATATATATATATATTTGTAAATTTAAAAAATAATTTAAAAATATATTTAAAATATATTAATATATTAAATTTATAAATTATAAACTTAACACTCATATAAGACTTTAAGAGTAAACCCTCGTTTTCGTCCCTAAAATGTATAGACATTGATAATTTGGTCCCTGAAAGATTTTCAAAAGCAAATAGTCCCTGAAAGTTTTCTCCGTTGGACCAAAGACTAATTTGCCAGTGATATATAACTTTGAATGACTAATTCAGCTAAATGTATAATTCTTTTAGAGACTAAATTGCCTATGATTATGGATTATCTAGGACTAATTTTCTCATATAATTGAATGAGACTAATAGAAGGACTAACGTGCATAATGGAAAAAACTTTAAAGAACTATTTTGTCTCTAAAAATCTTTTAAAGATCAAATTATCAACACCTGTATCTTTCGGTGACAAAAATGGTAATTTACTCACTCATATAAGGTACGGATTATTACATTATCATATGATATAGTATATGATATATGAAAGTATCAACCTATCATCACTCTACTCCAAAAGAGTTTGTAAGGAAAATTACTTAACGGAATATCTCGTCTCATATGAAAACAGACCAAAGAATGGACCGTGCACTTTTTGCTGAACGGAAAGAATTGATGTCGCACTAAAATCATATTTATTGAAATTGAATTGGTAGCTAGCTATTGGCATATACTATTTTTTTTTCCTGGATCAGAGACCACGGTATTTCCCAACCCATTGGGTGAGAGACTAATCTTGCTCGTAATGCGTGTCTGCCGCTCGTTCAAGAAAATTTTGCACACGGAAATAATTGAATACAAATTCTTCCACTAAATAGATCATTTTTCCACATGTGAACGTACTGCACCAATCCTTTGGGTTAGCTAATGGCATATACTATAAATATGTGTGTTGGGGTTGAAAATGGATATTATGACTGCAAAAAACTATTGCAAGAAAAGTTGATGGTGACGACAAATGCAACGGGCCTGGTTAATTGCAGATCCATATAGAGACCCAAAGTAAACGGTAAAGCCTTAAATAGTGCCACTTGAAATATTTGTTTGTTTTTATGTGTGTCAGTACTGTGTGGTAAGAGAGGGATCAGCTAAGGACATGGAGGGTGTTTCCTCTGCCACCCCATGAACAGTTGTTTGGCCCTTGTGTCTCATAGCCGGACAAATTATCGAGTCAAACCCTAATTTTCAAAAGCTTTTTATGGCATGTGAGATCCATTCACCCTTAGTTGTATCAAAATTTATTCTATCGATTATTGTTGGCCTATCAGACCATCTACTGTCGGACTATTATTGAACCATCTACAAATGTTCAATCTTGCAAACTTCACACTTGAAATATTCAGTTCTCAATCGATGTGAGCAAGGTGTGTTGAAGATCTCACATCGACTAGTGATATGATCAAATTAAAATATATAAAAGTGGGGACAATCTTCACCTTACAAACCGGTTTTATAAGGTTGAATTAGGTCTAAACCTAAATTATAAGAGAATAGACACGAATACGGTGAGTGTTAAAGATTGAAGACTATAAAAGGTTTTGGTTTAAAGCTATGCATGCTTGTATGATATCTTATCATGAATAATTGTACGTGTCATTATAATATTTTATTAACGCTTGTGATACTTTTCGTGATATTGAAATGAGCTCACCACCACTAAAACTTTTTGAGGGGGGGAGAAGGAAAGGACATCAATGGCATATCTTATACACTTTGTTTGATTAATGTGAAAAAGTCAAGAAAGAAAGTGAAGGAAGAGAAAGAGAGAAGATGCTAATTAATTTCTTCTATAGCTGAGAAAATAATATGACGAAGAAAGTCTAAGGAGGTCGATTGTTCTTCTTTTTTCTTTTTTCTTTTTCTTTTCTTAATTTGTACCCTTCGAACTCCTCCTTCATCAATCTTGTAGTGGCCTTGACCTTGACGCGAAAAGAAGAGCATGATTACGTAAGAAGTAAAAGCATTGAACATATATATGGCAATTTGTCGATCTTATAAAAAATAATTAATTACAACATACGGTGATCAATCTTAAATATTGTTATCATGAAAAAAATCTTAAATATTGTTAGTATGCAACACTAATGAATGTGCATTTGTGCAGTGCAATAATATTTGCAAAGAGCAATGTAAATAATATCAATTATATTTATTTTATTTTATTAATAAAATAATAAATGATATAAATATAAAAATTATTTTATTTTATTAAATATTATTATATTTTAATGGTGTTGAAATAGTTTTTATATTATTTGATTCAATATAATATAAATTAATAAAATGAAATATAAAAATAATATTAATATTATATCACATAATAACTCATCTTTTTTTGAAAGCAATAACTCATATCTTTTTAAAGGGCATATTAATTTATTCAAGAAAAAGTATTATTTTCTCAACTTTTTTTCAGTAAAACAAATCAAGAGAGAATTTCACTTCTCTTTATCTTTATTTTCTTCCATGTTTCTCTCGTAACAAACAACTGTAGTAAAAGTAGGCAACAATTTCTAGCCTAAGGCATGTCTCATGTATTTATTCCCTTACAACAAACTCCCAAGAAACAAAAGGCTCCTCCGAATGAATCCAGGTTATGAAACTACAAGAATATATACTTTGATGTTAGTTAACCTAGGTTACAGAGAAAGAGAGAAGAGTTTGCTAAAGGGGTTAGTTCTAAATGTCTAATGAAGACACTAGTTTTCCACAATATAGTATGCTACAATTCAAATTTTCATTAGGAGACTCACATTTTAGTGTCCAACAATATCTCAAACAAAATTGTCTCAGAAGGAAGAAACTTATGGAGAACCAAACAAAAAGAGACGAGATTGTGTAAATGCAGACTAAATGCGAAAAACACTAACACAATAGAGTTTGACTAATCAAAAAATTAATAACATTAGATAAGATAATTTTGATATTTAAAATTAAAATTATATTTGCATAAACAAAAAGTCACGAACCAATTTCATGCACACGGGTATAAATCCATCAATTTGAGCTGCTAGCCAGAATTTTCATTTTTTTCTTAAATTGGTGGATTTTCATGTATGTAAGCATGTTTCTCTCTCTAACTCTTTCATAAACTATAGATGAGCTTTTCATCTAGTCAATATGGAACCTTGGTCACTTGGAAACTTAAAGACTTTAAATTTTAAAATACTCAAACAATTCATACAACTATCATCTACATATTTCAAAAGGATTTAAGAAAAGCATGTGATAAAACTTGTGAAAGAATTTTTTTGTGTTAACGTCATAGGTGTCAATGCATTATATCTGGTATCTTTAAGATTATGATCCAAACCCTAGATTGATAGAACTTAACATATAGTACAGTGGTAAAGTAAAACTTCTATGAACTACAACACTTTAATGTCAATCAAAATTCTACCAATCATATTACACTTGTACAATTTTGTTGACGTTGTTTGCGCTAGTAAGCCATGTGGATGCTTGGTAATTCATAAGTACTTTATAGATTGTGCCAAAAACTTATACAAGCGGCCTCATTTTGATACTTATGTATTCTTATATATTAAATATAGTTTTTTATTAGTTTTATAATTTTACTTTTTCTTTGAAAAATTTATTATAATATGATATATAATTATTAAGAAAATATTTTATTTATCTTCTAATTAATCATTTAATTTGTTTGGTATTGATTCTTCTCATCTTAATATTACTGTAATTGAGAGAACATCTTTAATTATGAAATTTTTTAATAAAATAAGCTTGAAAAAAAAGATGAAAGGTAAATTTCTAATTGATATATTGAGAGAATGATTGCTGAAAAATTTAAAGGTTAATTAAGTTTTTAGTCTCTAAACTTTTTCAAAATTCGATTTTTAGTCCCTAAACTTTAGTTTGACTGGTCAAGGTCCCTAAACTTTTTTAAAAATTGGTTTTTAGTCCCTAAACTTTAGTTTGACCAGTTAAGGTCCCTAAATTTTTTTAAAATTCGGTTTTTAGTCCATGAAATCTCATTAGTTCAGGGACTAAAAACTAAATTTTTAAAAAGTTTAGGCACTAAAAACCAAATTTTTAAAAATTTTAGGGACTTTGACCGGTTAAAATTTTGTTTAGGGACTAAAAACCGAATTATTAAAAAGTTTAGGAACCTTGACTAGTCAAACTAAAATTTATGGACTAAAAATCGAATTTTGAAAAAGTTTAGGAACTAAAAACTTAGTTAGTCCAAAATTTAATACTACATTTTTACATAAGTTTAATACTACATATTCTATTTTATTAACTATTATGATTTAATATTTATTATTAAATTTTTTCTAGCCCCCCCTTTGTTATATGGCTGGATCCGTCCCTGCATATAAGTAATTTCATCAAACGTAAATGTACTTTATACACAACTTATAAGTCTCATTTCCCTCCATGTTCATTTATTAATTAACTTTCTTCACAAAAGATTAAATCAAGAGATCTACAAAATTTACTTTTGACTTTATATATCCAAGGCTTAAATACCTTTTTAGTCTTTGCAATTTAGCATTTTTTTTCTTTTCGTTCTTGTAAAAAAAAAATTGGTTTTAGTCCTTGCAAATTATATTTGTTTTGTTTTTTGTCCTTAAAGATGTTTAAATAATGCTTTGAACAATGAAAAAAACACTTTAAACAGTGAAAAAAACGCTATCTAAACCGCTTTAAGGACGAAAAACAAAACAAACATAATTTGTAAGGATCAAAACCAAAAAAAATATTGCATGGACGAAAAACAAAAAAGTACTAAATTGCAAGGACTGGAATGTTATTTAAACCTATAATCAATTGATATAATTCCATCTTTCAACAACTACTTAACCACATTATGTTTCAATCAAATGAGTCTATTCTTATTTTTGGAAGTATAATTCTTTATAATAAATCTCTTTAGGGTTAAAGGAAAAAATTTTAAATCACAAGTATGACATAAAGCTTTTTCATCGCCTCAGTTGCAACTCTGTCAATGTTAATTTTTATATTTGTTATGTTATTTTCGGTTTGTGTATATGGTCAGTTAGGTAAGGGTGGGCAATAGTAAGGTGAAGGATAAAATTATGGTCATAGGTGTTGATTGTGTTTTAAATTCGGGTTTGAGATACTATAACTTTCAATAAATATATAGGGCTCTAAGCAATCACTTCTCTATCATTGATAATACATCGGAACCAACGCCATAGTCTTTTTTTCTCATAGGTATCTTATTTTGGAGACAATCTTATTTGAGACATAATTGAACACTAAATATGACCATATTTCCTAATAGAAATTTAAATCTTTGTACACCATGTTAAGGCCCTAATCTATTAGCCAGGGACATAAACTTTATGTAGAAGCAATTAAAAATCGCAATCTGAGTCAATTTGAACAAAGTCTTTCTAGGACAAAGAAATGCTAGCAATACACTATTTCCAACATACTCTCTTGTTGGGTGAAAATCTTGTAAAAGCCACTAAATATGTGGGTCTTATTCTGAAACTAATAGACTCACATAAATTTTAACTAAATAAGAGAATGTGCTGAAAAAGATAGCATTAGAAAATGTGTAGCTGCCTCTTTTAAGGTAGGACAATAACGGAAGGCATTCTTAGCCAAATTCAAGTTCCAAGGATCAAATAACGACAAAAGTTTGATATTAGTTCTTTAAGTGTAGTTGGTGTTGTTCTCCAATCAAAACTACAGTTTCACTTTAATAATCTACATAATAAAAGTATGTATTTAAGAATTACACGAATTATTGAGATAAAACTTTAATTCTAATTGAAAAACACTAATATTTATGAATTTGTATCTTAAGTTTTGCTCATCAAATAAAGGGTGGAGAAAGATCCTCTTCAGTTATGAAATAACTGGATGAGATCTTGACTATCCATTAATTTTGATATATAAAATATTTAAAAACACATTGAATGGTCAGATGTGGAAACTGCACACTCAAGTTTTTTTTTAACTGGAGAGGATCCGTGCCCAGATAAAGCCTTGCCAAAACCAGGGCACCGTATCTTTCACTCCATATGTATTGCTGTCATCGTCAATCGCTGGTTATTAGCAGTTTTGTAATAATAATAAAAAGTGTACTTTGAAAACTGTTGTTGAATAAATATAATAAGGCCAAGTTTGCAAATTGGATACAAAGTAGTTAAAATTTCATCAGTGCTTAGAAATGGATTGCCCTTTTTCTTCCTCTTCATTTCATGGCTTCATTTCAAAGGCACTGGGGAAATTTTCTGATTACTTGCAGCCTCTAAAAGATAGTCATTTATCCTTTCGCGGAACAATACCCAATCATAAATTGAAAAACACCAATAATTTCTTAAAATCTTGCAAAAGCAATCTCTTCAAAAAGTTAATAAATTTATGAGATATTTTAAGGATAATTAATTTCTCGCTATAAAATATACAATTCCAGTCAACGGTGATTCCCATCTTATGCTTATCTGGTTTTACTATGACATAAAGATTTAATTGTTCGCAGTGTAGCAGGCTTGATTCCTTCCTGCCACTGGATGTTATAAGTAAAATTGGTCAAACTCTCCCCTGATTTACTAAACTTAATTCTTGAAAAGAGAAACAATTACTAAGTGGGTTAAAATTCCCGCTGAAGCAATGGTTGTAACTCTTCATATGAAAAATAAACATACACAACTAGAGCCGGAACTGTCCTATGTCCATACAAATTTACAAGTGACAACCATTGGAGAAAAAAGCAATTTACAACCTCTTCCACGTGCCTACTGTGGTTGAATGATATTTGTTATTCATCCATCATCACTAGCATATATATATATATATATATATATATATATATATATTGGTAAGATAAATAAGACTTATTCATCAAGTATGGCTCGACCAAGATTTGTAGCTAGAGCCAGCCTAATAGAGCTTAGTGCATCAGAGGGTAAACTAGGCTCAGTATATTGGGGTCGCAGCTTCGCCAGGGATAACTCTTGAAGTTTGTTCAGCAGAAGATTGGTCTCAGAGACACTTAGAAGAGGGCAATCCTGCCAATTGAGCAGCTTCAACTGCTCCCAAAGGAAACAAATAAGTCAATCATATATACAGCAAAAATCAATGATCTGAGAATCATCAATGATACGAGGTGCAAAGACAACGAGAGAAAAAAATAATTAACAAAATATATGGTGGCAAATTAGTAATAAATTTCCAACTGCCAAGCTAATAAGAGCTTAATATATTCTAAGCTTTAGAATCAAGAAAGATCATAGCACTGAATTAGCCCAAATTACTCAATCTCTATATAGCAAATGTAGAATGATTGTATTCAATGTGAATACATCAATCAAGAAGACTCATTATCAAGGCAGAAATAACAAGATATTAATGGTAAAAAGATGACTAATAAGCATAGAATATGCTAAAGATACCACGAAAGAATTAAAGGAACCTGCAGTTGAAGCATGTGCAAAATGGCATTTCTAAAACAAAAATTAATATGAGAAGCTTAGGAGGCGTTTACTTGCACTTTTCTTTTGTCTTCACTTTTTAATTACAAAAATGCCACATTGTTTTCAATTTGTTTTCTATTTTCAAAGATTTGTACACGAAACACTGAAAACAACTTTTTTTTTGTGAACTTTTTAATTACAAAGGTATTTTAAGAGGTTACCTTTTATATATTAACACAAGATTATACTGAACATTTTAAATAAGCTCACCGAGTCATATAGAAGAGGCAACCAAAAGCGCTGAGGAGTCGATGGATTTTTCATAAGCTGCAGAATGAAAAGAAATGTATCATATTTTGAACTAGTAAGCTGAGTAATAGAACTTGATCAGAATTTAGTAAATGAATAGAATTTTTATTGATAAAATTCCCCTATCTCTGGATCTCCAACAAGGGGATAAGAGATCAAGCCAAGTTTACATTGTCCTGCATGCTCACTGCTAACCTGCTTACCCACATACATACTACATGCAAGTCTCTGTTAAGTCTATCCAGTGTTCATGCAAGATACATGCCTGTTCATTGCAGGTCTCTGATTTGTTTTTTTTGTGATGTGTGGAGTGTGGTTAGTTCTTCACACTTTAAAGTTCCTCACATTCTTCTAAATTTTCTGCCACAACCCTCCGTTTCTTCTATTAATTCAATTCAATGATTTTCCTTTTTCTTTACTTCACATACTCATTGCCCTCTGCAGTGTGCTCTTCACACTTCATAGCTATGTCTTTAATATTTGGTAATTTTTTATTTTTAAACATTTATGCAGTATAGTATAAATTATTTTGTTATATAATCTTAGGTATAGAGCAGCCATCCCACTACAGCTTTTTTGGAATTGATCACTCTTCACCACTATCTGGATTGTTAATTATTAACTATGATACAATTAATGAATTTCAAATACAATATACCAAGGGAAAGGGCTTCTACATTTTTTACCAGTCTAATTGTCACAACAATAACAAGGTGTTGCCAACCAGAGCATATCCTAACAAGTAAAAAGACTAGATTGTACAATCAGCATATGATTTTACTGGAGCCGAAGTAATCACAGAAGTGTGTAATACCAGTATGAGGGAGGCTACAGCTTGCCTGGCAGCATCAGTTGATTTTCCACCAGATACCTTCTGAAGGGATTTCTTGAAATCCCTATACCTGATATTTAGTTAATATTTAATAGATGTAAGAACTAAGAACAATGATATATAATTAAGATGAAGACAAGAAAACAAGATGAAAATGCACTGAATAGCACATTCATACTTGTGCAAAAATTCAAGACCCCCGGCAGGCTTAGATTCAGAACCCAATAGTTCAATCATGCCTTCCCATTGCTGTAAAAGAATGGAAAAAGTTAGAAATCTCAACAATTATCAAGAAAACAAAATTTCAGAAATAGGAGTATTATGAAAACCTTTCAGCATGTTGTTTATTGGAGTATTATGAGAACTACCTTGAAGCTTTCATCAGAAATTGACTTTCCAACAGAATCAAATAATTGTTGGGCAATCCTATCGAGACAACTTGCGTCTTGAGCTTGTTGAAGCCAGAATACTCCAGCACCCTTACGGCCATGCTTCCAGTGATGTACTCCAGCAATCTATATATTTCTTATGCAGGTCAGTTCTAGTATACTATATAATGAACGAACAGTGAAAGATTTTCTAATCCACAAGCCAGGCACACAATCAAGAGGTGCAGGTTACCTTCATGATATTTGAACTAATATGATCAAGCTCATACAAACGGCATATCTCAATGTTCTGCACAAGTAACAATTATTTGTCTGTCACTCACAAGTATATCAAAAATATACTAAACAACGAGGATATGACTTGTGAAACAGATAGTAACAAACAGTAAGAAGCTAAAGCAGTTACCTTAAGCAACACATCATTATGTTGAACAGATTGCCTGTACAATAAATTCTCTAACAAGCCCATTCCTTGCTTCATGCATGATGTTAAATATATTGGAGCTATCTGCAGATACGTGAACATTAGATCATAGGAGCACCAAACAGATTACATGAACAAATATCATTGTCATGTTGATCTAACTATAATCTCATAAAAAAACTTTAATTTGGCATAGGCTGTTTTAGTCTCTTGGTAATGCTAAATCCTGTTTATGAGACATCCGTTTCATCCTTACTCTCAGTCTATCAACCATTTGTCAAAATCAAGACGTCTATCTATGTGCATTAAGATATTAATGTAATTCATGATTCATCAAACATTATTCACCAGGTTGACATCAGATTAACAGGATATTTTTGCATAAGTAACTAGCACTCACTTGCCAGGTCAATGCATGTGATGATAGAATTTGAGCATATACAAGCCGATGTAGTTCCACTATGCTGATTCCACCCAAGTTATAACGCTCCTCATGCAGAAGAATCTCTGCTTGCTCACTTCCTGCAGTCAACAGTTCTATGGCATGTGCCACCAACCTATTTTAGTGATACATGCCACATACAGTCCCATTATCATCAAAACAAACAAAATGAGAAACTTGGTGCATAATTGGTTTTGAGAATTTTGATTGTAAGCTTATTTTGAAAGCAAAATAAGCTAATCCAAACATGCATTCAATGAATGAAACTAGAATCAGTTAACAAATAACAATAGAAGAGAAAGCATCTCACCAAGGGCCAAATTCTCTGGAACACTCTGCTAAAACAACCTGAGACATTGCAAAATGCTCATTCAAGTTTAAAATGTGAAGGGAAGAATTGAATCAAATAACAGAATAATGGGGAAAATATGCAGCAGCAGTAGGCCCAAATCTTTGAAAATGATAAAGGGGCATGGACAGTAAAAGTCCAATAATCACCTCAGTATTTTCTTCAAGAATTCCAATCATAAGTCCTGACAACCTATGGGTACTAGATCGTGGTTTCAACTGGATGCATTTCTGGGCCAAATTATACATGCTTTCTATTCCCTGTTTGAAACAGGAAAAGGGAAGGGATGTACAACATCATGTTAAGGTCCACTTAATTAACAAAGACACAAGAAATGAATTATTTAAGCCAACAACATAAAAAAAATAGATTTTAAAATTAATAATTGCATATGCGGATTGAACATACCATTGTAAATGGCCTTATGTATAGAAAATGAGAAATGTATAATTCAATCCAATAACATGTAGCCGTGCAGAGACTCTCAGTGTTACCCAGCATAATTTGTAGCAAGTTTCTCAAGCCCTCACGAGTTTGTTGATTATTACACTGAATCCAGAATGAACTGCAATCCAGTTTTGTAATTTGTGACCTCCATTTTTCCCAGGCCTATAAAATAGAAATACACAACAGTAAAAATGTGCCCAAAAGCAAATGTAATAGTACATCTTAAAATATAGTGAAATCCGAAAATACCTTGATAAAGTCAGGTTTGGATTTATAGCATTCACCTAATTTTCCAACAGATTCAAGACGCATGCGGGGCATTTTGGAAATAAGAACAGCAACAGCCTCTACAAGTCCATTTTCCAACTGTACAATACAATCAAAAGAGGACAGAAAATGAGACAAAATGCAAGTATAAATATGAAATATAGAAGCAGCATTGGCAATAGCTTTAGATTTCACAATCAATGAGGCTCGGAGAGCAAAATGATACTGGCAAAGAGCACGAAAGTTGAAACATTAGTTTGCTAAAAATCACAAGAATTAAGTATCACAAAGCACAGCAGATCCTCATGTTAATATAACATGCAATAGCAGTGGATGCAAGCTAGGCTTTCCTTAAATAGGTATGGCCTAAAAAACTTGTATTGTCTAGTATTTCACACATAACCTTAAACAAAATATTTCTCCATTACACTTCCTTTTTTTGTTAGGGTGTGAATCTTCACAATTAGAGGTTAATATTTATCTCTGTTTCCCACTTTAAATGTAAATCCAGCAAGCTATTTTTGTATTTATTTTCAATTAAAAAGCATGTGTAGTTAAATATTGACAACTATTTATGCTACTAATGGCCTCATAAAAACAGAGTATCAAAGGAATCTCACTAAGGAGTTAATAAATTACATATTATAAACTAATTATTATATGAGAATAATAAAAAGGTCAGCCAGGCAGCCAGGTAAAATAAACAGGACTTTTTAAAGGCATATGCCTAGGCTATACTTGTTTCTTGCCAAATAGGCTAGGTTAAAGTGGGTATAAATAGCCTAAGCCATAGGCCCCTGATAGACCACTGACCTATTTCAAACTCTACATGAAATTTAAGATAAACTGTTAAAAGAATGTTACTCAAGGAGGTAATCTCTGCAGGAAAATGGGAAATTTTTACAACTACCAGAAAGTAAAATCTTGAACAGACGCTTTACTATTATCTTGAAGACTTTTGGAGGTTATCAAAATATCATCCAAGTTCATTCAATCATGAACCCCCAGAACAAACCTAGTCCAATACTATGGCACTTTCAATTTACTTACAAATTCTCCTGCTTTAAAATGAGGCATGTTGGGAGCTACACACCTCAACTAAATAAAAATGAGACAAATTTAGATCAGAATTAAAGGTTCTTGAACCTTTTGTTGTGAAAAAATAAATAAATAAATAAAAAGATAGAGACGTACAGGGAGTATCAAGGGTCAGCAAGTACAAATGAAGCATCTACGGTATTAATATTTTAACAAAAATATTTGGTTTGGGCATATTACAATCAGATAAGAAATTCCATTTTAGTGCTTGCATATAAGCTACAAGGCCCACAACACTAAAGATTGTGATAATTATCATTTGTTATTGATGAAGAGAAGGGGAACATTTAGTGATTAAAAAAGAGAATCACTGAGATTTAGGGCCAGTTAGTTTAAGCTTTTTTTTTAAAAAAAGATGCACTTTTTTTAAAATAAATTAAGTAGTTTTTTACTTTTTTGATGTGTTTGTTTAAATTGTTTTTTCTTAAAAAAAAAAAAAAAAAAAGCAGTTTTATGCTTTTTTCAAAAAGCAAATCCTATCTGCTTCTTAAAAAAGTGTTTTTTTAAAAAGTGCTTTTTTTAAAATTGCGTTTTTTAAGTTTAAACAAACTGGCCCTTAAAGTGACAAAATACCGGTAGGAGTCCTAAAGGATCAAACCATTAAAGAAATTTTAATCTAGTTGAATATTCTAGCTATGAGGCCAATAAAAGAAATCAGATTTTTACCAGGAAAGTAAAAAACTATAAAATTACCAAAACTAAATTGTGCAAATTCATCTCTTTCATATAATAACATTTTCATAATTTTCATGCCAACCTCCCGATTACTGAGCTGATCTAATTGATAAGATCCATGCAACCGCAGCATTTTCACCTGCAAGTGAAAGCCGTCTTTATTTACAAGGAAATATCAGATGCTGCAGAAAAATATCAGAAATACAGTAGCCTTTACTAACCACAATATCAAGCCAACCAACTGACAGTGCAGATGACAACAAGTCCCAATACCTGGGATCATCCTCAATCACCTGCACAGACAGATTTCATAATTTTATTTTCCTCATCCTTGAAGAAATTGATCAAACACGATGATTATAGACATTATTAGCTAAACAAAAACATGATAAGTTACATGAGGGACGATATAATTAATAAATAATATTCTATATTTGATGAGGTAGCACTCTTTTGGAATACAAAGACTAGAGAAATAGCTTAATATCAATTGAGCATCTATCTATTCAAAGCAAACCATCAGCTAATACGCCAAAAGTAACAACTAGCTCAATCGATAACGTGCACTATGCCCTACGAACTGTTTCTACAACCACTTACAATATTCCACAACCAGAGGTAAGTAATTGATTTGTTTGATTGGGTTTTCAATTGCTGTAAGGAGTTTTAAAGTAGTAAATGAGGCTAGGTACGCCTACTTCCTTTCGAGAGAGAGAGAAATAGGCTTGTAGTTGGTAGAGCAAAATATATTCATATAAATAGAAATAACTTCTTATAACCATAGTTATCTGAACCGCAAGAACTATACAATTCATATTCCGATTGAATATGATACCTAGAGACATTGATACAGATTGCAACTTAACGATTTTGACCTCGAATCACACTCAAAATCACTTGAATTGCATCTAAATTGTGAGAATCACAAATCTGGGGTTAATCGTTTGATTCATGCACAACCCAGCTCTGGAAAACATGGTTATAAGGTTACTTTCTCACAATTATTTTCTTCTTTCTGAGATTGGAGGGAAAGTAACAAATTCTTTCAAGGTTGGAAACTCAAATACAAAGAGCATAGTTGTCATTTAGGTTTCTTTTGTTTTTCATTTTCTTGTTTTTCTTTAGGGTCAAAAACAGCCTGTCGTTCAAAAAAGTACAGTCTAGCTTAAAGAAACACACTAAAGCACTGGTATGCATCGTTGAATGAGGACAAGCTCTATAGTTGTCCAACGTAATGTCCACAAGAATTATGTTCAAAACTGATATCCCAAAGAATCACTCATTACACAGACACATATCAAGGTAAATAGCCATTTAACTCACCAACGAATCTGCAACATGCCTTTGGTATTTATTCTATCAAAAATGCTGTCCAAATAAAGGGTTAACTTAACCTTAGAGAGAACTTAGTACTTCCAAATAGGTTCATCAAAGTGGAATGGAACCCCCTACTCAACAAATGGGTTATATAATTAAGACTTACAAAAACACACAAGCAGGATCAAAAGACCAAATCCTTCTATCTAAGATAGAGGACTAAAGGACTGAATTAAGGAGATCCAAGAGAGTATCCAATTGAGAGGACTCTATCATTCAGGTTATTACAAAAAAGGAGAAATTCCAAGAAAAGATAGAGTCTTTAAACACTGTAAATTGAGAATTGTGAAACAAAGATAAACGAAAAGGTCATAGAAAGAAAATACAAATTAAGAGGAATATCCTACCCAATGGTCAGAACCATTAAATACCATCAAGTAAAGCAAAGACTAAAGCAGTGTAAACTTGAGTCTTGAGAAATAAATTTCCACACAAAAGCCTGGGCTGTATTAGTATCCTACACATTCCAGTCTAAGTCCATATTTACAGTTTTACACTGATAAGATAACCTGATGCCATATGGAATGAGGTTCTAAAGAAAAACCAAATATCCATTTACCCATTCCAAGACTCCTGAATTAAGACTTAAATATTCCTGATATTTTGAATTCATAGACAAATAAAAGATGTTCATTATTATTATTCATCAGATCAGTTAAGGCCAGACCTGTATGTTGACTAGTTCGTTCTGAAAATCCACAAGCTTGCCATGAATTGTTTCATGTGTACTAATAAAGAGGCTGTCATAATCCTGTCATAAAACACAACCATAAACTAAAATAAGCTTATGTGATCAGTGTCAAAGTAAAATGCAACCATTTACAAAAACCCATCAAGAAAATAAAAATAGATTATTACAGCTAACCAATCAACAAGCCTTTCAGGTAGCCATGCTTGAGATTGCTTGTCCACATAAAATATTTCAATTAACTCCCATGCAGCTTTTAAAGATGTCGGCTCTTCACCTCTCTACATTATGTTAAAAAGCAAGTGATTAACTTCTCGGTATTGCAAGTCCCACTAAAACAATTTAGAACCTAAAACAGTACCTTAACAATTGCATTCGGGTCCTCAATTATAGAACTAGCAGGCAACTTTGGTCCTCCAAGAAGTGAACCTATCTCTTTGCTATACTGAAGCACATGCTCCCACCTGACAGTAAAACAACATGATAACCTATTGTCAACAAGCACACTGATATGAAACTTCCCAAGGAAAAACACTTAATTCAATAATACATAAAAAAAAATAAATTAAGTGAGCAAGTTCCAATGGGAGATACCCCTAGCAAGGAAACGAAGCCAATGTAGAAAAATTAAAATTAAAATTGGAGCAGAGAAGATCACCATTCTTGATTCAGCATATACTTACATGGAAACACTGGAATGCCTCCAATTAAACATAAAAAATTCAATTATACAAAGAGAAACAAACACGTCTTCAATTTCCAAATCTTAATAATAACCAAAACAAATAAGCCACTGAATTCAACGAATCTTAAAACACTACATTAATATCATTGGTCCTTGGAAGAAAGGAAGCTGTCCTCCCACATCGTTTTCAGAAAACAAAGTTTAATTATTTACAAGAAATAATAACTTTATTTTTCACACTTCACAGGAAAAATTTAATTTGAAAAAAAAAAAAATCATTTCTTCAAAATTGAATTTAAACAAACAAGCACTAAAACTTGTGGTGAATTACCAATCCGAATGATAGGGAGAAGGAGTCTTCAAGAGAGCAGAAAGGGAGCTCCTCCGACTCTGAAGCAGGGCAAACGGCGCAACAGAGCCGTATGCAATTCGTCGCCAGTGAGCCTCGGGGATCTCTGGATCTTCACCAGTGAGCTTCACTTCGACGACCTTGGCGCCGGCGCCGGCGAAAAGGGAGAGGCGGAGGGAGCTACCGCGGGCCCAGGAGATGGAGAGACGACGAATCGGAGGAGCGAGACCATGGTGGAGAGGGTATATCGCCGTAGAATCTCCGGAGAAGGGGACCAGAGTGCCGTTGCCGACGGTGTCCGACGACGGCATTTTCGAAAGGGGAAGTGTTTTAGGGTTTGGGGGTTTTGGTTTTAGGGGAAATAAATGCAAATAGAAGAAGCTACGCACAGCTTAGCTGACCCCAACATTTGTTTACGCGGGAAATAATTAAAATGAGGAGAAATTTTCCATTCAGTATGTTTTATAAAATTGATTTATAAAACATGTTAAGAAAAATCAAGTGTATAAAGAAATTTATAAAATTTTCCATTTGATTACCTTTTTATTGTTGTTCAATTTTGACAAAATTTGACACAAACAATCTTGATAATATATAGATATAATTCAACAGTTGAATCGATAAAAAATTCATTATATATCAAATTATTAAAATGGTGTAACTCTTTTAGAGTTACACTAGTGTAATTTGGTCCATCCTCATATATATATATATATATAGAACATAGTATTTATACAATTATTTAAATAAACAGATTTGTATATATATAGTATGACACAATTTTGTCATTTAATTAAGATTTTATAAAATTGTTTTATAAAACATTTGAAAAAATAAAAATTCAAATATATATTATTATAATATATAGAAATTAAAAAAAATATACTATAAGTAAATTAAATTTCAAAAGAAATATTAATGTAGAAATTAATGCTATTAATGTAATATCTATATGAATATATATAAATAAATAATTTTTTCGTATATAATAGTATTCACAAATTTGTTAATTAATTAAAACTTTCAAAAAAAGTCTATAAAACATATTTTAAAAATCTATGTGTATATAAGTAAACAAGACTTGAGAAGAATATTAATGTAATATATTTAATGTTATTAATGTAATATTTATACAAATATATAAATAAGTAATTTTTTTTCTCATATAATGTAACACAATTTTGTTATTTAGTTAATATTTTATAAAAGAATTATTTTCTAAAACATGTTTTAAAAGAGAAAAATTCAAATATTTTTTTTTATTATTACAATAAAAGTAAACAAGTCTGAGAGGGAAATCTTATGCAATTGAGCAGGAAAATTTTAGAGATTTTTTTTCTATTTTTTAATTCATAAAATTATATAAATATAGTAATTAAGGTAATTAGAACAATTATATCTTCTAATTTGAAATAATTAAATTAATTATTATCTAAACATGTATATGTTTTTTAAAGTAATTAAGATTATTTTAAAATCTTTATCTTTATATTAGTTAAGATTAGTTACTCATTACAACCATTAGATTTCAAGAAAATGAATGGTGAGGATGAATGATTTTGAAGTAAATGGATCCCTCCTCTTAATCTTTATCTTTATCTTTATATTAATAAAAGTAAAAATCTCTAGGTGGGAAATTTTAATACAATTGAGCGCAATTTTGTTATGGTAATTTTTCTATTCAATTTAGTTATATTTCCGCTCAAATATGACTAATTTGGTAAATAAATTATTTAGGCAATTAAGGGTATTTCTATGACTAACTTCCTAATTGCGTTAAATTTGGAGTAAATAGTCAATTTATTTTCTAAATTGAGGGTAGACATATTGTAATATGTCACATAATATGTCATATCTTTTCATTTATTCTTTTCATTTGTGTATTTGAATTTAAATTTTAACATTTATTTTGACCTATTATTTTCGTTCCAATTATTTTTCATTATTTTTACTAAAATTCTTATATTATTATAATTTCTCATATATATAAATATTTAATTGGTAACTTATATATATATATATATATATATATATATATATATACACACATAAGCGGATCTACATTACAGTGAGGGTGTGCAAGTGCACCCCCTCATTTTTTAAAAATTCATTAGTAAAAATTTTTTTGATAGAAAATTACAAATAAATCTTATATTTTTATATTTTATTCCCTCTAATTTTATGTATTTGCACCCGCTAAAATTAGCTTTTATAATTTGCTCATCCTAACTTAGGATCCTAGATACGTCACTGTGTGTGTGTGTGTGTGTATATATATATATATATATATATATATATATATATGTGTGTGTGTGTGTGTGTGTGTGTGTGTGTGTGGACGACAATTTTCCATTATTGACTCATTTGTGCATACTCTTCCTTTCCTTCTCTGGTACACTTTTTTTTCTCCTACCTCTCATCTTTTGATTGGTTGTAATTTTTCTTCTTTCATTACCTCTTGGGAATTTTTTTATCAAATTGAATTCATTGCTTCCCTTGTATTTTGATTTGTGTCTCTTTTTCCTACAAATTAGTTTCTTTTGTTGTTAATCTTTAGTTCATGCAACTATAATTTTTTTCTATATTTCTCTCTTTTTTTTGTTATTTGTAATGGAGTTTATAATTATTGGTTGATATGCATCTGCAGGTATATGAGACTTTTTTCTGCATCATGGATGATAATTTCTAAGGTATTGATAAAAGGACATTGTTAAAATCTCACAAAATTTTCTTTACTTTCTAATTATTTAAACATTGTTAATGGTTTTTCTCTTAAAATTTCTCACACTTCAACTTTTTCTCATCTTATAAAATTTCTTTAATGTGTGAAGTTGAATTTAATTCACAAATTGTTATTTTTCATATTATTATATTATTCAACATTTTTTCTTTTACTTTATTATTTTTCATATTATTTTCTTTCAATGATATTTCTTATTTCCTTGATGCATGAATTATACTTTGTAATAAAGGTGGTGACATTTATTTTCTTTCAATAATATTTCTTATTTCCTTGATGCATGAATTATACTTTGTAATAAAGGTGGTGACATTTATGTGAGAAAAAATTACAAAAAAACACATATTGCTTCATATTGATGTGATTTTTAATCATTGTCCAGCAGCTCTATTAAATATTTTCTTAGCTGATGTAATGGGGCACGCTTCTTTGAGGCCTTAGTCTACTTTTGTCTTTTGTTATGTTTCTTCATTAATCAAAAAAAAAAAAAAATATTGATGTGATGTACAATAAATCTTTCACTATTTGTAATGATTTTTAATAATACAAGTTCATATTTTTATTGGTGAATATTTATATCTCATTGAGATAAATACTATTTAAGAAAACTTATTAATATAGATCACAATAGTTAAATATATTTTATACAAAGATTAAAAAATTAATTATATAGGTCACTTCTTTAAAATGAATTATAATTTTGTTAATATTTTGTAAAATTACTCAATATTTTTTCTTCGTATATTACAAAGGGATATTTTAAATAAATATATTATAGAAACATGTTTATATTAAAGTTTATTAATACGTAAGTAACTATTTGGTGAATATTTATGTTTCATAAAGATAGAAACTATACTAGAAAGCTTATTAATATATAGATTAGAAGAGTTAACTTTTTACAAATGTCATTACGAGAATAATTTATTTTTCTTAGATTAGCATGTCTTCCAAATTTGAATGTTATTTAGAATAAACATTTTTTTATTTATTTAGGGATCTCTCAATTATTATTAGCTTAACCAAAAAAAATTTGCAATTTTTAATTGTATTATATAAGTTCAAATACCCACAAATTTACTTTTTTTAATTAATGTTAATAATTTCTTTCCTCTTTGATAGAAACATATTTTTTTTATAGAAAATTCAACAATTACATAATGTATTTTAAAATATTTTTTTAAAGTTATGTATATAAGAGTATTTTCTTTCTTAGCAAAGCCTATCTAGGTTATCAATAATTTCACTCAGAAATGCTTAAGGGCAAAGTCACTAGGAAATTGTCATAACATATGCATGTACACTTTTTATCTTGGCCTTTTCACTAAAAAATAAAACACTTAAGTACAAAATAAATATAAAAAAAACTTAGAGAATTTCACACAAAGAGTTCCTTCATTCATTCAACATTTGTTTCTTCATTCAATCTTCTGAGCATTTTATAGAGAGTCTTGAATATGTTGAGTAAAAAAAAAAAAAAGGATTGTTGAAGGCTTTTCTTCTAGTTATTGATTTGAATGTTGGAGCATTAAATGTCTCATTTAATGCTTTCTAGGGATGAGAATAGGCTAGACCTTAAATAGGGGCCTATAGCCTGGCCTATTTAAAGCCAAGCCTGGCCTGACTTGTTTAATAAAAAGGCTGGGCTTGGGCTTTAAAAAGAGCCTATTTATTTAAATGGGCTAGGCTTAGGCTTAAAAAAAGCTTGTTAGGCCTAGTAGGCCAACCTATTTATCTATATAATATAATAAAAATAAAAATACCACTACTAATATTATTATTAATTAAATTTTTTTATTAGACCAAAATCAGATTATTAATATTTTTAATAATTTAATATATCAAAATAAATAATAACCAAACTACAACACAGTAGATACTAGTATATTATTCCAGCGTGACCTATAACTCTGTAAGTCATTTAGTAACACACCTTTGTTTGAAAGTTGAATCCCTTCGCATTCTCCTTCTCTTGCTTTTTTGTAATGCTTTTGGAACCAACTTTGCTACTATGTTGCACGTTGGTTTTTATCTGTTGTACGTGAGCATTGGCGCAACTTGTACCATTACTTCTTTATTTATATATTGCATATTTCTTTGCAGCTATGTTGTAGGTTGGTCTATTTAATTTGGCCTATTTAAATATTGATATGTGGGCTTATTTAATGGGTTTAATATAAAGTAGACTTTTAAACATGCTAATAGGCCAGGCCAAGCTTTTAAAAAGGTTTGGCCAGGCTTAAAAAAAAGCCTATGATAGATAATTAGTTTTATAAAACAAGCCCAACCTATTTATACAAAGCCTGGCCTGGCCTGGCCTGGCCTTTTCCCATGCCTAATGCTTTCACCTACCAACCATACAGGATGTGATAAAGCATGGTGCTTATCTTTCCTTCCTTGTACAATTGTTGTATTGCATGTGAGCAAATCTCCATTTTACAGATAAAGTACACTATCACCAATGCTCAAGTTGTCTTGTTTGCTACTCCTTTCTTTTTATGCCTTTTAGGAAGGTTGGTAGAGTTCAAGGTTTTTCTTTGACAATCTGAAGGATGAAACATCTGAAGCATTTTTTATATACTTAAATGCTTATATGATAAGCTTATCCTTCTTTGTTAGTTGTACCATCTTTTAGGATAATGCAAACAAAGCAATTAAACAAACTGAAGGCTTGATAAACAATCTGTTAAGTCATAAGACGCATCAGGACCCTCAATTATTTTGAGTTTATGCAACACAAATATTAAGTAAAAAGATTGCGTCTTATAAATGGCAACAGACGAAAACGTTGGATCTGTGTTTGTATGAGACAGATGATATGTAGACAAACGCTTAAGGCTGATGAAGCATTTAAAGGCATAATAAATGCACTATCGCTTTATAATCCGTTTTGCAGGGAATGTTCATAAAACATCCTCCTAGGATCTGTCGAAGTGCATAAAGAGAAACAGAAAGAAGAGTCAAAGTTTCATAAGCTTCTCTCGCCTCAAAAGACGCGCTACAGCTAGCAATGAGTACTTGTTTGAGCAAGCGATGTGACCATTGCAACAGAAGGATATGGAGTATATCTCAAGAAAGATAAGCAGAGTGCTTTATTAGTTTAGAATGACTAGTTGGTGACAAGCATTTAATGCTCGCATTAAAAGCCCCTCAACCACCTTCCTTCATACGCTAGTCAGACGCAAGCAAGAAGACCGTTTAGAGACAACGGTTACTTCCTCAGCAAGTCTATATATAGAAGAAGATTTGAAGTGCTAAACAACACACATGAACTGAATTCAAAATTCAAGCATTCTTTCAAGCCTTCATTATTTCTCTTGTAAAAATTCTATTTGTTAAAAAGCTCTCAAATCACTTTGTGTATCCTAAGAGAAAAAGACTTTGTTCTTAAATTTGTATATCCATATGTAGGATGATAGTTAAGAAGTCTGTGCACCCCTTTCAAAAACAAATCTTGTGATTTGTTTTAGAGCCAGAAGTGGCTTGGTAGTAAAGAATACTTGGGTTTTTAGCTTGGAGAGGCTAAGTGTGAAAAACTACTTGGGTGAGCCAGAAGTGACAATGAACAATACTTGTAACTTGTGAAAGTTAGTGGAACTTGGTGGTTCGCCAAGAACTAGACGTAGTCTCAAGGTGAGACAAACCAGTATAAAATTCTGTGTTGTCTTTCTTGCTCATTTATCTCTTATAACTGTTTGAACTGACTTTGTCTTGTGATTTAAATCTGTTTTCTTAAAAAGGGCTTTCATCTATGTACTATCGTCTGTTAAAACGTTTTCTTCACAAAATAATCTCTTTTGTCCAACAGACATTACACGTTGTTTATAAAAAGTTTGCAAAATTTTTTATAAATCACAATTTAACCCCCTTCTTGTGATTTTTGCCTTTACAGTTTGGTTTCAGAGCTCAGCCTCTAAGGGTTGAGCACCTGACCGTGTCTAGAGGAAAAGATCCAAATGGCCAGTCATGATAATCAATTCATTCCCGAAGGAGCCTCTCTAACAAGGCCTCCAGCCTTTCTTGGAGATGACTTTCCCTACTGGAAAGACCGCATGGAAATGTACATTAAGTCAAATCAATATCAACTGTGGAACATCATCATGCATGGAGATATTCCCATCACAAGGCTTGAAGATCAATGGATTCAAGATGACTATAACATTCTTCAACTCAACAACAAAGCCAGATATACTCTGACCTACTCCTTAGCAAGAAATGAGTATAAGAAGATACGTAGACTAAAATCGGCCAAGGAGATTTGGGATTCCCTCTGCACCAACTATGAGGGAACAGAAGATGTTCAACTGAAGAAAGTTGCCACTCTGACCAGACACTATGAGAGTTTCTCCATGAAAGAAGGAGAAAGAGTTGATGAAATGTTTGGGAGACTTCAGGTTCTTTTTTCAGACCTGGAATCTCTTGGACACATATACTAAAGCTCAGATTAATTTAACGATTCTTGATAGTATGCCCAAAGTGTGGGAACCCAAGACCACAGCTATCCAAGAGACAAGGAACATGAGAACCTTGTCTTGGGATGAGTTGTTGGGAGTTCTACGAGTGTATGAAGTGCACTTGCAGAACCGAGACCAACTGCCTACAAACAACGCTAACAATTTCGCTACTCTCAAAGTTGGTGAAACCATCACCATCAAGGAAGAAAAGAAAAGAGCCCCCAAGGTTCTGAAAGTTCAAACAGAAGAATTAGACGAAAGCTTTACCGAATCTACAGACGATGAGGTTGTCCTCATGGCTAGGAAATTCTAGCAGATGCTGAAAAAGAAAAACAAGTTCAGATAGTCCTCCAGAAAGAAAGACTCCAGATTCAAAAGAAAAGATAAGGAGGACAGTCGAAAATCATCTGCTTCGAATGCAGAAAGCTAGGACATATGAAGTTTGAATGTCCGAGGTTAAAGAAAAAGAAGTCCTACAGTGGCAAGAAAAAGAAGAAGAGTCTGATGGCTACTTAGGACGACTCAGATAGTGAGCAAAGCAATAGCTCAAATGATGAACAAGCAAATATCTGTCTAATGGTAGAGATAGAAGAAAAAGTTGAGGTAAAAACTTGTTCTGAATCTGAAAGTTCACCTGGTTCTTCATCAGACGATGAAGAAGAGATGCCTTATGACGTTTTACTTCAGAACTGTCATATGGTCTCTCAGCAATGTAAAAAATTTATAAAAAAACACAAACAATCTATTTGTGAAATAGAATTGCTAAAGAAATCAAATGCAGAACTAGAAGAAAAAGTCAAGACTCTGAAAGAGAGCCTAAGTCAAACCAGTACACTTAGTTAAACAGACGATTCATCCATAGTTGAAAAACTAATGGAAGAAGTAGCCTGTTTAACTAAGGATTTTGGGAAATTTCTGGAGAGTCCTAACACTCTCACTATGCTTTTAAAATATCATCAACATCCCCATGATAAATCTGGTTTAGGCATAGAAAAAGATGCATCTGCTTCTACTCGGTCTGACCTAGACAAATGTGACATCTATGGAAAATCTGGACACTCCAAGTTCAGATGCATACACAAGAAGAAGCAAATGTCTAAGGGCACTAATGCTGCTGACCCAAAAAGATTTGGGTACCAAAGTCTCAGATTATTCCTGTTTCAGATATCCTTGGTAGGAAAAGGCAAGGGTTTGAGCTGGTACCTAGACAGTGGCTGCTCACGACACATGACGGGAGAAAGGTCTATGTTCCTAGACCTAAAACCAGTTGAAGGCAGAGCAGTTGCCTTTGGAGGCATGGGAAAAGGACGCGTCTCAAGCGTAGGAAAAGTTGGTATGTCCTCCCTAACCTCCATAGACAACGTCCTATATGTTGAAGGTCTGAGGTATAACATACTTAGCATAAGTCAATTGTGTGACAATGGTTATATAGTCTCCTTCAACAAGGACAGGTGTATAGTCAAAACAGATGATGACAAGTCTGTCTTTTCTGCCAGACGACACAACAATCTGTATGAAATTGAACTTGTAGATCTTAGCAAGTAGAAGGTAACGTGTCTACTATCCAGAGAAGATGAAAGATGGATTTGGCATAAAAAGCTTGGGCATGTGAATCTGAAACACATTTCAAAAAATTTGAAAAAGGGTTTAGTAAAAGGATTGCCCGAGATTTCTTAGAAAACCCATATTCTTTGTGAAGCATGTCAAAAGGGGAAAAAGATTAAAACTTCTTTTAAATCTAAAAATGTTGTTTCCACCTCCAGACCGTTGCAACTCTTCATATGGATTTATTTGGTCCTACTAGAATGTTGAGTCTGGGCGGAAAGAAATATGGCGTAGTCATTATAGATGACTATTCAAAATACACATAGGTATACTTCCTAGGCCATAAACATGAGTCTTTTAAGGTCTGTGAAATATTTTGTAGACGAGTTCAAAATGAAAAAGGCTTTTGCATCTCTAGCATCAGAAGTGATCATGGAACTGAGTTTGAGAATGCTGAGTTCAAATCTTTCTGTGAAAAGAATGGGATTTTCCACAACTTCTCTTCATCGAGAACACCTCAGCAAAATGGGGTAGTTGAAAGAAAAAACCAAACTCTGCAAGAGATGGCTAGAACCATGCTCTGTGAGAACTCTCTACCTAAACACTTCTGGGTAGAGGCTGTGAACACTGCTTGTTATGTCCAAAACAGAGTATTGATTAGACTCCTTATGAACTATGGAGAGGAAGAAGACCCAACATTGCTTACTTTCATCCTTTCGGATGTGAGTGTTACATCTTAAACACCAAAGATCAATTGGGAAAATTTGATTCTAAGGTGGATAAGGGTGTCGTTTTAGGATATTCTGATACATCTAAGGCTTACAGAGTTTTCAATACAAGAACCTTAGTTGTAGAAGAATCTATCCATGTTAAGTTCAATAATAGACTAACGTCTGATAAGAGACTATCAGATCTTGAGGATGATTTTGCAGATATGCAGATAGGTCCATCTGTAGCAGCAAAGTCAAACGAAATTCAACCTCCTCAGGAAATTCTTCCTCAGATTGAATGAGCATTTGGCTCTCAACCACAGACAAGGACTGGAAATTCGTAACCTATCATCCACAAGATCAGATCATAGGAGATCAGAAAGAAGGCGTAAAGACCATATCATCCTTCAGAGATCAAGCATCTTATGCTTTCGTCTCAGAAATAGAGCCAAAAACCATAGACGAAGCCTTGACAGACGATGATTGGATCCCATGGAAGAAGAATTGAACCAGTTTACCAGAAACGACATATGGACCCTAGTTCCCAAGCCGAAGAATAAAAGCATCATTGGAACAAGATGGGTTTTCAGAAACAAACTAGATGAGCAAGGAAAAGTGGTAAGAAACAAAGCTAGATTAGTAGCTCAAGGCTATAATCAGCAGGAAGGTATAGACTTCACTGAAACCTTTGCTCCTGTAGCTAGATTAGAAGCTATAAGAATCATGCTTGCTTTTGCTGCTTATAAAAACATCAAGCTCTTTCAAATGGATGTTCATAGTGCCTTTTTAAATGGTTTTATCGAAGAGGAAGTTTATGTTAAACAACCTCCTGATTTTGAAGATCCCACTCTTACAGATCATGTTTTTAAACTCAAAAAGGCTTTGTATGGTCTGAAGCAAGCACCACGTGCTTGGTATGACAGATTGAGCTCTTTTCTTTTAGAAAATCATTTTATGAGAGGGAAAGTAGACACTACTCTTTTCAAAAGAGAAGTGGGCAAAGATTTCATTATAGTCCAAATTTATGTAGATGATATTATCTTTGGAGCTACTAATGAATCTCTGTGCAAGGATTTTTTTGATCTGATGAAAAGTTTGAAATGAGTATGATGGGAGAACTTAAGTTCTTCATTGGACTTCAAATCAAACAAGATAGCAAGGGAATCTACATTCATCAGCAGAAATATACAAGGGAGCCTCTTAAAAAGTTCAAAATGGAAGATGCTAAACCAATGAAAACACCTATGCATGCTTCCAGTCCCTTGAGCAAAGACGAATCAGGTAAACTAGTAGATCAGATGATCTACAGAGGTATGATTGGGTCACTTCTTTATCTTACAGCCAGTAGACCTGATATTATGCATACATCTGTCTGTGCGCTAGATTTCAATCAGATCCTAGAGAGTCTCATCTTAAAGTTGTTAAAAGGATCTTACGTTATCTAGTAGGCACCACTTACCTTAGTATGTTCTATAAGAAAAATCAAGATTTCAGGTTAGTAGGATACTACGACGTAGACTATGCAGGAGACAGAGTTGAACAAAAAAGTACAAGTGGAGGATGCCACTTTATAGGATCCTATCTCATTTTATGGGCTAGCAAGAAGCAGAACTCAATTGCCTTATCTACTGCAGAAGTTGAATATGTGTCTGTTGCAAGTTGCTGCTCACAGCTGCTATGGGTAAAATATCAATTAAAAGATTACTCTAGTTTTGAAAATAATACACTTGTATATTGTGACAATACTAGTGCAATCAATTTATCAAAAATCCCATACAACATTCTAAGGCAAAGCATATTGAAATCAGATATCATTTCATTCGTGATTATGTTCAAAAAGGTGTTTTCGATATTAAGTTTGTAGATACAGATCACCAATGGGTTGATATCTTTACAAAACCTTTGTCTGAAGAACATTTAGTATGTATTAGGGATCATCTGCATATGCACATGCTTTCAGATTAATTTTTGCATTCATCAGACAATACTCTCCGTCTTATCCTTCTCATTAATCTGTTGGAACTAATATGCGTTCAAGTGTACAAATGATAAAATGCCCCATATTCACAGCGGTTATAAGTCTTTTCGTTTTCACTCAAAACGTGTGCCGCCCTTTTCACCATGATGAGACAGTTTTTGAAATTTTTTTAATGTTTTAAAATCGCTCTTTTTATGACATTCTCTCTCCTCTCTCATCTCCTCTGGTATAAAAGGACGAAGTTCCTAAAGAAGAAGGTTCCTTTGATCTTTCTAATCTCTCTGAATTCTCTGAGTTTCTCAAAGACTTCAAAGATCAAAACTTTCTCATCTTTTCTTTTCTAAAAACCTAACCTTTCTGTGAACAAATGGCACCAAAGAAGCAAGCCTCGTCTTCTACTACTCCTCTCATCTGCAACATGGACGAAGCCACTGCAACCTTTCCAGAAGAGTTGTTCATCTGGAAAATGGGTGAGTCTGAAGGAGCTGGCAAAGGAGGGTTTCGATGTTCTGGACTTGTTCACCAGAGCTGGGTGGGCCAACTTTGTTGGAAGACACAACGTCTGGTACCATGGTCCCTATGCCCTCTTCTGGGGGACAACAAAGATGGAGGATGACTAATGCATCAGGGGCATAATTGGTCAGATGACAGTGGAAATCAGCCCTGCAACCATAGCCAAGGCTATTGGTTGTGCTGAAGAGGGACTGATCTTTGACAAAGACTGGGAGAAGACCATCACTCAGGAGACGGTGGATAAACTTCTCTACGATGGGGTGAGACCTGCAGACGAAGACCCCAAGAAGAGAGCTGCAGCCATGAAGAACTTTCTCCGGCCTGCCAACATGACCCACATCTACATACTTCTTCACAACATGCTCTTCAACATCGTGCTCCCATGGACGAGGTCAAGGGACCACATAAGCGAAAGGGACAGATTCTGCATCTACAACATGTCATAGGAGAGAAGATCAACCTTCCAGATCTGATCTTCTATCATCTAGAGCAGGCCTTCAAACACAGATTCTCCACGAAGAAGCAGAAGAACCACATCCCTTATTGTATGTTGTTCACTTAACTAATGAGGGATGCTGGTGTTGATCTAACGAAGTTCAAAGCTTTTGGAGGACCCACACAGGTGACAAGAACCACCTTTGTGAGAATGGGAATAGCTCACAAGCTCCCTGAGTGGGTAAAGAAGCAGGGAACCAAGGTGAAAAATGAGCCTAATGAGGAATTGTCTGAAGAACATGTGTCTGTTGCAGAGACACAAACTCTACCCCAGCCTAAACCTACACAGACCCAACCAACAACTAGACGCACCCAACCTCCTTCCTCAGACCAACCCAAAAAGCCTAAACATCAACCATCTTCAGATCCTCCCTCATCCTTAAAGAGAAAGGTTTCAGAAGCAGCATCTGAACCAATCTCTGAACCTACCCTCAAAAAGCCTTTCACTAGAACCACCAAAATCCGCATCATCACCAAAGCCAAACTCACCACCTCACCAGAATCCCAACCTAAACCCCAACCTTCACCTTCCCAAACTCAAGAATTTGATGTTGAGATTCTTGATGCACCCCCTCCTAAACCTCAAACCGTTCCAAAGCCCAAGCTTGCACCCAAGCCTAAACCTTCATCTTTTCCTTCGTCGGCTGACAAGAAAGAAGCAGCCGCAATAAGGAAAGCTCAAGAACTATCTCGCAAGGAAGTTGCCAAGAAGACCAAGCTAGATAAAAGCCTTGAGGAGAAGGAGCATATTGAAATGGAACAATCTGCAGTAGAGTCTGTTAAGACTCTATCAGTTGAAGAACTTAAGAGGAAGGCTGTTGAAGAAGCTTTAGCCCCTACAACTGACGTTGCAGAGGAAGAAGCAATGGAGGAAGCTGTTCTTGAGTCTATCAAGACTCTTTCTGAAGAAGAATAGAGGTAGGAAGCCATAGATGATCTGGGAAGCATTGAATCTGCCCTGATTCAAGCAACCGAAATAGCTTCTGCAGACATTGTTGATAAGCAACTGGAGCTTCAGACGCTCATGGTAGACGATGATGCAGACAAAGCAGAAATAGAAGAACTAAATGAATCTCTCCTTCAGTCTGCTTTAGAAGCCAGCGTCCAAGGTTTGGATATTGGAGAAGACCTGGTTGAAGCTGATAACTCTGGTCCATGTGCCATCTACAGACCAGTCACTGAAGATGATGAAAGGAAAGTAGACGAGCACCTGGCACAGTCTGAAGCAGATTGCGCTAAGAAGCATATGGCAATTTATGGTGGCTCATCATATGTACACACATATGAACTTCAAACTCAGACTACTGAAGAATTATAGACTCTGACTGAAGATGAACTGTTCAGATGCAGAAGGTATGTTGTGAAGGCCACTCTCTCTCTAGGGTACATATATGAAAGTCTAGCTCTAGACTTAGCTCCTAAGCATAGAGGCTACGACTGGATCATCAGACGCAGCCCCAACATCCCACTTCCTCCAGTGCAACCACCAATAGACCCAGACGTCAACGTCAGATACTACCGTGGGTGGAAGCGACCCAGAGTCAATGAATGGGAATGCTGCAATAAGGAATGGAGGAGGAAGAGTATCTGCACTGATGAGGATCAAGTTTTCTTGCTTGATTCCATCAACTTCGTAGAGTTGTGGAAGAAAGGTGTTCCTGGGGTTGATCCCTTCAATCTTCCCAACCATGAAGTTCTTCCAGAAGAAGAAATGCCTGCTCTCTCATGCTATAAGAAGGAACCTCAATTCAAGATCTTCCATCCTCGACAGATGTCACCACCTGCTCTTAACACTCTCATTTTTTAGCACAACACACGTGGCAGACGAAGCTACCCTCTAAAAAGCCTTAATCTGGCGACGACTCTCAGTACTAACTGATGAGGTACCATTTTATGAGCCTGTCAACCTACAACAGATGATAGGTCTGCTAGCATACCTCAATGTGATTCTCCCCTGGAATCATGCTGGGCCGGGACGTTCTGTCTATTCTGAATATCTGAACTTGGACGATCCATAAGCAAGTCCAATTTTTCATCTCTGGGAATCTTCAGACTACTCTGCAGAGTTGCGTATGAAGCTGCAGATGTATAAGGAGGAGATCAAGAAGAGGCAAAACTCCTTCAAACAGATCCAAAGAAGAACACAAACGCTACCTCACTTTCTCGGCACACAATTTCACTGTGTGACCTCAAATCAAACCCAATTTAAGCTTGCTCTAGACAAGGTTATCCCTATCCTTCCTATCTTTAATTATAAGGGTAAAGAGAAAGTTGAGGAAAATGTTACTCCCCAATGAAACATTCACGTGTGAAGAGACAGACCCTTTCGACGAGAGATTGAAGCCATCTTTCAGAAATAAGCTGCTGAAAGAACGTCTGAAGACTTACAGACCATCAAACGAGTCCAGAAGTTTGATGCATTATGCTCTGGTCTAGAACCTGAAGACAAGTCTCCAGCAGACAAATATCATCTGAAGATTGGCAGATGCTATCGATGCAAAGGGCATCAGCCCTTTCTCTCTGCGTCCAGCACCTCCGAGCTCATGCCCTAAAAGTCCACCTTCTACTATCAATCTAATAGGGACTTCTCTTTTGTCATGGAGCTGCCTTATTCAACATTCTTTTTCGACAAGCTCTTTCTGGGGATTGTGCAAGAAGCAGATGATGCCATCGTACCATACAGACCTCCCATCTCTAAAGAAGAAGTCTACGATTTGTATGCCAAACTCTGGGCAACCAGAAAAACTCTACGTTAAGCTCTGGAAGATAGGAAAGCACTCGAGGCTGAGCTCAAAAAGTGGATTAACATAGATGCCTTCTTCAAAGCGCGCCACCGCAGACGAACTCCTACTCTACCAGGATCCCCTATGGTACTCTCATTGAACTCTGACTCTGACACCTCTGATTCTGACGGTCCCATTCCTGGGGAACCAGGTTTTGCTGATTGCCATGCAAAAGGGGGAGAAGGGAAGAGTAAAAAGAAAACATGAAGATAGGGACGCATCTAAGGGGGAGCTACATCTAAGGGGGAGGCTAAGAAAAAGGGAGAGTATTATTTTCTATTTATCATCTGTAAAAACACACAATCTTGATGTGAAAACTTTTAAATAAAGATGAGTTGTTTGATTGCTCATCAAACCTGATTCTTATTTTCTCTCTATTTAAATTCTATGTTTATAGTTAAAGTTTTCAGTAGCTCTGATACATCTTTTTACAATATTTTCTTGGCATTATCAAAAAGGGGGAGATTGTTGAGTCATAAGACGAATCAGGACCCTCAATTATTTTGAGTTTATGCAAAATAAATATTAAGTAAAAAGATTGCGTCTTATAAATGCTAACAGACGAAAACGTTGGATCCGCGTCTGTAAGAGACAGATGATACGCAGACAGAAGTCTGATGAAGCATTTAAAGGCATAATAAATGCACTATCACTTTATAATCTGTTTTGCAGGGAATGTTGATAAAACATCCTCCTAGGATCTGTCGAAGTGCATAAAGAGAAACATAAAGAAGAGTCAATGTTTCAGAAGTTTCTCTCGCCTCAAAAGACGGGCCACAACTAGCAATGAGTACTTATATGAGCAAGCGATGTGACCACTGCAACAGAAGGATATGGAGTATATTTCAAGAAAGATAAGCAGAGTGCTTTATCAGTTTAGAATGACTAGTTGGCGACAAGCATTTAATGCTCGTATTAAATTCCCTTCAACCACCTTCCATCAGACGCTGGTAAGACGCAAGCAAGAAGACCGTTTAGAGACAACGGTTACTTCCTCAGCAAGTCTATATATAGAAGAAGATTTAAAGTGTTGAACAACACACACGAACTGAATTCAAAATTCAAGCATTCTTTCAAGCCTTCATTCTTTTTCTTGTAAAAATTCTATTTGTTAAAAAGCTCTCAAATCACTTTGTGTATCCTGAAAGAAAAAAACTTTGTTCTTAAATTTGTATATCCGTCTGTAAGACGATAGTTGAGAAGTCTATGTGCCCCTTTCAAAAACAAATCTTGTGATTTGTTTTAGAGCCAGAAGTGGCTTGGTAGTAAAGAATACTTGGATTTTTAGCTTGGAGAGGCTAAGTGTGAAAAACTACTTGGGTGAGCCAAAAGTGGCAGTGAACAATACTTGTAACTTGTGAAAGTTAGTGGAACTTGGTGGTTTGCCAAGACTGGACGTAGTTTCCTGGTGAGACGAACCAGTATAAAATTATGTGTTGTCTTTCTTGCTCATTTATCTCTTATAACTGTTTGAACTGACTTTGTATTGTGATTTAAATCTGTTTTCTTAAAAAGAGCTTTCATCTGTGTACAATCGTCTGTTAAAACATTTTCTTCAATAATGATCTCTTTTGTCCAACAGACGTTATATGCTGTTTATAAAAAGTTTGCAAGAAATTTTATAAATCACAATTCAACCCCCCTTCTTGTGATTTTTGCCTTTACACAATCCTAGTATATATGTTCAAGAAAAGGCATGTATAGGACAAAAAGAACATTTCATTAGTCTTATATAATTAAATTCTCATATTTTGTTTATTGTCATTAAAACTTTAAGGACTATAAATCGTATTTTGACCTAACATCGGTGTTTATGTAGATACACTACCGAGTTTAACCCCTATGAGTTATTGAAGATTTTGCTTGAATATTTAATTACTTAAACTAGTACTAAACACTTAGAATTTATTCACCACTAAAAAATCATTAAAAAAATATTTAGCACGAGACTTCATTTATTGTCATCAATCTTATCAATTGAATGGGGATTCAACTCATTAACTTTTGAAATTTGATTATAACATTCTACTTTATTAATAAACCATTAAATATAAATACAAATTTACAGAGAATTTAAAAAGGACTTATGAATTGAAAATTCAAAACTTATTACACAATAACAATAAAGCCTTATCTCCATGAATAAGGTTGACTACATGAATCACACTATGGTAAGCTTATTTATTTATCTAAATTCGTATGTACTTCATAGTGCATAGAATATCTTATTTGCAAACATCAAGTCTACACTAGTTGAAAACAAACATTGAATTTTTAAATAAAGTATTTAAGACATGTTTGGATAAACTTCTCCAGAAATCCTTAAATAAAAGAAAATAAGAAGAGAAAAATGAAAAAAAAAATTCTCCAAAACTAAATTTAATTTATGCATAGGTTAATTTTAACTTATGGATTTTTTTTTTTCATTTTTCTTCCTTATTTTCTTCTTCTTATCCAACCATGCCCTTAAGGATATACCTCCTCTCCTGAAATTTTCCAGTAGGAGAGAGAAAGACACAATGGGTTTGTGGGATCCACAGTGGGTCCCACAAACCCATTGTGTCTTTCTCTCTCCTACTGGAAAAATCCAGTAACTAGAGAAAACCTAAACACATGCCCTTAATATCTTCCTTGACTTTTTTTAGAACCAGTTCTTTTGGTAGAATCATCCGTATAGCCCAGTTTACCCTTCATGGAAACATCGTGTGTTTGAGTACCATTCCAAGAAGAGCGTGAACCAGATTTGGCTTTTGAATTTCCCACGTTATGGCACAACCTAGGTTGGGAGGATGTTGTTTCACAGTACCATTTGTAGACTGGGAACCTTTTTTGTCTTTAGAATCTTCCATATAACCCAAGTAGTTGTTGCCTGTGGTACTCATTCTTGTTGAGTAATACAAAATTACAAATATATTGTTTTGTATGTGCTTTGGAGACTTATGGACAATGCCATGTGTTCTTACCGAATTTGGTAAGTCCTCACCGAATTTGGTAAGTCCTCCGGTGTGATGGCTCCACCAGGATCTCCTTGATGTACGGTGGGGGTGTACCTGCAAAGACACTCCGACGCTCAAGTTAGAGGCGCAGAGATAGTAGGAGACAAGTATCACTAATGGGTGTAGAATTTCGTACCTCGATTGGAATGAATAACTCTGTATTTATAAGGTGTAAAGAGATATATTTGATATGGTTATTTTCCTATCAAATCTTGTTAATTGTGATAGAGAAAAGTTTAATTTCTAACGTGATCTTGTATCTTAATCTTTGTATATCTTATCTTTTAGTAAGATATATTTTCCGTTATAACTGCCTTGATCCGAGTAAGCTTCTCCTACTCGGCCAGGTCCTCTACTCGGTGGAGTGTCGAGTCCGAGTAGTACACATGCCCCCCAAGCTCTGAAGTAGGCTGTAAGAGCTTATAAGATGTTTTTTATATAGCCAAGCTTCATTATGCCATGACAACTGATCATACTAGCCGAGTTGCAAGTACTTTGAGCTCGTGGTTGATCTGAGGATGCTTAAGATGTCAACCCGAGGGAAATACCAAGAGGTTAAACTAAAATGATGTGTGATTCTCAACTTGTCTTCGGATCAAGTTGGAATGCTAAAGGGTCAAACCGAAATGACGATAGGTCAAATTAGAATGCCAAAAGGTCAAACCAGAATGCCAAGATCAATATGAAATGTCGAAACGTCATACTGGAATGCTAAGAGGTCAAATCGTAATGTCGAAACGTCATAGCGAAATGCCAAGAGGTCAAACCGGAACACTAATAGGTCAAACTGGAATGCCGAGGGATCAATTCGGAATGCCAAGAGGTTAAATCGAAATGCGAAGAGGTCAAACCGGAATGCTGAGGGGTCAATTCAGAATGTCGAGAGGTCAAACCGGAATGCCGAAACGTCATACCAGAATGCCAAGAGGTCAAATCGGAACGCTAAGAGGTTAAAGTATTAACAGCAAAGGCGATGATTAATTCATCTGTAAAAGTAAGACAAATTATCTCGCCACATTATATCTTGCCATATTAATTGGCGGCACATTGTGACCACTCGGTGGAAATTCACATGCAACTATTGTCATGCCATTGCCTATTATAGGCGCTTGCACTTTTTGGCATTATATGATCTACTATGATATAGCATACATAATATGGTACCCTTGAAAATCTTGATTTGGCATATTATATTTTTTTATAAGATTCTCACAGACTATCAAAATGTGTAGTGCTTAGGAATATTATATTGGTAAAATATTTGTACCTTTTGCTTTTTCAGCCCATACCTTAGCTAGATTCCAATGGGATATGCACCACGATGGCAATACTTTGGGCAAGATTTATGTGATCTTATTGGTGTTGATTTTGAACCTCATTTGCGGCCTTGGGAGGTGACTTTGTCACCGAGATTGAGATGGCGAGAGAGGGCTCATCCGGGAGAGAATTCTATTGCTAGAAAGCGTGCAGGCTCAGGGACCTATCCGACATTGCATACGCACAAGAAAGGGTAGTTAATTTTTGAACAACCCATACTTGCAAGAAAGCTCGTACGTTTTGCACAAGTCGGCATGTGAGCATATCATTGATCGAATGGTTTCGAGAAGGTAGACTCTTGAATTGTGTGGCCAAGAAAAGTTTTATCGGGTCCCACGGTGGACGCCAAATGTTCTTACCAAATTTGGTAAGTCCTTCGGTATGGTGGCTCCGCCAGGATCTCCTTGATGTACGATTGGGGTATACTTGCAAAGACATTCCGATGCTCAAGTTAGAGGCACAGAGGTAGTAGGAGACAAGTATCACTAATGGGTGTAGAATTTCATACCTCAATTGGAATGAATAGTTCTATATTTATAAGGTGTAAAGAGATATATTTGATGGAGTTATTTTCCTATCAAATCTTATCAAATCTTGTTAATTGTGATAGAGATAAGTTTATCTTCTAACATGATCTTGTATCTTAATTGTATATCTTATCTTTTAGTAAGATATACTTTCCGTTATAACTGTCTTGGTTCGAGTAAGCTTCTCTTACTCGACCAAGTCCTCTACTCGGTGGAGTGCCGAGTCTGAGTAATACACCATGTATTGTGCTTGTGCCTGCATTTATATGCATCTAAATGCAGGGTGCATGCACAAAGGAACTACCATGTAATTCATGCATAACTGCATGCGCTGATTTCATAAGCACACGAAACAGAGTAGATGTGGTTTGAAATATTGAATTTGAATGTCTGACTTGAGGCTTAATAATTTAAAATTGCCAATGTTTTTCAACATTTGAATTTGATCATATATTTAATTCATATCCATACGAAACTCTCTGCTCTGTTGATTAGGAAATAGAAAACAGATTTTTATTTTCAAAGAAAGAATTCTGAATCCCTTTACACACTAATCAGTAATCACTTGTCCAATTTGGAAGATTAGAGAAATGTAGTGCCTATTTCACTGGACATTAACATTAGAAGGGATTTTGCGTGTTTTGCTCTGCTTCGAGAACTTATTTCAATGCATAACCACACGAAACAGAGTAGTCGTGGTTTGAAATGTTGAATGGCTCAGTCCGTCTTAGTAATTTAAATTCATGTGAAATTTCTAATGCTTTCCATCTTTTGATGATAGTTGTAACAAATTTCATGGTAAATTAAAAGGAAAAATAATGCACGCAGCTCTGATTATCGTTTAGAAAACAGAGCACGAATGCATCATATATGTCATCTGAGTTTTCTCATACTAAACTTTTTTTTCTATTTTTTTTTATCATGTTATTGGTACGAAATATTCATCGATAATTAATTTTCGTCGAAAAATCTAACTGTAATTGGCAATCTTTAGTGAGATTCTTCCCATCCAATCACGTTTTTTCCATCCACAAAACTCAAACTAAGACATTGCTTAAGGGACCGAGCCTAACACCAACACAGAATATAACATTGCGTTGTTAACGTGCTGTGTTGGTATAAGAATTCAAACTTTCAAAGATATAACATTGCGTTCTCTAGTCTTTGATCCTTATTAACTAAGAAACAGTAAATTGCTGCTTTATTTCCCAAATGCAAATACAATTACAATTACAAGTCTAACGGTTCATTACTTTGCGGACCCCACTGCACTTCACGTAGACAGAGTCAGACTATCATGAATTATAAATATAAAATGAAGTAAATTCTTCCATTATTTTGCGCCCGTTATATCATTTTTTTAAAAGTTCACACGAAATATTTTAATTTTATAAATATATTATATTTAAATTTAATCTTAATAGTACATTTTATATTTTTTTGGAACTATATTAGTGGGCGAAGAATATTATTTTTATGTAGAATTGATCAAATAAATATTCTTATAAATTACATATTTTGATTCATTTCATAAGATTATTTTTATTTGTTACACGTACACGGTATACACACTTTTTACATTTTAATAATGCACAATAGTGGAATTTTCTATCACAGAAAAACTTAAAATTAACACTTGAATTACAAATTTTTAAATAATAAAATAAAATAAAATAAATATAAACAACCAAATAAGTTATTTTGAAATCTTCAACACAAAGAGAAGTATTAAAATTAAGGTAGTAAAAATTCAGTGAAAACTTAATCACGTAAATTGATATCATATATACTACTCAGATAGATTAAAACAAATTTATTAGATATAATTTATAAAAAAAAATTAAATAATAAAAATATTATAAATTTTATTGAAAACATATAAAGTATGAATTTTTTTAGGTTAAATTATGGCTCTATTCTTTTAAAACATTACTATTACTTTTCATCAAGTCTATTATTTTTAAAATTTTGTAATTTAATTCTCTCTCTGTTGGAGTGTGAGTAAGATTTTCTAAGTACAAAGGTTTTATGTCACAGAATGGTGTGATTTGATTTGCAAGGCACAATATTGTTTTTGATTGGTGGTTTGATGAAGAAGCATGATTGTGATTGATTCAAAGACAATTGTTTATATGATGTCTCTTAATTTGATGATTGAGGTGATTTGGTTGCCAGTTAGAAGGAAAGTTTATTGATAGCTTAAGGGTTTGTTTCGATTGAATAATCGAAGCCATAAAATTGAATGAAGAATTTACAGGGTAAAGAACACTTAGAAAAATCTCTAAGTGTTGATGTGTTAGTATGAATTCGATTTTATAGAAGATGTTCTTTGAAGACACAGAGCATTTGAAGACATCAACATACTCATACCAAGGACACATGGTTTCTCATATGAGCAGTTGAAAGTAGTTCTCAACAGAAGCAACAAGGAGAATAGATGGCAACATCTTAGATAGGTTATTCGAATAAAGTGTACAATGTGATCATCTTGTAAGTCGACCGTTATATCGACAAACTTATAAATAGGTACTCTGGTAGTGATTTTTTCCTGGTTTTGAAGATTGCACATGTTGGAAGATATTTGGGAATCATTCATATTCTGTAGAATCTCTTGATATTTGTATAATCATGTATTTAATTAATGCTGTATATTTTAGGATAGAAATTTGTTTTTATTTCTATCTTTATTTTCGTCAATATCAGGGAGATTTATTTCCCCATTTGTACCTTAGGATTGGCTATTAAATTTGTACAAACAGAGAATTACAATCAATGAGAAATAATTCCTTATACTCTATCTTCTCCTTTATGGTATCAGAAGCGGGAAAGACCTAGGGTTTTGTTTCTACATTCAATCCCAAATCATGTTTGACATCTCGTCTGAATCTAATCCCCAACCACCTTAATCCGAAACTCCTCACAACAATTTTGATCTTTAGAAATTGCACTCTTAGGTTTGAAGATTAACTAAATTTACAAATGGAAGAAATAAGGAGATTATTAGTGAAGATATGGATGCATATTATTCTCAATCATTGATGAGTTACAATATTTGAATTTTGACTCACATTCAGAATGATATAATATATTTTAAAATATAAAATTATTTGAATATATATCAATATCTATAATTATATATATAGAGAGTTTAATGGTGATACACTGACGGTGTAAAACTATTTTACACAGTCATCCAATCACAAATCACCGTTGGTATGACTTTTAAGATAATTTTTTAAAAGTCAACAAACTTACCATACATGATGGGTTGTGATTGGATGACAGTGTAAAACTTTTTACACTGTCAGTGCATAGTCCTTTTTCTCATATATATATATATATATATATATATATATATATATATATATATATATATATATATATATATATATATATATATATTTGCAAATATTTATATGTATCTACTTACATTTATTTCCATAAAATTAAAAATCATAATATCATAATTAATAATATAAAAATCATAAATTGTAAACTTAATACATGTTTATAAAGAAATTTTCCAAAATTTAAATTAAGTTAATTATTTGTAATCATTATTATAAATTTTATATTTTATAACTATTCAATAATATAAAATAAATTTAAATTGAAATAACTTCAAAATTTAAAAAGATAATAACATGCCTGTTCATTGCACGGGTCATCGTACTAATTAATATAATATATACAAATTGATAAATAAATAAATAAATATGTAATCTGTAGATTTAGATTTGAAAAGAAACATTAATATATCATTTAATGTCAACGATATAATTTTTTCTGTTATCGAATGAAACAATCTTGTTATTTAGTTGAAATTTTATAAAAACTAGTGTTTTAACCCGTATATTGCACGGGCTTATTAAAATTTTCACTACCTTATTTATATAGTTAATAGAAAGAAATTTGAAAAAAAAAACAAAGAATTATATAGCACATTGAAAGAAATTTTAAAAAAGAGATAATTATAAAAGAAATTACAAACTATCAAATTCAAAAAAAAAAAGATAAGGGAAGATGTAACAATGTAACTTTATTTTTTTAGTATTAACTTTGAAAATTGAAAAGTAAATTGAATTAATGATTTAGAATTATTGATTAAAGAGAGAAATCTTCGGAATTAAAAAATAGAGTTAGAAAATCTAATAAAAGAAATATTAAAAAAATCAATAGATTAGAGAGTATAAAATTTGAAAAAAAAATTATATAGTATATCAAAAGAAATTTTGAAAAAAAGATAATTATAAAAGAAATTAGAAACTATAATTTTTTAAAAGAAAAAAAAAAGGGAAGATGTAATGATGTAACTTTAATTTTTTTAATATTAAATTTGAAAATTGAAAAGTAAATTGAATCAAGGATTTGGAATTATTAAAGAGAGAAATCTTTGAAATTAAAAAATAGAGTTAGAAAATCAGATAAAAGAAATATTAAAAAAAATCGAAAAGATTAGAGAGTATAAAATTTGAAAAAAAAATTATATAGCACATCGAAAGAAATTTTGAAAAAGAGATAATTATAAAAAAAATTAGAAACTATAATTTTTTTAAAGAAAAAAAAAGATAAGGGAAGATGTAATGATGTAACTTTAATTTTTTAAATTAACTTTGAAAATTGGAAAGTAAATTGAATTAAATATTTGAAATTATTTATGAAAGAAAGAAATCTTCAGAATTAAAAAATAGAATTAAAAAAAAACTGATAAAAAATATTTTAAAAAATATAGCATTAGATAAAGAAGTGAATAAGTTATATAAATATTGTGAATGTCGGGTAATTACAAAAATTGATAAAAGAAATTTTAGGAAAAGTAGAAGAACCAGATACATGATAGGAGATTGAACTACACCACTCCATGATGGGAGTATTCAAATAAGAGTAAATGTGAGAGAGAGTGGGAAGAGTGAAGCAAGAAGATGAGAGAATCTCTTATTCATTATATATATAAGGAAATTAGTTTACAAAACACATTTTTAATAAAGAAAATTTATATATATATATAGTACGACTCCTGTGAAAACACTTTCTTATGTGAGAACAACTAATAACAACCATTAGATCAAGATTAAAAATAATAAACGGTTGAGATTAAAATATTTAAAATTCAAATTATGATCTAATATATAATCTAATAAAAAATAAATCTATAAAAGATCTTAATTATCACTTCCTAAAATATAATTTGAATTTAAAATATTTTAATCTCAACCATTTATTATTTTTAATCTTAATCTGATAGTTGTTATTAGTTGTTCTCACATAAGAAAGTGTTCTCATAAGAATCGTACTATATATATATATATGAAGTAAGTTAGACTTAAAAAAATATTAATATAGTATTTAATGTTATTGATATAAAATTTATTCAAATATATAATTAATATATAAAATATTTTTCTAATATAGTTTGAATCAATTTTGTTAATTAATTAAAATTTAAGTACTAAAATAAATTTAAGCATGTGCAGTGACTCAACTAAAGTTTATGTCTAAACAACCTAATACAAATTTATGTCTAAACTAAAGTTAAGCAATCATGGTAATAAACCATATAGGCATTGTTAAGGATTGATTCAAACCACTAAAGTTAATACAAATTTATGACTCAACTGAATCCTCACCTAGTGGGATAAGTCTTTGAGTCACTTTAGTTTGAATCAATCATAGTAATAAACCATATAGGCATTCAGTTAAGCAACAGCAGCAGCAACAACAACAACAAAGACTTATCCCACTAGGTGAGGATTCAGTTAAGCAAATGATTCTTTAAATTGTCATATGCTAATGTATAATGCCAAAACTTGGCTTCAGTGTTTGATCTCTCCCTATGATGCAAAAAGTAGTAAGTTTAGTGGAAAAGTTATTCTAATCTTTCCTTTTCCTGTAAAAAAATTTAAAAATAAATCAACTGACAACATGCAAACAGATGTTATTCAAAATATTTAAAATCTTCTATTTTATTATGAAATACATAAATGAAAGGCAGATGTCAAAATGCTAGTATAAAAGCAAAGCATTTCTAATTTTACAGCCAGAGTTTTTAATTGTGGACTAATGTCTGCCTGGGACACTGTATGATGCAGAAACTAAAAAAATGTCTTAGTCCTAGAAGCATTCATTCATTCACAATGGAGTTTACTGTGTTCTCTTAGAAATTATTAAAGATCAAGTCATCTCATTTTACATCACAATACCATTTTTGCATCTCAGCAAGGCCAAAAGCAGATGCATCATGTTAATCATCTTTGAAATCTAAATATTTCAATAAGATGCATGTGTATCTCAACAATATCTCTTTTGGATTTCATTTCTAGGTAACATGTATTAAGCGATTATAAATTGATGTATCATGCAGTTTTTTCATTCAAACAACTTTGCACGACATTTTATTCTATTGTAAAGTCACCAGGTTCCCGGACTCACTGTATCTCAACAATATCTCTTTTGGATTTCATTTCTAGGTAACATGTATTAAGCGATTATAAATTGATGTATTATGCAGTTTTTTCATTCAAACAACTTTGCACGACATTTTATTTTATTGTAAAGTCACCAGGTTCCCGGACTCACTCTTTCTCTAGCACTAAGCTTTAGTTCCAGTGCAAGCAATTCTTTCTCTTTCATCTCCAGCATGCTCTTTAAAGATTCCACTTTCTGCAACCATAATCACAACACACAAAATAATGGAAAGGATCAGAAAATAGATGTTTGCATACAAAAACAGAACACAGAAGTATCGATACACAATGAAAAAACACAAAACACACCTTCTCTTCCACATCTAAATCAGCTACTCTTTTAATTATCTCAGCTTCCTTTCCTTTCAATAAAGAATTAGATGAATCAATTTTCTTCTCCAACACTTCTAGGTCTCTTTCTTTCTGCTTAAGGTTCTTCTCAGTTTCAACCATCTTTTCTTCTTTCTCACCGAGATTTTGCCTACCATTACATAGCATATCTTCTCTTTGCCGTAGCTTGTTTTCCCACTCCTTCAAATATTCCCTTTGTTTGTAGAATGTTGCCTCAAATGATTCCCGACTGTAACGTACAATACCAACTTAATGAATTGAGTCACAATGCATAAGAGCCAAAATAATATGATGAATAGAAACATCCATAAAATGTAGAGCATAGAGCATACTCAGCAGCTAAAGACAAACGCTCCTTTTGAAGCAAACTTTCACGAACCTCCACCTCTCGCAATTTCATATCCAGCTCTGCATTTCTTCTGTTTATCTCAGCAAGCTTAGCTTCTGCATCAAGCAGTTTCTTGTCAACCACTGAAGACTTCTCTTCAATTCCATGAACCAATGCGTTAGCTTCAGCATGCTCTTCTTGCATTGCACGCAGAGCTCTCTCAAGCTGCAATTCATTGATTTCCACAACATCAACATAAAATCAAGGAACATCTAAACAGACATCTCAAGCAACAACCCAAAATAATCAACAAAGATCAACAAAGAAAGGAGCAATGTAAGAATTGAAGACAAGTACTAGGAAGTTTACAATAACTCACGCACTCTGCTTAACCAACTGAACTGGACCCCTTTTGTAGACAAATAATCATACAATTGAAGATAAAAAACAAAAACAATACAAGTACCAGGAGATTTCCAATAACTCACGCATCCTACTCAACCAATTGAGCTAGACTCCCTTGGTAGACAAATAATCATATAATTGAAGATAAAAAACAAAAACATACAAGTACGAGAGGATTTACAATAACTCACGCACCCTGCTTAGCCAACTGAGTTGGACCCGCTTGGTAGACAAATAATCATATAATTGAAGATAAAAAAACAAAAGCATACATCAACTCCACATTGCCTCTCCATGATTAACGCTTTCTTCAAATTTTCCTCTCGCTTCTCAACTTCAAAAAATGCAATAAAATGTGCTGACTGTTGTCGTTTTAAAATCTCCTGAGTTTCAGCTAATTCTTGCCTCAGCTGATCAAACTTTGAACTCCATTCTTTCTTCTCAATCAATAGGAGGCCCATGTTGTATTGGTAGTCAAAAAGCTATAAAAAAAAAAAAAATGAAAGGATCCAAATAGTTCATCAATGATCACATGATTGGGACAAAGAATTGCAAAATCTAAAATCTTCACCGAAACTAACCTCTCTTTCGAGCCTCGACACCTTGTCCGCGAGCGCTTCGTGGTCCTTTCTGCGCATCTCTGCCTCGTCCAGCAAACCTCGCTCCCGGAACCGCTTCCAGTCCTCGGCGTTCCCAAAGTCGAGCCCCACCGCCACGGTGGTTTCCGTCAGAGACAATACCGGCGGCGGCGGCGGACCCTCGGCGACGGCCTTGCCCTTCGCGGAGGCGGAACCGCTTCTCTTCAGCGTCAACATTGCGCCGTCGATGGAACGGAAAACGACGGTGAAGGTTTCGCGGGAAAAGAAGGGTTTAAAGGTTTTGCGAAGAGAACTCTCGGGCGTTCGGATCCTCTTTCTTCCGCTAATAAAAAATTAATACTAATATTTTTATATATATATTTGTTTTGAAATGGAATATTTTTTATATATATTTTAATATATGGTATTAAATTTAATAATAATTACTTTTTAACTAATAGTAATATGTTTTTAATATACACAAGTTCATATAAAAAGTTATACATTTAATAAATATATATTTTGTTTATAAATTTTAATAAATATTTAATAATATTATAAAAGTTAATTATATGTTATATTTAATAAATACAGTAATTAAAATGTATTTTTCCAGATTTCATATAATTAAAAAATCCATTTTTTAATTATTATTATTCATAAAATGCCATGTTTTTAATTATTCTAATTCATAAAAATATTTTTAAATAATCAAATTAAAAAAAAAAAGAAGTAAGTAGACTTGAACATAAATATTTATATAGTATTTATATAAACATGTAACTAAACATATTATATAAATATGTTTGGGTAAGTTTATTTAGAGGTCTTTTTAAAAGAAGAAAATAAAAAGAAAAAAATAAGATGAGGGACTTCTTTAGTAACCTAATTTTTAGTACCCTTAGATCCTTAAGTTCAGCTTTAAGAGCTATCATTAACATTTTCTTAAAACAACTCATAAAATAACAACCGAGCATAGCTTCAATTGACTAAGGAGAGTAAGGAGCTAACTCATACTGCAGCAAGAGGACGGATACAGCTACTGAATATGGCATACTAAACTTTTATGGCATAAAAATTAAGGCCAAATATCGGTGCTCAACTCTGTACAGAACTCAATCACACAAAGAGAGGCTTACAAAAATATTCTCACGGATACAAAAGAAAAGAAAGACAAATAATTTGGGCACAATTAGCTTATTAATTTGTATGTACAATCCTTTGACCAAAATGGTTTACTTCTTACTTTTATTTTATATATACTAATTTTTCACCTGTGAAGATTGTAGGCATTCATTTATAATGGCCTTGATCCTTCTTTTCATTAGCTTATCTTTCACACCAGCAAGCATGTTTCGGTAGAAAATTTCCAACTTAATTAGCTTTGTAGGATCTGCTGCCTCTAACATGTTCTTCCATTCCTTTGCAATGTCAAATGCACCTGAATTTTTCAATGAAGCAGGAACATCTTGCTCATCAAAAGGTTCACCAAACATAGAACTATGAAGCATACTAGCATATCTTTCCATTATGGATAGCTTTGTTTGAAGCAGATTCAGTTGGTTCAATGCTGAAGATAGTCTCTCATCTGTTTCTGTGACTCCTTTAGTCTCATGTTCACCAGAGCTATGTAGTTCCACTTGTTTGAAATCTTCCATCAGTGGAGGCCATAGCACTATGGTGGGAGTGTAACTATCCATAGTCTTGCCATTTCCAAGAACTCCACTCCTTCCTCTACCCCAAGACCAGAGCTTATAACCCTCTTGTGCAACAATGACAGTATGAGCAGCCCCACATACAACTTGAACTGGTTGTGAAAATTTAGGTTGGTATGAATTGCATGAGATAAGAAGGGGAGAAAGAGCATCACCAGAATGTGTTGCACCATTGCTATCATCAGGACATAAGCCAAGACCCTTCTCCATTCCCCATGACCACACATCCCCATCAGAGGAAACAACACAAGTGTGAAACAAGCCACAGTCAACAGAAACAAGGTGCACATTTTGTGGCAACTCTTTAACAGGCTCAGGAAGTGATGTGCTTTGTGTTGTGCCATGACCAAGTTGTCCATTATCCCCAAGGCCAAAGGTCCAGCATGTGCTTTCTAATGTGTCACTATGCCTCTTCTTGTGAGTGAGCAAAGCAGTGTGGAAGGCACCACATGCTACCTCATAAATTGCCCAAGGGGATTCAAGATCAAATGTTTTCACCACTTCTGGTCTTGACCTATTCTTCATATCCCCCAAGCCTAATTGACCATGACTGTTGTTACCCCAAGTGTAGCACACTAGATCATCCACACCCTTGTATGATTCTCCAGCAGTAACAAGTGCTGCAACATGTTCATTTCCACATGCTACTTGAACCACAGTGTGGCCATGAAAATCCCACACTGGTGTTGGAGTGAAATTGCTTATAAGAGAGAAGCCACCTTCTTTGCTTTGTTGAGGACAATTTCCCCACATCCAGAGGGTCCCAAGATTATCTATACACAGAGACATCATTCCTCCTGCTTTGACAGCAATTATCTGGGAAACAGTTTAAAGCACATTAGTGAGGCAGGATAAATTAGGACAAAACTTACATATAGTTCCACAGGGACGAATGCAGAGGGGGGCAGGCAGGGGCGCCAGCCCCCCTTCACTCGGGATTTTTCGTGTATATACATATATATTTTTAAATTAGTTAGTATAAAATTATATAAAATTAATTGTGTATGTTATTATTATAATACTATTTAAGGTTAACTAGTATAAAATTGTGTAAAACTAGTTGTGCTATTATTATTGTGATAGTTAAAATGATAAATAGTGTAAAATTATGTATTTGTTGTTATTGTGGTAACGGTTAATGTTATTATCATTTAAAATAAAAATTAATTTCAGTTTTACGTGTAAAAATCATAAATATTTTTTTAAAAATTATTATGTATTAAAAGTTATAAATTTAAACAATTATAAAGGAAAGGAAAAAATCTAGCCCCCTTTAATAGGTTTCTAGATCCATCCCTGCAGTTCCATAAGTGTTGTTTGTGTTGTTTTCCCATTAGAATTAGAGTTTTACATCGGTAATATGCAGAATAAAGGTTTGCATTAAAAGACTATGTATATACAGAGGAGAAACTCTTATTCTAATTGAAAAACAGCACAAACGACATCTATAAAACTGTATGCAAGTTTTTTCCGAGAAATTATTACATGGTTTAGGATCATTATAGTCCCAACTCTCAACTAATCTTCATATGACATATAATCGAGTGTCATTAATTATTTATCATAAATTAAAAAACTAGACTATGTGTCATATAGAGATTGGTCAGGGCCAAAGATACACAGTGATCTGGAATTATCTTATAATTTCTTGTGAGGCACACACAATGAGTTGCAAAAGGGCAATTCATATTTTACCTTTAGTGATGCTTGGCCTTCTGCTTCTGGAACAGATGATGTTGATGAAGAATCAGGGGGGTGCAAGTCGAGAAACTTATTCAATAAGCAGGGCACTACAGAATAATCTCCATCACTAAATTTTCTGCTATGAAACTCCTCTCCATGGATACCAAGTTGACCATCCATATAGTAGTCAAGGATGTTGATAAACAATACAAATCAGCAAATTTTTAGAACTAAGAACAACTGAACAATGAATTTCTGTAATTTAATTCCACCAAGGGATTTCAAGCATATTAAGGATACATATATTGTAGCCCCAGCACCAAACAGATCCATCATCTGTTAACACACAACACAAGTAGCATGAACAGTTAGAAAGGAGGAATAACCTTTAAATTACATTTACATGGTGTTCCCTAAGTTTGCATTAGATACCTATTCGTTTTATTTTATCAGATTGCAATCCTGAAGACATTTTAAGCCGTTCCATATCTATTTACCAAACAAGCAGCAGAAAAAAATCCAAATAATAATAATAATAATTAAGCCTCTTGAGTTTGTGTCCCCCATCATCAAGGGTAAGGGAGGAAATTCACTTCCCCCTGCTCCCAAGTTAGCAATGTCTAACTTCTCAAGATCCCCCAGCAAAAAAAAAAAAAAGGAGAGAAACATATATCTTCATTGTACTACACTTCAGACAATGTAGAAATTTCATCAAACTTAGTTTCAAATTTTTTTTTTCATATTTGTTTTCATAGCATTGACTATAAGCACTGTTACTACACCCAATAAATGGTGAATTGCAACATTGAATGAGACCACCCAGAAAAAGCATTCAGTAGGATCCAATAAAAAAAGTTGTTAACTCCATGCATTGAAATAGGCACAGATCACCCTTAAAAAAAAATAATAAAAAAAATCACAGATCAAAGGGTGATGCAAAAGAACTGAAGCATTAAAAAAAAGAATTGTGATATTCATACAATAATTTATATAACAATACTTTTTCTTTCTATCTCTCTGTCATGTCATTGATTATATCTCATTTTTTTTTGTTACAATCTCATTTTTTTTTATTGATAGAATTTCATATTTCTTTCTCCTTGTCTTTCTCTATCTTTATCTTTATTTATTATAAAGTTATTGTACAAATTGTTGTAAAAAAATATTTCTCTTAAAAAAATGAAAACCACCAGAATTTTCTCAAACCAGAAATCATCATTCCTGATAAAAAAAAAACCCAGAAATCAATGATTCTGAAACCAACAGTAACCTTATATGCATGTCAAGTTATTCGTAGAAGTTTAGGTATAAAAATGGACAAAACTTATTCCTTATTTTCATATTATCAAGTTCTTAAATGAAATAATAATACACGAACATTTTTCCAACATTAAATAGCCTTCATTAAAAATATGAGAAATGATACTCGTAAAATAAATTGTATAACAAGGTTTACAATTAAAAGAGAGAAAGAGAGAGAAGAAAGAGAAATTTGAATTTGAAATGTAACAAATGATTGGATGGAGAAGAGAGATAAACACAAAAATAATGTTATATAAATTATTGTATAAATTATTGTATGTGTATCATATCTCTAAAAATATTTTATTAAGAAGTAGAAAAAAAATCAATGTCATTATTTGATTTGTGGACTTGACGAGAAGGATATAAGGAACTTAATATAAACTAGGAAGGTATCCGCACAGGTCATTCCTATTTTCACGCATGTTTAAAATACATTCGTTTATAAAATTAAGGGTAAATAGCCTATTTAGTCCTTGAACTATGTATTTACTGACAATTTAGTCTCTATATTTTCGAAATGATCAATTTAGTTCACAAATGTGCAAATGTTGCGACAAATTAGTCCAACCTTTTATTATAAGTCATGTATGTAATAGACTAATTTGTCAATAAGTAGTATAGTTTCAAGACCACTCTAACATTAAGTGTCATACTTTAATGACCAAATTATCATTATGTTTAACGGTTGGACTAATTTGTCACAACATTTGTACATTTGTGGACTAAATTAGTCATTTCGAAAACGTAGGGACTAAATTATCAGTGAATGCATAATTCAGGGACTAAATAGGCCATTTACCTTAAAATTAAATATTTTTATTGTGACAAACATAATTAACTAATTAAGTTCTCCAAAATGATAGAAAGAGTGAGAGAGAGTATTCAAGCAGAGAACATATATTTGGTTATAGTGTCACATATATTTCTTATTTAATTTAAAATACTTATATAACTATTTGAGAAATTTATTATGTATAAAAATTTAAAAAGAATTTAACTTTTGTTAAATTTTAACCCATATGGTTGGCACAGTGGTGTAAAGTCTCGTTGTGTTCACCTGTGGAGAACGATCTATTTAGTAGGAGGACTCGTGTTTAATTCCCTTCGTGTGCAAAATTCTTTTGTACAAAATTTATTCAAAATAACATTATTATATAAATATTAATAAACCAAAATTTTGTATATGAAGTTATTAAACATAGAGTCAACATATTATTTTGTAATAAATATATTAACTAATTAGATTTTAATTGAATTTTGTATAAAAATTTCAACCTCATAATATAAATATTATTCAAATAAATATTTTTTATGAAATTATTTGTACAATTTTTAAGTAAAAATAATTTTATAGGATTTCAAAGTTAAAAATAAATATTGTTGAGTCTTTGATATGTAATTGTGTTAAATACTCAAAGAAATAATTTTGTCGCCTATAATGATCTTGAGTAGGATTGTCTCTCGTGAATGATATTTGATGTCTATACCATAAGTAAATTAAAACTAGTTTAATTTATGATATTATTGTTAAAGTAATTTAAAGTTATTTTGTAATAAAAAAATTTAATAAATTAATTTTAAACATATTAATTAATTAGATGTAAATTAATTTTTAGTATAAAAATTTCAATCTTATAATCTAAATATTAATCAACATAATATGTATTTTTGAAATTATTTAAATTATTTTATATGAATTCTAAGTATTAACTAATTAATATAAATTTTATTTATCAAATTATAATTAATTTGTATAGGTAATTATATAAATTTGTCATTCATTTAATATAAATAATTACATGTTTTATGTAATAATGAGCATATATTATATTAATTATTTCAAGAATATAAATTTTATAAATAAAATATATAAATCAGTAATGTAATGATAATATAAATAAAATAATAATATAAATATAAAAAAAAAATATAAAACTGAAGAAAAAACGTTAAAGAAAAAACATAAAAGAAAAAAAGAAAGAAAAAACATAAAAGAAATAAAAAAGAAAAATGTAAAAAAAAAGAAGTAAATGTAAAAAAAAATCATAAGAAGAGAAAAGTAAAAAAGTTAAAAAGGTAAAACTTCTGAATTGTTAACATGTGACAAATACAATGATAACATGTGGCCACAAAAGACTTACTTTTTATAGATAGTTAATAGATTATATAAATTTATCATTCATTTAATATAAATAATTACATATTTTATGTAATAATGAGCATATATTATATTAATTATTTCAAGAATATAAATTTTATAAATAAAATATATAAATCAGTAATGTAATGATAATATAAATAAAATGATAATATAAATATATAAAAAAAATATAAAACTGAAGAAAAAAACGTTAAAGAAAAAACATAAAAGAAGAAAAGAAAGAAAAAAAATAAAAGAAATAAAAAAGAAAAATGTAAAAAAAGAAGAAGAAGAAGAAAATGTAAAAAAAAACCGTAAGAAGAGAAAAGTAAAAAAGTTAAAAAGGTAAAACTTCTGAAATGTTAACATGTGACAAATACAATGATGACATGTGGCCACAAAAGACTTACTTTTTATAGATAGTTAATAGATTTAATATAAATAATTACATATTTTTATGTAATAATGAGCATATATTATATTAATTATTTCAAGAATATAAATTTTATAAATAAAATATATAAATCAGTAATGTAATGATAATATAAATAAAATAATAATATAAATATATAAAAAAATATAAAACTGAAGAAAAAACGTTAAAGAAAAAACATAAAAGAAAAAAAAGAAAGAAAAAACATAAAAGAAATAAAAAAGAAAAATGTAAAAAAGAAAAGAAGAAGAAGAAAATGTAAAAAAAAAATCGTAAGAAGAGAAAAGTAAAAAAGTTAAAAAGGTAAAACTTATGAAATGTTAACATGTGACAAATACAATGATGACACGTGATCACAAAAGACTTATTTTTATAGATAGTTAATAGATATATTAATCAAATGTAAAAAAAATACGGAAAAAAAAAGAAGAAAATGTAAAAAAAAAATCAGAAAAGAAAAAAAATTAAAAAGTAAAACTTCTGAAATGTTGACACATAACAAATATAATGATGACCACAAAAGACTTACTTTTTTATAGATAGGTAATAAATAATAGATAGATTATGTCTATCAATAACGCAGCAGATAAATTTCAGAACTGGGCAATTTATCAAGCACATCTTGCTTTATCACTTTAGGAGGAATAATATATAAGAAAAGAAGAATCGTGAACTAAAATTATACCCACAGGAGGTCATCAAAACTTGCTCCGTACGGATCATCAAAGATGAAAACTACTCTTTTTAAAAAGAAATGAGTAAATATTGATGTTGTGTGAGCTGATATCAATTTTAACATAGGAAGAGACCCTATTCTTTATTACTTTGTAATGTTGTTATTCCATTGAGACATCACAAAAATTTAGCATAGTAGAATATGAGTAGTTTCTCTCATCACGGATCAAATATCTGCAGCATATCCTCGAAATTCAAAAAATCTTCTATTGTATTATATATGTTGCAATTATAGAATGGAATTATTAAGGACTTGTTTGAATAAATTTTCTATAAACATTTATAAGAGAATAAAATATAAAAGAAAAATGAAAAAGTTTTTTCTATAAGTTAAAATTAACTTATACATAAATTAAAAATCAATTTTTGGATAAATTAGTATAAATTTTTTTTTACAAATTAACTTATGCATAAGTTAACAATCAACGTTTGAAGAAGTTAATAATAGAGAACTTCCACAAATTAGCTTATGAATTTTTTATTTTTATTTTTTCTTATCTTATAAATATTTATGAAAAAATTTATTCAAACATATTTTAAATTAAGGATTGATAGTAAATTATGAATTTCCAAATGTATATGTATATATACACTACTTTTATTTATCAATTAAAACTAAAATTGGCCAGGAAAGTCAAAAACATTTTCAAAGTAACTCCACTTTCTACATTTTGTTCAAATTATTTTTCAGAAGCCATAACTGAGAAGTGTTAGAACCTGCCAGAGCAAGATTATGATAAGCACCAGCTGCAATTCCCACTACTCTGACGCTGTCTTCTTCTGATCCAAACTTGACCTCAACAGGAAAATGCTCGTCATGTTCAGAACCTCCACCAAGCCGTCCCAGTATCCCTCTTCCCCAAGAATACACACGTCCATCCCCTACACACAAAAAAAATAAAAAAAAAATTCTCTAATAATTACAATTTTCAAGTAACTAACAGAAACTGCAACATATTACAAAAACAAAGGCCTAACTAACATATCAAGTTAGTTGCAAAAGAAAAGGATCACATTGATGAGACGAAAAAAAGTTAGTTAGTTAGTTATTTACCAGTAAGAAGGAGAGTGTGTGCTTCTCCCGCAGCAATAGCAACAACCTTGGTAGATAATTTGGGCAAACTCAAATTCACGGTGTCGCCCATTGTCTCGGGTGTGGAGATTATAAGCAGAGGAAATGAAAACCAGAAGCTATATTTAAGGCATCAGCAACGTTTGCCGGAACATAACATTCTCTGTTTTCTTTTTTGACTATGGCTGTATCGTACCAAATTTTTAGACGAAACTAACCCACCAATCAGGTCCACGTTTTCTATTTCATTTCGTATTTGTTTTTTTGTTCTTTGTTTTATCATTACATTAAAACAAACACTTGGGTAAATTTGTATTATTTAGGATTTAGTTTGTAAATATTTCGTACTGTTATATAGATTTAATTTTGATACACTTATGGTAAAAGAATTTTCATATTGTCAACCAATTAAAAATATCTTAAATATAATTTTTAAATAATTATTATAGAAATTAATAATTTAATAACAATGAATTTTTTTTACACTAATAGTACATTCTAATCTATGACTTAAGTAATGTCTGACTGTAAATTCATGTCATAACTGACATGGTTTGAGCGAAACTAAAATCAAATTTTTTAAATAATGTCTTGATTTCGATTCTTATGAATGAAAAAGAGACTCCCTAATATCAATACTTGGTGACTCAAAAAAATTCACGTTATACATAAACAAGAATATATTATGTTAATAGTAAGAACTTAATATATTCTCCTAAAAAAAGAACTAAATATATTGATTAAGAAATTATATATATATATATATATATATATATATATATCATTCTCATCATTTTTTTTTTAAATCTAATAATTAAAATTAGTTATTTATTAGAATTATTAAATTTTAAAAAAGTGATAGAGACGAGTAATAATTCTAAAAGAATTATTTTATATATATTGCACTGTAAGAATTAATAATCCCGTCAGAAAAAACAAACTAATAACCCTTTTAATATTTTATTCAGTCAATCATTGCTGTTTGCTGACTACTGACTAGCTATGTAATGTATTATTTACTTGGCATTGGAGTATATGAATACAAAATGACAAAGACTACTGAAAAAGACGGTTGTTGTACTTGTGGCCACGTAACTTCATGACAACGATTAACAAGGTGTATTTTGTTTTCGTTTTAAAAATAAACCTTGGCAACTGTTGTCAAATATCTATTTAAGAATTATCATAACAAATCTATCTAAAATTAATAAGAAATTATCTAATAATAAATAATAATTTCCACAGGATTTTGCTAATGAATACTGGACTCTGATTAAAGAACATTTAATAACATTTTTGTGTTTTTAGTTTTTTAAATATTAATTATTTTTAACCAATGTAAATATCTTATTATATATATAAAGTGATATATCATGGTTGATAATAGTCACATGACATGCTCATGTTGGCTTCTCACCACAATACTTAACGATTTAAGACTAACACCAGAGATCAAAACGTACGAAAAAAAGTATTATGGAGTTAAAATTGAAACAAAATTAAAAAAAGGACTAACGCTCTGTTTGTTACGCACGATGGAATTAATATAGAGCGGACGGAATTAACGGAGCATCGTTTGTTATAATTGATTTTAAGAAGAAATAAGTTTAAAATATGTGGGTCCTATTTTTTTATTTCCATCTGCACACCATACGAAAAAGGTAAATGCACTTTTGTCTTGAATGAATAATGACTTCTATACCCTTTTTTTTTTGTCATGTTACTATTGTGTTTTTATTTTATCAAGGCTATAAGTGTAATTTTGATACATTTATTAAATTCTCTCCTCCTATTTCTTTCATATCAAATAACTTTACAATCTTATTTCCACCATATTTCTTACCTATTTCTCTTTAATCAAACAATCCAACATTCTATTTTATTTCTACTCTATTTCTCCCTTTTCAAATTATCTCTCTTCTATTTCTATCTATCATATTTCTCTCCTCACAACCAAACACACCCTAAGGGTGTGTTTGTTTTGAAAGATGGAAATAATTTGTGAAGATGGAAATGAGTGAATGTTGTTTGATATGAGTGATATAGGTGAGAAATAAGTTTAAAATTGGTGGGACCCACTTGTACTATTTCTCATCTATTTTTACTATTCTCTCTATCTCTCTCTTCATATCTTCTCTATTTCACTTCAATCAAACACATCTACTTTTAACTTTATTTCTCACCTATTTCCACTCTCCATTTTTATTTCTATCTACTCTATTTCTCTCCTCTCTACCAAACACAGCATAAAAGTCTAAAACAAAAACCTAAGTAAATTACGGAGCAAAAAAAAACATTTTTTTTTCTTAAATTTTCATATTATCCACTAATCAACAAAACCCTATTTAAAAGTATTAATATGTCCGAAAATATGATCTTAATTATAACTTAATAACTTCATGTTTATCATAACTGAGGGAATCTAGCTCAGTTGGTTGAATATGATGTGTGAATTGTTGTAAATCTTCCAGTACCTATTTTCGATTCCCACAAATAAAAAAAAAAGTAATGTTTATCAGAGAATAAGCAACGGTTTAAGTATCACATCACCATACTGGAGGGAGAGTTTGCTCTCCTTTTTCTTCTTTTTTGAATTTTAAGATTTATTGTGTAAGTTGTACAAGTAAATTACTTTTTTAAAAAAATATTGTCTAAGGACAGCCCCCCAAAACCACACTTATTTGACTCTAGCTCTACTATGTCATTGTTTATCAACTAAGTCAAAGCATGATCGAGGGGGATCAAACAAATGGCTTCTTTTAATAGAGTTTCATGCAAATTAAGTTAAAAAGAACAAGGTTTGGTGCACTCGATTAGATCAGATAACACACCATTGAATAAATATTCCTAGATTATAACACATACTTGATGAGATGGCTGTGATCAAATATGTTTTGGTCAATTATCTGATTTAATCATAAAAGCGACATTAGGAATTTGGAACTTGTTAATGATTATTGTAACATTCTTGCGGGGTACGTATGATGCTGTGTGTGTGTGGAATGTTCTTGTATCAGCCAAATGTAAGCTAAGGGAATCGGATTCGGATAAGACTGATATATCTGATGACTACGTATTCCTTATTGGTTTTTCAAGCATAATACTTTACGTCTCTACTTGCTATTTTTGCAATCACGTCTATTGAGACTTGAATGTAAAAGAAATAGAAAAAAGGAGTAATTCGATTTTATTTTTTTATTTTTTTTATTCCAGCTAAAAGCTTTGTGGTAGTACATTGACAAGTAAAGGAAAGAGTAACTATGAAAAATTTGACTACGACTTTTTTCTATTTTGTAAGACCAATTTCATAATTTCATTGTTGTTCTAGACAGAAGGAAACAGGCCTATAGTCCGATCCACTTTGGTCCAAAATGCGTCACTGGCCCAAACACCTATAATGACCCCATGTTTTGATACTCGTTTTGCAAGCAAAAAAATCACGTCCCTAATGTGAAAATTGTAAAAGTTACAACTAGTAGCTTTGGCTTGGACGTGAAAAACCAGGTTTGTGATCCATTTCTAAACATTTTATGAGTGAATGAGCCAAAATCCACAACAAAGAATCCGGCCTTACCGCATGTTTGGAACAGCATCCGCATGCCAAATACGCGCGTCCAACTCAACGCTACATATTGTAGCTTCAGCTTGGACATAGGTAGATTGGGTAAAGTGATCATTGAAGCCAATCCAAACACACTACTACCTCCCTCCCTATTTATATGACGTTGTTTTGAAAATTTCTTGTCCATTTTTATAAGATTTCATTTTGACTATCTTATGCATTAATTATAATACATTAATTGAATGTTACTCCCTCCGTTCCAAATTATATGACGTTTTAGAGAAAAAAATTTGTTCCAAAATAGATGTCGTTTTACAAAACCAATGCTGCATTAAATGTCTTTTTCCAGGACTACCCTTAATTAATACTTAGTGGGAGTAGTGTACTATGAGTAATTAATTAGAGAAATAAAGGGTATATTAGGAAGTTACCTAATATTTTCTAGGAAATTCAACAAATTAATTGCATTCCTTAATATCTATGCCAAAACCTTAAACGTCATATAATTTGGAACGGAGGGAGTACTCTGAATGTCTCTTTCTCTCTCGTCTCTCCTATGAAGATTGGAGAAGATGAAAAGACTCTCATTATTAATCCCAATAATGTTAAGGGTAAAATTGGAAAGATATTACAATTACACACAAATTTATTATTAATACCTAGATTAACTAACTTTCTTAATAAGCGTAATTTAGTCAACAATGTCTAAATAGATTGACTATACTTGATACAGAGAATGCAATTGCTAAACACACTCCCCTAATTACTAAACACTCTCTTTTATAGTTTTTTCCAAAATTATCCCAATGAAAATAATTTTTGGAAAAGATCAATGTTGTTCCAAGACCTTCCTCCCATGAGGATCCTAAGTTCCTCTTCTTCTCCCTATTTGTCTCCCTTCCTTTTTGGAACTTATCAAGGCCAGATTGAGTTTCTAATTGCGCTAGACCATATAAGAATACTTGCAGAGCATATGAGAGAGAACCCTAGGAAATGGGGGCAAAGGAGAATTGATCAAGCAAGAGGCTTTCGAATGGAACCATAGGTGGACCTACTTTGCATACAGATCTCTACCAATTCACCATGGGTTACGCTTATTGGAAAATTGGAAGGCATCAAGAATGTGTTTTGTCAGTAATCTTGGTTTTTAAATTTTAGTTTTCATTTTCACTTTTCATTTCTCACTGTATGTATATTTTACATTTTTGTTTTGTTGTCAACAAAGTGCAACTGAAATTGAAAATAATAATTGTGTTTGTGCTTTTACTGAATTGAGCACTTTTAGTGTCCTTGTCATCTTTGATTCAATTAGGATTAATGTTTAATTCTATGGTTGTACAACGAGTATTTTTCTATGTATTAAAATTTTAACACATATTAGATGCTACTTTCCGGAAAGGGATATGTTTGAAAGAAAAAAAAAACTAAAAATGTAAAAGGGGGAGTGCATTAAGCGTTTAAATGGAATGCATTTAGAAATTGTCTGCAGAGAATTACACTTCAACCAAAATTAACCGCATAACATAATAATTCTAAACATGTGAATATTGCTCAAAAAGAGCTTTGGGCCATGCATAGTAAAAGTGTATAAGAAAACTAAATCAAACTAAGCCATTTTAAAACTAAATTGAATTTAGTTATAAAAAATTGTACCATTAAAAAAAAAACTAAACCATTTTTTTTCACAATAAGGAACTTAATATCATTTCATTCATAATCGAAGATTCAATACATGATGGAATGAAATTAAAAGCATGGTGGCTAGAATTACATTTAGACACTCTTTCTAGAGCATGAGCGACTTGATTGCCTCGCCACCTAATAAAACGAAACATGACTTTTTGGAAATGATGGAGTTTCTCTCTAGAATACAACCAAGCTTAGAATTATTTAGACTAGTAGTGTTAATACTTTCCACAATAGGATTGCAATCAATCTCAATAATGACGTTGTGAAGGTCCAAATCCTCAATCAAAGAGATAGCTTCTAAAAGTGCCACAGCTTCAGGTTCTATAACAGGTAGGAGTCCAGGTTTCCAACCAGTTTTGGCCAAATAATAACCTCCAATATCATCCCGAAAGCATATTCCAAAACCAAAAAGCCAATACTCAACAAATAATGCAACATCCAAGTTGCATTTAAGAAAGCCTTAGTGGTTTTGTCCAGCGTTGAAGTTAAGGACCACAAACAGTAGCTGTTGGTGCAATGTTTTTATTTTTGGCAGCCATCTAGTGAGCAATGGTTTCCTTAGTAATGTTAATGGATACCAGTAACGACTTTGATACTCCCTCCCAAACTCTTTTGTTTCTCCTTCTCCAAAGACACCATAGAATAATGGTGAAATCAAGGTTTTTTTTTTTTTAAGGTGAAAGTGAATGAAGCTGATGGAAAATCACTTCTTGAAAACTTTCAGCTTATCCTATTGAGCTTTGAACAGCATACCACATTCCTGAAATTCACCAAATGTGTTTCGCATGTTCACAATCGAGAAAAATGTGCCAATTAGTTTCCAAATATGTGTTGCAAATGGGACAAATAGATGCACAATTAACACCTTTAGAAGCATGACACCCCTTGCCATTCTCCATAAAAGCACCTTTATTTTATGAGGTATTTGTAAACTCCAAATTTCCATCCAATCACCCTAAATACATAAGGATGTATTGTCAATGATATTTTCCATAATAAAATGGTAATGTTATTCTCACTAAATAACAACCATCCTTAGTAAATTTCCATATCAGTTTATCCTCAAGTGATTAATTTTAGAGAGGCTCCATATGGATTGCATTCACATCATGGGAATTAAACAAAGAGTGAATGAGATTTAAATTCGAAGTACCAGAAGCATTATCAATTAAATCACTTACATGAATTTGCTCCATATTGGTCCTTGGTGCAATAGTTATATAAGGACCATCTTTATGTCTTAAACCAAGGATTTCTCCAAACATGCACATTACTTCCATTGCCCAATCGCCATCTCATACCTCCATTTACCACTATCCGTGAAGCATGGATGCTACACCAGACAAAGCTTGGATTATGACCCAAGCATGCCCCTAAAAATCATCATTTGGGAAATATTTAGCTTTGAAAACACGAGATACAATAGCATTATGGTCAGTAGGTAACTTCCAACCTTGCTTCCCTAACATGGTCAAATTGAAACCATAAAGATGATGAAAATCCATACCTCCATGTTCCTTGCACATGGTTAAGCGATCCCAATTGAGACAATTTATGCCTTTTCTAGAACTTCTATTAGAACCCTACCAAAAAGAATTTAACATCCTTTGAATCTCCTCACCCAAGGTATTAGGGAGTGGAAAAGTACTCATGCAATAAGTTGGAATTACTTGAGCAATGGACTTTATAAGGTGCTTGCCAGCTTTTGAAAGGTGCTTGCTAGACCAAGATTGAATTTTCCATTAAATTTTATCTTTCAAGAGATTGAAAATGGCTCTTTTGCTCCTCCCAATCATAGAAGGTAGGCCAATATCTTCCAATTCCCATGTGTTTTGTCACACCCAAAATGTTTGAAATGTGATCTCTAATGGTTTGGGTGGTGTTCTTGTTGAAAAAAATTTCAGACTTTTGGAGATTCACAGCTTGACTAGAGGCTTTTCAAACACCTACAGAATGGAAAAGACGGATTGAACCTCCCTATCATTGGCCCTGCAAAATAAAAAAAATCATCAACAAATAAAAGGTGTGTGAGGAAAGGAGCCCTTCTACACCCCTTTATACCATGGATATCACCCATTGCTTCAACTTTCTTCAAAAGTCAAGAAAGGCCTTCCATACATAAAATGAATAAGTAGGGTGATAAAGGGTCACCCTGTCTAAGACCTCTCCTTGGAATAATTGGTCCAACACTCTCTCCATTAACCAATACACTAAAATTGACAAATTCAATACATCTCCTCATCCACCCAATCCTTCTTTCATGAAAACCCATCTTTTGCAAAAGGTTCACCACATAAGTCCAATCAACATGATCAAAAGCCTTACCAATATCAATTTTTAGAGCAAACTCGCCAAACTTGTCATTTTTCTTATAGTTTATGTGATGGATGGTATCAAAAGTAACAAGCACATTATCCAAAATGAAGCGACCCTCCACAAAAGCATATTGTTCTAGGGAAATACACTTCTTAAGGAGAGATTTTAGGCGATTTGCAAGAACCTTGGAAATGATTTTGTATAAAACATTACACAAGAGATAGGCCTAAGGTTCATTGATGTTGGATTATCCTTTTTGGGAATAAGGACAATATCAATGCTGTTTATTTGAGATTGGAAGAAACCTTGTTCAAGCTAAGAAACACCTGCATGAAAATTTTCATCTCTATAATGATGCCAAAAATGTTTATAAAAAGCAAAGTTAAGACCATCCGAGCCAGGAGACTTATTTGAATGCATTTGGAACAAAGCTTTCCTAAACTCCCACACATGGAAAGGTGCAATTAGCAATTCATTATCCTCCAAATTAGTAATGGAAGGAATTTGGTCAATCACCGCTCTTGTATTATCAACGTTCCCATCATATAAATTCTGCAAATAGGGTTTAGCAACATCACAAAACCCTTCTTGGTCACTTACGAGATTGCCATCTTCTGCTATCAAATTGGCAATGTGTTGCGTTTTTTCCTAGTGGAAGTAGCATTGTGAAAAAAATTTCGTGTTCGTTTCCCCGTTGCGAAGCCAATAATTTTTTTCCTTTTGATGCCAAAAGGTTTCTTTTTGAGACAATAAGGAACTCAGCTGATCACGCATTTCCAAATAGCGCCTAATAGAATCTGCATCTGTTTTGTTTAAAAAAAGCTTAATCTCTCATTTGCATGCATTTATAGGTGTTTTGAAGCAAGTTCTAATGCATTTACTCCCATTGGAGATGCTGTCATTAATTTTAACACCATCACCAATATCTTCTTCTTTGTGTAACTAGTTTTTGCACATCATCTCTGAGCATTCAAAACCATAAGATCCCATCTCCATATGATATTCACTAGCCATCGAAGAGTCATTCCCAAACTCCTGATTATGTCTCCAAGAACCACAACTACCATGGTTTATAAGCATCACAATTTCCTCAATGACCCGTAACTGATAAATTCTCCCATTTATCCCTACCTTTGAACAGACTACTATAGGTTGAGGTGATGAGACTTTCACCAGAACTCTTGTGTAATTAATCTGCTTCATATTCAATGTTTCCTCATCAATAGAAACCATATTCACCCATAACACTAACAACTTAAGAAAAACACTATTTTCCCTAGGCATCTAGTGGAATTCCAAAAATTTTGAACGAAGTTAAACGATTTCCTGAAGATAACTTCGGGGACCATTTGTACTAAATGGAAGATAGGTAGGAAACTTTCCTCTTTGTTGTTGACCATGGCAGCTGCTTGTTGTTCATTTAAGCCCACAATAAGGATGATAAATGCTTTATATACATATATATTTTGGCATTTATCTTATATTTTCTTAGATTAAAACTTTGTTTGGTTTAGTTTCATGTCAATTTCACTACCATTTTGATATATGTTTAGTGTTTTTAATCCATTAGGAGTTTATCAGCTTTTTGTTGTCTATTTGTAGGCAAAGAAGAAAATTTGAAGTCTAAGAAGAAGTTGCATTGGAGGCACAAGTCATTGTACCTTTGGAAGCAAGTTGCAAAGATAAATTTCACTTATTTTGCTATTGTTATCTTCAGGCTAAGCAGCTAGGAAAGTTGGGCTTAACCTGAAAGCATCAAAATGCTTTTTTTTGTTACTGTACTTGTCAGGCTAAGCATGGAAAAGCCGAGGCTTAGCCTCAGAGCGTCGGAATGCTTTTCGTGATGCTCACACTAGCAGGCTAAGCATGCCAAAGCCTAGGCTAAGCATGGGAGTTGCTAATGTGGCATTAGTGAGCATCTACAAAAGGAATTTTGACTTAATTACATGGGCATTTGAAATAATCACGTTTTTGACATCTTCTGAGCATTGGTGATAGCTAGAGAGCTCCCCTTGGGTTCCCATGGCTTCTTCTTCAAGCTTCTTCCTTTCTTCTTTATTTTTGCTACTACACTTAGCTTTGTGTAGCTAATTTCATCCTTGTTGGGATTTAATGTAACTAGCCTACTTTCATGTACATACTCTAAGTTATTTATTCAAGTTTATGGTTAAATAATATTGTATTTCTTCTATGCTTAATGCTTTCATTGGATTGGCCTCCTTTTGTTTGTTGTTTTGGTGTGAATGTTGTTGGAAAATGATGTTTATACCTTGAACTGAAGTAGGCAACTAATAGACCTTATATTCTAGGAATGGACTAAGGTATATTAGCCATCTAAAATCCTCTTTTCTTAAAGCGAGTTACAAGGCTAAATTAATCAAGGGATTGATAGTTTAGTCAAGGAACTTGGGCTCTTTCCACCTAAGGAATTAGGGTTAGGGTAAATTTATGGGTTGATGGTAATATTAAGGCTATAACTTGAGTAAATATCATTGTTGAAGCATGAGAGGATGGTTTAGTGAAGTCAAACCCCGACATTTTTTTCTATTATTATCACAACCATTTTTCGCATTCTAAGTGTTCATAAAAATTCCTAAACTATTTTTTAGTTGCTTTTATTATTAGTTTTAACTCTTTATTGCTTTGTTACAACTTTGAATCCCATTCCATTGCATATTTATTGTTTATTCATTGTTCTAGTAATTGTCCTTATGAAAATAGTCAAATATTGAACAAGTCCATGTGGATACGATACTTGGACTTCCATTCTGTATTACTTGTTCGACTTGGTACACTTGCCAAGGAGATATCAAGTTTCTAGCGCCGTTGTCGAGGACTTGTGTCTCAATATTTGGCAATTGGCATATAGATTACTTTCTAGACTTAACCATTTTATTTATTCTTTTTTTAGTTTCTATTTTCATTCCATTTTTACCTTATGCTAATTCTTCTTTAGTGTTTATTGCTTTGTTTTATGTGAGGTAAGGTTTGGCAAGAAGACTTATCCCCCTTAGATCAAGAAATTGAGAAGACTTGTCGAAAGAACAACGTAATCCATAAGAAGCAAAAGCAAAAAGAAAAGCAAGCTAGGCAAGGAGCTACCTCTTCACCTCTATCTTCCCACCTTGACCACCATTATCTCTTTTACCTCTTATCATTGTGGAGCCCATTATGGCGGAAGAAGAAGAAGAACAACCTTGCCACACTATTGAAGAATATGCAATAGTTACTGGTTCGAGATTCTTCACAAGCATTGCTAGATTGGAATTGCAAGCCGCTAATGTGTCTATGCTAGCTACTCTTATTACCTTGATAAAAAGCAACCAATTCCATGGTTTGCCTCATGAAGATCTATATGCCCACTTGGCTACCTTCATTGAGATTTGCAATACAGTAAAGATTGACCATGTACCAAATGACTACATTCGCTTGAATTTATTCTCTTTTTCGCTTGCCGACAAAGCCAAGCTATGGCTCAACTCTCATAAAGAGCATAGCTTGCGTACTTGAGATGAAGTGGTGTCAAAGATTTTGAATAAATATTTTCCTCACTCTAAGATTACTCAAGGCAAGACAAAGATCTCCTCTTTCCATTAAGGTGTGGATGAATCTCTTAGTGAAGCATGGGATCGTTTCCAAGGCTTGTTGAGGAAGACCCCCACACATGCATTCAATGAGCCTTTCCAAATTGACATGTTCTTAGATGGATTGTGTAACACCCTCAAATTTTTATTTTACTATTTGGAAATATTTTTATATAATATTATGAGAAATTATATATTGTATTTTATAGAAACTTTCTGTACATATTTTCATAATAAAATTAATACAGTTCTATTCAGCAAAGTTTTCTAAGTCTTTTAGTACTTTTGTTTAGGCTTGAATCTCCCGTTGCCCGGACAGTTGTGACAGACAGCTGTCCAGGATAAGATTTTCAGTATAACATTTTGGATTAAAATATACTCTAATAAATCAAGAATTTAATGTAGATTTAAAATATATACAGTTGAGAAATGAAATTACTTGTTGACTGGACAGTGTGTCAGACAGCTGTCCAGGATAAATTTTCAAGTATAAAATTTTGGACTAATCTGTAACTTAATAAAAAGGTAATTGAATATAGATTAAAAATATATACAATTAAAGAATTAAAATGCTAATTCCGAATTGTTAGAATTTTCTGAAAGTTAGAACTTTGAGAAATTCTTACGATAAAATTCTAAGGTGGAAAATTAAGAGAAAATTCGTATGACATCTATGGAATTATCTAATAATTGTAATATACTTAGAATAATTATTAAAAATGTTTAACCAAGAAAAAAAAATTTAGAGTATTAACCAATCAAAGTGTGGCAACTCAAATTTTCTAATGTCACTAAATTAAGCTAATTAGACTTGGATTAAGAGATAAGTAAGACACTACCCCAAGGTTTTTGATAGTGAGGAATCCAATGGTGGTGTTAGTTTCTTCAAATTCTAATTAGTTTGTAAGATAATTAAAACCCTAAACAACCTTCTAGAAGACTCCACCAAATTCAACAACTTTGACCCATTGACCAAACAATTGGCAAGTTACGTTGGGGACTTGTCTTGAACGTCCAAGTGGCTGTGATTAAGGGCCAAATTGGCTGCCTTGAGTCCTGCAGCTGGACGTGTAGGCACACTTAAATTGGGTGAAGAAAATTTAATTAAAAACATAAGAAACTAAAGCAAAAAGGCAAGCACAAAAGCTAACTCTCCAAAACCCATAAAACCGTGAGTTCTTGAACAGCAGCCCCCTCCATTTCACTTCATCCTTTCAACCAAGACTAAGAAATAAACCAACCAAATCCTTCCAAATTTCAATATGTCTTAGGCCAAAGAGAAAGATTTAGGAGGAAAACCCCAAAAATTTCAAGAAGACAAGGAGAAAGGGAGAAAGGGATTCAAGGATTTCTTCATCAAACTAAGGATTCTAGGTAAGGATCTTGGCATTTAATTTCAATTTAAACAAATTGAAAGTAGGAGAAACATGTCCTTAGGTTTAATTTCAAGATTTGATCAAGAAACATTAAAAGATGAAATTAAATTAAGGCTTTTATATCTTTGATCAAATAAGTTGAAATTTGGTGGTGGAATGAATGTTTTGGTTGATTTCATGATGTGTTGTGATTGATTGAACCTTGAATTGATTTGTTCTTGATTGAAATTGCTTGATTTGGTTTGATATTGATTGAAATTGGCTTGATTGATTTTGAGAAGATGTTGGAAATTGGAGAGAAAAAAAAACTCACGGCCATGTTGAAATTGGAGGGGTACTATGTGCAAATTTTTCAAATAATCAAGGGCAAAATAGTCATTTCACATGTAGGGACATATTGGGAATTTTACAAAAAGATTGAGGGTAATTAGGTAATTTAATAGGTTCTAGAACAATTAGGGACATATTCGGAATTTCATAAAAAGATCAAGGGCAAAATGGGAAATTTTAGAAAATAGTAAGGGTAATTTGGTAATTTCACCCTTTGCGGGCAAAATTTGGAATTTTAGAAAAAGATATGGGTATTTTAGTAATTTCCATAGTAAAGAATAATTGGTATTTTTAGTAAAAGTATAGTAATTTTTCCTAGTAAAGGACTAGTTAGTATTTTATTAAGGTATTGATGTTATAATGCAAAATAGTGAATTTTTATAATTTTTATGTGATTGATTAATATTAATTATTTGTTAATTAGCATCATTGTCATATTGCATAAGCCTGAGTTCTTGGAAAATACAAAGATTTAAAATGAAAAAAATGAGTTTTTAAATGAGAAATGATTTTGTTGACTAACCTGGACTGCGGTAGTCATGAAAAATGAGTATTTTTGGGGGAATTGATTTCCAGGACTGTGTTGACTGACCGGACTGCGGTAGTCATGTATTTGAAAAGATGATTGAGATTATGAATAGATAACTGTGTTGACTGACCAGATTGTGGTAGTCATGTATTTGAAAAGATGATTGAGATTATGAACAGAGAATATGATAGTCCTGAGAAATGGGTGAGCAGAGTAAGTTAGACAGGACTGTATAGTCTGTGATTATATAGTCTGTGGGGTGAAGGATATTGGCAATTCCACATGTGGCTGGAAACTGGACTGAGTTGCGGTCGTGGTGGCCTTCCGGGTATCCTGATCTCCTAATTCTGTTTAGCTTATTCGCGTTTAGTAGGGGCTGATAGCTGAATTACAGTGCGTAATGGTAGGCCAGTTTCTTACTAAACACTCAAAGGGGAAGTCTCCATGGAGCAGGGTCAAAATGATTTTGAGTCAAAAAAATGAATTTGAGTCAAAAACTGCATTTGCATAAATCATACTGCATTTAATTATGTGTGTAACTAATTAATTTGTTATGATATGAATTTGTTTGAAATTGTTTTAATTGTATGAGAAATTAAATGCCTGATCCGGTAATGTTGTCCCCAGATTCTAGGGGAGTGTGAATTGCAGGTGTCTGAAGATATAGTTAAATGATGAAGATGTAGAAAATTCAGAGCATATAGGATGGGACTATTTTGGGTAGACAATAATTGTAGTACTTAGAATTATTTTGTAACAGTGTTTATATAAATTTTAATGATGTAAATTACAGAACATATTTTGGATTGTAAGAGAACGTATCAGAACTTTGAAATAAATATATAAAATAAATTAAATAGTTAAATTATGTTTTATAAGAAAAGGGGGTTACAGATTGAGGCCTCATACTAAGCTTCTGTTTGATGCCTCGACGGGTAGGAAGATCAAGTTGAGAACTCCGAATGAAGCTAAAGAGTTGATTGAGAACATGACCTCTAGTGATTATGAAGTTACTTATGATAGAGGCACAACTTCCAAGAAGGGAATTCTATAGCTTTGTTCACAAGATGTCATCTTGGCACAAAACAAGCTCTTGATCCAAAAAAAGATGCCCTTACAAAGCAAATCTCTACTCTTCCACAACAACTCAAATTGCTACACTCTAATCAAGGTCATTCTCAACAAGTGACGAGTTGTTCTTTATGTGGAGGAGGTCGTGAGAATGGGTTATGCACGATTCAAGAAAGGGCACATGAGGGGTTGAACTACATGGCCAACCAAAACCGCCAAGGAAACTATGGGAATTATGGCTATAATCAAGGCCAAGGCCAAGGTTGGAAGTCTCATCTGAGAAACAATTGGAAGTAAGATCAAGGAGGACCTTCTAATAGACCTCCTAACCAAGGCCCAAGCATATATGAGAGGACTAGCAAGCTTGAGGATACTTTGAATCAATTCATGCAAGTGTCCATCTCAAATCACAAGAGCACCTTTATTGCTTTGTTATAACTTTGAATCCCATTCCATTGCATATTTACTATTTATTTGTTGTTCTAGTAAGCGTCCTTGTGAAAATAGCCAAATATTGAGCAAGCCCCTATAGATACAATACTTGGACTTCCATTTTATATTACTTGTACGACTTAGTACACTTGCTAAGGAGATATCAAAGGACCATATCATCGCCCATGTATCTGAGTTTTATTTCTCCTTTTTCATCTAGAACAAAAGCTTCATTGAGTTTATCAAATAGTGTGAGATCAGTCAATCTTCCTACCAAGTTCTTTCTGATCCATTCGTTATCCTTTTCACGCACTACAATATCTTGTCCCTTCCATATTTTTTCTAGCATATGTTGTGTTGTCATCTTTTTTGCTTGCCACTGCATTTTGCCCTTGTTCCATGGCACCTTTGACACCTACACAAATGTCTTTATATCGTTCATCTTATGTTTCTCCACTGCTCCAGTATTGACGGTGTGAGTAACAATGCCTTTCCCACCATAGTTAATCCTCTAGCTACCTCCACTTATGTTTCTCCCTACCATATATCTACCCTCCCTTTGATACTTCGGAATGTTCACCCACATCTTCACATCTCCAATATAAATTTTATCCAATTGTAGCTCCAGATCTCTTTCATTATACATGTCCATGAATCTAATAGAACCATATCTATGGCCCCATTTGTTTTTTCTTCTAGCAATAAAAATTTTCCAAACCTTCCCCCATCTTTGAAAAATTCTCCATAAATCTATTTCCTTGTGCTCATTTGGAAATCTTTCAAAGAAGTAAGTTATAATGTTTCCTTTCTCCCTCCCGTCTCTAGCTCTTCGAAAATACCATCTTGTCTCCATTTTCTCTTATAGACTCGATAACCTACTTTATTGAACAACAAGCGTTTAGTTTGTGTAGGTAGGAAAGGATTTTAAGTGATGAGAGGTTAGGAACGTGTTTAATGTTGGTGTTTGGGGTAGGAGGCTTAGGTAGTACTTTAGAAGGTTATAGATAGTCTTATTGCAACTATTTTATGGTTTAGTATTTGATTGGGGGATTTATGAGTAAGGTTGGGTTCAAGGGATTTTATGAGATTATCTAATTAATCTCATCATAGTTATTTGAAGTTTTGGAGGGTATAAGGAGGTTTTCTCTAGCTTTGGGAGGCTTTAGATGCATATGGTTCTATCATGGGTAGTTAGTTAGTGATTTAAGATAACTAAATATAGCTATAACTAAGCTAACTAATCTATATTCATGTGTATGCATATGAATTAAAAAAAAAATTATACCAACTTTATTTAAAAGAACTAGTATTAAAACACTTGTTTAAGGAAAACTTTATTTTAATATTAATAACTATTATATAAAAAGTTTAAACTCTTAATTATATAAAAAATTGTTATAATAATTAGTAGCTTAAAACAACATATTTTAATTTAATAAAACAAATGTAATATCTTAATCTTAGTTTAGAAACTCAATTAAATCAATAGAAGTCATTATGAAAAAATATAGCTATAAGCTTGTACTTCCTTCGGTCCTATTTATAAGACCCAAATTAGAAGTGGTGTTTGGTCTTTTTTATAAGACCCAATCTATAATGTCCATTGAATTAATTACTTTTAGACTAAAATACCCCTAATTAAAAGAGAGGTTATAATGAAAAATAATTAGAAGAGAGGAAAAGTATTAATAACAGTGGTAGTTTTGAAAAAAAAAATATATAAATTCAAGACATATTTATTGTTATCAACTAAATTAACCACTTTTATTTAATCTTGATGAATTAGGTAATTGGGTCTTATAAATAGGACCAGAGGAAGTACTTCATTCTTTTTAACCTTTAGATAAATTTGACCATATAAACACTTATAGTTTTCTCAAATGGAAATAATATTAACATCAAGAAACTACAACTTATTATAGCTTATAGAAATACCAACATAATGTATTCTTTCAAAATTGTAAAAACTATATTGCTACAAGCAATAACTTTAATTTAAAGAGTTATAAAAGGGTTTTAATGAAAATAAAACCTTTTAAAAAATAATATAGTTCTTAGAAATAATTGGTTTCACAACTCTTAGATATATTTATTTATGTATCTCAAAACATGTGAAAACATGAATGCACCTACATGAGCTTGTAATAAGCATACAAGCTCATGCATCAAGTACTTATCCCTCATTGAGGGCATGAAGTACTTGATTGAAGCTTGTACTCCTAGGGTCAAAAACTGAGATGTTATAGTTAGTATAATATGAATAATTAATAAAAAAAACTATTCTAAATTAGAATGCCAACTATGTAAAATATTTGTGAATATAAGTTTATTACTTTTTTTATATTTATATTAAGCAATAAAATATTCATTAAAAAAACTTATTGTTTTTTTTTACAAAAAAGACTTATTGTTTGATACTTTAAAATTGTTAAATTGATAAAAGAAAGATAAAAAAAAAATATCCAAACGTTTCAAAATAGACTCCTTGAAAGTCATTGATGACTCGAAAAAAGAAAAAGATAAAAAAATGTTAAATATTCAAACTTTTTTCTAATTTTTAGGAAAAAAAAAACTATAATAAGATCTTCACTTTAGCTTTGTATTTGTAAAATTTTTTAGCATCTTCCTACTCGTAAGACGATTCAACGTTTTAAAAAAGATTTACGAAAAAGTTTTAAAAATACAATTGAATCCCTTTTTTGTATTTTTTTGAAAGTTACAATATACATTTTTTGTTAAATAATACTTGCATACAATTTAGTTAAAATGTAGATGGATAAAAAATAAAATTTGATCGTAAATAATTAAAGAAAAGTTAATTACACCAATGTAAAATGATATCATTGCCAAAATAATTAACTTTAGTAACGAAATAATTTACATGTAATTTTTAAAAAATCGTCAATAAAACTTTAATAACACTGGTATTAGTGACAAAAAATCATTTTTCGTCACTAAATTATATGACTATTACATTAATTTCATGCAGTGTGTATGAGTGAAATTATATTGTACTAGTATTTCTTTTCAGTTTTTAACCTCTTACTGTGCCTTTTGTCTTATCAAAATGGTTCTGGTCTTCTACAACGTGTATTTTGTTTTACATGTGGTAGCTTTTGTTTTACAAGAGCCCTTAAAATGTGAACAATAAGTCAAATTATTTTAACAGCTGACTCGCTCATAATTCTTAGCTGTCAACGCAGGGTGAAAACTGATAACCGAATCGGAAGGCACTTTGAACACGGCCGGCGACACGTTTGTCACATTCTCACTCTTCTTCTCTTCCTCATCCAAATAATTAATTAATTCATTAATATAATAAATATTTAAATTAATCACTAATTAATTAATAATTAATTGGTATTTAAACTAATTATTATTAAAAACTAACCACTCATTTCAAATCTTCGTCTGTAGCACTACTCTAGCAATAAACTAACTTACTAAAAATATAGCATTAGTGTTATGGAAAGACCCAACCAAAACCAAAACATTGATGATAATTATTAAAAAGAAAGCCCAGCTCCCGAGAAACCAAAGGGAAAAAAAGGGTAAATAAAGCAAAGGAATCGCAGCTGTAAACCTGTTTGATCGCTTCCTAAGGGATTGAATTCAAAAACACATTCATTAATTAATCACCCTTTTATCGTTGTTTAATTTTATGCCTATGGTATTTAATGTATTGAATTTGAAATGGGATGAGTTTGCCGTTTTTACCCTTGCACCTTTATTCGTGACCAAATTAATATTTTTTTTATGAAAAAAAAATTTAGGTGAGTTGAGTCCTAGAAGCTCACAAGGATCAGGACATATCTTAAGGTTCACTGAGCACTTACAGAAATATTTACAAATTATCCATCAATAAATTCTCACATCAACAGTAGAATTTGAATCCACGTCCTTATAAAATATGAGTCCGATTAACCTTTGTCAGCTACCAAATTGATATTCTAAGTCAAGCTGTAATTTGGTACTTGGATGTGCTACATTGAGGTGTTGAGCAATTAACGAGAAAATGATTACATTGCGTGCGTACATTCCCTCATCATTTCATTTTCTAGTTTGTACAACTCCCCTGATCATCATCACATACCACGTGCACCTGGTTTTTTTCCCCCTTCAAGTGTGCCCTCAGATTGATGTTCTAAGTTGCTTCTAACTTAAGCTATAGTTGGTGCAAGTATCGTGAGCATATGGTCAAAATAATTGAAGTGCATGTAAACTATACGCACTTCGATATTTTTAGTTTTCAGTGACACCAAACTTGTATTCTTGCTCAGTACTACTATGAGTTTGGAAATACCCAAATTCGAAATTTTACTAACATTCATGTTGGTATTGTTATAGGAAACTCTAAATTCTATGTTGGTATTGTTATAGGAAACTCTAATTTCTAGACAGTTATTTGCGTGCCACAAGGTTATGTTAAAGAAAAGCATTGGACTAATATAATTTCAAGAGTAATGTAATATATATTACTTTATAAACAAAGCATTAAATAAAAAAAATAAATACATTTTTTTTAATCTGTCAAAAAAAAAAACCTTTTTTTTAAAGATTACAGGTAAGATAATCCTGTTTGAGCGTGGTAGAATTATTATGGACGATAAAGTTTTTCCTCTAAATATTTAATGAAATTGTATATTCAATACTTGAACTTAAGATCATTGATTAAGTTGAAACAACCTCACACTAGATAATCACGTGCTCAGTAGTACTGCCATAAAAATATAAAATACATTTAATATTTACCATAAAAAAATAGATCAAAATATTAATAGGAAAATTTAAAATTATTCTAATCTCAATTGTGAGTCTCTCTAGCACAACATTTTTTTTATTACCATGACATTAATGTAAAGTATCTACCAACTTTATTAATGGTTAATCTCTGTTCCGAAATACAGTCGGCCACCTTTAATGGATTTTTCCTCCGAAATACATTGTTTTCATTCACAAAACTCAAGACTTTACTTTTTTTCTTTTTTTAAAGGACTCAAAACTTTACTTAAGGAAACAAACTCTATAATCAAGCTTTAAAATGTTAATTCCCTACCTCGTGCCTTAACCTTAGGACAAAATTGTAAGACTGTTTTTTATTATAACGAGGGGAAAACCGGCAAAGAAAAAGGGCATCAAAGTAACTTCAAACTTAAATTCCTTTCGTTTCTTTTAACTCAATTAAAGCCTCTTTATTTAATATTTTACGCTTTTATTCCACTTTAATTTTTGCGGCAGGAGACTTTTTTCTCCTCCTCCTTCGTTAAAAAAGAAAATGGAAAAAACGAGGGTAAAAAAAAAAAAAAGTCCTCTTAATTTAGGTGTCGCTTGTCCCCTTCAAGCGCAAATAAACCCTCTCTCTCTCTCCTTTTCTCTCTCTCCCAGTCTCCACTCAAAACCACAACCTCTCTCACTTTTTCCCTCAAACTACCTATACTTTCTCACTCACTAATTTTCTTCACTCCTCTTGTTACGTCGTCTTCGCCATTCTCCCTCCTAACCTAGAAAGAACCTTAAAATTTTTTTTATCTTCAAAACACAAAAGAAAAACACACACATAGGAAAAAAACAAAATTATTTTCTCTTACATTTGCATCATCGTAGCCACCATGGAATCACCCAACTCTTCCCCAATTTTCCCACAATTCACCTTCGACACCAACAAGAACAACAACAACCCCGACCACTTCATCGTTGAGGACCTCTTGGATTTCTCCAACGACGACGTTGTCATCGCCGACGCCACCTTCGATTCCGTCACCACCGACTCTTCCACCATCACCACTGCCGTTGACAGCTGCAACTCCTCCTCCTTCTCCGGCTCCGACCCCAATACCCTTCCCGATATCGGTAGCCGGAATCTCTCCGACGGCCATTTCTCCGGTGACCTCTGCGTTCCGGTATAGTACATTATATTAGTTAATTAATTATAACAATATATAGTTGTAACATTATTATTATTATTATCATTTATAACATCAGTTATTAGTATTATTACTCCTCCTGAAAATCAATCATCAAACCAATACATTTCACAACCTCATAACAATTAACATAACCCGTGAGTAACGTACATAGCCTCCCAATACGTGAATACCGTACCAGTTTGACCTCTTTTTATTTTCCCGTTAAAATAGCTAACTCGTGTAAACAAATATCCCAATCAGTTTTGTCCTTCTTATCCTGCCAATAATTTCAGGAAACGTAACAGAATTATCCACATTTCACGGTACAAAAACTACTTTCTCTTACAATGACTCCTTCAAATTATTACAATTTTTTCTAAACATTGAAATTTATTCGCTGGCTATAACTAACTAAATAAATGATGCTAGCTACAATCAACTACTGCACATGAAAGCATTAGCTAGCTGAACACAAAATGACCCTGCAAGAAATTAATGTATATATTATTGTGCCGTTTTATATTAGCTAGACATTATATTATAGTATTATGTAATATATACATATTAATGTTTCTTTTTTTATTTTTTATTTTTTATGGTGCTAATGGTTTTGTGATTGAAATTTGGAAGCAGTATGATGACATAGCGGAGTTAGAATGGCTTTCGAATTTCGTGGAGGAGTCGTTTTCGAGCGAGGACCTGCAGAAGATGCAGCTGATATCAGGCATGAATGCGCGAAACGACGACGTATCAGAGGCCCGCGAGTTCCACTACGAGCCCACCAGAAGCGGGTTCCACACCCCCGAGCCAACCAGAAACAACCCAATATTCAATTCGGAAGTGTCGGTTCCAGCCAAGGCCCGCAGCAAGAGGTCCCGCGGGCCCCCATGCAACTGGGCCTCGCGCCTCCTCGTCCTGTCCCCGACGACGTCGACCTCTTCGGACTCGGCCGAGGTCATAATGCCCGCTCCCGCCGCCATCAAGCCCGGCCCGGCCCCCGCAAAGAAGCCCGCGAAGGCCGCGCCGAGGAAGAAGGACAGCGGCAGCGACGGCAGCGGCAGCGGCGGCGACGGGCGCAGGTGCTTGCACTGCGCCACGGACAAGACCCCGCAGTGGCGGACCGGGCCCATGGGCCCGAAGACTCTGTGCAATGCCTGTGGCGTGAGGTACAAGTCGGGCCGGCTCGTGCCCGAGTACAGGCCCGCGGCCAGCCCGACTTTCGTTCTGACCAAGCACTCCAACTCGCACCGCAAGGTGCTGGAGCTGCGAAGGCAGAAGGAAATGGTGTGGGCCCAGCAACACCAGCAGCAGCATCAGCCACAACAGTTCCTACAACAACACCACCACCAACACCAACATCACCACCACCATCATCATCAGAACGTGATGTTTGATGTATCCAACGGTGACGATTACTTGATCCACCAACACGTGGGCCCCGATTTCAGGCAGCTTATCTAGTAGGTGCTAGTGTAGGACAGCTGCCGTGGAGCCTCGGGTAATTTAATTTGTAGCGGAGTTATCATATGTCCATTAGAGAGTTTCTTCGTTATTTGTTTCTTTCTTTCTTTCTTTTTCATTCTAATTTCTGTTAGGGAATGGTTTTTTTCCCTGACTCATAATTTTTTGAGTTTATGTAGACTGGTCTCATGGTGACTCTAATTATTTCTTGAAGCCGTTTTTGTTTAGGCCATATTTTTTTTGGTAGACTCGATCCAAAGGTTAATTAATTACTCAAAAGTCAAATTTTTCCTACTTCATGTTCTGATATTTTGCACTATTATTCTGACTTTAGTGCTTTTATTATTTTTGACACTGCATTTTTACTTGTATGTTAGCTGTATCTCTGTAATTAGGTCAACAATTAAATGATAAAAAGTTTCTGCAGCTACTATAGAAAGAAAGAAAGCAACTAAAGATAAAGAAAATGGAGAGCTCGACTCAACAGATTAAATTGCATGGACTCTTCAAGGTTTTGCCAAGCAAAGTAATTGTAGATAATTTTTATATAAAATTATTTAAAGAAAAGTAACTCCCTCACACACACATATCTAATTTAATAATAACTTTTTTAAATAAAAATAAAACAATATGTTAACCTAGAATTAATTAGTATCTTATTTTTTGTTTATTATTATAAAACTCTCTCAGTTTAAAAATAAAATAATTTATCTTCATACACACACACACACCTAATTTAATAATTTTTTAAAATAAAAAATAAAAAAACTTACTAACCAATATTTAATATATCATTTTTTATTACTATATAACTCTCTTAATTTTAATTATACAAAAAACAAAATCTCTTAATTTAAACAAAACTCTCGTAATATTTATTTCTTTTCCTTCAATTTTAAATCTTACTCTAAAATATACCTAGGGATTTGAGCTGCCATCCTTGTAATTAATATAAAAAAAGGATAAAAGTCAAAAATATCTTGTAGGTGCAATTCAATGAATTTATCTTACCACAAAATATGCACACGAATAAGCCAGATGCCTAGAAAATATCACAAAGACTTAAATGATACCATAAAATATTCGCATAAGTTGATGTTTATTCATGTCAAACTCATTATGGGTGAAATATATACATACTAGCTAGTAGTCGTGTCCCGCTGTGGTCACTGGTCAGCGTACATTTTGTTGATTTTAGGTAAGTGTGTTAATTTAGTTGACATATAGTAAGAATGCAGATCAAGATAATATAGTTCCTTTTTTTTTCCAATTTATCTTTAAAGAAAAAAGTTATGGTATTTCCAATTTATATAATTACTTATTTTAATGATGTTTTTTGTATTCAATCACCACAATTAAATTTAATTAATTACTTGGCTTAATTACCAAATTGGTCCCAAAATTATATTAAATACTTCAATTTGGTCTCCAAATTTTCAAACGTATCAATTTGGTCCCCAAATTTTTAAAAATACATCAATTTGATCATTTTCGTCCAATTGAAGTTGATGCCGTTAATAATTTGGGACCAAATTGACGCCGTTAAAAACTAAATTATCCCAATAAACAAAAAGACTAAACAAGCCTCGTCAATTTGGCCACCACAATGATCCTAGTACCTAATTCAGATTGAACATGAAAAATTGTAAAATTTCTCTTTCCTTTTACTTTCTATATATTAATTTTTTAGAGTAAATTATATTTCTTTATAATTTTATATTTTCTCAATTTATCTCTCTAAACTTTTTTTTATATATATTTCTACCTTAAGGTTAAAGAGAAAAATATTAAATTTCTCTAAACTTTTTAATAACTAAAATGACTATGAAAGAGTATATAAACATAATAAATTTGGGGAATTACACATAGTATTTGCCTATATATGTGGCCGGTTCATGCATAAGGATTAAATAATCATCGATCATATTAATACTTAAGTTTTACAATAGGAAATTATTGTGTAAATAACAATACTTTTAAATAAGAGTTTAATTGTAATACACTGATAATGTAAAATAATTTTACACTGTCATCAAATCATATATAAATCACTATTGATATGACTTTTAAGATAATTTCATAAAAGTTAACAAACTTACCATACATGATGAATTATGATTGAATGACAGTATAAAATGTCAGTCCATAACCTTTTTTTTCTCTTTAAATAATAACAAAAATGAAAAGTATTTACTAGTTAAGTCATTAAATTCCTGTCTTAATTTATACTTGACGTGCATTATTGTTAGCAAGTTATTTTTCAGCTCTATTTATTATTCCGTTGAACTTGCTTTCTTGTATGTCATAGTATTTTGTTTGATTAAATGAACATGTGCCTAATCTTGTAAATCCATTTCCTCCAATATACAAATAGACAGTTTCTCACTACTAAGCACGTGGATCAACTTATACAAGATTGTTTCAGTTTAATCAGTAATCTTGAATTCAAATCTTAGATATTTAACCGCATTAATATTTAGAGGAAAAACTTTGCGATTTATAACAGTCTTATTCGACTCGAACAATAATTATTTTATTAAGTGAAAGATACATGTTGTTTATTAAAAAATAAATAAATAAATAAATAGGCACTTCATTGGCTTGACCAATCTGAAAAATGAACTAGAGATGCTCATTTGTTGATACATATTTTTAAAATAGCTAATAATCCTAATGATAAAAATAAGATTAATTTTAAATTTTCATTAAAATATTTTTAATTACTGAATAAAAACATCAAATACATACTTTTTATATTTTGAATATATTAATTTTACTAATTTTTTATTTAATACTTCTGTATTAAGATCATTATTGTCCTAAAAATATTAGAAAGATATTTACACTATGTTTGGTTTGAATGACACAAATATTTTTGCAACGACAGAAGTAGCCTATGCCTGTTTGGTATAACAAATTATTGCGAGAGTTGAGTTTGAATTTTATGGGATCCACCGGTTAAGTTCTGTCTTCAATGAATTGGCGCGTCAATGAATTTTGGTGTAAAAGTCCCTTTTAACCCCACCAATTGGCTGAAGCAGATATATTTCAATTTTACTTAACTAAAATTTTGACCAATTACAAAGCTACACGTAATTGAATTGCTGCAACTATAATCGGTTTTTTGAGCAATATAATCAATTAAGTACATTAATTTAATCGATTATTTGACAATAAAAATCGATTATCTACGTTATGCTGAAATGGGTATAATAAGGACATAATAGTATTTTTACAAGTTTTTTTAATCTTTCTTCTCATTTCTCACCTATTTCTCTTCAACCAAACACTTCAACATTCAATTTTATTTCTCTTCTATTTCTTCCTTTTCAAATTATTTTTCTTCTATTTCCATCTACTTTATTTCTTTCCTCATAACCAAACACAACATTAGAGAATTACTGGACACTCTGAATGTAATTGTTTAATTTCTCACAAGAATAATAAACAATAAAAAAAATTAGAAACAAGCGGCAAATTGAAATCCCTAGAAAGAGATGCAACAGGATATGTATAGAATGGTGCATTAATCCCGAAAATGAATATGGCTGCACTCTTAGGATAAAAAGCATTATAGTTTGCAGGAGAATAAAATCTGCATGAGTTTCAGCGAAAAAAAATTGTGATAAGGTGACAGATCGGCAGAATGTTACATTATTCACAGAAACAAAACAAAAAGCAGATTCATGTAAACTGATTTCGGGATAACATTGTTTTTCGTTAGTAGTATACTCGGAATTTCATATTTCATATTTATATAAAGAGTAGAGTGGTATTCTTTCTTCACCACCCGTGTTTGAATTTATGTTAGATAATCTAAAATAATGTTAAAATATTAATTAATAGTAGTATGATTTTAAGTAAATATTTATATATTTAATTTTATATTAATAAATTAATTTTAATTTAAAATGAATTTTAAGTATTTATTGTGTAGTATAAAAGATTTTATAATAAGTTTTACTATTAACTTATTATTAAAATAAATACATTAAAATATATATCACTTCACTTCAAAATTATTTTAACTTTACAAAATTAATTTAATTTAAAATTAACTTTACAAACGCTCAGAGACACACACTTCAACTTATTTTCATAGGTTTTTTTTACTGCAATTATTTTCATGGGTACTATTACTGTATTCATACTTGTAATTGTATTCACTTTTGTGAGATTAGTCTTAATTAAATTCATTTTTTAGATAAAAATTATACTAATTAACCTCTTTTACAATACTCTTATTTTGTTATTAACAGAAACTATGTGTATGATTTATACATAAAAATAAAGAAGATGTGCGTAATTTCTAAAATCAATACATATCAATGTGTAAAAGTAATGTTAATGTAAAAAATAACATTAATTTTTTAATTAAGAAAATATTAACTTAATTAATATTTTTAAACTAAGTATTTTTAACAACCTCTTTGAGTGCTTCGGGAATCGGGCTCACCTATCAACGCTCGAAAACTGAGGGTGTAACAGCGTATACGTACAAGTATCATTTATTTATTTTTACTTTTTATTTTTCATTTTGAGCGTTGAAGTTTTGTAGCTTGGTTGCTTGGTTTTTTTTATGCATGTGAAAGAATTATTCATGTTTTACAAACCACGCTAACAATGCATGTGATTGGAGATAAGTTCCATGGCACTTTATATGGGTGGCCACGAGATTAAAAAGGGAAAAATTCAAAGCCACTCTCGAATTCCTTACCAACCCCATGTGATTGTAGCATTTTGATTTAGGTGATTGGAATGAGTAAGGCATCATGGTCAGAGAGAAAGAAAGGGGTTTGGGGATGGGAGTGGGGATTGCATTTGTTGAATACATAGAAGATATAGATATATTGTTAATTTACCAGTGGGTGGGTGTATTAATTTAAGACCCAGGCAATACAAATTTATAGGACATTTCTTTAATAAATCATTAAATCTAATGTTTTCTCTAGTTAAAGCATTATTATAATCAAATTAGTCTTTTAATTACACCACCTAAATCTGGATCTTCAGTCTTAATTTTTTAAAATTGAATGTTGTGTGTCTTATTATTCAGTCAATCAATATTATAAAAGTTCCAAATATGTGCAGGGAATAAAGCTGAAAAGAAGTTGAAAAAAGCAAATTCAGCCAAGTTCTTACTCATAAACCTTCAAGTATATTTAGTAATTAATTAACAATGAATTATTAGAGACAGAATGAGAAGAAACTAAGATTGTGTGGTCATGTATGACTTCTCTTTGACCTCATGCTCAGTAAAATTTTATGGATGAATGTCACGCTAGCAAGGCTGGTTACAATGAAATTATACATCAATTTGGGGTTTTTTTTAACTCCATGCAATCTTCACATGATTGTTTTTATGACTTATGAGGTAAATATTTGACATTGTCTTTTTACTTGAAAATTGGTTGATCAATAGCAATAAGTCCTGTTTGGAAAGGCTTATATATGGAACGTCTCGAAATAATATCGAGAGCGGGATATTCGATTAATTGAGATTCCAAAGCTGAAATTTCTCCTCAATCATCAATTTATTTAGCCAGGACATTTATAACACGACCCAAATAAGCCTCATATCTTAGCAATTCTTCTTGTTGCTTTTACTGAACTTCCCTCTTGTATCATCAAATCATCACCCATTAATACAACACCAACATTTTTTATTCCAAATTCAAAGCAATGTCTATAGTATCCTCTTCAAATTCCACTAATTCGCCCACCATTACTTCATCAAGACTATAAATATGATCAATACCATCGCCTACTTGGAGTACGGTATCCGTATTTACAATTTTTACTTTCATATTATATTGCTCAATGCGTTCACGGATAATTTTACTAATTATATATTTTACCATGAAAATTTCTTAATTTTATTTTTTTAGAAGAAAAAATAATGCCTATACTCTATTTTATAATAGAAAGACTATTCTGATATCGAACCAGAAGTTAGTTATGAAGTTAATTACAATAGAATGAAAATTAACTAACATGTGACATAACTAACTCTTTATGGACAAAAGTTAGTTATGTCACATGAGCAAAAGTTAGTTATGTCATAATAAACTTATGTCCATGTGACATAATTAACTTTATAGGCATAAGTTAATTATGACAAATAAGTAACTTCTAAAGTTAGTTATGCTACATAATGGATGAAAAATGAATTAATGATTTAAAGAAAAGTAATTCCATGACCCCCACACACGTATTTTAATATATTTTTAAAATAAAAAACTAAAACAACATATTAACCTATAATTAATATCTTAATTTTTTATTATTATATAACTCAGTCTTCATTCTCAATCACATTTTTTCATCACAAGACTCGAATCCGAGCCTTATTTAAAAGGTTATGCAATTAAGTGGTAACAAAAATAAATTTAATTAAAATAAATTACAATAAGAAATTCGAGCGTGTGACTTTGATGAACCTGACACCAAAGTCACTCTCTCGACTTCATATACTGTAATTTGACTCAACCCTTTTTTTTTGTCAAATTAATTTAATTAAAATAAATTTATTTTACTTATAGCCAAAATACATAAACTGGTAAAAGTATTAATATATATATATATATATATATGTATATATATTTAAATTTTAAATTTTAAAATGTAATACATATTTTAATTATGAAAAGTTAATTTTACAACCATTTAAAATTATTTTATTATATATAATACTGATTAAAAAAATTAAGTATTAATTACAAAAGATAAAATATTTAAAATCCTTTAATTATTCTTCAATCATATTTTTAGAAGAAAAGATAATATATTTAAAAAGAATTTAATATATCAATACATATTACAAATAATCTAAAAAATTAATAAATATATTATTGTAATTAAGAATTCAAAAAATTAACTAAAATTTAAAAATTACAAAAAAATGAAACCTAAATTAGGTTAAAAAATAGTTATAAATATATTAACTTATAAAAATTTGTTTAATTATATTATTTACTTTTTTCAATAACGTTCTTTTATTTCATGCAATGAATACATTTAAATTTTTTAATTTTCATAATTCAAAAACTATTTTATTTAATAAAAATTAATTTTATATATGATTTATAAATATTTAATTATATATAATATTAATTGAATAAATTTAATTATTAGTTACAAAAGATATTTAAAAACTTCTATATTATTGTTCAAGAATATTTTTGAAAGATAAAAAATAATTTATTTGAAAAAAACCAACAATGTGAATATATATTGAAAAGTGTTGAATATATATTCAGCACAATATATAATTTTTTTATAGCATGATATTGGTTAGTCATCAGATACTTCATACTAATATCATGGTATAAAATATATAATTAAAAAATATTTAAAAAATTAACTACAATTAATTTTTAAAAAAATAAATATAAATTAATTATAAAGGATAAATATTTTAAACATTTTAAAATATTATTATTTTATTTAACTGCATTATTTAGTCAATTCAGTAAACACTATTTTATTTCCTGTCAAGGAAATTTCTAAAATAAATAATTTACAAATAAATTAAGAACTTACATCAAATAAATATAAATTAAAATAAACTAAAATCTGTAAAAATTATTTAATCAAAATGAGAAATAAGTGAAAATTATAAAAAATAATAATAATATTTTAAGTCGAGTTGAGATTCAAAGAGAAGATTGACTAAATAAGCTCCATGTAAGCTATAAAAAATTAAAGCTCCCTCTACTAAGTTGCTTGTTGTTTTAAGAACTTTTTATGAAGAGTATGTGCACGGCCCAACTTATCATTTTAAGGAGAAGATAAGCTCAAAAAAAAAAAATGGATCAAACACACTCTAAATGTGTCTATTAATCTAAGTGAAAAGAACTTAAATTAAGTTAGAGTTCTATAAATAAATAAAAAATAAACATTACTTTTTTAATTACTTTAAGTCTATTTGACTCATTTAAATTAATCAAAATTCAAAATGATGTTTAAATATTAAAAGTAGATCTTACACGACCTAAAATAATAGTATATATTAACCAACAACAGAAGAAATTGTTTGGATAAATTTCTTTATAAATTCTTATAAGATAAGAAAATAAGATAAAATAAATTTGACATCTCTTATAAGTGAAAATCAACCAATGCACTTAATAGAAGCTCCATTTGTCTTCTCCAAAAGTTGAAGTGCATACATTGATTTTAGTTTATGAAAAAAACTCAAATTATTTTACTTTTTTTTTATCTTATAAATGTGCTTGCGGAAAACTTTATTCAAATAGAATTATAGTCTCAACATTTAATTAGATAAAAAAAATGGATGTTTTGAAATATCACACATGGTCATATTTTTATATTCTATTCCTACAAATGAAATGGAGATAAGAATGTAAAAACAATGAAATGAAGAAAACTTTAAGTGGAGGAATTTTTTTTTCCTCTTATAAACATTCTAAGCATACAAATGAAGTGAAGATAACAACGTAAACATACAAATGAAATGAAGGTAAGAATGTAAAATGAAATGAGATATGAAAATGTTAAACTCATTAATTAAAACTATTTATCAAACTATTTCTTTCCTTTTTTAATTTTTTTTCCTATCTTCTGATCCTTAGTTTTGCTCCTGTAATTTGGGGTATTTATTTTTAAAACTCCATGTTATCTTCACGTGATTTCTTTATGATTATGACTTATGCAATGGTCCTTCGGTCTTTATTATAAAATCTAATTAACTAATTAATTAGAATTAAGAAAATTGGTCAATTTAATTGAAAATATTAAATTTATCTTAATTAGTATTTTTTATATAAAACTAACAAACATTAATGGGTTATGTTTCTTTTACTGTCACGTCATTCTATAACTAACTTTAATTAGTCATTATATATATATATATATATATATATATATATATATATATATATATAACGATTCCTGTGAGAACATGAGAACAATTAATAACAACCATCAGATCAAGATTAAAAATAATAAATGGTTGAGATTAAAATATTTAAAATTCAAATTATATTTTAGGAAGTGATAATTAAGATCTTTTATAGATTTATTTTTTATTAGATTATATATTAGATCATAATTTGAATTTTAAATATTTTAATCTCAACCGTTTATTATTTTTAATCTTAATCTGATGGTTGTTATTAGTTATTCTCATGTTATCACATAAGAAAGTGTTCTCGTAGGAGTCGTACTATATATATATATATATATATATATATATATATATATATATATATATATATATATATATATATATAGTGAGATGACTTATCTTATATGAGAGTGAGAAGAGTAACTATTGACCAATAGATCTTATTTGAATGGCCAAGATTAAAACACACTAAGTCATGTGAGTTTTTTAAAAAGTCACATAACATTAAATCTTGACCCTCCATGTATGGTTATATGGTCCAGATTTAACCCTCTCACTCTCATATAAGATGTCTTCCTCTCATAAGATATGTCCTATATATATATGAAATATATCTAGTGAGAGGGTTTATCTTATATGAGAGTGAGAGAAATAAATATTGACCACTAGATTTTATTTGAATGGTCAGGATTAAAACACACTAAGTCATGTGAGTTTTTTAAAAAGTCACATGACTTTTTTAAGTAGTCACATAACATTAAATTTTGATCCTCCATGTATAATTATATGGTATAGATTTAAACCTCTCACTCTCATATAAGATGTCTTCCTCTCATAAGATATGTCCTCGTATATAGAGAGTTAATCCTCATCTCCACCATTCATTTTCTTGAAATCTAATGGTTAAGATTAGTTATCCATTACAATCATTAGATTTAAAAAAAAAAATGAATGGTGAGGATGAACTCTCTTAGAGTAACTTGATCCCTCCTCATATATATATATATATATATATATATATATATATATATATATATATATATATATATATGTTTCCTTTGTCCCTAAATATAAGATATTATTTTAATATTTTTTTCTAATTGTCCCTTTGCATTATTTATTTTATGACCAAAATACACTTAATTTTTTAGTCCATAAATAATAAATGTAACATCCCGAGCGCCGACAAGGATGGGGAGTGATCACCGATGCAAAAGAGATGAGGCACAGATAATGAGCAACTCGTAGTAGGCTTCTAGCGGGAGGGACACATGAATGAATTGAATATACACTAGAATGAAAGAGATCTAGAGGTTGTGCATGCCTGAGACTGTACAGTTGATGATGACTTTAAAAGAATTAATTAGTACTACTTATACCAACAAGATGTATCTACTTTTCGGTAGCTTATCACTTAAGAACCTCTCAGTTAAGCGTGTTTGGCTTGGAACAATTATGGAATAAGTGACATTTTGGGAAGTTTCCTAGAAAGCGAGTGAGTGAGGACAAAGCATGCTAAAAAGTCTCGTGTTGATTTGTGGGAACAGTCAACGATCCTAAAAGTAGCCGAACATTACAAGTGGTATTAGAGCTGGTAGTCGATGTCTTAGGAAGGACTACTTACGAGGGTTCTAACCAACGAGGAAGTTGAGCGAAGTGTCGTAGAATATGAGTCACTAAGATGTAAGCTTCCAGGAGCATTACAATAAATGCTATGAGTTGCCTCTTTCTCTCTCTTATGAGGGTTGAAAATTTGGAGTTTATTTTTAAAATTTAAAACTTCACTAGTATCATTTTCTCTTCATAGATTAATTATTTAAGGATAGTTTTGAAAAATATTATAATTATAGATAAATTTAACGCTAATAACTAAATTAACCAACTTTTTAAATATGTGTGAATTAGTTAATAATGTCTTATAATTAGGGACGGAGAGAGTATAGTAGATATTAGCAAGTTCATATAACGATTATTTGATAATGAAATTTTTGAAATGCCAAGTTAGAAAATTGAAAGAACAATAAAGTAACTAACAATCTTTGGCATTAGCACATATATTAAATGAGGATAGATAATATGTTTATAATAATAAAAGGCAAAGTTAAATATCAACATATTAACCAATAAGTTGTTGGTTTGAGTTGTATCGAGCTTGGTCATGTTAAAAAAGGTTTTAAATTTGAGTTTTGTGAATGAAAAAAACGTGGTTGGAAGGGGAACTCCACTAAAGGTGGTCAGCCAGGTTTTTTAGCAGAAATTAGTCATCAGTAAAACTGGTGGATAATCCGCACCAATATTATGGTGACTAAAAAAATCAAAGTCTTAATAGAAATTATAAGTCATATCTTTGACCAAATTAATTAACCGCAGAATCCAAAGAAAATATAGCTTGAAATCGTTCCAACTTTTGTAAATGAAATAACGTCTTCTCAACCACTGGGAATTATATATTATGGATATAATTTAATGATTACGGCAACATGTAACGGAATTTAATACGAAGGGAACCTAGTCAAAGAAATTTGAAGAAAATGATAAAATTAGGTTCTCTGGATGCATGGGGCAGTGGGGCACGCAATTGTTTTCCATGTTCATGAAGAGCTTGTGTTACCTTTCATAACTACTTCTATCTTTGGCAGCACTTTCTATAACGGTGACAGAAACTTGTCCTAGACTCGAGAGTTACTTACCATAAAATGGTGAACATTGAACAATGACCCCTTCTCATTTCTCAATGAAACAACCTCCTAATAATTTTAGAGAGTAATAATAGACTCTGAAGCCTTTCTACTAAAAATAGAATGTTACACTGTTTCAATGATGGGACTTTCAAACTAATGAGTTAGGAATAACTAACCAACGGGTTAGTTTAGCAAAAGAAATTATTCCTTCACAGCGTGGTAAATTAATAGTGTGTTTAGATTCTCGTTCACACAACTTAAACATGAATCATATAAGCAACTTTTAGTTGCTTTTGATGCATCTTGATATAAAAATTTGATCAAATACAAATCATGGATGCTAATTCATGAGACATGCACTAAGATTTGAATTCTCATTGAAAAATATTTAATACTTGATCGTATCTTGAACAATATTGCTTAATCATCGAGTTAAAATTTCAACTATAATTTTTTATTGGATAAAATAAATTTTTGGTCCATATACTTTCGATCAAATTTGGTTTTAGTCCCTATAATTTTAAATCAATCAATTTGACCCTATACTTTAAAAAATAACTTTCAATATAAGAACTAAATCCACCTATTTTTTAAAATATAGGAACTAAATTCATATATTTTTTTAAAATATAGAGATCAAATTGATCAATTTGACACTCCATGAACTAAAACTAACTTTGACAAAAAGTATAAAGACAAAAACATATTTTACAATTCTTTACTTTAGAGAAAGCTTAGGAAAACAAAGCAGCAACACGTGGCATGTATTGAGAAACATTAGGACAGAAGAAAGTAGAAGGTACAAAGGACAGAGGGTGGCACATGCTAATGTATCGTTATCATGGAGACATAAGCACTTCCGTCAAGGTTGTTTTTTGGATAACTTGGAGACATGGTGCACTGGTCGTTTACCTCCCCCACTTTCTCACGTGCACAACACGTTGTTGCTCTAACAAATATTGAATATTCAATTTAATTAATTTGATAACTACTCGATACTTTCCCTGGGGTGGCTAGATGCCTTTCCTCTAACGAAAGATTTCTTGCATATATGTGTGTACATGTGCTTACCTCACTGTTAGTAGGAAAAAAAAAGCAATCCTCATCCCCTTATCCGATGACAGATGAACAAGAGCAATTGATTGATTTAATGAAAAAACCCTACATAACTAACAACTACATTTTCTTCAAAAAAAAAAAACTAACAACTACATAATTAACCCTACTTTACTAACAACTCTTGGGATAGTTTTGAGTGGTAAGTTTTAAAAATTTCAAAACCTACCATCGCTTTTAGTTTTTAAAATTTAGTCTTAATTAATTTTTTTTATATTAACTAAATTTTGACTCGTGCATTACACTGGTAAACAAAATGATTAAAAACTTTTATTTAGATTTTGTATTATATGTAATACAATTTTTTATATTTTTTCTCTTTATACTTTAATAAAAAAATATGCATTCCCATTTGTTATATTTTTTCATATTTTTCATGTTCGTAAAATAAAATATTCAATAAATTATTTAAATAAGGAAAGAGACGGTCATGAAAAAATACATTCAAATTAAAATTATTATAACAAAAAAATATAATTTCATCATAATAATTTATATATTAATGTGGCTTCAGTTAAATTGTTCATCTTGTAAATTAAGTAAAAATTTCTACTTGGTTTTATAAAACAAAGACATTACTATGTGATCTATTTTATATATAATTTTTATTTTAATATATTGGCACATACATATCAATGTCTAAAAAAAAAAAATTGTTCAAATAAAAAAAATCATGAATAATTTATTTAAGTAAAAATATAATAAATAAACAAATAATTATTTGCTTAAATGTGTACATGTGCTTACCTCCCTGTTAGTAGGAAAAAAGCAATCCTCATCCCCTTATCCGTTGACGGATGAACAAGAGCAATTGATTGATTTAATGCTAATATCAGGTATTTCTTTTTATTTTTTAAAGAAAAAAAAAACCTATATAACTAACAACTCTCGGGATAGTTTTGAATTGTAAGTTTTAAAAATTTCAAAAACTACCATCGCTTTTTAGTTTTTAAATTTTTGTCTTAGTTTTTTTTATTTTAAATTTTAGTTTCGAAGTAAATTCATTTTGAAAGTTGTTTATCATTTTAAAATTAGTTTAAGGGTATATTTGTGTGGTGGTGACGCTAGCGGTGATGGTAATATTGGTGCTGATAGTGATGGCAACAATAAGAATCTAATTAAAAAATAAATACAAGTTCAAAGATCCAATTGAAAAAAAATAGTTTATGGACCTATTAAAAAATTATCATAGTTCAGGGACTTAATTAAAATTGCCAAGTCTCTACATGTCAATATTCTCACATCTGCAGCTCTGCGAGATCTAAACTCAGTATTCTGTAGAGGTGAGAATACTTGTCTGTAAAGACTTGACAATTTTTTTTTATTAGATCCTTAACTATTTGTTATTTTTAAATAAATCTGTTTTTTTAATTTGATTCAAGGACTTAGTTAAAAATCGTCAAATAATTTAGAGACCTACAAATTAATTTAACCTATTTTTAATTATATGACTATTTGTCTGTAAAAAATATATATAATTATTTGTCCAACAACATAAATTTAAATTTAAATTAATTACATTCTAGAATTTAGTTTCTAGAATGTTGTGAAATACTTTTCAAAAACTAAAATTTGGAAATTTATATATTATCAAATATACGTCCTAAAAATTAGTTTTTAAGAAGTGTATTTAAAAAAAAATACAAAAATACAAAGAGTGTGAAGAGAGAATATAAGAATGCAAATAGAATTATCCCTTTTTACTTTAGCTAAATTATTAATTTGATCTCTCTATTATTAAAAGGTTTAATTTGATGTCAAAATTTTCAAAAACAAAGATGCCCTATGCGACAATTACGTGTTTTTTTTTATTGTATCACATATATAAAAAGTTAACATTATTTTTTACAATTGGATGTAAAAGACAATGTTGCATAATTTTAAAAATTAAAAAATAAAATTAAACTTTTTAATAATAAAATGATCAAATTTAAGTAGTTAAATAAATAGAGGGACTAAATTAATAATTTAATCTTTCATTTTCTCTTAAGCCAACGCACAAAACCCCTTCGAGGATTGACAACTTATTTTCTTCCCATGTTAAGCTGATGACAATTGTGGCCCAAGAATTGGTGAGTTCAAATTAGTGTGTTAATTTACTTCTATTATCTTTTGCTATGTCACACGGATCTAGTGGGTTTTTCTTCACGGCCTAATTGATCTTGCTGGCATATTCGAATAGGTTGGCCCAAAGTATGGTATGACTCAAAATCCATGAAATTTATTTAAGTTGATTTTTCTTGCTTTGAATGTCAAAATCCTAGGTTAGAATTTGATGGTGTGTGGCAACTAATTTTCGTTGAATCTAACAATCCAACAATCACAAGAAATTGTAGCCGTTGGATGAAAGTGTATGGTGGTGGATAGTTGTGTCCCACCATAAAGATTCATTTGTCTTGGAATTTAATTCAATTGGTTGACCAGAATGAGTGAATTATTATAAATTTTTTAATAACTGTCTTTGATATTAAAAAAAAAGATTTATTTGTCTTGAACTCCTATATTCAAACATAAGCATCTACCTCCCTTGAAAACTACTTCCTTTTTGTTCTAGCAAGACTTCCTTGCTTCCTTTAACTTTCCTCCCAATCTTTTTTTTTTTTTCATTCCCAATCCATGAATGAAGAGGAAGTCCATTGAGAATTTTCAGTAACCATTTACGTTAGTTTGTTTATTTGTTTGGAAATGAAAAATAATTTGCTTGAGTAAGCTTTTCTTCTCTCCCTTGTGTCAACTTTTAATTTGGAATAAGCACAATTTTAAGATGGATAATTGGATAAATTTGTATGAAGAAGAAGTTAAATGGGAATTACAATTAACTTGTAGCTTAAATTGTTGAATTGTGTTTAATAATGTTAGATGTTATGTGATGATTGGACGTGTCACATGTGAATGTTTATGTGTGAAAGATTGTTCTGATGTTAGTGCAAGTGCATTTTTTGCACTCCTAAAAAACTGTGGCTCATGCATGAATGAATGTCCTAGGCATTCAGTGGTTTTTTTATGTACTTTTACAACACAATGTACCGTATATAGTTCTATTGGTCCATCATAACATTGTTTATTATGTACACTGTGTTTAGTAAGATGGAAATAGAAGGAAGGGAAAAAGAGAGTGGAAGTGGACGACTGTAAGTTGTTTGATAAGGTGGAAATAAAGGAAAATTTTCAAAAAAAATGAAGTGAGACCAACATCTATTCTATTACTCTTAATAAAAGAAAGTCTAGGCTGGTACACGTGTCAATCTTCTATTTATTATTCTTTGCTTCCCTTATTAAAAAAAAGTCCCTTCACATTCTAATATCCATTTCCCATTTTATTTTTTAATTATTTATATTAATATATTATTATAATATTTTATTAAAAGCCACAAAGTGGGTTCTCTGTAAAAGAAAAAAAGACAGTTCTTATTCTACCGTCGTGCTTTCTCTACAAAAATGAAGCCCTCTGTTCTGCCATATTGCCCAGGTCAAATCAATCACAACTTCATTTTCCAATTTTTCCAATTTTCAATTTCACTCCTTGCATCTACTTTATATTGGTGCTTTTTCATTGTCTTCCCGCTTCTCCTTGATGCACATTTGAGAAGACTCTATTGTGGGTAACTTTTGTTTCGCCTCTTTCTCCATTTTCATCTTCTTTCCACAACTAGGAAGACTCTGTTGTACGTGGGTAAGTTCTGTTGTCCTCCTTTTGCATTTTTGTCTTCACTTTTTCCATATGTCTTCTCCTTTCCATATTATATATTTAAAGCATTTGCATGTTCTTTGTTTCAATAATCGGAACTGTCTTGTGTAGGTATGTTTTCTCTGTTTGTCTTTTTTTTTTAAGTCTTAGAAGCAAGTTGGTTTATTTTGATATAAAGTTTGTAACTTTCCTGTTTCCTCCTTTGCCATTTTCATGTTCTGTTTTACTCAACTCACAACACTGTGTTGTGGGTAAGTTTGGTTTTTTTTTTCCTTTGGTATTGTCATGTTCTCCTTTCCATATTATATTTTAAAAGGATTTTCTTTTATTTTTGGTTTCAGAACTTAGAACTGTTTGGTGTGGGTAAGTTCTCTACTTCCCCAATTTAATTGGTAAAATATGAAATCCATATGCTTGGTTATTCGTGTGCTATGTACTCCGAAGTTTGGTTTTGTATTTTCATTTACTTTGTTTTAGAGCTCAGAACAATTTGGTGCGGGTAACTTCTCAACTTTCCTAATTTTAATTGTTAAAATATGTGTTCTGTTATGTTCAATTATTCATGTGTTTTGTACTATGAAATTTGGTTTTAGATACAATATTTTCATAAGCAAGTTGGTTTGACACTATTTTGATATAAAGTTTGTAACTTTCCTTTCTCTTTTGCCATTTTCATGTTCTATTTTACTCAACTCACAACATTGTGGTGTGGGTAAGTTTGGTTTATTTTCCTTTAGTATTTTTATGTTCCCCTTTCCATATTATATTTTAAAAGGATTTCCTTTTATTTTTTGTTTCAAAAATTAGAACCGCGTCTAGTGTAGGTAAGTTCTTTGCTTCCTGAATTTTAATTGGTAAAATATGAAATCCATATGCCCAATTATTCGTGTGTTTTGCACTGTGAAATTTGGTTTTAGATATAATATTTTATTTTATCAAATGTCTTATTCATGAATTTTATGTTGTTATTCATCTTTAGCATGATATGTTGTGATGTTTGGTTATGTGTCCTTGCTAGCTTTGTTGCTATAATCAATTGTCTGACATTTGAATTTCATTTATTCTTTTACTATTTTTGGAGAAAGAAGTAAGGATGGCATGATTGGGAAGTGGACACTAATTGATTTCACAAATAAATGTTTGGTGCTTTATGTGATTGGTAGCTTTGTTGTTGTCATGAGTGGTCTAACATTTGAATTGTGTTTATTCTTTTACTATTTTGGGGGAAAGAAGACATAACGATGATATGATTGGAAATGGGACATTGATTGATTTCACAAATAAATATGCTTTATGTGATTGCTAGCTTTGATGCTGTCATGAGTAATCTGACATTTGAATTGTATTTATTCTTTTACTGTTTTGGGGGAAAGAAGAAATAAGGATGGCATGTTGGGTTTGGTGAGTTTGGTCATATGTGATTGCTAGCTTTCTTTTGTTGATGTTAAAAATAGTGTTACATAGTAAGTTTGGTCATATGTGATAGCTAGCTCTCTTTTGTTGTTGTTAAACATAACCTTACATGGTGAGTTTGGTTAAAAAATAGTATGTTAGAATGAAATATTATCTGAAATGTTGTTAAACATATTATGATTGTTAGCTTTCTTGCTATTAAAAATAGTCTCACATGGTGAATTATGTTTATTCTTTCATGGTTTTGGGGGGATCAAGTAACCATGGCCCGCAAACTAAATTGCATTAAGGAGATTGATGACTTTAAAGAAACTTGGAAATTAGCTGAGAATCATAAATATTTGGACCATTCAAAGATCTCCCAAAACAACAATATAAATGATTTTCATGGACAAAATGGTAACTTTTGTTTTTGTTTGCAATTAAATTTGCTTTTGTAATTGATGAAATAAGATATCTTTCATATTTTATTTAATTATTAATTATTAATGTATTTTGTTATGTTAAAGCCCTAGGGGGACAAAATAGTTGCTCAAGTTAAGAATTTGGACACTGAAAAATGGAAAGGTCAATTAAATGATAGTAAGTCTTATATTGTCCAAAATTTTGAAGTTGAGGCTAACATTGGACAATATAAGGCATCAAATCATGCATACAAGTTGATTTTTGCCAAATGAACCATAGTTAAGGAACAAGATCCACCGGCTCAAAATATTTATCATTTCACATAGTTTGAGGCAATTACCGATAAAAGTACTTGTCCTAATGTATTAATAGATAAGACATTCATATTGTAGCTAGCGTGTTTGTGTATGTAGTGGTCAGGTATTAATGTCTTTTGATTAGGTTCTATTTTTTTTTATCATATCAAACTTTTGTTGTTTTAAATATTTAAACAACAAAGTTTAATTATTGTCTTTATATTTTTTTTTTCATTTCAGGGGTAGTTTAGTTACTTGTACTTTGTGGGAAGTATTTGCACTTAAGTTGAAAAGTTTTTGGATAAACATGAATCTGGTCCAGTTGTTCTGTTGCTACAATTGACCAATATCAAATATCATAAAGGTTCAATTAGTATCAAATTATTTGTAACAATTATATTTTACGTTTTCTGTTTGGATTCATTTTTTTTATTTAAACTTGTTTATTCCAATGTTGTTTTAGGAAAATATTCAGTGTCCATACAGAACTCAATGATTGGTTCCAAACTTTTCATTAATGAAAACATTCCAGAGATTAAGGAGTTCAAGAAAAGGTATAATTTTTTTCTTACAAACTGATTTTTGTCAATTGCATGTACAAAAATTTGACTGCTATATCTACTTGCAGTTTGAAATCAAGTTAAATAATTGGTACTTCATATAGTCAGAAAATTAGTTAGATGTCTTCACACTCCCATCTATCTTCAGAAGACAACTTTTTTCGTAATGCCCAAGTTAAAAGTTTAAAGATCTCTGTGAAGTTAAAAAGGTACCTATTTGAAATTATGCACTGTGTTAGTTGAGGAATTTGAATTTGTTTTATGTTGTTCACAATGTTTCCCTTCCTTAATTTCTAGCAATGTTTTTGTGTCACTGTTGCAACAATTAAGAAGTTATTAGTAGCGAATGGTTGGAGCTATGAAGGATAATCTAAGTGTAATAGGAAAAATGAAGCAACAACATCACCTTACACATGTGGAGGATGTGGTAATGCAAGCTCAACAACAGTAACAAGATGTCAAATCTTTTAACTTTTAGCTTGTGTCTATTTATTTATCTTTTGTGTCATCTATCGAAGTATTATGAGATTCTCCTAAACAGATTTAGAATGGAGGTAAGGGTTTCACACAAAAAAAACTTCAACATTTATACTATGGAATCGAGAATATAGTCAGTTGATTGAGCAATCTACTGGTGATATTAAAAAAATAATTGATTAATGAGGTATAAATGGATCTCTAAACATTTTTTGAGTATGTTTTCATAATACTGATTTTATTTGTATACTAATAATATCACTGTTATATAATTTATAAGAGGGTGAGTTCGATTCAAAGTCTATTCCTGAAGCGATTGATGTTGTCTTGAATAAAATATCGGCTTTCAAAGTTAAAGTGATACTGAGTAACAGTCATTTTTTTGTTGCTCAAGTATCTAAAGATGAAGACATTATTAAATCAATTGTTAGCAAAATTCCCATTGATAGTATAGATCAACTTTGTAGACAAATACAATCTAATTTGCTATATTATTATATTTGAATTTAGCAATTAATTTGATAAGGTTTACATATTATTATATTTGACATAAAGTAATTAATCTGCTATATTTGCACAGGAATTTCCAAAAACTGACAAAGAAAAATCAATGTCTTATGTACAAATACTGGATGAGCTAGGAGAGAGTATAAGTAAAAGTATATTATTTGCTAATTAATTTGTTTTATTTTTGATAAATTTCATGGTGTTCTGATTTTATTTTATACCTTTTAATTGGTCAACAATCTATGTCTGCCACATCTGACTTTGGTCCTGATTTATTAGAATCTCTAACCCCTACTAAGAGATTATCATCTGATTCTCAGTTTGATGATATTGCATATGAAGATTTGCCTTCATTTCAATTATCTTCTTCAAAGTTATCGAGGCATATCAAAACTAAGTGAATGTGCTCCTTGAAGCATTGCAATTTTTTGAATGTTTGTATTTTATGATTAGTAGGATGGAGTTTTTTTGGGTAGTTTATGTATTTTGTGATCTTAGACCAATGACAGATGCTACTGAAATATGTAATATGTTCAATTACTTTTATCATATGAACTCATTTGTTAAGTATATACTTATCTTTTCTAATTCCTTGATAAACTTGTATCTTATTTTGTTACCGTAATAGCTAGATACCCTTATGTTATATTTTGTTGGATCATGTAATGTTGATTTTGGATCAATTGACACTTATGGACCCAATATCTAAGATTCAAAACCATTATGTGATTACGAATTATTTTGTTTAACTTTATATGATTAGAATTATTTTTTTAACTTTATGTTGCTTCTAATGCTAAACTTTTTACATTTTAGGTTGATCACAATCTCATAAGAAATGTTTTTCATATATTTAAAATGTTCCAAATTTAAGCCCCACTTAATTTCCAGCACTTAGGGGTTGGATTTGTTCAACATGGATATCCATAGGAGTTATGTGTGAAAGGTAGGAAAGTTTTTCAATTCTTCATTTTATCTGCAACTCACAATGAATCTATAATAATAAGGCTACAAAGCATAAGGGATGTAACATGATTTAATGTATTTCAAATGCAATGAAGTGATATGAAACATTTATAATTATTTTCAGTATTTCATAATTCATTATTTTAATCTATTTAAGCTTCTTATCCAAAAAAAAAAAAACTGATTTTATTTACACTAAGGATAAAATTTTGTTAAAATTTTCCAAATAGAATTTATATTTAAAATTACTTTTAGTAGTTTCACATTATATTTAAATTGCTTTTTATAATGCAAATTCCTTATTTTGTTCATACTGACTTACTAAGGAAAAAGTCATGTTCAATTTTTATGATATATTCAATATTTTTAATTTTTGCTAATAGTTTTAATTATCAAATTAGAAAACTTTATTTTTTAGTAATGTATAAAACTAAAATTTAAAATTAACTAAAGATTTTTCAGTTTTCCTTTTATACTAAAAATCTTATAATTTTAGTGATTTATATATTAAAAAAACTTTATTATGTTAATTTTTTTTAATAAAAATAACAACTTTTAAGTTTAGTTTCTTGTTAATTCCAACTTATTCCACACTGCCACCTTTAGTAATACATGCGTTCTCTGCATGTAATCTAATATTAGCTTTTTGACAAGTGTTTTATTCTATGTATATATCATGTATTTCTATAAAGCCTTGATTTAAAAATTTAGAACATTTGTGGCATTCTTCACTAAATCCGTTTGAGTTCTCTACCAACTTCTCCTCTGGTCATTTGTCACAAGTGAAATTTTCAATGAAAAAATCAACACAAATGTGTTGAAGCACTCTCATCCACGATTGTTTGTATTTTCGCTCCTTTACCTGTCTTTTTCTGTTTTTCCTCAATCACAACCTTTCCTCATCATCTACTCTCTTGAAGCACCAATGTTCTTCTCCTCTATTTATAGGAAAAAAGACGCTTCATTTTGCTTCATTTTCTTGGTAAACACTCTTTTCAGTACTCTCTTGAAGCATTCATTTAGTTTGTATATTATGTTTGTTTTTTTCTCACTTTTCTGTACTGAGTTTATTTTGTTGTATATATTAGGTTGTTCTTAAACTTGCAACAACAATGAGTTCCTCTCAGCTCAGCCAGATCAAGGTTAAGGACATACACCCTGCTTTACATTCATGGTCAGTGAAGACCTAAGTGATTTGAATGTGTGGATTGTTGTTAATAGGAGCAATGATGACAATTTCGGCTATTTGGAGATGATACTCATTGACTGTGATGTAAGTTTTTTGCAGATTTAAGGCTTGATTTGCAGATGATACCCATTATCGAAAATGTGATTTTGTTTACATCATATATAAGTCATGCTATACAGTAGAGTATGACATTTTAGAATTAAATTCAAATGGGTTGGAATATATTTCATTTAGTCAATGGTGTTTCAAATATCGTCTCTTTTGGAATATATTCTAAATATATTCAAAATTTGGGACCTTATAGCCCTCCTCTATCAAATTCAGTTGTCTTGAAATTCATTATGTATTGAAATTTAATATAATCCAAATATGTCAACACCAATTAACAAATTCATTCCATATCAAGAATCTTACTAAATGTATTTTATAACAGTCATGATAATAAATACTGTAACAATGTTATAAGTTATAGCATTAGTCAAGAATAAAAATCTATTAAAGCATTGCCAATGATGAAGACAATTTTGGTTCTGCCATCATACAAACTACCGTCCCTTTTTGCTTTTCATTACTGGCTGTACCATATATGTCTATAAAATGATAGTAAAATACAGGGCACGGTTTAAGAGGATATCTTTAACCTACTTGGTTTAGATATAGAAGTAGGAGGAGTTTATAGCTTTCTAAACGTGAATGTTGTCGATAATGGTGCTATGGATAGAATCAGAAATCATGCTTATAGGTTGGTTGTGAGATATTATGTTGTCACATTTATGCCTTACAAGAAATTGACAACAATTGGTCTTATCCTAGTACTGTCTGTAAACATTTTGAACTAAAAAATGAACCCAAGTCATTTAATAAGTAATACTTTATTCCATCATTAAATGGTGTTTTCCCTTTTAAATTATTTTTTAACATAAGTATCAAATTAAGACATTTTTTTTATACTTTTACCTACATTCTTTTGTAAATGTTGCTGGATTACTAACTACAGTGTCATCTGAAAGAAATTATGTGAAAAATGGACAAATTGTTAAAAGAATTTTCTTGCAAGTAATAGATCACACGTATGTATACATTTAAATATTTGTAATTACTATTGTTATCAAAATTTCACAACTTAAACATATTTTCTTTTATGTAGTGGTCAAATAGAATGTGCTTTATGTGATTGATAAGTTGACATTATAAATGATTTTTTAACAATAGTGATGGTTCCATCCCTATGTTAGCAATTCAGTATGCAAAGATAAGACCATGATTCTTTGTTGTTTGGTTAGTTCTAATTTTTGAATTTCAGTTTATATATTAATATTCTTTACAAATTATGTTTCATATAATTTTGAATTTGAGTTTTTAATTTTTATTGTATAGGTGATGGACTTATTGAAAATGTCCCAATCATTACCAATATTGAATTCAATCTTGAGATACTTGAAATGGTTGCATTAAAAAACTAGTACATGTTAATTTTTTCTTTCATTGTTATCTCATTTTTGTATTAATTTTAAAAATAATTTTAGCTATCGGGGGAGTTTTACTTTTGTAGTTCAATTGAGAGTGGTTTTAACAGGCAAACAAAAGTTCGTTATGTTCCTCTTGGGATAGTTGATAATACAATGATTGAAAACTTCCTCACTATGAGCTGAAAAAAAGGGTGGGTGATTTTCATTTGATCGGATGGGTAAGTGTATACTTTAACACATTATTATTAATCCATACTTTTTAACCATTTGTATATTGGCTTTTAAATCAATGTAAAAATAATGTAATTGTGTTTGATGGGTGGACTTTGTATTGTTTGAGCAAAAATTGTTGAATTGGTTGATAATAGTCAATGGTTTGAGATCTTAAATGGAGACAAATTAAGGGACTTTAATGATTTAGTCGTATTAAGTACTGGATCAGAGTACCAAATAATTCTCCGGTAAGTTTTATATTTTCTTACTTTTCACTTTATATTCATTAAATGACATTTACAAATTAAGTTTCCATTTTTATTTTATGATAGTTACTCTCTCAATGTTCAAGTTTATGATGGAACTGGTAATGCTTACTTCAAATTACCATATGGTGTGTAATGTTGCGATTTTCCTAATTGTATGATTAAGTGTTTGATTAATGAAGTAAGAGCAAATTAAATTTAAATTATGTTGATTAATATAATAATTAACTTAAGTTCTATGTTTTGTTATGTGTCATAGGGTTATTACGAGATTTTTGAGACTTTTACGTAAGTTCCGTAAGTTGTAAAAAAAATAAAATAAAATAAGAGAAAGGGGGGGTGTCCTTAGAGGGAGATAGGTGCCAAAAGTAATTTTTGTAAATTAAAACCAATTTCAGCCGTGAACTTTCATTCTTCCCTTTTCTCCAATTCTTCCTCCTTCCTCTTCCGAAACCTCTCTTTCCCTTTAATGGAAGTTTGAATTCCTACATCATTGAAGGACTTTTATCCTTGTCTAGAGTTTCCTTTGATTGATTTCTAGTTGGTAAGCACCTCTTCTCTTCTCCTTTGATCTCTTCAATTCATTTTCTTCTCCCACCAAGTAGACATGAAATGGGTTTCACTTCAAATTCTGATTTGTAGATGAAATCTTGATTGAAGCTTGTTTTGATGTTGGTTTAGGTTTCTCCTAGTTGATTCCAAAGCCTAAGTTGAGGAAAAATCACTCAAAAGTCACAAAGTGTCTCTCTTTAACTCCCTCTCAAGGAAATCTCAGAATTTTAGGGTAAGGGAAGCTTGCTTGTGAAATTATATTTTCAGTTCAAATGTGGTTGAGAGTTAGGGGGCTCAACCACATATAGCATGACTGCCCCTATTGTTGTTTATGTTGAGTTGCTTGATTGAGTTTGAAATTGATGTAAAATGGGTAGTTGATTTCCTGGCAGTAGCTGTGTGAGTGTATATGAACTGATTGTTTTTTTTTTGTTTTTGACTATCTAAATTACTTGGAAAGGCTCCTAAAACAAAGGAGACCATGCCCAAATTTTATTAAAATTGTTTGACAAGGTTTTCAATGTGAGATTTACCCAAAAATAAAAGTGGCAGTGGCTGTTTGGTTCGTCCAGCTCTGGACAGTCCCCACGATTTTGTGATTTTTGGAAGATCTAACCGTTGGTTTTTCACGAAATTTGTTTTGAATGAAAATAGACTCGAAATGGGGAAACTTTTATTTTGACATCTTGAAGATAAAACCTCATCTCAGGGTTCATCTGTGACCCACAAAGTGGCTGTTCTGTTTTTCGAGTTCCCCTGGAACATGTCTCAGTTTTTCTTAAATTTCTAATTGTACACTTAATGTTTTGTTTTCGTTTTTGTGCTATTAAAAACTAGACAAAACAAGGTTTTTAACTGTGTAATTTACAAAAATTATCATGTCCAATTCCTAAATTAAATTTTTGAAAAGGAACAGGGCAAGGGTTTGGAGCTCTGTTTGGAGTCTGAAATTTAGGCTGTTAGAGAAATTTTACTGGGAACAATTGGGAACGAATTTGAGGACATGGGATATCAATTTTGAAAGAGAAATGTGTTATCTTTATCCTGTAAAAATTTCAGCTCAAAACAAGTTTTGGAAGTGTTAGAAAACTTACTTTCTTTGAACCATGTTCACTGGAAAGTCACATTCAGTACTGTCAAAGAGAAATCGACCTCATTTGGTCAATTTTGTTAATGTGATATAATTATTAGAGTTATTAATGTTGAATGATGATGTTGGATAGGCCACAACTTTAGTTCTAGAGTTATGTTAGGAAATTCACATTTTTAAGTGTTGTGTTGTGAGTAATTATTCAAAGTGTGAGAATACCTTACTTGAGCCTATTGAATTGCTAGATGGGTTCATAAGCAGAATTTGAGAAAAATTGTGAATTTATAACATAGAGGGAACTTGTGGCAATCAAAGTTGTTTGGCTTGTAACATTACATTGCATATGGGTAGGCACGTAAGTTGAGGGTGCTAGGTAGGCTCTCAACCTAGTGCCGGAGGTTTTCGTGGTGGCCAACGGTGGGCCTATAGAATAGACAAGTGGGCGAATTCCTATAGATGGAAGGTTTTGCAAACCTGACAGAGGTAAGCCAATACCAACACTTGTCTATATTCGATTAAATCCACACTTCCTCCACATGGTAGCTCAAGGGACTCCCTGAATGGTCAAAAGTGAGACTATGGTAGGGGATGGGGCCTAGGGGGACCGCCCAAAAGTTGTAGAAATCTCCATGGAGTCGAGTCAGCATGACATTGCATAATGAAATTGTATATAAAATTGATGTATGTATTGATGTGTGATGTTATCTGAATTATTATTGTTGATTTATTCTAAATTTTCCTTTGATCAAATCCTATCATTCTTTTGTAAATAAGCTTACCCTTGCATTTTGTGTTTGTGTTGTTTTACTGCAATGATCGTGTGGTTGGCACGGGAGCAGAGCGTGATGATGTTGCAGGTTCTTAGGCCGCTCATGACTGAAGCGGATGTAGATATTGAAGATGGGATGAGATCCCTCTTTTTGGATATGTTATAGTATATATGTACATAGTATGGGGACCAGCTTAGGACATATGTATAAATACTTAGATTGTTGTGAATGTCCTTTATAAGAGGACTCTTTTTGGTATTGTATGTACATATATATATTTAAGTTTTGTAAAGCTAGACTTAATACTTTTATGGTGTGATGATGTATATTATATGTAGTAAAGTAGGTACATATAATATGTGTTAAATGTGAAAATTTTCTACGTAATTTCATATAATAATATTTAACAGAATGTTTTAGTATAACAAATATGTAACGAAGATGGGTCGTTACATGGTGATGTTCAAAAACTATTAAAAATGTCATGCCAAGATGTTATTCTCAATATTTAGGTATATAAATAGATGAAATATTATCATGTGATTTTGTTTCAGTAATATGTTCACTCACATGAAAAAAAATATATATTAATTTATTATACATGTTTTTTGTTATATTTATCTTATTATCATGCAGGATCCAACTTCTGAAGAGTTACCTAGACTATTTTATTTTTGATTAGTTTGGAGCTGTTGTTCTTAGTTGATAGAGGATATGGAGGAGCAAGAGAATCAACTTCAAATGTCACTAACCATGATGGTTTTAGTGTCATACAAGTATGTCATGACAAGGAGATCTTGAGAATGTTCCATTTTGGGGAATATATGTCTTCAAATGATGAGGTTAGTGATGATTTATTATGTGGTCTTATACAATGATAGTTAGCTTTTGATCAAGACAACTTACATTGTAATTGGCTTTATGTGGTAGCTAAAAGATCTAATGAATTATCTTCCAAGGAAGATAAACTTTTGGTCTTAAAACAACTTGTAGCTTCAACTACATTGATTACCATGATTAAAAAGCAAAATGAAGGATCAACTTATGCTTCTGTTTCTTCACCTGCATCAACTTCAAGCAATCTTGTTCAAATAGATTTTGAACAAGGAATCATGTCTTCAGATGATATTGATATTGCTCATGATGTGTAGCTCAGTCTAGGTAATACTATTTATCATTGTGTTCTTATGTAGTAATTTGATCTGAATGTTTTGATTAAAATGGACAACTAATGACTCTTTAGTAATTTGTGGTTCAGTATGCATGTTTTCTGATGTCCCTAAATCATGAACTGATAGGTTTAAATGCACATTGTGTTGTTATGAAGTGATAACATGTTCAATTTCCAGTTAATTTACAAAATCTGTACTTGCTGGCTTAAGTTATTTGCGGTCTTTTACATAATACGTTTGAATGCAAACAGAAACATGTTAACATGCAATTAAGACTTAAGTGAAAAATGCAATGAAAACATGAATTAATTGACATACACAATACTAGAAAATTTAGTATTTATGTTAGTAATTGACATAAAGTATTTGACTGGTTTTTTAAGTATTTTAACGATAAGAGTCAAATTGCGATAATTGAAATAATGTGCCATCAAATTCGAAGCTGTATCCCAAAGAACTGACATAAGTTTCAAGTTTAGCTCCGCAACCATGGTCAATATTATTATGTGTTTTAATATTATAGTCCAAAGATTAAAACCAAAATAATATATGGTTTTCGAACCCATTTAATAGCTTGATATCCACGATTCAATATTTATAGTGCATGTACATATATAAGATATTTGTGCATAAACTTTAAGTGACATTTGATAAAAGAAAATTAAAAAATCCTTTACTCTAAACTAAATCATTTTTTCAGAAAGTGAATGAACTTTTTTTTTTGGCTTTATACAATAATACAATTTCCTCAAACTTTACGATTCAATATATTAGGATAAATGATTTTTTTGTTTGAAATGCAATGTTGCCACTATTAATATAAATTATATATTAACAACCCATGTTACCTAACCCACTAAAGCAAATTGTTATTCTTCATTTAAATTAATATATTGACTCAAGAATAATGATGCCTGAACAAATGTGATAATATTATAATATTATTACTTACACTTTTATCTATGTTACTTTTCCTTTATAATCCCACCAATACACACCGTTATTGTTCCCGCTGTCTAGCTATCTGTGTGACTGCACTTATGCTATGCACTAACCTTCTATATGTGATGCCACACTTTGGAGGCTTATGGTTCATGGATACCTTGTGATTCCAATCAAGTAAGTGCATGCTAACCTTCCCCAAGTATAATTCCTGAATCTATTTTATTCTTGTCATTGAGACCATTTGCTGATAAAGGTTCCCCAACTTAAGCTTCATCCCTCAAATTGTTTAATAAGATACAAATGCTTTCTTTCTTTCATTTACTTTACAATATTATTATTTATTAGTGCTAATTAGCTGATAATTGGGTTATTAATTAATAGTTTTAATATCAGTCAAAGTTAGCACTTTTATTAAAATTTCTAATAGAAACATATAATCGTACTAACATTCAGTCAGATACATATGCATATTATTTATTTATTCACTTTGCTATACATATACCTTACATTTTGCACCAGTTTTGGTAATAGATACCAGTTATTCCATTCATTTTTCCACAATTTCATTAGTGTTGCTGGCCATTAATTTTAACCATCAATTCCTTTACCTTAACTTGTTATAAAATGCTCTACATTATCATTGAAATTGTCAAGACACATAAGCAGTTGTACTTAACATTCACTTATAAGTGAATGCTATTTCGCCTAAGCCATACATCAAGGTACATTTGAGACATATATCTTTGGGCCCCTAATTGAAGGTGTTATAGTGCTTAACATATCTTTTACTTACAATCTTTAAAAAATCTTTTATTTTAAAAAGGAGTGCTAGCAACACATTCTCTAACACATTCCTCCCAACACATATTCTATCATTGGTTGAAATTTATTCAAATCTACAAAATCAGGAGAGAGAGTCATTAAACGAGTGGGACCCATAAAATTTGTGATTTTCAATCAATTTTAACCAATCATAGAGAGTATGTTCAAAAGAGTGTGATAGAGAATGCGTTGCTAGCATTTCTCTATTTTAAATGTTGCACAAGTTTAAAACATGTATCAGTTCTATGACCATTCACTAACAACAAGTTTCTTTCTTGTGTTTTTAGTGGTAACACCAATTTAAGGAAAAACATATATTGATTGCCACCAACCTGAAAGTGCTACATATCCTTATCATAAGTTAATGATAGATAATGGTAACATCAATATCATGAATCACATTTAAACATAAACTATTGCAAATTCTCATCCCAATTTAATCATCAGAATTCATCATCATAATTGATGTAAACCAAAAACCATTATGCCAACTCAATCCTCAAACATTGACTTTACTTCATGAAGTTTCAACACCATATGAACGGTCCCCCCTAGGCCCCATCCCTTACCATAGTTGCACTCTTTGACTATTCTGAGAGTCCCTTGGGCTGAAATTATGGAAGAAGTGTGATTTTGTCAAAATATATGAGCATGGGTATTAGCTTACCTCAGTCGGGCCCCGACCTATAAAGGAGTTCGCCCACCCTTTATTCTATAGGCCTATTCCTGTTAGCCCCACAATTCCTCTAGCACTGAGCTAAAGGTCCCATCTAACAACCTCTCAACCTACGTGTCTACTCATATGCCTATGCACCAACTGTGCGTATACAACACACCAATGATAGATTTCATTTGGAATCCTCCACAATCCTAGATACGACACTTCCGAATCCGTCATTTCTAATGGCTTAACTTAATGGTCCAAATAAATCTCACCTCACTTAGAATCCCCTGTGGTCCTATATACGACACATCCATACTTGCCATCTCTAATGGCTTGACTTAAGGGTCCAACTCTCAAAATCAACAATCCACAACAACAATCCATCTCCTATACACTAAAAGGGTCAACTAAATATTTTGGGAAGTAATTTTCATCACCCCGACACGTCATTCAAAGTTAAAAACACAGGGGTGGGTACTTGGAAAGATATCCAACCAAGTGAGACCCCCAGGTCGCTTTAGTGGATCGAAGTTCTGGCATGGAACTTACCTTCCTAAAGCAATCATTTTTCTATACAAATCTTCCCAAATGAACATAACTAACTCATTTTAATATATAGGGATGGTTCCAGCACAAAGTTCACATTTACATCACACACATCATAATCTCATCAACATTCCATTTCAATTTCTAAAAATATTACGGTCATCTTAATATTGCATTCAACAGAATCATTTCTAATACAAAAAATAATTGTATTTCAAATATAATTAATTATGGAATGTTCATATTGTAAATCAATAGGAATTTATAGTAAATATCCATCATATAACAATGGCAATTCTAATTGAAATCCATTTGGAAACCATTTTAATAAAGTTTTTCAGCATGCAATCTTGCTTAAGCACCCCTAATTCTCTCCTAAGTGAGACTACTCTTAGGGTTCACATTGATCTCTGCTATATACTCGCTTAAGCGAGAATATTTCTACTTAAGTGATTAAACAATCTCGCTTAAGCACCACCTGATTCTCGCTTAAGTGACATTTCCATAAACCAATTTTACATCCTTTATGCATTTTCACTTAAGCCAGAACCATTCCCGCTTAAGAGACTGTCTCACTTAAGCGACCATGTCCTCTCGCTTAAGCGAGAATGCTAACAGAGACCAACTCCTCTTCTGTCACCCTTTTCGCTTAAGCCATAAATATTCTCACTTAAGCCATATATCTCGCTTAAGCAACAATGCAAACAAGCTAATTCTCCTCTATTTCTCCACTCCCCTAAGCAAAATTTCACCTCGCTTAAGCACGAAGAGCTCTATAGAACTTCGAATGCATAATCTTCTCCAATGGCTTCCAAATCAACTCCAAACCAATTACCACACAAAACCCATGCTTTTTACACCAATCAACACAAAAATAATACCATATGAGGTTCCAAAAACACACAATCATAGAACAAACATAGAGGCAATCTTACCTTACTAATAAGCATCCCAAGCTAGTTTTTTTTTTCTTTTTGAAGATAAGAGAAGAAAAGGATCTCAAGCTCCATTCGAGGAATTTCCTCCAATCATCAGCATCACCACACCATACTCATGGAATACAAACCAATACAACACTAAATAAAAGGTTTTACATCAAAACCCATCATGGGTTAAACCAAAGGAAAGAAAATAAAGGAGGAAGGGAGCTCATCTTCCCTGAAAGCTCAACCTAGCTCAAAAGGAGAAAGGAAATCAACTGGCCATGAAGGGCTCATGCCATAGCTTAAAGGAATCCATGGGAGGAAAAGGAAAGGGAAGAAGGAGAGAAGAAGGAAGAAGGCTCGAAGGTGAGAGGAAAAGAAAGAGAGAATGAGGAAAAGAATGAAGTTTCCTTTTTATATACCTTATTTGTCCACAACTGTTCTTGCTTAAGTGACACTCATTCTTGCTTAAGTGAGAATACCACCAAGAAATCATCACCTTTATGCACATTTTAGCTTAAGCGACATTAATACTTGCTTAAGCCACTGGACATCCTCGCTTAAGCGAAAATGTGGCTGAGACGAATCTCTCCTCTATCACTTTACCCTTACCAGGATCCGACCATAAGGATACCAAGACAAACCCAAAACAAACTCATAGATCACCCACATACTTTATTACTTCAATTATTTAAACATGTAAATCAAAATTTAGTTCCTCTTGCATCTTAAATCAAACATTTAATCATACATTATGAAAATCATAGTGTTACATATATCAATATAATTTGTTTTAAATTTAGTTAATAAAATATATTTCATGAACAACAATAATTAAAAATAATAATTTAAAAATAATGTGAAGACCAGAGGCAGATAATGATGAAAACCCCAATGATTTAGAGAGAAGTTGAAAGGGTAAGCAATGAAAACCCCACTGAAAACCCTAATGGTTTAGAGAGAGAATGCGAAGAATGATACCACTTAGGTGGCTTCAACAATAGAGGGAACACATAATGGTCAAGGAAGTGATGATGAACCCATGGTGTTTCTTGGGCGTGCGAATATACTTCACATATATGGAAGTACTTCGAAAATACATGGCTCAGATTGAACAGTAGTGAAGAGCGTTGATGCTCACATTTCTCTAGAGTAGTGGTGTGGTGCGATTTGTCATTTAGGGATTTTCAGCGTCTAGGTATTTTCTTTTAGGTCAGTGTGCTTCCCTAGTGAGAAAGGTAGAAAGGGTGGAGGGGCGCGAAATGAATTGGAGAAGTAGCACGAAATGAATTGGTGGGAAAGGTATTTTCTTATCTAACAACTGTTTTAAAATTGCCTCCAAATGTTGCCCTTAACGTCACTTAGCAAACTGACGATTTTTTTATCTTAGAGTCGGTTTAATACAATCGTCGCTATTCAACTGCCATTAAATCCCACTTACGTGTAATGAATTATGATACAAAGAAAGTTTTTTCATGCTGGGAATCATGATTCTTAGGGATGAATAATAAAATTTGTTTGGTTGGTCATAAATATTCTTGAGAATATTTATATAAGTTTCTTGGGAATCAAAGAGTAACGTAATATTTTTACTAGTTACTTTAATTATTTACCACTTTAAAGAATCTAATAAGAGTAATGTGATATTTTTATCGCAACGAGAAAGTTAAATTCCTACCTTCTCCCATGGAAACAATTTTATGAGAAACCTAGCTAAAAATTTTCTTGAAAAACATTCTTTTCTTGGAATGTTATTTTTTAAAATAGATACCAAACACGAGAAATCAAGATTCCCAAATTATTCTCAAGAAACTAAAAATTTCTCCCCTATCAAATGCCCCCTAAAGGAAAATTAATTGAAATATTTAGTCAAAATATCACTCTTTTAATATACTACCTCCGTTCCTAAATATAAGACTTTTTAAAACTAATTTACACCCTTTAAGAAAGTTGGTTAATTTAGTTAATAACATTAAATTTGTTAACAATTTGTATTATTTTTCCAAAATTATCATTACAATTATTGTGACTCATTATCTCTCTCTTTCCACTTAATTACTTTCTACCTAATTAATTAATGAGTGCTAGTCATCTTCTCCAATCCTCATAAGAGAGAATGTATTTATCTTATTAATTTATAACATTCATTGTAAAGTGATTAAGGATATTTTGGTAAAAAAATAATTAATGCAAGAAACAACTTAAAAAGAGTCTTATAAAAAGGGATAATTTTTTTTTAGAAAAAAGTCTTATATTTAGGGACGGAGGTAATATTACAACTAAGGGTGAAAATGGGTCGGGCCAAGCGGGGCCCTACCTAAGCTTGACCTGGCTTATTTTATATTTCTATAGCCTAAGCCTGAGCCTGTTACATGCAATGAGCCTATTTTTTAGACCTGGGCATGGCCTTTATATAAGTTCGGCCTGACCCATTAGCCTATTTAAAGGCCTGTTTCATTTAAGATGTGTAAAAAATTGTTGTATAATAGTAAAATTATTATGCGTTGAAGTATTAGAATATGAAGCAACGACTTACATGTTATTTCTATGTTATCCAAAATTGTATGCGCTGTATTCCTATTTTTTTTTTTTATATTTAACAAAGCAAACAATTTTCATTAAAAACAATAAGACAATTTTAAACCACAAGATGTTGCCAAAATTGGATGCATTGAAGTAAAATTATTAGAGTGTGAAGCAACGACTTACATGTTATTCCTATGTAACCCAAAATTGGATGTGTTGTATTCCTATTTACTTGTTTATTTATTTAACAAAGCCAAAGATTTTCATTAAAAACTATAAGGCAATTTTAAACCGCAAGATGTGGCCAAAACTTGTCAACAAACATTACACGTGATAGGCTACCAAAGCCTTTAAAAACATTACACGTGATAGGCTACCAACTTTAAATATCACGTTTTTAAATTTATCATAATTTAAATCTTTTTAAATTTTAAACATAAATTTTTCATATAATTTTATAAATATTTTAAATAAATTAAAAAATTACTATATGTTAGCCTATAACTAAATAAATGTCCACTGCACAGAACAGGTTAAACGCTGGTTATAAAGATTTTTATACTATTAATTAATTAAAAATTATTTTAAATATGTCTTTTAAAATAATTATTATAAAATTATTAATTTTATCATATATATATATTGACAATTCGTGTAATTAAATGACATTATAAATAACTTGTACACTATCACTTCATTTTAATTAAATTCAAATTTAATGTACATAGCCATTATTATTAGTACTGGTGTGAACCAATATCTATTGTTCGCGATTTGAAGTTCTCTTTCGCGACACAGAGAAAAGATCGAGGTTTCTCTTCACTCATCCTCTGCCCTAGCTGCGTACCCGCACCACCGTTCTAGAGAGGACCTACCGTAAGAACCTGCTGTTATTTGGTTCATTATTATTATTATTATTATTATTATTTTCTTAGCGTTGGTCCGTTGGACCATTGTAATTTGGTTTCCCACTTTCTCTATGCCTCTAAGATGTTTGATACAATGCCTGTTCCAATTACCGCTAGCTTCTCCTTCATCGGTTTCGAAAATGCTGATTGGATTTTGAGGATCTATTTCTCCATGTTTTATCTTTAATTTGTGGGTGTTATAGTAGTGTCTTATACTCTTCTTGTTTCAAGAAAGAAACAAGGTTGGTCACGTTGTATGATTCTGAAACATTGCATGCTACATTAGACTAGGTAAACAAACTGGGGACACCATTTCTGTCTCTGGTTCGATTTGGTTGATAACATTAAACAAGTTATTGAGTTATTATTATTTTTTTTATTCTGATTTAATTACTCATTTAGTCCTTATAGTTGTTCAAACCTTTCCTTTTAGTCCTATAGTTAAAAATCATCTATTTTAGTTCCTACACACCATTTTAATCCCGTTTAGTCCTTATATATAGCATTTTTAATCCCTTTTAGTCTCTACTGTCTAAACTCACAGGGACTAAAAAAGATTAAAAATTGTATGTATAAGGACTAAAATGAATGATTTTTAAGTATAAGGACTAAAAGGTAAAGTTTGTACAACTATAAGGATCAAATGAGTAATTAAACCTTTTATTTTTTTAGTGTATAAAATTGTATTCCTGTTATGCGTCTTTTATTAGGGTTTTCATCTCTTCAAAGATAACAAACTAACTAACTAAAGATTAAAGAATGAAAGAAATAATTTCGTGTGGTTTTTCTTTTCTCAATCACGGGAAAAAAAGCTCATCACAGAAGAGAAAGTGCTACACTATTTGATATATATACAGTTGATCTTCAATACACTTTAACTGAATGCTATTTTCACTTTTCTGGCAGCTATTCTTACTTATTCAATTTTTAATTGCTCTTGGCTTTCTTTTTGTTTTAGAATATAGAAAAGAGATGGGGTTACCAAATGCTTCTGAGGACTTGTCATCAGAGATGGAGGTTGATGCCTTTAGACGCCTTTTTCCACTTCGATATTTTGAGCGGCATCTTGCTGAATCTATAAGGCCAGATGGTAGACCACTTGGAAAAGCTAGAGAAACAAGTATTTTTCTTGGTTAGTTACTTTTTTTTCTTCTACTAATATACAATCTGCAAAATCTTTGGTATGTAGTTTGTTATTTACACTTGGAGTAAAACTTAGGTGGTTAACTCACTTGATCAGGTGCTGTTGCGTCTGCTAATGGGTCGGCTCTAGTGAAGATTGGATCAACTGTTAGTCACTCTTCCTGTGTCTTTTTTGTTAAATGTTGTTGTGAATTTGGGTTCTTGATTTTATTATGGGATGGATTTAATGACGTCCTAATTGATCTTTTCTCAGACTATGTTGACTGCTATTAAAATGGAAGTCATGATTCCCTCCTTGGAGTCTCCGGATGAGGGCTGTCTAGGTTAGCTATCACTGGATGTGCTACTTATGTGTTAGTTATTTAGTCTTTTGCTCACATAGGCCATAAAATTAACATGTTAATATCTGTTATTTCAGCTATTGATTTCCACATGCCTCCAATTTGTTCTCCAATTGTTAGGCCTGGCAGGCCTGCTGAAGCATCACCGGTGGTGTCAAAGCAGTTGTCTGACACCATTTCAAGGCATGTTTTAATCTTTGCTGTCACTTTGTTAGGTTCAATTATTTCAGATGATGCAAGAAACTAATCTATCAAAGTCACTTCACCTATCTATTATTCACCACATAAAAAAGGAAGCAGAAGAAAAAGAAGAAAATAAAAAGGGAATGTTTTACATTTGGTTCTTAGATATCAAGATACAATTTGTTTATATCTGTTTGTAATTTATTTCTTTGAGAACTTCCAAAGCCACTTCACCCCCCTTTCCCTAGAGTATTTTTATACTCAATGCAAATGTTCCCTTTTTGAATGAGGATGTGCAGAAGTAATCGTGTCTACCCCCCTAGCTCATCTTTTGATATATTCTTACCATAAAGTACATAGAATTATGAATGTTAATTGTGATCATGAGAGTGTATGAACATATAACTGAAAGTATGCCATTTAAAGTGGTTAGCAGATTAGACAAGATTTCCCCCCTCAATCTTAAAATCCTTTCTATGGTTTGCCCCACCTGCTGTATTTATGGACTTGTATTTGTATCGTTTAGTGGTATGTTTGGGATGGTGGGATTTTTTAGCGAAAAGCAAGGAAGGGTAAAATTTTTCTTTTGATGTAAATATTTATATATTCTCTAATATAATTTTCTTTTAGAATGATAGATATAAAATGATGGATTATCAAGAAACCTTCTAATAAAAACTGAAGACTTTACCCTCCATCCAAACATACAGGGTCTATGTCAACCTTCTTGGTGATCAATAATCTGGATTACTCGTTTGATCTGTCAAATTGGACTCCAGTTGAAATTAACCTTTTTTTTTTTTTACCTATACTTGTTTTTGCAGTTCTAGTATGATTGATTTGAAAGAATTGTCCTTGGTTAGTGGAAAAGCTGCATGGATGGCTTACCTGGTAAGCTTTTATATGGACTGCATTTACCAAATTTCACATATCAACCATAGAAATATTGCATAGCACACCACATTCGGTGTGAGGCACTCTGTCTTTGTTTGCTCTGATTGTGTTGTTATCAATCTATTGAATGATAGAATGCTGCCTTCTTTATCATGCAGGATATCTATTGTTTGGATGCTGATGGTGCTCTTTTTGATGCTGCATTACTTTCTGCAGTTGCTGCCTTATCTCATTGTAAGTAGTGCCATCTTCACTATAATTTAGTCATATTCTGAATCTGTTAGACGGACCCCTTATTCAGAATAATAAGCCCCACATTTGAAAACTGTACATGAGGAAATTTAGGATCAAAAAGAAGAATAAACCAGCTGACGATATGTCAGCCAAGGGGATTAGGTAGAATAGGGTTGCTACAATTATTATGTTTATCTTTTAGTTGTTATTCTGTTCTGTTACTTTGTCAATTTATTTTTCGGAGGTTGTTATCTCTTGTTATGTAGCACTGGCTAAGGATGCTACTTATGGGGAGCTCTCGGTCATCATTATGAAAACTTTTGGATTTTTAAGTAGAAACAGAGGACACTAAACCTTGTATTCATCTTTCTGAATAAAATAGTTATTCTTTCTATACAGTAAGAGACAATAGTGGGTGGTCACTGGTATGACCAAGATAGAAGACGTAGTCTCACTAGTTTGTTCTGTTAGAGATGAGAAGGCTGCAGTCCTTCACCACACTCACAGTCACCGGAAAATGGCTGGAGATGTCTCTGGCGAAGATGAGTGGGTGCAGATAAATCAGTTGGAGAAGAGAAAAAGAGAGAGCAGAGAAGGGTGTCATGTTTGTCGCTGAATTGGGTGTTTGGGGGGGGGGGGGGGGGGGGGGATTAGGGCTTTTTTCATTTTAGTTTGACTAAGGATTAGATGTCCTTTGTATCCTAAAAAAGCCCCATTATGACATTGGTGCATGGGCAGAATTGGGTTTACGTAACCCATCAACATTGTGCCACTATTACATGCTAGAGCTGCGATACCCACAACAACAAAAATGCCACATGACAGCATCTCTGTAGTGGCCAGCTGCTGTTCTGGAGCGATGGCACTATAGAACTGCTATTGCGCACTATGCTTATGGGGTATCCCTCGATCAACTCTATCGATGTTTTTTGGATTTTTTTAGTACAGAGGACACTTCCTTTTATACAGTTTAGCTAAGGTTCCTAACAGAATCATTCAGAAGATAGACTTTTCTTGTGCTTAAAGAGAAGTTATGTGTTGCTGTTGGTGCTTTTTTCATTTTAGTTTGACTAAGGATTAGATGTCCTTTGTATCCTAAAAAAGCCCCATTATGACATTGGTGCATGGGCAGAATTGGGTTTACGTAACCCATCAACATTGTGCCACTATTACATGCTAGAGCTGCGATACCCACAACAACAAAAATGCCACATGACAGCATCTCTGTAGTGGCCAGCTGCTGTTCTGGAGCGATGGCACTATAGAACTGCTATTGCGCACTATGCTTATGGGGTATCCCTCGATCAACTCTATCGATGTTTTTTGGATTTTTTTAGTACAGAGGACACTTCCTTTTATACAGTTTAGCTAAGGTTCCTAACAGAATCATTCAGAAGATAGACTTTTCTTGTGCTTAAAGAGAAGTTATGTGTTGCTGTTGATGTTCTCAATGTGATGCCTTCAACACTGTTGTGGTATTACCATATTGGTTTTGTCTTATATGAATTTCTGCATTGACAGTGCAAATTCCTGCTGTTGCCATGAATGATGATGGCAAAATCGTACTCGTGTCTGATGAAGATGGACAAAAGCGGGCACAGGAGCCAGTCAATAAGGAGAAGAGGAAGCTTACATTAAGAAGCATTCCATTCTCATTAACATGCATACTTCACAAGAATTACATCTTGGCAGATCCCACTGCAGAAGAAGAAACCATAATGGAAACCCATGTGACAATAGTTTTGGATACATCCGGTCAACTAATATCTCTTTACAAGCCTGGTGGGCCAGCTCTTGCCTATACTTCTGCTATCCAGGTTAGTTTGCACATTGCAATCGAACTAACGAGGTGAACCATATGACAGTTATAGCATTAACATAAATGCATTAGTGAGCAATTTTGAAAAAAATACTGTTAATACTTTAAAAATTTTAAGTCAGTTCTTCAAATTTAAATGAATTAGTCCTCAAGAGACCTTCATATGCCCCAACTGATATTCAAAGCAGGACCTTATTAAGGCTTGCTTCTGTTTGATTGAGGTTCAAATCTATTTATTAAAATCATCTATCATTGTTTAATTGGTACTAGAGTTTTTGATTCAATCTTCTCCTAAATGTTCATTCATTTTAGAGGTTTATTGAGTTTTAAATTTGAAGGGTGAAATTATGACAAAGTAAGGTTGATAGTGGAAATTTAATTAGTGTGCATTAAAATCCCCAAAACAGAAAAGTTTAGTATTCTACCTGATATGAATCATTTACTGAAGGGCTTGAAATTAAATGATATGATGGATGAAATTAGGTTTAAATACAATTTTGGTCTCCCTATTGACAAATTCGTAATTTTGGTCCTTCTATTTTAAAATAGAGACATTTGGTCCCCCTAGTTTAAAATTGCAGATTTGTTAAAATAAGAGAACTAAATGTCTCTATTTTAAAATGAAGGGACCATAATTGCGGATTGAGCAAAATAAGAATATCAAAATTGTGTTTAAGCCATGAAATTTTATAGTTATAACTATACTTGTGATTTCAGGATTGTGTCGCGTTAACCCGGCAAAGAGTAAAGGAACTAAAGAGCTTCTTAGACAAAGAAAATTCTGCTATGGAGGTGGAGGTTTGAGTAGAATTATACAGTCATCTTTTTTGTCCTGAATGGTTGTTTAAATTATATTTGTACATTCAGGAATCAGGATCACAGGTACTGCGGCCTTTCATTATAAAAGAAATTCTTTTCACGATTTTATACCATCTATTGGACATTATGATTTCATGGAAATTATTTGTTGTCATTGGCTGATGGTTTTTGGGATATAATGTTCAAAAACCGATTCAAACTATTTCAAAATTGTAACACTGATCTAAACCAAAAACCAGACAAACCGTTAAAAAATTGAAAAATCAAAAAAATGATTTTTTTTTTTATTTGGTTTGGTTTGGTTTCTGGTTCTTATATTCAAAACTAGGCTAAATTGCAATTTTGATCCCCTTGGTTTCACAAAATAGCGATTTTGGTCCCCCTGGTTTATGATTGGCGGATTTGGTCTCTCTACTTCTAAATTAGCGATTTTGGTTTTTCCGTCAAGTTGTATCCGTTGACCGTTAGAGAGTGACGTTGACCCGTTAAAAATTAGCGATTTTGGTATTTCTGTCAACAGTAAATGAGTTGGGTTAGGGTTCATTAAGCTATTATAAAAGGGTTTTTTTTATTAATTTATTTAGTATTAACTTAACACACCCACTAATCACAATTATTCACAAAAAACGTAGTCAACGTTTATGGTCAAACGGTCAACGAATACAATTTGACAAAAAGATCAAAATCGATAATTTTTAAAAGTAGGGGAACCAAATCCACCAATTATAAACCAGGAGAACCAAAATTGTTATTTTGTGAAATCGGGGGGACCAAAATTGCAATTTAGCTTCAAAACTACATCAAACTAAATCGTTTTCAACTACCAACTTTAAGCTATTAACAAACTTTTCAGTTTCTAGCTAATTTTCCAGCTTTTAGCCAAACATAGCCTTAATGGTTTTCATTTATTTTAATTTAAAAAAAATGACTCGAGACATCGAGAATAGAGAAAGCGTTGTAAGATAACGAGAGAATACTCAAATATTTTTGCTCTGGTATTTTAAACATTTCATAAACCATCTCTTTTTTCCTCACAAACATTCATTTCCTTTTCTTTTGAACTTTATTGTAAAAGTTGTTACTAATCAATGTTAAAAAAATAGTTTTTTTTTTTAATCAGAATATATGAATTATTCATGTCTCAATTTTTTTATGTCAAAATATAATTATCCTCCTCCTTGACAGATTTAAGTATATAACATTTTACTTTATTTTTTGATTTTCTATAAAAGTTCTATTAGTTTCAGTTAAAAAAAAAATGTTATTACAAAATTATCTTTTACATTAACATTCTTTAAGAGATACAAATGTCACACCGCTCTCTTCTATTATGTTAAGATATTCCCCTCCCTTTACAAATGTAAATATAATATAATTTATTTTTTAAAATTTTCATTAAAAATAATTCTATGCCTAAAATAACTCTTACACTCTTCTACCTTAAGAGATTTAAATATTATATTTTTCTTTTTTATTATTTTAAGATATATAATTTTCTCCTTTAATAGATGACAATACACCATAATTTTTTTACCATTTTTATTTTTCTATAAAAATATAGTTTCTATCAAAGAATAATTTTTTGACCAGAAAGCCATTTATTAATATATTTTTCATTTTTTTATAAAAATGTTACTAAATAATTTAATTTTTATAATATATTTTGGTTATAAATTCTTTTTCCGTTGAACGTTATTTTTAGCCTTTTTATATACTGTTAACAATAATTTTATTTAATTTTTTGAATAGACAAGGTTTGTAAAGCATCAAAGCAGGAACCCTTAATCCCAACTAGATTGGCAAGAGACCAACTAATCCTCTGCTAGCAAACCTGAAATTTATTAGATAAAAAGATCAAAGAGTAACAAACATGGGGGGACATGAAGCCAAGACCCAAGCAAAACAACAAAGAAAAACTAGCAAAACCGAAATTTCGGAAGCAATGTTTTCTTTGCCTGCAACCACTTACGAAGACAAGCAATGTTAATGTATAGATAGGAAGCAATGATAGGACATCGAGTGAATGAAAGATAAGTTGGTAAGTTAAATATATTTTAGTATAATTTTAATTAACAATCTATTTTGAAATATTTTAAACAATATTTTTAACAACGTTAAGTTAAATGAGATAAAATGTATATTTTAACAATAAGAGGGGAGGATAATATAATATTCACATTTTACAGAGAAGAGTGTAATTGAATTTAACAATGTTAAGTTAAATATACTAAAATGTACTACCTCCGTCCCTATTTATAAAACGTTGTTGACTGAATTACGCTTAATAAGAAAGTTAGTTAATCTAGGTATTAATAATAAATTTGTCTGTAATTGTAATATTTTTCCAATTTTACCCTTTACATTATTGGAATTAATAACGAGAGTCTATTCATCTTCTCCAATCTTCATAAGAGAGAGCAAAACACATTCAGAGTAACATTCAATTAATTATTATAATAAATAAGGGTATTTTAGACAAAAAAAAAATTAATGCATAAGATAGTCAAAATGAAGTCTTATAAAAAGGGACAAAATTTTTTCAAAACAATGTCTTATAAATAGGGACGAAGATAGTATATTTTAACAAAAGAGAGAACTATGTAATAATCACAACTCTTAGGAAAGAAAAGCATAATTACATTTCTCGTGGAAAATAAGTATAATTTACTCATACAATTTTTATCATTTTAAATATCTTGTCATTATTTGACAATTTTGATAATATATTGTTCAACTAAAACATTGGAAAATCATTTTACCATAAGGTTAGTTTGGATTATCACATTTTTAACATTTTAAATAAGGGTTAATTAAGATTTTAGTTCGTAAACTTTTTCAAAATTCTGTTTTTAGTCCTTAAATTTTAGTTTGACTGGTCAAAGTCTCTAAACTTTTTAAAAATTCGATTTTTAGTCCTTAGACAAAATTTAGTTTTTAGTCCTTGAATTAATGAGATTTCAAGGACTAAAAACAGAATATTTAAAAAGTTTAGGGACTAAAAACCGAATTTATAAAAAGTTTAGGGATATTGACCGGTCAAACTAAAGTTTAGGGACTAAAAACCAAATTTTTAAAAAGTTTAGGGACCTTGACCAGTCAAACTAAAGTTTAGGGGACTAAAAATCGAATTTTGGACTAAAAACTTAGTTAATCCTTTAAATAAAATCTTGAAGCAAAAACATTTATGTTCGAATTAAAAATAAAAAAGTAAATATATTTCTGAAAAATTACTCAATGATTTCTTAAGAAAACTTACCAAAATAAACTCAAATATAATAAAATATCTTTTTTTTAAAAATAATTAAAAAGTTGTATTACATAACGATAAAGCTCGCAGGATTTTTTTTTATACATCTAGAGGGTGAGAAAGTCGAATGACTAAACTTGTGCAATTTATTTATTTATTTTTTAATTTGGATTGTGATCCATGTAGCATGCACGTGGGATATTTAAAAAAAAAGCAAATTACATCAACACCTTTTGAGATTTCGTGTAATTATACAACTATCTCTTGCTTTTTTAATCATTACATTCACCTCCCTTATAAAAGGTATTAGTGTAAGATTTGAAGGAGAGTTGAAGGGGTGTGAGTGTAATGTTTTCAAACATATAAGGAGATGTTAATGTAATATTTTCAAACTTAAAGGATGATTAGTGTAAGAAAATAAAAAAAGGATGAAGTTATGTGTAATTTGATAAAATCTCATGAGGTATTGTTGTAATTTGCTCTTAAAAAAAATAGTCTGCCACATGGATGTTGCTAATCCACGTGGCAACTTTCCTAGAAATAAAAAAGATAAAAACATTAATAAAGTAATTAAATAAATAGGCTTAAATAATAATTTGGTTCCTATAAAATATCCTATTTTTGGTTTTAGTCTTTTAAAGTGTTTTTTAGTCCTCGTAAAATTTAATTTTTTTTGTTTTAGTCCTTGACGTAACAACGACGACAATGAAAGTCTATTGACTTGCTATGTTATCAAGGAGTCTGACAGGACACTCACATATAATTTTTTGTTTGTAATTTGTGTTTTTAAATCCTTAGTTGATGACATCAGATTAGTTGATGAAGGATTAAAAACACAGTTTACTAAAACAAAATTGCATTTGGCTATCTCATCAGATTTCTTGATAATGTGACAAGTCAATGGATTGTCAACATCGCTGTTACGTTATCTGTTACTTGACAAGCAGAGACTAAAACAAAAAATTTTAAATTTTACGGGGACTAAAAAAAATCTTTAAAGAACTAGAACAAAAAATAGGATATTTTATATGGACCAAATTGTTTTTTAAGCCAATAAACATAAAATAAAATAAACTTAAATAGATAATATAATAAGTAAATAATATAATATAATCAAATGTATAATAAATAAATATATATTATATATTAAATAAAATCTTCATATATATATATATTATAAGATTTTTTTATTTAATTTTATTTATTTAGTTTAAGTTAAAATTTTATTTAAGTTGCCTTGTTGATTTTAATTAATATTTTATTTTATTTATTTATTTATTTATTGTAGTTAATACTTTATTTATGTCTATTTATTTATTTTAATTAATATTTTAGTTGGTTTAATTTATTGATTTTAATTAATATTTTATTAATTTTAATTAATGTTTTTTACATTTATTTATTGGTTTCAATTAATACTTTATTTAAGTTTATTTATTGATTTTAATTAAGTTTATTTATTTATTTTAGTTAAAATTTTATTTAAGTTTTTTTTATTTTAATTAATATTTTATTTAAGTTTATTTAATTATTTTACTTAGTCTTTTATTTAAATTTATTATTTATTTATTTTAGTTCTGAATTTGAATGTAAGCTTAATTATATATTTTAAAATATATTATATTTCATTTATTATTTTATTTATTTAATTTAATATTCACCTATTTAAATTTATTTATATATTTTTATTTCAATTATTAAAGAAGTTGCCAATATTCATGTTGGAAACTTTTTTTTTTTTTTTTTCTAAATGTCTCGTATGGCATGTCATGTGTCACGCTCTCCAATTTTTTTTAAAAAGAAGCCATGTGTCACTTAAATTTCTCACTTGGCTTAGCAATTTTGGTGATGACATAATAAAATAGCATCACTTTAGTATTATTTTTCTATATAGACCATGGGTGTTCTTCACTCAAATAATTATGAACTAGTTGATCCACACATTTGACAGTGTCACTTTAGTATTATGTTTCAAAATATGACCTTATTTTAATACTTTATTTGTAATTTTGCATCAATCTAATCAAGTAATTTAGCCGCAAAGATAAACCTATACCATCAACATCCCTGTGTAGTCTTGGAGAGTGTACTGTGTATGTGTTCTGGTACATTATACTTGACTTTCATTCTTGGTTGATTCTGTTTTATTACTTCCCCGTTTGTTTGTAGTGAAAGGAAGTTGAAAATGAGTGAAATAAACAGTAAATCAAGGTGGAACTCACACTTTTACACTTTACTTTAATTCAAAACTTTCGTCTCAGTTCACTTTTATTTCACTTCATTATACTCTACCAAGGAATCAGAAACTTCTTATTCTTTTAGAACCTCCACACTACACCCCAACTTTAGGTTGATCAAGTCTCACCTGCACTGTATTATATTAGCGATCTTTCAAAATTATAATATTATCCTCATTCACCCTTCAACCATGTTAGAGAAAGTGAAAATGATCTTTTAGCAGTCTCTTAACTCCAAATAGTATTTACCTATTACATAGTCACATCACTCACATGGGTTAGGCTTCATCATTTCTTTTATTTTTCCTAACTCATGACAGGAGAATTTCAAAAAAATCTTGCATCAGAAAGTTAAAATGCTAGCTCATAAAGCTTTGGTGATGCATCCTCACGTAAGCAGAGGCAACTTAAAATACTTCACTCCTTACTTTTTCAGGTAGAGTTTATCTAAACAGGTCCTATGTTCCTTATGCATAAGCTTGGAAGGAAGACTATAATAGTCATTCAGAAGGAGTCCAAGAACATGGTGAGTGTCCTTGTAATTCTTATATTTGTTTCCAAGTGATAAGGCACTGATTATGTACTATTTGTGAAAACTATGTCTTTTCTTTGGTGGATATCATGGCCAAAGAAGTTTTCATCAGAAGGACTGTGGTTCTGACTCTACAACTAATTTTCTCCTATTCATTTTGCTTCAACATATCTAATTTTGTTTATATAACTCTGAAACTGCAGTGAGATTGGGGGCAGATAATCTGAAACTGTTATGAGGAAGTTGAGCTTCAACATATCTAATCCTGCTTTCCAGTGTTATCCATCGACCATATTGGGTCCTCTAGCAGGTCTACTCTTCATCTCCACAAACAAGGTTGTCTTTTGCAGTGAGAGATCAATGGAAGTCTACTCAGAAAGGCCACGGATCCGTTATAAGGCCAGTCATGAATTAATATATACTGATATACATGAACCTCTTCATCTTTTTCAGTTTATCCTAATCCAGGATTTGTTGAAGTTCTGAAAAGTATATGTCATCATGTACAAGGTTGTCAACATTCCAGTGAAGAAGATCAAGTGCCGTGAAGTGAAAATGTCCTGAAGCCGACACAGAAGTACATAGAGATTGTCACAAAGGACAACTTTGATATCTTGTTCATGGGTGTCTTAAATTGTTTCTCAGGCTTACATGAGTAGCAAAAACTATAAAAAAAAGAACATCAGGCATGCACCTCCCTATCATTGGAATCTGGGTTAAGTCAGCCTGTTGAAGTATGTTTTGGCACTTTGGGATTACATTGGATAAAGTCCCACATGGACTAAAGCAAACGATTAAACTGGCAGAAGCTATAATAAAATGAGTTGTCAGATTTTGTAGTAAAATATCTTTGCGCTTGGGGCAATGACGTAGTTAGTGAGGTTCTAACTGAGGTGCGTCTATTGCTGGTTGAAAACTATTTCCAAACCCCCTTTTAGGCCTGGGTTTGGCTTAAGGCCTTTGAGAATTTCTGGAAGGGCCCCCATGCTAAAGTTTCAATCAATTCCTGCCAATATCCGCGTCAGGAAATTAAGAACATAAATGCAGTAGTCCAAAAAATGGTTATATCCGTTGATAAGTTGTGAAGAGTTCAACTATAGATAATCTCTTAACCATCCCTTGGGGTAAAGCCCTACAATCCTTAGTAAAAAAAATTTATTTGAGGATTTCTCATGATTCAAGGTGAATTTCTGGAAGGGCTCCCTTTTGGGTAAAGCCCTATAATCTTTAGTTCAAAATTTTTATTTAATGATTTCTTTTAATTCAAGGCTGAGCATAGTTTTCTTGGTATCTTAGTAGTTCAGATCATTCTTCACCTGCTGCTATTTCTTTGATAATACATAAACCATGTTAATCATTAAACATGCTGCATGCCTCACTTTTTCATGACCTATAGTTGTTGGAACTCCAATCATCTCAGCTAAAATCTAGTTACTACTTACTGATCCTTCAACTCTGTATTCAACCACAACATCAAAGCAGAGTAATACTTTCTTTTTTATTTACAAATTTATTAAGTACGAGTGATTTTACCAATACAGAGAGCTTCTATGTTTCAACTAGATTATATTTAATTATGAATAACCTTGGAAAGAAGCCTAATATTCTTTTCATAAGGAGTCCAAGAACATGGTGAGTCTCCTTCTAAGCCTTATTTTTGTTTCCAAGAGGAACCACACCAGTCCACCCGAACTTGGTGGGTTAAACTCTACTGCGGTGATGATACTGAAGGGGAGGTCTTGTGGAAAAATAGCTCAGTGCCAGGATGATAAAAAGCTTAACGGGTATTATTATGTACTACTTAGGAAAACTATGCCGTTTCCTTGGTGGGCATAGCCAAAAAAGTTACTTAAGTTTTCATCAAAAGGACTGGTTTTGGCACTAATTTTGTCCTACTCATTTTTCTTCAAGATATCTAATTCTGTTTATAGAACTCTGAAATTGCAGTGACTCAGGTCAAATATATCTGAAACTGTTAAGAGAAAGTTGAACTTAAGGGCTTGTATTCGTCAAGTGGGTGGGGTGGAGAAAGTGTTTAAGCAGTGTTTTAGTGAGAGAAAGGGAGACGTTGAAAGCTTCCCAGTGTAATCTTTTCACCACATCCATTCCTCTAGCAGGTCTCCTCTTCATCCTCACTGACAAGGTCGCCTTCTCCAGTAAGAGATCAATGAAAGTTTTTACTTAGAAAGGTCATATGTTGGGGATCCGTTATAAGGTCAGTCATGAGTTAATGTATACTTAAACCGTTTCATCTTTCAGTTTCTCCTAATCCAAGATTTTAAGTTCTGGAAAAAAATACATGTAATCTTGTATAGGTTGTCAATCCATTGAAGAAGATTAAGTGTGTGAACCAAAGAGCAAATGTTCAGCAGTCAACATAGAAGTACAAAGAGATTGTCACGGAAGACAACTTTGATTTCTGGTTCATGGGTGTCTTAAAACTTCAAAAAACATTCAAATATATTGAGCAGGTAGTTTCTCAGGCTTAGTTGAGTAGCAAAATCTTTCAAAAAACTTTAGTGGAAGCTTGTTTTGGGATAACAATGAGGTTGGGTAAAGTCCCACATCGACTAAGTCAACAGATGAAACTGACAGAGGCTATTATAAAATGACTTGTCAGATTAATATAGAGCATCTTTGCGCTTGGGGCAATGACGCAGCTAGTGAGGTTCTAACCGAGGCGCGTCTATTGCTGGTTGAAAACTATTTCCAAACCCCCTCTTAGGCCTGGGTTTGGCTCAGGCCTTCGAGAATTTCTGGAAGGGCTCCCTTTGGGGTAAAGCCCTGCAATCCTTAGTTCAAAAGTTTGTTACTTTAATTAAGTTAATTGTATGGTTTAATATTGATTGGAAAATAGAACTGGGTCTATAAAAGATATGTGGAGCAAAACATTTACTATTTCTGGTTAAATTTCCTTCCCCGTTTTCAAAACAGTGCAGTTCTCCAACGGTTTGCATGACAACATGCCAATATATATACTATCAGCCATAATGATTTTATTTCCTTACTTCAATCAATCATGGTGGAGCAGTAAAGTTGCGCCATGGTGATCGATTGGTCTTGGGTTTGAATTTGGAAACAACCTCTTTGCATGTGCAAGGATAAGGCTGCTACAATGATCCTCCCCCATACCTTTGCATAGCAAGTAGCCTTTTGGCATCGGGGTTTGTTATTTTAATCAACCACCATGGAATCTTGCTCCTGAAAATATATAAACCTCTCTCTAAGCTTCTTAAAATTAACCTTTTTAAGGATTTTTAAGTTTTAAAAAAGTTACCAATGAGAGTGTCGCTAGCATTCCTCTTTTCTAAAAGCAACCAAACAATCCATGACGTCAAAATATTATCTATCAATCATGATCATAGTTGATGATCAAAGGTTGAGTCATCCCACCAAAGGTCAAGATTCACTTTCTTGTTTAATCCCTTAAATACCTCTTTGGAATACAGGGACAACCCAAGTGAGCAAAGTTTCCTTAATAACCAACCTAATAGTTCAGACCATACCTCTTCACCTGCTGCTTGTCCCTTCAATTAAACAGAAACGTTATAAATCATCAATCATGCAGACCCCACTTTTTCATGAGCTAGTTGTTGGAACTCCAGTCAGCTAACATGTAAGTACCTGGTCCTGCCACTCAATGCCAATATTCAACCACAATGCACAACATCAAAGCAAAGTAAAATTTTCTTTTCCTTTACCACCAAACATCTAATTTTATTAAGTATTTATATATACCGAAATTGTTTAACTTGGTTAACAGATCTAATTCTATTTATATAACTCTGAAATTGCAGCAAGACAGACGACAAATATATCTGAAACTGTTAAGTGGAAGTTAAGCTTAAGGGCTCGAAATGGGAAGAGTGGAAAAAGTGTTTAAGCAGTTTTTTAGTGTGGGAGAAGGAGAGAGGCCGTTGAAAGCTTCCCAGTGTTATCTGTCCACCACATCCAGCCCTCTAGCAGGTCTTCTGTTCATCTCCATTGACAAAGTTGCCTTTTGCAGCGAGAGATCAATAAAATTCTTTACTCAGAAATAAGGTCTGCTGTAATATATACATATGTTCAATTTGGATAAACTTCTCAACAAGTAGTTATAGGAAAAAAAGAAGAAGGAGTAAAATGAATCAAATTTCTCCCAAAAATTAAAATCAACTTATATACCTAAAGTTAATTAGAGAAGCTTTATTCATTTTATCTCTTAGAGAAGTGTTTATTAAGAACTTTATCCCGGCCTATCAACCTCTTTGTATTTCTTGGTATCTTTTCATCCATGATTTGTTGAAGTTCTGAAAGGTATGCATGATCATTTACAGATTGTCCTTCCACTGAAGAAGATTAAGTGCATGAACCAAAGTGAAAATGTTCAGAAACCAACACAGAAGTATATAGAGATAGTCACAGTGGACAATTTTGATTAACAGAATCCAAGCTATGTGTATCATGCAAATGTTTTCAGAGCCAGAGTTTGTAATTCAGCTTGTATCATACCATCTAACCTTCTAGTCAAATCTGTGTATAATTATTTAAATGTGTCTATTTATGCAATAAGTATAAAACTATAAATCATTAATGGGAAGTATGATAGAATACAATTGATAAATCTTCACTTCTAGTATAATTTCTCAATTGTTTTCATTAACCTCTATTAATTAAGTTTTACTTATTTCAGTTGGTTATAGACATATAGTAGAGTGATGTTTGACAAAAGGGATTTCACTTCATTGCATATATCCATCATACTGGACATGACATATGACCTATGGTAGCAATTCAAGGTGGTTCATATCAGCTGAGTTTCAGACTTGGCTGTCAGCATATAACAGCGTGAATGCAAGAGTTCTCAGTTTGGTGCCTAATTTGTTGCAGAATCCAAGCTATATGTATTGTGCGGCTAACTGGCTGGGACGTATCCATCCATCCAGGGATGGGCCTACGTTAGAAAGGAGATTACGATAGAGGAAGGAAAAATACATAGAAAAAGAGGGAACAAAACTTTTTGCTGCCCAAAAGTACATGTTTTAGGCTCAACTAAACATTGATTTATAGGTTTTCAGTACCAGTTAGTAATTCAGCTTGTATCATACCATCTAACTTTTTAGTGAAATTTGTGTATAATTATTTAAATATGAGCCTGTTTTATTTAATTAGTTTAAATAATTAAAAGAAATATGATAGAATACAATGAGAAATTCTAGTATAATTACTTAATTAGTGAATTGATTTCATTAACATCTATTAATTAAGTTTTTTTTACTTATTTCAGTTAGTCATAGACTTTTTTTATTTTTTTTTGAAAGGCAAAATAATTAATATTATTAATATCCAGTTTAGAACACAAGTGTGCAATAAACTGATAGCCACAAGAGTACAAAGGTATAAACTCATGTTTTTGCTGCATTATGATCTGAAAAAAGCAAACACTATTACTTCACCACTGCTAAAGCATTCCTTCACCGAGCCAACAAATAAAAACGCATTATTGCTCTACTATCAGCTTAAAAAATTATTTTGACTCTGAATCATCCTGATAGCTGCGCAATCTGTTAGTCAATAGACTTATATAGTAGAGTGCTGTTTGATTAATTAAACTTACGTTTGATTGAAGTTATTGTTCTCACAGGATCCATCTTAAAAATTAGGATTGCTCTAACTGTGGGATTGCATTTGAAACAGAAAAGTTAGGATTGATTGTCCAAATGATGCAGATCATATGGTTTTGTTTTGTGACTGAATTGTGGCAATGTAACACCTGGACTTTTTCACAACTAATGTATAGATCCAGTATATATCACGTGAATCTGAAAGCAGCATGCTTAACATCCTGTCTATGAAAAAATTGAAGATTCAACCCGTTAAACCTGACAACTACATTGTTTGCAGACTCTGTTTTGAAGAAGTGAATTCTTTTTCCCTCTTCCATGCAGAACAAGAACATCCAGTCTCAAAACTACTCAAAATTGATGCTGTTTCTTTTCAGTTCACTCATTCATCAAAATTACCAGTGTTGTACACCAACGATATGAATAGATAGTTATCTTTATGTTATGTTGAACCACCGGTCTAAGTCCCACATGGGTGAAAACAGATAACAATCACTTGATGTTTTATTATAAAATGCACATTTCAATAGATTTCAATTCATACCTTTCTCGGCCTTTTGGCTAAGATCAAGTGTAGTATCTGTTCTTATCAGTTTAATATCTGATATGTGGGCCATTGGCCCACACGATATTGAATTTATTTTTTGAAGGGGAGAGTCCAATGCAGTAGCTTGCTACTGAGGCTCTCAGGTGTTGTCCATGTATTGCACTATAGCATGGGCCTGGCACACCCTACATTTCAAGTTCAAATTTTTGATTTTGCCTTCAAAGATTAAGTAAAATTTAGCAAATGTAGTTTTTTAATATTCAGTTAAATTTTTAATTAATTATATTATATATTGTGTTATTTATCATTGTTACTTTTTGTTGTTTATTAAGAGCTCTGCTTTGATTTTGTCTGCTAAGGTCTAGTAAAATTTAGAAACACTAATTTCTTTGTAAAAAATTATAATTCAAAGAGGAAAGTCTAATATTCAGGTAAATGTTTAATAATTTATAATTCATTCTTAATTTTTGTTGTCCCTTAAGAGCTCCGTAGATGAAGTGACCTATATGATGGACACGAATTTATTTGAAAAAATTGAGGTAATATATAAATTCTTATAACTTAGAAAAATAAAATATTAAACTATATTTCTGTTAATTTGTGTTTGCGTTTAAAAATATGGATTTATTTGAAAAAACTAAGGTAATATATAAATTCTTATAACTTGGAAAAAGAAATACTAACTTATGTGTCTGTTGATTGTAAATACTAAATAATTCATATATATTAGATTGTCACGTGAGATCAACTTCACCATCTCTTTACTTTTTCCTAAACAAGAAAATATGGAGAAGTCTGGCATCAGAAAATTAAAAAGCCCAGCTCATAAAGCCTTGATGACACACATCCTCACATAAGCAGGTGTAACCGGAAAGTATTGCAACTAATCCGTGTATTTCATCATTTACTTTTACTTCTTAAATTTCCTTCCGTTTAGTGCAGTTCTCCAATGGTTTGCTTGACACGATATACTATCACCCACAATGATTTTATTTCCTTACTTCAGTCAATCACCACGGAGTCTTGCTCCTGAAGATATATAAACTTCTCTCTAAGCCTCTTAAAACTAACCTTTCAAGGATTTTTTAAGTTTTGAAAAAGTTTACTTAAATATTTCTGTCCGATCTTTTTTTTTCCTTAAAAAAAAAAGCAGTCAAACAATCTATGATGTCAAAATATTATCTTGAATGCCTGTCCTTCAAGTTGCTATGCCAGTGCCTTTATATCATCAATCATGATCATGGTTGATGATCTAAGGTTGAGTCATCCCACCAAAGGGTCAAGAATTCACTTTCTTGTTTTCATCCCTTTAAATACCTCTTTGGAATACAAGGAACTGATCAACACAAGTGAGCAAAGTTTCCTCAGTAACCTAGTTGTTCAGACCATTCCTCTTCACCTGCTGCTAGTCCATTCAATTAAATAGAAACCTTATTAATCATCAATCATGCAGACCTCACTTTTCCATGAGTTAGTTGTTGGAACTCCAGTCATCTCAGCAACATATAGCTTCAAAAGTCAGCTAACATGTACTTCCCTGGTCCTGCCACTCAATGCCAACATTCGACCACAAAATCAAAGCAAAGTAAAATTTTCTTTTGCTTTACCAACAAACATCTAATTTTATTAAGTATTTATATATATTGAAATTGTTTAACTTGGTTAACAGATCTAATTCTATTTTATAACTCTGAAATTGCAGTGAGACGGGGAACAAATATATCTGAAACAGTTAAAAATATATCAAACTTTTCCCATAAGTTAAAATCAACTTATATACATGTATTCTGCGGCTAACTTTATAAATTAGGATTGCTCTAACTGTGGGACTGCATCTGAAACAGTTAAGTTTGGAATTGGATCGTCCAAATAATACAGAGCATTTGGTTTTGTTTTGTGAATGAAATGTGACAATATAACCACTGGACTTTTTCACAAAATGTATAGATCCAGTATATCTCACCTGAATTCGAAAGCAGCATGCTAAACATATACTACGGAAAAAAAATGGGAAAAGAGCATTTAAACACTTTAAACTTTTACCATTTAGCAAATAGACACCCTTAACTTTCATTTTATCTCAATTAATACTTAAACTTTTATCATTGTTTTAATAAATCCTTCTGTTAACTTGTTAAATAATTAACAGAATCAATCTTCATCGCTAATTTTAATTGAATCTCAATGGTTAATTAAAATAGTATAAAACATTTATTTAAGAAATTGATCAGAACAGGGATGGGTGCGTAACCGCTCCTCTCACATTCTAGATGTTTTGGACTGCCTTTATGCTAGGTCACCTTATGGTCCTTATAAAGCTGCATACGCACGACTGTTATATTCAGGGATATGGCCATATTCAGTGTTCATGGATTCTCGGAGATTCCTAAGTATTGCCTGGAAATATGCGGTGGTTTCTTTGCAGCGGCCTTGCCTATCAAATGTGACTCCTAAGAAATAATCGATTTATACATAGTATTATGCTCTGTTCATTATTTTTTGCAGTTTTTAGTTATCGTTTGTGACAAAGGTAATAACATTATCATTTATATTAGTAGTGTAGTACACTGCAGATCAAGACCAAGACCATGACTTGGAAGAAATTGGAATGCATTGCAATATGATAAAATATGATGTATTATAATACAATTGGAGCCTCCACATGTCGTCATAGTATTCCAGCTTCGTGCGACTTTTTTCCAAGGCCTCCACCAAATTCCAGAATCTGTTGGTATTGGATTTAGATTCGTATAACAGCTGTTCTTGGCGGCATCAATTTTACTATTTAAAATACAAAAATAATAAACTATTAAGATTAAATTAAAATCAACGGTGAAGATTAATTCTCTTAATTATTTAACAGCAAGTTAACATAGGGATCTATTGAAAGAATAGTAAAAGTTTAAGTATTAATTGAGATAAAATGAGAGTTAAGGGTGTCTATTTGTTAAATGGTAAAAGTTCAGGGTGTTTAAATGCTATTTTCCCAAAAAAAAAAAATTGAAGATTCAACATATTAAACCTGACAGCTACATTGTTTACAGACCCTGTTTTGAAGAAGTGGAATTATTTTCTCTCTCCCAATGCAGAGCAAGAACATCCAGTCTCAAAACTACTCAAAATTGTTGTTTCTTTTCGGTTCACTCATTCATCAAAATTACCAGTTTTATGCACCAACAAGTATGCAAAGATAGTATATTTTCCATTATCTTGCACCTGTCAAGAGGTTTGGACAAGAAGTCTACTTGGACTACATAAGATGGAAAGGTTATTTGATGCTCAATGTTTGTGTCTAAGTCCCACATGGGTGAAAAGAGATAACAATCACTTGATGTTTTATTATAAAATGCACATTTTAAGAGATTTCAACTCATACCTTTCTCGGCCTTTTGGCTAAGATCAAGTGTAGTATCTGTTCTTATCAGTTTAATATCTGATATGTGGGTCATTGGCTCACACGATATTAAATTTATTTTTTGAAGGGGAGAGTCCAATTCAGTAGCTTGCTACTGGGGCTCTCACGTGTTGTCCATGTCTTGCACTATAGCATGGGTCAGGCACACCCTACTATCTAGTTCAAGTTTTTGTACTTTTTTGTCTCTCAGGATCCCAAGTAAAATTGCATTCTAAGATTGTGTCTCCAAGTATTTTGTAACATTAATTTTGTCTGCAGGGCCAACTAAAATTGCAGAGTTGTTACTCCAAATCACTTATTTGTCTTCTCAGTTTACTCTCACAAAAGAAAAATGAAATAAATTTTTCTATAAATTAAAATTAATTTAAAGGTTATTTTCTAGGTTAGTTAATATAAAAAACTTTTACAATTAGCTTACGAAAAAAGAAGGAAAAAGTTTCCGACCTGATGGATTTGAACCAGACCTAATGATAGCTATTACCAACTACAGTCCTCCGCTCTACCAACTGACCTAAGGTCGGTTAGATTTGTTGGTTGCATAAATAAATATTTAGCACAACAAATATGTCTGCCATGTTTTTTTTTTTTTTTGGATGCTTAGGAATACAAAATACAGAAAAGAAAATTACATTCTCACATATCGAACACCACAGCATCTCTTGGACAAACAGAGAATAGAGAAGCTGGGCAAGAGTTCCAAAATATGAGGTGATGTTGAGAAGAAGCTCCATGCTTGGCAAGCCAGTCAGCACACTTATTTCCTTCACGAAGCGTGTGTTGAAATCTTAAATCCCATTTAAGTTGTCTAAAGTCACGAATCTTGGTAACAATCGCATGATAAGGATGAAACTTGATATCATCTTTCCCAATAAGGTCAAGAGCCATTTGAGCATCTGATTCACAAATGACTTTCTTAAAGCCTTTATCCCAAACAATTTGGAAGCCTTTGTAGATTGCAAACAGTTCAGCATTCAGGTTGGAAGTGTACCCACAAGATCCAGAATATCCAAGAATCCATTGTCCATAACTGCCTCAAATAACTCCGCCAAACCAGAAGATCCTGGATTCCCTAGGGAACTGCCAGCCATCATCAGTATTGAGTTTTATAAAATCCTCAATAAGAGGGCACCAGCTGACCTCAACAGACAGCGGGATGATGATTAGAAGAGGACGTGCGAGCAATCATGTCACAAAGAATATCAATCTGATTAACCACGAACCATATGGACCAAGTATTATCATTGAAAACTTCTTCATTGTGAACGCACCAAATAAACCAACAGGTAACAGCAAAACAAATTCCATTGTTCCCAGTGGAGCTGTACTGAATCCACTCCAAGATATCTGAAGTATTGAAACTTCAATCTTTGTTCCAATCCACTCCAAGATTGTCTGTGCAGACTGCCACATCCGGCCCTCTCTAGCAGGTCTTCTGTTCATCTTCACTGACAAAGTTGCCTTTTGCAGTGAGAAATCAATGAATGTCTTTACTCACCTGGACTTTTTCATAACTACTGTATAAATCCAGTATATCTCACCTGAATCCACAAGCAGCATGCTAAACATATACTATGGAAAAAGAAATAAGATTCAACACATTCAATCCAGTATATGCTTGAAAGGCCATGATTGACATATTCCTTTCCATTGTTAGAATGTAACCTTTTAATGCCTTTCCCAAATTGCGCTTGTACCATATGATAAAATTGAATGAAGGGTTGGGGTACTTTTGATTTGTCCTTCATCAAGAAAAGCCAAGTTAATCGAGTACAATCATCAATAAAAGAAACAAACCATCTCGCACCAGAAATATTAGAAATAGGGGCAGGTCCCCAAACATCAGAATGAATCAGATCAAATGGTTCAGTAGCCTTTTGAAAACTAGAAGGAAAAGTAACACGTCGGTGTTTAGCAAACTGACAAATGTCACACTTAAAAGACTCGACAGATTGTTGTAAAAACAAAGACGGAACATAGACTTAATTAAAGAAAATGGAGGATGCCCAAGACGCTTGTGATGAAGCCAGACTTGTGAGGCAAGAGAGTGAGACTGGAAACATGAAGACAACACCTTCTGACCATTTCTTTCATTTGACAGGTAGTATAACCCTCCCTGTTCCTTAGCAACTCCAATAGTCCTCCCCGTGGCAAGATCCTGAAAAACACAATGCGAAGGGAAAAAGGTTACTGCACAATTCTGATCCCGAGTAAGCTTATGAATAGAGATTAAGTTACAGGAAAGTTTGGGAATATGAAGCACGCTGTTCAATTTAAATGAAGGTTGAAGGTCAATATTCCCAAAACCAACAACACGGGTATGAGAACCATCAGCAACAGTAATATAATGAACCTTGGGAGAGGAGGTGTAGGATGAAAAAAGTTGGGAACTCATGTGGTCAGTGGCACCGGAATCAATAATCCATGCATCCTGAGGAATAGAACTAGATGCAGTAGGTGATCGGGAACAAGACTTCTTACCACTCATTGCTTGAGAACAACATTGAGAGGTCTTACTTAGAGAGTCAAGAAGAGTTCTCAAGTGGTTCAAGTCGACATCCCTCAAAATAGTGGAGGAATGATCAGCCTATGGGTTTTGTGTGGAAGCGAGACCCCCAAAGACCAAGGGCTCGTGATACCATGTAGAAAGTGGATTTGAGCCTAACTCAACTTTACAAAACCAGCTTGTAAGGTGAGGATTGCTCCCCACTTATATACTCGCACTATCTCTAGCCAATGTGAGACTTCAACACACCCCTCTTCTGCCCACAGCTACCCTCCACAACTAAGTTGGGCTAAGGGTGACCACAATTAAGGTGGTTTTCCAACAGTTAGTTATAGTAGAGTGATATTTGATTGTAAACTAAGGTTTGGTTGAAGTCATTGCTCTCACAGGATCTAGATCTCATATATGAGGATTGCTCCAACTGTGGAGCTGCATATGGAACAGGATAAGTTAGTATAGTCCAAATTGTATAGTCTAAAGATATGGTCTTGTTTTGTCTTGTGACTGGATTGTGACTACGGATGGCAAAGTGTACCCGGACCCTACGGGTACCCGCAAAAATATTCGTAAGCGGGTCGGGTAAATACCCGCTTATTGGAGCTGGGGCCGGGGCCGGTATTTACCCGCAATTTTTTGTGGGTGCGGGTACGGGTACGGGTACTATAGTACCCGCTCCGCCCCGCCCCTCACCGCCCCGCACCTACTATATATATATATATATATAATTAAAATAACTTAAATAAATAATTGTTATATATATACTTTTCTGTAAAAAAAATAATTTTATATTTTCCATAAACTAACACTAATAGTAAAAGATTTATGTTATAACTTACAATAATGTTATATTTTATATTTTTAATATTATGTGTGGATGTTTTTAATGTTAAGTTTGAATTATTTAAGCGTGAATTTTCAATTTATTTGTAATAATATTTTTAATTAATATTTTTATAGCTTAAATGCAATTTTGGTTAATCTATTTTGCACAATCCACAATTTTAGTCCCCCTATTTTAAAATAGAGGCATTTAGTCTCCCAATTTTGTAAAATATGTAATTTTGGTCTTTCCATCAAATTGAAAGCGTTGACTGTTAAGAGATTAACGTTAATCTTAACGTGGTCCAAATTTAGTGACATGACACGAAATTATTTATTTAGTTTTTAATTATTTTAAATACTGAATAGAATAATTGATGAAAAATATATTTAAAAAAAGGTAATATCATTTATTTGACTACGACGTGTCATGTACTTCAACAATGTAGAACTAGTTTAAAATAAATGATTAAGACGTGCCATGTACTTCTGTACTGTTGTAGCCTGAAGGACAGTGCTGTTAAATTCCATCTTAAAACCAATTGGCATTAAGTGAAGTTGCCCAACATATTATAAGCTGCACCCCGAGAATTGAGGCAGGTGATGTGGGACTTCTGAACAAGTGCCAAGTTTATTTACTTTGTTCATTTGTTTTCTAGTTTAGAATTTATCTGAGTGTTTACTTTGTTTATTTGTTTTCTAGTTTAGAATATATCTGAGCAACTGCTACATACATATTTTTGTATATGGGATTGAAAAAACAAAAGAAGTTAAGGAAAAAATATCCGACCTGCCGGATTCGAACCAGCGACCTAAGGATAGCTGTTACCAACTACAGTCCTCCGCTCTACCAACTGAGCTAAGGTCGGACATGTGTTAGTTGCACAAAAAAGTATTTAGCACAACAAATTTTTCTGTGCCAAGTTTATTTTATTTGTTTTCTAGTTTAGAATTTATCTGAGCAACTATTACATACATATTTTTGTACATTGTTCTTAAAACATTTGTGAATAACAGGTCTCCTCTAGCAGGTCTCCTTTTCATCTCTACAGATAAGGTTGCCTTTTGCAGTGAGAGATCAATGAAAGTCTTTACTCGGAAAGGGCACATGTTGAGGATCCATTATAAGGCCAGTCATGAATGGAAGGTTTTCATGTTGAGGAGCCATAAATCTCTTCATATTTCTCAGTTTCTCTTGATCCAAGATTTGTTGAAGTTCTAAAAGGTATATATGGTTATGTACAGGTTGTCATTCCACTGAAGAAGATCAAGTGTGTGAACCAAAGTGAAAATGTTCAGAAGCCAAAACAGAAGTACATAGAGATAGTCACAATTGACAATTTTGATTTCTGGTTTTTGGGTGTCCAGAAATATCAGAAAACCTTGAAATATCTTGAGCTGGCAGTTTCTCAAAGCTTCATTGTTTTCATGACAAACATAAATATACAAGAGATGATCAGAAACAAAATAAAAGTTGGCAGCTATCATTGAAGACATTGGGCTTTCTCTTTGATAAATGGGGCTTCATTGTATTATCCATCCTGCTCAAAACAACATATTGATCTGTGACAGCAAATAGTAGTGATTCGTTTTGGCTTAATTGCAGACTTGGCTTCCAGCATATTATTCAAAAACATTGTGAATACAAGAATTCATCATTGGTATCTACTTTGCTGCAAAATGCTAGCAATAAGGACCAGACTGCTTATGCAGAAGGTATCTGTCCAGGGACTGGCCTATGTTAGAGCCCTATGAAGGGAGATTAAGGTAGATCAGAAGTTTAAAGGAATGACACATTGAATAAGAGGGAAGTCAATTGTAAATTGCTGGCTACCCAACTGTAGAAGTTTCAGGCTCAGATCATGTTAATTATTTTCAAAACCAGATTACCAGAATTTGTATTACAGGTTGTATTCTTCCTATCCAACTCTTTAATCAAATTTGTACATAATTATTTAAATGTGAGCCTGTTATAATTAATAGTTTAATTAATTAACAGGAATGTGACAGAGTAAATTGATAAATGAAATCTTCTGGTATTATTAGTGAAACTATTTTATTAACCACTGTTAATTAATTTTAGTACTTATTCCAGTTAGTTAGTTATAGTAGTCTAGTAGAGTGATATTTGATTTTAAATTAAGGTTTGGTTGAAGTCATTGATCTCACAGGATCGAGATCTCATATATGAGGATTTCTCCAACTGTGAAGCTGCATATGGAACGGGATAAGTTAAGTTAGTATAGTCCAAATTGTACAGTCTAAAGATATGGTCTTGTCTTGTCTTGTGAATTGTGACAATTTAATTACTCCTGGACTTTCTTCACAGTTTCATCATCCTTCCTTACTGGAGTTCTGTTGGGGGAAGACAATCCAAAATGCTATGCAGCTGGTATCTTATATTTTGTAAAACTATATCATTCATCATTTTTTAAGAGAAAAAAACCTTCCTTTGATTTTCAAAATTGCATAATAATTAAGTCTCATCAGAATTTTCTAACAACAAATGCTAAACATACACTTTGAGGCTAATAAACGACTGTTATAACTTACACGTTTTTCATTTAATGGGCTGATTGATGAAAGGATAAAACTTAGGTACAATACTTTATATGCTGTTTTTACTGTTTTCCAATAAGAATTGAAGATTCACCTTGGTAATCAGCAAAATCTTTTAATGCAGACTTTGTTATACAAATTACCGAGGTAAAACTCCAATTCTAATTGGATAACTGTACAAACAATACCTAAAGTACTGTATCTAAGTTTTATCCTTGATGAAATCGGTGCAAAATTACAAACAAATTATTAAAATAGGATATTTTGAAAATGGGGCCAGGGTCTGATTGTCCAATTATAAAACAACTTTGACACATGCTAGGCGTCTTTGAAAATTGGAGGCTTTGGATGGGTAAGGTTTTTTTTTATCAATTTGGTGCCATCATTCCCGTGACCATGTGGGTCACATGGTGTTCTAGAAATAAATTTATTTTTGAAGGATATTCAGACAATGCCACCGATTTGGCCTGCAAGGTGCATGCATTACTGAACTGCATATCTCGTGCTTACAACACTGCATATCTCTTGGGTTAAACCACCCATAAATTATGTAGTTTTAAATGTAGATAGGAGTGCAATTTTGAATCCTGGACAGGCAGGCTTTGGTGGTTTAATTAGAGATCACCATGGCGCTCTCATAAAGGGTTTCTACGGTAATGTGGGAGCTCTTTTTTTATATATAAATTAAAATATGACATATAATTAGAAAATATTATTCAGTTGTTAGTAGTTTTTTTTTTTTCTAATACATTATATTTATAAATTCATGTTAAATGAATTTTTAGTCTACTATGGCACATCAACATGTAATTCTTTGGTGGACATAGCCAAAAAGGTTACCTAAGTTTTCATCAAAAGGATTGGTTTTGGCACTAATTTTGTCGTACGCATTTTTGTTCAAGATATCTAATTCTGTTTATAGAACTCTGAAATTGCAGGGACTCAGGTCAAATATATCTGAAACCGTTAAAAGAAAGTTGAACTTAGGGGCTTGTATTCTTCAAGTGGGTGGGGTGGAGAAAGTGTTTAAGCAGTGTTTTAGTGAGAGAAAGGGAGAGGTTGAAAGCTTCCCAGTGTAATCTTTTCACCACATCCATTCCTCTAGCAGGTCTCCTCTTCGTCCTCATTGACAAGGTTGCCTTCTGCAGTAAGAGATCAATGAAAGTTTTTACTCAGAAAGGTCATATGTTGAGGATCTGTTATAAGGTCAGTTATGAATTAATATATACTTAAAACCTTTTCATCTTTCCCTTTCTCCTAATCCAAGATTTGAAGTTCTGAAAAATATACATGTTATCATGTACAGGTTGTCAATCCATTGAAGAAGATTAAGCGTGTGAACCAAAGTGAAAATGTTCAAAAGTCAACACAGAAGTACAGAAAGATTGGCATGGAAGACAACTTTGATTTCTAGTTCATAGGTGTCTTAAAACTTCAAAAAACATTCAAATATATTGAGCAGGTAGTTTCTCAGGCTTAGTTGAGTAGCAAAATCTTTCAAAAAACATGAGGAATGCTCCTCCCTATCATTGGAATCCTGGTCAAGTCAGCCTCTGGAAGCTTGTTTTGGGATCAACAATGAGGTTGGGTAAAGTCCCACATCAACTAAATCAACAAACGAAACTGACAGAGGCTATTATTAAATGACTTGTCAGACAATTATAAAGTATCTTTGCGCTTGGGGCAATGATGCAGCTAGTGAGGTTCTAATCGAGGCGCGTCTATTGCTGGTTGAAAACTATTTCCAAACCCCCTCTTAGGCCTGGGTTTGGCCCAGGCCTTTGAGAATTTCTGGAAGGGCTCCCTTTGGTGTAAAGTCCTGCAATCCTTAGTTCAAAAGTTTGTTACTTTAATTAAGCTAATTGTATTAGAAAATAGTACAGGGTTTATAAAAGAAAGGATCTAATTGTAGGTGTTTTGTCCCAATAAGATCAAAATCAGGGCTGTGTTTCAGAATTCTACTTTTAAATTGATCTAATAAATGTTTGTATTTCAGATTGTACTATGAGTTTAATGATGATGCACTGACAGTGTAAAATAGTTTTACATTGTCATCCAATCACAAATTATCATTTTACACTGTCATCCAATCACAAATTACCGTTTGCATGACTTTTATGGTAATTTTGTAAAAGTCAACAAATTTACCATAAATGGTGGTTTGTCATTGGATGATAGTGTAAAATAGTTTTACACTGTCAGTGCATAGTCTTTTTTCTCTTGTACTATTACCATTCCAACACTTTAATTAATTGCGTATAATAATTTTAATGTGAGTCTGTTTTAATTAAGAGCAAATTACACTCATCTCCCCTGTGTTTTGCACTTATTACACTTGAGACCCCTCATTGTTGGACCCCTACAAAAGCCTCCCTAATTTTTCCAATTCTATTACACAAACACCCCCTACACCGTAACAACCTTGTTTCTGTTTACTCCAAGCAGTCATGTGCCATGCACATGTGTGTTTAATAAAAATACTCAGACCAAATTACCCTTATCTTCTTCCTAAGCACCCTATTGTCTCCTTTTAGAACTGATGAAAAACTTCTCAAAACCCACTCTTCAATCAACGTCCACCATGACATCCACCAACACCAACTCCAACTCCAGCTCTTTTTTTCTTATGGAAAAACAAAGTAATATTATTAAAAAGAAAGAGAAACAAATTTAACATACGATATGTTAAATCTGGACATGAAAGGAGTATAAGATGAAAAAATAACCAGACCATGCTACATATGGGAAACCACACAAGCACAAAGTACATTGTCCAAATCTAAATAAACCATCCCCGCACCAAAGTGCCTATCCAATATATTAGACATATCAACACTGTGTTCCTAACGATCAAAATAAAACATAAAATAAGAAAAAGATGGATGTAATGGACACGCCCGATGAACATCCTTTTCAGTACCATTGCAAAATCAATTTTCCTTCATTTTAAAACAATTGAATCCAAATCATGAAAATGCACAAGTTTAATTTGTTAGGAATCCAAAACAAGGAAACTAATTTAGATGGAAACCAGAACGCCTTAACCGCTTCTCTATCACGAACATGCTCAAGCTCGGAGTCGAAAGAAGGTTCGAGAATCCTTAACCACTTCGTCACGGACATGCTTCATCTCGCTCCATCTTGGCGTCAAAACCGTGACAAATATAACATTTGGAGCAAGGGGTTTTTGGGGGAACTCCTTAATGAGGAGGTGATCTGGGGGTTTTCAAATCTTTGGGTACACTATTTTTTAGGGTTGTCTTGTCATGGTCCATGTTGCCGCAGATGGTGAAGGGCGGTAGAGGGTGGTGGTTGTTGTGGAGGGGTGCAACAGTGAGGGTGGACCAGGGTGTGGAATTAAGGGAAGAAGATAAGGGTCATTTCGTCATTCAGCATAAAATGTAAACTGTTAGTTAACGTTGTTTTATCAAGGGAGGTCAAAGTAATGCAAAAATGAGGAGGGGTATCGAGTGCAATAAGTGCAAAACATAGGAGAGGTCAATGTAATTTTCTCTTTAATTAATTTGTTAGTGAGTTTAATTTTCATACACTTAGATAGATTTTAGTTTAAATGATTAACATGAATATATGATAGATTACATTGGTAAATGAATACTTATAGTATAATTAATGAATTTATTTCACTGACTACTATTAATTAAATATTTTACTTTTCCTGTTAGTTACATTAGAGTGATATTTGGTTAATTAAATTTTTGTTTGATTGAAATTATTGATCTGGCTTGGCCCGCTCGTCCAATATTAAATGAAGATTGCTCCAACTGTGGGATAGCAATTGGAGCGGGATAAGATTGTAAAGTCCAATTGATAGAGTCCACATGTATGTTATTTTTTATTTTTTTTATTTTTTTTGCCATTGGTACAGTGGTGAAAATGAAATTTAAACTCATAACCACTTGAGGCCCCTCACTATGAACCCAATGCTAGTGGTGTTTAGTAAAATTAGATGATGTCAACTAACTTTCTTAATTAGTGTGAAATTAGTTATTTTTGCTTATATATGAGTCCAGAGGGAGTATTGTTGGTGATTAATTCGTTAAAAACTACTATTATTTAGTACTCCTTCCATTCCACTTTATATGACGTTTAAGGTTTTGACACAAGTATTAAGAAATGCAATTAATATGTTGGAATTCATAAAATATATTATGTAACTTCCTAATATACCCTTTATCTCTCTAATTAATTAAACTTTTTCTCATTACACAATAACAACTACTCCCACTAAGGGTATTCTATGGAAAAAAATATTTAACGCTTCATTGGTTTTCTAAAATGACAACTAACTTGCAATAATTTTTTTTGTTAAAACGTCATATAAAGTGGAACGAAGGGAGTAATAATTTTATTAATTACTTTTGAAATATGAAACATTTATTAAATAGATATTGTATTTAGTAAATCTAGTGTCTACCTTTCTCTCTCTCTATTAAATAGATACTATTTAATGAAACATTTATTAAATACATATATATGCATACATTCTATTTAATGAAATTAACATTTATTAAGCACACACAACACACACACACAACACACACACATTAGATAGTAATTTATTAGGACCAAGTTGAACAAATTGAATCAAGATCATCGTGTTTTACCTATCTTAATCTTTTTTTTCCTACTCCATCAAATATATTGACTATAACACCATTGGTTTTCTTGAATACATTATTAAGTAATTTTAATTAAACAACAAGAGAAATTAAATTTATTTTGTATTTGTGAAAAACATAATTTAAATGAATATCTTACATTTTTTGTTGTGTTGACGGGCTTTAGTTGTTTTGGGCCTTGGGGAGAATTTGAGAAGGTCAATTGGGTCTTAGGGTTTAGTTATGAGTCATGGTATTTAGTAAGAATTGAGAAGTCAATTCCTTTCCTTGTTGTGGTAGCCACCATAACCTAAAAGACTCCCATTCTGTCTCACGCACAGCACTCATATCCTCCCCCATTCTTTTTCCTCTCTAGTGAGAAGTTGTGGATTTCTCTTCCAAGGCAAAGTTATTTTCTGTTCCTCTTGAGTTAAAAGGTCCCCTTTTACTTGGTAAGCCTTCCTTTTTCTTTCCCCTCTCCTTTTATTGATGGTTCTACCCTAGGTTCTCAATTTCTATGAAATTTGATTTGGGTTCTTGTTTTGGGTTGCTGTTGGTTTATGGAAAAAACTCTTCTCTTGACTCAAAAGGACCCTCCTTTCTCCTTCTCCTTCTCCTTCCCAAAATTTCAAAACTTGAAACCTAACAAGGTAAGAGAAGCAAACCTTGTCTATTTCTTTTCTATTAATTAGCAATGATATAAAATGATTGGTGATCTTGGATTGATGCAAAAGTAGTTTTGGTTAGTTTGGAATTTTAGGTTTGAAGATGTGATTTTTGAGCATGTGGTGATTGATGATAAAAAATTGTGATTTTTTTGTTGTATTTTAATTCTGTGAATGTGTTGCCAATGATGGATAACTATTTGGGAATATTTGATGCATCTGTTTTGAGTTGGAAGATTTGAAAAATGGTAACTTGGGGAGAGAAAGGGATAGTTTCACAAAACTGTTTATGCATTTTCGCTAAGCGATCTAGATTTGCTAAGTGAAACTAGATTTGTTGAGCGAAACAACTACAAGGAACCAAAGGGTGTTTCTGCCCTTTTGATTTGCTAAGCAAATACAATTTCGTTGAGTGAAAATCCCTTTTTGGTGTCATTCCCTAAGCAATTGGATAGTCGATGTGCGAAAAAGGGGCTCTATTGCTAAATGAAAAGTGCTATCTAATTACTTTGTTTGAACCTCATCTCCATGACACTTACCCTCACTTTCTTCATTGCACTTCGCTAGTGATTGAGGTTTAATTGTTATTCCATTGTTCTTGAGTTTTTTTTTTAAAATTTGTGGTTTAGGGTTCGAACCCATGTTTAATTTTCTTTTCTTTTTTTGTTTTTTTTATTGTTACCCAATTATAGATTCTTCTTTTTAGTGAGGATAACTTCTCGTGCTTTCCTTTGAGGACTTCACGTGTTGAATTTTCCTAGAAGCAACTAATATCTTGACTAGAGAAGGAATAAGTGAACTTGTGGTGCATGCTGCAAATCTCTACTATATATATATATATTTGATCCCTAACCTTGTGTGTAAGCATGGGTGCACACCATTGTGACAGTAAAAAGGTCTTGCAATTTGATCATGAAAATTTGAACATCACCCTGATGGGTACCACATTGAGCGAAGAAATTGGGATCCAAAAATTACCAACATACTAATTCAAAACTTTACTGCAAATGAAACGCGTGTCAACTAATGTAACACCCCTTGTTACTATTAAGGAATTTCTACTTATTTGCATTATTAGCGAAAATGATTTTAATTCTTGAACGTAAGGTAACCTTCCAGATTACGAGGAAATTTGTTCCCTTTTTAACTTTCAAATCTTATTGCTTTTAGCCCCAAAAGAAGAAACATCCTTGCTAACTTATCATTCATTTAAAAATGCTCTTTTTATGAAATAAATTTCTTAATAAACTAAACTCGAATCATCAAACATCATAACCATATCAAACCATTAAAACGTAATAGAATTTCTTTTAAACATCCCTAATTTCATCATCAAACGATTCTTTTACACAAAACTGAATACACTTTTACATCCTTGAAAATGAATACATTTTTCAAATGAGTCACATGAAGGAAAATGATACATCATCATAATAAACCCTAGTCTATCCTCATTTATAGAAGAAGATATTGAGACTCAAAGCAGTGACTCAATAAAAATTAAAACCCAAAATACACATTATACCCATGAGGCGTTGTTGGGAAGATCCTTTTCTTCCTTGAACATATCCATTTGCATCATTGACACTTGGCATAGTGTTTCCACTCCGTCTTCATCATTCGCATAGGGTCAACCATCTTTCTCTGAAAAAAATAAAAACATGGGAGTGAATTCTCTACCTCTTTGGTCGCCACAAACAAACGGACTTTCAGTCCCAAACAACCTATACGACCACTGCGTGTGGTACTCTAGCGATGACACTCGCGATGATCCTATCACGAATATCTATCTCACAACATCAATTCCTATAGGCCTCACTGCCATTAAACCTCCCAGGTTTTAATGGTCTTATGCAACTTCGTGGATGATGATTGGGAGCACTTGAATCATGTCCAGTACATAGTGACACGTCGATCTCACCAATCATGGATATAGCTTCGTCTTCGTCGAGAATGCCAAGCTGGTTACGTGAGTCCCCCGTACTAACCCTTAGTCGGGTTATCACAACCTGACACCATTTCCCCAAGCCTCCTTTGAGACAACCAACTATCCCCCAGTGTACCTGCTGTAATCATCCAGTTCTCAAAATGTTTCCTCACACGTTCTCCACGCCGCAAGATGTATTCCACAGGACGAAACGGTTTCAATGGTACTTACAGGAGGATGTTTTGGGGACCCTCCCCACTGAGCATGGAGTCAAGCCCCATATCTAATCAAAGACCCCGTCTTTCTACATCCATCACGTCTTTGTCACCGACGCCCACTTCACATCATCTACCTCCCTGAAGCGTGCGACATCCCATGCGAGGAGAGTGACGTGAACGTTCATCGTTCTTCTTCGTAAAATAAGAGGAGAAGGGTCTCGTCTCTCCTCACCTCTTAACGTCATGAACACCATGACCCTACGAAGTGGATATATCCACTTGCACACACCATAGTGCCTCGGGCACTCCAACGCATCTACACTAGTCATGCACAACAAGACCAACATGCATTGCCAAGGGACAACGTCCCTCGGACTCAGATCATAACAAGCAATATATATATATCAACAGAAAATCTTTAACAATTTATATCAACGCCGGAGGTCACATCCTCTTGGTCTTAACAATAGTTAATCACACGTATTCATGACATATAAATGTACATATAAGACAACAAATACATGCCGAAGGTCACGCCCTTTTAGTCTTTATTAACAATTCCACAATGAGAATAGCATTCATATACTTATCCAATTCAAACTCATCACAAATTACAATTTTTGGGTCAAACCCGCAGCCAATACAAACTCCAAATTTTCAAGTGTCATAACTTCTTATTTTGGGTTTCAAATACTCACAATTTAAGTCCTAACCCTTATGTACATGTTAACTATCATTTTCCACTACAAAATATTTATTTTAGGCTTTTTAAGCTTAGATTTTAAATAGTTAAACACCCAACCCGAAATTAGTTTAAAAACTCAAGAAAAAGGGTTTAAACTTCAAAATTACATTCCCAATGGTGTAGAAATTGGATTTTGATGAACCAATTATGCAACCCTAGGTTTTAGGACATAAGGAAACTGTTTTTCTGGTCCGGAAAAGCTAATTCCCACTCTAAAAGTTATTAATTTCGAAACAGTGGCAAATTCAACAAAAATGGCATAAAACTTAAAAACTAATTTCCCGTTGATGTAGAAATCGGATTTTGACGAATTTCATATGTAACCCTAGGTTTTAAGGTATGAGGAAGCTAATTTTAATGTCGGTTACAGCTAATTCCAACCATGTTATTCCCAGTTTATAAAACAGAGGCGAAACAGAGTAATATAATGCCAAACGTTCAAGTTTAAATTCCCGTTGATGTAGAAATCGGATTTTGATGAATTTTATATGCAACCCTAGGTTTTAAGGTATGAGGAAGCTAATTTTGATGTCCGTTACAGCTAATTCCAATCACATTGTTCCCAGGTCACGAAACAGTAGCTACAGTGCCCGAAATTCACATTTTCGCTAAACAAAATTTTTCTAAAAGATTCCCAAACCATTCTCAACATTCCACATATGCATTTCCATATTTTAAGACATGGGAAGACCATTTTTAAGGTCAAAAACAGTCTAGCACAGCCACAGCATTTATTTTCCCAAAACAGAACAATAAATTATATAAATAGCTCTAAACTTAAGAAATTCATAATAAATAGCTCAACTGTCCAAAATTAACATACTTTATATGTAACCCTAGGTTTTTGGACCCAAGGAACCCACTTTTGAGGTCAAAAACACCAAAAGAGATACCCATTTTTCACAGAGCACAAGGCAGTACGGGATTCACCACATACACACAATTTCAAGATTAAAAAAAAAAATTAAATATATCAACATTCTACATAGACCCATCTCTCTAGGTCTCAAAACAACAAATTTTAGGCTCAAAGAGAATAGAAAATCCCTCCCATACCTAAGCTCAAGTTTCCAAAATGAAATTTCCAACCACCCAAAGCTAGAGCTTGATGAGCTCTACAACATATCCAAAATGCAAGGAAAAAGGAAAAGGATTAGTCCAGAAAATCTAGAGAGAGGAAGAGGGAAAGTGTAGAGAGAAGGAAGAGCTTACCCAAAGAGAGATTTTGAACTCTGTCTCCCTTCTCTCTCTCCTAGAATTGGCTGCTGCACTTGTGGGGGAAGGGGTCCCTCTTAGCTTATATAGGGGACCCCAAAACCCTAAGGGCAGGTCCCACAAATTTTAAAAAAAGATTTTTCTAAACCTAATTGTGTTTAGGTGTTTATCTGCTCTAGGTTTTGATTTTTTTTAGCTTTAAAATGTTCTTAAAATACATCATTTAATTTTCTAAAGATAATGGCTTTGGAATCACTCAATTTGGACTTAAAATGAATTTTCTAGGTCCAAAATACTAAATAAATTGCTAAAATTAATAATTAATTCAATTTAATTATTCTTATGAATTTAGGTCATTTCCATGCTTAATTATAATTATTATAATTTTATCTAAGTCCAAAATAATTTTTCAACCTCAAAAACACATAATTATGAAAATGCCATTAATGAGAATATTCCTTCCTTTGATCAGCTTTGACCAAATTTGATGTTTGGTCAAAACATGATTAAAACTTGATTTTATTAATTATTTTCACTTCGTTAATGAAGATTTAATGTCTCACATTCATTTAGTTGCTAACTAGTGCTTTTTTAGGTTTTAATTAAACAAACTGCACTCTGTTTTAATTGAACAAGTTACATTCTATTTTGTTTAATTACCTTAATTAAATTTTCTAAATCACCAATTACTTTAGAACAATTAATTTCACTAATTATAGCTATTCTAGACCCATTAGTAAGTTAATTATGCTTTTAAAGTCTAATTTTAGATTCTAGACACAAGTTTCACTGAATTACAACAATGTCATTAATGAGTTGACCAAATCCCTTCCCATTGACTTTGACCAAAGTGAGTCTATCTTTGAATTTTCAAATTTTGAATTTCCCTCCACTAATCATGTAATGTCTCAACTTAATCCTTATCAAGTAATGCTTATTTTAATTATTTCTATTATTTTTGTTAATTACTCAATTACTAATTAAGAGGTTAATTTCCTATTTAATCCTAAGCTCCAAAATTTGGGGTGTTACAATTCACATAAACAATAATGAAAAACTATCCGACTCTAAACCAACAAGTAACAACCAACATAAAAACCATCAGAACTTTTCAGTAGATTAATGGGTAAATTACTTGCTACTACTTGAGTTTTGTTTCTAAAATGTTCAGCTTTTTGGGTGTTGTGGTTGTGTCATTTGTCATGTGAAGCATATTGGTTACTTATGCTTCTTGCGGATTCCTTTTGGAGAGTATTCACTGGGCTTGAGGTTGATTTAAAGCTGCACAATAGTCACTTCTTCAAATATTTAGTGCTTGGCATTTTCTTGGGTGGTGGACTCTTTAGTTTGTCTCATTTGGCTTCTTATGATAGGTTGTTCTTCCTTTTTATGAAGTTGGGTTGTTGGTATACTACCAAAATTGGTTATTCGTCATATGAACCACTTCTGTGGTTTAATGGAATAGAAAATGTCTTCCTTTCTCTGATTTTGTAGAATCCTGATTGCCAAAATTGGCTCTATTTATTTGGCCAAGAACATTTAGGGAGTTGCACTTGTTTTTTCTATAGCTAGGCTTTTAGTATAGTAAAAAATGTCTTGTGATGAGGGCACGAACTCAAAAAACACTTTATTTGTTGGTTTGGAATCATTGTGAGAAGTTACCTAATAAGTTTTGGTAAGTCTTCGAAACTTATTTTCAAATTTCCACCATCAACAATTTGCTATATGACTAACTAAATTTGATCTTTCCTTGTATCCCGTCCCTGTCAAATTTTGACTTCTTAACAGTAGTATTGAACATTTATATTCATAATAAAAAAAAGATGGACAATATTTGTTTGACTTAACATAAATATTTGCTATATGAATCATTGGATTTGAAAGGCTTTTAAAGACTATTTAAAAAAGAGAAGATTTTGCAATTAATACATTCAGAGAAAAAATATTGTTAATTGTGAACACCCAATTTTGGATGTAATTTTCTTTATCGATCTATCTTTGGATGCACTTGTGGCATCCATTATCCTTGGAAAAATTGTGTTAGCTAGTGCTTTTTGTAGAAAGAATAGCGCCATTGAATCTTTATGCTTATTCTCCTTCAACTCCTTCTTTTGAGCTGCAGTTAGAGTAGAAGTGTCTATAGGAACAATGAATCCTTCTTCTACAATGTCCCATAAATCTTGAGAGCCAAAAAATGTCTTCATTTTAATGCTCCAATAATCATAATTTTCTCCTATGAAAATAGGTACAAGAGTAGATGAGGGTGAAGTAGTATTGGCCATGGATTGAGGAAATATTTTAGAAGTGGTGTAGAATATAGTAAGATTTTTTGGAGATAGTTGGGTAATATATCTACGCTTGGTAGATGACAAAATGCAACTCTGATGCCACTGTTAGTATTTTAGAGGAATAGAGAAATGGGTTAGTTGCTTGATTTATAGTTGACGTGGGTTTTAGGATAGAGATTTAGTAGGTGATTTTAGAAGAGAAGTAATAGATGGTCGTGTAGCTCTTAAACTTGGAGAAATTAGTGTATTGATTTTACACTTAATTATAAATGATGCAGTTGCCTATATTTATAGGCATCACTTCCACCAACTACAAATGTTGGTTATACATTTTTCTATTATTTACTACATTCTTTATCTTTCTATATTTAATTATATAGAGAAATCTTGATTGTACACATGATTTGTAGCACTTAAAACTTATAGAAATTTGTAGCACCTTCATTAATTAGTAATGTAACATCCCTCGTTACATTACTCTTAAACATACATAAAGCGCTTTGTATTTAATTTTAACAAAACTCTTGTTTAATTTATTCATGAAAATCCATATCAATTTTACGTGTTTTGAAAACATCTTTGGATAACTGCAGAAATTAAAGTATAACCACCAATATGAAATGGAATGTAACTTAACCATTAATCAATACGCTCCTACAATGTTGATATACATAAATAAAGGTTAATTACAATTGAAATATCCAAAAGATAAACTATTAAAGCAACATAAGATAACTTCCAATAGAGAACAGTGATCAGCCTATCCCATCAAAGCAGCACCTAGCATAAATCTAGTCCCCACCCTCAACATCAATCTCAATAGGATGATGATCATCGCCCCCTAGTATAAGAGGTGGCGGAGGCAGACATATGTACTCCTTGGTGAAGGCTAGGATTCACAACGGGTTGCTCCTAATCAGGTACAAAGAATACTCCGATAGGAAAGGTAAGCTTAGGTGATACTATCGGTGTGCCTATTGTTGGTGGGTTAAGAATGATGAGATCTCCTTGATAGTGATATGTACCATCTCCTTTATGGAAAAACCACTGTCCAGTCAGGTTGAACGTTACTTCCAGGTTGTATGCTGCTGGGTCCATCTATGTGCAAAATTAAAGGGAAATGGGATGAGGTTGTATTCTTTCGATGTCACCCCACACTACAAGGAATAAGCCATTTAGTGATAGCAAAAAACTGTGGGTATAAGACAAAAAATTGTAGGTATATCCCCAAAAAGCTATTCCAACGGACATTTGTTTCCGTCATCTATAATTCGCTATACCTACGGTTTGTCTTCATCACTAATGATTTTAGTGACAGTTTTTAAGACTGTTGGAAAAAGTATTTTACCCTGTACCTACAGTTTTATCTGCCATTAGTATAGGATTTAGTGACCAATAATAATTTTCTATACCTACCATTTTAATGTTGTTGCTATAAGTTATAGTGATGAAATTTAAAATTGTTAGTAGAACACGATGACATATACCTACAACATATCTTCCATTAGTATAGGTTTTAGGTAACAAAATGGGCTGCCTAACCCAATGCAAGTTGCGGGCTTAAAAAAAAGCCCAAATTCGATTCAAGCCTCTAGAATGAAGTCCGACCCGATAAAAGCCCAATTTTTTAGGTTTTTAGTGAGTTTTGTGGAATAAGCCCAAATCGATCTAAAATACTTTACGCTTGATTTGAATTCAAATTTTAAATCTAATCAATATATTTCATAGAGTAGCTTTGAACAACCCATTTGGTCACCTCCAGCTATTAGTGACAAATTATAATTTATTATATCCATATTTAAGACCCCGATCACTAAATTTTTTGGTGACTATTGTAATAATTATAAATAATTTGAGTATAACAAATTTATATGTTTTAAATTTAATTTATTATCTTTTTTATAAAACATTAATCCAATTTAAAGATAAATATACAATAAATAAATAAATTTAACAACCAAAATAAAATAAAACTTCAATCATATTCAAAATTAACATGCTGCAAACTTTAGACATGTTCATTAAAAGTCACATACTTGAGTAAATTATACACATTAAGTATCATAACTATTTCGAAAATCACAAAGAAATATCTACTTAAATGATGATTATTTAAAATTGCTAGCATCGTCTGGCTTAATCAACAAGATTGCGCCATCAAGAATAGTTTAGCCTCCTAATCTTCACCTACAAGTAATAAAAAAGAACATATAAATGATAGTATAACCATAAAAAATTATCAATTTTAGTAAGCATTAATTAAAACTAGATGTACCATACTAGTTGTCTTCATTATCGCTTGAACTTGGAGAACTCAAATGATCAGGTGCTCCAGAAACATTTGGAGCCTATTTTAAAAATAAAATGTATATATAATTCACAAGAAAAATATATCCCTTAACATTATGAAAGATAGAAATCATATATAAAAAATAATATACATATGAAAAACTAACAATAATATAAAACATTCCATGCAAGTCAAAATCTAAACATAGGGAGTGTTTGTTGTACGAAATCTTTTTCCATTCCCGAGAATTTTATTCCCAGAAATATAACATGGGAATATCATTCCTAGGTATTTACAAAAATATGTTTGGTTAACTTTTAATATTCCTGGGAATACTTTTTAAATTTTAAAATAATAAATAAAAAATAAAAGTAAAAATGGATGAAAAGACTATTCTACTTGGCATGCATGAAAAGATTATTCTAGCAGCATTAAATTAAAAGGATTGAAACAACACATGGACAAGAACATACAAAGATGGAAACAACAAAACTTAACCAATAAGGATGATGATTTTATTATTTTCAATATGCAAATGAATTCATTAAATGAATGAAGTGCAAGAGAGCAAGAAATGATAATATAAGAGAGAAGGATAGGAAGTGCAAGGGGGGCATGAATGAAGTGAGCTAAAAGGGAATGGGTTTGAACTAGGTTGCATGCATCAATAGAACTTTTGTTTTCTGCCTTTCTCTGTTCTAGTAGGGTGCTACTCCCCTATGTTTTTATCAGGAAAAGAGAGAGAGAGAGAATTATTTTATGATGTAAACACCGTTGTCTAAATTTGAAAATGAGATGTACATTATGCATGTTTTTATCAAAATCTATGCAGCAGCATTGACATTTAAGTTTAAGTTGGTAAATATAACTAACCTGACGTCGAGATATTGCATTGCCATGCCCTCCTTTGCCCAAGTCAATGTCCACAGGAACAGCCTAAAATATATAATGGCTATTTTTAATCAAAGATTACTTGAACAGTGATAAGGAGATAGCATGACATTTTAGGTTGACAACATATAGTATGATTTACCTAGAGTGTTCCAATAATGTTTTATTCAGCTTTTATAATTGGCTATTTTTAGTAAAAGATTACTTCATCAATGATAAGGAGATATAAGGTTGAGTGTGAATAGTATGATTTACCTAGACTGTTTCAGAAATGTACTTTTAATGAATCTAAAGTTGACTCTGAATAGTATGTGAGACTGTTAATGAATGATAACATGGCATCAATAACATACTTCTCAAACAAACTGCTAAGAGTTGAAGTTAAACTACACTTATGATAAAGGATCTGGTAGAACACTTCTTAATGATGGCTCCTTATTCAAAATGTTGACCAACAACCTAAATAAGAAGAGTACAAGTTTCCACATACATCAAGAAAATATTTAAGAGAAATTATAGTGTAGTAGAAATTTTACAAGAAGAGCCATTACTTACACAAGACACAAGAAAGAAGTTATAATCAAATTAGTTTAAAAGATCGATTCAGTCAATAACTAAGTACAAGACATTGGACAGATTACACAAGCTAAGCTCTAAGGATTAGTTTGTATATAGCATCCCACCACAAGAACTTAAATTCGGCTTTAGTTTCACGACAGAAATCATATATCCATACATTGGAGGTTGCTATGCTACCACATATGACATAAATTTAGTATTCCCCTTTCTATCATGTATACCATTTAAGCCATGTTAGCAGTAGCTACTAATAACAAAGAAAAAAGAAAGCAATCTCGAGTCACATCAAGAAAATATAATCCAAGAGAGATAGAAGAATGAAATCAAATCTAACAAATACATACATTTTTTTATAGGCTAAATGAATTTTATTGATAATCTCCAACCTTGCACAGGATATGCATAAGCTGGATAAAGGATATGCTTAGAGCATATAACAGTACTTACATAGCCCCAATCCATAACAATATCAGAACCCCTCTGCATACAAATCCAACACTAAAGACTCATAATACCCAATGACACTTTTTTATACCAGAACCTATCACACAGGTGTCTATTGCACAATATTGAAAAGCCTTACTTCCCACACATGGAAGGATCACCGAGCCAATATGCTTTTCTTCAAACTGCTCAACCCTCCTCTGAGTTCCTGCCACTCTTTTTAATCAACCTCTATGGTTAAACTGAATAGGTGCATAAGAACGAGCACATAGTAGGCATATAACAACTTCTAATTCATGAATGGAGTCACACCAATATATGATTAGTATACAAGATTTATGAGTGTTACTACTATACAAGGTATGCCCAAGATGAAAACAAGATATAAGTTAGTAACAAAAATCATCCCCTGCAATCTAATTGCTACCTAACCCATCGTATAAGCTAAGTGGGAAATCCCGCTTATATACCCTATACACATAGTTATTCCATATAAGAATAATGTTTTTTTTTTTTATAGGCAACACATAGTCATTAAAATATAGAGAAGATCATAGCATAATATGCTTGTGGTCAAAACAACGTTTTAAACATAGCTTTCAACCCAAAAACTAGAGAACTTGCGGTCCTATAAAAAAAGTTAGGTAAAAATAAACGGTAGCACCCAAAGAACTCTCCATTGCAGCAAGCACAGTGCCCATGGCATCTTATAATTCACAATGTTCAATAATTAAATTAAGTTCCCATTCATATATAACAATCTTTTATGCAATCAATTTTTGACGCTACCATCATCAAACCTCACCCTAAGCCTTGAAAAACCCATACAACAAATCCAGAAAATAGAAATATAACACTTGTTGCAAAGTCATAATTGATCTCTGAAAAGGAAGAGAAAATCCACAAAAAATCAGAGAACATAAATTGCACATACTCATAAATGAAAAAATATTAAGCACGAAAAAAAGTCACCAGATTAGGGTTCGCTTATTGAATAAAAAGTTGGTTCCTCAATAGAGGACAAGAATTGCACAAGATTGAAAGCTGGTTCTCAATAGCGAGCAAGGCAGAAGATTGGAAGTTGGTTCTCAATATAGCAGGCAAGAATCACACATGATTGGAAGCGGGTTCGTTGGTGATTGTGAAGAGTTGCTCGTATGAACATTTAAAGGTGAAGAAGGCACAAGAAGGTAAAGGTGAAGCCAAGAAAAGATAACATGAAGTGGGAAAAAATTAGCGCCAAATTAAAAAATTAATTATCTTTTTTAAAACAGATGAATAACTCAATAACTCAATACTCAATCAACTAGGAAAAAATAATTAGCGCTTAACATTTTTTCTATTTTTGAATGATTAATAAATTAAAAAATATTTGTTTAGCTTTAAAAATAAATGAATATCTATTTTACTCTAATTAAATTTTATAATAAAAATATATATTTAAATATGTAAATTATATTATAACTAAAGTTCATAATAAGTAAAAGTATTTTAATATAAATTATATTTTACAATTATAATAAACAATTTAAATTGTATTATAAAGTTATTTTTAATTAATGAGAAAATTTTACAAAATGGAAAAAAAATAATGAGTCTTGTTTATTCTAGAAGATGAGAGGCGGGCTTGTTTGTTCGAGAGGATTTCACAAAATAGGACACATTGTGTAAAAGGCACTAGGATTCGAAAGACAACTCAGCGATGTGAGATAAGGTGTTTGACCATGGTTGCGTAGCAACAGTCGTGGGAATCAATGAATTTATGGTGGTTTTGTTAGGGGGGGCGATGTCAGTGGTGTGTAATGCCTGCAGAGATAAGGGTTCTATCGTGGATGCGATTCTGTGGTTTGATTAGGAGGGGCAATGACGATGACGAGCGATGCTTGCAAAGACGATGCTAAAATGCAATGGAAGAGGCAAGGCGGTGAAAGGAAAAGGTGATGGTAAGTAGTTCGTGTGATCATCTCATAAGGCCATAGGTACCTTTAGGTCAGGTCAGTTTGTCAGGTTTGAAATTTGAGAACCCAAAGATCATAGGCAAATAGGGTTCAGATTGGATAAAAAGAAATCAATGTCTAAACCCAACAAGAAGTTTCATTTTAGGTTATAGGTTGAATTGATTGTTCTTAGAATGTGAGTTTGGGCCTAACTCAACCCCAAATGCTAACTCATAGGGTGAGGGTTGCCCCCACTTATATATTCTATCTTGGCACTATCTCTAGCCGATGTGGGACTTGGGTTTTTCCTAATACACCCCCTCATAGCCAGCACTTTTGGGCTTGGTGCGTGGATAACATGGTGGGTGGCCCTTTAATGGATCTAGGATAGACTTTGATACCATATTAGAATGTGGGTTTGGGCCTAACTCAATCCCAAAAGTTAGCTCATAGGGTGAGAGTTGTCCCCCATTTATATATTCTATCAAAGTTACTCCAAGAGTAACTCTAAGAGAGTTACTCCTCATCTTAACCATTCAACTTTTTGGAACCTAATGGTTAAGATTAATTAAGCATTAGAACCATTAGATTTAAAGAAAATGAATGGTGAGGATGGGGAGTAACTTCTTGGAGTAACTTCTCTCTCTCTCTCTCTCTCTCTCTATATATATATATATATATATATATATATATTTCAATTTATGCATAATACATAATAAATATTTATTTTTATATAATTAAAATTTAAATAATAAATAAATAATTTAATATATAAATTATATTATAATTAAATTTCATAATAAATAAATATAATTAAATATATAATTTATATTTTGAATTTATAATGAACATTTTAAATTGTGACATAAGATTATTTTTAACTATTGATAATTTATTTTGAAAAAAAACTATGGAAATTTAATTTAAAGATTAAGGTAAAATATAGTAGATTGAGAATGATACATAATTACAAAATTACAAAATTCAAATAAAGATAAAGAGTTACTCCTTCTAAAAATTAAGTGGGTGTAAGTTAGCGAACCCCATATATATATATATATATATATATATATATATATATATATATATATAAGACAAAGATAATTTAAAATGATAGAGAAAGATTTTTTTTGTTAATTGAAAAGATATATAGTGTGTAAAATACAAATCTAAAAAGAAAAGAAATAATATGTCTATTTGAGAAAGTAAAAAGAGTGAAGCTAAAAATAAATTTGAGGGGACAATATTTATATTATGAATTGATTTTTTTTACTGTATTTTAAATTATAAGGATAATTATTAATTGTACATATTGCATCAGTAAAAATTGAAATGTTAGTAGGGACAATTGCCCCTACAAGTAAGAACGTGGATCTATCCCTGGTTCATAGGTCGACTTGGACCTATTTACCCTCCTAAATGGTATAATAATAATAATAAAACATTACATTTATAGGTTTATGTAATCTATACCCATGATTTTCGGACTCAGTAGCAAATAAAAAAAATCTATAAGTATATGTCGTTTATACCTATGGTTTCAAATACATCACTAAAACAAATAGTGATGGAATCAAATATTTGTAGCTATATGCTATCTATACCCATGGTTTCAAATACATCACTAAAACAAATAGTGATGGAATCAAATATCTGTAGCTATATGCTATCTATACCCATGGTTTCAAATCCATCACTATAATTAATAGTGATGGAATCAAACATTTGTAGCTATATGCTACATATACCCATGATTTCAACTCTATCACTAAAACAAATACTGACATAATCAAACCTCTGTAACTATATGGTACCTATACCCACGGTTTATGATATGTCTGTAGGTATAGGATGTTTATACCCACACTTTTAATGACCGTCCCTAAAAGTGTCCGTAGGTATATGGCAAATTTCTTGTAGTGCCATGGAAAGAGTAGAGATCTTTTCTCATTCCAGCACACAACAAACAACATAGCTCTACTCTTTCCATGGGGTGGCATGATGCGTAAAAGTGCGTTCGCAAAGGGCAAGCGTACCCTACGCAGTAGTAACAGTGGACTCTAGGAGTCCGGATATCGAACCCAAAGGACCAGTCGCGTTCCCAAATAATTAATCTCGTAAATAACTAAGCAATCCAAAATATAAAAATCAAATTGAGAAGAATGTTGGTCAATTATTCTTTTCAAAAGAAAGAGAATCGGAGCAAAAAGATTACTGTGAGAACAATTATGATAAAGAAGCCTAGGATTGTGATTTCACATGTACCCCCTTTTTCCCCCAATTCTAATCTTAATAAAATCCCTAAATGTGTTACTTGCCAGCTACCTCTTAAATTCGTTAATTAGCAATTGATCATAGTTAATAACGCTATTTCCCCTAATTTAATTCCCAATTGATCATAGGTGAATTAATTTAGAGCAAATGATAAATCTCAGAGAGGTTGATTAACAGGTTAATCTACTGGAAATTCATACAATAAGTTTGATCATGCAAATTGTACAAATCCAATCACTTCACAGTTCAGTTAATCGCAAGCAATTGATCATAGACAAGAGATTAACTTATGTTTAGACTGATCGGTCCTAAAAGCAATAAAAGTAGTGAAGAGATACAAATAACTGAATAACATCGAGGTTTTATTAAAATTAGAACCGGGGTACAAGGGTACAGCTACATCACAATCCGGGGCTAAGAGAAACTAGCCACTCATGTTCATGATTAAGCCAGAAAACTCAAAAGAAGACATAAAGATTACAAAAGGGAAGAAACTTTACAGTGATGATCCCCAATGGTGTTCTCTACGTCCTCCCGCAGCTCAGAGTCTCTCACAGGACCTATTTCTCCCCCACAACCCTCAGTTTTCGAAATAGAACAAAAGATAAAGATAAAAGGGTTTCCTATCCTATTTATAATAATTCAAAATTTAAATGGCTGACAGCGCAACTTACCACGGCCGTGGTAAAATGACCACGGCCGTGGTCCTTGCATAAAAGTCCAATTCTACTACGCAACCAGCATGGCCATGGTAAATTTACCATGGCCATGGTAATTTACCATGGCCATGGTAATTTACCATGGCCATGGTCCTTGCGTTACTTCAATTCTGGCCTTTTTTCTTGGTCCTCTAGACAGTGGCATTTTTGCTCCAAAAAATGCAATTTTCAACTCTTTTCCTCATGAAGCCACCTGTCTTGCACCAACTAACATCAAACAGTGAGTTTTGCCAATAAAATATATTTAAAATGTATGAAAATGGCATCTAAACTCACATCAAAATACAATCAAAGTCCGGTTTATCAACCTCCCCACACTTGAGCATTGCTTGCCCTCAAGCAATTATTCTGAGTCAAATATCAAAACCAATTCCCTATAGTCAAGAACTTGTAACAGAACCCCAATTTATTTTGAATGGAAAATGAAACATAAGCAACAATAAAAGCAACAAAGTGCAGCAGAATTTTTCCAAAGAATCCATTAGACTTAAAACACCCGCATAAATGACCAATTTCCCATGAGCCTGGTTCACTCATCTGTCATTCTCTCAGTGTTTCAGGGTCAACAGAAATTCTCTCAAATCACACTTAATTGAGCATGTTCACAAATCTATTCATCAATCAACTCAACTCAATCAACTTTTCACAAACAGAACAAATGAGGCATGACAGGGTGTAATGGGGTCCAGTTTATAATGATAGGTAGATGTTGAAAGGAAAGGACAACAAAGGGCTCTAATGGCAGTTCACACTCAGTGATCTAAAATCAAAAGGGAGCCAATGCCTTCCTTCATCCACTTTTTCACTACCCATATTTCAGCTCTCACTTCTTCTCCTGTTATTCTATTTTTCTTCTCTTTTTTTTTCTTTTTTTTTTTTGAAGGTTTTTGACCTTATTTTATTCAATTCACAGGAGAAGTTGAGAGACACTGAATTCTTTTTTTTTTTTTAACTGGATGCTCTGCATTACATTGGTTTTCCCCCATCCTTCAGATCACCAAGCATAAACAAATATACATAATTTCACAGAGTAAGGTGACAAATGAATATTTAATTAGGCTCAAAACAGGCAACTAGATGGGGATGTAACACAAAATCTGAATCTAGAAAAATGCCTAATCAATGCCTCAACAGTTTCAGAAAATAAAAAGCCAATCAAGGATATGTATTTCAGGATAGAAAATAGAACATGCCACCTAAGGTGGATCAGAATCACACACTAAAAGAAACAAAAGCTCAAAACTCACATTTCTATGGCTAAGCTCAAGGGAAAACAATTTATTCAATTATGTTCGGTGCTAATGTTCATTTCCTTGAAGAAAATCCCACTGCAATGCTGCAAATTTTTTTTTTTTTTTTTCAAAGGGGTTCTGAAAACAAAATTTCATAACTATCAAGAATTCAAAAATAACACAGAACAATGTACTGGCATAATCACAAATCACAGCAATTCAAAGCTGGGGAGAAAAACCGTGACCCCCTCCCCACACTTAAAGTATGCAATGTCCTCAATGCATCCAAAAGCATAAATCAACAAGACATGAAAATAAAATGTACTAAAGGGAAACATAAAATAAAGTACTGAAACAAGAAAACAAAAAAAAATAGAAAAAGAAATAGAAAAACCTCCTCAAAAGTGGGTCTCTAAGGTATCTGGTAATGCTTCTGGTGAGGAGGGACCATGAACCTGAAAAAGAAAAGAAAGATTTTTTTTTTTTTTTAATTTTTTTTTTCAGTTTTTTTTTTTTTTACCATGGCTGTGGTAAAATTTACCACAGCCGTGGTCGGAAAAATTTGACGCTGATTTTCACAAAAATTGAAAATTTTCTACTTCCAGGGTCTATTTACCTTACCCAACCCGTGGTCATTAACCACGGCCATGGTCAATTTAGCACGGCCGTGGTCGTAAATGACGTTGATTTTCACAAAAATTGCAGAATTTCCACTTCCAGAGTCCATTGACCACGGCCATGGTAAATTTAGCACGGCTGTGGTCGTAAATGACGTTGTTTGGGGATGCTAGGAGCACAGCTGTGGTCAAATATAACCACAGCCTTGCTTCTACCACCACGGCTGTGCTCAATTTAGCACGGCCGTGGTCCCCACATGCGAGAACAACCAAAAAAAATAAATCAGTTCCTAAGCTCTAAGCTCTAGAATGCAAAATAAAATAATTAAAAGGATACAGTGGGTTCATGAACCCACTCTTCTCAGGTTGCCTCCTGAGCAGCGCTTGTTTAACGTCCCGAGCCTGACGGGTTAAAAGGAAATCAACCTCCCTCAAACAAGGTGATATTCCCTTCTTGCAGTAAACCTTCAGCATGCCCATCCACTCTATAGCTAGGAGCTTCCTTCCCCACATTTGGGTGAAGCTCGGTATCAATCATCTTCACCTTGTCAATGGCTTGCACAAAATTACAGGAAGCGGAAGAGGAGGAGCTTTTTGCAGTATCATACACTTTAATCACTTCCTCCTCATCACCTAGCCTCAAAGTTAATCTCCCTTTTCTGACCTCAATCACAGCATCTCCTGTGTTGAGGAAGGGTCGTCCCAAAATAATTGGGATTTCCTCATCCTCCTCAATGTCCAAAATAACAAAGTCAGCAGGGAAAATAAATTTCCCAACCTTAACCAACAAGTTCTCCACTATTCCTCGCGGATAAGTGAGAGTCCTGTCTGCAAGCAAAATAGAGATGTCAGTGGGTTGAGGTTCTTGTAACCCCAACTTCTTATAAACAGAATAAGGCATTAGATTAATGCTAGCACCCAAATCACATAATGCTCTATCAAATTGCAAATTGCCAATAGTACAAGGAATTGAAAAACTCCCGAGATCCTTAAGCTTAGGAGGCAATTTCTTTAAAATCACAGCAGAGCATTCTTCGTTGAGGCCAATTGTAGCAAAGTCCGCCAGCTTTCCTTTATTTGAAAGAATTTCTTTTAAATACTTGGCGTACTTTGGCATTTGAGCAATTGCCTCAGCGAAGGAGATATTAATATGCAAACTTTTCAGCATCTCTACAAATCTAGCAAAATACTTATCCTCACTCTTGTCTTTCAACCTTTGGGGGAAAGGAACACTTACCTGAGGAGGTGTCAGTACCTCCTTTTCCTTCTTCTTCTGCTCAATAGTTGGGTTCTCTTCAGTAAGAACCTCCTCTTCTAGAGTTGGAGTTGACTCTTCTTTCTTCTTCTGCCCCTCTTTAGCCTTCTTGCTCCTAGTCATCACAACATTCGCCTCCTCCTTCTTAGGATTAGTTTCAGTTTGAGAAGGAAGGATACCAGGAGCTCTCTGGGATAGCAAAGCTCGCATGCTAGAAAGCTGAGACTCCATAGTCTTCATGCGCTCATCACTCTTGGCTATATATTGCATCATGACATCCTCCAGTGATGGCATTCTCTCTTCTTGTCTTGACCTCTGATTTTGCATATGTGGAGGCCTATACACATTTTGATTCAGCTCCTGCCTGGGACCTTGGTCCCTCTGGTTTCTCCAAGAAAGGTGAGGATGATCCCTCCATCCTTGGTTGAATGTGTTGGAGTAGGGATCATATTCTGCACTCTTCCCACTGGCATAATTTACCTCCTCCATAGCTTGAGCAAGTGCATTATTCACAGGGCATTCTCCTCTATGGGCTTCCCCACACTTATCACAAGTGGGTGGTGGAAGAGCTGCAGTCAGAAGTTGTACCTGTGCTTTCATCACGGTCTCCATCTGCTTAGATAACTTCTCCAGCTTCTGATCAATGCTTGAACTAGATGTTCCAGCTTCCACTTGGTTCACCGATTTCATCAGAATATGTCTATCTGCAGTGTGGTTGTAGGCATTGGAGGCCATGGCTTCAATGATTCTATTTGCCTCTGCTGGTGATTTAGCCATCAGGGAACCTCCACAGGCAGCGTCGAGGCTAGTCCTGTTATGGCTGGACACACCTCCATAAAAAATTTGGATGATTCTCTGCTGGCTAAACCCATGATGTGGGCAACTACGAAGTAGCTCCTGAAATCTGTCCCAGGCTTCTGACAGGCTCTCCTGCTCCCTCTGAGCAAAATTGCCTATCTCTCTCTGTATCTGGTCTGTCTTCACTACAGAATAGTATTTTCGGAGGAATTTGTTGGTGCACATCTCCCAGGTAGTGATGCTGTTGGCCGGAAGTGAGCACAACCAATTGAGAGCTTTCCCGTTGAGTGAGAATGGGAAAGCAGCCAGTCTGATATATTCAGCAGACACCCGAGGATATCTTACAGTACTGGCCATCCTCATGAATCTTCTCAGATGTTCCACTGGGTCCTCAGTAGCCAGCCCATGGAACTGGTTACTCTCTATCATCTGGAGGAAGCCATGTTTCAATTCAAAATTGACATCTCCCAGTGCTGGCAATAGGATGCTGTTAGCTACCCCAACTTGAGGAGTGAGATAGTCTAACAGAGACTGCTCCACCGGTGGGTCCTTTTCTTCAGCCATTACTCTTCTTCTTTGTTCCGCTCTGTTCTTTCGGGCAACCCTTTCAATCTCAGGTTCGTTCACAAGCTCTGGGCTTTGGGATCTGGTTAGCATAAACTATCAACACAGAAAAAGGGATCAAAACGCAACTGGCAAAAGAGAATGACTAATTAAAATAAACGGAGTTTTTTTTTTTTTTTAATAAAATAAAATAAAAATTCAAAAATTAAACAAACGAAATAAAATTAAAAAAAAAAAATAATAATAAAAAAATAAAAAAAAATAGATAAAACAGAAAATTAAAAGGAATGAAAACTATGAACAATATGAACAAGAATTGCTTAATTTTCACAAAATAAATTATCTAGGAACTACACAACTAGTCCCCGGCAACGGCGCCAGAAACTTGATGCGTAAAAGTGCGTTCGCAAAGGGCAAGCGTACCCTACACAGTAGTAACAGTGGACTCTAGGAGTCCGGATATCGAACCCAAAGGACCAGTCGCGTTCCCAAATAATTAATCTCGCAAATAACTAAGCAATCCAGAATATAAAAATCAAATTGAGAAGAATGTTGGTCAATTATTCTTTTCAAAAGAAAGAGAATCGGAGCAGAAAGATTACTGTGAGAACAATTATGATAAAGAAGCCTAGGATTGTGATTTCACATGTACCCCCTTTTTCCCCCAATTCTAATCTTAATAAAATCCCTAAATGTGTTACTTGCCAGCTACCTCTTAAATTCGTTAATTAACAATTGATCATAGTTAATAACGCTATTTCCCCTAATTTAATTCCCAATTGATCATAGGTGAATTAATTTAGAGCAAATGATAAATCTCAGAGAGGTTGATTAACAGGTTAATCTACTGGAAATTCATACAATAAGTTTGATCATGCAAATTGTACAAATCCAATCACTTCACAGTTCAGTTAATCGCAAGCAATTGATCATAGACAAGAGATTAACTTATGTTTAGACTGATCGGTCCTAAAAGCAATAAAAGTAGTGAAGAGATACAAATAACTGAATAACATCGAGGTTTTATTAAAATTAGAACCGGGGTACAAGGGTACAGCTACATCACAATCCGGGGCTAAGAGAAACTAGCCACTCATGTTCATGATTAAGCCAGAAAACTCAAAAGAAGACATAAAGATTACAAAAGGGAAGAAACTTTACAGTGATGATCCCCAATGGTGTTCTCTACGTCCTCCCGCAGCTCAGAGTCTCTCACAGGACCTCTTTCTCCCCCACAACCCTCAGTTTTCGAAATAGAACAAAAGATAAAGATAAAAGGGTTTCCTATCCTATTTATAATAATTCAAAATTTAAATGGCTGACAGCGCAACTTACCACGGCCGTGGTAAAATGACCACGGCCGTGGTCCTTGCATAAAAGTCCAATTCTACTACGCAACCAGCATGGCCATGGTAAATTTACCGTGGCCATGGTAATTTACCATGGCCATGGTCCTTGCGTTACTTCAATTCTGGCCTTTTTTCTTGGTCCTCTAGACAGTGGCATTTTTGCTCCAAAAAATGCAATTTTCAACTCTTTTCCTCATGAAGCCACCTGTCTTGCACCAACTAACACCAAACAGTGAGTTTTGCCAATAAAATATATTTAAAATGTATGAAAATGACATCTAAACTCACATCAAAATACAATCAAAGTCCGGTTTATCATGGCATCAAAAAAATATGACCACACCCCATTTCCCTTTTTTTCACACATAGATGGATTCAGCAGCATGCAACCTGGAAGTAATGTTCAGCCTGACTGGACAGTGGTTTTTCCATGAAGGAGACGGTAGATATCACTATCAAGGAGATCTCATCATTCTTAACCCACCAACAATAGGCACACCGATAGTATCACCTGAGCTTACCTTTCCTATCGGAGTATTCTCTGTACCTGACTGGGAGCAGTCCATTGTGAATCCTAGTCTCACCAAGGAGTACATATGTCTGCCTCCGTCACCTCTTATACTTGGGGGCGATGACCGTCATCCTATTAAGGTTGATGTTGAGGGTGGGGACTAGATTTATGCTAGGTGTTGCTTTGATAGGATAGGTTGATCACTGTTCTTTGTTGGAAGTTATCTTATGTTGCTTTAATAGTTTATCTTTTGGATATTTCAGTTGTAATTAACCTTGAGTTATGTTTATCAACATTGTAAGAACGTATTGATTAATGGTTAATTTATATTCCTTTTCATATTGGTGGTTATACTTTAATTTCCGTAGTTATCCAAAGAATGTTTTCAAAACGCGTAAAATTCACATGGATTTTCATGAAAAAATTAAACAAGAGTTTTATTAAAATTAAATACAAAGCGCTTTATGTATGTCTTAGAGTAATGTAACGAGGGATGTTACAAGTAATACACTGGTTATATGAAAACAAACAAAATGTTTCCTAATCACTATAATAGTCAATGCTCTTGAGAATTGAGATGCTAAGCAACAAGTTTTATGCTAAGCACCTTAAAATTGTTGACTGCTTCTTTAAGAAACTGTTATCCAAGTTAAAGCACTGGATTGATTATAAAAAAAGAAAAGTTTAAGCACTAGAAAGCCCTTGTCAGAGAAAGCACACTGTGTCTGAATTAATGTCTTTTTTAGAAAATTACATAAATAGAGATAACGCTTTTGTGAAAAAGTGACATCTCATTTCACTATTTCAATTGCGTTTTTATTTTTATTTTTTTATTTATTTTAAGAAATAACTTTCTGATTTCTTATTCAAATACCATTATATGGAAAGTTCTATCAATTTACTTCTTATAAAATTGATATTTGTGACACCTACCCTCACTTCCTTCCTCGCACTTACCCTAGCTTCCTCTAGATAACACTCATCTCCGCTGTCACAAAGCACCTGTTGGTTACTGTGGATCGTCTTTTGTCTGCAACTAAACAATGCATCCCCTCCATTCTACCTTCTTGTCTTTGAAAAGGAGCCTCTAGTGCAATGCTTTATACTTGGCAATTTTTTACACAAGTCTTGCTAGTGATCAAGATTTAATTGTTATTCATTATTCTTGTATTTTTTGAAATTTGTGGTTTAGTTCTGGAAGGGCTCGCTTTGGGGTAAAGCCTTGCAATTCTTAGTTTAAAGTTTTGTTAAAGCAACCATGATTATTTTTTAATTATATTAAAAAATGTCTTATTAAAATACTTTGACTTTTCAAATTTAACTATATTTGTAAAATGTATATTTTAATTATTATTGTTTGCAAAATTATATTTTAAAGTAAATATGTTTAAAAAGTAAGAAACACTAAAGCACAAATATTAATGTAAAATTTAATTTTTATATAAGTATATGAATAAATAGATTTTTTCCTTATTTAGTATTATTTATTAAATTTATTATACATAATATATAATGAACTTTTATAATATAAACACACAGAGCATTAACATGATCTTAAATGCTGCAAACTTCAGCGTCTGTCTGCTATTGTCTGATCCATCAGACACGGATTTGACACTTTCTGTTCGTATGCATTTCAGAAGCAACTTTGAAACTTAATGTTTATTTGCATCAGATTAAAAATAACTGAGGGTTTTGATTCGTCTTATCCTTGAATATACAACATGGGGTGTAATATCCTTGGATGTACAATGATGTTTTTCCCAATAAAAATGTGAAGTGATAGATACTAATGCACATTGGTGGGTTGTATTGCAATGTTAATGTAATTTGATAACGTCAAATAAATGTTTAAACATATAAAAATATATGGTATAAATACTTGTTAGAATAAATTATATTCAATTTTATATAAGTCTTGTTAAAAAGTATTTAATGAGAAGATTTGTAAGATATTGTATAATTTAATAAATAATTTAAAAAAAAAATTTATTTAATTTCCTTATCTTAATTGGACTAGGTTGGAACAACCCAAACTTATAGCTGACAAATTGGGCACCCAACTCGGACCCATTAGCTTGCAGTGTGAAATTGAGTTAGATCATAAATAGCCCAATATAGAGGAGGGATGGAGAATGAAATTGATTCTCTTTCACTCTTTGTTTGAGATTGAAATAAGGAGAGAAGTAACAAAATATATGTTCTTCATGAAATATAAAAATTATATTACTTATTTTTATTTGTAAGTTATTTATTTAATAATAAAATATTTAAATACATTTATCATCTTAACTTTTAATATTTTTTTATACAATAAAATAAACACACACTTGAGAAACTAGGTGCAATTAACAAATGTAATAATGATATAAAATATATTCTTACATCTAAATCAAAAAAGTCAAATGACTTAGTGACTTTGATGATAATGGGGAAGGAAGGAAGGGGTCAAGGGTTTAGGTTTAAACATCCCTTCAACTACTTTTACCATTTTCTAAAGGCTTAATTGCACTTTAGGGTTAAAATATTCAAAATTTTGAAAGTAAGAGAGTAAAAATTATAATTAAACCTTTTCTAAACAATATATTTCCTTACCGTGTCAGTGCTATTAGCAGTCAATATCAATGTCACATGCACTGCCATGGCAACATGCATGAGAGTGCCATGTAAGCATCCAACAGTGTGCCACATCAAAAGTTAATTAGTAGAAATGAATGATAAAATAACGTTAGGAGTAAATTTGTGAAATTTTATTAAGGAGAAAAAAGTGAAATTAAGCCTAACCTTTATAATGAATATTATATTTATTAAATATATGTTATTTAAATGTATGATTTTTCATATGAATCTATATATCTTAAAAGCATGCATATCATTAAATAAAAGTTGTTGCAAAATTAAACACCTATGTGTGTATGTATGTATATATGTATGTATGTATGTATATGTCTCTCTCTCTATCTCTCTGTGTATGAAAAAATTTCTTATTTAAACTATTGTTTTAAAAGTAGTTATCAAATATACATTTAAAATATAAAATTCAAATGTATGTTAATATAATATATATCTCTTAATATTTATTTTTAATTATTATTTTAAATAAAATATTTAAATTTTTTATATTTGATTAAATTTGTAAAATATATTTTTTAATTATTATTGTTCATAAAATATATTTAAAAGTAACTATATTTAATAAAGTAAAAATACTTAAGCACAAATATTAATGTTAAAACATTTTATTAATTTCATTTTTATGTAAAAATATGAATAAATAGATTTGTTTCCTTATACAGCATTTTTTTACTAAATTTATTAAATATAATATATAATGAACTTTAATAATATTATTAAATATTATATGTATTAATATAATATATTTATTAAATGTAACAAACACACACACACCAACATTACATACATATACCAACATTACGTTAGTCCAAGTGAAACTAAGTTAGAAAATCTTAAGTAAGGTATCATGTTTTAACCTTATGGATGAAAAAAATGTAAATGGAAGAGGATATCTAATTAAAGGTGGTGAGCCAAGTTTTTCGACCAAGATTAATCATTGGTATAGCCAGTAAATATTTTGCATCTATAACATGGTAACAAAAAAAAATAATATATATTTATTAGATGTATGACTTTTCTTATGAGTCAATGTATATTAAAGACATATTATGAAATAAAAGGTAACTATTATATAATTTAATAACTATATATATACATTAAAATTTTATTATTTTTTTATTGTTTTAAAAATTAGTTTATATAACATATTTTATAATGGAAAATTTTAAGTATATATTAATATAATGTAAAGAAATTAATAACATATTTCAATTTAAGGTAAATATTTTTATGAGAATTTAAATATTAAAAATATTACATATTTTTAAAAAAATTAAATATGACTTTTCTAGCATTGAAATTGATTGGTATTAAATAAATGAATATTGAAAAAAGAATAATACATTAATTACAATAATGAAAAATTTCATTAACCCATTAAACAACAAATCGTAGATTACAAAAAAATAAGCCTCCCATTTTAAAAGCATATTAAATAATTATTGAAAATATATTACATTAATTATAAAAAATAAATATTTTTCAATGACCTATTTAACAATAACATTTAGATTAAGAAAAAAGTCTTGGAGCAATATTTTATTTTATTTTAAACAAATAAAAATATATTTTTTTAATTATTTTCTGCATTTAATATTTCAATAACATATTTCAGAATTTAAGGTAAATATTTTATGATGATTTTAATATTTAATTACATATTTAAAACAAATAAATATGACAACAACCAAGGTCACACATTTTTGTGAAGACTTTTTAATAATTGAAATTCATTAGTATTAAATAATTGAATATTGAAAAAAGAATACATTAATTACAATAATTTAGAATTTTCAATGACCCATTAAACAATAAATAGTAGAGTACAAAAAAAAGCCTCCCATTTGAAAAACATATTAAATAATTATTAAAAATAAAATACATTAATTATAAAAATGAAGACATTTCAATGACCTATTTAACATCTGCAAAAAAAAAGGACCTATTTAACAATAACATTTAGATTAAGAGAAAAGTCTTGAAACAATATTTTATTTTACACAATAAAAGTATTATTGTTATTTGATATTCTGCATTTGATATTACAATAACAAATTTAAAAACCAACATTGGTTGACATAAGTGGTAGCGACTTGTGTCCCTTAACCAAGTGGTCCAAGGTTCGAATACTGGTAATTCCACTTTGAGTATGGAATAAACCATGTTGGGAGGGGAATACCTACCTTGTGTGCATTCACGGTCCCCGACGGAGTTTAGTCATTGCTTCCAGTGATGATTAATCCATACCAATACCATGGTCAGCAAAAAAATAACAAATTTAAGGTAAATATTTTTATAAGTATTGTAATATTTAAAATGTTACATATTTAAAAAAATTAAATATGACTACATATAGTCAGGGTCACACATTTTCTATGAAAGATTAAATACATTTTTGTGAAGGCTTTTCAGTAATTGAAATTGATTAGTATTAAATAATTTAATATTAAAAATAGAATGCATTAATTACTATAATGAAGACTTTTTGATTAATCATTAAATAATTATTGAAAATAAAATACATTAATTTCAAAAATAAAGATTTTTCAATGACCAATTAAACAATAAAATTTAGATTAGGAAAGAGTCTTCAAACAATATTTTATTATATTTTAAACAATAAATTTTTATTTTTATTTTTTATGCATTTGATTTTATTGTTTAATGAAATTAAAATTCATAAATATAATAAATGAATGCAGATATTCAAACATTTTTAATTGCAAAAATATTTTTTTTTGTTTTGACTTTAATTATAATAAAACTCCTTTTCTTTTGTATATAAAAGATAGTTCAAATCTCCAATGGGATTCACAAAACTCCTTTCTTTGTTCTATACAAAAGATAGCTAGTATAAATCTTCTATGAGATTCACAATCAAGGATTTCAAGCTATTCTCAAACTGCAACTTCCATGGCAGGTGAAGAATCTTAGAGAACATGGACCACAGTAAGTACATGGCATCGTCAGAGCAAACGCCAAATAAGAGCAAGGCAACAATGACATTGAGAATGTCCATGGGCTACGTCACTCAAAGCATGTACTTGCTCTGGTCCAGGTGTTGCAGCTGCTCCGATTACAATGACAGAGTCGTGAACCCTAAGAAAATTGGGTAGGTTGTTGTCTTGCTCTTATCCTATAAGCATGGGATGGTGAACCCCATTTTGATTTGTATTATAATTATAACTATAATTATAATTATAATAATACTCATAATGGAATTATTCACCGCGTGACCTTGTATTGTAATTATAATTATAAATTATAGGTTAAATTTATCTCCTTTGTTAGTGAATTGAAGTGTTTTATTTCATACTCATGTCCATAGAAATTTAGGTCATCCAAGGTCATGCTATTACGTAATTTGAAATTGAGTAATGTTAACTCTTCATGACGTAATTTGGAATTGAGTAATGTTAACTCTTCATGACAAAATTCATTGATTTATATATAAATAATTAGATATGTTCTTCAATCATGACATTGGATTTACTCCTTAATTAACTAACACCATAATAAAAGCTCAATTCAATCAAGCACTTGCATTTATTGTCTTTTATAATCGATTAGTAATTATTGTTATTGTCTACTATAGGCTTCTTACTCCCTAGGGACCCATCATTTACGATCATGTGAATTCCAAACCAACCTTGGTGCCTCCAACAAGCAGTTTGAGCATATCAACATCAAAACTAACGCCTCAAGGGTAAGCTTCTGTATTAAATAATCATTTCCCTTCATTCCACTGGCACAACATATTGATGCTCATAGTTTTGTTAGTGCTTAGAATTAGATTAATATATAAGATCAACCTCATCTGAAGAATTACTAGCTAGTAATTACACAGTGACAAGATTTTAGTTGTCAACTTTAAGTGAAGAAGAATCAACATTTTAGGGGTTAAGCTTCTCTTGTATTTTTATTGTTTAGTAAGAAATTTTTGTAGAACAATTGAAAGCCAGGGACATTAGTATGGACATTTGTGATGTAGCGTATTGTGCCTTTTCCTCATATGTTATTTTTCCTTTGAATCTAGATGCAACTTTCTTCTATTGTGTGACAGATGGAAGTTCCCTTTGTTTTCAGTGCAATATGATAGTTCATGTTTGGGGTAAAAGAACACATGGAAGATATCTTCATTTTACGTAGAGTTGAGGTATGCCTATCCTTGCCAACATGAATTGGTCATGGTTTAGGGTCTAGGTGCCTTTTGTTTACCTTACCAAAAAAATGTATGATATTTGCTTGCTCCACAATTTCCAAGAGATAAATCTAGTAATGCAGAAAACCTAGGTTTGCAACCTATGGATCTTGGTAAGACAAAAAGAGGACAAAATCTAATATTTAATATATGATATTACTATATTTTACCAATATATTTAATCAATAACCTTATTAAAATGATTGGTAATTGGTATTATTAGTCTTAAAAATAATACACATATTACTATCTTCTAGTCCACTATATGTCATCATGTATTTATAGGGAATGAGATACAACTTTTGATGGAGAACTATGGTGTGTTAAAGTTGTATCTCATTCCCTATAAATACATGATGAAATTCCATAGGCTACAAGAAAGTAATATGTGTATTGTTTTTAGGATTAATAATATCAATTACAATCATTTTAATAAGGTTATGTTTAAATATATTGATAAAATATAGAATAATATATTATATTTTGTTAAAGTAATTTATTGAATATTTAATTATAGACTACATTTGTAGTATAATTTATCTATTTTTTTTTATTTTTCTTAACAACAAAAATCGCAATTCTTTTGATCATGTAATTCTTGATAAAATAATATATCAATGTTTTAAATTTGGATCGTTATTGAACCGATAAAGGCACTAGTTCAAAGTTCAATTGTGATTGAACTATTGTCAAACCAGTATTAATTAGGAATGTTCCCAATGCAGTTTGGTTCGCTTTTTGGTTAAAAAGTTATCGGAACCAAACAAAAAAAAATATATTATTTGGTTTATTTCGGTTTGAATATAATATCAAATCTAGACCAAACGAAACCAACCTTTAATTTCGTGGTTTGGTTTGGATTAGTTTTGAGGTTTTAACCAACACATCCTTACTGCTATTTTAATTTCCTAATTTATTGCATTTTTTTGTTTTTACATAAAAACTTTAAAATACAGATAAAAAGGAGTAGAGGGAGTATATTGTTTTGACTTTAATTAATTTAAAAAAGATAGTAATCTCCATCAAAATATGCAAAACAAAAACTTTATAGGCAAAATACACTAAATTTTATAAATTGGGAAGGAAAAAGTGTAATTAAACCTAATTTTTTTATAATGAATATTATTTTTATTATATTTACTAAAAAATATATGTTATTTAAATTTTTTACTTTTCATAAGAATTTATATTTCTTAAAAATATATCATTAAATAAAAGTTCATTTATATATTATATTTAGTAAATTTAATAAAGAACACTTTATCCGAAAAAATCTATTTATAAAAAAAATTCATTAATATTTGTGCTTAAGTCTTTTTTACTTTTAAAATTTGTTTAGTTTAAAATATATTTTGTGAATAATAATAATTAAAAAATATATTTTACATATACAGTTAAATTTAAAATGTCAAAATATTTTAATAAGAGATTTTTTTAATGTATATATATATTTTGAGATTTTAAATTTAACTATATAATTAAAATATATTTTTTAATTATTATTGTTCACAAAATATATTTTAAACTAAATAAATTTTAAAAGTAAAAAAGACTTAAGCACAAATATTAATGAAAAAATTATTTATTTTATATAAATACATGAATAAATAGATTTTTTTCTTGATAAAGTGTTCTTAATTAAATTTATTAAATATAATATATAATGAACTTTAATAAATTATTAAATGTTATATTTATTAATCAAGTTATTTATTAAATCAAAATAATACCAACATTTATGTTAGCCTGTGTGGAATTGGACTCGAATCTATTAAGTAAAGTCTCAAATTAAAGTCTTGTAAATGAAGAAAACGTAGTCAAAAGAAAGCTCCACTAATATATATATATATATATATATATATATACACACACACACACACACACACATATATATATATATATATATATAATATTTAAGTAAATTAAACTTAAAATGAAATATTAATGTAGCATTTAATACTATTAATAAAATACTTATATAGATATATAAATAAATATATTTTTTATAGATAGCATGACACACTTTTGTTATTTAAGTAATACTTTATATAAATTAGCTTAAGAATATACTTTTAAAAGTAAAAGGTCAAATGCATGTTATAAAATATAAATTGATATATATATACATATATATATATATATATATATATATATATATATACACACATATATATATATATATATGTGTGTGTGTGTGTGTGTGTGTGTGTGTGTGTGTGTGGGTTTGCTAATTAACTCATACCTCTTTTTTAGTATGAGTGCATTAGCAACCAACACCATAATTATTGGACTAAAAAACCAACAATCTCTCTCATTTTAAGTAATTTGTTTCAGGGTTATTTAAGTAATTTAGTTATTCATTTAAAAAAAAAACTCTATTCTCTCTCCTAATGCACTCCCACCCCCACTCAATCTCACGAACACTGCACGTACTTCTCCCTCTTCAATCTTTATATTTTCCCACCCAATAATGGCCAATTCCATGCCCACTCTTGGAATCACAGAGAACAAAAACACCATGACGAACCTCACGTCCATGGCCGCTGCCGCTCCTCGTGATTTACATGCCCAAATTTGTTAATTTCTGGCCACCAAAAAAAATTTGTTAATTTCTAGTTGATTACGTGAAATGCAACTCTGCAAAAGAGAGCACCAATACTCGCGAAGTTGAAAAGGGAAAACGAACCGCCGATGAACGTGAGATTAAGAGGGGAGGAGAGAGAATAGAGTTTTTTTTTTATTTTAAAAAATAAAAAGCTATATTACTGAAATAACCCTTAAACAAATTACTTAAAGTGAGAGAGATGGTTGGTTTTTCTGTCCAATAATTATGGTGTTGGCTGTTAAAGCACTCATACTAAAAAAGAGGTATGAGTTCATTAACAAATCCCTATATATATATATATATATATATATATATATATATTAAACTTATGAACCATTAAACATGTAGATCAATTGGTGTTAGGTTGTTTCAACCTAACCAATGATTTCGTGTTCAAGACCTTGGTATGCAGTTACGTTAAACATGGTTTAGAAAATCAAACCAGTTCGACTGATCTGATTAGTAATTGATATGCTAATCGATATATTAATTATAAAAAAAAAAATCGAACAATTTTAGAATTGGTGAAAATCGATCAAAAATCAATAAAACTGGTCTAAAACTGATAAAAATTGGTAAAAACTAGTGTAAAAAACCGGTTTGAACTAGTATTTTAGGAGAAAATATTTTTTTAAATTTAATATAAACTATTTTTAAGATACATAAAAACACATACTTAAAAAGAATTACAAATATGTATAAATTCTTTTATAAAGTATTATTATTTTTCTTATTAAACATATAATTTAGTCATTTATATTAATTTATAATCTCTTATATCTCGATAATTTCTTATAGTTTTATATTATATTATTTTGTTATTTTATTTTTTATTCTAGATGTAAACTTGTTATTTTTAATGGACATTATTATATTTTATTAAAATTTAAAGCTAAGTATTATGATATATTTGATTTAGACTTTTATATGTATTTTGACTGTTAAGAATCTACAATGTGATGTTTTTATTTTACTTCTAGTGTTATAAAGTTGTAAAATTATATTTATTTAATATTATTTTATGCATTATTTAGTTATTATTATTATTATTATTATTATTTTATTATTATTGATCTGATAGCAGTTAACTATTAAGCTTTGAACTAGTGTTTCACTGATTCAATAATTGGTTCAATTTGAAAAACATTAATATATTGTTTTAACAAGAATTACATTATCAAAAAAATTGTGATTTTTTATTATGATGGAAATTAAAATATATAAATTATATGAAGAATATAGTCTACAATGAAATATTAAATAAATTACTTGAATAAAAATATTTTTTAATATATTTTATTTTTTAATTATAACCTTATTAAAACATGACCATTAATATTATTAATCTTAAATCTTAAATAAATACATATATTACTTTCGTGGGGCACATGAAATTTCATGTAGTATTTATAGTGGATGAGGTATAACAATTGAACCAACTTTTGCCTCCTTCCAAACTCGACAATTCTCAATCCATAGTCTCCGACTTCCCCCAACACCACACATACACATACACACGTTCTTTTACTCCCCTCTTTCTACGGTTTGTTTATCTCTCATGGCCCAACTCCTCTGCGTGCAAATGACTAAAGGATCATCAGAAGATGCATTGCAGAACAGATGAATGAAGACAAAAGAGTCTACACTATTCAAAAGCACACATCAAAAGCTATAAGTCGGAATGCATGCACTAGTGTACTGAAGCACTGAACCAAAGGTTGCACATTCTCCAAAAGTCATGAAGAAATTCATAAGCACAAAACTTGCAGACATCATCAAGTCCTCATCAAAGCAAAGCAACCAAAAGAATAAAGATTGAAGGTCACGCTAGTCACCAGAATCAACACAGAAGACATCCTACAAAACAATCTTCAGAAGACATCCAATGACAAGCTCAAGAAGAAGAAGTCATGAGGATTCCGATCAGACTAGTTAGCAAAGCAACCAACGGGTTACAATTCAAATTTGAATTGTAAAAGCTGTTAACAGTGAACAAGAGTAGAGAGAAGATGCAGCACAAAGAGATGTTGCAAAGGCTTGGAGGAGAAGAAAAAGGCTAATGGATGTTCTAGCTGTGTGCTTGGACAACTCACATAGTTTTTGAACATTTGAATTCTACCTCCAATAATCGTAAATGGCTACCTCCAATGCCTATTTAAAGAGATTGATTTGAAGGAGCTCATTGCAAGGAATAAGTGCCAAAAAGAGAGAGAGGGTAAGGTGCAAAAGAGACGAGTTGCTCAAGATAACACCTCATATAAAAAATCTTCCTTAGCCAAAACACTCTAGGTTAGAGCCAAACCTTTCAATTCAAAAAAGTGTCTGTAAAGTCCTTCATCAATGGAACCACAATGTAGAGGGCAACCCAAATGAAACTCAAGCAAAATAAAGAACTATAGTAAGTTAAAATCAATTTTAAAGAAATTAAATAAGAGAGGTTATATAAAAATTAAAGTATATATAAGTAAAATTTAACATATAGGATAAGTTATATTCATATTACCTTCATATTTTTTTTTCTCTATAAATGCTTATTGAAAAATGATCCCTCTGCTTCTAGCTTCTTTTATAAGGTTGAATTTGAGATGAATTTGACTCAACCCTTTTGGGGGCAACATGGCAATCAAAGTGGACATCAAAAAGGCTTTTGATACATTGGATTGGAATTTCCTTTTAGAGGTTCTGGATGCTTTTGGATTTAGTGGTACCTTTTGTAATTGGGTGCTCACTATTTGAAGTCTGCAGACTTTCCTTTGGGATCAATGGTTGTTCAGTTGGCTGTATGCCTTGTAAAAGAGGAGTGAGGCAAGGTGACCCTCGTTCCCCTCTTTTGTTTTGTTTAGCAGAGGATGTTCTTAGTAGGGGAATTACACATTTGGCAGACAATAATATGTTGCTGCCCATGGCTAGCCTGAGAGGTTTGTCTGCCCCTACTCATGTCTTATATGTTGATGATATATTCATTTTCTGTAAAGGGATGGTTAAAAATGTGAATTCCTTGTTGAATTCATTTCATTCTTATGGTGATGCTTCTAGCCAAGTGGTTAGTCCTACGAAGTGTAGATTTTAGACTGGGTCCATGTCCTCTAGACGTATAGCTTTGTTGAGAGATCTTTTGGGTTTTGCTGCTGGTGCTCACCCATTTGTTTACTTGGGTGTCCCTATTTTTAAGGGTAAGCCTCGTACTTATCATCTCTTACCTGTGGTGGATAAGATTTAGGCTAAGCTTTCTAGTTGGAAAGGCGCACTTATTTCTATCATGGGAAGGATTCAGCTTGAGAATTCAGTGATTTCCGGAATGCTTTTATACAGCTTCCACATTTTATTCTTGGCTGGTGTCTTTGCTTAGGTGGTTGAGTCTTGGATTCATAATTTTGTGTTGTCCGGGGATATTTACACCAAAAAGTTGGTCACCATTCGATTTGTAGGCCATTTAGAGATGGCGGTCTTGGTATTAAATCCATTAGGAAAATTAATGAGGCTGCAACTTTGAAATTGTGTTGGGATTTTGTCCATTAAAATGCTCAATGGGTTGAGTTTCTTCGGGCTAGATTTTGCCGGGCTGGTGCTCCTTTATTGAGCTATAAATCTTCCTCTGTTTGGCTTTCTTTTAAAAATACAGGTTGTATATTAGGCAATGGTCTATCAACTTCTGGAATCATATCTAGTGCTTAAGAACGTCTATAGCTAATGCTCTTAATATTCGAGAGTAGGTCTAGCAGCTTCTCAAGGCCAGGCCCATCCTGATATTTTGTGGGCCCTAGGCGAAATAATAAATAAGGTCCCCTTAATATATAAACATTTTAAAATGTAAACATATCTTTCATGACAAAATAAACATAATTTAATTACAAATAATATATTTTACTACATTAAACGAATAACATAAATTTAATAAAAATTAAAAAAATGTATTGTATTTTTCATTATTATTTCAGATTAAATCTTATATGTAGTTTTGCTCTTTATTAATATGCTAACTTTTAGTTTTAACTAATATTTCTAAATATTTATTTGGTTTAATTAATTATCTGGTCCATTACAAAATCTTCTTCTTTTAGTCTTATACTTAGAAACATCATCTTTTAGTTCTTACACATAATTTTTAATCCATTTTAATCTTACGTATATCATTTTAATCTATTTAGTCCTTACAGCGAGGACTAAAAGGGATTAAAAATGATATGTGTAGGGACTAAAAGGGTCTGTTTTTAAGTACATGGACTAAAAAGAAAAGTTTTTGTAACTATGAGATCAAATGAGTAATTATAAACCTATTTTTTTATAATTATAATTATAATTTATAATAAATAAATATTTAAAAAAATAAATTATAGTATTATTAAAATTCATAATAAATAAATATTTTTAAAAATATAAATTATATTTTACATTTATGATAAATAATTTAAATTGTGATATAAAGTTGTTTTTAAATTATTGTTTAGAAGTTTTTTTTTTTGTACAATGATGACAATGAGAATCAAACTAAAATCCTCATGCATTTACTCCAACCTCTCCCACCACTAGACCGACCTAATGTGTTTTATTGTGTAGAAGTATATTTCTTTATAATTTGAGTTTTAGTTTGTGTTTCTTATCTTGTTGAAAACAAAAATCTTTAAGTCTACTATTATCATATATCATATATCTACTACATGTTGATATGTCAAAATAAGCTAGAAATTCTTTTAACATGAATTTATGAATGTAATATATAAGGAAAAAAAACTAACAATTATATATATATATATATATATATATATATATATCAATAATTTATATTTGAATTTCTATCTTTATTTATTATTTTACAAAAATATTACTGATTATTTCAAAATTTACTATATATTTAAAATGTATTTATTTTTAATTATCACTATTGACAAAACATATTTTAAAATAACTGAATAAAATTTCAAATCAATATATCATCGAGTGCATGGATCAACACGCACTAGATAGTTTCAACTTAACTAGTGATCTCAAGTTTCAGTCTTGGGTATGCAATCGAAAAAGCCGGTGAATGCTTTGCATCTATAACATGTTAACAAAAAAATTAGTAGATATTTAAAGAATGTATGACTTTTCATATTAGTTTATGTATATTAAAAATATATTTTTAAATAAAAAGTAACTATTTTATAAGTTAATACATATATATATATATATATATATATATATATATGCATATACTATTAATTTATAGTTTCTATCTTTAATTATTATTTTAGAAAAATATTATTAATTATTTTAAATTTTACTATTTATTTAAAAACATATTTCTTTTTAATTATTATTGTTGACAAAACATATTTTAGAATAATTGAATTAAACTGCGTATCAACATATCATTGAGCGCGGAGTTGTTCTACCTTAACTAGTACTCTTGAGTTTGAGTTTTAAGTATGCAATCGAGAGAAAGTTGGTGAATACTTTTCATCTATAGCATGGAAACAAAATTTTAATTTATATTCATTAGAAAAAGTATGCATATGAGTCTGTGTATATTAAAAATATATTATTAAATAAAAAGTAGGTATTATATAATTTAATAGCTATATACATGCATGTACATTAAAATATACAATAATTTTTTTTATTTTTCTTATTATATAAAAATTTGTTTATAAAACATATTTTAAAATGAAAAATTTAAATATATGTTAATATAATATAAAGAAATATATATATATATATATATATATATATATAGTTTTAATTTTAATTTCTATCTTTATTTTTTATTTTAGAAAAATATCATTAATTATTTCAAAATTTACTATATATTCAAAAACATATTCATTTTTAATTATTATTCTTGACAATACATATTTGAAAACAATTAAATTCAAATGCATATGGAAAAATTAGTTTATATAAAACATATTTTAAAATGGAAAATTTAAAATATATATCAATATAATATAATGTAAAGAAATTAATAAATATATATCAATAATTTATATTTTAAATTTTATCATTAATTATTATTTTAGAAAAATATTATTAACTATTTCAAAATTTACTATATTTTTAAATATATGTATTTTTAATTATTATTGTTGACAAAATATATTTTAAAATAATCAAATTAAAATTCATATTAATATATCATCGAGCATGTGAATTAATTGGCATATGAATTTATTTCAGCTTAACCAGAAGTCTCGAGTTTGAGTCCCATATTGCAATCGAGAATACCAGTGAATACTTTGCATCCATAACATGGTAACAAAAAATTAATAGATGTTTATCAATTGGATGACTTTTCAAAGGAGTATATGTATATTTAAAATATAATATTAAATAAAAATAACTATTATATATCTTAATAACTATATATATGTATGTATATATTAAAGTATACAATAAAACTATTATTAATTTTCTTATTCTTTAAAAATATAGTTTATAATGCATATTTTAAAATATAAAATTAAAAATATATATTAATATATTGTAAAGAAATTAATAAATATATAACAATAATTAATATTTTAAATTCTTTCTTTAATTATTATTTTAGAATTAATTATTAACTATTTCAAATTTTACTATATATTTAAAATATATTAATTTTTGAATATTATTGTTGACAAAATATATTTTAAAATAGATTAAAATTCATATTAATATACCACCGATCGTGTGATTCAATTGGCACGGAATTTTTTCAACTTAACCAATGGTTTCAAGTTTGAGTTCTAAGTTACAATTGAGAAGGTCGGTCAATACTTTATATCTACAACATGGTAACAAAAAAATTAATAGATGTTAATTAACTGTATAACTTTTCAAATGAGACTATGTATATTAAAAATATATTATTAAATTTAAACAAATATTATATAATGTAATAGCTATATATATATATATATATATATATATATGTATATACTAGAAAGTATACATTAAAACTTTTAATCAATTTCTTATTGTTTAAAAAATTAGTTTATAAAACATATTTTCAAATGGAAAATTTTAAAAACATATTAATATAATGTAAAGAAATTAATAAATATATGTCAATCATTTATATTTTAAATTCTATCTTTAACTATTATTTTAGAAAATATTATTAACAATTTCAAACTTTACTATATATTTATTTTTAATTATTATTGTTGACAAAACATATTTTAATATAATTCAATTGAAATTCATATTAATATACCACTGTTTGTGTGAATAAATTGGCATAAGATTTTTCCAACTTATTCAATGATCTCAAGTTTGAGTCATATGTTTCAATCGAGAAGGCTGGTGAAATATTTTTAGTCCCTAAACTTTTTCAAAATTCAGTTTTTAGCTTCTCAACAAAAGTTTGATTGGTCAAAATTCCTTAACTTTTTAAAAATTCAATTTTTAGTTCCTAAACAAAATTTTGACCGGTCAAGGTCCCTAAACTTAAAAAAAAAATAAAATTTAGTACCTGAAACCCCATTAAATAATTAAAAATGATAGGGTTCAAACTTTTGTTTAGGGACCTTGACGGGTCAAACTTTTGTTCAAGGACTAAAATCCGAATTTTTAAAAAGTTGAGGGACTAAAAACTTAATTAATCCTTAATATAATGTAAAGAAACTAATAAATATATGTCAATAATTTATATTTTAAATTCTATCTTTAATTATTATTAAAGAAAGTATTATTAATTATTTCAAAATTTACTATATATTTAAAAACATATTTGTTTTTAATTATTATTATTGGCAAAACATATTTTAAAATAATTGAATTAAAATGCATATCAAAAGATATACCACTGAGTGAATGGATTAACTAACATGGGATTGTTCTAACTTAACCAGTGATCTTGAATTTGGGTTCTTGGTATGTAATCAGTAAGGCCGTTGAATACTTTGCATCTATAACATGTTACATATTAAAAAAAATTAATAAATAATTATTAAATGTATGCCTTTTCATATGAGTCTATGTATATTAAAAATATATTATTAAATAAAATGTAACTATTATATAATTTAATAGCTAAATATATGTATATACTTAAAAGTTTAATGAATTTTCTAATTGTTTAAAAGATTAGTTTATAAAACATATTTTAAAAAGGAAAATTTAAATATATAATAATATAATGAAAAGAAATTAATATATATATATATATATATATATATATATCAATAATTTATATTTTAATTTTTATGTTTAGTTATTATTTTAGAAAAATATCATTAATTGTTTCAAAATTTACTATATATTTAAAACTTGTTTATTTTTAATTGTTATTGTTGACAAACCATATTTTAGAATAATTAAATTAAAATGCATATTAACATACCACTGAGCTTTTTCCGGTGAATAAAAAAAAAATACTACTGAGCATGTGAATCAGTTGAGATTGTAATGTTTTAACTCAACCAATAGTCTCTGGTTTAAATTTGGGGTATGCGACTACGTTAAATACTCAGAGAGAGACTTTATACTCATAGTGGTCCTACAAGGCTCGAGTAGGATTGTTTCCCGTGAATGATGCCTATTGTTTAGACCAAAAAATGCCTATAATATATTTTAAAATTTTGTTACATGTTTACAATTGATTTACTTATTTAATCTAATATTGAAGCTTGCATCTAATTTTGGAAAATATAATTAGTAAATAATTAAAATATAATATTATTAAAAATTGACTTTTTATTTAAGAGGAAAGATATTAAACTAAATTTAAAAATAGATTACTTTAATGAGACAATTTTATTATTTAAATACATTTTTTTACCCATTTATAAATTATTTATTTTTGTTATTCCGTGGAGCCTATGATATTTGATCTAGTATTTGTAGTGATGCCAACTTGTGTCTTCTTGCAAGCTTAACAATTTTCTATCTCTATAGTTTGTTTCTCTGTTGTCATGGGCATGGCCCAACTCCTCCATATGCATATTGCCATTCTCTTGGGCCTCACCGCGCCCTGTTAGACCTTCACCATCTCCTCCGATTCTGCAACCATCACCGAGATCCGGTCATTTATCCCTGCCATAAAACCTTCTATATCATCTGTGGTCGTACCACTGCATTGGCCCAACTCCACCTCTTGCAGATAGCCATCCTCTTAAGCCTAATTGCTCTCTCAGGCTCTACTACTGCAAGGCCCTACCAGACATTCACTATCTCCTCCTACTCCTTCCACTCCGATTCCCTGCCCACTCCTACCTACTTTCAAACACTTACTTGTATTCCTTTCTCTCTTCCAATTTTTTATCTGTCATGGCCCAAGTCCTCTCCATGCATATTGCCATCCTTATGTGCCTCCTCACTTTCTTGGTCTCTGCCAGTGCGGAGGCCCTACTGGATGCTCACCTTCTCCTTATCCTCTGATTCAACAACTAACACCACCATCATTGAGATCCAGTTGGTCAACCCTGCCACAAAACCATCCTATATCATCCACGATCATGCCCCCTTGCAATTCTTTGGACATGACTACAACTCCTTCCTTGAGCGCAACATGGACAATCTGATCGTTGCTGCCACCTTGCTCTTATTTGGATCATGTGCATGTGTTCCACCCGCTCCGACTACAACCAATGACTCCAGAGCCCTAAGAAAATAGGGACACAAGAGCAAGTACATAAGCGTATGATTGTAAAGCCCTTTGGGATAATAATAATAATAATAATAATAATAATAATAATAATAATAATAATAATAATAATAATAATAATAATAATAATAATAATTGAATTATTCAACACAAATGCACCTTGTGTCTCTCTTTGTAGTTTTAAGTTTTACTTTCTTTATCACTTCACTTCTCCTTTGCATTAGTAATTAGCATCTTATCCTAAGATGTTGATTTAAAAATCAAGCTAGCTAGCAGAAATTAGCTATTTTATTGGTTTCGTTGAAATTTTGGCCCATTATGTATCGTAATTATGCGATTTTAGTCTCCTAGATTTTAATTATGTTAGAATCTAAGAATTTGGACGATGTCCAACCCCTCAAACATCGGTTTTGATGATAACAAATGAGGTTAAATTTTGAATTATCTAATGATCTATGTTTGAGTATTATAGGCACTACACCGTCCAATGTCTCAAAGGTATTGTATTTCTTAATCTCAAACAAGATAGTTCCATGTGAACAGTGCGTCCAATGAGCAATTGGAAACTTACTTTTTCTAAGTATAAAACCCAGCATCCAATACACTGATATAAAACAAGCGTCCAATGCTTTGTGAAAACCAGTGTGTAAACACTACGACCATACGAGGAAGCGTCCAGCGCCAATATAACTTACATCATCTTTTCTATCAAAAAGTATATATAATGTGTCCATGATGAAGAAGAAGTACACTTATTCTTTTCGATGATGATTCTCTGAAATGTTCTATTATTCCCTCTCTTTTCTAATGTGACATTTCATTTGAATATTCGAAAAAGTGTACCACAGGGACAGAAAAGCTTCTCTCTGCAGAAACCGTACAAGTAGTGGAGGCGTTGCATGTACTGTTGTCTCCTTCATCTCTCCACCCCAAGCTGACACGTAGCAACGGTCATATGATTATGAGAGAATGGTTATTGGCAAAGTCACAGATCCCATAACGAATATCTTCACCAAGCTGCCTATAAATAGAGGAACAAGCTCAAGAAATCAATAATGAGGCAATCAAGTTTTTCAAAGAGCTGTAACTCTGCCAAATCAATTGGAGGACCTACACTTGTGCAAAAAGAGCAATCTACTTAGCTTTGCTAAGCTATTATGTGTATTCAAGTTATATTGTAATATCCTCTCTGTGAGAGTTGTCTCTTTAACTTGTACTCAAACAGTTTCTATTTTGAAAGCCAGGAGTGGCTTAGTGACAAAGAATACTTGGGTGTTCTTTAATCTCAGGGGGAGATTAAAGGTGTGCTAGAAGTGGCCTAGAGAATACTTGTAGCCAGGAGTGGCAGGGTATATAATACTTGTTTGTAATCAGAATTTGATTAGTGGAACCCTTCAAAGGTTTTTGAAAGAGAACTGGATGTAGCTCAAATTGAGTGAACCAGTATAAACCAAGTGTTTTTTAATCTATCACTTTCAAGCTTACTTGCTTTTCTCTTAAGTTATTTCTTCACATATTGCGCACAAGTTTCTTTATATCTTATTTATGAAAACCTTTATTTGCGCCTGGACGTTAACAAGAAAATGCAGTTTCACAAAACTGTCATTTTAATGATTGGACGATACCTATGATCTTTTGTTTTACAAGTCCCTTGTGAAACTTAAGTTAGGTTATCTCCATCTCTGCGAAAACTTTTAAAGCTTATAACTAACACACTATTCAACCCCCCTTCTAGTGTGAATCTCTACATTTCAGTTGGCATCAGAGCTCGGCGTCTCGGGTTGAGTACTTATCAGTACAGAGGAAACCAGATCCTAAGAAAGATGGAAAACGAGGGACAAGCTGTGAACAGACCACCACTCTTCAAGGGTGTCAAATATGATTATTGGAAACAAAGAATGATAGCATTCTTTGAGTCTTGTCATATTGATATGTGGGACGTTGTGGAAATGGGCGACTACATTTCATTCTATGAGAATCTCAACGAGATCCCAAAGGCTAGATGGACGAAGGAGCAAAAATAGAGATTTCATCTCAACTCCAGAGCCAAAAATATTATCATGTGTGCACTGTTCGAACAAGAATACAACAAAGTGCACAGTTTCAAAAGCGCGAAACAAATGTGGGACACTCTTACGTTAATGTATGAGGGTTCCACCTAGGTAAAACGTAACAAACTTAGTCTTCTTACTCGTCAATATGAATTGTTTAGTATGGAGGGAAACGAGAACATAAAAAGTATGTTTGGACAGTTTCAAACCATACTAAATGAACTTAGAGCACATGGTAAAGATTATAATAACTATGAACATATTGACAAAATTTTGAGCAGCTTGCCTAGGCAATGGAGACCACAGGTTACAGCTTTGAGAGCAACTAAAGGATTGGATGATATGTCATTCGAAGAGCTTGTAGGAATCCTTAAAGTACATGAGCTGGAGCTGTAGCAAGATGGTGATGGCAAGAAAAGCAAGTCTCTGACACTCAGCGTCCAGAAGCCAAAGAAAGCACCATCGTCCAAAGCCATGCAAGCTGAAGCATCATCAGACAAACAATCTAAAGATGATGACTCAGATGAGGGTGATGAGCTATCCTTCATATCCAAGAAAGTCCATTCTATGTGGAAGAAGAAAGGTGGATCCAAATGAAGAAACTTGAACAAAAAAGGTCTCAAAGAAAAGAAGGAGAAGAGTCTAATCGTATGCTACGAATGCAAGAAGCCCGGACACTTCAAATCAGAATGCCCAAACCTTGACAAGAAGAAGAAAATCTTCAACAAAAAGAAGGGCAAAAAGGTTATGATGTCCACATGGGAAGATCTAGATGATGACTCATTATCGGACAATGAAGAGGAAGAGGAAGCACACATATGCCTATTGGCAGACACTACATCAGATTCTTCAGAACCAGAAAAGGAAGATGAGGTAAACTTTAATGATTTAAATTCACTTCAAGAAGCTTATCATGATTTACTTTCAAACTCCTCTATTCTGTCAAAGGCCTACAAAACTTTGAAGAAATCGTCCAAGTCACTTTCAAAAGAAAAAGAAGTTTTAGAAAATAGTCTCAAAAAACTTGAAAGTGAAAAGGAAGATTTACAGAAAAAGTTAACAGAGCTCTCAAAGGAACATGAAGCCTTAAATGAAGATAGGCGAACTCTCTGGAATGATTATGCTCAAGCCTATAAATCCTATGAGGATTCAAGGACTAGAGAAATGAATCTTTCCATAGAGATTCGAACTCTCAAAGCAGAAAACAAAAGGCTAGTTGAGAAGCTTCTGAAAGTTAATGCAGATACTTCCTTAAGAGGTCAACCACATGATGTTGTAAAACTTCATGAAGAGATTGACAACCTAAAGAAGGACCTGTCCAATTTTTTCAAGGGATCTGACAACCTTAAAATGCTTTTAAAATATGAAGGTTGTAAGAGACCAAATGATAGGTCAAGGCATGGATATAAGGTAAAGAAATATATTCATAACGAGGATGTAGATGTGTGTTACTTCTGTGGGAAACCTGGACATATAACATCCAAATGCAGACACCTGCCTAAGAGGGGAGCGTCCAGTGCCCTTCAAACTAACAAGAAAGGACCTAAGTCAATCTAGGTACCTAAGGATAAAATTGTTCCTGTTGCAGACATGCTTAACAGCAGGAAAGAAACTCCAGTCATGGAACCTGGACAGTGGGTGCTCGCATCACATGACAGGAGAAAGGTGTATGTTCCAAAACCTCCAACCCAAGACTGGTGGGACAATCACTTTTAGAGGGAATCACAAAGGGATGATAGCTGGCGTGGGTAAGATTGGTATACCACCCTATCCCTGTATTGATAATGTCCTTTATGTTAAAGGTCTCAAGCATATTCTACTTAGCATAAGTCAATTATGTGATAGTGGATATGATATTGCCTTTAACAAAGATGAATGTATAGTCAAAAACTTTGCTGAATCCCTTCTCTTTACTGCAAAGAGGCAAGGTAATCTGTACAAGATTAAACTTGGGGAACTATCAAGTCAAAATGTATCATGCTTAGTTTCAGTAAAAGAAAATCATTGGCTATGGTATAAAAGACTTGGGCATGCCAGCTTGAGATTAATCTTAAAGCTTAATAGGCACAACCTCGTGAGAGGATTACCAAGCATGTCATATAAAGATGATCTTCTTTGTGAAGCATGTCAGAAAGGGAAACAAGTGAAAAACTCTTTTTAAAGTAAAAACATTGCTTCCACTTCTAGACCTCTTGAGCTGTTACATATTGACCTGTTTGGACCCACAAGAACATCTTCAGTAAGTGGTAAGAGATACAGATTAGTTGCAGTGGATGACTATACTAGATGGACATGGGTCATGTTCCTATCTCACAAAGATGAGTCTTTTAAATTCTTCTATAACTTCTGTAAAAGAATTCAAAATGAAAAAGGAGTATTCATTACTTCGATCCGAAGTGATCATGGGGGAGAATTCGAAAACAAAAGTTTTCAAAGGTTCCGTGAGGATAATGGTATCCTTCATAACTTCTCAACACCCAGAACACCACAACAGAATGATGTTGTTGAGAGGAAGAGCAGGTCACTCCAAGAGATGGCCAGAACCATGTTGAATGATAATTCAACCCCTAAACACTTCTGGGCTGAAGCAGTGAATACTGCTTGTTATTTACATAATAGAATCTATATTAGACCTATCATGAAAAAGACTCCATATGAATTGTGGAAAGGGAGAAGACCCAACATATCCTACTTCCATCCATTTGGACGCCAATGTTTCATTCTGAACACTAAGGACAACTTGGGAAAATTTGATTCTAAGTGTGATGAAGGAATATTGCTTGGATATTCTGAAACCTCAAAGGCATATAGAGTGTATAATTCTAGAACCTTAGTTATTGAAGAAGCCATCCATGTGAAGTTCAATGACACCAAGCCTAATAAGAAATTATCAGAGCTAGATGAATCATTTGTAGATCTCAGGTTGGACGATGCAAGGAGGTCATCAGACGTGTCTAACAAAGATGTCTCAGTTGAAGAGTCCAATACACCTTTGGATGGTCCAACAGAAGAACAAAGGGAACCAACTGGACGCAACTGACAAATGAAGAAACATCATCCAGAAGATCAAATCATTGGTGATCTAAAGGATAAAGACAGAACTGGATCTTCGCTTCAACAAGGTCACACAGCATTCACTTCACAAATAGAACCTAAGACTATGGACGATGCCTTGGAAGATGAAAGCTGGGTCAAAGCAATGCAAGAAGAACTTGACCAGTTTCAAAAGAACGATGATTGGAAGCTTGTAGAACTCCCTGATGGCAAAGAAGCTGTAGGAGCTAAGTAGGTATTCAGAAACAAGCTGGATGAAATAGATAATGTTGTGAGAAACAAAGCCAGGCTGGTAGCCAAAGGTTACTCACAACAAGAAGGTATAGATTATACTGAAACTTATGCACCCGTTGCACGTCTAGAGGCAATTCGCATTTTACTATCATTTGCAGCTCATAGCAATATGAAGCTATATAAATGGACGTAAAAAGTGCATTCCTAAATGGATTGATAAAAGAAGTCTATGTGTAACAACCCCCAGGGTTTGAGAGTGATGCTTTTCCTAATCATGTTTTCAAACTTAACAAAGCATTATATGGACTAAAACAAGCAGCAAGAGCTTGGTATGAAAAACTCAGCTCATTTCTTTCAGAAAATGGTTTTTCAAGAGGAAAAGTAGACACTACACTATTTTGCAAAGATTACTCTTCATGTTTTATTATTGCTTCAATATATGTTGATGATATCATATTTGGTGCTACTAACGAATCTCTTTGTGAGGAGTTTGCTAAGTTAATGCAGACAGAATTTGAGATGAGCATGATGGGAGAACTAAAATTCTTCCTTGGACTGCAAATCAAGCAAACAAATAAAGGCATATACATACATCAAACCAAGTATGTTAAGGAGCTTCTTAAGAAGTTCAAAATGGACGATGCAAAGCCAATGAAAACTCCTATGCATCCAACAACAGTACTTGGACTGGACAATGATTCAAAGAAGGTGGACAATACCCTATACAGAGGAATGATAGGATCACTCCTATACCTCACAGTGTCCAGACCTGACATCATGTTCAGTGTATGCTTATGTGGCAGATTCCAATCTGACCCAAGGGAAGTTCACTTAACTCCTGTTAAAAGAATCTTTTGATATCTTGTTGGAACAACTAATATTGGTCTATATTTCAAAAGGCAGAAAAATTTCAGATTAGTTGGATACTGTGATGCTGACTATGCTGGAGACAGAATTGAAAGAAAAAGCACTAGTGGAGGATGTCACTTCATTGGTGGAAACTTAGTCTCCTGGATATGCAAGAAGCAAGGAACCATTGCACTATCCACTGCTGAAGCAGAGTATATTTCAGCTACAAAGTGCTGCTCTCAAATTTTATGGATCAAGCATCAACTTGAGGACTACAACATATATGAGAGTAGCATTCCTATCTTATGTGATAGCAAAGCTGCAATTGATCTTTCAAAAAACCCTATATTGCATTCAAGGGAAAAACATATAGAAATTAAACATCACTTTATAAGAGATCATGTTCAAAAGGATACTGTGGAATTACATTTTGTAAACACAGATAATCAGCTAGTTGATATATTTATAAAACCCCTTATTGAAGACAAGCTAGTCCTTCTAAGGAATAGACTTGGCATGGATCTTGAAAAGGAATGATTAAAATCTATATGTAGTGTCCAATATGACAAACAGCGTCCAATGGACATGTCGTCCAAAGGTCACTTTGTCATGCACGTGTGCTGCATATGTTACACTTAAGTCCAATGGCTAGACGATATTTTTATGATTTTTCATTTAACATTGTTTTAATGGCCAAAATGGTTTTGTTTTGAGTAATTGCGAGTTAATGCCCTATGCTGAGTCACCTAGCTATTAATAATCGTACACAGTTACCCATATCCTCAGCATGTCTCATCATGGCGGGTCTTATGGCATAACCTCCATTTCAAATATTCACAAAAGCCCAAAACCGTTTCGTATTCTCCAAACAGAGGCTATACTTAAACTGACAAATTCACTCAGAAAAATACTTTACCAAATTTCCCTTCTCCGAAATTATCTTCTACCTTCAGCATTTTCTTTCTGTTTCTCTCAGAAAACCTAAACACTCTCTGCAAAACCTAAAAATCAAACCTTTATCATCGTGACAAACTCTACTAACTCAAGCAACTCCGAACTTGATGTTCATACTTACCCTGAAACCACTATAGTGTCTCAAGGTGCTGCCACTGTCCACGTTGAGCACTTCTTCAACATTGGACAGCTAGAAAAGTTAGGTCTGAATCTCGATGACAGTCTTCTAAAATGCGGAATCAAAGGATACTTCAACGAAAACCAGAAGATATTTCCAGAACTGATTAGAATGTTCTGGAGGAATGTAAGATTCCAGAACTCAAGGGAACTTGTGTCCACTATGCTTGGACGAGAAGTGATTTTATCTACTGAATCTATAGCCAAAGTCACTGGCTGTATCAAAGAACAAAATCAGTACAAGTCAGAGGGGGCCAAGCAATATGGAAACTACGTTGGGAAGGTACTTTGCAAGAACAAGTCTATAGACTCATCCAAGATTGAGTACAAGAATCTATGTGAAGAAGCAAAGATATGGCAGCAAGTGTGCAACAAGAGCATTTTTCACAAAGCTAGGTCTAAGGACTCAGTCACGGACTTACACAAGTTCGTGATATTTCATCTAATGGAAGGTATCCCATTCAACCTACCTCACACCATTTACATCAATATTCTGCGAATGATGAAAACTATTGGTGGAAATGATGACATCTTCTATGTCGTACTACTAAATAAGATCCTCTGGGATCAGAAAGTATACCAATGTTTCTTTGATGAGTTGGACGAAGATGATCATGAAAACATTGTGAAGAAAGGAGGAATAATTGCAACACAGCAGATATTTGGTGAATCAAACATCAAGCCAATGAAGATAAAGCTTACAGCAAAGGTCCTAAGGGACTTGGACGAGGAAAGTATAAATAAGAAATGTCATGATCAAAGCAGACTCATTTCAAATGATGATGAAGAAGAAATTGATCTTCTTGGTCTTGGGAGAAAAATCAAACGGTTGATGAAGGAACAAGAAAGCAGGAAAGTAACAAGACACATGTCGAAACAACATGAAGAAGATGAAGAAAAAGAAAGAAGAACCAAGAAAAGACATGCTGATTCTGCACCATCCAATCGACCTACTGAGAAGTGTCCAAGGAATGCTTCGTCCAAGCCTGAATAGGATGAGCAGCGTCCAAAGACTGGTCCAGTGAAGCCTGCATCAGAAAAATCCAGAGTTCGCAAGCTGAAAATGCTAGATGACTCTGTAATGAGGATCAAATGCCCATTGGCCAGATTAAAAGGAAAGCTGAAGAAATGGAGTCTGCACAGCAGAAGAAAAAAAAGGTATCTGCTGCATCCAAAACTGGTGCTACCGTATTTCCTTCTAAAGTACCTAGACGAGTAAAAACACAAGCAGCAAGGCCAAGGAAAGTTCCAATTAAACTCCCCACCTCTCAAGATACTGAGAGCGAATCTACAAGTGCTCCACAACCTGATCCAATAGTTGCTTCAACAGTCACATCAGCACAGCGTCCAACTCTCCAGTTAAACTTATCAAAATTTGTGCATCCAAGGGATGCTTGGAGAGATGCATGGCCTCAATGGACGATTCCACCAAAGGGGAGGACGAAAGAAGAAGAAGACAAGACAAGGTTCCCTGTTGCATTCCTTACAAGGAATGAACAAAACTACTGTAAGAAAAGTGATGTTATTTGGAGACCTCGACAGGAACCACTGGAAAGAAGTCTTATTCCAGTATCTGCACCTAAATGGACAAGGTATGACTATGTTCATCCTCAGTCTGCTGAATTTGCTTCATTACCAGAAGGGGCTATAATCAGTAATCCTCCACCAACTTGGACGAGAGAATCTTATCCAAACCTGGTTCGAATGGAGCGCCCTTATACATGTCCAACTGGTACTCAGCAACGGGTCCGTCCAGCTGAAGATGAACTTCCTGAGCCAGAAGTTGAAATTGCATCAAATTTTGCCAAAACTGTGGCTGAACAAAAGGGAAAGAATCAAAGAAAGAGGAAGCCTGCAACAAAGAAGCCCCCTCCTAGCAATAATGATGAATTGGCTGCTGAACTAAAATTAGCCATTAAAGAAAGCCTGGACTCTTCCAAGTCAAAGCAACATCTAGAAGTGCAATGGATCAAAGATGTTCACATCTGGACTCCCATAACAACATTTATACCTCTACCACTTGGAACTCCAGTGCTTATCTTTCAGCCAAGTGATTATGACGATCTTGGCAAACTGCTCCAACAAATGTACATTCAAGACCAAGCTATTGCCTGTCCACCCAACCTCCATATCAGACGCTCTACTGATATCAAGTTTGTACTTGATAAGGTATGTCCTAGACTACATGATGTTGGAAGGAAGAAAGGGTTCAAATACTATGGCACTGAGATGCCCAGTAGAGATGAAAAGGTTCAGCTCTTGACTTCCTCACATAGTTGGAATCATCTCTTTGATAAAACTGGAAATCTGACAAGGCCACTAGGCACTTTTGACTCCATGACTTTCTGGCGTCAAATCATGTGGCAAGATACACAGAAAGCTTCAATGTCTGGATGCTCCAAAATAAATTTCATTCATCCTCTAGAAGGTATTGAAGTCCTACGTCCAGTCAAGACACATCACTTCTCAAACACGTTCGCTTGCTTTCTGACGGATAATGATGATTATATCGATCTGTTGAAGAAACTACCAATCATCAAAAGCAACAAGGTATATGACCTTGGAAGTGTTGACCGTGCTGAATTTGAACAAGAAGTTCAAATGCTTCATGAACTTAAAAAGGTTGAAGAAGAAAGAGCATTACAAGAGCAAGCCGAAAGAGAAAGAGTTGCACAAGTTCGCTTGGAACAGGAAAGAGCAACACAAGCTGAGCAAGCTCGCCTGGTGCAAATTGAAAATGAGTAAGCTAAGATTGCTGCTAAAGAACAAATTGAGCAGGTTGCCAAACCAAAAGTTACACAAGCAGAATAGGATGAAGCCTCTGCAAAGGTGACTAATATGCTCATCCACCTAGACTTAGCGTCTGAAGTACAAGTGGACGTGGAACACTTTGTTGCCTCCCATGAGGAACAAACTGTCCAATCTGAAGCATCCAAAGATGAAGAAATGCAACATGTGGCTGAAACTAAAGCGGCCAAACCAAAGGAGTCCACTGCTGAAAAGCCTACTCCCGAGGCTGCTACAAGCCAACCAATTGTTGATGCGTCCACTGAAACACACTCTAGAACAAGACAGATAATTCCTGCAGGATTATCAAGTACCAGGGGTATTATTTCCTTGCGCTTTATTGAACCCCAAGGAGTATCTGAAGAAAGAGTCCAAGAGATTGTTCAACAGGCTCTGAGGCAACAACAATTGGAAACTGAAGCTGCTCTTCATGCTTTCCAGGAAAGGCAACAAGCAGAAGCTGCACAAAACTGATTAATGATGCATAATGCTATTGCTGATCTATTCATGAGCCTTTCACAGATGCTAGTGAGTCAAATTCAATCCATAGCTACTAATCTAATTGGCACTGTTGCTCACTCAGTTCATCCTGTTCACCCCGTACCTCTACCGCAACCTGTGCAACCACCAACTGTCCACCCTGCACCACCTCCTCAAGCACCACCACTACCACCACAAGATCCACCTCATTTAATACATATGAGGCATTTTTAATCATAAGTTCTGCATCCATGTCTATGATATGCTTTTCACTCTGATATCTATTGTCTTTGATACATTCTCATTATGCAGCGTTATCTAATTTTTTTATATAAAATGCATAAGAAATGTTGAACTCAGGGGGAGTACTTCGATTCATATATTTTCACCCTGACAACATACACTGGCATAACATAATCATTTATTCATCTGCTCTAATATCTTTATATGATTATGTATTTGTTCACATCAAAATTTAGTATTATTTGTCATCATCAAAAAGGGGGAGATTGTTAGAATCTAAGAATTTGGACAATGTCCAACCACACAAACTTCAATTTTGATGATAACAAATGAGATTAAATTTTGAATTATCTAATGATCTATGTTTGAGTATTATAGGTACTACACCGTCCAATGCCTCAAAGGTATTGTATTTCTTAATCTCAAACAACATAGTTCCATGTGAACAGTGCATCCAATGAGCAACTGGAAACTTACTTTTTCTATGTATAAAACCCAACGCCCAATACGCTGATATAAAACAAGCATCCAATGCTTTGTGAAAACCAGTGTGTAAACACTGTGACCATACGAGGAAGCGTCCAGCGCCTATATAACTTACATCACCTTTTCTATCAAAAAGTATATATAATGCGTCCATGATCAAGAAGAAGTACACTTATTCTTTTCGATGATGATTCTTTGAAATGTTCTATTATTCCCTCTCTTTTCTAATGTGACATTTCATTTGAATATTCGAAAAAGTGTACCACAGGGATAGAAAAGCTTATCTCTGTAGAAACCGTACAAGTAGTGGAGGCGCTGCATGTACTGTTGTCTCCTTCATCTCTCCACCCCAAGCTGACACGTAGCAACGGTCATATGATTGTGAGAGAACGATTATTGCCAAAGGCACAGATCCCACAACGGATATCTTCACCAAGCTGCCTATAAATAGAGGAACAAGCTCACAAAATCAACAACGAGGCAATCAAGGTTTTCAAAGAGTTGTAACTCTGCCAAATCAATTGGACGACCTACACTTGTGCAAAAAGAGCAATCTACTTAGCTTTGCTAAGTTATTCTGTGTATTCAAGTTATATTGTAATATCCTCTCTGTGAGAGTTATCTCTTTAACTTGTACTCAAACAGTTTCTGTTTTGAAAGCCAGGAGTGGCTTAGTGACAAAGAATACTTGGGTGTTCTTTAATCTCAGGGGGAGATTAAAGGTGTGCTAGAAGTGGCCTAGAGAATACTTGTAGCCAGGAGTGGCAGGGTATATAATACTTGTTTATAATTAGAATTTGATTAGTGGAACCCTTCAAAGGTTTTTGAAGGAGAACTGGACGTAGCTCAGATTGAGTGAACCAGTATAAACCAAGTGTTTTTTACTCTATTACTTTCAAGCTTACTTGCTTTTCTCTTAAGTTATTTCTTCACATATTGCGCACAAGTTTCTTTATATCTTATTTACGAAAACCTTTATTTGTGCCTGGACGTTAACAAGAAACCGCAATTTCACAAAATTGTCATTTTAATGATTGGACGATACCTGTGATCTTTTGTTTTACAAGTCCCTTATGAAACTTAAGTTAGTTTATCTCTATCTCTGCGAAAACTTTTAAAGCTTATAACTAACACACTATTCAACCCCCCTTCTAGTGTGAATCTCTACATTTCAAATTACGCAAATTAAGTCTTCTAGATATCAATTATACAATTTTGGTTCCTTTGTCAATCTTACATTAAATATTTCATAGATTTTGTTTATGTCACACTTAATAATTACATGAAAATTAACGTATCCAAAAAAATAATTGACAATTGATTAAATCATGAGGAGGGGTGCTCAATCAAAACTAAACCAAATCGTTTTCAACCGCAGAATCTAACTAAAAAAATTGATTAAATCAAAATGCAAATAAAAAAAATGTATGCTTTTATTGCGATTTGGTTCAGATTTTGGTTCCTATTGTGAAAACCAAATCAAACAGAAATAAACCACATACTATATTCATGTTAATTTCTCTTAGTTGGGTTAGATTATTAATTTATAATATTGATAGTGCATAAATAATTAACTATAAATAATTTGTAATATACTTTTTTCTAAGAGATTTGTAATTTAGTTGTTTTCATGTTATTTTTTTATTGACCAAATCCTTATAATTTATGTAAATGTCAATTAATTATTAGATTCTAGTTTGTAACAATTTATTTTATTATTTGTTAAATTAAAAAATAAATTGAAACTCATACAAAAATGAACTAAAAAAATAACGAATTACTAAACTGATCTAAACCAAACCACAAAAAATGAGTTTAGTTTGCTTTGAATTTGATATTACATTCAAACCGAACCAAACTAAACCCCATCTCATTTGTATGTTTGATTCATATGATTTTTTGTCCAAAAATCGAACCAAACCGCACCACGAAATCCCCTAATCATAATGGACCAAAAGTCCAATTAAGTCACGTCAACATATGTATTAGACAACATGTCAACTATCACTTCATCATCTAGTTTCACAATAGCAAATTTTTTAAAATATTTCACAGAAGACAATAGGGACTAAAATCACATAATTACAATACGCCGAAGATCTAATTTACACAATTGGAACTAAAAAACCCAAATTGTATAGAGCATAAGTAATTAACTTTGAATAAATTGTAATGTACTTTTTTGTAAGATTTGTAATTTAGTTGTTTTCATATGTTATTTTTTTATTGACCAAATCCTTATAATTTATGTAAATGTCATTTTGAAGAGTTGATCATGACTCAATTAATTATTAGATTCTAGTTTGTAATAATTTATTTTGTTATTTATTAAATTAAAAAATAAATTGAAACTCATACAAAAGTGAACTAAAAAAAATAACGAATTACTAAACCGATCTAAACCAAACCACAAAAAACGAGTTTAGTTTGCTTTGAATTTGATATTACATTCAAATCGAACCAAACTAAACCACATCTCATTTGTATGTTTGATTCAGATGATTTTTTGTCCAAAAATGAACCAAACCACACCACGGAATCCCCTAATCACAATGGACCGAATGTCCAATTAAGTCACGTCAACATATGTATTGGGCAACATGTCAGCTGTCACTTCATCATCTAGTTTCACAATAGCAAAATTTGTTAAATATTCCATAAAAGGCAATAGGAACTAAAATCGCATAATTACAATGCATGAAAGATCTAATTTACACAATTGGAACTAAAAAACCAAAATTGTACAATGCATAAGTAATTAACTTTGAATAATTTGTAATGTACTTTTTTGTAAGAGCTTTGTAAAATTTAGTTGTTTCCATGTTATTTTTTTATTGACCAAATCCTTATAATTTATGTAAATGCCGTTTTGAAGAGTTGATCATGACTCAATTAATTATTAGATTCTAGATTGTAACAATTTATTTTATTTTTTTAAATTAAAAAAATTGAAAATCATACAAAAATAAACTAAAGAATATTAACGAATTACTAAACCGATCTAAACCAAACCACAAAAAATGGGTTTGGTTTGGTTTGCATTTGATATTACATTCAAACTGAACCAAACTAAACCACATATCATTTGTATGTTTGATTCAGATGATATTTTGTCCAAAATCCGAACCAAACCGCACCACGAAATCCCCTAATTGCAATGGACCAAAAGTCCAATTAAGTCACGTCAACATATGTATTGGGCAACATGTCAACTGTCACTTCATCATCTAGTGTCACAATAGCAAAATTTGTTAAATATTTCATAGAAGACAATAGGGACTAAAATCACATAATTGCAATATGTGAAAGATCTAATTTACACAATTGGAACTTAACCAATTCGGGTCGTGCCATTGCCATGGCCCTGCCGGACGTTCACCATCTCCTCCTACTCATTCCTATCCGATTCCGCAACCATTTCCACCTTCATTGAGTTTTGATCATTCACTATCACCGCAAAACCTTCCAATATTGTCTGCAGTCACGCCCCTGTGTACTTTGCTACGACTACAACATGGACATTCTAATCCTTGCTGCCACCTAGCTCTTATTTGGCTTGTGATGGGGTGCCACCATATACTAGCGTTGGATCATGTGCTTCACCTGCTCCAACCACTAAGTCACGAGCCCTAAGAAAATAAGGTACCTGATGATTCCACTATGGAAACTGTGGTGTAATTAAGAATAGATTTAAACTCCAAATGGAGTTCCCATTTGGGGTTTTAAGCTATTCTCATACCACAGCTTCCATGGTTGGAATCTTGACAAACCCTATTTTCTTAGAGGTCTCGACTCTGTTGTTGTAGTTGAAGCAGGTGGAGCACATGGATTGACCAGAACAAATACATAAGCGTATGATTGTAAACCCCTTTGGGGATTTGTATTATAATTATAGTAATACTTATAATTGAATTATTCAACACAAAATTCTCCTTAATTGTGTCTCTCCTTGTAGTTATAAGTTTTTACATATACCCTTCTGTTCATGCTGATCAATTGTATTTGTATTTGCTCTATCACTTCACTTCTCCTTCAAATATAGTATTAGTAATTAAGTATCTTATCTTAAGCTCATGATTTAAAAATCAAGCTAGCCATTAGAATTTAACTTATTTTATTGGTTTATTTGCATTTTTAGTCCATTATATATTATAATTTAAGATCCAGAGAAGCATTGTTTTTTGCTCCCCTTACATGTCTTTCTGTTTTGTTATTAAATATTAAGGTATGCTTGTTGCATCTCATGACGTCTACAACTTTCAATGAAGTTAGCCACGAATGTTATATCATCACTAATGTTTAAGGGTAAGCCTCGTACTTGTCATCTCTCTTAGTTGGTGTCTTTGCTTAGGTGGTTGAGTCTTGGATTCATAATTTTGTGTTGTCTGGGGATATTTACACCAAAAAGTTGGTCACCATTTGATTTGTAAGCCATTTAGAGATGGCGGTCTTGGTCTAAAATCCATTAGGAAAATTAATGAGGCTGTAACTTTGAAATTGTGTTGGGATTTTGTTCATTAAAATGCTCAATGGGTTGAGTTTCTTAGGGCTAGATTTTTGCAGCCTGGTGCTCCTTTATTGAGCTATAAATCTTCCTCTGTTTGGCTTTCTTTTAAAAGGCATAGGGGAATTATTAAAGCAAATACAGGTTGGATATTGGGCAATGGTGAGTCTATCAACTTCTGGAATCATATCTAGTGCTTAAGCAAGTCTATATATCTAATCCTCTTAATATTCCAGAGTCGGTCTAGCAGTTTCTTAAGGTCAGGGCTGGTCCTGATATTTTGTGGGCCCTAGACGAAATAATAAATAAGACCCCCTTAATATATAAACATTTTAAATGTAAAAATATATTTCAGGAAAAAATAAACATATAATTTAATTACAAATAATATGTTTTACTAGATTAAACAAATAACAGAATTTTAATAAAAATTAAAAACAATATATTGCATTTTTCATTATTATTTCATATTAAATCTTATATGTGGTTTTACTCTTTATTAATATGCTAACTTTTAGTTTTAATAATATTTTTAAATATTTATTTGGTTTAATTAATTATCTGGTTCATTACAAATACTTCTTCTTTTAGTCTTTATACTTAAAAACATCATCTTTTAGTTCTTACACATATAATTTTTAATCCATTTTAATCTTACGTATATGATTTTATCATTTAGTCCTTACGGCGAGGACTAAAAGAGATTAAAAATGATATGTGTAGGGACTAAAAGGGTCTATTTTTAAGTATAGGGACTAAAAAGAAAGAGCAAATTGCAACAACATCTCCTGAGGTTTCGTGTAATTACACAAGCACCCCCTACTTTTTTAACTATTATTTTCCCCTCCCTTGTAGGGGGTGTTAGTGTAAGGGGGTGTCATGTATATAAATGTATAACTTTTCAAATGAGACTATGTATATTAAAAACATATTATTAAATAAAAATAACTATTATATAATTTAATAGCTATATATATGTTTGTGTGTGTGTGTGTATTAAAGTATACATTAAAATTTTCATTCATTTTTTTATTGTTTAAAAAAATTCAAACAAAAGGGGGAATGTGCATGCATTAAAATAAGAGCAGACATCCCAACTATGTTGGCACCCCTGAACTTACCCAAAGCAACACTACCCAGATATAGATTAAAAAGATAAAAGATAACAAAGAGACATGGGGGGACATAAACCGAAACCCATAAAAAATACAAAACTACAATCACTTGAATCTATATCTAGGGAGGCTATTTCTGTTCTTAAAAACATCATAAAAAATTATGGGAGGGCTATTGTCCCACCAGAAAAAATCATGAACAAAAAGGCCAAGGGAGGCGATTTTATCTGCACAAGTGTTGCCTTCCCTGAAAATATGCGAAACTGTGAACTTCATATTATGTGTAAGAGAGATGCACTTCTTCCACCTGTTGCGGATTTCCCAAGGAACCAAATTTGTATTAACAAAAGCTGAGACCACCAAATTTGAATCACATTCCAGCCACAAATTTTTCCAGTTTTTCTTTTGTGCTATTTCTATGGCAAGCATGGCACCATGAAGTTTAGCATGGAGAGAATAGTTGACTCCCAGGTTTGAAGCAAAGCAACCTAAAACAGCACCTCTGAAATCTCTAAAAATACCTCCACAACATGATCTACCAAGACTTCCACGGGCTGCCCCATCAGTGTTACATTTTATCCAATCACATAAAGGAGGAATTAACTATTTCAAAATTAGTTTATAAAACAAATTTCAAAAGGGAAAAATTTAAATATAAATTAATACAATGTAAAGAAATTAATAAATATATCAATAATTTATATTTTAATTTTTATCTTTAATTATTATTTTAGAAAAAATATTATTAACTATTTCAAAATTTACTATATTTTTTAATATATGTATTTTTAATTATTATTGTTGACAAAATATATTTTAAAATAATTAAATTAAAATTCATATTAATATTTCATCAAGCGTGTGAATCAATTGGCATGAAATTATTTCAGCTTAATCAAAAGTTTTGAGTTTGAGTCCCGAATTGCAATCGAGAAGGCCAGTGAAAACTTGCTACTTATAACATGGTAACAAAAAAATTAATAGATGTTTATCAATTGGATGACTTTTCAAATGAGTATATGTATATTATAATATTAAATAAAAATAACTATTATATATCTTAATAACTATATATATATATATATATATATATATATATGTATGTATGTATGTATTTATATATTAAAGTATACATTTAAACTTTTATTAATTTTCTTATTCTTTAAAAATATAGTTTATAATGCATATTTTAAAATATAAAATTAAAAATATATATTAATATATTGTAAAGAAATTAATAAAACAATAATTTATATTTTAAATTCTATCTTTAATTATTATTTTAGAAAATATTATTAACTATTACAAATTTTACTATATATTTAAAATAGATTAATATTTAAATATTGTTGTTGACAATATATTTTAAAATTAAAATTCATATTAATATACCACCGATCGTGTGAATCAATTGGCACGGGATTTTTCCAACTTAACCAGGGGTCTCAAGTTTGAGTTATAAGTTACAATTGAGAAGGTTGGTGAATACTTTATATCTACAACATGGTAATAAAAAATTTAATAGATGTTAATTAACTCTATAACTTTTCAAATGAGACTATGTATATTAAAAATATATTATTAAATTTAAACAAATATTATATAATGTTATATATGTATATACAAGAAAGTACACATTAAAACTTTTAATCATTTTCTTATTGTTTAAAAAATTAGTTTATAAAACATATTTTCAAATGAAAAATTTTAAAAATATATTAATATAATGTAAAGAAATTAATAAGTATATGTCAATCATTTATATTTTAAATTCTATCTTTAATTATTATTTTAGAAAATATTATTACTTACTTTATATCTACAACACGGTAACAAAAAAATAATAGATGTTTATCAACTTTATGACTTTTCAAATGAGACTATGTATATTATAAATATATTATTAAATAAAAAATATTATATAATTTAATAGCTATATATATGTATATATATTAAAGTATTCATTAAAACTTTTATTAATTTTCTTATTGTTTAAAAATTAGTTTATAAAACATATTTTAAAATGGAAAATTTTAAATATATATTAATATAATGTAAAGAAACTAATAAATATATGTCAATAATTTGTATTTTAAATTCTATCTTTGATTATTATTAAAGAAAATATTATTAATTATTTCAAAATTTACTATATATTTAAAAACATATTTATTTTTAATTATTATTGTTGGCAAAACATATTTTAAAATAATTGAATTAAAAGGCATATCAAAATATATACCACCGAGCATATGGATTAACTGACATGGGATTGTTCTAACTTAACCATTGATCTTGAGTTTGAGTTCTTGGTATGTTATCGGGAAGGCTGGTGAATACTTTGCATCTATAACATGTAACAAAAACCTTAATAAATAATTATTAAATGTATGACTTTTCATATGAGTCTATGTATATTAAGAATATATTATTAAATAAAATGTAACTATTATATAATTTAATAGCTAAATATATGTATATACATTGAATGTTTAATGATTTTTCTTATTATTTAAAAGATAAGTTTATAAAACATATTTAAAAATGGAAAATTTTAAATATATATATTTGAATATAATGTAAAGAAATTAATATATATATATATATCAATAATTTATATTTTAATTTCTATCTTTAGTTATTATTTTAGAAAAATATCATTAATTAATTAAAAATTTACTATATATTTAAAAACTTGTTTATTTTTAATTTTTATTGTTGACAAACCATATTTTAAAATAATTAAATTAAAATGCATATTAACATACCACTGAGCTTTTTCCAATGAATAAAAAAAAAATACTACTGCGCATGTGATCAATTGAGATGGGAATGTTTCAACTCAACCAGCGGTCTCAGGTTTAAATTAGGGGTATGCAACTACGTTAAATACTTAGAGAGAGACTTTGCACTCATAGTAGTCCTACAAGGCTCGAGTAGGTTTGTCTCCCGTGGATTATGCTTATTGTTTAGACCAAAACTGCATATAATATATTTTAAAATTTTGTTACATGTTTACAGTTGAATCTAATATTGAAGCTTGCATCTAATTTTGGAAAATATAATTAGTAAAAAATTAAAATATAATATTATTAAAAATTGACTTTTTATGTAAGAGGAAAGATATTAAATTAAAAATAGATTACTTTAATGAGACAATTTTATTATTTAAATACATTTGTACTAATTTATAAATCATTTATTTTTGTTATTCCGTGGAGCCCACGATATTTGATCTAGTATTTATAGTGATGCCAACTTGTGTCTTCTTGCAAGCTCAACAATTCTCTATCTCTATAGTTTGTTTCTCTGTCGTCATGGGCATGGCCCAACTCCTTCGCATGCAGAATGCCATTCTCTTAGGCCTCACCATGTACTTCCGGACCTTCACCATCTCCTCCGGTTCTGCAACCATCGCTGAGATCCAATCATTCATCCCTGCCATAAAACCCTCTATATCATCTGTGGTCGTGCCACTGCCACGACCCAACTCCACCGCTTGCAGATAGCCGTCCTGTTGAGCCTAATTGCTCTCTGAGGCTCTTCTACTGTAAGGCCCTACCGGGCGTTCACTATCTCCTACTACTCCTTCCACTCCTATTCCCTCCCACTCTGACCTACCTTCAAACACTTACTTGTATTCCTTTCTCTCTTTCAATTTTTTATTTGTCATGGCCCATGTCCTCTCCATGTAGATTGTCATCCTTATGTTCCTCCTCACTTTCTTGGTCTCCACCAGTGCGAAGGCCCTATTGGATGCTCACCTTCTCCTTATCCTCTGATTCGACAACCAACACCACCATCACTGAGATCTAGTCAGTCAACCCTGCCACAAAAACTGTCCTATATTGCCCGCGATCGTGCCCCTTTACAATTCTTTGGACACGACTACAACTCCCTCCTTAAGCTCAGCATGGACATTCTGATTGTTGCTGCCACCTTGCTCTTATTTGGGTCATGTGCTTGTGTTCCACCCACTCCGATTACAACCACCGAGTCCAGAGCCCTAAGAAAATAGGGACACCAAAGCAAGTACATAAGTGTATGATTGTAAAGCCCTTTGGGATTTGTATAATAATAATAATAATAATAATAATAATAATAATAATAATAATAATAATAATAATAATAATAATAATAATAATAATAATAATAATAATAATAATAATAATAATAATAATAATAATAATAATAATAATAATAATAATAATAATAATAATAATAATAATAATAATAATAATAATAATAATAATAATAATAATAATAATAATAATAATAATAATAATAATAATAATAATAATAATAATAATAATAATAATAATAATAATAATAATAATAATAATAATAATAATAATAATAATAATAATAATAATAATAATAATAATAATAATAATAATAATAATAATAATAATAATAATAATAATAATAATAATAATAATAATAATAATAATAATAATAATAATAATAATAATAATAATAATAATAATAATAATAATAATAATAATAATAATAATAATAATAATAATAATAATAATAATAATAATAATAATAATAATAATAATAATAATAATAATAATAATAATAATAATAATAATAATAATAATAATAATAATAATAATAATAATAATAATAATAATAATAATAATAATAATAATAATAATAATAATAATAATAATAATAATAATAATAATAATAATAATAATAATAATAATAATAATAATAATAATAATAATAATAATAATAATAATAATAATAATAATAATAATAATAATAATAATAATAATAATAATAATAATAATAATAATAATTGAATTATTCAACACAAATGCACCTTGTGTCTCTCTTTGTAGTTTTAAGTTTTACTTGCCCTTCTGTTCATGTTAATCAATTGTATTTGTATTTGCTTTATCATTTCATTTCTCCTTTGTATTAGTAATTAGCATCTTATCCTAAGCTATTGATTTAAAAATCAAGCTAGCTAGTGTAATTTAGCTATTTTGTTGGTAATTATGCGATTTTAGTCTCCTAAATTTTAATTTCGCAAATTAAGTCTTCTAGATATCAATTATACAATTTTGGTCCCTTTGTCAATCTTGCGTTAAATATTTCATATGTTTTGTTTATGTCACACTTAATGATGACATGAAAATTAACGTATCTAAAAAAAATTTGAAAATTGATTAAATCATGAGGTGGGGTGATCAATCAAAACTGAACCAAATGTTTTCAACTGTAGATTCTAACTAAAAAAATTGATTAAATCAAAATGTAAATAAAAAAAATGTATGCTTTTTATTGCGGTTTGGTTCAGATTTTGGTTCCTAATGTGAAAACCAAATCAAATCGAAATAAACTGCATATTATATTTATGTTGATTTTTCTTTTTATATTGTATAAATTAACATTAAAATAACTTAAGTCACAAATCAATTTTTATAATGATAGTATGTGATTCTTAGGTTAGATTATTAGTTTATAATATTGATAGTGCATAAGTAATTTACTATAAATAATTTGTAATGTACTTTTTTTTAAGAGCTTTGTAATTTTGTTGTTTTCATATGTTATTTTTTATTGACCAAATCCTTATAATTTATGTAAAATTCGTTTTGAAAAGTTAATCATGACTCAATTAATTATTAGATTCTAGACTGTAACAATTTTTTTTATTATTTGTTAAATTAAAAAAAATATAATAAAAAAAATTGGAACTCATACAAAAATAAACTAAAAAATATTAATAAATACAAAACCGATCTAAACCAAACCAAAAAAATGGGTTTGGTTTGATTTGAATTTGATATTACATTCAAACCGAACCAAACTAAACCATATATTATTTGTATGTTTGATTTAGATAATTTTTGGTCCAAAAATCGAACCAAACCGCACCATGAAATCCCCTAATCGCAATGGACCAAAAGTCCAATTATGTCATGTCAACATATGTATTGGGCAACATGTCATCTGTCACTTCACCATCTAGTGTCACAATAGCAAAATTTGTTAAATATTTCATAGAAGACAATAGGGACTAAAATAACGTAATTGCAATACGTGAAAGATCTAATTTACACAATTGGAAATTAAAAACCAATTGTGGTCATGCCACTGTCATGGCCCTGTCAGACATTCACCATCTCCTCCTACTCATTCCCAATCGATTGCGCAATTGTTTCCACCTTCATTGAGATCTGGTCATTCACTATCACAACAAAACCTGAAATATTATCTGCAATCACACCCCCGTGTACTTGGCTATGACTACAACATGGACATTCTATTCCTTGCTGTCACCTATCTCTTATTTGGCATGGGATGGGGCGCCACCATATACTAGCTTTGGATCATGTGCTCCACCCGATCAAACCACTGAGTCGTGAGCCCTAAGAAAATAGGGTACGTGATGATTCTGCCATGGAAACTGTGGTGTAAGAATAGATTGAAACTCCGAATGGAGTTCCCATTTGGGGTTTTAAGCTATTCTCAGATCACAGCTTCCATGGCTGGAATCTTCCCAAACCCTATTTTCTTAGAGGTCTCGACTCTGTTTTTGTAGTCGGAGCAGGTGGAGCACATGGATCGACCAGAACAAATACATAAGCGTATGATTGTAAACCCCTTTGGGGATTTGTATTATAATTATAATAATACTTATAATAGAATTATTCATAACAAATGCTCCTTAATTGTCTCTCTTTGTAGTTATAAGTTTTACATATACCCTTCTGTTCATGCTGATCAATTGTATTTGTATTTACTCTATCACTTCACTTCTCCTTTGTATATATTAAGTATCTTATCATATGCTCTTGATTTAAAACTCAAGCTAGCCATAAGAATTGAACTTATTTTATTAGTTTATTTGCATTTTTAGTCCATTATATATATTATAATTTAAGATTCAGAGAAGCGTTGTTTTTTGCTCCCCTTACATGTCTTTCTATTTTGTTATTAAATATTAAGGTATGCTTGTTGCATCTCATGACGTCTACAACTTTCAATGAAGTTAGCCGTGAATGTTTTATCATCACTAATGTTTGAACTGGTTGAAAGATGGCTAATAAAATGAGCTTGACTTGGATTCTCCTGCTTTATATTTTGCTTATTACTATTAGTTATACACTTTTGAGCAGTTAATTCTTCTGCTTCACTAACCTAACGGTGGTGGATAGACATTAATTATGGATCATAGGGTTTTATATAGTCTTTTAGTATATGCTACTTAGTTTTGGACGGCTGATCAAACTCTTGCCATTAAAATGGCTATTTACAAGATGATCTTTGCTCAAAATAAAGTTTACATTTGGTAATATATACTCTCATGCATGCTTACAATGTGCTTAAGCCCCCACAGTAGATTTCCAGTTATCTATATGAGTTCTTATTTGTTTTATTTTGGTTCATACAACAACATGAGTGCTTTATCATTCAAAGCCACCGAGCTGTAAAAGAAAATTCCAATAGCCATGATAAAAATTCAATAGAAGAAAAGACTTTGTGCCAAGAACAAGAGGTTCTTATCTTGTATCTTATTAAAAGTACAGAGTCTAAAAAAGAGACATTTTTGTTGTGGGATCTATTCACTTTTCCTCCATCACTTGTAAAAGAGATTGACGCCAAACAATGGAACTGATTACTGTTGGCTTATTTTCTCACACTATTATTCCACTCAAAATCTGTCATTCCAAACGAAGTGTCATAATAATATTATTGGAGGAAAAAAATTGTTTAAATTATAAAAAGTAAAATAAGAAGTGATACTCACATAGTAAGGTGTTAAGAACTTAAGAGAGTATTTTCATTGCAGATTCTGAAGTAAAGTTGTTAATAATAGAAATCCTTTAGTTGAATAAATTTGACATGTAGTTAGTGGAAGTAATGTCATGTACACATGAAGACAATGTAGACTAGGAATCTAATTATGTAAGCAACTAAAATGGAAACATAATAAAATAAGTATTGGTTTTACAAAATTATTAGATATACATTATTAAATGTATAACTTTTCAAATGAGTCTATGCAAGGACGGATAAAAGGGGACAAGCCGGGGCCTTAGCCCCTCTCCCCCTGGACTTTGTTTATAATATTATACATAAAAAAAGTAAAAAAAAAAATTGATAACTATATAAGCATATATAAGTCAGTTGCAAGTGGAATGAAACATGTAAGATGGGTCTTTAAAATAGTCATTATAAAAATGCAATAGAAGGGAATCTATCAGCATATATAAGTCAGTTGCACGTGGAATGGAAGGGACTCCGACAACCATGGCATCGATCACCGCTAGCATTTGCTGAAACCACGATTGCTACGCTTTGACATCCTCACTGCCACTGTTGATGACATCGACGCGCATCCCTCAGTGTCGAAGCGTGGTGGTGTCGTGCCACCTCGCCGTCATTGCTATCAATGCCTGCAAAGCTTCGAACGTGTCTAATGTTTAGTCTTGGATCTATCAACGTGAACGTTGCAGTGGTTAGAATTATGAACTGTTGTCGCTATGGATAGTTGGAATAGTAACTCGCCATCACCAGAGTGGTTTCTCAGGTAGAGGAATTCAGTGGAAAACGAATCAATTTTGAAAGGGATGGCTAGAGTGGATATTAACAAAATGCTCCAAATAAATAACCCAAACAAGTTATTTTGCAATTGAATAAAATTTGATTACCTTTATTTGAATTACTTTGCATTTTAAATTCTTTGGTATTTTAAAACTCTCTATCCAAACACAAGGTAAGGGAATTATCGTGAAGTATAGATGGGTATTTGGCTACTTGATAGGTCGGATATGCCTCCAGTTTATTATAAGCTTTATAAAATAAAGTAGGAGTATTCGTCTATTCGGTAGGCCTTGATCTTGTTTTCGAGTGATTGACTCATTAGTGAAGAAATTGAGATCAGCAACAACTAAAACTACTGCATTTATGCTTGTGTTTGTAGAAAATGGAATTATATGATCATTTCCATGTTGATTTTTTTCCATGCAGCTCTGAAAAAGGCATTTACTTGTATTTAGTGTATGTATTATTTAATATGTATAAAAATTATTATAATCATATTTCCATAAATGTTGAATAAAAGATAATAATTTTACCATGTCAGTGAAAATGTTATTTTAGGTCAAAAAAGACAATAAGTTATACTATATTGTTATGTTCATTTTAATAATTATTTTTTGCAACATTATTTCCTACCATTATAGACAATAGATATTAATTATTAAATAATAAGACTTATACATACCAATAAACATTTTGTCTTAATAATGTAGGTTAATAATATTTTTTTTCTTAATTTATAGATATAATATAATAAAATTCAAGGATAAAATATTAACTTGAATTTCTTCACAATATATTTTTAATAATAATATTTTTTAATTATTAAAAAATAAGTTAAATATGAATTATGTTGTTTGAATATACTTTTGATCCAATAGTTATATTAATCAATTATAAATAATGATATTATTAAATTTTAATGATAATTAATATTATTATTAACATATTATATTATTAATTACTATAACTGCATAATAAATATAATATAGATACACATATTAACTTTAAGCCATGTCAGTGAAAACGTTAATAGTATTACTATATTGTTATGTTTAATTTAATAATTAGTTTTTGTAACATTATTTCCTACTATTATACATTATTACAATATTAATTATATCAATTATAATATAATTATATATTTTTATAATAATATCCTATAAAACAATTTGACTTTTATGTATATTCAAATTATAATATTATTAAAAATTACGTGCTTAGAAAAATAGAACAAATCAACAATAAAAGGCAAGTGTAAGTTGTTAGAATATATGATATAATATTATATGAAGTAATATTGTATCCTTGATATTTTTAATATTAATATTTTTTTTCAAATTTATAGATATAATATTTAATTAAATAATCGTAAATATTCACAATAATTTATAATATTCTGATCCCTAAACTTTTTCCACAAGTTCTAACAGTTTCACCATCAAAGCAAACATGTGAATTACTTTCCTACTAAGAGCATCTACCACTACATTTGCCTTGCCATGATGATACATCAATTGGAAATCATAATCCTTTAGGAACTCGATCCAACGTCTTTGTCTCATATTCAACTCCTTTTGATCAAACAAGTACTTTAGACTTTTGTGATCACTAAACACATTGAACTTTGCCCCCATAAAGGTAATCTATAACACCCCGAAAATTACAACGCAGTAAGTAGGAACATGAGTAACTTAATTAGGAATTAATTGAGATTTAATTGTTTGTTTTAAATAAGAAAAAGATTTGTTTTGATTAATTAAATATGGTTAGTGATTAATTGAGTAAATAAGAAAAATGATGGAAAATAGAATAATATAAGTATTTCTTTATAATGGTCAAGTAGAAAAATTTATAAAATCAAAAGATATAAAATTCTCTGTAAGTAACTCATTGTAATTAATTCTCTGAAATTAATTCTTTGTAGTTACTTTTCTGTATAGATTGCTTGTAAAGTTATCTGTAAAATTATGTGTAATTAAATTTTCTGTTTTATTTTATTTATTTCAATTATGTGCAGTGTGCTATGTACTTAATATTAAAGTACTCAAAATTGTTTGTGATTGATTCCCTAGAATGCCTGCTAGTAATTAATTGAAACTGAGATTAATTACTAGTAGTAAATATTTAAAATGTCTATTGCTATGTACTAATTAATTTATTGGTTGCAGATTGGTTTTAATTAATTATTTTAATTAAATTAAATTCTAGTAACTTGCACATCAAGTTATCTCTTATAAAATTTATCTGTGAACAATTTCTTTACAGAGAAAATTTTATTTGAGCAACTAGTATTTATTTTAACACATAAAGTTTTATCGGCTTTCTAGAATTAAAGTTTTTAACTTCTAAAAATTTCAACTGCATTACCTTATAATTACACAATGTAAAATTACACTGTATAAACTAAACTTAGTGTACCCAAATTGGCTAAACCTAACACCTAGCACATGCACATGCATGCAAGTTCCCTAAACAACACCTAATCTCTCCCTAACCACATCATCTCCACACGTCCCACTGTCTCTCTTAGTCACTCACTTCATGCAAGCTAAATGATTAACACCTAAACTCACCCTTAATCAACACCTCACCCTACCTAGACAACACAACACCCACGGCCACACCCTAAACACCACACTCATCACTCACTCTCTCACTCACTAACACACACACAACTTAACTAGTAAGTTAGAAAAAACACAACTTAGCAACTAAGTTACAAGATTCGAAAGCTCTCTTCTCTCTCTTCTTTTGCTGCTGGCCGAGAGCTACCAAGGGAGAAGGGAAGCCATTTTTGTGGAGCCTTGGCTGGTTGCATGTGCAGCTTGGAGGTCCCCTCTTCACCACCACAAGCTTGTCTTCTCCTTCTCACCCTCTCTTCTTTCTCGTGAGCTTTGGAGCTAGGTAAGGGGAACTCTTCCTGAACTCTTTTTCTTTTTGAACACTATGGTTGTCTTTAGGGTTTCAACCATAGAGATGTACGTGTGCCTCCAATTGATATTGTTGTGAAGTGTGTTGAATTTGTTTGGTTGAATTTGATGAAATGGGTATTTTTCTCTCTTTGGCCGTCACTGTCTATGCTTTGCATGGACTTGAAATTGTTATCTTTTTTACTCTTTAATTCTTTGGGAAGGTTCCTAATACAAAGGAGACCATGCCCAAATTTTATTAAAATTGTTTGACAAGTTTTCATTGAGAAAATCTAACTCAAAACCTAAGTGGCAGTGACTGTCTACTCGCTTGGCCCTGGACAACCCTCACTGTTTTGACATTTTCTAAAGATCCAACCGTTGGTTTTTCGTAAAATTTGTCCTCAATGAAAATATGAAAAAAATGAAACAACTTTGATTTTATAACTTTTGTGAGATAACCTCAAATCGGAGTTCATCCATGACCTCAAAGGTGGCTGTCCTGTTTTTGATTCATGTCAGAACAATGCTCGGTTTTTAGTGATTTTACACTTGTGTACTTATCTTTTCTTTTTAGTATTTAGACATTTAAAAACTAGACAAAACAATATTTTTAACCATATAAATTACAAAAATTATCATTTTCATTTACTAAATTAACGTTTTAGATTGAGACAGGGCAAGGGTTTTAAGCTCTGTTTTGAGTCTGAAACTTAGGCTGTTAGAAACAATTTTACTGGGAATGATAGGGAAAGATTTAGAGTGCAAGTTTTACCTTTTTAGAAAGATAAATGTGTTACCTTTCTACTGTAAATTGTCCAGCTCAAAACAAGTTTGGGAAGTGTTTGAAAAATAATTTCTTTGAACCATGTTCACTGTGAAGCAATTTCGGTACTGCTAACTTGTAGAATTTTTAGGAATTTTCATAGATTTTTTCTAAACATTTGGGCTACTATTTTAAAAAATAAAAATGAAGGGATTTCTGTACATATAAAAATTTTGTCAATAAAAAATCATTTGCTAAATTCAGTTAGAGCTCACATTCAGTGCTGCCAAAGAGAAATTTTAGTCATTTTGTCAATCTCGTTTAATGCAATGTATTTATTTGAATTGTTGTATTTAATTAGTAGAATTGTGATCTTGTGAAGCAGTGGATATTTTTATCCATTGTTTTGCTTTTGTTTAAATTCCTAGGGAATGTAAACCCTGGGCAATTGATGTTTGATAAAGTGTGATTGTGAGTGCCTTTGTGATATAGTCTTCTTGACTGTAGGGTGAACATTGTGATAATGTTGTTTGTCTTTGTGATGTGCTCACAAAACTCGGGCACGAGTGCTTGTGAAGCCTAGAACTCTATTCTAGTAATTCTGGCAATTTTGCCAATCGAAGATAAATGAAACCTTAACAGAGAGCACAATTAATTAGGTTATAAGATTTAAGTTTATGAAATAGAATTTAATTAATTATCTCTTTATTTTGCACGTTAGACTTAGAAAGGACTTAGGACCTTTGCATGGAGGAACGAACGGTAAGTGTAATTAATTATAAAATTATAAAGTTTGAGAGAGTAAGGAATGCAGAAAACATAATGAAATTTGATATGCATTGTGATATATATTGATTTGAGAGTCGTGCAATGGAGTTACGAGTGTACAGTAGATTGCTAGAAGTGCAAGATGGCAAGAAAGTCGCGTGGGATATTCCGACTGTAAGATACCTAAACAGAAGGCGGAGTGCGAATGACGTCGCCATGGTGTGGTGATGGAGGCAATGTCCTCATATATATATATATATATATATATATATATTGTGAGTAGAGGCGATGTCTCATGCTCAGCGTCAATTGGTCCGTCCAGTACCGTGTGCAGTGGAAACCCACAGCGACAAGGAAAATAATCCCTGTGAGGAGAGTGTTGAGGAGTCAGTCCTTAGAGTATTGGATGACCACAAATTGGTACCTGGGAGATGATCGTAAGACATTGCGACCTTGGGGGGTATGGCACTGAGTTGTGACAGCAGCTCACATAGCCGACTTGGCAACCCCGACAAAAATACGAGCCATCATCAGTTGGTGAAAGCATGCCATTGTACCATGGTGAAGGGTGTACTCCCAATAGTTATCTAGCTCAATTGTGTAAGACTACTGAGTTCTAGGAGTTCCAGTGGCAGCTGGCCAGTGAGAAAGAATTTACAAAATTAGTGATGGAGACAAATAGATTTCGAGTGTGATCATTAGATAACCATATCCTAATGGTTAGTAGAATGTGCATGTGACTTTGTAAGTCTCTTTTGTGTGTTTGCTTGACGAAGCAGAGAGTTCACCCATACCTTTTTATTTTAGGAGCCAATGGCAGCACCTGCGGAGGTCACAGAGATATCATCATCTTCCCCTTCGTCACCCTCGTCATCATCTTTTTCTTTTGAAGTATCTTCAGAGAGTCCATCTGTACTCGCTACTCTTCTCGATGCCACACCATCCGAGGAGTTCACACCTAGGCTGACACCTTCCACTTTCCGCCTACATCCTTTTTATGTCCGGGATCTGGATTGCGCTTGAGCGAGTGGCCATCAGGGGGATCCGCAACTAGTCGTGGACTTGGGGGACAGTGAGCCAAAGGATCCTGAGGAGGATTTTGAGGAGGATCCCGTGGACGATGGCCACGAGATTTCTTCTCAGGGATCTTGCTAGAGATCCTCTGTCGTCACCTTTCGTTTGGAGGTTAGTCTAACATGAAGGGTTGGGTATTAGTAATGACTGCTCTGACTCCTAGGATCTTTTATTTTTCATGTACTTTGATATGGGTAGACCTAGGCTTCAGACTTTTGGCATATGTATATTTTATAGCCAGAGCTATTTACTTTATTTATTTTATTTTACTAGCTTTTAAATGTATACTTATAATTGAGACGGCAATACGTAACTTTCGAAATTAATTAATCAAAAGTTTTAAAAATTTAGTAAAATTCCAATATATGTTTTCTTAACTTCACAGTTTTTGGATAAATTAAAACTAGTTAACACGTTTTGAAAATAATTAAAGGATCTTTTACTGACCTTTTCCGAAGATCGAATAAAGTAACACGTTTATTAAATTAAAATAAGTTTAAAATGTTGATTATATGTAAACCTGAATTTAGGGTGTTACATTAGTGGTATCAGAGCAGTTCGTCCTACCAAGACTGGGGTGTGGACTTAACCATTGCTTGTGCTGTGTGTGATTGGATTCACTGTCGCTTGACGACAGTATAGATGAATTGTTTGATGTTGTGTGATTCCGCATTGACTAACTATTCTTTAATAGCAATGTAGGATGGATTGGTTGAACTGTTTGCCCTTGCATCGACTGTTATTTAACAGTGGTGAAGGATAAATTGTATGTTGTGTGATCTTACATCGACTATGTGTAGGCAGTGGTGTAAGATGTAACATTGTTTGTAACTATGTGATCTTGCATTGACTACTGTGATGGCAATGTAGGATAGTTAGACTATATATATATATATATATATATATGGAATAGTTGATACGATGTAGTTAGAAGAAATGTCGACATCTTGAGGAGGTGTCAGCATTCTGTTAGAATTGCCAATAGAATTGTGAGATTAGCTAGACATTGCAAAGCTAAGAGACAAGGTTATTTCTTTAGACTATGCCTTGCCTTAAGGAACCCTTAAGACCTTGGCATCTATAGTGGGATAATGAGTTGGGTGTGATAAAGAAGTCTATGCATTATGCATAAGTTGTCTCTCTTTGGCACAAAGTTGCCTTGATTCCTTATAGGTAAATGCCTTATGCGTTCTACCCTCTTTCAAGTCGTGCGGTGATGTTGGACATTTCCTATCACTACCTTTCTTGTAAAAAGGAGCCGATTGAACATGTTTCAAGTAGTCTACGTTTGAGTAACCTACTATTCTTGTAAATGAAGTGTTTCAATTTTTATTAGAGTCATTAATTTTGTATGAATGATGCCTTGCATATGATGTTTCTTTTTAAACCATGCGGTAACATGGACTTCTTCATGTGCCTATGTCTCCTGTGGAATTGAATTGATCAAACGTGTTTTGGGACATTGTATTGATGGTGATCGAGTTGTCCTCAATCCCAGTGTGAGTCATTCACTCTTTGGGGATAAGTTGTTCTCAAATCTTACGAGTCGTTTGATCCACATGGAGGAGTTGTTTCTTCCATCATTCTTATTTTTGAAGCAAGGTGAATGTTTTGAAGGAAGAAAGAAAAACTTGATGGAGTTGTGAGGGTTAGAAGATAACCAATCCAAGCCTAATATAACGTCTATGCCAGAGAGAGGTAAACAAATCAAATTCACTTTATAATTGCGCCCATTAACAGAAATAGGGCACTAGGAAAGACAAAGGACAAGTAGGCAATATCAATCTATCCACATAGTTGTAAGAGATAAAAGAATGTGTAGTGCCTAAATCAAACAGTACAGTTAGGAGGTTACTAACTATGTCACACTCCCCCTATATCAGGTCTTCAGATTTTACAGCTTCAGCTCCGCTCATGGTAAAGACTCTAACTGTTGCAGTTGGCTTTGTTGTCCTCACAGTATTCATCATAGGTTTGACCTTTGGTGCCACTTTGCAATCTCTAGCCATGTGACTAGGCTTCTGACAATTATAGCAAACACCGCTCTTCTGATGACACTGGTTGGCATAGTGGGGTCTTCCACACTTGTAACATGTAACTTTACGATTTCCTGTCTGAGAAGTGATTGGGGTGCCCTTGACAAATGGGCCACCTTGCCTCTGCTGCTGCTAATAGTGAGGATTCTGCCTCTGCTAATCTTGGGGTCTACCATAGGGTTTCTCTGAAATATTTTCTTAGATCCAGATGATCCACCTTCATGAGTCCTCTCAATCCTGCTAATACCATACTCAAGACGCTCAACTATCTTGCTTTCTCTACTAGTTCTGGGAATTCTCTTATTGTCATCAGGATGATCATCCTTTTTATCTGGTATCTTAGTTCTTCCTTATACTTTTGACATCTCCATTCCTCAGAAGTAGCCTGAGTGCATAATCTAGACAAGTATTCGAATCTGAATGAGTACTCGTTCACAGTAATGTTGAAATACAGAGAAACACACTAGAAGGGGGTTTGAATAGTGTGTTTATATTTTCTTTGAAATCCTTTCGCAAATATGAACATAGTGTATCTTAAGTTTTACAAGAACCTTGTGAAACAGAAGGCTATGCTATCGTCTAGTGGTTCAAATACAACAGTTCAATGAAACTGCATTTTTCGTCAGAACACACGTAAAATATTTTCGTAAATAAAATGTGTAAAGAAACTCTTTCGTGGTATGTGAAGAGATAACTTAAAAGATTTACGAGTAATCTAGAAAGCGAAAGAGTAGAACACTTAGTTTTATACTGGTTCACTCAAACTGAGCTACTTCCAGTTCTCCTTCAAAAACCTTTGAAGGGTTCTACTAATCTGAATCTGATTACAAATAAGTATTTTAACCTGCCACTTTTGGCTACAAGTATTCTCTAGGCCACTCCTGGCACACCTTTAATCTCCCCCTGAGATTAAAGCAAACCCAAGTATTCTTTAACACTAAGCCACTCCTGGCTTTCCAAACAGAAATTGTTTGAGTATAAAAAGAAAGAATAACTCTCACAGAGAGGATATTACAATAAAAATTGAATACACAGAATCGCTTAGCAAAGCTAAGTAGAAAGCTCTTTTTCACTCAAGTGTGGATCGTCCAGTCATTTTGACAGAGTTTCGGCTCTTAATCAATCTTCGTATTTTTTGATGCATGAGCTTGTTCCTCTATTTATAGGCAGCTTGGTGTAAAGTATCCATTGTGGGATTTGTACCTTTGCCAATAACAGTTCTCTCCCAAGTATGTGACCGTTGCCACGTGTCAGCTTGAGTGGAGAGACAGAGGAGACAACAGTACATGCAGTGCCTCCTCTACTTGTACTATTTCTACAGAGAATTGCTTTTCTGTCCCTGTACAATACTTTCCAAAAACTCAAATGAAATGTCATGTTAGAATGAGAGGGAATAATAGAACATTCCAGAGAATCATCATCAAAAATGTATTGTCGCATTATATAACTTTTAAGATAGAAAATAGAGTGTAAGTTATATAGGCATTGGACGTTTGCTTTGCAGAAACATTGGACGCTGGATGTTGTACTTTACAAAACATATTTGGACGCTTTGCTTATAGAAATATAAAGTCTAAGTTTGAGAGATATAATACCATTGCGGCATTGGACGACGTAGATCCTATAACACTCAAACAAGACCATTATATACTTCAAAATTTATCCTTTATTTGTTATCATCAAAACCGAAATTTGAGGGGCTGGACATCGTCCAAAGTCTTAGAACTTAACACATGTTTCCCTGAATTAGTCATAGAAATTCCATCTTGTTTGCATGTCTAGAACTTGCTGGAAAATATTTTGCTAAGAAACGTTCTCTGAAATTTGCCCAAGTGATGGCCTCTCCACATGCTTCCATGAGTTGACTAGTTCCTTGCCACCAATACTCTACCTCGCTAATTAACATGAAGGTAGCATAAGTCACTTTTCGGTCGTCTAGACAATTCATAGCTCGAAAGATTTTCTCTAGCTCCTTCAACCAAAGATCAGCTGCATTTGTATTTGACTCCCCTTTAAATTGTGGAGGATCATTCTTCTTGAACTCAACTAAGCCTTGAAATTCAGGAGGTATTGCGGCCTCTTGTTGCTGAGCCATGACAGCCTATTATAATAAGCTATGAATTATAATAATTACTACCTCCGTCCCTAAATATAAGACTTTTTTCAAGTTATCTCTTGCATTAATTATTTTTTGACCAAAATACCCTTAATCACTTTACAATGAATGCTATAAATTAATAAGATAAGTACATTCTCTCTCTTATAAGGATTGGAGAAGATGACTAGCACTCATTAATAATTAGGTAAAAAAGTAATTAAGTGGAAAGAGAGAGATGATGAGTCCCAATAAATGTAAGGGTAATTTTGGGAAAAAAAAAAATACAAATTGTTAACAAATTTAATGCTATTAACTAAATTAACCAACTTTCTTAAAGGGCGTGAATTAGTTAAAAGAGTCTTATATTTAGGGACGAAGGTAGTATAAGGTATTATAATAAGATCTACTTGCTAAACTTAAGAGTTTGTGGAACCCTATTGGACGTTGGAACTTGGAAGATAATTCCTTTGGGCAAGGGGCAGTGTTGGCATGCCTATCTCCCTAGATGATGCTACCCGTAATAAGTTTTTCGGGCATTATGCACGTATTCTCATAGATATTGGTTCAGGAGGAAATCCTTGTTGAGAGAGAAGGATATGCTTTCTTTATATGGGTGGAATATGAAAACCTCCCAGCATATTGTTCACGTTGCCAGAATATTGGGCACGCTGCTATCTCATGTAAGTGATGCCCTGATTCGGTCATGAAGTCAAATCCCAAAACAAAGGATGCTGGTACTTCTAAAGATGCAGTAGAGAATGTACGTTCACCCCATATAGTCAACCTAGGTATGCAACATACCCAAGGTGAACAATAGATGCCTTCAGATCATGTTGCAGTTAAGAAGAAGCAGGTTACTCCTACAACTACATCTCCACATACTCATTTGGTGGAGGGAGAACATCGTGTTGTAGTTGAGGAAGAACATCAACTAGTTGTGAATGATACTATTCTTGAAGAGGTTGATAAGACTAGTTCTCAACTCATATAGGTTGAGGATAGTCTTTTGGGGGTGGCTTCACCCACTTGTGGAGATGTTTCCCTCTCTTCAGAGAAGGTGCTAGACTCTTTGGAAACCAATGTTGATACTTCTAACCCCAGAGTAGCTAAAGATATGCAAATAATTTCTAAATTATGGGGTGATCTTTCTAATAAGGAGGAATCAAATGAGGAGCTACATATGATAGACTTTTCTCCAAGCCATTCCTAGGAAAGAGGAGGAGGAAGCTGTTTTTACAGTGGTTGTTTCTAAATCCCAGAAAAAGAAAAAGAGGAATTAGAAGCAAAAGGGCCCTTCGGGTAGGGCTGGTCTATGCAATTTTACGTAATGAAGATTTTCTTTTGGAATATTATAGGCATCGAGAATGAGACTTCTCGACTTTGCCTCAAGAATTTTTGTGCTCAGCATAGGCCAGAATTTGTTTTTTTTTTTTTTTGCAGAACCTATGATTCATTGTGACCAAAATGCAGAAATGTCAAAAAGTTTAGGGACTAAAAACATAGTTTACCCTTTAATATTATCATTGTGAACATATATATCAAAATAGATACGAAAATAGATACAAATTGTGAAAGAGTGCTTCCATTCTTTGCATATGTATATATACATATAGCCCCAATCAACAACTCAGATAACATATTAGAATTTGGTGGAATGATGAAGCTTTCCTCTTTGTTGTCTTACATTTCAGTAAATGAGTATCATAGTAAGTACTACTGGGTGTAGCTTGATGTCACATATCAGAATTCTCTTTTACAAAGTACATGATTGGTCGAGGGTATGTTGTTATTGTCATGTCATATATAAAGTGGTCAAGAATTAGGCTCTGTCTAACTGCCTGGAGGCGAATGTCAGAGTCATCTATTCAGGGAGGTTGTGAGTGTTGGTTGCATTTGGTTCTTTTGCTAACAATGGATGGATCGTTCATCACCATAGGTTGTCTTTGTAAACAATTAAGGTGTGTAGAGTATAAAGTTAAGTTGAGGTTAATCAACATATTTAGCTATATTAGTTTGTCAATCTCTTCTAATTAGTGTAAAGGGTGTTTGGTTGATGCGCTAAGATGTTCTTGGTACATCTTGTACTGGTTTTGTAAACATTATATAATATGGTGAAAAAGTTACAGTAGCTTTTGCCTCATGAGGAAGCATTTATACTAATTTACGAATCTACAAGGCATGTTCAAAGCTATATACAACTAGTTCAATGTCTATTAGTGCAACTTGTCTCAAATCTCAATAGTCATGATACAGTTTTAATATCTACTTGTTTAGAAATGGAACAAATATGATCTCATTATCAAGGTTAAAAGCCACACGAAAATAATGGATGTAAATGTAAGTAGTATGAAAAAAGGGATTTTGTTATAATTAGACATGCATAAAGCACATAGGAATAAATAAACACAAAAATTAACAACTATATTGCTCAATAAATTCAATTATATGCATATACATCATAATTTAATAGTTTTTATATACTATACTTATTCAATACAAGACTATTGTTTGTATCAAAACAAATTTCAATAAGACTATTCAACTTTGTGAGGTTTCTCATACAACCTTTTACTGCTGTTGTAGTCTTCATGTTCCAGAAATGGTGGCCTAAAGTGTGAAACAATTCAATAACACTATTCCACTTTGTGAGTGTTCCAGAAATGGTAGACTCAAGTGGGAAACAAACTTCAATAAGACTAACCACTTTGTGAGGCTTCTCACCTAGCCTCTCTGTATTCTTGTGACAATGGACCGTGTGAAACAAACTTCAATGAAATTATTCCACTTTGTGAGACTTTTCACCTAGCCTCTCTGTGTTTCAGAAATGATGGAATAAAAAATGTAAAACAAACTTCAATAATACTATTCCACTTTGCGAGTATTTCAGAAATGACACAAATCAAGTGTAAAGCAAATTTCAATAAGATTATTCCACCATTAGGACTGAAACCTTATGATGTAATTAATCAAGGAGAACACAGTTGAAAGATTCATCAGTGTCATTTTCTTTATGAAAGGATCAATGCATTGCAATGGTAGAGAAGAAATATAGACCATTTCTTTAATGATTCCCATAAGATCACATCTTCAACAATTGCAGACAAAATTATGTTGACCTGTTTGTTGGCTTAAAGATATGGTGGAGGAGACCACACAACAGGCTTGGATATGAGATCCTAAGAGTCTAACAAAAAATATTATAAATAAAAACTGAAGGAATAAGATATGATCAATGGATGAAGAAATTAAAATTGGTAAATGATATGTAGAAGAGAGAACATGTTTGTTAAAGGCTGTAGCTACATTGGATTGATAGAGGAACGATTCTCTTCGGTGCAGCAGCGGAGTAAAGGTTGCAGTATGTAACTAGGTTTTATTGTGTGTGAGTATGAGAGCTGTGAAGGCATGTGATGAATTTAAAGGAGTTTGACATGTGATGGGTGAGGTCACCATGTGTCTAGAACTTTCTATTGGTGAATGCATTTGATGAATGATGATGGGGTCACCCACCACCGTGTGACAAAAAGAGTTTAGCTTGATCAATTGATGGTCTCACTATCTCATCCATACAAAAGAGTTATTTCAAAAACACAAGATCATGGGCTATTAGATTTTATCACTGCAGGTGCAGTTGCTGTGACAAGTGACAACTGCATAGGATGCATTTGGAAGATAATTGTTTGTAGTTAAAGTTAGAAAGTAAATCTACTTATACAATTATATATATATATATATATATATATAGGAAATATATCTAGTAAGAGGACTTATCTTATATGAGAGTGATAGGAATAAATATTGACCATTAAATCTATCTTGAATGGTCAAGATTAAAACAAACTAAGTCATGTGAGTTTTTTAAAAGGTCACATGACATTTTAAGTAGTCACATGACATTAAATCTTGACCCTCCATGTATGGTTATATGGTCTACATTTAATCCTCACTCTCATATAAGATGTCTTCCTCTCATAAGATATGCCCTTGAAGGTACAATGAGATACCGAAAGTATAAGGTAAAAAGGGTCACGTGGGGCGTTCTGGCTACGAGGATGTTAAAGCTCGTGAAACGGAGGTCCCATGGTAATGTTCACCTAGTGTGGTGAGAGAGGCAAAAGTCCTCAGAGTAACGTGATTGTGGAGCTAGAGGCGAGGTCTCAATGCTCTTGTGCCAGTTTGTCGTCATCCGATACTAGGAGCAGCGAAACCCCACAGTGACAAGGAAAGGACAAGTGTGAAGAGGTCAAGTGGAAGCTTCAGCTGCGGTGAGTAATATGCTTGTGAGTCACGGGGTCATAATGTTGACCTCTGTGATAGTGGGAGAGTTGAATCTCCGTGTGATACGTCAGGGACATATGTTGTTTGAAGACCACAGTCAACTACCATTGGTAGAGAAGCCCACACGGACTTGTAAAAGATGAATCCCAATAGGGAGAGCTGTTGAGGAGTCAGTCCTCGGAGATTGGATGGACACACAGATTAGTACCTGAGGTATGATCGCTGACTTGTGGTTTATTGGGGACCTGGCATCGAGTTCGTGGTCGCGTTTTCCACAGTGCTAACTTGGCAACCCCGACAAATGCGAGGCATAACCATGTATGTGAGAGCCTGCCATTGTACCGTGGTAATGGTGTACTCCCAATAGTCATCTAGTTTTAAATCGTGTAAGACTACTGAGTTCTGGGAGTTCCAGTGGTAGCTAGCTAGTGAGAAAATGATTCAAAGAGTTAGTCATGAAAACGAATAGGGTTACGAGTGAGACCCATTAGACAACCACCCCGTTGTGGTTAGTATGTTGTGTGTGACATTTTAAGTCATTTTGTGTGTGTGGCTTTGACGAAGCAGGAAGACTCACTCCTTACATTTTTATTTTTAGGATCAGATGGCAAAACCTGTAGAGGTCATAGAGATTGCGTCTTCTTCCCCTTCATCGTCCTCGTCATCATTATTTTCTTTTGACGTATCTTCAGAGGGCCCATCTGTACCCACTACTGTTTCCGATGCCACACCATCTGAGGAGCTCATGCCTAGGCCGGCGCTTCCCACTTTTCTGCCTGAACCTTTTTTATGTCCAGGATCTGACACGTGCTTGGACGAGTGCCAGTCAGGGGGATCCGCCACTAGTCATGGACTTTGGGAACATTGAGTGGAAGGACTCCGAGGAGGATCCTGTGGACAATGGCCACGAGATTTCTTCTCAGGGATCTTGCTAGAGATCCTCCGTCGGTCCATTTCTTTGGGATTCAATCTGACATGCAAGGTTGGGTTTAGAGATGACTGCTCTAAGATTAGGTTTTCCCTTTTTGTGTATTTTGATATGGGTAGGCCTAGGTTTCAGACCTTTGTATGTATTTCAGTCATAATATTTTCTTACCGCTTGTATTCGGTTTATTTTGAGTTGTATATGTTACTATTGTTCATAGGGACGCATGTATTTTGTACTCTCATTGAAAAACTTATTACTCTCACCTATATATGTATATTTGGTGGCCATAGAGGCTCATTTCAATATTTCATTTTACTTGCTTTAGAGTGTATGTTTCTTATTAAAATGATGTTTACACTTTCTTCCATAAAAAAATCAACGTGATGCGTTTTATTTATCAAGCAGCACTAAACATATATATTTGTTAATAAATAGTTTTGAACTTCCTGCAAAATTCTATCCCATGTTTTCTTTAACTTATCAGAGTTTTGTGCAATAAATGGAATTAACATGCTTTAGAAAATAAATAAAGGATCTTTAATGCATATTCGTGAAATTGAAGGCTTAAGGATCCTAATCAAAAAGTTTTTAAATTTTCTACTAAATTTACTTAACAGTAAAAGGATCATTTCTTTCAATTTAAGAAAATCCAATGAGGAAACACGTTTATTGAATTAAAACAACTTTAAATGTCGATTATTTGTAAGCCGGATTTGGGGTGTTACACAATTAACCTAAAATATTAATAAATAAGCATGTAATTAATATTTACAAATTGTTAAATATAATTGTATAAAATGTATAATATTGATTTTATATAATAATTACAATATTTTTGAATAATTAACAATAATATTTACTACTATAATATTAACCATAATTAATTTATGTATATAATTATATACATAAATTATAATATAATTAATTTTAAAAATAACTTTTTTATAAATTAAAAGTATATAATATTATATTTATAAAATATTTATTAATTGATCATAATAATATAAAATTTAAATATTGATTTTATATAAATAGTATTAATGAATATATTAATAATATTTTTTATTATAAATCAGCTGTGAATTATAATAATTATAAGGTATTAAAATAATGAAATGTATAATTATAATTTACATATCTATACATAAAGTCAAATTGTTTATAAATATTAACATAACATTAAAATATTAAATGATTATACTTTTTCAGTTAAAAAAAATATGATTTCAGTCTTCCCTTCCCAACATCACCTCGGCTTCAACAACGACTAAAAGAATATTTTTAAAATATTATTCAATTTAAATTTGTAAATATAATATTATTTTTATAATATTTTCTTAATTTATTGTAGAAATTTAAATATAATAACAATTTTAATTATAAATTTTTAACAATATTATACTTGGTGTAATAATATAAAAAAAACCCTTTGATATTATTATAAAAAATTTAAAAATTATAACTGTAGTCTCTAATAATATTAATTATTATAGAAATATGATTATTTTGATGAAAAAAATAAACATTATTTAATAATATTTTAATAATTATTATAATATGTTAATAAGTTAAAATATTATATTGAACAGTAGGGTTTTACATCAAATTACTATATTGATTAGGAATATAGTTGGTGAATTGCCCATGTACAAGTACACGCCTTTCTCATAGCTGCATGGAAAAAAATATTAATATTATAATGTTGATCTCAATTAACATATATTTATAAAATATTAATTATAAAATAGTTAAATTATTATATATAATTATAAAATTATATATAAATGGCATAATTATAAATTATTAATCACATAAATATTAATAAATTAATTTTATAATCATATTTCTATAAATTTTTATATATTAATATTATTTTTCAACAATTTTTAATAATACGTATGAATGTAGTTATTCATACATATTATTATATGTATGAATAACAATTTATGTTTAATATTTCCGACAAACAACGCAATTAGCAGTAAAATGACTATATGAATTATGCCATTTACAATACTTTTTATTCTTGAGTACTCTAGCCGAAGGAATTTTATGACCTTCTTTTAGGCTAAAATTATTTTAACCATCAAATATTTTTAAAAATAATAAATTATTCTATTATCAAATAATAATATTATTTTAAAATTATATCTGATTTTTAATATTTTTTTATAATATTATTAAAATATTACAAAAAATATTTTTCTTTTATAATTAATATTTAATTATAAAAATGTTTGTATTAATAATATAATAATGGCTATAAATTTAATTAACCTACATTATTATAATTTTTATTATAAAATATAAATATTTATAGACAAAAATATTCTATTAAAAAATGTTTAAATATCAATTTTAGCATACAAAAATATTTAACTAACTTTAAAATTATTTAATGTTCATCTTAATGTTGTTAATTTCAAATATTTTTCATGATAAGTAGATGTTCAGATTATCAAGTATTTAAATTTATAACTTTATATTTAAATTTAAAGCGAGAGACATAATGTTTTATTTAACATAACAGTTACATTGAAATTAACAAATATTTCATTATTTAAATTTATCACCTTATATGAATTATATTATTATGCATTTACATATGTTTAAATTATTTTTGTAAATAATAATTAAAAGAAATAAATTATATGGCATGTACTTCCTTTGGACTCATATATAAGCAAAAAAGTTGTCTTGTATGGTGGACTTAAATATAAACAAATCTAACTAATTTTGCCTTCTTTAATGCTTTTTGTAACATCTGAATCTCTATAATGGAAATATGTGATATTTATTTTAATTAGTTATTTACTTAAGCTCTTTAATTAATTTAATTATGAAAATCAAGTGAAGTTAAAACATTATGTTTGGGATTTTAGTGAATTTTTAAAAACTTTTTGAACTTTTTATTTTAAACTTTGCATTTTAATTTTAATTTTTATTTCAAAAATCAACATTTATTTTAGCAGTTATAATGCATCGTTTAATTTTACAGAAAAGATCGTAGTGTGTTTTTCAAATATAAAAGATCGCTTTGAATTTTCGAATATGTGAAAATGAATAAATAAAGGCAATAATAAAGACTGAAAAGATAGAGATGCATAAATATGTGTGTGTGTGTGTGTGTGTGTGTGTGTGTGTGTGTTGGAGTACCCCTGTGTTTGAGTGTAGCAAAAACATGATATGGTACGTAGGAATGACTGAATATGTACAACAAAACATCTGAATGCCTAGATCTACCCCAACAAAATACATAACAATACAAAAGAAGAACCTAGCATTCATAGCAGTCATCAACTATCTACCCTTAGAGACTCCACCCACGCGTGAACCAACTGTTGGTCAACAGAGGACTAAGTATGGGACTCGCGAGAAGAGACCTCAAAAGAATCCCCAGAGGAATCCTCCTCTGGGTCCTCCACTAGATCCTGAACATCCTCTACTGGCAATCAACTAGCTCTTCGACAGGAGTCTCTGCCACCTTCTCTGCAGTTACTGCTGCTGCCACTGGCTCTGCCATGTCCACCTCCATCTTTGTTGGGACGACCTCGAAGTCCTCCTCCTCCTCATACTCCGGCTGGGGTACGTAGTCTGGCACTGTCGAAGAGTTCCCCTCAGTAGGAACTTCCTCTGTGTCAGAGTTGTCGAGCTCCTCCAAGTGTACATATGAAATCGGGGAGTAAGAAGAAGCCGGAGTAAGCTCCGATGATGAAAGAGATGAAGAAATTATAACTACATCCACTAGCTCTGCGTGGTAGTAGTAGGGCGGAGTCGGCTGCGTCCACCTCACAAAGTACTCGATGATCGTTGGGTAAACTCCAACTGGTTCATCTATGGGCGTCCGAATAAAGCGTATATAGCCGGTGAAGTGATCCACGCCCCGGACCACGCCGGTTATCCATCGACTGAGCATGCAGTCAACCTCCTAATGGAGGGTTGGCTCCCCTTCCGCCATCTGATCCAAAAAAATTAAAATACACAGAAAGGGTGAATCTCTTTGCTTCATCAAGCAAACCACACAGAATGACTTTGAAAGTCACAAACACAATCCTGCTAACCACTGCGATGTGGTTATATAATGATCACACTCGAAACCTACTCGTTTCCATGACTAAGTCTGTAAATTTTATCTCACTGGCTAGCTGCCATTGGAACTCCCAAGACTCAATGGTCTTACATATTTGAGTGGAATGATTGTTGGGAGGACACCTTCACCATGGTAAAATGGCGGGCTCTCACCAACTGAAGAATGTCTCATAGTTATGTCAGGGTTGCCAAGTCGGCTATGTGAACTGGTGTCACAACTCGGGGCCTACCCTCCATGGCCATCATGCCTTACGATCATCTTCTAGGTACCAAACTGTGGTCATTCATACTCTGAGGACTGACTCCTCAAACACTCTCTCACAGAGATTATCCTTGCTTGTCGCTGTGGGTTTCCATTGCCCATGGTATAAGATGGGATAAATTGACGCCAGGCCTAAGACCCGGTCCCTGCTCCAAAACAATATATATAAGCATATGAGACAACTTGTCTCCATCACCTCTTGGGTGAACACGCCATTCGATCTTCGCTTTCAAGTTTAGTAACTCTCTCTCTCAGCCGGAAATGCCACATACGACTCTCTTTGTAATTCCAGCGATCTGTCGTACACACTTGCACGACTCTTGAAAAGCGTACTTCACAACGCGTATCGAAATCTTGTTAAGTTTTATTTGTACCTCACCCTCTCAAATTCTATAATTTTTAATAATTAAAAACTTACCGTTGATTCCTCCACGCAAAGGTCCTAAATCCTTTTCTATGTCCAACGCATAAAATAAAGAATTCATTTATTAATTTCTACTTAACAAAATAAAATAAAATAAATAAAAAAAATAAAATCTTTTAGCTTATTTAATTGTGCTCATTGTTCAAGTTAGACTTATCTTTAAATGGCAATTTTGCCACAGGCACTAGAACTAAATTCTAGTCCTCACAAGTACTCGGGCCGAGTCTTGTGAACACATCACACAGACAAACAACTTTATCACAAAGTTCAACCTACAGTCAACAGATTATTGTATCGCCAAAGCATACCAACCCACAATTTCAAACATCAAGCACTCAAGGTTTACTTCCCTGAGACTTAGATGAAACAAACAGAATAGTGGATATATCATGTCCACTATCTCACCAAATCAACATATTAATTAAAAGCACAAATCACCAAAATACATATATTAGCAACAAACTTGACTATTTTGGTCAAATTTTTTTTGGCAGTACTGAATGCGAACTCTCACTGAAACAAGCAAATGACCTCAGAATGGAAAACTTTTTATATGAACTCGAAGCTCTTGAAATCTATTTTTAAGAAATGTATTTTAATTGCAAATTAACCAGCTAGGAAAATTTATAAAATTTTTCTAAGTTGACAGCCTCGAATTTGAATGCCCACTGAACACGTTTCAAAGAAATTAAATTATCTAATACATACCAAAACTGAATTGACTTGGAATTTTTACAGTAAAGAGGTGACACATTTATCTTTATGAAAAAGTAAAACTTGCATCATAATTCGTTCTACATTTTTCCCAGCAAAATTATTTCTAAGACCCAAGTCTTAGGCCCAAAAACTGAAACCAAAACACTTGTCCTATGAAATTTATATGGTTTAAAAGCTCTTTCTGTCTAGTTTCCAGAACTAAAATTAGATTTTGAAAAAGATAAATTCTTTGGTGTAAAATGCCCAAAAACCGAACCTTGCCCAGATAGTTTCCACAAACAAGACAGTTACATTGCATGTCACGGATAAACCTCTATTTGAGGTTATCTCGCAATGGTCCCAAAATCGAAGTTGTTGAATTTTGCGTCTAGTTTCATTGAGGATAACTTTCATCGAAAACCAATGGTTAGATTAAATGTTATAAGCAAAATAGTGGGGGCGGTCCAGGACATTACGTGAAAATAGCCACTGCCACCTTTGATTTGAGGTTTAAAACCTTGATGAAAACTAAGTTATAAATTTTGAGAAAAATTGGACATGGTCTCCTTTGTATTAGGAGCCATACCACGAAATTTAAGAGCCAAAAAGATGAAGAAACATTCCATGCAAAAATAGGACAGTCTCAACCAAGAAGAGAAGTTTTCCCAAAATCACCATTTTCACTCAAACAAAAGCAAACACATGAGCAAGTAGATTCAATGGAGGCATGCATACATGTAGGTGGCTGAAACCCCCAACTAATAGCCACTTCTTGAGTTCACAAAGAAATCCCCTTACCAAGAAAAAGTTGGTCCACGTGAAAGAGGAAGGGAAGAGGAAGAGAAGTCTCCAAAGGAGCTTAGTGATTTGGAGCCTCTAAGCTTAGCATGGAAAGCTCTCAAGAGCTCAACAATGGCTGCCTCCTCCCTTGGGTGTCACGGCCAACAGCTTGGAAGAGAGAGGAGGGAGCTTTTGCTTGTGTGAAATTTTGAAAATGAAAGAGTGATGTGTTGAGAGTTCAGTGATGTGATTTGATGTGTTTAAGTGAGTTGGTGAGAGAGTTAGTGGGTGTGGTGTGTGTGTGTTGGCCGTGGAATTAGAGAGAGGAATGGAGTGTATTTGCATGAAATGTAATTGGTTTAGAGGGAGTGAGTTGATGGCTTAGGTGCTAAGTTAATTTACACAGTGTAGAAATGCACTGTGTAATTGAAACAAAACGCGATTTTAATTTTTAAAACTAAACTTTTAAACATCTAATTTCAATTTTTATAAAACTTATGAAATGAAACTTTTTAATAACTCTCATAAAATTTTCTCTATAGAGTAATTCCTCATAGATGAATTTTATGAAAGATAACTTGGCATGCAAGTTTCAGAGTTCAAAAACGATTAAATCGATTTTTCTGTCAAATTAATAACTATTACAGAGCAACAAATATTTTTATTATTTATTATTAACAGTTATCCACAGATAGATGAATTTCATTATCGGATATCTCAAACAGTCAATTCACAGATAAATATAAGTATTTAAATCTTAAATACTTATCACACTGCACATCCTCAACTCAATAAAATAACACAGACTATTTTATTTACACAAAAATCTACAATCAATCCTACAGACAATTATACAGAAAAGTACCTACAGAAAATTAATTTCAGAGAATTAATTATTGTCAGTTACTTACAGAGAATTTTTTATTACGTGAAATTAGTTTCAATAAATTAATAACATAGATTTTAATTACAGAGGATATATATATCTTTTGATTTTTTGATAAATGGTTTTCCTATTTAACCATTATAAAGAAATATCTATATTATTTACTTTCCTTCATTTTTCTTATTTACCCAGTTAATTACTAACTATATTTTAATTACTCATAACATATCTTTTTCTTATTTAAAACAAACAATTAAGCTCCCATTAATTCCAATTAAATCTCTCACGTTCCTACTTACTGGATTGTAATTTTTGGGGTGTTACACTATCATTCCTAAAACACCCTTCATTTAATTTTAATTCTATTTTCCATGACTCTTTTTTATTCATGATATCAAGTTCCAATGAAGGGCATTTTAGAAATAACCTTATTTTTTACTTGAGATTAGTAAAAATAAATGATGTCAACTAACTTTCTTAATTAGTGTGAAATTAGTTATTTTTGTTTATATATGAGTTCAGAGGGAGTATTGTTGGTGATAAATTCGTTAAAAACTATGTTATTTAGTACTCCTTCCATTCCACTTTATATGATGTTTAAGGTTTTGACACAAGTATTAAGAAATGCAATTAATATGTTGGAATTCATAAAATATGTTATGTAACTTCCTAATATACCCTTTATCTCTCTAATTAGGGTAAAATATGTTTTTGGTCCCTCATTTTATCTTGATTTATGTTTTTAGTCCCTCATAAATTTTTTCACTGTTTTTAGTCCCTAAAAAAATGTTTCATTTTGATTTTAGTCCTTGACATTAATTTCAAAATTTTGGTTGTATTTTAATGCTATGAATGTGTTGCCAATGATGGATAACTATTTGGGAATATTTAATGCATCTGTTTTGAGTTGAAAGATTTGAAAAATGGTAAATTAGGGAGAGAAAGGGATAGTTTTGCAAAATTGTTTCTGCATTTTCGCTAAGCGATCTAGATTTGCTAAGGGAAACTAGATTTGCTTAGTGAAACAAGTATAGGGAACCAAAGGGTTTTTCTGCCCTTTTGATTTGCTAAGCAAATACAATTTTGCTGAGTGAAAATCCCCTTTTGGTGTCATTCCCTAAGCAATTGGATAGTCAATGTACGAAAAAGCTGCTCTATTGCTGAAGGAAAAGTGTTATCTAATTACTTTGTTTAAACCTCATCTCCACGACACTTACCTTTACTTTCTTCGTTGCACTTTGCTTTGATTGAGGTTTAATTTTTATTCCACTATTCTTAAGTTTTTTTTTTTTAAAAAAAATTATGGTTTAGGGTTTCAACCCCATGTTTATTTTTATTTTTTTGTATTTTTTATTGTTACCCAATTATAGATTCTTCTTTTAAGTGAGGATAACTTCTCATGCTCTCCTTTGAGGACTTCACGTGTTGAATTTTCTTAGAAGCAACTATTATCTCGATCGGAGAAGGAATAAGTGAACTTGTGGTGCATGCTGCAAATCTCTACTATCGATATCATATATATATATATATATATATATATATATATATATATATGTATGTATCTTGTGCGTAAGCATGGGTGCACACCATTGTGACAGTAAAAAGGTCTTGTAATTTGATCACGAAAATTTGAACATCACCTAGACGGGTACCACACTGAACGAAGAATTTGGTATCCAAAAATTACCAACATAATCATTCAAAATGTTACTGCAAACGAAACGCATGTCATTCACATAAACAATAAAGAAAAACTATCCGACTCTAAACCAACAAGTAACAACCAACATAAAAACCATCAGAACTTTTCAGTAGATTAATGGGGAAATTTCTTGCTACTGAGCTTAGAGTTTTGTTTCTAAAATGTTCAACTTTTTGGGTGTTGAGGTTGTGTCCTTTGTCATGTGAAGCATATTGGTTACTTATGCTTCTTGCGGTTTCCTTTTGGAGAGTATTCACTGGGCTTGAGGCTGATTTAAAGCTACACAACAGTCACTTCTTCAAATATTCAGTGCTTGGTATTTTCTTGGGTGGTGGACTCTTTAGTTTGTCTCATTTAGCTTCTCATGATAGGTTGTTCTTCCTTTTTATGAAGCTGGACTGTTGGTATACTGCCAAAATTGGTTATTCGCCATATACACCGCTTCTGTGGTTTAATAGAATAGAAAATGTCTTCCTTTTTATGATTTTGTAGAATCCTGATTGCCAAAATTCGTTCTACTTATTTAGCCAAGAATATTTAGGGAGTTGCACTAGTTTTTTCTATAGCTAGGCTTTTAGTATAGTAAAAAGAAATGTCTTCTGACGAGGGAAAGGTGTGTACCATATTTTCTAACTTAACATTGTAGTATGCAGAACTCAGTACATATTGTATTGGTTATGTCTTGCTTTCTTTCAATAATATATTTACTTATCTAAAAAAAATTAAAAGAGACCCTAAAGTCCAAAGAATCCATTCTTCACCCTCCTACTCCTCCAACCATCGATAGCAAGAACTATGAGCTGGACTACTCGAAGTGTAGTTGGCTCCGGAGGAAGAGGATGAAGGGGAAATAGAACCGAAATCATCCTCAGAATTGTCCATCCTGTCATCGACCAGAGATGGTGATACCGTTCCACCATAATTGTTGAACTATGTGATGATAATAAAAGTGATAAGAAAGGTGTGATAAAATTATTTACAACCATTGTTATTTAGTACATAATAAACTTTCTTTGATTCCTTTTAAAATGTGAAACATTTAATAAATATATATTGTATTTATATAATCTAGTGTGTCTGTGTGTATGGTGTTTAGATCACATGGAAATCTCTATTAGATATATTCATATCAATTGTCTTTAAGATCATTCCTTGTATCCTAATCAAAATTTGACTACTTGTTACTAGTATTGAATATTTACTTATATTGATAATAAAAGAAAGGGTGGAGAATGTTTCATTAGATTCCATTGTGGAAGACACAATGGAATCTGATAAGTGAGATTCCGGGTAATTGTTTACATAATCTTCTTCTGTCCGAATAAATTATTCATTGAAATAATGAGTTACTATTAATATCGAGACATCTGAGATCGTTAAATGTTCAACATACCACAAAGATTTTCTATATGAATAACTAAATTGTATTATTCCTTGTATCCTAGTCAATTTTTGACTACTTGATAGTAGTACTAATCGTCTATGTTGATAATAAAAGAAAGTGCGGAAAATATTTTGTTGAATTACTTATATATTTGCTATATGACTCACTAAATTTGATCATTCCTTGTATATCGACCCTGTCAAATTTTGACTTCTTAATAGTAGTATTGAACATTTATATTGATTATAAAAGAAAGATGGAGAATATTTGTTTGACTTAACATAAATATTTGCTATATGAATCACTAAATTTCAAAGGCTTTTAAAGACTATTTAAAAAAGAGAAGATTTTGCAATTAATACATTCAGAAAAAATATTGGTTACTGTGAACACCCAATTTTTGATGCAATTTTCTTTCTTACTTGATTTTAGGTCATTTTAGTCTTTTTACACAATTAAAAATTATGAAAAGAATAAAGAAAAAAAGTACAAAAATGATGGAAAACAAAATAGACAAAAAGAATAAAAAAAAAGCTTTGCTTCAATTCTTCTTTCATTTTGAATTTAGTTTAATTTATCTTTTTGGTAGAATCAAAAAGAAAAAAAAAAAGAGAATAAACAAAACAAGACAAAAATAAAAGCTTGGGTTCAATTTATTTAATCTTTTGTAGAAAAAAAATTGCCAAAAAAGTGAGTAAAGGACATAAAATATAATTTATTAAACAAAAGTGTGGGGCTCAATTCCAATTTCATTTTTTTTTTTTTGGATTGATGACACAATTCCAATTGAGTTTTGATATTTAGATACTCGTACACTAACAACAACCTTCAGAAACCCGCCTATGTGGCATTTTTTTTTTATTTCTCCTTCTTTCCTCTTTGCCTTTCTTGACAATGTTAGTCGTTGATTTTATTCTCCACCCAGACCTTTTATACCCTTGGATAGAAAGTGTGCTTTAAGAAAAAAAATGAATTGTTCTCTTTCCATCTTTTGATCTTCAACCAATTTCATAACATATTCATGAGCTTTCTTTTTTTTTTTACAGAGCAACAAGAGAGCTATTTTTCATTGCATTCTTCTTGATTTCTTTTGCTAACCTTTTTCTTTCATTTTCATTACGTGCCTCATGCTTTTCCAATCCAATTTTCCCAACCGAAGCTTGTTTTTTTTTAGATTCTAGTTGCAATTTAAGCTTTTCATATTAGCAAAAATCCTTCTGAAGTGTTCCATGTCACTTGACTGCATTTTTTTTTATCTATTATTTATAAGGTTGAATTAATTAGTTTATCTTTTCCCATCGTAGCAAGGTTAATTCTTTGTACTCTTATCGCATCTCACTTCCATGTCTTTTGAGTGCTTGTTTTTGGCTTGAACAATGTTAATTAAATTGGAGACAAGTTTATCTTGCCTTGGAGCTTCTTCTTCCATAAGCTCATGTGTGGTTTTATCGCCTATTTTTCATAGATATTCTCCATAAATATTGTTCATTTTGTAGTCATCTGCTTGGGTAACCCATACATAAAGACCAAACTTCTACTAAGAATTAGCAAACCAGTCTTTTTTCCTTTCGATGATGTAATATATGGCCAACCTTAAATAATGCCTAGGCATTATTAAGAACATATGAATTAATAATTCAGATATTTGAAGGAAAAAAAAAAATGCCTAGGGATAATAAATTAAGAACAAGCTCGTCAAGCTTATTGGGGGCCACAACATGCTTCACACTTTCCATTATTGTCATCGTTAAGTCCGCCTTTATCAACGTAGTTGAGGACCCATCCATCAAGTTGTTGTGCCAATGGTGCCCTTTGCTCCACTCACCTCCACTTTTCTCGGTGACTCTCTCATTGACATCATTGACATTATCGTCAATAAACCCGAGAGCATCAAATAGGTCAGAGTACATCAACAAGCTTCGGAGGTGCCTAATAGAGGCGCTCCTACTAGCCTTGGCCGTTTACCAGACTCATCCGAATCGAGGTTAGAAGTGTAAAAGAGGAAAAGGTTGTCAAAGTTTGCAGCAATGTAGAAAGAGGTTTCAGAGTGAGAATGTTGATGGTAGGACTCATTCTCTAATATTTTCTCTATGTCCATCGTCGTCGGTGGGTTTTCGATGAACTTTAGGTCCATGGAAAAACTAAAAACAATGTTTGTGGTACAACTATGAGGAAATCCTATTACCTCTCGTTTGAGGATTGAAAAGTAATTAATGTTTTGAGAAACTATAATGTTAATATAGAAAATATGGATAGATAGAGACAAAAAGACAGATAGGAAAGAAGGTTATTAGGCATAGTTCATGTATTTAATGACGAAAAAAGGTAAGTTGAAGTCTTTATTTAATAAATTTAATTTTCTCAATATCTTTTAAGGGATCAAAGTAATGTGGTCCATTTAGACATTGTCGTCAAGTGATTTTATTTAATAATAAAATTATACATTACTTGTTATTATTTAAATTTTATTTATAATAAAATATTGACAATATTAGTAATTGTATAACTTATTTGTCTAGTAGCTATTCAAACTAATAAGCAATTTGTAACATCCTCTATTTCCACTTATTCAATATTCGTTGATATGTAATATATGATTTTTAACGAATAAATGATTTATATATATATATATATATATATATATATATATATATATATATATATAATAAGTAGAAATTGAGGATATTAGAAATTGCATATTTGTTTGAATAACTACAATTAGACAAACAAGTTATATAGTTATTAATACTGTCAAATTTTTTATTTTAAAATAAAAATTAAAACAATAACAAGTAATCGTTTAATTTTTTATTAAATAAAGTCACTTGATGACAATGTCTAAATGGATCCCATTACCTCGACCCCTTAAAAGATATTGAGAAAATTGAATTTATTAAAGACTTCAACCTACCTTTTTCCAAAACGCACGCCTACCTTATTTTTGTCATTGAATGCATGAACTATGCCTCTTAATTTTCTTTCCTTTCTATGTTTTTGTCTATATCTCTCCATATTTTCTATATTAACAATAGTTTTTCAAGACATTACTTTCTATCCACCAACGAGAGGTAGTTGGATTTCTTCATCGTTGTACCACCAACATTATCTTAAGTTTTTCAATGGACCTAAAGTTCATTGAAAACCCACTGACAACGATGGACATAGAGCAAATATCAGAGAATGGGTCTACCACCAACATTCTCACTCGGACACCTCTTTCTACTTTGTTGCAAACTTCAACAACCTTTTCCTCTTTGACACTTCTTACTTCGATTTAGATGATCTGATAGGTAGCCAATGCTAGTAGGAGTGCCCTCTGTCAGGCACCACTGAAGCTTGTTGATGGATTGTGACCTCTTTGATACTCTTCAGTTTATCGATGATGATGTTGATGACGTTGATGAGAGAGTCACAAGGAAAAGCTGAGATGAGCGAAGCGAGGGGCACCACTGGCACAACAACTTGATGGACGGGTCCTCGACTATATATGTTGTTTAAGGCGAACTTGACAATGCCAATAATGGAAAGTGTAAAGAATGTTAATTATGGTCTCCGATAAGCATGTTGAGCTTGCTCTTTATTATTCCAAAGCATTACTTAATTTTTCCTTTGTTCAAAATATCTGAATGTATTAATTCATATGTTCTTAATAATGCCAAGGCATTTTTTAAGGTTGGCCATATATAAATTACATCATTTGAAGGAAAGAGGATTGGTTTGCTATTTCTTAGTAGAAATTTGGTCTTTATGCATGGGTTACCCAAGCATATGACTACAAAATGACCAATATTTATGGAGAACATCTATCAAAAATAGGCGATAAAATCATACATGAGCTTATTGTAACACCTTGATTTTTGCTAAATGTATTTGATTGTTTGTTTATTCTGAATATTTTTAAGAATTGATAAACCCAAATAGGATAATAAAATATTAAATCACATTATTGGGACTAATATTTTATATTCTATATAATTGAACATTTTAATAATTATTCCAGATGAAAATCTGAAATAACTATTAAAACGATGATTATTCATAATTATCAATATTTGTGACAAATCTGAGAATAAGTCTCAATAATTATAAAATGATTATTTGAACTTAAAATCATGTTTTATTTTGTGAATCAAGCGATGATATGCAAAACATCAAAGTAGAATCTTGACATCCCAACAACGTTGGCACCCCAAGAACTACCTATCCTCTACCCCATACCAACAATTTATTAAAAATTAAAAAAGTTACACTGAATAATATCCAAAGAGAAAACAAGCCCAATGCAAAAAGCATATACAACTTAACTAAATCTGTAACTAGGGAGTCCTAGCCTATCTCTTCGAAAAGGCTCACTAATAAAATGTGGAATTAAATCCCACCATTTAAAACCACTAGAAGTGATACCAAAGTTTGCAAGACGATCCGCACACATGTTGCCTTCACAATAAATATGAGAAATAGCAAACTGTAGAGAGCGTGTAGAGACACAGCAATTTTCCCAACGAACCCTTAGCCACCAAGGCACAAGAGAAGGAGAGTGATAGGCCTGAACCACCAAAGATGAATCACATTCAATCCAGAGGCAAAGCCATCCTTTGTCCAAAGCAAGATCAACAGCTTGAATAACCGCATTCAGCTCAGCACAAAACGCAATTGAAATGCCTAAATGATTAGCAAAACAACCTAAAAGATTCCCCTGCCAATCCTTGAATATTCCTCCACATGCAGCAGTTCCTGGGGTCCCTCTGGCAGCCCCATCAGTGTTACATTTGATCCATCCACTAAGAGTTGGATTCCAAACTACCTCATGAATTCTGGGAGCTTTGCTAACATGACCTGAAATGAAAAAAGATTTAAACAAAGTAAACTCTTCCAAAGAAGAGTGCATAGTACCATGAGAATGATTGCCTGAAAGAGAAACTGAAGATATGATGTTGTCACATATATGCCGCATAGACCATCTGCCAGTCTTAAACCGAGCATGGTTCCTACTGCACCACAAGAACCAAACTGCATTGATATTTGCAGAGATTATCACATCCAATGCTTGCTTACTCATTGGTCTGGAAGCAACCAAAAGAAGAGATCTTGCAGAAGATAAATCCCAAGATCTTTTAAATAAACCACTGAGCCATTGCCATAAGCTGATAGCAAAAGGACAAGAGAGAAACAGATGCTCTGCTGTTTCTACATAAGCCCCACAATGGTCACATCTTGAGATAATAGTCATACCTCTGTTTAGAAGATTATCATCAGTAGGAACTTTACCATGCAAAAATCTCCAAAATAAGAAAGTCCTGGAAGGAGGAATCGCTGCCCGCCAAATAATTTTACTCCAAGCCACTCTGTCATGCCGAGGTCTCAAAAAATCAAAAGCAGATTTTAATGTCATTAGCCCCGAGGAAGAGGGGCACCAAAGAAGCTGGTCTGTTTGAGGAACCAGAGGAATAAGTATATTCTGAATTTCATGTGTCAGGTCTGGAAATTGCCTATGTAACATTGAAGGAATTCGCCAAGCACCATGATTAAGAAAATCAGCAACTTTGGCTGTGAGCTGTTGCCTCAAAGGTAGTGGAATATTAAGAATATCAACTATTGGTCTAGAAAGCCATATATCTTCCCAAAATGCTATTTTCCTGCCATCACCAAGCTGCCAGCTAGAATTCTCTTTAACCATATCAAAGAAAGGAGAGATGCCACTCCAAAGAGAAGAAGAAACATAGAAAGAGACACGATGAACACCTCTAAAAAATCGAGCTCGGATTAACAAAGCCCAAGAAGTTTTAGCAGCAACCACTTCCCAGCTGAGCTTCAACATAGCTGCTTGGTTAAGAAGACGAAGAGGTCTAATGCCAAGACCTCCTTCCTCCAGAGGAGCACATATTTTATGCCAAGCTATAGTCACTAATTTTCTGTTAAAAATATCACCTGACCAAACGAAATTATGTATGTATTTATCAATTGATTTTAGCAAAGAGATAGGCCACGCATATACTTGAAAACTATAAAGCAAAGCTCCCTGAATTACTGACTTTACAAGCTCAACACAACCCATACAAGAGACCAGTGATCCTTTCCACAATGCCAGCTTCGATTTGATGCGATCAGCAATAGGAGCCAAGTGAATTTTCTTAGGTTTGCCTAAAAAAATAGGCACTCCTAAGTATGTAAAAGGGATAGTTCCAGGACCAAACCCCAGAGTGTTACGAACAGATGCCAAATGAACAGATGAAGCTTGACAAGCCATAAATCTTCACTTTCCAAGGTTGAGACGCTGACCAGATTCATCACCATATTCCTCAAATAAACGCATAAGACTCGAAAGTCCCTTCTTCGTACCTCGACAATAAACCATAATATCATCAGCAAAAAATGAATGGCTAGGAGTTTTTATACCTTTAGGACCAGCAATAGGAAGAAGATGTCCATCCTCAACAAGCTTAGATATACCCCTACTTAAGCAGAGGGGAGAGGGGGCTCCCTGTCTAACTCCTCTTTTACATGATAAAAATCCCACTGCTTTTCCATTAACAGAAAAGGAAAGCTTAGCAGATGCAAGAATCACTTGAATCCATTTACAGAAAGTAGGGTGAAAGCCAAACGCTTGTAGAACTCGAACCAAAAAGCCCCAATCAAGAGTATCAAATGCTTTTCGAACATCAAACTTCAACACTAAATTACTTCCAAAAGCTTTGTATCTTAACATATTAACAGCCTCTGAAGCTGTACAAATACAATCGACAATATTACGACCCTTAACAAAACCATGTTGCTGCTGGGAGATAATCTTGGGAGCTATAATGGCTAAGCGATCCGCCAAAACTTTCGTGATAATTTTAAACTGAAAGTTAGCAAGTGCTATAGGACGAAAGTTCTCAATGGCATCCGCACCAGGAACCTTAGGAAGAAGAGCAACAATATTCGAGTTCAGATTTGGTAATAGCCATCCTTGTTTAAAAAACTGCAATACAGCCCTAAACACATCACCACCCACAACGTCCCAATTTTTTTTAAAGAAACAACCTCCAAAACCATCAGGCCCTGGAGCACCATCCCCATTCAAATTAAACACAGCAGTCTTCACCTCCTCATGAGTAGGTATATTGGTTAATAAAGCATTGTCTTCAAGAGTTACCAAGCTAGGAATAGTCCTCCCAATCAGCCCATGGTCAGTTGTTGTGTTGGCAGAAGCATATATACCAGAAAAGTAATCAAGCACAATCTGCTCTATATCATTTTGATCATCTAAGAGCCTTCCATCTTGCTTAAGAAACGAAAGACGATGTGAAACATGCCGAATCTTAGCAACCTTATGAAAGAATTCAGAATTTCTATCCCCAAAATAGTGCCATTTCACCCTTGATTTTTGCTGCCAGAATAATTCATGGGAATGGATTGCTTGCTGTAATACAAGTTGAGCGTTAAGTTCTTGATCATGCAGACTATCATTATCAGGACCATTTTGAACAGCAAGCTGAATAGAATCCACCTCTGCCATGGCCTTTTTAAGATTCTCATGAACATTTCCAAACACAGTTTTATTCCAAGTCTTTAACTCCATTTTAAGAGCCTTTAATTTTTGTGATAGAACATACATTGGGCAACCATAGACCGGCTTATTCCAAACTTCAGATACCACAAGCAGGCAATCAGGATGATCCAACCACATTTTGAGAAATTTAAAAGATGATGCAAAAGAATCAGTACCTCTTCTAAAATGAATGAGTAGAGGATAATGATCTGAGTGCATTCTAGTGAGTGTACAACAGGCTATAGAACTCCAGAAAGAAAAGCTCTCATCATTACAGATTGCACAATCCAATCTCATATCAATTTTATTGATGCCTCTCCTCCCATTAGACCAAGTGTAAGATGCGCCAATAGTTGGCAAATGAGTCAACAAACAAGTTTAAGCCCAAGAGTGAAACTCATTACAGGATATCTGCAAAGGATATCGACCTCCCTGTTTCTCATGGGCGCCAATCACAGCGTTGAAATCTCCTATAAAGCACCATGGTCCTTGATACGCTTGTTGAAGAGTGGCTAATTCCTCCCACAACTCACGACGACGCAAGTATGAAGTGCTGGCATGAACCACTGCAAAATAACATAACTGACCACTAACAGTAATAGAGAAAGAAAGAAATTGCGGGGATAGCCCCCAACAAAGCTGGCATGTAAGAATCATTACAAAGCACCCAAAGATTTGACTTAGAACTTCCTCTGTCATTAACAAAGCAAAGCCGAACCTTTAAAGATTTCCAAAAGGAAGCATTAATAGAAGAGAAATCTCACTATAAAAATAATTAACTTTAGTGACGAAACAATTTAAATGTAATTTTTAAAAAATCGTCAGTAAAACTTTAGTGATGCTGATATTAGTGACGAAAAATCATTTTTCGTCACTAAATTTTGTCACTATTTCATTCATTTCTTGTAGTGTCTGTCCGTGGCTCCGCAATAGCAAGGAGGTCAGGATGATGAGAAGAACAAAGGTTTTTAAGAAATTCTTGGGTAGGCTGGTTAGCCACACCCCGAGCATAACAGTATAATTTTTGCTACTGTTGCAGCAAAAAAATTATCCTACTAAAAAGCCAGGTTCTAAATTTTTGCTGCAACAGCCTGATTAACAAAGGTCTTCAGGTCACATATATAAAAGTATAAGTTCTAGTAAAATTTGAGAATTTATAGAGGTAAAATGAAACTATTGAGAATTAAATATAGTAAAACAACCAAATAAATCAAATAATTAAAATTATATATGTAATTTTTTTAAGTTATAATAATCAATAATAAATATAATTTAGGTTTATTAAAAAGTTTCAAATAGAAATAAAATTTATTTGATCAAAAAGTTAAAAATTACGAAACTTTTACGTGTAAAATGTTATCCTTCTTCCTTTGACCAACTCAAGGACTTGAAGCTTGAAGTTTGCATCCTCTCTTCTCCTCCTCCACTGAATGAAACCCCACTCCTAGGTAAGGGAGAAGTGAGGCCTTGATTCCTTTGTTGTTTCATGTTATTTTTAGGCTTAAATATGTTTTAGGTCCTTGTTAAATGCCCAATTTTTGTTTTGGGTCCCTAATAAAAAATTTCGTTGCATTGGATTCTTTACATATCAAAACTTTTGTTTTAAGTCTTATTTTTATTACTTCTGAGTTGTATTTATCTTATAAAGGATCCAATGCAATAGAAAAATTTATTAGGGACCCAAAATAAAAATTGGTCATTTATCAGGTACCTAAAACATATTTAAGCCTTATTTTTATTACTTATGAGTTGTATTTATCTTATTTCTTTGTATTTCCTTAGCTTCTTAGTTGATGAACTGCATTTGGGCTTTGTAAAATTTATTCTTCCCTTCCCTAATTTTGTCACTGTTACGTTGGAATGGTCTCTCTTAGGGGAGATCATGTCAAAATTTTCACTTGATTCCTTGTTGTTGTCGTATAATCTCCTTATTTACTTGTTTGTTACTTCATGTTACTAATAATTCTTTTCCTTGTTCCTCCTCCTATTTCCTGACCGTTTGATGATGTATTTTATACTTTCCCTTAATCCTTGTACTGTTGCTTCTGTTATGGAAAGTCCACCTCTAAGGGGACCTTTTGTTGCATTTTCCTTTTGAATCCTAGTTCTTAAACTCTTAAAAATGGATCCATTGATGTTGCTTGTTAAAAATAAAAGAAAACTTTGCCAGGTGACCCCTTAAACTTATGCCCTGAGTAACATGGCAAGGAGAAGTTAAACATTCCGCAGTTATATTAGGACTCCTTTATTAATTCCAGTTTTATCATCTATTCTGCACAAAGTTGGTTTTGTAATGTAAGTGAACAATAGATGGCTCAAAGTCACCATTTTCCTCTCCTTTTCGGTTGTCAGTCTAACAAAAAGGGAACATCTTCTAATTTTTGTATCCTTAACTAAACAATGTTTTATACTATGAAGTGGTTCGGTCAAGTGTAGAACAAAGGGGGAATAAGGTTGGCCTTTTTCCAACTTGAAACAACTTTTACCATAAATAAATATGAGACTAAAAGCTAATTTTTTGAACCCAATTTTGGTACATGTGTTGTAGACTGGTAGTAAGGGTCGGATTTTTTTTAATATGACTTCTTATTCATTAAAAAGATATATATATATATATATATATATATATATATATATATATATATATATATATATATATATATATATATATATGAAAAAGGTATGGCGAGAATTGAGAAGCCAGAAGCAAAGAATTTTTATTGAAACTAAATTACAACTTTCTGAGTTAGTTTTTCTAAAAAAACCATTACCCCTTTATCAAGCAGTAGTAGGATTATAAGTTACTCAACTCAAATTTTGAGTCCTTTATCTCTCAGTAGCTACGGCCAAACATCACAAGATTATAGTGTATTAGGATTTCATAGTCATCTATTCTACAAGCTAGCATCTTTCAGGTTCGTAAATAATAATAATAATAATAATAATAATAATAATAATAATAATAATAATAATAATAATAATAATAATAATAATAATAATAATAATAGAAATAATATGCTTGTGCTTACCTCCGATGGTCTAGGGTTTAGCAGAGAATAAAGAAGCAATGGTTTAATTTTATGATAATGACTTACACACCTAATTCTATTACTGAAACTTAGTTTTTGAAATAGATTGAATCTTGTTACTCCTTATTTGGTCTCAGGCTGGGCAAGGAAAAAGAAAAAAGATTTCTTATCAAGTTTTCATATATTAATATAAAGGCTAAGCTAGGAATTAGTATCTTGAAATTTAATTAATTATATATAATATTTCTAATCTATCCTTTTTAGTTGATTGTGTCAAAATGATATGAAAACTAAATTCCCTGATCAATTGTAGCTCATGGCCTCTTTGAGTTAATAGGCTTAGGATGGAGTAAAATTTTAATTAACCAAATAAGCTATTATAATAAGAAAGTTTTTTTAAACTTTGTATTAATTTTTTTTAAGTTAGAGAAATAAAAATTTCATTTTAAATACTCATTTATGACCACTACCTAATAATGAAGGATTTGCGAAGGAAAATGTTTTCTTTTAGTTTATTAGAAAAATTTTAGAGGAAATCTAGAGTATGCTCTGTGGTTGTAATTTCACCTGATCTTCCACATTAGAAAAATGAATTTTCTCAATATTAGCTTTTAAGGTTTATGGGAAAAATCTGAGTATGCTCTATGGTTGTAGTTTTATCTTATCTTCCACATCAAAAAAGAATTTTCTCTATATTAAAGATTAATTTATTTTGTATAAATTGATATTTTAACATATGTGTAAATTTTAGGAAGGTCTATCTCTTTTAAATAATCTAAGTTAAAAACTTAGAAAAGAGAAGGATAAATCAAAATCTGAGTATCTAATCAATTGCGTAAAATTTTGATATGACAATATAGTTGTAGTATAAAGTAGTGTTTACTGGCAATGATATGCTTGTGTGATATGATGTAATGTTTATTGGATATGTTGTTTATCAGTATGTAAGGCAGATGTACTGATATCCTGTGCTGGTGCTCAGAGAAGCTGAGTCCAGAGTTATGATTATTAAGTTTTGCTGTATTTTTAAGTTGTGATGATGAATCTCTGCTTGTTGAGGTAGTGATATGTTATTTATGGATGAGAGGGACCTTTGAATGATGAATAAGTCTCTGCGGATGTATTCCGAGAGTGTGTATTAGTTACGTGACTTGGTGTAGCCAAGTTAGGCGGAAGGCCTAATAGGAGATGGAGCGGGAAGTTATGGTTTGGTACACTGCGAGTTGATATGCGTGACCTTGGCTAAGGTCTAAGGAATGGAAGGCATCGAGTGTGTAACGTCCCAACGGATAGGTCGGCCCCCTATGTTCCAAGATTCATAGTGCTAGCTTGTAACACCTTGATAAGCTTAGAGACAACTTCATGATGATGCGGAAGGTATACCTCGTGGGGAGATTGCCCCGTGATTTAAGTATGCATATTGATATGATTATTGATATTGAGAGACATCGAGAATGGTGTTGAGTACCATATGGATTGTGGAGCTGCACAGGTATGAGACTATGGCAACAATTGAGGTATACTTACTCCTCATCACTTCCCGATGGTTGTATTGTGATTGGTGATTGATCAATTGTGGAGTATGAATCCATATTGTGTTAGAAGGTTGAGATGTTACGACGAGATAGACATTAGGTTCCCCACTATTATATTAAATGACGGTAGTTTATACTGTAAGTAGTACATATATATGTTAGAATCAAGTCTTGATCCTTTCTCTTTCTTTCTTGTGTATGTACTTGTTGATTGGATGCATGAAGATGACAGTCATGCCCAACGATCGAGCTCTCTTACTGACACAATTATTTCAAAGATTGTGGAGACCGACGAGAAGATATGAGACTTAGGCTAGTTTTATTTATTCTTGTATTTGGGTTAGGGTAGAAATTGTATATTTCTCTGACTAGGTTATTTGATGTATGAATTGGGATTAGCTAGTACATAATTACTCTGTATTTATTTTGTAGTATCAACTTATGTTTATTTAAAAGAAGATAATGGTTCTTTATATAATATTTATGTATTCCATATATATTTAATAAATGTTTCATTTTAATCGCGAAAAAATTACCTCATTTCTATAATAACTAAAACAAATAAAAGTATTAGTGTGGGTTGTGTCTAATGAAACGGGGTGTTACACTTATGGAAGAAGAAGTTGCAAGGCAGGATAAACTTGTCTCTAATTTGATTAACATTATTCAAGCCAAAAACAAACACTTGAAAGACATGGAAGTGAGATGCCATGAGAATATGCAAAAAATTAACCTTGTTACAATGGGAAAAGATAAACTAATTAATTCAACCTTATAAATAATAGATAAAAAAAATTATAGTTAAGTGGCATTGATCACTTCCAAAGGATTTTTGCTGATATGAAAAACTTAAACTGCAACTTAAATCTCAAAAAAACAAGCTTCAATTGGGAAAATTGGATTGGGAAAGCGTGAGACAGATAAAGAAAATGAAAGAAAAAAGTTAGCAAAAGAAATCAAGAAGAATGCAATGAAAAATAGCTCTCTTGCTGCTTTGCAGTAAAAGAAAGCTAATGAATATTTTATGAAATTGGTTGAAGATCAAAAGATGCAAAAAGAACAATTTCATGCTAAAATCATCTAACTTCAAACATAACTTCATATTGAATGAGAGTTGCAGTTGGACATTCAACAATTAAAGGATTATTAAATGTGTTAATTAAAACACATGGAACATGATGAAGATGCAAAAGTTCTGAAGAAAGTTAATACTTTACAAAAACATTTAAGAGACAAGGAACTGCCGCTTGAACACTAAGATGAATTGAACCAAAAACTTATTATTAAAGAGTGTGAGAGTAATTATGGAAATGACAAAAACACAAAAGTTTTTTTTTTCAACATGAGCACACGCAATAAATCTCTCATTTACTACTTAGATATCATCTCCACCGCTTGGTATACACATTATTGTTCACACTCTCCTTTCCATAAAACCAATAAAATGTAGCAAAACACATCATCATATATGTTTGTCTATTATATGTCAGATCATGTATGTTTGATAGAAAGGATTCTCTCACTTTTTTTGTAGACATAGCTCTTGTAATCCCACTTACTATAAGTCCTATATTAGTTGCAACAATGCCTAGGCCAATGACACCATCTACAATGAAAGAAAGAAATACTCAATGATTTATTAGAGTCAATATATCTACCTGTTTTCCTCTTTCTCTTAGCAAGAAAAAAGAAGCAGACAAAAATGTCTAGTTAGGGAACCTTATCCAACATTTAATGGCCAAGGTGGAAAATGGAGTGTTTGGAACAAGAAACTATGAGAGTATTGTAGGAGAAATGTGATGTCACTACCTAGTTATGTTAAACTAGGGTTCGAATGTCAAATTAGGGTACCGATGTGAAAGTAAGGGAAAAACGTGTGGTACTGCAACTCCTTTCACAAAAGAGTTCTTAAAGCACACTTTCTATCAAAGGGTAAAAAAACATCAATGGTGGAGAACAAAATGAACAACTAACATAGTCAAGAAAGACAAAGAGGAAAGAAGGAGAAATAAGAAAGAAAGATGAACCAATCCTAGAAATGCCATCGTTGTTGAGTTTTTTCTTTTATAAGCAAAGTGTAATTTATTAAACATAAGAAAGCTACATTGTATATGTTACATATGCTCCCATAAAGAGATAAATAAAAAAGTGATGCAGACCAAGAATTGCAGCAGCAACAGAAATAGGAGACTGTCACAGCTTGAAAAACTTAATTTCAGCAACACCCACCCCTGTTGAAACCATGAAACAACAAAGTCCATGTATCCCATGATATAATAGTGGGTAAAAATAAGGTAGCTACATAAGAATCATGCCACTTTGAAGGAAAGTGCAGCAAGTTATCTTCAAGTATTGTCAATGGAAAAAGTAAAGGGAAAGGAGAACAGATCTAACTTTCGATTCTCCCCAATTTTCTTTTTTATTTCCAATTTTTTCTTTTGTTTTTCAAAATTCCATTTTTAAATAATAAATAATGAAATAGAATAAAAAATGCCACATAGGCGGGTGTATGAAGGATGTTGATTTATTATACAGGTTTCTAAATATCAAAAGTCTATTCTCTTCTCACATTTTCCTTTGCTGCAACAAGCTCACCATAAATATTTCTTATTGCCTCTCATCTTCCTGAGATAATGGAAAACACACAACACAACCCATAAAATCCTCACCTACTCTCAAAAATAGTGAATCACACAAGGCCCCTCATTCCCAAAAGAAAAATCCATGGCTATGCCTTTTGAACCTTCCTGAACATAGAACTAAACCTGCTAAGAGCAATGTACAATAGCCATTTTCATCCTCCATGAAGACCTAGTGTGGACCAACACCACCATCCAACTTGCACACTTATCTGCCACCATCGTGTAGTGTAACACCCCGTTACATTAGACACAATCCATACTAATATTTTAATTTGTTTTAGTTATTATATAATTGTGGGTAAATTTTTCGTGATTAAAAGAAATGTTTATAAGCTTATTAAAGACAACGAATTAATAAAAGTGACATATAACATAACACAAGAATAAATACATAGTTTAACAAGTACAGAAAAATCATGTACTAGCTAGTCCCAACCCATACATTAATTATTCTAGTCAGAGCAGTACATGAATTCTACCCTAACCCAAACATAATAATAAAACTAGCCTTCGAATTTGGCATCCTCGTATCGTCCTCTGCAACCTCTGAACCATCTGTACCGGTGGACAAACTTGATTGCTTGGCATGGCTGTCATCTTCGCGTATCCATCCAACGAGTACATACGAAGAAAAGAAAAGTAGAGGAGTGAGACCTTTCAAAGACAAATTGGCTCAAATTTTAAGTATACTCCCTACCAAAACTTCTTTCAGTTAAAAGCCTAATGTGGTAAAGGTTCTAAAAGAAACTTTGAAATATGTAGCATGAAAACACTTTATTTCTTGATTTTTAAAAAAATGAATTGTAATTTTTTTGCTAAGGACCCAAATTTAATTTTTATCTACTGCCCAAGTTTTATGAAAACATCAAATTTGGTGAAATTAAATTCAAATTCATTTTGATTCTCAAAACCGAATTCATTCTTGGCCAATTAAACAAGGTTTAACTTCAGTTAATTGATCCAAAATAAGTTTTATAAAAACAATCTAGTAAATTTCTTCAAAGCTTATGAAAATTTAAACTCCGAACTTTCTTTTCTCTTCCTACTCAAATTCGTACACACACGCTTCAAATTTATTTTATTTCCTTCATTAATTTAAGAGGTCTTGAGAATCACATTTTAGTTTCAAAAGCTTTTGTTTCCAATCTCTCACCTTCACCGAATCCCTCACCCACACACGCACTTTATTTTAAAACTTTCCTTTGATTGATAAAAGAAAGTGACAAACATTTGATACCCACCCCTTCTGAAACCATCACCGAAACACACATACCCCAAGTCATAAAAGTTGTTTGGTTTTCTTGTACAATTTTAGTAAGAAAACCTTACTTGACCCAAAATGAAAGAAAAAATCTATGTTTCCCCTTTTATTTTCTTCATCAAACCGTGGCATACATCCACTGTCGGAACTCTCAAGCCATTTGATAAAACCATTTTAAAATCTAAGGTGGCATTTACTTGCAATTCTGTTTTCTGTTTTCATTTTTTTGTTTTCAGATTTTAATTACAAAACTGTCACCTTATTTTTATTTTGTTTTCTATTTTCTAAGATTTGTACGGGAAACACTGAAAACAAATTGTTTTCAGTGTTTCTTGTACAAATCTTAGAAAACAGAAAACAAAATGAAAATAAGATGACAGTTTTGTAATTAAAAACTGAAAACAGAAAACAAAATTGCACCACAGAATAAAAATCAAATTTTATTTTAAATTCAAACCTTAAAATTTTATTAAGAATGTTTACTATATATATATATATAGGTAAAAAATTGAACTTTACTTTTATTTCTTTTATACGATCCGAGAATCATAATGGACTTGGAACAAATCCAGATTTTAAATTCCTTAGGGGACATTTGTTTTTTGGATTATTTCTTTAATCATGAGAATATTTTTTCCCGGGAATATAACATGAGAATGTTATTCCCAGGTATTGTATAAAAATGTGTGATATATCTGGTAATAATCATTTTATTACCTCATAACAAATGTAGGAATAAATTTTCCCAATCCCATATTCTTGGAAATAAAAAAATAATCCGTGAAACAAACGTATCCTTAATTCTATGCTTTATTAGACTTAGAATTAGCGGTAAGAAAAAAGAAGATTTTAACAAGCAAACTCCAAAAGCTTTTTACTTCGCTTTGTTAGTTATTACTAGAGTAAGAAAAAGAATTGAAGACTCATGAGACAAAAAAAAAAAAAACATTGTTCCTCCCCTTTCACTAACAGGGTGAGCTATGGAAAAAGATTTGGAGAAGTTTTTTTTTTTTTTGCCAATTCTTATGATGTAAGTTCAAAGCAGTAGATGGATGGGTGTTATTTAAGTGATTAGAGTCTAACAATTACAAGGAATTTTGGCATGGTCTCCCCTAGAGGAGAAGCAACCCAGCAGTCATAAACAGAACCATACAACAAGAGAAAATGAATTTATAACATGAAAATAAGAAAAGGAGAGAAGATTACAACAAATAGAAAGACATTAAGGCAATAAAACATCAAAATAACAAGAATAGATGGAAATACTATTGAATCAAGATCTCACTCCCCCCTTACCAAGGAAGTGGGTTCAGATTCACCAAAGAAAGGAGAGGAAGGCAAGAGCTCCAAGCTTGTAGCCTTGGTTGTGCTTGCAAAGAAGAAAGATGGAAGCTTTGGAACTCAACAATGGAGTTTTTATGTGTTTTTGAGAGGAAGAAGATGAGAGAAAGAGAGAGAACTGAAGAGAGGGCTAGGAGAAAGAGAAAGTGTCATTTAAGAGAGAGAAAAATGAGAGTGTGCTGGGAGAGGGAGAAACTGTCGAGAATGGAGAGAGAAAGGTGAGGAAAAAATGGTAGAAGGGGTGCCTATATATAGAAGTATTTAGATTTTGTTTTAGGCTTATTAGTTAATGTAAATTCAATTTTTGGTACATGTGGTGTGTGTGTGTTGGGGGGGGGGGGGGGGGGAGATGAGGGATGATGGATTGGGCTGAGAGAAAAGCTAGTCCAGATTAAAATTTTATTTGGGTCACACTACTCATACCTGGTTATAGGCATTACTGGTATAAGTTTATATCCATAATTTTTAACTTTTTTATTAAATAAATTTATTTTGAGTTGAAAAATTTTAAGAGACTTAAATTTTATTTATTATTAATTATCATGAATTAAAATTAAATTTTTATAATTAATTTCGAATTTTTAATATTTATTTAAGTAATTTAAGTCAAAATTCATATTAAATTCATTTTAGCTCAATAAATTCTCAATTTTTTATGGAAACTATATTTTTATGTATTTAACTAAAAAATGAACTGACTTTGTTAGTTTCATCAAGTTTTAATATTATTCCTATACTGTCTGACTTATTAGCAAACGATCTAGATCGTTTTGTATAAATTTATCAGAAAGTTCTAAATTTTTTGAGAAAATTATCCTAACCTTATGTAGACCTATAAAACATGATTCTAAGCTCAAATAATTATTTTGTAATCATTTGAGACTTTTCCTCATGTTTTCCATAGAGACAAACAATTATGTACTTAATCACTGCTTTAATAGTTACTCAGACTTTGACCCGAAATAATTAATTATTAAAATTCACGATTAAGTAGAACATGAAATCTTGATCACAATAGTGTGAATCAATATTTTAATATTTTGTCTTGATTTCTCAATATTAAATTACTAATAAAAAGAAAATAGACAGAAAATAAAAATGAGGGTGTTACATGTATACTAGTCCTACCAAACACCATTGTCTCTAATACACATCAAGCACCTTCAAACTGTTGTTGCTATGCAGAACCAAAACCCAAAACAATATTAACCACTAAACCTCTACCTTCTTCCTATCCTCACCATCAAACCTTGTCATCCATACCAAATAAGGCTTATTATACACACTTTCTTTCATTTTTGTCGCACCTTGTTGGAGATCCCAATCAACTAGTGATATGGCCAAATTAGTGTAAATTAGTTGGGCAAGCTTCACCTTATAAGCCGGTTTTGTAAGGTTGAGTTAGGCCCAAACCCACTTTCTAAGATGGTATCAAAGCCTATCCTAGCGAGTGTTGTTGGGCATATCATGCCACTAGTTATCGGGCCGCTATCGGACCACCCGCAGATGTCCAGTCATACAAACTTCATGCTCAAGATGTGCAGTCCTTGGCGTGAGCGGGGTGTGTTGGAGATCCCACATCGACTAGTGATATGACCAAATTAGTGTATATAAGTGGGGACAAACCTCACCTTATAAGCCGATTATGTAAGATTGAGTTAGGCCCAAGCCCACTTTCTAAGACACCCCTTGAGCTACCTGTGGATCAATGCCAACCACAAACCTAGTACCCAGTAGATACATCAACATGCATCAATTGCAACATCCTGTAACCAGCACATATCAGTTTCTTGATCCTGACCCAACACCAGGAAAACTACATAGCCATCAACACCCCACGCATAAACCCTATCATTGAATCTCTAAGCCAGCACAATCCATTTTATTCTCTTACTTTGTTTTGTCATTTACTATCTTGTATGAGGCCATTGTTTTATCTTATTATTTGTTATTTTATGTTATCCTACTATCTTGAACCTAGTACCCAATAGATACATAAACATGCATCAATTGCAACATCTTGTAACCAGCACATATCAGTTTCAAGATCCTAACCCAACACCAGGAAAACTACATAGCCATCAACACCCCATCCACAAACCCTATCATTGAATCTCCAAGCCAGCACAATCCATTTTATTCTCTTACTTTGTCTTGTCATTTACTATCTTGTATGAGGTCGTTGTTTTATCTTATTATTTGTTATTTTATGTTATCCTACTATCTTGTTCTTGTTATTTTATTTTATCATTGCCTTATGTGAATTCCAAAGCTTTTATCTTGTTTATATATCTAGTTATTTATTTACTTTAGGTTTTTTTTGCCTGTTGGTCAACGTTCCTCATTTAATCGTGCAGTGGAGTCCTTGTCTTTACTATTTCGATGCTTCCTTAAGTTTGTTCCCTAAAAGGTTATGGGACATATCTTCAAGTTTTTTAAACATAAATGTACTTTAACATAATGAACTTAATTACGGGGTCTTACCAAAATCATTACCAAGTATAGAAATACAGAATCTGAGTGTAATGGATTTTAGTTTCAACACATTTGTCTTGTCCACAGCCTCATTTCCATCCTATGTGGGCGGCAAAGAAACCTTTTGACATGTTCTTCTCTCTCTCTCTCTCTGTCAGAGCTGTCAAAATGGATTGGGCCTACCTGAACAGCCCATAAATAGGATCGGTTGGGGCCAAAAAAACCCAAAATTGGTAACGGTTGTTTACCCCGACAGGCCAATTGGGCTCGGGTCGGGCTGGCCGATTGGCCATGGGCTATCCAGATCAATGAAAAAAATAAATGAGAAATAATCCTATATGAATATTTTCTTGTATTGTTTTAATATTCTGGATATTTTATGAGAAAAAGTTTCATAATATTCTTTTATTGTTTTCATAGGATAATAATAATAATAATAATAATAATAATAATAATAATAATAATAATAATAATAATAATAATAATAATAATAATAATAATATTTGTCATAATTTAATCACTTTGTTTTTAACTCCCCACGTCTATACTTACCAAAAACAATGATTGATCTTAATATGGATCGATGGTATTTTTTTTATTTGTTGGATCGATGGTATTGTTTGGCACCTGGACAACATCAAGAGTCAGAAGTCATAATTTCTTGCAAAGTAACAGAACTTTTATTAAGACTTCAATATTCAGAAGATAAATATAAATTTATATTATTTTTAATCAAATCAATTAAACTAATTTAAAGGAATAATTATTGTTCAATAATAAGTGTTTTAGGTTTTTAAAAGTATTTTTTCTTTATTACTAGCTACCATTTAATGTTTTCAATTTTAATTTGTTAAATTATTTTTTAGTAAGGCTAATTTGGCTCAATAGCCCGTTGGCCCGGCCGATATAAGGCCGGGTTGGGCCAAAAAATTGACAACGCGAATGGAATGTGGGCCGGGCTGAGCCTCCCATTTTGACAATTCTACTCTCTCTCTCTCTCTCTCTATATATATATATATATATATATATGTATATATATATATATATATATATATATATATTAATTAGATCTTGTAAAAATCTTTTGTTGATATATTCATATCAATTGTCTTTAGAATTATTCCTTGAATTTTAGTCAAATTTTGACTAAATGATAGTATAGTATCGAACATTTATATTTTTAAGAAAAGAAAGAGTGGAGAATATATTGTTGACTAACCATTAATATTTGTTATAAGAATCATTAATAGTTGAAATTCTTTTTCAAAAAGAGTAGATTTTGGGATTAATACACTTGGATATGTTCCTTATATTAGTTAGATAAGCATTATATTATACGAAAAACTATTAAGAAAAACTTAATTGTTCTTTGCTAGATTGAGGACATATATATATATATATACATATATATATATATATATATATATATATAGCTCAAAACTAAATGTAATAGGGCACTGAAAATGGGTGGGAGGAATTGTGGCTTTCCCTCCTTTATACGTATATAAATTTAGTTATTTGATTTTCTTTATTTTCTCTTGATGCTGCGAATAATATGAGTGAAGATGTTTCTTAACCAGTCAATGAAGTACAAGTAATTTAGATAGAAATCTGCCAAAAAAAAAGTAATTTAGATAGAAATATTTTCTCAAATTACCTGGTACTGATTGAGATTTGACATTTCATGAACGAGCACAAAGTGTTCAAAAGGATAATTGGAGATGATTTTTAATATAACGGTAGTGAGATGGCAAAAAGTTGTGTTAAGTAAGTTTTTGGTCCCTCAACTATTTAAAATTTTGATTTTTAGTCCCTCTAAAAATTTTTGCTCATTTGTGAACCCTATCAAATTTCAGATGACTAATTTTAGTTACTCTAAAATTTTTTGTCCATTTTTAGTCCCTTTTTATTTTTTTATTGCTCAAAATTAGTCCTTAAGATGGTCTAAAAATGGGCTAGAAAAGAGCAAAAATTTAACTTCACAAGGATTAATTTTGAGTAATAAAAATAAACGAGGGACTATATATGGACAAAAAAATTTAGAGGGACTAAAATTAATTATTTGTAATTCAATTGGGACTAAAAATGCACAAAATTTTTAAGAGGATCTAAAAATCAAAATTTGAAATAGTTGAGAGACCAAAAATATATTTAAGTGAAAAAAAGTTTTATGTTAAGCATCACATCACATCCACCTATATATCCAATAAGTAAAACAATAGTCAGTATGCCAACATTGAATTGAAATAACGCACTTGAAATTGCACAAGTGCATGAGAATGTTATTAGAGAAATCATTAAATTGTTTGATAGTGCTTCTTTAAGAAACCGTTATCCAAGTTTAAGCATGGGGAAACACTTGTCAAAGAAAGCACTATGTCTGAATTAATGTCTTCTTTTAAAAAATGACATAAATAGAGATAGCACTTCCGTCTCTGTGACACATACCCTCACTTCCTTCCCCACGGTTATCCTAGCTTCCTCTAGATAACACTCATCTCTGTTGTCACAAAGCACCTGTTTGTTATTGTGAATCATATTTTGTTCACAACCAAAGTTTTAAAAATTGCTCCTTAATGCTAATATCGCCCGCAACATCACGGTATTGGAGCTTGACGATACCGATACGGACCAAAATCTCGTCATGGCTGCAAATCACATAAAATGGCCACAACAAAATGGTGTTGTGGCTGCAACAAGCATAACAAAACCCCATTTTAGCCCGAACACATTTTTTCCCCCAAAAGTCCCATTTGAAAATCAAATTTTTTTACAAAAGAATCCAATAAAACAAAGAATCAAAACAAACATGAATTAAAAATGGAAACTTTGAAGTGGAAAAAAAATCTTGCAAGAGCCGTGCATGTCTTCAATGCAAGCCTCTGCCATTTGTTGTCCATTCATGCTTCTGTCGCCGGCTTCCACCACACTTGTTATCCGCTCTTCTGTTCTAGCACTAGGCAACCCACCGCCCTAACCCATTTTCCCTTTGCAGTGATGGATATGTAAGTTTTGGCAAGGAAGGAGAAAGGGTGAGGTGAGACAAGAGAAGTGAGAGAGTAAAAGTCCTGAAAATGAAATTTGGGGAAAATGGGAAATGAAAGGATAAAGATGTGAGAGAGAGGAAAAGACACTTCCAAAATATAAATTTGAGAGAGAAATAGTGGGATGGTGGGTGGGATTGAAAAGTTAAATTGAGATTGAAAGTGGGAGTGTGGTAAATTGGAGTGGGAAATTGAAATTTAAAATGAATAATGAAATATGGGCGGAGGCAATATTTGGGCCAAAGGCAATTAATTGATTGATTAGATGAGTAATTAGTGGGAAATGATTAATAGGGTGGGAAATTGGTTAATTAAGAGAGAATTAAGAATAAATTATAGAGTAAAATGTTAATTATAAGTTATTTTGAATTATATAACAATAGAGAAAATCTTAAAGTATTTTTTTTTTGCATTATTGTGTGTAATTCACACCGTAATGACCGCAATCCGCATCGCAACAAATGAAACATTCGCAATGTGAAAACCTTAACACGACATCAACTGTGATTGCGACCACAATTTAAAACCTTGTTCAGAACTAAACAAAAAACCCTTCACTATTTAACCTTCTCAACTAGGAAAAGGAGCCTCCACCGCAATGCTTTATACCATGGTTATGAAAATCGGACCAAATCGGCCGTTCAATCGGTTGAACCGAGAATCGATCTATCATCTAGTCCAGATAACCCATGAAACCAGACAACCAGGAAACTGGTTAGAAAATTGAGAAACTGTTCCAAAACTCTAGAAACCGACAAAACTAGTGGTTCATCGGTTTACAGTGGTTCTCAAAAAATTGCTTGTTATGCTTGTGAAAATGAAGACACCATTGCTTTACTCCTTCTCCGGCAAGCTCTGGTGTTTTCTATTCTAGCCATTCAAAGCTCTACAACCAGAATATTCCTCAATTTAAACTCAAGCAAGACAAAGCACCTCAATAGATCTATTGATAAATTGTTCACGTCCTCGTTCCCAAGCCTCCAATTTAGAAGAAACTTTTACGCTTTCTTCTGAACCTCAACAGATTCTTAAATAAACAAGCATCTAGTTTTTTTTATGGAAAGTGAATTTCAAAATTAAATGGACAATTGAGTGGAGTGTTGTGTGTGGAGCAAAGTAAACACACTGGCACATGAAAGTTGGAAAGTCATCAGTATTGTAGTTAAAAGTTATTAAATAATTTTTAAAAATTTTAATTTATTAAATGTTATAATATTCATAATATTTTTACATCACTTTATTATTTTCTAGTCAAAATAATTGATAATTTAAAAGGACAAATGAGTAGACAAAGGGATTACTTTCTAAAGGAAAGTTGAGAAGTCAGAAGGGACGTGTGTTCACTTCAATAGTTGTATCTCATCTTTGAAGGCACTAATTTCCCAGAGCCAATCAATACAATCGACACTAATATTGATGTTGAAACAAATATTATATTTGTATTTGTAGTTATTGATAGATATATTTTGCGCTATTGAAGTTAAATAAAAGAAAATGTGTTGTTATAATTAAATTTTATGTCATATTTGATTTAATTTAATAGATAATTTTGCATGTTACATGTTATGAGTGATAATATTTTTAAAACATATTAATTTTTATAGTTATGAGTATAATTGTCTTTTTATTTGAAATTATTTATACATTATATTTTATTTTTTAAAAATTATTTAATTACTACCGGATCAATTGCAGTTAAACAATTAAAACCTGAACCAGTGCCTCACTTGTTCAATGACTGATCTGGTTTTAAAAATATTGCTTTATACTTGGCAATTTTTGACACAAGTCTTGCTGGTGATTGAGGTTTAATTGTTATTCATTGTTCTTGTGTTTTTTCAAATTTATGGCTTAGAATTTGAACCCATTTTCAAATTTCTTCTACTTTTCCCATCTTTTCCCATTCTAAATTCTCCTTTTTAGTGAGGATTCTAGTGTTGTTGTTCGAGGACTTCATGTATTGAAATTCCTAGAAGCAATTAATATCTCCACCGAAGAAGGTTTACGCAAACTTGTGGTGCTGTAAATCTCTAATACTTATATTATAGATTTGTTCCCTAAATGTTTATGGGACATATTTTCAAGTTTTTTAAACATAAATGTAATTTAACATAATGAACTTAGAAGGGTCTTTACAAAATCCTTACCAAGTATAGAAATATAGAATCTGAGGAGAAATTCTTAGGTGGACGCAAACTCAACACCTCATCCTTACATACAATCAATATAAATTTTACTACTAGTAATGTAACACTGTGTTGTTATTAATTGATTTCATAAGTGATTTAATTAAATTACAAGAATAATTAAATTGAGGCTTAATTGCAATTTTTACCCCCAACTTTTGACTTTTTGGCGAAATTTATCCCCAACAAATTAATTTGGGACATTTTACCCCCAACTTTTTTAAAAACTTGCAAATTTACCTTCCACCATTTTGCTGACGTGGTATGCTAAAATAATTATACTTTTTACCTCAACTTTTTACTTTTTGACAAATTTTACCCCTAACTTTTTCATTTTTTGGCGAATTTTACCCCTAACTTTTTATTTTTTGGTGAATTTTACCCTCACTTTTTACGCTTATGTCAGCATGCCATGCCAGCAAAACAGTGGAAGGTAAAATTTGCAACTTTTTAAAAAAGTTAGGAGTAAAATACGCCAAATTAATTTGTTAGGGTAAAATTCACCAAAAAATAAAAAGTTGGGGGGTAAAAATTGCAATTAAGCCTTAAATTTAATTTAAATGCTTAAATGAATTAATTAATTTATGAGTTGGTGATTTGATTATGTGTGCATGTGGTCAGTGAGTTTTTAGTGGTTTGGGCTTAAGAGGATGATGGGCTTTGGTTTATGTTTGGAGAGGTGGGTGTGTATAGTAAGGCTTAGATGTGAAAGGGGGAATTCCTAGCGTCACAAACCCTCCCTAAACCCTCAGAAATATGAAAATAGAAGACAAGCTCTCTTTTCACTCTCTTCTTCTTCCCCAAGCAAGACCCACTCCCTAGAGGTTGGGGAGTTTGATTCTTCTGCTCAAAGGAGACTCTTTTCCGCTCTTGTTGGAGCTCTATAGTTGTCCCTTGGTGTGGTAAGCTCTTCCTTTTCTCCCTTGTCCCTTATTCCATATTCTTCCCTTGTAAGCTACCATGGAGATCCTTGTTTGGGTATAGAAATCTGATTTTTGGGTTGTTTTGGGTATGTTTTGGTGCTCTATTAGTGTGAGCTGCTAGTGGAGTTGAGGAAAGCTCTTTCCTTGGACCCAAAGCTTCTTCCTTTCCCTTCCTTCTTCTAAAAGTCATCACCTTGGGTTTGTGTAGGTAAGGCAAACTCATATCTCTTCTTGTTTTCATCATTGATTTCATGTATGGCAATGAATTTTGGGTGTTCATGTGGTTGTATTTTGTTGTTATGTGTGGTTATTGGTGGTTTGATGTTGAGATGATTGAATTTGAAATTGGCATGTTGATTTTATGTTGTAGTTTGAATTGTGGATGCTTTATAATGGTAGAAAATGTTTGGTTGAAGCTTAAATTCGTTATTGAACATTTTGAGTTGAAAGGAATGATTTTTTTGTTTTGATGAAAAATGATGTTTTGGGTTAAAAATAGTGTATTATGCAATTTTGAATCATTTTAATCGATTATATTGTGTGGTAATTGGTTAAAATGAGCTACAGAGGTTGGTTTTTGAGTTAGCATTCGATAATAATCGATTACATGGCTTGGTAACCGATTATTTCGAGTCTTTAGGACTAATTTATCATTCCAGGGACTAAAGTAATCAATTACAATGTCTTGTAATCGATTAAATCAAGCACCAGAGGCTATTTAGTTGATTATGGGTTCATGTAATCGATTACATAGACTTGTAATCTGTTAATTCGAACCCAGGGGGCTGCTTCCTTGATCTGACTTCTATTTTAATCGATTACAATAATTTGTAATAGATTACAATAGCCAAAACTCAGTTTTAGAGTCCGAATTTGGAAAAGTAGTCTTCATGAAAGTTGTAGCTCTAGACGTTAACTAACTAATGGATAACTTTTCACTCAAAAATAATGTCTACAACTCTAGATATGATCAAATTAGTAAGCAAATGTCAAGCTGTCAAAATTTGGTAAAAGTTCCACTTTGTTCATAATTTTAGGCATAGTATACTTTTGAACTAGGTATTGGGGTAAACATAGGAGTTGTAGATAATCTTCTTATCTTTCAAATTAGATAAGAATCAACTTAATTGAATTAGTATAACTCTAGATATCATATTTTCAACTTACAAAGGTCATAGAGGTGTAATAGGAAATGAAGGAGATACCAAATTAGAACTTAAGAAACTAGATGAGGACCACAATATCAATTAGATAAATAATATAAGGCTTAAATATGTTTTGGGTGCCTGATATATTAGCGAATTTTGCGTTAGGTCCTTATTAAATTTTTGCTTTGTGTTGGGTCCCCAATAATTTTTTTATTTTGTTTTTGGTCCCTAAAGCGCTATCTGAACCACTTTTTAAAACAATTTAAAGCGCTATCTAAAGCGCTTTAGGGACCAAAAACAAAATAAAAAATTTATTGGGGACCCAACACAAAGCAAAAATTTAATAGGGACCCAACGCAAAATTCGCTAATATATCAGGGACCCGAAACATATTTAAGCCATAATATAATTAGTGAAATGATGTTGTTTTATAATTAAATTTGATTTTATGTTGAGATTATGAAATTCACATTCACATGAGATTTTGGTGTAGTGAATGTAAGAGTTCATGGTGTTGGAATTTCTTACTATGCTTATTGAACTATAGATGGGTTCATAAGTGTGATGAACATGTGAATGGTGAATTTATGATATGATGACCTCTTATGGTGTTGAAATTGATCAATAATTATGTGTTTGATGTATGATGGTTGTTAGATGAGTTGATGCATCATACCTACATGTATAATTGGCATTGGATATGAGTAGGCACGTAAGTTGAGGGTGCTTGGTGGGCCCTCAATCTAGTGTTGGAGGTTTTCGTTGAAATATAGAGAAATACACTAGAAGGGGGGTTGAATAGTGTATTTATAATTTCTTTGAAAAACTTTAACTAATGTGAAGATAGTATATCTTAAGTTTTACAAGGACTTAGTAAAACAGAAGATTATGCTATCGTCCAGCAGTTTAAAAACAACAGTCCAATGAGACTGCTCTTCTAGCTTTTCGTTAGAACACACGTAATAGATAATCGTAGATAAAATGTGTAAAGAATCACTTTCGTAGTATGTTGAAGAGATAGTTTAATAGATATGCAAGTAAGCTAGAAAGCGAGAGAATAGAACACTTAGTTTTATACTGGTTCACTCAACTGAGCTACGTCCAGTTCTCCTTCAAAAACTTTTGAAGGGTTCTACTAATCAAGATCTGATTACTCTCAAGTATTCTAACCTTGCCACTTCTGGCTACAAGTATTCTCTAGGCCACTCCTGGCACACCCTTAATCTCCCCTTGAGATTAAACACAAACCCAAGTATTCTTTAACACTAAGCCACTCCTGGCTTTCCAAACAGAATTGTTTGAGTATAGAAAGTAAGACTAACTCTCACAGAGAGGATATTACAGTAAACACGAATATACAGAATCGCTTAGCAAAGCTAAGAAGAAAGCTCGTTTTGCTTAAGTATTGATCGTCCAGTCATTTTGACAGAGATTCAGCTCTTTATAAATTTTTTGTCAGTCTGATACATGAGCTCATTCCTCTATTTATAGACAGCTTGTTGAAAGGTATCCGTTGAGGGATTTTTTCCTTTGCCAAGAGCGGTTCTCTCCATAGCATGTGACCGTTGTCACGTTTTGACTTAGGATGGAGAGATAGAAGTGACAGCCGTACATATAGCGCCTCTCCTACTTGTACTTTTTCTGCAGAGAGAAGCTTCTTCTTTTCCTGTTCAATACTATTCGAAAAATCAAATAGAATGACATATTAAAATGTGAGAGAATAATCGTTGCATTTTATAGAATCCACATTGAAAACGTATTTCCTTATAATATTATTTTAGGCTTAATTATCAATTTGGTCCTCAAATTTATTTATTAACGTTAATTTGGTCCCCATATTTTTAAAAACGTCAATTTGGTCCTCAAGTTTTTAAAAATATGTCAATTTGGTCCTCAAATTTTTAAAAATATGTCAATTTGATCTTTACCGTCAGATTTCGTTAATTTGACTGACTGAAATATGTGACGTAGTACTGATGTTGCTTTATTTAATGAGGACCAAATTGACACATATTTAAAAAATTTGGAGACCAAATTGACATTTTTAAAAATTTGGGAACCAAATTGATACATTTTTAAAAACTTGGAGATCAAATTGATGTTTTTAAAAATATGGAGACCAAATTGAAGTTAATAAATAAATTTGAGGACCAAATTGGTAATTAAGCCTATTATTTTAAGATAGAAACTACATAGTGGGTTATATAGTCATTGGACGCTTGCTCTCACAGGAGCATTGGACGCTGCCTGTAGAATTCTTACAAAACACATTTGGACGCTTTTCTTATTAAAACATAAAGTCGAGGTTTGAGAGATACAATACCATTGCGGAATTGGACGACGTAAATCCTATAACACTCAAACTAGATCATTAGATACTTCAAAATTTATCCTTTAGTTGTTATCATCAAAACCGAAATTCGAGGGGTTGGACATCGTCCAAGGTCTTAGAACCTAACAATCTCCCCCTTTTTGATGATGACAAATAATGGTAAATTTTGATGTTAACAGACACATAATCATATAAGAATACAATGAATCAAGTCAGAGATGATTATGTTATGCCAGTGTATAAATGTGAAATGAAGTACTCCCCTTGAGTTCAACATTTCTTATGCATCTGATAACAGAGAAATATAAAAGGCAAGTATATATCAGGTATAACAGATATCAGAGTGAAAAACATATCAACGATATGGATGTGGAATTTATGAAATAAACACCTCATGTTTTGATAAAGATGCCAATATTTTTATATACAGAGTGTTTAGCTATTTACTTCTATGACATCAAAATTCCAATTTCTCCCCCTTTGTCATTAACAAAAAGGTTTGAAAGATGGAAAAATGATTGGGCCATCATGGTCACCTTATGGCTGTGGAGGTGGTTGTTCTGGTGGTGCTTGTATTGGTGGTGCTGGTTGTGGAGGTTGTGGTTGGACGGGTGGAACTGCATGAGCAACTTGTCCAAGCAAGGTGGCTGCTGTATTTTGAATCTGGTTCACAAGCGTCTGGGAGAGACTCATGAACTGTTCAGTGATGGCATTCTGCAGCATCAGACGATGTTGATCAGCCTCAGCCTGTTGCCTTTGCTGAAAAGCTTGAAGAGCTGCTTCGGTTTCCAGCTGTTGTTGCCTCAGAGCCTGTTGCACTATCTCGTGAACACGATCTTCTGAGACTCCTTGAGGTTCAGCAAATCGCAAGGGATGGATGCCCCTTGGACTTGAAGATCCGGTGGGAACCAGTTGTCGTGTGCCCGAATGTGCTTCAGTAGATGCATCAACAATGGGGAAGCTGGTGATATCTTCAGCAATAGGCTTTGCTGCAGTTGCTTCCATTGGCTTAGATGCTTCAACAACGAGCTCTCTATCATCCTTGGACTTTCCAGATTGGACGGTAGGTTCTTCATGTGACGTGACAAAGTGTTCCACGTCCACTGGTACAGATGAGTCCAGGTCAAGATGAGCTAGCACCTTTGTTACTTTGGCAGATGCTTCATCCAGCTCTGCCTGTGTAGCTTTCGACTTAGCAACCTTATCTTCCTTTTCTATGGTTGCGGTCTCAGTTTCCTCAAGAGCCAGCTGCTCTAGACGAGCTTGTTCTGCTGCTGATGCTTCTTCTGCTTTGTACTCCTCATGCAGAGTTTGGAGTTCCTCCACAAACTCTGTGCGATCCAGTGTTCAAAGATCAAACACTTTGTTGCTTCTGATTTTTGGCAATGTCTTCAGTAACTTCAGATAATCATCTGAATCTTTCAAAAAGCAGGCAAAGGTGTCTGAGAAGTGATGAGTCTTTACTGGACGCAGCACCTCAATACCATGAGGGGGTGAACAAAGTCATCCTTGGAGCTGCCTGAGGAGGAGGATTTCTGGGAATCGTTCCATAAGATCTGGTGCCAAAAGATAATGGAATCAAAGGTTCCGAGTGAATGCGTAAGCTTACCAGTCTTGTCAAACAGATGACCCCAGGTATGAGAGGATTTTTGCAGGGTTTCAACTTTCTCTTCCCTACTGAGCATCTCAATGCCGTAGAACTTGTAGCCTTTCTTGCGACCAGCATCATATAAAGGTAGTCTAGGACATACCCTGTCTGGTACAAACTTTATTTCTGTGGCGCGGCTTATGTGAAGGTTTGGTGGGTAGGCGATGGCTTGGTTTAGTATATACATTTATTGCAGAAGTTTTCCAAGTTCATCATAGTCGCCTGGCTGGAAGTTTAGCACTGGAGTTCCAGCTGGTAGAGGCAGGAACTTTGTGATTGGAGTCCAGATTTGAACATCCTTGACCCACCCTGCATCTGGACGCTGCTTCGTTATGGAAGGGTCCAGACTTTCTTTAATGGCCAACTGCAACTCTGCAGCCAGTTCAATATCCTTGTTAACAGGGGACTTCTTGGACCGTGCCTTCATTTTTCTTGGAGCCTTCCCTTTCTGCTCCGCAACCGTCTTTGTGAATCGAGAGGCAACCTCCACCTCTGGTTTATGCAGATCTTCTGCTGCTGGACGCACTCTTTGCTGAGTTCCAGTTGGACAGGAGTAAGGATGAGGCATGCGCATCAAGTGTGGGTACACTTCTCTCGTCCAATTGGGCAGAGGGTTGCTGATGATCACTCCTTTTGGCATAGCAGAATAGGCAGCTGAAGAAACATGAGTGCAAACATACCTCGTCCACTCTGGTGCTGAGACAATAATGAAATGCCGCTTCAAAGGCTCTTGTAGAGGCCTCCGAATCACATCACTTTTCTTACAGTAATTCTGGTTATTTCGTGTAAGGAATGCAACCGGGAAACGTTCTCTGTCTTTTTCTTCTTTGGTTTTCTACTTGGGGGGTATGGTCCATGGGGACCAGGTATCCCTCCACGCATCCCTTGGACGCACAAACTTGGACAGGTCCAAGAGAAGATGTGGATGCTGGGTTGTTGATGTGGATGGAGCACTGGGTGTTGTTGGTAGTAGGGTGCTGGTGGATATGTTGTCGGTGTCTTGAGAGGAAGTTGGTAGAACTGCAATTCTCCTTGGCCTTGCTGCCTGAGTCTTTACTCGTCGTGGCACGTTAGAAGGAAAGGAAATTGGTTTTGCAGGTTGTACCTTCTGCTTCTTTTGCTGAGGACCCTCCGTCTCCTCTGCCTTCTTCATGATTTGACCAATTGGGATCTGGTCATCATCATCAGAGTCGTCCAGTAGTTGAAGCTTCCGAACCTTTTGCTTTTCTGGAGCAAGCTTTACTGGTGCTACCTTTGGATGCTGCTCAGCTTGAGCAGGTTTGGACGTATCAGTCCTTGGACGCTTCCCTGCCGGGGACTGAGCAGTGGATGTGTCAGCATGTCTTTTCTTGGTTCTTCTCTCCTTTTCAGCATCTTCCTCATGCTTCTGAGACATTTGTCGTGTGATCTTTCTGCCCTCCTGTTCCTCCATCAGCCTTTTGATCTTTTTGCCAATACCAAGAAGATCAGTCTCTTCTTCATCATTATTGGAGATGATCTTGCTCTGTTCATGTCGTTGCTTGTTGATGGTGTCCTCGTCCAGGTCCCTTAAGACCTTGGCTGTTAGCTTGATCTTCATAGGTTTTATGTTGGACTCACCAAACAGTTGTTGTGTTGCTACCATTGGCCCTTTCTTCACAATAGCTTCGTAAACATCTTATTCCAGTTCATCAAAGAAGCGTTGATAGACCTTCTGGTCCCAGAAGATCTTGTTCATCAGGGCGGCGTAGAAAATGTCATCATTGCCACCAACAGACTTCATCATTGTCACGATATTGACGTAAATGGTGTGAGGGAGATTGAAGGGAATACCTTCCATAATATGGAGTATCACAAACTTGTGTAAGTCCGTGACTGAGTCCTTAGACCCAGCTTTGTGCAGGATACTCTTGTTGCACACCTGCTGCCAGATTTTTGCTTCCTCACACAGGTTCCTGTACTCAATCTTTATTGACTCGGTGGATTTGGTCTTGCAAAGTACGGTCGCAATGTGATTGCTGTACTGCTTGGCCCAGTCTGTTCTGTACTGGTTCTGCTCCCTAATGCAACCAGTTACCTTTGCAATGGTCTCGATGGACAGTGTCACCTCTCGTCCAAGAACCGTGGCCACGAGCTCCCTTGAGCTTTGGAACTTGGCATTTCTCCAGAATATTTTGATCAACTCAGGGAATATTTTCTGGTTTTCATTGAAGTAGCCTCTGATTCCACACTTCAGAAGGCTCTCGTTCAGGTTCAGTCCCAGCTTCTCAAGCTTTTCGATGTCGAAGAAGTGCTCAATGTGCACTGTAGCAGCTCCTTGGCACACAACTGTGGTTTCAGGGTAAGTGAGGACGTCAGGTTCCGAGTTGCTTGAGTTTGCAGAGTTTGCCATGCTAGAAAAGTTTGGATTTTTAGGTTTTCTGAGAGGGTTTTGGGTTTCTGAGAGAGAGAGAGAGAGTGTGTGTGTGTTTAGGGTGATGATAATCTCAGAGAAGATGGATACGGTGGTGTTTTTTTAGTGATGAATTGATAAGTGTATATTTGGGCTTTGTTTGGAGGATATGAAACGGTTTTGGGATTTTTGAATATTTGAAAAGTAAATGACACCATAAAACCCGCCATGATGAGACGTGCGAAGAATGTGGGTAACTGTGTACAGTTACTAACATTTTGGTGACTCAACATAGAGTATTAGCTCATACTTACTCTTAAAATGACCCGTTTTGATTATTTGAATCAAAAGAAAAGACTAAGATAAGAAAAAAAAACATCATCCACATATTGGACTTAAGTGAAATATATGTAATGCATGTGCATGACTCTAGTGTTCCTTGGACGCCATGTCCTTTGGACGCTATGGTTTTATTGGACGCATCATGTAGATGTTAATCATTCCTTTACAGAGTCCATGCCAAGTTTGTCCCTCAGAAGGATTAACTTGTCTTCAGTAAGGGGTTTGGTGAATATATCAGCAAGCTGATTATCTGTGGTTACAAAGTGTAATTCCACAGTACCCTTTTGAACATGGTCTCTTACAAAGTGATGTTTAATCTCTATATGTTTGGCCCTTGAAGGCAATATGGGATTTTTAGAAAGATTTATGGCAGCTTTACTATCACAGAAGATAGGAATGTTACTCTCATATATGTTGTAGTCCTCAAGTTGATGTTTGATCCACAAGATTTGAGAACAACATTTTGCAGCTGAAATATACTCTGCTTCAGCAGTGGACAGAGCAATGGTTCCTTGCTTCTTGCATGTCCAGGAGACTAGATTACCACCGATGAAGTGACACCCTCCACTGGTGCTTTTTCTTTCAATTCGATCTCCAGCATAATCAGCATCACGGTATCCTATTAGCCTGAAATCTTTCTGCCTTTTGAAATATAACCCAAGGTTAGTGGTTCCAGCAAGATATCGAAAGATTCTTTTAACAGTAGTTAAGTGAACTTCCCTTGGGTCAGATTGAAATCTGCCACATAAGCATACGCTGAACATGGTGTCAGGTCTGGACGCTGTGAGGTATAGGAGTGATCCTATCATACCTCTGTATAGAGTATTATCTACTTTATTTGAGTTGTCGTCCAGTCCAAGTACTGTTGTTGGATGCATAGGAGTTTTCATTGGTTTTGCATCGTCCAACTTGTACTTCTTTAGCAGCTCTTTGACATACTTGGTCTGATGTATATATATTCCCTTTTCAGTTTGTTTGATTTGGAGTCCAAGGAAGAATTTCAGCTCACCCATCATGCTCATCTCGAACTCTGTTTGCATTAATTTGGCAAAATCTTCACAGAGAGACTCATTAGTGGCACCAAATATGATATCATCAACATATATTTGTGCAATAATCAGAAGAGTAGTCTTTGCAAAATAATGTAGTGTCTACTTTTCCTCTTAAAAAACCATTTTCTGACAGAAATGTGCTGAGTTTTTCATACCAAGCTCTAGGGGCTTGTTTCAACCCATATAAGGCTTTGTTAAGTTTAAAAACATGGCTTGGAAAATCATCACTTTCAAATCCTGGGGGTTGTTCCACATAGACCTCTTCCTTTATGAGTCCATTGAGGAATGCACTTTTTACGTCCATTTGATATAGCTTCATATTGCTATGAGCTGCAAATGACAGTAGAATGCGGATTGCCTCCAGACGTGCAACGGGAGCATAAGTTTCAGTATAATCTATACCTTCTTGTTGTGAGTAACCTTTTGCTACCAACCTTGCTTTGTTTCTCACAACATTACCTGTTTCGTCCAGCTTGTTTCTGAACACCCACTTTGCTCCTACAACTTCTTTGTCGTTGGGGAGTTCTACTAGCTTCCAGACATTGTTCTTTTGAAATTGGTCAAGTTCTTCTTGCATTGCTTTGACCCAGCCTTCATCTTCTAAGGCATCGTCCACAGTCTTAGGTTCTATTTGAGATATGAATGTTGTGTGACCTTGCTGTCGTTGAAGTGAAGATCTGGTTTTGACTCTGCCTTTCGGATCTCCAATGATTTGCTCCTGTGGATGATGTTTCTTCATTTGCCAGTTACGTCCATTTGGTTCTCTTTGTTCTGCGACTGGACCGTCCAGTGGTGCATTTGACTCTTCAACTGAGACATCATGGTTGGACGAATCTGATGACTTACTTGCATCATCCAATCTGAGATCTGCAAATGATTTGTCCAGCTCTGATAATTCCTTATCAGGCTTGTTGTCATTAAACTTCACATGGATAGCTTCTTCAACAACTAAGGTTCTAGAGTTATAAACTCTGTATGCCTTTGAAGTTTCAGAATATCCAAGCAGTATTCCTTCATCACACTTAGAATCAAATTTTCCCAGGTTATCCTTAGTGTTCAGAATGAAACATTGACATCCAAATGGATGGAAGTAGGATATGTTGGGTCTTCTACCCTTCCACAATTCATATGGAGTCTTTTTCAATATCGTCCTTATATAGATTCAGTTTTGTAAATAGCAGGCAATATTCACTGCTTCAGCCCAGAAGTGTTTAGGGGTTGAATTATCATTCAACATGGTTCTGGCCATCTCCTGGAGCGACCTGTTTTTCCTCTCAACTACACCATTCTGTTGTGGTGTTCTAGGTGTTGAGAAGTTGTGAAGGATACCATTATCCTCATAGAACCTTTGAAAACTTTCGTTTTTGAATTCACCCTCGTGATCACTTCTGATAGAAGTAATGCATACTTCTTTTTCATTTTGAACTCTCTTGCAGAGGTTATAAAAGGCCTTAAAGGGCTCATCTTTGTGGGATAGGAATAAGACCCATGTCCATCTAGTATAGTCGTCCACTATAACTAATCCATATCTTTTACCACTTACCGAGGCTGTTCTTGTGGGTCTAAACAGATCAATATGTAACAGCTCAAGAGGTCTAGAAGTGGAAACAATATTTTTACTTTGAAAAGAACTTTTCACTTGTTTCCCTTTCTGACAAGCTTCACAAAGAAGATAATCTTTATATGACATACTTGGTAGTCCTCTTACGAGGTTGTGCCTGTTCAGCTTTGAGATTAACCTCAAGCTTGCATGACCAAGTCTTTTATGCCATAACCAATGATTTTCTTGTACAGAAACTAGGCATGATACATTTTGACTTGATAGTTCCCCAAGTTTAATCTTATACAGATTGCCTTGCCTCTTTGCGGTAAATAGAAGGGACCCCATCAGAGTTTTTGACTGTACATTCACCTTTGTTAAAGGCAACATCATATCCACTGTCACATAATTGGCTTATGCTAAGTAGATTATGTTTAAGATCTTTAACATAAAGAACTTTATCAATACAAGGATAGGGTGGTATACCAATCTTACCTACGCCAGCTATCATCCCTTTCTGATTCCCTCCAAAAGTGACTGTCCCACCAGTCTTGGGTAGGAGGCTTTGGAACATACACCTTTCTCCTGTCATGTGATGTGAGCACCCACTGTCCAGGTGCCATGATTGGAGTTTCTTTCCTGCTGTTAAGCATGTCTGCAACAGGAACAATTTTATCCTTAGGTACCCAGATTGACTTGGGTCCTTTTTTGTTAGCTCGAAGGGCATTGAATGCTCCCTTCTTAGGCAGGTGTCTGCATTTGGACATTATATGTCCAGGTTTCCCACAGAAGTAGCAAACATCTGTTTCCTCATCATGAATATATTTCTTTCCCTTATATCCATGTCCTGACCTGTCATTTGGTCTCTTACAACCTTCATATTTTAAAAGATTTTTGAGGTTGTCAGAGCCCTTGACAAAGTTTGACAGATCCTTCTTTAGGCTGTCAATTTCTTCATGAAGTTTTACAACGTCATGTGGTTGACCTCTTAAGGAAGTATCTGCTTCAACTTTCAGAAGCTTCTCAACTAGCCTTTTGTTTTCTGCGTTGAGATTTCGAATCTCTATGGAAAGATTTCTTTCTCTAGTCCTTGAATCCTCATAGGATTTATAGGCTCGAGCAGCATCATTCCAGAGAGTTCGCCTCTCCATATTTGTAATTTCATTTTGCCTTGAGAGCTCTGTAAACTTTTTCTGTAAATCCTCCTTTTCACTTTCCAGTTGTCTAACACTTTTTTCTAAAGCTTCTTTTTCTTTTGAAAGTGATTTGGATGATTTCTTTAAAGTTCTATAGGCCTTTGACAAAATAGAAGAGTTTGAAAGTAGTTCATGATAAGCTTCTTGAATTGAATCTATGTCATTAAAATCTACCTCATCTTCTTCTTCTGGTTCAGAAGAGTCAGTTAAGGTGTCTGCCATCAGCATATGTGTGCTTCCTCTTCTTCTCCATCGTCGGATGATGAGTCATCGTCCAGGTCTTCCCATGTGGACATCAGAACTTTCTTGCCCTTTCCTTTGCTGAAGAATTTCTTCTTCTTGTCCTTGCTTTTGTCTAGATCTGGGCATTCTGATTTGAAGTGTCCTGGCTTTTTGCATTCGTAGCATACAATTGGACTCTTCTCCTTCTTTTCTTTGAAGTCTTTCCTCTTTAGGTTTCTCCATCTGGATCCACCTTTCTTCTTCCACATAGCATGTATCCTTTTGGATATAAAGGATAGTTCATCATTCTCGTCTGAGTCATCATCTTCATATTGTTCATCTGATGATGTTTCAGCTTGCATGGCTTTGGACGATGATGCTTTCCTTGGCTTCTGGAGGCTGAGCGCCAGAGACTTATTTTTTTTACCATCACTATCTTGATGCAGTTCTAGTTCATGCACCTTGAGAGTTCCCACGAGTTCTTCTAGGGACATATCGTCCAGTTCCTTTTTTGTTCTCAAGGCTGTAACCTATGGTCTCCATTTCCTAGGCAAACTTCTTAGAATTTTGTCAATATGTTCATAGTTATTGTAATCTTTACCATGTGCTCTAAGTTCATTTAGTATGGTTTGAAACCGTCCAAACATACTTTGTATGTCCTTGTTTTCTTCCATACTAAACAACTCATATTGACAAGTAAGGAGACTGAGTTTGTTACGATTTACCTGAGTGGAACCCTCATATGTTAACGTTAACGCAAGAGTGTCCCACATTTATTTTGCGCTTTTGAGACTGTGCACCTTGTTGTATTCTTGTTCGCTCAGTGCACACATGATGATGTTTCTGGCTCTGGAGTTGAGATAAAATATTTGTTTTTGCTCTTCCCTTCCATCTAGCCTTTGGAATTTCGTTGAGGCTCGCATCAAGTGGAATATAGTCGCCTATCTCCACAACTTCCCACATGTCAATATGGCTAGATTCAAAGAATGCTATCATTCTTTGTTTCCAGTAATCATATTTGACACCCTTGAAGAGTGGTGGTCTGTTCACAGCTTGTCCTTCATTTTCCATCTTTCTTAGGATCTTTCCTCTGTACTGCTAAGTACTCAACCTAAGAGGTCGAGCTCTGATACCAACTGAAATATAGAGAAATACACTAGAATGGGGGTTGAATAGTGTATTTATAATTTCTTTGAAAAACTTTAACTAATGTGAAGATAGTATATCTTAAGTTTTACAAGGACTTAGTAAAACAGAAGATTATGCTATCGTCCAGCAGTTTAAAAACAACAGTCCAATGAGACTGCTCTTCTTGCTTTTCGTTAGAACACACATAATAGATAATCGTAGATAAAATGTGTAAAGAATCACTTTCGTAGTATGTTGAAGAGATACTTTAATAGATATGCAAGTAAGCTAGAAAGCGAGAGAATAGAACACTTAGTTTTATACTGGTTCACTCAATTAAGCTACGTCCAGTTCTCCTTCAAAAACTTTTGAAGGGTTCTACTAATCAAGATCTGATTACTCTCAAGTATTCTAACCTTGCCACTTCTGGCTACAAGTATTCTCTAGGCCACTCCTGGCACACCCTTAATCTCCCCTTGAGATTAAACACAAACCCAAGTATTCTTTAACACTAAGCCACTCCTGGCTTTCCAAACAGAATTGTTTGAGTATAGAAAGTAAGACTAACTCTCACAGAGAGGATATTACAGTAAACACGAATATACAGAATCGCTTAGCAAAGCTAAGAAGAAAGCTCGTTTTGCTTAAGTATTGATCGTCCAGTTGTTTTGACAGAGATTCAGCTCTTTATAAATTTTTCGTCAGTCTGATACATGAGCTCATTCCTCTATTTATAGACAGCTTGTTGAAAGGTATCCGTTGAGGGATTTTTTCCTTTGCCAAGAGCGGTTCTCTCCATAGCATGTGACCGTTGTCACATTTTGACTTAGGGTGGAGAGATAGAAGTGACATCCGTACATATAGCGCCTCTCCTACTTGTACTTTTTCTGCAGAGAGAAGCTTCTTCTTTTCTTGTTCAATACTATTCAAAAAATCAAATAGAATAACATATTAAAATGTGAGAGAATAATCGTTGCATTTTATAGAATCCACATTGAAAACGTATTTCCTTATAATATTATTTTAAGATAGAAACTACAGAGTGGGTTATATAGTCATTGGACGCTTGCTCTCACAGGAGCATTGGACGCTGCCTGTAGAATTCTTACAAAACACATTTGGACGCTTTTCTTATTAAAACATAAAGTCGAGGTTTGAGAGATACAATACCATTGCGGAATTGGACGACGTAAATCCTATAACACTCAAACTAGATCATTAGATATTTCAAAAATTATCCTTTAGTTGTTATCATCAAAACAGAAATTCGAGGGGTTGGACATCGTCCAAGGTCTTAGAACCTAACATTCGTGGTGGCTAACGCTGAATGGGCCTATAAAATAGATGGGTGGGCAAATCCCTATATAGGTTAAGGTCTTTGCAAGCTTTACCGAGGTAAGCCATTACCCACACTCATCTATTTTCGGTACCACACTCCCTCCGCAAGATTAACTTAGGTCTCCCCCAATTAATGGTCAGAGAGTGGACTATGTTAAGGGATGTACTTAGGTTAATAGCTCAAAAGGTGAAAATCTCCTTAGAGTAAAGTGTCAGCATGGAATAACATAAATCATGAATATGTGCATTTGGACTCTATGACTTGAAAGAGGATTGTTTGATTGAGGATTGGTGAAAAGGTTTTTGTGTTATTGGTGTTGATGTTTCTAAAGTATCTTTAGAAGTTAAATTCTTATAATAATGAATTCATTTGTATATTATGTTTCCTTTTAAAATGAGCTTACCCTTGCGTTTTCTATTGCACTATGATCATCGTGTTGCTTGACACGGGAGCAGACAATGATGTAGCTTCTAAGGAGCATGCCACTCAAGGTTGAGGTGGACTTGTTGGTGGACTTTGGGCCAAGATCCAACCCTTGGTCTCTTTTGTTTTGATGTCATAATGGGGGACCAGCTTAGGGGATAGATGTCATCTTTTGATATGTTGTATTTATTCCCTTAAGGGGACCCTTTATACTTGTTTATTTGCTATGAGATGTTTTGAGATATAGTGCTCTAAGGCACAAAACCTTTCATGATTTTGATGTCTTAATGATGACGGATTTGATGCTTTTGTGACATGTTTAGTCTAACACCCTCAATTTGGGTTTACATATATTCGGATTTTAATAAGCGTGTTACTTCATTCTATTTTCTTAAAAGAAAGAAATATCCTTTAACGTTGCGTGAATTTGTTAGAAAATGTAAAACTTTTTTTTATTCTGATCGTTAAGCCTTTATTTTTTGAGTATGCATTTAAGATCCTTTATTATTTTCTAAATCATGTTAATTAATTTAATTTCACCAAAACTGTGAAGTTAAAAAAAGAATCATAGGTTGGAGATGCTTAAAAACCTTCTAATTGTTAATTATGAAAATGCAGCATCGCTTGGTATATGAAATGCGTCACTTAAAATTGTAAAGAAGAAAACTTAGTATCGTCTCAAATATAAAACATACATTTTTTAGTGAGAAAATAGAATAAAAGAAACTAGCCTCTATGGCCCCCAAATACACATTTATACATGGAAAGTAGCAAGGTACATATATCCCCATGCTAAACAAAATGCGGGTGCTAAGGAAATGTAATAACTGAAATGTATACAAGAGTCTGAAACCTAGGCCTACCCATATCAAAATACATAAAAAGGGATAACCTAGTCTCAGAGCAGTCATCTCTAAACCCAACCCTGCATGTTAAACTAATCCAAGAGATAGGATAGCGGAGGATCTTTGATAAGATCCCTGAGAAGAAATCTAGTGGTCATCGTCCATAGGATCCTTCACGGAATCTTCCTCAAAGTTCTCCAATCCTTCTTAAAAACCTTGACTCATTGTTCCCTAAGTTCACGACTAGCAGTAGATCCCCCTAACAGGCACTCACCCAATTACGCCTCCAAATCTTGGCATAACGAGGTTCGGCAAAAGGTGGGAAGCGTCGGACCAAGCGTGAACTCCTCGGATGGTGTGGCATCGAGAACAGTAATGGGTACAGATGGACCCTCCTAAAGACTCTCCGAAAGAGGAAGGCAATGGCAAGAGCGACGAAGATAAAATCTTTATGATCTCCACAGGGGCTGCCCTTCGATCCTAAAATAAAAACGTAAGGGTGAATTTCTTCGCTTCGTCAATTAACCACACCGAGCGACTTTTTAAAGTCACAACACAATCCTGCTAACCAATACGGTGTGGTTCTCTAACAATCACACTTGAAACCTACTCGTTTCCACAGCTATTTCTGTAAATTGTTTCACACTGGCCAGCCGCCACTGGAACTCCCAGAACTCAGTGGTCTTACACTTTTTTGAGTTGGATGACTGTTGGGAGTACACCTCTCACTATGGTACTATGGTGGGCTGTTACCAACTGATGATGTCTCATATTTTTGTCAGGATGGCCGAGTCAGCTATGTGATCTATCGTCACAACTCGGTTCACCTCCAAGAATAACCTGCCTTACGATCATCTCCTAGGTACCAACTGTGATCATCCCTTACTCGGAGGACTAACTCCTCCACAACTCTCCTCACAGGGATTATTCTTTCTCGTCACAGTGGGGTTCCGCTGTACATGGTACTAGACGGTCGAATAGATGTCGAGCATGAGACCCCGTCTCTGCTCCAAAAATAAAAATATATATATATGAGGACATTGCCTCCATCACCTTTCTATGGGTGACCGTCACATTACGTCGTGACACGCCTTTCGAACTCTGCCCTCTCTCTTTGGTATTTTCACAGCTGGAAATACCTCATGTGACTCTCTTTTCATCTTGCAATTCCAGCAATCTGTCGTACACACGTGTCTCCGTTGCACAACTCTCAAAAAGCATACTTCACAACGCATATCGGAATTCTTTGTTAAGTTTTATTTGTGCCTTACCCTTTCAATTTCTACAATTTTTATTAGTTAGTAACTTATTGATAATTCCTTCACGCAAAGGTCCTAATATATTTTTCTAAGTCCAAAGCAGAAATAAAGAGTTGATTAATTAAAACTATAAATAAAAATTAAGTCTTTAGCCTAATTAATAATTTTCATCGTTAAAGTTTATTTTTATCATTACTGGCAAAATTGCCCAAGTCACTGAGACAGAGTCCCAGTCCACATAAGCACTCACGCCCGAGTCTTATGAACACATAATTTCAAACAACAGAAAATCACATTTCAAACTACAGTCCACTTGACTGTATCACAGAAGCGTTCCAAGATGCATTGACACACACAAAGGTTTGCCCAAAGTTCACATACCATGGGTCTTCAATCAAAATAAGACAAGGGTAAAGGTTACCCACTGCCTCACAATTACATAAATACAATTATTTTAATATAACACTTAAGCATAATTCACATATCACAAATATAAGGCATTTTCGGGGCAAATTTCCTCTTGACAGCTTCGAATCTTAGCTCGAAATTAATTTAGCAAAGGAATTTGAATCTGTAAAATTTTTATATGAGCTTAAAGCCCTTGAAATCTATTTTTCAAAAAGGGATCCCACGTTTTCAGAAAAAATATGCACAAAATATTAAAAATCCTAGAAGTTGGCAGGACAGTGTACTCTTTACACTGAACAACCTTCAAAGATGTGAAATTTTCTAAGACTTCCAAAATATGATTTTAACTCAAATTTTTTACAGTAAAGAGGTAACACAAATATCTTTCTGAAAAGGTAAAACTTGGACCCTAATTCGTTCTACATTGTTCCAGTAATTTTTCTTCTAAGACCCTAGTCTCAAGCCCATCTACTGAAACTAAAACATTTGTCCTGTAAAAGCCTAATTTGTTAAATTAGTGTTTGTTAATTTAAATTTTTGAAATTTATATGGTTTAAAATCTCTTTAAGTTTAGTTTCTAGAACAAAAATTATATTTTTAAAAAGATAAGTACTTTGGTGTAAAATGCTCAACAACCAAAACTTGTCCAAACAGCGTCCACAAACACGATAGACACATTCCATGTCACGGATTAACTCCTATTTGAGGTTTTCTCGAAATGGACTCAAAATAAAAGTTGTTGCATTTGAGTCTAGTTTCACTGAGGATAAGTTTCATCAAAAACCAACAGTTAGATTAAAATTTATGAGCGAAATAGTGGGGGTTGTCCAGGGCATTACGTGAAAATAGCCACTACCACTTTCGGTTTTTGGTTTGAAACTTTGACAAAAACTAAGTTATAAATTTTGACAAAAATTGGGCATGGTCTCCTCTGTATTAGGAGCCATCCCAAGAAATTCCAGAGCCAAAAGATGAAGAGAACAAGACTTTTACAAACAAAACAGTTCAGCCAAGAAGAGGGTTTTCCCCCCAAAATCACCATTTTCAGCCCATCCAAAACAAACACTACAACATTTAAACCAAGTGGAGGCATACATGCATGGAGTGGCTGAAACCCCCAACTAACAACCACTCTTGAGTCCACAAAAGAGAATCCCCTTACCAAGAGAAAGCTAGTCCACGTGAAAGAGGAGAGAGTGAGTGGTTTGAGTGGCTAAGTGATAGAGTGATTAGAAAGAGTGAGGTGTGGGTGTGGGGAGTGAGTGGCTGTGAGTTTTTTGAGTGAGGAGGGGTTTTGCATGAATTTTAATTGGTTAAGGGGAGTGTGATTTGATAGTTTTAGGTGCTGAGTTAAATTTACACAGTGTAGAATTACACTGTGTAATTGAAACAGAACGCGATTTTGAAAATTTCGAAACTAACATTCTTAACATTAAATTAAATTTTATAAATCTTATGAAATAAAAACATCTTAATAATTTTCATAAAATTTTCTCTGTAGAGTAATTGCTCACAGATGAATCTTACGAAAGGTAACTTGACTTGCGAGTTTCAGAGTTAAAAAAACGGTTAAAACAAATTTTCATTCGAATAAATAACTAATACAGAGCAACAATTTTTTTTATTATTTACTATTTTTATTATTTATTATTAACAGTTATCCACAGACAGATGAATTCCATTATCAGATATCTCAAGCAGTCAATTGACAGATAAATCTAAGCATTTAAATTTTAAACATTTATCACACTACACATTACTAACTTAAATAAAAACAACATAGCTAATATAATCACAGAAAGTCTACAGGCAACTTACAGACAAATACACAGGAAATTAACTACAGAGAATTAATTCTAGAGAATTAATTACAAAGAGTTACTCACAGAGAAATTTTTTTATATCTTTGATTTTATAAATTTTCTACTTGACCATTATAAAGAAATACCTATATTATTTATTTTAATCATTTTTATTATTTACTCAGTTAATTACTAACTACATTTAATTACTCAATCTATCTTTTTCTTATTTAAAACAAACAATTTGATTCCCATTAGTTCTAATTAAATCTCTCGCGTTTCCACTTACTGGGTTGAAATTTTCGGGGTGTTACATTTAGAATTGCAAAAGTTCATGAAGGTTTTCATTAATTAAATTAATTCAAGAGTTTTAAAAGGACCTAAAATGAATCTTTCCACGTGAAACTTTTAGTGTTCATGTAATGGCATCTGGGGTCATTACAAGTAAAATAAAAAGAAAAAATTTTCATCATTCATTAGATTTATTTTTATTCCTTCTAATAAGGATATGATCATAATTATTTTCCTTTAACAAGGATTTGATTTTAAGATATGATAAATATTTATAATAAATTTTTGCATAGGCACAAATCCACTATTTAATATTAATTAAATACATACATTAAATATTAATTAAATACATACACATGTGTAATATTAATTATATGTTATATTTAAAATAGATAATAAATAATCTTATTGTGTGTGTGTTAAATGAATACATTAAATACATACATGTGAGTAATATTAATTGCATAACATTAATTATATTATAATTACTATAATAAATGATATTATTTAATGTTTATATAAATACTAGTTTAATAAAGTGTTTGTGTAATATTAATTACAACCTCCTCTCCTTTTTAATTGTCATTTTTTTCAAAAAAATGTTTTTATTTATCTTGTTTTCAAAGTTCAAGATAACATTAATTATTATGTTGTCTATTATATCCTTACTTTTCACTTAATGTTTAATTAATTTACCCATAAGCATTTATTGTAGAGTACAAATGAAAAATAATAAAATAGACAACCCCACAATTATTTTATTAGAATCAAGAAAAAATATTGTATTTCTTGGATTTCACATAGAAACCTTAAAAGATAGATAAAAAGAAATGAAGGGAGTATATATTAGATTTAATAAATGGAATAAATAATATTATTTAATGTTTATATAAATGCTACATTAATAAAGTGTGTGTATGTGTGATATTAATTAAATATTATATTTCATAAATATAATAAATAATATTATTTAATATTTATATAAATACTATATTAATAAAGTTTCTGTAATATTAATTATATATTATATTTAACAAATATAATAAATAATATTATTTAATGATTAAATACATATGTTTGTGTATGAGTTTTTAATAATTAATTTTATTTAATAATAAATTTTTAATATATATATATATATATATATATATATATCAAAAGCAATATATTTAATAAGCATTTATTATTATTTTTAAAATATATTATATATTAAATAAATATAATAAATAATAGTATTATTTAACATTTAAATAAATATACTACTGTAAATACATACATACATACATACATACGTTAAATATTTTCATATTATAATTTAAATTTTTCATTCTTAAAAATAATTTGATGTACATACCTATTATCCTTCTCATATAGGCTATGTTTGGAAAAAGTAGCTGAAAGCTATTAAGTTAACTTATACTATTATTTAGCAATATTTTTTTAATTCCTTTTTAAAATATGAAACATTTATTAAATACATATGTAGATACATACACACATATATATATGTATATATATATATATATGTATATATATATGTATATGTATATATATGTATATATATATGTATATATATATATATATATATATTGTTTTCTAGATCTTATAGAAATCTTTAGCAGATATATTCATATCAATTCTCTTTAAAATCATTCCTTGCATTTTAGTCAAACTTTGAATAATTGATATTATAGTATTGAACATTCATATTTTTAACAAAATAAAGTGTGGATAATATTTTGTTGATTGACCATTATTATTTGTTATAAGAATCACTAAATTTGAAAGGCTTTCAAGACTATTGAAAAATAGTAGATTTTCTAATTAATGCATTTGGATATGTTCCTTGTATTTAGATAAGCATTATATGGAAAAAATTTGTTAATAAAAGATTAATTGATCTTTGCTAGATTGAAGACCTGTATATATTTGTTCATAGCTCAAAGCAAAATGTAATCGGGCACTGAAAGTGGGTCAGAGGAATTGGGGCTTTCCCTCATTCATACAATACATATGTCTAGCTTTAGCTATTTGATTTTCTTTATTTCCTCTTGATGTTGTGAATAATATGAGTGAAGATCTATCTTAACCAGTCAATGAAGTATCAAGTAACTTAGATAGAAATCATTTTTCTAAAATTATATATTTGGTACTTCCTTGATTTGATTGAGATTTTATATTTCATGAAAAGTACAAAGCGTTTGAATCGATCATTGGAGATGAATTTTAATATAACGGTGAATTTTAATCCCACATTTTTGTGTGTGTGTGTTTTTTTTATTAGACTAACACAATATTTATTTATTGGTATTTTTCCCTTCTACTACTGTAAATTTCAATTTTTGTTTGTCTAATAATGTGTACTATTTTATTGTGTGGAAATAAAGGAAAACAATGCAAAATTTTATCGTGATTGAGACTGGCAAAACAGAGAGTAATGATTAGATCAAATAGACCAAGTTGAACAAATTAAATCAAGATCATCGTATTTTACCTACTTAATCTTTCTTTCTTGCTTTATATTATAGATTGACTGTACCACCATTGATTTTCTTGAATACATGACTTAATGATTTTAATTAAAATAGAAGAGGAATTAAATTTAATTTGTATTTCTGAAAAACATAATTCAAATGAATATCTTATGTTTTTTTGTTGTGTTCATGGGCTTAAGTTGTTTTTTTGGACCTTGGGTAGAATTTAAGAAGGCCAAGTTAGTCTTAGGGTTTATTTGTGTCATGGAATTTAGTGAGAAGCCAATTCCTTTCCTTGTTGCTGCAGCCACTATAACCTAAAAGACTCTCGCTCCCTCTCTTTTAAAGCACCCATATCCTCCCCATTCTTGTTCCCTTTTAGTAATTTAAGTTGTCGATTTCTCTTCCAAGGCAAAGTTATTTTCTACACCTTTTGAGTTAGAAGGCCCCCTTGTTACTTGGTAAGCCTTTCTTTTACTTTCCCCTCTCCTTTCTCTTGATGGTTTTACCCATGCTTTAGGTTCTCAACTTCTATCAAATCTAATTTGGGTTCTTGTTTTGGATAAATGTTGTGTTCCTTTTTTTAGGTTGTTGTTGGTTTATGGAAAAAGCTTTTGACTCAAAAGGACCCTCCTTTATCCTTCTCCTTCCTAAAATTTCAAAACACGAAACCCAATGAGGTAAGAGAAGCAAACATTGTCTATTTCTTTTCTATTAATTGGTAATAATATGAAATGATTGTGGAATGATCTTGGAATGACGAAAATGTGTTCTTGGTTAGTTTGGAATTCTGGGTTTGAAGATGTGATTTTTGAGCATGTTTGTTGATAAAAACCGTGATTTTTTGTTGTATTTTAATGCTGTGAATGATGGGAAACTATTTGGTAACATTTGATGCATGCCTTTGTTTTGAGTTGGAAGATTTGAAAAATTGTAACTTAGGGAGTGAAGGGGATGATTTCACAAAACTATTTCTAAATTTTTGCTAAGCGAAACCAATATAGGGAACCAAAGGGTGTTTTTGCCTTTTTGATTTGATGAGCAAATACAATATCGCTAAGCAAAAATCCCTTTTTGGTGTCATTTGCTAAATGACTGGATAGTTGATTGTGAAAAAAAGGCTTTATTGTTGAGCAAAAAGTTCTATCTAATTACTCTATTTAAACCTCATCTCCGTGACACTTAACCTCATTTTCTTCCTTGCACTTATATTAATGCAATTCCTTACCCAACTTTCATATTAATGCAATTGCTTTTCTCATCTCTGATTTTACTTTCGATGACTCCTACTTTGCCTATAACTCCTTTTCCTATGACCCCTTCCTCTATCTATATCCCTTTCTCCTATCTATGACTCTTTCATCTTTCTATGACTTATTCTTCTTTCAATAACTCTTTCTTTACTTATTGTTTTACTATATTTGTTTTCGGAAATGCTTAATTGAACATATTTGTTCAAAATTACATGTTTTGTATGCAAATCTTCATTTTTGTCATAAAATGCAAAATTTTTATATATCTTCAAATTTGTTACTTGAATCTACATTTCAGTACTTGTCTTTTCTTTAAAATTGTTACAGAATTTGAATAAATTGATTTTCTACAATTTGAATCACAAAATGTTGCTAGTTTGAATTAAAAGAATTCACATCCATGAATCTTGTAATTCTAAGTCCCATGAACTCAAAAAACACTCTATTTGTTGGTTTAGAATCATTGTGAGAAGTTATCTGATAAGTTTTCGTATGTCTTTGAAACCTATTTTCAAATTTCCACCATCAACAATTTGCTATATGACTCACTAAATTTGATCATTCCTTGTATCCCATGCCTGTCAAATTTTGTTTCATTTTGAACAGTACTATTGAACATTTATATTCATAATAAAAGAAAGATGGAGAATATTTATTTGACATAACATAAATATTTGCTATATGAATCACTAGATTTGAAAGGCTTTTAAAGACTTTAAAAAAAATAAGATTTTGCAATTAATACATTCGGAGAAAAAATATTGTTAATTATGAACACCCAATTTTGGATGCAATTTTCTTTATCGACCTATCTTTCATGTTTCTCCTTCTTTTCTCTTTTTCTTTCTTAACTATGTTACTCATTGATTTTGTTCTCCACCATTGACATATTTCTTACCCTATGATAGAAGGTGTGCTTTTAGAAACTCTTTTGTGAGAGGAGTTCCAGTATCACATGATTCACCACGCTTTCCCCTACTTTCACATTGGCAACCTAATTTCTTATCGGAACCCTAGTTTCACTTAACCAAGCAATGACATCACATTTCTCCGACAATACTCTCATCAATTCCTTTTTCAAATACTCCCTTATCCACCTTGCCCATTAAATGTTTGATAAGATTCCCTATCTAGACATTTTTATCTGCTTCTTTTCTCTTGCTAAGAGAAGGAGGAAAATAGGTAGATATTTAGTCTAATAATAAATCATTGAGTATTTCTTTTCTTTCACTGTAGATGGTTTCATTTTCCTAGGCATTGTTGCAACTACTATAGGACTTATAGTAGCAGGGATTACAATAGTTATGTATACAAGAAAGTGATACTATGAATTTGCTAAATTTTATTTGTTTTATGAAAAGGAGAGTGTGAACAATAATGTATACAAAGCAGTGGAGAAGATATCTATGTAGTAGATGAGAGATTTATTGTGTGTGTTCATGTTGAAAAAAATATACTTTTGTGTTTTTGTCATTTCCATAATTACTCTCACACTCTTTAATAATCAATGTTTGGTTCAATGCATCTTAGTGTTCAAACGACTATTCCTTGTCTCATAAATGTTTTTGTAAAGTATTTACCTTCTTCAAAACTTTTGCATCATCATCATGTTCCATGTGCTTTAACACATTTAATGATCCTTATAATTGTTTAATGTCCAACTGCAACTCTCGTTGCATAAGTTGTGTTTGAAGTTGGATGATTTTAGCATGGAATTGTTGTTTTTGTATATTTTGATCTTCAACCAATTTCATAACATATTAATGAGCTTTCTTTTGCTGCAGAGTAGCAAGAGAGCTATTTTTCATTGTATTCTTCTTGATTTCTTTTGTTAACTTTTTTCTTTCATTTTCATTATCACGCTTTTCCAATCCAATTTTCCCAACTGAAGCTTATTTTTCTGAGATTCTAGTTGCAATTTAAGCTTTTCTTATCAACAAAAATCCTTTTGAAGTGATCATGCCACTTGACTGTATTTTTTAATCTATTATTTATAAGGTCGTTGAATTAATTAGTTTATCTTTTTCCATCAAAGCAAGGTTAATTTTGTGCATATTCTTATGGCATCTCACTTCCATGTCTTTTAAGTGCTTGCTTTTGGCTTGAACAATGATAATCAAATTGGAGACAAGCTTATCCTGCCTTGAAGCTTCTTCTTCCATAAGTTCATGTATTGTTTTATCGCTTATATTACGTAGATGTTCCCCATAAAATATTGTTCATTTTGTAGTAATTTGCTTGGGTAACTCATGCATAAAGACCAAACTTCTTCTAAGAATTAGTAAACCAATCCTTTCTCCTTCTAATGATGCAATTTATATATGGCCAACCTGAAATAATGCCTTGGCATTATTAAGAACATATGAATTAATACATTCAAATATTTGAAAAAAGGGAAAATTAAATAATGCCTTGGGATAAGTCCACCTCAAATAATGTACCCATCCATTGACTTGTGCCAGTGTTGCCCCCTACTCTGCTCACCTCCGCTTTTCCTGTGACTCTCTCATATCGACAGCATCATCGATAAACTCGTGAGTATCAAAGAGGTCAGAGTCCATCGATAAGCTTCAGAGGTGCCCAAGAAAGGGTGCTCCTACTAACCTGGGCCGCTTACTAGACTTATCTGAATCGAGGTCAGAAGTGTTAAAGAGGAATAGGTTGTTGAAGTTTGCAGCAAAGTAGAAAGAGGTATTTCAGTGAGAATGTTGGTGCTAGGACCCATTCTCTAATATTTTCTCTATGTCCATTGTCGTTGGTGGGCTTTCGATGAACTTTGGGTCCATTGGAAAACAATATTAAGTCCTCAAAAACTAAACCTCATCGAACTTTTAGTTTTTCAATGGACCTAAAGTTCATCGAAAACCCACAGGAGACGATGGACATAGAAGAAATATCAAAGAATGGTTTCGACCACCAAAATTCTCACTCAGACACCTCTTTCTAGTTTGCTGCAAAGTTCTACAACCTTCTCCTCTACAACACTTTTGACCTCGATTCGGATGAGTCTGGTTGGCAGTCAAGGCTAGTAAGAGCGCCCTCTGTCAGGCACCTTTGAAGCTTGTCAATGGACTATGACCTCTTTGATACTCTCGAGTTTATTGACAATAATGTCAATGAGAGAGTCACCAGGAAAAGCATAGGTGAGTATCTCTATGGACAAGTCCTTGTATTGATAAAGTTCTTTATGTTAAAGGTCTTAAACATAATCTACTTAGCATAAGCCAATTATGTGACAGTGGATATGATGTTGCCTTTAACAAAGGTGAATGTACAGTAAAAAACTTTGATGGATCCCTTCTCTTTACCGCAAAGAGGCAAGGCAATCTGTATAAGATTAAACTTGGGGAACTATCAAGTCAAAATGTATCATGCCTAGTTTCTGTACAAGAAAATCATTGGTTATGGCATAAAAGACTTGGTCATGCAAGCTTGAGGTTAATCTCAAAGCTGAACAGGCACAACCTCGTAAGAGGACTACCAAGTATGTCATATAAAGATGATCTTCTTTGTGAAGCTTGTCAGAAAGGGAAACAAGTGAAAAGTTCTTTTCAAAGTAAAAACATTGTTTCCACTTCTAGACCTCTTGAGCTATTACATATTGATCTGTTTGGACCCACAAGAACAGCCTCGATAAGTGGTAAAAGATATGGATTGGTTATAGTGGACGACTATACTAGATGGACATGGGTCTTAATCCTATCCCACAAAGATGAGTCCTTCAAGGCCTTTTATAACCTCTGCAAAAGAGTTCAAAATGAAAAAGGAGTATGCATTACTTCTATCAGAAGTGATCACGGGGGAGAATTGGAAAACGAAAGTTTTCAAAGGTTCTGTGAGGATAATGGTATCCTTCACAACTTCTCAACACCTAGAACACCACAACAGAATGGTGTAGTTGAGAGGAAAAACAGGTCACTCCAGGAGATGGCCAGAACCATGTTGAATGATAATTCAACCCCTAAACACTTCTGGGCTGAAGCAATGAATACTGCCTTCTATTTACAAAACAGAATCTATATAAGGCCGATATTGAAAAAGACTCCATATGAATTGTGGAAGGGTAGAAGACTCCATATTGAACACTAAGGATAACCTGGGAAAATTTGATTCTAAGTGTGATGAAGGAATACTGCTTGGATATTTTGAAACTTCAAAGGCATACAGAGTTTATAACTCTAGAACCTTAGTTGTTGAAGAAGTTATCCATATGAAGTTTAATGACAACAAGCCTGATAAGGAATTATCAGAGCTAGACAAATCATTTGCAGATCTCAGATTGGACGATGCAAGTAAGTCATCAGATTCGTCCAACCATGATGTCTCAGTTGAAGAGTCAAATGCACCACTGGACGGTCCAGTCACAGAACAAAGAGAACCAAATGGATGCAACTGGCAAATAAAGAAACATCATCCACAGGAGCAAATCATTGGAGATCCAAAAGATAGAGTCAAAACCAGATCTTCACTTCAACGACAGCAAGGTCACACAGCATTCATATCTCAAATAGAACCTAAGACTATGGACGATGCCTTAGAAGATGAAGGTTGGGTCAAAGCAATGCAAGAAGAACTTGACCAATTTCAAAAGAACAATGTCTGGAAGCTAGTAGAACTCCCCAACGACAAAGAAGCTGTAGGAGCAAAGTGGGTGTTCAGAAACAAGTTGGACGAAGCAGGTAATGTTGTGAGAAACAAAGCAAGGTTGGTAGCAAAAGGTTACTCACAACAAGAAGGTATAGATTATACTGAAACTTATGCTCCCGTTGCACGTCTAGAGGCAATTCGCATTCTACTGTCATTTGCAGCTCATAGCAATATGAAGCTATATCAAATGGACGTAAAAAGTGCATTCCTCAATGGACTCATAAAGGAAGAAGTCTATGTGGAACAACCCCCAGGATTTTAAAGTGATGATTTTCCAAACCATGTTTTTAAACTTAACAAAGCCTTATATGGGTTGAAACAAGCCCCTAGAGCTTGGTATGAAAAACTCAGCTCATTTCTGTCAGAAAATGGTTTTTCAAGAGGAAAAGTAGACACTACATTATTTCGCAAAGACTACTCTTCTGATTTTATTATTGCACAAATATATGTTGATGATATCATATTTGGTGCCACTAATAAGTCTCTCTATGAAGAATTTGCCAAATTAATGCAAACAGAGTTCGAGATGAGCATGATGGGTAAGCTGAAATTCTTCCTTGGACTTCAAATCAAACAAACTAAAAAGGGAATATATATACATCAGACTAAGTATGTCAAAGAGCTGCTAAAGAAGTACAAGTTGGACGATGCAAAACCAATGAAAACTCCTATGCATCCAACAACAGTACTTGGACTGGACGACAACTCAAAGAAAGCAGATAATACTCTATACAGAGGAATGATAGGACCACTCCTATACCTCACAACGTCCAGACCTGACACCATGTTCAGCGTATGCTTATATGGCAGATTTCAATCTGACCCAAGGGAAGTTCACTTAACTGCTGTTAAAAGAATCTTTCGATATCTTGCTGGAACCACTAACCTTGGGTTATATTTCAAAAGGCAGAAAGATTTCAGGCTAATAGGATACTGTGATGCTGATTATGCTGGAGATCGAATTGAAAGAAAAAGCACCAGTGGAGGGTGTCACTTCATCGGTGGTAATCTAGTCTCCTGGACATGCAAGAAGCAAGGAACCATTGCTCTGTTCACTGCTGAAGCAGAGTATATTTCAGCTGCAAAATGATGTTCTCAAATCTTATGGATCAAACATCAACTTGAGGACTACATCATATATGAGAGTAACATTCCTATCTTCTGTGATAGTAAAGCTGCCATAGATCTTTCTAAAAATCCCATATTGCATTCAAGGGCCAAACATATAGAGATCAAACATCACTTTATAAGAGACCATGTTCAAAAGGGTACTGCGGAATTACACTTTGTAACCACAGATAATCAGCTTGCTGATATATTCACCAAACTCCTTACTGAAGACAAGTTAATCCTTCTGAGGAACAAACTTGGCATGGACTCTGTAAAGGAATGATTAACATCTACATGATGAGTCCAATAAAACCATAGCGTCCAAAGGACATATCATCCAAGGAACACTAGAGTCATGCACATGCATTGCATATATCTCACTTAAGTCCAATATTTGGACAATGCTTTTTATCTTAGTTTTTTTCTTGTTTTGTTCAAATAATCAAAACGAATCATTTTAAGAGTAAGTATGAGCTAATACTCTATGCTGAGTCACCAAAATGTTAGTAACCGTACACAGTTACCCACATTCTTCGCACGTCTCATCATGGCGGGTTTTATGGCGTCATTTACAATTCAAATATTCAAAAAGCCCAAAACCGTTTCATATCCTCCAAACAAAGCCCAAATATACACTTATCAATTCATCACAGAAAAACACCACCGTATCCATCTTCTCTGAGATTATCATCACCCTTAAGCACACACACACACACACACTCTCTCTCTCAGAAACCCAAAACCCTATCAGAAAACCTAAAAATCCAAACTTTTCTACCATGTCGAACTCTGCAAACTCAAGCAACTCGGAACTCGACGTCCTCACTTACCCTGAAACCACAGTTGTGTGCCAAGGAGCTAATACAGTGCACATTGAGGACTTCTTCGACATCGAAAAGCTTGAGAAGTTGGGACTGAACCTGAATGAGAGCCTTCTGAAGTGTGGAATCAGAGGCTACTTCAATGAAAACCAGAAAATATTCCCTGAGTTGATCAGAATGTTCTGGAGAAATGCCAAGTTCCAGAGCTCAAGGGAGCTCGTGGCCACGGTTCTTGGACGAGAGGTGACACTGTTCACCGAGACCATTGCAAAGGTAACTGGTTGCATTAGGGAGCAGAACCAGTACATAACAGACTGGGCCAAGCAGTACGACAATTACGTTGCGACCATGCTTTGCAAGACCAAATCCACCGACTCAATAAAGATTGAGTACAGGAACCTGTGTGAGGAAGCAAAAATCTGGCAGCAGGTGTGCAACAAGAGTATCCTGCACAAAGCTGGGTCTAAGGACTCAGTCACGGACTTACACAAGTTTGTGATACTCCATATTATGGAAGGTATTCCCTTCAATCTCCCTCACACCATTTACGTCAATATCGTGACAATGATGAAGTCTGTTGGTGGCAATGATGACATTTTCTACGCCGCCCTGATGAACAAGATCTTCTGGGACCAGAAGGTCTATCAACGCTTCTTTGATGAACTGGAATAAGATGTTTACGAAGCTATTGTGAAGAAAGGGCCAATGGTAGCAACACAACAACTGTTTGGTGAGTCCAACATAAAAGCTATGAAGATCAAGCTAACAGCCAAGGTCTTAAGGGACCTGGACGAGGACACCATCAACAAGCAACGACATGAACAGAGCAAGATCATCTCCAATAATGATGAAGAAGAGATTGATCTTCTTGGTATTGGCAAAAAGATCAAAAGGTTGATGGAGGAAAAGGAGGGCAGAAAGATCACACGACAAATGTCTCAGAAGCATGTGGAAGATGCTGAAAAGGAGAGAAGAACCAAGAAAAGACATGCTGACACGTCCACTGCTCAGTTCCGAGCAGAGAAGCGTCCAAGGACTGATGCGTCCAGACCTGCTCAAGCTGAGCAGCGTCCAAAGGCAGCACCAGTAAAGCTTGCTCCAGAAAAGCAAAAGGTTTGGAAGCTTCAATTACTGGACGACTCTGATGATGATGACCAGATCCCAATTGGTCAAATCATGAAGAAGGCAGAGGAGACGGAGGGTCCTCAGCAAAAGAAGCAGAAGGTACAACCTGCTAAACCAATTTCCTTTCCTTCTAACGTGCCACGACGAGTCAAGACTCAAGCAGCAAGGCCAAGGAGAATTGCAGTTCTACCACCTTCCTCTTAAGACACCGACAGCATATCCACCAGCACCCTACTACCAACAACATCCAGTGCTCCATCCACATCAACAACCCAGCATCCACATCTTCGCTTGGACCTGTCCAAGTTTGTGCGTCCAAGGGATGCATGGAGGGATACCTGGTCCCCATGGACTATACCCCCCAAGCAGAAAACCAAAGAAGAAAAAGACAGAGAACGTTTCCCAGTTGCATTCCTTACACAAAATGAACATAATTATTGTAAGAAAAGTGATGTGATCCAGAGGCCTCTACAAGAGCCCTTGAAGCGGCATTTCACTACTGTCTCAGCACCAGAGTGGACGAGGTATGATTACGCTCATGATTCTTCAGCTGTTTATTCTGCTATGCCAGAAGGAGCGATCATCAGCAACCCTCTGCCCAATTGGACGAGAGAAGTGTATCCATACTTGATCCGCATGCCTCATCCTTACTCCTGTCTAACTGGAACTCAGCAAAGAGTGCGTCCAGCAGCAGAAGATCTGCATAAACCAGAGGTGGAGGTTGCCTCTCGATTCACAAAGACTGTTGTGGAGCAGAAAGGGAAGGCTCCAAGAAAAATGAAGGCACCGTCCAAGAAGTCCCCTGTTAACAGGGATATTGAACTGGCCGCAGAGTTGCAGTTGGCCATTAAAGAAAGTCTGGACCCTTCCATATCGAAGCAGCATCCAGATGTAGGGTGGGTCAAGGATGTTCACATCTGGACTCTAATCACAAAGTTCTTGCCTCTACCAGCTGGAACTCCAGTGCTAAACTTCCAGCCAGGCGACTATGATGAACTTGGAAAACTTCTGCAACAAATGTATATACCAAACCAAGCCATCGCCTACCCACCAAACCTTCACATAAGCCGCGCCACATAAATAAAGTTTGTACCAGACAGGGTATGTCCCAGACTACCCTTATATGATGCCGGTCGCAAGAAAGGCTACAAGTTCTACGGCATTGAGATGCCAAGCAGGGAAGAGAAAGTTGAAACCTTGCAAAAATCCTCTCATACCTGGGGTCATCTGTTTGACAAGACTGGTAAGCTTACGCGTTCACTCGGAACCTTTGATTCCATTATCTTTTGGCACCAGATCTTATGGAACGATTCCCAGAAGGCCTCCTCCTCAGGCAGCTCCAAGGATGACTTTGTTCACCCCCCTCATGGTATTGAGGTGCTGTGTCCAGTAAAGACTCACCACTTCTCAGACACCTTTGCCTGCTTTCTGAAAGATTCAGATGATTATCTAGAGTTAATGAAGACTTTGCCAAAAATCAGAAGCAACAAAGTGTTTGATCTTCGAACACTGGATAGCACAGAGTTTGTGGAGGAACTCCAAACTCTGCATGAGGAGTACAAAGCAGAAGAAGCCACAGCAGCAGAACAAGCTCGTCTAGAGCAGCTGGCTCTTGAGGAAGCTGAGACCGTAACCATAGAAAAGGAAGATCAGGTTGCTAAGTCGAAAGCTACACAGGAAGAGCTGGATGAAGCATCTGCCAAAGTAACAAAGGTGCTAGCTCATCTTGACTTGGACTCATCTATACCAGTGGACGTGGAACACTTTGTCACGTCACATGAAGAACCTACCGTCCAATCTAGAAAGTCCAAGGATGATAGAGAGCTCATTGTTGAAGCATCCAAGCCAATGGAAGTAACTGCAGCAAAGCCTACTGCTGAAGATATCACCAGCTTCCCCATTGTTGATGCATCTACTAAAGCACATTCGGGCACACGTCAACTGGTTTCCACCGGATCTTCAAGTCCAAGGGGCATCCATCCCTTGCGATTTACTGAACCTCAAGGAGTCTCAGAAGATCGTGTTCACGAGATAGTGCAACAGGCTCTGAGGCAACAACAGCTGAAAACCGAAGCAGCTCTTCAAGCTTTTTAGCAAAGGCAACAGGCTGAGGCTGCTCAACATCGTCTGATGCTGCAGAATGCCATCACTGAGCAGTTCATGAGTCTCTCCCAGACGCTTGTGAACCAGATTCAAAATACAGCAGCCACCTTGCTTGGACAAGTTGCTCATGCAGTTCCACCCGTCCAACCACAACCTCCTCAACTAGCACCACCTATACAAGCGCCACCAAAACAACCACCACCACCACCACAAGAACCACCTCAACAGCCATAAGGTGACCATGATGGTCCAATCATTTTTCCATCTTTCAAACCTTTTTTTTTGTTAATGACAAAGGGGGAGAAATTGGAATTTAGATGTCATAGAAGTAAATAGCTAACACTCTGTATATATATATTGGCATCTTTATCAAAACATGAGGTGTTTATTTCAAAAATTCCGCATCCATATCCTTGATATGTTTTACACTCTAATATATGTTATATCTGATATATTCTTGCTTTTTATTATACTCTGTTATTAGATGCATAAGACATGTTGAACTCAGGGGGAGTACTTCATTTCACATTTATACACTGGCATAACATAATCTTCTCTGACTTGATTCATTGAATTCATATATGATTATGTGACTGTTAACATCAAAATTTAACATTATTTGTCATCATAAAAAAGGGGGAGATTGTTAGGTTCTAAGACCTTGGACGATGTCCAACCCCTCGAATTTCGGTTTTGATGATAACAATTAAAGGATAAATTTTGAAGTATCTAATGATCTTGTTTGAGTGTTATAGGATTTACGTCGTCCAATGCCGCAATGGTATTGTATCTCTCAAACCTCGACTTTATGTTTTAATAAGAAAAGCGTCCAAATGTGTTTTGTAAGAATACTACAGGCAGCGTCCAATGCTCCTGTGAGAGCAAGCGTCCAATGCCTATATAACCCACTCTGTAGTTTCTATCTTAAAATAATATTATAAGGCAATACGTTTTCAATGGTGATTCTACGTAATGCAACGATTATTCTCTCACATTCTAATATGTCATTCTATTTGATTTTTCGAATAGTATTGAACAGGAAAAGAAGAAGCTTCTCTCTGCAGAAAAAGTACAAGTAGGAGAGGCGCTATATGTACGGCTGTCTCCTCTATCTCTCCACCCTAAGTCAAAATGTGACAACGGTCACATGCTTTGGAGAGAACCGCTCTTGGCAAAGGAATAGATCCCACAACGGATACTTTACAACAAGCTACCTATAAATAGAGGAATGAGCTCATGTATCAGACTGACGAAAAATTTATAAAGAGCTGAATCTCTGTCAAAACGACTGGACGATCAATACTTAAGCAAAACGAGCTTTCTTCTTAGCTTTGCTAAGCGATTCTGTATATTCGTGTTTATTGTAATATCCTCTCTGTGAGAGTTATTCTTACTTTCAATACTCAAACAATTCTGTTTGGAAAGCCAGGAGTGGCTTAGTGTTAAAGAATACTTGGGTTTGTTTTTAATCTCAGGGGGAGATTAAAGGTGTGCCAGGAGTGGCCTAGAGAATACTTGTAGCCAGAAGTGGCAAGGTTAGAATACTTGAGAGTAATCAGATCTTGATTAGTAGAACCCTTCAAAAGTTTTGGAAGGAGAACTGGACGTAGCTCAGTTGAGTGAACCAGTATAAAACTAAGTGTTCTATTCTCTCGCTTTCTAGCTTATTTGCATATCTATTAAACTATCTCTTCAACATACTACGAAAGTGTTTCTTTACAGATTTTATCTACGATTATCTTTTACGTGTGTTCTAACGAAAAGCAAGAAAAAGCAGTTTCATTGGACTGTTGCTTTTGAACTGCTGGATGATAGCATAATCTTCTGTTTTACTAAGTTCTTGAAAAAGTTAAGATATACTATCTTCACATTAGTTAAAGTTTTTCAAAGAAATTATAAATACACTATTCAACCCCCCCCCCCCCCCTTCTAGTGTATTTCTCTGTATTTCAGACTTAACAATGGTGATAATGGAATGTGCGAAGAATGTTATGGCCCCTGATAAGCTTGTTGAGCTTTCTCTTTATTATCCCAAGGCATTATTTAATTTTCCCTTTTTTTCAAATATCTGAATGTATTAATTCATATTCCCTGATAAGCTTGTTGAGCTTGCTCTTTATTATCCCAAGGCTTTAATTATTTATGGTTGACCATATACAAATCACATCATCGGAAGGAAAAGGGATTGGTTTGCTAATTCTTAGCAAAAGTTTGGTTTTTATGCATTACCCAAGCAAATGACTACAAATGGAACAATATTATTTATGGAGAACATCTACTTAATATAGGCGATAAAACCATACATAAGTTTACGGAAGAAGAAGCTCCAAGGCAGGATGAACTTGTCTCCAACTTGATTAACATTATTCAAGTAAAATACAAGCACTTAAAAGACGTGGAAGTGAGATACCATCAAAATATGCACGAAATTAACCTTGCTACGATGGGAAAAGATAAACTAATTAATTCAACCTTATAAATAATAGATAAAAAGTATAGTCAAGTGGCATGATCACTTCAAAAGGATTTTTGTTGATAAGAAATGCTTAAATTGCAACTAGAATCTTAGAAAAATAAGCTTCAGTTGAGAAAATTGGAATGGAAAAGCGTGAGGCACATAATGAAAGTGAAAGAAAAAAGTTAACAAAAGAAATCAAGAAGAATGGAATGAAAAATAGCTCTCTCAAAGCTCTGCAGTAAAAGAAAGCTCATGAATATGTTATGAAATTGGCTGAAGATCAAAAGATGCAAAAAGAACAATTCCATGCTAAAATCATCCAACTTCAAACACAACTTATGCAACGAGAGTTGCAATTGGACATTCAACAATTAAAAGGATCATTAAATGTAAAGCACATGGAATATGATGATGATCCAGAAGTTCTAAAGAGGGTAAATACTTTACAAAAACATTTAAGAGACAAGGAACAATGCTTGAACACTAAGATGCATTGAACCAAACATTGATTATTAAAGAGTGTAAGAGTAATTATGGAAATGACAAAAACACACAACGCAACCCATAAAACTCTCACCTACTCTCAAAAATATAGAAGCACACAAGGCCTCTCATTCCCAAAAGAAAAATTCGTGATTCAAAATTCGAATTCGTGAGGAAGCCACTAAAATCACAACACTAAATATTAAATAAATAAATTAGGCATTTATTTTTGTTCTCAACTTAAAATAATATTATTACTATTTAATATTTAATTAGGAATATATAAAAGTTCTATACATGTATTATAATAGATATAATATTATATCTATAATAGTAGTAAATAATGTTACAAAAATTAATAATTATTTTTGTTCTAAAAAATATTTCATGTAGAATAATTTCTTCACAATATATTATAGAAATATATTTTAATAAACAATATTATAATAACTTACTAAAATATTATATCTATTGCAATGACAATTGCATCATATCTATAGGGAATAGAAATTAGAATTTTCTCAACAATTTTCTTGTCAAGAATATTTTCCCTACATGCTCTCATTTGATTAACTATTTCTTTTATCCTAGAATAGTAGTATTTAATGGTCTTAGAGTCCTTCATTTTTATTAACTGGAAATCACGTCTTAGACTTTGAAGTTTAATGGCACATACCTTGACGCTGCCTTGAAACTCCTCCTACAGTGTACTCCACACATATTTAGCACTTGTGGCATCCATTATCCTTGGAAAAATTGTGTTAGCTACTGCTTGTTGTAGAAACAATAGCACCCTTGAATCTTTCTGATTATTCTCCTTCAACTCCTTCTTTTGAGCTGCAGTTAGAGTAGAAGTGTCTATAGGAACAAAAAAAATGTCTCATTTTAATGCTCTAATAATCATAATTTTCTCCTGTGAAAATAGGTACAGGAATAGATGAGGGTGAAGTAGTATTGGCCATGGATTGAGGAAAAAGTTTAGAAGTGATGTAGAATATAGTAAGATTTTTTTGGAGATAGTTGGGTAATATATTTGAGCCCAATAGATGACCGAACGTAGCTCTGATGCCACTGTTAGTATTTTAGAGGAATAGAGAAATGGGTTAGTTGCTTGATTTATAGTTGACATGGGTTTTAGGATAAAGATTTAGTAGGTGATTTTAGAAGAGAAGTAATAGATGGTCGTGTAGCTCTTAAACTTGGGGAAAGTAGTGTATTGATTTTACACTTAATTACAAATGATGCAGCTGCCTATATTTATAGGCATCACTTCCACCGACTACAAATGTCGGTTATACATTTTCTAATTATTTACTACATTCTATATCTTTCTATATTTAATTATCTAGAGAAATCTTGATTGTACACACAGTGATAGTATTAACTAGTACATTCTATTATTAATTTGCTACATTTAAAACTTCTAGAAATTTGTAGCACCTTCAACAATTAGTAATATACTGGTTACATGAAAACAAACAAGATGTTTCCTAATCACTATAATAGTCAATGCTCTTGAGAATTGAGATGTTAAGCAACAAGTTTTATGTTAAGTGTAACACCCTCATTTTATTTTTACTGTTTTAAAATATTTTTCTATAAATATTATGAGAATTTTGTACTGTATTTTATAGAAAACTTTATGTACATAATTTCATCATAAAATTAATACAGTTTTATTTAGTAAATTTTTCTGAACCTTGTGATATTTTTGTTTTTGTTTGAATTACTTGTTGACTAGACAATTGTGTCAGACAGCTGTCCAGGATAAATTTTTCCAGTGTAGCATTTTGGAGTAAACTACAATCTAATAAATAAATAATTGAATGTAGAGTTAAAATATATACAGTTGAGAAATTAAAATGCTAATTTCGAATTATTAGGATTTTCTGAATGTTATAAAATTCTAAGGTATAAAATTAAGAAAAAATTTGTATGACACCTATGGAATTTTCTATTAATTGTAGTATGTTTAGAATAATTATTAACATTGTTTAACTAAGAAAAATAAAAATAAAAGTATTAGCCAATCAAAATTTGACAACTCAATATTTTTAATGTAATTAAATTAAGCTAATTAGACTTTGATTAAGAGATAATTAAGACACTACCCCAAGGTTTTTGCTAGTGAGGAATTTAATGTTGGTGTTAGTTTCTTAAAATTCTAATTAGTTTGTAAGATAATTAAAAAGTCCTAAAACCTTCTAGAAAACTCTACAATTGTCTACATTTTTGGACAAAGTGACAACACACTTAGCAACTCCCTTAAGGAATTTGTTTTGGCCGTCCAAGTGGCTGGAAAATCTTGGCCAAATTGATTGCCTTAAACCTAGGGAGCTGGCCGTGTCTATAAAAGAAATTGGGTGGGGAAAATTTTCTGAAAACACATGAGAAACCAAAGCATAAACAAAGCTTAAAAAACTAGCTCTCCTAAAACCCCAAAACCGTGAAACTCCAGCAGCTGCCCCTCCATAAATCTTCATCTTAACTTCCAAAATCAAGAGAGAAACCAACCAAAACCTCACAAACTTTAGTATAGATTCGGTCAAAGAGGAGAAATTGGGAGAAAAACTCTAAAATTTCAAGAAGACAAGAGAGAAAGGGAGAAAGGGTTCAAGGGTTTTCTTCATCAAACTAAGAACCCAAGGTAAGGATCTTGCCATTTAATTTCAAACTAGACAACTTGGAAGTAGGAAAAACATGTCTTGAGGTTTAAATTCAAAATTTTAATCAAGAACCATGAAAAGATGAAATTAATTTAGAGTTTTTATATATTTGATGTTAGAAGTTTGAAATATGTGTTTGAAGCAATGTTTTGTTGATTTCATGATGGTTTGTGATTGATTAAACTTTGATTGTTTTGTTATTGATTGAAAAATGCATGGTTGTTTTGGATATGATGTTGAAAAATTGATGGAGGCCATTCGGCCATGGCAAGAATGAAGGGTTACTATGTGAAAATTTGAAAAATAACCAAGGGCAAAATAGTCATTTCACATGTAGGGACATATTGGAAATTTTGTAAAAAGTTTAAGGGCAATTTAGTAAATTATAAAAATATTAAAGGGTAAAATGGTAATTTCATATGTTCTAGAACATTTAGGGGTAATTTTGGAAATTTAAAAAAAGATTAAGGGCAAATTAGTAATTTATAAAATATTCAAGGGTAAAATGGTAATTTCATATGTTCTAGAAAGTTTAGGGGTAAATTTGGAATTTTATAAAAAGATCAAGGGCAAAATTGGGAATTTTAGAAAATAATGAGGGTAATTAGGTAATTTCACATTTTGAAGACATAATTGGAATTTTAGAAAAAGATTAAGGGTAGTTTAGTAATTTTACATAGTAAGGACCTAGTTGGTATTTTAATAAAATATTAATGTTATAATGTTAATTGTTAAATTTTTATATTTCTTTATGTAATTGTTTAATATTATTTAATTGCTTATGATCATTATCATATTACATAAACATGAGTCTTTTTGGGGGAATAATTGATGTTGGCTAACCGGGACTGCGGTAGCCATGAATTTTAAAAGATAAGTGAGGATGACTAACCAGGACTGCGGTAGTTATGAGAAATGATTTGATCTATTAGAAATGATTTTCGGGTGAGCAGGATAAGTTAGACGGGACTGTATAGTCTGTGATTATATAGTCTGTGGGGTGAAGGATATTGGCAATCCCACAAGTGGCCAGAATCTGGACTGAGATGCGGTCGTGGTGGCCTTCCTTAGGTATTCTGAACTCCTAATTCTATTTAGCTTATTCGCGTTTAGTAGGGGCTGAGCTGAATTGCAGTGTGTAATGTTAGGCTTGTCTTTACTAAACACTCACAAGGGAAAGTCTCCATAGAGCATAGTCAAAATGATTTGAGTCAAAATTGCATTTGCATAGATCATACTGCATTTATTTTATGTGAATCATTAAGTAATGAATTAAATGTATTGTTTGATATTATTTTAAATTGTATGAGAAATTAAATGCCTGATCCGGTAATATTTGTCCCTAGATTCTAGGGAAGTTTAATTACAGGGGAATGAAGAATAATTAGAAGAAAGAAGATGCAGATATTACTAGAGCTTTAGGATGGGAGATTTTGGGCAGATAGTAGTTCTGTATATAGATCATTTTGTAGTAGTGTTTTCTGAAAATTTTAGTAATGAAATTTTGAATATATTTATGAATTTTAAATAGAATGTATTGGAAACTTCTATGTATAACGTAAATTAAATAGTGTAATATTAAATATAATCTAGAAGGGGGTTATATTAAGCACCACAAAATTGTTGACAGTCCTTCTTTAAGAAACCATTATCCAAGTTTAAGCACTAGATTGATAAAAAAAAAACAAAAGTTTAAGCACTGGAAAGCATTTGTCAAAAAAAGCATACCGTGTCTAAATTAATGTATTTTTTTTATAGAAAATTACATAAATAGAGATAGCACTTTTGTGAAAAAGTGACATCTCATTTCTCTATTTGGATTGTGTTTTTATTTTTCTTTTTTATTTATTTTAAGAAAACACTTTCTGATTTCTTATTCAAATACCTACCCTCATTTCTATCAAGTCACTTCTTATAAAACTGATCTTTGACACCTACCCTCACTTCCTTCCTCGCACATACCCTAGCTTCCTCTAGATGACACTAATCTCTGTCGTCACAAAGCACCTGTTGGTTACTGTGGGTCGTCTTTTGTCTACAACAAAACAAAACATCCCCTCCATTCTACTTTCTCGTCTTCGAAAAGGAGCCTCCACCGCAATGCTTTATACTTGGCAATTTTTGACACAAGTCTTGCTAGTGATCGAGGTTTAATTGTTATTCATTGTTCTTGTATGTTTTCAAATTTGTGGTTTAGGGTTTCAACCCATTTTCAAATTTCTTTTGCTCTTTACATCTTTTCCCATTCTAAATTCTCCTTTTTAGTGAAAATTCTGGTGCTCTCCTTGGAGGACTTCACATGTTTAAGTTGCCTAGAAGCAATTAACATGTCCATCGAAGAAGAATTGCACGAACTTGTGGTGCTGCAAATCTCTAACACTTATATTATAGATTTGTTCCCTAAATGATTATGGGACATATCTTCAAGTTTGTTAAACAAAATTATGCACTTTAAGATAATGAACTTAGAAGGTTTTTTTTTATTTTGTTTTATTTTTTTTTATACCAAAATCCTTACCAAGAATAGAAATACATAATCTTCTTATTATTATTTTTTTTTTTGTTTATTTCAAGTCAAAAAGGCATACAACATGATAGAAGTGGAAGCCATCCCAACTATGTTGGCACCGCTACCCCTACCTATCAAAAGCAGCACGCCCAAAATGGAATACATAATCTGAGTATAAGGGATTTCGGTTAAAACAATTTGTCTTGTCCACAACCTCCTTTACCTCCTAAAATATATGGTCTATTTATTTTAAATAATAGTTCGTCAAATCTTCCTTTCTCAGTGTCTTTATCGATCATTTTTTTCCATATAGACCACAAGTATCATCCACTATGGGTGACAAAACTTTTCTTCTAAGTATTTAACACAACTGCATATCCAAGACTCAAAATTGAGACATCTGGTTAAGCTCGAACAACCTTGTGCTAGTTGATTCATGCACTCGGTGGTCAAATATGCCTTTCTCAGCATCTATATCATTTTATTCCTTTAATCAATTATTACAACAACAAAAAAATAAAAACTGCTATAATTTGACTGATAAAATAATTAAAGATATAATCTATTATATTTTTTGATATATATAATTTCTTAATAATTATATACATTAAAATATAATGTAGGTTAATAATTCAATATGTTATAGAATTTTTTGTAATATTTTCACAGATATATTTTAATAAACAATAGACAAAATTTATTATTTTGTCTATAATATTAAAAATAATTATTAGGTATAATATTTTTTAATAATATTATTAAATTATTTTTAAATAATATTTTATGACCTTAAGCCATGTCAGTGAAAATAGTTATTTTAGGTCAAAAAAGGAATAACTTATTGGATTCTCGGGAATGTGGAGATGAGAATATGTATTCTCATGTTTGTTAGAAGGTAAATTAAAAAATATTTCTAGGCATAATTATTGCCAGGAATCCATATTACACATGTTTCTCCATCTTCCTATTCTCATGCAAAGGAGTGAGCATGGGAATGTTTAAAATAATTTCTCACTTCCCTCTTATTCTACCTCATTTATTTATTTATTTATTTTTTAATATTTTTGTTCTTAAATTAAACAAAAATAAACACCATTGGTTGAAAAGTATTGCGACTAATCATGTGCGGTTCTCTGGTTTACTTTTTCTGGTTTAATTTCCTTACCCATTTCCAATACAGTGCGGTTCTCCAATAGTTTGCAGGATAATATGACAATATATTAATAGACACAAAGGATTTATTTCCTTTCATTAACCACCATGAAATCTTGCTCCTGAAGATATATATAAACCTCCCTCTAAGACTCTAAAATTTTAACTCTTACAAGGGTATTTGAAGTTTTAAAAAAGTTGACTCAGATCTTTCTGTACCATCTTTTTCTAAAAGCAACCAAACAAACCATGGTGTTAAAAAATTTATCTTGAATAAATATCCTTTAAGTTGCTATGCCAATACCTTTATATTATCAATCAAGGTTGATGATCCAAGCTTGAGTCATCGTACCAAAGTGTCAAGATTCACTTCCTAGTTTCCATCCCTTCTTTGGAATACAAAGGACTGATAAACTCAAGTGAGCAAAACTTAGCAATCTAGTAGCTCTGCCCGTTCCTCTTCACCTGCTGGTAGTCCCTTTGATAAAACAGAAGAGTAATGCTATATCCTCCTACTTCATCCTCCTACTACCTTTTATGGTAAGTATTGAGTGAAAAGTAAAAGCATTTAATGTCTTGGAAGTATAAAACACATTTAAAACTTACCGTAAAAAGGTAGTAGGAGGATGAAGTAAGAGGATTTAGAATTATTCAAAACAGAAACCTTGTTTGTTAATCATCAAACATGCAGATCTCATTTCTTCATGATCTAGTTGTTGGAACTCCAATCATCTCAGCTACATATGATCTACTTCAAAAGTCAGTTAGCAAATACTTACTTGATCCTGACACTCAATGCCACTACTCAACCATAACATCAAAGCAAAGTAAAATTTTCTTTTCACCACTTCCATTCCTCTAGCAGGTCTCCTCTTCATCCTCACTGACTAGGCTGCCTTCTGCAGTAAGAGATCAATGAAAGTTTTTACAAAGAAAGGTCATATGTTGAGGATCCGTTATAAGGTCTGTCATGAATTAATATATACTTAACCTTTTCATCTTTCAGTTTCTCCTAATCCAAGATTTGAAGCTCTGAAAAATATACATGTCATCATGTACAGGTTGTCAATCCATTGAAGCCAACACAGAAGTATAGAAAGATTGTCATGGAAGACAACTTTGATTTCTGGTTCATGGGTGTCTAAAAACTTCAAAAAACATTCAAATATATTGAGCGGGTAGTTTCTCAAGCTTAGTTGAGTAGCAAAAAATTAAAAAAAAAACATGAGGAATGCTCCTCCCTATCATTGGAATCCTGGTGTGGAAGCTTGATTTGGGATCAACAATGAGGTTGGGTAAAATCCCACATCAACTAAATCAACAGATGAATCTAACAGAGGCTATTATAAAATGATTTGTTATACTATAGAAAGCATCTTTGCGCTTGGGGCTATGACATAGCTCGTGAGGTTCTAACTGAGGCGCGTCTATTGCTGGTTGAAAACTATGAGATTTTTCTTAGTTCAAAGTTTTGTTAAAGCAATAAAGGCTTAGGGCCTGTTTGGGTTAGCTTATCCAAAAACACTTATAGAAGAAGAAAATAAGAAGAGAAAAAAGAAATGGGCTTCTCCATAAGCTAAAATTAGCTTGTGCATAAGCTAATTTGTAAAAAGTCCCACATCTTATAGAAAAGTTATATGATAGAGCTTCTACAAGTTAGCTTATAAAAAGTCCTATATCTTCTAATTTTGGCTTATGGAGAAGCTCATTTCATGTTTTTTTTTTCTTCTTATTTTCTTCTCATAGAAGTGTTTTTGGATAAGTTTAGCCAAACAGACCCTTATTTTATTGGCTGCTACTAAAGAAATTGAGATTTTTTTTTTATAAAAGAGACTACAAACAAGTTAAGATGAGTAGCAAAATGAACCCTTTGGCTTCAAAGTTTTCTTAGTTAAGGTTTAATTGGCTGACTACAAACAGGTTAAGATGAGTACGATGAGTAGCAAAATCAACCAGTTCCAAGTTTTGTTAAATCAAGATAAAGGCTAATTGGCTGCTATTATTGAAGAAATTGAGATTTTTCTGATAAAAGAGACTACAAACATGAATATGAGATTTAATCATATGGTGCCCGCCGTGAATCTAAGTCATACTGCTTTTTGCAGAAGGTATCCATCCAGGGAGTTGCAGAATCCAAGTCTTTGCAGATGGTATCCATCCAGGGACAAAATTATGTTATAGAGATCTATGAAGGAAGAAGGAAAATGTGGAAGAAAACTGTTGAAGTTTCAGGCACAATTACTTGTAAATTGATCTAGTAGATGCTTGTATTTCAGATTGTACACTTACCATTCAACACTTCAATCAAATTGTGTATAATGATTTTAATGTGAGTCTGTTTTAATTAATTTGTTAGTGAGTTTAATTTTCATACACTTACATGGATTTTAGTTTAAATGATTAACATGAATATATGATAGATTACATTGGTAAATAAAACTTACAGTATAATTAATGAATTTATTTCATTGACTACTATTAATTAAATATTTTACTTTTCTTGTTAGTTATAGTAGAGTGATATTTGGTTAATTAAATTTATGTTTGATTGAAATTATTGATCTGGCTGGATCCATCCTATAGTAAATGAAGATTGCTCCAACTGTGGGATATCAATTGGAGCGTGATAAGATTGTATAGTCCAATTGATAGAGTGTCTACATGTATGGTACTTTTTTTTTTGCCACTGGTACAGTGTTGACAATGAAATTTAAACTTATAACCACGTAAGGCCCCTTACTATGAACCCAATGCTAGCTAGTGGCTTAGGCTTTGTTTTATAGTTGGGTACTATAAAACAAAGAATAAAAATGCTAACCACCACGGGCCATGGACTATTATTATTTTTGTTCTCTTTTAACTGGTTCCATGTTTTTAAAGGCCAAAGTACTATTTCACAAGAAATCGGCCAAATATGTCAACAAAAATGTCAGGCTAGTTACATGGTTTCTTGGGTATTAAAGTTGATCAGAAGATGATAGGGGTGTTAAAGTATCATTGATAAGTTGATAACTTCTTATAACTGTAAACCTTTTATTGATACTCACTTGAAAACTCATAAGATTAGATTTTGGTTCTTCCATGCCACTTGACAACATGCATAACTAACACAAATATATATACAAAATAATTGAAATCAAGAAATACGGGCTGCTACAGCAATAGTAGCATAGTGTTTTATGATGCATTGTATTTTATATCATTCATGCATAGCATTTTACTTAGGAAATATTGCATATTCTACATTTAGGACTCATTTACCTTGCATTTGCATTGTTTTTCATTTCTTTTTGGAACCGGTTACGCTTTTGGTATTTTCGTGTTTCAAGGCTGTTTCTTGAGCTCAAAGACATCAAATCAAGAAAAAAGATGCTTGGTGACTCCAAGGATTGAAGCTAGGGGCATAAGGACACTTGAAGATTAGAAGAAAAGCACAACCAGGTCACCTGACAGAAGTCATGACCATGACTTTCAGAGTCATGGTCGTGATTATGCTGATTTCCACATTTTGGGATCCCTGACATATGTCATGGCCATGACATTCAAAGTCATAGCTGTGACCCAATATGACTTTCATTATCGCTCATGACAGCAAATTGTCATGACCATGACATTCAGAGTCATGGCCATGACCTGTGCCAAATTGAGAATCTTATCTTTTGCGATTTTAATTGTAATTTGGGCTTAAATCTTTATATTTTCCTTAGCCCATTCTCTTTAAATAGAGTGTTTTACTTAGGATTAGACACACTCGAGAATTTGGATTAGCATACGATTTAGAGATAGAGTGGAGGATTCTTCTTCTTCTTCAACTCTTTTTCTGGTTTGTTATGTTTTCTTTTAATTTCATCATTGTTTCCATGACTATGAGTGAGTAGTCTCTTTGTTCTAGGATTGGGGCTTAGCCCTTGACAACTATTATGCTTAATTGATTTATCTTTATGTTCTATTGGCTTTTCCTCTTGATTTCTCTTCTATTGCTTTTATATACGAAGTGTTTGGCCACTATTTTTCATAATCATAGACGCTTAGGGAAAAACTGAGAGGTGAACCTAATCGTTGGATCCATAGGGGAGGAACTTAGGTATTATATCACGAAAGTAGGTTTAATCCTTCGAGGAATCAATGAATTAACAAAGAACTTAATGGGTTTAATTGAACTTAATTACCATGATAGTAGGGATTAATTCACCTTCAAAGAGAACCAATAAGAACATAGAGGTAGAAAGATTAAGTTAATAGGAAGTATTGGTGTGAAACCCAATCCTGGAAGTTTTCTTATTATTGATTTCAATCTTTTCAAATATTTGCTCTATCTTTATTTTATCTTTATCTTATCTTATTTTAATCTTTATCTTATCTTATCTTATCTTTATTTTATTTTGAATTTAATCTCTTCAAATCTTTTCTTATCCAATCAATTCTTCCTATTTTGTTTAATTTCAATTAAATTGTGAAAAATACAAAGCCAAAAACGTAGTCCCTGTGGAAACGATATTTTTATTACTTGACGACAACCGTGCACTTGTGGTAAATCTCACATCATTTTCCCTTTTAGAAATCAAAAAATAGAATGTCATGAAGAATGAACTTTTACTATAAGCTTTATGTGTGAGTCTTGGGGATGATGTGGGAGTGGGAATGATTTGGCAACTTTGTTTTCCACAAAACCTATGTTTATGTCAAACCCTACTGCTCCCACCAGACAACTTTAATAGCCTTCTCAGCAAGGTCACTTTATAACAGTATTATTATAGTTAGATCCAATAGAAAAGCACTAATGGCTTTGTTAATGCCTACTTGAGTTTAGTTTGAAGACATAGTTGATCTCATGTATCTTTTATGCTTCTTGTTATTTTTGATTAATTATTAAATTTAGAAATTTGTAACACTTGATAAGAACCTTGGAAATCCACACCACAAAAGCTAGTTATTGCAGTTAGAGAGCCCAAGGCCTTATAAAACCGACACTAGAATCCCATACTTCCAATGTGGGACTCCATGTCCTATACCTTGCAATTGGATCCTAACATCCCATCATGCTCCGCAACCCCAGCACCCACGTAGGCTGGCTGTGCATTAGCCCTTTAACTAGTCCCGGGCGAACACTGCAATGCCAGCATCACCACCAATGCCATTCATTTGCAGTTGAGAGACATGGTGGAAGGCTCTAATGTTAGATAAAATGGCTTGTAATACAGGAAATCCAAGAGGGGGTGAATTAGATTCATTCAATTTTTCTTTGAAACTCTAATTTTCTTGATGAAAACTTTTCACAAGAACAAATGATTCTGGATCCGTTGCAAGATGAGAGTGTATGATTCAGTTGTGTTTACTTATCTCTTATTTCCAAATTTAACAAATGATCACAATACAATGCTAGTTATATTGATCAAGATGTAAAAAGATAAGAGAAAAGAGAGAATGACACAAGATCTATACTCAATACTGGTTCAATTTCAACCTGAAATATACATTCAGTGTTATCCAAAGCAACCTTAAAGCAATAGAAGAGAAATCAAGAGGAAAAGCCAATAGAACATAAAGATAAATCAATTAAGCATAATAGTTGTCAAGGGCTAAGCCCCAATCCTAGAACAAAGAGACTGCTCACTCATAGTCATAGAAACAATGATGAAATTAAAAGAAAACATAACAAACCAGAAAATGAGTTGAAGAAGAAGAAGAATCCTCCACTCTATCTCTAAATCGTATGCTAATCCAAATTCTCGAGTGTGTCTAATCCTAAGTAAAACACTCTATTTAAAGAGAATAGGCTAAGGAAAAGATAAAGATTTAAGCCCAAATTACAATTAAAATCACAAAAGATAAGATTCTCAATTTGGCACAGGTCATGGCCATGACTCTGAATGTCATGGTCATGACAATTTGCTATCATGAGCGATGCTGAAAGTTAGATTGGGTCACAGCCATGACTTTGAATGTCATGGCCATGACATCTGTCAGGGATCTCAAAATGTGGAAATCAGCATAATCACGACCATGACTCTGAAAGTCATGGTCATGACTTCTGTTAGGTGACCTAGTTATGCTTTTCTTATAATCTTTAAGTGTCCCTATGCCCCTAGCTTCAACCCTTGGAGTCACCATGCATCTTTTTCAATTATTTTGTATATATATTTATGTGTTAGTTATGCATGTTGTCAAGTGGCATGGAAGAACCAAAATCTGATCTTAAGAGTTTTCAAATGAGTATCAATAAAAGGTTTACAGTTATAAGAAGTTATCAACTTATCAATGATACTTTAACACCCCTATCATCTTCTGATCAACTTTAATACCCAAGAAACCATGTAACTAGCCTGACATTTTTGTTGACATATTTGGCCGATTTCTTGTGAAATAGTACTTTGGCCTTTAAAAACATGGAACCAGTTAAAAGAGAACAAAAATAAGAGTCCATGGCCCGTGGTGGTTAGCATTTTTAGTCTTTGTTTTATAGTACCCAACTATAAAACAAAGCCTAAGCCACTAGCTAGCATTGGGTTCATAGTAAGGGGCCTCACGTGGTTATAAGTTTAAATTTCATTGTCAACACTGTACCAGTGGCAAAAAAAAAAAAAGTACCATACATGTAGACACTCTATCAATTGGACTATACAATCTTATCACGCTCCAATTGCTATCCCAAAGTTGGAGCAATCTTCATTTACTATAGGATGGATCCAGCCAGATCAATAATTTCAATCAAACAAATTTAATTAACCAAATATCACTCTACTATAACTAACAGGAAAAGTAAAATATTTAATTAATAGTAGTCAGTGAAATAAATTCATTAATTATACTGTAAGTTTTATTTACCAATGTAATCTATCATATATTCATGTTAATCATTTAAACTAAAATCCATGTAAGTGTATGAAAATTAAACTCACTAACGAATTAATTAAAAAAACTCACATTAAAATCATAATACATAATTTGATTGAAGTGTTGAATGGTAAGTGTACAATATGAAATACAAGCATCTACTAGATCAATTTACAAGTAATTGTGCCTGAAACTTCAACAGTTTTCTTCCACATTTTCCTTCTTCCTTCATAGATCTCTATAACATAATTTTGTCCCTGGATGGATACCATCTGCAAAGACTTGGATTCTGCAACTCTCTGGATGGATACCTTCTGCAAAAAGCAATATGACTTAGATTCACGGCGGGCACCATATGATTAAATCTCACATTCATGTTTGTAGTCTCTTTTATCAGAAAAATCTCAATTTCTTCAATAATAGCAGCCAATTAGCCTTTATCTTGATTTAACAAAACTTGGAACCGGTTGATTTTGCTACTCATCTTACTCATCTTAACCTGTTTGTAGTCAGCCAATTAAACCTTAACTAAGAAAACTTTGAACCCAAAGGGTTCATTTTGCTACTCATCTTAACCTGTTTGTAGCCTCTTTTATAAAAAAAAAATCTCAATTTCTTTAGTAGCAGCCAATAAGGGTCTGTTTTGCTAAACTTATCCAAAAACACTTCTATGAGAAGAAAATAAGAAGAAAAACATGAAATGAGCTTCTCCATAAGCTAAAATTAGAAGATGTGGGACTTTTTATAAGCTAACTTATAGAAGCTCTATCATATAACTTTTCTAGAAGATGTGGGACTTTTTACAAATTAGCTTATGCACAAGCTAATTTTAGCTTATGGAGAAGCCCGTTTCTTTTTTCTATTCTTATTTTCTTCTTCTAGAAGTGTTTTGGATAAGCTAACCCAAACAGGCCCTAAGCCTTTATTGCTTTAACAAAACTTTGAACTAAGAAAAATCTCATAGTTTTCAACCAGCAATAGACACGCCTCAGTTAGAACCTCACGAGCTGTGTCATTACCCCAAGCACAAAGATGCTTTCTAATAGTCTAACAAATCATTTTATAATAGCCTCTGTCAGATTCAATGATTTAGTCGATGTGGGATTTTACCCAACCTCATTGTTGATCCCAAATCAAGCTTCCACACCAAGATTCCAATGATAGGGAGGAGCATTCCTCATGTTTTTTTTTTTAAATTTTGCTACTCAACTAAGCCTGAGAAACTACCCGCTCAATATATTTGAATGTTTTTTGAAGTTTTAAGACACCCATGAACCAGAAATCAAAGTTGTCTTCCATGACAATCTTTCTATACTTCTGTGTTGACTTCAATGGATTGACAACCTGTACATGATGACATGTATATTTTTCAGAACTTCAAATCTTGAATTAGGAGAAACTGAAAGATGAAAAGGTTAAGTATATATTAATTCATGACTGACCTTATAACGGATCCTCAACATATGACCTTTTGTGTAAACACTTTCATTGATCTCTTACTGCAGAAAGCAGCCTAGTCAGTGAGGATGAAGAGGAGACCTGCTAGAGGAATGGAAGTGGTGAAAAGAAAATTTTACTTTGCTTTGATGTTATGGTTGAGTAGTGGCATTGAGTGTCAGGATCAGGTAAGTATGTGCTAACTGACTTTTGAAGTTGATCATATGTAGCTGAGATGATTGGAGTTCCAACAACTAGATCATGAAGAAATGAGATCTGCATGTTTGATGATTAACAAACAAGGTTTATGTTTTGAATAATTCTAAATCCTCTTACTTCATCCTCCTACTACCTTTTTATGGTAAGTTTTAAATGTGTTTTATACTTCCAAGACATTAAATGCTTTTACTTTTCACTCAATACTTACCATAAAAGATAGTAGGAGGATGAAGTAGGAGGATATAGCATTACTCTTCTGTTTTATCAAAGGGACTAGCAGTAGGTGAAGAAGAACGGGCAGAGCTACTAGATTGCTAAGTTATGCTCACTTGAGTTTATCAGTCCTTTGTATTCCAAAGAAGGGATGGAAACTAGGAAGTGAATCTTGACACTTTGGTAGGATGACTCAAGCTTGGATCATCAACCTTGATTGATAATATAAAGGTATTGGCTTAGCAACTTAAAGGATAGTTATTCAAGATAAATTTTTTAACACCATGGTTTGTTTGGTTGCTTTTAGAAAAAGATGGTACAGAAAGATCCGAGTCAACTTTTTTAAAACTTCAAATACCCTTGTAAGAGTTAAAATTTTAGAGTCTTAGAGGGAGGTTTATATATATCTTCAAGAGCAAGATTTCATGGTGGTTAATGAAAGGAAACAAATCCATTGTGTCTATTAATATATTGTCATATTATCCTGCAAACAATTGGAGAACCGCACTATATTGGAAATAGGTAAGGAAATTAAACCAGAAAAAGTAAACCAGAGAACCGCACATGATTAGTCGCAATACTTTTCAACCAATGGTGTTTATTTTTGTTTAATTTAAGAACAAAAAATATTAAATAAATAAATAAATAAATAAATGAGGTAGAATAAGAGGGAAGTGAGAAATTATTTTAAACATTCCCATGCTCACCCCTTTGCATGAGAATAGGAAGATGGAGAAAAATGTGTAATATGGATTCCTGGCAATAATTATGCCTAGAAATATTTTTTAATTACCTTCTAACAAACATGAGAATACATATTCTCATCTCCGCATTCCCGAGAATCCAATAAGTTATTCCTTTTTTGACCTAAAATAACTATTTTCACTTACTTGACTTAAGGTCATAAAATATTATTTAAAAATAATTTAATAATATTATTAAAAAATATTATACCTAATAATTATTTTTAATATTATAGACAAAATAATAAATTTTGTCTATTGTTTATTATTATTAAAATATATCTGTGAAAATATTATAAAAAATTCTATAATATATTGAATTATTAACCTACATTATATTTTTAATGTATATAATTATTAAGAAATTATATATATAAAAAATATAATAAATTATATCTTTAATTATTTTATCAGTCAAATTATAGTTGGGAATTATTATTTTATCAGTCAAATTATAGTAGTTTTGATTTTTGTTGTGTAATTTGTAATAATTGATTAAAGGAATAAAATGATATAGATGCTGAGAAAGGCATATTTGACCACCGAGTGTGTGAATCAACTAGCACAAGGTTGTTCGAGCTTAACCAGATGTCTCAATTTGGAGTCTTGGATATGCAGTTGTGTTAAATACTTAACCATTATTCTTTTCTTTTGATAGTTTCAAATCAATGAAAATCTTTTTTATGTTAAAAATTTGGATGTGAAAAAGACAGAATTTGAAATTTCGAGTTATACGGAGGAAAGGGCAAAAGAAAGTTCAAAAAAAGAGGAGGAAAGAAAAAAGGAAAATGAGGAAAGAATAGAAATAGCAGAAGCCTAGGATAGCATTATATTTGCTCAAGTAATAAGAGGTGTTTTATATGCAGCATCAAGAGAAATTAAAGAAAATCAAATAACTAATGCTAGACATATGTATAATGGAGGGAAAGCCCCAATTCCTCCCACTCACTTTCAATGCCCAATTACATTTTGTTTTGAGCTATGCACAAATATATATACGTCCTCAATCTAGAAAAGAAACAATTAAGTTTTTCTTAACAATATTTTTTCATACAATATAATGCTTATCTAACTAATATATAGAACATATCCAAATGTATTAATTCCAAAATCTACACTTTTTGAAAAAGCCTTTCAAATATTAGTGATTCTTATAACAAATATCAATTGTCAGTCAACAATATATTCTCCACTCTTTCTTTTCTTAAAAATATAAATGTCTGATACTATACTATCATTTAGTCAAAAATTGACTAAAATTCAAGGAATAATTCTAAAGACAATTGATATGAATATATCTACAAAAGATTTTTACAAGATCTAATTAATATATATATATATATATATATATATATATAGAGAGAGAGAGAGAGAGAGAGAGAGAGTAGAATGCTTAAAATGGAAGGCTCAGCCTGGCCCACATTCTCTTCGCATTGTCATTTTTTTGGCCCAACCCAGCCCTATATCAGGCCAACGGGCTATTGGGCCAAATTAAGCTTACTAAAACATAATTTAAAAAATTAAAATTGACAACATTAAATGATAGCTAGTAATAAAGAAAAAATACTTTTTAAAAAACTAAAACACTTATTACTGAACAATAATTATTCCTTTAAATTAGTTTAATTGATTTGATTAAAATTAATACAAATTTATATTTATCTTCAGAATATTGAAGTCTTAATAAAAGTATTGTTACTTTGTAAGAAATTATGAGGTTCTGACTCTTGATGTTGTCCAGGTGCCAAACAATACCATCGATCCATATTTGTTCTCACAATAAAAAATTTAAAAAAGGCAATTGGCACTTCACAATCCATATTAAAATCAATCATTTTTTTGGTACGTATAGACGTGGGGAGTTAAAAACAAAGTGCATGATTAAATTATGACAAATAAAAGTAATAATAATAATAATAATAATAATAATAATAATAATAATAATATTATTATTATTATTATTATTATTATTATTATTATTATTATTATTACGAAAACAATAAAAAAATATTATGAAACTTTTTTCTCATAAAATATCAAGAATATTAAAACAATACAAGAAAATATTCATATAGGATTAATTCTCATTTTTATTTCATTGATCGGGATAGCCCATGGCCAATCGGCCAGCCCGGCCCGAGCCCAATTGGCCAGTCGGGCGAAACAAGCCGAGCCAAAAAGCCTTATCAATTTTGAGTCACTTTTTTTGGGCCCGGCCGATCCTATTTACGGGTTGTTCAGGTCGGCCCGATCCATTTTGAAAGCTCTAACAGAGATCGAGAAGAACACATCAAATGGTTTCTTTGCCACCCACATAGGATGGAGAGGAGGTTGTGGACAAGACAAATTGTTGAAACTAAAATCCTTATACTCAGATTCTGTATTTCTATACATGGTAATGATTTTGGTAAGACCCTGCTAATTAAGTTCATTATGTAAAAGTACATTTATGTTTAAAAAACTTGAAGATATGTCCCATAACCTTTTAGGGAACAAACTTAAGGAAGCGCCGAAAGAGTAAAGACAAGGTCAGACTCCACTGCACGACTAAATGAGGACCCTTATTGGTGAAACTAACGTTGACCAATAGGCAAATCATACCTAAAGTAAATAAATAACTAGATATATAAACAAGATAAAAAAAGCTTTGGAATTCTCATAAGGCAATGATAAAATAAGATAACAAGAACAAGATAGTAGGATAACATAAAATAACAAATAACAAGATAAAACAACAGCCTCATACAAGATAGTAAATGACAAGACAAAGTAAGAGAATATAATGGATTGTGCTAGCCTAGAGATTCAATGATAGGGTTTATGTTGTTAATGGCTATGTAGTTTTGCTGGTGTCAGGTTAGGATCTTGAAACTGATATGTGTTGGTTATAGGATGTTGCAATTGATGCATGTTGATATATCTACTGGGTACTAGGTTCATGGTTGGCACTGATCCACAGGTGGCTCAAGGGGTGTCTTAGAAAGTGGGTTTGGGCCTAATTCAACCTTACAAAATCGGCTTATAAGGTGAGGTTTGCCCCCACTTATATACACTAATTTGGTGATATCACTAGTCGATGTGGGATCTCCAACACGCCTCACGCCGAGGACTGAACATCTCGAGCGTGAAGTTTGTAGGACTGGACATCTGCGGGTGGTCTGATAACAACCCAATAGTCAGTGGCACGATAGGCCCAACAACACTTGCTAGGATAGGCTCTGATACCATATTTGGGCCTAACTCAACCTTACAAAACTGACTTATAAGGTGAGGTTTGTTCCCACTTATATACACTAATTTGGTCATATTACTAGTCGATGTAAGATCTCCAACAGGGTGTGACAAAAATGAAAGAAAATGTGTCTAATAAGGCTTATTTGGTGTGGATGACAAGGTTTGATGGTGAGGATAGGAAGAAGGTAGAGATTTAGTGGTTGATACTATTTCGGGTTTTGGTTCTTTATGATTGCACTGGCTCAAGGAAGCAACAACAGATTGAAGGTGCTCGATGCGTATCAAAGACAATGGTGTTTGGTAGGACTAGTCTACGCGATGGCGGATAAGTGTGCAAGTTGGATGGTGGTGTTGGTCTGCACTGGATCTTCATGGAGGATGAAAATGGCTATTGTACATTTTGCTCTTAGTCATGGAAGGAGATGTTGTTGAGTGTTTTGTCTATGTGTGATTCGGAGTGGTTAAGAAGAGAGTTTGGGGGGAGAATGCCATGGATGGATGTTGTGTGGGAGTGATCATGGTTGGTATGAAGGTGGAAAATGTCCTAAGGTTTAGTTCTATGTTCAAGAAGGTTTAAAATGCATAGCCATGGATTTTTCTTTTGGGAATGAGGGGCCTTGTGTGATTCTCTATATTTGAGAGTAGGTGAGAATTTTATGGGTTATGTTGTGTGTTTTCCATTATCACAGGAAGATGAGAGGCAATAAGAAATATTTATGGTGTGTGATAATTGCCTTATATTCCTCCATTTTGTAGTAGTTTAGGAGCAATTATTTGATATCTTTCATGCTTTTGAGCTTTGTTATGTTCATTTTAGTTGAGTTTTTAATAAAAGCTTGGTTTAGTTAGGATTTTTTAGTTTATACCCTTTTACGCTTGATGTTTGGGTTATTTACTTGTGTTTGTAGGAACTTTGTTGAAGCTTGGAGCAAGCAATGGAGATATCCCAAGAGTGATTTGATGCGTTAAGGATCATTTGGATTGAAGTTTAGAGCTTTGGAAGTCTAGTGGAGGCAAAAGAAGCTTGTTGGAAGTCCTGGGAACTTCTCACACCCTTGCAAGCAAGTTGCACACCTATGTAAGTTTCAAAATTATTGAATTTTGAAGTCCAAAAATTGCACACCTGTGCAATTTTGTGTTAAAAAATCTGCACACCTATGCATCGGCCCTGCGAGAATAAACTTTGATTTTCTATTTTGTTTTCTTTTGGGCTTGAACCCTCATTGGCACATAGCTTTAAATAGAGATTTTTTGTTCTAGCCGAGGGTTCTGAACATTGTGCGAAAAAGACAAGAGATCCGAGACGTTGCGTGACAGCTTGGATGCTTAGGGATTCATCTTCCATTATTTCTCCATCAATTGCTTCTTCTTTCATGGGTATAAGTAGCTAAGTTCTTTATTCGTTGGGGTTTAATTAATTGGACCTACTTTTATGTAATTGCTACATTTCTTTTTATCCAATCAAGTATGGGTATTGTTCTTCTTCTATGCTTAATGCTTGTGTTTGGCCGCCTAATCAACCGATTACATGATTCTCTAATTTCAATTATAATTGGGAAATTCTTTTGAATTGCGAACTGAAGAAGACAACCAATTATTTTTATGCCTAGGGATAGGGTAAAGAGGATTGGTCATCGCTAAAACCCTTTTTCTTAATGCAAGTACCTTGGTTACAATAATTCAAGGGATTGAAAATGGAATCAAGGGACTTAAGTTGTTTCACTTTAGGGATTAAAGCTTGAATAAATTTGTGGGTTGATGATAACATAGACTTAATTGAATAGGAGTGATTAGTGAGTGCATGTTAGGAAGTTCAATGAAGTTAAACCTCGGGGATTTCATTCATTTGATTTAGACCACATTTTCTGCGTACACCAATTGTTCGATAAAATTCCAAAACCAAGATTCTCTTACTTTTCTCTTCTATTTTTATGCAATTGTCCTTTAAATTTGGTTACTTTCAATTCTCAATATTCGTAGTCTATAAATTATACTTTTAATTACCCAATTATTGTACAAGTCCTTGTGGAGATGACTTTTCTCACTACTTTGTTACTTGTATGATTTGGTACATTTGCCAAAATCCCAACAGTGTGCTTGTTGCTGCAAAGGAAAATGTGAGAAGAGAATAAAGTTTTGATATTTAGACACCCGTATAGTAAACCAACATCCTTCATACACCTGCCTATGTGGCATTTTTTTATTATATCTCATTATTTATTATTTAAAAAAGGAATTTTGAATAACAATATAAAAATTGGAAATAAAAAAGAAAATTGGGGAGAATCGAAAGTTAGATTTGTTCTCCTTTCCCTTTACTTTTGTCATTGACAATACTTGAAGTTAACTTGCTGCACTTTCCTTCAAAGTGGCATGATTCTTATCTGACTACCTTATTTTTTGCCACTTTAATATCATTGGATACATGGACTTTGTTGTTTCATGGTTTGCAGCAGGGGTGGGTCTTGCTAAAATTAAGTTTTTCAAGCTGTGACAGTCTCTTATTCTGTTGCTACTACAATTCTCTGTCTGTATCATTTTTTATTTATCTCTTTATGGGAGCATATGTAACAGACAATGTATGCCGAATTATGGCACTCCTTGTGCTAATATTCAGCTTTCTTATGTTGTTTTATTTTTAATAAATTACACTTTACTTATAAAAAATTAAAAAAAAAAACTCAACAACGATGGCATTTCTAGGATTGGTTCATCTTTCTTTCTTGTTTTTCCTTCTTTCCTCTTTGTCTTTCTTGACTATGTTAGTTGTTCATTTTGTTCTCCACCATTGACTTTTTTTACCCTTTGATAGAAAGTGTGCTTTAAGAACACCTTTGTGAAAGAAGTTGCAGTACAACACGTTTTTCCCTTACATTCACATCGGTACCCTAATTTGACATTTGAACCCTAGTTTCACATAACAAGGTAGTGGCATCACATTTCCAAAATACAGGGAACACATTAGAAGGGGGGTTGAATAGTGTGTTAGATAAAACTTGAAAACTTTTTTGCAAAGATGGAGATTTCTTAACTCAGATTTTACAATGACTCGTAAAATGTAGAATCACAGAGACCGTCCAACAGTTCAAAATAACAGTTTGATGAAACTGTGTTTTCAAAGTAACGTCCAACAATATAAAATGTTTTTCACAACCAAGTTTATAAAAAAGGACTTGCGTGACAAATGTGTAAGAAATAACACGAGATAACAAGTATGCAAAAAGCAATAGAGTAAAAACACTTGGTTTATACTGGTTCACTCAACCTGAGCTACGTCCAGTTCTCCTTCAAAAATAACCTTTTGAAGGGTTCCACTAATCAAAACTTTGATTTCAAACAAGTATTCTTTACCCTACCACTTCTGGCTACAAGTATTCTCAAGGCCACTTCTGGCACACCTCTAATCTCCCCCTGAGATTAAAGAATACCCAAGTATTCTTTGTCACTAAGCCACTCCTGGCTTTCCAAAGAACAGTTTGATTACAAAGTATCAAATCAGCTCTCACAGAGAGGATATTACAATATGAAATGGATTACACAGAATAACTTAGCAAAGCTAAGAAGTAAGCTCTTTTTGCACAAGTGTTGGTCGTCCAAGTATTTTGGCAGCATTTCAGCTCTTTGAAAATTTCGTTCAAGCTTCGTATGTTCTTCAAGAGCTTCGTCCTCTATTTATAGGCCTTTGAGTAGAAGTATCTGTTATGGGATCTGAGCCTTTGTCAAAATCTATTCTCTCATAATCATTTGACCATTACCATGTGTTAGCTTGGGGTGGAGAGAGAAAGGGGACAACAGGACAAGCAGCACCTCCACTACTTGTACGAAAGTTCCTTTTTGTAGGGAAAAGCTTTCCTGTCTCCTGTGGTACACTTTTTGAATATTCAAATGAAATGTCATGTATGAAAAAAGAGGGAATAACAGAGAGTGACAATTCAAATGAAATCATCCTCGAAAAGCATAAGTGTACTTCTTGACATAGTGGACGCCTTATATAACTAATGAAAGAAATAAGTTGTTTAAGTTATATAAGCATTTGGACACTTCCAAAAAGGACACAGTGTTCACACACTAGTTTTCACAAAGCATTGGACGCTTGTTTATAATAGCATGTTGGACGCTGGTTTTATACTTAGAAAAAAAACAAGTTCCAATCATGCTTGGACGCTATATTCACATAACAATATATAGTTTGAGCTTAAGATATACAATACCATAATGGCATTGGACGGTGTAGGACCTGTAATACTCAAACATCAATCATTAGATGCTTCAAAATTTAAACTCATTTGTTATCATCAAAACCAAAGTTTGAGGGGTTGAATATCGTCCAAAGTCTTAGACTCTAACAATTTATCCTATAATACTCTCATAAATTCTTGTTCCAAACACTCCATTATCCACCTTGGCCATTAAATGTTGGATAAGGTTCCCTAACTAGACATTTTTGTCTACTTCTTTTTTCTTGCTAAGAGAACGAAGAAAATAGGTAGGTATATTAACTCTAATAAATCATTGAGTATATCTCTTCTTTCACTGTAGATGGTATCATTAGCCTAGGCATTGTTGCAACTAATATAGGACATATAGTAGGTGGGATTACAATAGCTATGTCTACAAAAAAGTGAGAGAATCCTTTCTATCAAACATACATGATCTGATATATAATAGACAAACATATATGGTGCTGTGAATTTGCTACATTTGACTGGTTTTATGGAAAGGAGAGTGTGAACAATAATGTGTACAAAGCGATGGAGATGATATCTAAGTAGTAAATGAGAGATTTATTGTGTGTGTTCATATTGAAAAAAAAATATATACTTTTGTGTTCTTGTCATTTCCATAATTACTCTCACACTCTTTAATAATAAGTGTTTGGTTCAATCATCTTAGTGTTCACGCAACGGTTCCTTGACTCTTAAATGTTTTTGTAAAGTATTATAACTTTTGCATCTTCATCATGTTCCATGTGCTTTAATTAACACATTTAAAAATCCTTTCATTGTTGGATGTCCAACTGTAGCTCTCGTTGAATATGAAGTTGTGTTTGAAGTTGGATGATTTTAGCATGAAATTGTTCTTTTTGCATATCTTGATCTTCAACCAATTTCATAAAAGATTCATGAGCTTTATTTTGCAACAGAGCAACAAGAGAGCTATTTTTCATTGCATTCTTGAATTCTTTTGCTAACTTTTTTCCTTCATTTTCTTTATGTGCCTCATGCTTTCCCATCCAATTTTCCCAATTGAAGCTTGTCTTTTTGAGATTCAAGTTGTAGTATAAGCTTTTCATATCACCGAAAATTCTTTTGAAGTGATCAATGCCACTTGACTGTAATTTTTTTTATCTATTATTTATAAGGTTTAATTAATTAGTTTATCTTTTCCCATCGTAGCAAGGTTAATTTTTTGCATATTCTCATGGCATCTCACTTCAATGTCTTTCAAGTGCTTGTGTTTTGGCTTGAATAATGTTAATCAAATTGGAGACAAGTTTATCATGCCTTGCAACTTCTTCTTCCATAAGCTCATGTATAGTTCTATCGCCTAATTTTCGTAGATTTTCTCCATAAATATTGGTCATTTTGTAGTCATATGCTTCGGTAACCCATGCATAAAGACCAAACTTCTACTAAGAATTAGCAAACCATTCTTCTTTCCTTCAAAAGATGTAATTTATATATGATAAACCTTAAAGAATTCCTTGGAATTATTAAGAACATATGAATTAATACATTTAGATATTTTGAACAAAGGAAAAATTAAATAATGCTTTGGGATAATAAAGAGCAAGCTCAACAAGCTTATCAGGGGTCATAATTAACAGTCTTTACACTTTCCATTATCACCATTGTTAAGTTTGCCTTAAACAACATAGTTGAGGACCCGTCCATTAAGTTGTTGTGCCAGTGGTGCCCCTCGCTCCGCTCACCTCAGCCTTTCCCTGTGACTCTCTCATCAACATCATCAACATCATCGTCGATAAACCAGAGAGTATCAAAGAGGTTAGAGTCCATCGACAAGCTTCGGAGGTGCCTAACAGAGGGCGCTCCTACTAGCCTTAGCTACCTACCAGATCATCTAAATCGAGGTTAGAAGTGTCAAAGAGGAAAAGGTTGTTGAAGTTTGCAGCAAAGTAGAAAGAGGTGTTCGAGTGAGAACGTTGGTGGTAGGACCCATTCTCTGGTATTTTCTCTATGTCCATCGTTGTCAATGGGTTTTCGATGAACTTTAGGTCCATTGAAAAATTGAAGACAATGTTGGTGGTACAACTATGAAGAAATCCAACTACCTCTCAATGGTGGATTGAAAGTAATGTTTGAAAAACTATTGTTAATATAGAAAATATGGAGAGATAGAGACAAAAACATAGAAAGGAAGGAAGTTAATAAGCATAGTTCATGCATTCAATGACGAAAATAAGATAGGCGTTTTGGAAAAGGGTAGGTTGAAGTCTTTAATAAATTCGATTTTCTCAATATCTTTTAAGGGGTCGAGGTAATGGGATCCATTTAGACATTGTCATCAAGTGGCTTTATTTAATAAAAAAATTAAACGATTACTTGTTATTGTTTTAATTTTTATTTAGAATAAAATATTTGACAATATTAGTAACTATATAACTTGTTTGTCTCAATGTAGTTATTCAAACAAATAAGCAATTTCTAATATATATATATATAAATATATACATATATATATATATATATATATATATAAATATATACACATATATATATATAGGAGGGATCCACTTACTCCAAGACTGAAAAGCTACAAGAGGATCTTAAAGTGGAGCCAAATATTAAAATAGGATTTTATGTAATTTGGGCTTAACGTAGACCTTTGTTGGGCCTTTTTATGTTTCAATGATGTTTATTTTTAATTTTAGGCCTTTTTAGTTATTGGGCTTATTAGTAATGGGCCTTGGTAACCCTTTAGGCCAATAGTTATAAATAGGGCCAAATGTGATTTCTGTAATAAGTTTTGGCTCTCATAGGAAATAAGCTTTGAGCTTTTGTGAGAGGAAACTCTCTAGGTTCTTAGGAACTACCCTTATTCTTATCTTTGAATTTCTATATTCAAAGTGGCGAATCTTCCTCGACTTATCAATCCTTAGGGATTGTGGCGTTCTTCTTTCCATTTCTAAACCCCAATCCGCTTTTCCTTTTTGTTCCCAAATTTTTATTCTTGAATTTTTATAATTTGAGATGCTGAATTTGTGATCCGTAGAGGGGTTCTATCAGTTACTCCTCATCCTCACAATTCATTTTCTTGAAATCTAATGGTTAAGATTAGTTACTCATTACAACCATTAGATTTCAAGAAATAAATGGTGAGGATGAGGAGTAACTCTCTTAGAGTGACTCTTGGAGTAAGTGGATCCCTCCTCATACATACATACATACACACACACACACACACACACACACACACACACACACACACACACACATATATATATATATATATATATATATATATATATATTCATTCATTAAAAATCATATATTACATATTAACGAATATATGATTACCATATATGATAATAATATATTCATTAATTTGTAATATATGATTATTAATGAATATAAAATAAGTGGAAATAGAGGATGTTACAAATTGCTTATTAGTTTGAATAGCTACTAGACAAATAAGTTATACAATTACTAATATTGTCGAATATTTTATTATAAATAAAATTAAAATAATAACAAGTAATTTATAATTTTTATTATTAAAGAAAATCACTTGACAACAATGTCTAAATTGACCACATTACTTTGATCCCTCAAAAGATATTGACAAAATAAAATTTATTAAAGACTTCAACCCACCTTTTTTTCCAAATGCCTACTTTTTTTCATCGTTAAATGCATGAACTATGCCTATATTAACCTTCTTTCCTTTCTGTCTTTTTGTCTCTATCTCTCCATATTTTCTACATTAACATTATAGTTTCTTGAAACATTAATTACTTTCAATCCTCCAATGAGCGGTAATAGGATTTCCTCATAGTTGTACCACCAACATTGTTTTCAGTTTTTCCATGGACCTAAAGTTCATCAAAAACCCACCGGCGATGATGGACATAGAGCAAATATCAGAGAATGGGTCCTACCACCGACGTTCTCACTCTGAAACCTCTTTCTACTTTGCTACAAACTTCGATAACCTTCTCCTCTTTGACGCTTCTAACCTTGATTCGGATGAGTCTGGTGGGCGGCCAAGGCTAGTAGGAGCGCCCTCTATCGGGCACCTCCGAAGCTTGTTGATGGACTCTGACCTATTTGATACTCTCGGGTTTATCGACAATAATGTCAATGATGTCAGTGAGAGAGTCACTGAGAAAAGTGGAGGTGAGCGAAGCAAGGTGCACCACTAGCACAACAACTCGATGGATGGGTCCTCGACTACATTGTTAAAGGCGGACTTAACGATGACAATAATGGAAGGTGTAAAGAATGTTGTGGCCCCCAATAAGCTTGATGGGCTTGTTCTTAATTAATTATCCCAAGGCATTATTTAATTTTTCCTTCAAATATCTAAATGTATTAATTCATATGTTCTTAATAATGCCAAGGCATTATTTAAGGTTGGCTATATATAAATTACATCATTGGAGGGAAAAAAGATTGCTTTGCTAATTCTTAGTAGAAGTTTGGTCTTTATGCATGGGTTACCCAAGCGGATGACTACAAAATGAACAATATTTATGAAGAATATCTATGAAAAATAGGCAATAAAACCACACATGAGCTTACGGAAGAAGAAGCTCCAAGGCAAGATAAATTTGTCACCAATTTAATTAACATTATTCAAGCCAAAAAAAGCACTCAAAAGACATTGAAGTGAGATGTGATAAGAATATACAAAGAATTGACTTTGCTACGATGGGAAAAGATAAACTAATTAATTCAACCTTATAAATAATAGATAAAAAAAATGCAGTCAAGTGACATGGAACACTTCAAAAGGATTTTTGCTAATATGAAAAGCTTAAATTGCAACTAGAATATAAAAAAAACAAGCTTCGGTTGGGAAAGTCGGATTGGAAAAGCATGATGCACAAAATGAAAATGAAAGAAAAAAGTTAGCAAAAAAAATCAAGAAGAATGCAATGAAAAATAGCTCTCTTGTTGCTCTATAACAAAAGAAAGCTCATGAGTATGTTATGTAATTGGCTGAAGATCAAAAGATGGAAAAAGAACAATTCATTTTTCTTAAAGCACACTCTCTATCAACAGGGTAAAAAAGGTCAATGGTGGAGAATAAAATCAACAACTAACATAGGTGGGTTTCTGAAGGTTGTTGGTTACTGTACTAAATGTATTAATTGCAAAATCTTCTCTTTTTTAAATAATCTTTAAAAGCCTTTGAAATACAGTGATTCATATAGCAAATATTTATCTTAAGTCAAACAAATATTCTCCATCTTTCTTTTATTATCAAAATAAATGTTCAATACTACTATTAAGAAGTCAAATTTTGACAGGGTCAGTATACAAGGAATGATCAAATTTAGTGAGTCATATAGCAAATATATAAGTAATTCAACAAAATATTTTCCGCTCTTTCTTTTATTATATATCAACATAGACGATCAGTGCTACTATCAAGTAGTCAAAATTTGACTATGATACAAGGAATAATACAATTTAGTGATTCATATAGCAAATATTTGTGGTATGTAAACGAAATATTCTCCACCCTTTCTTTAATTATCAATATAACTAAATGTTCAATGCTACTAACAAATAGTCAAAATTTAATTAGGATACAAGGAATGATCTTAAAGACAATTGATATGAATATATCTAATAGAGATTTCCATGTGATCTAAACAACATACACAAAGACACACTAGATTATATAAATACAATATATACTAATTAAATGTTAACATTTTAAAAGGAATCAGAGAAGTTTATTACGTACTAAATAACAATGGTTGTTAATTTTATCACACCTTTCTTATCACTTTTCTTATCATCACATAGTTCAACAGTTATATATGGTGGAACGGTATCACCATCTCGAGTCGATGACAGGATGGACACTTCTGAGGATGATTTTGGTTCTAATTCTGCTTTGTCGTCTTCCTCCGGAGCCAACTATACTCCGAGTAGTCCAGCTCACAGTTCTTGCTATCGATGGTTGGAGGAGTAGGAGGGTGAATAATGGATTCTTCGGACTTTAGGGTCTCTTTTATTTTTTTTAGACAAGCAAATATATTATTGAAAGAAAGCAAGATAGAACCAGTACAAGATGTACTGAGTTCTGCATACTACCATGTTAAGTTAGAAAACCTGGTACACACCTTTCCCTCATCACAAGACATTTTTTACTATACTAAAAGCCTAGCTATAGAAAAAACAAGTGCAGCTCCCTAAATGTTCTTGGCCAAATAAACAGAGCCAATTTTGGCAATCAGGATTCTACAAAATCAGAAAAAGGAAGACATTTTCTATTCTATTAAACCACAGAAGTGGTCCATATGGTGAATAACCAATTTTGGTAGTATACCAATAGCCCAACTTCATAAAAAGGAAGAACAACCTGTAATGAGAAGCCAAATGAGACAAACTAAAGAGTCCACCACCCAAGAAAATGCCAAGCACTGAATATTTGAAGAAGTGATTGTTGTGCAGCTTTAAATCAACCTCAAGCCCAGTGAATACTCTCCAAAAGGAATCCGCAAAAAGCATAAGTAACCAATATGCTTCACATGACAAATGACACAACCACAACACCCAAAAAGCTGAACATTTTAGAAACAAAACTCAAGCAGTAGTAAGAAATTTGCCCATTAATCTACTCAAAAGTTCTGATGGTTTTTATGTTGGTTGTTACTTGTTGGTTTAGAGTCGGATAGTTTTTCATTATTGTTTATGTGAATGACATACGTTTCGTTTGCAGTAATGTTTTGAATGAGTATGTTGGTAATTTTTGGATCCTAATTTCTTCTCTCGATGTGGTACCCATCTGGGTGATGTTCAATTTTTCATTATCAAATTGCAAGACCTTTTTACTGTCACAATGGTGTGCACCCATGCTTACGCACAAGGTTAGGGAACATATATATATATATATATATATATATATATATAGTAGAGAATTGCAGCATGCACCACAAGTTAACTTATTCCTTCCCCAGTCAAGATATTAGTTGCTTCTAGGAAAATTCAACACTTGAAGTCCTCAAAGGAAAGCACGAGAAGTTATCCTCACTTAAAAGAAGAATCTATAACTGGGTAACAATAAAAAAAAATTAAACATGGGTTCGAACCCTAAACCACAAATTTAAAAAAAAATTCAAGAACAATGGAATAACAACTAAACCTCAATCACTAGCGAAGTGCAATGAAGAAAGTGAGGGTAAGTGTCGTGGTGATGAGGTTTAAACAAAGTAATTATATAGCACTTTTCATTCAGCAATAGAGCCCCTTTTTTGCACATCGATTATCCAATTGCTTAGGGAATGACACCAAAAAGGGATTTTCACTCAACGAAATTGTATTTGCTTAGCAAATCAAAAGGGCAGAAACACCCTTTGGTTCCTTGTAGTTGTTTCGCTCAACAAATCTAGTTTCACTTAGCAAATCTAGGTTGCTTAGTGAAAATGCATAAACAGTTTTACGAAACTATCCCTTTCTCTCCCCAAGTTACCATTTTTCAAATCTTCCAACTCAAAACAGATGCATCAAATATTCCCAAATAGTTATCCATCATTGGCAACAAATTCATAGAATTAAAATACAACAAAAAATCACAATTTTTTTTATCATCAATCACCACATGCTCAAAAATCACATCTTCAAACCCAAAATTCCAAACTAACCAAAACTACTTTTGCATTAATCCAAGATCACCAATCATTTTATGTCATTGCTAATTAATAGAAAAGAAATAGACAAGGTTTTCTTCTCTTACCTTGTTGGATTTCAAGTTTTGAAATTTTGGGAAGGAGAAGGAGAAAGGAGGGTCCTTTTGAGTCAAGAGAAGAGTTTTTTCCATAAACCAACAGCAACCCAAAACAAGAACCCAAATCAGATTTCATAGAAATTGAGAACCTAGGGTAGAACCATCAATAAAAAAGGAGAGGGGAAAGATAAAGGAAGGCTTACCAAGTAAAAAGGGACCTTTTAACTCAAGAGGAACAGAAAATAACTTTGCCTTGGAAGAGAAATCCACAACTTCAATCACTAGAGAGGAAAAAGAATGGGGAGGATATGGGTGCTTTGCGTGAGACAGAATGGGAGTCTTTTAGGTTATGGTGGCTGCTGCAACAAGGAAAGGAATTGACTTCTCAATTCTTACTAAATACCATGACTCATAACTAAACCCTAAGACCCAATTAACCTTCTCAAATTCTCAGCAAGGCCCAAAACAACTAAAGCCCGTCAACACAACAAAAAACATAAGATGTTCATTTAAATTATGTTTTTCACAAATACAAAATAAATTTAATTTCTCTTGTTGTTTAATTAAAATCACATAATCATGTATTCAAGAAAACCAATGGTGTTATAGTCAATATATTTGATGGAGCAGGAAAAAAAAAGATTAAGATAGGTAAAACACGATGATCTTGATTCAATTTGTTCAACTTGGTCCTAATAAATTACTATCTAATGTGTGTGTGTGTGTGTTGTGTATGTGTTGTGTTGTGTGTGTGTGTGTTTAATAAATGTTAATTTCATTAAATAGAATGTATGCATATATATGTATTTAATAAATGTTTCATTAAATAGTATCTATTTAATAGAGAGAGAGAAAGGTAGACACTAGATTTACTAAATACAATATCTATTAATAAATGTTTCATATTTCAAAAGTAATTGATAAAATTATTACTCCCTTCGTTCCACTTTATATGACGTTTTAACAAAAAAAATTATTGCAAGCTAGTTGTCATTTTAGAAAACCAATGAAGTGTTAAATATATTTTTCCATAGAATACCCTTAGTGGGAGTAGTTGTTATTGTGTAATGAGAAAAAGTTTAATTAATTAGAGAGATAAAGGGTATATTAGGAAGTTACATAATATATTTTATGAATTCCAACATATTAATTGCATTTCTTAATACTTGTGTCAAAACCTTAAACGTCATATAAAGTGGAATGGAGGGAGTACTAAATAATAGTAGTTTTTAACGAATTAATCACCAACAATACTCCCTCTGGACTCATATATAAGCAAAAATAACTAATTTCACACTAATTAAGTTAGTTGACATCATCTAATTTTACTAAACACCACTAGCATTGGGTTCATAGTGAGGGGCCTCACGTGGTTATGAGTTTAAATTTCATTGTCACCACTGTACCAATGGCAAAAAAAATAAAAATAAAAAAAATACCATACATGTGGACTTTATCAATTGGACTATACAATCTTATCCTGCTCCAATTGCTATCCCACAGTTGGAGCAATCTTCATTTAATATAGGATGGGCCCAGCCAGATCAATAATTTCAGTCAAACAAAAATTTAATTAACCAAATATCACTCTAATGTAACTAACAGGAAAAGTAAAATATTTAATTAATAGTAGTCAGTGAAATAAATTCATTAATTATACTATAAGTATTCATTTACCAATGTAATCTATCATATATTCATAATAATCATTTAAACTAAAATCTATGTAAGTGTTTGAAAATTAAACTCACTAACAAATTAATTAAAGAGCAAATTACACTGACCTCTCCTATGTTTTGCACTTATTACACTCGATACCCCTCCTCATTTTTGCATTACTTTGACCTCCCTTGATAAAACAACATTAACTAACAATTTACATTTTATGTTGAATGATGAAATGACCCTTATCTTCTTCCCTTAATTCCACACCTTGGTCCACCCTCACCGTTGCACCCTTCCACAACCACCACCACCCTCCGCCGCCCCTTCACCATCTACTGCAACGTGGACCATGACAAGACAACCCTTGGAAACAGAAGACCTAAAGATTCGAAAACCCCCAGATCACCTCCTTGTTAAGGAGTTCCCCCAAAAACCCCTTGCTCCAAATGCTATATTTGTCGTAGTTTTGATGCCAAGATGGAGCGAGATGAAGCATGTCCGTGACGAAGCGGTTAAGGATTCTCGAACCTTCTTTCGACTCCAAGCTTGAGCGTGTTCGTGATAGAGAAGCGGTTAAGGCATTCTGGTTTCCATCTAAATTAGTTTCCTTGTTTTGGATTCCTAACAAATTAAACTTGTGCATTTTCATGATTTGGATTCGTTTGTTTTAAAATGAAGGAAAATTGATTTTGCAATGGTACTGAAAGGGATGTTCGTCGGGCGTGTCCATTACATCCATCTTTTTCTTATTTTATGTTTTATTTTGATCCTTAGGAACACAGTGTTGATATGCCTAATATATTGGATAGGCACGTTGGTGTGGGGATGGTTTATTTAGATTTGGACAATGTACTTTGTGCTTGTGTGGTTTCCCATATGTAGCAGGGGGATTTTTTGGCCTGGTTATTTTTTCATCTTATACTCCTTTCATATCCAAATTTAACATATTGTATGTTAAATCTTTTTCTTTTTCTTTTTAATAATATTACTTTGTTTTGCCTTAAGATAAAAAGAACTGGAGTTGGAGTTGGAGTTGGTGTTGGTGGATGTCATGGTGGACGTTGATTGAAGGGTGAGTTTTTCATCAGTTCTAAAAGAAGACAATAGGGTGCTTAGGAAGAAGATAAGGTTAATTTGGTCCGAGTATTTTTATTAAATACTCATGTGCATGGCACATGATTGCTTGGAGTTAACAGAATCAAGGTCGTTACGGTGTAGGGGATGTTTGTAATAGAATTGGAAAAATTATGGGGGTTTTGTAGGGATCCAACAATGAGGGGTGTCAAGTGTAATAAATACAAAACACAGGGGAGGTGAGTGTAATTTGCTCTTAATTAAAACAGACTCACATTAAAATCATTATACACAATTAATTAAAGTGTTGAATGGTAATAGTACAAGAGAAAAAAGACTATGCACTCATAGTGTAAATGGTGAATTTCCTGACTTTTACAAAATTACCTTAAAAGTCATCCAATTTTTACACTGTTAGTGCATCATCATTAAACTCAAGTACAATCTGAAATACAAACATTTACTAGATCAATTAAAGTAACTGGGTTTGACCCAGGCCTAAGAGGGGGTTTGGAAATAGTTTTCAACAAGCAATAGACGCGCCTCAGTTAGAACCTCACTAGCTGCGTCATTGCCCCAAGCGCAAAGATACTTTATAAATGTCTGACAAGTCATTTTATAATAGCCTCTATTAGTTTCATCTATTGATTTAGTCGATGTGGGACTTTACCCAACCTCATTCTTGATCCCAAAACAAGCTTCCAGAGGCTGACTTGACCAGGATTCCAATGATAGGGAGGAGCATTCCTCATGTTTTTTGAAAGATTTAGCTACTCAACTAAGCCTGAGAAACTACCTGCTCAATATATTTGAATGTTTTTTGAAGTTTTAAGACACCCATGAACCAGAAATCAAAGTTGTCTTCCATGACAATCTTTCTGTACTTCTGTGTTGACTTTTGAACATTTTCACTTTGGTTCACACGCTTAATCTTCTTCAATGGATTGACAACCTGTACATGATAACATGTATATTTTTCAGAACTTCAAATCTTGGATTAGGAGAAACTGAAAGATGAAAAGGTTTTAAGTATGTATTAATTCATGACTGACCTTATAACGGATCCTCAACATATGACCTTTATGAGTAAAAACTTTCATTGATCTCTTACTGCAGAAGGCAACCTGTCAATGAGGACGAAGAGGAGACCTGCTAGAGGAATGGATGTGGTGAAAAGATTACACTGGGAAGCTTTCAACCTCTCCCTTTCTCTCACTAAAACACTGCTTAAACACTTTCTCCACCCCACCCACTTGAAGAATACGAGCCCCTAAGTTCAACTTTCTCTTAACGGTTTCAGATATATTTGACCTGAGTCACTGCAATTTCAAAGTTCTATAAACAGAATTAGATATCTTGAACAAAAATGCGTAGGACAAAATTAGTGCCAAAACCAATCCTTTTGATGAAAACTTAGGTAACTTTTTTGGCTAAGTCCACCAAAGAATTACATTTTGATGTGCCATAGTAGACTAAAATTCATTTAACATGAATTTATAAATATAATGTATTAGAAAAAAAAACTACCAACAACTGAATAACATTTTCTAATTATATGTCATATTTTAATTTAAATATAAAAAAAGAGCTCCCACATTACCTTAGAAACCCTTTATGAGAGCGCCACGGTGATCTCTAATTAAACCACCAAAGCCTGCCTGTCCAGGATTCAAAATTGCACTCCTATCTACATTTAAAACCACATAATTTATGGGTGGTTTAACCCAAGAGATATGCAGTATTGTAAGCACGAGATATGCAATTCAGTAATGCATGCACCTTGCAGGCCAAATCGGTGGCATTGTCTGAATATATCCTTCAAAAATAAATTTATTTCTAGAACACCATGTGACCCACATGCTCACGGGAAATGATGGCACCAAAATTGATCAAAAACCTTACCCATCCAAAGCTCCAATTGTCATATGAGGGTGGTGGAATAACATGAGAGACGCCTAGCATTTTCCAATTGGACAATCAGACCCTGGCGGCATTTTGATATTATGTTTCAAAATATCCTATTTTAATAATAATTTATTTGTAATTTTGTACCAATTTCATCAATCAGCCCATTAAATGAAATACATATAAGTTATAACAGTCGTTTATTAGCCTCAAAGTGTATGTTTAGTATTTGTTATTAGAAAATTGGTTTGGGTAAATAAAGGCTGATGAGACTTAATTATTATGCAATTTTCAAAATCAAAGGTAGGATTTTTTTATTTTTTTTTTTGTCTTAAAAAATGATGAATGATGCAGTTTTACAAATATACGATACCAGCTGCATAGCATTTTGGATTGTCTTCCCCAAACAGAACTCCAGTAAGGAAAATGAAATTGTGAAAAAAGTCCAGGAGTAATTAAATTGTCACAATCCAGTCACAAGACAAGACAAGACCATATCTTTAGACTGTACAATTTGGACTATACTAACTTATCCTGTTCCATATGCAGCTCCACAGTTGGAGCAATCCTCATATATGAGATCTAGATCCTGTGAGAGCAATGACTTCAACCAAACCTTAGTTTACAATCAAATATCACTCTACTATAACTAACTGTTGGAAAGCCACCTTAATTGTGGTCACCCCTAGCCCAACTTAGTTGTGGAGGGTAGCTGTGGGCAGAAGAGGGGTATATTGAAGTCCCACATTGGCTAGAGATAGTGCCGAGATAGAGTATATAAGTCAGGAGCAATCCTCACCTTACAAGCTGGTTTTGTAAAGTTGAGTTAGGCTCAAATCCACTTTCTACATGGTATCACGAGCTCTTGGTCTTGGGGGTCTTGCTTCTGCACAAAAACCATAGCTGCCTTTGTTTTTTTCCTAGTTGCTAGTTGCATTTTTTTCGTATCTTCTTCCGATGGAAAAAATTGGAGAAGACTCTTCCTTTGATCATTCCTCCACTATTTTGAGGGATGTCGACTTGAACCACTTGAGAACTCTTCTTGACTCTCTAAGTAAGACCTCTCAATGTTGTTCTCAAGCAATGAGTGGTAAGAAGTCTTGTTCCCGATCACCTACTGCATCTAGTTCTATTCCTCAGGATGCATGGGTTATTGATTCCGGTGCCACTGACCACATGACATTTGGTTCCCAACTTTTTCATCCTACACCTCCTCTCCCAAGGTTCATTATATTACTGTTGCTGATGGCTCTCATACCCGTGTTGTTGGTTTTGGGAATATTGACCTTCAACCTTCATTTAAATTGAACAGCGTGCTTCATATTCCCAAACTTTCCTGTAACTTAATCTCTATTCATAAGCTTACTCGGGATCAGAATTGTGCAGTAACCTTTTTCCCTTAGCATTGTGTTTTTCAGGATCTTGCCACGGGGAGGACTATTGGAGTTGCTAAGGAACAGGGAGGGTTATACTACCAGTCAAATGAAAGAAATGGTCAGAAGGTGTTGTCTTCATGTTTCCAGTCTCACTCTCTTGCCTCACAAGTCTGGCTTCATCACAAGCGTCTTGGGCATCCTCCATTTTCTTTAATTAAGTCTATGTTTCCGTCTTTGTTTTTACAACAATCTGTCGAGTCTTTTAAGTGTGACATTTGTCAGTTTGCTAAACACCGACGTGTTACTTTTCCTTCTAGTTTTCAAAAGGCTACTGAACCATTTGATCTGATTCATTCTGATGTTTGGGGACCTGCCCCTATTTCTAATATTTCTGGTGCAAGATGGTTTGTTTCTTTTATTGATGATTGTACTCGATTAACTTGGCTTTTCTTGATGAAGGACAAATCAAAAGTACCCCAACTCTTCATTCAATTTTATCATATGGTACAAGCGCAATTTGGGAAAGGCATTAAAAGGTTACATTCTAACAATGGAAAGGAATATGTCAATCATGGCCTTTCAAGCATATACTGGATTGAATGTGTTGAATCTTATTTCTTTTTCCATAGTATATGTTTAGCATGCTGCTTGTGGATTCAGGTGAGATATACTGGATTTATACAGTAGTTATGAAAAAGTCCAGGCGTTATATTGTCACTTTTCATTCACAAAACAAAACCATATGATCTGTATTATTTGGACGATCCAATTCCAAACTTAACTGTTTCAGATGCAGTCCCACAGTTAGATCAATCCTAATTTATAAGATGGATCCAGTGAGATAGATCAATAACTGCAACCAAACTTAAGTTTAATTAAACATTACTATAAGTTTTACAACTAACTGAAATAAGTTAAAAACTTAATTAATAGAGGTATTAATCCATTAATTATACTAGAAGTGCCACTTTATCAATTGTATTCTATCGTACTTCCCGTTAATTATTTAAACTAATTAACTAGAACAGATTCACATTTAAATAATACAAGCTGAATTACAAACTCTGGTTCTGAAAACATTTACGTAATAAATCAATGCGTAGGCCCTGTCCTTGGATGGATGGATACCTTCCACAATAGTAGTCTGGTCCTTGGCCCTGCCAGCCAGTTAGCCGCAATACATGCAGCCTGGATTCTGAGACAAATTAGGCACCAAATTTGTGAACTCTTGCGTTCACACCATGATAAGCAGGTAGCCAAGTCTGAAACTCAGCTGATCTGAACCACATTGATCGCTATCATAGATCATTTGTCCTGTCCAGCCGGATGGATATATACAATGAGTGAAATCTCTGTTTAAAAGACAAAGCTCTACAACTTCTAGTTTGTTTCTGATTGTCTTTTGTATGTGTTTGTCCTAACAACATGATGCTTAGATCCCACAACTACTCATCTAAGCCAGACAACATGAATCTTTGAGTTCAAAGAAAGGATTTTGCTACTCAGCTAAGCTCAAGAAACTGCCTGCTCAAGATATTTGAAAGTTTTCTGATATTTTAAGACACCCATGAACCAGAAATCAAAATTGTCCACTGTGACTATCCCTATATACTTCTGTGTTGGTTTCTGAACATTTTCACTTTGGTTCATGCACTAATTTTCTTCGGTGGAAGGACAATCTGTAAATGATCATGCATACCTTTCAGAACTTCAACAAATCATGGATGAAGAGATACCAAGAAATACAAAGAGGTTGATAGGCCAGGATAAATTTCTTAATAAACACTTACAGGATAATAAAATATAACCTTATGCATATCAGCTTTTGAAAAAGTTAGATGAGAGAGATTCTAAAAAACTATAGGTATATAAGTTGATTATAACCTATGGAAAAAGTTTGATTTATTTTATCTTATTTTTTTCTCCTATAAGTACTTGTTGAGAAGTTTATCCAAATTGGATATATTATATATTACTTCATGAATGACCTTATAATGAATCCTCAACATGTGGCCTTTCTGAGTAAAGACATTCATTGATTTCTCACTGCAAAAGGCAACTTTGTCAGTGAAGATGAACAGAAGACCTGCTAGAGAGGGCCGGATGTGGCAGTCTGCACAGACAAATTTGTTGTGGTAAATATTTTTTTGTGCAACTAACAAATGTCCGACCTTAGCTCAGTTGGTGGAGCGGAGGACTGTACGTATTTGGTAACAGCTATCCTTAGGTTGCTGGTTTGAATCCGGCAGGTTGGGTATTTTTTTCGTTATCTTCTTTTTTTTTCCAATCCCATTGTATGCTCAGATATATTCTAAACTAGAAAACAAATGAACAAAGTAAATAAACTTGGCACTGTCCTTCAAGCTACAGCAATACAGCTAATAGAGGAATTTTCATATGCTGGCAACTGTTATCCTGCAAGAGATAAAAGCCAGAAATTTTAAGCATCTTTGTGAATTAATCAATTGATGATGCTATTATCTGGGCACCAGCTTCTTCTGGGACTTATTCTGCCAATTCCGCATACAAGTGGCTCCTTCATGATTCCTCCTATCAACATACCCATAGTGAAACTTGGTCCTGGCATTGGTGCCTTACCCTTCCAGAAAATATAAAACTGTTCCTATGGCTGGCCTCTCATAACAGCCTACCTACTAATGATTTTCGTTTTTTCGGTCACCTTTGTTTTGATGTTTCTTGTCACAGGTGTGGACTGGAACAAAGATTGAAGTTTCAATACTTCAGATATCTTGGAGTGGATTCAGTACAGCTCCACTGGGAACAATGGAATTTGTTTTGCTGTTACCTGTTGGTTTATTTGATGCGTTCACAATGAAGAAGTTTTCAATGATAATACTTGGTCCATATGGTTCGTGGTTAATCAGATTGATATTCTTTATGACACGATTGCTCGCACGTCCTCTTCTAATCATCATCCCGCTGTCTGTTGAGGTCAGCTGGTGCCCTCTTATTGAGGATTTTATAAAACTCAATACTGATGATGGCTGGCAGTTCCCTAGGGAATCCAGGATCTTCCGGTTTGGCGGAGTTATTTGAGGCAGTTATGGACAACGGATTCTTGGATATTCTGGATCTTGTGGGTACACTTCCAACCTGAATGCTGAACTGTTTGCAATCTACAAAGGCTTCCAAATTGTTTGGGATAAAGGCTTTAAGAAAGTCATTTGTGAATCAGATGCTCAAATGGCTCTTGACATTATTGTGAAAGATGATATCAAGTTTCATCCTTATCATGCGATTGTTACCAAGATTCGTGACTTTAGACAACTTAAATGGGATTTAAGATTTCAACACACGTTTTGTGAAGGAAATAAGTGTGCTGACTGGCTTGCCAAGAATGGAGCTTCTTCTCAACATCACCTCATATTTTGGAACTCTTGCCCAGCTTCTCTATTCTCTGTTTGTCCAAGAGATGCTGTGGTGTTCGATATGTGAGAATGTAATTTTCTTTTCTGTATTTTGTATTCCTAAGCATCAAAAAAAAAAAAAAAAACATGGCACAGACATATTTGTTGTGCTAAATATTTATTTATGCAACCAACAAATCTAACCGACCTTAGGTCAGTTGGTAGAGCGGAGGACTGTAGTTCGTAATAGCTATCCTTAGGTCTGGTTCAAATCCAGCAGGTCGGAAACTTTTTCCTTCTTTTTTCATAAGCTAATTGTAAAAGTTTTTTATATTAACTAATCTAGAAAATAACCTTTAAATTAATTTTAATTTATAGAGAAACTTATTTCATTTTTCTTTTTCTTTTGTAAGAGTAAACTGAGAAGACAAATAAGTGATTTGGAGAAACAACTCTGCAATTTAAATTGGCCCTGCAGACAAAATCGATGTTACAAAAACTTGGAGACACAATCTTAGAATGCAATTTTACTTGGGGCCCTGGGAGACAAAAAAGTACAAAAACTTGAACTAGATAGTAGGGTGTGCCTGACCCATGCTATAGTGCAAGACATGGACAACACATAAGAGCCCCAGTAGCAAGCTACAGAATTGGACTCTCCCCTTCAAAAAATAAATTTAATATCGTGTGAGCCAATGGCCCACATATCAGATATTAAACTGATAAGAACAGATACTACACTTGATCTTAGCCAAAAGGCCGAGAAAGGTATGAGTTGAAATCTCTTAAAATGTGCATTTTATAATAAAACATAAGTGATTGTTATCTCTTTTCACCCATGTGGGACTTAGACACAAACATTGAGCATCAAATAACCTTTCCATCTTATGTAGTCCAAGTAGACTTCTTGTCCAAACCTCTTGACAGGTGCAAGATAATGGAAAATATACTATCTTTGCATACTTGTTGGTGCATAAAACTGGTAATTTTGATGAATGAGTGAACAGAAAAGAAACAACAATTTTGAGTAGTTTTGAGACTGGATGTTCTTGCTCTGCATTGGGAGAGAGAAAATAATTCTACTTCTTCAAAACAGGGTCTGTAAACAATGTAGCTGTCAGGTTTAATGTGTTGAATCTTCAATCTTTTTTTTGGGAAAATAGCATTTAAACACCCTGAACTTTTACCATTTAGCAAATAGACACCCTTAACTCTCATTTTATCTCAATTAATACTTAAACTTTTACTATTCTTTCAATAGATCCCTATGTTAACTTGCTGTTAAATAATTAAGAGAATTAATCTTCACCGTTGATTTTAATTTAATCTTAATAGTTTATTATTTTGGTATTTTAAATAGTAAAATTGATGCCGCCAAGAACAGCTGTTATACGAATCTAAATCCAATACCAACAGATTCTGGAATTTGGTGGAGGCCTTGGAAAAAAGTCGCACGAAGCTGGAATACTATGACGACATGTGGAGGCTCCAATTGTATTATAATACATCATATTTTATCATATTGCAATGCATTCCAATTTCTTCCAAGTCATGGTCTTGGTCTTGATCTGCAGTGTACTACACTACTAATATAAATGATAATGTTATTACCTTTGTCACAAACGATAACTAAAAACTGCAAAAAATAATGAACAGAGCATAATACTATGTATAAATCGATTATTTCTTAGGAGTCACATTTGATAGGCAAGGCCGCTGCAAAGAAACCACCGCATATTTCCAGGCAATACTTAGGAATCTCCGAGGATCCATGAACACTGAATATGGCCATATCCCTGAATATAGCAGTCGTGCGTATGCAGCTTTATAAGGACCATAAGGTGACCTAGTATAAAGGCAGTCCAAAACATCTAGAATGTGAGAGGAGCGGTTACGCACCCATCCCTGTTCTGATCAATTTCTTAAATAAATGTTTTATACTATTTTAATTAACCATTGAGATTCAATTAAAATTAGCGATGAAGATTGATTCTGTTAATTATTTAACAAGTTAATAGAAGGATTTATTAAAACAATGATAAAAGTTTAAGTATTAATTGAGATAAAATGAAAGTTAAGGGTGCCTATTTGCTAAATGGTAAAAGTTTAAAGTGTTTAAATGCTCTTTTCCCATTTTTTTTCCGTAGTATATGTTTAGCATGCTGCTTTCGAATTCAGGTGAGATAAACTGGATCTATACATTTTGTGAAAAAGTCCAGTGGTTATATTGTCACATTTCATTCACAAAACAAAACCATGTGCTCTGTATTATTTGGACAATCCAATTCCAAACTTAACTGTTTCAGATGCAGTCCCACAGTTAGAGCAATCCTAATTTATAAGATGGATCCAGTGAGATCAATCAATAACTGCAACCAAACTTAAGTTTAAATAAACATTACTAAGTCTTACAACTAATTGAAATAAGTTAAAAACTTAATTAATAGAGGTTAACGAAATCAATCCATTAATTATACTAGAAGTGCCCGTTTATCAATTGTATTCTATCATACTTCCCGTTAATTATTTAAACTAATTAAATAAAAAAGATTAACATTTAAATAATACAAGCTGAATTACAAACTCTGGTTCTGAAAACATTTACGTAATAAATTAATGCGTAGGCTCGTCCCTGGATGGATGGATACCTTCTACAATAGTAGTCTGGTCCATAGCACTGCCAGTCAGTTAGCCGCAGAATACATGTATATAAGTTGATTTTAACTTATGGGAAAAGTTTGATATATTTTTATTTTTTTCTCCTATAAGTACTTGTTGAGAAGTTTTTCCAAATTAGATATATGTATATATTACTTCATGACTGACCTTATAATAAACATGTGGCCTTTCTGAGTAAAGATTTTCATTGATTTCTCACTGCAAAAGGCAACTTTGTCAGTGGAGATGAACAGAAGACCTGCTTTCAACAATGGAAGCTTTCAACAGCTTCTCTGCTTCTCCCACACTAAAAAAACTGCTTAAACACTTTTTTCCCTCGGCCCATTTGAAAACTGTGAGCCCCTAAGCTTTAACTTCCTTTTAACAGTTTCAGATATATTTGTTCCCCGTCTCACTGCAATTTCAGAGTTATAAAATAGAATTAGATCTGTTAACCAAGTTAAACAATTTCAATATATATAAATACTTAATAAAATTAGATGTTTGTTGGTAAAGCAAAAGAAAATTTTACTTTGCTTTGATTTTGTGGTCGAATGTTGGCATTGAGTGGCAGGACCAGGGAAGTACATGTTAGCTGACTTTTGAAGCTATATGTTGCTGAGATGACTGGAGTTCCAACAACTAACTCAGGGAAAAGTTTGGTCTGCATGATTGATGATTAATAAGGTTTCTATTTAATTGAATGGTCTAGCAGCAGGTGAAGAGGAATGGTCTGAACAACTAGGTTACTGAGGAAACTTTGCTCACTTGTGTTGATCAGTTCCTTGTATTCCAAAGAGGTATTTAAATGGATGAAAACAAGAAAGTGAATTCTTGACCCTTTGGTGGGATGACTCAACCTTAGATCATCAACCATGATCATGATTGATGATATAAAGGCACTGGCATAGCAACTTGAAGGACAGGCATTCAAGATAATATTTTGACATCATAGATTGTTTGATTGCTTTTTTTTAAGGAAAAAAAAAGATCTGACAGAAATATTTAAGTAAACTTTTTCAAAACTTAAAAAATCCATGAAAGGTTAGTTTTAAGAGGCTTAGAGAGAAGTTTATATATCTTCAGGATCAAGACTCCGTGGTGATTGACTGAAGTAAGGAAATAACATCATTGTGGGTGATAGTATATCGTGTCAAGCAAACCATTGGAGAACTGCACTAAACGGAAGGAAATTTAAGAAGTAAAAGTAAATGATGTAATACACGGATTAGTTGCAATACTTTCCAGTTACACCTGCTTATGTGAGGATGTGTGTCATCAAGGCTTTATGAGCTGGGCTTTTGAACTTTCTGATGTTAGACTTCTCCATATTTTCTTGTTTAGGAAAAAGTAAAGAGATGGTGAAGTTGATCTCACGTGACAATCTAATATATATGAATTATTTAGTATTTACAATCAACAGACACATAAGTTAGTATTTCTTTTTCCAAGTTATAAGAATTTATATATTACCTCAGTTTTTTCAAATAAATCCATATTTTTTAATGCAAACACAAATTAACAGAAATATAGTTTAATATTTTATTTTTCTAAGTTATAAGAATTTATATATTACCTCATTTTTTTCAAATAAATTCGTGTCCATCATATATAGGTCACTTCATCTACGGAGCTCTTAAGAGACAACAAAAATTAAGAATGAATTATAAATTATTAAACATTAACCTGAATATCAGACTTTCCTCTTTGAATAATATTTTTTTACAAAGAAATTAGTGTTTCTAAATTTTACTAGACCTTAGCAGACAAAATCAAAGCAGAGCTCTTAATAAACAACAAAAAATAACAATGATAAATATAACACAAGCTATAAAATATAATTAATTAAAAATTTAACTGAAAATCAAAATATTACATTTTATAAATTTTACTAAACCTTTGAAGGCAAAATGGACGACACCTGAGAGCCTCAGTAGCAAGCTACTGCATAGGACTCTCCCCTTCAAAAAATAAATTTAATATCATGTGGACCAATGGCCCACATATCAGATATTAAACTGATAAGAACAGATACTACACTTGATCTTAGCCAAAAGGCCGAGAAAGGTATGAGTTGAAATCTCTTGAAATGTGCATTTTATAATAAAACATCAAGTGATTGTTATCTGTTTTCACCCATGTGGGACTTAGACACGGTGGTTCAACATAACATAAAGATAACTATCTATTCATATCGTTGGTGTACAACACTGGTAATTTTGACGAATGAGTGAACTGAAAAGAAACAGCAGCAATTTTGAGTAATTTTGAGACTGGATGTTCTTGTTCTGCATGGAAGAGGGTAAAAGAATTCACTTCTTCAAAACAGAGTCTGCAAACAATGTAGTTGTCAGGTTTAATGGGTTGAATCTTCAATTTTTTCATAGACTGGATGTTAAGCATGCTGATAGTAGAGCAATAACGCGTTTTTATTTGTTGGCTCGGTGAAGGAATGCTTTAGCAGTGGTGAAGTAATAGTGTTTGCTTTTTTCAGATCATAATGCAGCAAAAACATGAGTTTATAAATATATAATGTGTAGATGTGGTCAACAGTTGTTGGAAGAGGATATTAGGTGGCTTTTTAACATCAGGAGTCTTTTTCCTCTATGTTGGATTGTGTTTTGAGTACTGTTCTTATTTATATGAAACATACCTTTGTACTCTTGTGGCTATCAGTTTATTGCACACTTGTGCTCTAAACTGGATATTAATAATATTAATTATTTTGCCTTTAAAAAAAAATAAAAAAAGTCTATGACTAACTGAAATAAGTAAAAAAAAACTTAATTAATAGATGTTAATGAAATCAATTCACTAATTAAGTAATTATACTAGAATTTCTCATTGTATTCTATCATATTTCTTTTAATTATTTAAACTAATTAAATAAAACAGGCTCATATTTAAATAATTATACACAAATTTCACTAAAAAGTTGGAGGGTATGATACAAGCTGAATTACTAACTGGTACTGAAAACCTATAAATCAATGTTTAGTTGAGCCTAAAACATGTACTTTTGGGCAGCAAAAAGTTTTGTTCCCTCTTTTTCTATGTATTTTTCCTTCCTCTACTGTAATCTCCTTTCTAACGTAGGCCCATCCCTGGATGGATGGATACGTCCCAGCCAGTTAGCCAGCAGAATACATATAGCTTGGATTCTGCAACAAATTAGGCACCAAACTGAGAACTCTTGCATTCACACTGTTATATGCTGACAGCCAAGTCTGAAACTCAGCTGATATGAACCACCTTGAATCGCTACCATAGGTCATATGTCATGTCCAGTATGATGGATATATGCAATGAAGTGAAATCCCTTTTGTCAAACATCACTCTACTATATGTCTATAACCACTGAAATAAGTAAAACTTAAATAATAGAGGTTAATGAAATCAATTGAGAAATTATACTAGAAGTGCAGATTTATCTATTGTATTCTATCATACTTCCCATTAATGATTTATAGTTTTATACTTATTGCATAAATAGACGCATTTAAATAATTATACACAGATTTGACTAGAAGGTTAGATGGTATGATACAAGCTGAATTACAAACTCTGGCTCTGAAAACATTTGCATGATAAATCAATGTGTAGGCCTGTCCCTGGATGGATGAATGGATACCTTCCACATTAGTTGTCCTAAGCACTGCCAGCCAGTTAGCCGCAGAATACACATAGCTTGGATTCTGCAACAAACTAGGCACCAAATTGTGAACTCTTGCATTCACACATATGCAGGCAGCCAAGTCTGAAACTCAGCTAATATGAACCACATTGAATCAATATCATAGAGATCATTTTTCCTGTCCAGCCGGATGGTTATATACAACGAGTGAAATCTCTTTTTTCAAAGATAAAGCTCAAGATCTTCAATTACAGCTGCCAATTTTTAGTTCGTTTCTGATTGTCTTTTGTATCTGTGTTTATCCTGACAGCATGATGCTTCGATCTCATTGGTACTCATTAAGCCTGGCAACATGAATCTTTGAGTTCAAAGAAAGGATTTTGCTACTCAGCTAAGCTCAAGAAACTGCCTGCTCAAGATATTTGAAAGTTTTCTGATATTTTAAGACACCCATGAACCAGAAATCAAAATTGTCCACTGTGACTATCTCTATATACTTCTGTGTTGGTTTCTGAACATTTTCACTTTGGTTCATGCACTTAATCTTCTTCAGTGGAAGGACAATCTGTAAATGATCATGCATACCTTTCAGAACTTCAACAAATAATGGATGAAGAGATACCAAGAAATACAAAGAGGTTGATAGGCCGGGATAAAGTTCTTAATAAACACTTACAGGATAAGAAAATAGGAGATAAAATGAATAAAGCTTCTCTAATTAACTGTATATAAGTTGACTTTAATTTTTAGGAGAAGTTTATCCAAAATGAACATATATATATATATTACAGCAGACCTTATTTCTGAGTAAAGAATTTTATTGATCTCTCGCTGCAAAAGGCAACTTTGTCAATGGAGATGAACAGAAGACCTGCTAGAGGGCTGGATGTGGTGGACAGATAACACTGGGAAGCTTTCAACGGCCTCTCTCCTTCTCCCACACTAAAAAACTGCTTAAACACTTTTTCCACTCTTCCCATTTCAAGCCCTTGAGCTTAACTTCCACTAAACAGTTTCAGATATATTTGTCATCTGTCTTGCTGCAATTTCAGAGTTATATAAATAGAATTAGATCTGTTAACCAAGTTAAACAATTTCGGTATATATAAATACTTAATAAAATTAGATGTTTGGTGGTAAAGGAAAAGAAAATTTTACTTTGCTTTGATGTTGTGCATTGTGGTTGAATATTGGCATTAAGTGGCAGGACCAGGTACTTACATGTTAGCTGACTGGAGTTCCAACAACTAGCTCATGAAAAAGTGGGGTCTGCATGATTGATGATTTATAACGTTTCTGTTTAATTGAAGGGACTAGCAGCAGGTGAAGAGGAATGGTCTGAACTATTAGGTTGGTTACTAAGGAAACTTTGCTCACTTGGGTTGTCCCTGTATCCCAAAGAGGTATTTAAGGGATTAAACAAGAAAGTGAATCTTGACCTTTGGTGGGACGACTCAACCTTTGATCATCGACTATGATCATGATTGATAGATAATATTTTGATGTCATGGATTGTTTTGGTTGCTTTTAGAAAAGAGGAATGCTAGCGACACTCTCATTGGCAATTTCAACCAACCATAAAGAGAGTGTTAGAAACAGAGTGTCAGAGAGAGTGACGCTAACATTCCTCTTTAGAAAAAGATGGTACAGAAAATATTCAAGTTAACTTTTTTAGAACTTAAAAATCCTTAAAAGGTTAATTTTAAGAAGCTTAGAGAGAGGTTTATATATTTTCAGGAGCAAGATTCCATGGTGGTTGATTAAAATAACATACCCCAGTGCCAAAAGGCTACTTGCTATCCAAAGGTATGGGGGAGGATCATTGTATGCAGCCTTATCCTTGCACATGCAAAGAGGTTGTTTCCAAATTCGAACCGAAGACCGATCGGTCACCATGGCGCAACTTTACTGCTCCGCCATGATTGATTGAAGTAAGGAAATAAAATCATTGTGGCTGGGGCATGTTGTCATGCAAACCATTGGAGAACTGCACTGTTTTGAAAACGGGGAAGGAAATTTAACCAGAAATAGTAAATGATGAAATACACTGATTATTGCAATACTTTCCGGTTACACCTGTTTATGTGAGGATGTGTCACCAAGGTTTTATCATGAGCTGCCATTTGAACTTTCTGATTCCAGACTTCTCCAAATTCTCTTATGATAAGGTAGGAAAAAGTAAAGAGATGGAGAAGTTTATCTGACAATCTATTATGTAGGACCTATTTAAAATCAACAGACTGCTTGACCTAAAATAACATTTTCACTTTCTCTGACATGGCTTAAGGTTGAATGATGATATTAAATCTATGTTATGTTCACTTTGAGATGTTATCAACCTAAACTTGAGATGTAGTATGGAGGTTCCAAAAATATAAGAAGCTTAAAAATTACATGCTTAGTAAAATAGAACCAACAAACAATAAAAGGCAAGGGTAAGTTGTTATATCAACAAACATGCACATACATTCTCCAAGAGTAGGCATTAGGCAAGCTGACAGTGCATGTGCCTACATGCTGACATGGGAGACAACACAATCTCTTACTTTTCTCATAGGAAAAGGGGAGCTTCCCCTGTATAAAGATATTCCTTGATCTTGTTTTTGAGTGATTGACTCATCAGTGAAGAAATTGAGATCAGCAGCAACTAAAACTACTGCATTTATGCTTGTGTTTGTAGAAAATGGAATTATATTATCATTTCCGTGTTGATTTTTTTCCATGCAGCTCTGAGAAAGGGGTGTACTTGTACATGGGCCATTCACCAACTATATCCTAAACTAACAGTTGAAGACTGGTTCCTGTAGAGACAAAGAGATTACCTCCCATACCCTATCTTGATTATAGGAAGATCCAAAGAAGATGAACAAAAGTGAATAGTGTACGTCTTGACATTAATCAGCATTGATTCTATATACATACACTAGATATAATAAACCCCAGTAGGTGTTACAAATTTCTAAATTTAATAATTAATCAAAAATATCAAGAAGCATAAAAGATACATGAGATCAACTATGACTTGAAACTAAACTAAAGCAAGCATTAACGAAGCCATTAGTGCTTTTCTATTGGATCTAACTATAATAATACTACGTCATAAAGTGAGCTTGCTGACAGGGCTACTAAAGTTGTGTGGTGGGAGCAGTAGGGCTTGACATAAACATTTGCCAAATCATTCCCACTCCCACATCATCCCCAAGACTCACACGTAATGCTGACAGTAAAAGTTCATTCTTCATGACTTTCTGTTTTTGATTTCTGAAAAGGAAAACATCATGCTACTATTGTTGTAACAGTTCACATTTCTTGATTTCAATTATTTTGTATATATATTCATGTGTTAGTTATGCATGTTGTCAAGTGGCATGGAAGAACCAAAATCTGATCCTATGAGTTTTCAAGTGGGTATCAATAAAAGGTTTACAGTTATACGAAGTTATCAACTTATCAATGATACTTTAACACCCCTATCATCTTCTGATCAACTTTAATACCCAAGAAATCATGTAACCAGCCAGACATTGTTGTTGACATATTTGGCCGATTTCTTGTGGAGTAGTACTTTAGCCTTTAAAAACATAGATTCAGTTAAAAGAGAACAAAAATTAGAGTCCATGGCCAGTGGTGGTTAGCATTTTTAGTCTTTGTTTTACAGTACCCAACTATAAAACAAAGTCTACCACTAGCATTGGGTTGATAGTGAGGGGTTTCACGTGATTATAAGTTTAAATTTCATTGTCACCATTGTACCAGAGGCAAAAAAAAAAAAAATACCATACATGTAGACTCTATCAAATGGACTATACAATCTTATTCCGTTCCAATTGCTATACAACAGTTGGAGCAATCTTCATTTACTATAGGATGGACCCAGCCAGATCAATAATTTCAATCAAACATAAACTTAATTAACCAAATATCACTCTACTGTAACTAACAGGAAAAGTAAAATATTTAATTAATAGTAGTCGGTGAAATAAATTCATTAATTATACAATAAGTATTCATTTACCAATGTAATCTATCATATATTCATGTTTAATCATTTAAACTAAAATCTATGTAAGTGTATGAAAATTAAACCCACTAACAAATTAATTAAAACAGACTAACATTAAAATCATTATACTCAATTTGATTAAAGTGTTGAATGGTAAGAGTACAGTCTGAAATACAAGCATTTACTAGATAAATTTACAAATAATTGTGCTTGAAACTTCTACAACAGTTTTCTTCCCATTTTCCTTCTTCATTTCAGGTTGTAGTCTCTTTTCAGAAAATTCTGAATTTCTTCAATAATAGCTGACAAATAGGCTACAATTGGATCATGTTTTGCTCCACTTATCTTTTATAGACCCTGTTCTACTTTCCAATCTAATATTAAAACATACAATTAGCTTAATTAAAGTAACAAACTTTTGAACTAAGGATTGCAGGGCTTTACCCCAAAGGGAGACCTTCCAGAAATTCTCAAAGGCCTGGGTTTAGGGGGTTTGGAAATAGTTTTCAACCAGCAATAGATGGGCCTCAGTTAGAACCTCACTAGCTGGGTCATTGCCCCAAGCACAGAGATAGTACATATTAATCTGACAAGTCATTTTATAATAGCCTCTGTCAGTTTCATCTGTTGACTTAGCTGATGTGGGACTTTACCCAACCTCATTGTTATCCCAAAACAAGCTTCCACTCAAGTTTTTTGAAAGATTTTGCTACTCAACTAAGCCTGAGAAACTACCTGCTCAATATATTTGAATGTTTTTTGAAGTTTTAAGACACCCATGAACCAGAAATCAAAGTTGTCTTCCGTGACAATCTTTGTACTTCTATGTTGACTGCTGAACATTTGCACTTTGGTTCACACACTTAATCTTCTTCAATGGATTGACAACCTGTACAAAGATTACATGTATATTTTCCAGAACTTCAAATCTTGGATTAGGAGAAACTGAAAGATGAAACGGTTTAAGTATACATTAACTCATGACTGACCTTATAACGGATCCTCAACATATGACCTTTCTGAGTAAAAACTTTCATTGATCTCTTACTGGAGAAGGCGACCTTGTCAGTGAGGATGAAGAGGAGACCTGCTAGAGGAGTGGACGTGGGGAAAAGATTACACCGGGAAGCTTTCAACGTCTCCCTTTCTCTCACTAAAACACTGCTTAAACACTTTCTCCACCCCATCCACTTGGAGAATACAAGCCCCTAAGTTCAACTTTCTCTTAACAGTTTCAGATATATTTGACCTGAGTCACTGCAATTTCAGAGTTCTATAAACAGAATTAGATATCTTGAACAAAAATGAGTAGGACAAAATTAGTACCAAAACCAGTCCTTATGATGAAAACTTAGGTAACTTTTTTAGCTATGTCCACCAAAGAATTACATGTTGATGTGCCATAGTAAACTAAAAATTCATTTAACATGAATTTATAAATATAATGTATTAGAAAAAACAACTACTAACAACTGAATAATATTTTCTAATTATATGTCCTTTTTTAATTTAAATATAGAAAAAAAGAGCTCCCACATTACTGTAGAAACCCTTTATGAGAGTGCCATGGTGATCTCTAATTAAACCACCAAAGCCTGCATGTCCAGGATTCAAAATTGCACTCCTATCTACATTTAAAACCACATAATTTATGGGTAGTTTAACCCAAGAGATATGCAGTATTGTAAGCATGAGATATGCAGTTCAGTAATGCATGCACCTTGCAGGCCAAATCGGTGGCATTGTCTGAATATCCTTCAAAAATAAATTTATTTCTAGAACACCATGTGACCCACATGGTCACGGGAATGATGGCACCAAATTGATAAAAAAAAAACCTTACCCATCCAAAGCCTCCAATTGTCATATGAGTGTGGTGGAATAACATGAGAGATGCCTAGCATGTGCCAAAGTTGTTTTATAATTGGACAATCAGACCCTGGCCCCATTTTCAAAATATACTATTTTAATAATTTATTTGTAATTTTGCACCGATTTCATCAAGGATAAAACTTAGATACAGTACTTTAGGTATTGTTTGTACTGTTATCCAATTAGAATTAGAGTTTTACCTCGGTAATCTGTATAACAAAGTCTGCATTAAAAGATTTTGCTGATTACCGAGGTGAATCTTCAATTCTTATTGGAAAACAGTAAAAACAGCATATAAAGTATTGTATCTAAGTTTTATCGTTTCATCAATCAGCCCATTAAATGAAATACGTATAAGTTATAACAGTCGTTTATTAGCCTCAAAGTGTATGTTTAGCATTTGTTGTTAGAAAATTGGTTTGGGGAAATAAAGGCTGATGAGACTTAATTATTATGCAATTTTGAAAATCAAAGGAAGGTTTTTTTCTCTTAAAAAATGATGAATGATACAGTTTTGCAAAATATAAATACCAGCTGCATAGCATTTTGGATTGTCTTCCCCCAACAGAACTCCAGTAAGGAAAGATGATGAAACTGTGAAGAAAGTCCAGGAGTAATTAAATTGTCACAATTCACAAGACAAGACAAGACCATATCTTTAGACTGTACAATTTGGACTATACTAACTTAACTTATCCCGTTCCATATGCAGCTTCACAGTTGGAGAAATCCTCATATATGAGATCTCGATCCTGTGAGATCAATGGCTTCAACCAAAGCTTAGTTTAAAATCAAATATCACTCTACTAGACTACTATAACTAACTAACTAGAATAAGTACTAAAATTAATTAACAGTGGTTAATAAAATAATTTCACTAATAATACCAGAAGATTTCATTTATCAATTTACTCTGTCACATTCCTGTTAATTAATTAAACTATTAATTATAACAGGCTCACATTTAAATAATTATATACAAATTTGATTAAAGAGTTGGATAGGAAGAATACAACCTGTAATACAAATTCTGGTAATCTGGTTTTGAAAATAATTAACATGATCTGAGCCTGAAATTTCTACAGTTGGGTAGCTAGCAATTTATAATTGACTTTCCCTGTTATTCAATGTATCATTTCTTTAAACTTGTGATCTACCTTAATCTCCCTGCATAGAACTCTAACATACTGGACAGATACCTTCTGCAAAAGCAGTCTGGTCCTTACTAGTCAACCACTTGAATACTTATGGCTAGAATTTTGCAGCAAAGAAGATACCAATGATGAATTCTTGTATTCACAATGTTTTTCAACAATATGCTGGAAGCCAAGTCTGCAATTAAGCCAAAACAAATCACTGCTATTTGCTGTCACAGATCAATATGTTGTTTCGAGCAGGATGGATAATACAATGAAGCCCCTTTTTATCAAAGCCAAACCCGATGTCTTCAATGATATCTGCCAATTTTAATTTGGTTTCTGATCATCTCTTGTATCTTTATGTTTGTCACGAAAACAATGAAGCTTCAAGCTCAGACGGTGGATTTCACTACTCAGCTTGAGAAACTGCCTGCTCAAGATATTTCAAGGTTTTCTGATATTTCTGGACACCCAAAAACCAGAAATCAAAATTGTCGATTGTGACTATCTCTGTGTACTTCTGTTTTGGCTTCTGAACATTTTCACTTTGGTTCACACACTTGATCTTCTTCAGTGGAATGACAACCTGTACATAACCATATATACCTTTTAGAACTTCAACAAATCTTGGATCAAGAGAAACTGAGAAATATGAAGAGATTTATGGCTCCTCAACATGAAAACCTTTCATTCATGACTGGCCTCATAATGGATCCTCAACATGAGGCAACCTTATCTGTAGAGATGAAGAGGAGACCTGCTAGAGGAGACCTGTTATTCACAAATGTTTTAAGAACAATGTACAAAAATATGCATGTAATAGTTGCTCAGATAAATTCTAAACTAGAAAACAAATAAACAAATAAAATAAACTTGGCACAGACAAATTTGTCATGCTAAGTATTTTTTTGTGCAACTAACACATGTCCAACCTTAGCTCAGTTGGTAGAGCGGAGACTGTAGTTGGTAACAGCTATCCTTAGGTCGCTGGTTCGAATTCGGCAGGTCGGATATTTTTTCCTTAACTTCTTTTGTTTTTTCAATCCCATGTACAAAAAGATGTATGTAGCAGTTGCTCAGATATATTCTAAACTAGAAAACAAATATAAACAAAGTCAGATAAATTCTAAACTAGAAAACAAATGAACAAAGTAAATAAACTTGGCACTTGTTGGGAAGTCCCACATCGCTTGCCTCAATTCTTGGGGTGCAGCTGATATATCTGTTGGGCAATTTCACTTAATGCCAATTGGTTTTTAAGATGGAATTTAACAGCACTGTCCTTCAAGCTATAGCAGTACAGCTAATAGAGGAATTTTAAGCATCTTTATAAATGAATCAATTGATGATGCTATTATCTGAGCACCAGCTTCTTCAGGGTGATATTCTGCCAATTCCACATGCAAGTGGCTCCTTCATGACTCCTATCAAGATACCCATAGTGAAACTTGGTCCTTGCTTTGGTGCCTTACCCTTCATGAAAATATAAAACTGTTCCTATGGCTGGCCTCTCATTACAGCCTACCTACTAATGATTTTTGTTTTTTCCGTCACCTTTGTTTTGGGGGGGGGGTCAGAATTATTGATTTTACCCATATTTTTGCAGCCTGGATTGGTCAGATACTATCCACAAATGATGATGAACCTGCATCTGCGGTTTTTGAAACTTCATGGGCTATTTGGAAACGCAGGAATTCATGGGTTTTTTCTAACCGTGATATCCAAATCCCAGAGATTTTGACGATGGCTAGAGTCCTCCAAGTTCGTCAGGAGAAACTGACAACTGACCATTCACAGCAACTGGTGGTGTGGACCCCTCCTGGGGAAAACATGATAAAAGTTGATTTTGATGCATCAGTAAAGAAAGGAGTGGGGACATGTTTTTGAGCTGTTTTCTTGATCATGTGGGCAACACCTAGCTTCAGCTACGAAATTCATTCCTTCATGCTTTGATCTATTGATAGCTGAAGCATTGGCTTTCAAATGGAGTATCACATTCACAGTAGCTGCAGACATGTGCTTTGGTAACATGGTTTTCGAAACAGATTGTCAAACGTTGTATGGTATGTGGATGAAGCATGATAGCAGTGACAAGTCCTACACAGCAGAAATACTACGTGAATGTGCTGTCATGAGCCATAGAGGTCAGAGTATTCCTTTGGTAGCAGACCAACTAGCTAAACAGGCTTTTGTGTTCCATGAGTATAACTGGATTGAGGACATACCTTGAATGGCTTTTGCAATCTGATGTAATTGCCTTGAATGGCACCTTTTCATCTTAATAAAGTACCAACTTTTACTTAAAAAAAAAGAAATAAATAATTTCAGTTTGCAGCCCCAGTGCTACTGGCTACTGCTTTGAGTAGCATATTAAAAACTATAAGCTAATAAACTAAGATATTAAACTGTTATATCAGATAATAAAATATTAAGTTATAAGCTGATAAGAAGCTAATATAAACTAATAACAAGCTGATAGAATAGAAATATAAGCTAATAGAAATAAAAACTATACTGGGTCTTAGCAAGAAAGCCAAACAAAATATGAATTAAAACCTCATGAAATGTACTTACTTATTTGGTTAAATTCGTGTTGTTCTTGTTTGAACCTAAGGTGACAGTCAACTAAAAAGAAATAATGAGTAATTTGGAGACTTGGTTGTTCTTGCATTGAAATTTTACTTGACCCTGGCAAACAATAAAAATAAAAGAACAGTAAAAATTAAAAAACTTGAACTGGATTGTAGGGTGTGCCTAGCCCATACTATGGTGCAATACATGGGCAACACCTGAGAACCCCAGTAGCAAGCTACTGCATTGGACTCTCCCCTTCAAAAAATAAATTTAATATCGTGTGGACCAATGACCCACATATCAGATATTAAACTGATAAGAACAGATACTACACTTGATCTTAGCCAAAAGGCCGAGAAAGGTATGACTTAAACTTTGTTGAAATGTGCATTTTATAATAAAACATCAAGGGATTGTTATCTCTTTTCGCCCATGTGGGACTTAGACACCGTGTTCGACATTGAGCATCAAATAACCTTTCCATCAAAACAGGGTCTGTAAACAATGTAGGTATCAGGTTTAATGTGTTGAATCTTTATTGTTTTTCCATAGTATATGTTTAGCATGCTGCTTGTGGATTCAGGTGAGATATACTGGATTTATACAGTAGTTGTGAATAAGTCCGGGCATTATATTGTACATTTCATTCACAAAACAAAACCATATGATCTGTAATATTTGGATGATCCAATTCCAAGCTTAACTGTTTCAGATGCAGTCCCACAGACCACAGTTAGATCAATCCTAATTTATAAGATGGATCCAGTGATTAAACATTACTATAAGTCTTACAACTAACTGAAATAAGTTAAAAACTTAATTGAAATTAATCCATTAATTATACTAGAAGTGCCAGTTTATCAATTGTATTCTATCATACTTCCTGTTAATTATTTAAACTAATTAAATAGAACAGATTCACATTTAAATAATACAAGCTGAATTACAAACTCTAGTTCTGAAAACATTTACGTAGTAAATCAATGCATAGGCCCGTCCTTGGATGGATGGATACCTTCCACAATAGTAGTATGGTCCTTAGCTCTGCCAGCCAGTTATCCGCAATACATGCAGCCTGGATTCTGAGACAAATTGGCATCAAATTTGTGAACTCTTGCGTTCAAAGCCATGATAAGCAGGTAGCCAAGACTGAAACTCAGCTGATATGAACCACATTGAATCGCTATCATAGATCATTTGTCCTGTCCAGCTGGATGGATATATACAATGAGTGGAATCTCTTTTTAAAAAGACAAAGCTCAAGATCTTCAATTACAGCTGCAAACTTCTAGTTTGTTTCTGATTGTCTTTTGTATGTCCTGACAACATGATCCTTAGATCTACAACTACTCATCTACAACATGAATCTTTGAGTTTAAAGGATGGATTTTGCTACTCAACTAAGCTTGAGAAACTTCCTGCTCAAGATATTTGAAAGTTTTATCAGTTTAAGACACCCATGAACCAGAAATCAAATTGTCCACTGTGACTATGTCTATATACTTCTATGTTGGTTCCTGAACATTTTCACTTTGGTTCATGCACTTAATCTTCTTCAGTGGAATGACAACTTGTACATGATCGTACGTACCTTTCAGAACTTCAAATCTTGGATAAAGAGATACCAAGATTTATGAAGAGGTTGATAGGCCAGGATAAAGTTCTTACAATAAACACTTACAATAAGAAAATGGGAGATAAAATGAATAAAGCTTCTCTTTGAAAAAGTTGGATGAGAGAGATTCTAAAAAACTTTAGGTATATAAGTTGATTTTCACTTATTGGAAAAGTTTGATTTATTTTACCTTATTTTTTTCTCCTATAAGTACTTGTTGAGAAGTTTATCCAAATTGGATATATGTATATATTACTTCATGACTGACCTTTTAATGAATCCTCAACATGTGGCCTTTCTGAGTAAAGACTTCCATTGATTTCTCACTGCAATAGGCAACTTTGTCAGTGGAGATGAACAGAAGACCTGCTAGAGGGCCGGATGTGGTGGACAGATAACAATGGGAAGCTTTCAACAGCTTCTCTGCTTCTCCCACAATAAAAAACTGCTTTTTTCCCTCGGCCCATTTGAAAACTGTGGGCCCCTAGGCTTAACTTCCTCTCGACAGTTTCAGATATATTTGTCCCCAGTCTCACTGCAATTTCAGAGTTATATAAATAGAATTAAATCTGTTAACCCAATTAAACAATTTCAGTATATATAAATACTTAATAAAATTATATGTTTGTTGGTAAAGGAAAAGAAAATTTTACTTCTGTTTGATTTTGTGGTTGAATGTTGGCACTGAGTGGCAGGACCAGGTAAGTACATGTTAGCTGACTTTTGAAGCTATATGTTGCTGAGATGACTGGATTTCCAACAACTAATGAGAAAGTGAGGTCTGCATGACTGATGATTAATAAGGTTTCCGTTTAATTGAAAGGACTAGAGTCAGGTGAAGAGGAATGGTCTGAACAACTAGGTTACTTAGGAAAATTTGCTCACTTGGGTTGATCAGTTCCTTGTATTCCAAAGAGGTATTTAAAAGGATGAAAACAAAAAAGTGAATTCTTGACCCTTTGGTGGGATGACTCAACCTTAGATCATCAACCATGATCATGATTGATATAAAGGCACTGGCATGGCAACTTGGAGGACTGGCATTCAAGATAATATTTTGACCTCATAGATTGTTTGATTGCTTTAAAAAAAAAAAAAAAGACCGTACAGAAATATTTAAATGAATGTTTTCAATTTTTCCATAGACTGGATACATGTTAAGCATGCTGCTTTTGGATTCACATGAGATATACTGGATCTATACATTAGTTGTGAAGAAGTCCAGGCGTTATATTGCCACAATTCAGTCACAAAACAAAACCATATTATCTGTATCATTTGGACAATCAATCCTAACTTATCCGTTTCAAATGCAATCTCACAGTTAGAGCAATCCTAATTTTTAAGATGGATCCAGTGAGAACAATAACTTAAATAAAAGTAAGATTAATTAATCAAATATCACTCTACTATATAAGTCTATGACTAACTGAAATAAGTAAAAAGCTTAATAGAAGTTAACGAAATCAATTCACTAATTAAGTAATTATACTAGAATTTCTCATTGTATTCTATCATAGTTCTTTTAATTATTTAAACTAATTAAATAAAACAGATTCACATTTAAATAATTATACACAAATTTGACTAAAAAGTTAGATGGTATTATATCGAAATAAAAAAAAGTTAGATGGTATGATACAAGCTGAATTACTCACTCTGGCGCTGAAAACATATAAATCAATGTGTAGTTGAGCCTAAAACATGTACATTTGGGCAGCAAAAAGTTTTGTTCCCTCTTTTTCTATGTATTTTACCTTCCTCTACTGTAATCTCCTTTCTAACGTAGGCCCATCGCTGGATGGATGGATAACTCCCAGCCAATTAGCCGCAGAATACATATAGCTTAGATTCTGCAACAAGTTCGGCACCAAATTCAGAACTCTTGCATTCACACTGTTATATGCTGACAGCCAAGTCTGAAACTCAGCTGATACGAACCACCTTGAATCGCAATCATAGGTCATATGTCTTGTCCAGTACGATAGATTTATGCAATGAAGTGAGATCCCTTTTGTCAAAGACAAAGCTCAAGATTTTCAATTACAGATGCCAATTTTTACTTCGTTTCTGATTGTCTCTTGTATCTTTGTGTTTGTCCTGACAACAAGATGCTTAGAGCTTATTACTACTCATCTAAGCCTGAAAACAAGAATCTGAGTTCAGACGGTGGATGTTGCTAATCAACTAAGCTTTTGAGAAACTGCCAGCTCTAGATATTTGAAAGTTTTCTGATATTTTAAGACACCCATGAACCAGAAATCAAAATTGCCTAGTGTGATTATCTCTATGTACTTATGTGTTGGCTTCTGAACATTTTCACTTTGGTTCATGCACTTCATCTTCTTAAGTGGAATGACAACCTGTACATGATCATACATACCTTTCAGAACTTCAATAAATCTTAGATAAAAAATAACCAAGAAATATGAAGAGGTTTATATGCAAGATAAAGTTTTCAATGAACACTTATAGGATAAGAAAATAGGAGATGAAATAAATAAAACTTCTTTAAGTTAAAATCAACTTGCACTCCAGGTTTTAAAATAGTTAGACGAGAGAGATTCTAAAATGCTTGAGGTACATATATTGATTTTAACTTATGGGAAAAGTTTGATTTATTTAACTTTCTTATTTTCTTCTCCTATAAGTACTTGTTGAAAAGTTTATCCAAATTGGATAGATGTAATTATGTATATATTACTTCATGAACTTTGATTGATCTCTCACTGCAAAAGGCAACCTTGTCAGTGGAGATGAAAAGGAGACCTGCTAAAGGGACAGATGTGGTGGACAGATAACATTGGGAAGCTTTCAACAGCCTTTTAAAAAACTTCTAAACACTTTTTCCACTCTGCCCATTTAAAAAATGTGAGACCCTAATTCCGCTTAACAGTGAGGACTGCACGATTGATGATTTATAACGTTTCTGTCTAATTGAAGGGACTAGCAGCAGGTGAAGAGGAATGGTCTGACCTATTTGGTTGGTTACTAAGGAAACTTTGCTCACTTGGGTTGATCAGTCCCTGTATTCCAAAGAGGTATTTAAGGGATGAAACAAGAAAGTGAATCTTGACCCTTTGGTGGGATGACTCAACCTTATCCACCATGATCATGATTAATATCTTGAAATACGGTCATTCCAGGTAATATTTTGACATTCTGGATTGTTTGGTTGCTTTTAGAAAAAGATGGTACAGAAATATTCAAGTAAACTTTTTCAAAACTTAAAAAATACTTAAGGTTAGTTTTAAGAGGCTTAGAGTGAGGTATATATTTTCAGGAGCAAGATTCCATGGTGATTGATTAAAATAACAAACCCTGGTGTGAAAAGGCTCCTGGCTATGCAAAAATATGGGGGAGAGTCATTGTATGCAGCCTTACTCTTGCACATGCAAAGAGGTTGTTTCAAAATATAAAACCCATGACCAATCAGTCACCATGGCGCAACTTTACTGCTGCGCCATGATTGATTGAAATAAGGAAATAAAATCATTGTGGCTGATAGTATATATATTGCCATGTTATCATGCAAACCATTTGAGAACTGCACTGTTTTGGAAATGGGGAAGGAAATCTAACCAAAAAGTAACCCTGTGTTTGGACGAAGCATTTCCGGCGAGTAATGTAATTTTTCAGAGAATTTTAATTGCTTTCTAATAAAATACTCCATTTGGATGTTTAATACTGGAATTTTAAAAATGCTCCACGAATTCTCTGGAATTTTATCCTTTGTTAAAATGGGGAATTTAAAATTGCAATAAAACAGGTGGAATTTCTAAAATTCTTCATCCCCATCGTCCCCATCGTCTTCTCACATAACACAGTGTTCATTTTCCTCCTAATCCCTCAACTTCACGCTACTGCACAAGCAACAGAGACTCCATAGGGTCACCACTGCATCCTTTGCTGCGGCATTCAGCTCCTTCTCCACCCTTTCCAACACCGCCACCATCGCCGCGCACCTCTCCGATCGCCAGGGCCGACCCAATGATGAGTGAGGCCTAAAGTCAATTTTAAGAGAAAATGTTTTGCTTTAAATGAGGGAGTTATATATTGGGCCTTTTTGTTAACATATGTTTTCTTTTTGTCAACATGTGAGGCCTTTTTTACTTTATAAAATGAATAATAAATATTTTTTTGTTAGTAGGCATAAAGCATAAGCTTTATTTGCTTTACCCTTGGGCCGGCCCTGCCGACCGCCACCATCGCCGCTCCCCCCTCCAATGCCGTCGCCGAACACTTTCGCAATAACTTCAAAAGCACCTCAACGAGTTCGCAACCAACGAGTTCCATCTTCGCTAAAACGACAACAAGTAATGACGGTACCACACGTTGATCAATTTTTTCTCTTTGAAATCACAAGTTTCTGAATCATTCATTTCTCAAAAATGAAGATGAACCTTCAATTTCAAGAGTCATTTGGAAACATTTTTTGCGAGCGTTTGGTGTGATGTGTTGTAGCAAACAGACAAGATGAGGAGAGAGAAGAAAGCTACAGGAACAAAAAGTTCCACTTGTGTTGAATTTCTACAAAATACTTCAAAAATTAAATAATCCAAACAAGTCACTTTATAATTGAATGGAATGTGATTGCTATGAATTGAATTACTTTGCATTTCAAATTCTTTGTCATTTTAAAACTCCCCATCCAAACACAGGGTAAATGATGAAATACACCGATTATTGCAATACTTTCCAGCTACACCTGCTTATGTGAGGATGTGTCACCAAGGCTTTACTACGAGCTGACATTTGAACATTCTGATGCCAGACTTCTCCAATTTCTCTTATGATAAGGTAGGAAAAAGCAAAGAGATGGAGAAGTTTAGCCCACCTGACAATCTAATATATAGGACCGATTTAAAATCAACAGTCTGTTTGACCTAAAATAACATTTTCACTTTCTCTAACATGGCTTAAGGTTGAATGATTATATTAAATCCATGTTAAGTTAACTTTGAGATTTTATCAACCTAAACTTGAGATGTAGTATGGAGGTTCCAAAAAAATAAGAAGCTTAAAAATTACATGCTTAGTAACATAGAACCAACCAACAATAAAAAGGCAAGTGTAAGTTGTTATATAAACAAACATGCACATACATTCTCCAAGAGTAGGCATTAACCAAGCTGACAGTGCATGTGCCTACATGCTGACATGGGAGACAACACAATGTCTTACATTTCTCATAGGAAAATGGGAACTTCCCTTGTATAAATATATGCTTTGATCTTGTTTTCGAGTGATTGACTCATCAGTGAAGAAATTCATATCAGTAGCAACTAAAACTACTGCATTTATGCTTGTGTTTGTAGAAAATGGAATTATATGTTCATTTCCATGTTGATTTTTTTTCATGCAGCTTTGAGAAAGGGGTGTACTTGTACATGGGCCATTCACCATTCCTAAACCAACAGTTGAAGACTAATTCCTGTAGAGGCAAAGAGATTATCTCCCATACCCTATCTTGATAATAGGAAGATCCAAAGAAGATGAACAAAAGTGAATAGTGTACATCTTGACATTGGCAATTGGCATTGATTCTATATATATACATACACTATATATAATAAACCCCCTGTAGGTGTGATACAGGGTGTCGCATTTGTAATTGTAATTAATTGTAAATTTCCATTTCATGTAGTTAGTTAGTTAGCTATGGTTAATAGTTAGTTAGCTGTGGTTAATTAGTTAGTTAGTTAGATGTAAGATCTAACAGAAGTATAAATAGAATTTGTAACCACAATTAGAGGGATTTCATACAATCAATTTCAGATACCATAATTAATTGTAAACTCGCTCTCTCTCTCTCTTTGATATTCATATCTTCATCTTGTTCGGTTGGCTTTCTCTCTTAGCTAACCCTACACTACAAGTTTACATCTCTCGAGTTTTCTTCTAAATTCCTTACTTGTACCGTTGGTATTAGATGTAATGAAATGAAGACCCCTGTGCCTCTATATTTGCAACTACACATAGTTTTGATGATGTTGTACTTGTAATAGTTTAAGTGTGCTCCATATATATTGAGAACACTAGTCTAATTAGGATGCTTGTTATAGCTTTTAATGTGTGAATGTGTATGTATCATGCATCTAGGCTAGTTATACTTCTATTCCCTCATGTTTTCATTGATTGATCATTGATTCTTTACATTTGTTAGATAAGGATTGAATCTGGGTGAAAACCTTTTTTGAAAATTCTAAGATTTCAATCCAAGAACAAAATAATCGATTATCCACTTGAAATAATCGATTATTTGGCCTTGAAAGAAAAATAAGCCATTCGCAGTTAATCGATTATTTGGCGAAATAATCGACTATTTTGTTCATCAGTGTTTCCAGATGATGACATGAACAAAATAATTGATTATCCTTAGTAATAATCGATTATCTCTGTTTAGAAGGCTATGAAACTAACATTTCGCAAGCTCTCTTGTGTGACACCCATTTCTCTAAATCATCTCATAATTTTCATCTGAGGGAGCTTAGAAACTGAGTGTCATCATCTCTGAGATTCATTGAACAACACTTTTCTTATCTTCAAGAAATCAATGGATCTTGATCAAGCTACATGAAGGGAATATGAAAGCAAGTATCTTCACATTCTAGGTGAATTCTTTCATTTAACTATTGCTTTTATATATGCGAAACATTTGGCCACTATTTTTCATAATCATAGACGCTTAGGGAAAAACTGAGAGGTGAACCTAATCGTTGGATCCATAGGGGAGGAACTTAGGTATTAAATCATGAAAGTAGGTTTAATCCTTCGAGGAATTAATGAATTAACAAAGAACTTAATGGGTTTAATTGAACTTAATTACCACGATAGTAGGAGTTAATTCACCTTCAAAGAGAAGCAATAAGAACATAGAGGTAGAAAGATTAAGTTAATAGGAAGTCTTGGTGTGAAACCCAATCCTGGAAGTTTTCTTATTATTGATTTTAATCTTTTCAAATATTTGCTCTATCTTTATTTTATCTTTATCTTATCTTATTTTAATCTTTATCTTATCTTATCTTTATTTTATTTTGAATTTAATCTCTTCAAATCTTTTCTTATCCAATCAATTCTTCCCATTTTGTTTAATTTCAATTAAATTGTGAAAAATACAAAGCCAAAAACGTAGTCCCTGTGGAAACGATATTTTTATTACTTGACGACAACCGTGCACTTGCGGTAAATATCACATCATTTTCCCTTTTAGAAATAAAAAAACAGAATGTCATGAAGAATGAACTTTTACTATCAGCATTATGTGTGAGTCTTGGGGATGATGTGGGAGTGGGAATGATTTGGCAACTTTGTTTTCCACAAAACCTATGTTTATGTCAAACCCTACTACTCCCACCACACAACTTTAATAGCCTTCTCAGCAAGCTCACTTTATAACATAGTATTATTATAGTTAGATCCAATAGAAAAGCACTAATGGCTTTGTTAATGCCTGCTTGAGTTTAGTTTGAAGACATAGTTGATCTCATGTATCTTTTATGCTTCTTGATATTTTTGATTAATTATTAAATTTAGAAATTTGTAACACTTGAGAAGAACCTTGGGAAAACCACACCACAAAAGCTAGTTATTGCAGTTGGAGAGCCCAATGCCTTATAAAACCCACACTAGAATCCCATACTTCCAATGTGGGACTCCATGTCCTATACCTTGCAATTGGATCCTAACATCCCATCATGCTCCGCAGCCCCGGCACCTACGTAGGCTGGCTGTGCACTAGCCCTTTAACTAGTCTCGGGCGAACACTGCAATGCCAGCATCACCACCAGTGCCACTCATTTGTAGCTGAGAGACATGGTGGAAGGCTCTAATGTTAGATAAAATGGATTGTAATACAGGAAATCTAAGAAGGGGGTGAATTAGATTCATTCAATTTTTCTTTGAAACTCTAATTTTCTTGATGAAAACTTTTCGCAAGATCAAATGATTATGGATCCGTTGCAAGATGAGAGTGCATGATTCAGTTGTGTTTACTTATCTCTTATTTCCAAATTTAACAAATGATCACAATACAATGCTAGTGATATTGATCAAGATGTAAAAGATAAGAGAAAAGAAAGAATGACACAACATCTATACTGGTTCGATTTCAACCTGAAATCTACATTCAGTGTTATCCAAAGCAACCCTAGCTTTGACCTTTTCCACTATTTAGAATTTGTATATACACAAACTCACATGCACATGTAGCACATATGCAATGATCTTCTTGAAAACCTATCAAGAAACACTACAATGTAGAAAACCTATCTCCATGCAATGCAACTAGGGAAACCTATCCTATACATGAATTACACAGCAAAGTTAAATGAAAGAATTCACCTAGAATGTGAAGATATGAAAAGTTAAAGTTCTTCCTAACTTGCTTTCACATTCCCTTCATGTAGCTTGATCAAGATCCATTGATTTCTTGAAGATAAGAAAAGTGTTGTTCAATGAATCTCAGAGATGATGACACTCAGTTTCTAAGCTCCCTCAGATGAAAATTATGAGATGATTTGAGAGAAATGGTTGTCACACATGAGAGCTTGCGAAATGTTAGTTTTATAGCCCTCTAAACAGAGATAATCAATTATTACTAAGGATAATCAATTATTACTAAGGATAATCAATTATTTTGTTCATGTCATCATCTGGAAACACTGATGAACAAAATAGTCGATTATTTCGCCAAATAATCGATTAACTCGAATGGCTTATTTTTCTTTCAAGGCCAAATAATCGATTATTTCAAGTGGATAATCGATTATTTTGTTCTTGGATTGAAATCTTAGAATTTTCAAAAAAGGTTTTCACCCAGATTCAATCCTTATCTAACAAATGTAAAGAATCAATGATCAATCAATGAAAACATGAGGGAATAGAAGTATAACTAGCCTAGATGCATGATACATACACATTCACACATTAAAAGCTATAACAAGCATCCTAGTTAGACTAGTGTTCTCAATATATATGGAGCACACTTAAACTATTACAAGTACAACATCATCAAAGCTATGTGTAGTTGCAAATATAGAGGCACAGGGGTCTTCATTTCATTACATCTAATACCAACGGTACAAGTAAGGAATTTAGAAGAAAACTCGAGAGATGTAAACTTGTAGTGTAGGGTTAGCTAAGAGAGAAAGCCAACCGAACAAGATGAAGATATGAATATCAAAGAGAGAGAGAGAGAGCGAGTTTACAATTAATTATGGTATCTGAAATTGATTGTATGAAATCCCTCTAATTGTGGTTACAAATTCTATTTATACTTCTGTTAGATCTTACATCTAACTAACTAACTAGTTAACCATAGCTAACTAACTATTAACCATAGCTAACTAACTACATGAAATGGAAATTTACAATTAATTATAATTACAAATGTGACACCCTGTATCACACCTACAGAGGGTTTATTAAACATAGTGTATGTATATAGAATCAATGCCAATTGCCAATGTCAAGATGTACACTATTCACTTTTGTTCATCTTCTTTGGATCTTCCTATTATCAAGATAGGGTATGGGAGATAATCTCTTTGCCTCTACAGGAATTAGTCTTCAACTGTTGGTTTAGGAATGGTGAATGGCCCATGTACAAGTACATTCCTTTCTCAAAGCTGCATGAAAAAAAAATCAACATGGAAATGAACATATAATTCCATTTTCTACAAACCCAAGCATAAATGCAGTAGTTTTAGTTGCTACTAATATGAATTTCTTCACTGATGAGTCAATCGCTCGAAAACAAGATCAAAGAATATATTTATACAAGGGAAGCTCCCATTTTCCTATGAGAAATGTAAGACATTGTGTTGTCTCCCATGTCAGCATGTAGGCACATGCACTGTCAGCTTGGTTAATGCCTACTCTTGGAGAATGTATATGCATGTTTGTTTATATAACAACTTACACTTGCCTTTTTATTGTTGGTTGGTTCTATGTTACTAAGCATGTAATTTTTAAGCTTCTTATTTTTTGGAACCTCCATACTACATCTCAAGTTTAGGTTGATAAAATCTCAAAGTGAACTTAACATGGATTTAATATAATCATTCAACCTTAAGCCATGTCAGAGAAAGTGAAAATGTTATTTTAGGTCAAGCAGACTGTTGATTTTAAATCGGTCCTATATATTAGATTGTCAGGTGGGCTAAACTTCTCCATCTCTTTGCTTTTTCCTACCTTATCATAAGAGTAATTGGAGAAGTCTGGCATCAGAATGTTCAAATGTCAGCTCGTAGTAAAGCCTTGGTGACACATCCTCACATAAGCAGCTGTAGCTGGAAAGTATTGCAATAATCGGTGTATTTCATCATTTACCCTGTGTCTGGATGGGGAGTTTTAAAATGACAAAGAATTTGAAATGCAAAGTAATTCAATTCATAGCAATCACATTCCATTCAATTATAAAGTGACTTGTTTGGATTATTTAATTTTTGAAGTATTTTGTAGAAATTCAACACAAGTGCAACTTTCTGTTCTTGTAGCTTTCTTCTCTCTCCTCATCTTCTCTGTTTGCTACACATCACACCAAACGTTCACAAAAAATGTTTCCAAATGACTCTTGAAATTGAAGGTTCATCTTCATTTTTGACAAATGAATGATTCAGAAACTTGTGATTTCAAAGAGAAAAAATCGATCAACGTGTGGTACCGTCATTACTCGTTGTCGTTTTAGCGAAGATGGAACTCGTTGGTTGCGAACTCGTTGAGGTGCTTTTGAAGTTATTGCGAAAGTGTTCGGCGACGGCATTGGAGGGGGGAGCGGCGATGGTGGCGGTCGGCAGGGTCGGCCCAAGGGTAAAGCAACTAAAGCTTATGCTTTATGCCTACCAACAAAAAAATATTTATTATTAATTTTATAAAGTAAAAAAGGCCTCACATGTTGACAAAAAGAGAACATATGTTAACAAAAGGCCCAATATATAACTCCCTCATTTAAAGCAAGACATTTTCTCTTAAAGTTGACTTTAGGCCTCACTCATCATTGGGTCGGCCCTGGCGGTCGGAGAGGTGCGCGGCGATGGTGGCGGTGTTGGAAAGGGTGGAGAAGGAGCTGAATGCCGCAGCAAAGGATGCAGTGGTGACCCTATGGAGTCTCTGTTGCTTGTGCAGTAACTTGAAGTTGAGGGATTAGGAGGAAAATGAACACTGTGTTATGTGAGAAGACGATGGGGATGAAGAATTTTGGAAATTCCACCTGTTTTATTGGAATTTTAAATTCCCCATTTAAACAAAGGATAAAATTCCAGAGAATTCGTGGAGCATTTTTAAGATTCTAGTATTAAACATCCAAATGGAGTATTTTATTAGAAAGCAATTAAAATTCTCTGAAAAATTACATTACTCGCCGGAAATGCTTCATCCAAACACTGGGTTACTTTTTGGTTAGATTTCCTTCCCCATTTCCAAAACAGTGCAGTTCTCAAATGGTTTGCATGATAACATGGCAATATATATACTATCAGCCACAATGATTTTATTTCCTTACTTCAATCAATCAATGCGCAGCAGTAAAGTTGCGCCATGGTGACCAATTGGTCATGGGTTCGAATTTGGAAACAACCTCTTTGCATGTGCAAGAGTAAGGCTGTGTACAATGACTCTCCCCCATATTTTTGCATAGCCAGGAGCCTTTTGACACCAGGGTTTGTTATTTTAATCAATCACCATGGAATCTTGCTCCTGAAAATATATACCTCACTCTAAGCCTCTTAAAACTAACCTTAAGTATTTTTTAAGTTTTGAAAAAGTTTACTTGAATATTTCTGTACCATCTTTTTCTAAAAGCAACCAATCAATCCATGACGTCAAAATATAACCTTGGATGACTGTACTTCAAGATATCAATCATGATCATGGTTGATAAGGTTGAGTCATCCCACCAAAGGGTCAAGATTCACTTTCTTGTTTCATCCCTTAAATACCTCTTTGGAATACAGGGACTGAGCAACCCAAGTGAGCAAAGTTTCCTTAGTAACGAACCAAATAGGTTAGACCATTCCTGTTCACCTGCTGCTAGTCCCTTCAATTAGACAGAAATGTTATAAATCATCAATCGTGAAGTCCTCACTGTTAAGCGGAATTAGGGTCTCGCATTTTTTAAATGGGCAGAGTTGAAAAAGTGTTTAGAAGTTTTTTAAAAGGCTGTTGAAAGCTTCCCAGTGTTATCTGTCCACCACATCCATCCCTTTAGCAGGTCTCCTTTTCATCTCCACTGACAAGGTTGCCTTTTGCAGTGAGAGATCAATCAAAGTTCATGAAGTAATATATACATAATTACATCTATCCAATTTGGATAAACTTTTCAACAAGTACTTATAGGAGAAGAAAATAAGAAGGTTAAATAAATCAAACTTTTCCCATAAGTTAAAATCAATATATGTACCTCAAGTATTTTAGAATCTCTCTCATCTAACTATTTTAAAAGCTGGAATGCAAGTTGATTTTAACTTAAAGAAGTTTTATTTATTTTATCTCCTATTTTCTTATCCTATAAGTGTTCATTGAAAACTTTATCTTGGCCTATAAACCTCTTCATATTTCTTGGTTATTTTTATCTAAGATTTATTGAAGTTCTGAAAGGTATGTATGATCATGTACAGGTTGTCATTCCACTTAAGAAGATGATGTGCATGAACCAAAGTGAAAATGATCAGAAGCAACACATAAGTACATAGAGATAATCACACTAGACAATTTTGATTTCTGGTTCATGGGTGTCTTAAAATATCAGAAAACTTAAAAATATCTAGAGCAGGCAGTTTCTCAAAAGCTTAGTTGATTAGCAACATCCACCGTCTGAACTCAGTTTCTTGTTTTCAGGCTTAGATGAGTAGTAATAAGCTCTAAGCATCTTGTTGTCAGGACAAACACAAAGATACAAGAGACAATCAGAAATGAAGTAAAAATTGGCATCTGTAATTGAAGATCTTGAGCTTTGTCTTTGACAAAAGGGATTTCACTTCATTGCATAAATCCATCGTGCTGGACAAGACATATGACCTATGATAGTGATTCAAGGTGGTTCGTATCAGCTGAGTTTCAGACTTGGCTGTCAGCATATAACAGTGTAAATGCAAGAGTTCTCAATTTGGTGCCTAATTTGTTGCAGAATCTAAGCTATATGCATTCTGCGGCTAATTGGCTGGGAGTTATCCATCCAGGGATGGGCCTGCGTTAGAAAGGAGATTACAGTAGAGGAAGGAAAAATACATAGAAAAAGAGGGAACAAAACTTTTTGCTGCCCAAATGTACATGTTTTAGGCTCAACTACACATTGATTTATATGTTTTCAGCACCAGAGTTAGTAATTCAGCTTGTATCATACCATCTAACTTTTTTTTTTTTTTTTTGGATATAATACCATCTAACTTTTTAGTCAAATTTGTGTATAATTATTTAAATGTGAGTCTGTTTTATTTAATTAGTTTAAATAATTAAAAGAAATACGATAGAATACAATGAGAAATTCTAGTATAATTACTTAATTAGTGAATTGATTTAGTTAACTTCTATTAAGTTTTTTACTTATTTCAGTTAGTCATAGACTTATATAGTAGAGTGATGTTTGATTAATTAAACTTACTTTTATTTAAGTTATTGTTCTCACTGGATCCATCTTAAAAATTAGGATTGCTCTAACTGTGAGATTGCATTTGAAACGGATAAGTTAGGATTGATGGTCCAAATCATACAGATAATATGGTTTTGTTTTGTGACTGAATTGTGGCAATATAACGCCTGGACTTCTTCAAAACTAATGTATAGATCCAGTATATCTCATGTGAATCCAAAAGCAGCATGCTTAACATGTATCCAGTCTATGGAAAAATTGAAGACTCAACACATTAAACCTGACATCTACATTGTTTACAGACTCTGTTTTGAAGAAGTAAATTCTTTTTCCCTCTTCCATCTAGTCTCATAACTACTCAAAATTGCTGTTTCTTTTCAGTTCACTCATTCATCAAAATTACAAGTGTTGTACACCAACAATATGAAAAGATATGTTGAACCACCATGTCTAAGTCCCACATGGGTGAAAAGAGAAAACAATCACTTGATGTTTTATTATAAAATGCACATTTCATGAGATTTTAACTCATACCTTTCTCGGCCTTTTGGCTAAGATCAAGTGTAGTATCTGTTCTTATCAGTTTAATATCTGATATGTGGGTCATTGGCTCACATGATATTAAATTTATTTTTTGAAGGGGAGAGTCCAATGCAGTAGCTTGCTACTGGGGTTCTCAGGTGTTGCCCATGTGTTGCACTATAACATGGGCCAGGCACACCCTACTATCCAGTTCAAGGTTTTTATCTTTGATTTTGTCTGCCATGGCCAAGTTAAATTGCAAAGCAAGATTGTTAGTTTTTGTTGTCTGTTAATAGCTCTGCTTTGATTTTGTCTGCTAAGGTCTGGTAAAATTTAGAAACACTAATTTTTTTTGTAAAAATTATTATTTGGAGAGGAAATCTGATACACAGGTTAATAATTTATAATTTATACTTCATTCTTAATTTTTTGTTGTCTCTTAAGAGTGACCTATATATGATGGACACTTAGAAAAATTACGGATTTATTTGAAAAAATTGAGGTAATATATAAAGGGTCTTGTGGCATTGAGAAAGTATTTATTGTAGAAATCATAGGTGAGTGCAAAATAAATTATGGACAGCGTAATTTTGTGCATTCTAATAAAAATATTTCTCCTTTTAGTTCCTTAACTAGTGCCATATTTCTCCTTTTAGTTCCTTAACCAGTGAGGGCACTGGTTAGCATTTGTCATATATAAATCCTTATAATAACTTAGAAAAATAAAATATTAAATTATTTTTCTGTTAATTTGTGTTTGTGTTAAAAAAACATGGATTTATTTGAAAAACAGGTAATATATAAATTCTTATAACTTCGAAAAAGAAATACTAACTTATGTGTCTGTTGATTGTAAATAGTTCATGTATATTAGATTGTCACGTGAGATAAACTTCACCATCTCTTTACTTTTTCCTACACAAGAAAATATGGAGAAGTCTGACATCATCAGAAAGTTAAAATGTCCAGCTCATAAAGCCTTTATGGCGCATCCTCACATAAGTAGGTGTAACTGGAAAGTATTGCAACTAATCCGTGTATTTCATCATTTACTTTTTCTTGTTAATTTTCATTCCCGTTTCCAACACAGTGCAGTTCTCGATCCAATGGTTTGCATGACAACATGACGATAAACTATCGCCCACAATGATTTTATTTCCCTATTTCAATCAATCACCATGGAATCTTGCTCCTGAAGATATATAAACCTCTCTAAGCCTCTTAAAACTAACATTTAAAGGATTTTTTAAGTTTTGAAAACATTCACTTAAATATTTCTGTACTGTCTTCTTTTTTTTTTAAAGCAATCAAACAATCTATGAGGTCAAAATATTATCTTGAATGCCAGTCCTCCAAGTTGCCATGCCAGTCCTCTAAGGTTGAGTCATCCCACCAAAGGGTCAAGAATTCACTTTCTTGTTTCCATCCTTTTAAATACCTCTTTGGAATACAAGGAACTGATCAACCCAAGTGAGCAAAGTTTCCTAAGTAACCTAGTTGTTCAGACCATTCCTCTTCACCTGCTGCTAGTCCCTTCAATTAAACGGAAACCTTATTAATCATCAATCATGCAGACCTCACTTTCTCATTAGTTGTTGGAAATCCAGTCATCTCAGCAACATATAGCTTCAAAAGTCAGCTAACATGTACTTACCTGGTCCTGCCACTCAATGCCAACATTCAACCACAAAATCAAACCAAAGTAAAATTTTCTTTTCCTTTACCAACAAACATCTAATTTTATTAAGTATTTATATATACTGAAATTGTTTAACTTGGTTAACAGAATTGCAGTGAGACGAGGGACAAATATATCTGAAACTGTTGAGAGGAAGTTAAGCTTAGGGGCTCACAGTTTTCAAATGGGCCGAGGGAAAAAAACAGTTTTTTAGTGTGGGAGAAGCAGAGAAGCTGTTGAAAGCTTCCCATTGTTATCTGTCCACCACATCCGGCCCTCTAGCAGGTCTTCTGTTAATCTCCACTGACAAAGTTGCATTTTGCAGTGAGAAATCAATGAAAGTCTTTACTCAGAAAGGCCACATGTTGAGGATTCATTAAAAGGTCAGTCATGAAGTAATATATACATATATCCAATTTGGATAAACTTCTCAACAAGTACTTATAGGAGAAAAAAATAAGGTAAAATAAATCAAACTTTTCCAATAAGTGAAAATCAACTTATATACCTAAAGTTTTTTAGAATCTCTCTCATCTAACTTTTTCAAAGAGAAGCTTTATTCATTTTATCTCCTATTTTCTTATTGTTAAGTGTTTATTATAAGAACTTTATCCTGGCCTATCAACCTCTTCATATTTCTTGGTATCTCTTTATCCAAGATTTGAAGTTCTGAAGGGTACGTATGATCATGTACAAGTTGTCATTCCACTGAAGAAGATTAAGTGCATGAACCAAAGTGAAAATGTTCAGGAACCAACATAGAAGTATATAGACATAGTCACAGTGGACAATTTGATTTCTGGTTCATGGATGTCTTAAACTATCATAAAACTTTCAAATATCTTGAGCAGGAAGTTTCTCAAGCTTAGTTGAGTAGCAAAATCCATCCTTTAAACTCAAAGATTCATGTTGTAGATGAGTAGTTGTGAGATCTAAGCATCATGTTGTCAGGACAAACACATACAAAAGACAATCAGAAACAAACTAGAAGTTTGCAGCTGTAATTGAAGATCTTGAGCTTTGTCTTTTTAAAAAGAGATTTCACTCATTCTATATATCCATCCAGCTGGACAGGACAAATGACCTATGATAGCGATTCAGTGTGGTTCATATCAGCTGAGTTTCAGTCTTGGCTACCTGCTTATCATGGCTTTGAATGCAAGAGTTCACAAATTTGATGCCAATTTGTCTCAGAATCCAGGCTGCATGTATTGCGGATAACTGGTGGGCAGAGCTATCGACCACAGACTACTATTGTGGAAGGTATCCATCTATCCAAGGACGGGCCTATGCATTGATTTATTAAGTAAATGTTTTCAGAACTAGAGTTTGTAATTCAGCATGTATTATTTAAATGTGAATCTGTTCTATTTAATTAGTTTAAATAATTAACGGGAAGTATGATAGAATACAATTGATAAACTGGCACTTCTAGTATATATAATTAATGGATTAATTTCAATTAAGTTTTTAACTTATTTCAGTTAGTTGTAAGACTTATAGTAATGTTTAATTAAACTTAAGTTTGGTTGCAGTTATTGATCGATCTCACTGGATCCATCTTATAAATTAGGATTGATCTAACTGTGGTCTGTGGGACTGCATCTGAAACAGTTAAGCTTAAAATTGGATCATCCAAATATTACAGATCATATGGTTTTGTTTTGTGAATGAAATGTGACAATATAATGCCCGGACTTATTCACAACTACTGTATAAATCCAGTATATCTCACCTGAATCCGCAAGCAGCATGCTAAACATATACTATGGAAAAACATTGAAGATTCAACACATTAAACCTGATAGCTACATTGTTTACAGACCCTGTTTTGATGGAAAGGTTATTTGATGCTCAATGTTGAACACGGTGTCTAAGTCCCACATGGGCGAAAAGAGATAACAATCCCTTGATGATTTATTATAAAATGCACATTTCAACAAAGTTTAAGTCATACCTTTCTCGGCCTTTTGGCTAAGATCAAGTGTAGTATCTGTTCTTATCAGTTTAATATCTGATATGTGGGTCATTGGCCCACACGATATTAAATTTATTTTTTGAAGGGGAGAGTCCAATGCAGTAGCTTGCTACTGGGGTTCTCAGGTGTCGCCCATTTATTGCACTATAGTATGGGCTAGGCACACCCTACAATCTAGTACAAGTTTTTTAATTTTTACTGTTCTTTTATTTTTATTGTTTGCCAGGGTCAAGTAAAATTTCAATGCAAGAACAACCAAGTCTCCAAATTACTCATTATTTCTTTTTAGTTGACTGTCACCTTAGGTTCGAACAAGAATAACACAAATTTAACCAAATAAGTAAATACATTTCATGAGGTTTTAATTCATATTTTGTTTGGCTTTCTTGCTAAGACCCAGTATAGTTTTTATTTCTAGTAGCTTGTTATTAGCTTATATTTCTATTCTATCAGCTTGTTATTAGTTTATATTAGATTCTTATTAGCTTATTAACTTAATAGTTTATTATTTGATATAACAGTTTAATATCTTAATGAGTTAATTAATAAATGGAATGAATTGTTATGTGTTGTTGGATGTTTAGTGAGTTTCAATGATTTTTAGATCTTATATACTTACTTCTATATGAATTTTTGTAAAGAAGATTTGCAGAAATATAGTTTGAAAATCATCTGATAGTGTAGAAAAATACACCGAGATATGTGACAGATGTATGAAAAAGGAATTAAATTTAAATCGTTTTATTTAATAAACTATATAAATAAAATAGATTGTTTTGTTTATGTGATTATTGTGTGTTTAATTTTCGTGATAATTTAGGCTTTACATGAGTTTTTGTTATAGAAAAAAGGTGTGTGAGGTTACAAAAAACAGGGGTATGAATAGCAAAAGTCAAAACTTTATTTTCTAGTCATTCTCATTTCTTCCTCATCCGCTTCTTCCTTCTCTGTTTGCTCTCCCTTCTCTATTCGCTTCCTTCTCTCTTAGTTGAAGTTTAGCTTGTTTCCTTCTATAGAGCTTCTTGGATTTCTATCTAATTGGTAAGCTTATCTCTTTTTATTATGTGATCTCTTGGTTAATTTCTCTCTTTCCACCAAGAAGCTACTAAATGGGTTTCATTTAAAATTTTGGGTTGTGGATGAAATCTTGATTGAAGCTTGTTTTGATGTTGGTTTAGGTTCCTCCTAGTTGATTCCATAACAAAAGTTAAGGAAATTTCAAGAATTTTGGGTAAGGGAAGCTTACAGTTTTTCATGTATTCTTTGGTGTATGGATCTGTTGTGATGTGTATTGATTTCTGAAAGTAATATTTTGATAATTTGTTTGTGATATAAGTTGATTGAATGGAAGTATATGATAGCTGAAAACAAAGTGCTTGCTGTCTGGTGCGTTGTGTCTGTACATGTGTTAGTATTTTATGATAACTTTGGCTGTGGTAAATGAAATTGGATTTCATTTGTTGGAAATGAAAATAGACATCCGGGGCTACAGTTTTGACACAAGAAATGCCTAAAATAATTGAAAATCAAAGGAGTTATGACCCTCGAAAGTTGACAGTCCAGTCAGGAAAACGTGAATGAACATCGTACCTTGTTTTGCAATTCTGTATTTCTACAAAAATCTTATTAAAAACAAGTTATATGGTTAGAAAATAGATATTTGAAGATTTCTAACAATGTATGTCATGCTTTCTAATTCATTATATTTCTATTTCAAAAGTTTCCTTGAAACTGACCCATCTGCAGTGAAGAAAATCTGTTTTCGAGATTTTTGAAAATTTTGGTTCACTTTCTACAATATGACTTAGAGATTATTATTTTCATTCTTGAAAACTATAATTCCAGTGGTTTACAACATACAACATGCATGCCCCTCTTGTTGTTTATGTTGTGTTGCTTGGTGTTTGAACTTGAGATATTGATGGAATAGGTTGGGAACCCTTTGGCAGTGGCTGTGTGGGATTTGCAAGTACTATCTTTGGATTGTTTTAATCTTTGAAATTGATTGGGAAGGCTTAAAACAAAGGAGACCATGCCCAAATTTTCTTGAAATTATTGGTAAGCTTTGTATGTGAAAATCAAACCACAAAATAAAGTGGTAGTAGCTGTTGGGTTCGTCCAGCTCTGGATAGTCTCCACGGTATTATGATTTTCGGAAGATCTAACCGTTGATTTTTCCTGAAATTTGTTTTGAATAAAAATATACACAAAATGGAACAACTTTCATTTTTATACTTTGGTGAGATAACTTCGTTTTTAGGTTCATCCGCGACCCACAAAAGTGGTTGGTCTGTTTTCGAGTTCCACTGGAACAGGCCTTGATTTTTCTCAAATTTTACACTTGTGTAATTATCTTTTATTTTTCGAGTTTGAACCATTAAAAACTAGACAAAACAAGATTTTTAACCATATAAATTACGAAAATTATCATGCACAACTTCTAAATTTACTTTTTGAAAAGGAACAGGGCAAGGGTTTGGAGCTCTGTTTGGAGTCCGAAATTTAGGCTGTTAGAGAAAATTTTACTGGGAACAATTGGGAATTAATTTGAGGACATGAGATATCATTTTTGAAATACCAATTTTTTACCTTTATCCTGTAAAAATTCCAGCTCAAAACAAGTTTGGCAAGTGTTAGAAAATTTAATTTCTTTGAACCATGTTCACTGGAAAGTCAAATTCGGTACTGTCAACTTGTAGGAATTTTAGAAAATTCTCTAGTTGTCTATTTTACAATTGGGATACCATTTTGAAAAATAGGATTCAAGAGTTTTAATTCTATATAAAAAAAATTTGATTCCGAGGTCATTTGCTTCAATCAGTGAGAGCTCACATTCAGTACTGCCAAAGAGAAATCGACCATATTTGGTCAATTTGGTTAATATGATAGAATTATTGGAATGATGATGTTTGTTTATTAAGGTGTGAATTTTTTGTAAGGAAATTGATAGGTAATGTCCATTGACCTATTCTGTTTCATTTTAAGTTCCAAGGATGTGAATCTTGAGTATTTAATATTTGAAATATGTTTTGTGTAATATAGTCTTTTGACTGTAGGAGGATTTGTAATCATGTTGTTTATCTTTATGATGTGCTCACAAGTAAGTTTATCTATGAGAAAATGACTTTGTTGTTGGGGTTAGTATATTATGGTTAATGAGATATAATTTGTTGAGATTATTATATTGTTGATTGAGGTGCTTAAAATTTTGATGAGATGATGATATATGTGGACTATGTGTTGGAACCATCCCTATATGTTAAAAAGGAGTTTGCTATGACATTTGGGAAGATTTTTAAAGAAAAAATGGTATACTTGGGAGGGTGAGTTTCACGCCAGAACTCCGGCCCACTAAAGCGACACGGCGGTCTCGCCTAGTGGGATATCTTCCCAAGTACCACCCCTATGTTTTGACTCCGAATGGCGTGTTGGAGTGTTGAGAACTACTTCCCAAGAGGTTAGTGACCATTTTAGTGTATAGGGGATGGATTGTTGTTGTTGATTGTTGAGATGTATTTGGACCCTTAAGTCAGGCCATTGGAGATAGCGGGTGCGGAGGTGTCGTATCTCATACTGAAAGGGGCTCCAGATATGTTTTGCCGTTGGAATACGGTGGGTGCACAAAAATATTCCGAATGTTGTATTTGCACAGTTGGTGCGTAGGTGTGCACAGTTGGTGCACAGGCATATGGGTAGGCACGTAAGTTGAGGGTGCTAGGTAGGCTCTCAACCTAGTGCTGGAGGTTTTCGTGGTGGCTAATGGTGGGCTTATAGAATAGACAAGTGGGCAAATCCCTATAGATGTAAGGTTTTGCAAACCTTACAGAGGTAAGCCAATACCCACACTTGTCTATATTCGATAAAACCACACTTCCTCCGTAAGGTCAACCCAAGAGACTCCCCGAATGGTCAGAGAGTACAACTATGTTAAGGGATGGGGCTTATGGGGGACCGCTCATATGATGTTGAAACTCCATGGAGTAGAGTCAGTCTTGTTGACTAAGGTTATCTAGTGGTTTATGTTGTACATCACCTTGTGATGATGGTTGTTGGTGGTTGTATTATGTTGAGATTATGACTTTTGTTGAATGGATATAATCCATGAGATTTAATGATTCATGGTAGTAATTGGTAATAGAACTGTGTTGTTGATTATGTGAGGATTTATCTTATAACTCTGTTGTATGAATTAGTTGAGATGGTTGAACCATGATGGTGTTGTTTATTGGTGTTTATTAATGAACTAAGTTTTGTCTAGAGTTTTCAGTTATTATGTATAGTATTATATTGAAGTATACAAAATTTGGTTCTCTTTCTATTCCTTAATAATTTGGAAATTTACTTATGTACTTATATGCATAGTTTTGTTTGGTAAGCTTACCCTTGCGTTGTTTGCACTTGTGGTTTGTGCCTGTGATGATCTCTAACGTCGTGTTCGGGGGAGCAGATGGCTTTCCAGGTGGATTCTTCCTCTTGGAGGTTTATTAGATGGAGTGAGCATGGGATTGAAGATTCAATCTCTTCCTTCTTTCCTTTGTTTAGTCTTTTGTATAGAATGGACCAACATAGGGCTTTTATGTGGTTACCTTATAAGATAAGTATATACATGTGGTTTATGTTTTAAGTTTTGTAAAGCCAGACCTAATACTTTTATGATATGATGATGTACATTATGTGTAGGAAAGTAGATACATATGTGTGTGTTAAATGCGAAAATTTTCTAGGTAGTTTCATATGATTATATTTAACAGAATGTTTTAGTATAACAAATTTGTAACGAAGATGGGTCGTTACACATTACATATAGTAAAACTTAATTTCAATGTACAAAGATGTATTTTTGGAGTAATTCACAATTCATTGTATTTATATATTATTATTATTATTTTGGTAATTTGTTTTTTTAGTAAATTATTATTATTATTATTATTATTATTATTATTATTATTATTATTATTATTAATTTGAGACCAAATTGACGCGTTTTAAAATTGCATTATTAACGGCGTCAACTCCAATTGACGGAAATGACCAAATTGATGCATTTTTAAAAATTTTGGGACCAAATTGACGCGTTTTAAAATTTGGGGACCAATTTGGTAATTAAGCCTTAATTAAATCATTAAGTCGATATTAAAAGTATAAGATGATATATGAGATGCATGTTTGAGCATATTTGAATTTTGAAGATAAAATATATATTTGAAAGTTACAAACCGTTTAGTTGATATTATAAGCATAAGAGTATATATAGATGTACATTAGGAGAGTGAAATTCACTACTTCATGAGAAGAAAGTATTTAAATGAAAGTGAATGTGAGACAGAGTGAAGAAGAAAGTGAAGGCATGAGAAAATATATAGTCTTACACATTTATATATAGAGAGGGATTATTATTATTATTATTATTATTATTATTATTATTATTATTATTATTATTATTATTCAATAAAGATAAAGGTAAAGATGGATATAGATATAAATGTTGGTAAACAATAAATTATTGTTCATATATATATTTTTTGTCTTGATTTGTTATCTTTGTAAAGCATTACATTTTTTTTTGTACCCATGACATTGGTGCAGAGTATTCACCAGTTTTGTTGATAATTAATGTCCGTCGCAAAACCTGGTTGGCCACCGTTAGCGGGGTCTCCCGTCCCAATCATGTTTTTTTCCATCCACAAGGCTCGAACCCGAAACCTTGCATAAGGGGCCGAGTTCTTTACATATAATAAAACTTAAATTCAATTATGTAGACGTGTTTTTAGAAGTAATTCATAATTCATTCTTTTTTTTCTATTGTTATTATTATGTAGATATAGAATAATTTTAACATTTTAGATGACTTTTACTATAAAAAAAAGGTTATTATTATTCAATCTCTTTATTTAACAGAATTGTGTCTTAGAAAGAATTAAATTAATCATAAACACCTTTCACATCTCTGAAACTTAGTTTGCAAAAATTCACAAGAGAAACAATGTCACCATCCATTTCTCATGTGTTATTGTCACTTATTTGAATATTTTTGTATAGTCATTGCCTCTCATGATGTATCACAAAACAATTAAAAAAATAATTAGACATCAATATAAAAAGATTGTTAATTTTCTAATGACTTTTCGTAGATGACGTCACGGATTTTGTTTATACCATTTATATTCTTTAAAATTATATTTCCTAAACAGTAACAAATTCATAAAATTCACATCCAAATTTATGAGTGCATGATATAATAAATTTAACAATGTTTATGTTCTATTGAAATAATTAAAAATTGCAAGTTAAACAACAAAAATACACATATACCCTATTTATGATGAAAAAATAAAACCATAAATGATCAACTTACCCAATTTAAATTTTGAAAGACTACTTTATACACCACATTAGAATTGTAGTTTTAGAAACATGACTCTCTTTGTCCAATATAAGTAATTTTTAAACCGTGGTCAATATTTGATCTAATGAATAATACCACGAAATTCAAATTATTTTTATAACTGTAACAAAAACTTATATTAATTACCTCTGTAATAAAATTTGAAATATATTAAATAATATATTATACTATATTTGAAGTATATATTATACATCAAAGTTTAATTTGATTTTTAAGTCCTGTAATAAAATTTGATTCTATTGATTACCCCTGTAATGGATTTTAAAAATTGATAACATAATAAATTGTATTTTTATATTATATTTAGATTATATATTTATTTTTATATTTTAAAATATGCTGATGGAATACATTAATCAATATCTTTAAAGTATTAATTAACATTTTTGTTATTCTAAAGTAAAAAAATAATATTAGCATTTATCGAATATCAAAATAATGATTTTTTTAATTTATCAAATTTATAACAATTTAGTCATTCCATTGTAAAGTTGACCAATTTGAGAGATTAAATTTGTTACAAAAGTAAAAAAATATTGAATAATGATTTTGTCAAATATATTTATGATAGATTAGTTATTTTTCTTTTAATTTGATTTTTAAAGTCTATTAAATTCATTACAAATTAATTTCTAAATATGTCAATTCTATAATGAATTTAATCTTTAGCTTTATACTGAAAAGACAAATTAATTATAAAGTACCTAATTTACAATTTTGATTACTCATAATTACGTTAATAAAAATGAAAACTTATATTTCAAATAGTACTTTTTAAAACTGATTATATATATATATATATATATATATATATATATATTAAATAATACTTTATATTATATTAAAATTATATATTTATTTTTATATTTTAAAATATATATGATGGAATGCATTAATATTTTTTTAATAATCAATATTTTACAGAGACTTAATCAATCAATCAACAAATATGCATATTAAATTTAATCATTCAATCTATCATTTTAAATATTAAATTAAATAATGACTACATATAATATAGTCTAGTTGTTTATTTATATTTTGATTTCAGTACGCAGAAATTTATATTTTAGATTTTTATAATTAATTTGAATATGTTTTAATATAAAAAACATAGATTTTTAAATTAGTTTGTATTTAATTTACATTTAACTATCATTAATTGCTCTAAAAATATCATTAATACCTTAAAAAACATGAGACTGTATAATTACATACTTACCCTTAAAATGAGTGGGAAAATTGAATTTACTAAATTACCCACTACTCTTACTTATATATATATATATATATATATATATATATATATATATATTAATTTGAATATGTTTTAATATAAAAAAAACATAGATTTTTAAATTAGTTTGTATTTAATTTGCATTTAAGTATCATTAATTGCTCTAAAAATATCATTAATACCTTAAAAAATATGAGACTGTATAATTACATACTTACCCTTAAAATGAGCAGGAAAATTTAATTTACTAAATTACCCACGACTCTTACTTTTATATATATAAAGATATGTTTTAATATAAAAAACATAGATTTTTAAATTAGTTTGTATTTAATTTGCATTTAAGTATCATTAATTGCTCTAAAAATATCATTAATACCTTAAAAAACATGAGGCTGTATAATTACATACTTAATTACCCTTAAAATGAGCGGGAAAATTGAATTTACTAAATTACCAATGACTCTTACTTTTATATATATAAAGATATTTTGTCTTGGTTTCTTATCTTTGTAAAGCATTACATTTTTTTTTTTTGGTACCATGACATTGGTGCAGAGTATCCACCAGCTTTGTTGATAATTAATGTCCGCTGGGAACCTGGTTGGCCACTGTTAGTGGGGTCTCCTGTCCCAACCACGTTTTTTTCCATCCACAAGGCTCAAACCAGAGACCTTACTTAAGGGGCCAATTTTTTTACATATAATAAAACTTAAATTCAATTATGTAGACGTGTTTTTAGAAGTAATTCATAATTCATTCTTTTTTTTTTCTATTGTTATTATTATGTAGATATAGAATAATTCTAATATTTTAGATGACTTTTACTATAAAAAAAAGGTTATTATTATTCAATTTCTTTATTTAACAGAAACTGTGTCATAGAAAGCATTAAATTAATCATTTTCCAGCATAGTTGGCTCCATTTTGAATGCATAATCACGTGAGAAGGTTGATTTGATTTTTGTCACATGACCGTATATAAGCAAGGGAAATCATAAACACCTTTCACATATCTGAAACTTATTTTGCAAAAATTCACAAGAGAAACAATGTCACCATCCATTTCTCATGTGTTATTGTCACTTATTCTTTTTGTTCTGTTGCCAGAACCTATTCAAGCAATCAAACAGGCAAGCTCTGTCTCAAACCCAACATATATTATTCACTAATTTTCTAAATTTGAATATAGAGAATTGCTGAGATTTTTGTGACGGTAAATATATAACTTATTATAATTTTAAAGGTGTTACTCATCAGTGTTCATTGAAGTTTTATAATTTTCATATTTGAACGTTATTAATCATCCATATTTTTTTTTCTTCTGTTTAGTCCTATATTTAGGATCACATTCTTTTGGTCCAAATCCTTCCCCCATTGATGTTGAATCTGTGACGAACTCTCACTATGATTTACTTGGATCTTATGTTGGAAGGTATAGAATTTAACCCCAAATCCATGAAATTCTCCGGTGGCAAAACCAATATATATAAACTGATTATATGTTCTTTTTTTTTTTACACAGCACCGAAAAGGCCAAAGAATCAATCTTTTATTCTTATAAGAGATATATTAATGGCTTTGCTGCAGTACTTGATGAAGACGAAGCAACGAAGGTTGCAAGTGTGTGATTCAACTTCATGAATTTATCCTATGCATAATGTATACTATGGATAATTTAACAAATAGTTACTTTAATTTTCTAACTATTTTTTTTTTGGTGCATGTAGAGCATCCGAATGTGATATCAGTTATTTTAAACAAAGAACGGAAATTGCTCACAAAACACTCATGGAATTTCCTTGGATTAGAGAGAAATGGTGTATTCCCACAGGCCTCAGTATGGCGGAAGACAATGGGTGAAGATATGATCATTGGAAATATAGACACAGGTAGTAGAGAAGGAAGAATTTCTTTTTGTCGTTGCATTGACTTGCCTTTTAAGATTTTATTTGAATCATTTGATATGTTATTGTTTTACACAAGTATTGTGAGAATTTTCAAAATTAATGAAAGGTTGTATTCTTTCATGAAGTTATGTGTCTATTCATATAAAGGTGTAAATATGAATAGATACGACTCTTCTTCAAGAGACATGAGTGAGACTCTTTGTCAAGAGTCATGAGATGTGACTCTTCACCAAGGGTCATGAGATGTGACTCTTCACCAAGAGTCATGAGATGTGTCTCTTTGAAAGGTCAAATCTCTTCACTAAAAGACATGAGATGGTCTATAAATAGAACCAATCTACATGCAGAAAAATATGACAAATTAGAACAACAAACATAGAAATCACCAGATTCTCTGTATCCAAATCATTTCCTTTCTTCCCTTGTGCGCAGAGAGAATTAAGGAAACTATTATTCTGTAAACTGCCATTGACGATACGCTTGTTTGTGGGTGTGCAAACCATATCAAGGGCTCCATTGTATCCTGAAGGGGATTCGCCAAGACACCCTATTGCATCCAATTTCTATAGAGGTTGGTGGGGGCAAATCGAACCTAAAGGTTAGTGTTTACACCCGCCTTGGAGATTTGCGCCTTCTCTCTTCTTTGTTGCAGAACCATCAAGACAACCAACAATCTTTAGGTTCGATTTCATTCTAACAACAATGGCTGCAACTTTGAAAGAGATGACTTCTGATTTTGTCAAACTTGAGAAATTTAATGGAGGAAACTTCATTCGTTGGGAAACGAAAATGCACTTCCTTCTTACTACTTTGAAGGTGGTGTATGTCTTGAACACTCCAAGACCACCAGATAGGGAAGATGAGACCATGGCTGAAACCCGTGAGAAAAACAAGTGGGATAATGATGATTACATCTGTATAGGACACATTCTAAATGGGATGAGAGACACTTTGTTCGATATGTATCAGAATTCTGAATCTGCTAAGGAACTTTGGGAAAAACTTGAAGCAAGATACATGATGGAGGACGCAACAAGTAAGAAATTTCTTGTTAGTTGTTTTAATAATTATAAGATGATTGATAGTAGGCCTGTCATGGAACAAATGCATGAAATTGAACATATTTTGAATAACTACAAACAACACAATATGCATATGGATGAAAGCATCATTGTCTCCTCAATCATTGACAAACTTCCTCCCTCATGGAAAGACTTTAAAAGAAGTCTAAAACATCGTAAAGATGATATTTCTCTTGAACAATTGGGCAATCATCTTCATTTAGAAGAATAGTATCGTAAACAAGATGATACTAAGGATCTATCTGTTCAAGAAAAAGTGCATGTAACGGAGGAAGGGACATCGGGTAAGTCCTTTAAGAAAAGGAATCGAGATTTTGGAAAATCTCATGAGAACAACAGTGGAAATGGAAATGGTAACAAGCAAAGAAAAAGGAAATAAGTTGTTATCATTGTGGCAAACCAGGACACTTCAAAAATGAATGTAGGTTCCTGAAGAAGAAAAACAAAGAGAAGGAATCTAGAGCAACAAAAGACAACCTTGTTGCAGTCATTTCCGAAATCAACATGATTGAAGATGTTGGTTCATGGTGGATTGACTCCGGAGCAACCCGCCATGTGTGTAAGAACAAAGATCTCTTCAAAACAATTAAGGAAGAAGATGAAACTGTTCTATATATGGGAAATGCTTCAACTGTCCAAGTCAAAGGCAAAGGGACGGTGGAACTAGAATTCACTTCAGGAAAAATATTAACTCTCACTGATGTATACTATGTACCTGATGTTAGAAAGAATTTAGTTTCTGTACCATTACTTAACAAGTATGGGTTCAAGTCTGTATTTGAGGGAGATAAGTTTATCCTCTCAAAAGGGGGAATGTTTGTAGGGAAGGGATACCTTTGTGAGAATATGTTCAAACTAAATGTGATTAATAATAATAAGTCTATTTCTGCTTATATTGTTGAGTCTTGTGAATTATGGCATATTCGTTTGGGACATGTTAATTTTTAGAAAATAGAAGATATGATGAATTCATTTTTGATTCCTAAAATAAATAGAATTTCAAATGAATGCACAACTTGTATGTTAACTAAAATTACTAGACTCCCTTTTAAAAGAGTTGAAAGAAGTTCTAAAGTATTAGATTTAATTCATTCAGATGTTTATGATTTGCATGGTTGGCCTACCATAGGCGGTAAAAGATACTTTGTGACTTTCATAGATGATTGTACTAGATATTGTTATGTATATTTAATGCATTCAAAGGATGAAGTTTTAGATAAATTTAAGATATTTAAGTCACAAGTAGAACTTCAACATGAAACTTTTATCAAATGCCTTAGGAGTGATAGAGGAGGAGAGTTCTATAATCCTAGTTTCTTTGAGTCTACTGGTATAATTCATCAAACAACTGCACCTTATTCCCCACAACAAAATGGTATAGCTGAAAGGAAAAATAGGGTATTAGAAGAAATGGTAAATGCCATGTTATTCTATTCTGGTCTAGCAAAAGGATATTGGGGAGAAGCAATGTTGATAGCATGTCACATATTAAATAGAGTTCCAAACAAAAGGAACAAGATAACCCCATATGAACTTTGGAAAAATAGAAAGCCTAATCTCAACTACTTGAAAGTGTGGGGTTGTAGAGCAATAGTAAAGGTTCCTGAACCAAAAAGAAAGAAATTAGGTGAAAGAGGAATTGAATGTGTATTTCTAGTCTATGCTGAAAATAGCAAAGCTTATAGATTCATGATTGTAGAATCTAATGACTCATATGCTATAAATACAGTAATTGAGTCTAGAGATGCAATTTTTCAAGAAGAAAGATTTAACTCAATGCCAAGGCCCAAGGATAATGTTCATACTAATGCACATGATCCAGAAAATAATGTATCTAATAAAGATGCATTGGAAAAGTTAGAACCTAGAAGAAGTAAGAGGACTAGGAAAGAGAAAACTTATGGACCAGACTTTTTCATGTTTCTTGTTGAAGGAACAAAAGAGTCCATAGATAGTTATGGACCAATTTGCTATAATACTGAAAGTGATCCAAAAATATTTGAGGAGGCAACAAAGTCTCAAGATGCTGCTTTCTGGAAAGAAGCTATACAAGAGGAAATGGATTCTATAATGGGGAATAAAACATGGAAACTAGTAGACCTCCCACCAGGTTCCAAACCAATAGGATGTAAATGGATTTTCAAAAGGAAAATGAAGGTAGATGGAACTATTGATAAGTTTAAGGCAAGATTAGTAGCTAAAGGGTTTACACAAAAAGAAGGTATTGACTATTTTGATACATATGCACCTGTAGCAAGGATAACTTCCATTAGAGTGCTTTTGGCACTAGCTTCCATCTACAAGTTTATCATTCATCAAATGGATGTAAAAACTGCATTTCTAAATGGAGAATTAGATGAAGAGGTGTATATGACACAACGAGAAGGGTTTGTGGTAAAAGGTCAAGAGGAAAAAATGTGTAAATTGAAAAAGTCTTTGTATGGGCTAAAGCAAGCTCCTAAACAATGGCATCAAAAGTTTGATCAAGTTATGCTAGCTAATGGATTTAAATTAAATGAATCTGACAAATGTGTGTATAGTAAATTCTATAATGGGAAAGGTGTCATGATTTGCTTATATGTAGATGATATGTTGATTTTTGGTACTGATATAAATGAAGTGGAAAACACTAAGAGCTTTTTGTCTAGAAATTTTGACATGAAAGATTTAGGAGTAGCAGAAGTGATTCTAGGAATTATAATAACTAGAGATGGTAATAACATAGGTTTATCTCAATCACATTATATAGAGAAAGTTTTAAAGAAATTTGGTTACTTTGATTGTCAATCTATTTCTACTCCTTTCAACCAAAACATTGGTTTAGTACCAAATAAAGGAAATCCAGTGGCACAACTTGAGTATTCAAAAGTAATTGGGTGTTTGATGTATGCAATGACATGTACTCGACTAGACATAGCATATGTTATGGGAAGATTGAGTAGGTATACTTGTAACCCAAGTAAATACCATTGGCATGCTGTTCAAAGAGTATTGAAATACTTGAAAGGGACAATGAACTATAGTTTGAACTATAATGGGTATCCTTCAGTGTTAGAAGGTTATACAGATGCCAGTTGGGTAACTCATACAGAAGACCACTCCTCAACTAGTGGGTGGATCTTCACTCTTGGTGGAGGTGCTATATCTTGGGGTTCCAAGAAACAAACTTGCATTGCTGACTCCACCATGGCTACAGAATTCATAGCATTGGCTGCAGGTAGCAAAGAGGTGGAATGGCTAAGAAATTTGTTGTATGAGATGCCAATTTGGCCAAAGCCAATGGCACTAATATCCATACATTGTGATAGTCAATCGACACTATCAAAGGCATATAGTCAAGTATATAATGGAAAGTCTAGACACATTGGACTTAGACATAGCTATGTGAAAGATCTAATTGCAAATGGAGTAATATCCATAATATTTATAAGAACTGAAAGAAATCTTGCAAATCCTTTGACGAAAGGATTGGCAAGGGATATGGTGTATAAAACATCATTAGGGATGGGACTCAAGCCCATATCTAATTAATCACCAATAATGGAAACCCAACTCACACTTGAGTAGCATCAAGTCTTGAGTTCAATGATGAAAGTACATTATTAGAGTGATTGGAAGCACTTAACAATAATAGATACATCCCAAAGGTTTTAAAAGTACTTGGACCATAAAGTAAATAAAATGGGAGGGTTGAACATTTGTTCTTAATGGACTTATAGCATGTATGTGCTGGAGTGTTTATTTATGGGGCACTTCTGATAAAGTCTACCTATATGGGAGTGAAGTGTGGCCGCTTCTTGGAGTTAAGGGCTTGACTCTTAAAGCTCTCATGAAAAGGATACATGACACAAGGCCTTATCAAATGTGTCACTTTAACAATTCGTTCAATGGTACCGAGATTGCATGTGTAAGTTATGCACGCTTGTTCTAATGATTATTTGGTTCAAAGCTTGTCTACCACAATATTCGGGATGAGTGAAACCCATAACTTACTAAGTAAAGGTTCAAATCGCGAGATACCCTTATCTGAAACCATGTGATTTCCGGAATAATTGGATTTGGATATATTTTGAAAATGGTGGGGGATTGTGAGAGATTTTCAAAATTAATGAAAGGTTGTATTCTTTCATGAAGTTATGTGTCTATTCATATAAAGGTGTAAATATGAATAGATATGACTCTTCTTCAAGAGACATGAGATGAGACTCTTTGTCAAGAGTCATGAGATGTGACTCTTCACCAAGGGTCATGAGATGTGACTCTTCACCAAGAGTCATGAGATGTGACTCTTCACCAAGAGTCATGAGATGTGTCTCTTTGAAAGGTCAAATATCTTCACTAAAAGACATGAGATGGTCTATAAATAGAACCAATCTACATGCAGAAAAATACGACAAATTAGAACAACAAACATAGAAATCACCAGATTCTCTGTATCCAAATCATTTCCTTTCTTCCCTTGTGCGCAGAGAGAATTACGGAAACTATTATTCTGTAAACTGCCATTGAGGATATGCTTGTTTGTGGGTGTGCAAACCATATCAAGGGCTCCATTGTATCCTGAAGGGGATTCGCCAAGACACCCTATTGCATCCAATTTCTATAGAGGTTGATGGGGGCGAATCGAACCTAAAGGTTAGTGTTTACACACGCCCTAGAGATTTGCGCCTTCTCTCTTCTTTGTTGCAGAACCATCAAGACAACCAACAAGTATTTCTATTGTTTAATACAGGTTAAGTTAAGACCATCATGCTTTGAGAAATTTTTGTATAAACACAGTGTTGTTTATAGGTACAATTGATCTGACATTTCAGATATATGATAATACTAAAGTCTTTTGAAATTTATTTTAAGGGTTAAATAAGTTTTTAGTCTTTGTTGAAATTTAGATTTTGAGTTTTAATCTCTCTAAGAATTCTTGTCTATTTTTAATCCCTAATTTATTTTTATTACTAATAATTAATTAGTCCCTAAGAGAAACTAAAAATAGATAACGAAAGGACAAAAATTTAATCTCATGAAGACTAATTACGAGTAATATAAAAAAACAAGGAATTAAAAATGGACAATTTTTTTTAGAGGAACTAAAATTTAAAATTTAAAAGGCTTAAATATGTTTCATGTCCTTGATAAATGACCGATTTTTGTTCTGGATCCCTAATAAAAATTTTCGTTGTATTGAATCCTGATATATCAAAACTTTTGTTTTGAGACCCTGCAATGATGTGACACCATCTCAACAGTTGATATACATTGAGAAGATTTGTTAAGATGGTACCACATCATGATTTAACTAACGGAAGAGACTCAAAACAAAAGTTTTAAGTTTTGATATATCAGGGATCCAATGCAATGAAAAAATTTATTAGGGATCCAAAACAAAAATCGATCATTTATCAGGAGGTACCTGAAACATATTTAAACCAATTTAAAATTTGATGGGTCTAAAAACTTATTTAACCCTTATTTTAATATTATCCTTCAGCTTTCAATTAATTATGTCTATAAACATTATATTTGCTAAAAAATTACTCGATTGATTTTTATTTGTTTCATGACCAACTAGACAACATGCTTTAATCCGCAAAATTTAAATTGAATTTGTCATTTGTGCAAATTTGGTTCATCTAAATTGATCAATACTTTGCTCCCGGTATCAAATATTTTGATACAAACCAATTACTAGAGTGGGTTTGGTTGTCATATAAGATATTAATAACAAGTGACCAAAGCAATCGACATAACAGTAATAATGCACTAATAGAAAATTTTGACAAAATTTGGTTAAAATTTGCTTGGAATGGTAGCTTGGTAAATCAAACTACTGAATTTGTTATCACTGGGGAATAAGTCACACACACAAAATATAACGAGTGCTGACCAAAAAAAAAAAGAGTTTGATATTTTTCTAAATAAAAATCGTGACAAACATTTGCTTGCTTGATAATTTCTTAAACAAAAAAAATCAAATTTAGTTGGAAACTATCATGTCTACATAAATTCTTGTTCCCATACACAGGCTTATTCTTTTTGGATCACTTAATAATCGAAGGTAAGAAGACATTACAGCAACAGTATATTGTAACAATTGTCCAGGAATATAATGTAGTTAATGAAGCATGTCAAGCCATTAACCCTAATAATTTATTTTTCCTTTTGTTTACACAATATTTATTTCCCTCTGCCTGATTACATTTTTTGTCTTCTGATCGATCTCACCAATTATCTAATAAATTGTCTATTTAACTAAAATGTTTGTTTTTTGCTCTTAGTACTCAATATGATACATTAAATGAGGCTCTGAATGTTCTTCCATCTATTGCTAGCTTATTTGAATCAATTTTCATGCCCAGTGTCAACCCACTTTTTATTGATGCTGTGATTTGTGGTATAGGTGTTTGGCCTGAATCCAAGAGTTTTAGTGATGAAGGTTTAGGACCGATCCCAAAATGGTGGCGTGGAATCTGTCAAACAGAAGATAAATTAAACTGCAACAGGTTCATTCTTTTTATACTCTTGCTAATTTCTCCAAACTATCCCATCCCATACACAAAAGATATGGTACTATTTTGTCTTAACGGACATACTAATATATGAAAATTCCTTTTGGCAGGTAATCATTCTTTCTGTTTTATTTTTATTAGTTCTATTAGTATTAGCTTCAGTTATAAACAGACGTTTGGGTGGGCATTGGAATTAACTTGCATCATGAGAAAATTCATCGAGTTTTAACAGTTTTTGATATTGGAATTAATTTGACTTTTTTACTATACATATATAGGAAGCTTATTGGAGCAAGATATTTTTACAAAGGTTATGAGGCTAGTATTGGTAGAAAACTGAATGCCTCGGAGCTTAGTGCACGTGACTATGAAGGTCATGGTTCACATACTTTATCAACAGCAGGTGGTAACTGTGTTCCTGGAGCTAGTGTGTTTGGCTTTGGCAATGGAACTGCAAGCGGTGGATCACCAAAATCTCGAGTTGCAGCCTATAAGGTGTGTTGGCCATCTACTAACTTTCTCGGTGGTGGTGGATGTTTGGATGCAGACATTTTGGCTGCTTTCGAGGCTGCCATAAGTGACGGCGTTAATGTGATTTCGATGTCTTTGGGTTTAGATGATCCCCCGGAATATTTTCAAAGCGTTATGTCAATAGGGTCCTTCCATGCAGTTGCCAACAACATAATAGTAGTGGCTTCTGGAGGAAATTCAGGACGTTTTCCTGGAACTGTAACCAATGATGAACCTTGGATGCTCACAGTTGCTGCAAGCACAATTGATAGAGACTTCGCTAGTTTTGTTACACTTGGTGACAAGAAAATTATCAAGGTAAATTGGTTTATTGTAAAACCTTGTCTTTCTTGTTATATGAAAACATATGTCACTTTAGTTTTTGTTTTTTTGGCTTTCAAGTCAACATTTCCAATATCAAGTACATGCAGAAATCTTATATCAGAATCCTAAAGAGGGTCATGTGAAACAAGGCACTAACCTACCCTCCTGTTCGTTCTGTTATTGTTAGGGAGCTAGTCTTTCGGAAAGCTAAGAATGTATCTATTGTGGACGCGTAAGAATACGCATACCAACTTGACCGTCTAAATTAACTTTATATTGGGGATGTTCTCTTATAATTAGTCCATTCTTGCAGCGCTTATTGCTACTATGGAACTCTTGATCCTGAGAAGGTAAAGGGAAAAATATTGGTCTGTTTTGGTGGTGGAACTGGCATTGATCTGGAAGCTATTAGGGTAGGCGCTGTTGGAATGATTTTGGCCTATGAAGACACGGCTTGAAATTCTAGCCGACCCCCATTTGCTTCCTGCTATGAATGTTGGCTTCGCAAATGGCAATTACATTTATAATTACATCAGCAGCACCAAGTAACTTCCTTCCTCATGCTTCGAGCTTGTTAAGTTTTTCCTAGCTTTGATTTCCTGGTTGGCCCTTTACTTTAACATTTTATATTATATTATATCAGGTCTCCTGTGGCTTACATTTCTAGAGTGAAAACAGAATTGGGTGTGAAGCCATCTCCATATGTGGCTCCATTTTCAGCAAGGGGTCCCAATCAACTTGAGCCAGCAATCCTCAAGGTTCAATTGTTTGCTTTGATGATCTCCTCACCACTCACCCTTTAGGACATAAATATGAAGCGATTTTATAACTGTAATTTTTGTTTTATGTTTTCTGTTTCAGCCTGATGTCACTGCTCCAGGAGTCAACATCATCGCTGCTTATAGTGAAGCCATATCTCCCACAGAACTACATGCTGACAAACGAACAACTCCTTACCTTACTTTGTCCGGCACTTCAATGTCATGTCCTCATGTTGCTGGCCTTGCTGGGTTGCTCAAAGCCCTTCATCCAGATTGAAGCCCAGCTGCTATTAAGTCAGCAATCATTACCTCAGGTAAATTATATGCCTTACACTTCACACACCTATATAGGATTTGGCATTCAATTTTTTGTACACTCTAATTTTAAAATTTCATGCATTTTGCAGCCACTACCGTAGATAACACTGGGAGGCCTATCGTGAATTCATCAATGAACAAGGCAAACCCATTTGATTATGGAGGAGGGCACATTCAACCTAATCGTGCTGCGGACCCTGGACTTGTATATGACCTAAATACTGCTGATTATTTGAACTTTTTGTGTGGTCGTGGCTACAACAGTTCCCAGCTTAAGTTGTTCTACGGCAAGCCTTACACTTGTCCAAAGTCCTTCAGTTTAGCAGATTTCAATTATCCAGCAATCACAATTCCTCAGTTAGACCCTTGACATTCTCTGAAGGTTACTCGAACTGTTACTAATGTTGGGACCCCAAGAACGTATAGAGTGCACATCAACGCACCACCACAAGTTGCAGTTTCAGTTAAGCCTAGGAAACTGATGTTCAAGAAAAAGGGTGAAAAGAAGGAGTTCAGAGTTACATTGACCTTGAAGCCACAAACCAAGAACACCACTGATTACGTATTTGGGTGGTTGACGTGGACTGATCACAAGCACCATGTTAGGAGTCCCATTGCAGTTAACATAGCACATTAAGTGAGATTTATTTTGATGCTCACCGAGTACTTGGAGTGGTGTCTATCCTTTTTTTACCTTTGCAATCAAGGTTTTCTATTAAACTGTAAAAGTATTCTAGAAATCTGGAAGAGAAATATATATATATATATATATATATATATATATATATATATATATATATATATATATATATATATATATAAGAATGTTCATTCTAGTGTTTTAGCTTACAGGTTTCAAGATCGATGTGCTTATGAGTTCTTTCAACATCAATTTACTAAAATTTAAAACAAGAGCTAAACCAATAGAAGTTATGTTGTGCAGACTAGGTCGTTCTCTTTAAGACGTTTCGTGGCTCTGCCTGAATTGTGCAGTAGTCTACAGCCTCGTCGTCCCCAAGATAAAACTGCCCTCCAAAAAGAATCAGAATCCTCTCTGCACATAAGAGAGTCCCACAAACTAACCAAATCCAAGTATTAACGTTAAAAGGAATTAACATGTATAAAAACTCATTCAAATCACATAAAGCTATTTTATAAATCTGAACGTTCAAAAGATGGAAACATATATTTGAAAACTACATTCAAATCACATCAGAAAAATGATTTAATAGCTATTAAAACCATTAAAAACAAATTAAATGCTTCCCTTAAACCCATAAAGTTTCCAACATTCATAATATAATAAAAAGCATATAATTCAATTTAAAAATTTTAATAAATCATTTTACAATCCCCACTTGATTTTTAAAATATTTCATCGAGCAATGAGGCATACTAAAGTAAGATTGAGCATAAATAATGGTGTCCGTAGACTTGAACCATTACATAGTAATAATGCTTTAGATTTAACTAGAGTGACTCGTAGTCTTGTGCACATTCTTTTAGGGTGTAGTCTAAAAGCCCGTACATTATGGCCATACACATATATCCCAATATAGTGAATGCTCTAGAGAATTTTGCCCAAAATTCCATAGGAAGCGGCCCTACTTCCACATTCACATAGGTGAGTCTATCAAGAAGACTTCTGTAGCTAGGTACTCCACTCCATATAGAGTATAGAACTCATTAAGAAATTAATTCAACCTTTCAACACTACAGAATATCATGATTTAAATATATGAATGAGACTTAGAAGAATTATTATAGCATGATTCTCACATCTCTTTATAAGTTGTTATTACCCTTTGAACCTATTTCTTGGGATCTCTAGTCTATAGGTTGGGTTACCCTTATAAGAGACAATTTAATCTATGGGCATTAGTCTCATTCCTTTGGAGGTATTGAAAACCATTCTTTCTTGCTAATCCTTTCGTCAAAGGATCAACCAAATTTTCTTCATACCTCACATGATCCATCCCTATAGCCGCGGTACTATAGCAATGGATCTATGTCTGGAATCATTTTTCACGATAAAGCCTCTTAATGGAGGAAGGATCCTCAACTTATAAGAATAAAAACCAGGACCAAAATCCTTAGCTACAAGAGCTCTTTTACTTCTTCTAGATTCATCAGAAACAAAACATTATAAGAATCACATTTATTAATATGTGCAAAGAAGAAGTAGAGCCCTCACTATTTTTTCAAATTTAAAAAGAAATAAAAACAACATTATTTGATTCAATAAATAATTGAGATCATACCATAACAATGCTATAACATCATGAACACCAATTAATAATATGAAACAATACAATATGACAACTAGTGCAAAACATGTACCAGGAAAGTCATCAAAGTAAAAGGAAAACTTCAATGCATATCTAACGAAAATCATGCACCATAATAGACATAAGGATAAAAAAAAAACAATATTTGATCTATGCGTGCCATCAATCAGGAGATTCATAAAAGATAAAATAATTTCGATGTATATTTAATTCCAATAGAAAAGCCCTTTTCATTAATCTTTATAGCTGTCGCCTTTTTATTTAACATAATATGCACATACAATTAAAAGACAAATGTCCTCAATTCAGCATATTCACAACAAAACACAGTCACGAAAATTTACAAAAAGTCCAAAAAATAAAATTCCACAACATCTGATATGGTTTCATATATAAAACAGAAATTATACCCAGCATACATACATAATAAGACGAAACAACTTAATTCATTCAACATTTAATTTAAACATTCCATCAGTAGCATAACCCTTTCCCACAAAAATATTATTCTTTGTAAAGGTATACAAATCAGCCCCTATGGTTTGAGTAAACCCAACTTTGTTAAGAAGATAGTCTGAAACTAAATTCTTTTTCATCTCTGGAGTATGCATAACATCTTTAAGAACCACAATCTTTCCAAATGTAAACTTCAATTCCACATCTCTTGTCCCAGCAACAACCGTGGTGTGGGAATCTCCCAACAACACTTTCTGATTCTCAACAACAAAATGATTCTTATACAGAGATCGATCATAGCAGTTGACATGACGTGTTCTGCTAGTTCGGATCCACCAACAACATTGATTTCAGAAATCATAGCAATGAGTTGCAGTAAGGTTCGCTTGCAGGGCAGGATGACCCTTAAGACGGCAATTCCTAGCCAAATGACTAGGCTTACCACAATTATAACAGCTAAACTATCCTTAGGGGGGGGGGGGGGGGAGTTTGTCCATTTTGATTCTAATTGCCATTTTTGTCGTTGAAGTTTGGCTTACGATTTTGATATTTCATATTTTTACCTTTCGGTTTCAAGATAGTAGAAGTGGATTTGGCAACTGCAAGAACTTCCTCAGTTTGATCTTGTTTCCGGGCTTCCTCCTCTATACGTAGTTGAGTAATCAAACTCTCCAATGAGAATTATTTTGTTTTATGCCTGAGGATATTCTTAAAATCTTTCCAGCTATGAGGTAATTTGTCAATAATTACAGCCACTTGAAATTGTTCATCTAAAGCCATACCTTCTGATATTATTTCATGAGCAATTTTTTGGAGTTCGTGAGACTGAGCTTCAACAGATTTGTCATCCGTCAATTGATACTTGAGGTAGCGACTGACAGCGTATTTCTTTGATTCATCCTCTTCAATATCATATTTTTTCTGTAGCGCCTCCCAAATCTCTTTGGCAGTGGTATTTGTACTGTAATAATCATAAAGATCATCAAATAAACCATTTAAAAAAAAATTCTTACACATGAAGTCATTGTCCTTCCATGTTTCCAATTCCTTCTGTTGAGCCTCAAATGGATTTTCTGGCAAAACAGGCTTGTCTGCAGTGAGAACGAAATTGACTTTGCACACTGTCAAGAAGAACAACATCTTTTGTTTCCATCTCTTGAAATGAGCACCTTCAAACCGAAATGGCTTGTTGAGATCAACAGTAATGGTATCATGCTCGGTAGACATGGCAGAAATAAATCGTCTTAAAATTGTTGCTGCAAATGCCAAACATGATAAGAAAAAATAACAAAGGCTGAGTCGCGGACTAGGTCGTTCTCTTTAAGACATTTCGCGGCTCTGCCTGAATTGTACAGCAGTCTACAGCCTCGTCGTCCCCAGGATAAAACATCCCTCCAAAAAGAGTCAAAACCTTCTCTACACAGAAGAGTGTCCCACAAACTAACACCCCCACACAACTCAAATTGTTTGGAAACTCAAAATTAGAAATGATACTTTTTAATTTTCAACTTTCGTGTGTATCTCTTTGCAGGTTTTTTCTTTTTCTATATATAAGCATACATGTAACGACCCAATTTTTCCCGCTTAGGAATTTAAATTGTGTGATATATTTTAAGAGATGTTATTACTTTTTAAAATAAAATTTGATTGAAAGGAATTAGATGCGCGGTAAAATGCGGTTGATTCCTTAAGTATTTAAAGAAAAATGGGGGTTTTAAGAATTACTTATTTGTTATGAAATATAGGACATGATGTGTGATTAAATATTTCAAGCTTTGATTGAATTTTAATTGTTTTGAATTGATTGAAATTGATTTGAATTGCTTAACTTGGTGTATTTTAGTTTGATGTTTGAAATTAATTAAATTAGCATATGGATGTAATTTTATGAAATTTAATTATTTGACTTAGTATGATAATTAAATAGACATGCTTTGAATTATATAAATATGGACCTAGAGAGATAAAATAAGAAATTGGGCCTAAGATTTAGAAAACCAAAAATCTGCCAAGGGGTGTAGTCAGCGAAATGGGGGGTGTAGCCAGTAAAACTGGTCTGTTGCACTTTGAGGCCCAGGAAGCAAAATAGAGGTGCAAACAAGGATAGTTGGGCTGTTACACATTTTTTTTGGCCCAGAATGCTTAAAACAGAAAATAAATTGGGCATTTTTGTTCTAAAACACCTAAACCCACCCAAAATGCAAATAAATTAGAAAAAAATAATATGAGAGAGAGAGAGAAGTGACGTGGGGAGAGAGAGAGGGAGAGATTCTGAAATTAAAATCACTATTCACACATGCATAAGTCATTTCAATCTCCTCCAACACTCCAAATTTTCATAATTTGGTCAAGCCTTATTTTGCTCCAAGAAAAGCCATCCATTGGTCTCCATTGCCACCCCACATGCAAGAGTGTTCAGCCAAAGCCTTCTAGGACCTTCATCCTTCCCTATAAATAGAGCTCACTTTAAGCTCACTTCACACCACAAACAACTAGCCTTCTAGTGCTAAGTTGAGAGAAAGTTCGAGAGAAAGTTTGGTGAGATTTTGAGGTTTTGAGTATTGGAAGAGAAGCTTGAGTTAGCTTCTCCCCTTTGGTGATTTTGGCAGCCCCTTGGAGGAGAAGAGGGGAAAAATTTCAAGCCACATTGTCTCCCTGGATCATCACGAAATTAAGGTATGGGGGGAGTAGGGTTTATTCTTTCAATTGTGATGTTTTTCCATGGTTTGGGTAGTGGTGGTTCTTGAAGAACCTCTGTTATACTATCTTGAATTTGAAATGCTAAGTTTTCTTGATGACTAAATGGTGTGTTGTGGCTGCCATAGTTTTATATGTATGCAAAATGTTAAGTTTGATGCATGAGACATGCAAGTTTATCGTGTAAATGTGTTATTGGGCTGCTGCCATCTAAATTGCAACATGAATTGATGATGTTTGAGGCTGGAAATAAATCATGTAATTGGGCCTTGGTGTGACCATGAGAGAAATAGAAAAAAAAATGGACTAAAGGGGGGGTGTATGTCACAAAAGGAGGGGGTGTGTTAGCAAAATGATTTAATTGTGTGTGTGTGTGTGTGACGTGAGTGTATGTGAGGCAATGGGAATGTGTTAACAAAATTTACTTTAAGTGGTTAAATAAGTATTAAGTGATAAAATAATTTTCTAATTATAATTATATAATTTTGTTAAATAATATTCCCTAAAAGGTTATTTATTTGTTGAATAATTGATTTTGAAATGATTATTTATTTTGTTAAATAATAAATATTCTCTAATAAGTTATTACTTTATGTGAGGGAAATAATAGTGTATGTGAAAAAGTTACTACTCTATGTGAAGTAATATAATAAACTTTGGGAGGGATCTTTCTTTTTGAATGAATTCACTCAAATTATTAAAGTTAGATAATAAGTATTATTTCATGAGTAAAATGTAAAGGAATTATCATGAAAAATATTTTATGGACTTTTATAGAGTATCCATATTTGAAATTAATTCTAAGAGAAAAAAGTTATTATTTTATGTAGAAATATTTAATTTCTTGTGGATAGTCTTATTTTGAAGAAATATACAAGAAAATAAATTAATCATGATATTGTCACTTCCGCGTATTAAGTTAATAATTACCTCATAAAAAATTAATATTTCAAATATTAATGATATTCTTTAATATGATGGTATGAGACTTAAATAAAAAATTTAGTGACAAGGCCATAATATATTTGACTAGAAAATGCGTAACTAAGAATTAAGTTAAGTAATGGTTAAAGTAGGAAGTGTATCATTGATGTGTATTAATGCTTCTTGCACTATGCCCTTGTGAATGATTATTTATAATTAAAGTATGTTATAACTGTGGAAGGGTGAGAACGACCCTTGTAATGTTAGTGAGTACCTTAGAGCCTAAATGGCTTGGACTTAGCCAAGCTAGATGGAAGGTATGTTTGGACGTGGTGCGGGAAGCTACAGCGTGGTACACTGTAGATGGTTTAGGGCGTGATCTTTTGTGGGTCTAAGGGGTGAATGGCGCGAGTGCGTGGAATCCTAGGGGTAGGCTAGCTACCTACAAGTCGGGATGAGCGATGCCAGCTCGCACACCTCGATAAATGCCGGACTATCTGTGATGGAGCGGAGAGTATATCTCTTGCGGGGTTTCGCCCGGAGGAATAACGCGTTATAAGATGAAATATGGATATTGATAACTGACGTACCGGGATGTGGTGTCAGTGTATCAAGGATTGAAGGATCAGAGATATACTTACTCCCCCTTGCTTCCCAAAGGATGAAATGTGATTGAAGGTTGATCAACCGAGAGTATGGATCCATACGATGACGATGATGAGGACAATGATGTTAGTAATGAAAATTAGACACGACTTAGGTCCCCCATAACATGTGTGCTTGATTGATTGTTTGTTGGAGTGAGAAAACGTCACGACTCTTTCCATGGAAACGACGTTGAAAGAATACAACCTCACTCCATATCTTTCTGTTTCTTTTGTATGTATGTACTCCGAAGATGGACCCAACGTTTTGGCACGTGGAGGTGGAGTTCAGCCCGATGGGACACTGGACTTACTACCCTGAACATTGTAGGCGCCGTTACCAAGGAAACATTATCGTTTGCTTCCAGCCCCTGCAAGGAGTACCACTAGCACCGCCGGTAGATTGGACGTTTCGCATTCGCCTATTCTTCCCTATGGATTGGGAGCAAGTTGGATGACGAGAGGGAGGACTAGATTAGTATATTAGGTGCTGCACTGCTAGGGTCATGGGTTGGGATGGTTAATGTTTTCGTTGGTAGTTATGTTATTTATGTATTTCCTTCATTTCCATGTATTTTCATTTCAGTTGTAATCTTTTCAAGTTGATGTACTAAACCTCTATGGTGGTTATGTTAATGTTAGGTTCCTATGGTATTGATGTTTGAATTAAATTCGCTTTTTATTAGAAATGTTTGTCGCGCGAAAATTTTTCACGGTTTTCACAACAAAAGTAAATAAAGAGTATTATTAAAATTAATACAAGCTTCCAAAAATAATTATTTATTAAATGAATATAAGGGGTGTTACAATACATAGCTGTACATGGTTTTTAATACCAATAAAACCAAATCCAAGTATTAACATTAAAAGGAATTAACATGTATAAAAACTCATTCAAATCACATAAAGCTATTTTATAAATCTGAACGTTCATAAGATGGAAACATATATTTGAAAACTACATTCAAATCACATCAGACAAATGATTTAATAGTTATTAAAACCATTAAAAACAAATTAAATGCTTAAACCAGTAAAGTTTCCAACGTTCATAATATAATAAAAAGCATATAATTCAATTTAAAAATTTTGATAAATCATTTTGCAAGTTACTTGGCTTAAGAACTGCTATAAGAGAACACCTTTACACTGTAGTTCTGTGCATCATGCCATTTTTACTTAATAACTAGCAAATAAAAAATGTTTGTTTTTTGTTTTGTTTACGTCAAATTTGGGTGTTCCCTCTTGATTTTAAAGGAAGACTCTTTTAATATGCATATATATAAAAAAGAAAAAAGGTAAGAAAGAAAGAGATCGAGATAAGTAAGAGATAATTATTTACAGTGTCAAATACCGTATCAATTATTTTATGGTGTAGATAATGAGACTGATTAGTACATGCTAGGAAGCTTCTAATATACTGGATAAAGCATACTCTCCGACCAAAAACATGCTTCTCACCTTTCAGCAGCCTACTGCTCAAAGAACGTAAATCAGTTATAATTTTAATTCTCATTCCCTTCCGCTGAAGGTGAATCCTTTGTAAGAATAAAATGGATTAACTATATTTTTTATCCCTGAATTTTTTGAGGTTTTCAATTTTAGTCCCTAAATAAAATTTTGACCAATCTTAGTAACTGATGTTTTTATTCATTATTAAATAAAGATAAGGGTAATGATGGATATAGATATAAATATTTGCAAACAATAAATTATTGTTCATATATATTTTATCTTGATTTCTTATCTTTTTAAAGCATTATTACATATAATAAAACTTAAATTCAATTTATATGTAGACGTGTTTTTAGAAGTAATTCATAATTCATTCTTCTTTTTTGTATTGTTATTATGTAGATATAGAATAATGTTAATATTTTACATATTTTTTACTATAAAAAATGTTATTATCCATTCAATTTCTTTATTTAACAGAGATTGTGTCTTAGAAAGCATTGAATCATTTTCCCGCATAATTGGCTCCATTTTTAATGCATAATCACGTGAGAAGGTTGATTTGATTTTTGTCACATAACCGTATATAAGTACGGGAAATCATAAACACCTTGCACATCTCTGAAACTTATTTTGCAAAACAAACATATTCACAAGAGAAACAATGTCACCATCCATTTCTAATGTGTTATTGTCACTAATTCTTTTTGTTCTGTTGCCAGAACCTATTCAAGCAATCAAACAGGCAAGCTCTGTCTCAAACCCGACATATATTATTCACTAATTTTCTAATTTCTAATATAGAGAATTGCTATGAGATTTTTGTGACGGTAGATATATATAGCTTATTATAATTTTAAAGGTGTTACTCATCAGTGTTCATTGAAGTTTTATAATTTTCATATTTGAACGTTATTAATCATCCATATTTTTTTTTTTTCTGTTTAGTCCTATATTGTATATTTAGGATCACATTCTTTTGGACCAAATCCTTCCCCTACTGATGTTGAATCTGTGACAAATTCTCACTATGATTTACTTGGATCTTATGTTGGAAGGTATAGAATTTAACCCCAAATCCATGAAATTCTCCGGTGGCAAAACCAATATATATAAATTGATTAGATGTTTTTTTTTTTTTTTTCTTACACAGCACCGAGAAGGCCAAAGAAGCAATATTTTATTCTTATAAGAGATATATTAATGGCTTTGCCGCAGTACTTGATGAAGACGAAGCAGCGAAGGTTGCAAGTATGTGATTCAACTTCATGCATTTATCCTATGCATAATGTATACTATGGATAATTTGACAAATAGTTACTTTAATTTTCTAACTGTTGTTTTTTTTATTGGTGCATGTAGAGCATCCGAATGTGATATCAGTTATTTTAAACAAAAAACAGAAATTGCACACAACACACTCATGGAATTTCCTTGGGTTAGAGAGAAATGGTGTATTCCCAGAGGCCTCAGTATGGCGAAAGACACTGGGTGAAGATATCATCATTGGAAATATAGACACAGGTAGTAGAGAAGAAATAATTTCTTTTTGACGTTGCATTGACATGCCTCGTAAGATATTGTTTGAACTATTTGATATGTTATTGTTTTACAGAAGTATTTCTATTGTTTAATACAGGTTAAGTTTTTATCAAAAAAAAAAAAAAAAGTTAAGACCATCATGCTTTGAGAAACTTTTGTAGAAACACAGTTTTTATAGGTACAAAGTCTTTCGAAATTTATTTTAAGGGTTAAATAAGTTTTTAGTCTTTTTACTGTGTTTCAACATCACAGGTTAAAATTTAGATTGTGTTTCCGTCCTTCTAAAAATTTCTCTATTTTTAGTTTCTAATTTATTTTTATTGCTAATAATGAATTCCTAAGAGAAACTAAAAATGGACAACAACAAAAAATTAATCTCACAGGAATAATTACGAGTAATAAAAATAAAGAAGGAATTAAAAATGAACAAATTTTTTTTAAGAGACTAAAACTCAATTTGAAATTCGATGGACTTTTTTTTGAAATTCGATGGACTAAAAATTTATTTAATCTTTATTTTAATATTAACCTTAAGCTTTCGATTAATTATGTCTATAAACATTATATTTACTAAAAAGTTACTTGATTGATTTTTATTTGTTTCATGACCAAACTAGACAGCATGCTTTGATCCGCAAAATTTGAATTGAGTTTGTTTGGTTCATCCAAATTGATCAAAACTTTGCACGTCTAGGTATCAAATTTTGATACAAACCAATTCTAGAGTGGTTTTTTTTTTTTTTTTTTTTACGCAGAGTGGGTTTGTTTGTCATATAAGATATTAATAACAAGTGACCGAATCAAAGCAATCAACATAATAGTAATACTGCACTAATAGAAAATTTTGACCAAATTTGGTTAAATTTTGCTTGAAATGGTAGCTTGGTAAATCAAAATACTGAATTTGTTATCACCAGGGAAAAAAATCACACACACAAAATATAACGAGTTTGATATTTTTCTAAACAAAAATAAAATTTTGTTGGAAACTATCATGTCTACATAAATTCTTTTTTTTTTAGTACTCAATATGATACATTAAATGAGGCTCTGAATGTTCTTCCATCTATTGCTAGCTTATTTGAATCACTTTTCATGCCGAGTGTCAACCCACTTTTTATGGATGCTGTGATTTGTGGTATAGGTGCTTGGCCTGAATCCAAGAGTTTTAGTGATGAAGGGTTTGGACCCATCCCAAAACGGTGGCGAGGAATCTGTCAAACAGAAGATAAATTTCACTGCAACAGGTTCATTCTTTTTATACTCTTGCTAGTTTCTCCAAACTATCCCATCTCATACACAAAAAATATGGCACTATTTAGTTTGACGGACATACGTACTAATATATGAAAATTCCTTAATTATTAGTATCAGCTTCAGTTATAAATAGATGTTTGAGTGCATGGGCATTGGAATTAACTTGCATCATGAGAAAATTCACTGAGTTATAACAGTCTTTGATAGAATTAATTTGACTTTTTTACTATACATATGTAGGAAGCTTATTGGAGCAAGATATTTTTACAAAGGTTATGAGGCTAGTATTGGTAGAAAACTGAATGCCTCGAATTTTAGTGCACGTGACTATGCAGGTCATGGTTCACATACTTTATCAACAGCAGGTGGTAACTTTGTTCCAGGAGTTAGTCTATTTGGCTTTGGCAATGGAACAGCAAGTGGTGGATCACCAAAAGCACGAGTTGCAGCCTATAAAGCGTGTTGGCCATCTACTGGCTTGTTCGGTGATGGTGGATGTTATGATGCAGACGTTTTGGCTGCTTTTGAGGCTGCCATAAGTGACGGCGTTAACGTGATTTCGGTGTCTTTGGGTTCAATTATTTCCTCGGAATATTTTCAAAGCGCTATTTCAATAGGGTCCTTCCATGCAGTTGCCAACGACATAACTGTAGTAGCTTCTGGAGGAAATATAGGACCTATTCCTGGAACAGTATCCAACAATGAACCATGGACGCTCACAGTTGCAGCAAGCACAATTGATAGAGACTTCGCTAGTTATGTTACACTTGGTGACAAGAAAATTATCAAGGTATATTGGTTTATTGTAGAACTTTGTCTTTCTTGTTATATGAAAACATATGCCACTTTAGTTTTTGTTTTTTTTGCTTTTAAGTCAAGATTTCCAATATCAAGTACATGCAGAAATCTTTTATCAGCATCCTGAAGAGGGTCATGTGAAATGAGGCACTAACCTACCCTCATGTTCGTTCTGTTATTGTTAGGGAGCTAGTCTTTCAGAGCATCACTTACCATCTAATAAGATGTACCCATTGATTAGTTCAACTGATGCCAAAGCTAATAATGTAACTATTGTGGACGCGTAAGAATATCCATACCAACTTGACCTTCTAAATTAACTTTTATATTGGGGATGTTCTCTTATAGTTAGTCCATTCTTGCAGTGCTTTGTGCTTTAGAGGAACTCTTGATCCTGAGAAAGTAAAGGGAAAAATATTGGTCTGTTTTGCTGAGGGAACTGGCGTTGATCTGGAAGCTATTAGGATAGGCGCTGTTGGAATGATCTTGACCTATGTCAACACAGGGCTTGAAATTCTAGCCGACCCCCAATTGCTTCCTGCTTCGAATGTTGACTTTGATAATGGCAATTACATTTATAATTACATCAGCAGCACCAAGTAACTTCCTTCCTCATGCTTCGGGCTTGTTAAGTTTTTCCTAGTTTTGATTTCCTGGTTGGCCCTTTACTTTAACATTTTATATTATATCAGGTCTCCTGTGGCTTACATTTCTAGAGTGAAAACAGAATTGGGTGTGAAGCCATCTCCATATGTGGCTGCATTTTCATCAAGGGGACCCAATCCCCTTGAGCCAGCAATCCTCAAGGTTCAATTGTTTCCTTTGATGATCTCTTCACCACTCACCCTTTAGGACTTAAATATGAAGTGAGACGTTGGCTAGGGTGCCACAGTTTAGTAACTGTGGCACCGTGGCAAAGTTTATATTAGCCGTCTGATATAGCCCTTGCAATCGTGCGGTTCATAATTTTATACTTTATAAGATTTTTTAAAATGGTACAGAGAGTTTGAAAGTATTCATTAAAATAATATAAAAAACTTGTATTTGAAATAGAGAAATTCTGGATTTTTTAACCAAAATAGGTAGAAAAAAAAAAGTAAATACTAAAAAGGTATTCTTTGAAAATAATTTATATGATATGGGTTGTTTTTACCACGTCAGAATAACAAAAGGCGCCACACCGTGTGACTCCTCATGCACTTCAAATTTTTTAGCACAAGAGACGCCACACTGTGTGTCTCCTTTTGTTGCTTTTTTTTGTCAAACAATTATGTAAATCTGATGTATATTATTCAGGCTTTTTAGTGATCACAACTAAGAAAAAAAAAAGTTTAGTAATTTTTAGCTATATATTTGAGATATATTATTAATAAATAGTAAAATCAATTAATACTTTCAAACTCTCTGCACCATTTTAAAAAATCTTATAAAGTATAAAATTATGAACCGCACGATTGCAAGGGCTATATCAGACGGCTAATATAAACTTTGCCACGGTGCCACAGTTACTCAACTGTGGCACCCTAGCCAACGTCATGAAGTGATCGTATAACTATAGTTTTTGTTTTATGTTTTCTGTTTCAGCCTGATGTTACTGCTCCAGGAGTCAGCATCATCGCTGCTTATAGTGAAGCCATATCTCCCTCAGGAATAAATGCTGACAAACGAAGAACTCCTTATGTTGCTTTGTCCGGCACTTCAATGGCATGTCCTCATGTTGCTGGCCTTGTTGGGTTGCTCAAAGCCCTTCATCCAGATTGGAGCCCAGCTGCTATTAAGTCAGCAATCACTACCTCAGGTAAAGTATATGCCTTAGACTTTACACACCTATATAGGATTTGGCATTCAATTTTTGGTACTCTAATTATAAAACTTCATGGATTCTGCAGCAAGTACAATAGATAACACTGGAAGGCCTATCGTGGATACATCATTGAACGAGGCAAATCCATTTGATTATGGAGCAGGTCTCATTCAACCTAATCGTGCTGCGGACCCTGGACTTGTATATGACCTAAATATTGCTGATTATTTGAACTTTTTGTGTGGTCGTGGCTACAACAGTTCCCAGCTTAAGTTGTTCTACGGCAAGCCTTACACTTGTCCAAAGTCCTTCAGTTTAGCAGATTTCAATTATCCAGCAATCACAATTCCTCATTTAGAACCTGGACATTCTCTGAAGGTTACTCGAATTGTTACTAATGTTGGGTTCCCAAGAACGTATAGAGTGCACATCAAGGCACCACCACAAGTTGCAGTTTCAGTTAAGCCTAGGAAACTGAGGTTCAAGAAAAAGGGAGAAAGAAAGGAGTTCAAAGTTACATTGACCTTGAAGCCGCAAACTAAGAACACCACTGATTACGTATTCGGGTGGTTGACGTGGACTGATCACAAGCACCATGTCAGGAGTCCCATTGCAGTTAACATAACACATTAACTCATTATGTCAGATTTATGTTGATGCTGCATTTACCCACCGAGTACTTGGAGTGGTGTCTATACTTTTTTTTTTTTTTTTTACCTTTGCAATAAAGGTTTTTATTAAACTGTAAAAGTTTTCTTGAAATCTAGGAGTATATATAAATAATAATGTTCATTCTCGTGTTTTAGCTTACAGGTTTCATGATGTGCTTAGAATTCTTTCAACATCAATTTACTAAAATTTAAAACAAGAACTAAAACAATAGAAGTTACTTGGTTTAAGAACTGCTATAAGAGAACACCTTTACACTGTAGTTCGGTGCATCATGCCATTTTTACTTAACAACTAGCAAATAAAAAATGTTTGTTTTTGGTTTTGTTTACGTCAAATTTGGGTTTTCCCTCTTGATTTTAAAGGAAGATTTTTTTAATATGCATATATATAAAAAAGAAAAAAGTAAGAAAGAGATCGAGATAAGTAAGAGATAATTATTTATTTACAGTGTCAAATACGATATTAATTATTTTATGGTTTAGATAATGAGGCTGGTTAGTACATGCTAGGAAGCTTCTAAAATACTGGATAAAGCATACTCTCCGACCAACAATATGCTTCTAACCTTTCAGGCCACTAGTCAAAGAACGTAAATCAGTTATAGCATTTGAATTCTCATTCCCTTCCGCTGAAGGTGAATCCTTTGTGAGAATAAAATTCATGTTTAATGAGCATTGGGAGGTAGAAAACACCTAAACCAAACATTGGCTTTCTTGGATCAGGTCCAATAGTGTGTTTAGATTCCCATCAATAACTCGAGTTCCCACATAAAATTCACGTCAAAATAACAAAAGAATGTAGAAACTATCCTCATTAACTTTACTCTAACCCACCAAACATGCCGTAAGTGGTGTGAATGTTACGATTAGTTCTGTAGTCAGTCCAAATGCAAGTAACTTAGACCGGAAAAGCTCCAATTTAAATTAAGTTCATTATTAGTTCTGTAGTTGGTCCAAAACCAAGTAACTTGGACTAGAAAAACTCCCAAATTAAATTAAGCTCATTATTAGGTATTACCCCACAAATGTTGTAGCACCCATTATGAAGAATCATATTGAGTCTCGTTTTAAAGTCACTCATAAGTTGAGACTTATATAATTGCAAGTTCAGTCCACAATCATATTAGAGAAATCTTCCTAATAAAAGTTGGTCCAGTTGGTAAAAATTAGACTTACACTACTACAAAAATAGCATTTTACATCGTCAAATTGACATCGATTATATGAGAACCGATGTTAATAAATGCGTGGTGGCATTTTTGTAAATAAATAGATGTTGTTAACATCGGTTCTCATATAACCGATGTTATTAAAGGGTATTTAACATCGGTTTTACCTTATAACTGATGTTAATAAATGCACGGTGGCATTTTTGTAAATAAATAGATGTTGTTAACATCGGTTCTCATATAACCGATGTTATTAAAGGGTATTTAACATCGGTTTTACCTTATGACCGATGTTGTTGATACGTCTTCTAACCCCGAAACCTTGGCAGCCAGCACTTAATTTCATTTTCTTTCCACTCTCCCTCGCGCTCTCACTCTCGCTCAACTTTTCTTCCAAAGCACAATCTCGTCTTTCTCCCTCAAATCAAACCTTGTCCTCTTAGGCTCCGTCACCATGGTTTTGCCATTAGATCTGAAGCCACCATGGTTGTGCTTGTGAGCAAGCATAAAAAGAAAGGAGAAAGAGAGATGTGAGCAAGAGAGAAGTCAATGCTTCTATTAAGGACTCTTTTCAAAGGTATGGCGACGCGCACAAGCAGCAACGATGACAACCAAACCTTCAGGCCGTACCGACCACGAAAACGTTGTGTCGTGCGTCAAGTTCTCCAACAACGGAACCCTCCTAGCCTCTGCCTTCCTCGACAAAACCCTAATCATATGGTTCTCCACGGCTCTGCCACCCTTTCCCTCCCCCACCGCCTCGTCGACCACTCTGAGGGCATCTACGACCTGGCCTGGTCCTCCGACTCCCACTACATCTGTTCTGCCTCCGACGACAGATCTTGCAAGATTTGGGACACCATTGGTGTTGATTGTGTCAAGATCCTTCGCATCTGGGACGCCACCAGCAGCAACTGCGTCAAGATCCTCCGCGACCATGACAACCCTGTTTTCTGCGTCAACTTCAAACTCCAGTCCAGCTACATCGTCTTGGGCTCATTCGACGAGACCATTAAGGTTTGCGATGTGAAGATCGGGAAATGCATCCACACCATCAAGGGGCTCTTGCAAGATTTGGGACACCAAAAAAGGTAATCCAAATGTTCTCATGCCGAAAGCTTCTTGTGAATTCATAGGTATATCTTAATCTTATGTGTGTGTGTTTGTTTGGGTATTTTTTTCTTTTGACACATTAGTTAAGCTCTCTTGAATATAAGTTTAGTGATTGTAGTGGATGATTTTGGGATAGATGCCGAATGGCCTGAATTTGGCACAAAACAGTTTTCTTTGAGTACTTAATGTTGCTTTTCAATTTTAAATTATAATTGCAGCAAGAAGTTTTTCAACATAATGTAATTTTTTAAGGAATGTCGGTTTTCCAGGAACAATAGTTGAAGATGAATCCACACATATAGGAATTAATTCTAGCATCTTTGTTTCTGTCGCCCCCCTAAATTCAATTTTTATTGTTTTTATTTGTCATCAAACAGTTACAATGCAAGCCCAACAGGAAGCACCTGAAGATATGGTGTGCAAGGACAAGTTGTTAATCCAGAGCACAATGGTTCCTGCTGAAACGACCAGTGAAGATGTTATTGCCAGCTTGGTATTGATGATATTTATAAGGCTGTGATTTTGTACACTGGTAGATTTTATATTAATTTCTATTTTTTACTTCTTTGTTTGGTGATGGCAGTTTGTTAAAGATGGAAGTAAATATATAGAAGAAAATAAGCTGAAAGTGACCCTGATCAGCCCACCCAATTCACCAGAACTCTCTCCTATTAATGGAGACTTCAAGAATGGGCTTGATCATGAAAAAGTTCAGATATATAGTAATGATGAAATCCAATCCCCAGAGCCCATGGTCAGAGGAAGCTTCACTAATGTTTGGCTCTAAGTTCTTTTCTTTCCTCCACTTTTTCTTTCATAGATATTTCAAATCTCTGAGAAAGATACTTGCATTTCTTAGTTACATATTTGAAGGGTTTTGTTGGTTTTTATTTCTAGATTGTTATTTTCATAAATTGAAAGGTGCATCATTATAAAGTTGCAGATTGTCTTCACCTTGTGTCCTTGAGTCCCTTGGGAAGGCATTCTTTTAACATGTCTTGAGTTCCCTTCTTTTCTGGTGTTGTCATCTCTGTTGTTTTTGGTAGTCTTTGTGCATGTGTGGATAATCATACTTATTTTTTAGTATGATTCAGCTAGACCTGTATATTCAATAAGTAACTTGCCTTGAATTTAACTAGATTTCTAAATTAAAAGATAGTAAAAAGCCATCGTGACTGTGGTTTACTTGTCTTCCCAATATTTATGTAAACAATTGAACCTTAAATTGTAGTTAAATAATTCTAAGAAAGGATGTTTGAGATGTAGGTGAAATACAGAATCCTGATGCAAATTACCTTCCCGAAGTTGATTCATTACCAGATGGAGTGGTGTATATATGGGAGTTGTCTAAAGGATCCAAGCTTGATGCTCTGCATCATTTCCAAGGTATGTTGCAATGTGCCACTTTCACTTGTATGCTTTGACCACTTATACAAAAGCACTACTAATATTGACTGATACATATAGCTTGCAAGTTTTTCTAACTTGCTGTATTGGAATTGCGCATTGTACTTATGATCAAAATGTACCTTCAATTTACTGGTGGGCTTCATGATTTAATATTGTTTTTGGATTTTGGTGTGCTTTCCTAGAAACAAGCCACATATTATCATGATTTCAATGTTGTTACTTGTTATCATGATATCAATTACCATAATTTCATGTAAGATATTATCATCCCTGCACCTTAACGTGATTATCATGTTATATATATATATAGTCTTAAGAATTTTATTCTATTTATTCTTTAGTTTTTCGTAGATGATGAGACATTAGATTACAAGGTAAGAGATGCCGTAGAGGACAATAAAAGTTTCTGTTGAAGTTGAGGGAAATAATATATTGATAGGTAATAAGTATATTTCTAATATTGCCTTTTTTTTTTCCTCCGGTTTACCTTTTATTTTTCCTCCACCTTGTCTTGATTCTTATATATATTACTTTAATTCAAGATGGATTATATATAATTGAATGTTTCTTTATTTTTAAAAAGTCAATTTGAAAATATGTATATCATGTAAAGGATTCTCGTAATCCTAAAGTAAAGAAAAACAAGTGTTCTCATTATATTTTACTTGGTCCAAATTTCTTGATTTCCTTTCTCTAATTTTGGCAAGCTTATATTTATAGAGAAACAATTCCTCAATTCATGAATGGAGGGCCGAAGAGAATGGTGAAGACTTCCAAAGTAAACATGCAGTGCCTACAGGTACTTCTAATCAAATGAAGCTCCAAAACTTCATATGCTTATTTTGGTACTGACATTTATGAGCTTATGTTTAACATTTTGTCAATTTAATGATTTTGCTTTCTTTCTCTGTCTGGAATTGGCAATCTCTCCCAAAGGTCCTTATGGGGTTTGATTGTCAAAGCCACCATCGTTGTTGGCCCCAAAGTATATATTTTTATTTTTTAATTCTTAATTTCTTATATATTATATAAAAATAAGATGAATTGAAAATGTTGTTTCTAATGTGTTGCATTCCTAATTTCTAATGGTATGGCATGGGAGAGTATTAGATAATTAGAAGGATTCATTCTATAAAAAAAAAAATTCTTAAATTAGAGATTTGTTACTCAAAATGAAAAACTTTCCTCAATTCCTCATTTACCGAATATACTTTGGTTGGCACATGAACTTGTTGAGTGTCTGGTGGGATTGGTAAATTATGCAGTGCGAATAGTAATTTGTTTGGATAAGCTTTTGTCTTGATGTTAGTTTAGGAATATTATGTACCAAATTTTTAATTTTTAATGTTTTCTCTTAGCTTTTATTTAAAAGTGTTGCTTCTAATGTGCTGCATTTTAGTAAGGAAAGAGAGAGTATTCGAGTAAGATTTTTTATTTTTAACTTAGAGAGTGTATAGTATTAATAAAAATGAATGAAAGGATTCATTATAGTGTATTACTCATTCTTTTCTTTTGTTCTAGAAAATTCTTAAATTAAAGAATATTTACTTAAAGAGAAAAAAAGTTATCTCAATTCCTCATTTGCCAAATATAATTTGGTTTGTACCTGAACTTAGTGTCTTATGGGATTGGTAAATTATACAGTGCGGACAACAATTTGTTTGGGGATATGCTTTTGTCTTGATGTTAATTTGGGACAACTGTGTACCAAACTCTTGGGTTTGTTTTAATCCCAATTTGAGTAGTGTAATAATAAAAGTGCCATATATTTTTTTTTTAAAAAAAAAATGACTTTCTACATCGGTTTTGGCTGCAACTGATGTAGAAAGTTCCTATACAACATCGGTTTTTTGAATAACCGATGTTGTATAGGCACTTTTTACATCGGTTGTAGCAAGAACCGATGTAGAAAGTTTGACAGATTTACACTTTTGACACACTTTCTACATCGGTTAAATCCAGAACCGATGTAAAAAGTGGATTTTGACATCGGTTGAAAAACCGATGTTGAAAGTGTCTCACTTTCAACATCGGTCACTTCAACATCGGTTCAAAACCGATGTTAAAAGCCATTTTTGTAGTAGTGTTATATCTCACAAGAACCTAAGTTCGCATCCTATTGTCAATGTGAAGATCTTGTTAGACTAGTGGACGATATGTAAACACATATGTTGAGTCTTGAGACATATCATGACCTTAATGTGTCCCGAAACTAACTTACATAAACTTTTTGGTATAAGCAAGCATAGATTGGAGAAATCTTACACGAATAATTATCATAGAAATAAAAAAAAAAACTTGTTTTGGCTTGTCAGTTCCATTCATATAGAGTTAAATCTCCAAGATTCTAAAGAGTAAATTGTCATAGAGATCTTTTCTCATTCCAGCACACAACAAACAATAGAGCTCTACCCTTTCCATGGGGTGACATCGAAAGAATATGACCACACCCCATTTCCCTTTATTTTTACACATAGATGGACCCAACAACATGTAACCTGGAAGTAACGTTCAGCCTGACTGGACAGTGGTTTTTCCATAGAGGAGACGGTAGATATCACTATCAAGGAGATCTCATCATTCTTAACCCACCAACAATAGGCACACCGATAGTATCACTTGAGCTTACCTTTCCTATCGGAGTATTCTCTGTACCTGACTGGGAGCAGTCCGTTGTGAATCCTAGTCTCACTGAGGAGTACATATGTTCGCCTCTGTCACCTCTTATACCTGGGGGCGATGACTGTCATCCTATTGAGATTGATGTTGAGGGTGGGGACTAGATTTATGCTAGGTGCTGCTTTGATGGGATAGGTTGATCACTGTTCTTTGTTGGAAGTTATCTTATGTTGCTTTAATAGTTTATCTTTTGGATATTTCAGTTGTAATTAACATTTAGTTATGTTTATCAACATTGTAAGAACGTATTGATTAATGGTTAAGTTATATTCCTTTTCATATATGTGGTTATACTTTAATTTCCGTAGTTATCCAAAGAATGTTTTCAAAACGCGTAAAATTCACATGGATTTTCATGAAAAAAATTAAACAAGAGTTATATTAAAATTAAATACAAAGCGCTTTATGTATGTCTTAGAGTAATGTAACGAGGGATGTTACAAGTAATACACTGGTTATATGAAAACAAACAAAATGTTTCCTAATCACTATAATAGTCAATGCCCTTGCAAATTGAGATGCTAAGCAACAAGTTTTATGTTAAGCACCTCAAAATTGTTGACTGCTTCTTTAAGAAAATGTTATCCAAGTTAAAGCACTAGATTGATTATAAAAAAAAATTAAAGTTTAAGCACTGGAAAGCACACTATGTCTGAATTAATGTCTTTTTTAGAAAATTACATAAATAGAGATAACTCTTTCGTGAAAAAGTGACATCTCATTTCACTGTTTCAATTGCATTTTTATTTTTGTTTTTTTATTTTATTTTAAGAAATAACTTTCTGATTTCTTATTCAAATTATATGGAAAGTTCTATCAATTTACTTCTTATAAAGTTGATCTTTGTGACACCTACCCTCACTTCCTTCCTCGCACTTACCCGAGCTTCCTCTAGATAACACTCATCTCTGTCATCACAAAGCACCTGTTGGTTACTGTGGATCGTGTTTTGTAATACATCCCCTCCACTCTACCTTCTCATCTTCGAAAAGGAGCCTCCAGCACAGTGCTTTATACTTGGAAATTTTTTACACAAGTCTTGCTAGTGATCGAGATTTAATTGTTATTCATTTTTCTTGTATTTTTTGAAATTTGTGGTTTAGTTCTGGAAGGGCTCCCTTTGGGGTAAAGCCTTGCAATTCTTAGTTTAAAGTTTTGTTAAAGCAACCATGACTATTTTTTAACTATATTAAAAAATGTCTTATTAAAATACTTTGACTTTTCAAATTTAACTATATTTTAATTATTATTGTTTGCAAAATTATATTTTAAAGTAAATATATTTAAAAAGTAAGAAACACTAAAGCACAAATATTAATGTAAAATTTAATTTTTTATATAAGTATATGAATAATAAGATTTTTTCCTTATATAGTATTATTTATTAAATTTATTATACATAATATATAATGAACTTTTATAATATAAAGACACAGAGCATTAACATGATCTTAAATGCTGCAAACTTCAGCGTCTGTCTGCTATTGTCTGATCCATCAGACACAGATTTGACACTTTCCGTTTGTATGCATTTCAGAAGCAGCTTTGAAACTAAATGTTTATTTGCATCAAATTAAAAATAACTAAGGGTTTTGATTCATCTTATCCTTGAATATACAACATGGGGTGTAATATCCTTGGATGTACAATGATGTTTTTCCCAATAAAAATGTGAAGTAATAGATACTAATGCACATTGGTGGGTTGTATTGCAATGTTAATGTAATTTGATAACATCAAATAAATGTTTAAACATATAAAAATATATGGTATAAATACTTGTTAGGATAAATTATATTCAATTTTATATAAGTCTTGTTAAAAAGTATTTAATGAGAAGATTTGTAAGATATTGTATAATTTAACAAATAATTTAAAAGAAAAATAAAATTATTTAATTTCCTTATCTTAATTGGACTAGGTAGGAACAACCCAAACTTATAGCTGACAAATTGGGCGTTGACAAATTGGGCGCCCAACTCGGACCCATTAGCTTGCAGTGTGAAATTGAATTAGATCATAAATAGCCCATTATAGAGGAGGGATAAAGAATGAAATTGGTTCTCTTTCACTCTTTGTTTGAGATTGAAATAAGCAGAGAAGTAACAAAATATATGTTCTTCATGAAATATAAAAATTATATTGCTTATTTTTATTTGTAAGTTATTTATTTAAAAATAAAATATTTAATAAATACATTTATCATCTTAACTTTTAATATTTTTTTATACAATAAAATAAACACACACTTGAGAAACTAGGTGCAATTAACAAATGTAATAATGATATATAATATATTTTTTACATCTAAATCAAAAAAGTCAAATCACTTAGTGACTTTGATGATAATGGGGAAGGAAGGAAGGGGTCAAGGGTTTAGGTTTAAACATCACTTCAACTACTTTTACCATTTTCTAAAGGCTTAATTGCACTTTAGGGGTAAAATATTCAAAATTTTGAAAGAGAGTAAAAATTGTAATTAAACATTTTCTAAACAATATATTTCCTTACCGTGTCAGCTATTAGCAGTCAATATCGACGTCACATGTACTGCCATGGCAACATGCATGAGAGTGTCACGTAAGCATCCAATAGCGCCACATCAAAAGTTAATTAGTAGAAATGAATGATAAAATAACGTTAAGAGTAAATTTGTGAAATTTTATTAAGGAGAAAAAAGTGAAATTAAGTCTAACCTTTATAATGAATATTATATTTATTAAATGAGTAAACTATGTTTTTGGTCCCTGAACTTTTTGTTATTTATGGTTTTGGTCCTTAAACTTTTTTACGACTGGCCAATGTCCTCAAACTTTTTTTCCGTCCAATGTTTTAGTCCTTTCCGTCAATTTTAGCCATTAATTGATGACGTTGCACTATTTTTATTGATATTTTATTATATTTTCTTTTTCTAGCGGCTAAAAACCGCTAGAAATTATTTTTTTAAAAGATTAAATACTTTATGGTAGCTTTTAGCTGCCACAAATTGTTTCATTTTGAATAATTAAGAACTCGAATGTTTCCCAACCACAACAATACGATACAAATATTCAATCACCAAAAATATTCAGATGCATAAACAAGGATTCATCTAATTACGTTTATATGCTCAACTAGTAACGTAACAGTCGCACAAGCACACACCAAAGTCCAAACTCTCAAAATTCGAAACCCTTTTTCCCTCTTTCTCTCTCCGTCTCCCCTGCTGCAGCTACCAGGGCAGAGCTTAAACTCTTGGAGAGTCGCGACCTAACCCGCAAGAGCGAAATCTTCTCCCTCAAGATGTTCAAAATCGACACCCTCACATAGGCCTTCTACAAGGCAATCAGTGTGCGAATCAAGGAGGAGACGAAGGTCATTGAGGGCGAAGTCGTCGAGGTCCAGATCGACCACCCCTCGATGGCCGGCGCCATTGCGAAGACCGGGAAGCTCACGCTGAAGACCACCAAGATGGAGACCGTGTATGACCTTGGTGTGAAGATGATTGAGGAGCTGGGGAAGGAGAAGGTTGAGTCACAGAGGAGCCAGGTGAGGGAGGAACCGAGCTAGAGATGGAGTTTGGTTCTTCAATTTTTTCAAAATAAAAATTCAACAAATTAATTCAAATTCAAAGTTGAAATCTTGTGCTTGAACCCTCTCGTCTCTCACTTCCGCCATTATGTTGGTTCAATTTAAAAATAAATAAATTATTATGTAGGCAATTTCTCCTTCGAGCTCTTGATCTGGGTTTTTATTTGCACATATGTCTAAGCTCTTGATATGCTTGGGTTGTTGTGTACTTTGTTGAAGCAATTTCTGGCTGTTTTTATTTTAGCCACCAGAAAAAGAAAATACAATAAAATATTAATAAAAATAGTGCAACATCATCAGTTAACGGCTAAAATTGATGGAAAGGACTAAAACATTGGTCGGAAAAAAAGTTTGAGGACATTGACCGGTCGTAAAAAAGTTTAGGGACCAAAACAATAAATAGTGAAAAGTTCAGGGACTAAAAACATAGTTTACTCTTATTAAATATATGTTATTTAAATGTATGATTTTTCATATGAATATATATATCTTAAAAGCATATCATTGAATAAAAGTTGTTGCAAAATTAAACACCTATGTATGTATGTATGTATGTATGTATGTATGCATGTATATGTCTCTCTCTCTCTCTCTATCTCTCAGTGTGTATGAAAAAATTTCTTATTTAATCTATTGTTTTAAAAGTAGTTATCAAATATACATTTAAAATATAAAATTCAAATGTATGTTAATATAATCTATATCTCAATATTTATTTTTAACTATTATTTTAAATAAAATATTTAAATTTTTTATATTTGACTAAATTTGTAAAATATATTTTTAATTATTATTGTTCATAAAATATATTTAAAAGTAACTATATTTAATAAAGTAAAAATACTTAAGCACAAATATTAATGTAAAATTTAATTTTATTAATTTCATTTTTATGTAAATATATGAATAAATAGATTTGTTTCTTTATATAGCATTTTTTTACTAAGTTTATTAAATATAATATATAATGAACTTTAATAATATTATTAAATATTATATTTATTAATATAATATATTTATTAAATGTAACAAAGACACACACACACACACACACACACACACACACACACACACACACACGCCAACATTACGTTAGTCCAAGTGAAACCGAGTTAGAAAATCTTAAGTAAGGTATCATGTTTTAACCTTATGGATAAAAAAAACGTAAATGGAAGAGGAGATCTAATTAAAGGTGGTGAGCCAAGTTTTTTGACCAAGATTAATCATTGGTATAGCCAGTAAATACTTTGCATCTATAACATTGTAACAAAAAAAATATAATATATATTTATTAGATGTATGACTTTTCATATGAGGCAATGTATATTAAAGACATATTATGAAATAATAGGTAACTATTATATAATTTAATAACTATATATATACATTAAAATTTTATTATTTTTTATTGTTTTAAAAATTAGTTTATATAACATATTTTATAATGGAAAATTTTAAGTGTATATTAATATAATGTAAAGAAATTAGTAACATATTTCAATGTAAGGTAAATATTTTTATGAGAATTTAAATATTAAAAATATTACATATTTTTAAAAAATTAAATATGACAACAGCCAAGATCACACATATTTGTGAAGACTTTTCTATCATTGAAATTGATTGGTATTAAATAAATGAATATTGAAAAATGAATAATACATTAATTACAATAATGAAAATTTGCATTGACCCATTAAACAACAAATTGTAGATTACAAAAAAAAAAAGCCTCCCATTTTGAAAAACATATTAAATAATTATTGAAAATAAAATACATTAATTATAAAAATGAATATTTTTCAATGACCCATTTAAAAATAACATTTAGATTAAGAAAAAAGTCTTGAAGCAATATTTTATTTTATTTTAAACAAATAAAAATATTCTTTTTTATTTATTTTCTGAATTTAATATTTCAATAACATATTTCAAAGTTTAAGGTAAATATTTTATGATAATTTTAATATTTAATTACATATTCAAAACAAATAAATATGACAACAACCAGGGTCACACATTTTTGTGAAGACTTTTTAATAATTGAAATTCATTAGTATTAAATAATTGAATATTGAAAAAAGAATACATTAATTACAATATTTAAGACTTTTCAATGACCCATTAAACAATAAATAGTAGAGTACAAAAAAAAACCTCCCATTTGAAAAACGTATTAAATAATTATTGAAAATAAAATACATTAATTATAAAAATGAAGACTTTCCAATGACCTATTTAACATCTGCCAAAAAAATGACCTATTTAACAATAACATTTAGATTAAGAGAAAAGTTTTGAAATAATATTTTATTTTACACAATAAAAATATTATTGTTATTTTATATTCTGCATTTGATATTGCAATAACAAATTTAAAAACCAACATTGGTTGGCACAAGTGATAGTGACTTGTGTCCTTTAACCAAGTGGTTCAGGGTTCGAATCTTGGTAATGCCACTTTGAGTATGGAATATATCATGTTGGAAGGGAAATACCTACCTTGTGTGCGTTCACCATCCCCGACAGAGTTTAGTCATTACTTTCGGCGATGACTAATCCGTACATCCGTACCAATAGCATAGTCAACAAAAAAAATAACAAATTTAAAATTTAAGGTAAGTATTTTTATAAGTATTGTAATATTAAAAATGTTACATATTTAAAAAAAAATTAAATATGACAATATATAGTCACGGTCACACATTTTCTATGAAAGATTAAATACATTTTTGTGAAGGCTTTTCAGTAATTGAAATTGATTAGTATTAAATAATTTAATATTAAAAATAGAATACATTAATTATTATAATGAAGACTTTTTGATTATTCATTAAATAATTATTGAAAATAAAATACATTAATTTAAAAAATAAAGCTTTTTCAATGACCAATTAAACAATAAAATTTAGATTAGGAAAAAGTCTTCAAACAATATTTTATTATATGTTAAACAATAAAAATATTTATTTTTTATTTTTTCTGCATTTGATTTTATTGTTTAAAGAAATCAAAATTCATAAATATAATAAATGAATGCAGATATTCAAACATTTTTAATTGTAAAAATATTTTTTTGTTTTGACTTTAATTATAATAAAACTCCTTTTCTTTTGTATATAAAAGATAGTTTAAATCTCCAATGGGATTCACAAAACTCCATTTCTTTATTATATACAAAAGATAGCTAGTATAAATCTTCTATGAGATTCACAATCAAGGATTTCAAGCTATTCTCAAACTGCAACTTCCATGGCAGGTGAAGAATCTTGGAGAACAAGGACCAGAGTAAGTACATAGTGTCGTCACAGCAAACGCCAAATAAGAGCAAGGCAACAATGACATTGAGAATGTCCATGGGCTAAGTCACTCAAAGCATGTACTTGCTCTGGTCCAGGTGTTTCAGCTTCTCCGATTACAATGACAGAGTCGTGAACCCTAAGAAAATTGGGTAGGTTGCTATCTTGCTCTTATCCTATAAGCATAGGATGGTGAACCCCATTTTGATTTGTATTATAATTATAATTATAATAATACTCATAATGGAATTATTCACCGCGTGACCTTGTATTATAATTATAATTATAATTATAAACTGTAGGTTAAATTTATCTCCTTTGTTAGTGAATTGAAGTGTTTTATTTCATACTCATCTCCATAGAAATTTAGGTCATCCAAGGTCATGCTATGACGTAATTTGGAATTGAGTAATGTTAACTCTTCATGACAAAATTTGTTGATTTATATATAAATAATTAGATATGTTCTTCAATCATGACATTGAATTTACTCCTTAATTAACTAACACCATAAATAAAAGCTCAATTCAATCATTAATACTTGCATTTATTGTCTTTTATAATCGATTAGTAGTTATTATTGCCTGCTATAGGCTTCTTACTCCCCTAGGGACCCATCATTTACTATCATGTGAATTCCAAACCAACCTTGGTGCCTCCAACAAGCAATTTGGGCATATCAACGTCAAAACTAACGCCTCAAGGGTAAGCTTCTGTATTAAATTATCATTTCCCTTCATTCCACAGGCACAACATATTGATGCTCATAGTTTTGTTAGTGCTTAGAATTAGATTAATATATTAGATCAACCTCGTCTGAAGAATTACTAGCTAGTAATTATATAGTGACAAGATATTAGTTGTCAACTTTAAGTGAAGAAGAATCAGCATTTTAGGGGTTAATCTTCTCTTGTATGTTTATTGTTTAGTAAGAAATTTTTGTAGAACAATTGAAAGCTAGGGACATTAGTATGGACATTTGTGATGTAGCGTATTATGCCTTTTCCTCATATGTTAATTTTCTTTTGAATCTAGATGCAACTTTCTTCTATTATGTGACAAATGGAAGTTCCCTTTGTTTGCAGTGCAATATAATAGTTCATGTTTGGGGTAAAAGAACACATGGAAGATATCTTCATTTTACGTGGAGAGTTGAGGTATGCCTCTCCTTGCCAAAATGTATGATATTTGCTTGCTCCACAATTTCCAAGAGATAAACCTGGTAATGCAGAAAACCTAGGTTTGCAACCTCTGGATCTTGGTGAAACAAAAAGAGGACAAAATCCACTGACTAACAAAATCTAATATTTAATATATGATATTACTATATTTTACCAATATTTTTAATCGTAACCTTATTAAAATGATTGGTAATTGGTATTATTAGTCTTAAAAATAATACACATATTACTATCTTCTAGTCCACTATATGTCATCATGTATTTATAGGGAATGAGATACAACTTTTGATGGAGAACTATGGTGTGTTAAAGTTGTATCTCATTCCCTATAAACATGATGAAATTCCATAAGCTGCAAGAAAGCAATATGTGTATTGTTTTTAGGATTAATAATATCAATTACCAATCATTTTAATATGGTTTATGTTTAAATATATTGATAAAATATAGAATAATATATTATATTTTGTTAAAGTAATTTATTGAATATTTAATTATAGACTACATTTGTAGTATAATTTATCTATTTTTTATTTTTCTTAACAACAAAAATCGCCATTCTTTTGATCATGTAATTCTTGATAAAATAATATATCATTGTTTTAAATTCGGATCGTTATTGAACCAATAAAGGCACTAGTTCAAAGTTCAATTGTGATTGAACTATTGTCAAACCAGTATTAATTAGGAATGTTTTCAATGCGGTTTGGTTTACTTTTTGGTTAAAAAGTTATCCGAACCAAGCAAAAAAATTATATATGGTTTGGTTTGTTTCGGTTTGAATATAATATCAAATCTAGACCAAACCAAACCGATCTTTAATTTCGTGGTTTGGTTTGGATTAGTTTTGCGGTTTTAACCAACACATCCTTACCGCTATTTTAATTTCCTAATTTATTGCATTTTTTTGTTTTTACATAAAAACTTTAAAATACAGATAAAAAGGAGCGGAGGGAGTATATTGTTTTGACTTTAATTAATTTAAAAAAGATAGTAATCTCCATCAAAATATGCAAAACAAAAACTTTATAGGCAAAATACACTAAATTTTATAAATTGGGAAGGAAAGAGTGTAATTACACCTAATTTTTTATAATGAATATTATATTTATTATATTTACTAAAAAATATATGTTATTTAAATTTTTTACTTTTCATAAGAATTTATATTTCTTAAAAAATATATCATTCAATAAAAGTTCATTTTTATATTATATTTAGTAAATTTAATAAAGAACACTTTATCATAAAAACATCTATTTATTCATGTATTTATATAAAAAATAATTTTTTCATTAATATTTATGCTTAACTCTTTTTTACTTTTAAGATTTGTTTAGTTTAAAATATATTTTGTGAATAATAATAATTAAAAAATATATTTTACATATATAGTTAAATTTAAAATGTCAAAATATTTTAATAAGAGATTTTTTTAATGTTTATACATATTTTTTGAGGTTTTAAAGTATTTTGAGATTTTAAATTTAACTATATAAGTAAAATATATATTTTTAATTATTATTGTTCACAAAATATATTTTAAACTAAATAAATTTTAAAAGTAAAAAAGACTTAAGCACAAATATTAATGAAAAATTTATTTATTTTATATAAATACGTGAATAAATAGATTTTTTTCTTGATAAAGTGTTCTTAATTAAATTTATTAAATATAATATATTATGAACTTTAACAAATTATTAAATGTTATATTTATTAATAAAGTTATTTATTAAATCAAAATAATACCAACATTTATCTTGGCCTGAGTGGAATTGGACTCGAATCTATTAAGTAAAGTCTCAAATTAAAGTCTTGTAAATGAAGAAAACGTAGTCAAAAGAGAAAGCTCCACACACACACACACACACACACACATATATATATATATATATATATATATATATATAATATTTAAGTAAATTAAACTTAAAATGAAATATTAATGATATTAATGTAGCAGTTAATACTATTATTAAAAAATTATATAGATATATAAATAAATATATTTTTTATAGATAGCATGGCACACTTTTGTTATTTAAGTAATACTTTATATAAATTAGCTTAAAAAATATACTTTTAAAAGTAAAAGGTCAAATGTATGTTAATAAAATATAAATTGATATATATATATATATATATATATATATATATATATATATATATATATAAGTGAATTAAACTTATGAACCATTAAACATGTAGATCAATTGGTGTTAGGTTGTTTCAACCTAACCAATGATTTCGTGTTCAAGAATTGGGTATGTAGTTACATTAAACATGGTTTAGAAAATCAAACCAGTCTAGCCAGTTCGACTGATCTGATCGGTAACTGATATGGTAATTGATATATTAATTATAAAAAATCGAACCATTTTAGAACTGGTGACAATCTGTCAAAAATCAAGAAAACCGGCCTAAAACCAATAAAAGTTGGCAAAAACTAGTGTAAAAAATCAGTTTGAACTGGTATTTTAGGAGAAAATATTTTTTTAAATTTAATATAAACTATTTTTAAGATAAATAAAAACACAAACTTAAAAAGGATTACACAAATATGTATAAATTCTTTTATCAAGTAGTATTATTTTTTCTTATTAAACATAAATTTTTGTTGTTGTGTGAATTTGTAGTATGCAAACCTCACAGTGGGACGAAGGCTTCCCAACAACGTTGGCACCCCCTCGCCAACCAATCATCGGCAGCAAACCATAATTTATTAAAAGAAAAAATAAAAAAACCAACATAAATCATGGGGGGACTAGACCAAAACCCATGAGAACAATCAGCAAAAGCAAAAGAAAGGCAATCCACAATGATTGCGAGCAAAACTAGCCCTAATAAACAAGGGAATATAATCCCACCAGGTTACATCAACCCTATGATCTACCCCATAATTGGCCAGACTGTCTGCACATTGATTACCTTCTCTATATATATGAGAATACAAAAAATGCATTTGAGAACATAATTTGAGACAATGAGTCCAACGGCTTTTGAGGTCCCAAGGAACAATATCTACCTTATCAATCGCAGCTAGCACCAGCTTGGAGTCACACTCCAACCACAACTTGTCCCAACTGACTGAATAAGCATAATCAATAGCTAATATAGCAGCAAAAATCTCTGCATGCAAAGCTGATTTAATGCCAATATAAGCTGCAAAACAACCACGAAAAACCCCATAACTATCACGAAAGATACCACCACCCGCTACATGCCCCGGAGATCCTCTTGATGCACCATCAGTGTTACACTTGATAAAGCCACAAGCAGGGGGGAACCAATCAACTTGCTTAATCTGAACAGATTTTGGAGGCTTAGCCGAGACTAAGAACTTCTGTAAAATGGAAAATTCTGAAATAGAATTTGATGCATGGCCTTTAGAAAGAAAACCAGATAAAGATAAAACTGAAATCACCATACTAGTAGCTTGACGCAGAGGAATACAAAAATCCCGGAACCTCAAGCTATTCCGGCACCACCAAATAACCCAAAAAGTATGCACAACAGCAGAAATCAAAACTTCCTTCACTTGGCTACTACAAGGCTTATCCACAGATAATAGAACAGAGAGACAAGAAGAAAAATCAATCGTGAATGGAATAAGGGACTGCAACCACTTCCATAAACCACTAGCAAATCTGCAAGTCAAGAAGAGATGATCAGTTGTTTCATACGAGTTACCACATAATGCACACATTGAAACAACTACACAGCCCCGAGAATGTAGCCTTTCATCAGTAGGCATCTTTCCATGAACAATACGCCATAAAATAAAACTTCTAGAAGGCGGAATAGATTTAATCCATATCAACTTTGACCAATGGAAATTTTGGCCAGGAGCTGAAATATAATTCAAAGCAGCTTTAAAGGATAACAGCCCATCCGATGAAGGACGCCATATGGGTTGATCAACCTCCTGACAATCTTGCAAAGGAGCTGGGATAAGAGAGATCGCTGCACTCATCTATGGAAGACGTTGCAGCACTGATACAGGCACATTCCAATGATGATTCAAAACAAAGCAGCTTACTGAAGACTTTATAAATCTTCTATGCATCTCCGGAATATTTTTCTTATTAAACATATAATTTAGTCATTTATATTAATTTATAATCTCTTATATCTTGATTTCTTATAACTTTATATTATATTATTTTGTTATTTTCTTTTTTATTCTAGATGTAAACTTGTTATTGTTAATGGATATTATTATATTTTATTAAAATTTAAAGCTAAGTATTATGATATATTTGATTTAGACTTTTATATGTATTTTGACTGTTAAGAACCTACAATGTGATGTTTTTATTTTACTTCTAGTGTTATAAAGTTGTGAAATTATATTTATTTAATATTATTTTATGCATTATTTAGTTATTATTATTAGGCTTAATTATCAATTTGGTCCTTTAATTATTTTCAAATGTTCAATTGGGTCCCTTTATTTTTTATTGCTCCAATTAGGTCATCTAATTTTAAAAGATGCATCAATCAGGTCCTTTCCGTTGACTGGCAGTGTTAGATTGTGAATTGTGACAGTTTTTACTTACAAATAGTGGCGGTTTTTAACCGCCACTATATTTATTATTATTTTAAAAATAATTCAAAATATTAATCATTCCAGAAACTGATTGAATCAACCCAAAAACCGATTATCATTCCACAATCACAATCTTTCACTTTGGGATATCAAGCAAGGTCAAGCAACATCAGACCAAGAATCAATATTCAAAAAGAGAAAAAAAAAAAAGGAATCCAAATCCAGATCCAGAAAAGAAAAAAAAAAACAAAAACAATGCCATAGCCACCATCTTCGTCATCTCTCCGATCCATGGTCTCCTTTCTCGTTCTGCACTCATTTTATTGAGGGCATGGCTGTGGCGGTGCGCGAAGGAGTCTGCCTCGTCAAGGGTGCGCGACAGAGACCGCCTCATAAAGGGTACGAGTAGCGGAGGTTAGGCATTGCCGCGCGGCTGCGATGAACATCGACACGGGAAGGATTGGGAGGGTGGGGCAGGTTTGAATTTGGTTTGTTGGGTGGGTGGAAGTAGAAAATTGGAAAAGGGATTTTTGTTGCAGAGTGTGTGAGGGAATGTGGAGTGCGGACTCGTAAGTCATCAGGTCCAGTTGGTGGGGTGGATTTGAATATATGGTTTGAATTTTTTTAAATTTTAAAACAAAATATAGTGGCGGTTAAAAGCTGCCTCTATTAGGAAATGAGAACTACCATAATTTGCATCTAACACCGATAGTCTCGATTGGATAGAAAGAACTAGATTGAGGCATTTTTAAAAATTAGAGGACCTTATTGGAGCAATCGAAAATAAAGGGACCCAATTGAACATTTGAAAATAATTAAAGAACCAAATTGATAATTAAGCCTTTTTATTATTATTATTTTATTATTATCAATCAGAAAATAGTTAACTATTGAGCTTTGAACTAGTGTTTCACCGGTTCAATAACTAGTTCAATTTGAAAAACATTAATATATTGTTTTAACAAGAATTACATTATCAAAAAAATTGTGATTTTTTATTATGATGGAAATTAAAATATATATATATATATATTATATGAAGAATATAGTCTACAATGAAATATTAAATAAATTACTTGAATAAAAATATTTTTTAATATATTTTATTTTTTAATTATAACCTTATTAAAACATGACCATTAATATTATTAATCTTAAATCTTAAATAAATACATATATTACTTTCGTGGGGCACATGAAATTTCATGTAGTATTTATAGTGGACGAGGTATAACAATTGAACCAACCTTTGCCTCTTTCCAAACTCGACAATTCTCAATCCACAGTCTTCGACTTCCCCCAACACCACACATACACATACACACGTTCTTTTACTCCCCTCTCTTTACAGTTTGTTTATCTCTCATGGCCTAACTCCTCCGCATGCAAATGACTAAAGGATCATAAGAAGATGCACTGCAAAATAGATGAATGAAGACAAAAGAGTCTACACTATTCAGAAGCACACATCAAAAGCTATAAGTCAGAATGCATGTACTAGTGTACTGAAGCACTGAACCAAAGGTTGCACATTCTCCAAAAGTCATGAAGAAATTCATAAGCACAAAACTTGCAGACATCATCAAGTCCTCATCAAAGCAAAGCAACCAAAAGAATAAAGATTGAAGGTCACGCTAGTCACCAGAATCAACACAAGAAGACATCCTACAGAATAATCTTCGGAAGTCATCCTACAGAACAATCTTCAGAAGACATCTAATGACAAGCTCAAGAAGAAGAAGTCATGAGGATTCCAATCAGACCAGTTAGCAAAGCAACCAATGGGTTACAATTCAAATTTGATTTGTGCAAGCTGTTAACAATGGACAAGAGTAGAGAGAAGATGCAGCCCAGAGAGATGTTGCAAAAGGCTTGGAGGAGAAGAAAAGGCTAATGTTCTAGCTGTGTGCTTGGACAACTCACATAGTTTTTGAACATTTGAATTCTCCCTCCAATAATCGTAAATGGCTGCCTCCAATGCCTATTTAAGAGATTGATTTGAAGGTGCTCATTGCAAGGAATAAGTGCCAAAAAGAGAGAGAGAATAAGGTGCAAAAGAGACGAGTTGCTCAAGAGAATACCTCATATAAAAAATCTTAGCCAAAACACTCTAGGTTAGAGTCAAACCTTTTAATTAAAAAAAGTGTCTATAAAGTCCTTCATCAATGGAACCACAATGTAGAGGGCATCCCAAATGAAACTCAAGCAAAATAAAGAACAATAGTAAGTTAAAATCAATTTTAAAGGAATTAAATAAGAGAGGTTATATAAAAATTAAAGTATATATAAGTAAAATTTAACATATAGGATAAGTTATATTCATATTAACTTCATATTTTTTTTTTCTATAAATGCTTATTGAAAAATGATCCCTCTGCTTCTAGCTTCTTTTATAAGGTTGAATTTGAGATGAATTTGACTTAACCCTTTTGGGGGGAACATGGCAATCAAAGTGGACATCAAAAAGCCTTTTGATACATTGGATTGGAATTTCCTTTTAGAGGTTCTGGATGCTTTTGGATTTAGTGGTACCTTTTGTAATTGAGTGCTCACTATTTGAAGTCTGCAGACTTTCCTTTGGGATCAATGCTTGTTCAGTTGGCTATATGCCTTGTAAAAGAGGAGTGAGGCAAGGTGACCCCCTTTCCCCTCTTTTGTTTTGTGTTAGCAGAGGATGTTCTTAGTAGGGAATTACACATTTAGAAGACAATAATATGTTGCTTCCCATGGCTAGCCCAAGATGTTTGTCTGCCCCTACTTATGTTTTATATGTTGATGATATATTCATTTTCTGTAAATGAATGGTTAAAAATGTGAATTCCTTGTTGAATTCATTTCATTCTTATGCTGATGCTTCTAGCCAAGTGGTTAGTCCTAAGAAGTGTAGATTTTAGACTGGGTCCATGTCCTCTAGACGTATAGCTTTGTTGAGAGATCTTTTAGGTTTTGCTGCTGGTGCTCACCCATTTGTTTACTTGGGTTTCCCTATTTTTAAGGGTAAGCCTCGTACTTATCATCTCTTACATGTGGTGGATAAGATTAATGTAACATCCCTAATTTATGGACATTAGTTATAAATAATAAAGAGACATCTTTTATGAAATAGTCTATATATTTAATGGTTAAAGGATACCCTTAGGCATTATTAATAATTGTTACCTTATATTAAGAGTTTATGGGAATAAGATAATAGGACCCAGATGGGGAGCCAAGGCCCAAGATTGGCCAAGGCCCACTAAGCCCACACACACACATGGTTTAAGTAGAGAAGGAGAAGGGAAAGTTAGAGAGAGAAAGAGAAAAGAAAGAAAGGAGTTAGAGAGAAGGAGGAGAAGAAGGAAGAAGAGGAAGAGGAGAGAAGTGGAGCAGAGATAAGGGATCCAATGTCTAGAGCTCAGATCCGAGTACTCCAAGGTGAGTGATTCCTCCCCTTGTCTTCCCCATCCCTCCATAGTTCTTGTTTTCTTGATTATCCCCCTTTTCCCCTCTTTGATCCCTAAGTAAGATTATGATGGTTTTTGAGTGATTGGGAGAGATTGAGAGGTTGTTTAAGGGCTGGGTTTTGTAATAGAATTGTTATATGAGGGAATGGCAAGCTTGGATTGCTTTTAGGAAGCCATGGATGGCCATGGGAGGTGGACTCACAAGAAATCGCATAGGTGCATCTACAGTGCGAGGCTGAGCAGCAGATTTGGGCTGAGCCTCAGATGCGCAGCTGAGCCGCAGTTTTGGGCTTGAGCCTGAAACGCACAGATTGGGTTTAGCTTCAGGGAGCTTGCGGCTGAGCCCCAGATTTGGGCTTGAAGCCTGAAATGCACAGATTTGGTATTTTAGCTTCAGGGGACTTACGATTGAGCCTCATATTTAGGCTTAGCCTGAGAAGTGCAAAGTGGAGATTTTTAGTCTTAAAGAGTCATGCTAGGCATGGAAACATGTTAGGCTAAGCTTGAAACCTCCAGAAAGGGGTTAGAAGCTATCTGAGAAGTATGTGTTTAGCTTATGTATGTTTATATCTTTATCCTCTATGTATGATCTTTGTATAATTGTTATTGCTTTATTTCCTCTTTGTACCTTGACGTTTTGTGATGTTATGCTTGCACCTTTATTGCAATCATGTGGTTGCTGCATATGCTTGGGATTGTATGTTACGATAAACCCTCTTTGATAAAAGATACATAAAACACTTAAGACTGTACCTATGCCTCTTAGTAATAAGTGGGGTGTTTCCCCTATGTTTATGAATGGGGTGTTTTCCCTAAGTTTCATAAAGGTTTTGAAGAAAAAGACAATTTCAAAGGAAGGTTTTTAGAAAGGATATCTCCTCGGTAACATAGGGTAGAATCCTTCCCTGGTACCAGTCACGTCCGAGAGCCGCACGCTCGGCGTACAACGGTGTGCAAAGGGCTAAGGATCCCATGTATTAGAAAGGTGAGATGGTTTGTGAAAGGTTTACTAAACAATTTTTATAAAATATGTTTTTAAAAGAGTGAAGAATGAGTTGGGCAACTCGTGAGGGGTTGTCGCATTAGTAAGCTAAGAGGGCCCCTAGAGGTGAGCGACGGGGACCGTCACCCTGACACCCATGGGGAAAAGTAACCTTCTTCATAGGGAGAAGGGGTTCTTCATAGAGAAGAACACATCAGGAGACTCTTCCTTATAATGGAGTTGACAATCCACCCACTTGGACCGGTGGGTTAATTAAAGGTCGTAGCAAGAGGGGCACCTCTTGTTGGCTAGAGCTGAGACAAAGTAATGAAATAGGCGGTGGAAGTGAAACTTAAATAAAGAGATAATACAAACCACACAGTTGTAGAAACAACTAGGATATGTTGATGTGCATGATGTATGTATGTTTCTATGTTAAAGTATATGAGGAGTCATGAGCCTAGTTGTTAGGTGCGTGATGTAAGATATATCTATACATTAGATGAGGACGTGTGTAGTTGGATACTACCCTTAGAGGTAGGAGAGGGGTTATACCGATAGAAAGTTAATGTAAGCTACCGAGAGAGGTATGGAAGATGTTATGTCTGACAGAGAAAAGTGATGTAAGCCCAAGTTGGGCAGTTTAGAGGAAGGAAAGGTTATACACGTTCCCATCCAATGGTATAGTAAAATGAGACCCTAGTGAGTGGTCAATAAGAAAATAATGATGTTTAGGTGCCTTAGTGCACTAGTGGCCTTAGATTTGGCATAGGAGACCAACTCTAAGTGCCTAAGTAAAGGTTAAGGATAAGTAAAGGTTAAGGATGGTCTAAAGAAGTAGTAGTGATGATGTGATGAGGTAATAGTTATGAGTGTGAGCATCAATAAAAGAAAAGAGAAGCCATGAGAGTTAAGAAAAGGATCTCTAGAATAGAGTCAGCCTAGAGTCCTTGGAACACTCACTGAGACATTATGTCTCATCCCTTTCAGTTTCATGTTTTTACAGGTTAAGTAGGTGGATGCTTCATGAGAGAAGCTTGGAGCATGGAGCTGTTTGCTTAGAGGAAGATGTTCTTAGTTTTGTATCTCCCATGTTTGGGAATTGGTTTTATGTTATAAGTACCTTGCTTATGTTTTGTAAGGCACATAAGTGCCAAGAGCTTTGTTTATGTAATATATGTTTATGTTTTAGTTTTCGCATAGTTAACTCTGATATTTCTTATATTCTAAGTTTTAAAAATTTAGTAATATAAGTAGACGAAAGGTAATATCCTCTAGGGTGTTACAATTAAGGCTAAGCTTTCTAGTTAGAAAGGCGCACTTCTTTCTATCATGGGAAGGGTTCAGCTTGTGAATTTAGTGATTTCCGGAATGCTTTTATACAACTTCGATATTTATTCTTGGCTGGTGTCTTTGCTTAAGGTGGTTGAGTCTTGGATTCATAATTTTGTGTTGTCTGGGGATATTCACACCACAAATTTGGTCACCATTCGATTTGTAGGCCATTTAGAGATGGCGGTTTTGGTCTTAAATCCATTAGGAAAATTAATGAGGCTGCAACTTTGAAATTGTGTTGGGATTTTGTTCATTAAAATGCTTAATGGGTTGAGTTTCTTCAAGCTAGATTTTTGCGGGCTGGTGCTCCTTTATTGAGCTATGAATCTTCCTTTGTTTGGCTTTCTTTTAAAAGGCATTGGGGAATTATTAAAGAAAATACAGGTTGGATATTGGGCAATGGTGAGTCTATCAACTTCTGGAATCATATCTAGTGCTTAAGTACGTCTATATATCTAATCCTCTTAATATTCCAGAGTCGGTCTAGCAGTTTGTTAAGGTCAGGGTCGGTCCTGATATTTTGTGGGCCCTAGAGGAAATAATAAATAAGACCCCCTTAATATATAAACATTTTAAATGTAAAAATATATTTCATGAAAAATAAACATATAATTTAATTACAAATAATATATTTTTCTACATTAAACGAATAACAGAATTTTAATAAAAATTAAAAAAATGTATTGCATTTTCATTATTATTTCAGATTAAATCTTATATGTGGTTTTGCTCTTTATTAATATGCTAACTTTTAGTTTTAATAATATTTTTAAATATTTATTTGGTTTAATTAATTATCTGGTTCAATACAAATACTTCTTCTTTTAGTCTTTATACTTAAAAACATCATCTTTTAGTTCTTACACATATAATTTTTAATCCATTTTAATCTTACGTATATGATTTTAATCCCATTTAGTCCTTACGGCGAGGACTTAAAGAGATTAAAAATGATATGTGTAGGGACCAAAAGGGTCTGTTTTTAAGTACAGGGACTAAAAAGAAAGAGCAAATTACAGTAACACCTCCTGAGATTTTGTGTAATTACACAAGCACCCCCTACTTTTTTAACTATTATTTTCGCCTCCCTTGTAGGGGGTGTTAGTGTAAGGTTTGAGGGGGGTGTCATGTATATAAATGTATAACTTTTCAAATGAGACTATGTATATTAAAAACATATTATTAAATAAAAATAACTATTATATAATTTAATAGCTATATGTGTGTGTGTGTGTGTGTGTGTGTGTGTGTGTGTGTGTATTATATATATATATATATATATATATATATATATATATATATATATATATATATATTAAAGTATACATTAATATTTTCATTCATTTTCTTATTATTTAAAAGTTAGTTTATAAAACATATTTCAAAAGGGAAAATTTTAAATATATATTAATACAATGTAAAGAAATTAATAAATATATCAATAATTTATATTTTAATTTTTATCTTTAATTATTATTTTAGAAAAATATTATTAACTATTTCAAAATTTACTATATTTTAATATATGCATTTTTAATTATTATTGTTGACAAAATATATTTTAAAATAATTAAATTAAAATTCATATTAATATTTCATCAAGCGTGTGAATCAATTGGCATGAAATTATTTCAACTTAACCAAAAGTTTTGAGTTTGAGTCCCATATTGCAATCGAGAAGGTCAGTGAAAACTTGCCACTTATAACATGGTAACAAAAAAATTAATAGATGTTTATCAATTGGATGACTTTTCAAATGAGTATATGTATATTTAAAATATAATATTAAATAAAAATAACTATTATATATCTTAATAACTATATATATGTATGTATATATTAAAGTATACATTAAAACTTTTACTAATTTTCTTATTGTTTAAAAATATAGTTTATAATGCATATTTTAAAATATAAAATTAAAAATATATATTAATATATTGTAAAGAAATGAATAAATATATAACAATAATTTATATTTTAAATTCTATCTTCTATTATTATTTTAGAAAATATTATTAACTATTACAAATTTTACTATATATTTAAAATATATTAATATTTAAATATTATTGTTGACAAAACATATTTTAAAATAGATTAAAATTCATATTAATATACCACCGGTCGTGTGAATCAATTGGCATGAGATTTTTCCAACTTAACCAGTGGTCTCAAGTTTGAGTTCTAAGTTACAATTGTGAAGGTTGATGAATACTTTATATCTACAACATGATAACAAAAAATTTAATAGATGTTAATTAACTCTATAACTTTTCAAATGAGACTATGTATATTAAAAATATATTATTAAATTTAAACAAATATTATATAATGTAATAGCTATATATATGTATATACAAGAAAGTATACATTAAAACTTTTAATCATTTTCTTATTGTTTAAAAAATTAGTTTATAAAACATATTTTCAAATGGAAAATTTTAAAAATATATTAATATAATGTAAAGAAATTAATAAATATATGCCAATCATTTATATTGTAAATTCTATCTTTAATTATTATTTTAGAAAATATTATTACTTATTTCAAACTTTACTATATATTTATTTTTAATTATTATTGTTGACAAAACATATTTAAATATAATTCAATTGAAATTCATATTAATATATCACCGTTCGTGTGAATAAATTGGCATAAGATTTTTCCAACTTAATCAGTGATCTCAAGTTTGAGTCCTAAGTTTCAATCGAGAAGGCTGATGAATACTTTATATCTACAACACGGTAACAAAAAAATAATATATGTTTATCAACTTTATGACTTTTCAAATGAGACTATGTATATTAAAAATATATCATTACATAAAAAATATTATATAATTTAATAGCTATATATATATATATATATATATATATATATATATTAAAGTATTCATTAAAACTTTTATTCATTTTCTTATTGTTTAAAAATAAGTTTATAAAACATATTTTAAAATGGAAAATTTTAAATACATATTAATATAATGTAAAGAAACTAATAAATATATGTCAATAATTTATATTTTAAATTTTATCTTTGATTATTATTAAAGAAAATATTATTAATTATTTCAAAATTTAATAAATATTTAAAAACATATTTGTTTTTAATTATTATTGTTGGCAAAACATATTTTAAAATAATTGAATTAAAAGACATATCAAAATATATACCACCGAGCAGATGAATTAACTGACATGGGATTGTTCTAACTTAATCATTGATCTTGTGTTTGAGTTCTTGGTATGTAATCGGGAAGGCCGGTGAATACTTTGCATCTATAACATATAACAAAAAACTTAATAAGTAATTATTAAATGTATGACTTTTCATATGAGTCTATGTATATTAAAAATATATTATTAAATAAAATGTAACTATTATATAATTTAATAGCTAAATATATGTATATACATTGAAAGTTTAATGATTTTTCTTATTATTTAAAAGATAAGTTTATAAAACATATTTTAAAATGGAAAATTTTAAATATATTTGAATATAATGTAAAGAAATTAATATATATATATATATATATATATATATATATACATATATATATATATCAATAATTTATATTTTAATTTCTATTTTAGTCATTATTTTAGAAAAATATCATTAACTATTTCAAAATTTACTATATATTTAAAAACTTGTTTATTTTTAATTTTTATTGTTGACAAACCATATTTTAAAATAATTAAATTAAAATGCATATTAACATACCAATGAACTTTTTTCCAATGAATAAAAAAAATACTATTGAGCATGTGATCAATTGAGATGGGAATGTTTCAACTCAACCAACGGTCTTAGGTTTAAATTTGGGGTATGCAACTATGTTAAATACTCAGAGAGAGACTTTGCACTCATAGTGGTCCTACAAGGCTCGAGTAGGTTTGTCTCCCGTGAATTATGCTTATTGTTTAGACCAAAAACTGCATATAATATATTTTAAAATTTTGTTACATGTTTACAGTTGAATCTAATATTGAAGCTTGCATATAATTTTGGAAAATATAATTAGTAAAAAATTAAAATATAATATTATTAAAATTTGACTTTTTATGTAAGAGGAAAGATATTAAACTAAATTTAAAAATAGATTACTTTAATGAGACAATTTTATTATTTAAATACATTTGTACTCATTTATAAATCATTTATTTTTGTTATTCCGTGGAGCCCACGATATTTGATCTAGTATTTATAGTGATGCCAACTTGTGTCTTCTTGCAAGCTTGACAATTCTCTATCTCTATAGTTTGTTTGTCTGTCGTCATGGGCATGGCCCAACTCCTCCGCATGCAGATCGCCATTCTCTTGGGCCTCACCGTGTACTACCGGACCTTCACCATCTCCTCTGATTCTACAACCGTCGTCGAGATCCGGTCATTCATCCCTACCATAAAACCCTATATATCATCTATGGTCGTGCCACTGCCACGACCCAACTCCACCGCTTGCAGATAGCCGTCCTGTTAAGCCTAATTACTCTCTGAGGCTCTTCTACTGCAAGGCCCTGTCGGATGTTTACTATCCCCTCCTACTCCTTCCACTCCGATTCCCTCCCACTCTAACCTACCTTCAAACACTTACTTGTATTCCTTTCTCTCTTTCAATTTTTTATCTGTCATGGCCCAAGTCCTCTCCATGCAGATTGTCATCCTTATGTTCCTCTCACTTTCTTGGTCTCCGCCAGTGCGAAGGCCCTGTTGGATGCTCACCTTCTCCTTATCCTCTGATTCGGCAACCAACACCACCATCACTGAGATCTAGTTAGTCAACCTTGCCACAAAAACTGTCCTATATTGCCCGCGATCGTGCCCCCTTGCAATTCTTTGGACATGACTATAGCTCCCTCCTTGAGCGCAGCATGGACATTCTGATCGTTGCTGCCACTTGCTCTTATTTGGATCATGTGCTTGTGTTCCACCCGCTCCGATTACAACCACCGAGTCCAGAGCCCTAAGAAAATAGGGACACCAAAGCAAGTACATAAGCGAATGATTGTAAAGCCCTTTGGGATTTGTACTACAACAACAACAACAACAACAACGATGACAACAACAACAACAATAATAATAATAATAATAATAATAATAATAATAATAATAATAATAATAATAATAATAACAACAACAACAACAACAACAACAACGACAACAACAACGACAACAACAACGACAACAACAACAACAACAACAACAACAATAATAATAATAATTGAATTATTCAACACAAATGCACCTTGTGTCTCTCTTTGTAGTTTTAAGTTTTACTTGCCCTTCTATTCATGTTGATCAATTGTATTTGTATTTTCTTTATCACTTCACTTCTCCTTTGAATTAGTAATTAGCATCTTATCCTAAGCTGTTGATTTAAAAATCAAGCTAGCTAGTAGAATTTAGCTATTTTATTGGTTTCGTTGAAATTTTGGCCCATTATGTATCGTAATTATGCGATTTTAGTCTCCTAGAATTTAATTATGTTAGAATCTAAGAATTTGGACGATGTCCAACCCCTCAAACTTCAGTTTTGATGATAATAAATGAGGTTAAATTTTGAATTATCTAATGATCTATGTTTGAGTATTATAGGTATTACACCGTCCAATGCCTCAAAGGTATTGTATTTCTTAATCTCAAACAAGATAGTTCCATGTGAACTTGCATCTAATGAGCAACTGGAAACTTACTTTTTCTAAGTATAAAACCCAGCATCCAATACGCTGATATAAAACAAGCGTCCAATGCTTTGTGAAAACCAGTGTGTAAACACTGCAACCATACGAGGAAGCGTCCAGCGCCTATATAACTTACATCATCTTTTCTATCAAAAAGTATATATAATGTGTCCATGATCAAGAAGAAGTACACTTATTCTTTTCAATGATGATTCTCTGAAATGTTCTATTATTCCTTCTCTTTTCTAATGTGACATTTCATTTGAATATTTGAAAAAGTGTACCACAAGGACAGAAAAGCTTCTCTCTGCAGAAACCGTACAAGTAGTGGAGGCGCTGCATATACTGTTGTCTCCTTCATCTCTCCACCCCAAGCTGACACGTAGCAACGGTCATATGATTATGAGAGAACGGTTATTGGCAAAGGCACAAATCCCATAACGGATATCTTCACCAAGCTGCCTATAAATAGAGGAACAAGCTCACGAAATCAATGAGGCAATCAAGTTTTTCAAAGAGCTGTAACTCTATCAAATCAATTAGACGACCTACACTTGTGCAAAAAGAGCAATCTACTTAGCTTTGCTAAGTTATTATGTGTATTCAAGTTATATTGTAATATCCTCTCTGTGAGAGTTATCTCTTTAACTTGTACTCAAATAGTTTCTGTTTTGAAAGCCAGGAGTGGCTTAGTGACAAAGAATACTTGGGTGTTCTTTAATCTCAGGGGGAGATTAAAGGTGCGCGAGAAGTGGCCTAGAGAATACTTGTAGCCAGGAGTGGCAGGGTATATAATACTTGTTTGTAATCAGAATTTGATTAGTGGAACCCTTCAAAGATTTTTGAAAGACAACTGGACGTAGCTCAGATTGAGTGAACCAGTATAAACCAAGTGTTTTTTACTCTATCACTTTCAAGCTTACTTGCTTTTCTCTTAAGTTATTTCTTCACATATTGCACACAAGTTTCTTTATATCTTATTTATGAAAACCTTTATTTGCGCCCGAACGTTAACAAGAAAATGCAGTTTCACAAAACTGTCATTTTAATGATTGGACGATACCTGTAATCTTTTGTTTTACAAGTCCCTTGTGAAACTTAATTTAGTTTATCTCCATCTCTGCGAAAACTTTTAAAGCTTATAACTAACACACTATTCAACCCCCCTTCTAGTGTGAATCTCTACATTTCAGTTGGCATCAGAGCTCGGCCTCTCAGGTTGAGTACTTAGCAGTACAGAGGAAACCAGATCCTAAGAAAGATGGAAAATGAGGGACAAGCTGTGAACAGACCACCACTCTTCAAGGGTGTCAAATATGATTATTGGAAACAAAGAATGATAGAATTCTTTGAGTCTTGTCCTATTGATATGTGGGATGTTGTGGAAATGGGCAACTACATTCCATTCAATGAGAATCTCAACGAGATCCCAAAGGCTAGATGGACGGAGGAGCAAAAATAGAGATTTCATCTCAACTCCAGAGCCAAAAATATTATCATGTGTGCACTGTCCGAACAAGAATACAACAAAGTGCACAGTTTTAAAAGCGCAAAACAAATGTGGGACACTCTTGCATTAACGTATAAGGGTTCCACCCAGGTAAAACGTAACAAACTTAGTCTTCTTACTTGTCAATATGAACTGTTTAGTATGGAGGGAAACGAGGACATACAAAGTATGTTTGGACGGTTTCAAACCATACTAAATGAACTTAGAGCACATGGTAAAGATTACAATAACTATGAACATATTGACAAAATTCTAAGGAGCTTGCTTAGGCAATGGAGACCACAGGTTACAGCTTTGAGAGCAACTAAAGGATTGGATGATATGTCATTAGAAGAGCTTATAGGAATCCTTAAAGTACATGAGCTGGAGCTGCAGCAAGATGGTGATGGCAAGAAAAGCAAGTCTCTGGCACTCAGCGTCCAGAAGCCAAAGAAAGCACCATCATTCAAAGCCATGCAAGCTGAAGCATCATCAGACGAACAATCTGAAGATGATGACTTAGACGAGGGTGATGAGCTATCCTTCATATCCAAGAAAATCCATTCTATGTGGAAGAAGAAAGGTGGATCCAAATGGAGAAACCTGAATAAGAAAGGTCTCAAAGAAAAGAAGGAGAAGAGTCCAATCGTATGCTACGAATGCAAGAAGCCCATACACTTCAAATCAGAATGCCCAGACCTTGACAAGAGCAAGGACAAGAAGAAGAAAATCTTCAACAAAAAGAAGGGAAAAAAGGTTCTGATGTCCACATGGGAAGATCTGGACGATGACTCATCATCGGACGATGAAGAGGAAGAGGAAGCACACATATGCCTGATGGCAGACACTACATCAGATTCTTCAAAACCAGAAAAGGAAGATGAGGTAAACTTTAATGATTTAAATTCACTTCAAGAAGCTTATCATGATTTACTTTCAAACTCTTCTATTCTGTCAAAGGCCTACAAAACTTTAAAGAAATCGTCCAAGTCACTTTCAAAAGAAAAAGAAGTTTTAGAAAATAGTCTCAAAAAACTTGAAAGTGAAAAGGAAGATTTACAGAAAAAGTTAACAGAGCTCTCAAAGGAACATGAAGCATTAAATGAAGAATGGCGAACTCTCTAGAATGATACTACTTAAGCCTATAAATCCTATGAGGATTCAAGGACTAGAGAAATGAATCTTTCCATAGAGATTCGAACTCTCAAAGCAGAAAACAAAAGGCTAGTTGAGAAGCTTTTGAAAGTTGATGCAAATACTTCCTTAAGAGGTCAACCACATGATGTTGTAAAACTTTATGAAGAAATTGACAGCCTAAAGAAGGACCTGTCCAATTTTATCAAGGGATCTGACAACCTTAAAATGCTTTTAAAATATGAAGGTTGTAAGAGACCAAATGACAGGTCAGGGCATGGATATAAGGGAAAGAAATATATTCATGATGAGGATGTAGATGTGCGTTACTTCTGTGGGAAACCTAGACATATAACGTCTAATTGCAGACACCTGCCTAAGAGGGGAGCGCCCAGTGCCCTTCAAACTAACAAGAAAGGACCCAAGTCAATCTGGATACCTAAGGATAAAATTGTTCCTGTTGCAGACATTCTTAACAATAGGAAATAAACTCCAGTCATGGTACCTGGACAATGGGTGCTCACATCACATGACAGGAGAAAGGTGTATGTTCCAAAGCCTCCAACCCAAGACTGGTGGGACAGTCACTTTCGGAGGGAATCAGAAAGGGATGATAGCTGGCATGGGTAAGATTGGTATACCACCCTATCCCTGTATTGATAATGTCCTTTATGTTAAAGGTCTCAAGCATAATCTACTTAGCATAAGTCAATTATGTGATAGTGGATATGATGTTACCTTTAATAAAGAAGAATGTATAGTCAAGAACTTTGATGAATCCCTTCTCTTTACTGCAAAGAGGCAAGGTATACAAGATTAAACTTGGGGAACTATCAAGTCAAAATGTATCATGCTTAGTTTCACTTAAAGAAAATCATTGGCTATTGAAATATAGAGAAATACACTAGAAGGGGGGGGGGGGTTGAATAATGTATTTATAATTTCTTTGAAAACATTTAACTAATGTGAAGATAGTATATCTTTTAGTTTTACAAGAACTTAATAAAACAAAAGATTATGCTATCGTCCAGCAGTTTAAAAACAATAGTCCAATGAAACTACTTTTCTTGCTTTTCGTTATAACACACGTAATAGATAATCTTAGATAAAATGTGTAAAGAATCACTTTCGTAGTATGTTGAAGAGATAGTTCAATAGATATGCAAGTAAGCTAGAAAGTGAGAGAATAGAACACTTAGTTTTATACTGGTTCACTCAACTGAGCTACGTCCAGTTCTCCGTCAAAAAACTTCTGAAGGGTTCTACTAATCAAGATCTGATTACTCTCAAGTATTTTAACCTTGCCACTTCTGGTTACAAGTATTCTCTAGGCCACTCCTGGCACACCCTTAATCTCCCCTTGAGATTAAACACAAACCCAAGTATTCTTTAACACTAAGCCACTCCTGGCTTTCCAAACATAATTGTTTGAGAATAGAAAGTAAGACTAACTCTCACAGAGAGGATATTACAGTAAACACGAATATACAGAATCGCTTAGCAAAGCTAAGAAGAAAGCTCGTTTTGCTTAAGTATTGATCGTCCAGTCATTTTGACGGAGATTTAGCTCTTTATAAATTTTTCGTCAGTCTGATACATGAGCTCATTCCTCTATTTATAGACAGCTTGTTGAAAGATATCCGTTGAGGGATTTTTCCTTTTCCAAGAGCGGTTCTCTCCATAGCATGTGACCGTTGTCACGTTTTGACTTAGGGTGGAGAGATAGATGTGACAGCCGTACATATAGCGCCTCTCCTACTTGTACTTTGTCTGCAGAGAGAAGCTTCTTCTTTTCCTGTTCAATACTATTCGAAAAATCAAATAGAATGGCATATTAACACGTGAGAGTATAATCGTTGCATTATATAGAATCAACATTGAAAACGTATTTCCTTATAATATTATTTTAAGATAGAAACTACAGAGTGGGTTTCATAGTCGTTGGACGCTTGCTCTCACAGGAGCATTGGACGCTGTCTGTAGAATTCTTACAAAACACATTTGGACGCTTTTCTTATTAAAACATAAAGTCGAGGTTTGAGAGATACAATACCATTGCGGAATTGGACGACGTAAAACCTATATCACTCAAACTAGATCATTAGATACTTCAAAATTTATCCTTTAGTTGTTATCATCAAAACCAAAATTTGAGGGGTTGGACATCGTCCAAGGTCTTAGAACCTAACAATCTCCCCCTTTTTGATGATGACAAATAATGGTAAATTTTGATGTTAACAGACACATAATCATATAAGAATACAATGAATCAAGTCAGAGATGATTATGTTATGCCAGTGTATAAATGTGAAATGAAGTACTCCCCCTGAGTTCAACATTTCTTATGCATCTGATAACAGAGAAATATAAAAAGCAAGTATATGTCAGGTATAACAGATATCAGAGTGAAAAACATATCAATGATATGGATGCGGAATATATGAAAATAAACACCTCATGTTTTGATAAAGGAGCCAATATATATATGTCAAAAAAAATTTGAATACACATTGTTTAGCTGTTTATTCTCATCAAAATCAAAATTCCAATTTCTCCCCCTTTGTCATTAACAAAAAGGTTTGAAAGATGAAAAAAAAATTTGGCCATCATCGTCACCTTATGGCTGTGGAGGTGGTTCATGTGGTGGTGGTGGTGGTTGTTCTGGTGGTGCTTGAATTGGTGGTGCTGGTGGTGGAGGTTGTTGTTGGACTGGTGGAACTGCATGAGCAACGTGTCCAAGTAAGGTGGCTGCTGTATTTTGGATCTGGTTCACAAGCGTCTGGGAGAGACTCATGAACTGCTCAGTGATTGCATTTTGCAGCATCAGTCGATGTTGATCAGCCTCAGCCTGTGTCTTTGCTGAAAAGATTGAAAAGCGGCTTCTGTCTCCAGCTGTTGTTGCCTCAGAGCCTGTTGCACTATCTCGTGAACACGATCTTCTGAGACTCCTTGTGGTTCAGCAAATCGCAAGGGATTGATGCCCCTTGGACTTGAAGATCCAGTGGGAACCAGTTGATGTGTGCCCGAATGTGCTTCAGTAGAGGCATCAACAATGGGGAAGCTGGTGATTTCTTCAGCAATAGGCTGTACTGTAGAGACTTCCATTGGCTTGGAGGCTTCAATAATGAGCTCTCTATCATCCGCGGACTTATCAGATTGGACGGTAGGTTCTTCATGTGACGTGACAAAGTGTTCTACGTCCACTGGTACAGATGAGTCCAGGTCAAGATGAGCTAGCACCTTTGTTACTTTGGCAGATGCTTCATCCAGCTCCGCCTGTGTAGCTTTTGACTTAGCAACCGTATCTTCCTTTTCTATGGTTGCGGTCTCAGCTCCCTCAAGAGCCAGCTGCTCTAGACGAGCTTGTTCTGCTGCTGCGGCTTCTTCTGCTTGATACTCCTCATGCAGAGTTTGGAGTTCCTCCACAAACTCTGTGCGATCCAGTGTTCGAAGGTCAAACACTTTGTTGCTTCTGATTTTTGGCAGAGTCTTCATTAACTCCAGATAATCATCTGAGTCTTTCAGAAAACAGGCAAAGGTGTCTGAGAAATGATGAGTCTTGACTGGACGCAGCACCTCTATGCCATGAGGGGGATGAACAAAGTCATCCTTGGAGCTGCCTGAGGATGAGGCTTGCTGGGAATCGTTCCATAAGATCTGGCGCCAAAATGTTATGGAATCAAAGGTTCCAAGTGAACGCGTAAGCTTACCAGTCTTATCAAATAAATGACCCCAGGTGTGAGAGGATTTTTGCAGGGTTTCAACTTTCTCCTCCCTGCTGGGCATCTCAATGCCGTAGAATTTGAAGCCTTTCTTGTGACCAGCATCATATACAGGTAGTCTAGGACATACTCTGTCTGGTACAAACTTTATTTCTGTCGCGCGGCTTATGTGCATGTTTGGTGGGTAGGCGATGGCTTGGTTTGGTATGTACATTTGTTGCAGAAGCTTTCCAAGTTCATCATAGTCGCCTGGCTGGAAGTTTAGCACTGGAGTCCCAGCTGGTAGAGGCAGGAACTTTGTGATTGGAGTCCAGATTTGAACATCCCTGACCCACCCTGCATCTGGATGCTGCTTCGTTATTGACGGGTACAGACTTTCTTTAATGGCCAACTGCAATTCTGCAGCCAGCTCAATATCTTTGTTAGCAGAGGACTTCTTGGACGGTGCCTTCTTTTTCCTTGGAGCCTTCCCTTTCTGCTCCGCAACCGTCTTGGTGAATCGAGAGGCAACTTCCACCTCTGGCTTCTGCAGATTTTCTGCTGTTGGATGCACTCTCTGCTGAGTTCCAGTTGGACAGATGTAAGGATGAGGCATGCGTACTAAGTGTGGGTACACTTCTCTCGTCCAATTAGGCAGAGGGTTGCTTATGATCGTTCCTTTTGGCATAGCATTATAAGCAGCTGACAGAGATTCAGTGCAAACATACCTCGTCCACTCTGGTGCTGAGGCAGTAGTAAAATGCCGCTTCAGAGGCTCTTGCAGAGGCCTCTGGATCACATCACCTTCTTTACAGAGATTCTGATCATTGCGAGTAAGGAATGCAACCGGAAAGCGTTCTCTGTCTTTCTCCTCTTTGGTTTTCTGCTTGGGGGGAATAGTCCATGGGGACCATGTATCCCTCCATGCATCTCTTGGATGCATAAACTTGGACAGGTCCAAGCGAAGAGGTGGTTGCTGGCTTGCTGATGTGGAAGGAGCACTTGATGTTGTTGGTAGAATGGTGCTGGTGGATACATTGTTGGTGTCTTGAGAGGAGGATGGTAGCACTGCAATTCTTTTTGGCCTTATTGCCTGAGTCTTTACTCTTCGTGGCACATTAGCAAGAAAAGGAAGTGTTTTCTGCTTCTTTTGCTGAGGACCCTCTGTCTCCTTCATGATCTGACCAATTGGGATCTGGTCATCATCATCAGAGTCGTCCAGTAATTGAAGCTTTCGTACCTTTTGCTTTTCTGGGGCAACCTTTACAGGAGCTACCTTTGGACGCCTCTCCTCTTGAACAGGTTTGGACGTATTAGTCCTTGGACGCTTCCCTGCTGGTGACTTAGCAGCAGATGTCTCAGCATGCCTTTTCTTGGTTCTTCTCTCCTTTTCAGCGTCTTCCTCATACATCTGAGACATTTGGCGTGTGATCTTTCTGCCCTCCTGTTCTTCCATCAGCCTTTTGATCTTTCTACCAATACCCAGAAGATCAATCTCTTCTTCTTCTTCATTGGAGATGATCTTGCTCTGTTCATGACGTTGTTTGTTGATGGTGTCCTCGTCCAGGTCCCTTAAGACCTTGGCTGTTAGCTTGATCTTCATTGGTCTTATGTTGGACTCACCAAACAACTGTTGTGTTGCTACTATTGGCCCTTTCTTTACAATAGCTTCGTGGGCTTCTTCATCCAATTCATCAAAGAAGCGTTGATAAACCTTCTGATCCCAGAAGATCCTGTTCATTAGGGAGGCGTAGAAAATGTCATCATTCCCACCCACAGACTTCATCATCCTCACGATATTGACGTAGATGATGTGAGGGAGATTGAAGGGAATGCCTTCCATGAGATGGAATATCACAAACTTGTGTAAGTCTGTGACTGAGTCCTTAGACTCAGTTTTGTGCAGGATACTCTTGTTGCACACCTGCTGCTAGATTTTTGCCTCCTCACACAGATTCCTGTACTCAATCTTCATTGACTCAGGGATTTTGGTCTTGCAAAGCACATTCGCAACATGATTGCCGTACTGCTTAGCCCACTTTGTTCTGTACTGGTTCTGCTCCCTAATGCAACCAGTTACCTTTGCTATGGCCTCGATGGACAGAGTCACTTCTCGTCCAAGAATCGTGGCCACGAGCTCCCTTGAGCTCTGGAACTTGGCATTCCTCCAGAACATTCTGATCAACTCAGGGAATATTTTCTGGTTTTCATTGAAGTAGCCTCTGATTCCACACTTCAGAAGGCTCTCGTTTAGGTTCAGGCCCAGCTTCTCAAGCTCTTCAATGTCGAAGAAGTGCTCAATGTGCACTGTAGCAGCTCCTTGGCACACAATTGTAGTTTCAGGGTAGGTGAGGACGTCGAGTTCTGAGTTGCTTGAGTTTGTAGAGATTGCCATTCTTGTAAAGTTTGGATTTTTAGGTTTTCTGAGAGGGTTTTGGGGTTTCTGAGAGAGAGAGAGTTTAGGTTTGATGATATGGTGGTGTTTTTCGGTGAGGATTTGATAAGTGTTTACTTGGGTTTTGTTTGGAGGATATGAAGCGGTTTTGGTTTTTTTTTTTTTTTTTTTTTTGAATATTTGAAAAGTAACTGACGCCATAAAACCCGCCATGATGAGACGTGCAAAGGATGTGGGTAATTGTGTACGGTTACTGGCATTTTGGTGACTCAGCATAGAGTATTAGCTCATACTTATCCTTAAAACGATCCGTTTTGTTAATTTGAATCAGAAGAAAAGACTAAGATAAAAAAAAAACATCGTCCATATATTGGACTTAAGTGAAATATATGTAATGCATGTGCATGACTCTAGTGTTCCTTGGACGACATGTCCTTTGGACGCTCTGGTTTTATTGGACGCATCATGCAGATGTTTAATCATTCCTTTACAGAGTCCATGCCAAGTTTGTCCCTCAGAAGGATTAACTTGTCTTCAGTAAGGGGTTTGGTGAATATATCAGCAAGCTGATTATCTGTGGTTACAAAGTGTAATTCCACAGTACCCTTTTGAACATGGTCTCTTATAAAGTGATGTTTGATCTCTATATGTTTGGCCCTTGAATGCAAAATGGGATTTTTTGAAAGATTTATGGCAGCTTTACTATCACAGAAGATAGGGATGTTACTCTCATATATATTGTAGTCCTCAAGTTGATGTTTGATCCACAAGATTTGAGAGCAGCATTTTGCGGCTGAAATATACTCTGCTTCAGCAGTGGACAGAGCAATTGTTCCTTGCTTCTTGCATGTCCAGGAGACTAGATTTCCACCGATGAAGTGACACCCTCCACTGGTGCTTTTTCTTTCAATCCGATCTCCAGCATAATCAGCATCACAATATCCTATTAGCCTGAAATCTTTCTGTCTCTTGAAATATAACCCAAGGTTAGTGGTTCCAGCAAGATATCGAAAGATTCTTTTAACAGCAGTTAAGTGAACTTCCCTTGGGTCAGATTGAAATCTGCCACATAAGCATACGCTGAACATGGTGTCAGGTCTGGACGCTGTGAGGTACAGGAGTGATCCTATCATACCTCTGTATAGAGTATTATCTACTTTCTTTGAGTTGTCGTCCAGTCCAAGAACTATTGTTGGATGCATAGGAGTTTTCATTGGTTTTGCATCGTCCAACTTGTACTTCCTCAGCAGCTCTTTGACATACTTAGTCTGATGTATATATATTCCCTTTTCAGTTTGTTTGATTTGAAGTCCAAGGAAGAATTTCAGCTCACCGATCATGCTCATTTCGAACTCTGTTTGCATTAATTTGGCAAAATCTTCACAGAGAGATTCATTAGTGGCACCAAATATGATATCATCAACATATATTTGTGCAATAATAAAATCAGAAGAGTAGTCTTTGCGAAATAACGTAGTGTCTACTTTTCCTCTTGAAAAACCATTTTCTGACAGAAATGTGCTGAGTTTTTCATACCAAGCTCTAGGGGCTTGTTTCAACCCATATAAGGCTTTGTTAAGTTTTAAAACATGGTTTGGAAAATCATCACTTTCAAATCCTGGGGGTTGTTCCACATAGACTTCTTCCTTTATGAGTCCATTGAGGAATGCACTTTTTACGTCCATTTGGTATAGCTTCATATTGCTATGAGTTGCAAATGATAGTAAAATGCGAATTGCCTCCAGACGTGCAATGGGAGCATAAGTTTCAGTATAATCTATACCTTCTTGTTCTGAGTAACCTTTTGCTACCAACCTTGCTTTGTTTCTCACAACATTACCTGCTTCGTCCAGCTTGTTTCTGAACACCCACTTTGCTCCTACAGCTTCTTTGTCGTTGGGGAGTTCTACTAGCTTCCAGACATTGTTCTTTTGGAATTGGTCAAGTTCTTCTTGCATTGCTTTGACCCAGCCTTCATCTTCTAAGGCATCGTCCACAGTCTTAGGTTCTATTTGAGATATGAGTGCTGCGTGACCTTGCTGTCGTTGAAGTGAAGATCTGGTTTTGACTCTGTCTTTTGGATCCCCAATGATTTGCTCCTGTGGATGATGTTTCTTCATTTGCCAGTTACGTCCAGTTGGTTCTCTTTGTTCTGCGACTGGACGGTCCAGTAGTGCATTTGATTCTTCAACTGAGACATCATGGTTGGACGAATCTGATGACTTACTTGCATCATCCAATCTGAGATCTGCAAATGATTTGTCCAGCTCTGATAATTCCTTATCAGGCTTGTTGTCATTAAACTTCACATGGATAGCTTCTTCAACAACTAAGGTTCTAGAGTTATAGACTCTGTATGCCTTTGAAGTTTCAGAATATCCAAGCAATGTTCCTTCATCACACTTAGAATCAAATTTTCCCAGGTTATCCTTAGTGTTCAGAATGAAACATTGACATCCAAATGGATGGAAGTAGGATATGTTGGGTCTTCTACCCTTCCGCAATTCATATGGAGTCTTTTTCAATATCGGCCTTATATAGATTCTGTTTTGTAAATAGCAGGCAGTATTCACTGCTTCAGCCCAGAAGTGTTTAGGGGTCGAATTATCATTCAACATGGTTCTGGCCATCTCCTGCAGTGACCTATTTTTCCTCTCAACTACACCATTTTGTTGTGGTGTTCTTGGTGTTGAGAAGTTATGAAGGATACCATTATCCTCACAGAACCTTTGAAAACTTTCGTTTTCGAATTCACCCCCGTGATCACTTCTGATCGAAGTAATGCATACTCCTTTTTCATTTTGAACTCTTTTGCAGAGATTATAAAAGGCCTTAAAGGACTCATCTTTGTGGGATAGGAATAAGACCCATGTCCATCTAGTATAATCATCCACTATAACTAATCCATATCTTTTACCACTTACCGAGGCTGTTCTTGTGGGTCCAAACAGATCAATATGTAATAGCTCAAGAGGTCTAGAAGTGGAAACAATGTTTTTACTTTGAAAAGAACTTTTCACTTGTTTCCCTTTCTGACAAGCTTTACAAAGAAGATCATCTTTATATGACATACTTGGTAGTCCTCTTACGAGGTTGTGCCTGTTCAGCTTTGAGATTAACCTCAAGCTTGCATGACCAAGTCTTTTATGCCATAACCAATGATTTTCTTGTACAGAAACTAGGCATGATACATTTTGACTTGATAGTTCCCCAAGTTTAATCTTATACAGATTGCCTTGCCTCTTTTCGGTAAAGAGAAGGGACCCATCAGAGTTTTTGACTGTACATTCACCTTTGTTGAAGGCAACATCATATCCATTGTCACATAATTGACTTATGCTAAGTAGATTATGTTTAAGACCTTTAACATAAAGAACTTTATCAATACAAGGATAGGGTGGTATATCAATCTTACCTACGCCAGCTATCATCCCTTTCTGATTCCCTCCAAAAGTGACTGTCCCACCAGTCTTGGGTAGGAGGCTTTGGAACATACACCTTTCTCCCGTCATGTGATGTGAGCACCCACTGTCCAGGTACCATGATTGGAGTTTCTTTCCTGCTGTTAAGCATGTCTGCAACAGAAACAATTTTATCCTTAGGTACCTAGATTGACTTGGGTCCTTTTTTGTTAGCTCGAAGGGTATTGAATGCTCCCTTCTTAGGCAGGTGTCTGCATTTGGACGTTATATGTCCAGGTTTCCCACAAAAGTAGCAAACATCTGTTTCCTCATCATGAATATATATCTTTCCCTTATATCCATGCCCTGACCTGTCATTTGGTCTCTTACAACCTTCATATTTTAAAAGTTTCTTGAGGTTGTCAGAGCCCTTGACAAAGTTTGACAGATCCTTCTTTAGGCTGTCAATTTCTTCATGAAGTTTTACAACATCATGTGATTGATCTCTTAAGGAAGTATCCGCTTCAACTTTCAGAAGCTTCTCAACTAGTCTTTTGTTTTCTGCGTTGAGATTTCGAATCTCTATGGAAAGATTTCTTTCTCTATCCCTTGAATCCTTATAGGATTTATGGGCTTGAGCAACATCATTCCAGAGAGTTCGCCTCTCCATATTTGTAGTTTCATTTTGCCTTGAGAGCTCTGTAAACTTTTTCTGTAAATCCTCCTTTTCACTTTCCAGTTGTCTAACACTTTCTTCTAAGGCTTCTTTTTCTTTTGAAAGTGATTTGGATGATTTCTTTAAAGTTCTATAGGCCTTTGACAAAATAGAAGAGTTTGAAAGTAATTCATGATAAGCTTCTTGAATTGAATCTATGTCATTAAAATCTACCTCATCTTCTTCTTCTGGTTCAGAAGAATCAGTCAAGGTGTCTGCCATCAGGCATATATGTGCTTCCTCTTCTTCTCCATCGTCTGATGATGAGTCATCGTCCAGGTCTTCCCATGTGGACATCAGAACTTTCTTGCCCTTTCCTTTGTTGAAGAATTTCTTCTTCTTGTCTTTGCTTTTGTCGAGATCTGGGCATTCTGATTTGAAGTGTCCTGACTTTTTGCATTCGTAGCATACAATTGGACTCTTCTCCTTCTTTTCTTTGAAGTCTTTCCTCTTTAGGTTTCTCCATCTGGATCCACCTTTCTTCTTCCACATAGCATGTATCCTTTTGGATATAAAGGATAGTTCATCATTCTCGTCCGAGTCATCATCTTCATATTGTTCGTCTGATGATGTTTCAGCTTGCATGGCTTTGGACGATGATGCTTTCCTTGGTTTCTGGACGCTGAGTGCCAGAGACTTGTTTTTCTTACCATCACTATCTTGATGCAGTTCTAGTTCATGCACCTTGAGGGTTCCCATGAGTTCTTCTAGGGACATATCGTCCAGCTCCTTTTTTGTTCTCAAAGCTGTAACCTGTGGTCTCCATTTCCTAGGCAAACTTCTTAGAATTTTGTCAATATGTTCATAGTTATTATAATCTTTACCATGTGCTCTAAGTTCATTTAGTATGGTTTGAAACCGTCCAAACATACTTTGTATGTCCTCGTTTTCTTCCATACTAAACAACTCATATTGACGAGTAAGGAGACTGAGTTTGTTACGTTTTACCTGAGTGGAACCCTCATATGTTAATGCAAGAGTGTCCCACATTTGTTTTGCGCTTTTGAGACTGTGCACCTTGTTGTATTCTTGTTCGCTTAGTGCACACATGATGATGTTTCTGGCTCTGGAGTTGAGATAAAATCTTTGTTTTTGCTCTTCCGTCCATCTAGCCTTTGGGATTTCGTTGAGGCTTGCATCAAGTGGAATATAATTGCCCATCTCCACAACTTCCCACATGTCAATATGGCTAGATTCAAAGAATGCTATCATTCTTTGTTTCCAGTAATCATATTTGACACCCTTGAAGAGTGGTGGTCTGTTCACAGCTTGTCCTTCGTTTTCCATCTTTCTCAGGATCTTTCCTCTGTACTGTTAAGAACTCAACCCAAGAGGTCGAGCTCTGATACCAACTGAAATATAGAGAAATACACTAGAAGGGGGGTTGAATAGTGTATTTAAAAATTCTTTGGAAAACTTTAGCTAATGTGAAGATAGTGTATCTTTACGTTTTACAGGAACTTAGTAAAACAGAAAAATAAGCTATCGTCCAGTCGATTAAAAACAACAGTCCAAAGAAACTACTCTTCTTCCTTTTCGTTAGAATACACGTAATAGATAAACTTAGATAAAATGTGTATAGAAACCTTTTCGTAGTATGTTGAAGAGATAGTTTAAAAGAAATGCAAGTAAGCTAGAAGGCGAGAGAATAGAATACTTAGTTTTATACTGGTTCACTCAACTGAGCTATGTCCAGTTCTCCTTCAAAAACTTTTGAAGGGTTCTACTAATCAAGATCTGATTACTCTCAAGTATTCTAACCTTGCCACTTCTGGCTACAAGTATTCTCTAGGCCACTTCTGGCACACCCTTAATCTCCCCTTGAGATTAAACACAAAACTCAAGTATTCTTTAACACTAAGCCACTCCTGGCTTTCCAAACAGAATTGTTTGATATTGTAAGTAAAACTTAACTCTCACTGAGAGGATATTACAATAAGTATTAATATTCAGACTCGCTTAGCAAAGCTAAGATGAATGCTCTTTTTGCTTATGATCGTCCAGTCGTTTTGACAGGGGTTCAGCTCTTTATCAAATTTTCCTCGTTAGTCGATATGTGAGCTTCATTCTTCTATATATAGAAAGCTTGTTGAAAGGTATCCGTTGAGGGATCTGTTCCTTTTCCAAGAGCGATTCTTTCTGTAGCATATGGCCGTTGTCACATTTTGACTTAGGGTGAAGTGATGGAAGTGACAGCCGTACTTGTAGCGCCTCTCCTACTCGTACTTTTTCTGCAGAGAGAAGCTTCTTCTTTTCCTGTTCAGTACTATTCGAAAAGATCAAATAGAATGGCATGTTAAAATATGAGAGAGTGATCGTTGCCTTATATTGAATCAACATTGAAAACGTATTTTTAAGATAGAAACAACAGAGAGTGTTTTTCAAGCGTTGGACGCTTGCTCTCACAGGAGCATTGGACGCTGCCTGTAGGGTTCTTTATAAAACATATTTGGACGCTTTCTTATTTAAAACATAAAGTCCAAGTTTGAGGGATACAATACCATTGCGGAATTGGATGACGTAATTCCTATAACACTCAAACTAGATCATTAGATACTTCAAAATTTATCCTTTAGTTATTATCATCAAAACCGAAATAGGAGGGGTTGGACATCATCCAAGGTCTTAGAACCTAACAAAAGAGAAGGGATCCATCAGAGTTTTTGACTGTACATTCACCTTTGTTAAAGGCAACATTATATCCACTGTCACATAATTGGCTTATGCTAAGTAGATTATGTTTAAGACCTTTAACATAAAGAACTTTATCAATACAAGGATAAGGTGGTATACCAATCTTACCTACGCCAGCTATCATCCCTTTCTGATTCCCTCCAAAAGTGACTGTCCCACCAGTCTTGGGTAGGAGGCTTTGGAACATACACCTTTCTCCTGTCATGTGATGTGAGCACCCACTGTCCAGGTACCATGATTGGAGTTTTTTTCCTGTTGTTAAGCATGTCTGCAACAGGAACAATTTTATCCTTAGGTACCCATATTGACTTGGGTCCTTTTTTGTTAGCTCGAAGGGCATTGAATACTCCCTTCTTAGGCAGGTGTCTGCATTTGGACGTTATATGTCCAGGTTTCCCACAGAAGTAGCAAACATCTGTTTTCTCATCATGAATATATTTCTTTCCCTTATATCCATGTCCTGACCTGTCATTTGGTCTCTTACAACCTTCATATTTTAAAATATTTTTGAGGTTGTCAGAGCCCTTGACAAAGTTTGACAGATCCTTCTTTAGGCTGTCAATTTCTTCATGAAGTTTTACAACATCATGTGGTTGACCTCTTAAGGAAGTATCTGCTTCAACTTTCAGAAGCTTCTCAACTAGCCTTTTGTTTTCTGCGTTGAGATTTCGAATCTCTATGGAAAGATTTCTTTCTCTAGCCCTTGAATCCTCATAGGATTTATAGGCTTGAGCAGCATCATTCCAGAGAGTTCGCCTCTCCATATTTGTAATTTCATTTTGCCTTGAGAGCTCTGTAAACTTTTTCTGTAAATCCTCCTTTTCACTTTCCAGTTGTCTAACACTTTTTTTCTAAAGCTTCTTTTTCTTTTGAAAGTGATTTGGATGATTACTTTAAAGTTCTATAGGCCTTTGACAAAATAGAAGAGTTTGAAAGTAGTTCATGATAAGCTTCTTGAATTGAATCTATGTCATTAAAATCTACCTCATCTTCTTCTTCTGGTTCAGAAGAATCAGTTAAGGTGTCCGCCATCAGACATATGTGTGCTTCCTCTTCTTCTCCATCGTCCGATGATGAGTCATCGTCCAGGTCTTCCCATGTGGACATCAGAACTTTCTTGCCCTTTCCTTTGCTGAAGAATTTATTCTTCTTGTCCTTGCTTTTGTTGAGATCTGGGCATTCTGATTTGAAGTGTCCTGGCTTTTTGCATTCGTAGCATACAATTGGACTCTTCTCCTTCTTTTCTTTGAAGTCTTTCCTCTTTAGGTTTCTCCATCTGGATCCACCTTTCTTCTTCCACATAGCATGTATCCTTTTGGATATAAAGGATAGTTCATCATTCTCGTCTGAGTCATCATCTTCATATTGTTCGTCTGATGATGTTTCAGCTTGCATGGCTTTGGATGATGATGCTTTCCTTGGCTTCTGGACGCTGAGCGCCAGAGACTTATTTTTTTTACCATCACTATCTTGATGCAGTTCTAGTTCATGCACCTTGAGAGTTCCCATGAGTTCTTCTAGGGACATATCGTCCAGTTCCTTTTTTGTTCTCAAGGCTGTAACCTGTGGTCTCCATTTCCTAGGCAAACTTCTTAGAATTTTGTCAATATGTTCATAGTTATTGTAATCTTTACCATGTGCTCTAAGTTCATTTAGTATGGTTTGAAACCGTCCAAACATACTTTGTATGTCCTTGTTTTCTTCCATACTAAACAACTCATATTGACGAGTAAGGAGACTGAGTTTGTTACGTTTTACCTGAGTGGAACCCTCATATGTTAACGCTAGAGTGTCCCACATTTGTTTTACGCTTTTGAGACTGTGCACCTTGTTGTATTCTTGTTCGCTCAGTGCACACATGATGATGTTTCTGGCTCTGGAGTTGAGATAAAATCTTTGTTTTTGCTCTTCCGTCCATCTAGCCTTTGGGATTTCGTTGAGGCTCGCATAAAGTGGAATATAGTCGCCCATCTCCACAACTTCCCACATGTCAATATGGCTAGATTCAAAGAATGCTATCATTCTTTGTTTCCAGTAATCATATTTGACACCTTTGAAGAGTGGTGGTCTGTTCACAGCTTGTCCTTCGTTTTCCATCTTTCTTAGGATCTTTCCTCTGTACTGTTAAGTACTCAACCCAAGAGGTCGAGCTCTGATGCCAACTGAAATATAGAGAAATACACTAGAAGGGGGGTTGAATAGTGTATTTATAATTTCTTTGAAAAACTTTAACTAATGTGAAGATAGTATATCTTTTAGTTTTACAAGAACTTAGTAAAACAGAAGATTATGCTATCGTCCAGTAGTTTAAAAACAACAGTCCAATGAAACTACTCTTCTTGCTTTTCGTTAGAACACACGTAATAGATAATCTTAGATAAAATGTGTAAAGAATCACTTTCGTAGTATGTTGAAGAGATAGTTCAATAGATATGCAAGTAAGCTAGAAAGCGAGAGAATAGAACACTTAGTTTTATACTGGTTCACTCAACTGAGCTACATCCAGTTCTCCTTCAAAAAACTTCTGAAGGGTTCTACTAATCAAGATCTGATTACTCTCAAGTATTCTAACCTTGCCACTTCTGGCTACAAGTATTCTCTAGGCCACTCCTGGCACACCCTTAATCTCCCCTTGAGATTAAACACAAACCCAAGTATTCTTTAACACTAAGCCACTCCTGGCTTTCCAAACAGAATTGTTTGAGAATAGAAAGTAAGACTAACTCTCACAGAGAGGATATTACAGTAAACACGAATATACAGAATCGCTTAGCAAAGCTAAGAAGAAAGCTCGTTTTGCTTAAGTATTGATCGTCCAGTCGTTTTGACGGAGATTCAGCTCTTTATAAATTTTTCGTCAGTCTGATACATGAGCTCATTCCTCTATTTATAGACAGCTTGTTGAAAGATATCCGTTGAGGGATTTTTCCTTTTCCAAGAGCGGTTCTCTCCATAGCATGTGACCGTTGTCACGTTTTGACTTAGGGTGGAGAGATAGATGTGACAGCCGTACATATAGCGCCTCTCCTACTTGTACTTTGTCTACAGAGAGAAGCTTCTTCTTTTCCTGTTCAATACTATTCAAAAAATCAAATAGAATGGCATATTAACATGTGAGAGTATAATCGTTGCATTATATAGAATCAACATTAAAAATGTATTTCCTTATAATATTATTTTAAGATAGAAACTACAGAGTGGGTTTCATAGTCGTTGGACGCTTGCTCTCACAGGAGCATTGGACGCTGTCTGTAGAATTCTTACAAAACACATTTGGACGCTTTTCTTATTAAAACATAAAGTCGAGGTTTGAGAGATACAATACCATTGCGGAATTGGACGACGTAAAACCTATATCACTCAAACTAGATCATTAGATACTTCAAAATTTATCCTTTAGTTGTTATCATCAAAACCAAAATTCGAGGGGTTGGACATCGTCCAAGGTCTTAGAACCTAACAGCTATGGCATAAAAGACTTGGGCATGCCAGCTTGAGATTAATCTCAAAGCTTAATAGGCACAACCTCGTGAGAGGATTACCAAGCATGTCATATAAAGATGATCTTCTTTGTGAAGCATGTCAGAAAGGGAAACAAGTGAAAAGCTCTTTTCAAAGTAAAAACATTGTTTTCACTTCTAGACCTCTTGAGCTGTTACATACTGATCTGTTTGGACCCACAAGAACAACTTCAGTAAGTGGTAAGAGATACAGATTAGTTGTAGTGGATGACTATACTAGATGGACATGGGTCATGTTCCTATCTCACAAAGATGAGTCTTTTAAAGTCTTATATAACTTCTATAAAAGAATTCAAAATGAAAAGGGAGTATGCATTACTTCGATCCGAAGTGATCATGGGGGAGAATTCAAAAACGGAAGTTTTTAAAGGTTCTGTGAGGATAATGGTATCCTTCACAACTTCTCAACACCCAGAACACCAAAACAGAATGGTGTTGTTGAGAGGAAGAACATGTCACTCTAAGGGATGGCCAGAATCATGTTGAATGATAATTCAACCCCTAAACACTTCTAGGCTGAAGCAGTGAATACTGCCTGTTATTTACAGAACAGAATCTATATTAGACCTATCATGAAAAAGACTCCATATGAATTATGGAAAGGGAGAAGACCCAACATATCCTACTTCCATCCATTTGGATGCCAATGTTTCATTCTGAACACTAAGGACAACTTGGGAAAATTTGATTCTAAGTGTGATGAAGGAATATTGCTTGGATATTCTGAAACCTCAAAGGCATATAGAGTGTATAATTCTAGAACCTTAGTTGTTAAAGAAGCCATCCATGTGAAGTTCAATTACACCAAGCTTGATAAGAAATTATTAGAGCTGGATGAATCATTTGCAGATCTCAGGTTGGACGATGCAAGGAGGTCATCAGACGTGTCCAACAAAGATGTCTCAGTTGAAGAGTCCAATACACCTCTGGACGGTCTAGCAGAAGAACAAAGGGAACCAACTGGATGCAACTGGAAAATGAAGAAACATCATCCAGAAGATCAAATCATTAGTGATCCAAAGGATAAAGTCAGAACCAGATCTTCGCTTCAACAAGGTCACACAACATTCATATAACAAATAGAACCTAAGACTGTGGAGATGCCTTGGAAGACGAAAGCTGGGTCAAAGCAATGCAAGAATAACTTCACCAATTTCAAAAGAACGATGTTTGGAAGCTTGTACAACTCCCTGATGACAAAGAAGCTGTAGGAGCTAAGTGGGTATTCAGAATCAAGCTGGACGAAACAGGTAATGTTGTGAGAAACAAAGCCAGGCTGGTAGCCAAAGGTTACTCACAACAAGAAGGTATAGATTATACTGAAACTTATGCACCTGTTGCACGTCTAGAGGCAATTCGCATTTTACTATCATTTGTAGGTCATAGCAATATGAAGCTATATCAAATGGATGTAAAAAGTGCATTCCTAAATGGATTGATAAAAGAAGAAGTCTATGTGGAACAACCCCCAGGGTTTGAGAGTGATGCTTTTCCTAATCATGTTTTCAAACTTAACAAAGCATTATATGGACTAAAACAAGCACCAAGAGCTTGGTATGAAAAATTCAGCTCATTTCTTTCAGAAAATGGTTTTTCAAGAGGAAAAGTAGACACTACACTATTTCGCAAAGATTACTCTTCAAATTTTATTATTGCTCAAATATATGTTGCTGATATCATATTTGGTGCTACTAACGAATCTCTTTGTGAGGAGTTTGCTAAGTTAATGCAAATAGAATTTGAGATGAGCATGATGGGAGAACTAAAATTCTTCCTTGGACTGCAAATCAAGCAAACAAATAAAGGCATATACATACATCAAACCAAGTATGTTAAGGAGCTTCTTAAGAAGTTCAAAATGGACTATGCAAAGCCAATGAAAACTCCTATGCATCCAACAACAGTACTTGGACTGGACGATGATTCAAAGAAGGTGGACAATACCCTATACAGAGGAATGATAGGATCACTCCTATACCTCACAGCGTCCAGACCTGACATCATGTTCAGTGTATGCTTATGTGGCAGATTCCAATCTGACCCAAGGGAAGTTCACTTAACTACTGTTAAAAGAATCTTTCGATATCTTGTTGGAACAACTAATCTTGGTCTATATTTCAAAAGGCATAAATATTTTAGATTAGTTGGATACTGTGATACTGACTATGCTGGAGACAGAATTGAAAGAAAAAACACTAGTGGAGGATGTCACTTCATTGGTGGAAACTTAGTCTCCTGGATATGCAAGAAGCAAGGAACCATTGCACTATCCACTGCTGAAGCAGAGTATATTTCAGCTGCAAAGTGCTGCTCTCAAATTTTATGGATCAAGCATCAACTTGAGGACTACAACATATATGAGAGTAACATTCCTATCTTCTGTGATAGCAAAGCTGCAATTGATCTTTCAAAAAACCCTATATTGCATTCAAGGGCAAAACATATAGAAATTAAACATCACTTTATAAGAGATCATGTTCAAAAGGGTACTGTGGAATTACATTTTGTAAATACAGATAATCAGCTAGCTGATATATTTACAAAACCCCTTACTGAAGACAAGCTAGTCCTTCTAAGGAATAGACTTGGCATAGATCTTGTAAAGTAATGATTAAAATCTATATGTAGCGTCCAATGTGACAAACAGTGTCCAATGGACATGTCATCCAAAGGTCACTTTGTCATGCACGTGCACTACATATGTTACACTTAAGTCCAATGACTGGACGATATTTTTATGGTTTTTCATTTAACATTGTTTTAATGGCCAAAACGGTTTCATTTTGAGTAATTGTGAGTTAATGCCCTATGCTAAGTCACCTAGCTATTAATAACAGTACACAGTTACCCATATCCTCAGCACGTCTCATCATGGCGGGTCTTATGGCATAACCTCCATTTCAAATATTCACAAAAGCCCAAAATCGTTTCGTGTTCTCCAAACAGAGCCTATACTTAAACTGACAAATTCACTCAGAAAAATACTTTACCAAATTTTCCTTCTCCGAAATTATCTTCTACCTTCAGCATTCTCTTTCTCTCTCTCTCAGAAAACCTAAACACTCTCTGCAAAACCTAAAAATCAAACCTTTATCATCATGACGAACTCTGCTAACTCAAGCAACTCCGAACTTGATGTTCATACCTACCCTAAAACCACTATAGTGTCTCAAGGTGCTGCCACTGTCCATGTTAAGCACTTCTTCAACATTGGACATCTAGAAAAGTTAGGTTTGAATCTCGATGAAAGTCTTCTAAAATGCGGAATCAGAGGATACTTCAACGAAAACCAGAAGATATTTCCAGAACTGATCAGAATGTTCTGGAGGAATGCAAGATTCCAGAACTCAAGGGAACTTGTGTCCACTATGCTTGGACGAGAAGTGATTTTGTCTACTGAATCTATAGCCAAAGTCACTGGCTGTATCAGGGAACAAAATCAGTACAAGTCAGAGTGGGCCAAGCAATATGGAAACTACGTTGGGAAGGTACTTTGCAAGAACAAGTCTATAGACTCATCCAAGATTGAGTACAAGAATCTATGTGAAGAAGCAAAGATATGGCAACAAGTGTGCAACAAGAGCATTTTGCACAAAGCTGGGTCTAAGGACTCAGTCACGGACTTACACAAGTTCGTGATATTTCATCTAATGGAAGGTATCCCATTCAACCTACCTCACACCATTTACATCAATATTCTGCGAATGATGAAAACCATTGGTGGAAATGATGACATCTTCTATGCCGCACTGCTAAATAAGATCCTCTGGGATCAGAAAGTATACCAATGTTTCTTTGATGAGTTGGACGAAGACGATCATGTAAACATTGTGAAGAAAGGAGGAATAGTTGCAACACAGCAGATATTTGGTGAATCAAACATCAAGCCAATGAAGATAAAGCTTACAACAAAGGTCTTAAGGGACTTGGGCGAGGAAAGTATAAATAAGAAACGTCATGAGCAAAGCAGACTCATTTCAAATGATGATGAAGAAGAAATTGATCTTCTTGGTCTTGGGAAAAAGATCAAACGATTGATGAAGGAACAAGAAAGTAGGAAGTAACAAGACATATGTCGCAACAGCATGAAGAAGATGCAGAAAAAGAAAGAAGAACCAAGAAAAGACATGCTGATTCTGCACACTCCAATCGACCTACTGAGAAGCGTCCAAGGAATGCCTTGTCCAAGCTTGAACAGGATGAGCAGCGTCCAAAGTGTAATATCCTAAAATCCTCAAATAATCATTTAGATATTTTATTAAAATAAAGATCATCTAGAAATATGATTACTTGGTTATTTAGTAAAAGAAAAGATTAGGTTGTTATAATCTTTTGGAGAGATATTAGTATAATAATTTATTAGAGTAATTTAAAGATAATAATAATAGAAATAGAAGGAAATTGGCCTTAGCCAAATTTTCTGCCCCTGTACGTGAATGTTTCACGTCATGTATTAGATAAAAAAAGAAAAGAAAAGAAAGAGAAACGGTTGCCTATCTTAAATAAAGATAAAGAAAGATAAGGAATTGTGGAGATAGTTTAAAATAAATAATTAAATAAATAAAAGATAAAGATTTGATCTTAAATTTCATACAATCTAATATTCTAATCATAAATCACATACAACACTTATATAAGGGATAGACAATTCCTTTCCTAGAATCACATTGACATTGTCTGTTGGCAAATTAGTGGGCTGCTCAAGGATTGAGGAGGAGGAAGAAAGTGAGGTATTTGTTGACGCAGAAAATAGCAGGAGAGAAAAATAACGAAGACCACGAATTACTTGCTTCAAGAGGTGAGTAAAACACTTATCTTCTAAAATCATCCATGGTATTTATGTTGTGTTTGCTATGATAATCGCTACTTCTGGACGCGTATGCTGTAAAATTTTGTGAGTGCACCTTCGTTATGCCAAGTGCGTTGAGTGAGTTCATTGGGTATGGAATTCTAAGATTGTGACCTTCGTTTATAGATATATAAGTGTTGTACAATTTTTTTTCATTATTCTCTTGAAAAATTTGTGAATTTTCCTCGACGCAATTTTAGTGCTATATACAAACAATTGAATATGTTGGTGATTGGCTAGCATTTTCGTGGTTTATAATTTATGTACGTGATTAAGTGATTAGTACTTAGCAATTACAGTGTTATTATGGTATGACTTTAGAAATTATTATTATGTTAGAGTGTGAGAATTGGATTGGAAATATCATGAATGATTATTTTTCTTTATTGTAAGAGTCAGTCATTACCTTCCGGGAAGGAATGACGGTATACGTTCTATTCCAGGAATAGGATGAGGGATGTCACCGTCTAGGAGGGGATGTCTATTTATTCAAATATCCATATATGGGATGGGATATTAGATACCTTCATTTGGGATGGGGAAGGCAGTGGGACACCATTGCATGGATATGAATCTGGGATTCACAGTGGATCCGGGATTCACAGTGGATCCGGGATTCACAGTGGATTCGAGATCCACACTGGTTCCAGGAACCAAATAGTCAAGTCTAGTGATTCTTGGAATCACTGATTTGTGTTTGTGATATTTATTTGAATGCTTTGAGGTGTTAATGTTATTTATTGAAATATTTTCTTTATTGAAGGACGTTATAGGAATAATTGTGGTTGTTTTAATTCGACTTTTATTGGAGTATATTATAATATTTTATTTTAAAATCCTTTAGGGTACCATGGTTGAGTTTTTTCCTGATTACCGCACCAGCTAAGAAGAACACTATTTACGAATTCTTTTAGAACTTGTTGTATTCACTGGGATTATCATCTCATTAAAAGTGTTGTTTTCAGAGCACGAGGAGGAAGCCGTTGAAACTGAGGTGACTTGAAGATCTAGTTTTATTTCGTTATATTTGTTTTAGCTTGGTTAGTACTTTAGAATAAATGCCAAATGTGGCTAATTTCGTTATACTTTTAGCGTTCGTTTCTTTTTAGATACCCATATTTGAGGATAAGTTTTTTTTTATGTAAAGACTCATTTACTTTATCATTTTTTTTGTATAATATTTGAGGTATTTCAAACCATTGAGGATTTTGAAAATTTATCTTTTAAACCATGTTTCATTATGGATTGTTATTGTAACGAAGGACGTTACATTTTTGGTATCAGAGCAGTTTTGATCCTAAATCGGACTATGGTAGTGGGTTTGTTTTCAAAAAGTCAAATATGGGTGCATAGGATTGCTTATTAGAGTTATAAATGGCAACCCAGTGTTTGATTGGTGGTATGCAGATTTATGGCGCCTAATAGGCAAAGGGAAAACGCGAATAATGCTCTTGCAGTAGCCTTGGCTCGAATGACCAGAGTCATGCAAGAGCAGACAGAGGCTATCCTTCAAATGAGGGAAAATGGGAGCGGAGTCGTCGCTGGACCGATTGCACCTCCAAACCCTCAGTACACAGGGTTATCTAAATTTCGTAGGAATGATCCACCGTCCTTCCGTGGCAAGCTCAGATCCCGTTGAAGCAGAAGAATGGCTTCAAAAGCTAGAGAAGATTTTCAGAGTCATGAGATACGATGATACGCAGAAGGTGGAGTTCACCACTTACATGCTGGAGTCTGATGTAGAGCATTGGTGGAATAGTGCTCGAGGGAGTCTGGCAGCTCAGGGAGCTCCTATCATTTGGGAGGGGTTCAAGGAGGTTTTCCTGGAGAAGTATTTTCCTCATAATGTTCGTATTCAAAAGGAGACTGAGTTCCTCCAGCTTCGTCAGGGAGATATGACCGTTGCTGAGTACGTGGCTAAGTTTGAGAGCTTGGCGAGGTTTTCTCGTTATCTAAAGGATAATCCTCAGAATGATTGGAAGGCTATCAAGTTTTTACAAGGCTTGAAACCAGAGTTATAGAGTTCTGTTGGCATCTTGGAGCTTAGAGACTATTCAACCTTGGTGAACAATTGTCGTGTAGCAATGCAGAAAATGCAAACCGTGATGGAACAAAATCCTAAGGAGAAGGCTAGCTTTGTTGGGAAGAAATTTCATAACAAGGATGGAAAGTTCCAGAAGCAGTTGCGACCTATGTCCACCATCAACAAAGGGAAGCAGATGCAAGGAGTTAGGACTGACGGAGGTACCTGGTGTCAGAACTGTGGCTTGATTCATAGAGATCGCCCATGTCCCACGGCGCAGACTACTTGCTACAAATACAGGAAAGTGGGACACTATGCTAGGAATTGCAAGAGTGGAGATCAATCCCAACCAAGGCCATAAAACCAAGGGAGAGTCTTTACACTGCAAGGAGAAAAGGTGAAGAAGTTAGATGGTTTGATCCAAGGTATGGGCTTTATTAAAGAAAAAGGAATAATTATATTGTTTGATTCAGGAGCGACACATTCGTTCATATCTCTTGACTGTGTGAAAAATTTAGCCTTACCTGTTTCTAAATTGCCTTTTGATTTGAGTGTTGCTACTCCTGCAAAGGAAAAGCTTGTCACTTCAATTGCTTGCTTGAATTGTCCTTTAGTGTATCGAGGCGTGTCTTATTCTGTTGATCTTATATGCTTTCCTATGTCTGGTTTAGATGTCATAGTTGGTATGAATTGGTTGTCTTCAAATCGTGCTGTTATAAATTGTTTTGATAAAACTGTTTCCATTGCTACTCAACCAATGCCAATCGATTCTTCCGTGTCCAATCCTATTGTTTCTGCTAGTGCCTTCCTTAAGTGTTTAGTTAAGGGGGCTCAAGGATACATGCTCTTGTTCTCTACTAAGGTAGAGGCTGAAGATGATGTGGTAGCTATACCTGTAGTGTGTGAATTCCAAGATGTTTTTCCTAAAGAGGTATCTAGTTTACCTCCAAATAGGGATGTTGAGTTTAGCATAGACCTTGTGCCTGGAAGTGGGCCTGTTTCAGTAGCACCTTATAGGATGTCACCTTTAGAGTTGAGTGAGCTTAAGAAACAACTAGAGGAGATATTGGGAAAGGGGTTCATTAGGCCTAGTGTGTCACCTTGGGGAGTGCCAGTACTCTTGGTGAAGAAGAAGGATGGGAGCATGAGGTTATGTTTAGATTACAGGCAACTGAACAAAGTGACCATTAAGAATAAGTATCCGTTGCCTAGGATAGATGACCTTCTAGATCAGTTGAGGGGAGCGTCAGTGTTCTCTAAGATAGACTTAAGGTCGGGGTACCACCATATTAGAGTCAAGAGTGAGGACATTCCTAAGGCAGCCTTTAGGACAAGGTACGGGCACTATGAGTATGTAGTAATGCCTCTTGGTGTGACTAATGCTCCGGCCGTGTTCATGGACTACATGAACTGGATCTTTAGGCCATTCTTGGACATATTTGTGGTGGTGCTCATAGATGATATCTTGATATACTCTAGGACACCAGAAGACCATGAGGAGCATTTGAGGGTAGTGTTGCAGATTCTAAGGGATGAGCACTTGTATGCCAAGCCATAAAAGTGTGAATTTTGGCTTGATGAGGTGAAGTTCCTAGGGCATACCATCTATAGGAGTGGTGTAGCAGTTGACTCTAGTAAAGTTGATGCAGTGTTAGGAAGGGAGCGACCTAAGTCGGTGACTGAAGTAAGGAGTTTCCTAGGGTTGGCAGGTTATTATAGGAAGTTCATAGATGGGTTCTCTAGACTAGCCTTACCGCTTACCCAGTTAACTAGGAAAGCAAAACCATTTGAATGGGATAAGGAGTGTGAAAAAAGTTTTCAAGAGCTTAAGAGGAGGTTGGTCTCACCACCGGTCTTGACTATTCTGGACTCTTCAGAGAGCTTGGTAGTATATTGTGATGCTTCTAAAAATGGGTTAGGATGTGTGTTGATGCGAAAGGGCAAGGTGGTGGCGTATGTGTCTAGGCAACTTAGGATTCATGAGGGAAACTATCCCACCCATGATCTTGAGTTGGCAGCCATGGTGTTTGCCTTAAAGATTTGGAGGCATTACTTGTATGGTGCAAAATTGAGGTTTTTAGTGACCATGAGAGCCTCAAATATTTGTTTGACCAAAAGGAGTTGAATATGAGATAGAGGAGGTGGATGGAATTCCTTAAAGATTATGATTTTGAGTTGAAGTACCACCCAGGGAAAGCCAATGTAGTGGTTGATGCTCTAAGTAGGAAATCCTTGCACATGTCTAGCTTGATGGTGCAAGAGATGAACCTGATATAAGAGTTTAGGGATTTGAACTTGAATGTGTCTTTGAATGCATTAAGCATGAGGTTGAATAGGTTGGAGATTGGTAGTGACCTTAGAGAGCTGATTAAGAGGGAACAACTTCTAGACCAGGATTTGCAGTCACTGGTGAACCAAGATGGTTATACCTTATCTGCTGATGGTTTAGTGTTGTTTAAGGATAAAGTTGTGGTTCCTAAGGAGGGAAGTCTCAGGGAGAAAATTTTAGAGGAAGCCCATAAGGGTAAGTTCACCATACATCCAGGGATAACCAAGATGTATCAGGATTTAAATAAGATGTATTGGTGGTCGGGGATGAAGAAAGATGTGGCTAACTTTGTGACTGGGTGTTTAGTATGCCAAAAGGTTAAGATTGAACAATAGAAACCTTCAGGTTTGTTGCAACCTCTAGAAATTCCTGAGTGGAAATGGGAACGAATCTTTATGGATTTTGTGATAGGGTTGCCTTGGACTCGTCTGGGTCTAGATGCCATATAGGTGATTGTGGATAGGTTGACCAAGTCTGCCCACTTCATGCCACTTAAGGAAACCTACAAATTGGACAAGTTGGCGGACCTATACATTAAGGAGATAGTTAAGCTTCATGGCATACCTACATCTATAATGTCAGACAGGGATCCTAGATTTACTTCTATATTTTGGAGGGCGTTCCAGCAAGCTTTTGGTTCTAAATTAAGTTTTAGTACTGCTTATCATCCTCAGACAGATGGTCAGTCAGAGAGGACCATTCAAACCCTTGAGGACATGCTTAGAGCATGTGTTCTAGATGAAGGTGGAAGTTGGGACAGGTTCTTACCTCTTATAGAGTTTGCATATAACAATAGTTATCACGCTAGCATAGGCATGGCACCCTATGAAGCTCTTTATGGAAGGAAGTGTAGATCCCCTTTATGTTGGTGTGAGGTGGGAGAGAAGACAATGCTAGGGCCAGATATAGTCCAGGAAACCACAGATAAGATCACGTTGATTAGAGAGAGGATGCGCACTACTCAAAGTAGGCAAAAGAGTTATGCTGACAAGAGAAGGAAACCTCTAGAATTCCAAGCAGGAGAACATGTATTCTTGAGAGTCACTCCTAAGACTGGGGTTGGGAGGTCCATGAAGGTCAAAAAGCTAAGTCCTCGATTCATAGGTCCCTTTCAAATCCTAAAAAGTGTCGGGCCTGTTGCTTACCAATTGGCTCTTCCACCACAACTGTCAAATCTTCATGACATCTTCCATGTTTCTCAACTTCGAAAGTACGTACAGGATGTTTCACTCATCATAGTTCCTGAGTTAATACAGTTAAAGGTTAATTTGACTTATAAGCCCAAGCCTGTTCAAATCATTGACAAGAACACCAAGACTCTGAGGAATAAGACAATCCCATTGGTGAAGGTGATATAGGAAGGATTGACTCCAGAAGAGGCTACATGGGAGCTTGAGGACAATGTTAGGTGTCAATATCCGCACCTCATTAATTGAGGTACGTTCACTCTTAAAGATCATGATATGCTATCCGTTAGTTTGATCAATAAGTATTATTAATTTCGAGGACGAAATTCTTGAAGGAGGGGAGAAAATGTAATATCCTAAAATTCTCAAATAATCATTTAGATATTTTATTAAAATAAAGATCATCTAGAAATATGATTACTTGGTTATTTAGTAAAAGAAAAGATTAGGTTGTTATAATCTTTTGGAGAGATATTAGTATAATAATTTATTTGAGTAATTTAAAGATAATGATAATAGAAATAGAAGTAAATTGGCCTTAGCCAAATTTGCTGCCCCTGTACGTGAATGTTTCACGTCATGTATTAGATAAAAAAAAAATAAAGAAAGAGAAACGGTTGCCTATCTTAAATAAAGATAAAGAAAGATAAGGAATTGTGGAGATAGTTTAAAATAAATAATTAAATAAATAAAAGATAAAGATTTGATCTTAAATTTCATACAATCTAATATTCTAATCATAAATCACGTACAACACTTATATAAGGGATAGACAATTCCTTCCCTAGAATCACATAGATGTTGTCTCTTGGCAAATTAGTGGGCTGCTCAAGGATTGAGGAGGAGGAAGAAAGCGAGGAATTTTGTTGACGCAGCAAATAGCGGGAGAGAAAAATAACGAAGAGCACGAATTACTTGCTTCATGAGGTGAGTAAAACACTTATCTTCTAAAATCATCCATGGTATTTATGTTGTGTTTGCTATGATAATCGCTACTTCTGGACGCATATGCTGTAAAATTTTGTGAGTGCACCTTCGTTATGCCAAGTGCGTCGAGTGAGTTCACTGGGTATGGAATTCTAAGATTGTGACCTTCGTTTATAGATATATAAGCGCTGTACAATTTTTTTTCATTATTCTCTTGAAAAATTTGTGAATTTTCCGCAACGCAATTTTATTGCTATATACAAAAAATTGAATATGTTGGTGATTGGCTAGCATTTTCATGGTTTATAATTTATGTACATGATTAAGTGATTAGTACTTAGCAATTGCAATTTGCAGTGTTTGATCATTGGCCGAAGAGGAAAAAAATTGCTTTCGACACCATGAAATTACTTATGTGCAGACCCAGGACCAATTCTATTACGGGATACATGATTTGCGTTTTATTATTATTATTATTATTCCCCAGTACTAATTGATGTTGTATTTTTACAGTGTTATTATGGTATGAATTTAGAAATTATTATTGTGTTAGAGTGTGAGAATTGGATTGGAAATATCATGAATGATTTTTTTTCTTTATTGTAAGAGTCAGTCATTACCTTCCGGGAAGGAATGACGGTATACGTTCTATTCCGGGAATAGGATGAGGGATGTCATCGTCTGGGACGGGATGTCTATTTATTCAAATATCCACATCTGGGATGGAATATTAGATACCTTCATCTGGGTTGGGGAAGGTAGTGGGACACCATTGCATGGATATGAGCTCATAGACCTTAGTGAATCTGGGATTCACAATGGATCCGAGATCCACACTGGTTCCTGGAACCTAATAGTCAAGTCTAGTGATTCTGGGAATCACTGATTTGTGTTTATGATATTTATTTGAATGCTTTGAGGTGTTAATGTTATTTATTAAAATATTTTCTTTATTGAAGGACGTTATGGGAATAATTGTGGTTGTTTTAATTCGACTTTTATTGGAGTATATTATAATATTTTATTTTAAAATCCTTGCGGGTACCATGGTTGAGTTTTTTCGGATTACCGCACCGGCTGAGAACAACACTATTTGTAAATTCTTTTAGAACTTGTTTTATTCACTGGGATTATCATCTCATTAAAAGTGTTGTTTTCAGAGCATGAGGAGGAAGCTGTTGAAACTGAGGAGACTTGAAGATCTAGTTTTATTTCGTTATATTTATTTTAGCTTGGTTAGTACTTTAGAATAAATGCCGGATGTGACTAATTTTGTTATACTTTTAGCGTTCATTTCTTTTTAGATACCTATATTTGAGGATAAGTTTTTTTTTATGTAAAGACTCATTTATTTTATCATTTTTTTCTATAATATTTGAGGTACTTCAAACCATTGAGGATTTTGAAAATTTATCTTTTAAACCATGTTTCAATATGGATTGTCATTGTAACGAAGGACGTTACACAAAGACTGCTCCAGTGAAGCCTGCATAAGAAAAATTTAGAATTCGCAAGCTGAAAATGCTAGATGACTCTGATGATGAGGATCAAATGCCCATTGGCCAGATTAAAAGGAAAGCTGAAGAAATGGAGTCTGCACAGCAGAAGAAACAAAAGGTATCTGCTGCATCCAAAACTGGTGCTACAGTCTTTCCTACTAAAGTACCTAGACGAGTAAAAACACAGGCAGCAAGGCCAAGGAAAGTTCCAATTAAACTCCCCACCTCTCAAGATACTAAGAGCGAATCCACAAGTGCTCCATAACCTACTCCAGCAGTTGCTTCAATAGTCACATCAACACAGTCCAACTCTCCAGTTAAACTTATTAAATTTTGTTCGTTCAAGGGATGCTTGGAGAGATGCCTGGCCTCAATGGACGATTCCACCAAAGGAGAAGATGAAAGAAGAAGAAGACAAGACAAGGTTCCCTGTTGCATTCCTTACAAGGAATGAACAGAACTACTATAAGAAAAGTGATGTTATTTGGAGACCTCGACAGGAACCACTGGAAAGAAGTCTTATTCCAGTATCTACACCTGAATGGACGAGGTATGACTATGTTCATCCTCAGTCTGCTGAATTTGCTTCATTACCAAAAGGGGCTATAATCAGTAATCCTCCACCAACTTGGACGAGAGAATCTTATGCAAACCTAGTTCAGATGGAGCGCCCTTATACATGTCCAACTGGTACTCAGCAACGAGTGCGTCCAGCTGAAGATGAACTTCCTGAGCCAGAATTTGAAATTGCATCAAATTTTACCAAAACTGCGGCTGAACAAAAGGGAAAGAATCAAAGAAAGAGGAAGCCTGCAACAAAGAATCCCCCTCTTAGCAATAATGATGAATTGGCTGCTGAACTAAAATTAACCATTAAAGAAAGCCTGAACCCATCCAAGTCAAAGCAGCGTCCAGAAGTGCAATGGGTCAAAGATGTTCACATCTGGACTCCCATAACAACATTTCTACCTCTACCACCTGGAACTCCAGTGCTTAACTTTCAACCCAGTGATTATGACGATCTTAGCAAACTGCTCCAACAAATGTACATTCAAAACCAAGCTATTGCCTATCCACCCAACCTCCACATCAGACCACGCTCTACTGATATCAAGTTTATACTTGATAAGGTATGTCCTAGACTACCTCTATATGATGCTGGAAGGAAGAAAGGGTTCAAATACTATGGCACTGAGATGCCCAGTAGAGATGAAAAGGTTCAGCTCTTGGCTTCCTCACATAGCTGGAATCATCTCTTTGATAAAACTGGAAATCTAACAAGGCCACTAGGCACTTTTGACTCCATGACTTTCTGGCATCAAATCATGTGGCAAGATACACAAAAAGCTTCAACGTGTGGATGCTCCAAAACAGATTTCATTCATCCTCCAGAAGGTATTGAAGTCCTGCGTCCAGTCAAGACACATCATTTCTCTAACACCTTCGCTTGCTTTCTGATGGATAATGATGATTATATCGATCTGTTGAAGAAACTAACAATCATCAGAAGCAACAAGGTATATGACCTTAGAAGTGTTGACCACGCTGAATTTGAACAAGAAGTTCAAATGCTTCATGAACTTCAAAAGGCTGAAGAAGAAAGAGCAAGCCGAAAGAGAAAGAGCTACACAAGTTCTCGCTTGGAACAGGAAAGAGCAGCACAAGCTGAGCAAGCTCGCCTGGTGCAAATTGAAAATGAGCAAGTTGAGATTGTTGCTAAAGAAAAAACTAAGCAGGTTGCCAAACCAAAAGTTACACAAGCAGAATTGGATGAAGCCTCTGCAAAGGTGACTAATATGCTCATCCACCTAGACTTAGCGTCTGAAGTACAGGTGCACGTGGAACACTTTGTTACCTCCCATGAGGAATAAACTGTCCAATCTGAAGCATCCAAAGATGAAGAAATGCAATATGTGGCTGAAATTGAAGCGGCCCAACCAAAGGAGTCCACTGCTGAAAAGCCTACTCCTGAGGCTGCTACAGGCTAACCAATTGTTGATGCGTCCACTGAAGCACACTCTAGAACAAGACAAATAATTCCTGCAAGATCATCAAGTCCCAGGGGTATCGTTCCCTTGCACTTTGTTGAACCCCAAGGAGTATCTAAAGAAAGAGTCCAAGAGATTGTTCAACAGGCTCTGAGGCAACAACAATTGGAAACTGAAGATGCTCTTCATGCTTTCCAGGAAAGGCAACAAGTAGAAGCTGCACAACACTGATTAATGATGCAGAATGCTATTGCTGATCAATTCATTAGCCTTTCACAGATGCTAGTGAGTCAAATTCAATCCACAGCTGCTAATCTAATTGGCATTGTTGCTCACTCAGTTCATCCTGTTCACCTCGTACCTCTGCCGTAACCTGTGCAGCCACCAACTGTCCACCCTGCACCACCTCCTCAAGCACCACCAGAGCAACCACCACCACCACCACAAGATCCACCTCAACAGCCTTAGGTGACCATGATGGTCAAATCAACTTTCTATCTTTGAAACCCAATTTTTTGTTGATGACAAAGGGGCAGAAACTGGAATTTTGATGTCATAGAGTACTTTCTTTCACTACACTACCCTGTGAAACTCTTTTGGCTGTTCATTAAATACATATGAGGTGTTTTTGATCATAAGTTCCGCATCCATGTCTATGATATGCTTTTCACTCTGATATCTATTGTCTCTGATACATTCTCATCATGCAGCGTTATCGGATTTTTTTATATAAAATGCATTAGAAATGTTGAACTTAGGGGGAGTACTTCATTTCATATATTTTCACCCTGACAACATACACTGGCATAACATAATGCATATGCTCTAATATCTTTATATGATTATGTATTTGTTCACATCAAAATTTAGTATTATTTGTCATCATCAAAAAGGGGGAGATTGTTAGAATCTAAGAATTTGGACGATGTCCAACCCCTCAAACATCAGTTTTGATGATAACAAATGAGGTTAAATTTTGAATTATCTAATGATCTATGTTTGAGTATTATAGGTACTACACCGTCCAATGCCTCAAAGGTATTGTATTTCTTAATCTCAAACAAGATAGTTCCATGTCAACGGTGCATCCAATGAGCAACTAGAAACTTACTTTTTCTAAGTATAAAACCCAGCGTCCAATACACTGATATAAAACAAGCGTCCAATGCTTTGTGAAAACCAGTGTGTAAACACTGCGACCATACGAGGAAGCGTCCAATGCCTATATAACTTACATCATCTTTTCTATAAAAAAGTATATATAATGCGTCCATGATCAAGAAGAAGTACACTTATTCTTTTCGATGATGATTCTCTGAAATGTTCTATTATTCCCTCTCTTTTCTAATGTGACATTTCATTTGAATATTCAAAAAAGTGTACCACAGGGATAGAAAAGCTTCTCTCTGCAGAAACCGTACAAGTAGTGGAGGCGCTGCATGTACTGTTGTCTCCTTCATCTCTCCACCCCAAGATGACACGTAGCAACGGTCATATGATTATGAGAGAACGGTTATTGGCAAAGGCACAGATCTCACAACGGATATCTTCACCAAGCTGCCTATAAATAGAGGAACAAGCTCACGAAATCAACAACGAGGCAATCAAGTTTTTCAAAGAGCTGTAACTCTGCCAAATCAATTGGACGGCCTACACTTGTGCAAAAAGAGCAATCTACTTAGCTTTGCTAAGTTATTATGTGTATTCAAGTTATATTGTAATATCCTCTATGTGAGAGTTATCTCTTTAACTTGTACTCAAACAATTTCTGTTTTGAAAGCCAGGAGTGGCTTAGTGACAAAGAATACTTGGGTGTTCTTTAATCTTAGGGGGAGATTAAAGGTGTGCCAGAAGTGGCATAGAGAATACTTGTAGCCAGCAGTGGCAGGGTATATAATACTTGTTTGTAATCAGAATTTGATTAGTGGAACCCTTCAAAGGTTTTTGAAGGAGAACTGGACGTAGCTCAGATTGAGTGAACCAGTATAAACTAAGTGTTTTTTACTCTATCACTTTCAAGCTTACTTGTTTTTCTCTTAAGTTATTTCTTCACATATTACGCACAAGTTTCTTTATATCTTATTTATGAAAACCTTTATTTGTGCCTGGACGTTAACAAGAAAACGCAGTTTCACATAATTGTCATTTTAATGATTAGATGATACCTGTGATCTTTTGTTTTACAAGTCCCTTGTGAAACTTAAGTTAGTTTATCTCCATCTCTGCAAAAACTTTTAAAGCTTATAACTAACACACTATTCAACCCCCTTATAGTGTGAATCTCTACATCTCAAATTACGCAAATTAAGTCTTCTAGATATCAATTATACAATTTTGGTTCCTTTATCAATCTTGCATTAAATGTTTCATAGATTTTGTTTATGTCACACTTAATAATTACATGAAAAATAATGTATCCAAAAAAAATTGAAAATTGATTAAATCATGAGGAGGGGTGATCAATCAAAACTGAACCAAATCGTTTTCAACCGCAGAATCTAACTAAAAAAATTGATTAAATCAAAATGCAAATAAAAAAATGTATGCTTTTATTGCGATTTGGTTTAGATTTTGGTTCCTATTGTGAAAACCAAATCAAACAGAAATAAACCACATATTATATTTATGTTAATTTCTCTTAGCTGGGTTAGATTATTAATTTATAATATTGATAGTGCATAAGTAATTAACTATAAATAATTTGTAATATACTTTTTACTAAGAGCTTTGTAATTTAATTGTTTTCATATGTTATATTTTTATTGACCAAATCCTTATAATTTATGTAAATGTCATTTTGAAGAGTTGATCATTACTCAATTAATTATTAGATTCTAGTTTGTAACAATTTATTTTATTATTTGTTAAATTAAAAAAAAAGTTGAAACTCATACAAAAATGAACTAAAAAAAATAACGAATTACTAAACCGATCTAAACCAAACCACAAAAAACGAGTTTAGTTAGCTTTGAATTTGATATTACATTCAAACCGAACCAAACTAAACCCCATCTCATTTGTATGTTTGATTCAGATGATTTTTTGTCCAAAAATCGAACCAAACCGCACCACGAAATCCCCTAATCATAATGGACCAAAAGTCCAATTAAGTCACGTCAACATATGTATTGGACAACAAGTGAACTGTCACTTCATCATCTAGTTTCACAATAGCAAAATTTGTTAAACATTTCACAGAAGACAATAGGGACTAAAATCGCATAATTACAATATGTTGAAGATCTAATTTACACAATTGGAACTAAAAAAACACAAATTGTATAGTGCATCAGTAATTAACTTTGAATAAATTGTAATGTACTTTTTTGTAAGATTTGTAATTTAGTTGTTTTCATGTTATTTTTTTATTGACCAAATCCTTATAATTTATGTAAATGTCATTTTGAAGAGTTGATCATGACTCAATTAATTATTAGATTCTAGTTTGTAATAATCTATTTTATTATTTATTAAATTAAAAAATAAATTGAAACTCATACAATAATGAACTAAAAAAAATAACGAATCACTAAACCGATCTAAACCAAACCACAACAAACGAGTTTAGTTTGCTTTGAATTTGATATTACATTCAAACCAAACCAAACTAAACCTCATCTCATTTGTATGTTTGATTCAGATGATTTTTTGTCCAAAAATGAACCAAACCACACCACGGAATCCCCTAATCACAATGGACCGAAAGTCCAATTAAGTCACATCAACATATGTATTGGGCAACATGTCAGCTGTCACTTCATCATCTAGGTTCACAATAGCAAAATTTGTTAAATATTCCATAGAAGACAATAGGAACTAAAATCGCATAATTACAATACGTGAAAGATCTAATTTACACAATCAGAACTAAAAAACCAAAATTGTACAGTGCATAAGTAATTAACTTTGAATAATTTGTAATGTACTTTTTTGTAAGAGCTTTGTAAAATTTAGTTGTTTTCATATGTTATTTTTTTATTGACCAAATCCTTATAATTTATGTAAATGCCGTTTTGAAGAGTTGATCATGACTCAATTAATTATTAGTTTCTAGATTGTAACAATTTATTTTATTTTTTTAAATTAAAAAAATTGAAAATCATACAAAAATAAACTAAAGAATATTAACGAATTAATAAACCGATCTAAACCAAACCACAAAAAATGGGTTTGGTTTGGTTTGCATTTGATATTACATTCAAACTGAACTAAACTAAACCACATATCATTTGTATGTTTGATTCAGATGATATTTTGTCCAAAAACTGAACCAAACCGCACCACGAAATCCCCTAATTGCAATGGACCAAAAGTCCAATTAAGTCATGTCAACATATGTATTGGGCAACATGTCAACTGTCACTTCATCATCTAGTGTCACATTAGCAAAATTTGTTAAATATTTCACAGAAGACAATAGGGACTAAAATCACATAATTGCAATATGTGAAAGATCTAATTTACACAATTGGAACTTAACCAATTCGGGTCGTGCCATTGCCATGGCCCTACCGGACGTTCACCATCTCCTCCTACTCATTCCTATCCGATACCGCAACCATTTCCACCTTCATTGAGTTTCGATCATTCACTATCACCGCAAAACCTTCCAATATTGTCTACAATCACGCCCCTGTGTACTTTGCTACAACTACAACATGGACATTCTAATCCTTGCCGCCACCTAGCTCTTATTTGGCTTCGGATGGGTGCCACCATATACTAGCTTTGGATCATGTGCTCCACCCGCTCCAACCACTGAGTCACGAGCCCTAACAAAATAGGGTACCTGATGATTCCGCTATGGAAACTGTGGTGTAATTAAGAATAGATTGAAACTCCGAATGGAGTTCCCATTTGGGGGTTTAAGCTATTCTCAGACCGCAGCTTCCATGGCTGGAATCTTCAAAAACCCTATTTTCTTAGAGGTCTCGACTCTGTTGTTGTAGTCAAAGCAGGTGGAGCACATGGATCGACTAGAACAAATACATAAGTGTATGATTGTAAACCCCTGTGGGGATTTGTATTATAATTATAGTAATACTTATAATTGAATCATTCAACACAAAATTCTCCTTAATTGTGTCTCTCTTTGTAGTTATAAGTTTTTACATATACCCTTCTATTCATGCTGATCAATTGTATTTGTATTTGCTCAATCACTTCACTTCTCCTTCATATATAGTATTAGCAATTAAGTATAAAAATCAAGCTAGCCATTAGAATTGAACTTATTTTATTGGTTTATTTTCATTTTTAGTCTGTTATATATTATAATTTAAGATTCAGAGAAGCATTGTTTTTTGCTCCCCTTACATGTCTTTCTGTTTTGTTATTAAATATTAAGGTACGCTTGTTGCATCTCATGACATCTACAACTTTCAATGAAGTTAGCTATGAATGTTATATCATTACTAATGTTTAAGGGTAAGCCTCGTACTTGTCATCTCTTAGTTGGTGTCTTTGCTTAGGTGGTTGAGTCTTGGATTCATAATTTTGTGTTGTCTGGGATATTTACACCAAAAAGTTGGTCACCATTCGATTTGTAGGCCATTTAGAGATGGCGGTCTTGGTCTAAAATCCATTAGGAAAAATAATGAGGCTGCAACTTTGAAATTGTGGTGGGATTTTGTTCATTAAAATGCTCAATGGGTTGAGTTTCTTCAGGCTAGATTTTTGCGGGCTGGTGCTCCTTTATTGAGCTATAAGTCTTCCTCTGTTTGGCTTTCTTTTAAAAGGCATAGGGGAATTATTAAAGAAAACACAGGTTGGATATTGGGCAATGGTAAGTCTATCAGTTTCTTAAGGTCAGGGCCGGTCCTAATATTTTGTGGGCCCTAGACGAAATAATAAATAAGACCCCCTTAATATATAAACATTTTAAATGTAAAAATATATTTCATGAAAAAATAAACATATAATTTAATGACAAATAATATATTTTACTACAATAAATGAATAACAGAATTTTAATAAAAATTAAAAAAAATGTATTGCATTTTTCATTATTATTTCAGATTAAATCTTATATGTGGTTTTGCTCTTTATTAATATGCTAACTTTTAGTTTTAATAATATTTTTAAATATTTATTTGGTTTAATTAATTATCTGGTTCATTACAAATACTTCTTCTTTTAGTCTTTATACTTAAAACCATCATCTTTCAGTTCTTACACATATAATTTTTAATCTACTTTAATCTTATGTATATGATTTTATCATTTATTCCTTACGGTGAGGACTAAAAGAGATTAAAAATGATATGTGTAGGGACTAAAAGGGTCTGTTTTGAAGTATAGGGACTAAAAAGAAAGAGCAAATTGCAACAACATCTCCTGAGGTTTCGTGTAATTACACAAGCACCCCCACTTTTTTAACTATTATTTTCCCCTCCCTTGTAGGGGGTGTTAGTGCAAGGGGGTGTCATGTATATAAATGTATAACTTTTCAAATGAGACTATGTATATTAAAAACAGATTATTAAATAAAAATAAATATTATATAATTTAATAGCTATATATATGTTTGTGTGTGTGTATGTGTATTAAAGTATATATTAAAATTTTCATTCATTTTCTTATTGTTTAAAAAAAATTAAACAAAAGGGGGAATGTGCGTGCATTAAAATAAGAGCAGGCATCCCAACTATGTTGGCACCCTTGAACTTACCCAAAGCAACACTACCCAAATATAGATTAAAAAGATAAAAGATAACAAAGAGACATTGGGGGACATAAACCAAAACCCATGAAAAAAGACAAAACTACAATCACTTGAATCTATAGCTAGGGAGGCTATTTCTGTTCCTAAAAACATCATAAAAAATGATGGGAGGGCTACTGTCCCAATAGCAAAAATCATGAACAAAAAGGCCAAGGGAGGCGATTTTATTTGCACAAGTGTTGCCTTCCCTGAAAATATGCAAAACTGTGAACTTCATATTATGTGTAAGAGAGATGCACTTCTTCCACCTGTTGTGGATTTCCCAAGGAACCAAATTTGTATTAACAAAAGCTGAGACCATCAAATTTGAATCACATTCCAGCCACAAATTTTTCCAGTTTTTCTTTTGTGCTATTTCTATGGCAAGCATGGCACCGTGAAGTTCAGCATTGAGAGAATAGTTGACTCCCAGGTTTGAAGCAAAGCAACCTAAAACATCACCTCTGAAATATCTAAAAATACCTCCACAAGATGATCAACCAGGACTTCCACGGGCTGCCCCATCAGTGTTACATTTTATCCAATCACATAAATGAGGAATTAACTATTTCAAAATTAGTTTATAAAACATATTTCAAAAGGGGAAATTTTAAATATATATTAATACAATGTAAAGAAATTAATAAGTATATCAATAATTTATATTTTAATTTTTATCTTTAATTATTATTTTAGAAAAATATTATTAACTATTTCAAAATTTACTATATTTTTTAATATATGTATTTTTAATTATTATTGTTGACAAAATATATTTTAAAATAATTAAATTAAAATTTGAAATGTAGAGAAATACACTAGAAGGGGGGTTGAATAGTGTATTTAAAATTTCTTTGGAAAACTTTATCTAATGTGAAGATAGTGTATCTTTATGTTTTACAGAAACTTAGTAAAACAGAAAAACAAGCTATCGTCCAGCCGATTAAGAAACAACAGTCCAAAGAAACTACTCTTCTTCTTTTTCGTTTAAATACACGTAATAGATAAACTCAGATAAAATGTGTATAGAAACCTTTTCGTAATATGTTGAAGAGATAGTTTAAAAGAAATGCAAGTAAGCTAGAGAGCGAGAGAATAGAATACTTAGTTTTATACTGGTTCACTCAACTGAGCTACGTCCAGTTCTCCTTCAAAAACTTTTGAAGGGTTCTACTAATCAAAATCTGATTACACTCAAGTATTCTAACTTTTCCACTTCTGGCTACAAGTATTCTCTAGGCCACTTCTGGCACACCCTTAATCTCCCCTTGAGATTAAACACAAAATCTAAGTATTCTTTAACACTAAGCCACTTCTGGCTTTCCAAACAGAATTGTTTGATATTGTAAGTAAAATTTAACTCTCACTGAGAGGATATTACAATAAGAATGAGTATATAGACTCGCTTAGCACAGCTAAGATGAATGCTCTTTTCGCTTATGATCGTCCAGTCATTTTGACAGGGATTCAACTCTTTATCAATTTTCGTCAGTCGGATATGTGAACTCATTCTTCTATATATAGGAAGCTTGTTGAAAGATATCCGTTGAGGGATCTGTTCCTTTTCCAAGAGCGATTCTTTCTGTAGCATATGGCCGTTGTCACATTTTGACTTAGAGTGAAGTGATGGAAGTGACAGCCGTACTCGTAGTACCTCTCTCCTACTTGTACTTTCTCTGCAGAGAGAAGCTTCTTCTTTCCCTGTTCAGTACTATTCGAAAAGATCAAAATAGAATGGCATGTTAAAATATGAGAGAGTGAACGTTGCCTTATATCATAGAAAGCGTATTTTCAAGATAGTAACATCAGTGAGTGTTATTCAAGCGTTGGACGCTTGCTCTCACAGGAGCATTGGACGCTGCCTGTAGGTTTCTATTAAAACACAATTGGACGCTCACTTTATTAAAACATAGAGTCCAGGTTTGAGAGATACAATACCATTGCGGGATTGGACGATGTAAATCCTATAACACTCAAACTAGATCATTAGATACTTCAAAATTTATCCTTTAGTTATTATCATCAAAACCGAAATAGGAGGGGTTGGACATCGTCCAAGGTCTTAGAACCTAACAAAATTCATATTAATATTTCATCAAGTGCGTGAATCAATAGCATGAAATTATTTCAGCTTAATCAAAAGTTTTGAGTTTGAGTCCCATATTGCAATCGAGAAGGCCAGTGAAAACTTGCCACTTATAACATGGTAACAAAAAATTAGATGTTTATCAATTGGATGACTTTTCAAATGAGTATATGTATATTTAAAATATAATATTAAATAAAAATAACTATTATATATCTTAATAACTATATACATATATATATATATATATATGTATTTATATATTAAAGTATACATTAAAACTTTTATTAATTTTCTTATTCTTCAAAAATATAGTTTATAATGCATATTTTAAAATATAAAATTAAAAATATATATAAATATATTGTAAAGAAATTAATAAATATATAACAATAATTTATATTTTAAATTCTATCTTTAATTATTATTTTAGAAAATATTATTAACTATTACAAATTTTACTATATATTTAAAATATATTAACATTTAAATATTATTGTTGACAATATATTTTAAAATTAAAATTCATATTAATATACCACCGATCGTGTGAATCAATTGGCATGGGATTTTTCCAACTTAACCAGTGGTCTCAAGTTTGAGTTCTAAGTTACAATTGAGAAGGTTGCTTAATACTTTATATCTACAACATGGTAACAAAAAATTTAATAGATGTTAATTAACTCTATAACTTTTCAAATGAGACTATGTATATTAAAAATATATTATTAAATTTAAACAAATATTATATAATGTAATAGCTATATATATGTATATACAAGAAAGTATACATTAAAACTTTTAATCATTTTCTTATTGTTTAAAAAATTAGTTTATAAAACATATTTTCAAATGGAAAATTTTAAAAATATATTAATATAATGTAAAGAAATTAATAAGTATATGTCAATCATTTATATTTTAAATTCTATCTTTAATTATTATTTTAGAAAATATTATTACTTATTTCAAACTTTACTATATATTTATTTTTAATTATTATTGTTGAAAAAACATATTTAAATATAATTCAATTGAATTAATATATCACCGTTCGCATGAATAAATGGGCATAACTTAATCAGTGATCTCAAGTTTGAGTCCTAGGTTTCAATCGAGAAGGCTGATGAATACTTTATATCTACAACACGGTAACAAAAAAAATAATAGATGTTTATCATCTTTATGACATTTCAAATGAGAGTATGCATATTATAAATATATTATTAAATAAAAAAATATTATATAATTTAATAGCTATATATATGTATATATATTAAAGTATTCATTAAAACTTTTATTCATTTTCTTATTGTTTAAAAATTAGTTTATAAAACATATTTTAAAATGGAAAATTTTAAATATATATTAATATAATGTAAAGAAACTAAGAAATATATGTCAATAATTTATATTTTAAATTCTATCTTTGATTATTATTAAAGAAAATGTTATTAATTATTTCAAAATTTACTATATATTTAAAAACATATTCATTTTTAATTATTATTGTTGGCAAAACATATTTTAAAATAATTGAATTAAAAGGCATATCAAAATATATACCACCGAGCAGATGGATTAACTGACATGGGATTGTTCTAACTTAACCATTGATCTTGAGTTTGAGTTCTTGGTATGTTATCAGGAAGGCCGGTGAATACTTTGCATCTATAACATGTAACAAAAAACTTAATAAATAATTATTAAATGTATGACTTTTCATATGAGTCTGTGTATATTAAAAATATATTAGTAAAAAAAATGGAACTATTATATAATTTAATAGCTAAATATATGTATATACATTGAAAGTTTAATGAATTTTCTTATTATTTAAAAGATAAGTTTATAAAACATATTTTAAAATGGAAAATTTTAAATATATATATTTCAATATAATGTAAAGAAATTAATATATATATATATATATCAATAATTTATATTTTAATTTCTATCTTTAGTTATTATTTTAGAAAAATATCATTAATTAATTAAAAATTTACTATATATTTAAAAACTTGTTTATTTTTAATTTTTATTGTTGACAAACCATATTTTAAAATAATTAAATTAAAAAAATACTACTGAGCATGTGATCAATTGAGATGGGAATGTTACAACTCAACCAATAGTCTTAGGTTTAAATTTGGGGTATGCAACTACGTTAAATACTCAGAGAGAGACTTTGCACTCATAGTGGTCCTACAAGGCTTGAGTAGGTTTGTCTCCCGTGAATTATGCTTATTGTTTAGACCAAAAACTGCGTATAATATATTTTAAAATTTTGTTACATGTTTACAGTTGAATCTAATATTGAAGCTTGCATCTAATTTTGGAAAATATAATTAGTAAAAAATTAAAATATAATATTATTAAAAATTGACTTTTTATGTAAGAGGAAAGATATTAAACTAAATTTAAAAATAGATTACTTTAATGAGACAATTTTATTATTTAAATACATTTGTACTCATTTATAAATCATTTATTTTTGTTATTCCGTGGAGCCCACAATATTTGATATAGTATTTATAGTGATGCCAACTTGTGTCTTCTTGCAAGCTCGACAATTCTCTATCTCTATAGTTTGTTTCTCTGTCGTCATGGGCATGGCCCAACTCCTTCGCATGCATAACGCCATTCTCTTGGGCCTCACCGTGTACTGCCGGACCTTCACCATCTCCTCCGATTCTGCAACCATCGCTAAGATCCAATCATTCATCCCTGCCATAAAACCCTCTATATCATCTGTGGTCGTGCCACTGCTATGGCCCAACTCCACCGCTTGCAGATAGTCGTCCTGTTGAGTCTAATTGCTCTCTGAGGCTCTTCTACTGCAAGGCCCTGTCGGGCGTTCACTATCTCCTGCTACTCCTTCCACTCCTATTCCCTCCCACTCTGACCTACCTTCAAACACTTGTATTCCTTTCTCTCTTTCGATTTTTTATTTGTCATGGCCCAAGTCCTCTCCATGCAGATTGTCATCCTTATGTTCCTCATCACTTTCTTGGTCTCCACCAGTGCGAAGGCCCTGTTGGATGCTCACCTTCTCTTTATCCTCTGATTCGGCAACCAACACCACCATCACTGAGATCTAGTCAGTCAACCCTGCCACTAAAACTGTCCTATATTGCCTGCGATTGTGCCCCATTGCAATTCTTTGGACACAACTACAACTCCCTCCTTGAGCGCAGCATGGACATTTTGATTGTTGCTGCCACCTTGCTCTTATTTGGGTCATGTGCTTGTGTTCCACCCGCTCCGATTACAACCACCGAATCTAGAGCCCTAAGAAAATAGGGACACCAAAGCAAGTAAATAAGCGTATGATTGTAAAGCCCTTTGGGATTTGTATAATAATAATAATAATAATAATAATAATAATAATAATAATAATAATAATAATAATAATAATAATAATAATAATAATTGAATTATTCAACACAAATGCACCTTGTGTCTTTCTTTGTAGTTTTAAGTTTTACTTGCCCTTCTATTCACGTTAATCAATTGTATTTGTATTTGCTTTATCATTTCATTTCTCCTCTGTATTAGTAATTAGCATCTTATCCTAAGCTGTTGATTTAAAAATCAAGCTAGCTAGTAGAATTTAGCTATTTTATTGGTATAGTCGCACTTTTGGTCCATTATGTATCGTAATTATGCGATTTTAGTCTCCTAAATTTTAATTACGCAAATTAAGTCTTCCAGATATCAATTATACAATTTTGGTCCCTTTGTCAATCTTGCATTAAATATTTCATATATTTTTTTTTATGTCACACTTAATGATGACATGAAAATTAATGTATCCAAAAAAAATTTGAAAATTGATTAAATCAAAATGTAAATAAAAAAATGTATGCTTTTTATTGCGGTTTGGTTCAGATTTTGGTTCCTAATGTGAAAACCAAATCAAATTGAAATAAACTGCATATTATATTTATGTTGATTTTTCTTTTTATATTGTATAAATTATCATTAAAATAAATTAAGTCACAACTCAATTTTTATAATGATAGTATGTGATTCTTTATGTCAATTTTTATAATGATAGCATGTGATTCTTAGGTTAGATTATTAGTTTATAATATTGATAGTGCGTAAGTAATTTACTATAAATAATTTGTAAAGTACTTTTTTGTAGGAGCTTTGTAATTTTATTGTTTTCATATGTTATTTTTTTATTGACCAAATCCTTATAATTTATGTAAAGTTCATTTTGAAGAGCTAATCATGACTCAATTGATTATTAGACTCTAGACTGTAACAATTTATTTTATTATTTGTTAAATTAAAAAAAATTGAAACTCATACAAAAATAAACTAAAAAATATTAATGAATTACAAAACCGATCAAAACCAAACCACAAAAATGGGTTTGGTTTGGTTTGAATTTGATATTACATTCAAACCAAACCAAACTAAACCATATATCATTTGTATGTTTGGTTTAGATGATTTTTTGTCCAAAAATCGAACCAAACCGCACCATGAAATCCCCTAATCGCAATGAACCAAAAGTCCAATTAAGTCATGTCAACATATGTATTGGGCAACATGTCATCTGTCACTTCACCATCTGGTGTCACAATAGCAAAATTTGTTAAATATTTCACAGAAGACAATAAGGACTAAAACAACATAATTGCAATACGTGAAAGATCTAATTTACACAATTGGAAATTAAAAACCAATTGTGGTCATGCCACTGTCATGGCCCTGCCGGACGTTCACCATCTCCTCCTACTCATTCCCATTCGATTGCACAATCGTTTCCACCTTCATTGAGATCTGGTCATTCACTATCACAGCAGAACCTGAAATATTGTCTGCAATCGCACCCCCGTGTACTTGGCTATGACTACAGCATGGACATTCTATTCCTTGCTACCACCTAGCTCTTATTTGGCATGGGATGGGGTGCCACCATATACTAGCTTTGGATCATGTGCTCCACCCGATCAAACCACTGATTCATGAGCCCTAAGAAAATAGGGTACGTGATGATTCTGCTATGGAAACTGTGGTGTAAGAATAGATTGAAACTCCAAATGGAGTTCCCATCTGGGGTTTTAAGCTATTCTCAGACCGCAGCTTCCATGGCTGGAATCTTCACAAACCCTATTTTCTTAGAGGTCTCGACTCTGTTGTTGTAGTCGGAGCAGGTGGAGCACATGGATCGACCAGAACAAATACAGAACAAATAGTAATGTCATGTACACATGAAGACAATGTAGACTAGGAATCTAATTATTTAAGCAACGAAAATGGAAACATAATAAAATAAGTATTGGTTTTACAAAATTATTAGATATACATTATTATATGTATAACTTTTCAAATGAGTCTATGTAAGGACGGATAAAAGGGGGCAAGCCGGGGCCTTAGCCCCTCTCTCCTTGGACTTCGTTTATAATGTTATACATAGAAAAAGTAAAAAAATTGAGAACTATATAAGCATATATAAGTCAGTTGCAAGTGGAATGAAACATGTAAGATGGGTCTTTAAAATAGTCATGATAAAATTGCAATAGAAGGGAATCTATCAACATATATAAGTCAGTTGCACGTGGAATGGAAGGGACTCCGACAACCATGGCATCGATCACCGCTAGCATTTGCTGAAACCACGATTGCTACACTTTGACATCCTCACTGCCACTGTCGATGACATCGACGCGCATCCCTCAGCGTCAGAGCGTGGTGGTGTCGTGCCACCTCACCGTCATTGCTATCGATGCCTGCAAAGCTTCGAACGTGGCTAATGTTTAGTCTTGGATCTATCAACGTGAATGTTGCAGTGGTTAGAATTCTGAACTGTCGTCGCTATGGATAGTTGGAATAGTAACTCGCCATCACCAGAGTGGTTTCTCAGGTAGAGGAATTCAGTGGAAAACGAATCAATTTTGAAAGGGATGGCTAGAGTGGATATTAACAAAATGCTCCAAATAAATAACCCAAACAAGTTATTTTGCAATTGAATAAAATTTGATTACCTTTATTTGAATTACTTTGCATTTTAAATTCTCTGGTATTTTAAAACTCTCTATCTAAACACAAGGTAAGGGAATTATCGTGAAGTATAGATGGGTATTCGGCTACTTGATGGGTCGGATATGCCTCTAGTTTATTATAAGCTTTATAAAATAAAGTGGGAGTATTCTTCTATTCGGTAGGCCTTGATCTTGTTTTTGAGTGATTGACTCATTAGTGAAGAAATTGAGATCAGCAACAACTAAAACTACTACATTTATGCTTGTGTTTGTAGAAAATGGAATTATATGATCATTTCCATGTTGATTTTTTCCATGCAGCTCTGAGAAAGGGGTGTACTTGTATTTAGTGTATGTATTATTTAATATGTATAAAAATTATTATAATCATATTTCCATAAATGTTGAATAAAAGATAATAATTTTACCATGTCAGTGAAAATGTTATTTTAGGTGAAAAAAGACAATAAGTTATACTATATTGTTATGTTCATTTTAATAATTATTTTTTGTAACATTATTTCCTACCATTATAGACAATAGATATTAATTATTAAATAATAAGACTTATACATACCAATAAACATTTTGTCTTAATAATGTAGGTTAATAATATTTTTTCTTAATTTATAGATATAATATAATAAAATTCAAGGATAAAATATTAACTTGAATTTCTTCACACTATATTTTTAATAATAATATTTTTAATTATTAAAAAATAAGTTAAATATGAATTATGTTGTTTGAATATACTTTTGATCCAATAGTTATATTAATCAATTATAAATAATGATATTATTAAATTTTAATGATAATTAGTATTATTATTAACATATTATATTATTAATTATTATAACTACATAATAAATATAATATAGATACACATATTAACTTTAAGCCATGTCAGTGAAAATGTTAATAGTATTACTATATTGTTATGTTTATTTTAATAATTAGTTTTTGTAACATTATTTTCTACTATTATACATTATTACAATATTAATTATATCAATTATAATATAGTTATATATTTTTATAATAATATCCTATAAAACAATTTGACTTTTATGTATATTCAAATTATAATATTATTAAAAATTACATGCTTAGTAAAATAGAACAAGTCAACAATAAAAGGCAAGTGTAAGTTGTTACAATATATGATATAATATTATATGAAGTAATATTGTATCCTTGATATTTTTAATATTAATATTTTTTTCAAATTGACAGATATAATATTTAATTAAATAATTAATAATATTCACAATAAGTTATTATCCTAAATATTCACAATAATTTATAATATTCAGATCCCTAAACTTTTCCACAAGTTCTAACAATTTCACCATCAAAGCATACATGTGAATTGCTTTCCTACTAAGAGCATCTGCCACTACATTTGCCTTGCTAGGATGATACATCAATTGGAAATCATAATCATTTAGGAACTCGATCCAACGTCTTTGTCTCATATTCAACTCCTTCTGATCAAACAAGTACTTTAGACTTTTGTGATCACTAAACACATTGAACTTTGCCCCATAAAGGTAATGTTTGTAACACCCCGAAAATTACAACCTAGTAAGTAGGAACGTGAGTAACTTAATTAGGAATTAATTGAGACTTAATTGTTTGTTTTAAATAAGAAAAAGATATGTTTTGATTAATTAAATATGGTTAGTGATTAATTGAGTAAATAAGAAAAATGATGGAAAATAGAATAATATAAGTATTTCTTTATAATGGTCAAGTAGAAAAATTTATAAAATCAAAAGATATAAAATTCTCTGTAAGCAACTCATTGTAATTAATTCTCTGAAATTAATTCTTTGTAGTTACTTTTTTGTATAGATTGCTTGTAAAGATATCTATAAAATTCTGTGTAATTAAATTGTCTGTGTTATTTTATTTATTTCAATTATGTGCAGTGTGCTACGTACTTAATATTCAAGTACTCAAAATTGTTTGTGATTGATTCCCTGGAATGCCTGCTAGTAATTAATTGAAAATGAGATTAATTACTAGTAGTAAATATTTAAAATATCTATTGCTATGTACTAATTAATTTATTGGTTGCAGATTGGTTTTAATTAATTATTTTAATTAAATTAAATTCTAGTAACTTGCACATCAAGTTACCTCTTATAAAATTTATCGTGAACAATTTCTTTACAGAGAAAATTTTATTTGAGCAACTAGTTATTTTAACACACAAAGTTTTATCGGATTTCTAGAATTAAAGTTTTTAACTTCTAAAAATTTCAAGTGCATTACCTTATAATTACACAGTGTAAAATTATACTGTATAACTAAACTTAGTGTACCCAAATTGCCTAAACCTAACACCTAGCACATGCACATGCATGCAAGCTCCCTAAACAACACCTAATCTCTCCCTAACCACATCATCTCCACACGTCCCACTGTCTCTTAGTCACTCACTTCATGCAAGCTAAATAATTAACACCTAAACTCACCCTTAATCAACACCTCACCCTACCTAGACAACACAACACCCACGGCCACACCCTAAACACCACACTCATCACTCACTCTCTCACTCACTAACACACACACAACTTAACTAGTAAGTTAGAAAAAACACAACTTAGCAATTAAGTTACAAGATTCGAAAGCTCTCTTCTCTCTCCTCTTTTGCTGCTGGCCGAGAACTACCAAGGGAGAATGGAAGCCATTTTTATGGAGCCTGGCTGGTTGCATGTGCAGCTTGGAGGTCCCCTCTTCACCACCACAAGCTTGTCTTCTCCTTCTCACCCTCTCTTCTTTCTCGTGAGCTTTGGAGCTAGGTAAGGGGAACTCTTTCTGAACTCTTTTTCTTTTTGAACACTATGGTTGTCTTTGGAGGTTTCAACCATAGAGATGTATGTATGCCTCCAATTGATATTGTTGTGAAGTGTGTTGAATTTGTTTGGTTGAATTTGATGAAATGGGTATTTCTCTCTCTTTGGCTGTCTATGCTTTGCATGGACTTGAAATTGTTATCTTTTTTACTCTTTAATTATTTGGGAAGGTTCCTAATACAAAGGAGACCATGCCCAAATTTTATTAAAATTGTTTGACAAGTTTTCATTGAGAAAATCTAACTCAAAACCTAAGTGGCAGTGACTGTCTACTCGCTTGGCTCTGGACAACCCTCACTGTTTTGACATTTTCTAAAGATCCAACTGTTGGTTTTTCATAAAATTTGTCCTCAATGAAAATATACACAAAATAAAAAAACTTTCATTTTAGAACTTTTGTGAGACAACCTCAAATCGGGGTTCATCCATGACCTCAAAGGTGGCTGTCCTGTTTTTGATTCATGTCAGAACATGGCTTGGTTTTTAGTGATTTTACACTTTTGTACTTATCTTTTCTTTTTCGTGTTTAGACCTTTAAAAACTAGACAAAACAAGATTTTTAACCATATAAATTAAAAAAAATTCATTTTCATTTACTAAATTAACGTTTTAGATTGAGACAGGGCAAGGGTTTTAAGCTCTGTTTTGAGTCTGAAACTTAGGCTGTTAGAAACAATTTTACTGGGAATGATAGGGAAACATTTAGAGTGCAAGTTTTACCTTTTTAGAAAGATAAATGTGTTACCTTTCTACTGTAAAATTTCCAGCTCAAAAAAAATTTGGAAAGTGTTTGAAAAATAATTTCTTTGAACCATGTTCACTATGAAGAAATTTCGGTACTGCTAACTTGTAGAATTTTTAGGAATTTTCATAGATTTTTCCTAAACAGTTGGTTTACTATTTTAAAAAATAGAAATCAAGAGCTTTCTTTACATATAAAAATTTTGTCAATCAAAAATCATTTGCTAAATTCAGTTAGAGCTCACATTTAGTGCTGCCAAAGAGAAATTTTAGTCATTTTGTCAATCTCGTTTAATGCAATGTATTTATTTGAATTGTTGTATTTAATTAGTAGAATTGTGATCTTGTGAGGCAGTGGATATTTTTATCCATTGTTTTGTTTTGTTTAAATTCCCAAGGAATGTGAACCTTGGGCAATTGATGTTTGATAAAGTGTGATTGTGAGTGCCTTTGTGATATAGTCTTCTTGACTGTAGGGTGAACATTGTGATAATGTTGTTTGTCTTTGTGATGTACTCACAAGACTCGGGCACGAGTGCTTGTGAAGACTAGAACTCTATTATAGTAATTCTGCCAATTTTTCCATTTGAAGATAAATGAAACCTTAACAGAGAGCACAATTAATTAGGTTATAAGATTTAAGTTTATGAAATAGAATTTAATTAATTAACTCTTTATTTTGTGCGTTAGACTTAGAAAGGACTTAGGACCTTTGCATGGAGGAACGAACGCGAAGTGTACTTAATTATAAAATTATAAAGTTTGAGAGAGTAAGGAATGCATAGAACATAATGAAATTTGATATGCATTGTGATATATATTGATTTGAGAGTCGTGCAATGTAGTTACGAGTGTACGGTAGATTGCTAGAAGTGTAAGATGGCAAGAAAGTCGTGTGGGATATTCCGACTGTAAGATACCTAAACCAGAAGGCGGAGTGCGAATGATGTCGCCATGGTGTGGTGATGGAGGCAATGTCCTCGTATATATATATATATATTGTGAGTAGAGGCGGTGTCTCATGCTCAGCGTCAATTCGTCCATCTAGTACCGTGTGCAGTGGAAACCCACTGCGACAAGCAAAATAATCCCTGTGAGGAGAGTGTTGAGGAGTCAGTCCTTAGAGTATTGAATGACCACAAATTGGTACCTGGGAGATGATCATAAGACATTGCGACCTTGGGGGTATGGCGCTGAGTTGTGACAGCAGTTCACATAGCCGACTTGGCAACCTAGACAAAAATATGAGCCATCATCAGTTGGTGAAAGCATGCCATTGTACCATGGTGAAGGGTGTACTCCTAACAGTCATCTAGCTCAATTGTGTAAGACCACTGAGTTCTGGGAGTTCCAGTGGCAGCTAGCCAGTGAGAAAGAATTTACAGAATTAGTGATGGAGACGAATAGATTTCGAGTGTGATCATTAAATAACCATATCCTAATGGTTAGTAGAATGTGCATGTGACTTTGTAAGTCTCTTTTGTGTGTTTGCTTGACGAAGCAGAGAGTTCACCCATACGTTTTTATTTTAGGAGCCAATGGCAGCACCTACGGAGGTCATAGAGATATCATCATCTTCCCCTTCGTCACCTACGGAGGTCATAGAGATATCATCATCTTCCCCTTCGTCACCCTCGTCATCATCTTTTTCTTTTGAAGTTTCTTCAAAGAGTCCATCTGTACCCACTACTGTTCTCGATGCCACACCATCCGAGGAGTTCACGCCTAGGCCGGCGCCTTCCACTTTTCGCCTACATCCTTTTTATGTCCGAGATCTGGATTGTGCTTGGGCGAGTGGCCGTCAGGGGGATCCACCACTAGTCGTGGACTTGGGGGACAGTGAGCCAGAGGATCTTGAGGAGGATCCTGTGGACGATGGCCACGAGATTTCTTCTCAGGGATCTTGCTAGAGATCCTCTATCATCACCTTTCATTTGAAGGTTAGTCTAACATGAAGGGTTGGGTATTAGTGATGACTGCTCTGAGTCCTAGGATCTTTTCTTTTTCATGTACTCTGATATGGATAGATCTAGGCTTCAGACTTTTGGCATATGTACATTTCAGCCATTACTTCCTCTTATTATTTGTATCTTGTTCATATTTAGGGTTGTATATGTCTTTATTATCTTTGGGAATACATGTACCTTATTACTCTTATGTATATATGTATATTTTATAGCCATAGCTATTTACTTTATTTATTTTGTTTTACTAACTTTTAGCTGTATACTTATAATTGAGACGACAATATGTAACTTGCAAAATTAATTAATCAAAAGTTATAAAAATTTAGTAAAATTCCAATCTATGTTTTCTTAACTTCACAGTTTTTGGATAAATTAAAATTAGTTAACACGTTTTGAAAATAATTAAAGGATCTTTTCCTTACCTTTTCCAAAGATCGAATAAAGTAACACGTTTATTAAATTAAAATAAGTTTAAATGTTGATTATATGTAAACCCGAATTTAGGGTATTACATTAGTGGTATCAGAGCAGTTCATCCTACGAAGACTGGGGTGTGGACTTAACCATTGCTTGTGATGTGTGTGATTGGATTCATTGTCGCTTGACGACAGTATAGATGAATTGTTCAATGTTGTGTGATTTCACATTGGCTAACTATTCTTTAATAGCAATGTAGGATGGATTGGTTGAAATGTTGCCCTTGCATCGACTGTTATTTAACAGTGGTGTCGATTGTTATTTAACAGTGGTGAAGGGTAAATTGTATGTTGTGTGATCTTACATCAACTATGTGTAGGTAGTGGTGTAAGATGTAACATTGTTTGTAACTATGTGATCTTGCGTTGACTATTGTGGTGGCAACGTAGGATAGTTATATATATATATATATATATATATATATATATATATATATATATATATATATGTATATATATATGGAATAGTTGATACGACGTCGTTAGAAGAAATGTCGACATCTTGAGGAGGTGTCAGCATTCCGTTAGAATTGCCAATAGAATTATGAGATTAGCTAGACATTGCAAAGCTAAGAGACAAGGTTATTTCTTTAGACTATGCCTTGCCTTAAGGAACCCTTAAGACCTTGGCATCTATAGTGGGATAATGAGTTAAGTGTGATAGAGAAGTCTATGCATTATGCATAAGTTGTCTCTCTTTGGCACAAAGTTGCCTTGATTCCTTATGGGTAAATGCCTTATGCATTCTACCCTCTTTCAAGTCGTGCGGTGATGTTGGACATTTCCTATCACTACCTTTTCTTGTAAAAAGGAGCCGATTGAACATGTTTCAAGTAGTCTACGTTTGAGTAGCCCACTATTCTTGTAAATGAAGTGTCTCAATTTTTATTAGCGTCATTAATTTTGTATGAATGATGCCTTGCACATGATGTTTCTTTTTAAATCATGTGGTAACATAGACTTCTTCATGTGCCTATGTCTCTTGTGGAAATGAATTGATCAATCATGTTTTGCGACATTGTATTGATGGTGATTGAGTTGTCCTCAATCCCAGTGTGAGTCATTCACTCCATGGGGATAAGTTGTTCTCAAATCTTACAAGTCGTTTGATCCACATGGAGGAGTTGTTTCTTCCATCATTCTTGTTTTTGAAGCAAGGTGAATGTTTTGAAGGAAGAAAGAAAATCTTGATGGAGTTATGAGGGTTAGAAGATAACCAATCCATGCCTAATATAACGTCTATGTCAGAGAGAGGTAAACAAATCAAATTCACTTTATAACTGCGCCCACTAACAGAAATAGGGCAATTAGCACAAACAACTGAAGTTGCTATAGGAATGACAAAGGACAAATAGGTAATCTCAATCTATCCACATAGTTGTAAGAGATAAAAGAACGTGTAGTGCCTAAATCAAACAGTACAGTTAGGAGGTTACCAACTATGTCACACTCCCCCTATATCAGGTCTTCAGATTTTACAGCTTCAGCTCCGCTCATGGTAAAGACTCTACTTGTTGCAGTTGGCTTTGTTGTCCTCACAGTATTCATCTTAGGTTTGACCTTTGGTGCCACTTTGCAATCTCTAGCCATGTGACTAGTCTTCTGACAATTACAGCAAACACCGCTCTTCTGATGACACTGGTTGGCATAGTGGGGTCCTCTAAACTTGTAATGTGTAACTTTACGATTTCCTGTCTGAGAAGTGATTAGGGTGCCCTTGACAAATGGGCCACCCTGCCTCTACTACTGCTGGTAGTGAGGATTCTGCCTCTACTAATCCTGTGTCTACCATAGGGTTTCTCTGAAATATTTTCTTAGATCCAGATGATCCACCTTCATGAGTCCTCTCAATCCTGCTACTACCATACTCAAGACGCTCAACTATCTTGCTCTTCTCTACTAGTTTTGGGAATTCTCTGATTGTCATAAGGATGATCATCCTTTTTATCTCGTATCTTCATTTGGCAAATCCAGTTCAATATTCCATCTTCAGTTTTGTGTTGCCCTAACTAATCCACCAGCGCCAAGATCAAGTCGAGGGTTCGTGCCACTGGAGTCGTGAGTCTGGGTGTAACCCCCTTCTAATTATTTAATCTACATCGAATATAATATAAAAGGCTTTAAATACATTCTATTAAAGTTCAAGATATATCACTAATGTTTACATCATTAAAATTTACAGGAATACTACTACATTATAATTCTAGTTAATACAAGTATTATATATTCAAAAGTCCCCATCCTATAGCTCTGGAAAATATCTGCATCTTTATCTTCTAACTATTCTTCAAACACCTACAAATCAAACTTCCCTAGAATCTAGGGACAAAATTACCGGATCAGGCATTTAATTTCTCATACAACTTAAAACAATTCCAAACATATACATAACACATACTAATTAATCAGTCACACAAATAATTGAATGCAATATGATTTATGCAAATGCAGTTTTTTGACTCAAAATCATTTTTGACCCTGCTCCATGGAGACTTCCCCTTTGAGTGTTTAGTAAGAAACTGGCCTACAATTACGCACTGCAATTCAGCAATCAGCCCCTACTAAACGCGAATAAACTAAACAGAATTAGGAGATCAGGATACCCAGAAGGCCACCACGACCGCATCTCTGTCTAGATTATAGCCACATGTGAAATTGCCAATATCCCTCACCCCACAGACTATAAAATCACAGATTATACAGTCCTGTCTAACTTATTCTGCTCACCCAAAAACAATTCATTTCTCATGACTACCGCAATCCCGGTTAGTCAACATCACTGCTCTTTTCAAATCCATGGCTACCGCAGTCCCGATTTGTCAACATAATTCAGTTTTCGCTTGAAATCTTTTAAAAATCCCCCAAAAAGACTCATGCATATGCAATATGATAATAATCATCATTAAATAAGAAATTTTAAATAATCATATATAAATATATAAAAATTCAATAATTATCATTATAACATTGATATTTTACTAAAAACCAACTAGTTCCTTACTAGATAAAATTTCTAAACTATCCCTAATTTTTTTTTTTTAAATTCCAATTTTATCCTTAATGTAAAATTAACATTTTACCCTTATACATTTCTATTATTTTCGAAATTACCCTTAATCTTTTTCCAAAATTCCCAATGTGTCCCTACATGTGAAATGACCATTTTGCCCTTGGTTTTACAAAAATTTCCACATAGTATCCCTTGTAAAATCAATGTAACACCCTCAATTTTATTTTACTACTTGTACATATTTTATTTATATAAATATTATGAGAAATTATGTACTGCATTTTATAGAAACTTTCTGTACATATTCTCATAATAAAATTAATATAGTTCTATTCAGTAAAATTTTCTGAGTCTTTTAATACTTTTGTTTCTGCCTAAAATTCTTGTTGACCGGACTGTTGTATCAGAGAGCTGTCCAAGATAAAATTTTCCAGTATAACATTTTGGATTAAACTGTACTCTAATAAATAAAGAATTTAATGTAGATTTAAAATATATATAGTTGAGAAATGAATTACTTGTTGACTGGACCGTTGTGTCAGACAGCTGTCCAGGATAAATTTTTCAGTGTAAAATTTTGGAGTAAACTGTAATCTAATAAATAGACAATTGAATATAGATTTAAAATATATACAGTTGCAAAAGTAAAATGCTAATTTTGAATTGTTAGGATTTTCCGAAAGTTAGAACTCTAAGAAATTATTACGATAAAATTCTAAGGCAGAAAATTAAGATAAAATTTGTATGACATCTATGGAATTTCCTATTAATTGTAATATACTTAGAATAATTATTAAAATTGTTTAACTAAGGAAAATAAAAATAGAAGTATTAGCCAATCAAAAGTTGACGACACACTAATTCTAATCTAATTAAATTAAGCTAATTAGACCTTGATTAAGAGATAATTAAGACACTACCCTAAGGTTTTTGATAGTGAGGAATCTAATGGTGGTGTTAGTTTCTTAAAATTCTAATTAGTTTGTAAGATAATTAAAAAGTCAAACAACATTCTAGAAAACTCTAAATTGGTCCACATTCTTTGACTAATTGACCAAGCAATTAGCAACCAACGTAGGAAACCTTTGTGGCCGTCCAAGTGGGCTGGAATTTCAGCCAAATTAATTGATTTGGACAGAGGGCTGGACGTGTAGCTATAATTAAATTTGGTGGAGAAAAAGCTAATTAAAAACATAAGAAATAAAGACAAAAGAGAAACGTAAAATGCTAGCTCTCCAAAGCTCCCCAAAACCGTGAGCTTCCACCTGCAGCCCCCTCCATTTCACTTCATCTTTTCTTCCAATTGCAAGAGAGAAACCAACCAAAACCTCTCAAATTTCAATATAACTTTGGCCAAAAGAGAAGAAATTGGGAGAAAAGCTCTAAAATTCAAGAAGACAAAAGAGAAAGGGAGAAGAGGATTCAAGGGTTTCTTCTTCAAACTAAGGATTCTAGGTAAGGATCTTGGCATTTAATTTCAATTTTGAACCCTAGAAATTAGGAGAAACATGTTGATAGGGCTAAATTCAAGATGTGATGAATGGAACCTTGGATTGCTTGATTTTGATTGAAACTTGATTTGGTTGATTATTGATTGGAATTTGGCTTGATTGTTTTGGAAGAAAATGTTGGAAATGGCATGTAGGCCATTCGGCCATGTTGAATTTACAAGGGATACTATGTGGAAATTTTTCAAAAGACCAAGGGCAAAATAGTCATTTCACATGTAGGGACATATTGGGAATTTTATAAAAAGATCAAGGGTAAAATAGTAATTTCATAGGTTCTAGAAGAATTAGGGACACATTCAAAAATTTATAAAAAGATCAAAGGTAAAATGGGAAATTTTAGAAAATAATAAGGGTAATTAGGTAATTTCACAATTTGATGACATAATTGGAATTTCAGAAAAAGATTAAAGTTTAGTAATTTTTCATAGTAAAGATCTAATTGATATTTTAGTAAAAATATTAATGATATAATGTTATATTTATTTATGTGATTGTTTAATAGTAATTATTTGCTTGTGACCATTAGCATATTTCATATTCATGAGTCTTTTGGGGAAAGAACAAATATTTTAAATGAGAACGGATTTTTGTTGACTAACCGGAACTGCGGTAGTCATGAAAGCTAAAAGAATATTTAAGATTGATTAACCGAGAATTTTATCTACTGATGATCATTATCATGTTGCATAAGCATGAGTATTTTGGGGGAAGTGATTTCCAGGACTGTGATGACTAACCGGGACTACGGTAGTCATGAAAATAAAGAAAGGATTGATGTTGACCAACCGGGACTGCGATGGTCATGTATTTAAAAAGATGTTTGAGATTTTCGAACTGAGAATATGATAGTCCTGAGAAATGATGGGTGAGTAGAGTAAGTTAGACAGGACTGTATAGTCTGTGATTATATAGTCTGTGGGGTGAAGGATATTGGCAATTCCACATGTGGCTTGAAACTGGACTGAGTTGCGGTCATGGTGGCCTTCCTGGGTATCCTGATCTCCTAATTCTGTCTAGTTTATTCGCGTTTAGTAGGGGCTAATAGCTGAATTGCAGTGCGTAATGGTAGGCCAGTTTCTTACTAAACACTCAAAGGGGAAGTCTCCATGGAGCAGGGCCAAAATGATTTTGAGTCAAAACTACATTTGCATAAATCATACTGCATTTGATTTATTTATGTGATTTATTAATTATTATATGAATTGAACATGGTTGATATTATTTTAATTGTATGAGAAATTAAATGCCTGATCCGGTAAATTGTGTCCCTAGATTCTAGGGAAATGTAAATGTAGGTGAAGGAAGAATAGAAGAAGGAAAAAAGGATGCAGAAAATTCCAGAGCTTAGGATGGAAATATTTTGGGTAGATAATATTTGTCTTAGTTATAATTATTTTGTAGCAGTATTTCTGTAAAATTTAATGATGTAAATTATAAATAAATTTTGGATTTTAATCGAATGTATTAGCACTTTTATAAATATAAATTAAATAGTTAAATTAAATAGTTAGATGAAATTATAATTAGAAGGGGGGGTTACAATCAACATGACCGAATGGCCTACAAGCCATTTCCAACATCTTTTCCAAAGCAACAAAGCCAAATTCCAATAAAAAATCTAATAATTGTAATATACTTAGAATAATTAATAAAAATGTTTAACCAAGAAAAAAATAAATTTAGAGTATTAACCAATCAAAGTGTGACAACTCAAATTTTCTAATGTCACTAAATTAAGCTAAATTAGACTTGGATTAAGAGATAAGTAAGACACTACCCCAAGGTTTTTGATAGTGAGGAATCCAATGGTGGTGTTAGTTTCTTCAAATTCTAATTAGTTTGTAAGATAATTAAAAGCCCTAAATTATTCTAGAAAATTCCATTAATTTCCTACAAATGTTGACTTTTGACTACCTAGAAGGCAAGTCACCTAAGCAAGCCTTCTTGGCTGTCCAAGTGGCTGGAAAGGCTTGCCAAACTGATCTCCCTTGGCCAATGGAGCTGCTGGACGTGTTGTGGCAGCTGGACTTGAAGGGAAAATTCAAATTGTTGGAGAAAACTTAATTAAAGCCTAAGAAATTAAGCCAAAAGAAAAAAACACCAAAGTTAGCTTCCTAAAAAAAACACAAAACCGTGAGCTTCCCACAGCTGCAGCCCTTTTATTTTCACTTCACCTTAGCTTCATCTTTTCTTCTAAAATCAAGAAAACAAACCATCCAAACTTCATAAACCCTAAACTATATTCGGCCAAGAGAGAAAGAAATTGGAGAAAACCTTTAAAATTTCAAGAAGACCAAGGAGAAAGGAAGAAAGGGATTCAAGGGTTCCTTCATCAAATTAAGGACTCAAGGTTTGGATCTTGGCATTTAATTTCAATTTAGAACCCTTGGAATTAGAAGAAAACATGTTGTAGGGTTAAATTCAAGATGTGACCTAGAACCATGAAAGGTTGAAATTGATTTAGGGGTTTTGTATATTTGATGTTAGAGATTGGAAATTATTGATTGGAACAATGTTTGATTGCATTCTTGGTGTGTTGTGATGGTTGGAACTTTGGTTTGCTTGATTTTGATTGAAATGTGATTTGGTTGATTTTTTATTGGAATTTGGCTTTGTTGCTTTGGAAAAGATGTTGGAAATGGCTTGTAGGCCATTCGGCCATGTTGATTTTACAAGGGATACTATGTGGAAATTTTTGTAAAACCAAGGGCAAAATGGTCATTTCACATGTAGGGACACATTGGGAATTTTGGAAAAAGATTAAGGGTAATTTCGAAAATAATAGAAATGTATAAGGGTAAAATGGTAATTTTACATTAAGGATAAAATTGGAATTTAAAAAAAAATTAGGGATAGTTTAGAAATTTTATCTAGTAAGGAACTAGTTGGTATTTAGTAAAATATCAATGTTATAATGATAATTATTGAATTTTTATATATTTATATATGATTATTTAAAATTTCTTATTTAATGATGATTATTATCATATTGCATATGCATGAGTCTTTTTGGGGGATTTTTAAAAGATTTCAAGCGAAAACTGAATTATGTTGGCTAACCGGGACTGCGGTAGCCATGGATTTGAAAAGAGCAGTGATGTTGACTAACCGGGACTGCGGTAGTCATGAGAAATGATTTAATATATGAGAAATGAATTGTTTTTGGGTGAGCAGAATAAGTTAGACAGGACTGTATAATCTATGATTTTATAGTCTGTGGGGTGAGGGATATTGGCAATTCCACATGTGGCTGTAATCTGGACAGAGATGCGGTCGTGGTGGCCTTCAGGGTATCCTGATCTCCTAATTCTATTTAGTTTATTCGTGTTTAGTAGGGGCTGATTGCTGAATTGCAGTGCATAAATGGTAGGCCAGTTTCTTACTAAACACTCAAAGGGGAAGTCTCCATGGAGCAGGGTCAAAAATGATTTTGAGTCAAAAAATTGCATTTGCATAAATCATATTGCATTCAATTATTTGTGTGACTGATTAATTAGTATGTGATATGTATATGTTTGGAATTGTTTTAAATTGTATGAGAAATTAAATGCCTGATCTGGTAATTTTGTCCCTAGATTCTAGGGAAGTTTGATTTGCAGGTGTCTAAAGAATAGTTAGAAGATAAAGATGCAGATATTTTCCAGAGCTATAGGATGGAGACTTTTGAATATATATATATAATACTTGTATTAACTAGAATTATAATGTAGTAGTAGTCCTGTAAATTTTAATGATGTAAACATTAGTGATATATCTTGAACTTTAATAGAATCTATTTAAAACCTTTTATATTTATATATTCGATGTAGATTAAATAATTAGAAGGGGATTACATTAGTGGTATCAGAGCTCTGGTTATGCATCTCTAGGACTTGTGAGTAATTGGTCTATTATGTATTTTGTTGTGTTACTTTGATTGAAATTGTTTGTTTTGTATGAAATTGGTCGTTTTATATGAATTGTTTGTTTAGTTTGTGTGTTAAGAATATTATAGGAACAAGGGTAGTAAATGGATCAAAGATATATATATATATTGTTTTTAGACAGGTAGAGATGGCAGGAAGAGGAAGAGGAAGAGGAAGGCCAGTTACAAATCCCACAGTTGGAAATGATAGTATAGTTGAGATGGCCAGAGCCATGAGGGATATGGCTAATGCAGTGACCCATCAGACTGAGATATTGGCTACTCAAGCAATAGCTCAGCATCAGCTACCCCCTGTTGACAGGACCACTTTGACAGATTTTAAAAAGCATGATCCACCTTACTTTAAGGGAGAATATGATCCAGAGAAAGCTGAAGAGTGGATTCAGAATTTGGAGGATATTTTTGTGGCCATGGAGTGTCCAGATGAGAGGAGGGTGTCACATGCAGCCTTCCAGTTGCTTGGTGATGCGAGGTTGTGGTGGAAAGTTACCTAGAGGATGTTGGAGAATAGGGGAGAAGTGATCACCTGGGATATTTTCAAAACCCTATTTCTTAAGAAATATTTTCCAGAAACTGTTACGCAGGCTAAAGAGGAAGAATTTATCAGCTTAACTCAGGGAGGTATGACTATTCTTGAATATACTGCTAAATTTGAATCTTTGGCAAAATGTTTTAAATATTTGCAGATCACTGGAGATGAGCACTGGAAGTGCAGGAGGTATGAAAAAGGATTGAGATATGAGATTAAGGAGGCAATAGTTCCATTGAGGATTTCTGTGTTCCCTGAATTAATTAATCAGTGTAAGGTAATTGAAGATATGGAAAGGGAGCAAAGATCCAAGATGGCTGGATATGCAAGTAGGAATAATTTTGGGAGAGGAGGTCCTATGCTAAAAGGAAAGAGTATTCAGCCACAGAAACCATATAGTAGACCCCCACAGTGGCGTCCTGGAGGAGCAGGAGGTATAGGTGGTTTTAGACCTATAGGAGGAGTAAGTGGAGCTGGGAATTCTCAAAAATCCCAGTTAACAGTTAGGTGTTGGAAATGTGGAAAGGGACACTTGGCCAAGGATTGCACTATATCTGGTCCAGTTTGTTTTATCTGTTGGAAATTAGTTCATATGGCTAGAGAATGTTCTACACCTAGGAGGGATCAGACTGGGAGAGTTTTACAGACCCAGAGACCTACAGCTAGTGGAAGAGTTTTTACCTTGAGTGGTACTGAGGCCTCATGGTTTGCAGATCTGATACAGGACAAGGGTCAAATGAAAGGTGAGTCCTTGAATGTATTGTTTGATTCAGGTGCTACACATTCATTTATATCTGATGACTGTGTTAAGAATCTGAGTTTAGTTGTGTCACCATTACCCTATACTTTGCTTGCTTCTGTTCCTACATCTAAACCAATCTTAACCTCAAAAATATGTTTGAATTGTGTGATAACCATCAGAGATAGACCATTGGTTGTGAACATGATTTGTTTGCCTTTAACTGACCTTGATGTGATATTAGGAATGGATTGGTTAGCAACCAACCATATTCTAATAGATTGTGCCTCTAAATCTTTGATTTTTCTTGAACTTGATGTTTTTAGACTTAAACCTGTACAACCTAAAGATATGTCATTTAAAAGTGAAATTCAAAAATACATGCTATCATCTCTTGGAACTAAGGAAGATAAAGTTGAAATAGACTCTGTGATAGTTGTAAATGAGTATCCTGAAGTTTTTCCTGGTGATGTTCCTAGTTTACCTCCTGAGAGAGAGATAGAATTTAGTATAGACTTGATGCCTGGTACTAGACCAATTTCTATGCAACCATATAGGATGGCACCATTGGAATTAACTGAATTAAAGAAACAATTGGAAGAATTATTAGAAAAATAGTTTATAAGGCCTAGTGTGTCACCATGGGGAGCCCTAGTATTATTAGTTAAAAAGAAAGATGGAGGATCTAGGTTATGTGTAGATTATAGACAATTAAATAAAGTAACTATAAAGAATAAATATCCTTTACCTAGAATAGATGATTTAATGGATCAACTCAGGGGAGCAACAGTTTTCTCTAAAATAGATTTAAGGTCTGGGTACCATCAAATTAGAGTTAAAAAGGAGGATATACCCAAGACTGCTTTTAGGACTAGATATGGACATTATGAATATCAAGTGATGCCATTTGGAGTGACTGATGCACCAGCTGTGTTTATGGATTATATGAATAGAGTGTTTAGACCATATTTAGATAATTTTGTAGTAGTATTTATAGATGACATATTAATATATTCTAAAAATAAAGAAGAACATGAAAATCATCTTAGAATAACACTAGAAACTTTAAAAGATAGAAAATTATATGCTAAATTGTCTAAGTGTGAATTTTGGTTGGAGGAAGTAAAATTTTTGGGACATGTAATCTCTAAAGATGGAATAAGTGTAGATCCTTCTAAGGTAGAAGCGGTTTTGGAATGGGAGAGACCTAAAACAGTAACTGAAATTAGGAGTTTCTTAGGATTAGCTGGGTATTATAGAAGATTTATTGAAGGGTTTTCTAAGATAGCTGGACCATTAACAGAATTAACTAGGAAAAATCAACCTTTTGTTTGGAGTGGAAGTTGTGAGAAAAGTTTTCAAGAATTGAAAACTAAATTGACTACATCACCAGTTTTAATTCTACCTGACCCAAATAAACCTTATGATGTATATTGTGATGCTTCTTATCAAGGGTTAGGATGTGTATTGATGCAAAACAGGAAAGTGGTAGCATATGTGTCTAGGCAGTTGAGACCACATGAGAGAAATTATCCCACACATGATTTGGAATTAGCTGCTATAGTTTTTGCTTTGAAGATTTGGAGACATTATTTGTACAGATCTAGATTTGATGTATATAGTGATCATAAGAGTTTAAAATATTTGTTTGATCAAAAGGAACTGAACATGAGACAAAGAAGATGGATGGAGTTTATTAAAGATTATGATTTTCAATTAATGTATCATCCAGGAAAAGCTAATGTAGTAGCAGATGCCTTAAGTAGGAAAATTGTACATATGTCAACTATGATGATTAAAGAATTAGAATTAATAGAACAATTTAGAGATTTGAATTTGTGTACAGTTAGGAAAAAGGATAAAATTCAATTAGGAATGATTACTATTACTAATGATTTTTTAGAAGAGATTAAGAAGAAACAAGATGTAGATACATTTATTCAAGAAAAGAAAGGATTAATAGGGACAGATAAAGTAAAAGAATTTAATTTAGGAACAAATGGAATTATTAGATTTAAAAATAGATTTTGTGTACCTAATAATCAAGAATTAAAAGAATTAATTTTGGAAGAATGACACAAAAGTAAATTAAGTATTCACCCTGGAACTACAAAAATGTATAAAGATTTAAAAGAGATGTTTTGGTGGTCTAGGATGAAGAAAGATGTAGCAGAATATGTAGCTAGATGTTTAACATGTCTGAAAGCAAAGATTGAACATCAGAAACCATCTGGCATGTTACAACGTTTATAAATACCTGTATGGAAATGGGATAGTATATCAATGGATTTTGTGGTAGGATTACCTAGAACTAATAAAAATTGTGATACTGTTTGGGTAATTGTAGATAGGTTAACTAAATCAGCACATTTTCTTCCAGTAAATATTAAGTATTCTTTAGAAAGGTTAGCTCAATTGTACATAAAAGAAATAGTTAGATTACATGGAGTACCTACTAGTATAGTGTCAGATAGAGATCCTAGATTTGTTTCTAAATTTTGAAGAGAATTTCAGAAAGCCTTAGGAAGTAAATTACATCTTAGTTCAGCATACCACCCACAAACTGATGGCCAAACAGAAAGAACTATTCAGTCATTAGAAGATCTTTTAAGAGCCTGTACATTAGAAGAAAAAGGGATCTGGGAAGATATATTACCTTTAGTAGAATTTACATATAATAATAGTTACCATTCTAGTATAGGTATGGCTCCCTATGAAGCTTTGTACGGTAGAAAATGTAGGACACCCTTGGTATGGTATCAGGATGGTGAGGATTTGTTGATAGGACCAGACATCATTCAGCAAACCACTGAGAAAGTAAAATTTATTCAGGAGAAAATGAAAATTGTACAGAGTAGACAGAAAAGTTATGCAAATAAAAGAAGAAAACCCTTAGAATTTCAAGAAGGTGAACATGTCTTTTTGAAAGTCACACCAATAACTGGGGTTGGCAAAGCAATAAAGTCTAAGAAACTAACTCCTAAATTCATTGGACCTTATCAAATCCTCAGAAAAATTGGACCTATGGCCTATCAAATAGCCTTACCACCCTTTTTGTCAAACCTCCATGATGTATTCCATGTGTCACAACTAAGACAGTATATCTCAGATCCTTCACATGTCATTGAACCTGATCAAATACAGGTAAAGGAAAATCTAACATTTGAAACAAAGCATGTTAAGATTGGGGACAGAAGGATTAAGTACCTGAGAGGTAAAGAAATTCCTCTTGTTAAGGTTATTTGGGATGATATCAGAGGTGATGCTACTTGGGAGTTAGAGGAGAAAATGAGAGAAGCATATCCTCATTTGTTTGTATAGTTATATAGTTGTATAGTTGTGTGGTTGTATAGTTGTATTAGAAATTTCGAGGACGAAATTTTATTAGTAGGGGAGAATTGTAACATCCTCATTTTATTTTACTATTTGTACGTATTTATATATGAATAGTATGAACAATTATGTACTGTATTTTATAGAAACTTTTTGTACGTATTTTCCTATTGAAATTAATACATTTCTACTCAGAAGAATTTTCTGAATCTTTGGATGTCTTTGTTTTTGCCTGAATTGCTTGTTGATTGGACAGCTATGTCAGACAGCTGTCCATGATAATTCTCAAGTGTGAAATTTTGGACTAATCTGTAACTTAATAAAAAGGTAATTGAATATAGATTAAAAATATATACAGTTGAAGAATTAAAATGCTAATTTCGAATTGTTAGAATTTTCTGAAAGTTAGAACTCTGAGAAATTATTACGATAAAATTCTAAGGTAGAAAATTAAGATAAAACTTGTATGACATCTATGGAATTATCTAATAATTGTAATATACTTAGAATAATTAATAAAAAAATTTAACCCAGAAAATATTGAATTGAGTATTAACGAATCAAAGTGTGACAACTCAAATTTCTAATGTCACTAAATTAAGCTAATTAGACTTGGATTAAGAGATAAGTAAGACACTACCCCAAGGTTTTTGATAGTGAGGAATCCAATGGTGGTGTTAGTTTCTTCAAATTCTAATTAGTTTGTAAGATAATTAAAAGCCCTAAATTATTCTAGAAAATTCCATTAATTTCCTACAAATGTTGACTTTTGACTACCTAGAAGGCAAGTCACCTAAGCAAGCCTTCTTGGTTGTCCAAGTGGCTGGAAAGGCTTGCCAAACTGATCTCCCTTAGCCAATGGAGCTGCTGGACGTGTTGAGGCAGCTGGACTTGAAGGGAAAATTCAATTTGGTGGAGAAAACTTAATTAAAGCCTAAAAAATTAAGCCAAAAGAAAAAAAACACCAAAGTTAGCTTCGTAAAAAAAACACAAAACCGTGAGCTTCCCACAGCTGCAGCCCTTTTATTTTCACTTCACCTTAGCTTCATCTTTTCTTCTAAAATCAATAAAACAAACCATCCAAAGATTCAGAAAATTCTTCTGAGTAGAACTGTATTAATTTCAATAGGAAGATACGTACAGAAAGTTTCTATAAAATACAGTACATAATTGTTCATACTATTCATATATAAATACGTACAAATAGTAAAATAAAATGAGGATGTTACACTGGGCATGTTGAAGGAGATGTTGACATTAGCGAAAAGATAATTTTGGAAAAAAAATATTAAGAAGAAGGTATATTGACGAGAGAGGGAGGTATAAATAACATTATCCATCAAGAAAAAACTGAAACAATGACAAGCCCAACATGCGATATAATGGACCGCTACAACTTGAGCCCAAGAGTTCAAATTGGGCCAAGTTCAAATTCAGGGCATGGAGCAAATATGAAAGTGAAAGTATCCAGCCTTATTCAGAGTCACTAGACTCACTACCCACACGCAACGACATCCATTGATCCATATTAACGAACAACAAAGACCCAAACCATCAAACCAGTGACCTGACCAATTACTGAGGAATGATGGGACCTGCCCTATGTACGAATATGGCCTCACAATAGCCAAGCACAGTAATAAAAGAAAATATCTCTATCCGAGAACAAGAAACAAGAGGGCATTAACATGAAATATAAAACAATATACTAAAATAAGAGAGATAAGTAAATAGATGAAATAATAATAATAAACAAATAACAGTGGATGAAAACGAACAAGGCAGTTGGTTGTTCATAGTCTCAATAAACGGTGTCTTGCGGGAAGTACCATGGTGGCGCTGGATTCAGATTGTTGGAGCGGGTTGGTGTTTCGGCACCACGATGCGACACTGGGTGTCGATGGGCGTCTATACTCGGTGGTTCAGGTCTTGGTGTGTGATCATGGTTTAGTTGGAGTGAGGTGTGAAGAAGAAGGTGGTGCGTTAGGTTCAGTGTGCCACTGGCTTGAACAGTATTTGCTGGTACAGGTTGGTTGGAACTTGGAAGCCGGGTTGGTTTAAGATTTGTGGTGGTTTGGTACTGGTTCTAGTATTAATGTTTTGGAGGGATGGTGCTACTCACCCATACTCAAAGGAAGTGTATGGTGATTTAATTAAGGTGGCTTAAAGGAGATTTGGTTCATTGCTTTGGTTGGTGATTGAAGGATGAATTAGAGGGTGTTGTGTATATATATGTCAGGTTCAAGGTGCCAGGAGAGGGTGAGAGAGAGAAGATGAATATGAGATTATAAGGAAGAGACTAGGTGAGAGAATGAGGTTCAGAGAGGGGAAAGGATTATCTCTGTATCTGTACAAGCAAAATGTGAGAATGGAAACAAATCAGGGGGTCCTCTGATTGTGCTCGTCAGGAACGAAAGTCTGAGTGAAGGTGTTTTTTGTTAGATAAGAATTTATTAAATCCATAACAGCAGACATGAACAGTAGCATTTTATATAGAATCAAAATACACAACAATTCTTATAGCATTCAATTGGTACAAAAATAAATATAACAAATGAGAAGTTTAGAAAAGGAAGGATTACTTGAATTACGAATAATCACTTACATATAATTAATTGTAATTCAGGTAATTTTATATACAATTGATATACATGTTTAAATATATGTGGTAATATCATTTGAATTACATTTAGTTTTTGAATTGTATTTTAGTATATTTAAGTATAATATACTACTCCCTCTGTCCCACAATGAGTGTCGCCCTAGGTTTTTTTACACAGACCAAGAAAAGCTATTAAATAGAAGAAAGAGAGAAGTAATTTTACAAAACTAATGTTATTATTAACATTGCATTGAAAAACTAAAGTGACATTATTAAGTGTATTAGTGGAAAAAAGTAATTAATATTGCATTGAAATGCCAAATACGACACTTATTTTGGGACAAATTTCTTTTCCAAACGTGACACTCATTTTGGGACGGAGGGAGTATAATTCAGGTAATTGTATTTATTAATTTAAATTATATATTATTCCTTGCGTTTTCAGTAACATTAAATTGTGTTTAATTTTTTAAATGTATTTAAGTATATTGAAGTATGATATATACCATAATTCAGGTAATTATATTTATCAGTTTGAATTATATATTATTCTTTCCATTTAATATTTGAATTGTATTTAATTATATTAAAATATATATGATAATATTGCTTGCATTGCATTTAATTTTTAAATTGTATTTAAGTATATTTTCATAGTTTTTGAATTGTGTTGATTATTAATTATTAATTGTATTTAATTATATGGTATATAAACATATCATTTGGATTATATTTAAATATACATTTTGTCTGAAAAAAATATTTAAGTATACATTGAAAATATATTTATTAATTTATTTTCTTTATCATTTTCCTTTTATATTTATTAATTTTACATAAATGATAATTAAAAAATATATTTAAAAACTATAATATTTTCATTATTTTCACTAATTCCAATTAAACATTTATTATTTTTTATATTTATTAATTGTACGTAAATGATAATTAAAAATAATTTTATTACTTTTTTTAATTTTATTTTAAATTTTCGTGATTGCTCTGAACATGGTGAATGATTGCATTTAATTATAAATCGAATTTTGATTTCTGACTATTTTAATACATCCCTTAAACTTTTGGGGGGAAAATTTTCGAGGCAGTGTATATTCCTTTAAGAAATAAAGGATAAAATATAAGTAAAGAGGAGCAACCGTTAACGCTCGATTTTGTCCAATCTCTAATTATTTCTTTCTTAATAAAAATAAATAAACAAATTGTTTTTAATTCCTGAATTGGGATCACTTCATAACTAAACCTAGTTAGAGATGCACAACAGGAACAAAAATGATTTGGCCCAACACCTCAAGTTCAAGTTGTATCTATATACAACCAAAATCTCAAATTGTCTGTGATAAGCTCATGCCAAAACTAAAAAGATAAAAAATAATATTAACCATTTTTTTCATAATAATAAAGTTAATCTTCATCAAAATAAAATAAATATATGTAATAAAATAAATCTTCGTCATAGTTTTTTGGGTGAGATAAATATTTTAAAAGTTATAGATAATTTGCTTAATTAATTAGAGGTAACTCGTCTTAGGATGGACATTGTAGGATGCTAACACCTTCCCAACGCGTAATCGACTTCCGAATTCAAATTTGGTTTCAAAGGTCATTTTATTTTAAAGGTTTTTTCCAATGTTTTCCTTAATAAATTTTGGTGGCAACTCCTCTATTTTTTAAAACTTTTTTGTCATCCCGCCACTATCCGGTTGCGATAGATGGTGACTCCACTGGGATATTTTGAGAGTCAAGCCAATAATAATTAATTAAGCAAAATATTTGTATTGTTAATGTATTTATCTCACCTTGTTATGTTTGTTGGTGTTGTATGTAGTTTTGCTTTATTTATGTTTTGTGTGCAAATATGTTTATGTTTTTGAACCATAGAGTAGAGAACCTTTTGCTATATTATATGTGTGTTGTTTTTTTGCAAATTGAGTATTTTAGGAATTGCTCCCTTCATACAATTCACCTACATAGTTTTCACATACTTATGATTGAGGTCCTATACCCAGGCCGGCGTGAATCTTAGGATAATTAAGAGGTGGAGTAGTGGTAATCTTCTGGATGTACATCCTGCTTGGTTATCATGAAGGCCTCACCTAAAGTTTGATCCTTTCAAGGGTATTATCACTTCTAATAGTTTACCTATTGTTGTGATCAACATTCCAAGAGAGGGTCCATGGCTCTAGGAACCATTAGAACCATAGAACCACCTGTTGGGAAAGAACACATATTAGAATAACCTATAAAGCTGTCAACTATTAAGAATACCTTTGTAGGATACAATGGGAGCAGTACCCTACCCTTGCATTTCAAATGGCATAACATATGTATAGAAAATGAAATAAAGCAAAAATAAGTTTAGTTTTCTCTTTGTGTTATTATTCATCATTTCATAACAAACATCTTGCACTTCATTTCCCAAAAAAATGGAGAAAAAAAGAGATGGAGAAAAAGCGAAAAAAAAGCAAAAAATGAGAAGGGAAAAGAAAATAAGATAGAGTGATGACAGCACGATAGAATTTTTTTCTCTTGAAAAGCATAATGTATTTTCATAAGATAGGACCTTCATGGCATGTTACATCCTTTTCCAGGTTGTTGGGGGTATCTTAAGGGCTTAAGATTCGTTTGAACATTTTTCGAAGAACATGGAATTAAATTCAAGGGAGACTTTGCAGGTTGGAGTTAAGAAACCTAATGTGAAAAGTTTGAGGAACCTCAACAACAAGTTGAACATTATTCAGCGTTGAACTTTCACTAACAAATATGGAACATTCTTGATATGTTAGAGGTAAATTGGCAAGAGATGGCTCTCACTGCTTTAGCCCAATTCTATGATCCTCCTTTAAGGTGCCTCACTTTCCGAGACTTCGAATTAGCTCCAACACTAGAAGAGTTTGAACAAATATTGGGATATCCCTTGGGTAATGAAGGGCCTTATCTTTACATGGGACACAATCCTCCGTTAGACAAAATTGCCACATCCTTGGATATTAGTGTGAGGGATCTAGCAAGGGAGAAAGATACAAAAGGAGGTGTTGATGGTTTTTCGAGGGAATATTTGGAAAAATACACACAGCATCTTGCAGAGAAAGAAAAGTGGGATGATTTCATGGATGTGCTCGCTCTCATCATTTATGGGATTGTTCTCTTCCTAAATATTGAAAACTCTGTAGATTTTGTAGCGATCGATGTCTTCTTAGCCTATAAGCATAAAAGGAAAAATCAAGTGCCAGCCATCCTTGCAAATACATATCATACCCTTACCTTGCACCATGAGAAGAAGGGCGAAATCATCTTATGTTGCTTGCCTATGTTGTATATTTGGTTCACGACTCATATGTTTAAAAAGGGGGGATGGGTGGAGATTAGAAGAAAAAATGATTGGGGCCACAACATTAAAAATTTGAGTGGAAGGATGATATCTTGGTGCTCACAAGGACTAGAGAGAATTGATGTGATTTGTCGTTGTGGGCATTTCCCTAATGTACCACTTATGGGAACCAAAGGGTGCATTAATTACAATTCGATTTTAACATTGAGGCAGTTTGGTTATCCAATAAAGAATCTGCCGACTGAAGAGTCAGTGACTCCTTTTATCCCGTTTATGAGTTGAATCAAGACTTGGAAATGCTTCGTAGGGTTAGACGGGCTTGGAATCACGTTGTTGGGAAAGAAAAAGGACTAGGAGCTGGTAGTTGGGTGGCAGATAAAAGTTATAGCCAATGGCTTGAAGAAAGGGTTCAAAAGATCAAGTCATCCTTTCGTAGTTCAGTCTCAGTTTTTGAAGATGTGCCAATGCCACCTCCCATGAGCCTAGAGGAGATAGAAAAGCTTAAGGTGGCATTGGCAAAATCCGAAGAAGAAAGAGAGAGATTGAAAAGGGAATTGGCAAAAGCTCGTTTAGAATGCCAAGCTGCACAACGAGAAAGTGTGCAAAGGATTCAGTCAACTGTAGAAGCCAACAAAAGGGCAAGACTAGAAGAAGAAAGGAACCCAATACAAAAAGTTGTTTGGATGCCGCAAGCACAAAGTTAGGGATGCGAAGAAAAGAGCAAGATGAGGCTAGGGCTGATGCTCTAAAGTGGAAAAAGGCATGAAGAGTCCAATGTGGCTAAGAGAAGTGTTCAAAGACAACTCGATGATCTAAAGCAACAATTGAAAATGGTGGAGGCTGAATATAAAATACAGGGTCCAAAGCGAGAAACAACTAAATGCAGACCTAGTTTCAGAACATCAAGTCACATTAGATGAGAAGAAGAAGTTGGAAGACTGGGTAATGCAGCTGAATGAAGTTATTGAAGATTACCAGGGGCAGCAAAAGCTTTGGGCACATAATTTTATGAGTCGAGCTCTACAAATCAAGCGAATGCTCAATGAAGCCTCATATTACTTGTGAAGAGCTGAAGGAATGACTAACCCACTCCCAATGCCAATTGAGATTTATGAATTCATTGAGTATTGTAAAGGGATGATAAGTCAAATGAGAAATATGTCTAGTAGTGATGAATGGTAATTTGTACTTTATGTCAAGTTGTAAAAGAATGTCCCTTGTATTTTGCGTTGTTTCACCCATTGATGGCATTACTTTGTTTTGATGATCAATGAAAGATGTTGTTTATTTGTTCTTTACTGTGGTCTTGGCTTCTGGGTGCCTTTGTTCCATGAGACTTAGTACTTGTAACGTGATGTTCTAAAGGAAAAGTCTAAAATAAGATGTTCATGTAATGAGCTGCTTTAAAATCCTATATTCTTTAAGGCTTAGTACTTAGAACGTGACGTTCTAAAGGAAAAGTCTAAAAGAAGATGTTCACATTGCTTCTAACCACATGTTTGAGGAAAGAATGTGTTAAGTTCTAAGACTTTGGACGATGTCCAATCCCTCAAAGTTCGATTTTGATGATAACAAATAAAGGATAAATTTTGAAATATCTAATGGTCTTGTTTGAGTATTATAGGATCTACGTCGTCCAATGCCGCAATGGTATTGTATATCTCAAACTTAGACGTTATATTTCTATAAGCAAAGCGTCCAATGTTTCTGCAAAGCAAGCGTCCAATGACTATATAACTTGCACTCTGTTTTCTATCTTAAAAGCCATATAAAGCAACAATACGATTTCAATGATGTTTCTCCGAAATGTTCGATTGTTCCCTCTCATTCTAACATGACACTCTATTTGAATTCTCAAAAAGTATTGTACAGGGATTGAAAAGCATTTCTCTGTAGAAATAGTACTAGTAGCGGAGGCGCTACATGTACGATTATCTCCTCTATCTCTCCAACCCAAGCCGACACGTGGCAACGGTCACACGATTTGAAGAGAATCGCTATTGGAAAAGGTACAGATCCCACAATGGATACCTTACTCCAAGCTGCCTATAAATAGAGGAACAAGCTCATTCATCAAAAAGAAGATTCATAAAAAGGCTGAAACTCTGTCAAAACGACTGGACGATCCACACTTAAGCTAAAAATAGCTTTCTACTTAGCTTTGCTAAGCGATTATGTGTATTCATTTTTATTGTAACATCCTCTCTGTGAGAGTTATTCATTCTTTCTATTTTCAAACAATTTCTGTTTGGAAAGCCAGGAGTGGCTTGGTGTTAAAGAATACTTGGGTTTGCTTTAATCTCAGGGGGAGATTAAAGGTGTGTCAGGAGTGGCCTAGAGAATACTTGTAGCCAGAAGTGGCAGGGTTAAAATACTTGTTTGTAATCAGATTCTGATTAGTAGAACCCTTCAAAGGTTTTTGAAGGAGAACTAGACGTAGCTCAGTTTGAGTGAACCAGTATAAAACTAAGTGTTCTACTCTTTCGCTTTCTAGCTTACTAGAAAATCTCTTAAGTTATCTCTTCACATACCACGAAAGAGTTTCTTTACACATCTTATTTACGAAAATATTTTACGTGTGTTCTGACGAAAAATGAGAAAACGCAGTTTCATTGAACTGTTTTATTTGAACCACTGGACGATAGCATAGTCTTCTGTTTGACAAAGTTCTTGTAAAACTTAAGATACACTATCTTTATATTGGCGAAAGGATTTCGAAGAAAATAGAAACACACTATTCAACCCCCCCCCCCCCACCCTTTTAGTGTATTTCTCTGTATTTCAGAGTGTTCATACACGAGTCATGCGACTTATGGTTCTCTAACAACCTTGCATCCCTAAAAAGAAAAAGGAAAACAAAAAATAGATAGGGTAGTTGCATCTTCATTTCTTCATGTTTATTACATACTCATAAGACATTTTTCAGTAGAGTGAAAGGAGAAAAGAGTAAATACTGAAGCAAAGAAAGCATCCCCGCGACACCCTTACGGGACACGTGCCAAGACGAAGATTAGATAGGGTAGCTTTAATTATAAATTATTTTGAATTTAATTACATATTTATAAGATCATTTATAAAATATATTATAATATACTTTTCATGCATAATAAAATATTTATTTTTTAATTATAAAATCCTTATTTTTAATCATTATTGTTCATGAAAAATGTTTTAAAATATGTTAGTTAATTATAAATTATTTTAAATTATATATTAGTTACTTTAAAATATGTAACTTTAATTATAAAATATTTTAAATTTAATTACATTTGTATAAAATCATTTATAAATGTATATTATACTATACATTTCATCAATAATAAAATATATATTTCTAATAATAAAATCCTTATTTTTAATGATTATTGTTCATGAAATATATTTTAAAGTAATAAAATAAAAAAATTTCATGTATTTTTTTAGTTTCTATTCTTAATTAATAATTAAATTTGATTAAATTCAATCAGCGGCTATTGTTAGTTACAATTTTCAATCAATGACTCATATTAGTTTAAGTGAACTTATATATAAATTGTATAATTTGTTTTATCAGTCAAAAATAAAGAAAGAATAGGGTATAATGAAGAGAGTTCACAACAGAATTGACTTACTTGGTGGAAATTACTGGACCGATTTTTCCTCTCAGTGTTGCTATATATGTATACCGTGGAATTGTAGAGGGATAGCGGGAGATTCTGTGCTGATTGAAATAACAAATAAGCTGAAATGTAGTGATTGGTTTTTTATTTCCTCATCAAATATGATTATAATATAATTTATTAGAGAAAGGGAAAAACCTTAAAAGTAATCATATTAATTAAATAGTAAAAATAGTATTGTGATGGGGATTTTAATTGTGAAGGTGAAAGTGATGGGTTTCTTAAAAAAAATTGATGCATAAGTGAGGAGTTACTTAAATTAAGAGATAAGGACATATTTTTTTGAAAAAATAATGAGGATTAAAATAAATAAAAAAATAACCTATAAAATATAAGCTCATGTTAATGTTTTTAAAATCTAAATTGTCAGGATTTTTTTTATCGTTGGGAAGGTTTGGAAAAAAAAACACTAAACTAAAACTTTAAAGAAGAAACACTTAGAGCATTAGCTATTAACAAAGACCGCAATGGAGCTGGGCAAGAAGTGAAGGTGACCATGCGATCATAAGAAGATGATCCTTTTTTAGAAAAGCCAATCTGCACAATGGTTTGCTTCCCTGTAAACATGACGAAACTTCAACTGCCAAGGTTTTTGCTTGAATGCACAAATCTTGTTGATAATTGGAGCATAAGGATGATGCATTGTTACACCGTCTGAGACCAACTGCAACGCTAATAAAGAATCAGATTCGCACTCCACTGTTGCATAACCCAAGTTCCATGCAAGAGAAAAACCATGAAAAAGCGCATGTAATTCTGCATTAAGACTTGTTGCAAAACCACAACATCCCGAAAAACCAGAAAGTCATTGACCCAAGGTGTCACGAATGATTCCACCAAATCCTGCTTATCCTGGATTCCCTAGCGAGCTACCATTAACATTTAGCTTCACTGCATTATCCGCAGGAGGTAACCAAGAATCTGAAATTGGTTTTTTCCGAGAATTTGAAGTGAGGCTGACTGTAGAGATAATATCATAAGTTATCTTTGCTTGGTTAATAATGAACCATGGTTGCCATATTCTATCTTCAAAGATCTCCAGGTTGCGCACTCTCCAAATGAACCAACATGTGCAGGCAAAAAAAGGACCAGCAGGTAACCGCAATTGAGATGAAAACCATTCCATAGCATTATTGGATTGAAAACCTGCTTGTGTAGGTAGATTAATCATATTCCACACCATTTTAGAGTGTTGACAGTCCCGAAACAAGTGAAGAAGACTTTCGTCTGCCTTGCCGCAACTATGATAAGAAATATCCAAACAAAAATGCCGCTGAAACCAGAGTTGGTTATTTGGAAGGCTGTCATGAAAGACAAGCCATAAAAAGTGTTTGATTGTTTCTGGTAATTGACTCTTCCAGACTAAAGTCCAATCCCTCATTGAAGCGCTATGATTAGTAGGCTTAGAAGTGATCCATGAATAAGATGAAGTGGTGGTATAACAGCCCGTTAGTGATGGACCCCAAATCACAATGTCATCCATTTGGTCATCAAGGACAATACTCAGAAGCTTATCCTTAATATCATCTAGTAAAGGAGTTGATAACATATTAAGATGCCAACAACCTTGATAAAAAACATTGTTGACCATTGGATTTGTATTTGAAATATGAACATAATCCAGAAGTTGACTAAGAGTTCCATCATCTAAGAATTTATCAAAGAATAAAGAAACATCTCCTCTTCCAAGACGAATTCGGAAGCCCTCTCTAAGCTCATTCAGCGCCTTCACAATTCAATACCAAGTATAAGATGATCCCTGGGCATCAGTTACTTGCATAAAATGAGTATGTTGGAGATATTTATTCTCAACCATTTGAACCCAAAGTCTATGAGGTTCATTCATAACAGACCAAACTTTTTTGCCCAACATTGTGATGTTAACATCCCTCGCCTTACGGATACCTAAACCACCTTTAGACTTAGGTCTAGTTATCTTTTTCCATCCAACCCAATGAGAAGTTGGCCCACCCCAAATGAAGTTCCTGATGATTGCATCAATTTTGTCACACACTCCATCTGGAAACCAAAGGTTTTGCATAGTGTATGTTGGGATAGCTGACATAACTGACTGGACTAGAATAACCCTACCAGCTCTATTCAACAAATGACATTTCCAACCAGCCAATTTACTATTGATGAGGTCCACAATATAAGAAAAATCAACATTTGTGATCCTACTAGAAAAAATAGGAAACCCCAGGTATTTCCCAATATTGGTTTTTTGGACAAATTTAGTTATGGAAGTGAATTTTGCCAACTTCCTATGAGAAATATTCTTAGAGCCCATAAAGAAAGACTTATGAGTGTTAACCTTCAAACCTGAAGCAAGACAAAACTGATTGAGTGTATCCTTCACCATTTTAGCTTGAGAGCATGAGCCTTTGACAAAGAAGAGGCAATCATCCGCAAAAAACATATGAGATATTGATGGGCCATTCTTAGAGCCTTTAACAGGTTGCCAAAAGCTAGCATTAACCTTCTCTTGAATCATAATTGCTAGTTTTTCCATGCACAAAAGGAAGAGATAGGGTGATAAAGGGTCCCCTTGCCTCAAGCCTCTTTGAGGAGTAAAACTATCCAAAATAGTATTATTCCACTTTAAGGAGTAAGTGGTGGAGGTGATACAACCCATAATCAACTGAACTGTTTGTTGAGGGAACCTAAAATCATGTAAAGTCAGCTTAAGGCACTCCTAATCAACCCTGTCATAAGCCTTCTCAAAGTCAATCTTGAATAGTAAAACACCACTTTTCCCCTTCTTTTTACGCATGTGGTGAACTATCTCTTGAGCAATTGTAGCATTATCAGTTATTCCCCTATTAGGAATAAAGCTGCTTTGGAGGGGACCAATTATGCTATCCAAATAAGGCCTGATTCTATTAACAAGGACTTTAGACATAAATTTAAAGAGAACATTGTATAAGCTAATAGGCCAAAAGTCCTTAATCATTGTTGGATTATCACCCTTTGGAATTAGAACAATGAGTGTTTGAGCCAATTTGGTGGGAATAAAACCTGACAAAAAGGCCTCATTAATCAAGGCACAAACTTCTTGACTAACCACAGGCCAATAAGACTTGTAGAAAAGAGGTTGAACACCATCTGGCCCTGGAGCTTTGTAAGAGTTCATAGAAAACACCGCATCCCGAACCTCCTCAAGAGAAATAGGATTACAAAGAGAATCAAATAAATCCTGACTTACTTGGGGAATGCAATTCAACTGAAGACTCTGAGGTGCACATCTCTCATTAGATAGAAACAAGTTTTTAAAGAAATTTTGAGCCTCCTGTTGTAAAACAACCATATATGAACACCAAGTTCCATGGATAAAGAGACGTGAGATTTTATTCTGCCTCCTCTTGATAATTGCTTGAGCAAGGAAAATTTTGGTATTTTTATTACCAAATTTAATCCAATTCTCCTGCTATTTTTGTAACCACAGTAACTCCTCTTGATACAAAATCTCATCATGCTCTTTTTTAAGTTATTTTTCTAACATAATCAGGCTGGAAGTAGGAGATATATCCAGCTGTTCATGAATACCACATAACCTTGCCTCTACTTTTCTTTTCCTCTTGAAACTGTTGCCAAAAGTTTCTTTGTTGAAAATAGTAGACTGCTCTCTCACACCGTCTAGTTTGGAGATAATATCACCTGAAGTAGTCATCCATGTCTGCGACACCAAATTATTGTAACTGGGATGTGTCATCCAAGTCGCTTAAAAATGAAAGGAAGGAGTACGATTTCTAGGAGCCTTCAAATAGTGAAGCAAAAGAGGATTATGATCTGAATTATTAGGCGCCAACAACTCGAAAATAGCATGAGGAAAGAGAAGTCGCCAATCAAAATTAGACATACATCTATCTAATTTTTTACGAACACGAACACCATTCTGCAGATTCTTCCTCCATGTAAAAAATCCTCCAACGGTGTCTAAGTCCATAAAACCACAAACAGAAGCAACATGAGCCAAAGACATGGATCTAGAAAGGTTGAAATTACGCCCAACAACCTTTGATGGACGAATGATCTCATTGAAGTCTCCTAGCAAAGTCCACGACCCATTAATGGATTGAGACAAATTAGAAAGATAGTCCCAAAAGTGTTGTCAAGTTATCGGATTAGGAGAAGCATAAAGTGCAGTGAAAATCCAATGACATGACAACTTCTTTACAGAAAAGGTAATAGCTTGTTGTGTTGAATCAACCAAGTCAAAAGTGACATCAGTCCTATTAGAAAGGACCCATATTCCACCAAAATGACCTATTGCTTCTTGAACAAAAATGGAAGAATAACCTAAATTTCTACAAAATTCAGTCACTCTACTGTAAGGGACATGAGTCTCAAAAAGCAAACAGAGGCTTGGAAATTAGTGGTTGACTTCATCCCACAACCTATATCATAAATGACGGGTCCAACATGATTCTTGTTACTATTTTTTTGAGTAATAGATGACTTTGCCAAATGATTACCTAAATTCTTGGAATCAAATCCAATCCCCTTTAAATTAGTGGGACCACCATGCCAGTGAGGAGTTTGACGTGGTCTTTTATTCTTGGAAGAGTAAATACCCATCTTTTTTATTTTAGCATTGCCAGACTCCCTACTTGCCGTGAAAGTAGTAGGTGAATCCAAACCAGCAGGGGTTTTTTTTCTCTTTCATATCTAACCCCTTATTATCTACCGTTTCCTTTCTACCATTTTGATTCTTTTCATTTTTGTTGCCCCTTGGTTTGCACCGAACCACAATCCTCTCCCCATGTAATGGGTCATCATTAGCATTTAATTGAGAAATAGAATCATTACCTTTATTAGTAACGTTCACATCTTTGGAGATATTGGCATTAATTGCGGTAGTAGCCTGACCATCTTGAGTGCTGGGCACATTCCCTTTTTCTACAGGCGGCGATGAATTTGGTCACATTACTGGAGATGGTAATGAATTAGCCTGAATAGGACATTCTCGACTCAAATGGCTATAACAGCCACATGAGGAACAAATCCTATGCAAACCTTCATACTCTACATGATACCAAAACTCATGAAGCCAAACCCTACCCACAACTGGCTTTGTGAGATCAACTTCTACACAGACTCTGGCAAAGGGACCACGTCGAACATCCTTTGTATTGCTATCCACCTTGATGGGCCTTCCTATTGCCGCTGCCAGTGCAAGTAGGATACTTTCATCGTAATATAAAAGATTGAGGCCTGGAAATCTTATCCATACCATAGTCTTGTCAATGGTAGCCTTGGGAGATATGAAATCTAGTGTCCATGTTCTCACTGTGAGATAATGATCAAAGATCATCCAAGGACCCTCATCAATCACTTTCCTGCGATCATCTTCATTGTCAAACTTGACCATAAAATAGCCATTACCTATGTCAAGGATTTTGAACCCTGCAGACAATTTCCACATTCTTGTTAACTTCTCATGCATCATACAATAACCAATACTTTTGCCCAGGAGCTTGATAACTAAAGCATCTTGCCAAGGGGCATAGAGACCTTCAAAGACTGAATCCGCCAGGTAAACCTTAGGTTTCAAAGGGTTACCATGTTCATATTCAATTCTAGCCAATTTCTTCTTAATAAGATCAACATGAGGTCTAGGAGGTTGAACTTGTCTATTTACCATCGCCATATCTCGAAAGGAGACTTTCACTTTTGAACCACCACCTCCACCGTCATCTGGTGGATCTTTATCTGAGCCTGAGCTATTCATAGCACCCGTTGAGAAATAGAATCCTGGAAGGAGAGCCATCGTTATATTTAATGAAAGAATTGTTTTCTAAATAGTCAGTTTAATATATTCTTTAGAGTTTCCAGAAAGAAAATAACTTGTATGGTCTCTTTTCTTATTAGATTCTAAAGAACCCAAAAAACATAGCCATGGGTATCCAGTGGAAGCAGTTGTTGCACCTACTACTTGTTGCGATCCTTCTTGGGGAAACTACGCCAAACTCAAATTGTCCAAGAAAGTGTGGTCATCTCAATATTCCATACCCTTTCAGTATGACAGAGGCTTGTTCTCTCAATGCCTCATTTGTAGTAACCTGCGACCATGCCCATTCGCCACCAACACTATTTTTAAATAATAGTCATTCTTCAATTGTACGTGTATTGGGCATCTCACTAGACGGCGAGCTGGACATTTCATTGCCAGTAGCCAGCAGCTGCAACGCTAACAGGACTGGAAAGTCAACGAATGATGAAATCGATCATGGTTGGGCCTTCAACCTGCATGCACCATTACACCTAGCGGCCAAGAGAAACAAGTTAATTGTGGTGGGTGTTGACATGATTGGGGAAGTACGACCAGGAAATATGTTTGAGGAGGGATACCCTATTTCATGCGTGTCTTTTTACGATGTTAATGAGTCGCCACATGACAAGTCATGCTCAGGAAGATTTTGTTGTGAGACTCCAATAGCTTATAGGCTATCCAATTTCATCTATTTTTCTTCTCTACTTAACTTGAACAATAACTACACCAAGCTGCTTGAATCCTACCTATGCAGTTATGCATTTGTGGTTAAAGATAAAGCCTACCAATTCTCCCCCAAAGACCTCCACAACCTCAACAACAACTATACGTTTCCTGTGGTCGTGGATTAGGCCGTGGGAACTCACACCTGCCAACATGCTCAGAAGAATGCTACAACTTATGAGTGTAAGTCAACCAATACTGAATGTCACAATGCTGAGCTGGGACCTGGTTACCACTGTAAATGCTCTAGTGGTTTTCGGGGAAACCCTTACTTCCTTGATGGCTGCAAAGGTATTAATCTTTTTTCATTTTGTTATGATTATATTTTTGCTTCATTGTATAATTATTGGCAAATGTAAAACATCAATAACAAATTATAAACATGCTCAACATTGTTTCTAGTAAAATATATTTTTAGTCCTTCAAAATATTTTGAATCATTAGTTTTAGTCCTATAAAAATTTAATATATTTTTAGTCCCAGCATTTATCAAAAGTGATAGGGTTTTACTCCTTTATCGGGGAATAAAAACGTGTTTTTTCAGATAAATATAAGAATTAAAAACCTATTAAATTTTTATAGGAACTAAAACCAATATCCCACAAATATTTTAAAGGACCAAAAATATATTTTTTTTTATTTTATTTTTTCTTTAAAACTCCCTATCGATTGTTGAAATAGAAACTATAACTACTTAATAATCTATTAGATGTTGATGAATGTGCCGAGAAATCCTACAACTGTTATAAGGGGGCAACATGCATCAACTCTGATGGGAGCTACAAATGTCGTTGTCCAAATGGATATAAAGGAGATGGGAAAAATAATGGAACAAGATGCACTCGGAGTGGCCGCATAACCACAATTGTTTTGAGTGAGTATATATTATTGCCAATTTATTGGAATTACAAAAGAAAAAAAAATATTGACTTGGTTATGGAGAAAATAATTTTGTTTTCACTTGTTAATGTTCAGGTGTGATTATAAGTATCTTAGTACTTTTCGTGGGAAGCATTTCTGTGTATTGGATCATGAATAAAAGAAAGCACATCAAAAGTAAAGACCAACTTTTTCAACGAAATGGTGGCTTTCTCTTTCAACAACAAATAGCAAGGCATGAAGGATCAACTGATATAGCTAAAGTCTTCACTTTAGAAAAGTTAAAGGAAGCCACCAACAACTTTGACAAAAGCAGGATCATTGGCAAAGGTGGTCAAGGAGAAGTCTACAAAGGAATATTACGAGATAATAAAATTGTGGCAATTAAAAAGTCCTTAATAAGTCAGACAAGCCAGTTTGACCAATTCATTAATGAGATAATATTGCTTTCTCAAATAAACCATAGGAATGTGGTAAAGCTATTGGGATTTTGTTTAGAGACAGAAGTTCCTTTACTTGTTTATGAATTCATTCCTAATGGCACCGTTTATGAGCGTCTTCACCGTCAAGATCAATCTTTAAGAATTTCATGGAAAACAAGATTGCAAATAGCAGTAGAAACTGCTAGGGCCCTGGCATACTTGCATTCTGGTACCTCTACACCAATCATACACAGAGATGTGAAAACTTCGAACATACTACTTGATCACAATCTCAATGCAAAGGTTTTTGATTTTGGACTTTCAAGGATCATTCCTCTAGATCAAAATCAGATAACCACTGCGGTAAGGGGGACACTAGGGTATATTGACCCAGAATATGAGCGCACAAGTGAATTAACGACAAAGAGTGTGTTTATAGCTTTGGAATTGTCCTAGTAGAACTACTGACAAGAGAGAAGGCACACTCTTTCAATAGGCTAGATAAATCAAAGCTTGCAGTGTTATTTGAGTCTTCCATGAATGATAATAAATTACTTGACATTGTAGATAGCCACTTAACACATGAGGCAAATGTTGAGCAATTCATGGATGTTGCCAAAATTGCAAGACATTGTTTAACATTGAACAGGGAGGAAAGACCCACCATGACACAAGTGGCAAAAAAACTTGAAGGAATGTGCGTTGTGGAAAGGCATGGATGGGACAATATCAATTTGTCTTCAGAAGAGATTGAAAAACTTTCTGAACGCAACACCATCTAGTTTTGATTATTCAAACAGGGTTTCCATGTGCTTTAGTGGTGGAAGATGATTAGCTTATGAATATTGTTATCATGTTTTGCTTTAGATCATTGAGATGACAGTTTTGTGGTTGTTTAGGATCCTTCATATATGGATTGACCACGCATGTACTTACATATTGTAAACATCCAATTTTGTTCTCTTTTATATCCATTTTTAAAAAAATAAATATTCATTGTTGTGAACGCCTAATCTTACATATATTTTTACTCTTATATTGTATTTTATTTATCTTTTATTTAGTATTAAAAAAATTGAAAAAAGACAAAAAAATATGAGAGTAAAAAAATCAAAGTAGAAAAAAAAAAGGAATGAAAAAAGAGAGAGAAAAAAATGAAAAGAAAAAAAAGGAAAGAAGAAGAAGAATCGGGCTCACTAGTTAAAACGCAAATGAAGAAAGAGAAAGAAAAAGCCCAATCCACTAACTAAACCCAATGTGGTGCCCAATTCATCTGTTTTATTCGCAGAATGATAGAGAATACTCAAGGGGGCCTTTTTATTACCGTACTTGAAGACCAATGCGATATGTTGATGGGCAAAATGCCCCACAAACAATGACAACATCTGTAAGGTTTACCAACATACTTAACAATTATTGAACAAAGATTCATATACTTTACGCAAGCATACCAACCCTTAAATTGAGATTTACATCACCATATGATAAAAGGCCTCCTATTACCGGTCAATCTTCTACCTCACGGGTGAGGAAAAAAATTTCCTACTTCACCCTAGCTTCCACCATGACAAATGGAACAATTACTGATACATTGCATTTGAACATAATCCACATTGAGAAAAATCATACATCACTGTTAAGTCTTAACCCTTTTTACACACAAACATTTAATTATTAAGCTTCAATGTACATTGGATTCTTCTTATCACATTCAACACAAACTACACTCACTTCAAATTTGATTTCAAAGTGAAAATCTGATTTGTAGGAAAAATAAGTTCAAATTAAATTCAACTTTCCTCAAAGAATTTTCAATTCATTCATCATATGGTAGTTTCAAAGTTGTACGTGAGTTTGAGTTATATACACTATTTGTACATAAGTATTATGTATGCAGCAACGAATCTAAAGAAATACATCCTTCGTATCCATTCTATAAAATAGTTCATGGGTAACTTTAATTTGGGCATGTTTAACACATGCATGAACCAAGGAAGACATTAGAATGGAATCAAAAGAAAACCCAGTAACAAAAGCAAGCATACAAACCCAGGAGATGTCGAAGCTGAGGATGCAGATCCCATGTTGAAGATGCAGATCTTGCGCCGCTGCTGCCGCCACGCGCAGATGGTGGCACAATCAAAGACGTCAAAGCTGAGGATGCAAATCCCGCGCTAGCATCGTCACGCATAGGTAGTGATGCAATCAAAGATCCCGCGCTGGCGCCGTCGCGTGTAAGTGGTGATGCAACCACGTTGCCTAAACCTGTCGATGCCCACCTTCATCAGTGCCTTCGTCGGTGGTGTCCCAGATGAATGTCTCTGCTAGGGTTTTCCACTTTACCAATCTACGAAGGAATAATTTGCAAATATACCCCCCAATGCTAATTTTATAATGAGACTAAAAGACAAAATCTCAAAAATTATCTTAACTGGTAACTAGTTATAAATCTCGTCCGTTTATTAATTATTAATATATCTGACGGTAAATTTTAATGCTTCACTGGTGCACCACTTAGCAGGTACTTCACCGCAGCCAGCACCATGTTCTACAAACATCAATGTGTGGTGCACATTGTCACTTGCGTTAACGTATACCCTATGCAATGTGGATTATAATAGAACTGATAACCCTTATAACAAAAAAATGTTGTATATTTTGTTGATATTTCAAAAGCTTAACATGTTTATTTAATAAAATATAGAAAATCTTTCTTTAAATTAATTTACTATTTATTCAAAATAAATATTTTGTTGACTTGGTCTTATTGATTTGGTTATTTAGACTAAGTTTCACCTTATCTTTGACTTGGTCTTGGATGATTTAGAAAGGACAAAATTTACATACAATATCGTAGGTACTATTTTTACAGTCATCCTATTATATCAGAACACGTGTTTTATTTTTTTCCCGTCAACAAACTGACTCTTCACACCGCCAAGTCATTTTCCTTTTATCTGACCACATTTGCCAAACAACCTACGCGTCCCCCTTCATGTGCAAATGTCGCAACCTGTCCACTTCGTCAGCAGCGGCATCGCCACCCCTACCAGCGCTGACCTTCTTATGCAGTTGAGTTAAGACGACATCTTCAGAGGCTCCGGCATTTACAAGAGAGACACCCCAATGAAGTGTGTCGAGGTTATTATGCAGGTCATTACAGAGCTTTCAAATATCTTTTCTCTCTATTTTTTCATTCCGTGAATCCTAGTTTTGTTGCCCCAACTTATTATTGGGAAGAGTCTGTTAAATACTGGGGGACTTGTGCATTAGATATATAAGTCCTTGAAGACAATGTGTCTAACACACATCTCAGGCTTAATTTGTTCGTTAACATACTTGTTCGCAGATTGCGGTTTGTGAATGGTCGTGATTGATCTTGATTTTGAACGCCAAGACTAGCAAAAAACACTAAAAAATTTAAAATCAAAACTAAACAGCATCAACACACAAATATTTTCTACCAAAAGAACTACATAAGTTTGATTTCCCCATTGCACCTAGGGATACGTAGGAGTAAGGGTCCAGCCCCATCGATTTAAAAATATATAATAATATTCATTTTTCTAAAAAATAATAAATAAGTTTTAATAATCAAATTTCTTTTTTTTCATATAAATAAATGGATAAACAATATGAAACGAAAAAAATAGTTTTGTTTTCTTTTGTGGGAGTAAAATAAATAAATTTAAAGTTACGTTAGTTTTGCACATCTAATTAAAGGTAATCGTCTTAGGACAGTAACAACTTCCCTACCATAATCGAATCTCGAACCCAAATTTGGTTTTCAGGCCATTTGTTAAAAAAAAAAAGAGAGTTTTTTTTAGAGTTTTCCCCTAAAATGCTATGGTGGCGACTTCTGTGTTTTTAACTTTTTTTTTTGTCATCCCGTCAAGATCCTGGTTATGACATTTGTGAATCATATTTTTCCATAATCCACAAAATCAAAAGTCTTTTAAGTTTAAAAATAAAATAAATATTTTTTTTATTATCGACTAGCCTGTTTACCTGTCATTGTAATATACCTCTATCAAAATGTCTATTAAATATGACAGGTACTGGCATGGACCACTTTCCTGAGTGATTTATGGTGCATCAGTTTTGTTGACCCTTACATTGTGTTTGGTAGAGATGAATGAAAAAGAATGAAAGTGTGAGGAATGAAAAGAGATGAAAGAGAGTGAAAAGTAAAGTTATTTGCTTGAAGTGAAAGAGAGTGGAAAATAGATGAAAGATTTGAATTAAAGTAATTAGGTAGGCAAGAAAATAAAAAAAATTAATTATTTATACATTTTCCAGTTTACCCTTTTTTATTTTTTACATTAACTTTTTTTTAAAATTGAACAGGCATTTATTTTTTTAAAAAATAAAAGACACATGATCAATTATGCCTTTAGCATAATCGATTATGTACCTTAAAACTAGCCTACTCTCATGTACATACTCTAAGTTATTTATTCAAGTTTATGGCTAAATATATTGTCTTACTTCTATGCTTAACGCTTTCATTGGATTGACCTCCCTTTGTTTGTTGTTTTGGTATGAATTTTGTTTGAAAATGATGTTTATACCTTGAATTGAAGAAGACAACTAATAGACCTTATATTCTAGGAATGGATTAAGGTATATTAGCCATTTCAAAACCTCTTTTCTTAAAGCAAGTTAGTTGGCTAAACTAATCAAGGGATTAATAGTTTAGTTAAGGAACTTAGGCCCTTTGCATCTAAGGAATTACGGTTAGGGTAAATTTCTGGGTTGATGGTAATATTAAGACTATAACTTAAGTAAATATCATTGTTGAAGCATGAGAGGATGGTTTGGTGAAGTCAAACCCCGGCGTTTTCTTCTGTTATTATCAAAACCATTTTTCGCATTCTAAGAGTTAGCAAAAATTCCTAAAATAATTTTTATTTGCTTCTACTACTAGTTTTAGCTCTTTATTGCTTTGTTACAATTTTAAATCTCTTTCCATTGCACATTTACTATTTATTTGTTGTTCTAGTAAGTTCCTTATGAAAATAGCCAAATATTGAACAAGTCCATATGGATACGATACTTGGACTTCCATTTTATATTACTTATACGACTTGGTACACTTGCCAAGGAGATATCATAGACATATTTGCACCACAGTTGCTTGAAAAATAAATCGCTCAATCAGTCAATAGCGTTTGCACTCAACGGTCTCGATCTTACTGTGTTTAGCGCTCAATAAAAATTTCCTCACAGCCCGTAACAAGCAAGCTCTAAATACCACTGTTGAACATATTTTGTAAAATAAAATATAGAAATAGTGAAACTTGTAGAGAAAATAAAGAGATTAAAAATGGAGGAAAATAGCCATTAAAATTCATGAGATGATAATGCCTATGTATAGGCTTACAACCAATCTAAACTTCCTAAACAATCTAATCTTCTATCAGATTTATTTAAAATTTAAATTAATTAACTGAAACAAAACATAAAAGATAAAATATGCAATAATAACAAAATCGCTATGTAATCATTATTCTAAATTCAAAATTCATACAAAATCTCATATATCTAGCATGTTCTAATCCTTTTTTTTCTACCAATGTTATGATTAAAAATTTGTCTCACAAGTTGAAACGATTGTTGAAAACTGACTATAGTACTATACTGTAATGATGTATCTTCCATTGGATTTTTTGATGGAGAATGTAGAAAAAGCTAATGCCTTGGTTCTAATCCTTTTTCTTTAGAGCCCCCACACTTCCTTCCGAATACCTATATTTTTCTTCCTTTTTTTTCTTCTCTTTTTCTCAAACATTTTCTCTTATAGAAATAGGAAAAAACCATCATTTTATGGAATCTCAAAAGTATGAACTGTATCATGGCTTAACTACAATACAATACTTCATTTGGCAAATCCAGTTCAATATTCCATCTTCAGTGTTGTGTTGCCCTAACTAATCCACCAGCGCCAAGATCAAGTCGAGGGTTCGTGCCACCGGAGTCGTGAGTCTGGGTGTAACCCCCTTCTAATTATTTAATCTACATCGAATATATAAAAATAAAAGGTTTTAAATACATTCTATTAAAGTTCAAGATATATCACTAATGTTTACATCATTAAAATTTACAGGAATACTACTACATTATAATTCTGGTTAATACAAGTATTGTATATTCAAAAGTCCCCATCCTATAGCTCTGGAAAATATCTGCATCTTTATCTTCTAACTATTCTTCAAACACCTACAAATCAAACTTCCCTAGAATCTAGGGACAAAATTACCGGATCAGGCATTTAATTTCTCATACAATTTAAAACAATTCCAAACATATACATATCACATACTAATTAATCAGTCACACAAATAATTGAATGCAATATGATTTATGCAAATGCAGTTTTTTGACTCAAAATCATTTTTGACCCTGCTCCATGGAGACTTCCCCTTTGAGTGTTTAGTAAGAAACTGGCCTACCATTACGCACTGCAATTCAGCAATCAACCCCTACTAAACGCGAATAAACTAAACAGAATTAGGAGATCAGGATACCCGGAAGGCCACCACGACCGCATCTCTGTCTAGATTATAGCCACATGTGAAATTGCCAATATCCCTCACCCCACAGACTATAAAATCACATATTATACAGTCCTATCTAACTTATTCTGCTCACCCAAAAACAATTCATTTCTCATATATTAAATCATTTCTCATGACTACCGCAGTCCCGGTTTGTCAACATAATTCAGTTTTCGCTTGAAATCTTTTAAAAATCCCCCAAAAAGACTCATGCATATGCAATATGATAATAATCATCATTAAATAATAAATTTTAAATAATCATATATAAATATATAAAAATTCAATAATTATCATTATAACATTGATATTTTACTAAAAACCAACTAGTTCCTTACTAGATAAAATTTCTAAACTATCCCTAATTTTTTTTTAAAATTCCAATTTTATCCTTAATGTAAAATTAACATTTTACCCTTATACATTTCTATTATTTTCGAAATTACCCTTAATCTTTTTCCAAAATTCCCAATGTGTCCCTACATGTGAAATGACCATTTTGCCCTTGGTTTTACAAAAATTTCCACATAGTATCCCTTGTAAAATCAACATGGCCGAATGGCCTACAAGCCATTTCCAACATCTTTTCCAAAGCAACAAAGCCAAATTCCAATCAAAAATCTAATAATTGTAATATACTTAGAATAATTAATAAAAATGTTTAACCAAGAAAAAATTAAATTTAGAGTATTAACCAATCAAAGTGTGACAACTCAAAATTTCTAATGTCACTAAATTAAGCTAATTAGACTTGGATTAAGAGATAAGTAAGACACTACCCCAAGGTTTTTGATAGTGAGGAATCCAATGGTGGTGTTAGTTTCTTCAAAATCTAATTAGTTTGTAAGATAATTAAAAGCCCTAAATTATTCTAGAAAATTCCATTAATTTCCTACAAATGTTGACTTTTGACTACCTAGAAGGCAAGTCACCTAAGCAAGCCTTCTTGGTTGTCCAAGTGGCTGGAAAGGCTTGCCAAACTGATCTCCCTTGGCCAATGGAGCTGCTGGACATGTTGAGGCAGCTGGACTTGAAGGAAAAATTCAATTTGGTGGAGAAAACTTAATTAAAGCCTAAGAAATTAAGCCAAAAGAAAAAAACACCAAAGTTAGCTTCCTAAAAAAAACACAAAACCGTGAGCTTCCCACAGCTGCAGCCCTTTTATTTTCACTTCACCTTAGCTTCATCTTTTCTTCTAAAATCAAGAAAACAAACCATCCAAACTTCATAAACCCTAAACTATATTCGGCCAAGAGAGAAAGAAATTGGAGAAAACCTTTAAAATTTCAAGAAGACCAACGAGAAAGGAAGAAAGGGATTCAAGGGTTCCTTCATCAAATTAAGGACTCAAGGTAAGGATCTTGGCATTTAATTTCAATTTAGAACCCTTGGAATTAGAAGAAAACATGTTGTAGGGTTAAATTCAAGATGTGACCTAGAACCATGAAAGGTTGAAATTGATTTAGGGGTTTTGTATATTTGATGTTAGAGATTGGAAATTATTGATTGGAACAATGTTTGATTGCATTCTTGGTGTGTTGTGATGGTTGGAACTTTGGTTTGCTTGATTTTGATTGAAATGTGATTTGGTTGATTTGTTATTGGAATTTGGCTTTGTTGCTTTGGAAAAGATGTTGGAAATGGCTTGTAGGCCATTTGGCCATGTTGATTTTACAAGGGATACTATGTGGAAATTTTTGTAAAACCAAGGGCAAAATGGTCATTTCACATGTAGGGACACATTGGGAATTTTGGAAAAAGATTAAGGGAAATTTCGAAAATAATAGAAATGTATAAGGGTAAAATGGTAATTTTACATTAAGAATAAAATTGGAATTTAAAAAAAAAATCAGGGATAGTTTAGAAATTTTATCTAGTAAGGAACTAGTTGGTATTTAGTAAAATATCAATCTTATAATGATAATTATTGAATTTTTATATATTTATATATGATTATTTAAAATTTCTTATTTAATGATGATTATTATCATATTGCATATGCATGAGTCTTTTCGGGGGATTTTTAAAAGATTTCAAGCGAAAACTGAATTATGTTGGCTAACCGGGACTGCGGTAGTAATGAGAAATGGTTTAATATATGAGAAATGAATTGTTTTTGGGTGAGCAGAATAAGTTAGACAGGACTGTATAATCTGTGATTTTATAGTCTGTGGGGTGAGGGATATTGGCAATTCCACATGTGGCTGTAATCTGGACAGAGATGCGGTCATGGTGGCCTTCCGGGTATCCTGATCTCCTAATTCTATTTAGTTTATTCGTGTTTAGTAGGGGCTAATTACTGAATTGCAGTGCGTAATGGTAGGCCAGTTTCTTACTAAACACTCAAAGGGGATGTCTCCATGGAGCAGGGTCAAAAATGATTTTGAGTCAAAAAACTGCATTTGCGTAAATCATATTGCATTCAATTATTTGTGTGACTGATTAATTAGTATGTGATATGTATATGTTTGGAATTGTTTTAAATTGTATGAGAAATTAAATGCCTGATCCGGTAATTTTGTCCCTAGATTCTAGGGAAGTTTGATTTGCAGGTGTCTGAAGAATAGTTAGAAGATAAAGATGCAGATATTTTCCAGAGCTATAGGATGGGGACTTTTGAATATATATAATACTTGTATTAACTAGAATTATAATGTAGTAGTAGTCCTGTAAATTTTAATGATGTAAACATTAGTGATATATCTTGAACTTTAATAGAATGTATTTAAAACCTTTTATATTTATATATTCGATGTAGATTAAATAATTAGAAGGGGTTACATTAGTGGTATCAGAGCTCTGGTTATGCATCTCTAGGACTTGTGAGTAATTGGTCTATTATGTATTTTGCTGTGTTACTTTGATTGAAATTGTTTGTTTTGTATGAAATTGGTCGTTTTATATGAATTGTTTGTTTAGTTTGTGTGTTAAGAATATTATAGGAACAAGGGTAGTAACTGGATCAAAGATATATATATATTGTTTTTAGACAGGTAGAGATGGCAGGAAGAGGAAGAGGAAGAGGAAGAGGAAGGCCAGTTACAAATCCCACAGTTGGAAATGATAGTATAGCTGAGATGGCCAGAGCCATGAGGGATATGGCTAATATAGTGACCCATCAGACTGAGATATTGGCTACTCAGGCAATAGCTCAGCATCAGCTACCCCCTGTTGATAGGACCACTTTGACAGATTTTAAAAAGCATGATCCACATTACTTTAAGGGAGAATATGATCCAGAGAAAGCTGAAGAGTGGATTCGGAATTTGGAGGATATTTTTGTGGCCATGGAGTGTCCAGATGAGAGGTGGGTGTCACATGCAACCTTCCAGTTGCTTGGTGATGCGAGGTTGTGGTGGAAAGCTACCCAGAGGATGTTGGAGAATAGGGGAGAAGTGATCACCTGGGATATTTTCAAGACCCTGTTTCTTGAGAAATATTTTCCAGAAACTGTTAGGCAGGCTAAAGAGGAAGAATTTATCAGCTTAACTCAGGGAGGTATGACTATTCCTGAATACACTGCTAAATTTGAATCTTTGGCAAAATATTTTAAATATTTGCAGATCACTGGAGATGAGCACTGGAAGTGCAGGAGGTATGAAAAAGGATTGAGATATGAGATTAAGGAGGCAAAAGTTCCATTAAGGATTTCTGTGTTCCCTGAATTAATGGATCAGTGTAAGGTAATTGAAGATATGAAAAGGGAGCAAAGATCCAAGATGGCTGGATATGCAAGTAGGAATAATTTTGGGAGAGGAGGTCCTATGCTAAAAGGAAAGAGTATTCAGCCACAGAAACCACATAGTAGACCCCCACAGTGGCGTCCTGGAGGAGCAGGAGGTATAAGTGGTTTTAGACCTATAGGAGGAGTAAGTGGAGCTGGGAATTCTCAAAAATCCCAGTTAACAGTTAGGTGTTGGAAATGTGGAAAGGGACACTTGGCCAAGGATTGCACTATATCTGGTCAAGTTTGCTTTATCTGTTGGAAATTAGTTCATATGGCTAGAGAATGTTCTACACCTAGGAGGGATCAGACTTGGATAGTTTTACAGACCTAGAGACCTACAGCTAGTGGAAGAGTTTTTACCTTGAGGGGTACTAAGGCCTCACGGTTTGCAGATCTGATACAGGACAAGGGTCAAATGAAAGGTGAGTCCTTGAATGTATTGTTTGATTCAGGTGCTACACATTCATTTATATCTGATGACTGTGTTAAGAATCTGAGTTTAGTTGTGTCACCATTACCCTATACTTTGCTTGCTTATGTGCCTACATCTAAACCAATCCTAACCTCAAAAATATGTTTGAATTGTGTGATAACCATCAGAGATAGACCATTTGTTATGAACTTGATTTGTTTGCCTTTAACTGACCTTGATGTGATATTAGGAATGGATTGGTTAGCAGCCAACCATATTCTAATAGATTGTGCCTCTAAATCTCTGATTTTTCCTGAACTTGATGTTTTTAGACTTAAACCTGTCCAACCTAAAGAAATGTCATTTAAAAGTGAAATTCAAAAATACATGCTATCATCTCTTGGAACTAAGGAAGATAAAGTTGAAATAGACTCTGTGCTAGTTGTAAATGAGTATCATGAAGTTTTTCCTGATGATGTTCCTGGTTTACCTCCTGAGAGAGAGATAGAATTTAGTATAGACTTGATGCCTGGTACTAGACCAATTTCTATGCAACCATATAGGATGGCACCATTGGAATTAACTGAATTAAAGAAACAATTGGAAGAATTATTAGAAAAATAGTTTATAAGGCCTAGTGTGTCACCATGGGGAGCCCCAGCATTATTAGTTAAAAAGAAAGATGGAGGATCTAGGTTATGTATAGATTATAGACAATTAAATAAAGTAACTATAAAGAATAAATATCCTTTACCTAGAATAGATGATTTAATGGATCAACTCAGGGGAGCAACAGTTTTCTCTAAAATAGATTTAAGGTCTGGGTACCATCAAATTAGAGTTAAAAAGGAGGATATACCCAAGACTGCTTTTAGGACTAGATATGGACATTATGAATATCAAGTGATGCCATTTGGAGTGACTAATGCACCAGCTGTGTTTATGGATTATATGAATAGAGTGTTTAGACCATATTTAGATAATTTTGTAGTAGTATTTATAGATGACATATTAATATATTCTAAAAATAAAGAAGAACATGAAAATCATCTTAGAATAACACTAGAAACTTTAAAAGATAGAAAATTATATGCTAAATTGTCTAAGTGTGAATTTTGGTTGGAGGAAGTAAAATTTTTGGGACATGTAATCTCTAAAGATGGAATAAGTGTAGATCCTTCTAAGGTAGAAGCGGTTTTGGAATGGGAGAGACCTAAAACAGTAACTGGAATTAGGAGTTTCTTAGGATTAGCTGGGTATTATAGAAGATTTATTGAAGGGTTTTCTAAGATAGCTGGACCATAAGAGTTTAAAATATTTGTTTGATCAAAAGGAATTGAACATGAGACAAAGAAGATGGATGGAGTTTATTAAAGATTATGATTTTCAATTAATGTATCATCCAAGAAAAGCTAATGTAGTAGCAGATGCCTTAAGTAGGTAAATTGTACATATGTCAACTATGATGATTAAAGAATTAGAATTAATAGAACAATTTAGAGATTTGAATTTGTGTACAGTTAGGAAAAAGGATAAAATTCAATTACGAATGATTACTATTACTAATGATTTTTTAGAAGAGATTAAGAAGAAACAAGATGTAGATACATTTATTCAAGAAAAGAAAGGATTAATAGGGACAGATAAATTAAAAGAATTTAATTTAGGAACAAATCAAATTATTAGATTTAAAAATAGAATTTGTGTACCTAATAATCAAGAATTAAAAGAATTAATTTTTGAAGAAGGACACAAAAGTAAATTAAGTATTCACCCTGGAACTACAAAAATGTATAAAGATTTAAAAGAGATGTTTTGGTGGTCTAGGATGAAGAAAGATGTGGCAGAATATGTAGCTAGATGTTTAACATGTCTGAAAGCAAAGATTGAACATCAGAAACCATCTGGCATGTTACAACCTTTAGAAATACCTGTATGGAAATGGGATAGTATATCAATGGATTTTGTGGTAGGATTACCTAGGACTAATAAAAATTGTGATACTATTTGGGTAATTGTAGATAGGTTAACTAAATCAGCACATTTTCTTCCAGTAAATATTAAGTATTCTTTAGAAAGGTTAGCTCAATTGTACATAAAAGAAATAGTTAGATTACATGGAGTACCTACTAGTATAGTGTCAGATAGAGATCCTAGATTTGTTTCTAAATTTTGGAGAGAATTTCAGAAAGCCTTAGGAAGTAAATTACATCTTAGTTCAGCATACCACCCACAAACTGATGGCCAAACAGAAAGAACTATTCAGTCATTAGAAGATCTTTTAAGAGCCTGTACATTAGAAGAAAAAGGGAACTGGGAAGATATATTACCATTTGTAGAATTTACATATAATAATAGTTACCATTCTAGTATAGGTATGGCTCCCTATGAAGCTTTGTACGGTAGAAAATGTAGGACACCCTTGGTATGGTATCAGGATGGTGAGGATTTGTTGATAGGACTAGACATCATTCAGCAAACCACTGAGAAAGTAAAATTTATTCAGGAGAAAATGAAAATTGTACAGAGTAGACAGAAAAGTTATGCAGATAAAAGAAGAAAACCCTTAGAATTTCAAGAAGGTGAACATGTCTTTTTGAAAGTCACACCAATAACTGGGGTTGGCAAAGCAATAAAGTCTAAGAAACTAACTCCTAAATTCATTGGACCTTATCAAATCCTCAGAAAAATTGGACCTATGGCCTATCAAATAGCCTTACCACCCTTTTTGTCAAACCTCCATGATGTATTCCATGTGTCACAACTAAGACAGTATATCTCAGATCCTTCACATGTCATTGAACCTGATCAAATACAGGTAAAGGAAAATCTAACATTTAAAACAAAGCCTGTTAAGATTGAGGATAGAAGGATTAAGTACCTGAGAGGTAAAGAAATTCCTCTAGTTAAGTTTATTTGGGATGATATCAGAGGTGATGCTACTTGGGAGTTAGAGGAGAAAATGAGATAAGCATATCCTCATTTGTTTGTATAGTTATATAGTTGTATAGTTGTGTGGTTGTATAGTTGTATTAGAAATTTCGAGGACGGAATTTTATTAGTAGGGGAGAATTGTAACATCCTCATTTTATTTTACTATTTGTACATATTTATATATGAATAGTATGAACAATTATGTACTGTATTTTATAGAAACTTTCTGTACGTATTTTCCTATTGAAATTAATACAGTTCTACTCAGAAGAATTTTCTGAATCTTTGGATGTCTTTGTTTTTGCCTGAATTGCTTGTGGATTGGACAGCTATGTCAGACAGCTGTCCAGGATAAATTCTCAAGTGTGAAATTTTGGACTAATCTGTAACTTAATAAAAAGGTAATTGAATATAGATTAAAAATATATACAGTTGAAGAATTAAAATGCTAATTCCGAATTGTTAGAATTTTCTGAAAGTTAGAACTCTGAGAAATTGTTACAATAAAATTCTAAGGTAGAAAATTAAGATAAAATTTGTATGACATCTATGGAATTATCTAATAATTGTAATATACTTAGAATAATTAATAAAAAAATTTAACCAAGAAAAAATTAAATTTAGAGTATTAACCAATCAAAGTGTGACAACTCAAATTTTCTAATGTCACTAAATTAAGCTAATTAGACTTGGATTAAGAGATAAGTAAGACACTACCCCATGGTTTTTGATAGTGACGAATCCAATGGTGGTGTTAGCTTCTTCAAATTCTAATTAGTTTGTAAGATAATTAAAAGCCCTAAATTATTCTAGAAAATTCCATTAATTTCCTACAAATGTTGACTTTTGACTACCTAGAAGGCAAGTCACCTAAGCAAGCCTTCTTGGTTGTCCAAGTGGCTGGAAAGGCTTGCCAAACTGATCTCCCTTGGCCAATGGAGCTGCTGGACGTGTTGAGGCAGCTGGACCTGAAGGGAAAATTCAATTTGGTGGAGAAAACTTAATTAAAGCCTAAGAAATTAAGCCAAAAGAAAAAAACACCAAAGTTAGCTTCCTAAAAAAAACACAAAACCGTGAGCTTCCCACAGCTGCAGCCCTTTTATTTTCACTTCACCTTAGCTTCATCTTTTCTTCTAAAATCAAGAAAACAAACCATCCAAAGATTCAGAAAATTCTTCTGAGTAGAACTGTATTAATTTCAATATGAAAATACGTACCGAAAGTTTCTATAAAATACAGTACATAATTGTTCATACTATATATATAAATACGTACAAATAGTAAAATAAAATGAGGATGTTACACTGGGCATGTTGAAGGAGATGTTGACATTAGCGAAAAGATAACTTTGGAAAAAAAATATTAAGAAGAAGGTATATTGACGAGAGAGGGAGGTATAAATAACATTATCCATCAAGAAAAAACTAAGACAATGACAAGCCCAACATGCGATATAATGGACAGCTACAACTTGAGCCCAAGAGTTCAAATTGGGCCAAGTTCAAATTCAGGGCATGGAGCAAATATGAAAGTGAAAGTATCCAGCCTTATTCAGAGTCACTAGACTGACTACCCACACGCAACGACATCCATTGATCCATATTAACGAACCACTAAGACCCAAACCATAAAACCAGTGACCTGACCAATTACTGAGGAATGATGGGACCTGCCCTATGTACGGATATGGCCTCACAATAGCCAAGCACAGTCATAAAAGAAAATATCTCTATCCGAGAACAAGAAACAAGAGGGCATTAACATGAAATATAAAACAATATACTAAAATAAGAGAGATAAGTAAATAGATGAAATAATAAAAACAAACAAATAACAATGGATGAAAACGAACATGAGAAATGCAAATGGCTAGTGATGCTTGTAAACAAGGCAGTTGGTTGTTCATAGTCTCAATAAACAGTGTCCTGCGGGAAGTACCATGGTGGCGCTGGATTCAGATTGTTGGAGCGGGTTGGTGTTTCGGCACCACGATGCGACGCTGGGTGTGGATGGGCGTCTATACTCGCTGGTTCAGGTGTTGGTGTGTGATCATGGTTTAGTTGGAGTGAGGTGTGAAGAAGAAAGTGGTGCGTTAGGTTCAGTGTGCCACTGGCTTGAACAGTGTTTGCTGGTACAGGTTGGTTAGAACTTGGAAGCCGGGTTGGTTTAAGATTTATGGTGGTTTGGTACTGGTTCTAGTATTAATGTTTTGGAGGGATGGTGCTACTCACCCAGACTCAAAGGAAGTGTATGGTAATTTAATTAAGGTGGCTTAAAGGAGATTTTGTTCATTGCTTTGGTTGGTGATTGAAGGATGAATTAGAGGGTGTTGTGTATATATATGTCAGGTTCAAGGTGCGAGGAGAGGGTGAGAGAGAGAAGATGAATATGAGATTATAAGGAAGAGAGTGGGTGAGAGAATGAGGTTCAGAGAGGGGAAAGGATTATCGCTGTATCTGTACAAGAAAAATGTGAGAATGGAAACAAATCAGTGGGTCCTCTGATTGTGCTCGTCAGGAACGAAAGTCTGAGTGAAGGTGTTTTTTGTTAGATAAGAATTTAGCAAATCCATAACAGCAAACATGAACAGTAGCATTTTATATAGAATCAAAATACACAACAATTCTTATAGCAATCAATTGGTACAAAAATAAATATAACAAATGAGAATTTTAGAAAAGGAAGGATTACTTGAATTACGAATAATCACTTACATATAATTAATTGTAATTCAGGTAATTTTATATACAATTGATATACATGTTTAAATATATGTGGTAATATCATTTGAATTGCATTTAGTTTTTGAATTGTATTTTAGTATATTTAAGTATAATATACTACTCCCTCTGTCCCACAATGAGTGTCGTCCTAGGTTTTTTTACACAGACCAAGAAAAGCTATTAAATAGAAGAAAGAGAGAAGTAATTTTACAAAACTAATGTTATTATTAACATTGCATTGAAAAACTAAAGTGACATTATTAAGTGTATTAGTGGAAAAAAGTAATTAATATTGCATTGAAATGCCAAATACGACACTTATTTTGGGACAAATTTCTTTTCCAAACATGACACTCATTTTGGGACGGAGGGAGTATAATTCAGGTAATTGTATTTATTAATTTAAATTATATATTATTCCTTGCATTTTCAGTAACATTAAATTGTGTTTAATTTTTTAAATGTATTTAAGTATATTTAAGTATGATATATACCATAATTCAGGTAATTATATTTATCAGTTTGAATTATATATTATTCTTTCCATTTAATATTTGAATTGTATTTAATTATATTAAAATATATATGATAATATTGCTTGCATTGCATTTAATTTTTAAATTGTATTTAAGTATATTTTCATAGTTTTTGAATTGTGTTCGATTATTAATTATTAATTGTATTTAATTATATGGTATATAAACATATCATTTGGATTATATTTAAATATACATTTTGTCTGAAAAAAATATTTAAGTATACATTGAAAATATATTTATTAATTTATTTTCTTTATTATTTTCCTTTTATATTTATTAATTTTAGATAAATGATAATTAAAAAATATATTTAAAAACTATAATATTTTCATTATTTTCACTAATTCCAATTAAACATTTATTATTTTTTATATTTATTAATTTTACATAAATGATAATTAAAAAATATATTTAAAAACTATAATATTTTCATTATTTTCACTAATTCCAATTAAACATTTATTATTTTTTATATTTATTAAATGTACATAAATGATAATTAAAAATAATTTTATTTTAAATTTTCGTGATTGCTCTGAACATGGTGAATGATTGCATTTAATTATAAATCGTATTTTGATTTGTGACTATTTTAATACATCCCTTAAACTTTTGGGGGGAAAATTTTCGAGGCAGTGTATATTCCTTTAAGAAATAAAGGATAAAATATAAGTAAAGAGGAGCAACCGTTAACTCTCGATTTTGTCCAATCTCTAATTATTTCTTTCTTAATAAAAATAAATAAACAAATTGTTTTTAATTCCTGAATTGGGATCACTTCATAACTAAACCTAGTTAGAGATGCACAACAGGAACAAAAATGATTTGGCCCAACACCTCAAGTCCAAGTCGTATCTATATACAACCAAAATCTCAAATTGTCTGTGATCAGCTCATGCCAAAACTAAAAAGATAAAAAATAATATTAACCATTTTTTTCATAATAATAAAGTTAATCTTCATCAAAATAAAATAAATATATGTAATAAAATAAATCTTCGTCCTAGTTTTTTGGGTGAGATAAATATTTTAAAAGTTATAGATAATTTGCTTAATTAATTAGAGGTAACTCGTCTTAGGATGGACATTGTAGGATGCTAACACCTTCCCAACGCGTAATCGACTTCCGAATTCAAATTTGGTTTTAAAGGTCATTTTATTTTAAAGGTTTTTTCCAATGTTTTCCTTAATAAATATTGGTGGCGACTCCTCTATTTTTTAAAACTTTTTTGTCATCCCGCCACGATCCGGTTGCGATAGATGGTGACTCCACTGGGATATTTTGAGAGTCAAGCCAATAATAATTAATTAAGCAAAATATTTGTATTGTTAATGTATTTATCTCACCTTGTTATGTTTGTTGGTGTTGTATGTAGTTTTGCTTTATTTATGTTTGTGTGCAAATATGTTTATGTTTTTTAACCATAGAGTAGAGAACCTTTTGCTATATTATATGTGTGTTGTTTGTTTTGCAAATTGAGTAGTTTAGGAATTGCTCCCTTCATACAATTCACCTACATAGTTTTCACATACTTATGAGTGAGGTCCTATACCCGGGCCGGCGTGAATCTTAGGATAAGTAAAAGGTGGAGTAGTGGTAATCTTCTGGATGTACATCCTGCTTAGTTATCATGAAGGCCTCACCTAAAGTTTGATCCTTTCAAGGGTATTATCACTTCTAATAGTTTACCTATTATTGTGATCAATATTCCAAGAGAGGGTCCATGGCTCTAGGAACCATTAGAACCATAGAACCACCTGTTGGGAAAGAACACATATTAGAATAACCTATAAAGCTGTCAACTATTAAGAATACCTTTGTAGGATACAATGGGAGCAGTACCCTACCCTTGCATTTCAAATGGCATAACATATGTATAGAAAATGAAATAAAGCAAAAATAAGTTTAGTTTTCTCTTTGTGTTATTATTCATCATTTCATAACAAACATCATGCATTTCATTTCCCAAAAAAGTGGAGAAAAAAAGAGATGGAGAAAAAGCAAAAAAAAAAAGCAAAAAATGAGAAGGGAAAAGAAAATAAGATATAGTGATGGCAGCACGATAGAATTTTTTTTTCTTGAAAAGCATAATGTATTTTCATAAGATAGGACCTTCAGGGCATGTTACATCCTTTTCCAGGTTGTTGGGGGTATCTTAAGGGCTTAAGATTTGTTGTGAACATTTTTCGAAGAACATGGAATTAAATTCAAGGGAAACTTTGCAAGTTGGAGTTAAGAAACCTAATGTGAAAAGTTTGAGGAACCTCAGCAACAAGTTGAAGATTATTCAGCGTTGAACTTTCACTAACAAATATGGAAACATTCTTGATATGTTAGAGGTAAATGTGCAAGAGATGGCTCTCACTGCTTTAGCCCAATTCTATGATCCTCCTTTAAGGTGCTTCACTTTTCGAGACTTCGAATTAGCTCCAACACTAGAAGAGTTTGAACAAATATTGGGATATCCCTTGGGTAATGAAGGGCCTTATCTTTACATGGGACATAATCCTTCGTTAGACAAAATTGCCACATCCTTGGATATTAGTGTGAGGGATCTAGCAAGGGAGAAAGATACAAAAGGAGGTGTTGATGGTTTTTCGAGGGAATATTTGGAAAAATACGCACAGCATCTTGCAGAGAAAGAAAAGTGGGATGATTTCATGGATGTGCTCGCTCTCATCATTTATGGGATTGTTCTCTTCCTGAATATTGAAAACTTTGTAGATTTTGTAGCGATTGATGTCTTCTTAGCCTATAAGCATAGAAGGAAAAATCAAGTGCCAGCCGTCCTTGCAAATACCTATCATGCCCTTACCTTGCACCATGAGAAGAAGGGCGGAATCATCCTATGTTGCTTGCCTGTGTTGTATATTTGGTTCACGACTCATATGTTTAAAAAAGGGGGATGGGTGGAGATTAGAAGAAAAAATGATTGGGCCCGCAACATTAAAAATTTGAGTGGAAGGATGATATCTTGGTGCTCACAAGGACTAGAGAGAATTGATGTGATTTGTCATTGTGGGCATTTCCCTAATGTACCACTTATGGGAACCAAAGGGTGCATTAATTACAATCCGATTTTAACATTGAGGCAGTTTGGTTATCCAATAAAGAATCCGCCGACTGAAGAGTCAGTGACTCCTTTTATCGTTTATGAGTTGAATCAAGACTTGGAAATGCTTCGTAAGGTTAGACGGGCTTGGAATCATGTTGTTGGGAAAGAAAAAGGACTAGGAGCTGGTAGTTGGGTGACAGATAACAGTTATAGCCAATGGCTTGAAGAAAGGGGTCAAAAGATCAAGTCATCCTTTCGTAGTTCAGTCTCAGTTTTTGAAGATGTGCCAATGCCACCTCCCATGAGCCTAGAGGAGATAGAAAAGCTTAAGGTGGCACTGGCAAAATCCGAAGAAGAAAGAGAGAGATTGAAAAGGGAATTGGCAAAAGCTCATTTAGAATGCCAAGCTGCACAAAGAGAAAGTGTGCAAAGGATTCAGTCAACTGTAGAAGCCAACAAAAGGGCAAGACTAGAAGAAGAAAGGAACCCAATACAAAACATTGTTTGGATGCCGCAAGCACAGAGTTAGGGATGCGAAGAAAATAGCAAGATGAGGCTAGGGCTGATGCTCTAAAGTGGAAAAAGGCATGGGAAGAGTCCAATGTGGCTAAGAGAAGTGTTCAAAGACAACTCGATGATCTAAAGCAACAATTGAAAATGGTGGAGGCTGAATATAAAATACAGGGTCCAAAGCGAGAAACAACTAAATGCAGACCTAGTTTCAGAACATCAAGTCACATTAGATGAGAAGAAGAAGTTGGAAGACTGGGTAATGCAGCTGAATGAAGTTATTGAAGATTACCAGGGGCAGCAAAAGCTTTGGGCACATAATTTTATGAGTCGAGCTCTACAAATCAAGCGAATGCTCAATGAGGCCTCATATTACTTGCGAAGAACTGAAGGAATGACTAACCCACTCCTAACGCCAATTGAGATTTATGAATTCATTGAGTATTGTAAAGGGATGATAAGTCAAATGAGAAATATGTCTAGTAGTGATGAATGGTAATTTGTACTTTATGTCAAGTTGTAAAAGAATGTCCCTTGTATTTTGCGTTGTTTCACCCATTGATGGCATTACTTTGTTTTGATGATCAATGAAAGATGTTGTTTGTTTGCTCTTTACTGTGGTCTTAGCTTCTGGGCGCCTTTGTTCCTTGAGACTTAGTACTTGTAACGTGATGTTCTAAAGGAAAAGTCTAAAATAAGATGTTCATGTAATGAGCTGCTTTAAAATCCTATATTCTTTAAGGCTTAGTACTTAGAACGTGACGTTCTAAAGGAAAAGTCTAAAAGAAGATGTTCACATTGCTTCTAACCACATGTTTGAGGAAAGAATGTGTTAAGTTCTAAGACTTTGGACGATGTCCAATCCCTCAAAGTTCGATTTTGATGATAACAAATAAAGGATAAATTTTGAAATATCTAATGGTCTTGTTTGAGTATTATAGGATCTACGTCGTCCAATGCCGTAATGGTATTGTATCTCTCAAACTTAGACGTTATATTTCTATAAGCAAAGCGTCCAATGTTTCTGCAAAGCAAGCGTCCAATGACTATATAACCTGCACTCTGTTTTCTATCTTAAAAGCCATATAATGCAACAATACGATTTCAATGATGTTTCTCCGAAATGTTCGATTGTTCCCTCTCATTCTAACATAACACTCTATTTGAATACTCAAAAAGTATTGTACAGGGACTGAAAAGCATTTCTCTGTAGAAATAGTACTGGTAGCAGAGGCGCTACATGTACGATTATCTCCTCTATCTCTCCAACCCAAGCCGACACGTGGCAACGGTCACACGATTTGAAGAGAATCGCTATTGGCAAAGGTACAGATCCCACAACGGATACCTTACTCCAAGCTGCCTATAAATAGAGGAACAAACTCATGCATCAAAAAGAAGATTCATAAAAAGGCTGAAACTCTGTCAAAACGACTGGATGATCCACACTTAAGCGAAAAAGAGCTTTCTACTTAGCTTTGCTAAGTGATTATGTGTATTCATTTTTATTGTAACATCCTCTCTGTGAGAGTTATTCATTCTTTCTATTTTCAAACAATTTCTGTTTGGAAAGCCAGGAGTGGCTTGGTGTTAAAGAATACTTGGGTTTGCTTTAATCTCATGGGGAGATTAAAGGTGTGCCAGGAGTGGCCTAGAGAATACTTGTAACCAGAAGTAGCAGGGTTAAAATACTTGTTTGTAATCAGATTCTGATTAGTAGAACCCTTCAAAGGTTTTTGAAGGAGAACTAGACGTAGCTCAGTTTGAGTGAACCAGTATAGAACTAAGTGTTCTACTCTTTCGCTTTCTAGCTTACTAGCAAATCTCTTAATTTATCTCTTCACATACCATGAAAGAGTTTCTTTACACATCTTATTTACGAAAATATTTTACGTGTTTTCTGACGAAAAATGAGAAAACGCAGTTTCATTGAACTGTTTTATTTGAACCACTGGACGATAGCATAGTCTTCTGTTTCACAAAGTTCTTGTAAAACTTAAGATACACTATCTTTATATTGGCGAAAGGATTTCGAAGAAAATAGAAACACACTATTCAACCCCCCCACCCTTTTAGTGTATTTCTCTGTATTTCAGAGTGTTCATACACGAGTCATGCGACTTATGGTTCTCTAACAACCTTGCATCCCTAAAAAGAAAAAGGAAAACAAAAAAATAGATAGGGTAGTTGCATCTTCATTTCTCCATGTTTATTACATACTCATAAGACATTTTTCAGTAGAGTGAAAGGAGAAAAGAGTAAATATTGAAGCAAAGAAAGCATCCCCACGACACCCTTACGGGACACATGCCAAGACGAAGATTAGATAGGGTAGCTTTAATTATAAATTATTTTAAATTTAATTACATATTTATAAGATCATTTATAAATATATATTATAATATACTTTTCATGCATAATAAAATATTTATTTATTTTAATTATAAAATCCTTATTTTTAATCATTATTGTTCATGAAAAATGTTTTAAAATATGTTAGTTAATTATAAATTATTTTAAATTATATATTAGTTACTTTAAAATATGTAACTTTAATTATAAAATATTTTAAATTTAATTACATTTGTATAAAATCATTTATAAATGTATATTATACTATACATTTCATCAATAATAAAATATATATTTCTAATAATAAAATCCTTATTTTTAATGATTATTGTTCATTAAATATATTTTAAAGTAATAAAATAAAAAAATTTCATGTATTTTTTTAGTTTCTATTCTTAATTAATAATTAAATTTGATTAAATTCAATCAACGGCTATTGTTAGTTACAATTTTCAATCAATGACTCATATAGTTTAAGTGAACTTATATATAAATTGTATAATTTGTTTTATCAGTCAAAAATAAAGAAAGAATAGGGTATAATGAAGAGACTTCACAACAGAATTGACTTACTTGGTGGAAATTACTGGACCGATTTTTCCTCTCAGTGTTGCTATATATGTATACCGTGGAATTGTAGAGGGATAGCGGGAGATTCTGTGCTGATTGAAATAACAAATAAGCTGAAATGTAGTGATTGGTTTTTTATTTCCTCATCAAATATGATTATAATATATAATTTATTAGAGAAAGGGAAAAACCTTAAAAGTAATCATATTAATAAATAGTAAAAATAGTATTGTGATGGGGATTTTAATTGTGAAGGTGAAAGTGATGGGTTTCTTAAAAAAAATTGATGCATAAGTGAGGAGTTCCTTAAATTAAGAGATAAGGACATATTTTTTTTGAAAATATAATGAGGATTAAAATAAATAAAAAAATAACCTATAAAATATAAGCTCGTGTTAAAGTTTTTAAAATCTAAATTGTCAGGATTTTTTTTATCGTTGGGAAGGTTTGGAAAAAAAAACACTAAACTAAAACTTTAAAGAAGAAACACTTAGAGGATTAGCTATTAACAAAGACCGCAATGGAGCTGGGCAAGAAGTGAAGGTGACCATGCGATCATAAGAAGATGATCCTTTTTTAGAAAAGCCAATCTGCACAATGGTTTGCTTCCCTGTAAACATGAGGAAACTTCAACTGCCAAGGTTTTTGCTTGAATGCACAAATCTTGTTGATAATTGGAGCATAAGGATGATGCATTGTTACACCGTCTGAGACCAACTGCAACGCTAATAAAGAATCAGATTCGCACTCCACTGTTGCATAACCCAAGTTCCATGCAAGAGAAAAACCATGAAAAAGCGCATGTAATTCTGCATTAAGACTTGTTGCAAAACCACAACATCCCGAAAAACCAGAAAGCCATTGACCCAAGGTGTCACGAATGATTCCACCAAATCCTGCTTATCCTGGATTCCCTAGCGAGCTACCATTAACATTTAGCTTCACTGCATTATCCGCAGGAGGTAACCAAGAATCTGAAATTGGTTTTTTCCGAGAATTTGAAGTGAGGCTGACTGTAGAGATAATATCATAAGTTATCTTTGCTTGGTTAATAATGAACCATGGTTGCCATATTCTATCTTCAAAGATCTCCAGGTTGCCCGCTCTCCAAATGAACCAACATGTGCAGGCAAAAAGAGGACCAGCAGGTAACCGCAATTGAGATGAAAACCATTCCATAGCATTATTGGATTGAAAACCTGCTTGTGTAGGTAGATTAATCATATTCCACACCATTTTAGAGTGTTGACAGTCCCGAAACAAGTGAAGAAGACTTTCGTCTGCCATGCCGCAACTGTGATAAGAAATATCCAAACAAAAATGCCGCTGAAACCAGAGTTGGTTAGCTGGAAGGCTGTCATGAAAGACAAGCCATAAAAAGTGTTTGATTGTTTCTGGTAATTGACTCTTCCAGACTAAAGTCCAATCCCTCATTGAAGCGCTATGATTAGTAGGCTTAGAAGTGATCCATGAATAAGATGAAGTGGTGGTATAACAGCCCGTTAGTGATGGACCCCAAATCACAATGTCATCCATTTGGTCATCAAGGACAATACTCAGAAGCTTATCCTTAATATCATCTAGTAAAGGAGTTGATAACATATTAAGATGCCAACAACCTTGATAAAAACATTGTTGACCATTGGATTTGTATTTGAAATATGAACATAATCCAGAAGTTGACTAAGAGTTCCATCATCTAAGAATTTATCAAAGAATAAAGAAACATCTCCTCTTCCAAGACGAATTCGGAAGCCCTCTCTAAGCTCATTCAGCGCCTTCACAATTGAATACCAAGTATAAGATGATCCCCGGGCATCAGTTACTCGCATAAAATGAGTATGTTGGAGATATTTATTCTCAACCATTTGAACCCAAAGTCTATGAGGTTCATTCATAATAGACCAAACTTTTTTGCCCAACATTGTGATGTTAACATCCCTCGCCTTACGGATACCTAAACCACCTTTAGACTTAGGTCTAGTTATCTTTTTCCATCCAACCCAATGAGAAGTTGGCCCACCCCAAATGAAGTTCCTGATGATTGCATCAATTTTGTCACACACTCCATCTGGAAACCAAAGGTTTTGCATAGTGTATGTTGGGATAGCTGACATAACTGACTGGACTAGAGTAACCCTACCAGCTATATTCAATAAATGACATTTCCAACCAGCCAATTTACTATTGATGAGGTCCACAATATAAGAAAAATCAACATTTGTGATCCTACTAGAAAAAATAGGAAACCCCAGGTATTTCCCAATATTGGTTTTTTGGACAAATTTAGTTATGGAAGTGAATTTTGCCAACTTCCTATGAGAAATATTCTTAGACCCCATAAAGAAAGACTTATGAGTGTTAACTTTCAAACCTGAAGCAAGACAAAACTGATTGAGTGTATCCTTCACCATTTTAGCTTGAGAGCATGGGCCTTTGACAAAGAAGAGGCAATCATCCGCAAAAAACATATGAGATATTGATGGGCCATTCTTAGAGCCTTTAACAGGTTGCCAAAAGCTAGCATTAACCTTCTCTTGAATCATAATTGCTAGTTTTTCCACGCACAAAAGGAAGAGATAGGGTGATAAAGGGTCCCCTTGCCTCAAGCCTCTTTGAGGAGTAAAACTATCCAAAATAGTATTATTCCACTTTAAGGAGTAAGTGGTGGAGGTGATACAACCCATAATCAACTAAACTGTTTGTTGAGGGAACCTAAAATCATGTAAAGTCAGCTTAAGGAACTCCTAATCAACCCTGTCATAAGCCTTCTCAAAGTCAATCTTGAATAGTAAAACACCACTTTTCCCCTTCTTTTTACGCATGTGGTGAACTATCTCTTGAGCAATCGTAGAATTATCAGTTGTTCCCCTATTAGGAATAAAGCTGCTTTGGAGGGGACCAATTATGCTATCCAAATGAGGCCTGATTCTATTAACAAGGACTTTAGACATAAATTTAAAGAGAACATTGCATAAGCTAATAGGCCAAAAGTCCTTAATCATTGTTGGATTATCACCCTTTGGAATTAGAACAATGAGTGTTTGAGCCAATTTGGTGGGAATAAAACCTGACAAAAAGGCCTCATTAATCAAGGCACAAACTTCTTGACTAACCACAGGCCAATAAGACTTGTAGAAAATAGGTTGAAAACCATCTGGCCCTGGAGCTTTGTAAGAGTTCATAGAAAACACCGCATCCCGAACCTCCTCAAGAGAAATAGGATTACAAAGAGAATCAAATAAATCCTGACTTACTTGGGGAATGCAATTCAACTGAAGACTCTGAGGTGCACATCTCTCATTAGATAGAAACAAGTTTTTAAAGAAATTTTGAGCCTCCTGTTGTAAAACAACCATATATGAACACCAAGTTCCATGGATAAAGAGATGTGAGATTTTATTCTGCCTCCTCCTGATAATTGCTTGAGCAAGGAAAAATTTGGTATTTTTATTACCAAATTTAATCCAATTCTCCTGATATTTTTGTAACCACAGTAACTCCTCTTGATACAAAATCTCCTCATGCTCTTTTTTAAGTTATTTTTCTAACATAATCAGGCTGGAAGTAGGAGATATATCCAGCTGTTCATGAATACCACATAACCTTGCCTCTACTTTTCTTTTCCTCTTGAAACTGTTGCCAAAAGTTTCTTTGTTGAAAATAGTAGACTGCTCTCTCACACCGTCTAGTTTGGAGATAATATCACCTAAAGTAGTCATCCATGTCTGCGACACCAAATTATTGTAACTGGGATGTGTCATCCAAGTCGCTTAAAAATGAAAGGAAGGAGTACGATTTCTAGGAGCCTTCAAATAGTGAAGCAAAAGAGGATTATGATCTGAATTATTAGGCGCCAACAACTCGAAAATAGCATGAGGAAAGAGAAGTCGCCAATCAAAATTAGACATACATCTATCTAATTTTTAACGAACACGAACACCATTATGCAAATTCTTCCTCCATGTAAAAAATCCTCCAACGGTGTCTAAGTCCATAAAACCACAAACAGAAGCAACATGAGCCAAAGACATGGATCTAGAAAGGTTGAAATTACCCCCAACAACCTTTGATGGATGAATGATCTCCATGAAGTCTCCTAGCAAAGTCCACGGCCCATTAATGGATTGAGACAAATTAGAAAGATAGTCCCAAAAGTGTTGTCAAGTTATCGGATTAGGAGAAGCATAAAGTGCAGTGAAAATCCAATGACATGACAACTTCTTTACAGAAAAGGTAATAGCTTGTTGTGTTGAATCAACCAAGTCAAAAGTGACATCAGTCCTATTAGAAAGGACCCATATTCCACCAAAATGACCTATTGCTTCTTGAACAAAAATGGAAGAATAACCTAAATTTCTACAAAAGTCAGCCACTCTACTGTAAGGGACATGAGTCTCAAAAAGCAAACAGTGGCTTGGAAATTAGTGGTTGACTTCATCTAAAGGGGCAACGAAAATGAAAAGAATCAAAATGGTAGAAAGGAAACGGTGGATAATAAGGGGTTAGATATGAAAGAGAAAAAACCCCTGCTGGTTTGGATTCACCTACTACTTTTACGGCACGTAGGGAGTCTGGCAATGCTAAAATCAAAAAGATGGGTATTTACTCTTCCAAGAATAAAAGACCACGTCAAACTCCTCACTGGCATGGTGGTCCCACTAATTTAAAGGGGATTGGATTTGATTCCAAGAATTTAGGTAATCATTTGGCAAAGTCATCTATTACTCAAAAAACTAGTAACAAGAATCATGTTGGACCTGTCATTTATGATATAGGTTGTGGGATGAAGTCAACCACTAATTTCCAAGCCTCTGTTTGCTTTTTGAGACTCATGTCCCTTACAATAGAGTGGCTGACTTTTGTAGAAATTTAGGTTATTCTTCCATTTTTGTTCAAGAAGCAATAGGTCATTTTGGTGGAATATGGGTCCTTTCTAATAGGACTGATGTCACTTTTGACTTGGTTGATTCAACACAACAAGCTATTACCTTTTCTGTAAAGAAGTTGTCATGTCATTGGATTTTCACTGCACTTTATGCTTCTCCTAATCCGATAACTTGACAACACTTTTGGGACTATCTTTCTAATTTGTCTCAATCCATTAATGGGCCGTGGACTTTGCTAGGAGACTTCATGGAGATCATTCATCCATCAAAGGTTGTTGGGGGTAATTTCAACCTTTCTAGATCCATGTCTTTGGCTCATGTTGCTTCTGTTTGTGGTTTTATGGACTTAGACACCGTTGGAGGATTTTTTACATGGAGGAAGAATTTGCATAATGGTGTTCGTGTTCGTTAAAAATTAGATAGATGTATGTCTAATTTTGATTGGCGACTTCTCTTTCCTCATGCTATTTTCGAGTTGTTGGCGCCTAATAATTCAGATCATAATCCTCTTTTGCTTCACTATTTGAAGGCTCCTAGAAATCGTACTCCTTCCTTTCATTTTTAAGCGACTTGGATGACAAATCCCAGTTACAATAATTTGGTGTCGCAGACATGGATGACTACTTCAGGTGATATTATCTCCAAACTAGACGGTGTGAGAGAGCAGTCTACTATTTTCAACAAAGAAACTTTTGGCAACAGTTTCAAGAGGAAAAGAAAAGTAGAGGCAAGGTTATGTGGTATTCATGAACAGCTGGATATATCTCCTACTTCCAGCCTGATTATGTTAGAAAAATAACTTAAAAAAGAGCATGAGGAGATTTTGTATCAAGAGGAGTTACTGTGGTTACAAAAATATCAGGAGAATTGGATTAAATTTGGTAATAAAAATACCAAATTTTTCCTTGCTCAAGCAATTATCAGGAGGAGGCAGAATAAAATCTCACATCTCTTTATCCATGGAACTTGGTGTTCATATATGGTTGTTTTACAACAGGAGGCTCAAAATTTCTTTAAAAACTTGTTTCTATCTAATGAGAGATGTGCACCTCAGAGTCTTCAGTTGAATTGCATTCCCCAAGTAAGTCAGGATTTATTTGATTCTCTTTGTAATCCTATTTCTCTTGAGGAGGTTCGGGATGCGGTGTTTTCTATGAACTCTTACAAAGCTCCAGGGCCAGATGGTTTTCAACCTATTTTCTACAAGTCTTATTGGCCTGTGGTTAGTCAAGAAGTTTGTGCCTTGATTAATGAGGCCTTTTTGTCAGGTTTTATTCCCACCAAATTGGCTCAAACACTCATTGTTCTAATTCCAAAGGGTGATAATCCAACAATGATTAAGGACTTTTGGCCTATTAGCTTATGCAATGTTCTCTTTAAATTTATGTCTAAAGTCCTTGTTAATAGAATCAGGCCTCATTTGGATAGCATAATTGGTCCCCTCCAAAGCAGCTTTATTCCTAATAGGGGAACAACTGATAATTCTACGATTGCTCAAGAGATAGTTCACCACATGCGTAAAAAGAAGGGGAAAAGTGGTGTTTTACTATTCAAGATTGACTTTGAGAAGGCTTATGACAGGGTTGATTAGGAGTTCCTTAAGCTGACTTTACATGATTTTAGGTTCCCTCAACAAACAGTTCAGTTGATTATGGGTTGTATCACCTCCACCACTTACTCCTTAAAGTGGAATAATACTATTTTGGATAGTTTTACTCCTCAAAGAGGCTTGAGGCAAGGGGACCCTTTATCACCCTATCTCTTCCTTTTGTGCATGGAAAAACTAGCAATTATGATTCAAGATAAGGTTAATGCTAGCTTTTGGCAACCTGTTAAAGGCTCTAAGAATGGCCTATCAATATCTCATATGTTTTTTGCGGATGATTGCCTCTTCTTTGTCAAAGGCTCATGCTCTCAAGCTAAAATGGTGAAGGATACACTCAATCAGTTTTGTCTTGCTTCAGGTTTGAAAGTTAACACTCATAAGTCTTTCTTTATGGGGTCTAAGAATATTTCTCATAGGAAGTTGGCAAAATTCACTTCCATAACTAAATTTGTCCAAAAAACCAATATTGGGAAATACCTGGGGTTTCCTATTTTTTCTAGTAGGATCACAAATGTTGATTTTTCTTATATTGTGGACCTCATCAATAGTAAATTGGCTGGTTGGAAATGTCATTTGTTGAATAGAGCTGGTAGGGTTACTCTAGTCCAGTCAGTTATGTCAGCTATACCAACATACACTATGCAAAACCTTTGGTTTCCATATGGAGTGTGTGACAAAATTGATGCAATCATCTGGAACTTCATTTGGGGTGGGCCAACTTCTCATTGGGTTGGATGGAAAAAGATAACTAGACCTAAGTCTAAAGGTGGTTTAGGTATCCGTAAGGCGAGGGATGTTAACATCACAATGTTGGGCAAAAAAGTTTGGTCTGTTATGAATGAACCTCATAGACTTTGGGTTCAAATGGTTGAGAATAAATATCTCCAACATACTCATTTTATACGAGTAACTGATGCCCAGGGATCATCTTATACTTGGTATTCAATTGTGAAGGCGCTGAATGAGCTTAGAGAGGGCTTCCGAATTCGTCTTGGAAGAGGAGATGTTTCTTTATTCTTTGATAAATTCTTAGATGATGGAACTCTTAGTCAACTTCTGGATTATGTTCATATTTCAAATACAAATCCAATGGTCAACAATGTTTTTTATCAAGGTTGTTGGCATCTTAATATGTTATCAACTCCTTTACTAGATGATATCAAGGTTGTGATTTGGGGTCCATCACTAACGGGCTGTTATACCACCACTTCATCTTATTCATGGATCACTTCTAAGCCTACTAATCATAGCGCTTCAATGAGGGATTGGACTTTAGTCTGGAAGAGTCAATTTCCAGAAACAATCAAACACTTTTTATGGCTTGTCTTTCATGACAGCCTTCCAACTAACCAACTCTGGTTTCAGCGGCATTTTTGTTTGGATATTTCTTATCACAGTTGCGGCATGGCAGACGAAAGTCTTCTTCACTTGTTTCGGGACTGTCAACACTTTAAAATGGTGTGGAATATGATTAATCTACCTACACAAGCAGGTTTTCAATCCAATAATGCTATGGAATGGTTTTCATCTCAATTGCGGTTACCTGCTGGTCCTCTTTTTGCCTGCACATGTTGGTTCATTTGGAGAGCGGGCAACCTGGAGATCTTTGAAGATAGAATATGGCAACCATGGTTCATTATTAACCAAGCAAAGATAACTTATGATATTATCTCTACAGTCAGCCTCACTTCAAATTCTCGGAAAAAACCAATTTCAGATTCTTGGTTACCTCCTGCGGATAATGCAGTGAAGCTAAATGTTAATGGTAGCTCGCTAGGGAATCCAGGATAAGCAGGATTTGGTGGAATCATTCGTGACACCTTGGGTCAATGGCTTTCTGGTTTTTCGGGATGTTGTGGTTTTGCAACAAGTCTTAATGCAGAATTACATGCGCTTTTTCATGGTTTTTCTCTTGCATGGAACTTGGGTTATGCAACAGTGGAGTGCGAATCTGATTCTTTATTAGCGTTGCAGTTGGTCTCAGACGGTGTAACAATGCATCATCCTTATGCTCCAATTATCAACAAGATTTGTGCATTCAAGCAAAAACCTTGGCAGTTGAAGTTTCCTCATGTTTACAGGGAAGCAAACCATTGTGCAGATTGGCTTTTCTAAAAAAGGATCATCTTCTTATGATCGCATGGTCACCTTCACTTCTTGCCCAGCTCCATTGCGGTCTTTGTTAATAGCTAATCCTCTAAGTGTTTCTTCTTTAAAGTTTTAGTTTAGTGTTTTTTTTTCCAAACCTTCCCAACGATAAAAAAAATCCTGACAATTTAGATTTTAAAAACTTTAACACGAGCTTATATTTTATAGGTTATTTTTTTATTTATTTTAATCCTCATTATTTTTTCAAAAAAAATATGTCCTTATCTCTTAATTTAAGGAACTCCTCACTTATGCATCAATTTTTTTTAAGAAACCCATCACTTTCACCTTCACAATTAAAATCCCCATCACAATACTATTTTTACTATTTATTAATATGATTACTTTTAAGGTTTTTCCCTTTCTCTAATAAATTATATTATAATCATATTTGATGAGGAAATAAAAAACCAATCACTACATTTCAGCTTATTTGTTATTTCAATCAGCACAGAATCTCCCGCTATCCCTCTACAATTCCACGGTATACATATATAGCAACACTGAGAGGAAAAATCGGTCCAGTAATTTCCACCAAGTAAGTCAATTCTGTTGTGAAGTCTCTTCATTATACCCTATTCTTTCTTTATTTTTGACTGATAAAACAAATTATACAATTTATATATAAGTTCACTTAAACTAATATGAGTCATTGATTGAAAATTGTAACTAACAATAGCTGTTGATTGAATTTAATCAAATTTAATTATTAATTAAGAATAGAAACTAAAAAAATACATGAATTTTTTTTATTTTATTACTTTAAAATATATTTCATGAACAATAATCATTAAAAATAAGGATTTTATTATTAGAAATATATATTTTATTATTGATGAAATGTATAGTATAATATACATTTATAAATGATTTTATACAAATGTAATTAAATTTAAAATATTTTATAATTAAAGTTACATATTTTAAAGTAACTAATATATAATTTAAAATAATTTATAATTAACTAACATATTTTAAAACATTTTTCATGAACAATAAGGATTTTATAATTAAAAAAATAAATATTTTATTATGCATGAAAGGTATATTATAATATATATTTATAGATGATCTTATAAATATGTAATTAAATTTAAAATAATTTATAATTAAAGCTACCCTATCTAATCTTCGTCTTGGCACGTGTGCCGTCAGGGTGTCGCGGGGATGCTTTCTTTGCTTCAATATTTACTCTTTTCTCCTTTCACTCTACTGAAAAATGTCTTATGAATATGTAATAAACATGGAGAAATGAAGATGCAACTACCCTATCTATTTTTTTGTTTTCCTTTTTCTTTTTAGGGATGCAAGATTGTTAGAGAACCATAAGTCGCATGACTCGTGTATGAACACTCTGAAATACAGAGAAATACACTAAAAGGGTGGGGGGGGGGTTGAATAGTGTGTTTCTATTTTCTTCGAAATCCTTTCGCCAATATAAAGATAGTGTATCTTAAGTTTTACAAGAACTTTGTGAAACAGAAGACTATGCTATCGTCCAATGGTTCAAATAAAATAGTTCAATGAAACTGCGTTTTCTCATTTTTCGTCAGAACACACGTAAAATATTTTTGTAAATAAGATGTGTAAAGAAACTCTTTCATGGTATGTGAAGAGATAACTTAAGAGATTTGCTAGTAAGTTAGAAAGCGAAAGAGTAGAACACTTAGTTTTATACTGGTTCACTCAAACTGAGCTACGTCTAGTTCTCCTTCAAAACCTTTGAAGGGGTCTACTAATCAGAATCTGATTACAAACAAGTATTTTAACCCTGCCACTTCTGGCTACAAGTATTCTCTAGGCCACTCCTGGCACACCTTTAATCTCCCCCTGAGATTAAAGCAAACCCAAGTATTCTTTAACACCAAGTCACTCCTGGCTTTCCAAACAGAAATTGTTTGAAAATAGAAAGAATGAATAACTCTCACAGAGAGGATGTTACAATAAAAGTGAATACACATAATCGCTTAGCAAAGCTAAGTAGAAAGCTCTTTTTCGCTTAAGTGTGGATCGTCCAGTCATTTTGACAGAGTTTCAGCCTTTTTATGAATCTTCTTTTTGATGCATGAGCTTGTTCCTCTATTTATAGGCAGCTTGGAGTAAGGTATCCGTTGTGGGATCTGTACCTTTGCCAATAGCGATTCTCTTCAAATCGTGTGACCGTTGCCACATGTCGGCTTGGGTTGGAGAGATAGAGGAGATAATCGTACATGTAGCGCCTCCACTACCAGTACTATTTCTACAGAGAAATGCTTTTCAGTCCCTGTACAATACTTTTTGAGAATTCAAATAGAGTGTTATGTTAGAATGAGAGGGAACAATCGAAAATTTTGGAGAAACATCATTGAAATCGTATTGTTGCATTATATGGCTTTTAAGATAGAAAACAGAGTGCAAGTTATATAGTCATTCGACGCTTGCTTTGCAGAAACATTGGATGCTTTGCTTATAGAAATATAACGTCTAAGTTTAAGAGATACAATACCATTGCGGCATTGGATGACGTAGATCCTATAATACTCAAACAAGACCATTAGATATTTCAAAATTTATCCTTTAGTTCCAGTATCACATGATTCACCACGTTTTCCCCTACTTTCACATTGGCAACCTAATTTCATATCGGAACCCTAGTTTCACTTAACCAAACAATGACATCACATTTCTCCTACAATACTCTCATCAATTCCTTTTTCAAATACTCCCTTATCCACCTTGCCCATTAAATGTTTGATAAGATTCCCTATCTAGACATTTTTGTCTGCTTCTTTTCTCTTTCTAAGAGAAGGAGGAAAATAGGTAGATATTGAGTCTAATAATAAATCATTGAGTATTTCTTTTCTTTCACTGTAGATGGTTTCATTTGCCTAGGCATTGTTGCAACTACCATAGGACTTATAGTAGCAAGGTTACAATAGTTATGTCTACAAGAAAGTGATACTATGAATTTGCTAAATTTTATTTGTTTTATGAAAAGGAGAGTGTGAACAATAATGTATACAAAGCGGTGGAGATGATATCTAAGTAATAGATGAGAGATTTATTGTGTGTGTTCATGTTGAAAAAAATATACTTTTGTGTTTTTGTCATTTCCATAATTACTCTCACACTCTTTAATAATCAATGTTTGGTTCAATACATCTTAGTGTTCAAAGGACTATTCCTTGTCTCATAAATGTTTTTGTAAAGTATTTACCTTCTTCAAAACTTCTGCATCATCATCCTGTTCCATGTGCTTTAACACATTTAATGATCCTTATAATTGTTGAATGTCCAACTGCAACTCTCGTTGCATAAGTTGTGTTTGAAGTTGGATAATTTTAGCATGGAATTGTTGTTTTTGCATATTTTGATCTTCAACCAATTTCATAACATATTAACGAGCTTTCTTTTGCTGCAGAGTAGCAAGAGAGCTATTTTTCATTGTATTCTTCTTGATTTCTTTTGTTAACTTTTTTCTTTCATTTTCATTATCACGCTTTTCCAATCCAATTTTCCCAACAGAAGCTTATTTTTCTGAGATTCTAGTTGCAATTTAAGCTTTTCTTATCAACAAAAATCCTTTTGAAGTGATCATGCCACTTGACTATATTTTTTTATCTATTATTTATAAGGTCATTGAATTAATTAGTTTATCTTTTTCCATCAAAGCAAGGTTAATTTTGTGCATATTCTTATGGCATCTCACTTCCATGTCTTTTAAGTGCTTGTTTTTGGCTTGAACAATGATAATCAAATTGGAGACAAGTTTATCCTTCCTTAAAGCTTCTTCTTCCATAAGTTCATGTATTATTTTATCACTTATATTACGTAGATGTTCTCCATAAATATTGTTCATTTTGTAGTAATCTGCTTGGGTAACCCATGCATAAAGACCAAACTTCTTCTAAGAATTAGTAAACCAATCATTTCTCCTTCTAATGATGTAATTTATATATGGCCAACCTAAAATAATGCCTTGGCATTTTTAAGAACATATGAATTAATATATTCAAATATTTGAAAAAAGGGAAAATTAAATAATGCCTTAGGATAAGTCCACCTCAAACAATGTACTGAGGACCCATCCATTGACTTGTTGTGCCAGTGTTGCCCCTTACTCTGCTCACCTCCGCTTTTCCTGTGACTCTCTCATATCGACATCATCGTCGATAAACTCGTGAGTATCAAAGAGGTCAGAGTCCATCAATAAGCTTCAGAGGTGCCCAAGAAAGGGTGCTCCTACTAGCCTGGGCCGCTTACTAGACTCATCTGAATCGAGGTCAGAAGTTTCAAAGAGGAGTAGGTTGTTGAAGTTTGCAGCAAAGTAGAAAGAGGTGTTTGAGTGAGAATGTTGGTGCTAGGACCCATTCTCTGATATTTTCTCTATGTCCATTATCGTTGGTGGGCTTTCGATGAACTTTGGGTCCATTGGAAAACAATATTAAGTCCTCAAAAACTAAACCTCGCTGAACTTTTAGTTTTTCAATGGACCTAAAGTTCATCGAAAACCCACAGGAGACGATGGACATAGAAGAAATATCAAAGAATGGGTTCGACCACCAACATTCTCACTCAGACACCTCTTTCTAGTTTGCTGCAAAGTTCTACAACCTTCTCCTCTACGACACTTTTGACCTCGATTCGGATGAGTCTGGTACGCAGTCAAGGCTAGTAAGAGCGCCCTCTGTCAAGCACCTTTGAAGCTTGTCAATGGACTATGTCCTCTTTGATACTCTCGAGTTTATTGACAATGATGTCAATGAGAGAGTCACCGGGAAAAGCAGAGGTGAGCAGAGCAAGGAGCCACACTAGAATAACATCTCTATGGACAAGTCCTTGACTATGTTGTTTAAGGCAGACTTAACAATGGTGATAATGGAATGTGTGAAGAATGTTATGGCCCCTGATAAGCTTGTTGAGCTTGCTCTTTATTATCCCAAGGCATTATTTAATTTTCCCTTTTTTTCAAATATCTGAATGTATTAATTCATATTCCCTTATAAGCTTGTTGAGCTTGCTCTTTATTATCCCAAGGCTTTAATTATTTATGGTTGACCATATACAAATCACATCATTGGAAGGAAAAGGGATTGGTTTGCTAATTCTTAGCAAAAGCTTGATTTTTATGCACGAGTTACCCAAGCAAATGACTACAAATGGAACAATATTATTTACGGAGAACATCTACTTAATATAGGCGATAAAACCATACATAAGCTTACAGAAGAAGAAGCTCCAAGGCAGGATGAACTTGTCTCCAACTTGATTAACATTATTCAAGTAAAATACAAGCACTTAAAAGACGTGGAAGTGAGATACCATCAAAATATGCACGAAATTAACCTTGCTACGATGGGAAAAGATAAACTAATTAATTCAACCTTATAAATAATAGATAAAAAGTATAGTCAAGTGGCATGATCACTTCAAAAGGATTTTTGTTGATAAGAAATGCTTAAATTGCAACTAGAATCCTAGAAAATAAAGCTTCAGTTGAGAAAATTGGAATGGAAAAGCGTGAGGCACATAATGAAAGTGAAAGAAAAAAGTTAAAAAAGAAATCAAGAAGAATGGAATGAAAAATTGCTCTCTCAAAGCTCTGCAGCAAAAGAAAGCTCATGAATATGTTATGAAATCAGTTGAAGATCAAAAGATGCAAAAAGAACAATTCCATGCTAAAATCGTCCAACTTCAAACACAACTTATGCAACGAGAGTTGTAGTTGGACATTCAACAATTAAAAGGATCATTAAATGTAAAGCACATGGAATATGATGATGATGCAGAAGTTCTAAAGAAGGTAAATACTTTACAAAACATTTAAGAGACAAGGAACAATGCTTGAACACTAAGATGCATTGAACCAAACATTGATTATTAAAGAGTGTAAGAGTAATTATGGAAATGACAAAAACACACAACGCAACCCATAAAACTCTCACCTACTCTCAAAACTATAGAAGAACACAAGGCCTCTCATTTCCAAAAGAAAAATTTGTGATTCAAAATTCGAATTCATGAGGAAGCCACTAAAATCACAACACTAAATATTAAATAAATAAATTAGGCATTTATTTTTGTTCTCAAGTTAAAATAATATTATTACTATTTAATATTTAAGTAGGAATATATAAAAGTTCTATACATGTATTATAATAGATATAGTATTATATCTATAATAGTAGTAAATAATGTTACAAAAATTAATTATTATTTTTGTTCTAAAAAATATTTCATTTAGAATAATTTCTTCACAATATATTATAGAAAATATATTTTAATAAACAATAAATTACCTTACAATATTATAATAACTTATTAAAATATTATATCTATTGCAATGATAATTGCATCATATCTATGGGGAATAGAAATTACAATTTTATCAACAATTTTCTTGTCAAGAATATTTTCCCTACATGCTCTCATTTGATTAACTATTTCTTTTATCCTAGAATAGTAGTCTTTAACGGTCTTAGAGTCCTTCATTTTTATTATCTGGAAGTCACGTCTTAGACTTTGAAGTTTAATGGAACATACCTTGACGCTGCCTTGAAACTCCTCCTACAGTGTACTCCACGCATCTTTAGCACTTGTGGCATCCATTATCCTTGGAAAAATTGTGCTACCTACTGCTTGTTGTAGAAAGAATAGCACCCTTGAATCTTTCTGATTATTCTCCTTCAACTCCTTCTTTTGAGCTGCAGTTAGAGTAGAAGTGTCTATAGGAACAAAAAAAAATGTCTTCATTTTAATGCTCCAATAATCATAATTTTCTCCTGTGAAAATAGGTACAGGAATAGATGAGGGTGAAGTAGTATTGGCCATGGATTGAGGGAAAAGTTTAGAAGTGATGTAGAATATAGTAAGATTTTTTTGGAGATAGTTGGGTAATATATCTGATCCCGGTAGATGACTGAACGTAGCTCTGATGCCACTGTTAGTATTTTAGAGGAATAGAGAAATGGGTTAGTTGCTTGATTTATAGTTGACATGGGTTTTAGGATAAAGATTTAGTAGGTGATTTTAGAAGAGAAGCAATAGATGGTCGTGTAGCTCTTAAACTTGGAGAAAGTAGTGTATTGATTTTACACTTAATTACAAATGATGCAGCTGCCTATATTTATAGGCATCACTTCCACCGACTACAAATGTCGTTTATACATTTTCTAATTATTTACTACATTCTATATCTTTCTATATTTAATTATCTAGAGAAATCTTGATTGTACACACGGTGATAGTATTAACTAGTACATTCTATTATTAATTTGCTACATTTAAAACTTCTAGAAATTTGTAGCACCTTCAACAATTAGTAATATACTGGTTATATGAAAACAAACAAGATGTTTCCTAATCACTATAATAGTCAATGCTCTTGAGAATTGAGATGTTAAGCAACAAGTTTTATGTTAAGCACCACAAAATTGTTGACAGTCCTTCTTTAAGAAACCGTTATCCAAGTTTAAGCACTGGATTGATAAAAAAAAAAAAAGTTTAAGCACTGGAAAGCATTTGCCAAAAAAAGCACACCGTCTGAATTAATGTATTTTTTTTAGAAAATTAAATAAATGGGGATAGCACTTTTGTGAAAAGTGACATCTCATTTCTCTATTTGGATTGCATTTTTATTTTTCTTTTTTATTTATTTTAAGAAAACACTTTCTGATTTCTTATTCAAATACCTACCCTCATTTCTATCAAGTTACTTCTTATAAAACTGATCTTTGACACCTACCCTCACTTCCTTCCTCGCACTTACCCTAGCTTCCTCTAGATAACACTAATCTCTGCCGTCACAAAGCACATGTTGGTTACTTGGATCGTCTTTTGTCTGCAACAAAACAAAACATCCCCTCCATTCTACCTTCTCGTCTTCGAAAAGGAGCCTCCACCGCAATGCTTTATACTTGGCAATTTTTGACACAAGTCTTGCTAGTGATCGAGGTTTAATTGTTATTCATTGTTCTTGTATTTTTTCAAATTTTTGGTTTAGGGTTTCAACCCATTTTCAAATTTCTTTTGCTTTTTCCATCTTTTCCCATTCTAAATTCTCCTTTTTAGTGAAAATTCTGGTGCTCTCCTTGGAGGACTTCACTTGTTGAAGTTGCCTAGAAGCAATTAATATGTCCACTGAAGAAGAATTACACGAACTTGTGGTGCTGCAAATCTCTAACACTTATATTATAGATTTGTTCCCTAAATGATTATGGGACATATCTTCAAGTTTGTTAAACAAAATTATGCACTTTAAGATAATGAACTTAGAAGTTTTTTTTTTTTTTTTTTTTTACCAAAATCCTTACCAAGAATAGAAATACATAATCTTCTTATTTTTTTATTTTTATTTTTATTTTTTTTATTTCAAGTCAAAAAGGAATACAACATGATAGAAGTGGAAGCCATCCCAACTATGTTGGCACCGCTACCCCTACCTATCAAAAGCAGCACGCTCAAAATGGAATACATAATCTGAGTATAAGGAATTTCAGTTAAAACAATTTGACTTGTCCACAACCTTCTTTTCCTCCTAAAATATACGGTCTATTTATTTTAAATAATAGTTCGTCAAATCTTCCTTTCTCAGTGTCTTTATCGATCATTTTATTCTATTTTTTCCCATATAGACCACAAGTATCATCCACTATGGGTGACAGAACTTTTCTTCTAAGTATTTAACACAACTGCATATCCAAGACTCAAAATTAAGACATCTGGTTAAGCTCGAACAACCTTGTGCTAGTTGATTCACGCACTCGGTGGTCAAATATGCCTTTCTCAGCATCTATATCATTTTACTCCTTTAATCAATTATTACAACAACAAAATCAAAACTACTATAATTTGACTGATAAAATAATAATTTCTAACTATAATTTGACTGATAAAATAATTAAAGATATAATTTATTATATTTTTTTATATATATAATTCTTAATAATTATATACATTAAAAATATAATGTAGGTTAATAATTCAATATATTATAGAATTTTTTATAATATTTTCACAGATATATTTTAATAAACAATAGACAAAATTTATTATTTTATCTATAATATTAAAAATAATTATTAGGTATAATATTTTTTAATAATATTATTAAATTATTTTTAAATAATATTTTATGACCTTAAGCCATGTCAGTGAAAATAGTTATTTTAGGTCAAAAAAGGAATAACTTATTGGATTCTCGGGAATGTGGAGATAAGAATATTATTGTCATGTTTGTTAGAAGGTAATTAAAAAATATTTTTAGGCATAATTATTGCATGGAATCCATATTACACATGTTTCTCCATCTTCCTATTCTCATGCAAAGGAGTGAGCATGGGAATGTTTAAAATAATTTCTCACTTCCCTCTTATTCTACCTCATTTATTTATTTATTTAATATTTTTGTTCTTAAATTAAACAAAAATAAACACCATTGGTTGAAAAGTATTGCGACTAATCTTGTGCGGTTCTCTGGTTTAATTTCCTTACCCATTTCCAATACAGTGCAATTCTCCAATATTTTGCAGGATAATATGACAATATATTAATAGACACAAAGGATTTGTTTCCTTTCATTAACCACCGTGAAATCTTGCTCCTGAAGATATATATAAACCTCCCTCTAAGACTCTAAAATTTTAACTCTTACAAGGGTATTTGAAGTTTTAAAAAAGTTGACTCGGATCTTTCTGTACTATCTTTTTCTAAAAGCAACCAAACAAACCATGGTGTTAAAAAAATTATCTTGAATAACTATCCTTTAAGTTGCTATGCCAATACCTTTATATTATCAATCAAGGTTGATGATCCAAGGTTGAGTCATCCTACCAAAGTGTCAAGATTCACTTCCTAGTTTCCATCCCTTCTTTGGAATACAAAGGACTGATAAACTCAAGTGAGCATAACTTAGCAATCTAGTAGCTCTGCCCATTCCTCTTCACCTGCTGCTAGTCCCTTTGATAAAATAGAAGAGTAATACTATATCCTCCTACTTCATCCTCCTACTACCTTTTATAGTAAGTATTGAGTGAAAAGTAAAAGCATTTAATGTCTTGGAAGTATAAAACACATTTAAAACTTACCATAAAAAGGTAGTAGAAGGATGAAGTAAGAGGATTTAGAATTATTCAAAACAGAAACCTTGTTTGTTAATCATCAAACATGCAGATCTCATTTCTTCATGATCTAGTTGTTGGAACTCCAATCATCTCAGCTACATATGATCAACTTCAAAAGTCAGTTAGCAGATACTTACCTGATCCTGACACTCAATGCCACTACTCAACCATAACATCAAAGCAAAGTAAAATTTTCTTTTCACCACTTCCATTCCTCTAGCAGGTCTCCTCTTCATCCTCACTGACTAGGCTACCTTCTGCAGTAGGAGATCAATGAAAGTTTTTACACAGAAAGGTCATATGTTGAGGATCTGTTTTAAGGTCAATCACGAATTAATATATACTTAACCTTTTCATCTTTCAGTTTCTCCTAATCCAAGATTTGAAGTTCTGAAAAATATACATGTCATCATGTACAGGTTGTCAATCCATTGAAGTCAACACAGAAGTATAGAAAGATTGTCATGGAAGACAACTTTGATTTCTGGTTCATGGGTGTCTTAAAACTTCAAAAAACATTCAAATATATTGAGCAGGTAGTTTCTTAGGCTTAGTTGAGTAGCAAAATTTTCAAAAAAAAAAAAAAAACTAGAGGAATGCTCCTCCCTATCATTGGAATCCTAGTGTGGAAGCTTGATTTGGGATCAACAATGAGGTTGGGTAAAATCCCACATCGACTAAATCAACAGATGAATCTGACAGAGGCTATTATAAAATGATTTGTTAGACTATTAGAAAGCATCTTTGCACTTGGGGAAATGACACAGCTGGTGAGGTTCTAATTGAGGCACGTCTATTGCTGGTTGAAAACTATTTAAGAAATAAAGATTTTTCTTAGTTCAAAGTTTTGTTAAAGCAATAAAGGCTTAGGGCCTGTTTGGGTTAGCTTATCCAAAAACACTTCTAGAAGAAGGAAATAAGAAGAGAAAAAAGAAATGGGCTTCTCCATAAGCTAAAATTAGCTTGTGCATAAGCTAATTTGTAAAAAGTCCCACATCTTCTAGAAAAGTTATATGATAGAGCTTCTACAAGTTAGCTTATAAAAAGTCCCACATCTAATTTTAGCTTATGGAGAACCTCATTTCATGTTTTTCTTCTTATTTTCTTCTCATAGAAGTGGTTTTGGATAAGTTTAGCCAAACAGACCCTTATTGGCTGCTACTAAAGAAATTGAGATTTTTTTTTTTATAAAAGAGACTACAAACAGGTTAAGATGAGTAGCAAAATGAACCCTTTGGGTTCAAAGTTTTCTTAGTTAAGGTTTAATTGGCTGACTACAAACAGGTAAAGATGAGTAGCAAAATCAACCGGTTCCAAGTTTTGTTAAATCAAGATAAAGGCTAATTGGCTGCTATTATTGAAGAGATTGAGATTTTTCTGATAAAAGAGACTACAAACATGAATTTGAGATTTAATCATATGGTGCCCGCCGTGAATCTAAGTCATACTGCTTTTTACAGAAGGTATCCATCCAGAGAGTTGCAGAATCCAAGTCTTTGCAGATGGTATCCATCCAGGGACAAAATTATGTTATAGAGATGTATGAAGGAAGAAGGAAAATGTGGAAGAAAACTGTTGAAGTTTCAGGCACGATTACTTGTAAATTGATCTAGTAGATTTTTGTATTTCATATTGTACACTTACCATTCAACACTTCAATCAAATTATGTGTAATGATTTTAATGTGAGTCTGTTTTAATTAATTTGTTAGTGAGTTTAATTTTCATACACTTACATGGATTTTAGTTTAAATGATTAACATGAATATATGATAGAATACATTGGTAAATAAAACTTACAATATAATTAATGAATTTATTTCACTGACTACTATTAATTAAATATTTTACTTTTCCTGTTAGTTACAGTAAAGTGATATTTGGTTAATTAAATTTATGTTTGATTGCAATTATTGATTTGGCTGGATCCATCCTATAGTAAATGAAGATTGCTCCAACTGTGGGATAGTAATTGGAGCGTGATAAGATTGTATAGCCCAATTGATAGACTGCCTACATGTATGGTACTTCTTCTTTTTTTGCCACTGGTACAGTGTTGACAATGAAATTTAAACTTATAACCACGTGAGGCCCCTTACTATGAACCCAATGCTAGCTAGTGGCTTAGGCTTTGTTTTATAGTTGGGTACTATAAAATAAAGACTAAAAATGCTAACCACCATGGGCCATGGACTCTTATTTTTGTTCTCTTTTAACTGGTTCCATGTTTTTAAAGGCCAAAGTACTATTTCACAAGAAATCGGCCAAATATGTCAACAAAAATGTCAGACTAGTTACATGGTTTCTAGGGTATTAAAGTTGATCAGAAGATGATAGGGGTGTTAATGTATCATTTTTTTTTAAAAAAGATTGAAAAGCATCAGACTAGCACCAGTAATCCCAACTAGGTTGGCACCAAAGGAACTAGAAATCACATGCTCTCAAACTTAAATTTATTGATATAACAAAGCAAAACAAGAAAAAAAGTGGGGGGACCAAACCAAAACCCACAAAATTAACAAAATCTATAAGCTGGAAGACCAAGCCTATCTCTAGAAAAGCAGTCCCTAATACAGTCAGGGACAGAATCCCACCAAACTAGGCCAGACGACGAGATACCAAGATTAGCAAGGCGATCAGCACAATAATTACCTTCCCGGTAAATATGAGACACAACAAACTCCATAGATGAGAGCTGGGCTAGACAATTTTTCCATTTAACTTGAAGCTGCCAAGGAACAATATGGGGAGCTTGAAAAGCTTCAACGACTAGCTTTGAATCACATTCCAACCAGAGCTTCAACCAACCTCTCTGAAGAGCTAAATCAACTGCAGTGATTGCTGCAACAAGTTCAGCATGCAAAGAATATGAGCATCCGATCGGCAACGAAAATCCACCCAAGAAATCACCCGCTAAATTTCTAAACAAAGCTCCACAAGCAGCAGGTCCAGGAGCCTCTTCGGCTGCCCCATCGGTATTACATTTAATCCAGCCCCTAAGAGGTGGACACCAAAGAACTTGTTTAATGTTAGGGGCCTTGGCAACATGTCCCAAAACATGAAACTGCTTCAGAATAGACCAATCAACAACAGAATTTCGCATGGTTCCCTTGGAAAAATTACCAGAAAGGGAAACAGCAGCAACAATATTATTTCTAATCCTGTTTACAGACAAAGGGCCACATTGAAATCTAGCCTGATTACGGCTTATCCAAATGAACCAAATGGTGTTAACAATAGCTGCAACAAAAATATCTTGAAGTTGAGTACTGGAGGCCTTTGAAGCATTAGATAATAACATGAGCAAAGAAGATTTATCTATGTGACATTGAAGAGTATAACTCAACCAATTCCAAAGCTCGACAGCAACTGGACAAGAGAGGAACAAATGATCAACAGTTTCCACATGCTCAGAACAATGAGAACACATGGAGACCAATGTGCAACCACGAGCTTGTAAAATATCATTGATCCGCTGTCGCGCACGGATCAAAACGAGTGATTTTGAAAATATAGTTACGGTAACGACAACTCGAGTATCGTTCTCAAGGATTCTTGTATTATTATCAATCAATACAGTAACGATTAATGGGGGGGTTTTGATTACGATATCAAGAAAAAAATATTAAAATAAATTGTGATTATCGAATAAGCTAAAGCGAATCAACCTACTGTATCGACTTCCAACTTATCATTGATCCCTATAAGTTCCAATTCCCTAAACGGATCTGATCCTATTCGACTATAATAACCACTGACAAGCGCAATAGAAATTATACGGCGTATGTTCCTGAATACCGGATTAAGCAAACGCAATCCGATCAAACGCGATAATGCAAAAGCTACGTTAACGCGAAATTGATTCAAGATCAAATAACCAATCGAATTCAAGAATTATATCCTATAACAACAATCAAATTAAGCAATTAATTGAGATTATTGGAATAAATCAAAGGAAACAGATTGATATGGAATTTATAAAAGAACCTCAAAGTGGAATCCGATTACAGTAGATCGATTCTTCAGAAATTAGTTCTCCATTACAATTGTTCAAAGCTTTCCAAAGTAATTTCGTGAACAGTCAATATTAAATCCGTCCAGTACGCGGCCCTAGAGTCTATATTTATAAAGTTTTAAACTGCTAACGCGGATCACCACGGCCGTGCTGATCAGATGACCACGACCGTGATCCTTGCATAGTCTGGAGGTCCAATCTGCGTGCTTTCCGAGCATGGTCGTGGTAAATTAACCACGGCCGTGGTCCTTGCATAGTCTGGAGGTCCAATCTGCGTGCTTTCCGAGCACGGTCGTGGTAAATTAACCACGGCCGTGGTCGGAAAGTTGACGCTGATGCAAAACTTTCAGTGATTTCTGCTTGGCCGTGGTTATTTCACCGCGACTGTGGTGGCTTAGCACGGCCGTGCTTAGGCTACCACGGCCGTGGTATTCCAGACAAAGGTTTCCAACGAATATCAGGACGCCTCAATCTGATTCCTGTAGCTCCAGTTATGAATCTTCCATTGAAAGCTGCTAATGCTGAAAATAAAATACGAAAATTAAATAAAGCTAGAAACAAACTTAAATATGAAAACACATTAAAATGGTGAAACTAATGAAATAAACTAAGGAAATGCCTAAGAATAACAGTAGAAGAATGTGCATGAAGATGCACTGATCAATCATCAGTAGGTATATTCCCCTGCAGACATCTCCAAACCAGAAAAGATCTAGATGGAGGAATTGAAGATCTCCATAAAATTTTACTCCAAGGAGCTAACAAGGACTGGTTATGCAAAAAATCATAAGCCCCCTTAAAAGACAGAACCCCTGAATCCGAAGGGCACCAAACAACATAATCCGGTTCAGGAACACTAGGAAGGGTAGTCTCTCTCATCATATTAGCCACCTCAGGAAATAAATCAGCAAAAGCATCAGGAATTCGCCATTCATTCTGATAAATAAAATCACTAACTTTAGACTGAAGGTCAGAATGCATTGTAGAAGGAAAATTCACTATATCAACAATAGGATTATTAAGCCATTTATCCGTCCAAAAAGAAATAGAGCAGCCATTTAGAATTAGAACGAGCAACATCAACAAAAGGTCGAAGACCTGGCCAAAGAGAAGACCGAACATACATAGTCAAGGTCTTTCCAGCACGCAGAAAATGGGAACGCATAAAAGAGGCCCATTGACAACTAGAAAAGAGAAAATTCCAGCTAAGCTTAAGCATAGCTGCATTATTAATACTGCGAAAAGGCCGAATACCCAAACCACCTGCTTCAACAGGAGAGCAAACCTTGTGCCAAGCCACAGTAACCATCTTTCGCTGATGTATATCTCCCACCCAAATAAAATTCCGCGTCCATGAATCTAACTGTTTTAACAAAGACGTAGGCCAAGCATAAATATGAAAGGAGTGTATAAGCATACCCTGGATAACAGACTTGACTAATTGCACACGTCCCATAATTGAGAGCAAGGATCCTTTCCACTTAGAAAGCTTTGATTTAATTTTATCTGCAATAGGCTGTAAATGAGTTCGTTGAGGCTTCCCAAGAAATAGAGGCACCCCTAAGTAAACAAAGGGAAGGCTTCCCATAGAAAATCCAAGGATATCTTTAATAGCTACCACTCTACGAGGAGACAAGTTGCAAGAATAGAATCGACATTTGGAAAAAATGAGAAGTTGTCCGGATGCTTCCCCATACATTCTAAGAAGAGACATTAAAGATTGCAGAGATTTTTTAGATCCACGACAAAAAACCATAACATCATCAGCAAAAAGAACATGGCTAGGAACCACAATTCCCCTTGGCCCCGAAATGAGTTGAAGCTTATTCTCCTGAACCAGCTGAGAAATACCACGGCTTAACACCTCTTCAGCTAAACAAAACAACAAAGGGGAGAGAGGGTCACCTTGACGAACACCTCTTTTGCATTGAAAGAAGCCGACAGGCTTGCCATTCACTAGAAAGGACAACTTAGCAGAGCTAAGAATAGTCTGAACCCAATGGCAAAAGGTGGGGCAAAAACCAAACGCTTTTAAAACATCAATTAAAAATTTCCAATCAATGGTATCAAAGGCCTTCCTAATATCAAGCTTAAGAGCTAAGTTACCTCCATATGAACGGTCAGGCAGCATATTGATGGCTTCCGAAGCAACCCCAATGCAATCCTCTATAGAACGACCTTTAATAAATCCTCTCTGTTGAGGAGAAATAATGCCAGGGGCGATCAACGCAAGACGCTCAGCAAGAATTTTAGTAATAATCTTGAATTGAAAGTTTGCAAGTGCAATAGGACGAAACTGATCAATAGAATCTGCTCCAGGGACTTTAGGAATTAACACTACCATATTAGAATTAAGGTTAGGCAGAATCCATCCTTGGGAAAAAAATTGAAAAGTGGACTCAAACACATCTTCTCCCACAATATCCCAAAAGGTTTGATAAAAACATCCCCCAAAACCATCAGGACCAGGGGCACCTTCATTGTTCATCCCAAACACTGCAGATTTCACTTCTTCACGAGTAGGCACATTCGTAAGCATCACATTATCTTGAGAAGATACAACACAAGGGACGGTATTCCCAATGAGCTGATTCGCTGTACAATTATTATCAGAAGCATAAATATCCTGAAAATAAGACAACACCCCACTTTCAAGCTCCTCTTGAGAATTCAATATATTCGTACCTTTCCTCAGAAAAGACATTTTCTTGGACGTCTGCTTGATACGAGCCGTTTTATGGAAAAATGAAGTGTTACGATTGCCAAAACAGTGCCATTTAATACGAGACTTTTCTTTCCAAAAAGATTCTTGGAATCCAAGGACTTTCTGATATTCAATCTGAGCATTTAGTTCTTGATCCTTAAGATCAGAAGAATACCCTTCAAAATCAATGATACTCTGGACATCATCCAAATTCTTCTTAGCCCGAGCAACCTGTAACTGAATATCCCCAAACACTAGATGATTCCATTGCTTGAGGTCAGCTTTCAAAAGCTTGAGTTTTTGGCTAAGGATATACATTGGACACCCAACAATCTTTCTCTGCCATGCTTCCTTAACCACACGACGACAATCAGAATGCTCAGTCCACATCTTCAAAAACATGAAGGGAGAGGCAAAGGACTTGCAACCCCTTTGCAAGGAGAGAAGTAGGGGATGATGGTCTGAGTGCATACGTGTTAGAGAACAACAAGAAATTGTCTGCCAAAAAGCGAAACAAGCATCATTGCATAAAGCCCTGTCCAGTCTCATATTTATATGGGCCCGACCTTGCCTACCATTAGACCATGTAAACCTTGGGCCTGATGTAGGAAGGTGAGTTAAACCGCAACTATCAGACCAGGCCTGGAATTCATTACAAGAAATAGAAAGGGGAAGCCTACCACCACGTTTTTCATGCGCCCCCAAAACAGCATTATAATCGCCTAAAAAACACCAAGGATCCTCAGAAGATTGCTGAAGAATGGCAAGCTCTTCCCACAAATTTCTTCTAGCAACATAAGAGGTGCTAGCATATATGGCAGAAAAGAAAATACGTTTACCTTCAAAAGAGAGGGAGAACGAAATATGCTGAGAGGATAGTGCCACAATAGAAGGCATAAAGTTCTCAGAGCAGAGAGCCCATAAATTAGGCTGTAACTCACCTCTATTATTCACCGCAAAAAGACGAAGATTAAGCATCTTCCAAAAAGACAGAGGAATAGAATCAGGACTCACCCAAGGTTCAGCCAAAAAAAGACAGTCTGGTTTATGAGTCTTACACAGTTGCTTCAGGAAGTCTAGAGTTGGCTGTTTAGCCAAGCCTCTAACATTCCAAAAAAGCACCTTCATCATGCAAGATTACGCAATCCCGCCCTAGTCAAGGGCTTTGAAGTTTGCAAACCAGAAGAGTTTTTTTTACGCCTTAGTTTTTTCTGCTGAGATTTAGAAAGAACCATAGTATAACTAGCTTCGTGATCTTGTGAAACATCTTCATTTGGTTGTATCTGATCTTCTTGCTCTTCCTCTACCATATCAACCCACAACCGTGAAACCAAGTTCAAATCATGTTGCACCGGTAGAGGCATTTCAGAAACAGGGGTGGACATATCATGACCAATCTCTCGACCATAATTCTGGGAATCTGGAACTACAATCCCTTCCTCTTGGACCACCCGAGCCGATCCAACCTCAACAATTGGCGATTCAGGGTGCAAAGACTCATCACAGGAAGAATTGTCATCCTGAGTTCCTTCTCCAACAGCAGGTGGCACTACCTGCAACGAACAATTAATCGACTTTCCTTGATCAACAAGAATATCATCTGGAACGATAGGCACAGAACGCCGCCCATCCACATTAGAAATATCCACTTGCATAGCATCCTTAGCGTGACTAGGTTCAGCGACACCAGCGCTTGCATTCTCTATCCCGTTCTTCTTGGGGATGTAATGTAGATTAACCTTCTTCTTACCTTCTGCTATCTCCTGTTTTTTATTCACGTCAGCCTTATGAGCATGTCTACAATTCGAAATAGAGTGCCCAATGATCTTACAGCTATCACAAAAGGTTGGAATCTTTTCATAGACCAGCTCTACAAAAAAAGCAAAACCATCCCGCTCTACTAAGATCTGGTCACGAAGCTCCTTTTTTAAATCAATTTCCACCAGCACCCTTGCAAAGTGTCCAAAGGATCTGTTGACAGTGGCATCATCAAGGGCTAAGGGAACCCCAATACCATGTGCTATAGAAAACAGGATTCTTGGCCTCCAATATTCTTGAGGAAGGCCAAGAATTCGAACCCAACATTGCGCATTGGAATGACGAACAGAATTTGGGTTGAAATCAGGAGTCCAAGCAAAAAGACGAAGAACACCAGGTTCGAGATTCCAAGAACCCCCAGCAAGAACCCTATGAAGATCCTCAATGGAGGAGAAGGAAAATTTGAAAAAACCTTTCCCGATGGAAATCATACGCCATACCCCTAAAGGTTTCTAGATCTTACCCAATTTGCTACGCAAATCCTGGAGCTTTGGAGGTGAATCTCCTTTGGCCAGCAGCAACCTCCCATGAAGGTTGTTTTTATAACTTTCCAGACCGGCTTTATACTCATCTTCTGGAATCTTAATGGCTAGGGCATCTCCTTTCAAACAAGGAACTGGGAGTTGACTCAACGGAATATCACAAGCGTTATGGAGCGCTTGGACAAACGATTTTTTCTGCGGCAAAATCGCACCAGCGGGGGGAATCGTGACAGAACATGAATCATCATCAAGGAATTTCCAAGGAATGATTGGCAAAGAACCCTCCATGGAAGCATGCATGCAGGAACACGTGGTAAACCTTAGGAGGCGCAAACCCTAGCAGAGCAACACATAGTGCCTAAATAATTCATATTGTGTCACTCGTAATCATTTACCATACATTTAATGTATCATTGATAAGTTGATAACTTCTTATAATTGTAAACCTTTTATTGATACTCACTTGAAAATTCATAAGATCAGATTTTGGTTCTTCCATGCCACTTGACAACATGCATAACTAACACATAAATATATATACAAAATAATTGAAATCAAGAAATGCGGGCTGCTACAACAATAGTAGCATAGTGTTTTCTGATGCATTGTATTTTATATCATTCATGCATAGCATTTTACTTAAGAAATACTGCATATTCTACATTTAGGACTCATTTACCTTGCATTTGCATTGTTTTTCATTTCTTTTTGGAACCGGTTATGCTTTTGGTATTTTCATGTTTCAAGGCTGTTTCTTGAGCTCAAAGACATTAAATCAAGGAAAAAGATGCATGGTAACTCCAAGGATTGAAGCTAGGGGCATAGGGACACTTGAAGATTAGAAGAAAAGCACAACTAGGTCACCTGACAGAAGTCATGACCATGACTTTCAGAGTCATGGTCGTGATTATGGTGATTTCCACATTTTGGGATCCTTGACAGATATCGTGGCCATGACATTTAAAGTCATGGTTGTGACCCAATCAGACTTTCAGCATCGCTCATGACAACAAATTATCATGACCATGACATTCAGAGTCATGGCCATGACCTGTGCCAAATTGAGAATCTTATCTTTTGTGATTTTAATTGTAATTTGGGCTTAAATCTTTATCTTTTCCTTAGCCCATTCTCTTTAAATAGAGTGTTTTACTTAGGATTAGACACACTCGAGAATTTGGATTAGCATACGATTTAGAGATAGAGTGGAGGATTCTTCTTCTTCTTCAACTCTTTTTCTGGATTGTTATGTTTTCTTTTAATTTCATCATTGTTTCCATGACTATGACTGAGTAGTCAACTATTATGCTTAATTGATTTATCTTTATGTTCTATTGGCTTTTCCTCTTGATTTCTCTTCTATTTTTTTATATATGCGAAGCATTTGGCCACCGTTTTTCATAATCATAGACGCTTAAGGAAAAACTGAGAGGTGAACCTACTCGTTGGATCTATAGGGGAGGAACTTAGGTATTAAATCACAAAAGTAGGTTTAATCCTTCGAGGAATCAATGAATTAACAAAGAACTTAATTGGTTTAATTGAACTTAATTACCACGATAGTAGGGGTTAATTCACCTTCAAAGAGAACCAATAAGAACATAGAGGTAGAAAGATTAAGTTAATAGGAAGTCTTGGTGTGAAACCCAATCCTGGAAGTTTTCTTATTATTGATTTCAATCTTTTCAAATATTTGCTCTATCTTTATTTTATCTTTATCTTATCTTAGTTTAATCTTTATCTTATCTTATCTTTATTTTATTTTGAATTTAATCTCTTCAAATCTTTTCTCATCCAATCAATTCTTCCCATTTTGTTTAATTTCAGTTAATTTGTGAAAAATACAAAGCCAAAAACACAGTCCCTGTGGAAACGATATTTTTATTACTTGACGACTATCGTGCACTTGCAGTAAATCTCACATCATTTTCCCATTTAGAAATCAAAAAACAGAATGTCATGAAGAATGAACTTTTACTATCAACTTTATGTGTGAGTCTTAGGGATGATGTGGGAGCGGGAATGATTTGGCAACTTTGTTTTCCACAAACCTATGTTTATGTCAAACCCTACTGCTCCCACCACACAACTTTAATAGCCTTCTCAGCAAGCTCACTTTATAACATAGTATTATTATAGTTAGATCCAATAAGAAAGGCACTAATGGCTTTGTTAATGCCTGCTTGAGTTTAGTTTGAAGACATAGTTGATCTCATGTATCTTTTATGCTTCTTGATATTTTTGATTAATTATTAAATTTAGAAATTTGTAACACTTGATAAGAACCTTGGGAAAACCACACCACAAAAGCTAGTTATTGCAGTTGGAGAGCCCAAGGCCTTATAAAACACACACTAGAATCCCATACTTCCAATGTGGGACTCCATGTCCTATACCTAGCAATTGGATCCTAACATCCCATCATGCTCCGCAGCCCTAGCACCCACGTAGGCTGGTTGTGCACTAGCCCTTCAACTAGTCCCGAGCGAACACTCCAATGCCAACATCACCACCAGTGCCACTCATTTGTAGTTGAGAGACATGGTGGAAGGCTCTAATGTTAGATAAAATGGCTTGTAATACAGGAAATCCAAGAGGGGTGAAATAGATTCATTCAATTTTTCTTTTAAACTCTAATTTTCTTGATGAAAACTTTTCGTAAGATCAAATGATTCTGGATCCGTTGCAAGATGAGAGTGTATGATTCAGTTGTGTTTACCTCTTATTTCCAAATTTGACAAATGATCACAATACAATGCTAGTGATATTGATCAAGACATAAAAAGATAAGAGAAAAGAAAGAATGACACAAGATCTATATTGGTTCTATTTCAACCTGAAATCTACATTCAGTGTTATCCAAAGCAACCCTAGCTTTGACCTTTTCCACTATTTAGAATTTGTATACACACAAACTCATATGCACATGTAGCACATATGCAATGATCTTCTTGAAATCCTATCAAGAAACACTACAATGTAGAAAACCTATCTACATGCAATGCAACTAGGGCAACCTATCCTATACACGAATTACACAGCAAAGTTAAATGAAAGAATTCACCTAGAATGTGAAGATATGAAAAGTTGAAGTTCTTCCTAACTTGCTTTCATATTCCCTTCATGTAGCTTGATCAAGATCCATTGATTTCTTGAAGATAAGAAAAGTGTTGTCCAATGAATCTCAGAGATGATGACACTCAGTTTCTAAGCTCCCTCGATGAAAATTATGAAATGATTTGAGAGAAATGGGTGTCACACATGAGAGCTTGCAAAATGTTAGTTTTATAGCCCTCTAAACAGAGATAATCGATTATTACTAAGGATAATCGATTATTTTGTTCATGTCATCATCTGGAAACACTGATGAAAAAAATAGTCGATTATTTCGTCAAATAATCGATTAACTGTGAATGACTCATTTTTCTTCCAAGGCCAAATAATCAATTATTTGAAGTGGATAATCGATTATTTTGTTCTTGGATTGAAATCTTAGAATTTTCAAAAAAAGGTTTTCGCCCATATTCAATCCTTATCTAACAAATGTAAAGAATCAATGATCAATCAATGAAAACATGAGGGAATAGAAGTATAACTAGCCTAGATGCATGATACATACACATTCACACATTAAAAGCTATAACAAGCATCCTAATTAGACTACTGTTCTCAATATATATGGAGCACACTCAAACTATTACAAGTACAACATCATCAAAACTATATGTAGTTGCAAATATAGAGGCACAGGGGTCTTCATTTCATTACATCTAATACCAACTGTACAAGTCAGGAATTTAGAAGTAAACTCGAGAGATGTAAAGTAGTGTAGGGTTAGCTAAGAGAGAAAGCCAACCGAACAAGATGAAGATATGAATATCAGATAGAGAGAGAGAGTTTAGCATGAATATGAAATTAATTGTATGAAATCCTTCTAATTGTGGTTACAAATTCTATTTATACTTCTGTTAGATCTTACATCTAACTAACTAGTTAACCACAGTTAACTAACTATTAACCATAGCTAACTAACTACATGAAATGGAAATTTACAATTAATTACAATTACAAATGTGACACCCTGTATCACACCTACAGGGGGTTTATTATATATAGTGTATGTATATAGAATCAATGCCAATTGCCAATGTCAAGATGTACACTATTCACTTTTGTTCATCTTCTTTGGATCTTCCTATTATCAAGATAGGGTATGGGAGATAATCTCTTTGCCTCTACAGGAATTAGTCTTCAACTGTTGGTTTAGGAATGGTGAATGGCCCATGTACAAGTATACCCCTTTCTCAGAGTTGCATGAAAAAAAATCAACATGGAAATGAACATATAATTCCATTTTCTACAAACACAAGCATAAACGCAGTAGTTTTAGTTGCTACTGATATGTATTTCTTCACTGATGAGTCAATCACTCAAAAACAATATCAAAGCATATCTTTATACAAGGGAAGCTCCCATTTTCCTATGAGAAATGTAAGACATTGTGTTGTCTCCCATGTCAGCATGTAGGCACATGCACTGTCAGCTTGCCTAATGCCTACTCTTGGATAATGTATGTGCATGTTTGTTTATATAACAACTTACACTTGCCTTTTATTATTGGTTGGTTCTATGTTACTAAGCATGTAATTTTTAAGCTTCTTATTTTTTTGGAACCTCCATACTACATCTCAAGTTTAGGTTGATAAAATCTCAAAGTGAACTTAACATGGATTTAATATAATCATTCAACCTTAAGCCATGTCAGAAAAAGTGAAAATGTTATTTTAGGTCAAGCAGACTGTTGATTTTAAATCAGTCCTATATATTAGATTGTCAGGTGGGTTAAACTTCTCCATCTCTTTACTTTTTCCTACCTTATCATAAGCAGGTGTAGCTGGAAAGTATTGCAATAATCGGTGTATTTCATCATTTACCCTGTGTTTGGATGGGGAGTTTTAAAATGACAAAGAATTTGAAATGCAAAGTAATTCAATTCATAGCCATCATATTCCATTCAATTATAAAGTGACTTGTTTGGATTATTTAATTTTTGAAGTATTTTGTAGAAATTCAACACAAGTGCAATTTTCTGTTCCTGTAGCTTTCTTCTCTCTCCTCATCTTCTCTGTTTGCTACACATCACACCTAACGCTCGCAAAAAATGTTTCCAAATGACTCTTGAAATTGAAGGTTTATCTTCATTTTTGAGAAATGAATGATTCAGAAACTTGTGATTTCAAAGAGAAAAAATCGATCACCGTGTGGTACCGTCATTACTCGTTGTCATTTTACCGAACATGGAACTCGTTGGTTGCGAACTCGTTGAGGTGCTTTTGAAGTTATTGCGAAAGTGTTCGGCGACGGCATTGGAGGGGGGAGCGGCGATGGTGGCGGTCGGCAGGGCCGGCCCAAGGGTAAAGCAACTAAAGCTTATGCTTTAGGCCTACCAACAAAAAAAATATTTATTATTAATTTTATAAAGTAAAAAGGGCCTCATATGTTGACAAAAACAGAACATATGTTAACAAAAAGGCCCAATATATAACTCCCTCATTTAAAGCAAAACATTTTCTCTTAAAATTGACTTTAGGCCTCACTCATCATTGGGCCGGCCCTGGCTGTCGGAGAGGTGCGCAGCGATGGTGGCGGTGTTGGAAAGGGTGGAGAAGGAGCTGAATGCCGCAGCAAAGGACGCAGTGATGACCCTATGGAGTCTCTGTTGCTTGTGCAATAACTTGAAGTTGAGGGATTAGGAGGAAAATGAACACTGTGTTATGTGAGAAGACGATGGGGATGAAGAATTTTAGAAATTCCACCTATTTTATTGGAATTTTAAATTCCCCATTTTAACAAAGGATAAAATTCCAGAGAATTCATGGAGCATTTTTAAAATTCAAGTATTAAACATCCAAATGGAGTATTTTATTAGAAAGCAATTAAAATTCTCTGAAAAATTACATTACTCGCCGGAAATGCTTCGTCCAAACACAAGGATACTTTCTGGTTAGATTTCCTTCTCCATTTCCAAAACAGTGCAGTTCTCAAAAGGTTTGCATGATAACATGGCAATATATATACTATCAGCCACAATGATTTTATTTCCTTACTTCAATCAATCATGGCGCAGCGGTAAAGTTGCGCCATGGTGACCGATTGGTCATGGGTTCGAATTTGGAAACAACCTCTTTGCATGTGCAAGAGTAAGGCAGCGTACAATGACTCTCCCCCAGACTTTTGCATAGCCAGGAGCCTTTTGGCACCAGGGTATGTTATTTTAATCAATCACCATGGAATCTTGCTACTGAAAATATATTCCTCACTCTAAGCCTCTTAAAACTAACCTTAAGTATTTTTTAAGTTTTGAAAAAGTTTTCTTGAATATTTTTGTACCATCTTTTTCTAAAAGCAACCAAAACAACCCATGACGTCAAAATATTACCTTGAATGACTGTACTTCAAGATATCAATCATGATCATGGTTGATAAGGCTGAGTCATCCCACCAAAGGGTCAAGATTCACTTTCTTGTTTCATCCCTTAAATACCTCTTTGGAATACAGGGACTGATCAACCCAAGTGAGCAAAGTTTCCTTAGTAACCAACCAAATAGGTCAGACCATTCCTCTTCACCTGCTGCTAGTCCCTTCAATTAGACAGAAACGTTATAAATCATTAATCATGCAGTCCTCACTGTTAAGTGGAATTAGGGTCTCACATTTTTTAAATGGGCAGAGTGGAAAAAGTGTTTAAAAGTTTTTTAAAAGGCTGTTGAAAGCTTCCCAGTGTTATCTGTCCACCACATCCGTCCCTTTAGCAGGTCTCCTTTTCATCTCCACTGACAAGGTTGCCTTTTACAGTGAGAGATCAATGAAAGTTCATGAAGTACTTATAGGAGAAGAAAATAAGAAAGTTAAATAAATCAAACTTTTCTCATAAGTTAAAATCAATATATGTACCTCAAGTATTTTAGAATCTCTCTCGTCTAACTATTTCCCATAAGTTGATTTTAACTTAAAGAAGTTTTATTTATTTTATCTCCTATTGTCTAATCCTATAAGTGTTCATTGTAAACTTTATCTTCGCCTATAAACCTCTTCATATTTCTTGGTTAGTTTTTATCTAAGATTTATTGAAGTTCTGAAAGGTATGTATGATCATGTACAGGTTGTCATTCCACTTAAGAAGATGAAGTGCATGAACCAAAGTGAAAATGTTCAGAAGCCAACACATAAGTACATAGAGATAGTCACACTAGACAATTTTGATTTCTGGTTCATGGGTGTCTTAAAATATCAGAAAACTTTCAAATATCTAGAGCAGACAGTTTCTCAAATGCTTAGTTGATTAGCAACATCCACCGTCTGAACTCAGATTCTTGTTTACAGACCAGAGTTAGTAATTCAGCTTGTATCATACCATCTAACTTTTTTTTTCTCTCGATATAATACCATCTAACTTTTTAGTCAAATTTGTGTATGATTATTTAAATGTGAGTCTGTTTTATTTAATTAGTTTAAGTAATTAAAAGAAATATGATAGAATACAACGAAAAATTCTAGTACAATTACTTAATTAGTGAATTGATTTCATTAACTTCTATTAAGTTTTTTACTTATTTCAGTTAGTCATAGACTTATATAGTAGAGTGATATTTGATTAATTAAACTTACATTTATTTAAGTTATTGTTCTCACTGGATCCATCTTAAAAGTTAGGATTGCTCTAACTGTGAGATTGCATTTGAAACGGATCAGTTAGGATTGATTGTCCAAATGATACAGATAATATGGTTTTGTTTTGTGACTGAATTGTGGCAATATAACCCCTGGACTTCTTCACAACTAATGTATAGATCCAGTATATCTCATGTGAATCCAAAAGCAGCATGCTTAACATGTATCCAGTCTATGGAAAAATTGAAGATTCAACACATTAAACCTGACATCTACATTGTTTACAGACGCTGTTTTGAAGAAGTAAGTTCTTTTTCCCTCTTCCATGTAGTCTCATAACTACTCAAAATTGTTGTTTCTTTTCAGTTCACTCATTCGTCAAAATTACAAGTGTTGTACACCAACAATATGAAAAGATATGTTGAACCACCATGTACAAGTCCCACTTGGGTGAAAAGAGAAAACAATCACTTTATGTTTTATTATAAAATGAACATTTCATGAGATTTTAACTCATACCTTTCTCGGCCTTTTGGCTAAGATCAAGTGTAGTATCTGTTCTTATCAGTTTAATATCTGATATGTGGGTCATTGGCTCACATGATATTAAATTTATTTTTTGAAGGGGAGAGTCCAATGCAGTAGCTTGCTACTGGGGTTCTCAGGTGTTGCCTATGTGTTGCACTATAACATGGGTCAGGCACACCCTACTATCCAGTTCAAGTTTTTATCTTTGAATTTGTCTGCCAGGGCCATGTTAAATTGCAAAGCAAGATTGTTAATTTTTGTTGTCTGTTAATAGCTCTGCTTTGATTTTGTCTACTAAGGTCTGATAAAATTTAGAAACACTAATTTTTTTGTAAAATTTATTATTTGGAGAGGAAAATCTAATATTCAGGTTAATAATTTATATTTTATACTTCATTCTTAATTTTTTGTTGTCTCTTAAGAGTGACCTATATATGATGGACACTTAGAAAAATTACGGATTTATTTGAAAAAATTGAGGTAATATATAAAGGGTCTTGCGGCACTGGTTAAGAAATCAAAAGGAGAAAGTATTTATTGTGGAAATCATAGGTGAGTGCAAAATAAATTATGGGCAGAGCAATTTTGCGCATCCTAATAAAAATATTTCTCTTTTTAGTTCCTTAACTAGTGTCATATTTCTCCTTTTAGTTCCTTAACCAGTGCGGGCACTGGTTAGCATTTACCATATATAAATCCTTATAATAACTTAGAAAAATAAAATATTAAATTATTTTTCTGTTAATTTGTGTTTGTGTTAAAAAAATGGATTTATTTGAAAAAACTGAGATAATATATAAATTCTTATAACTTCGAAAAAGAAATACTAACTTATGTGTCTGTTGATTGTAAATAGTTCATGTATATTAGATTGTCATGTGAGATAAACGTCACCATCTCTTTACTTTTTCCTACACAAGAAAATATGGAGAAGTCTGACATCATCAGAAAGTTAAAATGTCCAGCTCATAAAGCCTTTTTGGCGCATCCTCGCATAAGTAGGTGTAACTGGAAAGTATTGCAACTAATCCGTGTATTTCATCATTTACTTTTTCTTTTTAATTTTCCTTCCCATTTCCAACACAGTGCAGTTCTCAATCCAATGGTTTGCATGACAACATGACGATAAACTATCGCCCACAATGATTTTATTTACTTACTTCAATCAATCACCGTGGAATCTTGCTCCCGAAGATATATAAACCTCTCTAATGTTAGGTTCTAAGACCTTGGACGATGTCCAACCCCTCGAATTTCGATTTTGATGATAACAACTAAAGGATAAATTTTGAAGTATCTAATGATCTAGTTTGAGTGTTATAGGATTTACGTCGTCCAATTCCGCAATGGTATTGTATCTCTCAAACCTCGACTTTATGTTTTAATAAGAAAAGCGTCCAAATGTGTTTTGTAAGAATTCTACAGGCAGCGTCCAATGCTCCTGTGAGAGCAAGTGTCCAATGACTATATAACCCACTCTATAGTTTCTATCTTAAAATAATATTATAAGGAAATACGTTTTCAATGTTGATTTTATATAATGCAACGATTATTCTCTCACATATTAATATGTCATTCTATTTGATTTTTCGAATAGTATTGAACAGGAAAAGAAGAAGCTTCTCTCTGCAGAAAAAGTACAAGTAGGAGAGGCGCTATATGTACGGCTGTCTCCTCTATCTCTCCACCCTAAGTCAAAACGTGACAACGATCACATGCTTTGGAGAGAACCTCTCTTGGCAAAGGAACAGATCCCACAACGGATACCTTTCAACAAGCTGCCTATAAATAGAGGAATGAACTCATGTATCAGACTGACAAAAAATTTATAAAGAGCTGAATCTCTGTCAAAACGACTGAACGATCAATACTTAAGAAAAATAAGCTTTCTTCTTAGCTTTGCTAAGCGATTATGCATATTCGTGTTTACTGTAATATCCTCTCTGTGAGAGTTAGTCTTACTTTCTATACTCAAACAATTTTGTTTGGAAAGCCAGGAGTGGCTTAGTGTTAAAGAATACTTGGGTTTGTGTCTAATCTCAAGGGGAGATTAAAGGTGTGCCAGGAGTGGCCTAGAGAATACTTGTAGCCAGAAGTGGCAAGGTTAGAATACTTGAGAGTAATCAGATCTTGATTAGTAGAACCCTTCAAAAGTTTTTGAAGGAGAACTGGACGTAGCTCAGTTGAGTGAACCAGTATAAAACTAAGTGTTCTATTCTCTTGCTTTCTAACTTATTTGCATATCTATTATACTATCTCTTCAACATACTACGAAAGTGTTTCTTTACACATTTTATCTACGATTATCTCTTCAACAGATCTCGGAGTATGCATTACTTCTATCAGAAGTGATCACAGGGGAGAATTCGAAAACGAAAGTTTTCAAAGGTTCTGTGAGGATAATGGTATCCTTCACAACTTCTCAACACCTAGAACACCACAACAGAATGGTGTAGTTGAGAGGAAAAACAGGTTGCTCCAGGAGATGGCCAGAACCATGTTGAATGATAATTCAACCCCTAAACACTTCTGGACTGAAGCAGTGAATACTGCCTGCTATTTACAAAACAGAATCTATATAAGGCCGATATTGAAAAAAACTCCATATGAATTGTGGAAGGGTAGAAGACTCAACATATCCTACTTCCATCCATTTGGATGTCAATGTTTCATTCTGAACACTAAGGATAACTTGGGAAAATTTGATTCTAAGTGTGATGAAGGAATACTGCTTGGATATTCTGAAACTTCAAAGGCATACAGAGTTTATAACTCTAGAACCTTAGTTGTTGAAGAAGCTATCCATGTGAAGTTCAATGACAACAAGCCTGATAAGGAATTATCAGAGCTGGACAAATCATTTGCAGATCTCAGATTGGATGATGCAAGTAAGTCATCAGATTCGTCCAACCATGATGTCTCAGTTGAAGAGTCAAATGCACCACTGGACGGTCCAGTCGCTGAACAAAGAGAACCAAATGGACACAACTAGCAAATGAAGAAACATCATCCACAGGAGCAAATCATTGGAGATCCAAAAGATAGAGTCAAAACCAGATCTTCACTTCAACGACAGCAAGGTCACACAGCATTCATATCTCAAATAGAACCTAAGACTGTGGACGATGCCTTAGAAGATGAAGGCTGGGTCAAAGCAATGCAAGAAGAACTTGACCAATTTCAAAAGAACAATGTCTGGAAGCTAGTAGAACTCCCCAACGACAAAGAAGCTGTAGGAGCAAAGTGGGTGTTCAGAAACAAGCTGGACGAAGCAGGTAATGTTGTGAGAAACAAAGCAAGGTTGGTAGCAAAAGGTTACTCACAACAAGAAGGTATAGATTATACTGAAACTTATGCTCCCATTGCACGTCTGGAGGCAATCCGCATTCTACTGTCATTTGCAGCTCATAGCAATATGAAGCTATATCAAATGGACGTAAAAAGTGCATTCCTCAATGGACTCATAAAGGAAGAAGTCTATGTGGAACAACCCCCAGGATTTGAAAGTGATGATTTTCCAAACCATGTTTTTAAACTTAACAAAGCCTTATATGGGTTGAAACAAGCCCCTAGAGCTTGGTATGAAAAACTCAGCTCATTTCTGTTAGAAAATGGTTTTTCAAGAGGAAAAGTAGACACTACATTATTTCGCAAAGACTACTCTTCTGATTTTATTATTGCACAAATATATGTTGATGATATCATATTTGGTGCCACTAATAAGTCTCTCTGTGAAGATTTTGCCAAATTAATGCAAACAGAGTTCGAGATGAGCATGATGGGTGAGCTGAAATTCTTCCTTGGACTTCAAATCAAACAAACTGAAAAGGGAATATATATACATCAGACTAAGTATGTCAAAGAGCTGCTAAAGAAGTACAAGTTGGACGATGCAAAACCAATGAAAACTCCTATGCATCCAACAACAGTACTTGGACTGGACGACAACTCAAAGAAAGTAGATAATACTCTATATAGAGGTATGATAGGATCACTCCTATACCTCACAGCGTCCAGACCTGACACCATGTTCAGCGTATGCTTATGTGGCAGATTTCAATCTGACCCAAGGGAAGTTCACTTAACTGTTGTTAAAAGAATCTTTCGATATCTTGCTGGAACCACTAACCTTGGGTTATATTTCAAAAGGCAGAAAGATTTCAGGCTAATAGGATACTGTGATGCTGATTATGCTGGAGATCGAATTGAAAGAAAAAGCACCAGTGGAGGGTGTCACTTCATCGGTGGTAATCTAGTCTCCTGGACATGCAAGAAGCAAGGAACCATTGCTCTGTCCACTACTGAAGCAGAGTATATTTCAGCTGCAAAATGCTGTTCTCAAATCTTGTGGATCAAACATCAACTTGAGGACTACAACATATATGAGAGTAACATTCCTATCTTCTGTGATAGTAAAGCTACCATAGATCTTTCTAAAAATCCCATATTGCATTCAAGGGCCAAACATATAGAGATCAAACATCACTTTATAAGAGACCATGTTCAAAAGGGTACTGTGGAATTACACTTTGTAACCACAGATAATCAGCTTGCTGATATATTCACCAAACCCCTTACTGAAGACAAGTTAATCCTTCTGAGGAACAAACTTGGCATGGACTCTGTAAAGGAATGATTAACATCTACATGATGCGTCCAATAAAACCATAGCGTCCAAAGGACATGTCGTCCAAGGAACACTAGAGTCATGCACATGCATTACATATTTTTGACTTAAGTCCAATATGTGGACGATGTTTTTTTTTTATCTTATCTTAGTTTTTCTTGTTTTGTTCAAATAATCAAAACGGATCATTTTAAGAGTAAGTATGAGCTAATACTCTATGCTGAGTCACCAAAATGTTAGTAACCGTACACAGTTACCCACATTCTTCGCACGTCTCATCATGGCAGGTTTTATGGCGTCATTTACATTTCAAATATTCAAAAAGCCCAAAACCGTTTCATATCCTCCAAACAAAGCCCAAATATACACTTATCAATTCATCACAAGAAAACACCACCGTATCCATCTTCTCTGAGATTATCATCACCCTAAACACACACACACACACTCTCTCTCAGAAACCCAAAATCCTCTCAGAAAACCTAAAAATCCAAACTTTTCTACCATGTCAAACTCTGCAAACTCAAGCAACTCGGAACTCGACGTCCTCACTTACCCTGAAACCACAGTTGTGTGCCAAGGAGCTGCTACAGTGCACATTGAGCACTTTTTCGACATCGAAAAGCTTGAGAAGCTGGGACTTAACCTGAACGAGAGCCTTCTGAAGTGTGGAATCAGAGGCTACTTCAATGAAAACCAGAAAATATTCCCTGAGTTGATCAGAATGTTCTGGAGAAATGCCAAGTTCCAGAGCTCAAGGGAGCTCGTGGCCACGGTTCTTTGACGAGAGGTGACACTGTCCACCGAGACCATTGCAAAGGTAACTAGTTGCATTAGGGAGCAGAACCAGTATAGAACAGACTGGGCCAAGCAGTACGGCAATTATGTCGCGACCGTGCTTTGCAAGACCAAATCCACCGATTCAATAAAGATTGAGTACAGGAACCTGTGTGAGGAAGCAAAAATCTGGCAGCAGGTGTGCAACAAGAGTATCCTGCACAAAGCTGGGTCTAAGGACTCAGTCACGGACTTACACAAGTTTGTGATATTCCTTATTATGGAAGGTATTCCCTTTAATCTCCCTCACACCATTTACGTCAATATCGTAAGAATGATGAAGTCTGTGGGTGGTAATGATGACATTTTCTACGCTGCCCTGATGAACAAGATCTTCTGGGACCAGAAGGTCTATCAACGCTTCTTTGATGAACTGGAAGAAGATGTTTACGAAGCTATTGTGAAGAAAGGGCCAATGGTAGCAACACAACAACTGTTTGGTGAGTCCAACATAAAACCTATGAAGATCAAGCTAACAGCCAAGGTCTTAAGGGACCTGGACGAGGACACCATCAACAAGCAACGACATGAACATAGCAAGATCATCTCCAATAATGATGAAGAAGAGATTGATCTTCTTGGTATTGGCAAAAAGATCAAAAGGCTGATGGAGGAACAGGTGGGCAAAAAGATCACACGATAAATGTCTCAGAAGCATGAGGAAGATGCTGAAAAGGAGAGAAGAACCAAGAAAAGACATGCTGACACATCCACTGCTCAGTTCCCAGCAGAGAAGCGTCCAAGGACTGATGCGTCCAAACCTGCTCAAGCTGAGCAGCGTCCAAAGGCAGCACCAGTAAAGCTTGCTCCAGAAAAGCAAAAGGTTTGGAAGCTTCAACTACTGGACAACTCTAATGATGATCACCAGATCCCAATTGGTCAAATTATGAAGAAGGCAGAGGAGACGGAGGGTCCTCAGCAAAAGAAGCAGAAGGTACAACCTGCTAAACCAATTTCGTTTCCTTCTAACGTGCCACGACGAGTAAAGACTCAGGCAGCAAGGCCAAGAAGAATTGCAATTCTACCAACTTCCTCTCAAGACACCGACAACATATCCACCAGCACCCTACTACCAACAACACCCAGTGCTCCATCCACATCAACAACCCAGCATCCACATCTTTGCTTGGACCTGTCCAAGTTTGTGCGTCCAAGGGATGCATGGAGGGATACCTGGTCCCCATGGACTATACCCCCCAAGCAGAAAACCAAAGAAGAAAAAGACAGAGAACGTTTCCCGGTTGCATTCCTTACACGAAATGACCAGAATTACTGTAAGAAAAGTGATGTGATCCGGAGGCCTCTACAAGAGCCTTTGAAGCGGCATTTCACTACTGTCTCAACACCAGAGTGGATGAGGTATGATTACGCTCATGTTTCTTCAGCTGCTTATTCTTCTATGCCAGAAGGAGCGATCATCAGCAACCCTCTGCCCAATTGGACGAGAGAAGTGTACCCACACTTGATCCGCATGCCTCATCTTTACTCCTGTCCAACTGGAACTCAGCAAAGAGTGCGTCCAGCAGCAGAAGATCTGCATAAACCAGAGGTGGAGGTTGCCTCTCGATTCACAAAGACGGTTGCGGAGCAGAAAGGGAAGGCTCCAAGAAAAATGAAGGCACCGTCCAAGAAGTCCTCTGTTAACAAGGATATTGAACTGGCTGCAGAGTTGCAGTTGGCCATTAAAGAAAGTCTGGACCCTTCCATAACGAAGCAGCGTCCAGATGTAGGGTAGGTCAAGGATGTTCGAATCTGGACTCCAATCACAAAGTTCCTGCCTCTACTAGCTGGAACTCCAGTCCTAAACTTCCAGCCAGGCGACTATGATGAACTTGGAAAACTTCTGCAACAAATGTATATACCAAACCAAGCCATCGCCTACCCACCAAACCTTCACATAAGCCGCGCCACAGAAATAAAGTTTGTACCAGACAGGGTATGTCCCATACTACCTTTATATGATGCTGGTCGCAAGAAAGGCTACAAGTTCTACGACATTGAGATGCCAAGCAGGGAAGAGAAAGTTGAAACCCTGCAAAAATCCTCTCATACCTGGGGTCATCTGTTTGACAAGACTGGTAAGCTTACGCGTTCACTCGGAACCTTTGATTCCATTATCTTTTGGCGCCAGATCTTATGGAACGATTCCCAGAAAGCCTCCTCCTCAGGCAGCTCCAAGGATGACTTTGTTCACCCCCCTCATGGTATTGAGGTGTTGCGTCCAGTAAAGACTCACCACTTCTCATACACCTTTGCCTGCTTTCTGAAAGATTCAGATGATTATCTAGAGTTAATGAAGACATTGCCAAAAATCAGAAGCAACAAAGTGTTTGATCTTCGAACACTGGATCGCACAGAGTTTGTGGAGGAACTCCAAACTCTGCATGAGGAGTACAAAGTAGAAGAAGCCACAGCAGCAGAACAAGCTCGTCTAGAGCAGCTGGCTCTTGAGGAAGCTGAGACCGCAACCATAGAAAAGGAAGATAAGGTTGCTAAGTCGAAAGCTACACAGGCAGAGCTGGATGAAGCATCTGCCAAAGTAACAAAGGTGCTAGCTCATCTTGACCTGGCTCATCTGTACCAGTGGACGTGGAACACTTTGTCACGTCACATGAAGAACCTACCGTCCAATCTGGAAAGTCCAAGGATGATAGAGAGCTCGTTGTTGAAGCATCCAAGCCAATGGAAGCAACTGCAGCAAAGCCTACTGCTGAAGATATCACCAGCTTCCCCATTGTTGATGCATCCACTGAAGCACATTCGGGCACACGACAACTGGTTCCCACCGGATCTTCAAGTCCAAGGGGCATCCATCCCTTGCGATTTGCTGAACCTCAAGGAGTCTCAGAATATCGTGTTCACGAGATAGTGCAACAGGCTCTGAGGCAACAACAGCTGGAAACCGAAGCAGCTCTTCAAGCTTTTCAGCAAAGGCAATAAGCTGAGGCTGCTCAACATCGTCTGATGCTGCAGAATGCCATCACTAAACAGTTCATGAGTCTCTCCCAGACGCTTGTGAACCAGATTCAAAATACAGCAGCCACCTTGCTTGGACAAGTTGCTCATGCAGTTCCACCCGTCCAACCACAACCTCCTCAACCAGCACCACCTATACAAGCGCCACCAGAATAACCACCACCACCACCACAAGAACCACCTCCACAGCCATAAGGTGACCATGATGGTCCAATCATTTTTCCATCTTTCAAACCTTTTTTTTGTTAATGACAAAGGGGGAGAAATTGGATTTTTGATGTCATAGAAGTAAATAGCTAAACACTCTGTATATAAAAATGTTGGCATCTTTATCAAAACATGAGGTGTTTATTTCATAAATTCCGCATCCATATCCTTGATATGTTTTACACTCTGATATCTGTTATACCTGATATGTTCTTGCTTTTTATATTTCTCTGTTATCAGATGCATAAGAAATGTTGAACTCAAGGGGAGTACTTCATTTCACATTTATACACTGGCATAACATAATCATCTCTAACTTGATTCATTGTATTCATATATGATTATGTGACTGTTAACATCAAAATTTACCATTATTTGTCATCATCAAAAAGGGGGAGATTGTTAGGTTCTAAGACCTTGGATGATGTCCAACCCCTCGAATTTCGGTTTTGATGATAACAACTAAAGGATAAATTTTGAAGTATCTAATGATCTAGTTTGAGTGTTATAGGATTTACGTCGTCCAATTCCGCAATGGTATTGTATCTCTCAAACCTCGACTTTATGTTTTAATAAGAAAAGCGTCCAAATGTGTTTTGTAAGAATTCTACAGGCAACGTCCAATGCTCCTGTGAGAGCAAGCGTCCAATGACTATATAACCCACTCTGTAGTTTCTATCTTAAAATAATATTATAAGGAAATACGTTTTCAATGTTGATTTTATATAATGCAACGATTATTCTCTCACATATTAATATGTCATTCTATTTGATTTTTCGAATAGTATTGAACAGGAAAAGAAGAAGCTTCTCTCTGTAGAAAAAGTACAAGTAGGAGAGGCGCTATATGTACGGCTGTCTCCTCTATCTCTCCACCCTAAGTCAAAATGTGACAACGGTCACATGCTTTGGAGAGAACCGCTCTTGGCAAAGGAACAGATCCCACAACGGATACCTTTCAACAAGCTGCCTATAAATAGAGGAATGAGCTCATGTATCAGACTGACGAAAAATTTATAAAGAGCTGAATCTCTGTCAAAACGACTGAACGATCAATACTTAAGCAAAACGAGCTTTCTTCTTAGCTTTACTAAGCGATTCTGTATATTCGTGTTTACTGTAATATCCTCTCTGTGAGAGTTAGTCTTACTTTCTATACTCAAACAATTCTGTTTGGAAAGCCAGGAGTGGCTTAGTGTTAAAGAATACTTGGGTTTCTATTTAATCTCAAGGGGAGATTAAAGGTGTGCCAGGAGTGGCCTAGAGAATACTTGTAGCCAGAAGTGGCAAGGTTAGAATACTTGAGAGTAATCAGATCTTGATTAGTAGAACCCTTCAAAAGTTTTTGAAGGAGAACTGGACGTAGCTCAGTTGAGTGAACCAGTATAAAACTAAGTGTTCTATTCTCTTGCTTTCTAGCTTATTTGCATATCTATTAAACTATCTCTTCAACATACTATGAAAGTGTTTCTTTACACATTTTATCTACGATTATCTTTTACGTGTGTTCTAACGAAAAGCAAGAAAAAGCAGTTTCATTGGACTGTTGCTTTTGAACTGCTGGACGATAGCATAATCTTCTGTTTTACTAAGTTCTTGTAAAACTTAAGATATACTATCTTTACATTAGTTAAAGTTTTTCAAAGAAATTATAAATACACTATTCAACCCCCCTTCTAGTGTATTTCTCTATATTTCATCTAAGCCTCTTAAAACTAACATTTAAAGGATTTTTTAAGTTTTAAAAACATTCACTTAAATATTTTTGTACGGTCTTTTTTTTTTTTTAAAGCAATCAAACAATCTATGAGGTCAAAATATTATCTTGAATGCCAGTCCTCCAAGTTGCCCTGCCGGTGCCTTTATATCAATCATGATCATGGTTGATGATCTAAGGTTGAGTCATCCCACCAAAGGGTCAAGAATTCACTTTCTTGTTTTCATCCTTTTAAATACCTCTTTGGAATACAAGGAACTGATCAACCCAAGTGAGCAAAGTTTCCTAAGTAACCTGGTTGTTCAGACCATTCCTCTTCACCTGCTGCTATTCCCTTCAATTAAACGGAAACCTTATTAATCATCAATCATGCAGACCTCACTTTCTCATTAGTTGTTGGAAATCCAATCATCTCAGCAACATATAGCTTCAAAAGTCAGCTAACATGTACTTACCCGGTCCTGCCACTCAATGCCAACATTCAACCACAAAATCAAACCAAAGTAAAATTTTCTTTTCCTTTACCAACAAACATATAATTTTATTAAGTATTTATATATACTGAAATTGTTTAACTTGGTTAACAGATCTAATTCTATTTATATAACTCTGAAATTGCAGTGAGACGGGGGACAAATATATCTGAAACTGTTGAGAGGAAGTTAAGCTTAGGGGCTCACAGTTTTCAAAAGGGCCGATGGAAAGAAGCAGTTTTTTTAGTGTGGGAGAAGCAGAGAAGCTATTGAAAGCTTCCCATTGTTATCTGTCCACCACATCCGGCCCTCTAGCAGGTCTTCTGTTCATCTCCACTGTAACACTCTAATTTTTCTAATATATGATATAGTGATTGAAAATAATTACAAGAGATAATTAAATTTAATTTCATGGGAAAATTTAATAAATAAACATGTGTGATTTTTCTGTGTAATTTTAGTAGAAAATTCTATTGAAATCGGGACTGCGTTACACACTAACAGTGTAAGAATACACTGCGACAACGAGAAAATAGTAAAGAAAAGTGAAAGATTTAATTATAATTAGTCTCTAAGAATTATAGTTAGGTCCATGTGAAAATTTTATTTTATCTCGTTACCGTTGATTAAAATAATAATATTTTAACGCGGTTCAATGAGTGAAATTTTGAGAGCTTTTTGGTAGTTAGAAAAATTCTATGAGACATTCTAAAATTTCTTAGATGTCCTAAATTAAAATTAGTTAGACATACATTTACTAATTTATACTTAGCAATGTAATTAGCTTGAACTACATTTTATTATCTTTTTATTTTTTTTAACTAAACTACAAGTATATCCACAGTCAGTCTTCTCACGCGAATGGTCACCGAAATTCAAAAGTTCAATTTCCTTAACTTTGGCTAACAGAAGTGATGCATGGTTTGAAACCCCGACCTTACCTTTTCTTCATTTAGTCATTTAGTTGTTCAGTAAAACTTTCAAAGGTCATCAGTATATTATCCATATATTTCCTTACATTCAAACTTCAAGATTTGCAAAGTTTCAAAAGCAAGGACCCTTTCTCTTTGTGTCAGGCGGCATTGGTTGACAAAAATGCAACCCAAATCTCACGTTTTCTTCTTATGGTCACGTGGCCAAAATTTTCAAAAGTAAATACCCTCAAATCTTGCTGACCCTATGCCTTATATTTCTTCACGTTGTTTGAATTGGAAGCCAGCTCCTTTATTTTGAAATGCATGTTGGCCAAAATCAATTGAAAAAGAGAGAAATTTTTGCTAATATAAATATAAAGCATGAGAAGTAGTTATTTTTCCTCACTTATACTTTCACGTGAAACTCCAAAACCTTATTCCTCTATTGCTTCACAAATTTCCTTCCCTATCTAGCGTGAAGTCTAGCACTTCCGGTCTCTTTCTATTATTTCATTTATCCTCTTTGCTTCACAAAATTACTCAATTCCAGCTCCATAAACATGCATTCAAAGAGTATGAAAATCAAGATAATTATTTCTTCTTCTTGACTTAAATTATTCTTAGTATTGGTAAGTTATTCTTAATACTTTCTCCTCCTCTTTTCCTTATAAAATATGAACACTTTTTCTTCTCCTAACCATTTCTTTTTTTATTTTGTTCATGGAAATGGTTTGTTGTTAGATTTAAGGTGATTTATTCAAGACCTTGTCTAAGGGATTAAATTTCTACCACCACTCTCCAAAAACTCTAATCTTTTAGCATCTCTTTGATGTAAATGAAGCTTGCAATTATGTGTATATAACTGTGGGCATATGAATATGATTGATTTGATTTTTTTCCTAAGCTTGAGTCATGAAAATGACTGAGTCTAAGATTTATTGGTAATCCTTGATTGTGAATTTTTATGAGTTATTGTTGGTTTCAATTTTGTGAAATATATATATATATATATATATATATATATATATATATATATATATTCATTTGAGATATGTTCCGCTGGAAAAATCTGCAGCTTTGAAACCTTAATTTAGTTTTTATATTTATTAGAAATCATTTAAGTTAAGGTGCGTCTTTAATGAAAACAAATAAATAAATAAAACAAATTTCACTTTTTGTCGAAATGTGTCATGTAGCGAAAGTGGGTCGTTTCATCCACTGACAAAGTTGCCTTTTGTAGTGAGAAATCAATGAAAGTCTTTACTCAGAAAGGCCACATGTTGAGATTCATTAAAAGGTTAGTCATGAAGTAATATATACATATATCCAATTTGGATAAACTTCTCAACAAGTACTTATAGGAGAAAAAAATAAGGTAAAATAAATCAAACTTTTCCAATAAGTGAAAATCAACTTATATACCTAAAGTTTTTTAGAATCTCTCTCATCTAACTTTTTCAAAGAGAAGCTTTATTCATTTTATCTCCTATTTTCTTATTGTAAGTGTTTATTATAAGAACTTTATCCTGGCCTATCAACCTCTTCATATTTCTTGGTATCTCTTTATCCAAGATTTGAAGTTCTGAAAGGTACGTATGATCATGTACAAGTTGTCATTCCACTGAAGAAGATTAAGTGCATGAACCAAAGTGAAAATGTTTAGGAACCAACATAGAAGTATATAGACATAGTCACAGTGGACAATTTGATTTCTGGTTCATGGGTGTCTTAAACTATCATAAAACTTTCAAATATCTTGAGCAGGAAGTTTCTCAAGCTTAGTTGAGTAGCAAAATCCATCCTTTAAACTCAAAGATTCATGTTGTAGATGAGTAGTTATGAGATCTAAGCATCATGTTGTCAGGACAAACACATACAAAAGACAATCAGAAACAAACTAGAAGTTTGCAGTTGTAATTGAAGATCTTGAGCTTTGTCTTTTTAAAAAGAGATTTCACTCCTTGTATATATCCATCCAGCTGGACAGGACAAATGATCTATGATAGCGATTCAATGTGGTTCATATCAGCTTAGTTTCAGTCTTGGCTACCTGCTTATCATGGTGTGCACGCAAGAGTTCACAAATTTGGTGCCAATTTGTCTCAGAATCCAGGCTGCATGTATTGCGGATATCTGGCTGGCAGAGCTAAGGACCAGACTACTATTGTGGAAGTTATCCATCTATCCAAGGACGGGCCTACGCATTGATTTATTACATAAATGTTTTCAGAACTAGAGTTTGTAATTCAGCTTGTATTATTTAAATGTGAATCTGTTCTATTTAATTAGTTTAAATAATTAACGTGAAGTATGATAGAATACAATTGATAAACTGGCACTTCTAGTATAATTAATGGATAAATTTCAATTAAGTTTTTAACTTATTTCAGTTAGTTGTAAGACTTATAGTAATGTTTAATTAAACTTAAGTTTGGTTGCAGTTATTGATCGATCTCACTGGATCCATATCATAAATTAGGATTGATCTAACTGTGGTCTGTGGGACTGCATCTGAAACAGTTAAGCTTGGAATTGGATTGTCCAAATATTACAGATCATATGTTTTGTTTTGTGAATGAAATGTGACAATATAATGCCCGAACTTTTTCACAACTACTGTATAAATCCAGTATATCTCACCTGAATCTGCAAGCAGCATGCTAAACATATACTATGGAAAAACATTGAAGATTCAACACATTAAACCTGACAGCTACATTGTTTACAGACCCTGTTTTGATGGAAAGGTTATTTGATGCTCAATGTTGTTGAACACGGTGTCTAAGTCCCACATGGGCGAAAAGAGATAACAATACCTAGATGTTTTATTATAAAATGCACATTTCAACGAAGTTTAAGTCATACCTTTCTCGGCCTTTTGGCTAAGATCAAGTGTAGTATCTGTTCTTATCAGTTTAATATCTGATATGTGGGTCATTGGCCCACATGATATTAAATTTATTTTTTGAAGGGGAGAGTCCAATGCAGTAGCTTGCTACTGGGGTTCTCAGGTGTCGCCCATGTATTGCACTATAGTATGGGCTAGGCACACCCTACAATCCAGTTTAAGTTTTTTAATTTTTACTGTTCTTTTATTTTTATTGTTTGCCTGGTCAAGTAAAATTTCAATGCAAGAACAACCAAGTCTCCAAATTACTCATTATTTCTTTTTAGTTGACTGTCACCTTAGGTTCAAACAAGAACAACATGAATTTAACCAAATAAGTAAATACATTTCATGAGGTTTAAATTCATATTTTGTTTGGTTTTCTTGCTAAGACCCAGTATAGTTTTTATTTCTAGTAGCTTGTTATTAGCTTATATTTCTATTCTATCAGCTTGTTATTAGTTTATATTAGCTTCTTATTAGCTTATAACTTAATAGTTTATTATCTGATATAACAGTTTAATATCTTAGTTTATTAGCTTATAGTTTTTAATATGCTACTCAAAGCAGTAGCCAGTAGCACTGGGGCTGTCAAGTGTCAACCATGTATTACACTGTAAATTAAATTTATTGTTGTTTGTGCAAACTGAAATTATTTATTTCATTTTTTTGAAGTAAAAATTGGCACTTTATCAAGATGAAAAGGTGCCATTCAAGGCAATTACATCAGATTGCAAAAAAACAGAAATCTGGTGAGGTATGTCCTCAATCCAGTAATACTCATGGAACACAAAAGCCTGTTTAGCTAGTTGGTCTGCTACCAAAGGAATACTCTGACCTCTATGGCTCATGACAGCACATTCACGTAGTATTTCTGCTGTGTAGGACTTGTCATTGCTATCATGCTTCTTCCACATACCGTACAACGTTTGACAATCTGTTTCGAAAACCATGTTACCAAAGCACATGTCTGCAGCTACTGTGAATGTGATACTCCATTTGAAAGCCAATGCTTCAGCTATCAATGGATCAAAGCATGAAGGAATGAATTTTGTAGCTGAAGCTAGGTGTTACCCACATGATCAAGAAAACAGCTCCAAAACCTGTCCCCACTCCTTTCTTTACCGATGCATCAAAATCAACTTTTATCATGTTTTCCTCAGGAGGGGTCCACACCACCAGTTGCTGTGAATGGTCAGTTGTTGGTTTCTCCCGACGAACTCAGAGGGCTCTAGCCATCATCAAAATCTCCGGGATTGGGATATCACGGTTAGAGAAAACCCATGAATTCTTGCGTTTCCAAAATAGCCCACGAAGTTCCAAAAACCACAGATGCAAGTTCATCATCATTTGTGGATAGTATCTGACCAATCCAGGCTGCAAAATTCTGGGTAAAATCAATAATTCTGACCCCCCGCCCCACATTGGATGCAAATCGAATACACCTTACACCACCAGTTGCTGTGAATGGTCAGTTGTCGGATTCTCCCGACGAACTTGGAGGGCTCTAGCCATCGTCAAAATCTCCGGGATTGGGATATCACGGTTAGAGAAAACCCATGAATTCCTGCGTTTCCAAATAGCCCATGAAGTTTCAAAAACCGCAGATGCAAGTTCATCATCATTTGTGGATAGTATCTGACCAATCCAGGCTGCAAAATTCTGGGTAAAATCAATAATTCTGAACCCCCCACATTGCATGCAAACCAAATACGCCTTACACTTTCACATAGCAACAAAGCATGTTCAATAGATTCAGTGGCATTTTCACAAATAGGACAGAGTCAACATTTATACCTGAAATTATTTATTTCTATTTGAATGGTTGTGCTTTATTTTTGTCTATTAAGTTCCTGGCAGAGATTACATGCATAGGTGCTATATAGATTTGGGTCTACTTTTATAATTTGTATTTTAAATTTTATTATTATATATAGAGGTTGAAAATGATTTGATTCAGTCCATGCTTAGTATCAACTTCAACATACATATTTTTGTACATGGGATTGAAAAAAAAAAGGAAAAAATTTCCGACCTGCCAGATTCGAACCAGCGACCTAAGGATAGCTATTACCAATTACAGTCCTCCACTCTACCAAGGTTGGTTAGATTTGTTGGTTGCATAAATAAATATTTAGCACAACAAATGTGTCTCTGCCAAGTTTTTTTTTGGGATGCTTAGGAATACAACAGACTGAAAAGGAAATTACATTCTCACATAACAAACACCAGCAGCATCTCCTAGACTAACAGAGAATAGAGAAGCTGGGCAAGAGTACCAAAATATGAGATGATGTTGAGAAGAAGCTCCATGCTTGGCAAGCCAGTCAGCACACTTATTTCCTTCACGAAGCGTGTGTTGAAATCTTAAATCCCATTTAAGTTGTCTAAAGTCACAAATCTTGCTCACAATCGCATGATAAGGATGAAACTTGATATCATCTTTCACAATAAGTTCAAGAGCCATTTGAGCATCTAACTCACAAATGACTTTCTTAAAGCCTTTATCCCAAACAATTTGCAAGCCTTTGTAGATTGCAAACAGTTCAGCATTCTGGTTGGAAGTGTACCCAAAGATCCAGAATATCAAAGAAATCCATTGTCCATAACTGCCTCGAATAACTCCGCCAAACCGGAAGATCCCGGATTCCATGGGGAACTGACATCACTATTGAGTTTTATAAAATCCTCAAGAGGATGATGAAGATGATGATTAGAAGAAGACATGCGAGCAATGGTGTCACAAGCAATATCAATCTGATTAACCAGGAACCATATGGACCAAGTATTATCATTGAAAACTTCTTCATTTCGAGCGCGCCAAATAAACCAACAGGTAACAGCAAAACAAATTCTATTGTTCCCAGTGGATCTGTACTGAATCCACTCCAAGCTATCTGAAGTATTGAAACTTCAATCTTTATTCCAGTCCACACCTGTGACAAGAAACATCAAAACAAAGGTGACAGAAAAAACGAAAATCATTAGTAGGTAGGCTGTAATGAGAGGCCAGCCGTAGGAACAGTTTTATATTTTCATGAAGGGTAAGGAACCAAAGCAAGGACCAAGTTTCACTATGGGTATCTTGGTAGGAGGAGTCATGAAGGAGCCACTTGTATGTGGAATTGGCAGAATATCACCCTGAAGAAGCTGGTTCTCAGATAATAGCATCATCAATTGATTCATTTACAAAGATGCTTAAAATTCCTCTATTAGCTGTACTGCTATAGCTTGAAGGACAATGCTGTTAAATTCCATCTTAAAAACCAATTGGCATTAAGTGAAATAGCCCAACAGATATATAAGCTGCACCCCAAGAACTGAGGCAAGAGATGTGGGACTTCCCAACAAGTGCCAAGTTTATTTACTTTGTTCATTTGTTTTCTAGTTTAGAATTTATCTGACTTTGTTTATATTTGTTTTCTAGTTTAGAATATATCTGAGCAAATGCTACATACATATTTTTGTACATGGGATTGAAAAAACAAAAGAAGTTAAGGAAAAAATATCCGACCTGCCGGATTCGAACCAGCGACCTAAGGATAGCTGTTACCAACTACAGTCCTCCGCTCTACCAACTGAGCTAAGGTCGGACATGTGTTAGTTGCACAAAAAAATACTTAGCATAACAAATTTGTCTGTGCCAAGTTTATTTTATTTGTTTATCTGTTTTCTAGTTTAGAATTTATCTGAGCAACTATTACATGCATATTTTTGTACATTGTTCTTAAAACATTTGTGAATAACAGGTCTCCTCTGGCAGGTCTCCTCTTCATCTCTACAGATAAGGTTGCCTTTTGCAGTGAGAGATCAATGAAAGTCTTTACTCAGAAAGGGCACATGTTGAGGATCCATTATAAGGCCAGTCATGAATGTAAGGTTTTCATGTTAAGGAGCCATAAATCTCTTCATATTTCTCAGTTTCTCTTGATCCAAGATTTGTTGAAGTTCTAAAAGGTATATATGGTTATGTACAGGTTGTCATTCCACTGAAGAAGATCAAGTGTGTGGACCAAAGTGAAAATGTTCAAAAGCCAAAACAGAAGTACATAGAGATAGTCACAATCGACAATTTTGATTTCTGGTTTTTGGGTGTCCAGAAATATCAGAAAACCTTGAAATATCTTGAGCTGGCAGTTTCTCAAAGCTTCATTGTTTTCGTGACAAACATAAAGATACAAGAGATGATCAGAAACAAAATAAAAGTTGGCAGCTATCATTGAAGACATTGGGCTTTCTCTTTGATAAATGGGGCTTCATTGTATTATCCATCCTGCTCAAAACAACATATTGATCTGTGACAGCAAATAGTAGTGATTCGTTTTGGCTTAATTGCAGACTAGGCTTCCAGCATTTTATTCAAAAACATTGTGAATACAAGAATTCATCATTGGTATCTTCTTTGCTGCAAAATGCTAGCAATAAGGACCGGACTGCTTATGCATAGGTATCTGTCCAGGGACTGGCCTATGTTAGAGCTCTATGAAGGGAGATTAAGGTAGATCAAAAGTTTAAAGGAATGATACATTGAATAAGAGGGAAGTCAATTGTAAATTGCTAGCTACCCCACTGTAGAAGTTTCAGGCTCAGATCATGTAGATTATTTTCAAAACCAGATTACCAGAATTTGTATTACAGGTTGTATTCTTCCTATCCAACTCTTTAATCAAATTTGTACATAATTATTTAAATGTGAGCCTGTTATAATTAATAGTTTAATTAATTAACAGGAACGTGACAGAGTAAATTGATAAATGAAATCTTCTGGTATTATTAGTGAAATTATTTTATTAACCACTGTTAATTAATTTTAGTACGTATTCCAGTTAGTTAGTTATAGTAGTCTAGTAGAGTGATATTTGATTTTAAACTAAGGTTTGGTTGAAGTCATTGATCTCACAGGATCGAGATCTCATATATGAGGATTGCTCCAACTGTGGTCCAAATTGTACAGTCTAAAAATATGGTCTTGTCTTGTCTTGTGACTGGATTGTGACAATTTAATTACTCCTGTACTTTCTTCACAGTTTCATCATCTTTCCTTACTGGAGTTCTGTTGGGGGAAGACAATCCAAAATGCTATGCAGCTGGTATCTTATATTTTGTAAAACTGTATTATTCATCATTTTTTAAGAGAAAAAACCTTCCTTTGATTTTCAAAATTGCATAATAATTAAGTCTAATCAGCCTTTATTTACCCAAACCAATTTTCTGACAACAAATGCTAAACATACACTTTGAGGCTAATAAACGACTGTTATAACTTATACGTATTTCATTTAATGGGCTGATTGATGAAAGGATAAAACTTCGGTACAGTACTTTATATGTTGTTTTTACTGTTTTCCAATAAGAATTGAAGATTCACCTCGGTAATCAGCAAAATCTTTTAATGCAGACTTTGTTATACAAATTACCGAGGTAAAACTCCAATTCTAATTGGATAACAGTACAAACAATACCTAAAGTACTGTATCTAAGTTTTATCCTTGATGAAATCGGTGCAAAATTACAAATAAATTATTAAAATAGGATATTTTGAAAATGGGGCCAGGGTCTGATTGTCCAATTATAAAACAACTTTGGCACATGCTAGGCGTCTCTCATGTTATTCCACCACACTCATATGACAAATGGAGGCTTTGGATGGGTAAGGTTTTTTTATCAATTTGGTGCCATCATTCCCATGACCATGTGGGTCACATGGTGTTCTAGAAATAAATTTATTTTTGAAGGATATTCAGGCAATGCCACTGATTTGGCCTGCAAGGTGCATGCATTACTAAACTGCATATCTCGTGCTTACAATACTGCATATCTCTTGGGTTAAACTACTCATAAATTATGTGGTTTTAGATGTAGGTAGGAGTGCAATTTTGAATCCTGGACAGGCAGGCTTTGGTGGTTTAATTAGAGATCACCATGGCGCTCTCATAAAGGGTTTCTACGGTAATGTGGGAGCTCTTTTTTATATTTAAATTAAAATATGACATATAATTAGAAAATATTATTCAGTTGTTAGTACTTTTTTTTTTCTAATAAATTATATTTATAAATTCATGTTAAATGAAATTTTAGTCTACTATTGCACATCAACATGTAATTCTTTGGTGGACATAGCCAAAAAAGTTACCTAAGTTTTCATCAAAAGGATTGGTTTGGGCACTAATTTTGTCCTACGCATTTTTGTTCAAGATATCTAATTCTGTTTATTGAACTCTGAAATTGCAGTGACTCAGGTCAAATATATCTGAAACCGTTAAGAGAAAGTTGAACTTAGGGGCTCGTATTCTTCAAGTGGGTGGGGTGGAGAAAGTGTTTAAGCAGTGTTTTAGTGAGAGAAAGGGAGAGGTTGAAAGCTTCCCAGTGTAATCTTTTCACCACATCCATTCCTCGAGCAGGTCTCCTCTTCGTCCTCATTGACAAGGTTGCCTTCTGCAGTAAGAGATCAATAAAAGTTTTTACTCAGAAAGGTCATATGTTGAGGATTCGTTATAAGGTCAGTCATGAATTAATATTTACTTAAAACCTTTTCATCTCTCAGTTTCTCCTAATCCAAGATTTGAAGTTCTGAAAAATATACATGTTATCATGTACAGGTTGTCAATCCATTGAAGAAGATTAAGCGTGTGAACCAAAGTAAAAATGTTCAAAAGTCAAGACAGAAGTACAGAAAGATTGTCATGGAAGACAACTTTGATTTCTGGTTCATGGGTGTCTTAAAACTTCAAAAAACATTCAAATATATTGAGCAGGTAGTTTCTCAGGCTTAGTTGAGTAGCAAAATCTTTCAAAAAACATGAGGAATGCTCCTCCCTATCATTGGAATCCTGGTCAAGTCAGCCTCTTGAAGCTTATTTTGGGATCAACAATGAGGTTGGGTAAAGTCCCACATCGACTAAATCAGCAGATGAAACTAACAGAGGCTATTATAAAATGACTTGTCAGACAATTATAAAGTATCTTTGCGCTTGGGGCAATGACGCAGCTAGTGAGGTTCTAACCGAGGCGCGTCTATTGCTGGTTGAAAACTATTTCCAAACCCCCTCTTAGGCCTGGGTTTGGTCCAGGCCTTTGAGAATTTCTGGAAGGGCTCCCTTTGGGGTAAAGCCCTGCAATCCTTAGTTCAAAAGTTTGTTACTTTAATTAAGCTAATTGTATTAGAAAATAGTACAGGGTTGTGTTTCAGAATTCTACTTTTAAATTGATCTAGTAAATGTTTGTATTTCAGATTGTACTGAGTTTAATGATGATGCATGTAAAATAGTTTTACGTTGTCATCCAATCACAAATTACCATTTTACACTGTCATCCAATCACAAATTACCGTTTGCATGACTTTTAAGGTAATTTTGTAAAAGTCGAACAAATTTACCATAAATGGTGGTTTGTGATTGGATGACGGTGTAAAATAGTTTTACACTGTCAGTGCATAGTCTCTTTTCTCTTGTACTATTACCATTCAACACTTTAATTAATTGCGTATAATGATTTTAATGTGAGTCTGTTTTAATTAAGAGCAAATTACACTCACCTCCCCTATGTTTTGCACTTATTACACTTGACTCCCCTCATTGTTGGACCCCTACAAAAACCTGCCTAATTTTTCCAATTCTATTACACAAACACCCCCTACACCGTGTTTCTGTTAACTCTAAGCAGTCATGTGCCATGCACATGTGTGTTTAATAAAAATACTCGGACCGAATTACCCTTATCTTCTTCCTAAGCACCCTATTGTCTCCTTTTAGAATTGATGAAAAACTTTTCAAAACCCACTCTTCAATCAACATCCACCATGACATCCACCAACTCCAACTCCAACTCCAATTCTTTTTTTCTTATGGCAAAACAAAGTACTATTATTAAAAAGAAAGAGAAACAAATTTAACATATGATATGTTAAATCTGGACATGAAAGGAGTATAAGATGAAAAAAATAACCAGGCCTTGCTACATATGGGAAACCACAAAAGCACAAAGTACATTGTCCAAATCTAAATAAACCATCCCCGCACCAAGTGCCTATCCAATATATTAGACATATCAACATTGTGTTCCTAAGGATCAAAATAAAACATAAAATAAGAAAAAGATGGATGTAATGGACACGCCCGATGAACATCCCTTTCAGTACCATTGCAAAATCAATTTTCCTTCATTTTAAAACAATTGAACCCAAATCATGAAAATGCATAAGTTTAATTTGTTAGGAATCCAAAACAAGGAAACTAATTTAGATGGAAACCAGAACGCCTTAACCGCTTCTCTATCACGCACATGCTCAAGCTCGGAGTCGAAAGAAGGTTCGAGAATCCTTAACTGCTTTGTCACGGACATGCTTCATCTCGCTCCATCTTGGTGTCAAAACCGTGACAAATATAGCATTTGGAGCAAGGGTTTTTGGCGGAACTCCTTAACGAGGCGGTGATCTGGGGATTTTCAAATCTTTGGGTACGCTGTTTTTTAGGGTTGTCTTGTCATGGTCCATGTTGCCGCAGATGGTGAAGGGGCGGCAGAGGATGGTGGTTGTTGTGGAGGGGTGCAACGGTGAGGGTGGACCAGGGTGTGGAATTAAGGGAAGAAGATAAGGGTCATTTCGTCATTCAACATAAAATGTAAACTATTAGTTAATGTTGTTTTATCAAGAGAGGTCAAAGTAATGCAAAAATGAGGAGGGGTATTGAGTGTAATAAGTGCAAAACATAGGAGAGGTCAGTGAAATTTTCTCTTTAATTAATTTGTTAGTGAGTTTAATTTTCATACACTTAGATAGATTTTAGTTTAAATGATTAACATGAATATATGATAGATTACATTGGTAAATGAATACTTATAGTATAATTAATGAATTTATTTCATTGACTACTATTAATTAAATATTTTACTTTTCTTGTTAGTTACATTAGAGTGATATTTGGTTAATTAAATTTTTGTTTGATTGAAATTATTGATCTGGCTGGGCCCGCCCGTCCTATATTAAATGAAGATTGCTCCAACTGTGGGATAGCAATTGGAGCGGGATAAGATTGTAAAGTCCAATTGATAGAGTCCACATGTATGTTTTTTTTTTTTTTTTTTCCATTGGTATAGTGGTGAAAATGAAATTTAAACTCATAACCAAATGAGGCCCCTCACTATGAACCCAATGCTAGTGGTGTTTAGTAAAATTAGATGATGTCAACTAACTTTCTTAATTAGTGTGAAATTAGTTATTTTTGCTTATATATGAATCCAGAGGGAGTATTGTTGGTGATTAATTCGTTAAAAACTACTACTCCCTCTGGTCCTTATTATAAGGCACATTTAACCGAATTACACAAACCAATAAAGATAGGTAAATTAGTTAATTTTATTGGTTTTTTAAAAAATATTACTAATTTACCTATTTTACCCTTATTAATCATCATTTAATTATTGTGGGTGGGGTGAAGGCATGCTAGTAACCATTACTGTTAGTGGAGCACACCATTAATTGTTGTGCCATTTTTTACCAATGACATTCATACAGTGAGATTCTCCATACTACACAATTGAAAAACTAAAACTAAAATGAGTTTTAAATAATATTCCCACTAGTATTTAATAAGGGTATATAAGTAAAAAAAAATTAAATGCTTTATAGAAAGTGTAAAATGCCTTATAAAAAGGACCACTAATATCTTCTAGAAGGTGCCTTATAATAAGGACCAGAGGGAGTATTATTTAGTACTCCCTCCATTCCACTTTATATGACGTTTAAGGTTTTGACACAAGTATTAAGAAATGCAATTAATTTGTTGGAATTCATAAAATATATTATGTAACTTCCTAATATACCATTTATCTCTCTAATTAATTAAACTTTTTCTCATTACACAATAACAACTACTCCCACTAAGGGTATTCTATGGAAAAAAATATTTAATGCTTCATTGGTTTTCTAAAATGACAACTAACTTGCAATAGTTTTTTTTTTGTTAAAACGTCATATAAAGTGGAATGAAGGGAGTAATAATTTTATTAATTACTTTTGAAATATGAAACATTTATGAAATAGATATTGTATTTAGTAAATCTAGTGTCTACCTTTCTCTCTCTCTATTAAATAGATACTATTTAATGAAACATTTATTAAATACATATATATGCATACATTCTATTTAATGAAATTAACATTTATTAGCGCACACACACACACACACATTAGATAGTAATTTTATTAGGACCAAGTTGAACAAATTGAATCAAGATCATTGTGTTTTACCTATCTTAATCTTTTTTTTTCCTGCTCCATCAAATATATTGACTATAACACCGTTGGTTTTCTTGAATACATGATTAAGTGATTTTAATTAAACAACAAGAGAAATTAAATTTATTTTGTATTTGTGAAAAACATAATTTAAATGAATATCTTACGTTTTTTGTTGTGTTGACGGGCTTTAGTTGTTTTGGGCCTTGGGGAGAATTTGAGAAGGTCAATTGGGTCTTAGGGTTTAGTTATGAGTCATGGTATTTAGTAAGAATTGAGAAGTCAATTCCTTTTCTTGTTGCGGCAGCCACCATAACCTAAAAGACTCCCATTCTGTCTCACACAAAGCACTCATATCCTCCCCCCATTCTTTTTCCTCTCTAGTGAGAAGTTGTGGATTTCTCTTCCAAGGCAAAGTTATTTTTTGTTCCTCTTCAGTTAAAAGGTCCCCTTTTACTTGGTAAGCCTTCCTTTTTCTTTCCCCTCTCCTTTTATTGATGGTTCTACCCTAGGTTCTCAATTTCTATGAAATCTGATTTGGGTTGTTGTTGGTTTATGGAAAAAACTCTTCTCTTGACTCAAAAGGACCCTCCTTTCTCCTTCTCCTTCCTAAAATTTCAAAACTTGAAACCCAACAAGGTAAGAGAAGCAAACCTTGTTACTATTAAGGAATTTCTACTTATTTGCATTATTAGCGAAAATGATTTTAATTCTTGAACATAAGGTAACCTTCCAGATTACGAGGAAATTTGTTCCCTTTTTAACTTTCAAATCTGATTGCTTTTAGCCCCAAAAGAAGAAACATCATTGTTAACTTATCATTCATTTTAAAACGCTCTTTTTATGAAATAAATTTCTTAATAAACTAAACTTGAATTATCAAACATCATAACCACAGTAAACCATTAAAACATAATAGAATTTCTTTTAAACATCCCCAATTTCATCATCAAATGATTCTTTTACACAAAACTGAATACACTTTTACATCCTTGCAAACGAATACATTTTTCAAATGAGTCACATGAAGGAAAATGATACATCCTAATAATAAACCTAGTCTATCCTCATTTATAGAAGAAGAGACTGAGACTCAAAGCAGTGACTCAATGAAAATTAAAACCCAAAATACACATTATACCTATGAGGCGTTGTCAGGAAGATCCTTTTCTTCGTTGAACGTATCCATTTGCATCATTGACACTTGGCATAGTGTTTCCACTCCGTCTTCATCGTTCGCACAGGGTCAACCATCTTTCTCTGAAAAAAATAAAAACATGGGAGTGAATTCTCTACCTCTTTGGTCGCCACAAACAAATGGACTTTCACTCCCAAACAACCTATACGACCACTGCGTGTGGTACTCTAGCGATGACACTCACAATGATCCTATCACGAATATCTATCTCACAACATCTATTCCTATAGGCCTCACTGCCATAAACCTCCCAGGTTTTAATGGTCTTACGCAACTTCGTGGATGACGATTGGGAGCACTTGACTCATGTCCGGTACATAGTGACACGTCGATCTCACCAATCATGGATATAGCTTCGTCTTCGTCGAGAATGCCAAGCCGGTTATGTGAGTCCCCCGTACTAACCCTTAATCAGGTTATCACAACCTGACACCATTTCCCCAAGCCTCCTTTGAGACAACGAACTATCCCCTAGTGTACCTGCTGTAATCATCCAGTTCTCAAAATGTTTCCTCACACGTTCTCCACGCCGCGAGATGTATTCCATAAGACTAAACGGTTTCAATGGTACTGACAGGAGGATGTTTTGGGGACCCTCCCCACTGAGCATGGAGTCAAGCCCTATCTCTAATCAAAGACCCTGTCTTTCTACATCCATCCCGTCTTTGTCACCGACGCCCACTTCACATCATCTGCCTCCCCGAAGCGCGCGACATCCCATGCAAGGTGAGTGACGTGAACGTTCATCGTTCTTCTAAGTAAAATAAGAGGAAAAGGGTCTCGTCGCTCCTCACCTCTTAAAGTCATGAACACCATGACCCTACGAAGTAGATATATCCACTTGCACACACCATAGTGCCTCAGGCACTCCAACACATCTACACTAGTCATGCACAACAAGACCAACATGCATTGCCAAGGGACAACGTCCCTCGGACTCGGATCACAACAAGCAATATATATATATATATATATATATATATATATATATATCCACATAAAATCTTTAACAATTTATATCAACGCCGGAGGTCACATCCTCTTGGTCTTAACAATAGTTAATCACACGTATTCATGACATATAAATGTACATATAAGACAACAAATACATGCCGAAGGTCATGCCCTTTTGGTCTTGATTAACAATTCCACAATGAGAATAGCATTCATATACTTATCCAATTCAAAATCATCACAAATTACAAATTTTTGGGTCAAACCCGCAGCCAATACAAACTCCAAATTTTCAAGTGTCATAACTTCTTATTTTGGGTTTCAAATACTCACAATTTAAGTCCTAACCCTTATGTACATGTTAACTATCATTTTCCACTACAAAATATTTATTTTAGGCTTTTTAAGCTTAGATTTTAAATAGTTAAACACCCAACCCGAAATTAGTTTCAAACTCAAGAAAAAGGGTTTAAACTTCAAAATTACATTCCCAATGATGTAGAAATCGGATTTTGATGAACCAATTATGCAACCCTAGGTTTTAGGACATAAGGAAACTGTTTTTCTGGTCCAAAACAGTAATTCCCACTCTAAAAGTTATTAATTTCAAAACAGTGGCAAATTCAACGAAAATGGCATAAAACTTAAGAACTAATTTCCCGTTGATGTAGAAATCGGATTTTGACGAATTTCATATGTAACCCTAGGTTTTAAGGTATGAGGAAGCTAATTTTGATGTCCGTTACAGCTAATTCCAACCACTTTATTCCCAGTTTATAAAACAGAGGCGAAACAGAGTAATATAATGTCAAACGTTCAAGTTTAAATTCCCGTTGATGTAGAAATCGGATTTTGACGAATTTTATATGCAACCCTAGGTTTTAAGGTATGGGGAAGCTAATTTTGATGCCCGTTACAGCTAATTCCAATCACATTGCTCCCAGGTCACGAAACAGTAGCTACAGTGCCCGAAATTCACATTTTCGCCATACAAAAATTTTCTAAAAGATTCCCAATCCATTCTCAACATTCCACATATGCATTTCCATATTTTAAGACATGGGAAGACCATTTTTAAGGTCAAAAATAGTCTAGCACAGCCACAGCATTTATTTTCCCAAAACAGAACAATAAATTATATAAATAGCTCTAAACTTAAGAAATTCATAATAAATAGCTCAACTGTCCAAAATTAACATACTTTATATGTAACCCTAGGTTTTTGGACCCAAGGAACCCACTTTTGAGGTCCAAAACACCAAAAGAGATACCCATTTTTCACAGAGCACAAGGCAGTACGGGATTCACCACATACACACAATTTCAAGATTAAAAAAAAATTAAATATATCAACATGCTACATAGACCCATCTCTCTAGGTCTCAAAACAACAAATTTTAGCCTTAAAGAGAATAGAAAATCCCTCCCATACCTAAGCTCAAGTTTCCAAAATGAAATTTCCAACCACCCAAAGCTAGAGCTTGATGAGCTCTACAACATATCCAAAATGCAAGGAAAAAGGAAAAGAATTAGTCTAGAAAATCTAGAGAGAGGAAGAGGGAAAGTGTAGAGAGAAGGAAGAGCTTACCCAAAGAGAGATTTTGAACTCTGTCTCCCTTCTCTCTCTCCTAGAACTGGCTGCTGCACTTGTGGGGGAAGGGGTCCTTCTTAGCTTATATAGGGGACCCCAAAACTCTAAGGGTAGGTCCCACAAATTTAAAAAAAAAAAAAATTTCTAAACCTAATTGTGTTTAGGTGTTTATCTGCTCTAGGTTTTAATTTTTTTTAGCTTTAGAATATTCTTAAAATTCAGCATTTAATTTTCTAAAGATAATGGCTTTGGAATCACTCAATTTGGACTTAAAATGAATTTTCTAGGTCCAAAATACTAAATAAATTGCTAAAATTAATAATTAATTCAATTTAATTATTCTTGATGAACTTAGGTCATTTCCATGCTTAATTATAATTATTATAATTTTATCTAAGTCCAAAATAATTTTTCAACCTCAAAAACACATAATTACGAAAATGCCATTAATGAGAATATTCCTTCCTTTGACCAGCTTTGACCAGATTTGACTTTTGGTCAAAACATGATTAAAACTTGATTTTATTAATTATTTTCACTTCATTAATGAAGATTTAATGTCTCACATTCATTTAGTTGCTAACTAGTGCTTTTTTAGGTTTTAATTAAACAAACTACACTCTATTTTAATTAAACAAATTACACTCTATTTTGTTTAATTACCTTAATTAAATTTTCTAAATCACCAATTACTTTAGAACAATTAATTTTACTAATTAAAGCTATTCTAGACCCATTAGTAAGTTAATTATGCTCTTAAAGTATAATTTTATATTCTAGACACAAGTTCCACTGAATTACAACAATGTCATTAATGAGTTGACCAAATCCCTTCCCATTGACTTTGACCAAAGTGAGTCTATCTTTGACTTTTCAAATTTGAATTTCCCTCCACTAATCATGTAATGTCTCTACTTAATCCTGATCAAGTAATGCTTATTTTAATTATTTCTATTATTTTTGTTAATTACTCAATTAATCACTAATTAAGAGGTTAATTTCCTATTTAATCCTAAGCTCCAAAATTTGGGGTGTTACAATTTACATAAACAATAATGAAAAACTATCCGACTCTAAACCAACAAGTAACAACAAACATAAAAACCATCAGAACTTTTCACTAGATTGATGGGTAAATTTCTTGCTACTACTTGAGTTTTGTTTCTAAATTGTTCAGCTTTTTGGGTGTTATGGTTGTTTCATTTGTCATGTGAAGCATATTGGTTACTTATGCCTCTTGTGGATTCCTTTTGGAGAGTATTCACTGGGCTTGAGGTTGATTTAAAGATGCACAATAATCACTTCTTCAAATATTCAATGCTTGGCATTTTCTTGGGTGGTGGACTCTTTAGTTTGTCTCATTTGGCTTCTCATGATAGGTTGTTCTTCCTTTTTATGAAGTTGGGCTGTTGGTATACTACCAAAATTGGTTATTCGCCATATGAACCGCTTCTGTGGTTTAATGGAATAGAAAATGTCTTCCTTTCTCTGATTTTGTAGAATCCTGATTGCCAAAATTGGCTCTATTTATTTGGCCAAGAACATTTAGGGAGTTGCACTTGTTTTTTCTATAGCTAGGATTTTAGTATAGTAAAAAACGTCTTGTGATAAGGGAAAGGTGTGTACCAGGTTTTCTAACTTAACATTGTAGTATGCAGAACTCAGTACATCTTGTACTGGTTCTATCTTGCTTTCTTTCAATAATATATTTGCTTATCTAAAAAAAATTAAAAGAGACCCTAAAGTCCGAAGAATCCATTATTCACCCTCCTACTCCTCCAACCATCGATAGAAAGAACTGTGAGCAGGACTACTCGAAGTGTAGTTGGCTGTGGAGGAAGATGACGAAGCGGAATTAGAACCGAAATCATCCTCAGAAGTGTCCATCCTGTCATTGACTCGAGATGGTGATACCATTCCACCATATATAACTGCTGAACTATGTGATGATAAGAAAAGTGATAAGAAAGGTGTGATAAAATTAACAACCATTGTTATTTATTACGTAATAAACTTCTCTGATTCCTTTTAAATGTTAACATTTAATTAATATATATTGAATTTATATAATCTAGTGTGTCTTTGTGTTTGTTGTTTAGATCACATGGAAATATCTATTAGATATATTCATATCAATTGTCTTTAAGATCACTCCTTGTATCCTACTTAAATTTTGACTACATGTTAGTAGCATTGAACATTTAGTTATATTGATAATTAAAGAAAGGGTGGAGAATATTTCGTTGACATACCACAAATATTTGCTATATGAATCACTAAATTGTATTATTCCTTGTATTATAGTCAAATTTTGACTACTTAATAGTAGCACTAATCGTCTATGTTGATATATAATAAAAGAAAGAGTTGAAAATATTTTGTTGAATTACTTATATATTTGCTATATGACTCACTAAATTTGATCATTCCTTGTATACTGACCCTGTCAAAATTTGACTTCTTAATAGTAGTATTGAACATTTATATTGATAATAAAAGAAAGCTGGAGAATATTTGTTTGACTTAACATAAATATTTGCTATATGAATCACTGAATTTCAAAGGCTTTTAAAGACTATTTAAAAAAGAGAAGATTTTGCAATTAATACATTCAGTATTGTAACCAACAACCTTTAGAAACCCACCTATGTTAGTCGTTGATTTTATTCTCCACCATTGACCTTTTTTACCCTGTTGATAGGGAGTGTGCTTTAAGAAAAATGAATTGTTCTTTTTCCATCTTTTGATCTTCAACCAATTACATAATAACATATTCATGAGCTTTCTTTTGTTATGGAGCAACAAGAGAGCTATTTTTCATTGCATTCTTCTTGATTTTTTTTTGCTAACTTTTTTCTTTCATTTTCATTATGTGCATCATGCTTTTCCAATCCAACTTTCCCAACCGAAGCTTGTTTTTTTGATATTCTAGTTGCAATTTAAGCTTTTCATATTAGCAAAAATCCTTTTGAAGTGTTCCATGTCACTTGACTGCATTTTTTTAATCTATTATTTATAAGGTTGAATTAATTAGTTTATCTTTTCCCATCGTAGCAAAGTTAATTCTTTGTATATTCTTGTCACATCTCACTTCCATGTCTTTTGAGTGCTTTTTTTGGCTTGAATAATGTTAATTAAATTGGTGACAAATTTATCTTACCTTGGAGCTTCTTCTTCCATAAGCTCATGTGTGGTTTTATTGCCTATTTTTCATAGATATTCTTCATAAATATTGTTCATTTTGTAGTCATCTGCTTGGGTAACCCATGCATAAAGACCAAACTTCTACTAAGAATTAGCAAACCAATCTTTTTTCCCTCCAATGATGTAATTTATATATGGCCAACCTTAAATAATGCCTTGGAATTATTAAGAACATATGAATTAATACATTCAGATATTTGAATGAAAAATTAAATAATGCCTTGGGATAATAATTAAGAACAAGCTCATCAAGCTTATTGGGGGCCACAACATTCTTCACACTTTCCATTATTGTCATCGTTAAGTCCGCCTTTAACAACGTTGTCGAGGACCCATCCATCGAGTTGTTGTGCTAATGGTGCTCCTCGCTTCACTCACCTCCACTTTCTCAGTGACTCTCTCATTGACGTCATTGACATTATCATCGATAAACCCGAGAGTATCAAATAGGTCAGAGTCCATCAACAAGCTTCAGAGGTGCTCGATAGAGGGCGCTCCTACTAGCCTTAGCCACTTACTAGACTCATTCGATCGAGGTTAGAAGCGTCAAAGAGGAGAACGTTGTTGAAGTTTGCAGCAAAGTAGAAAGAGGTTTCAGAGTGAGAACATCGGTGGTAGGACCCATTCTCTGATATTTGCTCTATGTCCATCATCGCCGGTGGGTTTCTGATGAACTTTAGGTCCATGGAAAAACTGAAAACAATGTTGGTGGTACAACTATGAGGAAATCCTATTACCTCTCATTCGAGGATTGAAAGTAATTAATGTTTCGAGAAACTATAATGTTAATATAGAAAATATGGAGAGATAGAGACAAAAAGACAAAAAGGAAAGAAGGTTAATATAGGCATAAATCATGTATTTAATGATGAAAAAAAGTAGGCATTTCAAAAAAAGGTGGGTTGAAGTCTTTAATAAATTTGATTTTGTCAATATCTTTTAAAGGATCAAAGTAATGTGGTCCATTTTGACATTGTCGTCAAGTGATTTTCTTTAATAATAAAAATTATAAATTACTTGTTATTATTTTAATTTTATTTATAATAAAATATTCGACAATATTAGTAATTGTAGAACTTATTTGTCTAGTAGCTATTCAAACTAATAAGCAATTTGTAACATCCTCTATTTCCACTTATTTTATATTCTTTAATAATCATATATTACATATTAATGAATATATTATTATCATATATTCGTTCATATGTAATGTATGATTTTTAACGAATGAATATATATATATATATATATATATATATATATATATATATATGAAATTGCTTATTTGTTTAAATAACTACAATGAGACAAACAAGTTATATAGTTACTAATATTGTCAAATATTTTATTCTAAATAAAAATTAAAACAATAACAAGTAATCGTTTAATTTTTTTTATTAAATAAAGCCACTTGATGACAATGTCTAAATGGATCCCATTACCTCGACCCCTTAGAAGATATTGAGAAAATCGAATTTATTAAAGACTTCAACCTACCTTTTTCCAAAATGCCTATCTTATTTTCGTCATTGAATGCATGAACTATGCTTATTAACTTCCTTTCCTTTCTATGTTTTTTGTCTCTATGTCTCCATATTTTCTATATTAACAACATTTTTTCGAAACATTACTTTCAATCCACCAACGAGAGGTAGTTGGATTTCTTGATAGTTGTACCACCAACATTGTCTTCATTTTTCAATGGACCTAAAGTTCATTGAAAACCCACTGACAACGATGGACAAAGAGAAAATATAAGAGAATGGGTCCTACCACTAACATTCTCACTCGAACACCTCTTTCTACTTTGCTGCAAACTTCAACAACCTGTTCCTCTTTGACACTTCTAACCTCGGTTTAGATGATCTGGTAGGTAGCTAAGGCTAGTAGGAGCGCCCTCTGTCAGGCACCTCCGAAGCTTGTCGATGGACTCTAACCTCTTTGGTACTCTCGGGTTTATCGATGATGATGTTGATGACGTTGATGAGAGAGTCACAAGGAAAGGCTGAGGTGAGCGGAGCGAGGGGCACCACTGGCACAACAACTTAATGGACGGGTTCTCGACTATGTTGTTTAAGGCAAACTTAACAATGGTGATAATGGAAAGTGTAAAGACTATTAATTGTGGCCCCTGATAAGCTTGTTGAGCTTGCTCTTTATTATCCTAAAGCATTATTTATTTTTTCCTTTGTTCAAAATATCTGAATGCATGTATTAATTCATATGTTCTTAATAATTCCAAGGCATTCTTTAAGGTTGGTCATATATAAATTACATCATTTGAAGGAAAGAGGAATGGTTTGCTAATTCTTAGTTGAAATTTGGTCTTTATGCATGGGTTACCCAAGCATATGACTACAAAATGACCAATATTTATGGAGAACATCTACGAAAAATAGGCGATAAAACTATACATGAGCTTATGGAAGAAGAAGTTACAAGGCATGATAAACTTGTCTCCAATTTGTTAGCATTATTCAAGCCAAAAAACAAGCACTTGAAAGACATTGAAGTGAGATTCCATAAGAATATGCAAAAAATTAACCTTGCTATGATGGGAAAAGATAAACTAATTAATTCAACCTTATAAATAATATTTAAAAAAAATTCACAGTCAAGTGGCATTGATCACTTCAAAAGGACTTTTGGTGATATGAAAAGCTTATATTACAACTTGAATCTAAAAAAGACAAGCTTCAATTGGGAAAATTGGATGGGAAAGCGAGACACACATAAAGAAAATGAAAGAAAAAAGTTAGCAAAAGAAATCAAGAATGCAATGAAAAATAGCTCTCTTGTTGCTCTGTAGCAAAAGAAAGCTCATAAATCTTTTATGAAATTGGTTGAAGATCAAGAGATGCAAAAAGAACAATTTCATGCTAAAATCATCCAACTTCAATCACAACTTCATATTCAACGAGAGCTGTAGTTGGACATTCAACAATGAAAAGATTTTTAAAAGTGTTAATTAAAGCACATGGAACATGATGAAGATGCAAAAGTTATAATACTTTACAAAAACATTTAAGAGACAAGGAATCGTTGCTTGAACACTAAGATGCATTGAACCAAACACTTATTATTAAAGAGTGTGAGAGTAATTATGGAAATGACAAAAACACAAAACTATATATTTTTTTTCAATATGAACACACACAATAAATCTCTCATTTACTACTTAGATATCATCTCCACCGCTTTGTACACATTATTGTTCACACTCTCCTTTCCATAAAACCAGTCAAATGTAGCAAATTCACAACAACATATATGTTTGTCTATTATATATCAGATCATGTATGTTTCATAGAAAGGATTCTCTCACTTTTTTGTAGACATAGCTGTTGTCATCCCACCTACTATATGTCCTATATTAGTTGCAACAATGCCTAGGCCAATGACACAATCTACAATGAAAGAAGAGAAATACTCAATGATTTATTAGAGTTAATATATCTACCTATTTTCCTCTTTCTCTTAGCAAGAAAAAAGAAGCAGACAAAAATGTCTAGTTAGGGAACCTTATCCAACATTTAATGGCCAAGGTGGATAATGGAGTGTTTGGCATAAGAATTTATGAGAGTATTGTAGGAGAAATTGTTAGAGTCTAAGACTTTGGATGATATCCAACCCCTCAAACTTTGGTTTTGACGATAACAAATGAGTTAAAATTTTGAAGTATCTAATGATTGATGTTTGAGTATTACAAGTCCTACATCGTCCACTGCCATTATGGTATTGTATCTCTTAAGTCCAAAGTATATATTGTTATGTGAATATAGCGTCCAAGCATGACTGGAACTTTTTTTTTCTAAGTATAAAACCAGCGTTCAATGCGCTGTTATAAACAAGAGTCCAATGCTTTGTGAAAACCAGTGTGTGAACACTGTGTCCTTTTTGGAAGCGTCTAAATGCTTATATAACTTACACAACTTATTTCTATCATTAGTTATATAAGGCGTCCACTATGTCAGGAAGTACACTTATGCTTTTTGAGGATGATTTCATTTGAATTGTCACTCTCTGTTATTCCCTCTCTTTTCATACATGACATTTCAGTTGAATATTCAAAAAGTGTACCACAGGAGACAAGAAAGCTTATCCCTGCAAAAAGGAACTTTCGTACAAGTAGTGGAGTCGCTGCTTGTTCTGTTGTCCCCTTTCTCTCTCCACCCCAAGCTGACACATGGTAACGGTCAAATGATTATGAGAGAACAAATTTTGACAAAGGCTTAGACACCATAACAGATACTTCTACTTAGAGGCCTATAAATAGAGGATGAAGCTCTTAAAGAACATACAAAGCTTGAACAAAATTTTCAAAGAGCTGAAACGCTGCCAAAATACTTGGACGACCAACACTTATGCAAAAAGAGCTTACTTCTTAGCCTTGCTAAGTTATTCTGTGTAATCTATTTCATATTGTAATATCCTCTCTGAGAGAGTTGATTTGATACTTTGTAATCAAATTTTTGTTTGGAAAGCCAGGAGTGGCTTAGTGACAAAGAATACTTGGGTGTTCTTTATTCTCAAGGGGAGATTAGAGGTGTTCCAGAAGTGGCCTTGAGAATACTTGTAGCCAGAAGTGGCAGGGTAGAGAATACTTGTTTGAAATCAAAGTTTTGATTAGTGGAACCCTTCAAAAGGTTATTTTTGAAGGAGAACTAGACGTAGCTCAGGTTGAGTGAACCAGTATAAACCAAGTGTTTTTACTCTATTGCTTTTTGCATACTTGTTATCTCGTGTTATTTCTTACACATTTGTCATGCAAGTCCTTATCTATAAACTTGGTTGTGAAAAGCATTTTATATTGTTGGATGTTACTTTGAAAACACAATTTCATCAAACTGTTATTTTGAACTATTGGACAATCTCTATGATTCTGCATTTTACAAGTTCATTGTAAAATGTATGTTATCATCAACCCACAAATTTATTCAAGCTTTATTCCCTAAAGTGAAACAACTTAAGTCCCTTGATTCCACTATCAATCCCTTGAATTAATGTAACCAAGGTACTTGCATTAAGAAAAAGGGTTTTAGCGATGACCAATCCTCTTTACCCTATCCCTAGGTATAAAAATGATCGATAGTCTTCTTCAGTTCGCAACTCAAAAGAATCTCCCAATTATAATTGAAATTAGATAATCATGTAATTGGTTGATCAGGCTAAACACAAGCATTAAGCATAGAAGAAGAACAATAACAATACTTGATTGGATAAAAAGAAACGTAGCAATTACATGAAAGTAGGTCCAATTAATTAAACCCCAACAAATAAAGAACTTAGCTACTCATAGACATGAAAGAAGAAGCAATTGATGGAGAAATAATGGAAGATGAATCCCTAAGCATCCAAGCCGTCACACAACGTCTCAGATCTCTTGTCTTTTACGCACAATGTTCGGAACCCTCAACTAGAACAGAAAATCTCTATTTAAAGCTACGGGTCAATGAGGGTTCAAGCTCAAAAGAAAACAAAACAGAAAATTAGAGTTTATTCTCACAATGCCAATGCATAGGTGTGCAGATTTTTTCACACAAAATTGCACGGGTGTGCAATTTTTGGACTTCAGAATTGAGCAATTTTGAAACTTGCACAGGTGTGCAACTTCCAACAAGCTTCTTTTGCCTACACTAGACTTCCAAAGCTCTAAACTTCAATCTAAATGATCCTTAATGCATCAAATCACTCTTGGGACATCTCCATTGCTTTGTCCAAGCTTCAACAAAGTTCCTACAAACACAAGTAAGCAACCCAAACATCAAGCGTAAAAGGATATAAACTGAAAAATCCTAACTAAACCAAGCTTTTATTAAAAACTCAACTAAAATGAACATAACAAAGCTCAAAAGCATGAAATATATCAAATAATTGCTCCTAAACTACTACAAAATGGAGGAATATAAGGCAATTATCACACACCGTAAATATTTCTTATTGCCTCTCATCTTCCTGAGATAATGGAAAACACACAACATAACCCATAAAATTCTCACCTACTCTCAAATATAGAGAATCACATAAGGCCCCTCATTCCCAAAAGAAAAATCCATGGCTATGCATTTTAAACCTTCTTGAACATAGAACTAAACCTTAGGACATTTTCCACCTTCATACCAGCCATGATCACTCCCACACAACATCCATCCATGGGATTCTCCCCCCAAACTCTATTCTTATCCACTCCAAATCACACATAGACAAAACACTCAACAACATCTCCTTCCATGACTAAGAGCAATGTACAATAGCCATTTTCATCCCCCATGAAGATCCAGTGCAGACCAACACCACCATCCAACTTGCATACTTATCTGCCATCGCGTTGACCAATCCTACCAAACACCATTGTCTTTGATACGCATCGAGCACCTTCAATCTATTGTTGCTTCCTTGAGCCAGTGCAATCATAAAGAACCAAAACCCGAAATAGCATCAACCACTAAACCTCTACCTTCTTCCTATCCTCACCATCAAACCTTGTCATCCACACCAAATAAGCCTTATTATACACACTTTCTTTCATTTTTGTCACACCCTGTTGGAGATCTTACATCGACTAGTAATATGACCAAATTAGTGTATATAAGTGGGAACAAACCTCACCTTATAAGTCAGTTTTGTAAGGTTGAGTTAGGCTCAAATATGGTATCAGAGCCTATCCTAGCGAGTGTTGTTGGGCCTATCGTGCCATCGACCATCAGGCCATTATCAGACCACCCGCAGATGTCCAGTCCTGCAAACTTCACGCTCGAGATGTTTAGTCCTCGGCGTGAGGGGGGTGTGTTGGAGATTGCACATCGACTAGTGATATCGCCAAATTAGTGTATATAAGTGGGGGCAAACCTCACCTTATAAGCCGATTTTGTAAGGTTGAATTAGGCCCAAACCCACTTTCTAAGACACCCCTTGAGCAACCTGTGGATCAATGCCAACCATGAACCTAGTACCTAGTAGATATATCAACATGCATAAATTGCAACATCCTATAACCAACACATATCAGTTTCAAGATCCTGACCCAACACCAGCAAAACTACATAACCATTAACACCCCACGCATAAACCCTATCATTGAATCTCCAGGCTAGCACAATCCATTATATTCTCTTACTTTGTCATCTCATTTACCATCTTGTATGAGGTTGTTGTTTTATCTTGTTATTTGTTATTTTATGTTATCCTACTATCTTGTTCTTGTTATCTTATTTTATCATTGCCTTATGAGAATTCCAAAGCTTTTTTTTATCTTGTTTATATATCTAGTTATTTATTTACTTTATTTATGATTTGCCTATTGGTCAACATTAGTTTCACTAGTAAGGGTCCTCATTTAGTCGTGCAGTGGAGTTTGACCTTGTCTTTACTGTTTCAGCGCTTCCGTAAGTTTGTTCCCTAAAAGGTTATGGGACATATCTTCAAGTTTTTTAAACATAATGAACTTAATTAGCAGGGTCTTACCAAAATCATTACCAAGTATAGAAATACTGAATCTGAGTGTAAGGATTTTAGTTTCAACAATTTGTCTTGTCCACAACCTCCTCTCCATCCTATGTGGGCGGCAAAGAAACCATTTGACGTGTTCTTCTCTCTCTCTCTCTCTCTCTGTTAGAGCTTTCAAAATGGATCGGCCCGACCTGAACAGCCTGTAAATAGGATCGGCCGGGCCCAAAAAAAGTGACTCAAAATTGATAAGGCTTTTTTTGCTCGGCTTGTTTAGCTCGACTGGCCAATTGGACTCGGGCCGGGCTGGCCGATTGGCCATGGGCTATCCCGATCAATGAAATAAAAATGAGAATTAATCCTATATGAATATTTTCTTGTATTGTTTTAATATTCTTGATATTTTATGAGAAAAATGTTTCATAATATTTTTTATTGTTTTCATAATAATAATAATAATAATAATAATAATAATAATAATAATAATAATAATATTATTATTATTATTATTATTATTATTATTATTATTTGTCATAATTTAATCATGCACTTCGTTTTTAACTCTCCGCGTCTATAAGTACCAAACAAATGATTGATTTTAATATGGATTGTGAAGTGCCAATTGCTGTTTTTAAATTTTTTATTGTGAGAACAAATATGGATCGATGGTATTGTTTGGCACCTGGACAACATCAAGAGTCAGAAACTCATAATTTCTTACAAAGTAACTATACTTTTATTAAGACTTCAATATTTAGAAGATAAATATAAATTTATATTAATTTTAATCAAATCAATTAAACTAATTTAAAGGAATAATTATTGTTCAGTAATAAGTGTTTTAGTTTTTTAAAAGTATTTTTTCTTTATTACTAGCTATCATTTAATGTTGTCAATTTTAATTTTTTAAATTATTTTTTAATAAGGCTAATTTGGCCCAATAGCCTGTTGGCTTGATATAGGGCTGGGTTGGGCCAAAAAAATGACAATGCGAAGAGAATGTGGGTCGGGCTGAGCCTTCCATTTTGACCGTTCTACTCTCTCTCTCTCTCTCTCTATCTCTCTCTCTCTCTCTCTCTCTCTCTATATATATATATATATATATATATATATATATATATATATATATATTAATTAGATCTTGTAAAAATCATTTGTAGATATATTCATATCAATTGTCTTTAGAATTATTCCTTGAATTTTAGTCAATTTTTGACTAAACAATAGTATAGTATTGAACATTTATATTTTTAAGAAAAGAAAGAGTGGAGAATATATTGTTGACTGACAATTAATATTTGTTATAAGAATCACTAATATTTGAAAGGCTTTTTCATAAAGAGTAGATTTTGGAATTAATACATTTGGATATGTTCCATATATTAGTTAGATAAGCATTATACTATATGAAAAAATATTGTTAAGAAAAACTTAATTGTTCTTTGCTAGATTGAGGACGTGTATATATATATATATATATATATATTTGTGCATAGCTCAAAACAAAATGTAATTGGGCACTAAAAGTGGGTGGGAGGAATTGGGGCTTTCCCTCCATTATGTCTAGCATTAGTTATTTGATTTTCTTTAATTTCTCTTGATGCTGCAAATAAAACACCTCTTATTACTTAAGCAAATATAATGCTATCCCAGGCTTATGCTATTTCTACTCTTAGCTCATTTTCCTTTTTTCTTTCCTCCTCTTTTTCCGAACTTTCTTTTGCCTTTTCCTCCGTATAACTCAAATTTCAAATTCTGTCTTTTTTCATGTCAATTTTTTAACATAAAAAAGATTTTCAGTGATTTGAAACTATCAAAAGAAAAGAATAATGGTTTTTCAATTTTATCCAAAAAAAAGGGGGGAATGCACCCTTTTTTGAAAAATAATGAGTGAAGATGTATCTTAACTAGTCAATGAAGTACAAGTAATTTAGATAGAAATATTTTTTCTAAAATTACTTGGTACTTCATTGATTTGATTGAGATTTGACATTTCATGAATGAGCACAAAGCGTTCAAAAGATAATTGGAGATGATTTTTAATACAACTGTAGTGAGATGCTAGGCAAAAAGTTGTGTTAAGTAAGTTTTTGTCCCTCAACTATTTCAGATTTTGATTTTTAGTCCCTCTTAATTTTTTTTCCTTTGTAAACCTTGTAGAATTTCATATGACTAATTGTAGTTCCTCTAAAATTTTTGTCCATTTTTATTCCCTTTTTATTTTTTATTGCTCAAAATTAGTCCTTGAAATGATCTAAATATGGGCTAGAAAAGAGCAAAAATTTAACCTCACAAGGATTAATTTTGAGTAATAAAAATAAACGAGGGACTAAAAATGGACAAAAAATTTAAGAGGGACTAAAATTAATTATTTGAAATTCAACAGGGACTAAAAATACAACAAAAAAAATAATAAAGAGATCTAAAAATCAAAATATGAAATAGTTGAGAGAACAAAAACATATTTAACAGAAAAAAAGTTTTATGTTAAGCATCACATCCACCTATATCCAATAAGTAAAATAACAGTCACTATGCCAGCATTGAATTGAAATAACACACTTGATATTGCACAAGTGCATGAAAATGTTATTAGAGGAAACATAAAATGGTTCGACAGTGCTTCTTTAAGAAGGATTGAAATCACTTGTCCAATAAGCCTGTCTCTTTTCCTGCCCCACCACTTATATTCTACCTCGTTGATTAAAAAAACCATGTCATCTTTTCATCCTTTTAAACATTTTAACTTGATTACCTAATTACCTCCAAATAATAATCCCCAATCTCTCTCTCGTTTATGATTTCTATAACAAACCTCCATTATTGTTCCGGTGCTACAATGTTGCCTCAACCTATTCCTCTCCTCCTTTTATATCATAACAAATAACTTTTGGGTCTGAAGTAAAAAATCGTAAAGAGAGATGTGGATGGAACAAAAAAATTGTCCCAATGAGCAAAGGAAAATGTTCCATCAAAACTAAAATAATTTAGGATGACAACGACTCTCTTGTGCTCACACACTACGTTGGTTGTTGGATCAATGTCATTTCGCGATTCTCTCACTGTTCGCTCAAGTAGCGGTCTCGACATGATTTGCTCCAACGATCTCCTCGGAAAGGAAACCACTTCTCGAAGGCCGTCCCTGACGACACAGTGGCTTCTGGGAAACGCTTAGGTTTGGGCCACGCCACGGTGCAGGAAGCATTAACCCAACAATGCTGGAGATTAGGAACAAAGGTTTATGATAAGAGAGAGAATGGGGGTAATTTGGTAACAATGTTAAAATGTTTAAAAAGGTGAAAAGATTACCTGGTTTTTTTAATTGACGTGGCATAATATAAGTGGTGGGACACGAAAGGAGACAAGCTCTTTGGGAAAGGTGATTTCAGTCACTTTAGGATTGAAGTCACCTATCCCATAAGCCTGTTGTCTCTTTTCCTATCCCACCACTTATATTCTGCCATGTCAATTAAAAAAAACATGTCGTCTTTTCATCCTTTTAAACATTTTAACCTCTTTACCTAATTACCCCCAAATAATAATCCCCAATCTCTCGCTCGTTTATGATGTGTATAACAAACCTCTGTTACTGTTTCGATGCTACAATGTTGCCTCAACCGCTTCCTCTCTTCCTTTTATATCATAATAAATAACTTTTAGGTCTGAAGTAAAATATCGTTAAGAGAGATGTGGTTTGGAAAAAAATTGTCCCATTGAGCAAAGGAAAATGTTCTATCAAAACTAAAATAATTTAGGATGACCACGAATCTCTTGTTCTCTCACACCACGTTGGTTGCTGGATCAATGTCATTTCGCGATTCTCTCATTGCTTACTCAAGCAGTGGTCTCAACATGATTCCCTACGATCTCTTCGAAAAGGAAAGCTCTTTACGAAGGCCGCCCCTGACGAGATAGTGTCTTCTGGGAAACGTTTGGGTTTGGGCCACACCACAGTGCAAGAAGCATTAACACGACAACACTGGAGATTTGGAACGGAGGTTTATGATAAGAGAGAGATTAGGGGTAATTTGGTAACAACGTTAAAATGTTTAAAAGTGTGAATAAATTACATGGTTTTTTTAATTGACGTGGCATAATATAAGTGGTGGGATAGGAAAGGAGACAGGCTCTTAGGGAAAGGTGATTTCAGTCACTTTAGGATTGAAATCACCTATCCCATAAGCCTGTCTCTTTTCCTGTCCCAGCACTTATATTCTGCCATTTCAATTAAAAAAACTATGTCATCTTTTCATCCTTTTAAACATTTTAACTTGTTTACCTAATTTCCCCTAAATAATATTCCCCAATCTCTCTCATTTATGATGTGTATAACAAACCTCCTTTACTGTTTCAGTGCTACAATGTTGCCTCAACCGATTCCTCTCCTCCTTTTATATCATAATAAATAACTTTTGGGTCTAAAGTAAAAAATTGTAAAGAGAGATGTGGATGGAAAAAAAATTGTACCATTGAGCAAAGGAATATGTTCCATCAAAACAAAAATAATTTAGGATGACCACGACTCTCTTGTGCTCTCACACTACGTTGGTTGTTGGATCAATGTCATTTCATGATTCTCTCACTGCTTGCTCAAGCAGCGGTCTCAACATGATTCACTCCTATGATCACTTCAGAAAGGAAACCGCTTCATGAAGGCCGCCTTTAACTGGACAGTGGCTTCTAGGAAACGTTTGGGCTTGGGCCACGCCACGGTGCAGAAAGCATTAACACGATGACATTGGAGATTGGGAACGAAGGTTTATGACAAGGGAGAGATTGGGGGTAATTTGGTAACAATGTTAAAATGTTTTAAAGGGTGAAAAGATTACGTGGTTTTTTTAATTGACGTGGCGTAATATAAGTGGAAGGACATGAAAGGAGACATGCTGTTTGGGACAGGTTATTTCAATCACTTTATGAAACCGTTATCCAAGTTTAAGCATGGCAAAACACTTGTCAAAGAAAGCACTATGTCTGATTTAATGTCTTTTATTTAAAAAAATTACATAAATAGAGATAGCACTTCCGTAAACTAGTGACATCTTGTTTCAATTGCATTTTTTTAAGGAAGTACTATCTAATTTTCTTATTCAAATACCATTATATGGAAAGTGCTATCTAGTTACTTTATTTAAAATTGACCTGTGACATGTACCCTCACTTTCTTCCCCGCAATTTCCCTAGCTTCCTCTAGATAACACTTATCTCTGCTGTCACAAAGCACCTTTTTGTTACTGTGAATCGTATTTCGTTCACAACTAAACAAAAAACCCTTCATCATTCAACCTTCTCATCTAGGAAAAGGAGCCCCCACCGTAATGCTTTATACCACGCATGGTTATGAAAATCAGACCAAATCGACTGGTTCAATCGGTTGAACCGGGAATCGTTCTATCATCTAGTTCATAAACCAGATTTTGATTGCATTTTTATCTGAGTTTAGGTGCCATTTGCATACATTTTAAGCATATTTTATTGGTAAAACTCAAAGTTTGGCACTAGTTTTTGTAAGACAGACAATTCAGAGACTCCTTGAGGAAAAAAGCTGAAAAACACATCATTTGGAGTGAAATTGCCTCTGTTTGGGAAACCACGGCCATGGTGGATTTAGCACAGCAGTGATTCAAGGACCACAGCTAGGGTAGAAATGGCTGGAAGTTGAGCATCAACGTCAATTTCGCAAACACAGTCGTGGTTAACCTACCACGGCCGTGCTCGATCTACACACAAATTGGACCACAGGACTATGCAAGGACCACAGCCGTGGTCATCTCATCAGCACAGCTATGGTGAGCCTCGTCAACAGTTTGAAATTTTATAAATAGATGCTGAAAACCCTTTTTCTTGTATCTTTTGCTCTGTTTCTGAATACTGAGGGTTTGAGTGAGGTTGAGGTCTTACGAGAGAGTCTGAGCTGCTGTAAGGCGTAGAGATCGTCATTGGGAGTTCTCATTGTAAAATCTCTTTTCCCTTTGTAATCTATATGTTTTCTATGGAGTTTTCTGGTTTGTTCATGAAATGAGTGGCTCGTTCTCCTAGCCTAAGAGTATGATGTAGTTGTGCCCTTGTACCTTATTTTTGATGATCAATGAAATTCTCTATGTTTCCAATTATTGAATCTCTTTACCATCTTGTTTGTTATTAGAACTTATCACGTTAAATTTTAGTCAATCGGTTGTCTATGATCAATTGCCTGGGATTGACGGGATTGTAAAGTGATTGAATTCATATGATTTGCATGATCAAACTAATTATGTGAATTTCTAGTGATTAATTCTATTAATCAACCTCTCTAGGATTTATCGTTTGCCCTACCTATGATCAATTGGGAATTGAATTAGGGGAAACAACATTAATAAACTATGAACAATTGTTTATTAGTAAATTTAAGAGGTCTGGCAATTAACTTAATTAGAGTTGTTTGTTGAAATTAAAATTGGGGGAAAAGAGGTGCATGCGAAATCATAATCCTTGGCTTTCTAATTTAATTGTCTCTCATCAATCTTTTCACTTTAATCCTTAGCTTTTTATAATAGAACAATTGAACACCACTTTCTCAAATTTGATTCCTAAATTGAATTGTTTAATTATTTGCAAAATTTATTGTTTGGGATTACGACTGGTCCTTTGGGTTCGATATCTAGACTCTTAGAGTCCACTATTAATATTGCGTAAGGTACGCTTACCCTTAGCGAATGCATTTTACGCATCAAGTTTCTGGCATCGTTGCCGAGGACTAGTTGTGTAGTTTCTAGATATTTTGTTTTGTGAAAAATTTAACAATTCTTGTGCATATTATGAATAATTTTAAATTGCATTTTGATTTCCTTTGTTTTATTTTATTTGTCTACATGTTACTTTTTTTAGTATCATTCTCTTCTTTACCTGTTATGTTTAATCTTCTTGCTGTGTTGATAGTTTATGCTAACCAAATTCCAGAGGCTAGAGCTATTGGAAGAACCCAAAATTGAAAAACTTGCTCAGAAGAACAGAGTGGAATAGAGAAGAAGAGTAATAGCTGAAGAAAATGACCCACCAGTGAACAGTCTCTGTTAGACTATCTCACTCCTCAAGTGGGGGTAGCTAACAACATTCTATTGCCAGCACTGGTGGATGTCAATTTTGAATTGAAACATGGCTTCCTCCAGATGATAGAGAGTAACCAGTTCAATGGTCTGGCTACTGAAGACCCGGTGGAACACCTGACAAGATTCTTGATGATGCCTAGTACTGTAAAATATCCTCGGGTATCAGTTGAATACATCAGACTGGTTGCTTTCCCATTCTCACTCAACGGGAAAGCTCTGAGTTGGTTGTGCTCGCTTCCAGCTAATAGCATCACTACCTTGGATATGTGCACCAGCAAGTTTCTCTAGAAGTACTATTCTGTAGTGAAGACAGACCAGTGCAAAGCGAGATAGGTAATTTTGCTTAGAGGGAACAAGAGAGCCTATCGGAAGCTTGGGATAGATTTCAATAGCTGCTTCGGAGTTGCCCATATCATGGGTTTAGTTAGCGGAGAATTATCTAGATTTTCTATGGAGGCGTATCCAGTCATTACAGGACAAGCCTCGACGCTGCTTGTGGAGGTTCTTTGATGGCTAAATCACCAACAGAGATAAACAGAATCATTGAAGTCATGGCCCCAAACACCTACAACCACACTGCAGATAGGCATATTTTGAGCAAGCCTGTGAATCAAGTGGAAATTGGAGCATTTAGCTCCAGGATTGATCAGAAATTAGAGATATTGTCTAAGCAGATGGAGAATTTGATGAAGGCACAGGCTCAGATTCTTTCAACATCCCTTCCACCTCCTACGTATGATAAGTGTGGGGAGGTTCATGACGGAAATGAATGTCCTATATATGCTAAACTGGCTCAAGCTATGGAGGAGGTGAATTGGGCTGGTGGAAAAAGTACAGAGTGAGACCCCTTCTCTAACACCTTTAACCAAGGATGGAGAGGTCACCCTCATTTCTCCTAGAAAAATCAGAGGGATCAAGGGCAAAACATGAATCAAGGTGTCTACAGGCCTCCACATCTACAAAATCAAAGGTCAAGACAAGAGGAGAGAAGACCCTCTCTTCAGAAGGTCATGATGACATGGCCAAGAATGATGAAAGAATGAAGAGTATGGAGTCTTAAATGACTAGCATGAAATCCCTATTGTCTCAGAGGACTCCTAGAACACTGCCTTCTCAAACAGAGGCTGATCCTAAGAAGGAAGATGTCAATGCGGTGTTAACCAGGAGCAAAAAGGCCAAGGAGGAGCTTAAACAGAAGGAAGTCCCAGCTCCAACTAATGATGAGGGGGTTCTTACTGAAGAGAACCAAGTTCCTAAGAACAAAAAGGAGGTACTAACACCTCTTAAGGGAAGTATTCCTTTTCCTCAGAGGGTTAGGAATGAGAAACAAGATCAACAGTTCTCTAGGTTTTTGGATATGTTTAAGAAACTGCACATAAACATTCCTTTTGTTGAGGCTATTGCTCAAATGACAAAGTATGCTAAATTTTAAAAGAGATCATTTTTAACAAGTAGAAATTGGCAGAATTTGAGACAATAGGCCTTAACGAGGAGTGTTTTGTGTAACCCCATTTTCTTATAAAACATAATTTAACTATTTAATTTATTTTATATATTTATTTCAAAGTTCTGATACGTTCTATTACAATCCAAAATATGTTCTGTAATTTACATCATTAAAATTTATATAAACACTGCTACAAAATAATTCTAACTACTACAACATTATTGTCTACCCAAAATAGTCCCCATCCTATAGCTCTGGACCATGTCTGCATCTGTAACTTCTAATTAATCTTCCAAATACCTGCAATCACACTCCCCTAGAATCTGGGGACAACATTACCGGATCAGGCATTTAATTTCTCATACAATTAAAACAATTTCAAACAAATACATATCATAACAAATTAATTAGTTACACACATAATTAAATGCAGTATGATTTATGCAATGCAGTTTTTGTCTCAAATTCATTTTGACCCTGCTCCATGGAGACTTCCCCTTTGAGTATTTAGTAAGTAACTGGCCTACCATTACGCACTGCAATTCAGCTATCAGCCCCTACTAAACACGAATAAACTAAACAGAATTAGGAGATCAGGATATCCAGGAAGGCCACCACGACAGCAATCCCGTTCCGGATTACTGTCACATGTGGAATTGCCAATATCACTCACCCCACAGGTTATATAATCACAGACCATACAACCCTGCCTAACTTATTCTGCTCACCCAAAAATTCATTTCTCAATCATTTCCATTTCCACATGACTACCGTAGTCTCGGTTAGTCAACAATTCATTTCTCAATCATTTTCATTTCACATGACTACCGCAATCCTGGCTAGTCAACAAAAGTCATTTCTCATAGATCAACTCAATTCTCATGACTACCGCAGTCCCGGTTAGTCAACATAATTCTTTCTCAATCATTTTCATTTCACATGACTACCGCAGTCCCGGTTAGTCAACATAATTCTTTCTTTTCTTTTCTTTTCTTTTCTTTTCTTTCTTTTCTTTCTTTTCTTTCTTTTCTTTTCTTTTCTTTTCTTTCTTTTCTTTTCTTTTCTTTTCTTTCTTTTCTTTTCTTTTCTTTTCTTTTCTTTTCTTTCTTTTCTTTTCTTTCTTTTCATGGCTACCGCAATCCCGGTTAGCCAACATCAATTATTTTTCACTTGAATCTTTATAAATCCCCCAAAAAGACTCATGCAATGAATTATGTTCATGATCACAATTAAATAAATAATTTGTACACATTAACATACAAGAATACAAAAAAATAAGCAATTTACCTTATAACATTAGTATTTTAATAATTTCCGAAAATGCCCTCAATCTTTTTCCAAAATACCCAATGTGTCCCTACATGAAAAATGACCATTTTGCCCTTGGTTTTACAAAAATTTCCACATAATATCCCTTGCATTTAGGGCTGGCCAAATGGTCTCACTACCATTCTCAACATATTTTCCAAAGCAACAAACTCCAATTCCAACCAAAATTCAACCAAATCTCAATTCAATTAAAAATCAAGCAACTCAAATTTCAACCATCACAACACATTAAAAATTCAATCACACATCATTCCAATCCATGAATTACAATCACAAGCATCAAAAACACAAAACCCCTAAATCAATTTCAAGTTTTCATGATTCTAGGTCACAAATTGAATTTAACCCTACAACATGTTTTCTTCTAATTCCAAGGGTTCTAATTGAAATTAAATGCCTAGATCCTTACCTTAAACTCTTTAATTGAAGAAAAAAACCTTGAATTCCTTTCTCCCTCACTCCTTGGTCTTGTAGGAATTTTTGAGATTTCTTCCAATTCTTTCTCTACTAGCCGAATTAGCTTAGGGTTTTGGAAGTTTGGATGGTTTGGTTTCTTAATTTGGGATGAGATGATGAAGTTAAGATGAAATTGAATGAAAAACTTCAGCTGCTGAGTTTGGAGAGCTCACGGTTCTGTTTTGGAGAAAAAATAGCTTTTGTGACTTTTTGCCTTTTACTTAAGTTATTTGCTTCATTAAACCAAGAATTAACCAAATTGGATGTTTCCTTCACATCCAGCAGCTCCTGCACGTCCAGCAGCCCCTATTGACCAAGGGAGATCAGTTCTCCAAGCTTTCCCATCCACTTGGACAGCCAAAGGAGTTCCAAGTCACTTGCCTACCCCAAAAGTCAACATTTCAAGAACTTTGTAGAAATTTCTAGAAGGTAATTAGGGCTGCTAATTATTTTACAATGTGATTAGAATTTGAAGAAAATAAAATCACCATTGGATTCCTCACTATCAAAAACCTTGGGGTAGTGTCTTACTTATCTCTTAATCCAAGCCTAATTAGCTTAATTTAGTGATCTTAGAAAAGCCTAAGTTGTCACTTCTTGATTGGTTAAGGTTCTAAATTAAAATTTTCTTGGTTAAACATTTTTAATAATTATTCTAAGTATATTACAATTATTAGATAATTCTATAGATATCCTATGAATTTTCTCTAAATTTTCTGTCTTAGAATTTTACCGTAATAATTCCTCAAAGTTCTAACTTTTAGAAAATCCTAACAATTCTGAATAAGCATTTTAATTCTTTATCTGTATATATTTTTAATCTATATTCTATTACCTTTCTTTTAAGTTATAAATGAGTTCAAAATTCTATACTTGAAAATTTATCCTGGACAGCTGTCTGACATAGCAGTCCAGTCAACTATCAATTTCGGCAAAAATAAAGACATTTGGAAATTCAGAAAATTCTTCTGAGTAGAACTGTATTAATTTCATTAAGAGAATATGTACATAAGGTTTCTATAAAATATAGTGCATAAATGTTAATAATATACATATATAAATGCGTACAATTAATAAAATGAGGATGTTACATTTTGCTGCAGTACTTAAGAAATTGCCCCCCAAAATGGCAGGCCCAGGGAGTTTTACTCTCCCCTGCAAGATAGGGAATGCTTATTTTGAAAAATGCTTGTGTGATTTGGGGGCAAGCATAAATCTGATGCTTACTCTGTTTTTAAGAAAATAGGCATGAAAGAACCGCAACCCTTAAACATTGCCATTCATCTTACTGATAGGTCCATTGTATACCAAAGGGGGTAGTGGAGCATGTATTGGTAAAAGTGGGAAAGTTCACCTTCCTAGCTGATTTTGTGGTCCTTGATATGGAGGAGGAAGATGATGTCCCAATCATATTGGGGCGCCCCTTTCTGAACACTTGTGATATGGTAATTGAGGTAAGGTAACGCAAACTCACCCTAACATTGGGTGAAGAAAATGTTGTTTTTAATTTTTCTAATTCTGCGAAAAAGCCTACCTCTTTTGCCTCTTGCAATTTTGTTCAATCTAGGGACATAGCTAATAACTTAACCGAGGCTTCATTCCCTACTGTGGGAATGGAAGACCCCCTGGAAAGAGTTCTCACCATTTAGGACTTGGACTGGGAATTGAATGATGTTGAGGAGGAAATACTGATGTTCCTCCAAGATCAACAAAAAGCTAAATCTATTGGCTTTGAGAAGTTGGAAAGGAGTAAGGGCCCAAAATCGAAGCCCTCCATTGAGGAACCTCCTGTTTTGGAGTTGAAGCCTCTCCCTTCCAACTTGAACTATGTTTTTCTTAACCCACCTTTTTCCTTTCCACTTGTTATTTCTGCAAGTTTAACTGAAATAGAGGAGGATAATTTGTTGTGGGTTTTGAGAGACAATAAGGAGGCTTTTGGGTGGACCATCCATGACATCAATGGTCTTGACCCTACTGTGTACTCACATGATTCATTTGGAGGATGGATTTCTACCCAAGAAGCTTCCTCATAGGAGACTCAACCCAAACATGATGGAAGTGGTAAAGGGTGAGGTAATTAAATTACTTGATGCAGATGTTATTTACCCTATCTCTTATAGTGACTAGGTGAGTCCAGTTCAATGTGTCCCTAAAAAGGGGGGCACTACTGTGATTGAAAATGAGCAACATGAGCTCAAAGCTATTAGAAAAACCACCGGGTGGCGGATGTGCATTGACTATAGAAATTAAATGAAGCCACCTGAAAAGACCATTTCCCTCTTCCTTTCATTGACCAAATGTTAGAAAAATTAGTAGGAAAAGATTTTTATTGTTGCTTAGATGGTTATTCGAGTTATACACAAATTCCATTGGCTGGAGGGGACCAGGAGAAAACTACTTTTACATGTCCCTATGGAACATTTGCGTATAGACAAATGCCTTTTGCACTTTCTAATGCACCTGCTACATTTCAAAGATGCATGATGCCAATATTCTCTGATTTACTTGAAAGTTGCATTGAAACTTTTATGGATGATTTTTCTGTATTTGGATGCACTTTTGACACATGCCTGAGCAATCTAAATTTGGTGTCAAAAAGATATGGGGATAAAAGGTTGGTTTTGAATTGGGAAAAATGCCAATTTATGGTACAAGAATGTATCGTGTTGGGGCACAAGGTATCTTAGAAAGGCATTCAGATAGATCCTACTAAGGTGGAGGTGATTGCAAAATTGCCTCCGCCAAATTCTGTGAAGGCTGTCAGGAGCTTCTTGGGTCATGTTGGGTTTTACAGGTGTTTGTAAAAGATTTTTCAAAAATAGAAAACCCATGAATGACCAGATGGCCAAAGAGGTCACCTTTGAGTTTTCTGAGGAGTGCCTACGGGCATTCAAATTATTGAAAGAGAGGCTTGTTAGTGCTCTAGTGGCAGTAGCCCCTGATTGGTCACATCCTTTTGAATTGATGTGTGATGCTAGTGACGCTGTGAGGGCTGTTTTTGGGTCAAAGGAGAAACAAAATTTTTCATACTATTTACTATGCCAGTAGGACACTGGATGAGGCCCAAAAGAATTACACTACCACTATAAAGGAACTTTTAGCTGTTGATTTTGCTTTTGATAAGTTTAGGCATTATTTAGTTTTGTCTAAAGTTATTGTTTTTACTGACCACTTTGCTATTAAGTTTATTTTGAGTGAACAGGATGCAAAGCCAAGGCTCATTAGGTGGATATTGTTGCTCCAAAAATTTGATCTGGAGATAAGAGATAAGAATGGATCAAAGAACTTGGTTACGGACCACCTGTCCCGCTTAGATCCTTCTCTCATGCAACCTATTGAAGATGGGGCTATTAAGGAGACATTCCCTAATGAGCACCTTTTTGCTGTCACTTCCCCCAAAGGGACACCTTGGTAAGTGTTCCCTTATGGGTCATTAGAGCTACAGAAGGAAGATGGTTCTACCTTCAAAATTAATAGCCACAAAATGAAGACATATGATGCAAGTTTGCAACAGGTGCCCTTCTTAGCGCATTTCAAGGGATAAGTTAAGTCCCTTTTCACTCGTTAGGCTTGGGATGTTAAACAAGTGCTACCCAGGAGGCAACCTGAGGAAGTTGGGTTCACAACCCATTGTATCCTTTAATTTGTTGGTTTTGAGTACATTTTCTATTTTTTACTTGTGTTTATTCTCATATGAAGGGACCATGCCCGTGCTAAATTTAGTACAGTCGTGGTGGTAGAAGCCTACCCGTGGTTCTTATTGACCACAACTGTGCTCCCAGCACATCCCCAATAGCGTTATGTACAACCACGGTCGTGGTAAGTTTAGCACGGTCGTGGTGACGCTAGGACAGCCGTGGTAACTTCACCACAGATGCACTAACTTTGCATCATTTGAAAAGAAGATGTCATGTTCGACCATGACCATGGTAAAATTACCACAGTCGTGGTCAGTTGTCTAGTGAAAAAAAAAGTTGAATAATGGTTGGTTGTTAGAATTAGCACAGATATTGGCAACCCGGAAATGCCTGAGCCATCATGATAACCAAGATCTAGCTATTTCCGACGCCCAACCAACTCAATGTTTCTCTTCTTCTTTAACATCCATTTTATTTTCTTTAGACTCATCTCATTCATATTTAGCATACTCACATAGCATGTTATGAACAAGGCTAGGTAGTTAGAGAAAGGCCATATTCAAGGGAACACCACATCCAAATTTGAATATGACCTAACTCTAACACTTAACCATATCCATAGGGGAGAATTCATCTGCATTTCCATTCCAAGGGACTCTTTATTTATAGAGAAATCAATTTCCCTTTTACATGAGCATTCCCCATTGCATGACTCGGTCCATACCTACTCTTACATGCATCTGCCATTGCCTAACTACTCCCTGCCCAACAGTTTTTTCGTGAGTTCCAAAAAAAAAAGGAACTCACCACGACTGTGGTCAATATATCACGGCCATGGTCCGTACTCTACTATAAATAGTCAAGCGGGTGGTCAGCTATCACCACCCGTGTTCTGCTATCACCACCCGTGGTCCTCTCAATCTCTTCCACAACCGTGGTTAGATTTACCACAGCCATGGTCTACTTTACCACAGCCGTGGTCTTCCACCAGTGACCACCCTTTCATCTCCTTCTAACATGCTAACCCTTGCTGCTTGATTTTCTTTGTGTTTTGCTTCTTCTGTGCAGTCATGGCAGGTGACGGCTCATCCAGTACTCGCGGGAAACGTGCTCGGACCACACAGGCTCAGCCAGGTTTAGTCATTCATGACCCAAACCTCGACACTAGGAGCAAACGTCAGTGCCAACCACCACCACAGTCACAGGGTTCAGCATCTTCCACACGATCCACCTCATCACCTCCAGTACCACCACCTCGAGCCCATCCTGGAGCTCAGCCTGCGCATTATGACACTCCGGTACCACCAGAGCACATGGACCGATACACAGTGCTAAGGACCTTTGACTATCATCCCACTAGAGCCCTAGACACAACACTTCTAGAGGAGCAAGGCCTACGAAAGCGGGTCATGGCTTATCTCACAGTTGTGGGGTGGAAGAGGATAGTAAACATCACAAAGCAGGCATTTAGATGCATCACCATTGAGTTCGTCTCCACTTTCCAGGAGTGGGACCCCGCACTTCGACCTGCACCTCAACCTCAGCGGGAGGAGGATGAGGACGATATAGATGATGAGGAGGTGCCACAGATAGATGACCCAGCCCTTCCACACATGGTCTCCTTTTTCATGAAGGGACAGGTCAGGAAGATGACATTGGAAATTTTCAACGTCGTCTTGGGTTTTGAGACACCTGAGTCCATTTTGACAGAGGAGTATAGGGGTGCTTTGAGGTGGCACCAAAAGGCTTATAGATCAGCAGCCTTCTCGAGAGAGATTACAGGTCAGGCCCGCTTCATCCCTAGCACCTCAAAGGCCAGCGACATCAGAGATCCAACACTCTGGGTGTGTCGTAGGTGGTTATCTGGGACCCTCCATGGCCGCAAGGAGAGTACAGGCATGATTACTAGGAAGAACCTCTTCCCTTTATGGTGCATGGTTCGGGGGAGGTGGTGTAACGCCAACCTCCTCTTTATCAGACATTGTCGCACCATTGGACTATTGGTTTCCCCAAGCCAGACGGGCCATATTGCAGTTGGATCAGTCATCACCAGGCTGGCTACCCACTTTGGCTTCATGGAGGTAGCCCAGGATGGCATGGTTATTTCTTACATTGACAAATCCACTCTGGTCTCTCTAGGGATTCTTCGCCACCAAGGCTAGTAGTACTTCCTCGTTGAGCAGCTCAAGCCAGATCAGGAAGAGCCAGGGATCCAACCCCAAGAGCCAGACATGGCAAAGCAGCCACAGCAACAGCCAGAGCTATAGGAGCATCCAGTAGAGCAGCACCAGGAACCACCTCCACCACCCACCTTTGACATGAACCAGATCATATAGAGACTGGATGATTTGGAGACTTGGGTGACGAGGAGGTTGGATCATCAAGACACCCGATTTGAGGCACATCAGCAGATGATAGCTGACAGTTTCACTACCCAGTTGACTTTTTAAGGCAGCTTCAGGATTGCCTCTTTCCGGATCCTCCTCCTTCTTGAGGAGCTTTTCTATTTCTTTAGGTTTTCCTTTTTCTTTTATTTTTCTTTCAGTTTCTTTTATTTGCAGCACTATACTTTATTAGTTATTTCATTTTCAGTACATTGTTTCCTATTTTCATTTCTATTTTGGATGCATTGAGGACAATGCATGTACTAAGTGTGGGGAGGGGTCACGGTTGTTTTCCCCATTCTTGAGACATTATGTGGTTATGTTAGTTCTTTGTTCTAATGTCATCTTTAGATTCTCAATAGTTGAAGAATTTTTGTTTACAGAATTTCCCTTAAAATAAATAAAAAAAAGTGTTTTTCAGATAGCAGCAGGGTCACTTAAAGAGAAACATTGGCACTGAACCTGGATGAATAGATTAATTCCCTTGAGCTTCAACATAGAAATGAGAGGTTTGAGCCTTAAGCCCTTCAGTGTGATATGGAATCAATTTAGGTGTCATGTTCTATTTTCTATGCCGACAAACATATCCTTGATTGACTTTTGACTTTCTGAAACTGTTAAGGCATTGTTTAGGCATTTTTCTGGATACAAAATTTGTGATACAATCTCACTTAGTTGACTATTTTGAGCCTTGTTGAGTATTTCTTTGTCACCCTATTTTGTGAGTTTTTGTACAATATGCTTGATGGTCTGAAGGACAGGAGAAAGCCAATGTAATGCAGAATATTCTAAAACAGAAAAGACTCAGTGTGCCTCAGCTTCTTCTCCTATACAATTAATAAATTAAGGTCAAAGACCTTCAAAAAAAAGAAAAAATAAAAATATATAAAAAAAAGAGAAAGAAAAAAAGAAAGAGCAAACAGAGGAATAGAATAAAAGGAGAAGAAGTTAGAGCTGAGATGGTGAAGAAGCATATGAAAGAAGGAAACATTGGCTTCCCCCTTGATCTTGGATCACTGAGCATGTATTGTCCGTAAAGCCCATGGTTATCCCTTTTTCTTTCAATACCTGCCTATCATTGAAATCTTGTCCCCATTACACCTTATCATGCCTCATTTGTTCTGATTGTAAAAAGTTCGGTTGAGTTGAGTTAATTGATGCATAGATTGGTGAACATGTTCATTTGAATGTGATTCGAGAGAATTTATGTTTGACCGTGAAACACTGAGAGAAGGAAAAATGAGTGAACTGTGACTCTTGGGAAACCAATTTTTGTGTGGGTTTAGGCCTAAGGAACCCTTGAGGAAAGCCTGTTGCATTCTATTGTCTTTGCTTTTGTCAATTTTTTTTTTCAGTATGAATAAACTGGGAGTTTTGTTGCAAGTTTCTAGACTAGAGAGAATTGATTTTGATGTCTAACTCAAAATAATTGCTTGAGGACAAGCAATGCTCAAGTGTGGGGAGGCTTGATAAATCAAATTTTGATTGCATTTTTATCTGAGTTTAGGTGCCATTTGCATACGTTTTGAGCATATTTTATATTGGCAAAACTCACGATTTGGGACTAGTTTTTGTAAGATAGGCAATTCAAAGACTCCTTGAGGAAAAGAGCTGAAAAACACATTATTTGGAGTGAAACTGCCTCTGTTTGGGAAACCACGGCCGTGGTGGATTTAGCATAGTTGCGCTAGATCACCACAGCCGTGATTCAGGGACCACAACCAGGGTAGAAATGGCTGGAAGTTGAGCATTAGCGTCAATTTCCTGAGCACAGCCGTGGTTAACCTACCACGGTTGTGCTCGATCTGCACATAAATTGGACCTTATGACTATGCAAGGACCACGGCTGTGGTCATCTCATCAGCATAGTCGTGGTGAGCCTCGTCAACAGTTTGAAATTTTATAAATAGATGCTAAAAACCCTTTTCTTCTATCTTTTGCTCTGTTTCTGAATACTGAGGGTTTGAGTGAGGTAGATGTCTTGTGAGAGAGTCTGAGTTGCTGTAAGGCGTAGAGATTGTCATTGGGAGTTCTCATTGTAAAATCTCTTTCCCCATTGTAATCTTTGAGTTTTCTAAGGAGTTTTCTAGTTTGTTCATGAACATGAGTGGCTAGTTCTCCTAGCCCATGAGTATGATGTAGTTGTGCCCTTGTACCTCATTTTTTATGATTAATAAAATTCTCTGCTTCCAGTTATTGAATCTCTTTAGCATCTTGTTTGTTATTAGAATGATCACCCTAAATTTTAGTCATTCCCTTGTCTACGATCAATTTCCTGGGACTGACGGAACTGTAAAGTGATTGAATTCATATGATTTACATGATCAAACTAATTATGTGAATTTCTAGTGATTAATTATTTTAATCAACCTCTCTGGGATTTATCATTTGCCCTAATTTAATTTACCTATGAAAAATTGGGAATTGAATTAGGGGAAACAACATTAATAAACTATGAACAATTGTTTATTAGTGAATTTAAGGGGATTGACAATTAACTTAATTAGAGTTGTTTATTGAAATTAAAATTGGGGGAAAAGGGGTGCATGCGAAATCATAATCCTTGGCTTTCTAATTTAATTGTCTCTCGTCAATCTTTTCACTTTAATCCTTAGCTCTTTAGAACAGAACAATTGAACACCACTTTCTCAAATTTGATTCTTAAATTGAATTGTTTAATTATTTGCCAAATTTATTGTTTGGGAACGCAACTGGTCCTTTGGGTTCGATGTCCGGACTCTTAGAGTCCACTATTACTACTGCGTAGGGTACACTTGCCCTTAGCGAATGCATTTTACGCATTACTAGTCCGGATAACCCATGAAATCGGACAACCAGGAAACTGGTTAGAAAACCATGAAACCATTAAACCGTAGAAACTGATAAAACTAGTGGTTCATCGGTTTACAACGGTTCTCAAAAAATTGCTTGTTATGCTTGTGAAATTGAAGATACCATTGCTTTGCTCCTTCTTCTCCGGCAAGCTCCGGTGTTTTCTATTCTAGTCATTCGAAGCTCTACAACCAGAATTTTCCTCAATTAAACTCAAGCAAGACAAAGCACCTCTATAGGTCTATTGATAAACTATTCACATCCTCCCAAGCCTCAAACGCATTACTTTTGGCTTTCTTCTTAACCCCAACAAATTCTTAAATAAACATGCATCTAGATTTTTTTTTTTTATGGAAAGTGAATCTCAAAATAGAATGGACAGTTGAGTGGAGTGTTGTGTGTGGAGCAGAGTAAACATGCTAGCGCATGAAAGTTGGAAAGTGATCAGTATTGTAGTTCAAAGTTATTAAATAATTTTTAATTTTTTAATTTATTAATTTATTAAATGTTATAATTTTATTTTTATTAAATATATTTGTTTCTTAATTTTCACGGGTAGTGATTAATAATATTCATAATATTTTTACATCACTTTATTATTTTTTTAGTTTAAATAAATGATAATTTAAAAAGGACAAATGAGTAGACAGAGGGTTACTTTCTAAAGGAAAGTTGAGAAGTCAGAAGGGACATGTGTTCGCTTCAATAGTTGTATCTCATCTTTGAAGGCACTAATTTCCCATAGCCAATCAATACAATCGACACTAATATTGATCTTGAAACAAATATTATATTTTTATTTGTAGTTATTGATAGATATATTATTTTGCGTTTTGAAGTTAAATAAAAGAAAATGTGTTGTTATAATTAAATATTATGTCATATTTGATTTAATTTAATAGATAATTCTGTATGTTACATGTTATGAGTGATAATATTTTTAAAACATATTAACTTTTAAAGTTATAAGTATAATTGTTTTTTATTTAAAATTATTTAATACATTATATTTTATTTTTTTAAAAATTATTTAATTACTATCGGTTCAACTGCGGTTAAACAATTAAAACCTAAACTAGTGCCTTCACTTGTTCAATGACTGGTCTGGTTTTAAATATATTGCTTTATGCTTGGCAATTTTTGACACAAGTCTTGTTGGTGATTGAGGTTTAATTGTTATTCATTGTTCTTGTGTTTTTTAAAATTTGTGGCTTAGAATTTGAACCCATTTTCAAATTTCTTCCGCCTTTTCCATCTTTTCCCATTCTAAATTCTCCTTTTTAGTGAGCATTCTGGTGTTGTCATTTGAGGACTTCACGTGTTGAGTTTGCCTAGAAATTAATATCTCCACTGAAGAAGATTTACGCGAACTTGTGGTGCTGTAAATCTCTAATACTCATATTATAGATTTGTTGATCCCTAAATGTTTATGGGGCATATTTTCAAGTTTTTTAAACATAAATGTACTTTAACATAATGAACTTAGAAGGGTCTTTAACAAAATCCTTACCAAGTATAGAAATACAGAATTTGAGGAGAAATTCTTGGGTGGACTCAAACCCAACACCTCATCCTTGCACATAATCAATAGAAAATTTACTACTAGTAAAATAAAAAGAAAAAATGTTCATCATTTATTAGATTTATTTTTATTCCTTCTAATAAGGATATGATCATAATTATTTTCCTTTAACAACGATTTGATTTTAAGAAGATATGATAAATATTTATAAGAAATTTTTGCATAGGCACAAATCCAACATTTAATATTAATTAAACACATACATTAAATATACATTAAATACATACGCATGTGTAATATTAATTATATGTTATATTTAATATAGGTAATAAATAATCTTATTATGTATGTGTTAAATGAATATATTATATACATACGTGTGAGTATTATTAATTGTGCATAACGTTAATTATATTATAGTTACTATAATAAATGATTTAATGTTTATATAAATACTAGTTTAATAAAGTATTTGTGTAATATTAAAGGCATAACATTAATTATATTATAATTACTATAATAAATGATATTATTTAATGTTTATATAAATACTAGCTTAATAAAGTGTTTGTGTAATATTAATTACTACCTCCGCTCCTTTTTAATTGTCGGTTTTTTGGAAAAAAAATGTTTTTATTCATCTCATTTTCAAAGTTCAAGATAACATTAATTAGTGTGTAATCTATTATACCCTTACTTTTCACTTAATGTTTAATTAATTTACCCATAAGCATTTATTGTAGAGTAGAAATGAAAAATAATAAAATAGGAAACTCCACAATTATTTTATTAGAATCAAGAAAAATTATTGTATTTCTTGGTTTTTACATAGAAATCTTAAAAGACAAATAAAAAGGAACGACATGAGTATATATTAGGTTTATTAAATAGAATAAATAATATTATTTAATGTTTGTATAAATGCTACATTAATAAAGTGTGTGTATGTGTGATATTAAATAAATATTATATTTCATAAATATAATAAATAATATTATTTAATATTTATATAAATACTACATTAATAAAGTGTCTATATCTGTAATATTAATTTTATATTATATTTAACAAATATAATAAATAATATTATTTAATGATTAAATACATATGTTTGTGTTAATAATAAATTTTTAATATATATATATATATAGTACGACTCCTATGAGAACACTTTCTTACGTGAGAACATAAGAACAACTAATAACAACCATCAGATCAAGATTGAAAATAATAAATGGTTGAATTTTAAATATTTTAATCTCAACCGTTTATTATTTTTAATCTTAATCTGATGGTTGTTATTAGTTATTCTCACATAGTCTTACTATATATATATATATATATATATATATATATATATATATATATATATATATATATATATATCAAAAGCCATATACCAACAAGTCGTTGGTCCAAGTGGTATTGGACTCGGTCCCCTTAAGCAAGGTTTCGGGTTCGAGCCTTGAGGATGGAAAAAACGTGGTTGGGAGGGGAGAACCCCACTAAAGGTGGCTAGCCAGATTCCCCGACGGAGATTAGTCATCGGCAAAGCCAGTGGATACTCCGTACCAATAACACGGTAACCAATTAATACATTTGGATATGTTCCTTGTATTTAGATAAGCATTATATGGAGAAATTTTGTTAATAAAAGCGTAATTAATCTTTGCTAGATTGAAGAGACCTGTATATAAGTTCATAGCTCAAAACAAAATGTAATCAGGCACTAAAAGTGGGTGGGAGGAATTGGGGATTTCCCTCGTTCATACATATGTCTAGCTTTAGCTATTTGATTTTCTTTATTTCCTCTTGATGTTGCGAATAATATGAGTGAAGATCTATCTTAACCAATCAATGAAGTATCAAGTAATTTAGATAGAAATCATTTTTCTAAAATTATATATTTGGTACTTCCTTGATTTGATTGAGATTTCATATTTCATGAATGAGTACAAAGCATTTGAATCAATCATTGGAGATGAATTTTAATTTAACGGGGAATTTTAATCCTACATTTTTGTGTTTTTTTTTTATCAGACTTACACGAGATTTATTTATTGGTATTTTTCCCTTCTACTACTGTAAATTTCATTTTTTTTGTTTTTTGTTTATCTAATGTGTACTCTTTTATTGTGTAGAAATAAAGGAAAATAATGCAAAATTTTATCGTGTTTGAGACTGGCAAAATAGAGAGTAATATATTAGATCAAGTAGACAAAGTTGAACAAATTGAATCAAGATCATCGTATTTCACCTATCTTAATCTTTCTTTCTTGCTCTATATTATATATTGACTGTACCACCATCTATTTTCTGGAATACATGATTACATGATTTTAATTAAACTGGAAGAGGAATTAAATTTAATTTGTATTTCTGAAAAACATAATTTAAATGAATATCTTATGTTTTTTGTTGTGTTCATGGGCTTAAGTTGTTTTGGACCTTGGGTAGAATTTAAGAAGGCCAAGTTGGTCTTAGGGTTTAATTATGTGTCATGGTATTTAGTGAGAAGCCAATTCCTTTCCTTGTTGTGGCAGCCACCATAACCTAAAAGACTCTCGTTCCCTCTCTTTTAAAGCACCCATATCCTCCCCATTCTTGTTCCCCTTTAGTGATTGAAATTATCAATTTCTCTTCCAAGGCAAAGTTATTATCTACACCTTGTGAGTTAGAAGGCCCCCTTGCTACTTGGTAAGCCTTTCTTTTTCTTTCCCCTCTCCTTTCTCTTGATGGTTTTACCCATGCTTAGGTTCTCAACTTCTATCAAATCTGATTTGGGTTCTTGTTTTGGATAAATGTTGTGTTCCTTGTTTTAGGTTGCTGTTAGTTTATGGAACTCTTGACTCAAAAGGACCCTCCTTTCTCCTTCTCCTTCCTAAAATTTCAAAACACGAAACCCCATAAGGTAAGAGAAGCAAACCTTGTCTATTTCTTTTCCGTTAATTGATAAATGATATGAAATGATTGTGGAATGATATTGGATTGATGAAAATGTGTTCTTGGTTAGTTTGGAATTCTGGGCTTGAAGATGTGATTTTTTAGCATGTTGTTGATAAAAATGTGATTTTTTGTTGTATTTTAATGCTGTGAATGATGGAAAACCATTTGGTAACATTTGATGCCTCTGTTTTAAGTTGGAAGATTTGAAAATTTGTAACTTAGAGAGTGAAGGGGATAGTTTCGCAAAATTGTTTATGCATTTTTGCTAAGTGAAGCTAATATAGGGAACCAAAGGGTGTTTTTACCTTTTTAATTTGTTGAGCAAATACAATGTCGCTAAGCAAAAATCCCTTTTGGTGTCATTTGCTAAGTGATTGGATAGTTGATGTGTGAAAAAAAGGGCTCTATTGTTGACCGAAAAGTGCTATCTAATTACTTTGTTACTTAACCTCACTTTCTTCCTTGCACTTATATTAATGCAATTCCTTACCCAACTTTCATATTAATGCAATTGCTTTTCTCATCTTTGATTTTACTTTCCATGACTCCTGTTTTGCCTATAACTCCTTTTCCTGTGACCCCTTCCTCTATCTATATCCCTTTCTCCTATCTATAACTCTTTCATATTTTTATGACTTAGTCTTCTTTCGATAATTCTTTCTTTACTTTATTGTTTTACTGAACTTGTTTTCGAAAATGCTTAATTGAATATATTTTGTCAAAAATTACATGTTTTACTTGCAAATCTTCATTTTTGTCATAAAATGCAAATTTTTATATATCTTTGAATTTGTTACTTGAATCTACATTTCAGTACTTGTATTTTATTAAGATTGTTACAAAATTAAAATAAATTGATTTTCTACAATTTGAAGCACAAAAGGTCGCTAGTTTGAATAAAAAGAATTCACATCCGTGAAACTTGTGATTCTAAGTCCCACGAACTCAAAAAACACTTTATTTGTTGGTTTAGAATCATTGTGAGAAGTTATCTAATAAGTTTTGGCAAGTCTTCGAAACTTATTTTCAAATTTCCACCATCAACAATTTGCTATATGACTAACAAAATTTGATCTTTCCTTGTATCCCGTCCCTGTCAAATTTTGACTTCTTAATAGTAGTATTGAACATTTATATTCATAATAAAAAAAAGGTGGACAATATTTGTTTGACTTAACATAAATATTTGCTATATGAATCATTGGATTTGAAAGGCTTTTAAAGACTATTTAAAAAAGAGAAGATTTTGCAATTAATACATTCAGAGAAAAAATATTGTTAATTGTGAACACCCAATTTTGGATGTAATTTTCTTTATCGATCTATCTTTGGATGCACTTGTGGCATCCATTATCCTTGGAAAAATTGTTTCAGCTAGTGCTTTTTGTAGAAAGAATAGCGCCCTTAAATCTTTATGCTTATTCTCCTTCAACTCCTTCTTTTGAGCTGCAGTTAGAGTAGAAGTATCTATAGGAACAATGAATCCTTCTTCTACAATGTCCCATAAATCTTGACCGCAAAAAAATGTCTTCATTTTAATGCTCCAAAAATCATAATTTTCTCCTGTGAAAATAGGTACAAGAGTATATGCGGGTGAAGTAGTATTAGCCATGGATTGAGGAAATATTTTAGAAGTGGTGTAGAATATAGTAAGATTTTTTTGGAGATAGTTGGGTAATATATCTACGCTTGGTAGATGACAAAACGCAACTTTGATGCCATTGTTAGTATTTTAGAGGAATAGAGAAATGGGTTAGTTGCTTGATTTATAGTTGACGTGGGTTTTAGGATAGAGATTTAGTAGGTGATTTTAGAAGAGAAGTAATATATGGTCGTGTAGCTCTTAAACTTGGAGAAACTAGTGTATTGATTTTACACTTAATTATAAATTATGCAGCTTCCTATATTTATAGGCATCACTTCCACCAACTACAAATGTTGGTTATACATTTTTCAATTATTTACTACATTCTTTATCTTTCTATATTTAATTATATAGAGAAATCTTGACTGTACACATGATTTGTAGCACTTAAAACTTATAGAAATTTGTAGCACCTTCATTAATTATTAATGTAACATCCCTCGTTACATTACTCTTAAACATACATAAAGCACTTTGTATTTAATTTTAATAAAACTCTTGTTTAATTTATTCATGAAAATCCAAATCAATTTTACGTGTTTTGAAAACATCTTTGGATAACTGCGGAAATTAAAGTATAACCACCAATATGAAAAGGAATGTAACTTAACCATTAATCAATATGTTCCTACAATGTTGATATACATAACTAAAGGTTAATTACAACTGAAATATCCAAAAGATAAACTATTAAAGCAACATAAGATAACTTCCAATAGAGAACAGTGATCAGCCTATCCCATCAAAGCAGCACCTAGCATAAATCTAGTCCCCACCCTCAACATCAATCTCAATAGGATGATGATCATTGCCCCCTAGTATAAGAGGTGACGGAGGCAGACATATGTGCTCCTTGGTGAAGGCCAGGATTCACAACGGGTTGCTCCCAATCAGGTACAAAGAATACTCCGATAGGAAAGGTAAGCTCAGGTGATACTATCGGTGTGCCTATTGTTGGTGGGTTAAGAATGATGAGATCTCCTTGATAGTGATATCTACCATCTCCTTTATGGAAAAAACCACTGTCCAGTCGGGTTGAATGTTACTTCCAGGTTGCGTGCTGCTGGGTCCATCTATGTGTAAAATTAAAGGGAAATGGGATGAGGTTGTATTCTTTTGATGTCACCCCATGGAAAGAGTATAGATCTTTTCTTAGTCCAGCACACAACAAACAACATAGCTCTACTCTTTCCATGGGTGACATCGAAAAAATATGACCACACCCCATTTCCCCTTTTTTCACACATAGATGGATTCAGCAGCATGCAACCTGGAAGTAATGTTCAGCCTGAATTGACAGTGGTTTTTCCATAAAGGAGATGGTAGATATCACTATCAAGGAGATCTCATCATTCTTAACCCACCAACAATAGGCACACTGATAGTATCACCTGAGCTTACCTTTCCTATCGGAGTATTCTCTGTACCTAACGGGGAGCAGTCCATTGTGAATCCTAGTCTCACCGAGGAGTACATATGTCTGCCTCCGTCACCTCTTATACCTGGGGGCGATGACCATCATCCTATTAAGGTTGATGTTGAGGGTGGGGACTAGATTTATGCTAGGTGTTGCTTTGATGGGATAGGTTGATCACTGTTCTCTGTTGGAAGTTATCTTATGTTGCTTTAATAGTTTATCTTTTGGATATTTCAGTTGTAATTAACCTTTAGTTATGTTTATCAACATTGTAAGAACATATTGATTAATGGTTAAGTTATATTCCTTTTCATATTGGTGGTTATACTTTAATTTCCATAGTTATCCAAAGAATGTTTTCAAAATGCGTAAAATTCACATGGATTTTCATGAAAAAATTAAACAAGAGTTTTATTAAAATTAAATACAAAGCGCTTTATGTATGTCTTAGAGTAATGTTACGAGGGATGTTACAAGTAATACACTGGTTATATGAAAACAAATAAAATGTTTCCTAATCACTATAATAGTCAATGCTCTTGAGAATTGAGATGCTAAGCAACAAGTTTTATGTTAAGCACCTTAAAATTGTTGACAGCTTCTTTAAGAAACCGTTATCCAAGTTAAAGCACTGGATTGATTATAAAAAAAAAGTTTAAGCACTGGAAAGCACTTGTCAGAGAAAGCACACTGTGTCTGAATTAATGTCTTTTTTAGAAAATTACATAAATAGAGATAGCGCTTTTGTGAAAAAGTGACATCTCATTTCACTATTTCAATTGCGTTTTTATTTTTATTTTTTTATTTATTTTAAGAAATAACTTTCTAATTTGTTATTCAAATACCATTATATGGAAAGTTCTATCAATTTACTTCTTATAAAACTGATCTTTGTGACACCTACCCTCACTTCCTTCCTCGCACTTACCCTAGCTTCCTCTAGATAACACTCATCTCCGCTGTCACAAAGCACCTATTGGTTATTGTGGATCGTCTTTTGTCCGCAACTAAACAATACATCCCCTCCATTCTACCTTCTCGTCTTCGAAAAGGAGCCTCCAGTGCAAAGCTTTATACTTGGCAATTTTTTACACAAGTCTTGCTAGTGATCAAGATTTAATTGTTATTCATTATTCTTGTATTTTTTGAAATTTGTGGTTTAGTTCTGGAAGGGCTCGCTTTGGGGTAAAGCCTTGCAATTCTTAGTTTAAAGTTTTGTTAAAGCAACCATGATTATTTTTTAACTATATTAAAAAAATGTCTTATTAAAATACTTTGACTTTTCAAATTTAACTATATTTGTAAAATGTATATTTTAATTATTATTGTTTGCAAAATTATATTTTAAAGTAAATATATTTAAAAAGTAAGAAACACTAAAGCACAAAAATTAATGTAAAATTTAATTTTTATATAAGTATATGAATAAATAGATTTTTTCCTTATATAGTATTATTTATTAAATTTATTATACAAAATATATAATGAACTTTTATAATATAAACACACAGAGCATTAACATGATCTTAAATGCTGCAAACTTCAGCGTCTGTCTGCTATTGTCTGATCCATCACACACAGATTTGACACTTTCCATTTGTATGCATTTCAGAAGCAACTTTGAAACTTAATGTTTATTTGCATCAAATTAAAAATAACTGAGGGTTTTGATTCGTCTTATCCTTGAATATACAACATGGGGTGTAATATCCTTGGATGTACAATGATGCTTTTCCCAATAAAAATGTGAAGTGATAGATACTAATGCACATTGGTGGGTTGTATTGCAATGTTAAATGTAATTTGATAACGTCAAATAAATGTTTAAACATATAAAAATATATGGTATAAATACTTGTTAGAATAAATTATATTCAATTTTATATAAGTCTTGTTAAAAAGTATTTAATGAGAAGATTTGTAAGATATTGTATAATTTAATAAATAATTTAAAAGAAAAATAAAATTATTTAATTTCCTTATCTTAATTGGACTAGGTTGGAACAACCCAAACTTATAGCTGACAAATTGGGCGCTGACAAATTGGGCGCCCAACTTGGACCCATTATCTTGCAGTGTGAAATTGAGTTAGATCATAAATAGCCCAACATAGAGGAGGGATGGAGAATGAAATTGATTCTCTTTCACTCTTTGTTTGAGATTGAAATAAGGAGAGAAGTAACAAAATATATGTTCTTCATGAAATATAAAAATTATATTACTTATTTTTATTTGTAAGTTATTTATTTAATAATAAAATATTTAATAAATACATTTATCATCTTAACTTTTAATATTTTTTTTATACAATAAAATAAACACACACTTGAGAAACTAGGTGCAATTAACAAATGTAATAATGATATATAATATAATTTTTACATCTAAATCAAAAAAGTCAAATGACTTAGTGACTTTGATGATAATGGGGAAGGAAGGAAGGGGTCAACGGTTTAGGTTTAAACATCCCTTCAACTACTTTTACCATTTTCTAAAGGCTTAATTGCACTTTAGGGGTAAAATATTCAAAATTTTGAAAGTAAGAGAGTAAAAATTGTAATTAAACCTTTTCTAAACAATATATTTCCTTACCGTGTCAGTGCTATTAGCGGTCAATATCAATGTCACATGCACTGCCATGGCAACATGCATGAGAGTGTCATGTAAGCATCCAACAGTGCCACATCAAAAGTTAATTAGTAGAAATGAATGATAAAATAACGTTAGGAGTAAATTTGTGAAATTTTATTATTGAGAAAAAAGTGAAATTAAGCCTAACCTTTATAATGAATATTATATTTATTAAATATATGTTATTTAAATGTATGATTTTTCATATGAATCTATATATCTTAAAAGTATATCATTAAATAAAAGTTGTTGCAAAACTAAACACCTATGTGTGTATGTATGTATGTATGTATATGTCTCTCTCTCTCTATCTCTCTGTGTGTATGAAAAATTTTCTTATTTAAAGTATTGTTTTAAAAGTAGTTATCAAATATACATTTAAAATATAAAATTCAAATGTATGTTAATATAATCTATATCTCTTAATATTTATTTTTAATTATTATTTTAAATAAAATATTTAAATTTTTTATATTTGACTAAATTTGTAAAATATAATTTTTAATTATTATTGTTCATAAAATATATTTAAAAGTAACTATATTTAATAAAGTAAAAATACTTAAGCACAAATATTAATGTAAAAACATTTTATTAATTTCATTTTTATGTAAATATTTGAATAAATAGATTTGTTTCCTTATATAGCATTTTTTGACTAAATTTATTAAATATAATATATAATGAACTTTAATAATATTATTAAATATTATACGCATTAATATAATATATTTATTAAATGTAACAAAGACACACACACACACACACACCAACATTACATACATATACCAACATTACGTTAGTCCAAGTGAAACTGAGTTAGAAAATCTTAAGTAAGGTATCATGTTTTAACCTTATGGATGAAAAAAACGTAAATGGAAGAGGATATCTAATTAAAGGTGGTGAGCAAAGTTTTTCGACCAAGATTAATCATTGGTATAGCCAGTAAATATTTTGCATCTATAACATGGTAACAAAAAAAAAATATAATATATATTTATTAGATGTATGACTTTTCATATGAGTCAATGTATATTAAAGACATATTATGAAATAAAAGGTAACTATTATATAATTTAATAACTATATATATACATTAAAATTTTATTATTTTTTATTGTTTTAAAAATTAGTTTATATAACATATTTTATAATGGAAAATTTTAAGTATATATTAATATAATGTAAAGAAATTAATAACATATTTCAATTTAAGGTAAATATTTTTATGAGAATTTAAATATTAAAAATATTACATATTTTTTAAAAAATTAAATATGACAACAGCTAGGATCACGCGTATTTGTGAAGACTTTTCTATCATTGAAATTGATTGGTATTAAATTAATGAATATTGAAAAAAGAATAATACATTAATTACAATAATGAAAATTTTCATTAACCCATTAAACAACAAATCGTAGATTACAAAAAAATAAGCCTCCCATTTTAAAAGCATATTAAATAATTATTGAAAATAAATTACATTAATTATAAAAATGAATATTTTTCAATGACCCATTTAACAATAACATTTAGATTAAGAAAAAAGTCTTGAAGCAATATTTTATTTTATTTTAAACAAATAAAAATATTCTTTTTTATTTATTTTCTGCATTTAATATTTCAATAAGATGTTTCAAAATTTAAGGAAAATATTTTATGATAATTTTAATATTTAATTACATATTTAAAACAAATAAATATGACAACAACCAAGGTCACACATTTTTGTGAAGACTTTTTAATAATTGAAATTCATTAGTATTAAATAATTGAATATTGAAAAAAGAATACATTAACTACAATAATTAAGAATTTTCAATGACCCATTAAACAATAAATAGTAGAGTACAAAAAAAGCCTCCCATTTGAAAAACATATTAAATAATTATTAAAAATAAAATACATTAATTATAAAAATGAAGACTTTTCAATGACCTATTTAACATCTGCTAAAAAAAAGGACCTATTTAACAATAACATTTAGATTAAGAGAAAAGTCTTGAAACAATATTTTATTTTACACAATAAAAATATTATTGTTATTTTATATTCTGCATTTGATATTACAATAACAAATTTAAAAACCAACATTGGTTGGCAAAAGTGGTAGCGACTTGTGTCCCTTAACCAAGTGGTCGAGGGTTCGAATCCTAGTAATTCCACTTTGAGTATGGAGTAAACCATGTTGGGAGGGGAATACCTACCTTGTGTGTGTTCACGGTCCCCGACGGAGTTTAGTCATTGCTTCCGGCGATGACTAATCCATACCAATACCATGGTCAGCAAAAAAATAACAAATTTAAGGTAAATATTTTTATAAGTATTGTAATATTTAAAATGTTACATATTTAAAAAAATTAAATATGACAATATATAGTCAGGGTCACACATTTTCTATGAAAGATTAAATACATTTTTGTGAAGGCTTTTCAGTAATTGAAATTGATTAGTATTAAATAATTTAATATTAAAAATAGAATACATTAATTACTATAATGAAGACTTTTCGATTATTCATTAAATAATTATTGAAAATAAAATACATTAATTTCAAAAGTAAAGATTTTTCAATGACCAATTAAACAATAAAATTTAGATTAGGAAAGAGTCTTCAAACAATATTTTATTATATTTTAAACAATAAAAATATTTTTTTATTTTTTCTGCATTTGATTTTATTGTTTAATGAAACTAAAATTCATAAATATAATAAATGAATGCAGATATTCAAACATTTTTAATTGCAAAAATATTTTTTTTGTTTTGACTTTAATTATAATAAAACTCTTTTTCTTTTGTATATAAAAGATAGTTCAAATCTCCAATGGGATTCACAAAACTCCTTTCTTTGTTCTATACAAAAGATAGCTAGTATAAATCTTCTATGAGGTTCCCAACCAAGGATTTCAAGCTATTCTCAAACCCAATTTCCATGGTAGGTGAAGAATCTTGGAGAACATCGACCAAAGTAAGTACATGGCGTCGTCAGAGCAAACGCCAAATAAGAGCAAGGCAACAACGACATTGAGAATGTCCATGGGCTATGTCACTCAAAGCATGTACTTGCTCTGGTCCAAGTGTTGCAGCTGCTCCGATTACAATGATAGAGTCGTGAACCCTAAGAAAATTGGGTAGGTTGTTGTCTTGCTCTTATCCTATAGGCATGGGATGGTGAACACCATTTTGATCTGTATTATAATTATAATTATAATTATAATTATAATTATAATAATACTCATAATGGAATTATTCACCACGTGACCTTGTATTGTAATTATAATTATAATTATAATTATAAATTGTAGGTTAAATTTATCTCCTTTGTTAGTGAATTGAAGTGTTTTATTTCATACTCATCTCCATAGAAATTTAGGTCATCCAAGGTTATGCTATGACGTAATTTGGAATTGAGTAATGTTAACTCTTCATGACAAAATTCATTGATTTATATATAAATAATTAGATATGTTCTTCAATAATGACATTGGATTTACTCCTTAATTAACTAACACCATAATAAAAGCTCAATTCAAACAAGCACTTGCATTTATTGTCTTTTATAATCGATTAGTAATTATTGTTATTGTCTGCTATAGGCTTCTTACTCCCTAGGGACCCATCATTTACCATCATGTGAATTCCAAACCAACCTTGGTGCCTCCAACAAGCAGTTTGGGCATATCAACATCAAAACTAACGCCTCAAGGGTAAGCTTCTGTATTAAATTATCATTTCCCTTCATTCCACAGGCACAACATATTGATGCTCATGGTTTTGTTGGTGCTTAGAATTAGAGAATTAGATTAATATATAAGATCAACCTCGTCTGAAGAATTATTAGCTAGTAATTATACAGTGACAAGATTTTAGTTGTCAACTTTAAGTGAAGAAGAATAAGCATTTTAGGGGTTAAGCTTCTCTTGTATTTTTATTGTTTAGTAAGAAATTTTTGTAGAACAATTGAAAGCCAGGGACATTAGTATGGACATTTGTGATGTAGCGTATTGTGCCTTTTCCTCATATGTTATTTTTCCTTTGAATCTAGATGCAACTTTCTTCTATTGTGTGACAGATGGAAGTTCCCTTTGTTTGCAGTGCAATATGATAGTTCATGTTCGGGGTAAAAGAACACATGGAAGATATCTTCATTTTACGTAGAGTTGAGGCATGCCTCTCCTTGCCAACATGAATTGGTCATAGTTTAGGGTCTAGGTGCCTTTTGTTTACCTTACCAAAAACTGTATGATATTTGCTTGCTCCACAATTTCCAAGAGATAAACCTAGTAATGTAGAAAACCTAGGTTTGCAACCTCTGGATCTTGGTAAGACAAAAAGAGGACAAAATCCACTGACTAACAAAATCTAATATTTAATATATGATATTACTACATTTTACCAATATATTTAATCAATAACCTTATTAAAATGATTGGTAATTGGTATTATTAGTCTTAAAAATAATACACATATTACTATCTTCTAGTCCACTATATGTCATCATGTATTTATAGGGAATGAGATACAACTTTTGATGGAGAACTATGGTGTGTTAAAGTTGTATCTCATTCCCTATAAATACATGATGAAATTCCACATAGGCTACAAGAAAGTAATATGTGTATTGTTTTTAGGATTAATAATATCAATTACCAATCATTTTAATAAGGTTATGTTTAAATATATTGATAAAATATAGAATAATATATTATATTTTGTTAAAGTAATTTATTGAATATTTAATTATAGACTACATTTGTAGTATAATTTATCTATTTTTTATTTTTCTTAACAACAAAAATCGCAATTCTTTTGATCATGTAATTCTTGATAAAATAATATATCAATGTTTTAAGTTCGGATCGTTATTGAACCGATAAAGGCACTAGTTCAAAGTTCAATTGTGATTGAACTATTGTCAAACAAGTATTAATTAGGAATGTTCCCAATGCAGTTTGGTTTGCTTTTTGGTTAAAAAGTTATTGGAACCAAACAAAAAAATTATATATGATTTGGTTTGTTTCGGTTTGAATATAATATCAAATCTAGACCAAACCAAACCAATCTTTAATTTCGTGGTTTGGTTTGGATTAGTTTTGCAGTTTTAACTAACACATCCTTACTGTTATTTTAATTTCCTAATTTATTGCATTTTTTTTTGTTTTTACATAAAAACTTTAAAATACAGATAAAAAGGAGCAGAGGGAGTATATTGTTTTGACTTTAATTAATTTAAAAAAGATAGTAATCTCCATCAAAATATGCAAAACAAAAACTTTATAGGCAAAATACACTACATTTTATAAATTGGGAAGGAAAAAGTGTAATTAAACCTAATTTTTTATAATGAATATTATATTTATTATATTTACTAAAAAATATATGTTATTTAAATTTTTTACTTTTCCTAAGAATTTATATTTCTTAAAAAATATATCATTAAATAAAAGTTCATTTATATATTATATTAGTATATTGAATAAATAACACTTTATTAGGAAAAATCTATTTATTCATGTATTTATATAAAAAATTTGTTTTCATTAATATTTGTGCTTAAGTATTTTTACTTTTAAAACTTGTTTAGTTTAAAATATATTTTGTGAATAATAATAATTAAAAATATATTTTACATATATAATTAAATTTAAAATGTCAAAATATTTTAATAAGAGAATTTTTTAATGTATATATATATTTTGAGATTTTAAATTTAACTATATAAGTAAAATATATTTTTTAATTATTATTGTTCACAAAATATATTCTAAACTAAATAAATTTTAAAAGTAAAAAAGACTTAAGCACAAATATTAATGAAAAAATATTTATTTTATATAAATACGTGAATAAATAGATTTTTTTCTTGATTAAGTGTTCTTAATTAAATTTATTAAAATATAATATATAATGAACTTTAATAAATTATTAAATGTTATATTTATTAATAAAGTTATTTATTAAATCAAAATAATACCAACATTTATGTTAGCCTGAGTGGAATTGGACTCGAATCTATTAAGTAAAGTCTCAAATTAAAGTCTTGTAAATGAAGAAAACGTAGTCAAAAGAGAAAGCTCCACTAATATATATATATATATATATATATATATAAGTAAATTAAAATTAAAATGAAATATTAATGTAGCATTTAATACTATTAATAAAATACTTATATAGATATATAAATAAATACATTTTTTATAGATAGCATGACACACTTTTGTTATTTAAGTAATACTTTATATAAATTAGCTTAAGAATATACTTTTAAAAGTAAAAGGTCAAATGCATGTTAATAAAATATAAATTGATATATATATATATATATATATATATGGGTTTGCTAATTAACTCATACCTCTTTTTAGTATGAGTGCATTAGCAACCAACACCATAATTATTGGACTAAAAAACCAACAATCTCTCTCATTTTAAGTAATTTAATTATTCATTTTTAAAAATAAATAAAAAACTCTATTCTCTCTCCTAACGCACTCCCACCCCCACTCAATCTCACGAACGCTGCACGTACTTCTCCGTCTTCAATCTTTATCTTTTCCCACCCAATAATGGCCAATTCCATGCCCACTCTTGGAATCACAGAGAACAAAAACACCATGACGAACCTCATGTCCATGGCCACTGCCGCTCCTCGTGAAATACATGCCCAAATTTGTTAATTTCTGGCCACCAAAAAAAATTTGTTAATTTCTAGTTGATTACGTGAAATGCAACTCTGCGAAAGAGAGCACTAATACTCGCGAAGTTGAAAAGGGAAAACGAACTGTCGATGAACGTGAGATTAAGAGGGAAGGAGAGAGAATAGAGTTTTCTTTTAATTTTAAAAAATAAAAGCTATATTACTGAAATAACCCTTAAACAAATTACTTAAAGTGAGAGAGATGGTTGGTTTTTCTGTCCAATAATTATGGTGTTGGCTGCTAAAGCACTCATACTAAAAAAGAGGTATGAGTTCATTAGAAAGTCCCTATATATATATATATATATATATATATATATATATATATATATATATATAAGTGAATTAAACTTATGAACCATTAAACATGTAGATCAATTGGTGTTAGGTTGTTTCAACCTAACCAATGATTTCGTGTTCAAGACTTTGGTATGCAGTTACGTTAAACATGGTTTAGAAAATCAAACCAGTCTATCCAGTTCGACTGATCTGATCAGTAATTGATATGCTAATTGATATATTAATTATAAAAAAATTGAACAATTTTAGAATTGGTGACAATCGATCAAAAATCAATAAAACTGGTCTAAAACCGATAAAAATTGGTAAAAACTAGTGTAAAAAACCGGTTTGAACTAGTATTTTAAGAGAAAATATTTTTTTAAATTTAATATAAACTATTTTTAAGATAAATAAAAGCACATACTTAAAAAGAATTACAAATATGTATAAATTCTTTTATCAAGTATTATTATTTTTCTTATTAAACATATAATTTAGTCATTTATATTAATTTATAATCTCTTATATCTCGATAATTTCTTATAATTTTATATTATATTATTTTGTTATTTTCTTTTTTATTCTAGATGTAAACTTGTTATTTTTAATGGAAATTATTATATTTTATTAAAATTTTAAGCTAAGTATTATGATATATTTGATTTAGACTTTTATATGTATTTTGACTGTTAAGAACCTACAATGTGATGTTTTTATTTTACTTCTAGTGTTATAAAGTTGTGAAATTATATTTTTTTAATATTATTTTATGCATTATTTAGTTGTTATTATTATTATTATTTTATTATTATTATTGATCTGATAACAGTTAACTATTGAGCTTTGAACTAGTCTTTCACTGATTCAATAACTGGTTCAATTTGAAAAACATTAATATATTGTTTTAACGAGAATTACATTATAAAAAAAAATTGTGATTTTTTATTATGATGGAAATTAAAATATATAAATTATATGAAGAATATAGTCTACAATGAAATATTAAATAAATTACTTGAATAAAAATATTTTTTAATATATTTTATTTTTTAATTATAACCTTATTAAAACATGACCATTAATATTATTAATCTTAAATCTTAAATAAATACATATATTACTTTCGTGGGCACATGAAATTTCATGTAGTATTTATAGTGGATGAGGTATAACAATTGAACCAACTTTTGCCTCCTTCCAAACTCGACAATTCTCAATCCACAGTCTCCGACTTCCCCCAACACCACACATACACATACTCACGTTCTTTTACTCCCCCCCTCTCTATGGTTTGTTTATCTCTCATGGCCCAACTCCTCCACGTGCAAATGACTAAAGGGTCATTAGAAGATGCATTGCAGAACAGATGAATGAAGACAAAAGAGTCTACACTATTCAGAAGCACACATCAAAAGCTATAAGTCGGAATGAATGCACTAGTGTACTGAAGCACTGAACCGAAGGTTGCACATTCTCCAAAAGTCATGAAGAAATTCATAAGCACAAAACTTGCAGACATCATCAAGTCCTCATCAAAGCAAAGCAACCAAAAGAATAAAGATTGAAGGTCACGCTAGTCACCAGAATGAACACAGAAGACATCCTACAAAACAATCTTCAGAAGACATCCAATGACAAGCTTAAGAAGAAGAAGACATGAGGATTCCAATCAGACCAGTTAGCAAAGCAACCAACGGGTTACAATTCAAATTTGAATTGTAAAAGCTGTTAACAATGGACAAGAGTAGAGAGAAGATGCAGCACAAAGAGATGTTGCAAAAGGCTTGGAGGAGAAGAAAAAGGCTAATGCATGTTCTAGCTGTGTGCTTGGACAACTCACATAGTTTTTGAACATTTGAATTCTACCTCCAATAATCGTAAATGGCTACCTCCAATGCCTATTTAAAGAGATTGATTTGAAGGAGCTCATTGCAAGGAATAAGTGCCAAAAAGAGAGAGAGGGTAAGGTGCAAAAGAGAAGAGTTGCTCAAGAGAATACCTCATATAAAAAATCTTCCTTAGCCAAAACACTATAGGTTAGAGCCAAACCTTTCAATTCAAAAAAGTGTCTGTAAAGTCCTTTATCAATGGAACCACAATGTAGAGGGCATCCCAAATGAAACTCAAGCAAAATAAAGAACTATAGTAAGTTAAAATCAATTTTAAAGAAATTAAATAAGAGAGGTTATATAAAAATTAAAGTATATATAAGTAAATTTTAACATATAGGATAAATTATATTCATATTACCTTCATATTTTTTTTCTATAAATGCTTATTGAAAAATGATCCCTTTGCTTCTAGCTTCTTTTATAAGGTTGAATTTGAGATGAATTTGACTCAACCCTTTTGGGGGGAACATGGCAATCAAAGTGGACATCAAAAAGGCTTTTGATACATTGGATTGGAATTTCCTTTTAGAGGTTCTGGATGCTTTTGGATTTAGTGGTACCTTTGTAATTGGGTGCTTACTATTTGAAGTCTGCAGACTTTCCTTTGGGATCAATGGTTGTTTAGTTGGCTAATGGGTTTTATTGTGTAGAAGTATATTTCTTTATAATTTGAGTTTTAGTTTGTGTTTCTTATCTTGTTGAAAACAAAAATCTTTAAGTCTACTATTATCGTATATCATATATCTACTACATGTTGATATGTCAAAATGAGCTAGAAATTCTTTTAACATGAATTTATTAATGTAATATATAAGGAAAAATACTAACAATCAAAAGAGTAATACTTTATAATCATGTTACATTTTTAATTAGCTATATAAAAAAAATGTGAAAAGAGATAGTGATTTTAATTTATTTATAAAAGTAACATAAAATTATATATATATATATATATATATATATATATATATATATATATATATATATAATTTACAACACAACTATATAATTTTTTCAAAAAATTTTGGACTCCTTCTAGTCATGGGCCCTAGGCTGTCGCACCCCTAAACTAGGCCCAGGGCTAGTCCTAACTTCACTTATATATTATACATCGAAAAAGTGAAAAAGAACTATATCAACATATATAAGTCAGTTGCAAGTGGAATGAAACATGTAAGATGGGTCTTTGAGTGACAATATATATATATATATATATATATATATATATATATATATATATATATGGAGAATCCAATTATTTGGTGTTTATACTAGAATTCTTGCATGCTGCATGTTGTATTCCATTTGATGGGTGACACGATAGGTGTGGATATGGGATGCATAAATTTTATGGCCTTTTCTAACAGGTCACAATGTGGCTTAAATGTGCTGATAATTTGTTTGGGCTTTATAATTTGATGTGTAACTCATTTACATGTTTAAAGCACAAATAAAAAAGAATCTTTTAGAGGCAATTCTTTTCATACTGTGGCAAAAAGAGAGACAAAAAAGATATCTTGTAGTTTATAGTAATGCTTGATATAGTTTTATTCTATGAAGTTTTAAAAATACTGTGCATCTCTATTATTTTGTTTAATTACTATTTTAGAAGTATTCATACAAGTTTCTCAACAATCTATTAAATATATATAATGAGTAATTATTAAACTTCTTAACAAAAAATTTAAAGAAAATAATTATACATTTCCTTACTCTTTTTTTTTTTTTAAATAATAGATATCCTATGAATTATATAATTTTTATAATTTGAAATATAAATTCTTCGGCAACAAATTTTTTATTGTGTTTTCATATTTTTATTATTTAAAATAAAAATTAGTTTAAATTTATGTATAAAATTAGTAAATATTCTATGAAAGTCATTATTTATTAAATAATTATTTGTTAAAAATTAAATATTTAAATAATTATAAATGAAGGAAAAAATTAGCCCCCTTAACTACATTTCTAGATCCATCCCATAGTCTGTATATTAAAAATATATTGTTATATAAAAATAATTATTATATTTAAAAGTTTTGATAATTTTCTTATTGTCCAAAAAATTAGTTTATAACACATATTTTAAAATGGAAAGAAATTAACAATTATATATATATATATATATATAAATGATTTATATTTGAATTTCTATCTTTATTTATTATTTTACAAAAATATTACTAACTATTTCAAAATTTACTATATATTTAAAATGTATTTATTTTTAATTATCACTATTGACAAAACATATTTTAAAATAATTGAATAAAATTTCAAATCAATATATCATCGAGTGCATGGATCAACACACACTGGATAGTTTCAACTTAACTAGTGATCTCAAGTTTCAGTCTTGGGTATGCAATCGGAAAAGCCGGTGAATGCTTTGCATCTATAACATGTTAACAAAAAAATTAGTAGATATTTAAAGAATGTATGACTTTTCATATTAATTTATGTATATTAAAAATATATTATTAAATAAAAAGTAACTATTATATAATTTAATACCTATATATATATATATATATGTATATACTATTAATTTATAGTTTCTATCTTTAATTATTATTTTAGAAAAATATTATTAATTATTTTAAATTTTACTATTTATTTAAAAACATATTTCCTTTTAATTGTTATTGTTGACAAAACATATTTTAGAATAATTGAATTAAACTGCATATCAACATATCATTGAGTGCGGAGTTGTTCTACCTTAACCAGTACTCTTGAGTTTGAGTTTTAAGTATGCAATTGAGAAAAAGTTGGTGAATACTTTGCATCTATAGCATGGAAACAAAATTTTAATTTATATTCATTAGATTTATGACTTTCATATGAGTCTGTGTATATTAAAAATATATTATTAAATAAAAAGTAGGTATTATATAATTTAATAGCTATATACATGTATGTACATTAAAATATACAATAATTTTTTTATTTTTATTATTGTTTAAAAATTTGTTTATAAAACATATTTTAAAATGAAAAAAATTTAAATATATGTTAATATAATATAAAGATATATATATATATATATATATATATATATATATATATATATCAATAGTTTTAATTTTAATTTCTATCTTTATTTTTTATTTTAGAAAAATATAATTAATTATTTCAAAATTTACTATATATTCAAAAACATATTTATTTTTAATTATTCTTGACAATACATATTTGAAAATAATTAAATTCAAATGCATAAGGAAAAATTAGTTTATATAAAACATATTTTAAAATGGAAAATTTAAAATATATATCAATATAATATAATGTAAAGAAATTAATAAGTATATATCAATAATTTATATTTTAACTTTTACCTTTAATTATTATTTTAGAAAAATATTATTAACTATTTCAAAGTTTACTATATTTTTAAATATATGTATTTTTAATTATTATTGTTGACAAAATATATTTTAAAATAATTAAATTAAAATTCATATTAATATATCATCGAGCACGTGAATTAATTGGCATATGAATTTATTTCAGCATAACCAGAAGTCTCGAGTTTGAGTCCCATATTGCAATCGAGAACACCAGTGAATACTTTACATCCATAACATGGTAACAAAAAAATTAATAGATGTTTATCAATTGGATGACTTTTCAAAGGAGGATATGTATATTTAAAATATAATATTAAATAAAAATAACTATTATATATCTTAATAACTATATATATGTATGTATATATTAAAGTATACATTAAAACTATTATTAATTTTCTTATTCTTTAAAAATATAGTTTATAATGCATATTTTAAAATATAAAATTAAAAATATATATTAATATATTGTAAAGAAATTAATAAATATATAACAATAATTAATATTTTAAATTCTTTCTTTAATTATTATTTTATAAAATATTATTAACTATTTCAAATTTTACTATATATTTAAAATATATTAATTTTTGAATATTATTGTTCACAAAATATATTTTAAAATAGATTAAAATTCATATTAATATACCACCGATCATGTGAATCAATTGACAAGGGATTTTTCCAACTTAACCAATGGTCTCAAGTTTGAGTTCTAAGTTACAATTAAGAAGGTCGGTCAATACTTTATATCTACAACATGGTAACAAAAAAGTTAATAGATGTTAATTAACTGCATAACTTTTCAAATGAGACTATGTATATTAAAAATAAATTATTAAATTAAACAAATATTATATAATGTAATAGCTATATATATGTATATACAAGAAAGTATACATTAAAACTTTTAATCATTTTCTTATTGTTTAAAAAATTAGTTTATAAAACATATTTTCAAATGGAAATTTTTAAAAATATATTAATCTAATGTAAAGAAATTAATAAATATATGTCAATCATTTATATTTTAAATTCTATCTTTAATTATTATTTTAGAAAATGTTATTAACAATTTCAAACTTTACTATATATTTATTTTTAATTATTATTGTTGACAAAACATATTTTAATATAATTCAATTGAAATTCATATTAATATACCACTGTTCGCATGAATAAATTGGCATAAGATTTTTCCAACTTAATCAATGATCTCAAGTTTGAGTCATAGGTTTCAATCGAGAAGGCTAGTGAAATATTTTTTGTCCCTAAACTTTTTCAAAATTTGGTTTTTAGCTTCTGAACAAAAGTTTGACTGGTCAAAATTCCTTAACTTTTTAAAAATTCAATTTTTAGTCCCTAAACAAAATTTTGACCGGTCAAGGTCCCTAAACTTTTAAAAAAATCATTTTTTAGTACCTGAAACCCCATTAAATAATTAAAAATGATAGGGTTCAAACTTTTTTTTAGGGACCTTGACGGGTCAAACTTTTGTTCAAGGACTAAAATCCGAATTTTTTAAAAGTTGAGGGACCTTGGCCAGTCAAACTTTTATTCAAGGACTAAAAACCAAATTTTCAAAAAGTTCAGGGACTAAAAAATTAATTAATCCTTAATATAATGTAAAGAAACTAATAAATATATTCAATAATTTATATTTTAAATTCTATCTTTGATTATTATTAAAGAAAATATTATTAATTATTTCAAAATTTATTATATATTTAAAAACATATTTGTTTTTAATTATTATTATTGGCAAAACATATTTTAAAATAATTGAATTAAAATGCATATCAAAAGATATACCACTGTGCGCATGGATTAACTAACATGGGATTGTTCTAACTTAACCAATGATCTTGAATTTGGGTTCTTGGTATGTAATCGGTAAGGCCGGTGAATACTTTACATCTATAGCATGTTACATATTAACAAAAAAATTAATAAATAATTATTAAATGTATGACTTTTCATATGAGTCTATGTATATTAAAAATATATTATTAAATAAATTGTAACTATTATATAATTTAATAGCTAAATATATGTATATACATTAAAAGTTTAATGAATTTTCAAATTGTTTAAAAGATTAGTTTATAAAACATATTTTAAAAAGGAAAATTTAAATATATATTAATATAATGAAAAGAATAATATATATATATATATATATATATATATATATCAATAATTTATATTTTAATTTTTATCTTTAGTTATTTTAGAAAAATATCATTAATTGTTTCAAAAATTACTATATATTTAAAACTTATTTATTTTTAATTGTTATTGTTGACAAACCATATTTTAAAATAATTAAATTAAAATGCATAATTGGGGTATGCGACTACGTTAAATACTCAGAGAGAGACTTTATACTCATAGTGGTCCTACAAGGCTCGAGTAGGATTGTTTCCCGTGAATGATGCCTATTGTTTAGACCAAAAAATGCCTATAATATATTTTAAAATTTTGTTACATGTTTATAATTGATTTACTTATTTAATCTAATATTGAAGCTTGCATCTAATTTTGGAAAATATAATTAGTAAATAATTAAAATATAATATTATTAAAATTACTTTTTATTTAAGAGGAAAGATATTAAACTAAATTTAAAAATAGATTACTTTAATGTGACAATTTTATTATTTAAATACATTTTTACCCATTTATAAATTATTTATTTTTGTTATTCCGTGGATCCTATGATATTTGATCTAGTATTTGTAGTGATGCCAACTTGTGTCTTCTTACAAGCTCGACAGTTCTCTATTTCTATAGTTTGTTTCTCTGTTGTCATGGGCAAGGCCCAACTCCTCCGCATGCATATTGCCATTCTCTTTGGCCTCACCGTGCCCTGTTAGACCTTCACCATCTCCTCCAATTCTGCAACCATCGCTGAGATCCGGTCATTCATCCCTGCCATAAAACCCTCTATATCATCTGTGGTCGTACCACTGCCATGGCCCAACTCCACCTCTTGTAGATAGCCATCCTCTTAAGCCTAATTGCTCTCTCAGGCTCTACTACTGCAAGGCCCTACCAGACATTCTGTAACGACCCATCTTCGTTACAGATCTATTATACTAAAGATTTTATTTCATTAAATTTTAAAAACTCTCTTATTAGTTTGTTGATAAAATACTGGATATTTTTTTTTCTTCCTTTCCATTTTCTGCGATTCCCAAAACCAACAGATACAATTTAAAACTTAACTAAATAAAACTACGCGTACATACATCTTTTCACATGATAAATACACAATATCCCTAACTGGTTCATTTTATACATAAGACCAAACAAAGAAAGAGAAAGAAATGATAATGTCTTCAATCCCTCATACGCTTTATCCACAAAATCTCCAAGAGAAAGATCCACCTAAAAACCATCTGCTCCCCCGAACACGATGTTCGAGATCATCACAGGCACAAACCACACGTGCAAAACAATGCAAGGGTAAGCTTACCAAACAAAACTATACATATAACTGAAACCGTTATATAAAACTTAGTTCATAAACTCATAACTCAATTCATCAATAAACAACAATATCATAGTTCAACCATCTCAAATAGTTCATACAACATAAACCATCACCGCTCATCATCATGAGTCATAACCATCACAACGCCCTTTTATGTAACACCCCTGGTCGCCAGCCTATTGGGTTGGGCCCCAACCCTCAACTGACCGGCCCAGGAACCCTCCAAGTCCAAGGCCCAAGTCCTTGGCTGCCTGGTGACAACTCATGTCCACTAGACAATCTTAGTCGACAAGACTGACTCTACTCCATGGAGTTTCGACACCATATGAGCGGTCCTCATAGGCCACCTCCCCCACCATAGTCAGTGTCTACTAACCATACAGGGAGTCCCCTGAGCTACCCTACGGGGAAAGTGTGATTTTATCGAAAATAGACAAGTGCTATAGTGGCTTACCTCTGTAGGTTTGCAAGACCATACATCTATAGGGATTCGCCCACTCATCTATTCTATAGGCTCACCGTTAGCCACCACGAAAATCCCCAGCACTAGGTTGAGAGCCCAACTGGCACCCTCAACTTACGTGCCTACTCATATGTCTGTGCACCATTGTGCACAACAACATTCAGAATATTTCTGTGCATCAACTATGCACACCCTGTATTCCAGCATCAAAACATATTTGGAATCCTTTACAATCTTATATACAGCACCTCCATACCCGCCATTACCAATGGCCTGACTTAAGGATCCAAATACATCTCAACAACATCAACAAATCTCAACCACGACAACAACCCATCCCCTATACACTAAAAGAGTCACTAAACCTCTTGGGAAGTAGTTCTCAACACTCCAACACGCCATTCGGAGTCAAAACATAGGGGTAGTACTTGGAAAGATATCCCACTAGGCGAGACCCCCGGGTCGCTTTAGTGGGCCGGAGTTCTGGCGTGAAACTCACCATTCCAAGTATACCAATTTTCTTTTCTATAAAAATCTTCCCAAAGTACATAGCTAACTCCTCTTTAACATATAGGAATTGTTCCAATACATAGTTCACATATATCATCATCTCATCAACATTCAATTTCAATTTATCAACAATACACATACACCTCAATAATAAATAATGTTCTCAACAAAGTTTTAAGCACCTCAATCAACAAACATCACCATTCCAAAATTGATATCATATTGACCAAATAAGGTCGATTTCTCATTGGCAGTACTGAATGTGAGCTCTAACTGATTGTAGCAAATGACCTCATAATTCAAAACTTTTTATATAGAATCAAAGCTCTTGAATCCTATTTTTCAAAATGGTATCCCAATTGTAAAATAGACAACTAGAGAATTTTCTAAAATTCCTACAAGTTGACAGTACCGAATTTGGCTTTCCAGTGAACATGGTTCAAAGAAAGTGAGTTTTCTAACACTTCTCAAACTTGTTTTGAGCTGGAATTTTAACAGGATAAAGGTAACACACTGATATTTCAATAATGGTATCCCATGTCCTCAAATTCGTTCCCAATTGTTCCCAGTAAAATTTTCTCTAACAGCCTAAATTTCGGACTCCAAACAGAGCTCTAAACCCTTGCCCTGTTCCATTTCAAAAATTTAATTTAGGAATTGGACATGATAATTTTTGTAAATTACACATTTAAAAAGCTTGTTTTGTCTAGTTTTTAATAGCACAAAAACGAAAACAAAATATTAAGTGTACAATTAGGAATTTAAGAAAAACCGAGACATGTTTCAGGGGAACTCGAAAAACAGAACAGTCACATTATGGGACACGGATGAACCCTGAGATGAGGTTTTCTCTTCAAGATGTCAAAATAAAAGTTTCTCCATTTCGAGTCTATTTTCATTAAAAACAAATTTTGTGAAAAACCAACGGTTAGATCTTCCAAAAATCACAAAATCGTGGGGGCTGTCCAGAGCTGGACGAACCAACAACCACTGCCACTTTTATTGTTAGGGTGAATATCACATTGAAAACCTTACCAAACAATTTTAATAAAATTTGGGCATGGTCTCCTTTGTTTTAGGAGCCTTTCCAAGTAATTTACAGAGTCAAAAACAAAAATAATAAATTCATACACACTCACACAGCTACTGCCAGAAAAATCATAAATACTCAAACACAACACAAACAACAAGAGGGGCAGACATGCTGTATGTGGTTGAGCCCCCTAGCTCTCAACCACACTTAAACTGAAAATAGAGAAACTTCCCTTACCTTTCGGGTTTAGCTCCAGCCACGTACAGAGAGGAAGAGATGAAGAGTAAAAAGAAATTTGATCGGGATGGTGAAGAGATGATACTTTAACTTGGATACAAAACTTAAAGCAACAAATAAAAATGGCTTCTTTTCCCTTTGAGTGCCGTGGCCAAGCTTGCAAGGGAGGAGACAGAATAGAGCAGCGGGAGGAAGAAAGGAAGAATCAAGAGAATGAATGAAGAAAGAAGGTTGATCACGTTAATATTTGGGATAATTTTTAAACTTTGCTATTTGCACCCAATTTTTTTCTAACCTCACACCCCCCTTTTTCTATAACAAAACTTACGTAAAATTGAAATTATTACGAAAACTACTAAACACACAATAATCACATAAACAAAATAATCTATTTTATTTATATAGTTCATTAAATAACATGATTTAAATTTAATTCATTTTTTCATACATCTGTCACTTATCTCGGTGTATTTTTCTACACTGTCCGATGATTTTCGGACTATCTTTCTCCAAATCTGTACAAAATTTCACAGAGAAGTAATTATATAAGGTCTAAAAACTATTGAAACTCACTAAGAATCCGACAACATATAACAATTCATTCCATTTATTAATTAACTCATTACGTAACATAATTTAAATTTAATTTCTCTTATATTTTAATTAAATCACTTATCATACATTACAAAAATCACAGTGTTACACATTCACTATCTCCTCCTACTCCTTCCACTCCAATTCCCTGCCCACTCCTACCTACTTTCAAACACTTACTTGTATTCCTTTCTCTCTTTCGATTTTTATCTGTCATGGCCTAAGTCCTCTCCATGCAGATTGCCATCCTTATGTGCCTCCTCAATTTCTTGGTCTCTGCCAGTGCGAAGGCCCTACTGGATGCTCACCTTCTCCTTATCCTCTGATTCGACAACTAACACCACCATCACTGAGATCCAGTCAGTCAACCCTGCCACAAAACCATCCGATATCATCCACGATCATGCCCCCTTGCAATTCTTTGGACATGACTACAACTCCTTCCTTGAGTGCAGCATGGACAATCTGATCATTGCTGCCACCTTGCTCTTATTTGGATCATGTGCATGTGTTCCACCCACTCCAACTACAACCAACAAGTCCAGAGCCCTAAGAAAATAGGGACACAAGAGCAAGTACATAAGCGTATGATTGTAAAGCCCTTTGGGATTTCTAATAATAACCATAACAACAACAACAATAATAATAATAATAATAATAATAATAATAATAATAATAATAATAATAATAATAATAATAATAATAATAATAATAATAATAATAATAATAATAATAATAATAACAATAACAACAACAACAACACAACAACAACAACAACAAGAATAATAATAATAATAATAATAATAATAATAATAATAATAATAATAATAATAATAATAATAACAATAACAACAACAACAACAACAACAACAACAACAACAACAACAACAACAACAACAACAACAACAACAATAATAATAATAATAATAATAATAATAATAATAATAATAATAATAATAATAATAACAATAACAATAACAATAATAATAATAATAATAATAATAATAATAATAATAATAATAATAATAATAATAACAATAACAATAACAATAATAATAATAACAATAACAATAACAATAATAATAATAATAATAATAATAATAATAATAATAATAATAATAATAATAATTGAATTATTCAACACAAATGCACCTTGCGTCTCTCTTTGTAGTTTTAAGTTTTACTTGCCCTTCTATTCATGTTGATCAATTGTATTCGTATTTTCTTTATCACTTCACTTAAAATATATTCGTATTAACTACATTTCTAGATCCATCCCAGAGTCTGTATATTAAAAATATATTGTTATATAAAAATAATTATTATATTTAAAAGTTTTGATAATTTTCTTATTGTCCAAAAAATTAGTTTATAACACATATTTTAAAATGGAAAGAAATTAACAATTATATATATATATATATAAATGATTTATATTTGAATTTCTATCTTTATTTATTATTTTATAAAAATATTACTAATTATTTCAAAATTTACTATATATTTAAAATGTATTTATTTTTAATTATCACTATTGACAAAACATATTTTAAAATAATTGAATAAAATTTCAAATCAATATATCATCGAGTGCATGGATCAACACGCACTGGATAGTTTCAACTTAACTAGTGATCTCAAGTTTCAGTCTTGGGTATGCAATCGGAAAAGCCGATGAATGCTTTGCATCTATAACATGTTAACAAAAAAAATTAGTAGATATTTAAAGAATGTATGACTTTTCATATTAATTTATGTATATTAAAAATATATTATTAAATAAAAAGTAACTATTATATAATTTAATACCTATATATATATATATGTATATACTATTAATTTATAGTTTCTATCTTTAATTATTATTTTAGAAAAATATTATTAATTATTTTAAATTTTACTATTTATTTAAAAACATATTTCTTTTTAATTGTTATTGTTGACAAAACATATTTTAGAATAATTGAATTAAATTGCATATCAACATATCATTGAGTGTGGAGTTGTTCTACCTTAACCAGTGCTCTTGAGTTTGAGTTTTAAGTATGCAATTGAGAAAAAGTTGGTGAATACTTTGCATCTATAGCATGGAAACAAAATTTTAATTTATATTCATTAGATTTATGACTTTCATATGAGTCTGTGTATATTAAAAATATATTATTAAATAAAAAGTAGGTATTATATAATTTAATAGCTATATTAAAAATATACATTAAAATATACATGTATGTACATTAAAATATACATGTATAAGGAATAAACTGTCCAATCTGAAGCATCCAAAGATGAAGAAATGCAATATGTGGCTGAAATTGAAGCGGCCCAACCAAAGGAGTCCACTGCTGAAAAGCCTACTCCTGAGGCTGCTACAGGCTAACCAATTGTTGATGCGTCCACTGAAGCACACTCTAGAACAAGACAGATAATTCCTGCAAGATCATCAAGTCCCAGGGGTATCGTTCCCTTGCGCTTTGTTGAACCCCAAGGAGTATCTAAAGAAAGAGTCCAAGAGATTGTTCAACAGGCTCTGAGGCAACAACAATTGGAAACTGAAGATGCTCTTCATGCTTTCCAGGAAAGGCAACAAGTAGAAGCTGCACAACACTGATTAATGATGCAGAATGCTATTGCTGATCAATTCATTAGCCTTTCACAGATGCTAGTGAGTCAAATTCAATCCACAGCTACTAATCTAATTGGCACTGTTGCTCACTCAGTTCATCCTGTTCACCCCGTACCTCTGTCGTAACCTGTGCAGCCACCAACTGTCCATCCTGCACCACCTCCTCAAGCACCACCAGAGCAACCACCACCACCACCACAAGATCCACCTCAACAGCCTTAGGTGACCATGATGGTCAAATCAATTTTCCATCTTTGAAACCCAATTTTTTGTTGATGACAAAGGGGGAGAAACTGGAATTTTGATGTCATAGAGTACTTTCTTTCACTACACTACTCTGTGAAACTCTTTTGGCTGTTCATTTAATGCATATGAGGTGTTTTTGATCATAAGTTCCGCATCCATGTCTATGATATGCTTTTCACTCTGATATCTATTGTCTCTGATACATTCTCATCATGCAGCGTTATCGGATTTTTTTATATAAAATGCATTAGAAATGTTGAACTTAAGGGGAGTACTTCATTTCATATATTTTCACCCTGACAACATACACTGGCATAACATAATTCATCTGCTCTAATATCTTTATATGATTATGTATTTGTTCACATCAAAATTTAGTATTATTTGTCATCATCAAAAAGGGGGAGATTGTTAGAATCTAAGAATTAGGACGATGTCCAACCCCTCAAACATCAGTTTTGATGATAACAAATGAGATTAAATTTTGAATTATCTAATGATCTATGTTTGAGTATTATAGGTACTACACCGTCCAATGCCTCAAAGGTATTGTATTTCTTAATCTCAAACAAGATAGTTCCATGTCAACAGTGCATCCAATGAGCAACTAGAAACTTACTTTTTCTAAGTATAAAACCCAACGTCCAATACACTGATATAAAACAAGCGTCCAATGCTTTGTGAAAACCAGTGTGTAAACACTGCGACCATACGAGGAAGCATCCAATGCCTATATAACTTACATCATCTTTTCTATCAAAAAGTATATGTAATGCGTCCATGATCAAGAAGAAGTACACTTATTCTTTTCGATGATGATTCTCTGAAATGTTCTATTATTCCCTCTCTTTTCTAATGTGATATTTCATTTGAATATTCAAAAAAATGTACCACAGGGATAGAAAAGCTTCTCTCTGCAGAAATCGTACAAGTAGTGGAGGCGCTGCATGTACTGTTGTCTCCTTCATCTCTCCACCCCAAGCTGACACGTAGCAACGGTCATATGATTATAAGAGAACGGTTATTGGCAAAGGCACAGATCTCACAACGGATATCTTCACCAAGCTGCCTATAAATAGAGGAACAAGCTCACAAAATCAACAACGAGGCAATCAAGTTTTTGAAAGAGCTGTAACTCTGCCAAATCAATTGGACGACCTACACTTGTGCAAAAAGAGCAATCTACTTAGCTTTGCTAAGTTATTATGTGTATTCAAGTTATATTGTAATATCCTCTATGTGAGAGTTATCTCTTTAACTTGTACTCAAACAATTTCTGTTTTGAAAGCCAGGAGTGGCTTAGTGACAAAGAATACTTGGGTGTTCTTTAATCTTAGGGGGAGATTAAAGGTGTGACAGAAGTGGCATAGAGAATACTTGTAGCCAGCAGTGGCAGGGTATATAATACTTGTTTGTAATCAGAATTTGATTAGTGGAACCCTTCAAAGGTTTTTGAAGGAGAACTGGACGTAGCTCAGATTGAGTGAACCAGTATAAACCAAGTGTTTTTTACTCTATCACTTTCAAGCTTACTTGTTTTTCTCTTAAGTTATTTCTTCACATATTGCGCACAAGTTTCTTTATATCTTATTTATGAAAACCTTTATTTGTGCTTGGACGTTAACAAGAAAACGCAGTTTCACAAAATTGTCATTTTAATGATTGGATGATACCTGTGATCTTTTGTTTTACAAGTCCCTTGTGAAACTTAAGTTAGTTTATCTCCATCTCTGCAAAAACTTTTAAAGCTTATAACTAACACACTATTCAACCCCCTTCTAGTGTGAATCTCTACATCTCAAATTACGCAAATTAAGTCTTCTAGATATCAATTATACAATTTTGGTTCCTTTATCAATCTTGCATTAAATGTTTCATAGATTTTGTTTATGTCACACTTAATAATTACATGACTCAATTAATTATTAGACTCTAGTTTGTAACAATTTATTTTATTATTTGTTAAATTAAAAAAAAAAAAGTTGAAACTCATACAAAAATGAACTAAAAAAAATAACGAATTACTAAACCGATCTAAACCAAACCACAAAAAATGAGTTTAGTTAGCTTTGAATTTGATATTACATTCAAACTGAACCAAACTAAACCCCATCTCATTTGTATGTTTGATTCAGATGATTTTTGTCCAAAAATCGAACCAAACCGCACCACGAAATCCCCTAATCATAATGGACCAAAAGTCCAATTAAGTCACGTCAACATATGTATTGGACAACAAGTGAACTATCACTTCATCATCTAGTTTCACAATAGCGAAATTTGTTAAATATTTCACAGAAGACAATAGGGACTAAAATCGCATAATTACAATATGTTGAAGATCTAATTTACACAATTGTAACTAAAAAACCCAAATTGTATAGTGCATCAGTAATTAACTTTGAATAAATTGTAATGTACTTTTTTTGTAAGATTTGTAATTTAGTTGTTTTCATATGTTATTTTTTTATTGACCAAATCCTTATAATTTATGTAAATGTCATTTTGAAGAGTTGATCATGACTCAATTAATTATTAGATTCTAGTTTGTAATAATTTATTTTATTATTTATTAAATTAAAAAATAAATTGAAACTCATACAATAATAAACTAAAAAAAATAACGAATTACTAAACCGATCTAAACCAAACCACAACAAACGAGTTTAGTTTGCTTTGAATTTGATATTACATTCAAACCGAACCAAACTAAACCTCATCTCATTTGTATGTTTGATTCAGATGATTTTTTGTCCAAAAATGAACCAAACCACACCACGGAATCCCCTAATCACAATGGACCGAAAGTCCAATTAAGGCACATCAACATATGTATTGGGCAACATGTCAGCTGTCACTTCATCATCTAGGTTCACAATAGCAAAATTTGTTAAATATTCCATAGAAGACAATAGGAACTAAAATCGCATAATTACAATATGTGAAAGATCTAATTTACACAATCAGAACTAAAAAACCAAAATTGTACAGTGCATAAGTAATTAACTTTGAATAATTTGTAATGTACTTTTTTGTAAGAGCTTTGTAAAATTTAGTTGTTTTCATATGTTATTTTTTTATTGACCAAATCCTTATAATTTATGTAAATGCCGTTTTGAAGAGTTGATCATGACTCAATTAATTATTAGATTCTAGATTGTAACAATTTATTTTATTTTTTTAAATTAAAAAAATTGAAAATCATACAAAAATAAACTAAAGAATATTAATGAATTAATAAACCGATCTAAACCAAACCACAAAAAATGGGTTTGGTTTGGTTTGCATTTGATATTACATTCAAACTGAACTAAACTAAACCACATATCATTTGTATGTTTGATTCAGATGATATTTTGTCCAAAAACCGAACCAAACCGCACCACGAAATCCCCTGATTGCAATGGACCAAAAGTCCAATTAAGTCATGTCAACATATGTATTGGGCAACATGTCAACTGTCACTTCATCATCTAGTGTCACATTAGCAAAATTTGTTAAATATTTCACAGAAGACAATAGGGACTAAAATCACATAATTGCAATATGTGAAAGATCTAATTTACACAATTGGAACTTAACCAATTTGGGTCGTGCCATTGCCATGGCCCTGCCGGACGTTCACCATCTCCTCCTACTCATTCCTATCCGATACCGCAACCATTTCCACCTTCATTGAGTTTCGATCATTCACTATCACCGCAAAACCTTCCAATATTGTCTGCAATCACGCCCCTGTGTACTTTGCTACAACTACAACATGGACATTCTAATCGTTGCCGCCACCTAGCTCTTATTTGGCATCGGATGGGGTGCCACCATATACTAGCTTTGGATCATGTGCTCCACCCGCTCCAACCACTGAGTCACGAGCCCTAACAAAATAGGGTACCTGATGATTCCGCTATGGAAACTGTGGTGTAATTAAGAATAGATTGAAACTCCGAATGGAGTTCCCATTTGGGGGTTTAAGCTATTCTCAGACCGCAGCTTCCATGGCTGGAATCTTCAAAAACCCTATTTTCTTAGAGGTCTCGACTCTGTTGTTGTAGTCAAAGCAGGTGGAGCACATGGATCGACTAGAACAAATACATAAGCGTATGATTGTAAACCCCTTTGGGGATTTGTATTATAATTATAGTAATACTTATAATTTCTCCTTAATTGTGTCTCTCTTTGTAGTTATAAGTTTTTACATATACCCTTCTATTCATGCTGATCAATTGTATTTGTATTTGCTCAATCACTTCACTTCTCCTTCATATATAGTATTAGCAATTAAGTATAAAAATCAAGCTAGCCATTAGAATTGAACTTATTTTATTGGTTTATTTTCATTTTTAGTCTGTTATATATTATAATTTAAGATTCAGAGAAGCATTGTTTTTTGCTCCCCTTACATGTCTTTCTGTTTTGTTATTAAATATTAAGGTACGCTTGTTGCATCTCATGACATCTACAACTTTCAATGAAGTTAGCTACGAATGTTATATCATTACTAATGTTTAAGGGGAAGCCTCGTACTTGTCATCTCTTAGTTGGTGTCTTTGCTTAGGTGGTTGAGTCTTGGATTCATAATTTTGTGTTGTCTGGGATATTTACACCAAAAAGTTGGTCACCATTCGATTTGTAGGCCATTTAGAGATGGCGGTCTTGGTCTAAAATCCATTAGGAAAAATAATGAGGCTGCAACTTTGAAATTGTGTTGGGATTTTGTTCATTAAAATGCTCAATGGGTTGAGTTTCTTCGGGCTAGATTTTTGCGGGCTGGTGCTCCTTTATTGACCTATAAGTCTTCCTCTGTTTGGCTTTCTTTTAAAAGGCATAGGGGAATTATTAAAGAAAACACAGGTTGGATATTGGGCAATGGTAAGTCTATCAGTTTCTTAAGGTCAGGGTCGGTCCTAATATTTTGTAGGCCCTAGACGAAATAATAAATAAGACCCCCTTAATATATAAACATTTTAAATGTAAAAATATATTTCATGAAAAAATAAACATATAATTTAATGACAAATAATATGTTTTACTACATTAAACGAATAACAGAATTTTAATAAAAATTAAAAAAAATGTATTGCATTTTTCATTATTATTTCAGATTAAATCTTATATGTGGTTTTGCTCTTTATTAATATGCTAACTTTTAGTTTTAATAATATTTTTAAATATTTATATGGTTTAATTAATTATCTGGTTCATTACAAATACTTCTTCTTTTAGTCTTTATACTTAAAAACATCATCTTTTAGTTCTTACACATATAATTTTTAATCTAGTTTAATCTTATGTATATGATTTTATCATTTATTCCTTACGGTGAGGACTAAAAGAGATTAAAAATGATATGTGTAGGGACTAAAAGGGTCTGTTTTGAAGTATAGGGACTAAAAAGAAAGAGCAAATTGCAACAACATCTCCTAAGGTTTCGTGTAATTACACAAGCACCCCCACTTTTTTAACTATTATTTTCCCCTCCCTTGTAGGGGGTGTTAGTGTAAGGGGGTGTCATGTATATAAATGTATAACTTTTCAAATGAGACTATGTATATTAAAAACAGATTGTTAAATAAAAAAAAATATTATATAATTTAATAGCTATATATATGTTTGTGTGTGTGTGTATGTGTATTAAAGTATATATTAAAATTTTCATTCATTTTCTTATTGTTTAAAAAAAATTATACAAAAGGGGGAATGTGCGTGCATTAAAATAAGAGCAGGCATCCCAACTATGTTGGCACCCTTGAACTTACCCAAAGCAACACTACCCAGATATAGATTAAAAAGATAAAAGATAACAAAGAGACATGGGGGGACATAAACCAAAACCCATGAAAAAAGACAAAACTACAATCACTTGAATCTACAGCTAGGGAGGCTATTTCTGTTCCTAAAAACATCATAAAAAATGATGGGAGGGCTACTGTCCCAACAGCAAAAATCATGAACAAAAAGGCCAAGGGAGGCGATTTTATTTGCACAAGTGTTGCCTTCCCTGAAAATATGCAAAACTGTGAACTTCATATTATGTGTAAGAGAGATGCACTTCTTCCACCTGTTGTGGATTTCCCAAGGAACCAAATTTGTATTAACAAAAGCTGAGACCACCAAATTTGAATCACATTCCAACCACAAATTTTTCCAGGTTTTCTTTTGTGCTATTTCTATGGCAAGCATGGCACCGTGAAGTTCAGCATGGAGAGAATAGTTGACTCCTAGGTTTGAAGCAAAGCAACCTAAAACAGCACCTCTGAAATCTCTAAAAATACCTCCACAAGATGATCAACCAGGACTTCCATGGGCTGCCCCATCAGTGTTACATTTTATCCAATCACATAAATGAGGAATTAACTATTTCAAAATTAGTTTATAAAACATATTTCAAAAGGGAAAATTTTAAATATATATTAATACAATGTAAAGAAATTAATAAATATATCAATAATTTATATTTTAATTTTTATCTTTAATTATTATTTTAGAAAAATATTATTAACTATTTCAAAATTTACTATATTTTTTAATATATGTATTTTTAATTATTATTGTTGACAAAATATATTTTAAAATAATTAAATTAAAATTCATATTAATATTTCATCAAGCGAGTGAATCAATAGGCATGAAATTATTTCAACTTAATCAAAAGTTTTGAGTTTGAGTCCCATATTGCAATCGAGAAGGCTAGTGAAAACTTGCCACTTATAACATGGTAACAAAAAATTAATAGATGTCTATCAATTGGATGACTTTTCAAATGAGTATATGTATATTTAAAATATAATATTAAATAAAAATAACTATTATATATCTTAATAACTATATATATATATATGTATTTATATATTAAAGTATACATTAAAACTTTTATTAATTTTCTTATTCTTCAAAAATATAGTTTATAATGCATATTTTAAAATATAAAATAAAAAATATATATAAATATATTGTAAAGAAATTAATAAATATATAACAATAATTTATATTTTAAATTCTATCTTTAATTATTATTTTAGAAAATATTATTAACTATTACAAATTTTACTATATATTTAAAATATATTAACATTTAAATATTATTGTTGACAATATATTTTAAAATTAAAATTCATATTAATATACCACCGATCGTGTGAATCAATTGGCATGGGATTTTTCCAACTTAACCAGTGGTCTCAAGTTTGAGTTCTAAGTTACAATTGAGAAGGTTGCTTAATACTTTATATCTACAACATGGTAACAAAAAATTTAATAGATGTTAATTAACTCTATAACTTTTCAAATGAGACTATGTATATTAAAAATATATTATTAAATTTAAACAAATATTATATAATGTAATAGCTATATATATGTATATACAAGAAAGTATACATTAAAACTTTTAATCATTTTCTTATTGTTTAAAAAATTAGTTTATAAAACATATTTTCAAATGGAAAATTTTAAAAATATATTAATATAATGTAAAGAAATTAATAAGTATATGTCAATCATTTATATTTTAAATTCTATCTTTAATTATTATTTTGGAAAATATTATTACTTATTTCAAACTTTACTATATATTTATTTTTAATTATTATTATTGAAAAAACATATTTAAATATAATTCAATTGAATTAATATATCACCGTTCGCATGAATAAATGGGCATAACTTAATCAGTGATCTCAAGTTTGAGTCCTAGGTTTCAATCGAGAAGGCTGATGAATACTTTATATCTACAACACGGTAACAAAAAAAATAATAGATGTTTATCATCTTTATGACATTTCAAATGAGAGTATGCATATTATAAATATATTATTAAATAAAAAAATATTATATAATTTAATAGCTATATATATGTATATATATTAAAGTATTCATTAAAACTTTTATTCATTTTCTTATTGTTTAAAAATTAGTTTATAAAACAAATTTTAAAATGGAAAATTTTAAATATATATTAATATAATGTAAAGAAACTAATAAATATATGTCAATAATTTATATTTTAAATTCTATCTTTGATTATTATTAAAGAAAATGTTATTAATTATTTCAAAATTTACTATATATTTAAAAACACATTTGTTTTTAAATATTATTGTTGGCAAAACATATTTTAAAATAATTGAATTAAAAGGCATATCAAAATATATACCACCGAGCAGATGGATTAACTGACATGGGATTGTTCTAACTTAACCATTGATCTTGAGTTTGAGTTCTTGGTATGTTATCAGGAAGGCCGGTGAATACTTTGCATCTATAACATGTAACAAAAAACTTAATAAATAATTATTAAATGTATGACTTTTCATATGAGTCTGTGTATATTAAAATATATTAGTAAATAAAATGGAACTATTATATAATTTAATAGCTAAATATATGTATATACATTGAAAGTTTAATGAATTTTCTTATTATTTAAAAGATAAGTTTATAAAACATATTTTAAAATGGAAAATTTTAAATATATATATATTTCAATATAATGTAAAGAAATTAATATATATATATATATATATATATATATCAATAATTTATATTTTAATTTCTATCTTTAGTTATTATTTTAGAAAAATATCATTAATTAATTAAAAATTTACTATATATTTAAAAACTTGTTTATTTTTTATTTTTATTGTTGACAAACCATATTTTAAAATAATTAAATTAAAATGCATATTAACATACCACTGAGCTTTTTCCAATGAATAAAAAAAAATACTACTGAGCATGTGATCAATTGAGATGGGAATGTTTCAACTCAACCAATGGTCTTAGGTTTAAATTTGGGGTATGCAACTACGTTAAATACTCAGAGAGAGACTTTGCACTCATAGTGGTCCTACAAGGCTCGAGTAGGCTTGTCTCCCGTGAATTATGCTTATTGTTTAGACCAAAAACTGCGTATAATATATTTTAAAATTTTGTTACATGTTTACAGTTGAATCTAATATTGAAGCTTGCATCTAATTTTGGAAAATATAATTAGTAAAAAATTAAAATATAATATTATTAAAATTGACTTTTTATGTAAGAGGAAAGATATTAAACTAAATTTAAAAATAGATTACTTTAATGAGACAATTTTATTATTTAAATACATTTGTACTCATTTATAAATCATTTATTTTTGTTATTCCGTGGAGCCCACAATATTTGATATAGTATTTATAGTGATGCCAACTTGTGTCTTCTTGCAAGCTCGACAATTCTCTATCTCTATAGTTTGTTTCTCTGTCGTTATGGGCATGGCCCAACTCCTTCGCATGCAGAACGCCATTCTCTTGGGCCTCACCGTGTACTGCCGGACCTTCACCATCTCCTCCGATTCTGCAACCATCGCTGAGATCCAATCATTCATCCCTGCCATAAAACCCTCTATATCATCTGTGGTCGTGCCACTGCTATGGCCCAACTCCACCGCTTGCAGATAGCCGTCCTGTTGAGTCTAATTGCTCTCTGAGGCTCTTCTACTACAAGGCCCTGTCGAGCGTTCACTATCTCCTGCTACTCCTTCCACTCCTATTCCCTCCCACTCCGACCTACCTTCAAACACTTGTATTCCTTTCTCTCTTTCGATTTTTTATTTGTCATGGCCCAAGTCCTCTCCATGCAGATTGTCATCCTTATGTTCCTCCTCACTTTCTTGGTCTCCACCAGTGCGGAGGCCCTGTTGGATGCTCACCTTCTCTTTATCCTCTGATTCGACAACCAACACCACCATCACTGAGATCTAGTCAGTCAACCCTGCCACTAAAACTGTCCTATATTGCCTGCGATTGTGCCCCATTGCAATTCTTTGGACACAACTACAACTCCCTCCTTGAGCGTAGCATGGACATTCTGATTGTTGCTGCCACCTTGCTCTTATTTGGGTCATGTGCTTGTGTTCCACCCGCTCCGATTACAACCACCGAATCTAGAGCCCTAAGAAAATAGGGACACCAAAGCAAGTACATAAGCGTATGATTGTAAAGCCCTTTGGGATTTGTATAATAATAATAATAATAATAATAATAATAATAATAATAATAATAATAATAATAATAATAATAATAATTGAATTATTCAACACAAATGCACCTTGTGTCTTTCTTTGTAGTTTTAAGTTTTACTTGCCCTTCTATTCACATTAATCAATTGTATTTGTATTTGCTTTATCATTTCATTTCTCCTCTGTATTAGTAATTAGCATCTTATCCTAAGCTGTTGATTTAAAAATCAAGCTAGCTAGTAGAATTTAGCTATTTTATTGGTATAGTCGCACTTTTGGTCCATTATGTATCGTAATTATGCGATTTTAGTCTCCTAAATTTTAATTACGCAAATTAAGTCTTCCAGATATCAATTATACAATTTTGGTCCCTTTGTCAATCTTGCATTAAATATTTCATATTTTTTTTATGTCACACTTAATGATGACATGAAAATTAATGTATCCAACAAAAAATTGAAAATTGATTAAATCAAAATGTAAATAAAAAAATGTATGCTTTTTATTGCGGTTTGGTTCAGATTTTGGTTCCTAATGTGAAAACCAAATCAAATTGAAATAAACTGCATATTATATTTATGTTGATTTTTCTTTTTATATTGTATAAATTATCATTAAAATAACTTAAGTCACAACTCAATTTTTATAATGATAGTATGTGATTCTTTATGTCAATTTTTATAATGATAGCATGTGATTCTTAGGTTAGATTATTAGTTTATAATATTGATAGTGCGTAAGTAATTTACTATAAATAATTTGTAAAGTACTTTTTTGTAGGAGCTTTGTAATTTTATTGTTTTCATATGTTATTTTTTTATTGACCAAATCCTTATAATTTATGTAAAGTTCATTTTGAAGAGTTAATCATGACTCAATTGATTATTAGACTCTAGACTGTAACAATTTATTTTATTATTTGTTAAATTAAAAAATATTGAAACTCATACAAAAATAAACTAAAAAATATTAATGAATTACAAAACCGATCAAAACCAAACCACAAAAATGGGTTTGGTTTGGTTTGAATTTGATATTACATTCAAACCGAACCAAACTAAACCATATATCATTTGTATGTTTGATTTAGATTATTTTTTGTCCAAAAATCGAACCAAACCGCACCATCAAATCCCCTAATCGCAATGGACCAAAAGTCCAATTAAGTCATGTCAACATATGTATTGGGCAACATGTCATCTGTCACTTCACCATCTAGTGTCATAATAGCAAAATTTGTTAAATATTTCACAGAAGACAATAAGGACTAAAATAACATAATTGCAATATGTGAAAGATCTAATTTACACAATTGGAAATTAAAAACCAATTGTGGTCATGCCATTGTCATGGCCCTGCCGGACGTTCACCATCTCCTCCTACTCATTCCCATTCGATTGCACAATCGTTTCCACCTTCATTGAGATCTGGTCATTCACTATCACAGCAGAACCTAAAATATTGTCTGCAATCGCACCCCCGTGTACTTGGCTATGACTACAGCATGGACATTCTATTCCTTGCTACCACCTAGCTCTTATTTGGCATGGGATGGGGCGCCACCATATACTAGCTTTGGATCATGTGCTCCACCCGATCAAACCACTGAGTCATGAGCCCTAAGAAAATAGGGTACGTGATGATTCTGCTATGGAAACTGTGGTGTAAGAATAGATTGAAACTCGATTGAAACTCCAAATGGAGTTCCCATATGGGGTTTTAAGCTATTCTCAGACCGCAACTTCCATGCCTGGAATCTTCACAAACCCTATTTTCTTAGAGGTCTCGACTCTATTGTTGTAGTCGGAGCAGGTGGAGCACATGGATCGACCAGAACAAATACATAAGCGTATGATTGTAAACCCCTTTGGGATTTGTATTATAATTATAATAATACTTATAATTGAATTATTCAACACAAATGTTCCTTAATTGTCTCTCTTTGTAGTTATAAGTTTTACATATACCCTTCTGTTCATGCTAATCAATTGTATTTGTATTTGCTCTATCACTTCACTTCTCCTTTGTATATAGTATTAGTAATTAAGTATCTTATCATATGCTCTTGATTTAAAACTCAAGCTAGCCATAAGAATTGAACTTATTTTATTAGTTTATTTGCATTTTTAGTCCATTATATATATATATATATATATATATATATATATATATATATATATATATATATATATATATATATATATGTTATAATTTAAGATTCAGAGAAGCATTGTTTTTTGCTCCCCTTACATGTCTTTCTGTTTTGTTATTAAATATTAAGGTATGCTTGTTGCATCTCATGACGTCTACAACTTTCAATGAAGTTAGCCACGAATGTTATATCATCACTAATGTTTGAACTGGTTGAAAGATGGCTAATGAAATGAGCTGGACTTGGATTCTCCTGCTTTATATTTTGCTTATTACTATTAGTTATACACTTTTGAGCAGTTAATTATTCTGCTTCACTAACCTAACGGTGATGGATAGACATTAATTATGGATCATAGGGTTTTATATAGTCTTTTAGTATATGCTACTTAGTTTTGGACGGTTGATCAAACTCTTGCCATTAAAATGGCTATTTACAAGATGGTCTTTACTCAAAATAAAGTTTACATTTGGTAATATATACTCTCATGCATGCTTACAATATGCTTAAGCCCCCACAGTAGATTTCCAGTTATCTATATGAGTTCTTATTTGTTTTATTTTCGTCCATACAACAACATGAGTGCTTTATCATTCAAAGCCACCAAGCTATAAAAGAAAATTCCAATAGCCATGATAAAAATTCAATAGAAGAAAAGACTTTGTGCCAAGAACAAGAGGTTCTTATCTTGTATCTTATTAAAAGTACAGAGTCTAAAAAAGAGACATTTTTGTTGTGGGATCTATTCACTTTTCCTTCCATCACTTGTAAAAGAGATTGACTCCAAACAATGGAACTGATTACTATTGGCTTATTTTACTTTCGCACACTATTATTCCACTCAAAATCTATCATTCCAAACGGAGTGTCATAATAATATTATTGGAGGAAAAAAATTGTTTAAATTATAAAAAGTAAAATAAGAAGTGATACTCACATAGTAAGGTGTTAAGAACTTAAGAGAGTATTTTCATTGAAGATTCTGAAGTAAAGTTGTTAATAATAGAAACCCTTTAGTTGAATAAATTTGACATGTAGTTAGTGGTAGTAATGTCATGTACACATGAAGACAATGTAGACTAGGAATCTAATTATGTAAGCAACTAAAATGGAAACATAATAAAATAAGTATTGGTTTTACAAAATTATTAGATATACATTATTAAATGTATAACTTTTCAAATGAGTCTATGCAAGGATGGATAAAAGGGGGCAAGCCGGGGCCTTAGCCCCTCTCCCCTTGGACTTCGTTTATAATGTTATACATAGAAAAAGTAAAAAAATTGAGAACTATATAAGCATATATAAGTCAGTTGCAAGTGGAATGAAACATGTAAGATGGGTCTTTAAAAAAGTCATGATAAAAATGCAATAGAAGGGAATCTATCAACATATATAAGTCAGTTGCACGTGGAATGGAAGGGACTCCGACAACCATGGCATCGATCACCGCTAGCATTTGCTGAAACCACGATTGCTACGCTTTGACATCCTCACTACCACTGTCGATGACATCGACGCGCATCCCTCAGCGTCAAAGCGTGGTGGTGTCGTGCCACCTCACCGTCATTGCTATCGATGCCTGCAAAGCTTCGAACGTGACTAATGTTTAGTCTTGGATCTATCAACGTGAATGTTGCAGTGGTTAGAATTCTGAACTGTCGTCGCTATGGATAGTTGGAATAGTAACTTGCCATCACCAGAGTGGTTTCTCAGGTAGAGGAATTCAGTGGAAAACGAATCAATTTTGAAAGGGATGGCTGGAGTGGATATTAACAAAATGCTCCAAATAAATAACCCAAACAAGTTATTTTGCAATTGAATAAAATTTTATTACCTTTATTTGAATTACTTTGCATTTTAAATTCTCTGGTATTTTAAAACTCTCTATCTAAACACAAGGTAAGGGAATTATCGTGAAGTATAGATGGGTATTCGGCTACTTGATAGGTCGGATATGCCTCTAGTTTATTATAAGCTTTATAAAATAAAGTGGGAGTATTCGTCTATTCGGTAGGCCTTGATCTTGTTTTTGAGTGATTGACTCATTAGTGAAGAAATTGAGATCAGCAACAACTAAAACTACTGCATTTATGCTTGTGTTTGTAGAAAATGGAATTATATGATCATTTCCATGTTGATTTTTTCCATGCAGCTCTGAGAAAGGGGTGTACTTGTATTTAGTGTATGTATTATTTAATATGTATAAAAATTATTATAATCATATTTCCATAAATGTTGAATAAAAGATAATAATTTTACCATGTCAGTGAAAATGTTATTTTAGGTGAAAAAAGACAATAAGTTATACTATATTGTTATGTTCATTTTAATAATTATTTTTTGTAACATTATTTCCTACCATTATAGACAATAGATATTAATTATTAAATAATAAGACTTATACATACCAATAAACATTTTGTCTTAATAATGTAGGTTAATAATATTTTTTTATTAATTTATAGATATAATATAATAAAATTCAAGGATAAAATATTAACTTGAATTTCTTCACAATATATTTTTAATAATAATATTTTTAATTATTAAAAAATAAGTTAAATATGAATTATGTTGTTTGAATATACTTTTGATCCAATAGTTATATTAATCAATTATAAATAATGATATTATTAAATTTTAATGATAATTAGTATTATTATTAACATATTATATTATTAATTATTATAACTACATAATAAATATAATATAGATACACATATTAACTTTAAGCCATGTCAGTGAAAATGTTAATAGTATTACTATATTGTTATGTTTATTTTAATAATTAGTTTTTGTAACATTATTTTCTACTATTATACATTATTACAATATTAATTATATCAATTATAATATAGTTATATATTTTTATAATAATATCCTATAAAACAATTTGACTTTTATGTATATTCAAATTATAATATTATTAAAAATTACATGCTTAGTAAAATAGAACAAGTCAACAATAAAAGGCAAGTGTAAGTTGTTATAATATATGATATAGTATTATATGAAGTAATATTGTATCCTTGATATTTTTAATATTAATATTTTTTTCAAATTGACAGATATAATATTTAATTAAATAATTAATAATATTCACAATAAGTTATTATCCTAAATATTCACAATAATTTATAATATTCAGATCCCTAAACTTTTCCACAAGTTCTAACAATTTCACCATCAAAGCAGACATGTGAATTGCTTTCCTACTAAGAGCATCTGCCACTACATTTGCCTTGCTAGGATGATACATCAATTGGAAATCATAATCCTTTAGGAACTCGATCCAACGTCTTTGTCTCATATTCAACTCCTTCTGATCAAACAAGTACTTTAGACTTTTGTGATCACTAAACACATTGAACTTTGCCCCATAAAGGTAATGTTTGTAACACCCCAAAAATTACAACCCAGTAAGTAGGAATGTGAGTAACTTAATTAGGAATTAATTGAGACTTAATTGTTTGTTTTAAATAAGAAAAAGATATGTTTTGATTAATTAAATATGGTTAGTGAATAATTGAGTAAATAAGAAAAATGATGGAAAATAGAATAATATAAGTATTTCTTTATAATGGTCAAGTAGAAAAATTTATAAAATCAAAAGATATAAAATTCTCTGTAAGCAACTCGTTGTAATTAATTCTCTGAAATTAATTCTTTGTAGTTACTTTTCTGTATAGATTGCTTGTAAAGATATCTATAAAATTCTGTGTAATTAAATTGTCTGTGTTATTTTATTTATTTCAATTATGTGCAGTGTGCTACGTACTTAATATTCAAGTACTCAAAATTGTTTGTGATTGATTCCCTGGAATGCCTGCTAGTAATTAATTGAAAATGAGATTAATTACTAGTAGTAAATATTTAAAATATCTATTGCTATGTACTAATTAATTTATTGGTTGCAGATTGGTTTTAATTAATTATTTTAATTAAATTAAATTCTAGTAACTTGCACATCAAGTTACCTCTTATAAAATTTATTGTGAACAATTTCTTTACAGAGAAAATTTTATTTGAGCAACTAGTATTTATTTTAACACACAAAGTTTTATCGGATTTCTAGAATTAAAGTTTTTAACTTCTAAAAATTTCAAGCGCATTACCTTATAATTACACAGTGTAAAATTATATTGTATAAACTAAACTTAGTGTACCCAAATTGCCTAAACCTAACACCTAGCACATGCACATGCATGCAAGCTCCCTAAACAACACCTAATCTCTCCCTAACCACATCATCTCCACACGTCCCACTGTCTCTTAGTCACTCACTTCATGCAAGCTAAATGATTAACACCTAAACTCACCCTTAATCAACACCTCACCCTACCTAGACAACACAACACCCACAGCCACACCCTAAACACCACACTCATCACTCACTCTCTCACTCACTAACACACACACAACTTAACTAGTAAGTTAGAAAAAACACAACTTAGCAATTAAGTTACAAGATTCGAAAGCTCTCTTCTCTCTCCTCTTTTGTTGCTGGCCGAGAACTACCAAGGGAGAATGGAAGCCATTTTCGTGGAGCCTGGCTGGTTGCATGTGCAGCTTGGAGGTCCCCTCTTCACCACCACAAGCTTGTCTTCTCTTTCTCACCCTCTCTTCTTTCTCGTGAGCTTTGGAGCTAGGTAAAGGGAACTCTTTCTGAACTCTTTTTCTTTTTGAACACTATGGTTGTCTTTGGGGGTTTCAACCATAGAGATGTATGTATGCCTCCAATTGATATTGTTGTGAAGTGTGTTGAATTTGTTTGGTTGAATTTGATGAAATGGGTATTTTTCTCTCTTTGGCCGTGACTGTCTATGCTTTGCATGGACTTGAAATTGTTATCTTTTTCACTCTTTAATTCTTTGGGAAGGTTCCTAATACAAAGGAGACCATGCCCAAATTTTATTAAAATTGTTTGACAAGTTTTCATTGAGAAAATCTAACTCAAAACCTAAGTGGCAGTGACTGTCTACTCGCTTGGCTCGGGACAACCCTCACTGTTTTGACATTTTCTAAAGATCCAACCGTTGGTTTTTTGTAAAATTTGTCCTCAATGAAAATATACACAAAATAAAAAAAAACTTTCATTTTAGAACTTTTGTGAGACAACCTCAAATCGGGGTTCATCCATGGCATCAAAGGTGGTTGTCCTGTTTTTGATTCATGTCAGAACATGGCTCGGTTTTTAGTGATTTTACACTTTTGTTCTTATCTTTTCTTTTTCGTGTTTAGACCTTTAAAAACTAGACAAAACAATATTTTAACCATATAAATTAAAAAAATTTCATTTTCATTTACTAAATTAACGTTTTAGATTGAGACAGGGCAAGGGTTTTAAGCTCTGTTTTGAGTCTGAAACTTAGGCTGTTAGAAACAATTTTACTGGGAATGATAGGGAAACATTTAGAGTGCAAGTTTTACCTTTTTAGAAAGATAAATGTGTTACCTTTCTACTGTAAAATTTCCAGCTCAAAAAAAATTTGGAAAGTGTTTGAAAAATAATTTCTTTGAACCATGTTCACTATGAAGAAATTTCGATACTGCTAACTTGTAGAATTTTTAGGAATTTTCATAGATTTTTCCTAAACATTTGGTTTACTATTTTAAAAAATAGAAATCAAGAGCTTTCTTTACATATAAAAATTTTGTCAATCAAAAATCATTTGCTATATTCAGTTACAGCTCACATTCAGTGCTGCCAAAGAGAAATTTTAGTCATTTTGTCAATCTCGTTTAATGCAATGTATTTATTTGAATTGTTGTATTTAATTAGTAGAATTGTGATCTTGTGAGGCAGTGGATATTTTTATCCATTGTTTTGTTTTGTTTAAATTCCCAAGGAATGTGAACCTTGGGCAATTGATGTTTGATAAAGTGTGATTGTGAGTGCCTTTGTGATATAGTCTTCTTGACTGTAGGGTGAACATTGTGATAATGTTGTTTGTCTTTGTGATGTACTCACAAGACTCGGGCACAAGTGCTTGTGAAGACTAGAACTCTATTCTAGTAATTCTGGCAATTTTTGCCATTTGAAGATAAATGAAACCTTAACAGAGAGCACAATTAATTAGGTTATAAGATTTAAGTTTATGAAATAGAATTTAATTAATTAACTCTTTATTTTGTGCATTAGACTTAGAAAGGACTTAGGACCTTTGCATGGAGGAACGAACGCTAAGTGTAATTAATTATAAAATTATAAAGTTTGAGAGAGTAAGGAATGCATAGAACATAATGAAATTTGATATGCATTGTGATATATATTGATTTGAGAGTCGTGCAATGGAGTTACGAGTGTACGGTAGATTGCTAGAAGTGTAAGATGGCAAGAAAGTCGTGTGGGATATTCCGACTGTAAGATACCTAAGCCAGAAGGCGGAGTGCAAATGACGTCGCCATGGTGTGGTGATGGAGGCAATGTCCTCGTATATATATATGTATATGTATATGTATATATATATATATATATATATATATATATATATATATATATTGTTAGTAGAGGCGGTGTCTCATGCTCAGCGTCAATTCGTCCATCTAGTACCGTGTGCAGTGGAAACCCACTGCGACAAGGAAAATAATCCCTGTGAGGAGAGTTTTGAGGAGTCAGTCCTTAGAGTATTGGATGACCATAAATTGGTACCTGGGAGATGATCGTAAGACATTGCGACCTTGGGGGGTATGGCGCTGAGTTGTGACAGTAGTTCACATAGCCGACTTGGCAACCTAGACAAAATACGAGCCATCATCAGTTGGTGAAAGCATGCCATTGTACCATGGTGAAGGGTGTACTCCCAACAGTCATCTAGCTCAATTGTGTAAGACCATTGAGTTCTGGGAGTTCCAGTGGCAGCTAGCCAGTGAGAAAGAATTTACAGAATTAGTGATGGAGACGAATAGATTTCGAGTGTGATCATTAAATAACCATATCCTAATGGTTAGTAGAATGTTCATGTGACTTTGTAAGTCTCTTTTGTGTGTTTGCTTGACGAAGCAGAGAGTTCACCCATACCTTTTTATTTTAGGAGCCAATGGCAGCACCTACAGAGGTCATAGAGATATCATCATCTTCCCCTTCGTCACCCTCGTCATCATCTTTTTCTTTTGAAGTATCTTCAGAGAGTCCATCTGTACCCACTACTGTTCTCGATGCCACACCATCCGAGGAGTTCACGCCTAGGCCGGCGCCTTCCATTTTTCGCCTACATCCTTTTTATGTCCGGGATCTGGATTGTGCTTGGGCGAGTGGCCGTCAGGGGGATCCACCACTAGTCGTGGACTTGGGGGACAGTGAGCCAGAGGATATTGAGGAGAATTTTGAGGAGGATCCCGTGGACGATGGCCACGAGATTTCTTCTCAGGGATCTTGCTAGAGATCCTCTATCATCACCTTTCATTTGAAGGTTAGTCTAACATGAAGGGTTGGGTATTAGTGATGACTGCTCTGAGTCCTAGGATCTTTTCTTTTTCATGTACTCTGATATGGGTAGATCTAGGCTTCAGACTTTTGGCATATGTACATTTCAGCCATTACTTCCTCTTATTATCTGTATCTTGTTCATATTCAGGGTTGTATATGTCTTTATTATCTTTGGGAATACATGTACCTTATTACTCTTATGTATATATGTATATTTTATAGCCAGAGCTATTTACTTTATTTATTTTGTTTTACTAACTTTTAACTGTATACTTATAATTGAGACGACAATACGTAACCTTCAAAATTAATTAATCAAAAGTTATAAAAATTTAGTAAAATTCCAATCTATGTTTTCTTAACTTCACAGTTTTTGGATAAATTAAAATTAGTTAACACGTTTTGAAAATAATTAAAGGATCTTTTCCTTACCTTTTCCGAAGATCGAATAAAGTAACACGTTTATTAAATTAAAATAAGTTTAAAATGTTGATTATATGTAAACCCAAATTTAGGGTGTTACATTAGTGGTATCAGAGCAGTTCATCCTACCAAGACTGGGGTGTGGACTTAACCATTGCTTGTGATGTGTGTGATTGGATTCACTGTCGCTTGACGACAGTATAGATGAATTATTCAATGTTGTGTGATTTCACATTGACTAACTATTCTTTAATAGCAATGTAGGATGGATTGGTTGAAATGTTTGCCCTTGCATCGACTGTTATTTAACAGTGGTGTCGATTGTTATTTAACAGTGGTGAAGAGTAAATTGTATGTTGTGTGATCTTACATCAACTATGTGTAGGTAGTGGTGTAAGATGTAACATTGTTTGTAACTATGTGATCTTATGTTGACTATTGTGGTGGCAACGTAGGATAGTTATATATATATATATATATATATATATATACATATATATATATATGGAATAGTTGATACGACGTCGTTAGAAGAAATGTCGACATCTTGAGGAGGTGTCAGCATTCCGTTAGAATTGCCAATAGAATTATGAGATTAGCTAGACATTGCAAAGCTAAGAGACAAGGTTATTTCTTTAGACTATGCCTTGCCTTAAGGAACCCTTAAGACCTTGGCATCTATAGTGGGATAATGAGTTAAGTGTGATAGAGAAGTATATGCATTATGCATAAGTTGTCTCTCTTTGGCACAAAGTTGCCTTGATTCCTTATGGGTAAATGCCTTATGCATTCTACCCTCTTTCAAGTCGTGCGGTGATGTTGGACATTTCCTATCACTACCTTTTCTTGTAAAAAGGAGCCGATTAAACATGTTTCAAGTAGTCTACGTTTGAGTAGCCCACTATTCTTGTAAATGAAGTGTCTCAATTTTTATTAGAGTCATTAATTTTGTATGAATGATGCCTTGCACATGATGTTTCTTTTTAAATCATGTGGTAACATAGACTTCTTCATGTGCCTATGTCTCTTGTGGAAATGAATTGATCAATCATGTTTTGGGACATTGTATTGATGGTGATTGAGTTATCCTTAATCCCAGTGTGAGTCATTCACTCCATGGGGATAAGTTGTTCTTAAATCTTACGAGTCGTTTGATCCACATGGAGGAGTTGTTTCTTCCATCATTCTTGTTTTTGAAGCAAGGTGAATGTTTTGAAGGAAGAAAGAAAATCTTGATGGAGTTATGAGGGTTAGAAGATAACCAATCCATGCCTAATATAACGTCTATGTCAGAGAGAGGTAAACAAATCAAAATCACTTTATAACTGCGCCCACTAACAGAAATAGGGCAATTAGCACAAACAACTGAAGTTGCTATAGGAATGACAAAGGACAAGTAGGCAATCTCAATCTATCCACATAGTTGTAAGAGATAAAAGAACGTGTGGTGCCTAAATCAAACAGTACAGTTAGGAGGTTACCAACTATGTCACACTCCCCCTATATCTGGTCTTCAGATTTTACAGCTTCAGCTCCGCTCATGGTAAAGACTCTACTTGTTGCAGTTGGCTTTGTTGTCCTCACAGTATTCATCGTAGGTTTGACCTTTGGTGCCCCTTTGCAATCTCTAGCCATGTGACTAGTCTTCTGACAATTATAGCAAACACCGCTCTTCTGATGACACTGGTTGGCATAGTGGGGGCTCCAAACTTGTAATGTGTAACTTTACGATTTCCTGTCTGAGAAGTGATTAGGGTGCCCTTGACAAATGGGCCACCCTGCCTCTGCTGCTGCTGGTAGTGAGGATTCTGCCTCTGCTAATCCTGGGTCTACCATAGGGTTTCTCTAAAATATTTTCTTAGATCCAGATGATCCACCTTCATGAGTCCTCTCAATCCTGCTACTACCATACTCAAGACGCTCAACTATCTTGCTCTTCTCTACTAGTTCTGGGAATTCTCTGATTGTCATCAGGATGATCATCCTTTTTATCTCGTATCTTAGTTCTTCCTCATACTTTTGACATCTCCATTCCTCAGAAGTAGCCTGAGTGCATAATTTAGACAAGTATTCGAATCTGAATGAGTACTCGTTCACAGTCATGTTTCCTTGAATTAGTTGTAGAAATTCCATCTCGTTTGCATGCCCAGAACTTGCTGGAAAATATTTTGCTAAGAAACGTTCTCTGAAATTTGCCCAAGTGATGGCCTCTCCACATGCTTCCATGAGTTGACTAGTTCCTTGCCACCAATACTCTACCTCGCCAATTAACTTGTAAGTAGCATAAGTCACTTTTCGGTGGTCTGGACAATTCATAGCTCAAAAGATTTTCTCTAGCTCCTTCAACCAAAGATCAGCTGCGTTTGTGCTTGACTCCCCTTTAAATTGCGGAGGATCGTTCTTCTTGAACTCAACTAAGCCTTGAAATTCAGGAGGTGTTGCGGCCTCTTGTTGCTGAGCCATGGCAGCCTATTATAATAAGCTATGAATTATAATAATTACTACCTTCGTCCCTAAATATAAGACTCTTTTCAAGTTATCTCTTGCATTAATTATTTTTTGACCAAAATACCCTTAATCACTTTACAATGAATGCTATAAATTAATAAGATAAATACATTCTCTCTCTTATAAGGATTGGAGAAGATGACTAGCACTTATTAAGGTAAAAAGTAATTAAGAGGAAAGAGAGAGATTATGAGTCCCAATAAATGTAAGGGTAATTTTGGGGGGAAAAAAATACAAATTGTTAACAAATTTAATGCTATTAACTAAATTAACCAACTTTCTTAAAGGGTGTGAATTAGTTAAAAGAGTCTTAAATTTAGGGACGGAGGTAGTATAAGGTATTATAATAAGATCTACATGCTAAACTTAAGAGTTTGTGGAACCCTATTGGACGTTGGAACTTGGAAGATAATTCCTTTGGGCAAGGGGCAGTGTTGGCACGCCTATCTCCCTAGATGATGCTACCCGTAATAAGTTTTTTGGGCATTATGCACGTATTCTCATAGATATTGGTTCAAGAGGAAATCCTTGTTGAGAGAGAAGGATATGATTTCTTTATATGGGTGGAATGTGAAAAACTCCCAGCATATTGTTCACGTTGCCAAAATATTGGGCACGCTGCTATCTCATGTAAGCGATGCCCTGATTCGGTCATGAAGTCAAATCCCAAAACAAAGGATGCTAGCACTTCTAAAGATGCAGTAGAGAATGTACATTCACCCCGTACAGTCGACCTAGGTATGCAACATACCCAAGGTGAACAATAGATGCCTTCTGATCATTTTGCAGTTAAGAAGAAGCAGGTTACTCCTACAACTACATCTCCACATACTCATTTGGTGGAGGAAGAACATCGTGCTGTAGTTGAGGAAGAACATCAACTAGTTGTGAATGATACTATTCGTGAAGAGGTTGATAAGACTGGTTCTCAACTCATGGAGGTTGAGGATAGTCTTTTGGGGGTGGCTTCACCCACTTATGGAGATGTTTCCCTCACTTCAGAGAAGGTGCTAGACTCTTTGGAAACCAATGTTGATACTTCCAACCCCAGAGTAGCTAAAGATATGCAGATAATTTCTAAATTATGGGGTGATCTTTCTAATAAGGAGGAATCAAATGAGGAGCTACATACAGTAGACTCTTCTCCAAGCCATTCCTAGGAAAGAGAAGGAGGAAGCTGTTTTTACAGTGGTAGTTTCTAAATCCCAAAAAAAGAAAAAGAGGAATTAGAAGCAAAAGGGCCCTTCGGGTAGGGTTGGTCCATGCAATTTTGCGTAATAAAGATTTTCTTCTGGAATATTATAGGCATCGAGGATGAGACTTCTCGACTTTGTCTCAAGAATTTTTGTGCTCAGCATAGGCCAGAATTTGTTTTTTTGGCAGGACCTATGATTCATTGTGACCAAAATGCAAAAATGTCAAAAAGTTTAGGGACTAAAAACATAGTTTACCCTTTAATATTATCATTGTGAACATATATATCAAAATAGATATGAAAATAGATACAAATTGTGAAAGAGTACTTCCATTCTTTGCATGTGTATATATACATATAGCCCCAATCAACAACTCAGATAACATATTAGAATTTGGTGGAATGATGAAGCTTTCCTCTTTGTTGTCTTACATTTCAGTAAATGAGTATCATAGTAAGTACTACTGGGTGTAGCTTGATGTCACATATCAGAATTCTCTTTTACAAAGTACATGATTGGTCGGGGGTATGTTGTTGTTGTCATGTTGTGGTCAGGAATTAGGCTCTGTCTAACTACCTGGAGGTGAATGTTAGAGTCATCTATTCAGGGAGGTTGTGAGTGTTGGTTGCATTTGGTTCTTTTGCTAATGCGACTACAATGGATGGATCGTTCATCACCATAGGTTGTCTTTGTAAACAATTAAGGTGTGTAGAGTATAAAGTTAAGTTGAGGTTAATCAACATATTTAGCTATAATAGTTTGTCAATCTCTTCTAATCAGTGTAAAGGGTGTTTGGCTTATGCGCTAAGATGTTCTTGGTACACCTTGTACTGGTTTTGTAAACATTATATAATATGGTGAAAAAGTTACAGTAGCTTTTGCCTCGTGGGGAAGCATTTATACTAATTTACGAATCTACAAGGCATGTTCAAAGCTATATACAACTAGTTCAATGTCTATTAGTGCAACTTGTCTCAAATCTCAATAGTCATGATACAGTTTTAATATCTACTTGTTTAGAAATGGAACAAATATGATCTCATTATCAAGGTTAAAAGCCACACGAAAATAATGGACGTAAATGTAAGTAGTATGAAAAAAAGGATTTTGTTATAATTAGACATGCATAAAGCACATAGGAATAAATAAACACAAAAATTAACAACTATATTGCTCAATAAATTCAATGATATGCATATACATCATAATTTAATAGTTTTTATATACTATACTTATTCATTACAAGACTATTATTTGTATCACAACAAATTTCAATAAGACTATTCAACTTTGTGAGGTTTCTCATATAACCTTTTACTGCTGTTGTAGTCTTCATGTTCCGAAAATGGTGGCCTAAAGTGTGAAACAATTCAATAACACTATTCCACTTTGTGAGTGTTCCAGAAATGGTAGAATCAAGTGGGAAACAAACTTCAATAAGACTAACCACTTTGTGAGGCTTCTCACCTAGCCTCTTTGTATTCTTGTGAGAATGGACCGTGTGAAACAAACTTCAATAAAATTATTCCACTTCGTGAGACATTTCACCTAGCCTCTCCGTGTTTTCTAAATGATGGAATAAAAAATGTAAAACAAACTTTAATAATACTATTCCACTTTGCGAGTATTTCAGAAATGACACAAATCAAGTGTAAAGCAAATTTCAATAAGATTATTCCACCATTAGGACTGAAACCTTATGATGTAATTAATCAAGGAGAGCACAGTTGAAAGATTCATCAGTGTCATTCTCTTCATGAAAGGATCAATGCATTGCAATGGCAGAGAAGAAATATATACAATTTCTTTAATGATTCCCATAAGATCATATCTTCAACAATTGCAGATGAAATTATGTTGACCTGTTTGCTGGCTTAAAGATATGGTGGAGGAGACCACACAACAGGCTTAGATATGAGATCCTAAGAGTCTAACCAAAAATATTATAAATAAAAATTGAAGGAATAAGATATGATCAATGGATGAAGAGATTAAAATTGGTAAATGATATGTAGAAGAGAGAACATGTTTGTTGAAGGTTGTAGCTACATTGGATTGATAGAGGAACGATTCTCTTCGGTGTAGCAGCAGAGTAAAGGTTGCAGTATGTAAATAGGTTTTATTGTGTTCGAGTATGAGAGCTATGAAGGCATGTGAGGAATTTAAAGGAGTTGTGACATGTGATGGGTGAGGTCACCATGTGTCTAGAACTTTCTGTTGGTGAATGCATTTTATGAATGATGATGGGGTCACCCGTCAGTGTGTGACAAAAAGAGTTTAGCTTGATCAATTGATGGTCTCATTATCTCATCCATACAAAAGAGTTATTTCAAAAACACAAGATCATGGGCTATTAGATTTTAACACTGCAGGTGCAGTTGCTGTGACAAATGACAATTGCATAGGATACATTTGGAAGATAATTGTTTGTAGTTAAAGTTAGAAAGTAAATCTACTTATACAATTATATATATATATATATATATATATATATATATATATATATATACGAAATACATCTAGTAAGAGGACTTATCTTATATGAGAGTGACAGGAATAAATATTGACCATTAGATCTATCTTGAATGGTCAAGATTAAAACAAACTAAGTCATGTGAGTTTTTTAAAAAGTCACATGACATTTTAAGTAGTCACATGACATTAAATCTTGACCCTCCATGTATGGTTATATGGTCTAGATTTAATCCTCACTCTCATATAAGATGTCTTCCTCTCATAAGATATGCCCTTGAAGGTACAATGAGATACCGAAAGTATAAGGTAAAAAGGGTCACGTGGGGCGTTTCGACTACGAGGATGTTAAAGCTCGTGAAACGGAGGTCCCATGGCAGTGTTCACCTAGTGTGGTGAGAGAGGCAAGAGTCCTCGGAGTAACGTGATTATGGAGCTAGAGGCGAGGTCTCAATGCTCTTGTGCCAGTTTGTCATCATCCGATACTAGGAGCAGCGAAACCCCCACAGTGACAAGGAAAGGACAAGTGTGAATAGGTCATGTGGAAGCTTCAGCTACGGTGAGCCATATGCTTGTGAGTCACGGGGTCGTAATGTTGGCCACTATGATAGTGGGAGAGTTGAATCTCTGTGTGATATGTCAGGGACATATGTTGTTTGAAGACTGCCGTCAAGTACCATTGGTAGAGAAGCCCACACGGACTTGTAAAAGATGAATCCCAATAGGGAGAGCTGTTGAGGAGTCAGTCCTCGGAGATTGGATGGACACACAGATTGGTACCTAAGGTATGTTCGCTGACTTGTGGTTTCTTGGGGATTTGGCATCAAGTTTGTGGTTTCTAACTTGGCAACCCCGACAAATGCGAGGCATAACCATGTAGGTGAGAGCCTGCCATTGTACCGTGGTAATGGTGTACTCCCAATAGTCATCCAGTTTTAAATCGTGTAAGACTACTGAGTTCTGGGAGTTCCAGTGGTAGCTGGCTAGTGAGAAAATGATTCAAAGAGTTAGTCATGAAAATGAATAGGATTACGAGTGAGACCCATTAGACAACCACCCCGTTGTGGTTAGTATGTTGTGTGTGACTTTTTAAGTCATTTATGTGTGTGGCTTTGACGAAGCAGGAAGACTCACTCCTTACATTTTTATTTTTAGGATCTGATAGCAGAACCTGTAGAGGTCATAGAGATTGTGTCTTCTTCCCCTTCATCGTCCTCGTCATCATTATTTTCTTTTGATGTATCTTTAGAGGGCCCATCTGTACCCACTACTGTTCCCGATGCCACACCATTTGAGGAGCTCATGACTAGGCCGACGTTTCCCACTTTCTGCCCGAACCCTTTTTATGTTCAGTGTAACCCCCCCCTTTCATATAAAACATAATTTAACTATTTAATTTATTTTATATATTTATTTCAAAGTTCTGATATGTTCTATTACAATCCAAAATATGTTCTGTAATTTACATCATTAAAATTTATATAAACACTGCTACAAAATAATTCTAACTACTACAACATTATTGTCTACCCAAAATAGTCCCCATCCTATAGCTCTGGACCATGTCTGCATCTGTAACTTCTAATTAATCTTCCAAATACCTGCAATCACACTCCCCTAAAATCTGGGGACAGCATTACCGGATCAGGCATTTAATTTCTCATAGAATTAAAACAATTTCAAACAAATACATATCATAACAATTTAATTAGTTACACACATAATTAAATGCAGTATGATTTATGCAATGCAGTTTTTGACTCAAATTCATTTTGACCCTGCTCCATGGAGACTTCCCCTTTGAGTATTTAGTAAGTAACTGGCCTACCATTATGCACTGCAATTCAGCTATCAGCCCCTACTAAACACGAATAAACTAAACAGAATTAGGAGATCAGGATATCCAGGAAGGCCACCACGACAGCAATCCCGTTCCGGATTACTGTCACATGTGGAATTGCCAATATCCCTCACCCCACAGGTTATATAATCACAGACCATACAACCCTGCCTAACTTATTCTGCTCACCCAAAAATTCATTTCTCAATCATTTCCATTTCCACATGACTACCGTAGTCTCGGTTAGTCAACAATTCATTTCTCAATCATTTTCATTTCACATGACTACCGCAATCCTGGCTAGTCAACAAAAGTCATTTCTCATAGATCAACTCAATTCTCATGACTACCGCAGTCCCGGTTAGTCAACATAATTCTTTCTCAATCATTTTCATTTCACATGACTACCGCAGTCCCGGTTAGTCAACATAATTCTTTCTTTTCTTTTCTTTTCTTTCTTTTCTTTTCTTTTCTTTTCTTTTCTTTTCTTTTCTTTTCTTTCTTTTCTTTTCTTTTCTTTCTTTTCATGGCTACCGCAATCCCGGTTAGCCAACATCAATTATTTTTCACTTGAATCTTTATAAATCCCCCAAAAAGACTCATGCAATGAATTATGTTCATGATCACAATTAAATAAATAATTTGTACACATTAACATACAAGAATACAAAAAAATAAGCAATTTACCTTATAACATTAGTATTTTAATAATTTCCGAAAATGCCCTCAATCTTTTTCCAAAATACCCAATGTGTCCCTACATGTAAAATGACCATTTTGCCCTTGGTTTTACAAAAATTTCCACATAATATCCCTTGCATTTAGGGCTGGCCGAATGGTCTCACTACCATTCTCAACATATTTTCCAAAGCAACAAACTCCAATTCCAACCAAAATTCAACCAAATCTCAATTCAATTAAAAATCAAGCAACTCAAATTTCAACCATCACAACACATTAAAAATTCAATCACACATCATTCCAATCCATGAATTACAATCACAAGCATCAAAAACACAAAACCCCTAAATCAATTTCAAGTTTTCATGATTCTAGGTCACAAATTGAATTTAACCCTACAACATGTTTTCTTCTAATTCCAAGGGTTCTAATTGAAATTAAATGCCTAGATCCTTACCTTAAACTCTTTAATTGAAGAAAAAGCCTTGAATTCCTTTCTCCCTCACTCCTTGGTCTTGTAGGAATTTTTGAGATTTCTTCCAATTCTTTCTCTACTAGCCGAATTAGCTTAGGGTTTTGGAAGTTTGGATGGTTTGGTTTCTTAATTTGGGATGAGATGATGAAGTTAAGATGAAATTGAATGAAAAACTGCAGCTGCTGAGTTTGGAGAGCTCACGGTTCTGTTTTGGAGAGAAAAATAGCTTTTGTGACTTTTTGCCTTTTACTTAAGTTATTTGCTTCATTAAACCAAGAATTAACCAAATTGGATGTTTCCTTCACATCCAGCAGCTCCTGCACGTCCAGCAGCCCCTATTGGCCAAGGGAGATCAGTTCTCCAAGCTTTCCCATCCACTTGGACAGCCAAAGGAGTTCCAAGTCACTTGCCTACCCCAAAAGTCAACATTTCAAGAACTTTGTAGAAATTTCTAGAAGGTAATTAGGGCTGCTAATTATTTTACAATGTGATTAGAATTTGAAGAAAATAACATCACCATTGGATTCCTCACTATCAAAAACCTTGGGGTAGTGTCTTACTTATCTCTTAATCCAAGCCTAATTAGCATAATTTAGTGATCTTAGAAAAGCCTAAGTTGTCACTTTTTGATTGGTTAAGGTTCTAAATTAAAATTTTCTTGGTTAAACATTTTTAATAATTATTCTAAGTATATTACAATTATTAGATAATTCTATAGATATCCTATGAATTTTCTCTAAATTTTCTGTCTTAGAATTTTACCGTAATAATTCCTCAAAGTTCTAACTTTCAGAAAATCCTAGCAATTCTGAATAAGCATTTTAATTCTTTATCTGTATATATTTTTAATCTATATTCTATTACCTTTCTTTTAAGTTATAAATGAGTTCAAAATTCTATACTTGAAAATTTATCTTGGACAGCTGTCTGACATAGCAGTCCAGTCAACTATCAATTTCGGCAAAAATAAAGACATTTGGAAATTCAGAAAATTCTTCTGAGTATAACTGTATTAATTTCATTAAGAGAATATGTACATAAGGTTTCTATAAAATATAGTGCATAAATGTTAATAATATACATATATAAATGCGTACAATTAATAAAATAGGATGTTACATTCAGGATCTGACATGTGCTTGGATGAGTGCCAGTCAGGGGGATCCGCCACTAGTCATGTACTTTGGGAACATTGAATGGAAGGACTCCGAGGAGGATCCTGTGGACAATGGCCACGAGATTTCTTCTCAGGGATCTTGCTAGAGATCCTCCGTCGGCACATTTCTTTGGGACTCAGTCTGGCATGCAAGGTTGGGTTTAGAGATGACTGCTCTAAGATTAGGTTTTCCCTTTTTGTGTATTTTGATATGGGTAGGCCTAGGTTTCAGACCTTTGTATGTATTTCAGTCATTATATTTTCTTACCGCTTGTATTCAGTTTATTTTGAGTTGTATATGTTACTATTGTTCATAGGGACACATGTATTTTGTACTCTCATTGAAAAACTTATTACTCTCACCTATATATGTATATTTGGTGGCCATAGAGGCTCGCTCATTTCAATATTTCATTTTACTTGCTTTAGAGTGTATGTTTCTTATTAAAATGATGTTTACACTTTCTTCCATAAAAAAATCAACGTGATGCGTTTTATTTATCAAGCAGCACTAAACATATATATTTGTTAATAAAAAGTTTTGAACTTCCTGCAAAATTCTATCCCCTGTTTTCTTTAACTTATCAGAGTTTTGTGCAATAAATGGAATTAACATGCTTTAGAAAATAAATAAAGGATCTTTAATGCATATTCGTGAAAATGAAGGCTTAAGGATTGTAATAAAAAAAGTTTTTAAATTTTCTACTAAATTTACTTAACAGTAAAAGGATCATTTCTTTCAATTTAATAAAATCCAATGAGGTAACACGTTTATTGAATTAAAACAAGTTTAAAAGTCGATTATTTGTAAGCCGGATTTGGGGTGTTACACAATTAACCTAAAATATTAATAAATAAGCATGTAATTAATGTTTACAAATTGTTAAATATAATTTTATAAAATGTATAATATTGATTTTATATAATAATTACAATATTTTTGAATAATTAACAATAATATTTACTACTATAATATTAATCATAATTAATTTATGTATATAATTATATACATAAATTTTAATATAATTAATTTTAAAAATAACTTTTTTATAAATCAAAAGTATATAATATAATATTTATAAAATATTTATTAATTGATCATAATTAATATAAAATTTAAATATTGATTTTATATAAATAGTATTAATGAATATATTAATAATATTTTTATTATAAATCAGCCGTGAATTATAATAATTAAAAGGTATTAAAATAATAAAATGTATAATTATAATTTACATATCTATACATAAAGTCAAATTGTTTATAAATATTAACATAACATTAAAATATTAATTGATTATACTTTTTCAGTTAAAAAAAATATGATTTCAGTCTTCCCTTCCCAACGTCACCTTAGCTTCAACAATGACTAAAAGAATATTTTTAAAATATTATTCAATTTAAATTTATAAATATAATATTATTTTTATAATATTTTCTTAATTTATTGTAGAAATTTAAATATAATAACAATTTTAATTATAATTTTTTAACAATATTATACTTGGTGTAATAATATAAAAAAAACCCTTTGATATGATTATAAAAAAATTTAAAAATTATAATTGTAGTCTATAATAGTATTAATTATTATAGAAATATGATTATTTTGATGAAAAAAATAAACATTTTTTAATAATATTTTAATAATTATTATAATATGTTAATAAGTTAAAATATTATATTGAACAGTAGGGTTTTACATTAAATTACTATATTGATTAGGAATATAGTTGGTGAATTGCCCATGTACAAGTACACTCCTTTCTCATAGCTGCATGGAAAAAAATATTAATATTATAATATTGATCTCAATTAACATATATTTATAAAATATTAATTATAAAATAGTTAAATTATTACATATAATTATAAAATTATATACAAATGGCATAATTAAAATTTATTAATCACATAAATATTAATAAATTAATTTTATAATCATATTTCTATAAATTTTTATGTATTAATATTTTTTTTCAACAATTTTTAATAATATGTATGAATGTAGTTATTCATACATATTATTATATGTATGAATAACAATTTATGTTTAATATTGCCGAAAAACAATGCAATTAGCAATAAAATGACTATATGAATTATGCCATTTATAATACTTTTTATTCTTGAGTTCTCTAGCCGAAGGAATTTTATGACCTTCTTTTAGGTTAAAATTATTTAACCATCAAAAATAATAAATTATTCTATTATCAAATAATATTATTATTTTTAAATTATATCTGATTTTAATATTTTTATAATATTATTAAAATATTACAGAAAATATTTTTCTTTTATATTAATATTTAATTATAAAAATGTTTATATTAATAATATAATAATGGCTATAAATTTAATTAACCTACATTATTATAATTTTTTATTATAAAATATAAATATTTATAGACAAAAATATTCTGTTAAAAAATGTTTAAATATAAATTTTAGCATACAAAAAATATTTAACTAACTTTAAAATTATTTAATGTTCATCCTAATGTTGTTAATTTCAAATATTTTTCATGATAAGTAGATTTCAGATTATCAAGTATTTAAATTTATAACTTTATATTTAAATTTAAAGCGAGAGACATAATGTTTTATTTAACATATCAGTTACATCGAAATTAACAAATATTTTGTTATTTAAATTTATCGCCTTATATGAATTATATTATTATGCATTTACATATGTTTAAATTCTTTTTGTAAATAATAATTAAAAGAAATAAATTATATGGCATGTACTTCCTTTGGACTCATATATAAGCAAAAAAGTTGTCTTGTATGGTGGACTTAAATATAAACAAATCTAACTAATTTTGCCTTATTTAATGCTATTTGTAACATCCGAATCTCTATAATGGAAATATGCGATATTTATTTTAATTAGTTATTTTCTTAAGCTCTTTAATTAATTTAACTATGAAAATCAAGCGAAGTTAAAACATTATGGTTGGGATTTTAGTGATTTTTTAAAACCTTTTTGAACTTTTCATTTTAAACTTTGTATTTCAATTTTAATTTTTATTTCAAAAATCATCATTTATTTTAGCAATTATAACGCATCGTTTAATTTTACAGAAAAGATCGTAGCGTGTTTTTGAAATATAAAATATCACTTTGAATTTTTGAATATGTGAAAATGAATAAATAAAGGCAATAATAAAGACTGAAAAGCTAGAGATGCATAAATATGTGTGTGTGTGTGTGACAAGCAACATGGAGTACCCCTGTGTCTGAGTGTAGCAAAACATGATATGGTACGTAGGAATGACTGAATATGTACAACAAAACATCTGAATGCCTAGATCTACCCAAACAAAATACATAACAATATAAAAGAAGATCCTAGCATTCAGAGCAGTCATCAACTATCTACCCTTAGAGACTCCACCCACGCCTGAAGCAGCTATTAGTCAACAGAGAACTAAGTATGGGACTTGCGAGAAGAGACTTCAAAAGAATCCCCAAAGGAATCCTCCTCTGGATCCTTCACTAGATCCTGCACATCCTCTGTTGGCAATCAACCAGCTCTCCGACAGGAGTCTCTGCCACCTTCTTTGCAGTTGCTGCTGTTGCCACTGGCTCTGCCATGTCCACCTCCATCTCTGCTGGGACGGCCTCGAAGTCCTCCTCCTCATACTCCGACTGGGGTATGTAGTCTGGCACCGTCGAAGAGTTCCCCTCAGTAGGAACTTTCTCTGTGTCAGAGTTTTCGAGCTCCTCCAAGTGTACATCTAAAATTAGGGAGTAAGAAGCAGTCGGAGTATGCTCCGATGATGAAAGAGATGAAGAAATCATAACTACATCCACTAGCTCTACGTGGCAGTAGTAGGGTAGAGTCGGCTGCATCCACCACGCAAATATAAAAGATCTCTTTGAATTTTTGAATATAAAAGATCTCTTTGAATTTTCGATTATGTGAAAATGAATAAATAAAGACTGAAAAGATAGAGATGCATAAATATGTGTGTGTGTGTGTGTGTGTGTGTGTGTGTGTGTGTGTGACAAGCAACATGGAGTACCCCTGTGTCTGAGTGTAGCAAAAACATGATATGGTACGTAGGAATGACTGAATATGTACAACAAAACATCTGATTGCCTAGATCTACCCAAACAAAATACATAACAATATAAAAGAAGATCCTAGCATTCAGAGCAGTCTTCAACTATCTACCCTTAGAGACTCCACCCACGCCTGAAGCAGCTATTAGTCAACAGAGAACTAAGTATGGGACTTGCGAGAAGAGACTTCAAAAGAATCCCCAAAGGAATCCTCCTCTGGATCCTTCACTAGATCCTGCACATCCTCTGTTAGTAATCAACCAGCTCTCCGACAGGAGTCTCTGCCACCTTCTCTACAGTTGCTGCTGTTGCCATTGGCTCTGCCATGTCCACCTCCATCTCTGCTAGGACGGCCTCGAAGTCCTCCTCCTCATACTCCAGCTGGGGTATTTAGTTTGGCACCGTCGAAGAGTTCCCCTCAGTAGGAACTTCCTCTGTGTCAGAGTTGTCGAGCTCCTCCAAGTGTACATCTGAAATTAGTGAGTAAGAAGCAGTCGGAGTATGCTCCGATGATGAAAGAGGTGAAGAAATCATAACTACATCCACTAGCTCTACATGGCAGTAGTAGGGTAGAGTCGACTGCATCCATCACACAAATATAAAAGATCTCTTTGAATTTTTGAATATGTGAAAATGAATAAATAAAGGCAATAATAAAGACTGAAAAGATAGAGATGCATAAATATGTGTGTGTGTGTGTGAGTGACAAGCAACATGGAGTACCCCTGTGTCTGAGTGTAGCAAAAACATGATATGGTACGTAGGAATGATTGAATATGTACAACAAAACATCTGAATGCCTAGATCTACCCAAACAAAATACATAACAATATAAAAGAGGATCCTAGCATTCAGAGCAGTCATCAACTATCTACCCTTAGAGACTCTACCCACGCCTGAAGCAGCTATTAGTCAACAGAGAACTAAGTATGGGACTTGCGAGAAGAGACTTCAAAAGAATCCCCAAAGGAATCCTCCTCTGAATCCTTCACTAGATCCTACACATCCTCTGTTAGCAATCAACCAGCTCTCCGACAGGAGTCTCTGCCACCTTCTCTGCAGTTGCTGCTGATGCCACTGGCTCTGCCATGTCCACCTCCATCTCTGCTGGGACGGCCTCGAAGTCCTCTTCCTCATACTCCGGCTGGGGTATGTATTTTGGCACCGTCGAAGAGTTCCCCTCAGTAGGAACTTCCTCTGTGTCAGAGTTGTCGAGCTCCTCCTAGTGTACATATGAAATTAGGGAGTAAGAAGCAGTCGGAGTATGCTCCGATGATGAAAGAGATGAAGAAATCATAACTACATCCACTAGCTCTACGTGGCAGTAGTAGGGCAGAGTCGGCTGCATCCACCACGCAAAGTACTCGATGATTGCTGGGTAAACTCCAACTGGCTCATCTATGGATGTCCAAATAAAGCGTATATAGCCAGTGAAGTGATCCACGCCCTGGACCACGTCAGTTATCCATCGACTGAGCATGCAGTCAACCTCCCAATGGAGGGTTGGCTCCCCTTCCGCCATCCGATCCTAAAAAATTAAAACACATAGAAAGGGTGAATCTTTTTGCTTCATCAAGCAAACCACACAGAATGACTTTGAAAGTCACAAACACAATCCTGCTAACCACTGCGATGTGGTTCTATAATGATCACACTAGAAACCTACTCGTTTCCATGACTAAGTCTGTAAATTTTATCTCACTGGCCAGCTGCCATTGGAACTCCCAGGACTTAGTGGTCTTACATATTTGAGTGGAATGATTGTTGGAAGGACACCCTCACCATGGTACAATGGCGGGCTCTCACCAACTGAAGAATGTCTCGTAGTTTTATTAGGGTTGCCAAGTCGGCTATGTGAATTGGTGTCACAACTCGACGCCTACCTTCCATGGCCATCATGCCTTACGATCATCTTCCAGGTACCAAACTGTGGTCATTCATACTCTGAGGACTGATTCCTCAAACACTCTCTCATAGAGATTATCCTTACTTGTCGCTGTGGGTTTCCGCTGCTCATGGTATAAGATGGGATAAATTGACGCCAAGCCTGAGACCCGGTCCCGACTCCAAAACAATAAATATAAGCATATGAGACAACTTGTCTCCATCACCTCTTGGGTGAACACGCCATTCGATCTCCGCTTTTAAGTTTAGTAACTCTCTCTCTCAGCCGAAAATGCCACATGCGACTCTCTTTGTAATTCCAGCGATCTATCGTACACACGTGTCTCCATTGCACGACTCTTGAAAAGCGTACTTCACAACGCGAATCGAAATCTTGTTAAGTTTTATTTGTACCTCGCCCTCTCTAATTCTATAATTTTTAATAATTAAAAACTTATCGTTGATTCCTCCACGCAAAGGTCCTAAATCCTTTTCTATGTCCAACTCATAGAATTCATTTATTAATTTCTACTTAACAAAATAAAATAAAAGAAATAAAAAAAATAAAATCTTTTAGCTTATTTAATTGTGCTCATTGTTCAAGTTAGACTTATCTTTAAATGGCAATTTTGCCACAAGCACTAGAACTAAATTCTAGTCCTCACAGGTACTCGGGCCAAGTCTTGTGAACACATCACACAGACAAACAACTTTATCACAAAGTTCAACATACAATCAACATATTACTGTATCACTAAAGCATACCAATCCACAATTTCAAACATCAAGCACTCAAGGTTTACCTCCCTGAGACTTAGATGAAACAAACAGAAAAGTGGATATATCATGTCCACTATCTCACCGAATCAACATATTAATTAAAAGCACAAATCACCAAAATACCTACATTAGCAACAAACTTGACTATTTTGGTCAAATTCTCTTTGGCAGTACTGAATGCGAGCTCTCACTGAAACAAGCAAATGACTTCGGAATGGAAAAATTTTTATATGAACTCGAAGCTCTTGAAATCTATTTTTAAGAAATGTATTTCAATTGCAAATTATCCAGCTAGGAAAACTTATAAAATTTTTCTAAGTTGACAGCGTCGAATTTGAATGCCCACTGAACATGTTTTAAAGAAATTAAATTTTCTAATACTTCCCAAAACTGAATTGACTTGGAATTTTACAGTAAAGAGGTAACATATTTATCTTTCTGAAAAAGTAAAACTTGAATCATAATTCGTTCTACATTTTTTGCAGCAAAATTCTTTCAAAGACCCAAGTCTTAGGCCCAAAAACTGAAACCAAAACACTTGTCCTGTGAAAACCTAATTTGTTAAATTAGTGTTTGTTAATGAAAAATTTCAAATTTTATATGGTTTAAAAGCTCTTTCTGTCTAGTTTCCAGAACTAAAATTATATTTTGAAAAATATAAATTCTTTGGTGTAAAATGTCCAAAAACCGAACCTTGCCCAGACAGTTTCCACAAACAAGACAGTTACATTGTATGTCACGGATGAACCAACATTTGAGGTTATCTCGCTGGTCCCAAAATCGAAGTTGTTGAATTTTGCATCTAGTTTCATTGAGGATAACTTTCATTGAAAACCAACGGTTAGATTAAAAGTTATAAGCAAAATATTGGGGGCAGTCCAGGACATTACGTGAAAATAGCCACTGCCACCTTTGATTTGGGGTTTAAAACCTTGATGAAAACTAAGTTATAAATTTTGAGAAAAATTGGGCATGGTATCCTTGTATTAGGAGCCATACCACGAAATTTAAGAGCCAAAAAGATGAAGAAACATTCCATACAAAAATAGGACAGTCTCAGCCAAGAAGAGAATTTTTCCCAAAATCACCATTTTCACTCAAACAAAAGCAAACACATGAGCAAGTAGATTCAATGGAGGCATGCATACATGTAGGTGGCTGAAACCCCCAGCTAACAGCCACCTCTTGAGTTCACAAAGAAATCCCCTTACCAAGAAAAAGTTGGTCCACGTGAAAGAGGAAGGGAAGAGGAAGAGAAGTCTCCAAAGAAGCTTAGTGATTTGGAGCCTCTAAGCTTAGCATGCAAAGCTCTCAAGAGCTCAACAATGGCTGCCTCCTCCCTTGGGTGTCACGGCCAGCAGCTTGGAAGAGAGAGGAGGGAGCTTTTGCTTGTGTGAAATTTTGAAAATGAAAGAGTGATGTGTTGAGAGTTCAGTGATGTGATTTGATGTGTTTAAGTGAGTTGGTGAGAGAGTTGGGTGTGGTGTGTGTGTGTGTTGGCCGTGGAATTAGAGAGAGGAATCGAGTGTATTTTCATGAAATGTAATTGGTTTAGAGGGTGTGAGTCGATGGCTTAGGTGCTAAGTTAATTTACATAGTGTAGAAATGCACTGTGTAATTGAAACAAAACACGATTTAAATTTTAAAACTAAACTTTTGAACATCTAATTTCAATTTTTATAAAACTTATGAAATGAAACTTTTTAATAACTCTCATAAAATTTTCTCTATAGAGTAATTCCTCACAGATGAATTTTGAGAAAGATAATTTGGCGTGCAATTTTCAGAGTTAAAAAACGATTAAAACGGTTTTTCTGTCAAATTAATAACTAATACATAGCAACAAATATTTTTAAGTTATCCAAAGATAGATGAATTTAAATCTACAATCAATCCTATAGACAATTATACAGAAAAGTAACTACAGAAAATTAATTTTGGAGAATTAATTATTGTCAGTTACTTACAGAGAATTTTTTATTACGGGAAATTAGTTTCAATAAATTAATAAAATAGCTTTTAATTACAGAGGATATATATATATCTTTTGATTTTTTTAATAAACATTTTTCCTATTTAAATATTTATAAAGAAATATCTATATTATTTACTTTCCTCCATTTTTCTTATTTACCCAGTTAATTACTAACTATATTTTAATTACTCATAACATATCTTTTTCTTATTTAAAACAAACAATTAAGTTCCCATTAATTCCAATTAAATCTCTCATGTTCCTGCTTACTGGATTGTAATTTTTGGGGTGTTACACTATCATTCCTAAAACACCCTTCATTTAATTTTAATTCTATTTTCAATGACTCTTTTTTATTTATGATATCAAGTTCCAATGAAGGGCATTTTAGAAATAACCTTATTTTTTACTTGAGATTAGTAAAAATAAATGATGTCAACTAACTTTCTTAATTAGTGCAAAATTAGTTATTTTTGTTTATATATGAGTTCAGAGGGAGTATTGTTGGTGAAAAATTCGTTAAAAACTATGTTATTTAGTACTCCCTCCATTCCACTTTATATGATGTTTAAGGTTTTGACACAAGTATTAAGAAATGCAATTAATATGTTGGAATTCATAAAATATGTTATGTAACTTCCTAATATACCCTTTATCTCTCTAATTAGGGTAAAATATGTTTTTGTTCCCTCATTTCATCTTGATTTATGTTTTTAGTCCCTCATAAATTTTTCACTATTTTTAGTCCCTAAAAAATTGTTTCATTTTGTTTTTAGTCCCTGACATTAATTTCAAAATTTTGGTTGTATTTTAATGTTATGAATGTGTTGCCAATGATGGATAACTATTTGGGAATATTTGATGCATCTGTTTTGAGTTGAAATATTTGAAAAATGGTAAATTAGGGAGAGAAAGGGATAGTTTCGCAAAATTGTTTCTGCATTTTCGCTAAGCGATCAAGATTTGCTAAGGGAAACTAGATTTGCTGAGTGAAACAAGTACAGGGAACCGAAGGGTTTTTCTGCCCTTTTGATTTGCTAAGCAAATACAATTTTGCTGAGTGAAAATCCCCTTTTGGTGTCATTCCATAAGCAATTGGATACTCAATGTGCGAAAAAGCTGCTCTATTGCTGAACGAAAAGTGTTATCTAATTACTTTGTTTAAACCTCATCTCCACGACACCTACCTTTACTTTCTTCATTGCACTTCGCTAGTGATTGAGGTTTAATTGTTATTCCACTATTCTTGAGTTTTTTTTTTAAAAAAAATTATGGTTTAGGGTTTGAACCCATGTTTAATTTTCTTTTCTTTTTTTGTATTTTTTATTCTTACCCAATTATAGATTCTTCTTTTAAGTGAGGATAACTTCTCGTGATCTCCTTTGAGGACTTCACGTGTTGAATTTTCTTAGAAGCAACTATTATCTCGATCGGAGAAGGAATAAGTGAACTTGTGGTGCATGCTGCAAATCTCTACTACCGATATATATATATATTTGCTCCCTAATCTTGTGCGTAAGCATGGGTGCACACCATTGTGACAGTAAAAAGATCTTGTAATTTGATCACGAAAATTTGAACATCACCTAGACGGGTACCACACTGAACGAAGAAATTGGTATCCAAAAATTACCAACATAATCATTCAAAACGTTACTGCAAATGAAACGCATGTCATTCACATAAACAATAAAGAAAAACTATCCGACTCTAAACCAACAAGTAACAACCAACATAAAAACCATCAGAACTTTTCAGTAGATTGATGGGGAAATTTCTTGCTACTGAGCTTAGAGTTTTGTTTCTAAAGTGTTCAGCTTTTTGGGTGTTGAGGTTGTGTCCTTTGTCATGTGAAGATTATTGGTTACTTATGCTTCTTGCGGTTTCCTTTTGGAGAGTATTCACTGGGCTTGAGGCTAATTTAAAGCTACACAACAGTCACTTCTTCAAATATTCAGTGCTTGGTATTTTCTTAGGTGGTGGACTCTTTTGTTTGTCTTATTTAGCTTCTCATGATAGGTTGTTCTTCCTTTTTATGAAACTGGACTGTTGGTATACTGCCAAAATTGGTTATTCGCCATATACACCGCTTCTGTGGTTTAATGGAATAGAAAATGTCTTCCTTTTTATGATTTTGTAGAATCCTGATTGCCAAAATTGGCTCTGTTTATTTAGCCAAGAACATTTAGGGAGTTGCACTAGTTTTTTCTATAGTTAGGATTTTAGTATAGTAAAAAAATGTCTTATGACGAGGGAAAGGCGTGTACCATATTTTCTAACTTAACATTGTAGTATGCAGAACTCAGTACATATTGTATTGGTTATGTCTTACTTTCTTTCAATAATATATTTGCTTATCTAAAAAAAATAAAAGAGACCCTAAAGTCCAAAGAATCCATTCTTCACCCTCCTACTCCTCCAACCATCGATAGCAAGAACTGTGAGCTGGACTACTCGAAGTGTAGTTAGCTCTAGAGGAAGATGATGAAGGGGAATTAGAACCGAAATCATCCTCAGAATTGTCCATCCTGTCATCGACCAGAGATGGCGATACCGTTCCACCATAATTGTTGAACTATGTGATGATAATAAAAGTGATAAGAAAGGCGTGATAAAATTATTTACAACCATTGTTATTTAGTACGTAATACACTTTCTCTGATTCCTTTTAAAATGTTAAACATTTCATAAATATATATTGTATTTATATAATCTAGTGTGTCTGTGTGTATGGTGTTTAGATCACATGGAAATCTCTATTAGATATATTCATATCAATTGTCTTTAAGATCATTCCTTGTATCCTAATCAAATTTTGACTACTTGTTACTAGTATTGAACATTTACTTATATTGATAAACAAAGAAAGGGTGGAGAATATTTCGTTGACATACTACAAAGATTTGCTATATGAATAACTAAATTGTATTATTCCTTGTATCCTAGTCAAATTTTGACTACTTGATAGTAGTACTGATCATCTATGTTGATAATAAAAGAAAGTGCGGAAAATATTTTGTTGAATTACTTTTATATTTGCTATATGACTCACTAAATTTGATCATTCCTTGTATACCGACCCTGTCAAATTTTGACTTCTTAATAGTAGTATTGAACATTTATATTGATAATAAAAGAAAGATGGAGAATATTTGTTTGACTTAACATAAATATTTGCTATATGAATCACTAAATTTCAAAGGCTTTTAAAGACTATTTTAAAAAAAAAAAAAAAGATTTTGCAATTAATACATTCAGAAAAAATATTGGTTATTGTGAACATCCAATTTTGGATGCAATTTTCTTTCTTACTTGATTTTAGGTCATTTTAGTCTTTTTACACAAATAAAAAATATGAAAAGAAGAAAGAAAAAAAGTACAAAAATGATGGAAAACAAAATAGACAAAAAGAATAAAAAAAAAACTTTGCTTCAATTCTTATTTCATTTTGAATTTAGTTTAATTTATCTTTTTGGTAGAATCAAAAAGAAAAAAAAAAAGAGAATAAACAAAACAAGACAAAATAAAAGCTTGGGTTCAATTTATTTAATCATTTGTAGAAAAAGAATTGCCAAAAAAGTGAGTAAAGGACATAAAATATAATTTATTAAACAAAAGGGTGGGGTTCAATTCCAATTTCATTTTTTTTATTGATGACACAATTCCAATTGAGTTTTGATATTTAGATACTCGTACACTAACAACAACCTTCAAAAACCCGCCTATGTGACATTTTTTTATTTCTCCTTCTTTCCTCTTTGCCTTGACAATGTTAGTCGTTGATTTTATTCTCCACCATTGACCTTTTTTTACCCTTGGATAGAAAGTATGCTTTAAGAAAAAATGAATTGTTCTTTTTTTCATCTTTTGATCTTCAACCAATTTCATAACATATTCATGAGCTTTCTTTTGTTACAGAGCTATAAGATAGCTATTTTTCATTGCATTCTTCTTGATTTCTTTTGCTAACCTTTTTCTTTCATTTTCATTACGTGCCTCATGCTTTTCCAATCCAATTTTCCCAACCGAAGCTTGTTTTTTTTTAGATTCTAGTTTCAATTTAAGCTTTTCATATTAGCAAAAATCCTTCTGAAGTGTTCCATGTCACTTGATTGCATTTTTTTATCTATTATTTATAAGGTTGAATTAACTAGTTTATCTTTTCCCATCGTAGCAAGGTTAATTCTTTGTATATTCTTATCGCATCTCACTTCCATGTCTTTTGGGTGCTTGTTTTTGGCTTGAATAATGTTAATTAAATTGGAGACAAGTTTATCTTGCCTTGGAGCTTCTTCTTCCATAAGCTCATGTGTGATTTTATCACCTATTTTCATAGATATTCTCCATAAATATTGTTCATTTTGTAGTCATTTGCTTGGGTAACCCATACATAAAGACCAAACTTCTACTAAGAATTAGCAAACCAGTCTTTTTTCCTTTCGATGATGTAATATATGGCCAACCTTAAATAATGCCTAGGCATTATTAAGAACATATGAATTAATACATTCAGATATTTGAAGGAAAAAATAAATAATGCCTAGGAATAATAAATTAAGAACAAGCTCATCAAGCTTATTGGGGGCCACAACATGCTTCACACTTTCCACTATTGTCATCGTTAAGTCTTCCTTTAACAACGTAGTCGAGGACCCATCCATCAAGTTGTTGTGCCAATGGTGCCCCTTGCTCCACTCACCTCCACTTTTCTCGGTGACTCTCTCATTGACATCATTGACATTATCGTCAATAAACCCGAGAGCATCAAATAGGTCAAAGTCCATCAACAAGCTTCAGAGGTGCCCAATAGAGGCGCTCCTACTAGCCTTGGCCGTTTACTAGACTCATCCGAATCAAAGTTAGAAGTGTAAAAGAGGAGAAGGTTGTCAAAGTTTGCAGCAATGTAGAAAGAGGTTTCAGAGTGAGAATGTCGATGGTAGGACTCATTCTCTAATATTTGCTCTATGTCCATCATCGTCGGTGGGTTTTCGATGAACTTTAGGTCCATGGAAAAACTGAAAACAATGTTTGTGGTGCAACTATGAGGAAATCCTATTACCTCTCATTTGAGGATTGAAAAGTAATTAATGTTTCGAGAAACTATAATGTTGATATAGAAAATATGGATAGATAGAGACAAAAAGACAGAAAGGAAAGAAGGTTATTAGGCATAGTTCATGTATTTAATGACGAAAAAAGGTAAGTTGAAGTCTTTAATAAATTTAATTTTTTCAATATCTTTTAAGGGATCATAGTAATGTGGTCCATTTAGACATTGTCGTCAAGTGATTTTATTTAATAATAAAAATTATAAATTACTTGTTATTATTTAAATTTTATTTATAATAAAATATTTGACAATATTAGTAATTGTATAACTTATTTGTCTAGTAGCTATGTCTAGTAGCTATTTGTAACATCCTCTATTTCCACTTATTCAATATTCGTTGATATGTAATATATGATTTTTAACGAATGAATGATTTATATATATATATATATATATATATATATATAATAAGTAGAAATTGAGGATATTAGAAATTGCTTATTTGTTTGAATAACTACAATTAGACAAACAAGTTATATAGTTATTAATACTGTCAAATGTTTTATTTTAAATAAAAATTAAAACAATAACAAGTAATCGTTTAATTTTTTTATTAAATAAAGTCACTTGATGAAAATGTCTAAATGGATCCCATTACCTTGACCCCTTAAAAGATATTGAGAAAATCGAATTTATTAAAGACTTCAACCTACCTTTTTCCAAAACGAATGCCTACCTTATTTTTGTCATTGAATGCATGAACTATGCCTCTTAATTTTCTTTCCTTTCTATGTTTTTGTCTCTATCTCTCCATATTTTCTATATTATCAATAGTTTTTCAAAACATTACTTTCTATCCACCAATGAGAGGTAGTTGGATTTCTTCATCGTTGTACCACCAACATTATCTTAAGTTTTTCAATGGACCTAAAGTTCATTGAAAACCCACTGACAACGATGGACATAAAGCAAATATCAGAGAATGGGTCTACCACCAACATTCTCACTCGGACACGTCTTTCTACTTTGTTGCAAACTTCAACAACCTTTTCCTCTTTGACACATCTTACTTCGATTTAGATTATCTGATAGGTAGCCAAGGCTAGTAGGAGCGCCCTCTATTAGGCACCACTGAAGCTTGTCGATGGATTGTGACCTCTTTGATACTCTTCAGTTTATCGATGATTGTGTTGATGATGTTGATGAGAGAGTCACGGGAAAAAGATGAGGTGAGCGAAGCAAGGGGCACCACTGGCACAACAACTTGATGGACGGGTCCTCGACTATATATGTTGTTTAAGGCGAACTTAACAATGGCGATAATGGAAAGTGTAAAGAATGTTAATTATGGTCTCCGATAAGCCTGTCGAGCTAGCTCTTTATTATTCCAAAGCATTACTTAATTTTTCCTTTGTTCAAAATATCTGAATGTATTAATTCATATGTTCTTAATAATGCCAAGGCATTCTTTAAGGTTGGCCATACATAAATTACATCATTTGAAGGAAAGAGGATTGGTTTGCTAATTCTTAGTAGAAATTTGGTCTTTATGCATGGGTTACCCAAGCATATGACTACAAAATGACCAATATTTATGGAGAACATCTACGAAAAATAGGCGATAAAACCATACATGAGCTTATTGTAACACTCTGATTTTTGCTATATGTATTTGATTGTTTGTTTATTCTTAATATTTTTTTTAAGAATTGATAAACCCAAATAGGATAATAAAATATTAAATCACATTATTGGGACTAATATTTTATATTCTATATAATTGAAAATTTTAAAAATTATTCCAGATGAAAATCTGAAATAACTATTAAAACGATGATTATTTAGAATTATCAATATTTGTGACAAATGTGAGAATAAATCTCAATATTTATAAAATGATTATTTGAACTTAAAATCATGTTTTATAGATTAAAATAACAGTAGGATAATTTTCTCATAAAAAATAGAGCTTTATGAGAAAATTATGTAAAACAAACTAGACTGTCTGACAAACTGTCAGCCAGCAAAGGATTAATATAAAAACTTAATGAAACTGACAGAGTTAGTTTATTTTCAAGTCACATATATAAAAGTTTAAGTTCTAGTAAAGTTTGAGAATTTATAGAGGTAAAATGAAACTATTGAGAATTAAATATAGTAAAACAACCAAATAAATCAAATAATTAAAATTAAATATGTAAATTTTTTAAGTCATAATAATCAATAATAAATATAATTTAAGTTTATTAAAAGTTTCAAATAGAAATAAAATTTATTTGATCAAAAAGTTAAAAATTACGAAACTTGTACGTGTAAAATGTTATCCTTCTTCCTTTGACCAACTCAAGGACTTGAAGCTTGAAGTTTGCATCCTCTCTTCTCCTCCTCCACTGAATGAAACCTCACTACTAGGTAAGGGAGAAGTGAGGCCTTGATTCCTTTGTTGTTTCATGTTATTTTTAGGCTTAAATATGTTTTAGGTCCTTGATAAATGCCCGAATTTTGTTTTGGGTCCCTAATAAAAAATTTCGTTGCATTGGATTCTTTATATATCAAAACTTTTTTTTTAAGTCTAACTTTTATTACTTCTGAGTTGTATTTATCTTATGAAGGATCCAATGCAATAGAAAAATTTATTAGGGACCCAAAATAAAAATTGGTCATTTATCAGGGACCTAAAACATATTTGAGCCTTATTTTTATTACTTATGAGTTGTATTTATCTTATTTCTTTGTATTTCCTTAGCTTCTTAGTTGATGAACTGCATTTGGCATGCGCTTTTTAAAATTTATTCTTCCCTTCCCTAATTTTGTCACTGCTACGTTGGAATGGTCTCTCTTGGGGAGATCACGTCAAAATTTTCACTTGATTCCTTGTTGATATCATATAATCTCTTAGGGGAGAAGCTAAGCATTCCGCAGTTATATTAGGATTCCTTTATTAATTCCAGTTTTATCATCTATTCTACACAAAGTTGGTTTTGTAATGTAAGTGAACAATAGATGGCTCAAAGTCACCCTTTTCCTCTCCTTCTTTTCGGTTGTCAGTCCAACAAAAAGGAAACATCTTCTAATTTTTATATCCTTAACTAAACAATGTTTTATACTATGAAGTGGTTCGGTCAAGTGTAGAACAAAAGGGGAATAAGGTTGGCCTTTTCCAAATTGAGATAAAACAACTTTTACCATAAATAAATATGAGACCAAAAGCTAATTTTTTGAACCCAGTTTTGGTACATGTGTTGTAGACTGGTAGCAAGGGTCAGATTTTTTTTTATATGACTTCTTATTCATTAAAAGGATATATATATATATATATATATATATATATATATATATATATATGAAAAAGGTATGGCAAAAATTGAGAAGCCAGAAGCAAACAATTTTTATTGAAACTAAATTACAACTTTCTGAGTTAGTTTTTTTAGGAAACCATTACCCCTTTATCAAGCAGTACTGGGATTAGAAGTTACTCAACTCAAATTTTGAGTCCTTTATCTCTCATAGCTATGGCCAAACATCACAAGATTATAGTGTATTAGGATTTCATAGTCATCTATTCTACAAGCTAGCATGTTTCAGGTTCTTAAATAATAATAATAATAATAATAATAATAATAATAATAATAATAATAATAATAATAATATGCTTGTGCTTACCTCCGATGGTCTGGGGTTTAGCAGAGAATAAAGAAACAATGGTTTAATTTTATGATAATGACTTACACACCTAATTCTATTACTGAAACTTAGTTTTTGAAATAGTTTGAATCTTGTTACTCCTTATTTGGTCTCAGGCTGGGCAAGGAAAAAGAAAAAAGATTCCTTACCAAGTTTTAATAGATTAATATAAAGCCTAAGCTAGGAATTAGTATCTTGAAATTTAATTAATTATATATAATATTTCTAATCTATCGTTTTTAGTTGATTGTGTCAAAATTGTATGAAAACTAAATTCCCTAATCAATTGTAGCTCATGGCCTCTTTGAGTTAATAGGCTTAGGATTGAGTAAAATTTTAATTAACCAAATAAGCTATTATAATAAGAAAGTTTTTTTAAACTTTGTATTAATTTTTTTTAAGTTAGAGAAATAAAAAATTTCATTTTAAATACTCATTTATGACCACTTCCTAATAATGAAGGATTTGCGAAGGAAAATGATTTCTTTTAGTTTATTAGAAAATTTTTAGAGGAAATCTGGAGTATGCTCTGTGGTCGTAATTTCACCTGATCTTCCACATTAGAAAAATGAATTTTCTCAATATTAACTTTTAAGGTTTATGGGAAAAATCTGAGTATGCTCTATGGTTGTAGTTTTATCTTATCTTCCACATCTAAAAAGAATTTTCTCAATATTAAAGGTTAATTTATTTTGTATAAATTGATATTTTAACATATGTGTAAATTTTAGGAAGGTCTATCTCTTTTAAATAATCTAAGTTAAAAACTTAGAAAAGAGAAGGATAAATCAAAATCTGAGTATCTAATCAATTGCGTTAAATTTTGATATGACAATATAGTTGTAGTATAAAGTAGTGTTTACTGGCAATGATATGCTTGTGTGATATGATGTAACATTTATTGGATATGTTGTTTATCAGTATGTAAGGCAGATGTACTGATATTCTGTGCTGGTGCTTAGAGAAGCTGAGTCCAGAGTTATGATTATTAAGTTTTGCTGTATTTTTATGCTATGATGATGAATCTCTGCTTGTTGAGGTAGTGATATGTTATATATATGTCGATGAGAAGGACCTTTGAATGATGAATAAGTCTCTACGGATGTATTCCGAGAGTGTGTATTAGTCACGTGACTTGGTGTACCCAAGTTAGGCGGAAGGCCTAATAGGAGATGGAGCAGGAAGTTACGGTTTGGTACGTTGCGAGTTGATATGCGTGACCTTGGCTAAGGTCTAAGGAATGGAAGGCATCGAGTGTGTAACGTCCCAATGGATAGGTCGGCCCCCTATGTTCCGAGATTCATAGTCCTAGCTTGTAACACCTCGATAAGCGTAGAGACAACTTCATGATGATGCGAAAGGTATACCTCGTGGGGAGATTGCCCTGTGATTTAAGTATGCATATTGATATGATTATTGATATTGAGAGACATCGGGAATGGTGTCAAGTACCATATGGATTATGGAGCTGCACAGGTATGAGACTATGGCAACAGTTGAGGTATTGAGGTATACTTACTCCTCATCACTTCCCGATGGTTGTATTGTGATAGGTGATTGATCAATCGTGGAGTATGAATCCATATTGTGTTAGAAGGTTGAGATGTTACGACGAGATAGACATTAGGTTCCCCATTATTATATTAATTGACGGTGGTTTATACTGTAAGTAATACATATATATGTTAGAATCAAGTCTCACTCCTTTCTCTTTCTTTCTTGTGTATGTACTTGTTGATTGGATGCGTGAAGATGACAGTCATGCCCAACGATCGAGCTCTCTTGCTGACACAATTATTTCAAAGATTATGGAGACTGACGAGAAGATATGAGACTCAGGCTAGTTTTATTTATTCTTGCATTTGGGTTAGGGTAGAAATTGTGTATTTCTCTGACTAGGTTATTTCATGTATGAATTGGGATTTGCTAGTACATAATTACTCTGTATTTATTTTGTAATATGAACTTATGTTTTATTTAAAAGAAGATAATGGTTCTTTATATAATATTTATGTATTCCAAATATATTTAATAAATGTTTAATTTTAATCGCGAAAAAATTACCCTCATTTCTATAATAACTAAAACAAATAAAAGTATTAGTGTGGGTTGTGTCTAATGTAACGGGGTGTTACACTTATGGAAGAAGAAGTTGCAAGGAAGGATAAACTTGTCTCTAATTTGATTAACATTATTCAAGCCAAAAACAAACACTTGAAAGACATGGAAGTGAGATGCCATGAGAATATGCAAAAAATTAACCTTGTTACAATGGGAAAAGATAAACTAATTAATTCAACCTTATAAATAATAGATAAAAAAATTACAGTTAAGTGGCATTGAAAAACTTAAATTGCAACTTAAATCTAAAAAAAACAAGCTTCAATTGGGAAAATTGGATTGGGAAACATGAGACAAATAAAGAAAATGAAAGAAAAAAGTTAGCAAAAGAAATCAAGAAGAATGCAATGAAAAATAGCTCTCTTGCTGCTTTGCAGTAAAAGAAAGCTAATGAATATTATATGAAATTGGTTGAAGATCAAAAGATTCAAAAAGAACAATTTCATGCTAAAATCATCTAACTTCAAACACAACTTCATATTGAACAAGAGTTGCAGTTGGACATTCAACAATTAAAGGATTATTAAATGTGTTAATTAAAGCACATGGAACATGATGAAGATGCAAAAGTTCTGAAGAAAGTTAATACTTTACAAAAGCATTTAAGAGACAAGGAACCGCCACTTGAACACTAAGATGAATTGAACCAAACACTTATTATTAAAGAGTGTGAGAGTAATTACGGAAATGACAAAAACACAAAAGTAATTTTTTTTTTCAACATGAGCACACGCAATAAATCTCTCATTTACTACTTAGATATCATCTCCACCGCTTGAAATACACATTATTGTTCACACTCTCCTTTCCATAAAACCAATAAAATGTAGCAAAACGCATCATCATCATATATGTTTGTCTATTATATGTCAAATCATGTATGTTTGATAGAAAGGATTCTCTCACTTTTTTTTGTAGACATAGCTCTTGTAATCCCACCTACTATAAGTCCAATATTAGTTGCAACAATGCCTAGGCCAATGATGACACCATCTACAATGAAAGAAAGAAATACTCAATGATTTATTAGAGTCAATATATCTACCTGTTTTCCTCTTTCTCTTAGCAAGAAAAAAGAAGCAGACAAAAATGTCTAGTTAGGGAACCTTATCCAACATTTAACGGCCAAGGTGGATAATGGAGTGTTTGGAACAAGAAATTATGAGAGTATTGTAGGAGAAATGTGATGTCACTACCTAGTTATGTGAAACTAGGGTTCGAATGTCAAATTAGGGTACCGATGTGAAAGTAAGGGAAAAACGTGTTGTACTGCAACTCCTTTCACAAAAGAGTTCTTAAAGCACACTTTCTATCAAAGGGTAAAAAAACATCAATGGTGGAGAACAAAATGAACAACTAACATAGTCAAGAAAGACAAAGAGGAAAGGAGAAATAAGAAAGAAAGATGAACCAATCCTGGAAATGCCATCGTTGTTGAGTTTTTTCTTTTATAAGCAAAGTGTAATTTATTAAACATAAGAAAGCTACATTATATGTTACATATGCTCCCATAAAGAGATAAATAAAAAGTGATGCAGACCAAGAATTGTAGCAGCAACAGAAATAGGAGGCTGTCACACCTTAATTTCAGCAACACCCACCCCTGTTGAAACCATGAAACAACAAAGTCCATGTATCCAATGATATAAAAGTGGCAAAAAATAAGGTAGCTACATAAGAATCATGCCACTTTGAAGGAAAGTGCAGCAAGTTAACTTCAAGTATTGTCAATGGAAAAAGTAAAGGGAAAGGAGAACAGATCTAACTTTCGATTCTCCCCAATTTTGTTTTTTATTTCCAATTTTTCTTTTGTTTTTCAAAATTCCATTTTAAATAATAAATAATGAAATAGAATAAAAAATGCCACATAGGCAGGTGTATGAAGGATGTTAATTTATTATACAGGTTTCTAAATATCAAAAGTCTATTCTCTTCTCTCATTTTCCTTTGCAGCAACAAACTCACCATAAATATTTCTTATTGCCTCTCATCTTCCTGAGATAATGGAAAACACACAACACAACCCATAAAATTCTCACCTACTCTAAAAAATAGTGAATCACACAAGGCCCCTCATTCCCAAAAGAAAAATCCATGGCTATGCATTTTGAACCTTCCTGAACATAGAACTAAACCTGCTAAGAGCAATGTACAATAGCCATTTTCATCCTCCATGAAGACCTAGTGTGGACCAACACCACCATCCAACTTGCACACTTATCTGCCACCATCATGTAGTGTAACACCCCGTTACATTAGACACAATCCATACTGATATTTTAATTTGTTTTAGTTATTATATAATTGTGGGTAAATTTTTCGTAATTAAAAGAAATGTTTATAAGCTTATTAAAGACAATGAATTAATAAAAGTGACGTATAACATAACACAAGAATAAATACATAGTTTAACAAGTACAGAAAAATCATGTACTAGCTAGTCCCAATCCATACATTAATTATTCTAGTCAGAGCAGTACATGAATTCTACCCTAACCCAAACATAATAATAAAACTAGCCTTCGAATTTGGCATCCTCGTATCGTCCTCTACAACCTCTGAACCATCTGTACCAGCGGACAAACTTGATTGCTAGGCATAGCCGTCATCTTTGCGTATCCATCCAACGAGTACATACAAAGAAAAGAAAAGTAGAGGAGTGAGACCTTTCAAAGACAAATTGGCTCAAATTTTAAGTATACTCCCTACCAAAACTTCTTTCAACTAAAAGCCTAATGTGGTAAAGGTTCTAAAAGAAACTTTGAAATATGTAGCATGAAAACACTCTATTTCTTGATTTTTAAGAAAATGAATTGTAATTTTTTTGCTAAGGACCCAAATTTAATTTTTATCTACTGCCCAAGTTTTATGAAAACATCAAATTTGGTGAAATTAAATTCAAATTCTTTTTTATTCTCAAAACCGTATTCATTCTTAGCCAATTAAACAAGGTTCAACTTCACTTAATTGATCCAAAATAAGTTTTATAAAAACAATCTAGTAAATTTCTTCAAAGCTTATGAAAATTTAAACTCCAAACTTTCTTTTCTCTTCCTACTCAAATTTGTACACACACGCTTCAAATTTATTTCATTTCCTTCATTAATTTAAGAGGTCTTGAGAATCACATTTTAGTTTCAAAATCTTTTGTTTCCAATCTCTCACCTTCACCAAATCCCTCACCAACACACACACACACACACGCTTTATTTTAAAACTTTGATTGATAAAAGAAAGTGACAAACATTTGATACCCACCCCTTCTGATACCATCACCGAAACACAAATACCCCAAGTCATAAAAGTTGTTTGGTTTTCTTGCACAATTTTAGTAAGAAAAGCTTACTTGACCCAAAATGAAATAAAAAATCTATGTTTCCCCTTTTATTTTCTTCATCAAACCATGGCATACATCCACTGTTCGGAACTCTCAAGCCATTTGATAAAACCATTTTAAAATCTAAGGTGACATTTACTTGCAATTCTGTTTTCTGTTTTCATTTTTTGTTTTCAGATTTTAATTACAAAACGGTCACCTTATTTTTTTATTTTTTTTTTCTATTTTCTAAGATTTGTACAGGTTATTTTCAGTGTTTCCTGTACAAATCTTAGAAAATAGAAAACAAAATGAAAATAAGGTAACAGTTTTGTAATTAAAAACTAAAAACAAAAAACAAAATAGTACCACAGAATAAAAATCAAATTTTATTTTAAATTCAAACCTTAAAAATTTATTAAGAATATTTACTATACATATATAGGTAAAAAATTGAACTTTACTTTTATTTCTTTTATACGATCCGAGAATCATAATGGACTTGGAAGAAATCCAGATTTTAAATTCCTTAGGGGACGTTTGTTTTATGGATTATTTCTTTAATCCTGAGAATATTTTTTTCCGGAAATATAACATGAGAATGTTATTCCCAGGTATTGTATAAAAATGTGTGATATATTTGGTAATAATCATTTTATTACCTCATAACAGATGTAGGAATAAATTTTCCCAATCCCATATTCTTGGAAATAAAAAAATAATCCGTGAAACAAACGCACCCTTAATTCTATGCTTTATTAGAGTTAGAATTAGCGGTAAGAAAAAAGAAGATTTTAACAAGAAAACTCCAAAAGCTTTTTACTTCACTTTGTTAGTTATTACTAGAGTAAGAAAAAGAATTGAAGACTCATGAGACAGAATAAAAAAAAAACATTGTTCCTCCCCTTTCACTAACAGGGTGAGCTATGGAAAAAGCTTTGGAGAAGTTTTTTTTTTTTTTTTTCTTTTTCCAATTCTTATGATGTAAGTTCAAAGCAGTAGATGGATGGGTGTTATTTAAGTAATTAGAGACTAAAAATTACAAGGAAATTTTGGCATGGTCTCCCCTAGAGGAGAAGCAACCCAGCAGTCATAAACAGAACCATACAACAAGAGAAAATGAATTTACAACATGAAAATAAGAAAAGGAGAGAAGATTACAACAAATAGAACGACATTAAGGCAATAAAACATCAAAATAACAAGAATAGATGGAAATACTATTGAATCAAGATCTCACTCCCCCCTTACCAAGGAAGTGGGTTCAGATTCACCAAGGAAAGGAGAGGAAGGAAAGAGCTCCAAGCTTGTAGCCTTGGTTGTGCTTGCAAAGAAGAAAGATGGAAGCTTTGGAACTCAACAATGGAGTTTTTATGTGTTTTTTGAGAGGAAGAAGATGAGAGAAAGAGAGAGAACCGAAGAGAGGGCTGAGAGAAAGAGAAAGTGTCATTTAAGAGAGAGAAAAATGAGAGTGTGCTGGGAGAGAGAGAAACTGTCGAGAATGGAGAGAGAAAGGTGAGGAAAAAGTGGCAGAAGGGGTGCCTATATATAGAAGTATTTAGATTTTTTTTAGGCTTATTAGTTAATGTAAATTCAATTTTTGGCACATGTGGTGTGTGTGTGGGGGGTAGACGAGGGCTGATGGATTGGGCTAAGAGAAAAGCTAGTCCATATTAAAATTTTATTTGGGTCACACTACTCATACCTGGTTGTAGGCATTCTGGTATAAGTTTATATCCATAATTTTTAACTTTTTTTATTAAATAAATTTATTTTGAGTTGCAAAATTTTAAGAGACTTAAATTGTATTTATTATTAATTATCATGAATTAAAATTAAATTTTTATAATTAATTTCGAAATTTTAATATTTATTTAAGTATTTTAAGTCAAAATTCATATTAAATTCATTTTAGCTCAATAAATTCTCAATTTTTTATGGGAACTATACTTTTATGTATTTAACTCAAAAATGAACTGACTTTGTCAGTTTCATCAAGTTTTAATATTATTCCTATACTGTCTGACTTATTAGCAATCGGTCTAGAGCGTTTTGTATAAATTTATCAGAAAGTTCTAAATTTTTTGAGAAAATTATCCTAACCTTATGTAGACCTATAAAACATGATTCTAAGCTCAAATAATTATTTTGTAATCATTTGAGACTTTACCTCATGTTTGCCATAGAGACAAACAATTATGTACTTAATCACTGTTTTAATAGTTATTCGGACTTTGATCCGAAATAATTAATTATTAAAATTCACGATTAAGTAGAACATGAAATCTTGATCACAATAGTGTGAACCAATATTTTAATATTTTGTCTTGATTTCTCAATATTAAATTACTAATAAAAAGAAAATAGACAGAAAATAAAAATGAGGGTGTTACATGTAGACTAGTCCTACCAAACACCATTGTCTCTAATACACATTGAGCACCTTCAAACTATTGTTGCTATACATAACCAAAACCCAAAATAATATTAACCACTAAACCTCTACCTTCTTCCTATCCTCACCATCAAACCTTGTCATCCATACCAAATAAGGTTTATTATACACACTTTCTTTCATTTTTGTCGCACCTTGTTGGAGATCCCACATCAACTAGTGATACGGCCAAATTAGTGTAAATAAGTGGGGCAAGCTTCACCTTATAAGCCGGTTTTGTAAGGTTGAGTTAGGCCCAAACCCACTTTCTAAGATGGTATCAAAGCCTATCCTAGCGAGTGTTGTTGGGCCTATCGTGCCACTGGTTATAGGGCTGCTATCGAACCACCCGCAGATGTCCAGTCCTACAAACTTCATGCTCGAGATGTCCAGTCCTTGGCGTGAGTGGGGTGTGTTGGAGATCCCACATCGACTAGTGATATGGCCAAATTAGTGTATATAAGTCGGGGCAAACCTCACCTTATAAGCCGGTTTTGTAAGATCGAGTTAGGCCTAAGCCCACTTTCTAAGACACCCCTTGAGCTACCTATGGATCAGTGCCAACCACAAACCTAGTACCCAGTAGATACATCAACATGCATCAATTGCAACATCCTGTAACCAGCACATATCAGTTTCTAGATCCTGACCCAACACCAGGAAAACTACATAGCCATCAACACCCCACGCACAAACCCTATCATTGAATCTCCAGGCCAGCACAATCCATTTTATTCTCTTGCTTTGTTTTGTCATTTACTATCTTGTATGAGGCCGTTGTTTTATCTTATTATTTGTTATTTTATGTTATCCTACTATCTTGAACCTAGTACCCAATAGATACATCAACATGCATCAATTGCAACATCCTGTAACCAACACATACTAGTTTCAAGATCCTGACCCAACACCAGGAAAACTACATAGCCATCAACACCCCATCCACAAACCCTATCATTGAATCTCTAGGCCAGCATAATCCATTTTGTTCTCTTACTTTGTCTTGTCATTTACTATCTTGTATGAGGTCGTTGTTTTATCTTATTATTTGTTATTTTATGTTATACTACTATCTTGTTCTTGTTATCTTATATTATCATTGCCTTATGAGAATTCCAAAGCTTTTATCTTGTTTATATATCTAGTTATTTATTTACTTTAGGTTTGTTTTACCTGTTGGTCAACGTTCCTCATTTAATCGTGTAGTGGAGTCCTTGTCTTTACTGTTTCGGTGCTTCCTTAAGTTTGTCCCCTAAAAGGTTATGGGACATACTTCAAGTTTTTTTAAACATAAATGTACTTTAACATAATGAACTTAATTACAGGGTCTTACCAAAATCATTACCAAGTATAGAAATACAGAATCTGAGTGTAATGGATTTTAGTTTCAACACATTTGTCTTGTCCACAACCTCATTTCCATCCTATGTGGGCGGCAAAGAAACCCCTTTGACATGTTCTTCTCTCTCTCTCTCTCTCTCTCTCTTTGTCAGAGTTGTCTAAATGGATTGGGCTGACCTGAACAGCCCGTAAATAGGGTTGGCTGGGGCCAAAAAAAGTGACCCAAAATTGATAACGCTTGTTTAGCCCGACAGGCCAATTGGGCTCGGGCGGGGCTGGCTAATTGTCCATGGGCTATCCAGATCAATGAAAAAAAATAAATGAGAATTAATCCTATATGAATATTTTCTTGTATTGTTTTAATATTCTTGATATTTTATGAGAAAAAGTTTCATAATATTTTTTTTATTGTTTTCATAGGATAATAATAATAATAATAATAATAATAATAATATTAATAATAATAATATTTGTCATAATTTAATCACTTTGTTTTTAACTCCCCACGTCTATACGTACCAAAAAAAAATGATTGATCTTAATATGGATTGTGAAGTGCCAATTGCCATTTTTAAATTTTTTATTATGAGAACAAATATGGATCGATGGTATTTTTTTTATTTGTTGGATCGATGGTATCGTTTGGCACCTGGACAACATCAAGAGTCATAAGTCATAATTACTTGCAAAGTAACAGTACATTTATTAAGACTTCAATATTCAGAAGATAAATATAAATTTGTATTATTTTTAATCAAATCAATTAAACTAATTTAAAGGAATAATTATTGTTCAATAATAAGTGTTTTAGTTTTTTAAAAGTATTTTTTCTTTATTACTAGCTACCATTTAATGTTTTCAATTTTAATTTTTTAAATTATTTTTTAGTAAGGCTAATTTGGCCCAATAGCCCGTTGGCCCGGCCGATATAGGGCTGGGTTGGGCCAAAAAATTGACAATGCGAAGGGAATATGGGTCGGGCTGAGCCTCCCATTTTGACAATTCTACTCTCTCTCTCTCTCTCTCTCTCTCTCTATATATATATATATATATATATATATATATATATTAATTAGATCTTGTAAAAATCTTTTGTAGATATATTCATATCAATTGTCTTTAGAATTATTCCTTGAAATTTAGTCAAATTTTGACTAAATGATAGTATAGTATCGAACATTTATATTTTTAAGAAAAGAACGAGTGAAGAATATATTGTTGACTGACCATTAATATTTGTTATAAAAATCACTTATATTTGAATTTTTTTTTTCAAAAGAGTAGATTTTGGAATTAATACACTTGGATATGTTCCTTATATTAGTTAGATAAGCATTATATTATTATTATTATATGAAAAAATATTAAGAAAAGCTTAATTGTTCTTTGCTAGATTGAGGACATATATATATATATATATATAGCTCAAAACAAAATGTAATAGGGCACTGAAAGTGGGTGGGAGGAATTGTGGCTTTCCCTCCTTTATACGTATATAAATTTAGTTATTTGATTTTCTTTATTTTCTCTTGATGCTGCGAATAATATGAGTGAAGATGTTTCTTAACCAATGAATGAAGTACAAGTAATTTAGATAGAAATAGGTCAAAAAAAAGTAATTTAGATAGAAATATTTTCCCAAATTACCTGGTACTTCCTTTATTTGATTGAGATTTGACATTTCATGAACGAGCACAAAGCGTTCAAAAGGATAATTGGAGATGATTTTTAATATAATGGTAGTGAGATGGCAAAAAGCTGTGTTAAGTAAGTTTTTGGTCCCTCAACTATTTCAAATTTTGATTTTTAGTCCCTCTAAATTTTTTTGCTCATTTGTGAACCCTATCAAATTTCATGTGACTAATTTTAGTTCCTCTAAAATTTTTAGTCCCTTTTTATTTTTTTTATTGCTCAAAATTAGTCCTTGAGATGGTCTAAAAATGGGCTAGAAAAGAGAAAAAATTTAACCTCACAAGGATTAATTTTGAGTAATAAAAATAAACGAGGGACTAAATATGGACAAAAATTTTTAGAGGGACTAAAATTAATTATTTGTAATTCAATAGGGACTAAAAATGCACAAAAATTTTAAGAGGATCTAAAAATCAAAATTTGAAATAGTTGAGAGACCAAAAATATATTTAAGTGAAAAAAAAGTTTTATGTTAAGCATCACATCACATCCACCTATATATCCAATAAGTAAAACAAAAGTTAGTATGCCAGCATTGAATTGAAATAACGCACTTGAAATTGCACATGTGCATGAAAATGTTATTAGAGAAATCATTAAATTGTTTGACAGTGCTTCTTTAAGAAACCGTTATCCAAGTTTATCCAAAACAAACATGAATTAAAAATGGAAACTTTGAAGTGGAAAAAAAAATCTTGCAAGAGCCGTGCATGTCTTCAATGTAAGCCTCTGCCATTTATTGTCCATTCATGCTTCTGTCGCCGGCTTCCACCACGCTTGTTGTCCGCTCTTCTGTTCTAGCGCTAGGCAACCCACCGCCCTAACCTATTTTCCCTTTGCAGTGATGGATATGTAAGTTTTGGCAAGGAAGGAGAAAGGGTGAGGTGAGACAAGAGAAGTGAGAGAGTAAAAGTCCTGAAAATGAAATTTGGGGAAAATGGGAAATGAAAGGATAAAGACGTGAGAGAAAGGAAAAGACACTTCCAAAATATAAATTTGAGAGAGAAATAGTGGGATGGTGGGTGGGATTGAAAAGTTAAATTGAGATTGAAAGTGGGAGTGTGGTAAATTGGAGTGGGAAATTGAAATTTAAAATGAATAATGAAATATGGGCGGAGGCAATATTTTGGCCGAAGGCAATTAATTGATTGATTAGAAGAGTAATTAGTGGAAATGATTAATAGGGTGGGAAATTGGTTAATTAAGAGAGAATTAAGAATAAATTATAGAGTAAAATGTTAATTATAAGTTATTTTGAATTATATAACAATAGAGAAAATCTTAAAGTATTTTTTTTTTGCATTATTGTGTGTAATTCACACCGCAATGACCGCAATTTGCATCGCAACAAATGAAACATCCGCAATCGTGAAAACCTTAACGCGACATCAACTACGACCGCGACCACAATTTAAAACCTTGTTCACAACTAAACAAAAAACCCTTCACTATTTAACCTTCTCAACTAGGAAAAGGAGCCTCCACCGCAATGCTTTATACCATGGTTATGAAAATCGGACCAAATCAGCCGTTCAATCGGTTGAACCGAGAATCGATCTATCATCTAGTCCAGATAACCCATGAAACCAGACAACCAGGAAACTGGTTAGAAAATCGAGAAACTGTTCCAAAACTCTACAAACCGACAAAACTAGTGGTTCACTAGTTTACAATGGTTCTAAAAAAATTGCTTGTTATGCTTGTGAAAATGAAGACACCATTGCTTTACTCCTTCTCCGGCAAGCTCCAGTGTTTTCTATTCTAGCCATTCAAAGCTCTACAACCAGAATATTCCTCAATTTAAACTCAAGCAAGACAAAGCACCTTAATAGATCTATTGATAAATTGTTCACGTCCTCGTTCCCAAGCCTCCAGTTTAGAAGAAACTTTTACGCTTTCTTCTGAACCTCAACAGATTCTTAAATAAACAAGCATCTAGTTTTTTTTATGGAAAGTGAATTTCAAAATTAAATGGACAATTGAGTGGAGTGTTGTGTGTGGAGCAAAGTAAACACACTGGCACATGAAAGTTGGAAAGTCATTAGTATTGTAGTTAAAAGTTATTAAATAAATTTTAAAAAAATTTAATTTATTAAATGTTATAATATTCATAATATTTTTACATCACTTTATTATTTTCTAGTCAAAATAATTGATAATTTAAAAGCACAAATGAGTAGACAAAGGGATTACTTTCTAAAGGAAAGTTGAGAATTTAGAAGGGGCGTGTGTTCACTTCAATAGTTGTATCTCATATTTGAAGGCACTAATTTCCCAGAGCCAATCAATACAATCGACACTAATATTGATGTTGAAACAAATATTATATTTGTATTTGTAGTTATTGATAGATATATTATGCGCTATTGAAGTTAAATAAAAGAAAATGTGTTGTTATAATTAAATATTATGTCATATTTGATTTAATTTAACATATAATTTTGCATGTTACATGTTATGAGTGATAATATTTTTAAAACATTAATTTTTATAGTTATGAGTATAATTGTCTTTTTATTTAAAATTATTTATACATTATATTTTAATTTTTAAAAATTATTTAATTACTACCGGATCAATTGCAGTTAAACAATTAAAACCTGAACTAGTGCCTCACTTGTTCAATGACTTACCTGGTTTTAAAAATATTGCTTTATACTTGGCAATTTTTGACACAAGTCTTGCTGGTGATTGAGGTTTAATTGTTATTCATTGTTCTTGTGTTTTTTCAAATTTTTGGTTTAGAATTTGAACCCATTTTCAAATTTCTTCTGCTTTTTCCATCTTTTCCCATTCTAAATTCTCCTTTTTAGTGAGGATTCTAGTGTTGTTGTTCGAGGACTTCATGTGTTGAATTTGCCTAGAAGCAATTAATATCTCCACTTGTGGTGCTGTAAATCTCTAATACTTATAATATAGATTTGTTCCCTAAATGTTTATGGGACATATTTTCAAGTTTTTTAAACATAAATGTAATTTAACATAATGAACTTAGAAGGGTCTTTACAAAATCCTTACCAAGTATAGAAATATAGAATCTGAGGAGAAATTCTTGGGTGGACGCAAACTCAACACTTCATCCTTACATATAATCAATAGAAAATTTACTACTAGTAATGTAACATCGTGTTGTTATTAATTCATTTCATTAGTGATTTAATTAAATTACAAGAATAATTAAATTTAGGCTTAATTGCAATTTTTACCCCCAACTTTTGATTTTTTGGCGAATTTTATCCCTAACAAATTAATTTGGCACATTTGACCCCCAACTTTTTTAAAAAGTTGCAAATTTTACCTTCCACCATTTTACTGACATGGTATGCTAAAATAATTGTACTTTTTACCCCCAATTTTTTTACTTTTTGAAAAATTTTACCCCTAACTTTTTCATTTTTTGGCGAATTTTACCCCTAACTTTTTTTTTTGGTGAATTTTACCCTCACTTTTTACGCTTATGTCAGCATGCCATGTCAGCAAAACAGTAGAAGGTAAAATTTGAAACTTTTTAAAAAGTTGGGAGTAAAATGCACCAAATTAATTTGTTAGGGTAAAATTCACCAAAAAATAAAAAGTTGGGGGTAAAAATTGCAATTAAGCCTTAAATTTAATTTAAGTGCTTAAATGAATTAATTAATTTATGAGTTGGTGATTTGATTATGTGTGCATGTGGTTAGTGAGTTTTTAGTGGTTTGGGCTTAAGAGGATGATGGGCTTTGGTTTATGTTTGGAGAGGTGGGTGTGTATAGTAAGGCTTAGGTGTGAAAAGGGGAATTCTTAGAGTCATAAACCCTCCCTAAACCCTCAGAAATATGAAAACAGAGCACAAGCTCTCACTTTCTTCTTCTTCCCCAAGCAAGACCCACTCCCTAGAGGTTGGGGAGTTTGATTCTTCTGCTCAAAGGAGACTCTTTTCCTCTCTTGTTGGAGCTCTATAGTTGTCCCTTGGTGTGGTAAGCTCTTCCTTTTCTCCCTTGTCCCCTATTCCATATTCTTCCATTGTAAGCTACCATGGAGATCCTTGTTTGGGTATAGAAATCTGATTTTTGGGTTGTTTTGGGTATGTTTTGGTGCTCTATTAGTGTGAGCTGCTAGTGGAGTTGAGGAAAGCTCTTTCCTTGGACCCAAAGCTTCTTCCTGTCCCTTCCTTCTTCAAAAAGTCATCACCTTGGGTTTGTGTAGGTAAGGGAAACTCATATCTCTTCTTGTTTTCATCATTGATTTCATGTATGGCAATGAATTTTGGGTGTTCATGTGGTTGTATTTTGTTGTCATGTGTGGTTATTGGTTGTTTGATGTTGAGATGATTGAATTTGAAATTGGTATGTTGATTTTATGTTATAGTTTGAATTGTGGATGCTTTATAATGGTAGAAAATGTTTGGTTGAAGCTTAAATTCGTTATTGAACATTTTGAGTTGAAAGGAATGATTTTTTTGTTTTGATGAAAAATGATGTTTTCGGTTAAAAATAGTGTATTATGCAGTTTTGAATCATTTTAATCGATTATATTGTGTGGTAATCGGTTAAAATAAGCTACAGAGGTTGGTTTTTGAGTTAGCATTCGATAATAATCGATTACATGGCTTGGTAACCGATTATTTTGAGCCTTTGGGACTAATTTATCATTCCAGGGACTAAAGTAATCGATTACAATGTCTTGTAATCGATTAAATCGAGCCCCAGAGGCTGTTTAGTTGATTATGGGTTCATGTAATCGATTACATAGACTTGTAATCTGTTAATTCGAACCAGAGCTGCTTCCTTGATCTGACTTCTGTTTTAATCGATTACAATAATTTATAATAGATCACAATAGCCAAAACTCAGTTTTAGAGTCCGAATTTGGAAAAGTAGTCTTCATGAAATTTGTAGGTCTAAATGTTAGCTAACTAATTCATTTTGTTTCACTCAAAAATAATTTCTACAACTCTAGATATGATCAAGTTAGTAAGAAAAGGTCAAGCTGTCAAAATTTGGTAAAAGTTCCACTTTGTTCATAATTTTAGGCATAGTATACTTCTGAACTAGGTGTTGGGGTAAACATAAGAGTTGTAGATAATCTTCTTAAATTTCAAATGAGATAAGAATAAACTTAATTGAGTTAGTATAACTCTGGATATCATATTTTCAACTTACAAAGGTCATAGAGGTGTAATAGCAAATGAAGGAGATACCAAATTAGAACTTAAGAAACTAGATGAGGACCACAATATCAATTAGATAAATAATATAAGGCTTAAATATGTTCTGGGTACCTGATATATTAGCGAATTTTGCGTTAGGTCCTTATTAAATTTTTTCTTTGTGTTGGGTCCCCAATAATTTTTTATTTTGTTTTTGGTCCCTAAAGTGCTATCTGAACCACTTTTTAAAACAATTTAAAGCGCTATCTAAAGCTCTTTAGGGACCAAAAACAAATAAAAAATTTATTGGGGACCCAACACAAAGCAAAAATTTAATAGGGACCCAAAACAAAATTCGCTAACATATCAGGGACCCGAAACATATTTAAGCCATAATATAATTAGTGAAATGATGTTGTTTTATAATTAAATTTGATTTTATGTTGAGATTATGAAATTCACATTCACATGAGATTTTGGTGTAGTGATTGTAAGAGTTCATGGTGTTGGAATGTCTTACTATGCTTATTGAACTATAGATGGGTTCATAAGTGTGATGAACATGTGAATGGTGAATTTATCATATGATGACCTCTTATGGTGTTGAAATTGATCAATAATTATATGTTTGATGTATGATGGTTGTTAGATGATTTGATGCATCATACCTACATGTATAATTGGTATTGGATATGAGTAGGCACGTAAGTTGAGGGTGCTTGGTGGGCCCTCAATCTAGTGTTGGAGGTTTTCGTGGTGGCTAACGCTGAATGGGCCTATAGAATAGATGGGTGGGCGAATCCCTATAGAGGTTAAGGTCTTTGCAAGCCTTACCGAGGTAAGCCATTACCCACACTCATCTATTTTCGATACCACACTCCCTCCGTAAGATTAACTTAGGTCTCCCCCAATTAATGGTTAGAGAGTGGACTATGTTAAGGGATGTACTTAGGTTAATCACTCAAAAGGTGAAAATCTCCTTAGAGTAAAGTGTCAACATGGCATAACATAAATCATGAATATTTGCATTTGGACTCTATGACTTTAAAGAGGATTGTTTGATTGAGGATTGGTGAAAAGGTTTTTGTGTGTATTGGTGTTGATGATTCTAAAGTATCTTTAGAAGTTAAATTCTTATAATAATGAATTCATTTGTATATTATGTTTCCTTTTAAAATGAGCTTACCCTTGCATTTTTTATTGCACTATAATCATCGTGTTGCTTGACACAGGAGCAGACAATGATGTAGCTTCTGAGGAGCATGCCACTCAAGGTTGAGGTGGACTTGTTGGTGGACTTTGGGCCGAGATCCAACCCTTGGTCTCTTTTGTTTTGATGTCATAATGGGGGACCAACTTAGGGGATAGATGTCATCTTTTGATATGTTGCATTTATTCCCTTAAGGGGACCCTTTATACTTGTTTATTTGCTATGAGATGTTTTGAGATATAGTGATCTAAGGCATAAAACTTTTCATGCTTTTGATGTCTTAATGATGACAGATTTGATGCTTTTGTGACATGTTTAGTGTAACACCCTCAATTTGGGTTTACATATATTCAGATTTTAATAAGCGTGTGACTTCGTTCTATTTTCTTAAAAGAAAGAAAGATCCTTTAATGTTGCGTGAATTTGGTAGAAAATGTAAAACTTTTTTTTATTCTGATTGTTAAGCCTTTATTTTTTGAGTATGCATTTAAGATCCTTTATTATTTTCTAAATCATGTTAATTAATTTAATTTCACCAAAATTGGGAAGTTAAAAAAAGAATCATAGGTTGGAGATGCTTAAAAACCTTCTAATTGTTAATTACGAAAATGCAGCATCGCTTGGTATATGAAATGCGTCACTTAAAATTGTAAAGAAGAAAACTTAGTATCATCTCAAATATAAAACATACATTTTTTAGTGAGAAAACAGAATGAAAGAAACTAGCCTCTATGGCCCCCAAATACACATTTATACATGGAAAGTAGCAAGGTACATATATCCCTATGCTAAACAAAATGCGGGTGGTAAGGAAATGTAATAACTGAAATGTATACAAGAGTCTGAAACCTAGGCCTACACATATCAAAATACATAAAAAGGGATAACCTAGTCTTAGAGCAGTCATCTCTAAACCCAACCCTGCATGTTAAACTAATCCAAGAGATAGGATAGCGGAGGGTCTTTGATAAGATCCCTGAGAAGAAATCTAGTGGTCATCGTCCATAGGATCCTTCACGGAATCTTCCTCAAAGTTCACCAATCCTTCCTAAAAACCTTGACTCACTATTCCGTAAGTTCTCGACTAGCGGCGGATCCCCCTAACAAGCACTCACCCAATTACGCCTCCAAATCTTGGCATAACGAGGTTCGGTGAAAGGTGGGAAGCGTCAAACCAAGTGTGAACTCCTCGAATGGTGTGGCATCGGGAACAGTAACGGGTATAGATGGACCCTCCCGAAGACGCTCTGAAAAAGGAAGGCAATGGCAAGAGCAACGAAGATAACATCTTTATGATCTCCACAGGGGCTGCCCTTCGATCCTAAAATAAAAACGTAAGGGTGAATCTCTTCGCTTCGTCAAGCAACCACACCGAACAACTTTTTAAAGTCACATCACAATCCTGCTAACCACTATGATGTGGTTCTCTAACAATCACACTCGAAACCTACTCATTTCCACAGCTATTTCTGTAAATTGTTTCACACTGGCCAGCCGCCACTGGAACTCCCAGAACTCAATGGTCTTACACATTTTTGAGTTGGATGACTGTTGGGAGTACACTTCTCACCATGGTACTATGGTGGGCTGTTACCAACTGATGATGTCTCATTTTTTGTCAGGATGGCCAAGTCAGCTATGTGATCTATCGTCACAACTCGATTCACCTCCAAGAATAACATGTCGTACGATCTTCTTCCAGGTACCAACTGTGATCATCCATTACTCGGAGGACTAACTCCTCCACAACTCTCCTCACAGGGATTATTCTTTCTCATCACAGTGGGGTTCCGCTGCACATGGTACTGGACGATCGAATAGACGCCGAGCATGAGACCTCATCTCTGCTCCAAAAAAAAAAAAAATATATATATATATATATATATATATATATATATATATATATATATATATATGAGGACATTGCCTCCATCACCTTTCTATGGGTGACTGTCACATTACGTCGTGACACGCCTTTTGAACTCTGCCCCTCTCTTTGGTATTTTCACAGCTGGAAATGTCCCACGTGACTCTCTTTTCATCTTGCAATTCCAACAATCTGCCGTACACACGTGTCTCCGTTGCACGACTCTCGAAAAGCATACTTCACAACGCATATCGGAATTCTTTGTTAAGTTTTATTTGTGCCTTACCCTTTCAATTTCTACAATTTTTATTAATTAGTAACTTACCGATGATTCCTTCACGCAATGGTCCTAATATATTTTTCTAAGTCCAAAGCATAAATAAAGAGTTGATTAATTAAAACTATAAATAAAAATTAAATCTTTAGCCTAATTAATAATTTTCACTGTTAAAGTTTATTTTTATCATTACTGGCAAAATTGCCCAAGTCACTGAGACAGAGTCCCAGTCCACATAAGAACTCGGGCCCGAGTCTTATGAACACATAATTTCAAACAACAAAAAATCACAATTCAAACTACAGTCTACTTGATTGTATCACAGAAGCGTTCCAAGATGCATTGACACACACAGAGGTTTGCCCAAAGTTCACATACCATGGGTCTTCAATCAAAATAAGACAAGGGTAAAGGTTACCCACTGCCTCACAATTACATAAATACAATTATTTCAATATAACACTTAAGCATAATTCACATATCACAAATATAAGGCATTTTCGGGGAAATTTTCCTCTTGACAGCTTCGAATCTTAGCCTGAAATTAATTTAGTAAAGGAATTTGAATCTGTAAAATTTTTATATGAGCTTAAAGCCCTTGAAATCTATTTTTCAAAAAAGTATCCCACATTTCCAGAAAAAATATGCAAAACTTATTAAAAATCCTAGAAGTTGGCAGGACAGTGTACTCTTTACATTGAACAACCTTCAAAGATGTGAAATTTTCTAAGACTTCCAAAATCTAATTTTAACTCAAATTTTTTAAAGTTAAGAGGTAACACAAATATCTTTCTGAAAAGGTAAAACTTGGACCCTAATTTGTTCTACATTGTTCCCAGTAATTTTTCTTCTAAGACCCTAGTCTCAAGCCCAACTACTAAAACTAAAACATTTGTCCTGTAAAAGCCTAATTTGTTAAATTAGTGTTTGTTAATTTAAATTTTCGAAATTTATATGGTTTAAAATCTCTTTAAGTCTAGTTTCTAGAACAAAAATTATATTTTTAAAAAGATAAGTACTTTGGTGTAAAATGCTCAACAACCAAAACTTGTCCAAACAGCATCCACAAACCCGATAGACACATTGCATGCCATGGATGAACTCCTATTTGAGGTTTTCTTGAAATGGACTCAAAATAAAAGTTGTTGCATTTGAGTCTAGTTTCACTGAGGATAAGTTTCATCAAAAACCAATAGTTAGATTAAAAGTTATGAGCGAAATAGTGGGGGTTGTCCAGGGCATTACGTGAAAACAGCCACTACCACTTTCGGTTTTGGGTTTGAAACTTTGACAAAAACTAAGTTATGAATTTTGACAAAAATTGGGCATGGTCTCCTTTGTATTAGGAGCCATCCCATGAAATTCCAGAGCCAAAAGATGAAGAGAACAAGACTTTTACAAACAAAACAGTTCAGCCAAGAAGAGGGTTTTTCCCCAAAATCACCATTTTCAGCCCAACCAAAACAAACACTACAACATTTAAAGCAAGTGGAGGCATACATGCATGGAGTGGCTAAAATCCCCAACTAACAACCATTCTTGAGTCCACAAAAGAGAATCCCCTTACCAAGAGAAAGCTAGTCCATGTGAAAGAGGAGAGAGTGAGTGGTTTAAGTGGCTAAGTGATAGAGTGATTAGAAAGAGTGAGGTGTGGGTGTGGGGAGTGAGTGGCCGTGAGTTTTGTGAGTGAGGAGGGGTTTTACATGAATTTTAATTGGTTAAGGGGAGTGTCATTTGATAGTTTTAGGTGCTGAGTTAAATTTACACAGTGTAGAATTACACTATGTAATTGAAATGGAACACGATTTTGAAAATTTTTGAAACTAAACTTTTTAACATTAAATTAAATTTTATAAATCTTATGAAATAAAAACTTCTTAATAACTTTCATAAAATTTTCTCTGTAGAGTAATTGCTCACAGATGAATCTTACGAAAGGTAACTTGACTTGCGAGTTTCAGAGTTCAAAAAACGGTTAAAACAAATTTTCATTCAAATAAATAACTAATACAGAGCAACAAATATTTTTATTATTCATTATTTTTATTATTTATTATTAGCAGTTATCCATAGACAGATGAATTCCATTATCAGATATCTCAAGCAGTCAATTCACAGATAAATCTAAGCATTTAAATTTTAAACATTTATCACACTACACATTACTAACTTAAATAAAACAACATAGCTAATATAATCACAGAAAGTCTACAGGCAACGTACAGACAAATACACAGGGAAGTAACTACAGAGAATTAATTACAAAGAGTTACTCACAGAGAATTTTTTTTATATCTTTGCTTTTATAAATTTTCTACTTAACCATTATAAAGAAATACCTATATGATTTATTTTCCTTCATTTTTCTTATTTACTCAATTAATTACTAACTACATTTAATTACTCAATCTATCTTTTTCTTATTTAAAACAAACAATTTGATTCCCATTAGTTCTAATTAAATCTCTAGTGTTCCCACTTACTGGGTTGAAATTTTCGGGGTGTTACATTTAGAATTGCAAAAGTTCATGAAGATTTTCATTAATTAAATTAATTCGAGAGTTTTTAAAAGGACCTAAAATGAATGTTTCCGCGTGATACTTTTAGTGTTCATGTAATGGCATATGGGGTTACAAGTAAAATAAAAAGAAAAAATTTTCATGATTCATTAGATTTATTTTTATTCCTTCTAATAAGGATATGATCATAATTATTTTCCTTTAACAAGGATTTGATTTTAAGATATGATAAATATTTATAAGAAATTTTTGCATAGGCACAAATCCACTATTTAATATTAATTAAATACATACACATGTGTAATATTAATTATATGTTATATTTAAAATAGATAATAAATAATCTTATTATGTGTGTGTTAAATGAATACATGAAATACATACATGTGAGTAATATTAATTGTATAACATTAATTATATTATAATTACTATAATAAATGATATTATTTAATGTTTATATAAATACTAGTTTAATAAAGTGTTTGTGTAATATTAATTACAACCTCCGCTCCTTTTTTTAATTGTCATTTTTTTCAAAAAAATGTTTTTATTTATCTCGTTTTCAAAGTTCAAGATAACATTAATTATTATGTTGTCTATTATATCCTTACTTTTCACTTAATGTTTAATTAATTTACCCATAAGCATTTATTGTAGAGTACAAATGAAAAATAATAAAATAGACAACCCCACAATTATTTTATTAGAACCAAGAAAAATTATTGTATTTCTTGGATTTCACATAAAAACCTTAAGATATAGATAAAAAGAAACAAAGAGAGTATATATTAGATTTAATAAATGGAATAAATAATATTATTTAATGTTTATATAAATGCTACATTAATCAAGTGTGTATGTGTGATATTAATTAAATATTATATTTCATAAATATAACAAATAATATTATTTTATATTTATATAAATACTATATTAATAAAGTGTCTGTAATATTAATTATATATTATATTTAACAAATATAATAAATAATATTATATAATGATTAAATACAAATGTTTGTGTGTGAGTTTTTAATAATTAATTTTATTTAATAATAAATTTTTAATATATATATATATATATATATATATATATGTTTATATCAAAAGCAATATATTTAATAAGCATTTATTATTATTTTTAAAATATATTATATTAAATAAAATAATAAATAATAGTATTATTTAACATTTATATAAATATACTACTTTAAATACATACATACATACATACATACGTTAAATATTTTCATATTATAATTTAAAATTTTCATTCTTAAAAATAATTTGATGTACATACCTATTATCCTTCTCATATAGGCTATGTTTGAAAAAAGTAGCTGGAAGCTATTAAGTTAACTTATACTATTATTTAGTAATATTTTTTTAATTCCTTTTTAAAATATGAAACATTTATTAAATACATATGTAGATACTTATATTCATACATACACACACACACACACACACACACACGCACACACACACACACACACATATATATATATATATATATATATATATATATATATATATATATATATATATATATATATATATATATTGTTTTCTAGATCTTATAGAAATCTTTAGCAGATATATTCATATCAATTCTCTTTAAAATCATTCCTTGCATTTTAGTCAAACTTTGAATAATTGATATTATAGTATTGAACATTCATATTTTTAACAAAAGAAAGTGTGGATAATATTTTGTTGATTGACCATTATTATTTGTTATAAGAATCACTAAATTTGAAAGGCTTTCAAGACTATTGAAAAATAGTAGATTTTCCCATTAATACATTTGGATATGTTCCTTGTATTTAGATATAAGCATTATATGTAAAAAATTTGTTAATAAAAGATTAATTGATATTTGCTAGATTGAAGACCTGTATATATTTGTTCATAGCTCAAAACAAAATGTAACCGGGCACTGAAAGTGGGTCAGAGGAATTGGGGCTTCCCCTCATTCATACAATACATATGTCTAGCTTTAGCTATTTGATTTTCTTTAATTCCTCTTGATGTTGTGAATAATATGAGTGAAGATCTATCTTAACCAGTCAATGAAGTATCAAGTAATTTAGATAGAAATCATTTTTCTAAAATTATATATTTGGTACTTCCTTGATTTGATTGAGATTTGATATTTCATGAATGAGTACAAAGAGTTTGAATCGATCATTGGAGATGAATTTTAATATAACGGTGATTTTTAATCCCGCATTTTTGTGTGTGTGTGTGTTTTTTTATTAGACTAACACGAGATTTATTTATTAGTATTTTTCCCTTCTACTACTGTAAATTTCAATTTTTGTTTGTCTAATAATGTGTACTCTTTTATTGTGTGGAAATAAAGGAAAACAATGCAAAATTTTATCGTGATTGAGACTGGAAAAATAGAGAGTAATTATTAGATCAAATAGACCAAGTTGAACAAATTGAATCAAGATCATCATATTTTACCTACTTAATCTTTCTTTCTTGCTCTATATTATAGATTGACTGAACCACCATTGATTTTCTTGAATTAATGATTAAATGATTTTAATTAAACTAGAAGAGGAATTAAATTTAATTTGTATTTCTAAAAAACATAATTCAAATGAATATCTTATGTTTTTTTGTTGTGTTCATGGGCTTAAGTTGTTTTTTTGGACCTTGGGTAGAATTTAAGAAGGCCAAGTTAGTCTTAGGGTTTAGTTATGTGTCATGGTATTTAGTGAGAAGCCAATTCCTTTCCTTGTTGCAGCAGCCACTATAACCTAAAAGACTCTCGCTCCCTCTCTTTTAAAGCACCCATATCCTCCCCATTCTTGTTCCCTTTTAGTGATTGAAGTTGTCGATTTCTCTTCCAAGGCAAAGTTATTTTCTACACCTTGTGAGTTAGAAGGCCCCCTTGTTGCTTGGTAAGCCTTTCTTTTACTTTCCCCTCTCCTTTCTCTTGATGGTTTTTCCCATGCTTTAGGTTCTCAACTTCTATCAAATCTAATTTGGGTTCTTGTTTTGGATAAATGTTGTGTTCCTTTTTTTAGGTTGTTGTTGGTTTATGGAAAAAGCTTTTGACTCAAAAGGACCCTCCTTTCTCCTTCTCCTTCCTAAAATATCAAAACACGAAAACCAATGAGGTAAGAGAAGCAAACACTGTCTATTTCTTTTCTATTAATTGGTAATAATATGAAACGATTGTGGAATGATCTTGGATTGACGAAAATGTGTTCTTGGTTAGTTTGGAATTCTGGGTTTGAAGATGTGATTTTTGAGCATGTTGTTGATAAAAACTGTGATTTTTTGTTGTATTTTAATGCTGTGAATGATGGGAAACTATTTGGTAACATTTGATGCATGCCTTTGTTTTGAGTTGGAAGATTTGAAAATTTGTAACTTAGGGAGTGAAGGGAATAATTTCACAAAACTGTTTCTAAATGTTTGCTAAGCGAAACTAATATAGGGAACCAAAGGGTTTTTTGCCTTTTTGATTTTATGAGCAAATACAATATCGCTAAGCAAAAATCCCTTTTTGGTGTCATTTGCTAAACGACTAGATAGTCGATTGTGAAAAAAGGGCTTTATTGTTGAGCAAAAAGTTCTATCTAATTACTCTATTTAAACCTCATCTCCGTGACATTTAACCTCATTTTCTTCCTTACACTTATATTAATGCAATTCCTTACCCAACTTTCATATTAATGCAATTGCTTTTCTCATCTCTGATGTTACTTTCGATGACTCCTACTTTACCTATAACTCCTTTTCCTATGACCCCTTCCTCTATCTATATCCCTTTCTCCTATCTATGACTCTTTCATCTTTCTATGACTTATTATTCTTTCAATAACTCTTTCTTTACTTATTGTTTTACTGAATTTGTTTTCGAAAATGCTTAATTGAACATATTTCGTCAAAAATTACATGTTTTGTATGCAAATCTTCATTTTTGTCATAAAATGCAAAAATTTTATATATCTTCGAATTTGTTACTTGAATCTACATTTTAGTACTTGTCTTTTCATTAAAATTGCTACAGGATTCAAATAAATTGATTTTCAACAATTTGAATCACAAAATGTCACTAGTTTGAATTAAAAGAATTTGCATCCATGAATATTGTAATTCTAAGTCCCATGAACTCAAAAAACACTCTATTTGTTTGTTTAGAATCATTGTTAGAAGTTATCTAATAAGTTTTCGTATGTCTTTGAAACCTATTTTCAAATTTCCACCATCAACAATTGCTATATGACTCACTAAATTTGATCATTCCTTGTATCCCGTGCCTGTCAAATTTTGTTTCATTTTGAACAGTACTATTGAACATTTATATTCATAATAAAAGAAAGATGGAGAATATTTATTTGACTTAACATAAATATTTTCTATATGAATCACTAGATTTGAAAGGCTTTTAAAGACTATTTAAAAAACAAATAAGATTTTGCAATTAATACATTCGGAGAAAAAATATTGTTAATTATGAACACCCAATTTTGGATGAAATTTTCTTTATCTACCTATCTTTCTTGTTTCTCCTTCTTTTCTCTTTTTCTTTCTTAACTATGTTACTCATTGATTTTGTTCTCCACCATTGACATATTTCTTACCCTATGATAGAAGGTGTGCTTTTAGAAACTCTTTTGTGAGAGGAGTTCCAGTATCACATGATTCACCACGTTTTCCCCTACTTTCACATTGGCAACCTAATTTCATATCGGAACCCTAGTTTCACTTAACCAAACAATGACATCACATTTCTCCTACAATACTCTCATCAATTCCTTTTTCAAATACTCCCTTATCCACCTTGCCCATTAAATGTTTGATAAGATTCCCTATCTAGACATTTTTGTCTGCTTCTTTTCTCTTGCTAAGAGAAGGAGGAAAATAGGTAGATATTGAGTCTAATAATAAATCATTGAGTATTTCTTTTCTTTCACTGTAGATGGTTTCATTTGCCTAGGCATTGTTGCAACTACCATAGGACTTATAGTAGCAAGGATTACAATAGTTATGTCTACAAGAAAGTGATACTATGAATTTGCTAAATTTTATTTGTTTTATGAAAAGGAGAGTGTGAACAATAATGTATACAAAGCGGTGGAGATGATATCTAAGTAGTAGATGAGAGATTTATTGCGTGTGTTCATGTTGAAAAAAATATACTTTTGTGTTTTTGTCATTTCCATAATTACTCTCACACTCTTTAATAATCAATGTTTGGTTCAATACATCTTAGTGTTCAAAGGACTATTCCTTGTCTCATAAATGTTTTTGTAAAGTATTTACCTTCTTCAAAACTTCTGCATCATCATCATGTTCCATGTGCTTTAACACATTTAATGATCCTTATAATTGTTGAATGTCCAACTGCAACTCTCGTTGCATAAGTTGTGTTTGAAGTTGGATAATTTTAGCATGGAATTGTTGTTTTTGCATATTTTGATCTTCAACCAATTTCATAACATATTAACGAGCTTTCTTTTGCTGCAGAGTAGCAAGAGAGCTATTTTCATTGTATTCTTCTTGATTTCTTTTGTTAACTTTTTTCTTTCATTTTCATTATCACGCTTTTCCAATCCAATTTTCCCAACAGAAGCTTATTTTTCTGAGATTCTAGTTGCAATTTAAGCTTTTCTTATCAACAAAAATCCTTTTGAAGTGATCATGCCACTTGACTATATTTTTTTATCTATTATTTATAAGGTCATTGAATTAATTAGTTTATCTTTTTCCATCAAAGCAAGGTTAATTTTTTTCATATTCTTATGGCATCTCACTTCCATGTCTTTTAAGTGCTTGTTTTTGGCTTGAACAATGATAATCAAATTGGAGACAAGTTTATCCTGCCTTGAAGCTTCTTCTTCCATAAGTTCATGTATTATTTTATCGCTTATATTACGTAGATGTTCTCCATAAATATTGTTCATTTTGTAGTAATCTGCTTGGGTAACCCATGCATAAAGACCAAACTTCTTCTAAGAATTAGTAAACCAATCATTTCTCCTTCTAATGATGTAATTTATATATGGCCAACCTGAAATAATGCCTTGGCATTTTTAAGAACATATGAATTAATATATTCAAATATTTGAAAAAAGGGAAAATTAAATAATGCCTTGGGATAAGTCCACCTCAAACAATGTACTGAGGACCCATCCATTGACTTGTTGTGCCAGTGTTGCCCCTTACTTTGCTCACCTCCGCTTTTCCTGTGACTCTCTCATATCGACATCATCGTCGATAAACTCGTGAGTATCAAAGAGGTCAGAGTCCATCAATAAGCTTCAGAGGTGCCCAAGAAAGGGTGCTCCTACTAGACTGGGCCGCTTACTAGACTCATCTGAATCGAGGTCAGAAGTTTCAAAGAGGAGTAGGTTGTTGAAGTTTGCAACAAAGTAGAAAGAGGTGTTTGAGTGAGAATGTTGGTGCTAGGACCCATTCTCTGATATTTTCTCTATGTCCATTATCGTTGGTGGGCTTTCGATGAACTTTGGGTCCATTGGAAAACAATATTAAGTCCTCAAAAACTAAACCTCGTTGAACTTTTAGTTTTTCAATGGACCTAAAGTTCATCGAAAACCCATAGGAGACGATGGACATAGAAGAAATATCAAAGAATGGGTTCGACCACCAACATTCTCACTCAGACACCTCTTTCTAGTTTGCTGCAAAGTTCTACAACCTTCTCCTCTACGACACTTTTGACCTCGATTCGGATGAGTCTGGTAGGCAGTCAAGGCTAGTAAGAGCGCCCTCTGTCAAGCACCTTTGAAGCTTGTCAATGGACTATGACCTCTTTGATACTCTCGAGTTTATTGACAATGATGTCAATGAGAGAGTCACCGGGAAAAGCAGAGGTGAGCAGAGCAAGGAGCCACACTGGAATAACATCTCTATGGACAAGTCCTTGACTATGTTGTTTAAGGCAGACTTAACAATGGTGATAATGGAATGTGTGAAGAATGTTATGGCCCCTGATAAGCTTGTTGAGCTTGCTCTTTATTATCCCAAGGCATTATTTAATTTTCCCTTTTTTCCAAATATCTGAATGTATTAATTCATATTCCCTGATAAGCTTGTTGAGCTTGCTCTTTATTATCCCAAGGCTTTAATTATTTATGGTTGACCATATACAAATCACATCATTGGAAGGAAAAGGGATTGGTTTGCTAATTCTTAGCAAAAGTTTGATTTTTATGCACGGGTTACCCAAGCAAATGACTACAAATGGAACAATATTATTTACGGAGAACATCTACTTAATATAGGCGATAAAACCATACATAAGCTTACGGAAGAAGAAGCTCCAAGGCAGGATGAACTTGTCTCCAACTTGATTAACATTATTCAAGTAAAATACAAGCACTTAAAAGACGTGGAAGTGAGATACCATCAAAATATGCACGAAATTAACCTTGCTACGATGGGAAAAGATAAACTAATTAATTTAACCTTATAAATAATAGATAAAAAGTATAGTCAAGTGGCATGATCACTTCAAAAGGATTTTTGTTGATAAGAAATGCTTAAATTGCAACTAGAATCTTAGAAAATAAAGCTTCAGTTGAGAAAATTGGAATGGAAAAGCGTGAGGCACATAATGAAAGTGAAAGAAAAAAGTTAAAAAAGAAATCAAGAAGAATGGAATGAAAAATTGCTCTCTCAAAGCTCTGCAGCAAAAGAAAGCTCATGAATATGTTATGAAATCAGTTGAAGATCAAAAGATGTAAAAAGAACAATTCCATGCTAAAATCATCCAACTTCAAACACAACTTATGCAACGACAGTTGCAGTTGGACATTCAACAATTAAAAGGATCATTAAATGTAAAGCACATGGAATATGATGATGATGCAGAAGTTCTAAAGAAGGTAAATACTTTACAAAACATTTAAGAGACAAGGAACAATGCTTGAACACTAAGATGCATTGAACCAAACATTGATTATTAAAGAGTGTAAGAGTAATTATGGAAATGACAAAAACACACAACATAACCCATAAAACTCTCACCTACTCTCAAAAATATAGAAGCACACAAGGCCTCTCATTCCCAAAAGAAAAATTTGTGATTCAAAATTCGAATTCATAAGGAAGCCACTAAAATCACAACACTAAATATTAAATAAATAAATTAGGCATTTATTTTTTTTCTCAACTTAAAATAATATTATTACTATTTAATATTTAAGTAGGAATATATAAAAGTTCTATACATGTATTATAATAGATATAGTATTATATCTATAATAGTAGTAAATAATGTTACAAAAATTAATTATTATTTTTGTTCTAAAAAATATTTCATTTAGAATAATTTCTTCACAATATATTATAGAAAATATATTTTGATAAACAATAAATTACCTTACAATATTATAATAACTTATTAAAATATTATATCTATTGCAATGACAATTGCATCATATCTATGGGGAATAGAAATTACAATTTTATCAACAATTTTCTTGTCAATAATATTTTCCCTACATGCTCTCATTTGATTAACTATTTCTTTTATCCTAGAATAGTAGTCTTTAACGGTCTTAGAGTCCTTCATTTTTATTATCTGGAAGTCACGTCTTAGACTTTGAAGTTTAATGGCACATACCTTGATGCTGCCTTGAAACTCCTCCTACAGTGTGCTCCACACATCTTTAGCACTTGTGGCATCCATTATCCTTGGAAAAATTGTGCTACCTACTGCTTGTTGTAGAAAGAATAGCACCCTTGAATCTTTCTTATTATTCTCCTTCAACTCCTTCTTTTGAGCTGCAGTTAGAGTAGAAGTGTCTATAGGAACAAAAAAAAATGTCTTCATTTTAAGGCTCCAATAATCATAATTTTCTCCTGTGAAAATAGGTACAGGAATAGATGAGGGTGAAGTAGTATTGGCCATGGATTGAGGAAAAAGTTTAGAAGTGATGTAGAATATAGTAAGATTTTTTTGGAGATAGTTGGGTAATATATCTGATCCCGGTAGATGACTGAACGTAGCTCTGATGCCTCTGTTAGTATTTTAGAGGAATAGAGAAATGGGTTAGTTGCTTGATTTATAGTTGACATGGGTTTTAGGATAAAGATTTAGTAGGTGATTTTAGAAGAGAAGTAATAGATGGCCGTGTAGCTGTTAAACTTGGAGAAAGTAGTGTATTTATTTTATACTTAATTACAAATGATCCAGCTGCCTATATTTATAGGCATCACTTCCACCGACTACAAATGTCGTTTATACATTTTCTAATTATTTACTACATTCTATATCTTTCTATATTTAATTATCTAGAGAAATCTTGATTGTACACACGGTGATAGTATTAACTAGTACATTCTATTATTAATTTGCTACATTTAAAACTTCTAGAAATTTGTAGCACCTTCAACAATTAGTAATATACTGGTTATATGAAAACAAACAAGATGTTTCCTAATCACTATAATAGTCAATGCTCTTGAGAATTGAGATGTTAAGCAACAAGTTTTATGTTAAGCACCACAAAATTGTTGACAGTCCTTCTTTAAGAAACCGTTATCCAAGTTTAAGCACTGGATTGATAAAAAAAAAAAGTTTAAGCACTGGAAAGCATTTGTCAAAAAAAGCACACCGTTTGAATTAATGTATTTTTTTTTTTTAGAAAATTACATAAATAGGGATAGCACTTTTGTGAAAAGTGACATCTCATTTCTCTATTTGGATTGCATTTTTATTTTTCTTTTTTATTTATTTTAAGAAAACACTTTCTGATTTCTTATTCAAATACCTACCCTCATTTCTATCAAGTTACTTCTTATAAAACTGATCTTTGACACCTACCCTCACTTCCTTCCTCGCACTTACCCTAGCTTCCTCTAGATAACACTAATCTCTGCCGTCACAAAGCACATGTTGGTTACTGTGGATCGTCTTTTGTCTGCAACAAAACAAAACATCCCCTCCATTCTACCTTCTCGTCTTTGAAAAGGAGCCTCCACCGCAATGCTTTATACTTGGCAATTTTTGACACAAGTCTTGCTAGTGATCGAGGTTTAATTGTTATTCATTGTTCTTGTATTTTTTCAAATTTGTGGTTTAGGGTTTCAACCCATTTTCAAATTTCTTTTGCTTTTTCCATCTTTTCCCATTCTAAATTCTCCTTTTTAGTGAAAATTCTGGTGCTCTCCTTGGAGGACTTCACTTGTTGAAGTTGCCTAGAAGCAATTAATATGTCCACCGAAGAAGAATTACACGAACTTGTGGTGCTGCAAATCTCTAACACTTATATTATAGATTTGTTCCCTAAATGATTATGGGACATATCTTCAAGTTTGTTAAACAAAATTATGCACTTTAAGATAATGAACTTAGAAGTTTTTTTTTTTTTTTTACCAAAATCCTTACCAAGAATAGAAATACATAATCTTCTTATTTTTTTTATTTTTATTTTTATTTTTTTATTTCAAGTCAAAAAGGAATACAACATGATAGAAGTGGAAGCCATCCCAACTATGTTGGCACCGCTACCCCTACCTATCAAAAGCAGCACGCTCAAAATGGAATACATAATATGAGTATAAGGAATTTCAGTTAAAACAATTTTAAATAATAGTTCATCAAATCTTCCTTTCTCATTGTCTTTATCGATCATTTTATTCTATTTTTTCCCATATAGACCACAAGAATCATCCACTATGGGTGACAAAACTTTTCTTCTAAGTATTTAACACAACTGCATATCCAAGACTCAAAATTAAGACATCTGGTTAAGCTCGAACAACCTTGTGCTAGTTGATTCACGCACTCGGTGGTCAAATATGCCTTTCTCAGCATCTATATCATTTTACTCCTTTAATCAATTATTACAACAACAATCATCTCAGCTACATATGATCAACTTCAAACATGCAGATCTCATTTCTTCATGATCTAGTTGTTGGAACTCCAATCATCTCAGCTACATATGATCAACTTCAAAAGTCAGTTAGCAGATACTTACTTGATCCTGACACTCAATGCCACTACTCAACCATAACATCAAAGCAAAGTAAAATTTTCTTTTCACCACTTCCAATCCTCTAGCAGGTCTCCTCTTCATCCTCACTGACTAGGCTACCTTCTGCAGTAGGAGATCAATGAAAGTTTTTACACAGAAAGGTCATATGTTGAGGATCCGTTATAAGGTCAATCACGAATTAATATATACTTAACCTTTTCATCTTTCAGTTTCTCCTAATCCAAGATTTGAAGTTCTGAAAAATATACATGTCATCATGTACAGGTTGTCAATCCATTGAAGTCAACACAGAAGTATAGAAAGATTGTCATGGAAGACAACTTTGATTTCTGGTTCATGGGTGTCTTAAAACTTCAAAAAAACATTCAAATATATTGAGCAGGTAGTTTCTTAGGCTTAGTTGAGTAGTGTGGAAGCTTGATTTGGGATCAACAATGACGTTGGGTAAAATCCCACATCGACTAAATCAATAGATGAATCTGACAGAGGCTATTATAAAATGATTTGTTAGACTATTAGAAAGCATCTTTGCACTTGGGGAAATGACACAGCTGGTGAGGTTCTAATTGAGGCACGTCTATTGCTGGTTGAAAACTATTTAAGAAATAAAGATTTTTCTTAGTTCAAAATTTTGTTAAAGCAATAAAGGCTTAGGGCCTGTTTGGGTTAGCTTATCCAAAAACACTTCTAGAAGAAGGAAATAAGAAGAGAAAAAAGAAATGGGCTTCTCCATAAGCTAAAATTAGCTTGTGCATAAGCTAATTTGTAAAAAGTCCCACATCTTCTAGAAAAGTTATATGATAGAGCTTCTACAAGTTAGCTTATAAAAAGTCCCACATCTAATTTTAGCTTATGGAGAAGCTCATTTCATGTTTTTCTTCTTATTTTCTTCTCATAGAAGTGTTTTTGGATAAGTTTAGCCAAACAGACCCTTATTGGCTGCTACTAAAGAAATTGAGATTTTTTTTTTTTATAAAAGAGACTACAAACAGGTTAAGATGAGTAGCAAAATGAACCCTTTGGGTTCAAAGTTTTCTTAGTTAAGGTTTAATTGGCTGACTACAAACAGGTAAAGATGAGTAAGATGAGTAGCAAAATCAACCGGTTCCAAGTTTTGTTAAATCAAGATAAACGCTAATTGGCTGCTATTATTGAAGAAATTGAGATTTTTCTGATAAAAGAGACTACAAACATGAATTTGACATTTAATCATATGGTGCCCGCCGTGAATCTAAGTCATACTGCTTTTTGCAGAAGGTATCCATCCAGAGAGTTGCAGAATCCAAGTCTTTGTAGATGGTATCCATCCAGGGACAAAATTATGTTATAGAGATGTATGAAGGAAGAAGGAAAATGTGGAAGAAAACTGTTGAAGTTTCAGGCACGATTACTTGTAAATTGATCTAGTAGATGTTTGTATTTCATATTGCACACTTACCATTCAACACTTCAATCAAATTATGTATAATGATTTTAATGTGAGTCTGTTTTAATTAATTTGTTAGTGAGTTTAATTTTCATACACTTACATGGATTTTAGTTTAAATGATTAACATGAATATATGATAGATTACATTGGTAAATAAAACTTACAGTATAATTAATGAATTTATTTCAATGATTACTATTAATTAAATATTTTACTTTTCCTGTTAGTTACAGTAAAGTGATATTTGGTTAATTAAATTTATGTTTGATTGAAATTATTGATTTGGCTGGATCCATCCTATAGTAAATGAAGATTGCTCCAACTGTGGGATAGTAATTGGAGCATGATAAGATTGTATAGTCCAATTGATAGAGTGCCTACATGTATGGTACTTCTTCTTTTTTTGCCACTGGTACAGTGTTGACAATGAAATTTAAACTTATAACCACGTGAGGCCCCTTACTATGAACCCAATGCTAGCTAGTGGCTTAGGCTTTGTTTTATAGTTGGGTACTATAAAATAAAGACTAAAAATGCTAACCACCACGGGCCATGGACTCTTATTTTTGTTCTCTTTTAACTGGTTCCATGTTATTAAAGGCCAAAGTACTATTTCACAAGAAATCGGCCAAATATGTCAACAAAAATGTCAGACTAGTTACATGGTTTCTAGGGTATTAAAGTTGATCAGAAGATGATAGGGGTGTTAATGTATCATTGATAAGTTGATAACTTCTTATAACTGTAAACCTTTTATTGATACTCACTTGAAAACTCATAAGATCAGATTTTGGTTCTTCCATGCCACTTGACAACATGCATAACTAACACATAAATATATATACAAAATAATTGAAATCAAGAAATGCAGGCTGCTACAACAATAGTAGCATAGTGTTTTCTGATGCATTGTATTTTATATCATTCATGCATAGCATTTTACTTAAGAAATATTGCATATTCTACATTTAGGACTCATTTACCTTGCATTTGCATTGTTTTTCATTTCTTTTTGGAACCGGTTATGCTTTTGGTATTTTCATGTTTCAAGGCTGTTTCTTGAGCTCAAAGACATTAAATCAAGGAAAAAGATGCATGGTAACTCCAAGGATTGAAGCTAGGGGCATAGGGACACTTGAAGATTAGAAGAAAAGCACAACTAGGTCACCTGACAGAAGTCATGACCATGACTTTCAGAGTCATGGTTGTGATTATGCTGATTTCCACATTTTGGGATCCCTGACAGATATCGTGGCCATGACATTCAAAGTCATGGCTGTGACCCAATCTGACTTTCAGCATCGCTCATGACAACAAATTGTCATGACCATGACATTCAGAGTCATGGCCATGACCTGTGCCAAATTGAGAATCTTATCTTTTGCGATTTTAATTGTAATTTGGGCTTAAATCTTTATCTTTTCCTTAGCCCATTCTCTTTAAATAGAGTGTTCTACTTAGGATTAGACACACTCGAGAATTTGGATTAGCATACGATTTAGAGATAGAGTGGAGGATTCTTCTTCTTCTTCAACTCTTTTTCTGGATTGTTATGTTTTCTTTTAATTTCATCATTGTTTCCATGACTATGACTGAGTAGTCAACTATTATGCGTAATTGATTTATCTTTATGTTCTATTGGCTTTTCCTCTTGATTTCTCTTCTATTGTTTTTATATATGCGAAGCGTTTGGCCACCGTTTTTCAAAATCATAGACGCTTAAGGAAAAACTGAGAGGTGAACCTACTCGTTGGATCTATAGGGGAGGAACTTAGGTATTAAATCACAAAAGTAGGTTTAATCCTTCGAGGAATCAATGAATTAACAAAGAACTTAATTGGTTTAATTGAACTTAATTACCACGATAGTAGGGGTTAATTCACCTTCAAAGAGAACCAATAAGAACATAGAGGTAGAAAGATTAAGTTAATAGGAAGTCTTGGTGTGAAACCCAATCCTTGAAGTTTTCTTATTATTGATTTCAATCTTTTCAAATATTTGCTCTATCTTTATTTTATCTTTATCTTATCTTATTTTAATCTTTATCTTATCTTATCTTTATTTTATTTTGAATTTAATCTCTTCAAATCTTTTCTCATCCAATCAATTCTTCCCATTTTGTTTAATTTCAGTTAATTTGTGAAAAATACAAAGCCAAAAACACAGTTCCTGTGGAAACGATATTTTTATTACTTGACGACAATCGTGCACTTGCGGTAAATCTCACATCATTTTCCCATTCAGAAATCAAAAAACAGAATGTCATGAACAATGAACTTTTACTATCAACTTTATGTGTGAGTCTTAGGGATGATGTGGGAGCGGGAATGATTTGGCAACTTTGTTTTCCATAAACCTATGTTTATGTCAAACCCTACTGCTCCCACCACACAACTTTAATAGCCTTCTCAGCAAGCTCACTTTATAACATAGTATTATTATAGTTAGATCCAATAGAAAAGCACTAATGGCTTTGTTAATGCCTGCTTGAGTTTAGTTTGAAGACATAGTTGATCTCATGTATCTTTTATGCTTCTTGATATTTTTGATTAGTTATTAAATTTAGAAATTTGTAACACTTGATAAGAACCTTGGGAAAACCACACCACAAAAGCTAGTTATTGCAGTTGGAGAGCCCAAGGCCTTATAAAACACACACTATACTCCCATACTTCCAATGTGGGACTCCATGTCCTATACCTAGCAATTGGATCCTAACATCCCATCATGCTCCGCAGCCTTAGCACCCACGTAGGCTGGTTGTGCACTAGCCCTTCAACTAGTCCCGGGCGAACACTCCAATGCCAACATCACCACCAATGCCACTCATTTGTAGTTGAGAGACATGGTGGAAGGCTCTAATGTGAGATAAAATGGCTTGTAATACAGGAAATCCAAGAGGGGTGAAATAGATTCATTTAATTTTTCTTTTAAACTCTAATTTTCTTGATGAAAACTTTTCGTAAGATCAAATGATTCTGGATCTGTTGCAAGATGAGAGTGTATGATACAGTTGTGTTTACCTCTTATTTCCAAATTTGACAAATGATCACAATACAATGCTAGTGATATTGATCAAGACATAAAAAGATAAGAGAAAAGAGAGAATGACACAAGATCTATATTGGTTCGATTTCAACCTGAAATCTACATTCAGTGTTATCCAAAGCAACCCTAGCTTTGACCTTTTCCACTATTTAGAATTTGTATACACACAAACTCACATGCACATGTAGCACATATGCAATGATCTTCTTGAAATCCTATCAAGAAACACTACAATGTAGAAAACCTATCTACATGCAATGCAACTAGGGCAACCTATCCTATACACGAATTACACAGCAAAGTTAAATGAAAGAATTCACCTAGAATGTGAAGATATGAAAAGTTGAAGTTCTTCCTAACTTGCTTTCATATTCCCTTCATGTAGCTTGATCAAGATCCATTGATTTCTTGAAGATAAGAAAAGTGTTGTTCAATGAATCTCAGAGATGATGACACTCAGTTTCTAAGCTCCCTCGATGAAAATTATGAAATGATTTGAGAGAAATGGGTGTCACACATGAGAGCTTGCAAAATGTTAGTTTTATAGCCATCTAAACAGAGATAATCGATTATTACTTAGGATAATCGATTATTTTGTTCATGTCATCATCTGGAAACACTGATGAAAAAAAAGTCGATTATTTCGCCAAATAATCGATTAACTGTGAATGGCTCATTTTTCTTCCAAGGCCAAATAATCAATTATTTGAAGTGGATAATCGATTATTTTGTTCTTGGATTGAAATCTTAGAATTTTCAAAAAAAGGTTTTCGCCCAGATTCAATCCTTATCTAACAAATGTAAAGAATCAATGATCAATCAATGAAAACATGAGGGAATAGAAGTATAACTAGCCTAGATGCATGATACATACACATTCACACATTAAAAGCTATAACAAGCATCCTAATTAGACTAGTGTTCTCAATATATATGGAGCACACTCAAACTATTACAAGTACAACATCATCAAAACTATATGTAGTTGCAAATATAGAGGCACAAGGGTCTTCATTTCATTACATCTAATACCAACTGTACAAGTCAGGAATTTAGAAGTAAACTCGAGAGATGTAAAGTAGTGTAGGGTTAGCTAAGAGAGAAAGCCAACCGAACAAGATGAAGATATGAATATCAGAGAGAGAGAGAGAGTTTAGCATGAATCAGAAATTGATTGTATGAAATCCTTCTAATTGTGGTTACAAATTCTATTTATACTTCTGTTAGATCTTACATCTATCTAACTAACTAGTTAACCACAGTTAACTAACTATTAACCATAGCTAACTAACTACATGAAATGGAAATTTACAATTAATTACAATTACAAATGTGACACCCTGTATAACACCTACAGGGGGTTTATTATATATAGTGTATGTATATAGAATCAATGCCAATTGCCAATGTCAAGATGTACACTATTCACTTTTGTTCATCTTCTTTGGATCTTCCTATTATCAAGATAGGGTATGGGAGATAATCTCTTTGCCTCTACAGGAATTAGTCTTCAACTGTTGGTTTAGGAATGGTGAATGGCCCATGTACAAGTATACCCCTTTCTCAGAGTTGCATGAAAAAAAATCAACATGGAAATGAACATATAATTCCATTTTCTACAAACACAAGCATAAACGCAGTAGTTTTAGTTGCTACTGATATGAATTTCTTCACTGATGAGTCAATCACTCGAAAACAATATCAAAGCATATCTTTATACAAGGGAAGCTCCCATTTTCCTATGAGAAATATAAGACATTGTGTTGTCTCCCATGTCAGCATGTAGGCACATGCACTGTCAGCTTGCCTAATGCCTATTCTTGGAGAATGTATGTGCATGTTTGTTTATATAACAACTTACACTTGCCTTTTATTGTTGGTTGGTTCTATGTTACTAAGCATGTAATTTTTAAGCTTCTTATTTTTTTGGAACCTCCATACTACATCTCAAGTTTAGGTTGATAAAATCTCAAAGTGAACTTAACATGGATTTAATATAATCATTCAACCTTAAGCCATGTCAGAGAAAGTGAAAATGTTATTTTAGGTCAAGCAGACTGTTGATTTTAAATCAGTCCAATATATTAGATTGTCAGGTGGGCTAAACTTCTCCATCTCTTTACTTTTTCCTACCTTATCATAAGCAGGTGTAGCTGGAAAGTATTGCAATAATCGGTGTATTTCATCATTTACCCTGTGTTTGGATGGGGAGTTTTAAAATGACAAAGAATTTGAAATGCAAAGTAATTCAATTCATAGCCATCATATTCCATTCAATTATAAAGTGACTTGTTTGGATTATTTAATTTTTGAAGTATTTTGTAGAAATTCAACACAAGTGCAATTTTCTGTTCCTGTAGCTTTCTTCTCTCTCCTCATCTTCTCTGTTTGCTACACATCACACCTAACGCTCGCAAAAAATGTTTCCAAATGACTCTTGAAATTGAAGGTTCATCTTCATTTTTGAGAAATGAATGATTCAGAAACTTGTGATTTCAAAGAGAAAAAATCGATCACCGTGTGGTACCGTCATTACTCGTTGTCATTTTACCGAACATGGAACTCGTTGGTTGCGAACTCGTCGAGGTGCTTTTGAAGTTATTGCGAAAGTGTTCGGCGACGGCATTGGAGGGGGGAGCGGCGATGGTGGCGGTCGGCAGGGCCGGCCCAAGGGTAAAGCAACTAAAGCTTATGCTTTAGGCCTACCAACAAAAATAATATTTATTATTAATTTTATAAAGTAAAAAAGGCCTCATATGTTGACAAAAAGAGAACATATGTTAACAAAAAGGCCCAATATATAACTCCCTCATTTAAAGCAAAACATTTTCTCTTAAAATTGACTTTAGGCCTCACTCATCATTGGGCCGGCCTTGGCGGTCGGAGAGGTGCACAGCGATGGTGGCGGTGTTGGAAAGGGTGGAGAAGGAGCTGAATGCCGCAGCAAAGGATGCAGTGATGACCCTATGGAGTCTCTGTTGCTTGTGCAGTAACTTGAAGTTGAGGGATTAGGAGGAAAATGAACACTGTGTTATGTGAGAAGACGATGGGGATGAAGAATTTTAGAAATTCCACCTATTTTATTGGAATTTTAAATTCCCCATTTTAACAAAGGATAAAATTCCAGAGAATTCGTGGAGAATTTTTAAAATTCAAGTATTAAACATCCAAATGGAGTATCTTATTAGAAAGCAATTAAAATTCTCTGAAAATTACATTACTCGCCGGAAATGCTTCGTCCAAACACAGGGTTACTTTCTGGTTAGATTTCCTTCTCCATTTCCAAAACAGTGCAGTTCTCAAAAGGTTTGCATGATAACATGGCAATATATATACTATCAGCCACAATGATTTTATTTCCTTACTTCAATCAATCATGGCGCAACAGTAAAGTTGCGCCATGGTGACCGATTGGTCATGGGTTCGAATTTGGAAACAACCTCTTTGCATGTGCAAGAGTAAGGCTGCGTACAATGACTCTCCCCCAGACTTTTGCATAGCCAGGAGCCTTTTGGCACCAGGGTATGTTATTTTAATCAATCACCATGGAATCTTGCTACTGAAAATATATTCCTCACTCTAAGCCTCTTAAAACTAACCTTAAGTATTTTTTAAGTTTTGAAAAAGTTTTCTTGAATATTTCTGTACCATCTTTTTCTAAAAGCAACCAAAACAACCCATGACGTCAAAATATTACCTTGAATGACTGTACTTCAAGATATCAATCATGATCATGGTTGATAAGGCTGAGTCATCCCACCAAAGGGTCAAGATTCACTTTCTTGTTTCATCCCTTAAATACCTCTTTGGAATACAGGGACTGATCAACCCAAGTGAGCAAAGTTTCCTTAGTAACCAACCAAATAGGTCAGACCATTCCTCTTCACCTGCTGCTAGTCCCTTCAATTAGACAGAAACGTTATAAATCATTAATCGTGCAGTCCTCACTGTTAAGTGGAATTAGGGTCTCACATTTTTTAAATGGGCAGAGTGGAAAAAGTGTTTAAAAGTTTTTTAAAAGGCTGTTGAAAGCTTCCCAGTGTTATCTGTCCACCACATCCGTCCCTTTAGCAGGTCTCCTTTTCATCTCCACTGACAAGGTTGCCTTTTGCAGTGAGAGATCAATGAAAGTTCATGAAGTACTTATAGGAGAAGAAAATAAGAAAGTTAAATAAATCAAACTTTTCTCATAAGTTAAAATCAATATATGTACCTCAAGTATTTTAGAATCTCTCTCGTCTAACTATTTCCCATAAGTTGATTTTAACTTAAAGAAGTTTTATTTATTTTATCTCCTATTGTCTTATCCTATAAGTGTTCATTGTAAACTTTATCTTCGCCTATAAACCTCTTCATATTTCTTGGTTAGTTTTTATCTAAGATTTATTGAAGTTCTGAAAGGTATGTATGATCATGTACAGGTTGTCATTCCACTTAAGAAGATGAAGTGCATGAACCAAAGTGAAAATGTTCAGAAGCCAACACATAAGTACATAGAGATAGTCACACTAGACAATTTTGATTTCTGGTTCATGGGTGTCTTAAAATATCAGAAAACTTTCAAATATCTAGAGCAGACAGTTTCTCAAATGCTTAGTTGATTAGCAACATCCACCGTCTGAACTCAGATTCTTGTTTACAGGCTTAGAGGAGTAGTAATAAGCTCTAAGCATCTTGTTGTCAGGACAAACACAAAGATACAAGAGACAATCAGAAACGAAGTAAAAATTGGCATCTGTAATTGAAGATCTTGAGACTTCATTGCATAAATCCATCGTGCTGGACAAGACATATGACCTATGATAGCGATTCAAGGTGGTTCGTATCAGCTGAGTTTCAGACTTGGCTGTCAGCATATAACAGTGGGAATGCAAGAGTTCTCAATTTGGTGCCTAATTTGTTGCAGAATCTAAGCTATATGTATTATGCGGCTAATTGGCTGGGAGTTATCCATCCATCCAGGGATGGGCCTACGTTAGAAAGGAGATTACAGTAGAGGAAGGAAAAATACATAGAAAAAGAGGGAACAAAACTTTTTGCTGCCCAAATGTACATGTTTTAGGCTCAACTACACATTGATTTATATGTTTTCAGCACCAGAGTTAGTAATTCAGCTTGTATCATACCATCTAACTTTTTTTTTTCTCGATATAATACCATCTAACTTTTTAGTCAAATTTGTGTATGATTATTTAAATGTGAGTCTGTTTTATTTAATTAGTTTAAATAATTAAAAGAAATATGATAGAATACAATGAAAAATTCTAGTACAATTACTTAATTAGTGAATTGATTTCATTAACTTCTATTAAGTTTTTTACTTATTTCAGTTAGTCATAGACTTATATAGTAGAGTGATATTTGATTAATTAAACTTACATTTATTTAAGTTATTGTTCTCACTGGATCCATCTTAAAAATTAGGATTGCTCTAACTGTGAGATTGCATTTGAAACGGATAAGTTAGGATTGATTGTCCAAATGATACAGATAATATGGTTTTGTTTTGTGACTGAATTGTGGCAATATAAGGCCTGGACTTCTTCACAACTAATGTATAGATCCAGTATATCTCATGTGAATCCAAAAGCAGCATGCTTAACATGTATCCAGTCTATGGAAAAATTGAAGATTCAACACATTAAACCTGACATCTACATTGTTTACAGACTCTGTTTTGAAGAAGTAAATTCTTTTTCGCTCTTCCATCTAGTCTCATAACTACTCAAAATTGTTGTTTCTTTTCAGTTCACTCATTCGTCAAAATTACAAGTGTTATACACCAACAATATGTAAAGATATGTTGAATCACCATGTACAAGTCCCACATGGGTGAAAAGAGAAAACAATCACTTGATGTTTTATTATAAAATGAACATTTCATGAGATTTTAACTCATACCTTTCTCGGCCTTTTGGCTAAGATCAAGTGTAGTATATGTTCTTATCAGTTTAATATCTGATATGTGGGCCATTGGCTCACACGATATTAAATTTATTTAATTAATATCTCAGGTGTTGCCTATGTGTTGCACTATAACATGGGCCAGGCACACCAATTTGTCTGCCAGGGCCAAGTTAAATTGCAAAGCAAGATTGTTAATTTTTGTTGTCTATTAATAGCTCTGCTTTGATTTTGTCTAGTAAGGTCTGGTAAATTTAGAAACACTAATTTTTTGGTAAAATTTATTATTTGGAGAGGAAAATCTGATATTCAGGTTAATAATTTATAATTGATACTTCATTCTTAATTTTTTGTTGTCTCTTAAGAGTGACCTATATATGATGGACACTTAGAAAAATTACGGATTTATTTGAAAAAATTGAGGTAATATATAAAGGGTCTTGCGGAAGAAATCAAAAGGAGAAAGGAGAAAGTATTTATTGTGGAAATCATAGGTGAGTGCAAAATAAATTATGGGCAGCGCAATTTTGTACATCCTAATAAAAATATTTCTCTTTTTAGTTTCTTAATTAGTGTCATATTTCTCCTTTTAGTTCCTTAACCAGTGCGGGCACTGGTTAGCATTTACCATATATAAATCCTTATAATAACTTAGAAAAATAAAATATTAAATAATTTTTCTGTTAATTTGTGTTTGTGTTAAAAAAATGGATTTATTTGAAAAAACTGAGGTAATATATAAATTCTTATAACTTCGAAAAAGAAATACTAACTTATGTGTCTGTTGATTGTAAATAGTTCATGTATATTGTCACGTGAGATAAACTTCACCATCTCTTTACCTTTTCCTACACAAGAAAATATGGAGAAGTCTGACATCATCAGAAAGTTAAAATGTCCAGCTGATAAAGCCTTTTTGGTGCATCCTCACATAAGTAGGTGTAACTGGAAAGTATTGCAACTAATCCATGTATTTCATCATTTACTTTTTCTTGTTAATTTTCCTTCCCGTTTCCAACAAAGTGCAGTTCTCGATCCAATGGTTTGCATGACAACATGACGATAAACTATCGCCCACAATGATTTTATTTCCTTACTTCAATCAATCACCATGGAATCTTGCTCCCGAAGATATATAAACCTCTATAAGCCTCTTAAAACTAACATTTAAAGGATTTTTTAAGTTTTGAAAACATTCACTTAAATATTTTTGTACGGTCTTTTTTTTTTTTAAAGCAATCAAACAATCTGTGAGGTCAAAATATTATCTTGAATGCCAGTCCTCCAAGTTGCCATGCCAGTCCTCTAAGGTTGAGTCATCCCACCAAAGGGTCAAGAATTCACTTTCTTGTTTTCATCCTTTTAAATACCTCTTTGGAATACAAGGAACTGATCAACCCAAGTGAGCAAAGTTTCCTAAGTAACCTAGTTGTTCAGACCATTCCTCTTCACCTGCTGCTAGTCCCTTCAATTAAACGGAAACCTTATTAATTATCAATCATGCAGACCTCACTTTCTCATTAGTTGTTGGAAATCCAGTCATCTCAGCAACATATAGCTTCAAAAGTCAGCTAACATGTACTTACCTGGTCCTGCCACTCAATGCCAACATTCAACCACAAAATCAAACCAAAGTAAAATTTTCTTTTCCTTTACCAACAAACATATAATTTTATTAAGTATTTATATATACTGAAATTGTTTAACTTGGTTAACAGATCTAATTCTATTTATATAACTCTAAAATTGCAGTGAGACGGGGGACAAATATATCTGAAACTGTTGAGAGGAAGTTAAGCTTAGGGGCTCACAGTTTTCAAATGGGCCGAGGGAAAAAAGCAGTTTTTTAGTGTGGGAGAAGCAGAGAAGCTGTTGAAAGCTTCCCACTGATATCTGTCCACCACATCCGGCCCTCTAGCAGGTCTTCTGTTCATCTCCACTGACAAAGTTGCCTTTTGCAGTGAGAAATCAATGAAAGTCTTTACACAGAAAGGCCACATGTTGAGGATTCATTAAAAGGTCAGTCATGAAGTAATATATACATATATCCGATTTGGATAAACTTCTCAACAAGTACTTATAGGAGAAAAAAATAAGGTAAAATAAATCAAACTTTTCCAATAAGTGAAAATCAACTTATATACCTAAAGTTTTTTAGAATCTCTCTCATCTAACTTTTTCAAAGAGAAGCTTTATTCACTTTATCTCCGATTTTCTTATTGTAAGTGTTTATTATAAGAACTTTATCCTGGCCTATCAACCTCTTCATAAATCTTGGTATCTCTTTATCCAAGATTTGAGGTTCTGAAAGGTACGTACGATCATGTACAAGTTGTCATTCCACTGGAGAAGATTAAGTGCATGAACCAAAGTGAAAATGTTCAGAACCAACATAGAAGTATATAGACATAGTCACAGTGGACAATTTGATTTCTGGTTCATGGGTGTCTTAAACTATGATAAAACTTTCAAATATCTTGAGCAGGAAGTTTCTCAAGCTTAGTTGAGTAGCAAAATCCATCCTTTAAACTCAAAGATTCATGTTGTAGATGAGTAGTTGTGAGATCTAAGGATCATGTTGTCAGGACATACAATCAGAAACAAACTAGAAGTTTGCAGCTGTAATTGAAGATCTTGAGCTTTGTCTTTTTAAAAAGAGATTTCACTCATTGTATATATCCATCCAGCTGGACAGGACAAATGATCTATGATAGCGATTCAATGTGGTTCATATCAGCTGAGTTTCAGTCTTGGCTACCTGCTTATCATGGCTTTGAACGCAAGAGTTCACAAATTTGATGCCAATTTGTCTCAGAATCCAGGCTGCATGTATTGCGGATAACTGGCTGGCAGAGCTAAGGACCAGACTACTATTGTGGAAGGTATCCATTCATCCAAGGACGGGCCTACGCATTGATTTATTACGTAAATGTTTTCAGAACTAGAGTTTGTAATTCAGCTTGTATTATTTAAATGTGAATCTGTTCTATTTAATTAGTTTAAATAATTAACGGTAAGTATGATAGAATACAATTGATAAACTGGCACTTCTAGTATAATTAATGGATTAATTTCAATTAAGTTTTTAACTTATTTCAGTTAGTTGTAAGACTTATAGTAATGTTTAATCACTGGATCCATCTTATAAATTAGGATTGATCTAACTGTGGTCTGTGGGACTGCATCTGAAACAGTTAAGCTTGGAATTGGATCATCCAAATATTACAGATCATATGGTTTTGTTTTGTGAATGAAATGTGACAATATAATCCCCGGACTTATTCACAACTACTGTAAAAATCCAGTATATCTCACCTGAATCCGCAAGCAGCATGCTAAACATATACTATGGAAAAACATTAAAGATTCAACACATTAAACCTGATACCTACATTGTTTACAGACCCTGTTTTGATGGAAAGGTTATTTGATGCTCAATGTTGAACACGGTGTCTAAGTCCCACATGGGCGAAAAGAGATAACAATCCCTTGATGTTTTATTATAAAATGCACATTTCAACAAAGTTTAAGTCATACCTTTCTCGGCCTTTTGGCTAAGATCAAGTGTAGTATCTGTTCTTATCAGTTTAATATCTGATATGTGGGTCATTGGTCCACACGATATTAAATTTATTTTTTGAAGGGGAGAGTCCAATGCAGTAGCTTGCTACTGGGGTTCTCAGTGTTGCCCATGTATTGCACCATAATATAGGCTAGGCACACCCTACAATCCAGTTTAAGTTTTTTAATTTTTACTGTTCTTTTATTTTTATTGTTTGCCAGGGTAAGTAAAATTTCAATGCAAGAACAACCAAGTCTCCAAATTACTCATTATTTCTTTTTAGTTGACTGTCACCTTAGGTTCAAACAAGAACAACACGAATTTAACCAAATAAGTAAGTACATTTCATGAGGTTTTAATTCATATTTTGTTTGGCTTTCTTGCTACGACCCAGTATAGTTTTTATTTCTATTAGCTTATATTTCTATTCTATCAGCTTGTTATTAGTTTATATTAGCTTCTTATTAGCTTATAACTTAATATTTTATTATCTGATATAACAGTTTAATATCTTAGTTTATTAGCTTATAGTTTTTAATATGCTACTCAAAGCAGTAGCGCAGCACTGGGGCTGCAAACTGAAATTATTTATTTCTTTTTTTTGAAGTAAAAATTGGTACTTTATTAAGATGAAAAGGTGCCATTCAAGGCAATTACATCAGATTGCAAAAGCCATTCAAGGTATGTCCTCAATCCAGTTATACTCATGGAACACAAAAGCCTGTTTAGCTAGTTGGTCTGCTACCAAAGGAATACTCTGACCTCTATGGCTCATGACAGCACATTCACATAGTATTTCTGCTGTGTAGGACTTGTCACTGTTATCATGCTTCTTCCACATACCATACAATGTTTGACAATCTGTTTCGAAAACCATGTTACCAAAGCACATGTCTGCAGCTACTGTGAATGTGATACTCCATTTGAAAGCCAATGCTTCAGCTATCAATAGATCAAAGCATGAAGGAATGAATTTGTAGCTGAAGCTAGGTGTTGCCCACATGATCAAGAAAACAGCTCCAAAACCTGTCCCCACTCCTTTCTTTACCGATGCATCAAAATCAACTTTTATCATGTTTTCCTCAGGAGGGGTCCACACCACCTGTTGCTGTGAATGGTCAGTTGTCAGTTTCTCCTGACGAACTTGGAGGACTCTAGCCATCGTCAAAATCTCCGGGATTGGGATATCACGGTTAGAAAAAACCCATGAATTCCTGCGTTTCCTAATAGCCCATGAAGTTTCAAAAACCGCAGATGCAAGTTCATCATCATTTGTGGATAGTATCTGACCAATCCAGGCTGCAAAATTATGGGTAAAATCAATAATTCTGACCCCCCCCCCCCCCCCCCCCCCCAAAACAAAGGTGATGGAAAAAACAAAAATCATTAAAGCAAGGACCAAGTTTCACTATGGGTATCTTGATAGGAGTCATGAAGGAGCCACTTGTATGTGGAATTGGCAGAATATCACCCTGAAGAAGCTGGTGCTCAGATAATATCATCATCAACTGATTCATTTACAAAGATGCTTAAAATTCCTCTATTAGCTTTACTGCTATAGCTTGCTGTTAAATTCCATCTTAAAAACCAATTGGCATTAAGTGAAATTGCCCAACAAATATATAAGCTGCACCCCAAGAATTTGAGGCAAGCGATGTGGGACTTCCCAACAAGTGCCAAGTTTATTTACTTTGTTCATTTGTTTTCTAGTTTAGAATTTATCTGACTTTGTTTATATTTGTTTCTAGTTTAGAATATATCTGAGCAACTGCTACATACATATTTTTGTACATGGGATTGAAAAAACAAAAGAAGTTAAGGAAAAAATATCTGACCTGCCGAATTCGTACCAGCGACCTAAGGATAGCTGTACCAACTACAGTCCTCTGCTCTACCAACTGAGCTAAGGCCGGACATGTGTTAGTTGCACAAAAAAATACTTAGCATGACAAATTTGTCTGTGCCAAGTTTATTTTATTTGTTTATTTGTTTTCTAGTTTAGAATTTATCTGAGCAACTATTACATGCATATTTTTGTACATTGTTCTTAAAACATTTGTGAATAACAGGTCTCCTCTTCATCTCTACAGATAAGGTTGCCTCATGTTGAGGATCCATTATAAGGCCAGTCATGAATGAAAGGTTTTCATGTTGAGGAGCCATAAATCTCTTCATATTCCTTAGTTTCTCTTGATCCAAGATTTGTTGAAGTTCTGAAAGGTATATATGGTTATGTACAGGTTGTCATTCCACTGAAGAAGATCAAGTGTGTGAACCAAAGTGAAAATGTTCAGAAGCCAAAACAGAAGTACACAGAGATAGTCACAATCGACAATTTTGATTTCTGGTTTTTGGGTGTCCAGAAATATCAGAAAACCTTGAAATATCTTGAGCAGGCAGTTTCTCAAGCTGAGTAGTGAAATCCACTGTCTGAGCTTGAAGCTTCATTGTTTCGTGACAAACATAAAGATACAAGAGATGATCAGAAACAAAATAAAAATTGGCAGCTATCATTGAAGACATCGGGTTTGTCTTTGATAAAAAGGGGCTTTATTGTATTATCCATCCTGCTCGAAACAACATATTGATCTGTGACAGCAAATAGCAGTGATTCGTTTTGGCTTAATTGCAGACTTGGCTTCCAGCATATTGTTGAAAAACATTGTGAATACAAGAATTCATCATTCGTATCTTCTTTGCTGCAAAATGCTAGCCATAAGTATTCAAGTGGTTGACTAGATGGCAATGCTAATTAGTAAGGACCAGACTGCTTTTGCAGAAGGTATCTGTCCAGTATGTTAGAGTTCTATGAAGGGAGATTAAGGTAGATCAGAAGTTTAAAGGAATGATACATTGAATAACAGGGAAAATCAATCGTAAATTGCTAGCTACCCAACTGTAGAAGTTTCAGGCTCAGATCATGTTAATTATTTTCAAAACCAGATTACCAGAATTTGTATTACAGGTTGTATTCTTCCTATCCAACTCTTTAATCAAATTTGTATATAATTATTTAAATGTGAGCCTGTTATAATTAATAGTTTAATTAATTAACAGGAATGTGACAGAGTAAATTGATAAATGAAATCTTCTGGTATTATTAGTGAAATTATTTTATTAACAACTGTTAATTAATTTTAGTACTTATTCTAGTTAGTTAGTTATAGTAGTCTAGTAGAGTGATATTTGATTTTAAACTAAGCTTTGGTTGAAGCCATTGATCTCACAGGATCGAGATCTCATATATGAGGATTTCTCCAACTGTGAAGCTGCATATGGAACGGGATAAGTTAAGTTAGTATAGTCCAAATTGTACAGTCTAAAGATATGGTCTTGTCTTGTCTTGTGAATTGTGACAATTTAATTACTCCTGGACTTTCTTCACAGTTTCATCATCTTTCCATACTGGAGTTCTGTTGGGGGAAGACAATCCAAAATGCTATGCAGCTGGTATTTATATTTTGCAAAACTGTATCATTCATCATTTTTCAAGAGAAAAAAACCTTCCTTTGATTTTCAAAATTGCATAATAATTAAGTCTCATCAGCCTTTATTTCCCCAAACCAATTTTCTAACAACAAATGCTAAACATACACTTTGAGGCTAATAAACGACAGTTAGAACTTATACGTATTTCATTTAATGGGCTGATTGATGAAACAATAAAACTTAGATACAATACTTTATATGCTGTTTTTACTGTTTTTCAATAAGAATTGAAGATTCACCTCGGTAATCAGCAAAATCTTTTAATGCATACTTTGTTATACAGATTACCGAGGTAAAACAATTGGATAACAGTACAAACAATACCTAAAGTACTGTATCTAAGTTTTATCCTTGATGAAATCGGTGCAAAATTACAAATAAATTATTAAAATAGGATATTTTGAAAATGGGGCCAGGGTCTGATTGTCCAATTATAAAACAACTTTGGCACATGCTAGGCATCTCTCATGTTATTCCACCACACTCATATGACAATTGGAGGCTTTGGATGGGTAAGGTTTTTTTTTTTATCAATTTGGTGCCATCATTCCCGTGACCATGTGGGTCACATGGTGTTTTAGAAATAAATTTATTTTTGAAGGATATTCAGACAATGCCACCGATTTGGCCTGCAAGGTGCATGCATTACTGAACTGCATATCTCATGCTTACAATACTGCATATCTCTTGGGTTAAACTACCCATAATTATGTGGTTTTAAATGTAGATAGGAGTGCAATTTTGAATCCTGGACAGGCAGGCTTTGGTGGTTTAATTATAGATCACCATGGCGCTCTCATAAAGGGTTTCTACAGTAGTGTGGGAGCTCTTTTTTTCTATATTTAAATTAAAATATGACATATAATTAGAAAATATTATTCAGTTGTTAGTAGTTTTTTTTTCTAATTCATTATATTTATAAATTCATGTTAAATGAATTTTTAGTTTACTATGGCACATCAACATGTAATTCTTTGGTGGACATAGCCAAAAAAGTTACCTAAGTTTTCATCAAAAGGACTGGTTTTGGCACTAATTTTGTCCTACTCATTTTTCTTCAAGATATCTAATTCTGTTTATAGAACTCTGAAATTGCAGTGACTCAGGTCAAATATATCTGAAACTGTTAAGAGAAAGTTGAACTTAGGGGCTTGTATTCTCCAAGTGGATGGGGTGGAGAAAGTGTTTAAGCAGTGTCTTAGTGAGAGAAAGGGAGACGTTGAAAGCTTCCCAGTGTAATCTTTTCCCCACATCGATTCCTCTAGCAGGTCTCCTCTTCATCCTCACTGACAAGGTCGCCTTCTCCAGTAAGAGATCAATGAAAGTTTTTACTCAGAAAGGTCATATGTTGAGGATCCGTTATAAGGTCAGTCATGAGTTAATGTATACTTAAACCGTTTCATCTTTCAGTTTCTCCTAATCCAAGATTTGAAGTTCTGGAAAATATACATGTAATCTTTGTACAGGTTGTCAATCCATTGAAGAAGATTAAGTGTGTGAACCAAAGTGCAAATGTTCAGCAGTCAACATAGAAGTACAAAGAGATTGTCACGGAAGACAACTTTGATTTCTGGTTCATGGGTGTCTTAAAACTTCAAAAAACATTCAAATATATTGAGCAGGTAGTTTCTCAGGCTTAGTTGAGTAGCAAAATCTTTCAAAAAACTTGAGTGGAAGCTTGTTCAGGGATAACAATGAGGTTGGGTAAAGTCCCACATCAGCTAAGTCAACAGATGAAACTGACAGAGGCTATTATAAAATGACTTGTCAGATTAATATATACTATCTCTGCGCTTGGGGCAATGACGCAGCTAGTGAGGTTCTAACCGAGGCGCATCTATTGCTGGTTGAAAACTATTTCCAAACCCCCTAAACCCAGGCCTTTGAGAATTTCTGGAAGGTCTCCCTTTGGGGTAAAACCCTGCAATCCTTAGTTCAAAAGTTTGTTACTTTAATTAAGCTAATTGTATGTTTTAATATTAGGAATATAGTTGGTGAATGGCCCATGTACAAGTACACCCCTTTCTCAGAGCTGCATGGAAAAAAATCAACACGGAAATGATAATATAATTCCATTTTCTACAAACACAAGCATAAATGCAGTAGTTTTAGTTGCTGCTGATCTCAATTTCTTCACTGATGAGTCAATCACTAGAAAACAAGATCAAGGCATATCCTTATACTGGGGAAGCTCCCCTTTTCCTATGAGAAAAGTAAGAGATTGTGTTGTCTCCCATGCAAGCATGTAGGCACATGCACTGTCAGCTTGCCTAATGCCTACTCTTGGAGAATGTAAGTGCATGTTTGTTGATATAACAACTTACCCTTGCCTTTTATTGTTGGTTGGTTCTATTTTACTAAGCATGTAATTTTTAGGCTTCTTATATTTTTGGAACCTCCATACTACATCTCAAGTTTAGGTTGATAAAATCTCAAAGTGAACTTAACATAGATTTAATACCATCATTCAACCTTAAGCCATGTCAGAGAAAGTGAAAATGTTATTTTAGGTCAAGCAGTCTGTTGATTTTAAATAGGTCCTACATAATAGATTGTCAGATAAACTTCTCCATCTCTTTACTTTTTCCTACCTTATCATAAGAGAATTTGGAGAAGTCTGGCATCAGAAAGTTCAAATGGCAGCTCATGATAAAACCTTGGTGACACATCCTCACATAAGCAGGTGTAACCGGAAAGTATTGCAATAATCAGTGTATTTCATCATTTACTATTTCTGGTTAAATTTCCTTCCCCGTTTTCAAAACAGTGCAGTTCTCCAACGGTTTGCATGACAACATGCCAATATATATACTATCAGCCACAATGATTTTATTTCCTTACTTCAATCAATCATGGCGGAGCAGTAAAGTTGCGCCATGGTGACCGATCGGTCTTCGGTTCAAATTTGGAAACAGCCTCTTTGCATGTGCAAGGATAAGGCTGCATACAATGATCCTCCCCCATACCTTTGCATAGCAAGTAGCCTTTTGGCACCCGGGTATGTTATTTTAATCAACCACCATGGAATCTTGCTCCTGAAAATATATAAACCTCTCTCTAAGCTTCTTAAAATTAACCTTTTAAGGATTTTTAAGTTTTAAAAAAGTTAACTTGAATATTTTCTGTACCATCTTTTTCTAAAGAGGAATGCTAGCGGCACTCTCTCTGACACTCTGTTTCTAACACTCGCTTTATGATTGGTTGAAATTTGTTAGAAATTACCCATGAGAGTGTCGCTAGCATTCCTCTTTTCTAAAAGCTACCAAAACAATCCATGACATCAAAATATTATCTATCAATCATGATCATAATCGATGATCAAAGGTTGAGTCGTCGCACCAAAGGTCAAGATTCACTTTCTTGTTTAATCCCTTAAATACCTCTTTGCTATACAGGGACAACCCAAGTGAGCAAAGTTTCCTTAGTAACCAACCTAATAGTTCAGACCATTCCTCTTCACCTTCTGCTAGTCCCTTCAATTAAACAGAAACGTTATAAATCATCAATCATGCAGACCCCACTTTTTCATGAGCTAGTTGTTGGAACTCCAGTCAGCTAACATGTAAGTACCTGGAAGTGCTGGAAGTACGCGGTGGAGTTTTTAGAGGCACGACTTGGCTGCGTGAATTTTGTTTCAGGGACGGCTTTTATTACTGTGCAGGCTTAGGCACATGTTATTAGCTCCCTGTTATGCTCGGTGGGGACCAAATTTATTTGTATCATATTGTCAGATTTTAGTAAAGGGATATTTGGTTTGGTGGGGTGTTTGATGCGGGACTCACGTCGTTGGGGGTTTGGTTATCTCTTATTTTGCAATATGTGTAAAATAATTGCTAACCAATTCACCTAAGATTAGATACCCCTTTTTCTGTACATGGTATCAGTGGTGCCCCTTATATTATATATGAAATATTCTTTTGCTGATCAAAAAAAAAAAAAGCTAACATGTAAGTACCTGGTCCTGCCACTTAATGCCAATATTCAACCACAATGCACAACATCAAAGCAAAGTAAAATTTTCTTTTCCTTTACCACCAAACATCTAATTTTATTAAGTATTTATATATACCAAAATTGTTTAACTTGGTTAACAGATCTAATTCTATTTATATAACTCTGAAATTGCAGCAAGACAGATGACAAATATATCTGAAACTGTTAAGTGGAAGTTAAGCTTAAGGGCTCGAAATGGGAAGAGTGGAAAAAGTGTTTAAGCAGTTTTTTAGTGTGGGAGAAGGAGAGAGGCCGTTGAAAGCTTCCCAGTGTTATCTGTCCACCACATCCAGCCCTCTAGCAGGTCTTCTGTTCATCTCCATTGACAAAGTTGCCTTTTGCAGCGAGAGATCAATAAAATTCTTTACTCAGAAATAAGGTCTGCTGTAATATATACATATGTTCAATTTGGATAAACTTCTCAACAAGTAGTTATAGGAAAAAAAGAAGAAGAAGTAAAATGAATCAAACTTCTCCCAAAAATTAAAATCAACTTATATACCTAAAGTTAATTAGAGAAGCTTTATTCATTTTATCTCTTAGAGAAGTGTTTATTAAGAACTTTATCCCGGCCTATGAACCTCTTTGTATTTCTTGGTATCTTTTCATCCATGATTTGTTGAAGTTCTGAAAGGTATGCATGATCATTTACAGATTGTCCTTCCACTGAAGAAGATTAAGTGCATGAACCAAAGTGAAAATGTTCAGAAACCAACACAGAAGTATATAGAGATAGTCACAGTGGACAATTTTGATTTCTGGTTATGGGTGTCTTAAAATATCAGAAAACCTTCAAATATCTTGAGCAGGCAGTTTCTTGAGCTTAGCTGAGTAGCAAAATCCTTTCTTTGAACTCAAAGATTCATGTTGTCAGGCTTAATGAGTAGCAATGAGATCTAAGCATCATGCTGTCAGGATAAACACAGATACAAAAGACATTCAGAAACAAACTAAAAATTGGCAGCTGTAATTGAAGATCTTGAGCTTTATCTTTGAAAAAAATGATTTCACTCATTGTATATATCCATCCAGCTGGACAGGAAAAATGATCTCTATGATATTGATTCAATGTGGTTCATATTAGCTGAGTTTCAGACTTGGCTGCCTGCATATGTGTGAATGCAAGAGTTCACAATTTGATGCCTAGTTTGTTGCAGAATCCAAACTATGTGTATCATGCAAATGTTTTCAGAGCCAGAGTTTGTAATTCAGCTTGTATCATACCATCTAACCTTCTAGTCAAATCTGTGTATAATTATTTAAATGTGTCTATTTATGCAATAAGTATAAAACTATAAATCATTAATGGGAAGTATGATAGAATACAATTGATAAATCTTCACTTCTAGTATAATTTCTCAATTGATTTCATTAACCTCTATTAATTAAGTTTTACTTATTTCAGTTGGTTATAGACATATAGTAGAGTGATGTTTGACAAAAGGGATTTCACTTCATTGCATATATCCATCATACTGGACATGACATATGACCTATGGTAGCAATTCAAGGTGGTTCATATCAGCTGAGTTTCAGACTTGGCTGTCAGCATATAACAGCGTGAATGCAAGAGTTCTCAGTTTGGTGCCTAATTTGTTGCAGAATCCAAGCTATATGTATTCTGCGGCTAACTGGCTGGGACGTATCCATCCATCCAGGGATGGGCCTACGTTAGAAAGGAGATTACAATAGAGGAAGGAAACATACATAGAAAAAGAGGGAACAAAACTTTTTGCTGCCCAAAAGTACATGTTTTAGGCTCAACTAAACATTGATTTATAGGTTTTCAGTACCAGTTAGTAATTCAGCTTGTATCATACCATCTAACTTTTTAGTGAAATTTGTGTATAATTATTTAAATATGAGCCTGTTTTATTTAATTAGTTTAAATAATTAAAAGAAATATGATAGAATACAATGAGAAATTCTAGTATAATTACTTAATTAGTGAATTGATTTCATTAACATCTATTAATTAAGTTTTTTTTACTTATTTCAGTTAGTCATAGACTTTTTTTTTTTTTTTTTGAAAGGCAAAATAATTAATATTATTAATATCCAGTTTAGAACACAAGTGTGACTGAATTGTGGCAATGTAACACCTGGACCTTTTCACAACTAGTGTATAGATCCAGTATATATCATGTGAATCTGAAAGCAGCATGCTTAACATCCTGTCTATGAAAAAATTGAAGATTCAACCCGTTAAACCTGACAACTACATTGTTTGCAGACTCTGTTTTGAAGAAGTGAATTCTTTTTCCCTCTTCCATGCAGAACAAGAACATCCAGTCTCAAAACTACTCAAAATTGATGCTGTTTCTTTTCAGTTCACTCATTCATCAAAATTACCAGTGTTGTACACCAACGATATGAATAGATAGTTATATGTTATGTTGAACCACCGGTCTAAGTCCCACATGGGTGAAAACAGATAACAATCACTTGATGTTTTATTATAAAATGCACATTTCAATAGATTTCAATTCATACCTTTCTCGGCCTTTTGGCTAAGATCAAGTGTAGTATCTGTTCTTATCAGTTTAATATCTGATATGTGGGCCATTGGCCCACACGATATTAAATTTATTTTTTGAAGGGGAGAGTCCAATGCAGTAGCTTGCTACTGAGGCTCTCAGGCGTCGTCCATGTATTGCACTATAGCATGGGCCTGGCGCACCCTACATTTCAAGTTCAAGTATTTCATTTTGCCTTCAAAGATTTAGTAAAATTTAGGAAATGTAATTTTTTGATATTCAGTTAAATTTTTAATTAATTATATTATATATTGTGTTATTTATCATTGTTACTTTTTGCACTATATCATGGGCCTAGTTCACCCTGCCATTTCAAGTTATAGTTTTTGATTTTGCCTTCAAAGATTTAGTAAAATTTAGAAAATGTAATTTTTTGATATTCAGTTAAATTTTTAATTAATTATATTATATATTGTGTTATTTATCATTGTTACTTTTTGTTGTTTATTAAGAGCTCTGCCTTGATTTTGTCTGCTAAGGTCTAGTAAAATTTAGAAACACTAATTTCTATGTAAAAAATTATTATTCAAAGAGGAAAGTCTAATATTCAGGTTAATGTTTAATAATTTTCATTCTTAATTTTTGTTGTCCCTTAAGAGCTCCGTAGATGAAGTGACCTATATATGATGGACACGAATTTATTTGAAAAAAATGAGGTAATATATAAATTCTTATAACTTAGAAAAATAAAATTTTAAACTATATTTCTGTTAATTTGTGTTTGCATTAAAAAATATGGATTTATTTGAAAAAACTGAGGTAATATATAAATTCTTATAACTTGGAAAAAGAAATACTAACTTATGTGTCTGTTGATTGTAAATACTAAATAATTCATATATATTAGATTGTCACGTGAGATCAACTTCACCATCTCTTTACTTTTTCCTAAACAAGAAAATATGGAGAAGTCTGGCATCAGAAAATTAAAAAGCCCAGCTCATAAAGCCTTGATGACACACATCCTCACATAAGCAGGTGTAACTGGAAAGTATTGCAACTAATCCGTGTATTTCATCATTTACTTTTACTTCTTAAATTTCCTTCCGTTTAGTGCAGTTCTCCAACGGTTTGCTTGACACGATATACTATCACCCACAATGATTTTATTTCCTTACTTCAGTCAATCACCACGGAGTCTTGCTCCTGAAGATATATAAACTTCTCTCTAAGCCTCTTAAAACTAACCTTTCAAGGATTTTTTAAATTTTGAAAAAGTTTACTTAAATATTTCTGTCCGATCTTTTTTTTTTCCTTAAAAAAAAAGCAGTCAAACAATCTATGATGTCAAAATATTATCTTGAATGCCTGTCCTTCAAGTTGCTATGCCAGTGCCTTTATATCATCAATCATGATCATGGTTGATGATCTAAGGTTGAGTCATCCCACCAAAGGGTCAAGAATTCACTTTCTTGTTTTCATCCCTTTAAATACCTCTTTGGAATACAAGGAACTGATCAACACAAGTGAGCAAAGTTTCCTCAGTAACCTAGTTGTTCAGACCATTCCTCTTCACCTGCTGCTAGTCCATTCAATTAAATAGAAACCTTATTAATCATCAATCATGTAGACCTCACTTTTCCATGAGTTAGTTGTTGGAACTCCAGTCATCTCAGCAACATATAGCTTCAAAAGTCAGCTAACATGTACTTCCCTGGTCCTGCCACTCAATGCCAACATTCGACCACAAAATCAAAGCAAAGTAAAATTTTCTTTTGCTTTACCAACAAACATCTAATTTTATTAAGTATTTATATATATTGAAATTGTTTAACTTGGTTAACAGATCTAATTCTATTTTATAACTCTGAAATTGCAGTGAGACGGGGAACAAATATATCTGAAACTGTTAAAAGGAAGTTAAAGCTTAGGGGCTCACAGTTTTCAAATGGGCCGAGGGAAAAAAGTGTTTAAGCAGTTTTTTAGTGTGGGAGAAGCAGAGAAGCTGTTGAAAGCTTCCATTGTTGAAAGCAGGTCTTCTGTTCATCTCCACTGACAAAGTTGCCTTTTGCAGTGAGAAATCAATGAAAATCTTTACTCAGAAAGGCTACATGTTGATTATAAGGTCAGTCATGAAGTAATATATACATATATCTAATTTGGAAAAACTTATCAACAAGTACTTATAGGAGAAAAAAATAAAAATATATCAAACTTTTCCCATAAGTTAAAATCAACTTATATAATGTATTCTGCGGCTAACTGGCTGGCAGTGCTATGGACCAGACTACTATTGTAGAAGGTATCCTTCCATCCAGGGACGAGCCTATGCATTAATTTATTATGTAAATGTTTTCAGAACCAGAGTTTGTAATTCAGCTTGTATTATTTAAATGTTAATCTTTTTTATTTAATTAGTTTAAATAATTAACGGGAAGTATGATAGAATACAATTGATAAATGGACACTTCTAGTATAATTAATGGATTAATTTCATTAACCTCTATTAATTAAGTTTTTAACTTATTTCAATTAGTTATAAGACTTAGTAATGTTTATTTAAACTTAAGTTTGGTTGCAGTTATTTATTGATCTCACTGGATCCATCTTATAAATTAGGATTGCTCTAACTGTGGGACTGCATCTGAAACAGTAAAGTTTGGAATTGGATCGTCCAAATAATACAGAGCATTTGGTTTTGTTTTGTGAATGAAATGTGACAATATAACCACTGGACTTTTTCACAAAATGTATAGATCCAGTATATCTCACCTGAATTCGAAAGCAGCATGCTAAACATATACTATGGAAAAAAAAAATGGGAAAAGAGCATTTAAACACTTTAAACTTTTACCATTTAGCAAATAGACACCCTTAACTTTCATTTTATCTCAATTAATACTTAAACTTTTATCATTGTTTTAATAAATCCTTCTGTTAACTTGTTAAATAATTAACAGAATCAATCTTCATCGCTAATTTTAATTGAATCTCAATGGTTAATTAAAATAGTATAAAACATTTATTTAAGAAATTGATCAGAACAGGGATGGGTGCGTAACCGCTCCTCTCACATTCTAGATGTTTTGGACTGCCTTTATGCTAGGTCACCTTATGGTCCTTATAAAGCTGCATACGCACGACTGTTATATTCAGGGATATGGCCATATTCAGTGTTCATGGATTCTCGGAGATTCCTAAGTATTGCCTGGAAATATGCGGTGGTTTCTTTGCAGCGGCCTTGCCTATCAAATGTGACTCCTAAGAAATAATCGATTTATACATAGTATTATGCTCTGTTCATTATTTTTTGCAGTTTTTAGTTATCGTTTGTGACAAAGGTAATAACATTATCATTTATATTAGTAGTGTAGTACACTGCAGATCAAGACCAAGACCATGACTTGGAAGAAATTGGAATGCATTGCAATATGATAAAATATGATGTATTATAATACAATTGGAGCCTCCACATGTCGTCATAGTATTCCAGCTTCGTGCGACTTTTTTCCAAGGCCTCCACCAAATTCCAGAATCTGTTGGTATTGGATTTAGATTCGTATAATAGCTGTTCTTGGCGGCATCAATTTTACTATTTAAAATACAAAAATAATAAACTATTAAGATTAAATTAAAATCAACGGTGAAGATTAATTCTCTTAATTATTTAACAGCAAGTTAACATAGGGATCTATTGAAAGAATAGTAAAAGTTTAAGTATTAATTGAGATAAAATGAGAGTTAAGGGTGTGTATTTGCTAAATGGTAAAAGTTCAGGGTGTTTAAATGCTATTTTCCCAAAAAAAAGATTGAAGATTCAACACATTAAACCTGACAGCTACATTGTTTACAGACCCTGTTTTGAAGAAGTGGAATTATTTTCTCTCTCCCAATGCAGAGCAAGAACATCCAGTCTCAAAACTACTCAAAATTGTTGTTTCTTTTCGGTTCACTCATTCATCAAAATTACCAGTTTTATGCACCAACAAGTATGCAAAGATAGTATATTTTCCATTATCTTGCACCTGTCAAGAGGTTTGGACAAGAAGTCTACTTGGACTACATAAGATGGAAATGTTATTTGATGCTCAATGTTTGTGTCTAAGTCCCACATGGGTGAAAAGAGATAACAATCACTTGATGTTTTATTATAAAATGCACATTTTAAGAGATTTCAACTCATACCTTTCTCGGCCTTTTGGCTAAGATCAAGTGTAGTATCTGTTCTTATCAGTTTAATATCTGATATGTGAGCCATTGGCTCACACGATATTAAATTTATTTTTTGAAGGGGAGAGTCCAATTCAGTAGCTTGCTACTGGGGCTCTTACTTGTTGTCCATGTCTTGCACTATAGCATGGGTCAGGCACACCCTACTATCTAGTTGAAGTTTTTGTACTTTTTTGTCTCCCAGGGCCCCAAGTAAAATTGCATTCTAAGATTGTGTCTCCAAGTTTTTGTAACATTAATTTTGTCTGCAGGGCCAACTAAAATTGCAGAGTTGTTTCTCCAAATCAATTATTTGTCTTCCCAGTTTACTCTTACAAAAGAAAAAGAAAAATGAAATAAATTTCTCTATAAATTAAAATTAATTTAAAGGTTATTTTCTAGATTAGTTAATATAAAAAACTTTTACAATTAGCTTATGAAAAAAGAAGGAAAAAGTTTCCGACCTGCTGGATTTGAACCAGACCTAAGGATAGCTATTACCAACTACAGTCCTCTGCTCTACCAACTGACCTAAGGTCGGTTAGATTTGTTGGTTGCATAAATAAATATTTAGCACAACAAATATGTCTGTGCCATGTTTTTTTTTTTTTTTTGATGCTTAGGAATACAAAATACAGAAAAGAAAATTACATTCTCACATATCGAACACCACAGCATCTCTTGGACAAACAGAGAATAGAGAAGCTGGGCAAGAGTTCCAAAATATGAGGTGATGTTGAGAAGAAGCTCCATGCTTGGCAAGCCAGTCAGCACACTTATTTCCTTCACGAAGCGTGTGTTGAAATCTTAAATCCCATTTAAGTTGTCTAAAGTCACGAATCTTGGTAGCAATCGCATGATAAGGATGAAACTTGATATCATCTTTCACAATAAGGTCAAGAGCCATTTGAGCATCTGATTCACAAATGACTTTCTTAAAGCCTTTATCCCAAACAATTTGGAAGCCTTTGTAGATTGAAAACAGTTCAGCATTCAGGTTGGAAGTGTACCCACAAGATCCAGAATATCCAAGAATCCATTGTCCATAACTGCCTCAAATAACTCCGCCAAACCGGAAGATCCTGGATTCCCTAGGGAACTGCCAGCCATCATCAGTATTGAGTTTTATAAAATCCTCAATAAGAGGGCACCAGCTGACCTCAACAGACAGCGGGATGATGATTAGAAGAGGACCTGCGAGCAATCGTGTCACAGAATATCAATCTGATTAACCACGAACCATATGGACCAAGTATTATCATTGAAAACTTCTTCATTGTGAACGCACCAAATAAACCAACAGGTAACAGCAAAACAAATTCCATTGTTCCCAGTGGAGCTGTACTGAATCCACTCCAAGATATCTGAAGTATTGAAACTTCAATCTTTGTTCCAGTCCACACCTGTGACAAGAAACATCAAAACAAAGGTGACCGAAAAAACGAAAATCATTAGTAGGTAGGTTGTTATGAGAGGCCAGCCATAGGAACAGTTTTATATTTTCTGGAAGGGTAAGGCACCAATGCCAGGACCAAGTTTCACTATGGGTATGTTGATAGGAGGAATCATGAAGGAGCCACTTGTATGCGGAATTGGCAGAATAAGTCCCAGAAGAAGCTGGTGCCCAGATAATAGCATCATCAATTGATTAATTCACAAAGATGCTTAAAATTTCGGGCTTTTATCTCTTGCAGGATAACAGTTGCCAGCATATGAAAATTCCTCTATTAGCTGTATTGCTGTAGCTTGAAGGACAGTGCCAAGTTTATTTACTTTGTTCATTTGTTTTCTAGTTTAGAATATATCTGAGCATACAATGGGATTGGAAAAAAAAAGAAGTTAACGAAAAAAATATCCAACCTGCCGGATTCAAACCAGCGACCTAAGGATAGCTGTTACCAAATATGTACAGTCCTCCGCTCTACCAACTGAGCTAAGGTCGGACATTTGTTAGTTGCACAAAAAAATATTTACCACAACAAATTTGTCTGTGCAGACTGCCACATCCGGCCCTCTCTAGCAGGTCTTCTGTTCATCTTCACTGACAAAGTTGCCTTTTGCAGTGAGAAATCAATGAATGTCTTTACTCAGAAAGGCCACATGTTGAGGATTCATTATAAGGTCATTCATGAAGTAATATATAATATATCCAATTTGGATAAACTTCTCAACAAGTACTTATAGGAGAAAAAAATAAGATAAAATAAATCAAACTTTTTCCATAGGTTATAATCAACTTATATACCTATAGTTTTTTAGAATCTCTCATCTAACTTTTTCAAAAGCTGATATGCGTAAGGTTATATTTTATTATCCTGTAAGTGTTTATTAAGAAATTTATCCCGGCCTATCAACCTCTTTGTATTTCTTGGTATCTCTTCATCCATGATTTGTTGAAGTTCTGAAAGGTATGCATGATCATTTACAGATTGTCCTTCCACCGAAGAAAATTAGTGCATGAACCAAAGTGAAAATGTTCAGAAACCAACACAGAAGTATATAGGGATAGTCACAGTGGACAATTTTGATTTCTGGTTCATGGGTGTCTTAAAATATCAGAAAACTTTCAAATATCTTGAGCAGGCAGTTTCTAGAGCTTAGCTGAGTAGCAAAATCCTTTCTTTGAACTCAAAGATTCATGTTGTCTGGCTTAGATGAGTAGTTGTGGGATCTAAGCATCATGTTGTCAGGACAAACACATACAAAAGACAATCAGAAACAAACTAGAAGTTGTAGAGCTTTGTCTTTTAAACAGAGATTTCACTCATTGTATATATCCATCCGGCTGGACAGGACAAATGATCTATGATAGCGATCAATGTGGTTCAGATCAGCTGAGTTTCAGACTTGGCTACCTGCTTATCATGGTGTGAACGCAAGAGTTCACAAATTTGGTGCCTAATTTGTCTCAGAATCCAGGCTGCATGTATTGTGGCTAACTGGCTGGCAGGGCCAAGGACCAGACTACTATTGTGGAAGGTATCCATCCATCCAAGGACAGGGCCTACGCATTGATTTATTACGTAAATGTTTTCAGAACCAGAGTTTGTAATTCAGCTTGTATTATTTAAATGTGAATCTGTTCTAGTTAATTAGTTTAAATAATTAACGGGAAGTATGATAGAATACAATTGATAAAGTGGCACTTCTAGTATAATTAATGGATTAATTTCATTAACCTCTATTAAGTTTTTAACTTATTTCAGTTAGTTGTAAAACTTATAGTAATGTTTAATTAAACTTAAGTTTGGTTGCAGTTATTGATCTATCTCACTGGATCCATCTTATAAATTAGGATTGATCTAACTGTGGGACTGCATCTGAAACAGTTAAGTTTGGAATTGGATCGTCCAAATAATACAGATCATATGGTTTTGTTTTGTGAATGAAAAGTGACAATATAACGCCTGGACTTTTTCATAACTACTGTATAAATCCAGTATATCTCACCTGAATCCAAAAGCAGCATGCTAAACATATACTATGGAAAAAGAAATAAGATTCAACACATTCAATCCAGTATATGCTTGAAAGGCCATGATTGACATATTCCTTTCCATTGTTAGAATGTAACCTTTTAATGCCTTTCCCAAATTGCGCTTGTACCATATGATAAAATTGAATGAAGGGTTGGGGTACTTTTGATTTGTCCTTCATCAAGAAAAGCCAAGTTAATCGAGTACAATCATCAATAAAAGAAACAAACCATCTCGCACCAGAAATATTAGAAATAGGGGCAGGTCCCCAAACATCAGAATGAATCAGATCAAATGGTTCAGTAGCCTTTTGAAAACTAGAAGGAAAAGTAACACGTCGGTGTTTAGCAAACTGACAAATGTCACACTTAAAAGACTCGACAGATTGTTGTAAAAACAAAGACGGAAACATAGACTTAATTAAAGAAAATGGAGGATGCCCAAGACGCTTGTGATGAAGCCAGACTTGTGAGGCAAGAGAGTGAGACTGGAAACATGAAGACAACACCTTCTGACCATTTCTTTCATTTGACAGGTAGTATAACCCTCCCTGTTCCTTAGCAACTCCAATAGTCCTCCCCGTGGCAAGATCCTGAAAAACACAATGCGAAGGGAAAAAGGTTACTGCACAATTCTGATCCCGAGGAAGCTTATGAATAGAGATTAAGTTACAGGAAAGTTTGGGAATATGAAGCACGCTGTTCAATTTAAATCAAGGTTGAAGGTCAATATTCCCAAAACCAACAACACGGGTATGAGAACCATCAGCAACAGTAATATAATGAACCTTGGGAGAGGAGGTGTAGGATGAAAAAAGTTGGGAACTCATGTGGTCAGTGGCACCGGAATCAATAATCCACGCATCCTGAGGAATAGAACTAGATGCAGTAGGTGATCGGGAACAAGACTTCTTACCACTCATTGCTTGAGAACAACATTGAGAGGTCTTACTTAGAGAGTCAAGAAGAGTTCTCAAGTGGTTCAAGTCGACATCCCTCAAAATAGTGGAGGAATGATCAGCTATGGGTTTTGTGTGGAAGCGAGACCCCCAAAGACCAAGGGCTCGTGATACCATGTAGAAAGTGGATTTGAGCCTAACTCAACTTTACAAAACCAGCTTGTAAGGTGAGGATTGCTCCCCACTTATATACTCTATCTCGGCACTATCTCTAGCCAATGTGAGACTTCAACACACCCCTCTTCTGCCCACAGCTACCCTCCACAACTAAGTTGGGCTAAGGGTGACCACAATTAAGGTGGTTTTCCAACAGTTAGTTATAGTAGAGTGATATTTGATTGTAAACTATTTGGTTGAAGTCATTGCTCTCACAGGATCTAGATCTCATATATGAGGATTGCTCCAACTGTGGAGCTGCATATGGAACAGGATAAGTTAGTATAGTCCAAATTGTACAGTCTAAAGATATGGTCTTGTTTTGTCTTGTGACTGGATTGTGACTACGGATGGCAAAGTGTACCCGGACCCTACGGGTATCCGCAAAAATATCCGCAAGCGGGTCGGGTAAATACCCGCTTATTGGGGCTGGGGCCGGGGCCGGGGCCGGGGCCGGGTATTTACCCGCAATTTTTTTGTGGGTACGGGTACGGGTACGGGTACTATAGTACCCGCTCCGCCCCGCCCCGCCCCGCCCCGCACCTACTATATATATATATATATATATAATTAAAATAACTTAAATAAATAATTGTTATATATATACTTTTCTGTAAAAAAAAATAATTTTATATTTTCCATAAACTAACACTAATAGTAAAAGATTTATGTTATAACTTACAATAATGTTATATTTTATATTTTTAATATTATGTGTGGATGTTTTTAATGTTAAGTTTGAATTATTTAAGCGTGAATTTTCAATTTATTTGTAATAATATTTTTAATTAATATTTTTATAGCTTAAATGCAATTTTGGTTAATCTATTTTGCACAATCCACAATTTTAGTCCCCCTATTTTAAAATAAAGGCATTTAGTCTCCCAATTTTGTAAAATATGTAATTTTGGTCTTTCCATCAAATTGAAAGCGTTGACCGTTAAGAGATTAACGTTAATCTTAACGTGGTCCAAATTTAGTGACGTGACACGAAATTATTTATTTAGTTTTTAATTATTTTAAATACTGAATAGAATAATTGATGAAAAATATATTTTAAAAAAAGGTAATATCATTTATTTGACTACGACGTGCCATGTACTTCAACAATGTAGAACTAGTTTAAAATAAATGATTAAGACTTGTGATTTCTATTTTAGGACTCACGACTACCCTAACCATTAAAATTGACGTGACATGTGCTTTAGTGACGTAGATAAACAAATATTATTACTCAGTATTTAAAATAATTAAAAAATAAATAAATAATCTCGTGTCACATCACTATATTTGGGTCACCTCAAGGTCAACGTTAATCCTTTAACTGTCAATGCTTTCAATTTGATGAAATGACCAAAATTACGAGATTTTACAAAATTGGGGGACTAAATGTCTCTATAGAGGGACCAAGATTGCTGATTGTACAAAATAGGAGGTCAAAATGTCTCTATTTTAAAATAGGATGACTAAAATTGCGGATTGTGCAAAATAGGGGGACCAAAATTACATTTAAACCTATTTTTTATTGATTTATTAAATTCATACATAAGTAAAATGCGGGTAGCGGGTGCGGGTATGGGTATATAGGTACCCAACGGGTACGGGGATGGGGATTAAAGTTGCTACCCGCGCGGGTATGGGGCCGGGTACGGGTATTTTTTTTAAACGCGGGTATGGGGACGAGTACTATAGGACCCTACCCAGACCCTACCGATTGCCATCCCTAATTGTGACAATTTAATTACTCCTGGACTTTTTTCACAATTTCATTTTCCTTACTGGAGTTCTGTTTGGAGAAGACAATCCAAAATGCTATGCAGCTGGTATCTTATATTTGTAAAACTGCATCATTCATCATTTTTTAAGACAAAAAAAAAAGAAAAAGAAAATCCTACCTTTGATTTTGAAAATGGCATAATAATTAAGTCTCATCAGCCTTTATTTACCCAAACCAATTTTCTAATAACAAATACTAAACATACACTTTGAGGCTAATAAACGACTGTTATAACTTATACGTATTTCATTTAATGGGCTGATTGATGAAATTGGTACAAAATTACAAATAAATTATTATTAAAATAGGATATTTTGAAACATAATATCAAAATGCCGCCAGGGTCTGATTGTCCAATTGGTACATGCTAGGCGTCTCTCATGTTATTCCACCACCCTCATATGACAATTGGAGCTTTGGATGGGTAAGGTTTTTGATCAATTTGGTGCCATCATTTCCCGTGAGCATGTGGGTCACATGGTGTTCTAGAAATAAATTTATTTTTGAAGGATATATTCAGACAATGCCACCGATTTGGCCTGCAAGGTGCATGCATTACTGAACTGCATATCTCGTGCTTACAATACTGCATATCTCTTGGGTTAAACCACCCATAAATTATGTGGTTTTAAATGTAGATAGGAGTGCAATTTTGAATCCTGGACAGGCAGGCTTTGGTGGTTTAATTAGAGATCACCACTGCGCTTTCATAAAGGGTTTCTACGGCAATATTGTGGGAGCTTTTTCTTATATTTAAATTAAAATGTGACATATAATTAGAAAATATTATTCTTTTAGTTGTTGGTTTTTTTTTTCTAATGCATTATATTTATAAATTCATGTTAAATAAATTTTTAGTTTACTATGGCTCATCAACATATAGTATTTACTAAGTTTTTCACTATGGGTATCTTGATAGGAGGAATCACGAAAGAGCCACTTGTATGCAGAATTGGCAGGCATAACACCCAGAAGAAGCTGGTGCCCATCATCAATTGATTTATTCACAAAGATGCTTATAATTCCAGCTTTTATCTCTTGCAGGAAAAGAGTTGCCAGCATATGAAAATTCCTCTATTATCTGTACTGCTGTAGCCTGAAGGACAGTGCTGTTAAATTCCATCTTAAAACCAATTGGCATTAAGTGAAGTTGCCCAACATATTATAAGCTGCACCCCGAGAATTGAGGCAGGCGATGTGGGACTTCCAAACAAGTGCCAAGTTTATTTACTTCGTTCATTTGTTTTCTAGTTTAGAATTTATCTGAGTGTTTACTTTGTTTATTTGTTTTCTAGTTTAGAATATATCTGAGCAACTGCTACATACATATTTTTGTATATGGGATTGAAAAAACAAAAGAAGTTAAGGAAAAAATATCCGACCTGCCGGATTCGAACCAGCGACCTAAGGATAGCTGTTACCAACTACAGTCCTCCGCTCTACCAACTGAGCTAAGGTCGGACATGTGTTAGTTGCACAAAAAAGTATTTAGCACAACAAATTTTTCTGTGCCAAGTTTATTTTATTTGTTTTCTAGTTTAGAATTTATCTGAGCAACTATTACATACATATTTTTGTACATTGTTCTTAAAACATTTGTGAATAACAGGTCTCCTCTAGCAGGTCTCCTTTTCATCTCTACAGATAAGGTTGCCTTTTGCAGTGAGAGATCAATGAAAATCTTTACTCGGAAAGGGCACATGTTGAGGATCCATTATAAGGCCAGTCATGAATGGAAGGTTTTCTTGTTGAGGAGCCATAAATCTCTTCATATTTCTCAGTTTCTCTTGATCCAAGATTTGTTGAAGTTCTAAAAGGTATATATGGTTATGTACAGGTTGTCATTCCACTGAAGAAGATCAAGTGTGTGAACCAAAGTGAAAATGTTCAGAAGCCAAAACAGAAGTACATAGAGATAGTCACAATTGACAATTTTGATTTCTGGTTTTTGGGTGTCCAGAAATATCAGAAAACCTTGAAATATCTTGAGCTGGCAGTTTCTCAAAGCTTCATTGTTTTCATGACAAACATAAATATACAAGAGATGATCAGAAACAAAATAAAAGTTGGCAGCTATCATTGAAGACATTGGGCTTTCTCTTTGATAAATGGGGCTTCATTGTATTATCCATCCTGCTCAAAACAACATATTGATCTGTGACAGCAAATAGTAGTGATTCATTTTGGCTTAATTGCAGACTTGGCTTCCAGCATATTATTCAAAAACATTGTGAATACAAGAATTCATCATTGGTATCTACTTTGCTGCAAAATGCTAGCAATAAGGACCAGACTGCTTATGCAGAAGGTATCTGTCCAGGGACTGGCCTATGTTAGAGCTCTATGAAGGGAGATTAAGGTAGATCAGAAGTTTAAAGGAATGACACATTGAATAAGAGGGAAGTCAATTGTAAATTGCTAGCTACCCAACTGTAGAAGTTTCAGGCTCAGATCATGTTAATTATTTTCAAAACCAGATTACCAGAATTTGTATTACAGGTTGTATTCTTCCTATCCAACTCTTTAATCAAATTTGTACATAATTATTTAAATGTGAGCCTGTTATAATTAATAGTTTAATTAATTAACAGGAATGTGACAGAGTAAATTGATAAATGAAATCTTCTGGTATTATTAGTGAAACTATTTTATTAACCACTGTTAATTAATTTTAGTACTTATTCCAGTTAGTTAGTTATAGTAGTCTAGTAGAGTGATATTTGATCTTAAACTAAGGTTTGGTTGAAGTCATTGATCTCACAGGATCGAGATCTCATATATGAGGATTTCTCCAACTGTGAAGCTGCATATGGAACGGGATAAGTTAAGTTAGTCTAGTCCAAATTGTACAGTCTAAAGATATGGTCTTGTCTTGTCTTGTGAATTGTGACAATTTAATTACTCCTGGACTTTCTTCACAGTTTCATCATCCTTCCTTACTGGAGTTCTGTTGGGGGAAGACAATCCAAAATGCTATGCAGCTGGTATCTTGTATTTTGTAAAACTGTATCATTCATCATTTTTTAAGAGAAAAAAACCTTCCTTTGATTTTCAAAATTGCATAATAATTAAGTCTCATCAGCCTGTATTTACCCAAACCAATTTTCTAACAACAAATGCTAAACATACACTTTGAGGCTAATAAACGACTGTTATAACTTATACGTTTTTCATTTAATGGGCTGATTGATGAAAGGATAAAACTTAGGTACAATACTTTATATGCTGTTTTTACTGTTTTCCAATAAGAATTAAAGATTCACCTTGGTAATCAGCAAAATCTTTTAATGCAGACTTTGTAATACAAATTACCGAGGTAAAACTCCAATTCTAATTGGATAACTGTACAAACAATACCTAAAGTACTGTATCTAAGTTTTATCCTTGATGAAATCGGTGCAAAATTACAAACAAATTATTAAAATAGGATATTTTGAAAATGGGGCCAGGGTCTGATTGTCCAATTATAAAACAACTTTGGCACATGCTAGGCGTCTCTCATGTTATTCTACCACACTCATATGAAAATTGGAGGCTTTGGATGGGTAAGGTTTTTTTTATCAATTTGGTGCCATCATTCCCGTGACCATGTGGGTCACATGGTGTTCTAGAAATAATATTATTTTTGAAGGATATTCAGACAATGCCACCGATTTGGCCTGCAAGGTGCATGCATTACTGAACTGCATATCTCGTGCTTACAACACTGCATATCTCTTGGGTTAAACCACCCATAAATTATGTAGTTTTAAATGTACATAGGAGTGCAATTTTGAATCCTGGACAGGCAGGCTTTGGTGGTTTAATTAGAGATCACCATGGCGCTCTCATAAAGGGTTTCTACAGTAGTGTGGGAGCTCTTTTTTTTCTATATTTAAATTAAAATATGACATATAATTAGAAAATATTATTCAGTTGTTAGTAGTTTTTTTTTTCTAATACATTATATTTATAAATTCATGTTAAATGAATTTTTAGTCTACTATGGCACATCAACATGTAATTCTTTGGTGGACATAGCCAAAAAGGTTACCTAAGTTTTCATCAAAAGGATTGGTTTTGGCACTAATTTTGTCGTACGCATTTTTGTTCAAGATATCTAATTCTGTTTATAGAACTCTGAAATTGCAGGGACTCAGGTCAAATATATCTGAAACCGTTAAAAGAAAGTTGAACTTAGGGGCTTGTATTCTTCAAGTGGGTGGGGTGGAGAAAGTGTTTAAGCAGTGTTTTAGTGAGAGAAAGGGAGAGGTTGAAAGCTTCCCAGTGTAATCTTTTCACCACATCCATTCCTCTAGCAGGTCTCCTCTTCGTCCTCATTGACAAGGTTGCCTTCTGCAGTAAGAGATCAATGAAAGTTTTTACTCAGAAAGGTCATATGTTGAGGATCTGTTATAAGGTCAGTTATGAATTAATATATACTTAAAACCTTTTCATCTTTCCCTTTCTCCTAATCCAAGATTTGAAGTTCTGAAAAATATACATGTTATCATGTACAGGTTGTCAATCCATTGAAGAAGATTAAGCGTGTGAACCAAAGTGAAAATGTTCAAAAGTCAACACAGAAGTACAGAAAGATTGTCATGGAAGACAACTTTGATTTCTAGTTCATAGGTGTCTTAAAACTTCAAAAAACATTCAAATATATTGGGCAGGTAGTTTCTCAGGCTTAGTTGAGTAGCAAAATCTTTCAAAAAACATGAGGAATGCTCCTCCCTATCATTGGAATCCTGGTCTGGTCAAGTCAGCCTCTGGAAGCTTGTTTTGGGATCAACAATGAGGTTGGGTAAAGTCCCACATCAACTAAATCAACAAACGAAACTGACAGAGGCTATTATTAAATGACTTGTCAGACAATTATAAAGTATCTTTGCGCTTGGGGCAATGACGCAGCTAGTGAGGTTCTAATCGAGGCGCGTCTATTGCTGGTTGAAAACTATTTCCAAACCCCTTCTTCGGCCTGGGTTTGGCCCAGGCCTTTGAGAATTTCTGGAAGGGCTCCCTTTGGTGTAAAGTCCTGCAATCCTTAGTTCAAAAGTTTGTTACTTTAATTAAGCTAATTGTATTAGAAAATAGTACAGGGTTTATAAAAGAAAGGATCTAATTGTAGGTGTTTTGTCCCAATAAGATCAAAATCAGGGCTGACAGTGTAAAATAGTTTTACATTGTCATCCAATCACAAATTACTGTTTGCATGACTTTTATGGTAATTTTGTAAAAGTCAACAAATTTACCATAAATGGTGGTTTGTCATTGGATGACAGTGTAAAATAGTTTTACACTGTCAGTGCATAGTCTTTTTTCTCTTGTACTATTACCATTCCAACACTTTAATTAATTGCGTATAATAATTTTAATGTGAGTCTGTTTTAATTAAGAGCAAATTACACTCATCTCCCCTGTGTTTTGCACTTATTACACTTGAGACCCCTCATTGTTGGACCCCTACAAAAGCCTCCCTAATTTTTCCAATTCTATTACACAAACACCCCCTACACCGTAACGACCTTGTTTCTGTTTACTCCAAGCAGTCATGTGCCATGCACATGTGTGTTTAATAAAAATACTCAGACCAAATTACCCTTATCTTCTTCCTAAGCACCCTATTGTCTCCTTTTAGAACTGATGAAAAACTTCTCAAAACCCACTCTTCAATCAACGTCCACCATGACATCCACCAACACCAACTCCAACTCCAGCTCTTTTTTTCTTATGGAAAAACAATTATTAAAAAGAAAGAGAAACAAATTTAACATACGATATGTTAAATCTGGACATGAAAGGAGTATAAGATGAAAAAATAACCAGACCTTGCTACATATGGGAAACCACACAAGCACAAAGTACATTGTCCAAATCTAAATAAACCATCCCCGCACCAAAGTGCCTATCCAATATATTAGACATATCCACACTGTGTTCCTAACGATCAAAATAAAACATAAAATAAGAAAAAGATGGATGTAATGGACACGCCCGATGAACATCCTTTTCAGTACCATTGCAAAATCAATTTTCCTTCATTTTAAAACAATTGAATCCAAATCATGAAAATGCACAAGTTTAATTTGTTAGGAATCCAAAACAAGGAAACTAATTTAGATGGAAACCAGAACGCCTTAACCGCTTCTCTATCACGAACATGCTCAAGCTCGGAGTCGAAAGAAGGTTCGAGAATCCTTAACCACTTCGTCACGGACATGCTTCATCTCGCTCCATCTTGGCGTCAAAATCGTGACAAATATAGCATTTGGAGCAAGGGGTTTTTGGGGGAACTCCTTAATGAGGAGGTGATCTGGGGGTTTTCAAATTTTTGGGCACACTATTTTTGAGGGTTGTCTTGTCATGGTCCATGTTGCCGCAGATGGTGAAGGGGCGGTAGAGGGTGGTGGTTGTTGTGGAGGGGTGCAACAGTGAAGGTGGACCAGGGTGTGGAATTAAGGGAAGAAGATAAGGGTCATTTCGTCATTCAACATAAAATGTAAACTGTTAGTTAACGTTGTTTTATCAAGGGAGGTCAAAGTAATGCAAAAATGAGGAGGGGTATCGAGTGTAATAAGTGCAAAACATAGGAGAGGTCAATGTAATTTTCTCTTTAATTAATTTGTTAGTGAGTTTAATTTTCATACACTTAGATAGATTTTAGTTTAAATGATTAACATGAATATATGATAGATTACATTGGTAAATGAATACTTATAGTATAATTAATGAATTTATTTCACTGACTACTATTAATTAAATATTTTACTTTTCCTGTTAGTTACATTAGAGTGATATTTGGTTAATTAAATTTTTGTTTGATTGAAATTATTGATCTGGCTTGGCCCGCTCGTCCAATATTAAATGAAGATTGCTCCAACTGTGGGATAGCAATTGGAGCGGGATAAGATTGTAAAGTCCAATTGATAGAGTCCACATGTATGTTATTTTTATTTTTTTTGCCATTGGTACAGTGGTGAAAATGAAATTTAAACTCATAACCACTTGAGGCCCCTCACTATGAACCCAATGCTAGTGGTGTTTAGTAAAATTAGATGATGTCAACTAACTTTCTTAATTAGTGTGAAATTAGTTATTTTTGCTTATATATGAGTCCAGAGGGAGTATTGTTGGTGATTAATTCGTTAAAAACTACTATTATTTAGTACTCCTTCCATTCCACTTTATATGACGTTTAAGGTTTTGACACAAGTATTAAGAAATGCAATTAATATGTTGGAATTCATAAAATATATTATGTAACTTCCTAATATACCCTTTATCTCTCTAATTAATTAAACTTTTTCTCATTACACAATAACAACTACTCCCACTAAGGGTATTCTATGGAAAAAAATATTTAACGCTTCATTGGTTTTCTAAAATGACAACTAACTTGCAATAATTTTTTTTGTTAAAACGTCATATAAAGTGGAACGAAGGGAGTAATAATTTTATTAATTACTTTTGAAATATGAAACATTTATTAAATAGATATTGTATTTAGTAAATCTAGTGTCTACCTTTCTCTCTCTCTATTAAATAGATACTATTTAATGAAACATTTATTAAATACATATATATGCATACATTCTATTTAATGAAATTAACATTTATTAAGCACACACACACACACACACACAACACACACACATTAGATAGTAATTTATTAGGACCAAGTTGAACAAATTGAATCAAGATCATCGTGTTTTACCTATCTTAATCTTTTTTTTCCTACTCCATCAAATATATTGACTATAACACCATTGGTTTTCTTGAATACATGATTAAGTGATTTTAATTAAACAACAAGAGAAATTAAATTTATTTTGTATTTGTGAAAAACATAATTTAAATGAATATCTTACATTTTTTGTTGTGTTGACGGGCTTTAGTTGTTTTGGGCCTTGGGGAGAATTTGAGAAGGTCAATTGGGTCTTAGGGTTTAGTTATGAGTCATGGTATTTAGTAAGAATTGAGAAGTCAATTCCTTTCCTTGTTGCGGTAGCCATCATAACCTAAAAGACTCCCATTCTGTCTCACGCACAGCACTCATATCCTCCCCCATTCTTTTTCCTCTCTAGTGAGAAGTTGTGGATTTCTCTTCCAAGGCAAAGTTATTTTCTGTTCCTCTTGAGTTAAAAGGTCCCCTTTTACTTGGTAAGCCTTCCTTTTTCTTTCCCCTCTCCTTTTATTGATGGTTCTACCCTAGGTTCTCAATTTCTATGAAATTTGATTTGGGTTCTTGTTTTGGGTTGCTGTTGGTTTATGGAAAAAACTCTTCTCTTGACTCAAAAGGACCCTCATTTCTCCTTCTCCTTCCCAAAATCTCAAAACTTGAAACCTAACAAGGTAAGAGAAGCAAACCTTATCTATTTCTTTTCTATTAATTAGCAATGATATAAAATGATTGGTGATCTTGGATTGATGCAAAAGTAGTTTTGGTTAGTTTGGAATTTTAGGTTTGAAGATGTGATTTTTAAGCATGTGGTGATTGATGATAAAAAATTGTGATTTTTTGTTGTATTTTAATTTTGTGAATGTGTTGCCAATGATGGATAACTATTTGGGAATATTTGATGCATCTGTTTTGAGTTGGAAGATTTGAAAAATGGTAACTTGGGGAGAGAAAGGGATAGTTTCACAAAACTGTTTATGCATTTTCGCTAAGCGATCTAGATTTGCTAAGTGAAACTAGATTTGTTGAGCGAAACAACTACAAGGAACCAAAGGGTGTTTCTGCCTTTTTGATTTGCTAAGCAAATACAATTTCGTTGAGTGAAAATCCCTTTTTGGTGTCATTCCCTAAGCAATTGGATAGTCGATGTGCGAAAAAGGGGCTCTATTGCTAAATGAAAAGTTCTATCTAATTACTTTGTTTGAACCTCATCTCCATGACACTTACCCTCACTTTCTTCATTGCACTTCGCTAGTGATTGAGGTTTAATTGTTATTCCATTGTTCTTGAGTTTTTTTTTTTAAATTTGTGGTTTAGGGTTCGAACCCATGTTTAATTTTCTTTTCTTTTTTTGTTTTTTTTATTGTTACCCAGTTATAGATTCTTCTTTTCAGTGAGGATAACTTCTCGTGCTTTCCTTTGAGGACTTCACATGTTGAATTTTCCTAGAAGCAACTAATATCTTGACTAGAGAAGGAATAAGTGAACTTGTGGTGCATGCTGCAAATCTCTACTATATATATATATATATATATATATATATATATATATATATATATATATATATATATATATATTTGCTCCCTAACCTTGTGTGTAAGCATGGGTGCACACCATTGTGACAGTAAAAAGGTCTTGCAATTTGATCATGAAAATTTGAACATCACCCTGATGGGTACCACATTGAGCGAAGAAATTGGGATCCAAAAATTACCAACATACTAATTCAAAACTTTATTGCAAATGAAACGCGTGTCAACTAATGTAACACCCCTTGTTACTATTAAGGAATTTCTACTTATTTGCATTATTAGCGAAAATGATTTTAATTCTTGAACGTAAGGTAACCTTCCAGATTACGAGGAAATTTGTTCCCTTTTTAACTTTCAAATCTTATTGCTTTTAGCCCCAAAAGAAGAAACATCCTTGCTAACTTATCATTCGTTTAAAAATGCTCTTTTTATGAAATAAATTTCTTAATAAACTAAACTCGAATCATCAAACATCATAACCATATCAAACCATTAAAACGTAATAGAATTTCTTTTAAACATCCCTAATTTCATCATCAAACGATTCTTTTACACAAAACTGAATACACTTTTACATCCTTGAAAATGAATACATTTTTCAAATGAGTCACATGAAGGAAAATGATACATCATAATAATAAACCCTAGTCTATCCTCATTTATAGAAGAAGAGATTGAGACTCAAAGCAGTGACTCAATAAAAATTAAAACCCAAAATACACATTATACCCATGAGGCGTTGTTGGGAAGATCCTTTTCTTCCTTGAACATATCCATTTGCATCATTGACACTTGGCATAATGTTTCCACTCCGTCTTCATCATTCGCATAGGGTCAACCATCTTTCTCTGAAAAAAATAAAAACATAGGAGTGAATTCTCTACCTCTTTGGTCGCCACAAACAAACGGACTGTCAGTCCCAAACAACCTATACGACCACTGCGTGTGGTACTCTAGCGATGACACTCGCGATGATCCTATCACGAATATCTATCTCACAACATCAATTCCTATAGGCCTCACTGCCATTAAACCTCCCAGGTTTTAATGGTCTTATGCAACTTCGTGGATGATGATTGGGAGCACTTGAATCATGTCCGGTACATAGTGACACGTCAATCTCACCAATCATGGATATAGCTTCGTCTTCGTCGAGAATACCAAGCTGGTTACGTGAGTCCCCCGTACTAACCCTTAGTCGGGTTATCACAACCTGACACCATTTCCCCAAGCCTCCTTTGAGACAACCAACTATCCCCCAGTGTACCTGCTGTAATAATCCAGTTCTTAAAATGTTTCCTCACACGTTCTCCACGCCGCAAGATGTATTCCACAGGACGAAATGGTTTCAATGGTACTGACAGGAGGATGTTTTGGGGACCCTCCCCACTGAGCATGGAGTCAAGCCCCATATCTAATCAAAGACCCCGTCTTTCTACATCCATCACGTCTTTGTCACCGACGCCCACTTCACATCATCTACCTCCCTGAAGCGTGCGACATCCCATGCAAGGAGAGTGACGTGAACGTTCATCGTTCTTCTTCGTAAAATAAGAGGAGAAGGGTCTCGTCTCTCCTCACCTCTTAACGTCATGAACACCATGACCCTACGAAGTGGATATATCCACTTGCACACACCATAGTGCCTCGGGCACTCCAACGCATCTACACTAGTCATGCACAACAAGACCAACATGCATTGCCAAGGGACAACGTCCCTCGGACTCAGATCATAACAAGCAATATATATATATCAACAGAAAATCTTTAACAATTTATATCAACGCCGGAGGTCACATCCTCTTGGTCTTAACAATAGTTAATCACACGTATTCATGACATATAAATATAAGACAACAAATACATGCCAAAGGTCACGCCCTTTTAGTCTTGATTAACAATTCCACAATGAGAATAGCATTCATATACTTATCCAATTCAAACTCATCACAAATTACAATTTTTGGGTCAAACCCGCAGCCAATACAAACTCCAAATTTTCAAGTGTCATAACTTCTTATTTTGGGTTTCAAATACTCACAATTTAAGTCCTAACCCTTATGTACATGTTAACTATCATTTTCCACTACAAAGTATTTATTTTAGGCTTTTTAAGCTTAGATTTTAAATAGTTAAACACCTAACCCGAAATTAGTTTAAAAACTCAAGAAAAAGGGTTTAAACTTCAAAATTACATTCCCAATGGTGTAGAAATTGGATTTGATGAACCAATTATGCAACCCTAGGTTTTAGGACATAAGGAAACTGTTTTTCTGGTCCGAAAAAGCTAATTCCCACTCTAAAAGTTATTAATTTCGAAACAGTGGCAAATTCAACGAAAATGGCATAAAACTTAAAAACTAATTTCCCGTTGATGTAGAAATCGGATTTTGACGAATTTCATATGTAACCCTAGGTTTTAAGGTATGAGGAAGCTAATTTTAATGTCGGTTACAGCTAATTCCAACCACGTTATTCCCAGTTTATAAAGAGGCGAAACAGAGTAATATAATGCCAAACGTTCAAGTTTAAATTCCCGTTGATGTAGAAATCGGATTTTGATGAATTTTATATGCAACCCTAGGTTTTAAGGTATGAGGAAGCTAATTTTGATGTCCGTTACAGCTAATTCCAATCACATTGTTCCCAGGTCACGAAACAGTAGCTACAGTGCCCGAAATTCACATTTTCGCTAAACAAAATTTTTCTAAAAGATTCCCAATCCATTCTCAACATTCCACATATGCATTTCCATATTTTAAGACATGGGAAGACCATTTTAAGGTCAAAAACAGTCTAGCACAGCCACAGCATTTATTTTCCAACAGAACAATAAATTATATAAATAGCTCTAAACTTAAGAAATTCATAATAAATAGCTCAACTGTCCAAAATTAACATACTTTATATGTAACCCTAGGTTTTTGGACCCAAGGAACCCACTTTTGAGGTCCAAAACACCAAAAGAGATACCCATTTTTCACAGAGCACAAGGCAGTACGGGATTCACCACATACACACAATTTCAAGATTAAAAAAAAAAAAATTAAATATATCAACATTCTACATAGACCCATCTCTCTAGGTCTCAAAACAACAAATTTTAGGCTCAAAGAGAATAGAAAATCCCTCCCATACCTAAGCTCAAGTTTCCGAAATGAAATTTCCAACCACCCAAAGCTAGAGCTTGATGAGCTCTACAACATATCCAAAATGCAAGGAAAAAGGAAAAGGATTAGTCCAGAAAATCTAGAGAGAGGAAGAGGGAAAGTGTAGAGAGAAGGAAGAGCTTACCCAAAGAGAGATTTTGAACTCTGTCTCCCTTCTCTCTCTCCTAGAATTGGCTGCTGCACTTGTGGGGGAAGGGGTCCCTCTTAGCTTATATAGGGGACCCCAAAACCCTAAGGGCAGGTCCCACAAATTTTAAAAAAAGATTTTTCTAAACCTAATTGTGTTTAGGTGTTTAGCTGCTCTAGGTTTTGATTTTTTTTAGCTTTAAAATGTTCTTAAAATACATCATTTAATTTTCTAAAGATAATCGCTTTGGAATCACTCAATTTGGACTTAAAATGAATTTTCTAGGTCCAAAATACTAAATAAATTGCTAAAATTAATAATTAATTCAATTTAATTATTCTTGATGAATTTAGGTCATTTCCATGCTTAATTATAATTATTATAATTTTATCTAAGTCCAAAATAATTTTTCAACCTCAAAAACACATAATTATGAAAATGTCATTAATGAGAATATTCCTTCCTTTGATCAGCTTTGACCAAATTTGACGTTTGGTCAAAACATGATTAAAACTTGATTTTATTAATTATTTTCACTTCGTTAATGAAGATTTAATGTCTCACATTCATTTAGTTGCTAACTAGTGCTTTTTTAGGTTTTAATTAAACAAACTGCACTCTATTTTAATTGAACAAGTTACATTCTATTTTGTTTAATTACCTTAATTAAGTTTTCTAAATCACCAATTACTTTAGAACAATTAATTTTACTAATTATAGCTGTTCTAGACCCATTAGTAAGTTAATTATGCTCTTAAAGTCTAATTTTAGATTCTAGACACAAGTTTCACTGAATTACAACAATGTCATTAATGAGTTGACCAAATCCCTTCCCATTGACTTTGACCAAAGTGAGTCTATCTTTGAATTTTCAAATTTTGAATTTCCCTCCACTAATCATGTAATGTCTCAACTTAATCCTTATCAAGTAATGCTTATTTTAATTATTTCTATTATTTTTGTTAATTACTCAATTAATCACTAATTAAGAGGTTAATTTCCTATTTAATCCTAAGCTCCAAAATTTGGGGTGTTACAATTCACATAAACAATAATGAAAAACTATCTGACTCTAAACCAACAAGTAACAACCAACATAAAAACCATCAGAACTTTTCAGTAGATTTATGGGTAAATTACTTGCTACTACTTGAGTTTTGTTTCTAAAATGTTCAGCTTTTTGGGTGTTGTGGTTGTGTCATTTGTCATGTGAAGCATATTGGTTACTTATGCTTCTTGCGGATTCCTTTTGGAGAGCATTCACTGGGCTTGAGGTTGATTTAAAGCTGCACAATAGTCACTTCTTCAAATATTTAGTGCTTGGCATTTTCTTGGGTGGTGGACTCTTTAGTTTGTCTCATTTGGCTTCTTATGATAGGTTGTTCTTCCTTTTTATGAAGTTGGGTTGTTGGTATACTACCAAAATTGGTTATTCGCCATATGAACCACTTCTGTGGTTTAATGGAATAGAAAATGTCTTCCTTTCTCTGATTTTGTAGAATCCTGATTGCCAAAATTGGCTCTATTTATTTGGCCAAGAACATTTAGGGAGTTGCACTTGTTTTTTCTATAGCTAGGCTTTTAGTATAGTAAAAAATGTTTTGTGATGAGGGCACGAACTCAAAAAACACTTTATTTGTTGGTTTGGAATCATTGTGAGAAGTTACCTAATAAGTTTTGGTAAGTCTTCGAAACTTATTTTCAAATTTCCACCATCAACAATTTGCTATATGACTAACTAAAATTGATCTTTCCTTGTATCCCGTCCCTGTCAAATTTTGACTTCTTAACAGTAGTATTGAACATTTATATTCATAATAAAAAAAAGATGGACAATATTTGTTTGACTTAACATAAATATTTGCTATATGAATCATTGGATTTGAAAGGCTTTTAAAGACTATTTAAAAAAGAGAAGGTTTTGCAATTAATACATTCAGAGAAAAATATTGTTAATTGTGAACACCCAATTTTGGATGTAATTTTCTTTATCGATCTATCTTTGGATGCACTTGTGGCATCCATTATCCTTGGAAAAATTGTGTCAGCTAGTGCTTTTTGTAGAAAGAATAGCACCCTTGAATCTTTATGCTTATTCTCCTTCAACTCCTTCTTTTGAGCTGCAGTTAGAGTAGAAGTGTCTATAGGAACAATGAATCCTTCTTCTACAATGTCCCATAAATCTTGAGAGCAAAAAAATGTCTTCATTTTAATGCTCCAATAATCATAATTTTATCCTATGAAAATAGGTACAAGAGTAGATGAGGGTGAAGTAGTATTGGCCATGGATTGAGGAAATATTTTAGAAGTGGTGTAGAATGTAGTAAGATTTTTTTGGAGATAGTTGGGTAATATATCTACGCTTGGTAGATGACAAAACGCAACTCTGATGCCACTGTTAGTATTTTAGAGGAATAGAGAAATGGGTTAGTTGCTTGATTTATAGTTGACGTGGGTTTTAGGATAGAGATTTAGTAGGTGATTTTAGAAGAGAAGTAATAGATGGTCGTGTAGCTCTTAAACTTGGAGAAATTAGTGTATTGATTTTACACTTAATTATAAATGATGCAGTTGCCTATATTTATAGGCATCACTTCCACCAACTACAAATGTTGGTTATACATTTTTCTATTATTTACTACATTCTTTATCTTTCTATATTTAATTATATAGAGAAATCTTGATTGTACACATGATTTGTAGCACTTAAAACTTATAGAAATTTGTAGCACCTTCATTAATTAGTAATGTAACATCCCTCGTTACATTACTCTTAAACATACATAAAGCGCTTTGTATTTAATTTTAACAAAACTCTTGTTTAATTTATTCATGAAAATCCATATCAATTTTACGTGTTTTGAAAACATCTTTGGATAACTGCAGAAATTAAAGTATAACCACCAATATGAAATGGAATGTAACTTAACCATTAATCAATACGCTCCTACAATGTTGATATACATAAATAAAGGTTAATGACAATTGAAATATCCAAAAGATAAACTATTAAAGCAACATAAGATAACTTCTAATAGAGAACAGTGATCAGCCTATCCCATCAAAGCAGCACCTAGCATAAATCTAGTCCCCACCCTCAACATCAATCTCAATAGGATGATGATCATCGCCCCCTAGTATAAGAGGTGGCGGAGGCAGACATATGTACTCCTTGGTGAAGGCTTGGATTCACAACGGGTTGTTCCCAATCAGGTACAAAGAATACTCCGATAGGAAAGGTAAGCTTAGGTGATACTATCGGTGTGCCTATTGTTGGTGGGTTAAGAATGATGAGATCTCCTTGATAGTGATATGTACCATCTCCTTTATGGAAAAACCACTGTCCAGTCGGGTTGAACGTTACTTCCAGGTTGCATGCTGCTGGGTCCATCTATGTGCAAAATTAAAGGGAAATGGGATGAGGTTGTATTCTTTCGATGTCACCCCACACTACAAGGAATAAGCCATTTAGTGATAGCAAAAAACTGTGGGTATAAGACAAAAAATTGTAGGTATATCCCCAAAAAGCTATTCCAACGGACATTTGTTTCCGTCATCTATAATTCGCTATACCTACGGTTTGTCTTCACCACTAATGATTTTAGTGACAGTTTTTAAGACTGTTGGAAAAAGTATTTTACCTTGTACCTACAGTTTTATCTACCATTAGTATAGGATTTAGTGACCAATAATAATTTTCTATACCTACCATTTTAATGTTGTTGCTATAAGTTATAGTGATGAAATTTAAAATTGTTAGTAGAACACGATGACATATACCTACAACATATCTTCCATTAGTATAGGTTTTAGGTAACAAAATGGGCTGCCTAACCCAATGCAAGTTGCGGGCTTAAAAAAAAGCCCAAATTCGATTCAAGCCTCTAGAATGAAGTCCGACCCGATAAAAGCCCAATTTTTTAGGTTTTTAGTGAGTTTTGTGGAATAAGCCCAAATCGATCTAAAATACTTTACGCTTGATTTGAATTCAAATTTTAAATCTAATCAATATATTTCATAGAGTAGCTTCGAACAACCCATTTGGTCACCTCCAGCTATTAGTGACAAATTATAATTTATTATATCCATATTTAAGACCCCGATCACTAAATTTTTTGGTGACTATTGTAATAATTATAAATAATTTGAGTATAAAAAATTTATATGTTTTAAATTTAATTTATTATCTTTTTTATAAAACATTAATCCAATTTAAAGATAAATATACAATAAATAAATAAATTTAACAACCAAAATAAAATAAAACTTCAATCATATTAAAAATTAACATGCTGCAAACTTTAGACATGTTCATTAAAAGTCACATACTTGAGTAAATTATACACATTAAGTATCATAACTATTTCGAAAATCACAAAGAAATATCTACTTAAATGATGATTATTTAAAATTGCTAGCATCGTCTGACTTAATCAACAAGATTGCGCCATCAAGAATAGTTTAGCCTCCTAATCTTCACCTACAAGTAATAAAAAAGAACATATAAATGATAGTATAACCATAAAAAAATTATCAATTTTAGTAAGCATTAATTAAAACTAGATGTACCATACTAGTTGTCTTCATTATCGCTTGAACTTGGAGAACTCAAATGATCAGGTGCTCCAGAAACATTTGGAGCCTATTTTAAAAATAAAATGTATATATAATTCACAAGAAAAATATATCCCTTAACATTATGAAAGATAGAAATCATATATAAAAAATAATATACATATGAAAAACTAACAATAATATAAAACATTCCATGCAAGTCAAAATCTAAACATAGGGAGTGTTTGTTTTACGAAATCTTTTTCCATTCCCGAGAATTTTATTCCCAGAAATATAACATGGGAATATCATTCCTAGGTATTTACAAAAATATGTTTGGTTAACTTTTAATATTCCTGGGAATACTTTTTAAATTTTAAAATAATAAATAAAAAATAAAAGTAAAAATGGATGAAAAGACTATTCTACTTGGCATGCATGAAAAGATTATTCTAGCAACATTAAATTAAAAGGATTGAAACAACACATGGACAAGAACATACAAAGATGGAAACAACAAAACTTAACCAATAAGGATGATGATTTTATTATTTTCAATATGCAAATGAATTCATTAAATGAATGAAGTGCAAGAGAGCATGAAATGATAATATAAGAGAGAAGGATAGGAAGTGCAAGGGGGGCATGAATGAAGTGAGCTAAAAGGGAATGGGTTTGAACTAGGTTGCATGCATCAATAGAACTTTTGTTTTCTGCCTTTCTCTGTTCTAGTAGGGTGCTACTCCCCTATGTTTTTATCAGGAAAAGAGAGAGAGAGAGAGAGAATTATTTTATGATGTAAACACCGTTGTCTAAATTTGAAAATGAGATGTACATTATGCATGTTTTTATCAAAATCTATGCAGCAGCATTGACATTTAAGTTTAAGTTGGTAAATATAACTAACCTGACGTCGAGATATTGCATTGCCATGCCCTCCTTTGCCCAAGTCAATGTCCACAGGAACAACCTAAAATATATAATGGCTATTTTTAATCAAAGATTACTTGAACAGTGATAAGGAGATAGCATGACATTTTAGGTTGACAACATATAGTATGATTTACCTAGAGTGTTCCAATAATGTTTTATTCAACTTTTATAATTGGCTATTTTTAGTAAAAGATTACTTCATCAATGATAAGGAGATATAAGGTTGAGTGTGAATAGTATGATTTACCTAGACTGTTTCAGAAATGTACTTTTAATGAATCTAAAGTTGACTCTGAATAGTATGTGAGACTGTTAATGAATGATAACATGGCATCAATAACATACTTCTCAAACAAACTGCTGAGAGTTGAAGTTAAACTACACTTACGATAAAGGATCTGGTAGAACACTTCTTAATGATGGCTCCTTATTCAAAATGTTGAGCAACAACCTAAATAAGAAGAGTACAAGTTTCCACATACATCAAGAAAATATTTAAGAGAAATTATAGTGTAGTAGAAATTTTACAAGAAGAGCCATTACTTACACAAGACACAAGAAAGAAGTTATAATCAAATTAGTTTAAAAGATCGATTCAGTCAATAACTAAGTACAAGACATTGGACAGATTACACAAGCTAAGCTCTAAGGATTAGTTTGTATATAGCATCCCACCACAAGAACTTAAATTCGGCTTTAGTTTCACGACAGAAATCATATATCCATATATCGGAGGTTGCTATGCTACCACATATAACATAAATTTAGTATTCCCCTTTCTATCATGTATACCATTTAAGCCATGTTAGCAGTAGCTAGTAATAACAAAGAAAAAAGAAAGCAATCTCGAGTCACATCAAGAAAATATAATCCAAGAGAGATAGAAGAATGAAATCAAATCTAACAAATACATACATTTTTTTATAGGCTAAATGAATTTTATTGATAATCTCCAACCTTGCACAGGATATGCATAAGCTGGATAAAAGATATGCTTAGAGCATATAACAGTACTTACATAGCCCCAATCCATAACAATATCAGAACCCCTCTGCATACAAATCCAACACTAAAGACTCATAATACCCAATGACACTTCTTTATACCAGAACCTATCACACAGGTGTCTATTGCACAATATTGAAAAGCCTTACATCCCACACATGAAAGGATCACCGAGCCAATATGCTTTTCTTCAAACTGCTCAACCCTCCTCTGAGTTCCTGCCACTCTTTTTAAGCAACCTCTATGGTTAAACTGAATAGATGCATAAGAACGAGCACATAGTAGGCATATAACAACTTCTAATTCATGAATGGAGTCACACCAATATATGATTAGTATACAAGATTTATGAGTGTTACTACTATACAAGGTATGCCCAAGATGAAAACAAGATATAAGTTAGTAACAAAAATCATCCCCTGCAATCTAATTGCCACCTAACCCATCGTATAAGCTAAGTGGGAAATCCCGCTTATATACCCTATACACATAGTTATTCCATATAAGAATAATGTTTTTTTTTATAGGCAACACATAGTCATTAAAATATAGAGAAGATCATAGCATAATCTGCTTGTGGTCAAAACAACGTTTTAAACATAGCTTTCAACCCAAAAACTAGATAACTTGCGGTCCTATAAAAAAAGTCAGGTAAAAATAAATGGTAGCACCCAAAGAACTCTCCGTTGCAGCAAGCACAGTGCCCATGGCATCTTATAATTCACAATGTTCAATAATTAAATTAAGTTCCCATTCATATATAACAATCTTTTATGCAATCAATTTTTGACGCTACCATCATCAAACCTCACCCCAAGCCTTGAAAAACCCATACAACAGATCCAGAAAATAGAAATATAACACTTGTTGCAAAGTCATAATTGATCTCCGAAAAGGAAGAGAAAATCCACAAAAAATCAGAGAACATAAATTGCACATACTCATAAATGAAAAAATATTAAGCACGAAAAAAACTCACTAGATTAGGGTTCGCTTATTGAATAAAAAGTTGGTTCCTCAATAAAGGACAAGAATTGCACAAGATTGAAAGCTGGTTCTCAATAGCGAGCAAGAATTGCAGAAGATTGGAAGTTGGTTCTCAATATAGCAGGCAAGAATCGCACATGATTGGAAGCGGGTTCGTTGGTGATTGTGAAGAGTTGCTCGTATGAACATTTAAAGGTGAAGAAGGCACAAGAAGGTAAAGGTGAAGCCAAGAAAAGATAACATGAAGCGGGAAAAAATTAGCGCCAAATTAAAAAATTAATTATCTTTTTAAAAACAGATGAATAACTCAATAACTCAATACTCAATCAACTAGGAAAAAATAATTAGCGCTTAACATTTTTTCTATTTTTGAATGATTAATAAATTAAAAAATATTTGTTTAGCTTTAAAAATAAATGAATATCTATTTTACTCTAATTAAATTTTATAATAAAAATATATATTTAAATATGTAAATTATATTATAACTAAAGTTCATAATAAGTAAAAGTATTTTAATATAAATTATATTTTATAATTATAATAAACAATTTAAATTGTATTATAAAGTTATTTTTAATTAATGAGAAAATTTTACAAAATGGAAAAAAAATAATGAGTCTTGTTTATTCTAGAAGATGAGAGGCAGGCTTGTTTGTTCGAGAGGATTTCACAAAATAGGACACATTGTGTAAAAGGCACTAGGATTCGAAAGACAACTCAGCGATGTGAGATAAGGTGTTTGACCATGGTTGCGTAGCAACAGTCGTGGGAATCAATGAATTTATGGTGGTTTTGTTAGGAGGGGCGATGTCAGTGGTGTGTAATGCCTGCAGAGATAAGGGTTCTATCGTGGATGCGATTCTGTGGTTTGATTAGGAGGGACAATGACGATGACGAGCGATGCTTGCAAAGACGATGCTAAAATGCAATGGAAGAGGCAAGGCGGTGAAAGGAAAAGGTGATGGTAAGTAGTTCGTGTGATCATCTCATAAGGCCATAGGTACCTTTAGGTCAGGTCAGTTTGTCAGGTTTGAAATTTGAGAACCCAAAGATCATAGGCAAATAGGGTTCAGATTGGATAAAAAGAAATCAATGTCTAAACCCAACAAGAAGTTTCATTTTAGGTTATAGGTTGAATTGATTGTTCTTAGAATGTGAGTTTGGGCCTAACTCAACCCCAAATGCTAACTCATAGGGTGAGGGTTGCCCCCACTTATATATTCTATCTTGGCACTATCTCTAGCCGATGTGGGACTTGGGTTTTTCCCAATATACCCCCTCATAGCCAGCACTTTTGGGCTTGGTGCGTGGATAACATGGTGGGTGGCCCTTTAATGGATCTAGGATAGACTTTGATACCATATTAGAATGTGGGTTTGGGCCTAACTCAATCCCAAAAGTTAGCTCATAGGGTGAGAGTTGTCCCCCATTTATATATTCTATCAAAGTTATTCCAAGAGTAACTCTAAGAGAGTTACTCCTCATCTTAACCATTCAACTTTTTGGAACCTAATGGTTAATATTAATTAAGCATTAGAACCATTAGATTTAAAGAAAATGAATGGTGAGGATGGGGAGTAACTTCTTGGAGTAACTTCTCTCTCTCTCTCTCTCTCTCTCTATATATATATATATATATATATTTCAATTTATGCATAATACATAATAAATATTTATTTTTATATAATTAAAATTTAAATAATAAATAAATAATTTAATATATAAATTATATTATAATTAAATTTCATAATAAATAAATATAATTAAATATATAATTTATATTTTGAATATATAATGAACATTTTAAATTGTGACATAAGATTATTTTTAACTATTGATAATTTATTTTGAAAAAAACTATGGAAATTTAATTTAAAGATTAAGGTAAAATATAGTAGATTGAGAATGATACATAATTACAAAATTACAAAATTCAAATAAAGATAAAGAGTTACTCCTTCTAAAAATTAAGTGGGTGTAAGTTAGCGAACCCCATATATATATATATATATATATATATATATATATATATATATATATATATATATATATATATATAAAAGACAAAGATAATTTAAAATGATAGAGAAAGATTTTTTTTGTTAATTGAAAAGATATATAGTGTGTAAAATACAAATCTAAAAAGAAAAGAAATAATATGTCTATTTGAGAAAGTAAAAAGAGTGAAGCTAAAAATAAATTTGAGGGGACAATATTTATATTATGAATTGATTTTTTTTACTGTATTTTAAATTATAAGGATAATTATTAATTGTACATATTGCATCAGTAAAAATTGAAATGTTAGTAGGGACAATTGCCCCTACAAGTAAGAACGTGGATCTATCCCTGGTTCATAGGTCGACTTGGACCTATTTACCCTCCTAAATGGTATAATAATAATAATAAAACATTACATTTATAGGTTTATGTAATCTATACCCATGATTTTCGGACTCAGTAGCAAATAAAAAAAAATCTATAAGTATATGTCGTTTATACCTATGGTTTCAAATACATCACTAAAACAAATAGTGATGGAATCAAATATTTGTAGCTATATGCTATCTATACCCATGGTTTCAAATACATCACTAAAACAAATAGTGATGGAATCAAATATCTGTGGCTATATGCTATCTATACCCATGGTTTCAAATCCATCACTATAATTAATAGTGATGGAATCAAACATTTGTAGCTATATGCTACATATACCCATGATTTCAACTCTATCACTAAAACAAATACTGACAGAATCAAACCTCTGTAACTATATGGTACCTATACCCACGGTTTATGATATGTCTGTAGGTATAGGATGTTTATACCCACACTTTTAATGATCATCCCTAAAAGTGTCCGTAGGTATATGGCAAATTTCTTGTAGTGCCATGGAAAGAGTAGAGATCTTTTCTCATTCCAGCACACAACAAACAACATAGCTCTACTCTTTCCATGGGGTGGCATCAAAAAAATATGACCACACCCCATTTCCCTTTTTTTCACACATAGATGGATCAGCAGCATGCAACCTGGAAGTAATGTTCAGCCTGACTGGACAGTGGTTTTTCCATGAAGGAGACGGTAGATATCACTATCAAGGAGATCTCATCATTCTTAACCCACCAATAATAGGCACACCGATAGTATCACCTGAGCTTACCTTTCCTATCGGAGTATTCTCTGTACCTAACTGGGAGCAGTCCATTGTGAATCCTAGTCTCACCAAGGAGTACATATGTCTGCCTCCGTCACCTCTTATACTTGGGGGCGATGACCGTCATCCTATTAAGGTTGATGTTGAGGGTGGGGACTAGATTTATGTTAGGTGTTGCTTTGATAGGATAGGTTGATCACTGTTCTTTGTTGGAAGTTATCTTATGTTGCTTTAATAGTTTATCTTTTGGGTATTTCTGTTGTAATTAACCTTGAGTTATGTTTATCAACATTGTAAGAACGTATTGATTAATGGTTAATTTATATTCCTTTTCATATTGGTGGTTATACTTTAATTTCCGTAGTTATCCAAAGAATGTTTTCAAAACGCGTAAAATTCACATGGATTTTCATGAAAAAATTAAACAAGAGTTTTATTAAAATTAAATACAAAGCGCTTTATGTATGTCTTAGAGTAATGTAATGAGGGATGTTACAAGTAATACACTGGTTATATGAAAACAAACAAAATGTTTCCTAATCACTATAATAGTCAATGCTCTTGAGAATTGAGATGCTAAGCTACAAGTTTTATGTTAAGCACCTTAAAATTGTTGACTGCTTCTTTAAGAAACTGTTATCCAAGTTAAAGCACTGGATTGATTATATAAAAAAAAAAGGTTTAAGCACTAGAAAGCCCTTGTCAGAGAAAGCACACTGTGTCTGAATTAATGTCTTTTTTTAGAAAATTACATAAATAGAGATAACGCTTTTGTGAAAAAGTGACATCTCATTTCACTATTTCAATTGCGTTTTTATTTTTATTTTTTTATTTATTTTAAGAAATAACTTTCTGATTTCTTATTCAAATACCATTATATGGAAAGTTCTATCAATTTACTTCTTATAAAACTGATATTTGTGACACCTACCCTCACTTCCTTCCTCGCACTTACCCTAGCTTCCTCTAGATAACACTCATCTCTGCTGTCACAAAGCACCTGTTGGTTACTGTGGATCGTCTTTTGTCTGCAACTAAACAATGCATCCCCTCCATTCTACCTTCTTGTCTTTGAAAAGGAGCCTCTAGTGCAATGCTTTATACTTGGCAATTTTTTACACAAGTCTTGCTAGTGATCAAGATTTAATTGTTATTCATTATTCTTGTATTTTTTGAAATTTGTGGTTTAGTTCTGGAAGGGCTCGCTTTGGGGTAAAGCCTTGCAATTCTTAGTTTAAAGTTTTGTTAAAGCAACCATGATTATTTTTTAATTATATTAAAAAATGTCTTATTAAAATACTTTGACTTTTCAAATTTAACTATATTTGTAAAATGTATATTTTAATTATTATTGTTTGCAAAATTATATTTTAAAGTAAATATGTTTAAAAAGTAAGAAACACTAAAGCACAAATATTAATGTAAAATTTAATTTTTATATAAGTATATGAATAAATAGATTTTTTCCTTATATAGTATTATTTATTAAATTTATTATACATAATATATAATGAACTTTTATAATATAAACACACAGAGCATTAACATGATCTTAAATGCTGCAAACTTCAGCGTCTGTCTGCTATTGTCTGATCCATGGATTTGACACTTTCTGTTCGTATGCGTTTCAGAAACAACTTTGAAACTTAATGTTTATTTGCATCAAATTAAAAATAACTGAGGGTTTTGATTCGTCTTATCCTTGAATATACAACATGGGGTGTAATATCCTTGGATGTACAATGATGTTTTTCCCAATAAAAAAGTGAAGTGATAGATACTAATGCACATTGGTGGGTTGTATTGCAATGTTAATGTAATTTGATAACGTCAAATAAATGTTTAAACATATAAAAATATATGGTATAAATACTTGTTAGAATAAATTATATTCAATTTTATATAAGTCTTGTTAAAAAGTATTTAATGAGAAGATTTGTAAGATATTGTATAATTTAAAAGAAAAATAAAATTATTTAATTTCCTTATCTTAATTGGACTAGGTTGGAACAACCCAAACTTATAGCTGACAAATTGGGCGCCCAACTCGGACCCATTAGCTTGCAGTGTGAAATTGAGTTAGATCATAAATAGCCCAATATAGAGGAGGGATGGAGAATGAAATTGATTCTCTTTCACTCTTTGTTTGAGATTGAAATAAGGAGAGAAGTAACAAAATATATGTTCTTCATGAAATATAAAATTATATTACTTATTTTTATTTGTAAGTTATTTATTTAATAATAAAATATTTAAATACATTTATCATCTTAACTTTTAATATTTTTTTATACAATAAAATAAACACACACTTGAGAAACTAGGTGCAATTAACAAATGTAATAATGATATAAAATATATTCTTACATCTAAATCAAAAAAGTCAAATGACTTAGTGACTTTGATGATAATGGGGAAGGAAGGAAGGGGTCAAGGGTTTAGGTTTAAACATCCTTTCAACTACTTTTACCATTTTCTAAAGGCTTAATTGCACTTTAGGGTTAAAATATTCAAAATTTTGAAAGTAAGAGAGTAAAAATTATAATTAAACCTTTTCTAAACAATATATTTCCTTACCGTGTCAGTGCTATTAGCAGTCAATATCAATGTCACATGCACTGCCATGGCAACATGCATGAGAGTGTCATGTAAGCATCCAACAGTGTGCCACATCAAAAGTTAATTAGTAGAAATGAATGATAAAATAACGTTAGGAGTAAATTTGTGAAATTTTATTAAGGAGAAAAAAGTGAAATTAAGCCTAACCTTTATAATGAATATTATATTTATTAAATATATGTTATTTAAAAGTATGATTTTTCATATGAATCTATATATCTTAAAAGCATGCATATTATTAAATAAAAGTTGTTGCAAAATTAAACACCTATGTGTGTATGTATGTATATATGTATGTATGTATGTATGTATATGTCTCTCTCTCTCTATCTCTCTGTATGTATGAAAAAATTTCTTATTTAAACTATTGTTTTAAAAGTAGTTATCAAATATACATTTAAAATATAAAATTCAAATGTATGTTAATATAATATATATCTCTTAATATTTATTTTTAATTATTATTTTAAATAAAATATTTAAATTTTTTATATTTGATTAAAGTTGTAAAATATATTTTTTAATCATTATTGTTCATAAAATATATTTAAAAGTAACTATATTTAATAAAGTAAAAATACTTAAGCACAAATATTAATGTAAAAACATTTTATTAATTTCATTTTTATGTAAATATATGAATAAATAGATTTGTTTCCTTATACAACATTTTTTTACTAAATTTATTAAATATAATATATAATGAACTTTAATAATATTATTAAATATTATATGTATTAATATAATATATTTATTAAATGTAACAAACACACACACACACACACACACACACACACACACACACACACACACCAACATTACATACATATACCAACATTACGTTAGTCCAAGTGAAACTAAGTTAGAAAATCTTAAGTAAGGTATCATGTTTTAACCTTATGGATGAAAAAAATGTAAATGGAAGAGGATATCTAATAAAAGGTGGTGAGCCAAGTTTTTCGACCAAGATTAATCATTGGTATAGCCAGTAAATATTTTGCATCTATAACATGGTAACAAAAAAAAAAAATATATATATTTATTAGATGTATGACTTTTCTTATGAGTCAATGTATATTAAAGACATATTATGAAATAAAAGGTAACTATTATATAATTTAATAACTATATATATACATTAAAATTTTATTATTTTTTATTGTTTTAAAAATTAGTTTATATAACATATTTTATAATGGAAAATTTTAAGTATATATTAATATAATGTAAAGAAATTAATAACATATTTCAATTTAAGGTAAATATTTTTATGAGAATTTAAATATTAAAATATTACATATTTTAAAAAAAATTAAATATGACTTTTCTAGCATTGAAATTGATTGGTATTAAATAAATGAATATTGAAAAAAGAATAATACATTAATTACAATAATGAAAATTTTCATTAACCCATTAAACAACAAATCGTAGATTACAAAAAAATAAGCCTCCCATTTTAAAAGCATATTAAATAATTATTGAAAATATATTACATTAATTATAAAAAATAAATAATTTTCAATGACCTATTTAACAATAACATTTAGATTAATAAAAAAGTCTTGGAGCAATATTTTATTTTATTTTAAACAAATAAAAATATTATTTTTTAATTATTTTCTGCATTTAATATTTCAATAACATATTTCAGAATTTAAGGTAAATATTTTATGATGATTTTAATATTTAATTACATATTTAAAACAAATAAATATGACAACAACCAAGGTCACACATTTTTGTGAAGACTTTTTAATAATTGAAATTCATTAGTATTAAATAATTGAATATTGAAAAAAGAATACATTAATTACAATAATTTAGAATTTTCAATGACCCATTAAACAATAAATAGTAGAGTACAAAAAAAAGCCTCCCATTTGAAAAACATATTAAATAATTATTAAAAATAAAATACATTAATTATAAAAATGAAGACTTTTCAATGACCTATTTAACAATAACATTTAGATTAAGAGAAAAGTCTTGAAACAATATTTTATTTTACACAATAAAAATATTATTGTTATTTTATATTCTGCATTTGATATTACAATAACAAATTTAAAAACCAACATTGGTTGACATAAGTGGTAGCGACTTGTGTCCCTTAACCAAGTGGTCCAAGGTTCGAATACTGGTAATTCCACTTTGAGTATGGAATAAACCATGTTGGGAGGGGAATACCTACCTTGTGTGCATTCACGGTCCCCGACGGAGTTTAGTCATTGCTTCCAGTGATGATTAATCCATACCAATACCATGGTCAGCAAAAAAATAACAAATTTAAGGTAAATATTTTTATAAGTATTGTAATATTTAAAATGTTACATATTTAAAAAAAATTAAATATGACAACATATAGTCAGGGTCACACATTTTCTATGAAAGATTAAATACATTTTTGTGAAGGCTTTTCAGTAATTGAATTTAATTAGTATTAAATAATTTAATATTAAAAATTGATTAGTATTAATGTATTTTTACTTTTAAAATTTGTTTAGTTTAAAATATATTTTGTGAATAATAATAATTAAAAAATATATTTTACATATATAGTTAAATTTAAAATGTCAAAATATTTTAATAAGAGATTTTTTTAATGTATATATATATTTTGAGATTTTAAATTTAACTATATAATTAAAATATATTTTTTAATTATTATTGTTCACAAAATATATTTTAAACTAAATAAATTTTAAAAGTAAAAAAGACTTAAGCACAAATATTAATGAAAAAATTATTGATTTTATATAAATACATGAATAAATAGATTTTTTTTCTTGATAAAGTGTTCTTAATTAAATTTATTAAATATAATATATAATGAACATTAATAAATTATTAAATGTTATATTTATTAATAAAGTTATTTATTAAATCAATATAATACCAACATTTATGTTAGCCTGAGTGGAATTGGACTCGAATCTATTAAGTAAAGTCTCAAATTAAAGTCTTGTAAATGAAGAAAACGTAGTCAAAAGAAATCTCCACTAATACACACACACACACACACACACACACAAATATATATATATATATATATATATATATATATATATATATAATATTTAAGTAAATTAAACTTAAAATGAAATATTAATGTAGCATTTAATACTATTAATAAAATACTTATATAGATATATAAATAAATATATTTTTTATAGATAGCATGACACACTTTTGTTATTTAAGTAATACTTTATATAAATTAGCTTAAGAATATACTTTTAAAAGTAAAAGGTCAAATGCATGTTATAAAATATAAATTGATATACATACATATATATATATATATATATATATATATATATATATATATATATATATATATATATTTGTGTGTGTGTGTGTGTGTGTGTGTGTGTGGGTTTGCTAATTAACTCATACCTCTTTTTTAGTATGAGTGCATTAGCAACCAACACCATAATTATTGGACTAAAAAACCAACAATCTCTCTCATTTTAAGTAATTTGTTTCAGGGTTATTTAAGTAATTTAGTTATTCATTTAAAAAAAAACTCTATTCTCTCTCCTAACTCACTCCCACCCCCGCTCAATCTCACGAACACTGCACGTACTTCTCCCTCTTCAATCTTTATATTTTCCCACCCAATAATGGCCAATTCCATGCCCACTCTTGGAATCACAGAGAACAAAAACACCATCACGAACCTCACGTCCATGGCCGCTGCCGCTCCTCGTGATTTACATGCCCAAATTTGTTAATTTCTGGCCACCAAAAAAAATTTGTTAATTTCTAGTTGATTACGTGAAATGCAACTCTGCAAAAGAGAGCACCAATACTCGCGAAGTTGAAAAGGGAAAATGAACCGTCGATGAACGTGAGATTAAGAGGGGAGGAGAGAGAATAGAGTTTTTTTTTATTTTAAAAAATAAAAAGCTATATTACTGAAATAACCCTTAAACAAATTACTTAAAGTGAGAGAGATGGTTGGTTTTTCTGTCCAATAATTATGGTGTTGGCTGTTAAAGCACTCATACTAAAAAAGAGGTATGAGTTCATTAACAAATCCCTATATATATATATATATATATATATATATATATATATATATATATATATATATATATATATTAAACTTATGAACCATTAAACATGTAGATCAATTGGTGTTAGGTTGTTTCAACCTAACCAATGATTTCGTGTTCAAGACCTTGGTATGCAGTTACGTTAAACATGGTTTAGAAAATCAAACCAGTCTAGCCAGTTCGACTGATCTGATTAGTAATTGATATGCTAATTGATATATTAATTATAAACAAAATCGAACAATTTTAGAATTGGTGAAAATCGATCAAAAATCAATAAAACTGGTCTAAAACTGATAAAAATTGGTAAAAACTAGTGTAAAAAACCGATTTGAACTAGTATTTTAGGAGAAAATATTTTTTTAAATTTAATATAAACTATTTTTAAGATAAATAAAAACACATACTTAAAAAGAATTACAAATATGTATAAATTCTTTTATAAAGTATTATTATTTTTCTTATTAAACATATAATTTAGTCATTTATATTAATTTATAATCTCTTATATCTCGATAATTTCTTATAGTTTTATATTATATTATTTTGTTATTTTTTTTTCTAGATGTAAACTTGTTATTTTTAATGGACATTATTATATTTTATTAAAATTTAAAGCTAAGTATTATGATATATTTGATTTAGACTTTTATATGTATTTTGACTGTTAAGAATCTACAATGTGATGTTTTTATTTTACTTCTAGTGTTATAAAGTTGTGAAATTATATTTATTTAACATTATTTTATGCATTATTTAGTTATTATTATTATTATTATTATTATATTATTATTATTATTGATCTGATAGCAGTTAACTATTAAGCTTTGAACTAGTGTTTCACTGATTCAATAATTGGTTCAATTTGAAAAACATTAATATATTGTTTTAACAAGAATTACATTATCAAAAAAATTGTGATTTTTTATTATGATGGAAATTAAAATATATAAATTATATGAAGAGTCTACAATGAAATATTAAATAAATTACTTGAATAAAAGTATTTTTTAATATATTTTATTTTTTAATTATAACCTTATTAAAACATGACCATTAATATTATTAATCTTAAATCTTAAATAAATACATATATTACTTTCGTGGGGCACATGAAATTTCATGTAGTATTTATAGTGGATGAGGTATAACAATTGAACCAACTTTTGCCTCCTTCCAAACTCGACAATTCTCAATCCATAGTCTCCGACTTCCCCCAACACCACACATACACATACACACGTTCTTTTACTCCCCTCTTTCTACGGTTTGTTTATCTCTCATGGCCCAACTCCTCTGCGTGCAAATGACTAAAGGATCATCAGAAGATGCATTGCAGAACAGATGAATGAAGACAAAAGAGTCTACACTATTCAAAAGCACACATCAAAAGCTATAAGTCGGAATGCATGCACTAGTGTATTGAAGCACTGAACCAAAGGTTGCACATTCTCCAAAAGTCATGAAGAAATTCATAAGCACAAAACTTGCAGACATCATCAAGTCCTCATCAAAGCAAAGCAACCAAAAGAATAAAGATTGAAGGTCACGCTAGTCACCAGAATCAACACAGAAGACATCCTACAAAGCAATCTTCAGAAGACATCCAATGACAAGCTCAAGAAGAAGAAGTCATGAGGATTCCGATCAGACCAGTTAGCAAAGCAACCAACGGGTTACAATTCAAATTTGAATTGTAAAAGCTGTTAACAGTGAACAAGAGTAGAGAGAAGATGCAGCACAAAGAGATGTTGCAAAGGCTTGGAGGAGAAGAAAAAGGCTAATGCATGTTCTAGCTGTGTGCTTGGACAACTCACATAGTTTTTGAACATTTGAATTCTACCTCCAATAATCGTAAATGGCTACCTCCAATGCCTATTTAAAGAGATTGATTTGAAGGAGCTCATTGCAAGGAATAAGTGCCAAAAAGAGAGAGAGGGTAAGGTGCAAAAGAGACGAGTTGCTCAAGATAATACCTCATATAAAAAATTTTCCTTAGCCAAAACACTCTAGGTTAGAGCCAAACCTTTCAATTCAAAAAAGTGTCCGTAAAGTCCTTCATCAATGGAACCACAATGTAGAGGGCAACCCAAATGAAACTCAAGCAAAATAAAGAACAATAGTAAGTTAAAATCAATTTTAAAGGAATTAAATAAGAGAGGTTATATAAAAATTAAAGTATATATAAGTAAATTTTAACATATAGGATAAGTTATATTCATATTACCTTCATTTTTTTTTTCCTCTATAAATGCTTATTGAAAAATGATCCCTCTGCTTCTAGCTTCTTTTATAAGGTTGAATTTGAGATGAATTTGACTCAACCCTTTTGGGGGCAACATGGCAATCAAAGTGGACATCAAAAAGGCTTTTGATACATTGGATTGGAATTTCCTTTTAGAGGTTCTGGATGCTTTTGGATTTAGTGGTACCTTTTGTAATTGGGTGCTCACTATTTGAAGTCTGCAGACTTTCCTTTGGGATCAATGGTTGTTCAGTTGGCTGTATGCCTTGTAAAAGAGGAGTGAGGCAAGGTGACCCTCGTTCCCCTCTTTTGTTTTGTTTAGCAGAGGATGTTCTTAGTAGGGGAATTACACATTTGGCAGACAATAATATGTTGCTGCCCATGGCTAGCCTGAGAGGTTTGTCTGCCCCTACTCATGTCTTATATGTTGATGATATATTCATTTTCTGTAAAGGGATGGTTAAAAATGTGAATTCCTTGTTGAATTCATTTCATTCTTATGGTGATGCTTCTAGCCAAGTGGTTAGTCCTAAGAAGTGTAGATTTTAGACTGGGTCCATGTCCTCTAGACGTATAGCTTTGTTGAGAGATCTTTTGGGTTTTGCTGCTGGTGCTCACCCATTTGTTTACTTGGGTGTCCCTATTTTTAAGGGTAAGCCTCGTACTTATCATCTCTTACCTGTGGTGGATAAGATTTAGGCTAAGCTTTCTAGTTGGAAAGGCGCACTTATTTCTATCATGGGAAGGATTCAGCTTGAGAATTCAGTGATTTCCGGAATGCTTTTATACAGCTTCCACATTTTATTCTTGGCTGGTGTCTTTGCTTAGGTGGTTGAGTCTTGGATTCATAATTTTGTGTTGTCCGGGGATATTTACACCAAAAAGTTGGTCACCATTCGATTTGTAGGCCATTTAGAGATGGCGGTCTTGGTATTAAATCCATTAGGAAAATTAATGAGGCTGCAACTTTGAAATTGTGTTGGGATTTTGTCCATTAAAATGCTCAATGGGTTGAGTTTCTTCGGGCTAGATTTTGCCGGGCTGGTGCTCCTTTATTGAGCTATAAATCTTCCTCTATTTGGCTTTCTTTTAAAAATACAGGTTGTATATTAGGCAATGGTCTATCAACTTCTGGAATCATATCTAGTGCTTAAGAACGTCTATAGCTAATGCTCTTAATATTCGAGAGTAGGTCTAGCAGCTTCTCAAGGCCAGGCCCATCCTGATATTTTGTGGGCCCTAGGCGAAATAATAAATAAGGTCCCCTTAATATATAAACATTTTAAAATGTAAACATATCTTTCATGACAAAATAAACATAATTTAATTACAAATAATATATTTTACTACATTAAACGAATAACATAAATTTAATAAAAATTAAAAAAAATGTATTGTATTTTTCATTATTATTTCAGATTAAATCTTATATGTAGTTTTGCTCTTTATTAATATGCTAACTTTTAGTTTTTAACTAATATTTCTAAATATTTATTTGGTTTAATTAATTATCTGGTCCATTACAAAATCTTCTTCTTTTAGTCTTATACTTAGAAACATCATCTTTTAGTTCTTACACATAATTTTTAATCCATTTTAATCTTACGTATATCATTTTAATCTATTTAGTCCTTACAGCGAGGACTAAAAGGGATTAAAAATGATATGTGTAGGGACTAAAAGGGTCTGTTTTTAAGTACATGGACTAAAAAGAAAAGTTTTTGTAACTATGAGATCAAATGAGTAATTATAAACCTATTTTTTTATAATTATAATTATAATTTATAATAAATAAATATTTAAAAAATAAATTATAGTATTATTAAAATTCATAATAAATAAATATTTTTAAAAATATAAATTATATTTTACATTTATGATAAATAATTTAAATTGTGATATAAAGTTGTTTTTAAATTATTGTTTAGAAGTTTTTTTTTTTGTACAATGATGACAATGAGAATCAAACTAAAATCCTCATGCATTTACTCCAACCTCTCCCACCACTAGACCGACCTAATGTGTTTTATTGTGTAGAAGTATATTTCTTTATAATTTGAGTTTTAGTTTGTGTTTCTTATCTTGTTGAAAACAAAAATCTTTAAGTCTACTATTATCATATACCATATATCTACTACATGTTGATATGTCAAAATAAGCTAGAAATTCTTTTAACATGAATTTATGAATGTAATATATAAGGAAAAAATACTAACAATTATATATATATATATATATATATATATATATCAATAATTTATATTTGAATTTCTATCTTTATTTATTATTTTACAAAAATATTACTGATTATTTCAAAATTTACTATATATTTAAAATGTATTTATTTTTAATTATCACTATTGACAAAACATATTTTAAAATAACTGAATAAAATTTCAAATCAATATATCATCGAGTGCATGTATCAACACGCACTGGATAGTTTCAACTTAACTAGTGATCTCAAGTTTCAGTCTTGGGTATGCAATCGAAAAAGCTGGTGAATGCTTTGCATCTATAACATGTTAACAAAAAAATTAGTAGATATTTAAAGAATGTATGACTTTTCATATTAGTTTATGTATATTAAAAATATATTTTTAAATAAAAAGTAACTATTTTATAAGTTAATACATATATATATATATATATATATATATATATATATGCATATACTATTAATTTATAGTTTCTATCTTTAATTATTATTTTAGAAAAATATTATTAATTATTTTAAATTTTACTATTTATTTAAAAACATATTTCTTTTTAATTATTATTGTTGACAAAACATATTTTAGAATAATTGAATTAAACTGCGTATCAACATATCATTGAGCGCGGAGTTGTTCTACCTTAACTAGTACTCTTGAGTTTGAGTTTTAAGTATGCAATCGAGAGAAAGTTGGTGAATACTTTTCATCTATAGCATGGAAACAAAATTTTAATTTATATTCATTAGAAAAAGTATGCATATGAGTCTGTGTATATTAAAAATATATTATTAAATAAAAAGTAGGTATTATATAATTTAATAGCTATATACATGCATGTACATTAAAATATACAATAATTTTTTTATTTTTCTTATTATATAAAAATTTGTTTATAAAACATATTTTAAAATGAAAAATTTAAATATATGTTAATATAATATAAAGAAATATATATATATATATATATATATATATATATATATATATAGTTTTAATTTTAATTTCTATCTTTATTTTTTATTTTAGAAAAATATCATTAATTATTTCAAAATTTACTATATATTCAAAAACATATTTATTTTTAATTATTATTCTTGACAATACATATTTGAAAACAATTAAATTCAAATGCATATGGAAAAATTAGTTTATATAAAACATATTTTAAAATGGAAAATTTAAAATATATATCAATATAATATAATGTAAAGAAATTAATAAATATATATCAATAATTTATATTTTAAATTTTATCATTAATTATTATTTTAGAAAAATAATATTAACTATTTCAAAATTTACTATATTTTTAAATATATGTATTTTTAATTATTATTGTTGACAAAATATATTTTAAAATAATCAAATTAAAATTCATATTAATATATCATCGAGCATGTGAATTAATTGGCATATGAATTTATTTCAGCTTAACCAGAAGTCTCGAGTTTGAGTCCCATATTGCAATCGAGAATACCAGTGAATACTTTGCATCCATAACATGGTAACAAAAAATTAATAGATGTTTATCAATTGGATGACTTTTCAAAGGAGTATATGTATATTTAAAATATAATATTAAATAAAAATAACTATTATATATCTTAATAACTATATATATGTATGTATATATTAAAGTATACAATAAAACTATTATTAATTTTCTTATTCTTTAAAAATATAGTTTATAATGCATATTTTAAAATATAAAATTAAAAATATATATTAATATATTGTAAAGAAATTAATAAATATATAACAATAATTAATATTTTAAATTCTTTCTTTAATTATTATTTTAGAATTAATTATTAACTATTTCAAATTTTACTATATATTTAAAATATATTAATTTTTGAATATTATTGTTGACAAAATATATTTTAAAATAGATTAAAATTCATATTAATATACCACCGATCGTGTGATTCAATTGGCACGGAATTTTTTCAACTTAACCAATGGTTTCAAGTTTGAGTTCTAAGTTACAATTGAGAAGGTCGGTCAATACTTTATATCTACAACATGGTAACAAAAAAATTAATAGATGTTAATTAACTGTATAACTTTCAAATGAGACTATGTATATTAAAAATATATTATTAAATTTAAACAAATATTATATAATGTAATAGCTATATATATATATATATATGTATATACTAGAAAGTATACATTAAAACTTTTAATCAATTTCTTATTGTTTAAAAAATTAGTTTATAAAACATATTTTCAAATGGAAAATTTTAAAAACATATTAATATAATGTAAAGAAATTAATAAATATATGTCAATCATTTATATTTTAAATTCTATCTTTAACTATTATTTTAGAAAATATTATTAACAATTTCAAACTTTACTATATATTTATTTTTAATTATTATTTTTGACAAAACATATTTTAATATAATTCAATTGAAATTCATATTAATATACCACTGTTTGTGTGAATAAATTGGCATAAGATTTTTCCAACTTATTCAATGATCTCAAGTTTGAGTCATATGTTTCAATCGAGAAGGCTGGTGAAATATTTTTAGTCCCTAAACTTTTTCAAAATTCGGTTTTTAGCTTCTGAACAAAAGTTTGATTGGTCAAAATTCCTTAACTTTTTAAAAATTCAATTTTTAGTTCCTAAACAAAATTTTGACCGGTCAAGGTCCCTAAACTTAAAAAAAAAAAATTTAGTACCTGAAACCCCATTAAATAATTAAAAATGATAGGGTTCAAACTTTTGTTTAGGGACCTTGACAGGTCAAACTTTTGTTCAAGGACTAAAATCCGAATTTTTAAAAAGTTGAGGGACTAAAAACTTAATTAATCCTTAATATAATGTAAAGAAACTAATAAATATATGTCAATAATTTATATTTTAAATTCTATCTTTAATTATTATTAAAGAAAGTATTATTAATTATTTCAAAATTTACTATATATTTAAAAACATATTTGTTTTTAATTATTATTATTGGCAAAACATATTATAAAATAATTGAATTAAAATGCATATCAAAAGATATACCACTGAGTGCATGGATTAACTAACATGGGATTGTTCTAACTTAACCAGTGATCTTGAATTTGGGTTCTTGGTATGTAATCAGTAAGGCCGTTGAATACTTTGCATCTATAACATGTTACATATTAAAAAAAATTAATAAATAATTATTAAATGTATGACTTTTCATATGAGTCTATGTATATTAAAAATATATTATTAAATAAAATGTAACTATTATATAATTTAATAGCTAAATATATGTATATACTTAAAAGTTTAATGAATTTTCTAATTGTTTAAAAGATTAGTTTATAAAACATATTTTAAAAAGGAAAATTTAAATATATAATAATATAATGAAAAGAAATTAATATATATATATATATATATATATATATATATATATCAATAATTTATATTTTAATTTTTATGTTTAGTTATTATTTTAGAAAAATATCATTAATTGTTTCAAAATTTACTATATATTTAAAACTTGTTTATTTTTAATTGTTATTGTTGACAAACCATATTTTAGAATAATTAAATTAAAATGCATATTAACATACCACTGAGCTTTTTCCGGTGAATAAAAAAAAAAATACTACTGAGCATGTGAATCAGTTGAGATTGTAATGTTTTAACTCAACCAATAGTCTATGGTTTAAATTTGGGGTATGCGACTACGTTAAATACTCAGAGAGAGACTTTATACTCATAGTGGTCCTACAAGGCTCGAGTAGGATTGTTTCCCGTGAATGATGCCTATTGTTTAGACCAAAAAATGCCTATAATATATTTTAAAATTTTGTTACATGTTTACAATTGATTTACTTATTTAATCTAATATTGAAGCTTACATCTAATTTTGGAAAATATAATTAGTAAATAATTAAAATATAATATTATTAAAAATTGACTTTTTATTTAAGAGGAAAGATATTAAACTAAATTTAAAAATAGATTACTTTAATGAGACAATTTTATTATTTAAATACATTTTTTTACCCATTTATAAATTATTTATTTTTGTTATTCCGTGGAGCCTATGATATTTGATCTAGTATTTGTAGTGATGCCAACTTGTGTCTTCTTGCAAGCTTGACAATTCTCTATCTCTATAGTTTGTTTCTCTGTTGTCATGGGCATGGCCCAACTCCTCCATATGCATATTGCCATTCTCTTGGGCCTCACCGCGCCCTGTTAGACCTTCACCATCTCCTCCGATTCTGCAACCATCACCGAGATCCGGTCATTTATCCCTGCCATAAAACCTTCTATATCATCTGTGGTCGTACCACTGCATTGGCCCAACTCCACCTCTTGCAGATAGCCATCCTCTTAAGCCTAATTGCTCTCTCAGGCTCTACTACTGCAAGGCCCTGCCAGACATTCACTATCTCCTCCTACTCCTTCCACTCCGATTCCCTGCCCACTCCTACCTACTTTCAAACACTTACTTGTATTCCTTTCTCTCTTCCAATTTTTTATCTGTCATGGCCCAAGTCCTCTCCATGCATATTGCCATCCTTATGTGCCTCCTCACTTTCTTGGTCTCTGCCAATTCTTTGGACATGACTACAACTCCTTCCTTGAGCGCAACATGGACAATCTGATCGTTGCTGCCACCTTGCTCTTATTTGGATCATGTGCATGTGTTCCACCCGCTCCGACTACAACCAATGACTCCAGAGCCCTAAGAAAATAGGGACACAAGAGCAAGTACATAAGCGTATGATTGTAAAGCCCTTTGGGATAATAATAATAATAATAATAATAATAATAATAATAATAATAATAATAATAATAATAATTGAATTATTCAACACAAATGCACCTTGTGTCTCTCTTTGTAGTTTTAAGTTTTACTTTCTTTATCACTTCACTTCTCCTTTGCATTAGTAATTAGCATCTTATCCTAAGCTGTTGATTTAAAAATCAAGCTACCTAGCAGAAATTAGCTATTTTATTGGTTTCGTTGAAATTTTGGCCCATTATGTATCGTAATTATGCGATTTTAGTCTCCTAGATTTTAATTATGTTAGAATCTAAGAATTTGGACGATGTCCAACCCCTCAAAACATCGGTTTTGATGATAACAAATGAGGTTAAATTTTGAATTATCTAATGATCTATGTTTGAGTATTATAGGCACTACACCGTCCAATGTCTCAAAGGTATTGTATTTCTTAATCTCAAACAAGATAGTTCCATGTGAACAGTGCGTCCAATGAGCAATTGGAAACTTACTTTTTCTAAGTATAAAACCCAGCATCCAATACACTGATATAAAACAAGCGTCCAATGCTTTGTGAAAACCAGTGTGTAAACACTACGACCATACGAGGAAGCGTCCAGCGCCAATATAACTTACATCATCTTTTCTATCAAAAAGTATATATAATGTGTCCATGATGAAGAAGAAGTACACTTATTCTTTTCGATGATGATTCTCTGAAATGTTCTATTATTCCCTCTCTTTTCTAATGTGACATTTCATTTGAATATTCGAAAAAGTGTACCACAGGGACAGAAAAGCTTCTCTCTGCAGAAATCGTACAAGTAGTGGAGGCGTTACATGTACTGTTGTCTCCTTCATCTCTCCACCCCAAGCTGACACGTAGCAACGGTCATATGATTCTGAGAGAATGGTTATTGGCAAAGTCACAGATCCCATAACGAATATCTTCACCAAGCTGCCTATAAATAGAGGAACAACCTCAAGAAATCAATAATGAGGCAATCAAGTTTTTCAAAGAGCTGTAACTCTGCCAAATCAATTGGAGGACCTACACTTGTGCAAAAAGAGCAATCTACTTAGCTTTGCTAAGCTATTATGTGTATTCAAGTTATATTGTAATATCCTCTCTGTGAGAGTTGTCTCTTTAACTTGTACTCAAACAATTTCTATTTTGAAAGCCAGGAGTGGCTTAGTGACAAAGAATACTTGGGTGTTCTTTAATCTCAGGGGGAGATTAAAGGTGTGCTAGAAGTGGCCTAGAGAATACTTGTAGCCAGGAGTGGCAAGGTATATAATACTTGTTTGTAATCAGAATTTGATTAGTGGAACCCTTCAAAGGTTTTTGAAAGAGAACTGGACGTAGCTCAAATTGAGTGAACCAGTATAAACCAAGTGTTTTTTAATCTATCACTTTCAAGCTTACTTGCTTTTCTCTTAAGTTATTTCTTCACATATTGCGCACAAGTTTCTTTATATCTTATTTATGAAAACCTTTATTTGCGCCTGGACGTTAACAAGAAAATGCAGTTTCACAAAACTGTCATTTTAATGATTGGACGATACCTATGATCTTTTGTTTTACAAGTCCCTTGTGAAACTTAAGTTAGGTTATCTCCATCTCTGCGAAAACTTTTAAAGCTTATAACTAACACACTATTCAACCCCCCTTCTAGTGTGAATCTCTACATTTCAGTTGGCATCAGAGCTCGGCGTCTCGGGTTGAGTACTTAGCAGTACAGAGGAAACCAGATCCTAAGAAAGATGGAAAATGAGGGACAAGCTGTGAACAGACCACCACTCTTCAAGGGTGTCAAATATGATTATTGGAAACAAAGAATGATAGCATTCTTTGAGTCCTGTCATATTGATATGTGGGACATTGTGGAAATGGGCGACTACATTTCATTCTATGAGAATCTCAACGAGATCCCAAAGGCTAGATGGACGGAGGAGCAAAAATAGAGATTTCATCTCAACTCCAGAGCCAAAAATATTATCATGTGTGCACTGTTCGAACAAGAATACAACAAAGTGCACAGTTTCAAAAGCGCGAAACAAATGTGGGACACTCTTACGTTAACGTATGAGGGTTCCACCTAGGTAAAACGTAACAAACTTAGTCTTCTTACTCGTCAATATGAATTGTTTAGTATGGAGGGAAACGAGAACATAAAAAGTATGTTTGGACAGTTTCAAACCATACTAAATGAACTTAGAGCACATGGTAAAGATTATAATAACTATGAACATATTGACAAAATTCTGAGCAGCTTGCCTAGGCAATGGAGACCACAGGTTACAGCTTTGAGAGCAACTAAAGGATTGGATGATATGTCATTCGAAGAGCTTGTAGGAATCCTTAAAGTACATGAGCTGGAGCTGTAGCAAGATGGTGATGGCAAGAAAAGTAAGTCTCTGACACTCAGCGTCCAGAAGCCAAAGAAAGCACCATCGTCCAAAGCCATGCAAGCTGAAGCATCATCAGACAAACAATCTAAAGATGATGACTCAGACGAGGGTGATGAGCTATCCTTCATATCCAAGAAAATTCATTCTATGTGGAAGAAGAAAGGTGGATCCAGATGAAGAAACTTGAACAAAAAAGGTCTCAAAGAAAAGAAGGAGAAGAGTCTAATCGTATGCTACGAATGCAAGAAGCCCGGACACTTCAAATCAGAATGCCTAAACCTTGACAAGAAGAAGAAAATCTTCAACAAAAAGAAGGGCAAAAAGGTTATGATGTCCACATGGGAAGATCTAGATGATGACTCATTATCGGACAATGAAGAGGAAGAGGAAGCACACATATGCCTATTGGCAGACACTACATCAGATTCTTCATAACCAGAAAAGGAAGATGAGGTAAACTTTAATGATTTAAATTCACTTCAAGAAGCTTATCATGATTTACTTTCAAACTCCTCTATTCTGTCAAAGGCCTACAAAACTTTGAAGAAATCGTCCAAGTCACTTTCAAAAGAAAAAGAAGTTTTAGAAAATAGTCTCAAAAAACTTGAAAGTGAAAAGGAAGATTTATAGAAAAAGTTAACAGAGCTCTCAAAGGAACATGAAGCCTTAAATGAAGATAGGCGAACTCTCTGGAATGATTCTGCTCAAGCCTATAAATCCTATGAGGATTCAAGGACTAGAGAAATGAATCTTTCCATAGAGATTCGAACTCTCAAAGCAGAAAACAAAAGGCTAGTTGAGAAGCTTCTGAAAGTTAATGCAGATACTTCCTTAAAAGGTCAACCACATGATGTTGTAAAACTTCATGAAGAGATTGACAACCTAAAGAAGGACCTGTCCAATTTTTTCAAGGGATCTGACAACCTTAAAATGCTTTTAAAATATGAAGGTTGTAAGAGACCAAATGATAGGTCAAGGCATGGATATAAGGTAAAGAAATATATTCATAACGAGGATGTAGATGTGTGTTACTTCTGTGGGAAACCTGGACATATAACGTCCAAATGCAGACACCTGCCTAAGAGGGGAGCGTCCAGTGCCCTTCAAACTAACAAGAAAGGACCTAAGTCAATCTAGGTACCTAAGGATAAAATTGTTCCTGTTGCAGACATGCTTAACAGCAGGAAAGAAACTCCAGTCATGGAACCTGGACAGTGGGTGCTCGCATCACATGACAGGAGAAAGGTGTATGTTCCAAAACCTCCAACCCAAGACTGGTGGGACAGTCACTTTTAGAGGGAATCACAAAGGGATGATAGCTGGCGTGGGTAAGATTGGTATACCACCCTATCCCTGTATTGATAATGTCCTTTATGTTAAAGGTCTCAAGCATATTCTACTTAGCATAAGTCAATTATGTGATAGTGGATATGATATTGCCTTTAACAAAGATGAATGTATAGTCAAGAACTCTGCTGAATCCCTTCTCTTTACTGCAAAGAGGCAAGGTAATCTGTACAAGATTAAACTTGGGGAACTATCAAGTCAAAATGTATCATGCTTAGTTTCAGTAAAAGAAAATCATTGGCTATGGTATAAAAGACTTGGGCATGCCAGCTTGAGATTAATCTTAAAGCTTAACAGGCACAACCTCGTGAGAGGATTACCAAGCATGTCATATAAAGATGATCTTCTTTGTGAAGCATGTCAGAAAGGGAAACAAGTGAAAAACTCTTTTTAAAGTAAAAAACATTGCTTCCACTTCTAGACCTCTTGAGCTGTTACATATTGACCTGTTTGGACCCACAAGAACATCTTCAGTAAGTGGTAAGAGATACAGATTAGTTGCAGTGGATGACTATACTAGATGGACATGGGTCATGTTCCTATCTCACAAAGATGAGTCTTTTAAATTCTTCTATAACTTCTGTAAAAGAATTCAAAATGAAAAAGGAGTATTCATTACTTCGATCCGAAGTGATCATGGGGGAGAATTCGAAAATAAAAGTTTTCAAAGGTTCCGTGAGGATAATGGTATCCTTCACAACTTCTCAACACCCAGAACACCACAATAGAATGATGTTGTTGAGAGGAAGAGCAGGTCACTCCAAGAGATGGCCAGAACCATGTTGAATGATAATTCAACCCCTAAACACTTCTGGGCTGAAGCAGTGAATACTGCTTATTATTTACATAATAGAATCTATATTAGACCTATCATGAAAAAGACTCCATATGAATTGTGGAAAGGGAGAAGACCCAACATATCCTACTTCCATCCATTTGGACGCCAATGTTTCATTCTGAACACTAAGGACAACTTGGGAAAATTTGATTCTAAGTGTGAAGAAGGAATATTGCTTGGATATTCTGAAACCTCAAAGGCATATAGAGTGTATAATTCTAGAACCTTAGTTATTGAAGAAGCCATCCATGTGAAGTTCAATGACACCAAGCCTAATAAGAAATTATCAGAGCTAGATGAATCATTTGTAGATCTCAGGTTGGACGATGCAAGGAGGTCATCAGACGTGTCTAACAAAGATGTCTCAGTTGAAGAGTCCAATACACCTCTGGATGGTCCAACAGAAGAACAAAGGGAACCAACTGGACGCAACTGACAAATGAAGAAACATCATCCAGAAGATCAAATCATTGGTGATCTAAAGGATAAAGACAGAACTAGATCTTCGCTTCAACAAGGTCACACAACATTCACTTCACAAATAGAACCTAAGACTATGGACGATGCCTTGGAAGATGAAAGCTGGGTCAAAGCAATGCAAGAAGAACTTGACCAGTTTCAAAAGAACGATGATTGGAAGCTTGTAGAACTCCCTGATGGCAAAGAAGCTGTAGGAGCTAAGTAGGTATTCAGAAACAAGCTGGATGAAATAGATAATGTTGTGAGAAACAAAGCCAGGCTGGTAGCCAAAGGTTACTCACAACAAGAAGGTATAGATTATACTGAAACTTATGCACCTGTTGCACGTCTAGAGGCAATTCGCATTTTACTATCATTTGCAGCTCATAGCAATATGAAGCTATATAAATGGACGTAAAAAGTGCATTCCTAAATGGATTGATAAAAGAAGTCTATGTGTAACAACCCCCAGGGTTTGAGAGTGATGCTTTTCCTAATCATGTTTTCAAACTTAACAAAGCATTATATGGACTAAAACAAGCAGCAAGAGCTTGGTATGAAAAACTCAGCTCATTTCTTTCAGAAAATGGTTTTTCAAGAGGAAAAGTAGACACTACACTATTTTGCAAAGATTACTCTTCATGTTTTATTATTGCTTCAATATATGTTGATGATATCATATTTGGTGCTACTAACGAATCTCTTTGTGAGGAGTTTGCTAAGTTAATGCAGACAGAATTTGAGATGAGCATGATGGGAGAACTAAAATTCTTCCTTGGACTGCAAATCAAGCAAACAAATAAAGGCATATACATACATCAAACCAACTATGTTAAGGAGCTTCTTAAGAAGTTCAAAATGGACGATGCAAAGCCAATGAAAACTCCTATGCATCCAACAACAGTACTTGGACTGGACAATGATTCAAAGAAGGTGGACAATACCCTATACAGAGGAATGATAGGATCACTCCTATACCTCACAGTGTCCAGACCTGACATCATGTTCAGTGTATGCTTATGTGGCAGATTCCAATCTGACCCAAGGGAAGTTCACTTAACTGCTGTTAAAAGAATCTTTTGATATCTTGTTGGAACAACTAATCTTGGTCTATATTTCAAAAGGCAGAAAAATTTCAGATTAGTTGGATACTGTGATGCTGACTATGCTGGAGACAGAATTGAAAGAAAAAGCACTAGTGGAGGATGTCACTTCATTGGTGGAAACTTAGTCTCCTGGATATGCAAGAAGCAAGGAACCATTGCACTATCCACTGCTGAAGCAGAGTATATTTCAGCTACAAAGTGCTGCTCTCAAATTTTATGGATCAAGCATCAACTTGAGGACTACAGCATATATGAGAGTAGCATTCCTATCTTATGTGATAGCAAAGCTGCAATTGATCTTTCAAAAAACCCTATATTGCATTCAAGGGAAAAACATATAGAAATTAAACATCACTTTATAAGAGATAATGTTCAAAAGGATACTGTGGAATTACATTTTGTAAACACAGATAATCAGCTAGTTGATATATTTATAAAACCCCTTATTGAAGACAAGCTAGTCCTTCTAAGGAATAGACTTGGCATGGATCTTGAAAAGGAATGATTAAAATCTATATGTAGTGTCCAATATGACAAACAGCGTCCAATGGACATGTCGTCCAAAGGTCACTTTGTCATGCACGTGTGCTGCATATGTTACACTTAAGTCCAATGGCTAGACGATATTTTTATGATTTTTCATTTAACATTGTTTTAATGGCCAAAATGGTTTTGTTTTGAGTAATTGCGAGTTAATGCCCTATGCTGAGTCACCTAGCTATTAATAATCGTACACAGTTACCCATATCCTCAGCATGTCTCATCATGGCGGGTCTTATGGCATAACCTCCATTTCAAATATTCACAAAAGCCCAAAACCGTTTCGTATTCTCCAAACAGAGGCTATACTTAAACTGACAAATTCACTCAGAAAAATACTTTACCAAATTTCCCTTCTCCGAAATTATCTTCTACCTTCAACATTTTCTTTCTCTTTCTCTCAGAAAACCTAAACACTCTCTGCAAAACCTAAAAATCAAACCTTTATCATCGTGACAAACTCTACTAACTCAAGCAACTCTGAACTTGATGTTCATACTTACCCTGAAACCACTATAGTGTCTCAAGGTGCTGCCACTGTCCACGTTGAGCACTTCTTCAACATTGGACAGCTAGAAAAGTTAGGTCTGAATCTCGATGACAGTCTTCTAAAATGCGGAATCAAAGGATACTTCAACGAAAACCAGAAGATATTTCCAGAACTGATTAGAATGTTCTGGAGGAATGTAAGATTCCAGAACTGAAGGGAACTTGTGTCCACTATGCTTGGACGAGAAGTGATTTTATCTACTGAATCTATAGCCAAAGTCACTGGCTGTATCAAAGAACAAAATCAGTACAAGTCAGAGTGGGCCAAGCAATATGGAAACTACGTTGGGAAGGTACTTTGCAGGAACAAGTCTATAGACTCATCCAAGATTGAGTACAAGAATCTATGTGAAGAAGCAAAGATATGGCAGCAAGTGTGCAACAAGAGCATTTTTCACAAAGCTAGGTCTAAGGACTCAGTCACGGACTTACACAAGTTCGTGATATTTCATCTAATGGAAGGTATCCCATTCAACCTACCTCACACCATTTACATCAATATTCTGCGAATGATGAAAACTATTGGTGGAAATGATGACATCTTCTATGTCGTACTACTAAATAAGATCCTCTGGGATCAGAAAGTATACCAATGTTTCTTTGATGAGTTGGACGAAGATGATCATGAAAACATTGTGAAGAAAGGAGGAATAATTGCAACACAACAGATATTTGGTGAATCAAACATCAAGCCAATGAAGATAAAGCTTACAGCAAAGGTCCTAAGGGACTTGGACGAGGAAAGTATAAATAAGAAACGTCATGATCAAAGCAGACTCATTTCAAATGATGAAGAAGAAGAAATTGATCTTCTTGGTCTTGGGAGAAAAATCAAACGGTTGATGAAGGAACAAGAAAGCAGGAAAGTAACAAGACACATGTCGCAACAACATGAAGAAGATGAAGAAAAAGAAAGAAGAACCAAGAAAAGACATGCTGATTCTGCACCGTCCAATCGACCTACTGAGAAGTGTCCAAGGAATGCTTCGTCCAAGCCTGAATAGGATGAGCAGCGTCCAAAGACTGCTCCAGTGAAGCCTGCATCAGAAAAATCCAGAGTTCGCAAGCTGAAAATGCTAGATGACTCTGTAATGAGGATCAAATGCCCATTGGCCAGATTAAAAGGAAAGCTGAAGAAATGGAGTCTGCACAGCAGAAGAAAAAAAAGTTATCTGCTGCATCCAAAACTGGTGCTACCGTCTTTCCTTCTAAAGTACCTAGACGAGTAAAAACACAAGCAGCAAGGCCAAGGAAAGTTCCAATTAAACTCCCCACCTCTCAAGATACTGAGAGCGAATCTACAAGTGCTCCACAACCTGATCCAATAGTTGCTTCAACAGTCACATCAGCACAGCATCCAACTCTCCAGTTAAACTTATCAAAATTTGTGCATCCAAGGGATGCTTGGAGAGATGCATGGCCTCAATGGACGATTCCACCAAAGGGGAGGACGAAAGAAGAAGAAGACAAGACAAGGTTCCCTGTTGCATTCCTTACAAGGAATGAACAAAACTACTGTAAGAAAAGTGATGTTATTTGGAGACCTCGACAGGAACCACTGGAAAGAAGTCTTATTCCAGTATCTGCACCTAAATGGACAAGGTATGACTATGTTCATCCTCAGTCTGCTGAATTTGCTTCATTACCAGAAGGGGCTATAATCAGTAATCCTCCACCAACTTGGACGAGAGAATCTTATCCAAACCTGGTTCGAATGGAGCGCCCTTATACATGTCCAACTGGTACTCAGCAACGGGTCCGTCCAGCTGAAGATGAACTTCCTGAGCCAGAAGTTGAAATTGCATCAAATTTTTCCAAAACTGTGGCTGAACAAAAGGGAAAGAATCAAAGAAAGAGGAAGCCTGCAACAAAGAAGCCCTCTCCTAACAATAATGATGAATTGGCTGCTGAACTAAAATTAGCCATTAAAGAAAGCCTGGACTCTTCCAAGTCAAAGCAACATCTAGAAGTGCAATGGATCAAAGATGTTCACATCTGGACTCCCATAACAACATTTATACCTCTACCACTTGGAACTCCAGTGCTTATCTTTCAGCCCAGTGATTATGACGATCTTGGCAAACTGCTCCAACAAATGTACATTCAAGACCAAGCTATTGCCTGTCCACCCAACCTCCATATCAGACGCTCTACTGATATCAAGTTTGTACTTGATAAGGTATGTCCTAGACTACATGATGCTGGAAGGAAGAAAGGGTTCAAATACTATGGCACTGAGATGCCCAGTAGAGATGAAAAGGTTCAGCTCTTGACTTCCTCACATAACTGGAATCATCTCTTTGATAAAACTGGAAATCTGACAAGGCCACTAGGCACTTTTGACTCCATGACTCTCTGGCGTCAAATCATGTGGCAAGATACACAGAAAGCTTCAATGTCTGGATGCTCCAAAATAGATTTCATTCATCCTCTAGAAGGTATTGAAGTCCTACGTCCAGTCAAGACACATCACTTCTCAAACACCTTCGCTTGCTTTCTGACGGATAATGATGATTATATCGATCTGTTGAAGAAACTACCAATCATCAAAAGCAACAAGGTATATGACCTTGGAAGTGTTGATCGTGCTGAATTTGAACAAGAAGTTCAAATGCTTCATGAACTTAAAAAGGTTGAAGAAGAAAGAGCATTACAAGAGCAAGCCGAAAGAGAAAGAGCTGCACAAGTTCGCTTGGAACAGGAAAGAGCAACACAAGCTGAGCAAGCTCGCCTGGTGCAAATTGAAAATGAGTAAGCTAAGATTGCTGCTAAAGAACAAATTGAGCAGGTTGCCAAACCAAAAGTTACACAAGCAGAATAGGATGAAGCCTCTGCAAAGGTGACTAATATGCTCATCCACCTAGACTTAGCGTCTGAAGTACAAGTGGACGTGGAACACTTTGTTGCCTCCCATGAGGAACAAACTGTCCAATCTGAAGCATCCAAAGATGAAGAAATGCAACATGTGGCTGAAACTAAAGCGGCCAAACCAAAGGAGTCCACTGCTAAAAAGCCTACTCCTGAGGCTGCTACAAGCCAACCAATTGTTGATGCGTCCACTGAAACACACTCTAGAACAAGACAGATAATTCCTGTAGGATTATCAAGTACCAGGGGTATTATTTCCTTGCGCTTTATTGAACCCCAAGGAGTATCTGAAGAAAGAGTCCAAGAGATTGTTCAACAGGCTCTGAGGCAATAACAATTGGAAACTGAAGCTGCTCTTCATGCTTTCCAGGAAAGGCAACAAGCAGAAGCTGCACAAAACTGATTAATGATGCATAATGCTATTGCTGATCTATTCATGAGCCTTTCACAGATGCTAGTGAGTCAAATTCAATCCATAGCTGCTAATCTAATTGGCACTGTTGCTCACTCAGTTCATCCTGTTCACCCCGTACCTCTACCGCAACCTGTGCAACCACCAACTGTCCACCCTGCACCACCTCCTCAAGCACCACCACTACCACCACAAGATCCACCTCATTTAATACATATGAGGCATTTTTAATCATAAGTTTTGCATCCATGTCTATGATATGCTTTTCACTCTGATATCTATTGTCTCTGATACATTCTCATCATGCAGCGTTATCTAATTTTTTTATATAAAATGCATAAGAAATGTTGAACTCAGGGGGAGTACTTCGATTCATATATTTTCACCCTGACAACATACACTGGCATAACATAATCATTTATTCATCTGCTCTAATATCTTTATATGATTATGTATTTGTTCACATCAAAATTTAGTATTATTTGTCATCATCAAAAAGGGGGAGATTGTTAGAATCTAAGAATTTGGACAATGTCCAACCCCTCAAACTTCAATTTTGATGATAACAAATGAGATTAAATTTTGAATTATCTAATGATCTATGTTTGAGTATTATAGGTACTACACCGTCCAATGCCTCAAAGGTATTGTATTTCTTAATCTCAAACAACATAGTTCCATGTGAACAGTGCATCCAATGAGCAACTAGAAACTTACTTTTCTAAGTATAAAACCCAACACCCAATACGCTGATATAAAACAAGCATCCAATGCTTTGTGAAAACCAGTGTGTAAACACTGTGACCATACGAGGAAGCGTCCAGCGCCTATATAACTTACATCACCTTTTCTATCAAAAAGTATATATAATGCGTCCATGATCAAGAAGAAGTACACTTATTCTTTTCGATGATGATTCTTTGAAATGTTCTATTATTCCCTCTCTTTTCTAATGTGACATTTCATTTGAATATTCGAAAAAGTGTACCACAGGGATAGAAAAGCTTATCTCTGTAGAAACCGTACAAGTAGTGGAGGCGCTGCATGTACTGTTGTCTCCTTCATCTCTCCACCCCAAGCTGACACGTAGCAACGGTCATATGATTGTGAGAGAACGATTATTGCCAAAGGCACAAGATCCCACAACGGATATCTTCACCAAGCTGCCTATAAATAGAGGAACAAGCTCACAAAATCAACAATGAGGCAATCAAGGTTTTCAAAGAGTTGTAACTCTGCCAAATCAATTGGACGACCTACACTTGTGCAAAAAGAGCAATCTACTTAGCTTTGCTAAGTTATTCTGTGTATTCAAGTTATATTGTAATATCCTCTCTGTGAGAGTTATCTCTTTAACTTGTACTCAAACAGTTTCTGTTTTGAAAGCCAGGAGTGGCTTAGTGACAAAGAATACTTGGGTGTTCTTTAATCTCAGGGGGAGATTAAAGGTGTGCTAGAAGTGGCCTAGAGAATACTTGTAGCCAGGAGTGGCAGGGTATATAATACTTGTTAATAATTAGAATTTGATTAGTGGAACCCTTCAAAGGTTTTTGAAGGAGAACTGGACGTAGCTCAGATTGAGTGAACCAGTATAAACCAAGTGTTTTTTACTCTATCACTTTCAAGCTTACTTGCTTTTCTCTTAAGTTATTTCTTCACATACTGCGCACAAGTTTCTTTATATCTTATTTACGAAAACCTTTATTTGTGCCTGGACGTTAACAAGAAACCGCAATTTCACAAAATTGTCATTTTAATGATTGGACGATACCTGTGATCTTTTGTTTTACAAGTCCCTTATGAAACTTAAGTTAGTTTATCTCTATCTCTGCGAAAACTTTTAAAGCTTATAACTAACACACTATTCAACCCCCCTTCTAGTGTGAATCTCTACATTTCAAATTACGCAAATTAAGTCTTCTAGATATCAATTATACAATTTTGGTTCCTTTGTCAATCTTACATTAAATATTTCATAGATTTTGTTTATGTCACACTTAATAATTACATGAAAATTAACGTATCCAAAAAAAATTGACAATTGATTAAATCATGAGGAGGGGTGCTCAATCAAAACTAAACCAAATCGTTTTCAACCGCAGAATCTAACTAAAAAAATTGATTAAATCAAAATGCAAATAAAAAAAATGTATGCTTTTATTGCGATTTGGTTAAGATTTTGGTTCCTATTGTGAAAACCAAATCAAACAAAAATAAACCACATACTATATTCATGTTAATTTCTCTTAGTTGGGTTAGATTATTAATTTATAATATTGATAGTGCATAAGTAATTAACTATAAATAATTTGTAATATACTTTTTTCTAAGAGATTTGTAATTTAGTTGTTTTCATGTTATTTTTTTATTGACCAAATCCTTATAATTTATGTAAATGTCAATTAATTATTAGATTCTAGTTTGTTACAATTTATTTTATTATTTGTTAAATTAAAAAATAAATTGAAACTCATACAAAAATGAACTAAAAAAAAATGAATTACTAAACTGATCTAAACCAAACCACAAAAAATGAGTTTAGTTTGCTTTGAATTTGATATTACATTCAAACCGAACCAAACTAAACCCCATCTCATTTGTATGTTTGATTCATATGATTTTTTGTCCAAAAATCGAACCAAACCGCACCACGAAATCCCCTAATCATAATGGACCAAAAGTCCAATTAAGTCACGTCAACATATGTATTAGACAACATGTCAACTATCACTTCATCATCTAGTTTCACAATAGCAAATTTTTTAAAATATTTCACAGAAGACAATAGGGACTAAAATCACATAATTACAATACGCCGAAGATCTAATTTACACAATTGGAACTAAAAAACCCAAATTGTATAGAGCATAAGTAATTAACTTTGAATAAATTGTAATGTACTTTTTTGTAAGATTTGTAATTTAGTTGTTTTCATATGTTATTTTTTTATTGACCAAATCCTTATAATTTATGTAAATGTCATTTTGAAGAGTTGATCATGACTCAATTAATTATTAGATTCTAGTTTGTAATAATTTATTTTGTTATTTATTAAATTAAAAAATAAATTGAAACTCATACAAAAGTGAACTAAAAAAAATAACGAATTACTAAACCGATCTAAACCAAACCACAAAAAACGAGTTTAGTTTGCTTTGAATTTGATATTACATTCAAACCGAACCAAACTAAACCACATCTCATTTGTATGTTTGATTCAGATGATTTTTTGTCCAAAAATGAACCAAACCACACCACGGAATCCCCTAATCACAATGGACCGAATGTCCAATTAAGTCACGTCAACATATGTATTGGGCAACATGTCAGCTGTCACTTCATCATCTAGTTTCACAATAGCAAATTTTTTTAAATATTCCATAGAAGGCAATAGGAACTAAAATCGCATAATTACAATGCATGAAAGATCTAATTTACACAATTGGAACTAAAAAACCAAAATTGTACAATGCATAAGTAATTAACTTTGAATAATTTGTAATGTACTTTTTTGTAAGAGCTTTGTAAAATTTAGTTGTTTCCATGTTATTTTTTTATTGACCAAATCCTTATAATTTATGTAAATGCCGTTTTGAAGAGTTGATCATGACTCAATTAATTATTAGATTCTAGATTGTAACAATTTATTTTATTTTTTAAAATTAAAAAAATTGAAAATCATACAAAAATAAACTAAAGAATATTAACGAATTACTAAACCGATCTAAACCAAACCACAAAAAATGGGTTTGGTTTGGTTTGCATTTGATATTACATTCAAACTGAACCAAACTAAACCACATATCATTTGTATGTTTGATTCAGATGATATTTTGTCCAAAATCCGAACCAAACCGCACCACGAAATCCCCTAATTGCAATGGACCAAAAGTCCAATTAAGTCACGTCAACATATGTATTGGACAACATGTCAACTGTCACTTCATCATCTAGTGTCACAATAGCAAAAGTTGTTAAATATTTCATAGAAGACAATAGGGACTAAAATCACATAATTGCAATATGTGAAAGATCTAATTTACACAATTGGAACTTAACCAATTCGGGTCGTGCCATTGCCATGGCCCTGCCGGACGTTCACCATCTCCTCCTACTCATTCCTATCCGATTCCGCAACCATTTCCACCTTCATTGAGTTTTGATCATTCACTATCACCGCAAAACCTTCCAATATTGTCTGCAGTCACGCCCCTGTGTACTTTGCTACGACTACAACATGGACATTCTAATCCTTGCTGCCACCTAGCTCTTATTTGGCTTGTGATGGGGTGCCACCATATACTAGCGTTGGATCATGTGCTTCACCTGCTCCAACCACTAAGTCACGAGCCCTAAGAAAATAAGGTACCTGATGATTCCGCTATGGAAACTGTGGTGTAATTAAGAATAGATTTAAACTCCAAATGGAGTTCCCATTTGGGGTTTTAAGCTATTCTCATACCACAACTTCCATGGTTGGAATCTTGACAAACCCTATTTTCTTAGAGGTCTCGACTCTGTTGTTGTAGTTGAAGCAGGTGGAGCACATGGATTGACCAGAACAAATACATAAGCGTATGATTGTAAACCCCTTTGGGGATTTGTATTATAATTATAGTAATCCTTATAATTGAATTATTCAACACAAAATTCTCCTTAATTGTGTCTCTCTTTGTAGTTATAAGTTTTTACATATACCCTTCTGTTCACGCTGATCAATTGTATTTGTATTTGCTCTATCACTTCACTTCTCCTTCAAATATAGTATTAGCAATTAAGTATCTTATCTTAAGCTCATGATTTAAAAATCAAGCTAGCCATTAGAATTTAACTTATTTTATTGGTTTATTTGCATTTTTAGTCCATTATATATTATAATTTAAGATCCAGAGAAGCATTGTTTTTTGCTCCCCTTACACGTCTTTCTATTTTGTTATTAAATATTAAGGTATGCTTGTTGCATCTCATGACGTCTACAACTTTCAATGAAGTTAGCCGCGAATGTTATATCATCACTAATGTTTAAGGGTAAGCCTCGTACTTGTCATCTCTCTTAGTTGGTGTCTTTGCTTAGGTGGTTGAGTCTTGGATTCATAATTTTGTGTTGTCTGGGGATATTTACACCAAAAAGTTGGTCACCATTTGATTTGTAAGCCATTTAGAGATGGCGGTCTTGGTCTAAAATCCATTAGGAAAATTAATGAGGCTGTAACTTTGAAATTGTGTTGGGATTTTGTTCATTAAAATGCTCAATGGGTTGAGTTTCTTAGGGCTAGATTTTTGCAGCCTGGTGCTCCTTTATTGAGCTATAAATCTTCCTCTGTTTGGCTTTCTTTTAAAAGGCATATGGGAATTATTAAAGCAAATACAGGTTGGATATTGGGCAATGGTGAGTCTATCAACTTCTGGAATCATATCTAGTGCTTAAGCAAGTCTATATATCTAATCCTCTTAATATTCCAGAGTCGGTCTAGCAGTTTCTTAAGGTCAGGGCTGGTCCTGATATTTTGTGGGCCCTAGACGAAATAATAAATAAGACCCCCTTAATATATAAACATTTTAAATGTAAAAATATATTTCAGGAAAAAATAAACATATAATTTAATTACAAATAATATGTTTTACTAGATTAAACAAATAACAGAATTTTAATAAAAATTAAAAACAATATATTGCATTTTTCATTATTATTTCATATTAAATCTTATATGTGGTTTTACTCTTTATTAATATGCTAAATTTTAGTTTTAATAATATTTTTAAATATTTATTTGGTTTAATTAATTATCTGGTTCATTACAAATACTTCTTCTTTTAGTCTTTATACTTAAAAACATCATCTTTTAGTTCTTACACATAATTTTTAATCCATTTTAATCTTACGTATATGATTTTATCATTTAGTCCTTACGGCGAGGACTAAAAGAGATTAAAAATGATATGTGTAGGGACTAAAAGGGTCTATTTTTAAGTATAGGGACTAAAAAGAAAGAGCAAATTGCAACAACATCTCCTGAGGTTTCGTGTAATTACACAAGCACCCCCTACTTTTTTAACTATTATTTTCCCCTCCCTTGTAGGGGGTGTTAGTGTAAGGGGGTGTCATGTATATAAATGTATAACTTTTCAAATGAGACTATGTATATTAAAAACATATTATTAAATAAAAATAACTATTATATAATTTAATAGCTATATATATGTTTGTGTGTGTGTGTGTATTAAAGTATACATTAAAATTTTCATTCATTTTTTTATTGTTTAAAAAAATTCAAACAAAAGGGGGAATGTGCATGCATTAAAATAAGAGCAGACATCCCAACTATGTTGGCACCCCTGAACTTACCCAAAGCAACACTACCCAGATATAGATTAAAAAGATAAAAGATAACAAAGAGACATGGGGGGACATAAACCGAAACCCATAAAAAATACAAAACTACAATCACTTGAATCTATATCTAGGGAGGCTATTTCTGTTCTTAAAAACATCATAAAAAATGATGGGAGGGCTATTGTCCCACCAGAAAAAATCATGAACAAAAAGGCCAAGGGAGGCGATTTTATCTGCACAAGTGTTGCCTTCCCTGAAAATATGCGAAACTGTGAACTTCATATTATGTGTAAGAGAGATGCACTTCTTCCACCTGTTGCGGATTTCCCAAGGAACCAAATTTGTATTAACAAAAGCTGAGACCACCAAATTTGAATCACATTCCAGCCACAAATTTTTCCAGTTTTTCTTTTGTGCTATTTCTATGGCAAGCATGGCACCATGAAGTTTAGCATGGAGAGAATAGTTGACTCCCAGGTTTGAAGCAAAGCAACCTAAAACAGCACCTCTGAAATCTCTAAAAATACCTCCACAGCATGATCTACCAAGACTTCCACGGGCTGCCCCATCAGTGTTACATTTTATCCAATCACATAAAGGAGGAATTAACTATTTCAAAATTAGTTTATAAAACAAATTTCAAAAGGGAAAATTTTAAATATATATTAATACAATGTAAAGAAATTAATAAATATATCAATAATTTATATTTTAATTTTTATCTTTAATTATTATTTTAGAAAAATATTATTAACTATTTCAAAATTTACTATATTTTTTAATATATGTATTTTTAATTATTATTGTTGACAAAATATATTTTAAAATAATTAAATTAAAATTCATATTAATATTTCATCAAGCGTGTGAATCAATTGGCATGAAATTATTTCAGCTTAATCAAAAGTTTTGAGTTTGAGTCTCGAATTGCAATCGAGAAGGCCAGTGAAAACTTGCTACTTATAACATGGTAACAAAAAAATTAATAGATGTTTATCAATTGGATGACTTTTCAAATGAGTATATGTATATTATAATATTAAATAAAAATAACTATTATATATCTTAATAACTATATATATATATATATATATATATGTATGTATGTATTTATATATTAAAGTATACATTTAAACTTTTATTAATTTTCTTATTCTTTAAAAATATAGTTTATAATGCATATTTTAAAATATAAAATTAAAAATATATATTAATATATTGTAAAGAAATTAATAAAACAATAATTTATATTTTAAATTCTATCTTTAATTATTATTTTAGAAAATATTATTAACTATTACAAATTTTACTATATATTTAAAATAGATTAATATTTAAATATTGTTGTTGACAATATATTTTAAAATTAAAATTCATATTAATATACCACCGATCGTGTGAATCAATTGGCATGGGATTTTTCCAACTTAACCAGGAGTCTCAAGTTTGAGTTATAAGTTACAATTGAGAAGGTTGGTGAATACTTTATATCTACAACATGGTAATAAAAATTTTAATAGATGTTAATTAACTCTATAACTTTTCAAATGAGACTATGTATATTAAAAATATATTATTAAATTTAAACAAATATTATATAATGTAATAGCTATATATATGTATATACAAGAAAGTACACATTAAAACTTTTAATCATTTTCTTATTGTTTAAAAAATTAGTTTATAAAACATATTTTCAAATGAAAAATTTTAAAAATATATTAATATAATGTAAAGAAATTAATAAGTATATGTCAATCATTTATATTTTAAATTCTATCTTTAATTATTATTTTAGAAAATATTATTACTTACTTTATATCTACAACACGGTAACAAAAAAAAATAGATGTTTATCAACTTTATGACTTTTCAAATGAGACTATGTATATTATAAATATATTATTAAATAAAAAATATTATATAATTTAATAGCTATATATATGTATATATATTAAAGTATTCATTAAAACTTTTATTAATTTTCTTATTGTTTAAAAATTAGTTTATAAAACATATTTTAAAATGGAAAATTTTAAATATATATTAATATAATGTAAAGAAACTAATAAATATATGTCAATAATTTGTATTTTAAATTCTATCTTTGATTATTATTAAAGAAAATATTATTAATTATTTCAAAATTTACTATATATTTAAAAACATATTTATTTTTAATTATTATTGTTGGCAAAACATATTTTAAAATAATTGAATTAAAAGGCATATCAAAATATATACCACCGAGCATATGGATTAACTGACATGGGATTGTTCTAACTTAACCATTGATCTTGAGTTTGAATTCTTGGTATGTTATCGGGAAGGCTGGTGAATACTTTGCATCTATAACATGTAACAAAAACCTTAATAAATAATTATTAAATGTATGACTTTTCATATGAGTCTATGTATATTAAAAATATATTATTAAATAAAATGTAACTATTATATAATTTAATAGCTAAATATATGTATATACATTGAAAGTTTAATGATTTTTCTTATTATTTAAAAGATAAGTTTATAAAACATATTTAAAAATGGAAAATTTTAAATATATATATTTGAATATAATGTAAAGAAATTAATATATATATATATATATATGTATATATATATATATCAATAATTTATATTTTAATTTCTATCTTTAGTTATTATTTTAGAAAAATATCATTAATTAATTAAAAATTTACTATATATTTAAAAACTTGTTTATTTTTAATTTTTATTGTTGACAAACCATATTTTAAAATAATTAAATTAAAATGCATATTAACATACCACTGAGCTTTTTCCAATGAATAAAAAAAAATACTACTGCGCATGTGATCAATTGAGATGGGAATGTTTCAACTCAACCAACGGTCTCAGGTTTAAATTTGGGGTATGCAACTACGTTAAATACTTAGAGAGAGACTTTGCACTCATAGTAGTCCTACAAGGCTCGAGTAGGTTTGTCTCCCGTGAATTATGCTTATTGTTTAGACCAAAACTGCATATAATATATTTTAAAATTTTGTTACATGTTTACAGTTGAATCTAATATTGAAGCTTGCATCTAATTTTGGAAAATATAATTAGTAAAAAATTAAAATATAATATTATTAAAAATTGACTTTTTATGTAAGAGGAAAGATATTAAATTAAAAATAGATTACTTTAATGAGACAATTTTATTATTTAAATACATTTGTACTAATTTATAAATCATTTATTTTTGTTATTCCGTGGAGCCCACGATATTTGATCTAGTATTTATAGTGATGCCAACTTGTGTCTTCTTGCAAGCTCAACAATTCTCTATCTCTATAGTTTGTTTCTCTGTCGTCATGGGCATGGCCCAACTCCTTCGCATGCAGAATGCCATTCTCTTAGGCCTCACCATGTACTGCCGGACCTTCACCATCTCCTCCGGTTCTGCAACCATCGCTGAGATCCAATCATTCATCCCTGCCATAAAATCCTCTATATCATCTGTGGTCGTGCCACTGCCACGACCCAACTCCACCGCTTGCAGATAGCCGTCCTGTTGAGCCTAATTGCTCTCTGAGGCTCTTCTACTGCAAGGCCCTACCGGGCGTTCACTATCTCCTACTACTCCTTCCACTCCTATTCCCTCCCACTCTGACCTACCTTCAAACACTTATTTGTATTCCTTTCTCTCTTTCGATTTTTTATTTGTCATGGCCCATGTCCTCTCCATGTAGATTGTCATCCTTATGTTCCTCCTCACTTTCTTGGTCTCCACCAGTGCGAAGGCCCTATTGGATGCTCACCTTCTCCTTATCCTCTGATTCGACAACCAACACCACCATCACTGAGATCTAGTCAGTCAACCCTGCCACAAAAACTGTCCTATATTGCCCGCGATCGTGCCCCTTTACAATTCTTTGGACACGACTACAACTCCCTCCTTAAGCTCAGCATGGACATTCTGATTGTTGCTGCCACCTTGCTCTTATTTGGGTCATGTGCTTGTGTTCCACCCACTCCGATTACAACCACCGAGTCCAGAGCCCTAAGAAAATAGGGACACCAAAGCAAGTACATAAGTGTATGATTGTAAAGCCCTTTGGGATTTGTATAATAATAATAATAATAATAATAATAATAATAATAATAATAATAATAATAATAATTGAATTATTCAACACAAATGCACCTTGTGTCTCTCTTTGTAGTGTTAAGTTTTACTTGCCCTTCTGTTCATGTTAATCAATTGTATTTGTATTTGCTTTATCATTTCATTTCTCCTTTGTATTAGTAATTAGCATCTTATCCTAAGCTATTGATTTAAAAATCAAGCTAGCTAGTGTAATTTAGCTATTTTGTTGGTATAGTTGCACTTTTGGTCCATTATGTATCGTAATTATGCGATTTTAGTCTCCTAAATTTTAATTTCGCAAATTAAGTCTTCTAGATATCAATTATACAATTTTGGTCCCTTTGTCAATCTTGCGTTAAATATTTCATATGTTTTGTTTATGTCACACTTAATGATGACATGAAAATTAACGTATCTAAAAAAAATTTGAAAATTGATTAAATCATGAGGTGGGGTGATCAATCAAAACTGAACCAAATAGTTGTCAACTGTAGATTCTAACTAAAAAAATTGATTAAATCAAAATGTAAATAAAAAAAAATGTATGCTTTTTATTGCGGTTTGGTTCAGATTTTGGTTCCTAATGTGAAAACCAAATCAAATCGAAATAAACTGCATATTATATTTATGTTGATTTTTCTTTTTATATTGTATAAATTAACATTAAAATAACTTAAGTCACAAATCAATTTTTATAATGATAGTATGTGATTCTTTATGTCAATTTTTATAATGATAGTATGTGATTCTTAGGTTAGATTATTAGTTTATAATATTGATAGTGCATAAGTAATTTACTATAAATAATTTGTAATGTACTTTTTTGTAAGAGCTTTGTAATTTTGTTGTTTTCATATGTTATTTTTTATTGACCAAATCCTTATAATTTATGTAAAATTCGTTTTGAAAAGTTAATCATGACTCAATTAATTATTAGATTCTAGACTGTAACAATTTTTTTTTATTATTTGTTAAATTAAAAAAAATATAATAAAAAAAAATTGGAACTCATACAAAAATAAACTAAAAAATATTAATAAATACAAAACCGATCTAAACCAAACCAAAAAAATGGGTTTGGTTTGATTTGAATTTGATATTACATTCAAACCGAACCAAACTAAACCATATTATTTGTATGTTTGATTTAGATAATTTTTTGTCCAAAAATCGAACCAAACCGCACCATGAAATCCCCTAATCACAATGGACCAAAAGTCCAATTATGTCATGTCAACATATGTATTGGGCAACATGTCATCTGTCACTTCACCATCTAGTGTCACAATAGCAAAATTTGTTAAATATTTCATAGAAGACAATAGGGACTAAAATAACGTACTTGCAATACGTGAAAGATCTAATTTACACAATTGGAAATTAAAAACCAATTGTGGTCATGCCACTGTCATGGCCCTGTCAGACATTCACCATCTCCTCCTACTCATTCCCAATCGATTGCGCAATTGTTTCCACCTTCATTGAGATCTGGTCATTCACTATCACAACAAAACCTGAAATATTATCTGCAATCGCACCCCCGTGTACTTGGCTATGACTACAACATGGACATTCTATTCCTTGCTGCCACCTATCTCTTATTTGGCATGGGATGGGGCGCCACCATATACTAGCTTTGGATCATGTGCTCCACCCGATCAAACCACTGAGTCGTGAGCCCTAAGAAAATAGGGTACGTGATGATTCTGCCATGGAAACTGTGGTGTAAGAATAGATTGAAACTCCGAATGGAGTTCCCATTTGGGGTTTTAAGCTATTCTCAGATCACAGCTTCCATGGCTGGAATCTTCCCAAACCCTATTTTCTTAGAGGTCTCGACTCTGTTGTTGTAGTCGGAGCAGGTGGAGCACATGGATCGACCAGAACAAATACATAAGCGTATGATTGTAAACCCCTTTGGGGATTTGTATTATAATTATAATAATACTTATAATAGAATTATTCATAACAAATGCTCCTTAATTGTCTCTCTTTGTAGTTATAAGTTTTACATATACCCTTCTGTTCATGCTGATCAATTGTATTTGTATTTACTCTATCACTTCACTTCTCCTTTGTATATATTAAGTATCTTATCATATGCTCTTGATTTAAAACTCAAGCTAGCCATAAGAATTGAACTTATTTTATTAGTTTATTTGCATTTTTAGGCCATTATATATATTATAATTTAAGATTCAGAGAAGCGTTGTTTTTTGCTCCCCTTACATGTCTTTCTATTTTGTTATTAAATATTAAGGTATGCTTGTTGCATCTCATGACGTCTACAACTTTCAATGAAGTTAGCCGTGAATGTTTTATCATCACTAATGTTTGAACTGGTTGAAAGATGGCTAATAAAATGAGCTTGACTTGGATTCTCCTGCTTTATATTTTGCTTATTACTATTAGTTATACACTTTTGAGCAGTTAATTCTTCTGCTTCACTAACCTAACGGTGGTGGATAGACATTAATTATGGATCATAGGGTTTTATATAGTCTTTTAGTATATGCTACTTAGTTTTGGACGGCTGATCAAACTCTTGCCATTAAAATGGCTATTTACAAGATGATCTTTGCTCAAAATAAAGTTTACATTTGGTAATATATACTCTCATGCATGCTTACAATGTGCTTAAGCCCCCACAGTAGATTTCCAGTTATCTATATGAGTTCTTATTTGTTTTATTTTGGTTCATACAACAACATGAGTGCTTTATCATTCAAAGCCACCGAGCTGTAAAAGAAAATTCCAATAGCCATGATAAAAATTCAATAGAAGAAAAGACTTTGTGCCAAGAACAAGAGGTTCTTATCTTGTATCTTATTAAAAGTACAGAGTCTAAAAAAGAGACATTTTTGTTGTGGGATCTATTCACTTTTCCTTCCATCACTTGTAAAAGAGATTGACGCCAAACAATGGAACTGATTACTGTTGGCTTATTTTCTCACACTATTATTCCACTCAAAATCTGTCATTCCAAACGAAGTGTCATAATAATATTATTGGAGGAAAAAAATTGTTTAAATTATAAAAAGTAAAATAAGAAGTGATACTCACATAGTAAGGTGTTAAGAACTTAAGAGAGTATTTTCATTGTAGATTCTGAAGTAAAGTTGTTAATAATAGAAATCCTTTAGTTGGATAAATTTGACATGTAGTTAGTGGAAGTAATGTCATGTACACATGAAGACAATGTAGACTAGGAATCTAATTATGTAAGCAACTAAAATGGAAACATAATAAAATAAGTATTGGTTTTACAAAATTATTAGATATACATTATTAAATGTATAACTTTTCAAATGAGTCTATGCAAGGACGGATAAAAGGGGACAAGTCGGGGCCTTAGCCCCTCTCCCCCTGGACTTTGTTTATAATATTATACATAAAAAAAGTAAAAAAAAAATAATTGAGAACTATATAAGCATATATAAGTCAGTTGCAAGTGGAATGAAACATGTAAGATGGGTCTTTAAAATAGTCATTATAAAAATGCAATAGAAGGGAATCTATCAGCATAAATAAGTCAGTTGCACGTGGAATGGAAGGGACTCCGACAACCATGGCATCGATCACCGCTAGCATTTGCTGAAACCACGATTGCTACGCTTTGACATCCTCACTGCCACTGTTGATGACATCGACGCGCATCCCTCAGTGTCGGAGCGTGGTGGTGTCGTGCCACCTCGCCGTCATTGCTATCAATGCCTGCAAAGCTTCGAACGTGGCTAATGTTTAGTCTTGGATCTATCAACGTGAACGTTGCAGTGGTTAGAATTATGAACTGTTGTCGCTATGGATAGTTGGAATAGTAACTCGCCATCACCAGAGTGGTTTCTCAGGTAGAGGAATTCAGTGGAAAACGAATCAATTTTGAAAGGGATGGCTGGAGTGGATATTAACAAAATGCTCCAAATAAATAACCCAAACAAGTTATTTTGCAATTGAATAAAATTTGATTACCTTTATTTGAATTACTTTGCATTTTAAATTCTTTGGTATTTTAAAACTCTCTATCCAAACACAAGGTAAGGGAATTATCGTGAAGTATAGATGGGTATTTGGCTACTTGATAGGTCGGATATGCCTCCAGTTTATTATAAGCTTTATAAAATAAAGTAGGAGTATTCGTCTATTCGGTAGGCCTTGATCTTGTTTTCGAGTGATTGACTCATTAGTGAAGAAATTGAGATCAGCAACAACTAAAACTACTGCATTTATGCTTGTGTTTGTAGAAAATGGAATTATATGATCATTTCCATGTTGATTTTTTTCCATGCAGCTCTGAAAAAGGAATTTACTTGTATTTAGTGTATGTATTATTTAATATGTATAAAAATTATTATAATCATATTTCCATAAATGTTGAATAAAAGATAATAATTTTACCATGTCAGTGAAAATGTTATTTTAGGTCAAAAAAGACAATAAGTTATACAATATTGTTATGTTCATTTTAATAATTATTTTTTGCAACATTATTTCCTACCATTATAGACAATAGATATTAATTATTAAATAATAAGACTTATACATACCAATAAACATTTTGTCTTAATAATGTAGGTTAATAATATTTTTTTTCTTAATTTATAGATATAATATAATAAAATTCAAGGATAAAATATTAACTTGAATTTCTTCACAATATATTTTTAATAATAATATTTTTTAATTATTAAAAAATAAGTTAAATATGAATTATGTTGTTTGAATATACTTTTGATCCAATAGTTATATTAATCAATTATAAATAATGATATTATTAAATTTTAATGATAATTAATATTATTATTAACATATTATATTATTAATTATTATAACTGCATAATAAATATAATATAGATACACATATTAACTTTAAGCCATGTCAGTGAAAATGTTAATAGTATTACTATATTGTTATGTTTAATTTAATAATTAGTTTTTGTAACATTATTTCCTACTATTATACATTATTACAATATTAATTATATCAATTATAATATAATTATATATTTTTTTATAATAATATCCTATAAAACAATTTGACTTTTATGTATATTCAAATTATAATATTATTAAAAATTACGTGCTTAGAAAAATAGAACAAATCAACAATAAAAGGCAAGTGTAAGTTGTTAGAATATATGATATAATATTATATGAAGTAATATTGTATCCTTGATATTTTTAATATTAATATTTTTTTTCAAATTTATAGATATAATATTTAATTAAATAATCGTAAATATTCACAATAATTTATAATATTCTGATCCTTAAACTTTTTCCACAAGTTCTAACAGTTTCACCATCAAAGCAAACATGTGAATTACTTTCCTACTAAGAGCATCTACCACTACATTTGCCTTGCCATGATGATACATCAATTGGAAATCATAATCCTTTAGGAACTCGATCCAACGTCTTTGTCTCATATTCAACTCCTTTTGATCAAACAAGTACTTTAGACTTTTGTGATCACTAAACACATTGAACTTTGCCCCCATAAAGGTAATCTATAACACCCAGAAAATTACAACGCAGTAAGTAGGAACATGAGTAACTTAATTAGGAATTAATTGAGATTTAATTGTTTGTTTTAAATAAGAAAAAGATTTGTTTTGATTAATTAAATATGGTTAGTGATTAATTGAGTAAATAAGAAAAATGATGGAAAATAGAATAATATAAGTATTTCTTTATAATGGTCAAGTAGAAAAATTTATAAAATCAAAAGATATAAAATTCTCTGTAAGTAACTCATTGTAATTAATTCTCTGAAATTAATTCTTTGTAGTTACTTTTCTGTATAGATTGCTTGTAAAGTTATCTGTAAAATTATGTGTAATTAAATTTTCTGTTTTATTTTATTTATTTCAATTATGTGCAGTGTGCTATGTACTTAATATTAAAGTACTCAAAATTGTTTGTGATTGATTCCCTAGAATGCCTGCTAGTAATTAATTGAAACTGAGATTAATTACTAGTAGTAAATATTTAAAATGTCTATTGCTATGTACTAATTAATTTATTGGTTGCAGATTGGTTTTAATTAATTATTTTAATTAAATTAAATTCTAGTAACTTGCACATCAAGTTATCTCTTATAAAATTTATCTGTGAACAATTTCTTTACAGAGAAAATTTTATTTGAGCAACTAGTATTTATTTTAACACATAAAGTTTTATCGGCTTTCTAGAATTAAAGTTTTTAACTTCTAAAAATTTCAACTGCATTACCTTATAATTACACAATGTAAAATTACACTGTATAAACTAAACTTAGTGTACCCAAATTGGCTAAACCTAACACCTAGCACATGCACATGCATGCAAGCTCCCTAAACAACACCTAATCTCTCCCTAACCACATCATCTCCACACGTCCCACTGTCTCTCTTAGTCACTCACTTCATGCAAGCTAAATGATTAACACCTAAACTCACCCTTAATCAACACCTCACCCTACCTAGACAACACAACACCCATGGCCACACCCTAAACACCACACTCATCACTCACTCTCTCACTCACTAACACACACACAACTTAACTAGTAAGTTAGAAAAAACACAACTTAGCAACTAAGTTACAAGATTCTAAAGCTCTCTTCTCTCTCTTCTTTTGCTGCTGGCCGAGAGCTACCAAGGGAGAAGGGAAGCCATTTTTGTGGAGCCTTGGCTGGTTGCATGTGCAGCTTGGAGGTCCCCTCTTCACCACCACAAGCTTGTCTTCTCCTTCTCACCCTCTCTTCTTTCTCGTGAGCTTTGGAGCTAGGTAAGGGGAACTCTTCCTGAACTCTTTTTCTTTTTGAACACTATGGTTGTCTTTAGGGTTTCAACCATAGAGATGTACGTGTGCCTCCAATTGATATTGTTGTGAAGTGTGTTGAATTTGTTTGGTTGAATTTGATGAAATGGGTATTTTTCTCTCTTTGGCCGTGACTGTCTATGCTTTGCATGGACTTGAAATTGTTATCTTTTTTACTCTTTAATTCTTTGGGAAGGTTCCTAATACAAAGGAGACCATGCCCAAATTTTATTAAAATTGTTTGACAAGTTTTCATTGAGAAAATCTAACTCAAAACCTAAGTGGCAGTGACTGTCTACTCGCTTGGCCCTGGACAACCCTCACTGTTTTGACATTTTCTAAAGATCCAACCGTTGGTTTTTCGTAAAATTTGTCCTCAATGAAAATATGCAAAAAATGAAACAACTTTGATTTTATAACTTTTGTGAGATAACCTCAAATCGGAGTTCATCCATGACCTCAAAGGTGGCTGTCCTGTTTTTGATTCATGTCAGAACAATGCTCGGTTTTTAGTGATTTTACACTTGTGTACTTATCTTTTCTTTTTAGTGTTTAGACATTTAAAAACTAGACAAAACAATATTTTTAACCATATAAATTACAAAAATTATCATTTTCATTTACTAAATTAACGTTTTAGATTGAGACAGGGCAAGGGTTTTAAGCTCTGTTTTGAGTCTGAAACTTAGGCTGTTAGAAACAATTTTACTGGGAATGATAGGGAAAGATTTAGAGTGCAAGTTTTACCTTTTTAGAAAGATAAATGTGTTACCTTTCTACTGTAAATTGTCCAGCTCAAAACAAGTTTGGGAAGTGTTTGAAAAATAATTTCTTTGAACCATGTTCACTGTGAAGCAATTTCGGTACTGCTAACTTGTAGAATTTTTAGGAATTTTCATAGATTTTTTCTAAACATTTGGGCTACTATTTTAAAAAATAAAAATCAAGGGATTTCGGTACATATAAAAATTTTGTCAATCAAAAATCATTTGCTAAATTCAGTTAGAGCTCACATTCAGTGCTGCCAAAGAGAAATTTTAGTCATTTTGTCAATCTCGTTTAATGCAATGTATTTATTTGAATTGTTGTATTTAATTAGTAGAATTGTGATCTTGTGAAGCAGTGGATATTTTTATCCATTGTTTTGCTTTTGTTTAAATTCCTAGGGAATGTAAACCCAGGGCAATTGATGTTTGATAAAGTGTGATTGTGAGTGCCTTTGTGATATAGTCTTCTTGACTGTAGGGTGAACATTGTGATAATGTTGTTTGTCTTTGTGATGTGCTCACAAAACTCGGGCACGAGTGCTTGTGAAGCCTAGAACTCTATTCTAGTAATTCTGGCAATTTTGCCAATCGAAGATAAATGAAACCTTAACAGAGAGCACAATTAATTAGGTTATATGATTTAAGTTTATGAAATAGAATTTAATTAATTATCTCTTTATTTTGCACGTTAGACTTAGAAAGGACTTAGGACCTTTGCATGGAGGAACGAACGGTAAGTGTAATTAATTATAAAATTATAAAGTTTGAGAGAGTAAGGAATGCAGAAAACATAATGAAATTTGATATTCATTGTGATATATATTGATTTGAGAGTCGTGCAATGGAGTTACGAGTGTACAGTAGATTGCTAGAAGTGCAAGATGGCAAGAAAGTCGCGTGGGATATTCCGACTGTAAGATACCTAAACAGAAGGCGGAGTGCGAATGACGTCGCCATGGTGTGGTGATGGAGGCAATGTCCTCATATATATATATATATATATATATATATATATATATATATATATATATATATATTGTGAGTAGAGGCGATGTCTCATGCTCAGCGTCAATTGGTCCGTCCAGTACCGTGTGCAGTGGAAACCCACAGCGACAAGGAAAATAATCCCTGTGAGGAGAGTGTTGAGGAGTCAGTCCTTAGAGTATTGGATGACCACAAATTGGTACCTGGGAGATGATCGTAAGACATTGCGACCTTGGGGGGTATGGCACTGAGTTGTGACAGCAGCTCACATAGCCGACTTGGCAACCCCGACAAAAATACGAGCCATCATCAGTTGGTGAAAGCATGCCATTGTACCATGGTGAAGGGTGTACTCCCAATAGTTATCTAGCTCAATTGTGTAAGACTACTGAGTTCTAGGAGTTCCAGTGGCAGCTGGCCAGTGAGAAAGAATTTACAAAATTAGTGATGGAGACAAATAGATTTCGAGTGTGATCATTAGATAACCATATCCTAATGGTTAGTAGAATGTGCATGTGACTTTGTAAGTCTCTTTTGTGTGTTTGCTTGACGAAGCAGAGAGTTCACCCATACCTTTTTATTTTAGGAGCCAATGGCAGCACCTGCGGAGGTCACAGAGATATCATCATCTTCCCCTTCGTCACCCTCGTCATCATCTTTTTCTTTTGAAGTATCTTCAGAGAGTCCATCTGTACTCGCTACTCTTCTCGATGCCACACCATCGGAGGAGTTCACACCTAGGCTGACACCTTCCACTTTCCGCCTACATCCTTTTTATGTCCGGGATCTGGATTGCGCTTGAGCGAGTGGCCATCAGGGGGATCCGCAACTAGTCGTGGACTTGGGGGACAGTGAGCCAAAGGATCCTGAGGAGGATTTTGAGGAGGATCCCGTGGACGATGGCCACGAGATTTCTTCTCAGGGATCTTGCTAGAGATCCTCTGTCGTCACCTTTCGTTTGGAGGTTAGTCTAACATGAAGGGTTGGGTATTAGTAATGACTGCTCTGACTCCTAGGATCTTTTATTTTTCATGTACTTTGATATGGGTAGACCTAGGCTTCAGACTTTTGGCATATGTATATTTTATAGCCAGAGCTATTTACTTTATTTATTTTATTTTACTAGCTTTTAAATGTATACTTATAATTGAGACGGCAATACGTAACTTTCGAAATTAATTAATCAAAAGTTTTAAAAATTTAGTAAAATTCCAATATATGTTTTCTTAACTTCACAGTTTTTGGATAAATTAAAACTAGTTAACACGTTTTGAAAATAATTAAAGGATCTTTTACTGACCTTTTCCGAAGATCGAATAAAGTAACACGTTTATTAAATTAAAATAAGTTTAAAATGTTGATTATATGTAAACCTGAATTTAGGGTGTTACATTAGTGGTATCAGAGCAGTTCGTCCTACCAAGACTGGGGTGTGGACTTAACCATTGCTTGTGCTGTGTGTGATTGGATTCACTGTCGCTTGACGACAGTATAGATGAATTGTTTGATGTTGTGTGATTCCGCATTGACTAACTATTCTTTAATAGCAATGTAGGATGGATTGGTTGAACTGTTTGCCCTTGCATCGACTGTTATTTAACAGTGGTGAAGGATAAATTGTATGTTTGTGATCTTACATCGACTATGTGTAGGCAGTGGTGTAAGATGTAACATTGTTTGTAACTATGTGATCTTGCATTGACTACTGTGATGGCAATGTAGGATAGTTAGACTATATATATATATATATATATATATATATATATATATATATATATATATATATGTGTGTGTGTGGAATAGTTGATACGATGTAGTTAGAAGAAATGTCGACATCTTGAGGAGGTGTCAGCATTCTGTTAGAATTGCCAATAGAATTGTGAGATTAGCTAGACATTGCAAAGCTAAGAGACAAGGTTATTTCTTTAGACTATGCCTTGCCTTAAGGAACCCTTAAGACCTTGGCATCTATAGTGGGATAATGAGTTGGGTGTGATAAAGAAGTCTATGCATTATGCATAAGTTGTCTCTCTTTGGCACAAAGTTGCCTTGATTCCTTATAGGTAAATGCCTTATGCGTTCTACCCTCTTTCAAGTCGTGCGGTGATGTTGGACATTTCCTATCACTACCTTTCTTGTAAAAAGGAGCCGATTGAACATGTTTCAAGTAGTCTACGTTTGAGTAACCTACTATTCTTGTAAATGAAGTGTTTCAATTTTTCTTAGAGTCATTAATTTTGTATGAATGATGCCTTGCATATGATGTTTCTTTTTAAATCATGCGGTAACATGGACTTCTTCATGTGCCTATGTCTCCTGTGGAATTGAATTGATCAATCGTGTTTTGGGACATTGTATTGGTGGTGATCGAGTTGTCCTCAATCCCAGTGTGAGTCATTCACTCTATGGGGATAAGTTGTTCTCAAATCTTATGAGTCGTTTGATCCACATGGAGGAGTTGTTTCTTCCATCATTCTTATTTTTGAAGCAAGGTGAATGTTTTGAAGGAAGAAAGAAAAACTTGATGGAGTTGTGAGGGTTAGAAGATAACTAATCCAAGCCTAATATAACGTCTATGTCAGAGAGAGGTAAACAAATCAAATTCACTTTATAATTGCGCCCATTAACAGAAATAGGGCAATAGGAAAGACAAAGGACAAGTAGGCAATATCAATCTATCCACATAGTTGTAAGAGATAAAAGAATGTGTAGTGCCTAAATCAAACAGTACAGTTAGGAGGTTACTAACTATGTCACACTCCCCCTATATCAGGTCTTCAGATTTTACAGCTTCAGCTCCGCTCATGGTAAAGACTCTACTTGTTGCAGTTGGCTTTGTTGTCCTCACAGTATTCATCATAGGTTTGACCTTTGGTGCCACTTTGCAATCTCTAGCCATGTGACTGGGCTTCTGACAATTATAGCAAACACCGCTCTTCTGATGACACTGGTTGGCATAGTGGGGTCTTCCACACTTGTAACATGTAACTTTACGATTTCCTGTCTGAGAAGTGATTGGGGTGCCCTTGACAAATGGGCCACCTTGCCTCTGCTGCTGCTAATAGTGAGGATTCTGCCTCTGCTAATCTTGGGGTCTACCATAGGGTTTCTCTGAAATATTTTCTTAGATCCAGATGATCCACCTTCATGAGTCCTCTCAATCTTGCTAATACCATACTCAAGACGCTCAACTATCTTGCTTTCTCTACTAGTTCTGGGAATTCTCTTATTGTCATCAGGATGATCATCCTTTTTATCTGGTATCTTAGTTCTTCCTTATACTTTTGACATCTCCATTCCTCAGAAGTAGCCTGAGTGCATAATCTAGACAAGTATTCGAATCTGAATGAGTACTCGTTCACAGTAATGTTGAAATACAGAGAAACACACTAGAAGGGGGTTTGAATAGTGTGTTTATATTTTCTTTGAAATCCTTTCGCAAATATGAACATAGTGTATCTTAAGTTTTACAAGAACCTTGTGAAACAGAAGGCTATGCTATCGTCCAGTGGTTCAAATACAACAGTTCAATGAAACTGCATTTTTTGTCAGAACACACGTAAAATATTTTCGTAAATAAAATGTGTAAAGAAACTCTTTCGTGGTATGTGAAGAGATAACTTAAAAGATTTACGAGTAATCTAGAAAGCGAAAGAGTAGAACACTTAGTTTTATACTGGTTCACTCAAACTGAGCTACTTCCAGTTCTCCTTCAAAAACCTTTGAAGGGTTCTACTAATCTGAATCTGATTACAAATAAGTATTTTAACCTGCCACTTCTGGCTACAAGTATTCTCTAGGCCACTCCTGGCACACCTTTAATCTCCCCCTGAGATTAAAGCAAACCCAAGTATTCTTTAACACTAAGCCACTCCTGGCTTTCCAAACAGAAATTGTTTGAGTATAAAAAGAAAGAATAACTCTCACAGAGAGGATATTACAATAAAAATTGAATACACAGAATCGCTTAGCAAAGCTAAGTAGAAAGCTCTTTTTCACTCAAGTGTGGATCGTCCAGTCATTTTGACAGAGTTTCGGCTCTTAATCAATCTTCGTATTTTTTGATGCATGAGCTTGTTCCTCTATTTATAGGCAGCTTGGTGTAAAGTATCCATTGTGGGATTTGTACCTTTGCCAATAACAGTTCTCTCCCAAGTATGTGACCGTTGCCACGTGTCAGCTTGAGTGGAGAGACAGAGGAGACAACAGTACATGCAGTGCCTCCTCTACTTGTACTATTTCTACAGAGAATTGCTTTTCTGTCCCTGTACAATACTTTCTGAAAACTCAAATGAAATGTCATGTTAGAATGAGAGGGAATAATAGAACATTCCAGAGAATCATCATCAAAAATGTATTGTCGCATTATATAACTTTTAAGATAGAAAATAGAGTGTAAGTTATATAGGCATTGGACGTTTGCTTTGCAGAAACATTGGACGCTGGATGTTGTACTTTACAAAACATATTTGGACGCTTTGCTTATAGAAATATAAAGTCTAAGTTTGAGAGATACAATACCATTGCGGCATTGGACGACGTAGATCCTATAACACTCAAACAAGACCATTATATACTTCAAAATTTATCCTTTATTTGTTATCATCAAAACCGAAATTTGAGGGGCTGGACATCGTCCAAAGTCTTAGAACTTAACACATGTTTCCCTGAATTAGTCATAGAAATTCCATCTTGTTTGCATGTCTAGAACTTGCTGGAAAATATTTTGCTAAGAATCGTTCTCTGAAATTTGCCCAAGTGATGGCCTCTCCACATGCTTCCATGAGTTGACTAGTTCCTTGCCACCAATACTCTACCTCGCTAATTAACATGAAGGTAGCATAAGTCACTTTTCGGTCGTCTAGACAATTCATAGCTCGAAAGATTTTCTCTAGCTCCTTCAACCAAAGATCAGCTGCATTTGTGTTTGACTCCCCTTTAAATTGTGGAGGATCGTTCTTCTTGAACTCAACTAAGCCTTGAAATTCAGGAGGTATTGCGGCCTCTTGTTGCTGAGCCATGACAGCCTATTATAATAAGCTATGAATTATAATAATTACTACCTCCGTCCCTAAATATAAGACTTTTTTCAAGTTATCTCTTGCATTAATTATTTTTTGACCAAAATACCCTTAATCACTTTACAATGAATGCTATAAATTAATAAGATAAGTACATTCTCTCTCTTATAAGGATTGGAGAAGATGACTAGCACTCATTAATAATTAGGTAAAAAAGTAATTAAGTGGAAAGAGAGAGATGATGAGTCCCAATAAATGTAAGGGTAATTTTGGAAAAAAAAATACAAATTGTTAACAAATTTAATGCTATTAACTAAATTAACCAACTTTCTTAAAGGGCGTGAATTAGTTAAAAGAGTCTTATATTTAGGAACGAAGGTAGTATAAGGTATTATAATAAGATCTACATGCTAAACTTAAGAGTTTATGGAACCCTATTGGACGTTGGAACTTGGAAGATAATTCCTTTGGGCAAGGGGCAGTGTTGGCATGCCTATCTCCCTAGATGATGCTACCCGTAATAAGTTTTTCGGGCATTATGCACGTATTCTCATAGATATTGGTTCAGGAGGAAATCCTTGTTGAGAGAGAAGGATATGCTTTCTTTATATGGGTGGAATATGAAAACCTCCCAGCATATTGTTCACGTTGCCAGAATATTGGGCACGCTGCTATCTCATGTAAGTGATGCCCTGATTCAGTCATGAAGTCAAATCCCAAAACAAAGGATGCTGGTACTTCTAAAGATGCAGTAGAGAATGTATGTTCACCCCATATAGTCAACCTAGGTATGCAACATACCCAAGGTGAACAATAGATGCCTTCAGATCATGTTGCAGTTAAGAAGAAGCAGGTTACTCCTACAACTACATCTCCACATACTCATTTGGTGGAGGGAGAACATCGTGTTGTAGTTGAGGAAGAACATCAACTAGTTATGAATGATACTATTCTTGAAGAGGTTGATAAGACTAGTTCTCAACTCATGTAGGTTGAGGATAGTCTTTTGGGGGTGGCTTCACCCACTTGTGGAGATGTTTCCCTCTCTTCAGAGAAGGTGCTAGACTCTTTGGAAACCAATGTTGATACTTCTAACCCCAGAGTAGCTAAAGATATGCAAATAATTTCTAAATTATGGGGTGATCTTTCTAATAAGGAGGAATCAAATGAGGAGCTACATACGATAGACTTTTCTCCAAGCCATTCCTAGGAAAGAGGAGGAGGAAGCTGTTTTTACAGTGGTTGTTTCTAAATCCCAGAAAAAGAAAAAGAGGAATTAGAAGCAAAAGGGCCCTTCGGGTAGGGCTGGTCTATGCAATTTTACGTAATGAAGATTTTCTTTTGGAATATTATAGGCATCGAGAATGAGACTTCTCGACTTTGCCTCAAGAATTTTTGTGCTCGGCATAGGCCAGAATTTGTTTTTTTTTTTTTTTGCAGAACCTATGATTCATTGTGACCAAAATGCAGAAATGTCAAAAAGTTTAGGGACTAAAAATATAGTTTACCCTTTAATATTATCATTGTGAACATATATATCAAAATAGATACGAAAATAGATACAAATTGTGAAAGAGTACTTCCATTCTTTGCATATGTATATATACATATAGCCCCAATCAACAACTCAGATAACATATTAGAATTTGGTGGAATGATGAAGCTTTCCTCTTTGTTGTCTTACATTTCAGTAAATGAGTATCATAGTAAGTACTACTGGGTGTAGCTTGATGTCACATATCAGAATTCTCTTTTACAAAGTACATGATTGGTCGAGGGTATGTTGTTATTGTCATGTCATATATAAAGTGGTCAAGAATTAGGCTCTGTCTAACTGCCTGGAGGCGAATGTCAGAGTCATCTATTCAGGGAGGTTGTGAGTGTTGGTTGCATTTGGTTCTTTTGCTAACAATGGATGGATCATTCATCACCATAGGTTGTCTTTGTAAACAATTAAGGTGTGTAGAGTATATAGTTAAGTTGAGGTTAATTAACATATTTAGCTATATTAGTTTGTCAATCTCTTCTAATCAGTGTAAAGGGTGTTTGGCTGATGCGCTAAGATGTTCTTGGTACATCTTGTACTGGTTTTGTAAACATTATATAATATGGTGAAAAAGTTACAGTAGCTTTTGCCTCATGAGGAAGCATTTATACTAATTTACGAATCTACAAGGCATGTTCAAAGCTATATACAACTAGTTCAATGTCTATTAGTGCAACTTGTCTCAAATCTCAATAGTCATGATACAGTTTTAATATCTACTTGTTTAGAAATGGAACAAATATGATCTCATTATCAAGGTTAAAAGCCACACGAAAATAATGGATGTAAATGTAAGTAGTATGAAAAAAGGGATTTTGTTATAATTAGACATGCATAAAGCACATAGGAATAAATAAACACAAAAATTAACAACTATATTGCTCAATAAAATCAATTATATGCATATACATCATAATTTAATAGTTTTTATATACTATACTTATTCAATACAAGACTATTGTTTGTATCACAACAAATTTCAATAAGACTATTCAACTTTGTGAGGTTTCTCATACAACCTTTTACTGCTGTTGTAGTCTTCATGTTCCAGAAATGGTGGCCTAAAGCGTGAAACAATTCAATAACACTATTCCACTTTGTGAGTGTTCCATAAATGGTAGACTCAAGTGGGAAACAAACTTCAATAAGACTAACCACTTTGTGAGGCTTCTCACCTAGCCTCTCTGTATTCTTGTGATAATGGACCGTGTGAAACAAACTTCAATAAAATTATTCCACTTTGTGAGACTTTTCACCTAGCCTCTCTGTGTTTCAGAAATGATGGAATAAAAAATGTAAAACAAACTTCAATAATACTATTCCACTTTGCGAGTATTTCAGAAATGACACAAATCAAGTGTAAAGCAAATTTCAATAAGATTATTCCACCATTAGGACTGAAACCTTATGATGTAATTAATCAAGGAGAACACAGTTGAAAGATTCATCAGTGTCATTCTCTTTATGAAAGGATCAATGCATTGCAATGGTAGAGAAGAAATACAGACCATTTCTTTAATGATTCCCATAAGATCACATCTTCAACAATTGCAGACAAAATTATGTTGACCTGTTTGTTGGCTTAAAGATATGGTGGAGGAGACCACACAACAGGCTTGGATATGAGATCCTAAGAGTCTAACAAAAAATATTATAAATAAAAACTGAAGGAATAAGATATGATCAATGGATGAAGAAATTAAAATTGGTAAATGATATGTAGAAGAGAGAACATGTTTGTTGAAGGCTGTAGCTACATTGGATTGATAGAGGAACGATTCTCTTCGGTGCAGCAGCGGAGTAAAGGTTGCAGTATGTAACTAGGTTTTATTGTGTGTGAGTATGAGAGCTGTGAAGGCATGTGATGAATTTAAAGGAGTTTGACATGTGATGGGTGAGGTCACCATGTGTCTAGAACTTTCTATTGGTGAATGCATTTGATGAATGATGATGGGGTCACCCACCACCGTGTGACAAAAAGATTTTAGCTTGATCAATTGATGGTCTCACTATCTCATCCATACAAAAGAGTTATTTCAAAAACACAAGATCATGGGCTATTAGATTTTATCACTGCAGGTGCAGTTGCTGTGACAAGTGACAACTGCATAGGATGCATTTGGAAGATAATTGTTTGTAGTTAAAGTTAGAAAGTAAATCTACTTATACAATTATATATATATATATATATATATATATATAGGAAATATATCTAGTAAGAGGACTTATCTTATATGAGAGTGATAGGAATAAATATTGACCATTAAATCTATCTTAAATGGTCAAGATTAAAACAAACTAAGTCATGTGAGTTTTTTAAAAGGTCACATGACATTTTAAGTAGTCACATGACATTAACTCTTGACCCTCCATGTATGGTTATATGGTCTACATTTAATCCTCACTCTCAATAATATGTCTTCCTCTCATAAGATATGCCCTTGAAGGTACAATGAGATACCGAAAGTATAAGGTAAAAAGGGTCACGTGGGGCGTTCTGGCTACGAGGATGTTAAAGCTCGTGAAACGGAGGTCCCATGGCAATGTTCACCTAGTGTGGTGAGAGAGGCAAGAGTCCTCAGAGTAACGTGATTGTGGAGCTAGAGGCGAGGTCTCAATGCTCTTGTGCCAGTTTGTCGTCGTCCGATACTAGGAGCAGCGAAACCCCACAGTGACAAGGAAAGAACAAGTGTGAAGAGGTCAAGTGGAAGCTTCAGCTGCGGTGAGTAATATGCTTGTGAGTCACGGGGTCATAATGTTGACCACTGTGATAGTGGGAGAGTTGAATCTCCGTGTGATACGTCAGGGACATATGTTGTTTGAAGACCGCAGTCAACTACCATTGGTAGAGAAGCCCACACGGACTTGTAAAAGATGAATCCCAATAGGGAGAGCTGTTGAGGAGTCAGTCCTCAGAGATTGGATGGACACACAGATTAGTACCTGAGGTATGATTGCTGACTTGCGGTTTATTGGGGACCTGGCATCGAGTTCGTGGTCGCGTTTTCCACAGTGCTAACTTGGCAACCCCGACAAATGCGAGACATAACCATGTATGTGAGAGCCTGCCATTGTACCGTGGTAATGGTGTACTCCCAATAGTCATCTAGTTTTAAATCGTGTAAGACTACTGAGTTCTGGGAGTTCCAGTGGTAGCTAGCTAGTGAGAAAATGATTCAAAGAGTTAGTCATGAAAATGAATAGGGTTACGAGTGAGACCCATTAGACAACCACCCCGTTGTGGTTAGTATGTTGTGTGTGACATTTTAAGTCATTTTGTGTGTGTGGCTTTGACGAAGCAGGAAGACTCACTCCTTACATTTTTATTTTTAGGATCAGATGGCAGAACCTGTAGAGGTCATAGAGATTGCGTCTTCTTCCCCTTCATCGTCCTCGTCATCATTATTTTCTTTTGACGTATCTTCAGAGGGCCCATCTGTACCCACTACTGTTTCCGATGCCACACCATCTGAGGAGCTCATGCCTAGGCCGGCGCTTCCCACTTTTCTGCCTGAACCTTTTTTATGTCCAGGATCTGACACGTGCTTGGACGAGTGCCAGTCAGGGGGATCCGCCACTAGTCATGGACTTTGGGAACATTGAGTGGAAGGACTCCGAGGAGGATCCTATGGACAATGGCCACGAGATTTCTTCTTAGGGATCTTGCTAGAGATCCTCCGTCGGTCCATTTCTTTGGGATTCAATCTGACATGCAAGGTTGGGTTTAGAGATGACTGCTCTAAGATTAGGTTTTCCCTTTTTGTGTATTTTGATATGGGTAGGCCTAGGTTTCAGACCTTTGTATGTATTTCAGTCATAATATTTTCTTATCGCTTGTATTCGGTTTATTTTGAGTTGTATATGTTACTATTGTTCATAGGGACGCATGTATTTTGTACTCTCATTGAAAAACTTATTACTCTCACCTATATATGTATATTTGGTGGCCATAGAGGCTCATTTCAATATTTCATTTTACTTGCTTTAGAGTGTATGTTTCTTATTAAAATGATGTTTACACTTTCTTCCATAAAAAATCAACGTGATGCGTTTTATTTATCAAGCAGCACTAAACATATATATTTGTTAATAAATAGTTTTGAACTTCCTGCAAAATTCTATCCCATGTTTTCTTTAACTTATCAGAGTTTTGTGCAATAAATGGAATTAACATGCTTTAGAAAATAAATAAAGGATCTTTAATGCATATTCGTGAAATTGAAGGCTTAAGGATCCTAATCAAAAAGTTTTTAAATTTTCTACTAAATTTACTTAACAGTAAAAGGATCATTTCTTTCAATTTAAGAAAATCCAATGAGGTAACACGTTTATTGAATTAAAACAACTTTAAATGTCGATTATTCGTAAGCCGGATTTGGGGTGTTACACAATTAACCTAAAATATTAATAAATAAGCATGTAATTAATATTTACAAATTGTTAAATATAATTGTATAAAATGTATAATATTGATTTTATATAATAATTACAATATTTTTGAATAATTAACAATAATATTTACTACTATAATATTAACCATAATTAATTTATGTATATAATTATATACATAAATTATAATATAATTAATTTTAAAAATAACTTTTTTATAAATTAAAAGTATATAATATTATATTTATAAAATATTTATATTTATAAAATATTTATTAATTGATCATAATAATATAAAATTTAAATATTGATTTTATATAAATAGTATTAATGAATATATTAATAATATTTTTTATTATAAATCAGCTGTGAATTATAATAATTATAAGGTATTAAAATAATAAAATGTATAATTATAATTTACATATCTATACATAAAGTCAAATTGTTTATAAATATTAACATAACATTAAAATATTAATTGATTATACTTTTTCAGTTAAAAAAAATATGATTTCAGTCTTCCCTTCCCAACATCACCTCGGCTTCAACAACGACTAAAAGAATATTTTTAAAATATTATTCAATTTAAATTTGTAAATATAATATTATTTTTATAATATTTTCTTAATTTATTGTAGAAATTTAAATATAATAACAATTTTAATTATAAATTTTTAACAATATTATACTTGGTGTAATAATATAAAAAAAACCCTTTGATATTATTATAAAAAATTTAAAAATTATAATTGTAGTCTATAATAATATTAATTATTATAGAAATATGATTATTTTGATGAAAAAAATAAACATTATTTAATAATTATTATAATATGTTAATAAGTTAAAATATTATATTGAACAGTAGGGTTTTACATCAAATTACTATATTGATTAGGAATATAGTTGGTGAATTGCCCATGTACAAGTACACACCTTTCTCATAGCTGCATGGAAAAAAATATTAATATTATAATGTTGATCTCAATTAACATATATTTATAAAATATTAATTATAAAATAGTTAAATTATTATATATAATTATAAAATTATATATAAATGGCATAATTATAAATTATTAATCACATAAATATTAATAAATTAATTTTATAATCATATTTCTATAAATTTTTATATATTAATATTATTTTTCAACAATTTTTAATAATACGTATGAATGTAGTTATTCATACATATTATTATATGTATGAATAACAATTTATGTTTAATATTTCCGACAAACAACGCAATTAGCAGTAAAATGACTATATGAATTATGCCATTTACAATACTTTTTATTCTTGAGTACTCTAGCCGAAGGAATTTTATGACCTTCTTTTAGGCTAAAATTATTTTAACCATCAAATATTTTTAAAAATAATAAATTATTCTATTATCAAATAATAATATTATTTTAAAATTATATCTGATTTTTAATATTTTTTTATAATATTATTAAAATATTACAGAAAATATTTTTCTTTTATAATTAATATTTAATTATAAAAATGTTTGTATTAATAATATAATAATGGCTATAAATTTAATTAACCTACATTATTATAATTTTTATTATAAAATATAAATATTTATAGACAAAAATATTCTATTAAAAAATGTTTAAATATCAATTTTAGCATACAAAAATATTTAACTAACTTTAAAATTATTTTATGTTCATCTTAATGTTGTTAATTTCAAATATTTTTCATGATAAGTAGATGTTCAGATTATCAAGTATTTAAATTTATAACTTTATATTTAAATTTAAAGCGAGAGACATAATGTTTTATTTAACATAACAGTTACATTGAAATTAACAAATATTTCATTATTTAAATTTATCACCTTATATGAATTATATTATTATGCATTTACATATGTTTAAATTATTTTTGTAAATAATAATTAAAAGAAATAAATTATATGGCATGTACTTCCTTTGGACTCATATATAAGCAAAAAAGTTGTCTTGTATGGTGGACTTAAATACAAACAAATCTAACTAAATTTGCCTTCTTTAATGCTTTTTGTAACATCCGAATCTCTATAATGGAAATATGCGATATTTATTTTAATTAGTTATTTTCTTAAGCTCTTTAATTAATTTAATTATGAAAATCAAGTGAAGTTAAAACATTATGTTTGGGATTTTAGTGAATTTTTAAAAACTTTTTGAACTTTTTATTTTAAACTTTGCATTTTAATTTTAATTTTTATTTCAAAAATCAACATTTATTTTAGCAGTTATAATGCATCGTTTAATTTTACAGAAAAGATCGTAGTGTGTTTTTCAAATATAAAATATCGCTTTGAATTTTTGAATATGTGAAAATGAATAAATAAAGGCAATAATAAAGACTGAAAAGATAGAGATGCATAAATATGTGTGTGTGTGTGTGTGTGTGTGTGTGTGTGTGTTGGAGTACCCCTGTGTTTGAGTGTAGCAAAAACATGATATGGTACGTAGGAATGACTGAATATGTACAACAAAACATCTGAATGTCTAGATCTACCCCAACAAAATACATAACAATATAAAAGAAGAACCTAGCATTCAGAGCAGTCATCAACTATCTACCCTTAGAGACTCCACCCACGCCTGAAGCAACTGTTGGTCAACAGAGAACTAAGTATGGGACTCGCGAGAAGAGACCTCAAAAGAATCCCCAGAGGAATCCTCCTCTAGGTCCTCCACTAGATCCTGCACATCCTCTACTGGCAATCAACCAGCTCTTCGACAGGAGTCTCTGCCACCTTCTCTGCAGTTACTGCTGCTACCACTGGCTTTGCCATGTCCACCTCCATCTCTGTTGGGACGGCCTCGAAGTCCTCCTCCTCCTCATACTCCGGCTGGGGTACGTAGTCTGGCACTGTCGAAGAGTTCCCCTCAGTAGGAACTTCCTCTATGTTAGAGTTGTCGAGCTCCTCCAAGTGTACATCTGAAATCGGGGAGTAAGAAGAAGCCGGAGTAAGCTCCGATGATGAAAGAGATGAAGAAATTATAACTACATCCACTAGCTCTGCGTGGTAGTAGTAGGGCGGAGTCGGTTGCGTCCACCTCGCAAAGTACTCGATGATCGTTGGGTAAACTCCAACTGGTTCATCTATGGGCGTCCGAATAAAGCGTATATAGCCGGTGAAGTGATCCACGCCCCGGACCACGCCGGTTATCCATCGACTGGGCATGCAGTCAACCTCCCAATGGAGGGTTGGCTCCCCTTCCGCCATCTGATCCAAAAAAATTAAAATACACAGAAAGGGTGAATCTCTTTGCTTCATCAAGCAAACCACACAAAATGACTTTGAAAGTCACAAACACAATCCTGCTAACCACTGCGATGTGGTTATATAATGATCACACTCGAAACCTACTCGTTTCCATGACTAAGTCTGTAAATTTTATCTCACTGGCTAGCTGCCATTGGAACTCCCAAGACTCAATGGTCTTACATATTTGAGTGGAATGATTGTTGGGAGGACACCTTCACCATGGTAAAATGGCGGGCTCTCACCAACTGAAGAATGTCTCATAGTTATGTCAGGGTTGCCAAGTCGGCTATGTGAACTGGTGTCACAACTCGGGGCCTACCCTCCATGGCCATCATGCCTTACGATCATCTTCTAGGTACCAAACTGTGGTCATTCATACTCTGAGGACTGACTCCTCAAACACTCTCTCACAGAGATTATCCTTGCTTGTCGCTGTGGGTTTCCATTGCTCATGGTATAAGATGGGATAAATTGACGCCAAGCCTAAGACCCAGTCCCTGCTCCAAAACAATATATATAAGCATATGAGACAACTTGTCTCCATCACCTCTTGGGTGAACACGCCATTCGATCTTTGCTTTCAAGTTTAGTAACTCTCTCTCTCAGCTGGAAATGCCACATACGACTCTCTTTGTAATTCCAGCGATCTGTCGTACACACTTGCACGACTCTTGAAAAGCGTATTTCACAACGCGTATCGAAATCTTGTTAAGTTTTATTTGTACCTCACCCTCTCAAATTCTATAATTTTTAATAATTAAAAACTTACCGTTGATTCCTCCACGCAAAGGTCCTAAATCCTTTTCTATGTCCAACGCATAAAATAAAGAATTCATTTATTAATTTCTACTTAACAAAATAAAATAAAATAAATAAAAAAAATTAAATCTTTTAGCTTATTTAATTGTGCTCATTGTTCAAGTTAGACTTATCTTTAAATGGCAATTTTGCCACAGGCACTAGAACTAAATTCTAGTCCTCACAAGTACTCGGGCCGAGTCTTGTGAACACATCACACAGACAAACAACTTTATCACAAAGTTCAACCTACAATCAACAGATTATTGTATCGCCAAAGCATACCAACCCATAATTTCAAACATCAAGCACTCAAGGTTTACTTCCCTGAGACTTAGATGAAACAAACAGAATAGTGGATATATCATGTCCACTATCTCACCAAATCAACATATTAATTAAAAGCACAAATCACCAAAATACATATATTAGCAACAAACTTGACTATTTTGGTCAAATTTTTTTTGGCAGTACTGAATGCGAACTCTCACTGAAACAAGCAAATGACCTCGGAATGGAAAACTTTTTATATGAACTCGAAGCTCTTGAAATCTATTTTTAAGAAATGTATTTCAATTGCAAATTAACCAGCTAGGAAAATTTATAAAATTTTTCTAAGTTGACAGCCTCGAATTTGAATGCCCACTGAACATGTTTCAAAGAAATTAAATTTTCTAATACATACCAAAACTGAATTGACTTGGAATTTTTCCAGTAAAGAGGTGACACATTTATCTTTATGAAAAAGTAAAACTTGCATCATAATTCGTTCTACATTTTTCCCAACAAAATTATTTCTAAGACCCAAGTCTTAGGCCCAAAAACTGAAACCAAAACACTTGTCCTATGAAATTTATATGGTTTAAAAGCTCTTTCTGTCTAGTTTCCAGAACTAAAATTAGATTTTGAAAAAGATAAATTCTTTGGTGTAAAATGCCCAAAAACCGAACCTTGCCCAGATAGTTTCCACAAACAAGACAGTTACATTGCATGTCACGGATAAACCTCTATTTGAGGTTATCTCGCAATGGTCCCAAAATCGAAGTTGTTGAATTTTGCGTCTAGTTTCATTGAGGATAACTTTCATCGAAAACCAATGGTTAGATTAAATGTTATAAGCAAAATAGTGGGGGCGGTCCAGGACATTACGTGAAAATAGCCACTGCCACCTTCGATTTGGGGTTTAAAACCTTGATGAAAACTAAGTTATAAATTTTGAGAAAAATTGGACATGGTCTCCTTTGTATTAGGAGCCATACCACGAAATTTAAGAGCCAAAAAGATGAAGAAACATTCCATGCAAAAATAGGACAGTCTCAACCAAGAAGAGAAGTTTTCCCAAAATCACCATTTTCACTCAAACAAAAGCAAACACATGAGCAAGTAGATTCAATGGAGGCATGCATACATGTAGGTGGCTGAAACCCCCAACTAATAGCCTCTTCTTGAGTTCACAAAGAAATCCCCTTACCAAGAAAAAGTTGGTCCACATGAAAGAGGAAGGGAAGAGGAAGAGAAGTCTCCAAAGGAGCTTAGTGATTTGGAGCCTCTAAGCTTAGCATGGAAAGCTCTCAAGAGCTCAACAATGGCTGCCTCCTCCCTTAGGTGTCACGGCCAACAGCTTGGAAGAGAGAGGAGGGAGCTTTTGCTTGTGTGAAATTTTGAAAATGAAAGAGTGATGTGTTGAGAGTTCAGTGATGTGATTTGATGTGTTTAAGTGAGTTGGTGAGAGAGTTAGTGGGTGTGGTGTGTGTGTGTTGGCCGTGGAATTAGAGAGAGGAATGGAGTGTATTTGCATGAAATGTAATTGGTTTAGAGGGAGTGAGTTGATGGCTTAGGTGCTAAGTTAATTTACACAGTGTAGAAATGCATTGTGTAATTGAAACAAAACGCGATTTTAATTTTTAAAACTAAACTTTTAAACATCTAATTTCAATTTTTATAAAACTTATGAAATGAAACTTTTTAATAACTCTCATAAAATTTTCTCTATAGAGTAATTCCTCATAGATGAATTTTATGAAAGATAACTTGGCATGCAAGTTTCAGAGTTCAAAAACGATTAAATAGATTTTTCTGTCAAATTAATAACTATTACAGAGCAACAAATATTTTTATTATTTATTATTAACAGTTATCCACAGATAGATGAATTTCATTATCGGATATCTCAAACAGTCAATTCACAGATAAATATAAGTATTTAAATCTTAAATACTTATCACACTGCACATCCTCAACTCAATAAAATAACACAGACTATTTTATTTACACAAAAATCTACAATCAATCCTACAGACAATTATACAGAAAAGTAACTACAGAAAATTAATTTCAGAGAATTAATTATTGTCAGTTACTTACAGAGAATCTTTTATTACGTGAAATTAGTTTCAATAAATTAATAACATAGATTTTAATTACAGAGGATATATATATCTTTTGATTTTTTGATAAATGGTTTTCCTATTTAACCATTATAAAGAAATATCTATATTATTTACTTTCCTTCATTTTTCTTATTTACCCAGTTAATTACTAACTATATTTTAATTACTCAGAACATATCTTTTTCTTATTTAAAACAAACAATTAAGCTCCCATTAATTCCAATTAAATCTCTCACGTTCCTACTTACTGGATTGTAATTTTTGGGGTGTTACACTATCATTCCTAAAACACCCTTCATTTAATTTTAATTCTATTTTCCATGACTCTTTTTTATTCATGATATCAAGTTCCAATGAAGGGCATTTTAGAAATAACCTTATTTTTTACTTGAGATTAGTAAAAATAAATGATGTCAACTAACTTTCTTAATTAGTGTGAAATTAGTTATTTTTGTTTATATATGAGTTCAGAGGGAGTATTGTTGGTGATAAATTCGTTAAAAACTATGTTATTTAGTACTCCTTCCATTCCACTTTATATGATGTTTAAGGTTTTGACACAAGTATTAAGAAATGCAATTAATATGTTGGAATTCATAAAATATGTTATGTAACTTCCTAATATACCCTTTATCTCTCTAATTAGGGTAAAATATGTTTTTGGTCCCTCATTTTATCTTGATTTATGTTTTTAGTCCCTCATAAATTTTTTCACTGTTTTTAGTCCCTAAAAAAATGTTTCATTTTGATTTTAGTCCTTGACATTAATTTCAAAATTTTGGTTGTATTTTAATGCTATGAATGTGTTTCCAATGATGGATAACTATTTGGGAATATTTAATGCATCTGTTTTGAGTTGAAAGATTTGAAAAATGGTAAATTAGGGAGAGAAAGGGATAGTTTTGCAAAATTGTTTATGCATTTTCGCTAAGCGATCTAGATTTGCTAAGGGAAACTAGATTTGCTTAGTGAAACAAGTATAGGAAACCAAAGGGTTTTTCTGCCCTTTTGATTTGCTAAGCAAATACAATTTTGCTGAGTGAAAATCCCCTTTTGGTGTCATTCCCTAAGCAATTGGATAGTCAATGTACGAAAAAGCTGCTCTATTGCTGAAGGAAAAGTGTTATCTAATTACTTTGTTTAAACCTCATCTCCACGACACTTACCTTTACTTTCTTCGTTGCACTTTGCTTTGATTGAGGTTTAATTTTTATTCCACTATTCTTAAGTTTTTTTTTTTTAAAAAAAATTATGGTTTAGGGTTTGAACCCCATGTTTATTTTTTATTTTTTTTGTATTTTTTATTGTTACCCAATTATAGATTATTCTTTTAAGTGAGGATAACTTCTCATGCTCTCCTTTGAGGACTTCACGTGTTGAATTTTCTTAGAAGCAACTATTATCTCGATCGGAGAAGGAATAAGTGAACTTGTGGTGCATGCTGCAAATCTCTACTATCGATATCATATATATATATATATATATATATATATATATATATATATATATATATATATATGTATCTTGTGCGTAAGCATGGGTGCACACCATTGTGACAGTAAAAAGGTCTTGTAATTTGATCACGAAAATTTGAACATCACCTAGACGGGTACCACACTGAACGAAGAATTTGGTATCCAAAAATTACCAACATAATCATTCAAAACGTTACTGCAAACGAAACGCATGTCATTCACATAAACAATAAAGAAAAACTATCCGACTCTAAACCAACAAGTAACAACCAACATAAAAACCATCAGAACTTTTCAGTAGATTAATGGGGAAATTTCTTGCTACTGAGCTTAGAGTTTTGTTTCTAAAATGTTCAACTTTTTGGGTGTTGAGGTTGTGTCCTTTGTCATGTGAAGCATATTGGTTACTTATGCTTCTTGCGGTTTCCTTTTGGAGAGTATTCATTGGGCTTGAGGCTGATTTAAAGCTACACAACAGTCACTTCTTCAAATATTCAGTGCTTGGTATTTTCTTGGGTGGTGGACTCTTTAGTTTGTCTCATTTAGCTTCTCATGATAGGTTGTTCTTCCTTTTTATGAAGCTGGACTGTTGGTATACTGCCAAAATTGGTTATTCGCCATATACACCGCTTCTGTGGTTTAATAGAATAGAAAATGTCTTCCTTTTTATGATTTTGTAGAATCCTGATTGCCAAAATTCGCTCTACTTATTTAGCCAAGAATATTTAGGGAGTTGCACTAGTTTTTTCTATAGCTAGGCTTTTAGTATAGTAAAAAAAAAAATGTCTTCTGACGAGGGAAAGGTGTGTACCATATTTTCTAACTTAACATTGTAGTATGCAGAACTCAGTACATATTGTATTGGTTATGTCTTGCTTTCTTTCAATAATATATTTACTTATCTAAAAAAAATTAAAAGAGACCCTAAAGTCCAAAGAATCCATTCTTCACCCTCCTACTCCTCCAACCATCGATAGCAAGAACTATGAGCTGGACTACTCGAAGTGTAGTTGGCTCCGGAGGAAGAGGATGAAGGGGAAATAGAACCGAAATCATCCTCAGAATTGTCCATCCTGTCATCGACCAGAGATGGTGATACCGTTCCACCATAATTGTTGAACTATGTGATGATAATAAAAGTGATAAGAAAGGTGTGATAAAATTATTTACAACCATTGTTATTTAGTACATAATAAACTTTCTTTGATTCCTTTTAAAATGTGAAACATTTAATAAATATATATTGTATTTATATAATCTAGTGTGTCTGTGTGTATGGTGTTTAGATCACATGGAAATCTCTATTAGATATATTCATATCAATTGTCTTTAAGATCATTCCTTGTATCCTAATCAAAATTTGACTACTTGTTACTAGTATTGAATATTTACTTATATTGATAATAAAAGAAAGGGTGGAGAATGTTTCATTAGATTCCATTGTGGAAGACACAATGGAATCTGATAAGTGAGATTCCGGGTAATTGTTTACATAATCTTCTTCTGTCCGAATAAATTATTCATTGAAATAATGAGTTACTATTAATATCGAGACATCTGAGATCGTTAAATGTTCAACATACCACAAAGATTTTCTATATGAATAACTAAATTGTATTATTCCTTGTATCCTAGTCAATTTTTGACTACTTGATAGTAGTACTAATCGTCTATGTTGATAATAAAAGAAAGTGCGGAAAATATTTTGTTGAATTACTTATATATTTGCTATATGACTCACTAAATTTGATCATTCCTTGTATATCGACCCTGTCAAATTTTGACTTCTTAATAGTAGTATTGAACATTTATATTGATTATAAAAGAAAGATGGAGAATATTTGTTTGACTTAACATAAATATTTGCTATATGAATCACTAAATTTCAAAGGCTTTTAAAGACTATTTAAAAAAGAGAAGATTTTGCAATTAATACATTCAGAAAAAATATTGGTTACTGTGAACACCCAATTTTGGATGCAATTTTCTTTCTTACTTGATTTTAGGTCATTTTAGTCTTTTTACACAATTAAAAATTATGAAAAGAATAAAGAAAAAAAGTACAAAAATGATGGAAAACAAAATAGACAAAAAGAATAAAAAAAAAGCTTTGCTTCAATTCTTCTTTCATTTTGAATTTAGTTTAATTTATCTTTTTGGTAGAATCAAAAAGAAAAAAAAAAGAGAATAAACAAAACAAGACAAAAATAAAAGCTTGGGTTCAATTTATTTAATCTTTTGTAGAAAAAAAATTGCCAAAAAAGTGAGTAAAGGACATAAAATATAATTTATTAAACAAAAGTGTGGGGCTCAATTCCAATTTCAATTTTTTTTTTGGATTGATGACACAATTCCAATTGAGTTTTGATAATTAGATACTCGTACACTAACAACAACCTTCAGAAACCCGCCTATGTGGCATTTTTTTTTATTTCTCCTTCTTTCCTCTTTGCCTTTCTTGACAATGTTAGTCGTTGATTTTATTCTCCACCCAGACCTTTTATACCCTTGGATAGAAAGTGTGCTTTAAGAAAAAAAATGAATTGTTCTCTTTCCATCTTTTGATCTTCAACCAATTTCATAACATATTCATGAGCTTTCTTTTTTTTACAGAGCACCAAGAGAGCTATTTTTCATTGCATTCTTCTTGATTTCTTTTGCTAACCTTTTTCTTTCATTTTCATTACGTGCCTCATGCTTTTCCAATCCAATTTTCCCAACCGAAGCTTGTTTTTTTTTAGATTCTAGTTGCAATTTAAGCTTTTCATATTAGCAAAAATCCTTCTGAAGTGTTCCATGTCACTTGACTGCATTTTTTTTTATCTATTATTTATAAGGTTGAATTAATTAGTTTATCTTTTCCCATCGTAGCAAGGTTAATTCTTTGTACTCTTATCGCATCTCACTTCCATGTCTTTTGAGTGCTTGTTTTTGGCTTGAACAATGTTAATTAAATTGGAGACAAGTTTATCTTGCCTTGGAGCTTCTTCTTCCATAAGCTCATGTGTGGTTTTATCGCCTATTTTTCATAGATATTCTCCATAAATATTGTTCATTTTGTAGTCATCTGCTTGGGTAACCCATACATAAAGACCAAACTTCTACTAAGAATTAGCAAACCAGTCTTTTTTCCTTTCGATGATGTAATATATGGCCAACCTTAAATAATGCCTAGGCATTATTAAGAACATATGAATTAATAATTCAGATATTTGAAGGAAAAAAAAATAATGCCTAGGGATAATAAATTAAGAACAAGCTCGTCAAGCTTATTGGGGGCCACAACATGCTTCACACTTTCCATTATTGTCATCGTTAAGTCCGCCTTTAACAACGTAGTTGAGGACCCGTCCATCAAGTTGTTGTGCCAATGGTGCCCTTTGCTCCACTCACCTCCACTTTTCTCGGTGACTCTCTCATTGACATCATTGACATTATCGTCAATAAACCCGAGAGCATCAAATAGGTCAGAGTACATCAACAAGCTTCGGAGGTGCCTAATAGAGGCGCTCCTACTAGCCTTGGCCGTTTACCAGACTCATCCGAATCGAGGTTAGAAGTGTAAAAGAGGAAAAGGTTGTCAAAGTTTGCAGCAATGTAGAAAGAGGTTTTAGAGTGAGAATGTTGATGGTAGGACTCATTCTCTAATATTTTCTCTATGTCCATCGTCGTCGGTGGGTTTTCGATGAACTTTAGGTCCATGGAAAAACTAAAAACAATGTTTTTGGTACAACTATGAGGAAATCCTATTACCTCTCGTTTGAGGATTGAAAAGTAATTAATGTTTTGAGAAACTATAATGTTAATATAGAAAATATGGATAGATAGAGACAAAAAGACAGATAGGAAAGAAGGTTATTAGGCATAGTTCATGTATTTAATGACGAAAAAAGGTAAGTTGAAGTCTTTATTTAATAAATTTAATTTTCTCAATATCTTTTAAGGGATCAAAGTAATGTGGTCCATTTAGACATTGTCGTCAAGTGATTTTATTTAATAATAAAATTATACATTACTTGTTATTATTTAAATTTTATTTATAATAAAATATTGACAATATTAGTAATTGTATAACTTATTTGTCTAGTAGCTATTCAAACTAATAAGCAATTTGTAACATCCTCTATTTCCACTTATTCAATATTCGTTGATATGTAATATATGATTTTTAACGAATAAATGATTTATATATATATATATATATATAATAAGTAGAAATTGAGGATATTAGAAATTGCATATTTGTTTGAATAACTACAATTAGACAAACAAGTTATATAGTTATTAATACTGTCAAATTTTTTATTTTAAAATAAAAATTAAAACAATAACAAGTAATCGTTTAATTTTTTATTAAATAAAGTCACTTGATGACAATGTCTAAATGGATCCCATTACCTCGACCCCTTAAAAGATATTGAGAAAATTGAATTTATTAAAGACTTCAACCTACCTTTTTCCAAAACGCACGCCTACCTTATTTTTGTCATTGAATGCATGAACTATGCCTCTTAATTTTCTTTCCTTTCTATGTTTTTGTCTATATCTCTCCATATTTTCTATATTAACAATAGTTTTTCAAAACATTACTTTCTATCCACCAACGAGAGGTAGTTGGATTTCTTCATCGTTGTACCACCAACATTATCTTAAGTTTTTCAATGGACCTAAAGTTCATTGAAAACCCACTGACAACGATGGACATAGAGCAAATATCAGAGAATGGGTCTACCACCAACATTCTCACTCGGACACCTCTTTCTACTTTGTTGCAAACTTCAACAACCTTTTCCTCTTTGACACTTCTTACTTCGATTTAGATGATCTGATAGGTAGCCAATGCTAGTAGGAGTGCCCTCTGTCAGGCACCACTGAAGCTTGTTGATGGATTGTGACCTCTTTGATACTCTTCAGTTTATCGATGATGATGTTGATGACGTTGATGAGAGAGTCACAAGGAAAAGCTGAGATGAACGAAGCGAGGGGCACCACTGGCACAACAACTTGATGGACGGGTCCTCGACTATATATGTTGTTTAAGGCGAACTTGACAATGCCAATAATGGAAAGTGTAAAGAATGTTAATTATGGTCTCCGATAAGCCTGTTGAGCTTGCTCTTTATTATTCCAAAGCATTACTTAATTTTTCCTTTGATCAAAATATCTGAATGTATTAATTCATATGTTCTTAATAATGCCAAGGCATTTTTTAAGGTTGGCCATATATAAATTACATCATTTGAAGGAAAGAGGATTGGTTTGCTATTTCTTAGTAGAAATTTGGTCTTTATGCATGGGTTACCCAAGCATATGACTACAAAATGACCAATATTTATGGAGAACATCTATGAAAAATAGGCGATAAAACCATACATGAGCTTATTGTAACACCTTGATTTTTGCTAAATGTATTTGATTGTTTGTTTATTCTGAATATTTTTAAGAATTGATAAACCCAAATAGGATAATAAAATATTAAATCACATTATTGGGACTAATATTTTATATTCTATATAATTGAACATTTTAATAATTATTCCAGATGAAAATCTGAAATAACTATTAAAACGATGATTATTCATAATTATCAATATTTGTGACAAATCTGAGAATAAGTCTCAATAATTATAAAATGATTATTTGAACTTAAAATCATGTTTTATTTTTTGAATCAAGCGATGATATGCAAAACATCAAAGTAGAATCTTGACATCCCAACAACGTTGGCACCCCAAGAACTACCTATCCTCTACCCCATACCAACAATTTATTAAAAATTAAAAAAGTTACACTGAATAATATCCAAAGAGAAAACAAGCCCAATGCAAAAAGCATATACAACTTAACTAAATCTGTAACTAGGGAGTCCTAGCCTATCTCTTCGAAAAGGCTCACTAATAAAATGTGGAATTAAATCCCACCATTTAAAACCACTAGAAGTGATACCAAAGTTTGCAAGACGATCCACACACATGTTGCCTTCACAATAAATATGAGAAATAGCAAACTGTAGAGAGCGTGTAGAGACACAGCAATTTTCCCAACGAACCCTTAGCCACCAAGGCACAAGAGAAGGAGAGTGATAGGCCTGAACCACCAAAGATGAATCACATTCAATCCAGAGGCAAAGCCATCCTTTGTCCAAAGCAAGATCAACAGCTTGAATAACCGCATTCAGCTCAGCACAAAATGCAATTGAAATGCCTAAATGATTAGCAAAACAACCTAAAAGATTCCCCTGCCAATCCCTGAATATTCCTCCACATGCAGCAGTTCCTGGGGTCCCTCTGGCAGCCCCATCAGTGTTACATTTGATCCATCCGCTAAGAGTTGGATTCCAAACTACCTCATGAATTCTGGGAGCTTTGCTAACATGACCTGAAATGAAAAAAGATTTAAACAAAGTAAACTCTTCCAAAGAAGAGTGCATAGTACCATGAGAATGATTGCCTGAAAGAGAAACTGAAGATATGATGTTGTCACATATATGCCGCATAGACCATCTGCCAGTCTTAAATCGAGCATGGTTCCTACTGCACCACAAGAACCAAACTGCATTGATATTTGCAGAGATTATCACATCCAATGCTTGCTTACTCATTGGTCTGGAAGCAACCAAAAGAAGAGATCTTGTAGAAGATAAATCCCAAGATCTTTTAAATAAACCACTGAGCCATTGCCATAAGCTGACAGCAAAAGGACAAGAGAGAAACAGATGCTCTGCTGTTTCTATATAAGCCCCACAATGGTCACATCTTGAGACAATAGTCATACCTCTGTTTAGAAGATTATCATCAGTAGGAACTTTACCATGCAAAAATCTCCAAAATAAGAAAGTCCTGGAAGGAGGAATCGCTGCCCGCCAAATAATTTTACTCCAAGCCACTCTGTCATGCCGAGGTCTCAAAAAATCAAAAGCAGATTTTAATGTCATTAGCCCCGAGGAAGAGGGGCACCAAAGAAGCTGGTCTGTTTGAGGAACCAGAGGAATAAGTATATTCTGAATTTCATGTGTCAGGTCTGGAAATTGCCTATGTAACATTGAAGGAATTTGCCAAGCACCATGATTAAGAAAATCAGCAACTTTGGCTGTGAGCTGTTGCCTCAAAGGTAGTGGAATATTAAGAATATCAACTATTGGTCTAGAAAGCCATTTATCTTCCCAAAATGCTATTTTCCTGCCATCACCAAGTTGCCAGCTAGAATTCTCTTTAACCATATCAAAGAAAGGAGAGATGCCACTCCAAAGAGAAGAAGAAACATAGAAAGAGACACGATGAACACCTCTAAAAAATCGAGCTCGGATTAACAAAGCCCAAGAAGTTTTAGCAGCAACCACTTCCCAGCTGAGCTTCAACATAGCTGCTTGGTTAAGAAGACGAAAAGGTCTAATGCCAAGACCTCCTTCCTCCAGAGGAGCACATATTTTATGCCAAGCTATAGTCACTAATTTTCTGTTAAAAATATCACCTGACCAAACGAAATTGTGTATGTATTTATCAATTGATTTTAGCAAAGAGATAGGCCACGCATATACTTGAAAACTGTAAAGCAAAGCTCCCTGAATTACTGACTTTACAAGCTCAACACAACCCATACAAGAGACCAGCGATCCTTTCCACAATGCCAGCTTCGATTTGATGCGATCAGCAATAGGAGCCAAGTGAATTTTCTTAGGTTTGCCTAAAAAAATAGGCACTCCTAAGTATGTAAAAGGGATAGTTCCAGGACCAAACCCCAGAGTGTTACGAACAGATGCCAAATGAACAGATGAAGCTTGACAAGCCATAAATCTGCACTTTCCAAGGTTGAGACGCTGACCAGATTCATCACCATATTCCTCAAATAAACGCATAAGACTCGAAAGTCCCTTCTTCGTACCTCGACAATAAACCATAATATCATCAGCAAAAAATGAATGGCTAGGAGTTTTTATACCTTTAGGACCAGCAATAGGAAGAAGATGTCCATCCTCAACAAGCTTAGATATACCCCTACTTAGCACGTCTTCTGCAATACAGAAAAGCAGAGGGGAGAGGGGGTCTCCCTGTCTAACTCCTCTTTTACATGATAAAAATCCCACTGCTTTTCCATTAACAGAAAAGGAAAGCTTAGCAGATGCAAGAATCACTTGAATCCATTTACAGAAAGTAGGGTGAAAGCCAAACGCTTGTAGAACTCGAACCAAAAAGCCCCAATCAAGAGTATCAAATGCTTTTCGAACATCAAACTTCAACACTAAATTACTTCCAAAAGCTTTGTATCTTAACATATTAACAGCCTCTGAAGCTGTACAAATACAATCGACAATATTACGACCCTTAACAAAACCATGTTGCTGCTGGGAGATAATCTTGGGAGCTATAATGGCTAAGCGATCCGCCAAAACTTTCGTGATAATTTTAAACTGAAAGTTAGCAAGTGCTATAGGACGAAAGTTCTCAATGGCATCCGCACCAGGAACCTTAGGAAGAAGAGCAACAACATTCGAGTTCAGATTTGGTAATAGCCATCCTTGTTTAAAAAACTGCAATACCGCCCTAAACACATCACCACCCACAACGTCCCAAATTTTTTTAAAGAAACAACCTCCAAAACCATCAGGCCCTGGAGCACCATCCCCATTCAAATTAAACACAGCAGTCTTCACCTCCTCATGAGTAGGTATATTAGTTAATAAAGCATTGTCTTCAAGAGTTACCAAGCTAGGAATAGTCCTCCCAATCAGCCCATGGTCAGTTGTTGTGTTGACAGAAGCATATATACCAGAAAAGTAATCAAGCACAATCTGCTCTATATCATTTTGATCATCTAAGAGCCTTTCATCTTGCTTAAGAAACGAAAGACGATGTGAAACATGCCGAATCTTAGCAACCTTATGAAAGAATTCAGAATTTCTATCCCCAAAACAGTGCCATTTCACCCTTGATTTTTGCTGCCAGAATAATTCATGGGAATGGGTTGCTTGCTGTAATACAAGTTGAGCGTTAAGTTCTTGATCATGCAGACTATCATTATCAGGATCATTTTGAACAGCAAGCTGAATAGAATCCACCTCTGCCATGGCCTTTTTAAGATTCTCATGAACATTTCCAAACACAGTTTTATTCCAAGTCTTTAACTCCATTTTAAGAGCCTTTAATTTTTGTGATAGAACATACATTGGGCAACCATAGACCGGCTTATTCCAAACTTCAGATACCACAAGCAGGCAATCAGGATGATCCAACCACATTTTGAGAAATTTAAAAGATGATGCAAAAGAATCAGTACCTCTTCTAAAATGAATGAGTAGAGGATAATGATCTGAGTGCATTCTAGTGAGTGTACAACAGGCTATAGAACTCCAGAAAGAAAAGCTCTCATCATTACAGATTGCACGATCCAATCTCATATCAATTTTATTGATGCCTCTCCTCCCATTAGACCAAGTGTAAGATGCGCCAGTAGTTGGCAAATGAGTCAACAAACAAGTTTAAGCCCAAGAGCGAAACTCATTACAGGATATCTGCAAAGGATATCGACCTCCCTGTTTCTCATGGGCGCCAATCACAGCGTTGAAATCTCCTATAAAGCACCATGGTCCTTGATACGCTTGTTGAAGAGTGGCTAATTCCTCCCACAACTCACGACGACACAAGTATGAAGTGCTGGCATGAACCACTGCAAAATAACATAACTGACCACTAACAGTAATAGAGAAAGAAAGAAATTGCGGGGATAGCCCCCAACAAAGCTGGCATGTAAGAATCATTACAAAACACCCAAAGATTTGACTTAGAACTTCCTCTGTCATTAACAAAGCAAAGCCGAACCTTTAAAGATTTCCAAAAAGAAGCATTAATAGAAGAGAAATCTCACTATAAAAATAATTAACTTTAGTGACGAAACAATTTAAATGTAATTTTTAAAAAATCGTCAGTAAAACTTTAGTGATGCTGATATTAGTGACGAAAAATCATTTTTCATCACTAAATTTTGTCACAATTTCATTCATTTCTTGTAGTGTCTGTCCGTGGCTCCGCAATAGCAAGGAGGTCAGGATGATGAGAAGAACAAAGGTTTTTAAGAAATTCTTGGGTAGGCTGGTTAGCCACACCCCGAGCGTAACAGTATAATTTTTGCTACTGTTGCAGCAAAAAAATTATCCTACTAAAAAGCCAGGTTCTAAATTTTTGCTGCAACAGCCTGATTAACAAAGGTTTTCAGGTCACATATATAAAAGTATAAGTTCTAGTAAAATTTGAGAATTTATAGAGGTAAAATGAAACTATTGAGAATTAAATATAGTAAAACAACCAAATAAATCAAATAATTAAAATTATATATGTAAATTTTTTAAGTTATAATAATCAATAATAAATATAATTTAGGTTTATTAAAAAGTTTCAAATAGAAATAAAATTTATTTGATCAAAAAGTTAAAAATTACGAAACTTTTACGTGTAAAATGTTATCCTTCTTCCTTTGACCAACTCAAGGACTTGAAGCTTGAAGTTTGCATCCTCTCTTCTCCTCCTCCACTGAACGAAACCCCACTCCTAGGTAAGGGAGAAGTGAGGCCTTGATTCCTTTGTTGTTTCATGTTATTTTTAGGCTTAAATATGTTTTAGGTCCTTGTTAAATGCCCAATTTTTGTTTTGGGTCCCTAATAAAAAATTTCGTTGCATTGGATTCTTTACATATCAAAACTTTTGTTTTAAGTCTTATTTTTATTACTTCTGAGTTGTATTTATCTTATAAAGGATCCAATGCAATAGAAAAATTTATTAGGGACCCAAAATAAAAATTGGTCATTTATCAGGTACCTAAAACATATTTAAGCCTTATTTTTATTACTTATGAGTTGTATTTATCTTATTTCTTTGTATTTCCTTAGCTTCTTAGTTGATGAACTGCATTTGGGCTTTGTAAAATTTATTCTTCCCTTCCCTAATTTTGTCACTGTTACGTTGGAATGGTCTCTCTTAGGGGAGATCATGTCAAAATTTTCACTTGATTCCTTGTTGTTGTCGTATAATCTCCTTATTTACTTGTTTGTTAATTCATGTTACTAATAATTCTTTTCCTTGTTCCTCCTCCTATTTCCTGACCGTTTGATGATGTATTTTATACTTTCCCTTAATCCTTGTACTGTTGCTTCTGTTATGGAAAGTCCACCTCTAAGGGGACCTTTTGTTGCATTTTCCTTTTGAATCCTAGTTCTTAAACTCTTAAAAATGGATCCATTGATGTTGCTTGTTAAAAATAAAAGAAAACTTTGCCAGGTGACCCCTTAAACTTATGCCTTGAGTAACATGGCAAGGAGAAGTTAAACATTCCGCAGTTATATTAGGACTCCTTTATTAATTCCAGTTTTATCATCTATTCTACACAAAGTTGGTTTTGTAATGTAAGTGAACAATAGATGGCTCAAAGTCACCATTTTCCTCTCCTTTTCGGTTGTCAGTCTAACAAAAAGGGAACATCTTCTAATTTTTGTATCCTTAACTAAACAATGTTTTATACTATGAAGTGGTTCGGTCAAGTGTAGAACAAAGGGGGAATAAGGTTGGCCTTTTTCCAACTTGAAACAACTTTTACCATAAATAAATATGAGACTAAAAGCTAATTTTTTGAACCCAATTTTGGTACATGTGTTGTAGACTGGTAGTAAGGGTCGGATTTTTTTTAATATGACTTCTTATTCATTAAAAAGATATATATATATATATATATATATATATATGAAAAAGGTATGGCGAGAATTCAGAAGCCAGAAGCAAAGAATTTTTATTGAAACTAAATTACAACTTTCTGAGTTAGTTTTTCTAAAAAAACCATTACCCCTTTATCAAGCAGTAGTAGGATTATAAGTTACTCAACTCAAATTTTGAGTCCTTTATCTCTCAGTAGCTACGGCCAAACATCACAAGATTATAGTGTATTAGGATTTCATAGTCATCTATTCTACAAGCTAGCATCTTTCATGTTCGTAAATAATAATAATAATAATAATAATAATAATAATAATAATAATAATAATAATAATAATAATAGAAATAATATGCTTGTGCTTACCTCCGATGGTCTAGGGTTTAGCAGAGAATAAAGAAGCAATGGTTTAATTTTATGATAATGACTTACACACCTAATTCTATTACTGAAACTTAGTTTTTGAAATAGATTGAATCTTGTTACTCCTTATTTGGTCTCAGGCTGGGCAAGGAAAAAGAAAAAAGATTTCTTATCAAGTTTTCATATATTAATATAAAGGCTAAGCTAGGAATTAGTATCTTGAAATTTAATTAATTATATATAATATTTCTAATCTATCCTTTTTAGTTGATTGTGTCAAAATGATATGAAAACTAAATTCCCTGATCAATTGTAGCTCATGGCCTCTTTGAGTTAATAGGCTTAGGATGGAGTAAAATTTTAATTAACCAAATAAGCTATTATAATAAGAAAGTTTTTTTAAACTTTGTATTAATTTTTTTTAAGTTAGAGAAATAAAAATTTCATTTTAAATACTCATTTATGACCACTACCTAATAATGAAGGATTTGCGAAGGAAAATGTTTTCTTTTAGTTTATTAGAAAAATTTTAGAGGAAATCTAGAGTATGCTCTGTGGTTGTAATTTCACCTGATCTTCCACATTAGAAAAATGAATTTTCTCAATATTAGCTTTTAAGGTTTATGGGAAAAATCTGAGTATGCTCTATGGTTGTAGTTTTATCTTATCTTCCACATCAAAAAAGAATTTTCTCTATATTAAAGATTAATTTATTTTGTATAAATTGATATTTTAACATATGTGTAAATTTTAGGAAGGTCTATCTCTTTTAAATAATCTAAGTTAAAAACTTAGAAAAGAGAAGGATAAATCAAAATCTGAGTATCTAATCAATTGCGTAAAATTTTGATATGAGAATATAGTATAAAGTAGTGTTTACTGGCAATGATATGCTTGTGTGATATGATGTAATGTTTATTGGATATGTTGTTTATCAGTATGTAAGGCAGATGTACTGATATCCTGTGCTGGTGCTCAGAGAAGCTGAGTCCAGAGTTATGATTATTAAGTTTTGCTGTATTTTTAAGTTGTGATGATGAATCTCTGCTTGTTGAGGTAGTGATATGTTATTTATGGATGAGAGGGACCTTTGAATGATGAATAAGTCTCTGCGGATGTATTCCGAGAGTGTGTATTAGTTACGTGACTTGGTGTAGCCAAGTTAGGCGGAAGGCCTAATAGGAGATGGAGCGGGAAGTTATGGTTTGGTACACTGCGAGTTGATATGCGTGACCTTGGCTAAGGTCTAAGGAATGGAAGGCATCGAGTGTGTAACGTCCCAACGGATAGGTCGGCCCCCTATGTTCCAAGATTCATAGTGCTAGCTTGTAACACCTTGATAAGCTTAGAGACAACTTCATGATGATGTGGAAGGTATACCTCGTGGGGAGATTGCCCCGTGATTTAAGTATGCATATTGATATGATTATTGATATTGAGAGACATCGAGAATGGTGTCGAGTACCATATGGATTGTGGAGCTGCACAGGTATGAGACTATGGCAACAATTGAGGTATACTTACTCCTCATCACTTCCCGATGGTTGTATTGTGATTGGTGATTGATCAATTGTGGAGTATGAATCCATATTGTGTTAGAAGGTTGAGATGTTACGACGAGATAGACATTAGGTTCCCCACTATTATATTAAATGACGGTAGTTTATACTGTAAGTAGTACATATATATGTTAGAATCAAGTCTTGATCCTTTCTCTTTCTTTCTTGTGTATGTACTTGTTGATTGGATGCATGAAGATGACAGTCATGCCCAACGATCGAGCTCTCTTACTGACACAATTATTTCAAAGATTGTGGAGACCGACGAGAAGATATGAGACTTAGGCTAGTTTTATTTATTCTTGTATTTGGGTTAGGGTGGAAATTGTATATTTCTCTGACTAGGTTATTTGATGTATGAATTGGGATTAGCTAGTACATAATTACTCTGTATTTATTTTGTAGTATCAACTTATGTTTATTTAAAAGAAGATAATGGTTCTTTATATAATATTTATGTATTCCATATATATTTAATAAATGTTTCATTTTAATCGCGAAAAAATTACCTCATTTCTATAATAACTAAAACAAATAAAAGTATTAGTGTGGGTTGTGTCTAATGAAATGGGGTGTTACACTTATGGAAGAAGAAGTTGCAAGGCAGGATAAACTTGTCTTTAATTTGATTAACATTATTCAAGCCAAAAACAAACACTTGAAAGACATGGAAGTGAGATGCCATGAGAATATGCAAAAAATTAACCTTGTTACAATGGGAAAAGATAAACTAATTAATTCAACCTTATAAATAATAGATAAAAAAAATTATAGTTAAGTGGCATTGATCACTTCCAAAGGATTTTTGCTGATATGAAAAACTTTAACAGCAACTTAAATCTCAAAAAACAAGCTTCAATTGGGAAAATTGGATTGGGAAAGCGTGAGACAGATAAAGAAAATGAAAGAAAAAAGTTAGCAAAAGAAATCAAGAAGAATGCAATGAAAAATAGCTCTCTTGCTGCTTTGCAGTAAAAGAAAGCTAATGAATATTTTATGAAATTGGTTGAAGATCAAAAGATGCAAAAAGAACAATTTCATGCTAAAATCATCTAACTTCAAACATAACTTCATATTGAATGAGAGTTGCAGTTGGACATTCAACAATTAAAGGATTATTAAATGTGTTAATTAAAACACATGGAACATGATGAAGATGCAAAAGTTCTGAAGAAAGTTAATACTTTACAAAAACATTTAAGAGACAAGGAACTGCCGCTTGAACACTAAGATGAATTGAACCAAAAACTTATTATTAAAGAGTGTGAGAGTAATTATGGAAATGACAAAAACACAAAAGTTTTTTTTTTTCAACATGAGCACACGCAATAAATCTCTCATTTACTACTTAGATATCATCTCCACCGCTTGGTATACACATTATTGTTCACACTCTCCTTTCCATAAAACCAATAAAATGTAGCAAAACACATCATCATATATGTTTGTCTATTATATGTCAGATCATGTATGTTTGATAGAAAGGATTCTCTCACTTTTTTTGTAGACATAGCTCTTGTAATCCCACTTACTATAAGTCCTATATTAGTTGCAACAATGCCTAGGCCAATGACACCATCTACAATGAAAGAAAGAAATACTCAATGATTTATTAGAGTCAATATATCTACCTGTTTTCCTCTTTCTCTTAGCAAGAAAAAAGAAGCAGACAAAAATGTCTAGTTAGGGAACCTTATCCAACATTTAATGGCCAAGGTGGAAAATGGAGTGTTTGGAACAAGAAACTATGAGAGTATTGTAGGAGAAATGTGATGTCACTACCTAGTTATGTTAAACTAGGGTTCGAATGTCAAATTAGGGTACCGATGTGAAAGTAAGGGAAAAACGTGTGGTACTGCAACTCCTTTCACAAAAGAGTTCTTAAAGCACACTTTCTATCAAAGGGTAAAAAATCATCAATGGTGGAGAACAAAATGAACAACTAACATAGTCAAGAAAGACAAAGAGGAAAGAAGGAGAAATAAGAAAGAAAGATGAACCAATCCTAGAAATGCCATCGTTGTTGAGTTTTTTCTTTTATAAGCAAAGTGTAATTTATTAAACATAAGAAAGCTACATTGTATATGTTACATATGCTCCCATAAAGAGATAAATAAAAAAGTGATGCAGACCAAGAATTGCAGCAGCAACAGAAATAGGAGACTGTCACAGCTTGAAAAACTTAATTTCAGCAACACCCACCCCTGTTGAAACCATGAAACAACAAAGTCCATGTATCCCATGATATAATAGTGGGTAAAAATAAGGTAGCTACATAAGAATCATGCCACTTTGAAGGAAAGTGCAGCAAGTTATCTTCAAGTATTGTCAATGGAAAAAGTAAAGGGAAAGGAGAACAGATCTAACTTTCGATTCTCCCCAATTTTCTTTTTTATTTCCAATTTTTTCTTTTGTTTTTCAAAATTCCATTTTTAAATAATAAATAATGAAATAGAATAAAAAATGCCACATAGGCGGGTGTATGAAGGATGTTGATTTATTATACAGGTTTCTAAATATCAAAAGTCTATTCTCTTCTCACATTTTCCTTTGCTGCAACAAGCTCACCATAAATATTTCTTATTGCCTCTCATCTTCCTGAGATAATGGAAAACACACAACACAACCCATAAAATCCTCACCTACTCTCAAAAATAGTGAATCACACAAGGCCCCTCATTCCCAAAAGAAAAATCCATGGCTATGCCTTTTGAACCTTCCTGAACATAGAACTAAACCTGCTAAGAGCAATGTACAATAGCCATTTTCATCCTCCATGAAGACCTAGTGTGGACCAACACCACCATCCAACTTGCACACTTATCTGCCACCATCGTGTAGTGTAACACCCCGTTACATTAGACACAATCCATACTAATATTTTAATTTGTTTTAGTTATTATATAATTGTGGGTAAATTTTTCGTGATTAAAAGAAATGTTTATAAGCTTATTAAAGACAACGAATTAATAAAAGTGACATATAACATAACACAAGAATAAATACATAGTTTAACAAGTACAGAAAAATCATGTACTAGCTAGTCCCAACCCATACATTAATTATTCTAGTCAGAGCAGTACATGAATTCTACCCTAACCCAAACATAATAATAAAACTAGCCTTCGAATTTGGCATCCTCGTATCGTCCTCTGCAACCTCTGAACCATCTGTACCGGTGGACAAACTTGATTGCTTGGCATGGCTGTCATCTTCGCGTATCCATCCAACGAGTACATACGAAGAAAAGAAAAGTAGAGGAGTGAGACCTTTCAAAGACAAATTGGCTCAAATTTTAAGTATACTCCCTACCAAAACTTCTTTCAGTTAAAAGCCTAATGTGGTAAAGGTTCTAAAAGAAACTTTGAAATATGTAGCATGAAAACACTTTATTTCTTGATTTTTAAAAAAATGAATTGTAATTTTTTTGCTAAGGACCCAAATTTAATTTTTATCTACTGCCCAAGTTTTATGAAAACATCAAATTTGGTGAAATTAAATTCAAATTCATTTTAATTCTCAAAACCGAATTCATTCTTGGCCAATTAAACAAGGTTTAACTTCAGTTAATTGATCCAAAATAAGTTTTATAAAAACAATCTAGTAAATTTCTTCAAAGCTTATGAAAATTTAAACTCCGAACTTTCTTTTCTCTTCCTACTCAAATTCGTACACACACGCTTCAAATTTATTTTATTTCCTTCATTAATTTAAGAGGTCTTGAGAATCACATTTTAGTTTCAAAAGCTTTTGTTTCCAATCTCTCACCTTCACCGAATCCCTCACCCACACACGCACTTTATTTTAAAACTTTCCTTTGATTGATAAAAGAAAGTGACAAACATTTGATACCCACCCCTTCTGAAACCATCACCGAAACACACATACCCCAAGTCATAAAAGTTGTTTGGTTTTCTTGTACAATTTTAGTAAGAAAACCTTACTTGACCCAAAATGAAAGAAAAAATCTATGTTTCCCCTTTTATTTTCTTCATCAAACCGTGGCATACATCCACTGTCGGAACTCTCAAGCCATTTGATAAAACCATTTTAAAATCTAAGGTGGCATTTACTTGCAATTCTGTTTTCTGTTTTCATTTTTTTGTTTTCAGATTTTAATTACAAAACTGTCACCTTATTTTTATTTTGTTTTCTATTTTCTAAGATTTGTACGGGAAACACAGAAAACAAATTGTTTTCAGTGTTTCTTGTACAAATCTTAGAAAACAGAAAACAAAATGAAAATAAGATGACAGTTTTGTAATTAAAAACTGAAAACAGAAAACAAAATTGCACCACAGAATAAAAATCAAATTTTATTTTAAATTCAAACCTTAAAATTTTATTAAGAATGTTTACTATATATATATATATATATATATATATATAGGTAAAAAATTGAACTTTACTTTTATTTCTTTTATACGATCCGAGAATCATAATGGACTTGGAACAAATCCAGATTTTAAATTCCTTAGGGGACATTTGTTTTTTGGATTATTTCTTTAATCTTGAGAATATTTTTTCCCGGGAATATAACATGAGAATGTTATTCCCAGGTATTGTATAAAAATGTGTGATATATCTGGTAATAATCATTTTATTACCTCATAACAAATGTAGGAATAAATTTTCCCAATCCCATATTCTTGGAAATAAAAAAATAATCCGTGAAACAAACGTATCCTTAATTCTATGCTTTATTAGACTTAGAATTAGTGGTAAGAAAAAAGAAGATTTTAACAAGCAAACTCCAAAAGCTTTTTACTTCGCTTTGTTAGTTATTACTAGAGTAAGAAAAAGAATTGAAGACTCATGAGACAAAAAAAAAAAAAAAACATTGTTCCTCCCCTTTCACTAACAGGGTGAGCTATGGAAAAAGATTTGGAGAAGTTTTTTTTTTTTTTTTTTTTGCCAATTCTTATGATGTAAGTTCAAAGCAGTAGATGGATGGGTGTTATTTAAGTGATTAGAGTCTAACAATTACAAGGAAATTTTGGCATGGTCTCCCCTAGAGGAGAAGCAACCCAGCAGTCATAAACAGAACCATACAACAAGAGAAAATGAATTTATAACATGAAAATAAGAAAAGGAGAGAAGATTACAACAAATAGAAAGACATTAAGGCAATAAAACATCAAAATAACAAGAATAGATGGAAATACTATTGAATCAAGATCTCACTCCCCCCTTACCAAGGAAGTGGGTTCGGATTCACCAAGGAAAGGAGAGGAAGGCAAGAGCTCCAAGCTTGTAGCCTTGGTTGTGCTTGCAAAGAAGAAAGATGGAAGCTTTGGAACTCAACAATGGAGTTTTTATGTGTTTTTGAGAGGAAGAAGATGAGAGAAAGAGAGAGAACTGAAGAGAGGGCTAGGAGAAAGAGAAAGTGTCATTTAAGAGAGAGAAAAATGAGAGTGTGCTGGGAGAGGGAGAAACTGTCGAGAATGGAGAGAGAAAGGTGAGGAAAAAATGGTAGAAGGGGTGCCTATATATAGAAGTATTTAGATTTTGTTTTAGACTTATTAGTTAATGTAAATTCAATTTTTGGTACATGTGGTGTGTGTGTGTTGGGGGGGGGGGGGGGGGGAGATGAGGGATGATGGATTGGGCTGAGAGAAAAGCTAGTCCAGATTAAAATTTTATTTGGGTCACACTACTCATACCTGGTTATAGGCATTACTGGTATAAGTTTATATCCATAATTTTTAACTTTTTTATTAAATAAATTTATTTTGAGTTGAAAAATTTTAAGAGACTTAAATTTTATTTATTATTAATTATCATGAATTAAAATTAAATTTTTATAATTAATTTCGAATTTTTAATATTTATTTAAGTAATTTAAGTCAAAATTCATATTAAATTCATTTTAGCTCAATAAATTCTCAATTTTTTATGGAAACTATATTTTTATGCATTTAACTAAAAAATGAACTGACTTTGTTAGTTTCATCAAGTTTTAATATTATTCCTATACTGTCTGACTTATTAGCAAACGATCTAGAGCGTTTTGTATAAATTTATCAGAAAGTTCTAAATTTTTTGAGAAAATTATCCTAACCTTATGTAGACATATAAAACATGATTCTAAGCTCAAATAATTATTTTGTAATCATTTGAGACTTTTCCTCATGTTTGCCATAGAGACAAACAATTATGTACTTAATCACTGCTTTAATAGTTACTCAGACTTTGACCCGAAATAATTAATTATTAAAATTCACGATTAAGTAGAACATGAAATCTTGATCACAATAGTGTGAATCAATATTTTAATATTTTGTCTTGATTTCTCAATATTAAATTACTAATAAAAAGAAAATAGACAGAAAATAAAAATGAGGGTGTTACATGTATACTAGTCCTACCAAACACCATTGTCTCTAATACACATCAAGCACCTTCAAACTGTTGTTGCTATGCAGAACCAAAACCCAAAACAATATTAACCACTAAACCTCTACCTTCTTCCTATCCTCACCATCAAACCTTGTCATCCATACCAAATAAGGCTTATTATACACACTTTCTTTCATTTTTGTCGCACCTTGTTGGAGATCCCAATCAACTAGTGATATGGCCAAATTAGTGTAAATTAGTTGGGCAAGCTTCACCTTATAAGCCGGTTTTGTAAGGTTGAGTTAGGCCCAAACCCACTTTCTAAGATGGTATCAAAGCCTATCCTAGCGAGTGTTGTTGGGCCTATCATGCCACTAGATATCGGGCCGCTATCGGACCACCCGCAGATGTCCAGTCATACAAACTTCATGCTCAAGATGTGCAGTCCTTGGCGTGAGCGGGGTGTGTTGGAGATCCCACATCGACTAGTGATATGACCAAATTAGTGTATATAAGTGGGGACAAACCTCACCTTATAAGCCGATTATGTAAGATTGAGTTAGGCCCAAGCCCACTTTCTAAGACACCCCTTGAGCTACCTGTGGATCAATGCCAACCACAAACCTAGTACCCAGTAGATACATCAACATGCATCAATTGCAACATCCTGTAACCAGCACATATCAGTTTCTTGATCCTGACCCAACACCAGGAAAACTACATAGCCATCAACACCCCACGCATAAACCCTATCATTGAATCTCCAAGCCAGCACAATCCATTTTATTCTCTTACTTTGTTTTGTCATTTACTATCTTGTATGAGGCCATTGTTTTATCTTATTATTTGTTATTTTATGTTATCCTACTATCTTGAACCTAGTACCCAATAGATACATAAACATGCATCAATTGCAACATCTTGTAACCAGCACATATCAGTTTCAAGATCCTAACCCAACACCAGGAAAACTACATAGCCATCAACACCCCATCCACAAACCCTATCATTGAATCTCCAGGCCAGCACAATCCATTTTATTCTTTTACTTTGTCTTGTCATTTACTATCTTGTATGAGGTCGTTGTTTTATCTTATTATTTGTTATTTTATGTTATCCTACTATCTTGTTCTTGTTATTTTATTTTATCATTGCCTTATGTGAATTCCAAAGCTTTTATCTTGTTTATATATCTAGTTATTTATTTACTTTAGGTTTGTTTTGCCTGTTGGTCAACGTTCCTCATTTAATCGTGCAGTGGAGTCCTTGTCTTTACTATTTCAATGCTTCCTTAAGTTTGTTCCCTAAAAGGTTATGGGACATATCTTCAAGTTTTTTAAACATAAATGTACTTTAACATAATGAACTTAATTACGGGGTCTTACCAAAATCATTACCAAGTATAGAAATACAGAATCTGAGTGTAATGGATTTTAGTTTCAACACATTTGTCTTGTCCACAGCCTCATTTCCATCCTATGTGGGCGGCAAAGAAACCTTTTGACATGTTCTTCTCTCTCTCTCTCTGTCAGAGCTGTCAAAATGGATTAGGCCTACCTGAACAGCCCATAAATAGGATCGGTAGGGACCAAAAAAAGTGACCCAAAATTGGTAACGCTTGTTTACCCCGACAGGCCAATTGGGCTCGGGTCGGGCTGGCCGATTGGCCATGGGCTATCCAGATCAATGAAAAAAATAAATGAGAATTAATCCTATATGAATATTTTCTTGTATTGTTTTAATATTCTGGATATTTTATGAGAAAAAGTTTCATAATATTCTTTTATTGTTTTCATAGGATAATAATAATAATAATAATAATAATAATAATAATAATAATAATAATAATAATAATATTAATAATAATAATAATAATAATAATAATAATAATAATAATAATAATATTTGTCATAATTTAATCACTTTGTTTTTAACTCCCCACGTCTATACTTACCAAAAAAAATGATTGATCTTAATATGGATCGATGGTATTTTTTTTATTTGTTGGATCGATGGTATTGTTTGGCACCTGGACAACATCAAGAGTCAGAAGTCATAATTTCTTGCAAAGTAACAGAACTTTTATTAAGACTTCAATATTCAGAAGATAAATATAAATTTATATTATTTTTAATCAAATCAATTAAACTAATTTAAAGGAATAATTATTGTTCAATAATAAGTGTTTTAGGTTTTTAAAAGTATTTTTTCTTTATTACTAGCTACCATTTAATGTTTTCAATTTTAATTTTTTAAATTATTTTTTAGTAAGGCTAATTTGGCTCAATAGCCCGTTGGCCCGGCCGATATAAGGCCGGGTTGGGCCAAAAAAATGACAACGCGAACGGAATATGGGTCGGGCTGAGCCTCCCATTTTGACAATTCTACTCTCTCTCTCTCTCTCTCTCTATATATATATATATATATATATATATATGTATATATATATATATTAATTAGATCTTGTAAAAATCTTTTGTTGATATATTCATATCAATTGTCTTTAGAATTATTCCTTGAATTTTAGTCAAATTTTGACTAAATGATAGTATAGTATCGAACATTTATATTTTTAAGAAAAGAAAGAGTGGAGAATATATTGTTGACTAACCATTAATATTTGTTATAAGAATCATTAATAGTTGAAATTCTTTTTCAAAAAGAGTAGATTTTGGGATTAATACACTTGGATATGTTCCTTATATTAGTTAGATAAGCATTATATTATACGAAAAACTATTAAGAAAAACTTAATTGTTCTTTGCTAGATTGAGGACATATATATATATATATATATATATATATATATATATATATATATATATATATATATATATATATATATATATAGCTCAAAACTAAACGTAATAGGGCACTGAAAATGGGTGGGAGGAATTGTGGCTTTCCCTCCTTTATACGTATATAAATTTAGTTATTTGATTTTCTTTATTTTCTCTTGATGCTGCGAATAATATGAGTGAAGATGTTTCTTAACCAGTCAATGAAGTACAAGTAATTTAGATAGAAATCTGCCAAAAAAAAGTAATTTAGATAGAAATATTTTCTCAAATTACCTGGTATTGATTGAGATTTGACATTTCATGAACGAGCACAAAGTGTTCAAAAGGATAATTGGAGATGATTTTTAATATAACGGTAGTGAGATGGCAAAAAGTTGTGTTAAGTAAGTTTTTGGTCCCTCAACTATTTAAAATTTTGATTTTTAGTCCCTCTAAAAATTTTTGCTCATTTGTGAACCCTATCAAATTTCAGATGACCAATTTTAGTTACTCTAAAATTTTTTGTCCATTTTTAGTCCCTTTTTATTTTTTTTATTGCTCAAAATTAGTCCTTGAGATGGTCTAAAAATGGGCTAGAAAAGAGCAAAAATTTAACTTCACAAGGATTAATTTTGAGTAATAAAAATAAACGAGGGACTATATATGGACAAAAAAATTTAGAGGGACTAAAATTAATTATTTGTAATTCAATTGGGACTAAAAATGCACAAATTTTTTAAGAGGATCTAAAAATCAAAATTTGAAATAGTTGAGAGACCAAAAATATATTTAAGTGAAAAAAAGTTTTATGTTAAGCATCACATCACATCCACCTATATATCCAATAAGTAAAACAATAGTCAGTATGCCAACATTGAATTGAAATAACGCACTTGAAATTGCACAAGTGCATGAGAATGTTATTAGAGAAATCATTAAATTGTTTGATAGTGCTTCTTTAAGAAACCGTTATCCAAGTTTAAGCATGGGGAAACACTTGTCAAAGAAAGCACTATGTCTGAATTAATGTCTTCTTTTAAAAAATGACATAAATAGAGATAGCACTTCCGTCTCTGTGACACATACCCTCACTTCCTTCCCCACGGTTATCCTAGCTTCCTCTAGATAACACTCAACTCTGTTGTCACAAAGCACCAGTTTGTTATTGTGAATCATATTTTGTTCACAACCAAAGTTTTAAAAATTGCTCCTTAACGCTAATATCGCCCGCAACATCACGGTATTGGAGCTTGACGATACCGATACGGACCAAAATCTCGTCATGGCTGCAAATCACATAAAATGGCCACAACAAAATGGTGTTGTGGCTGCAACAAGCATAACAAAACCCCATTTTAGCCCAAACACATTTTTCCCCCAAAAGTCCCATTTGAAAATCAAATTTTTTTACAAAAGAATCCAATAAAACAAAGAATCAAAACAAACATGAATTAAAAATGGAAACTTTGAAGTGGAAAAAAAATCTTGCAAGAGCCGTGCATGTCTTCAATGCAAGCCTCTGCCATTTGTTGTCCATTCATGCTTCTGTCGCCGGCTTCCACCACACTTGTTATCCGCTCTTCTGTTCTAGCACTAGGCAACCCACCGCCCTAACCCATTTTCCCTTTGCAATGATGAATATGTAAGTTTTGGCAAGGAAGGAGAAAGGGTGAGGTGACACAAGAGAAGTGAGAGAGTAAAAGTCCTGAAAATGAAATTTGGGGAAAATGGGAAATGAAAGGATAAAGATGTGAGAGAGAGGAAAAGACACTTCCAAAATATAAATTTGAGAGAGAAATAGTGGGATGGTGGGTGGGATTGAAAAGTTAAATTGAGATTGAAAGTGGGAGTGTTGTAAATTGGAGTGGGAAATTGAAATTTAAAATGAATAATGAAATATGGGCGGAGGCAATATTTGGGCCAAAGGCAATTAATTGATTGATTAGATGAGTAATTAGTGGGAAATGATTAATAGGGTGGGAAATTGGTTAATTAAGAGAGAATTAAGAATAAATTATAGAGTAAAATGTTAATTATAAGTTATTTTGAATTATATAACAATAGAGAAAATCTTAAAGTATTTTTTTTTTGCATTATTGTGTGTAATTCACACCGTAATGACCGCAATCCGCATCGCAACAAATGAAACATTCGCAATGTGAAAACCTTAACACGACATCAACTGTGATTGCGACCACAATTTAAAACCTTGTTCACAACTAAACAAAAAACCCTTCACTATTTAACCTTCTCAACTAGGAAAAGGAGCCTCCACCGCAATGCTTTATACCATGGTTATGAAAATCGGACCAAATCGGCCGTTCAATCGGTTGAACCGAGAATCGATCTATCATCTAGTCCAGATAACCCATGAAACCAGACAACCAGGAAACTGGTTAGAAAATTGAGAAACTGTTCCAAAACTCTAGAAACCGACAAAACTAGTGGTTCATCGGTTTACAGTGGTTCTCAAAAAATTGCTTGTTATGCTTGTGAAAATGAAGACACCATTGCTTTACTCCTTCTCCGGCAAGCTCTGGTGTTTTCTATTCTAGCCATTCAAAGCTCTACAACCAGAATATTCCTCAATTTAAACTCAAGCAAGACAAAGCACCTCAATAGATCTATTGATAAATTGTTCACGTCCTCGTTCCCAAGCCTCCAGTTTAGAAGAAACTTTTACGCTTTCTTCTGAACCTCAACAGATTCTTAAATAAACAAGCATCTAGTTTTTTTTATGGAAAGTGAATTTCAAAATTAAATGGACAATTGAGTGGAGTGTTGTGTGTGGAGCAAAGTAAACACACTGGCACATGAAAGTTGGAAAGTCATCAGTATTGTAGTTAAAAGTTATTAAATAATTTTTAAAAATTTTAATTTATTAAATGTTATAATATTCATAATATTTTTACATCACTTTATTATTTTCTAGTCAAAATAATTGATAATTTAAAAGGACAAATGAGTAGACAAAGGGATTACTTTCTAAAGGAAAGTTGAGAAGTCAGAAGGGACGTGTGTTCACTTCAATAGTTGTATCTCATCTTTGAAGGCACTAATTTCCCAGAGCCAATCAATACAATCGACACTAATATTGATGTTGAAACAAATATTATATTTGTATTTGTAGTTATTGATAGATATATTTTGCGCTATTGAAGTTAAATAAAAGAAAATGTGTTGTTATAATTAAATTTTATGTCATATTTGATTTAATTTAATAGATAATTTTGCATGTTACATGTTATGAGTGATAATATTTTTAAAACATATTAATTTTTATAGTTATGAGTATAATTGTCTTTTTATTTGAAATTATTTATACATTATATTTTATTTTTTAAAAATTATTTAATTACTACCGGATCAATTGCAGTTAAACAATTAAAACCTGAACCAGTGCCTCACTTGTTCAATGACTGATCTGGTTTTAAAAATATTGCTTTATACTTGGCAATTTTTGACACAAGTCTTGCTGGTGATTGAGGTTTAATTGTTATTCATTGTTCTTGTGTTTTTTCAAATTTATGGCTTAGAATTTGAACCCATTTTCAAATTTCTTCTACTTTTCCCATCTTTTCCCATTCTAAATTCTCCTTTTTAGTGAGGATTCTAGTGTTGTTGTTCGAGGACTTCATGTATTGAATTTTCCTAGAAGCAATTAATATCTCCACCGAAGAAGGTTTACGCAAACTTGTCGTGCTGTAAATCTCTAATACTTATATTATAGATTTGTTCCCTAAATGTTTATGGGACATATTTTCAAGTTTTTTAAACATAAATGTAATTTAACATAATGAACTTAGAAGGGTCTTTACAAAATCCTTACCAAGTATAGAAATATAGAATCTGAGGAGAAATTCTTAGGTGGACGCAAACTCAACACCTCATCCGTACATACAATCAATATAAATTTTACTACTAGTAATGTAACGCTGTGTTGTTATTAATTGATTTCATAAGTGATTTAATTAAATTACAAGAATAATTAAATTTAGGCTTAATTGCAATTTTTACCCCCAACTTTTGACTTTTTGGCGAAATTTATCCCCAACAAATTAATTTGGTACATTTTACCCCCCAACTTTTTTAAAAAGTTGCAAATTTACCTTCCACCATTTTGCTGACGTGGTATGCTAAAATAATTATACTTTTTACCCCAACTTTTTACTTTTTGACAAATTTTACCCCTAACTTTTTCATTTTTTGGCGAATTTTACCCCTAACTTTTTATTTTTTGGTGAATTTTACCCTCACTTTTTACGCTTATGTCAGCATGCCATGCCAGCAAAACAGTGGAAGGTAAAATTTGCAACTTTTTAAAAAAGTTAGGAGTAAAATACGCCAAATTAATTTGTTAGGGTAAAATTCACCAAAAAATAAAAAGTTGGGGGGTAAAAATTGCAATTAAGCCTTAAATTTAATTTAAATGCTTAAATGAATTAATTAATTTATGAGTTGGTGATTTGATTATGTGTGCATGTGGTCAGTGAGTTTTTAGTGGTTTGGGCTTAAGAGGATGATGGGCTTTGGTTTATGTTTGGAGAGGTGGGTGTGTATAGTAAGGCTTAGATGTGAAAGGGGGAATTCCTAGCGTCACAAACCCTCCCTAAACCCTCAGAAATATGAAAATAGAAGACAAGCTCTCTTTTCACTCTCTTCTTCTTCCCCAAGCAAGACCCACTCCCTAGAGGTTGGGGAGTTTGATTCTTCTGCTCAAAGGAGACTCTTTTCCGCTCTTGTTGGAGCTCTATAGTTGTCCCTTGGTGTGGTAAGCTCTTCCTTTTCTCCCTTGTCCCTTATTCCATATTCTTCCCTTGTAAGCTACCATGGAGATCCTTGTTTGGGTATAGAAATCTGATTTTTGGGTTGTTTTGGGTATGTTTTGGTGCTCTATTAGTGTGAGCTGCTAGTGGAGTTGAGGAAAGCTCTTTCCTTGGACCCAAAGCTTCTTCCTTTCCCTTCCTTCTTCTAAAAGTCATCACCTTGGGTTTGTGTAGGTAAGGGAAACTCATATCTCTTCTTGTTTTCATCATTGATTTCATGTATGGCAATGAATTTTGGGTGTTCATGTGGTTGTATTTTGTTGTTATGTGTGGTTATTGGTGGTTTGATGTTGAGATGATTGAATTTGAAATTGGCATGTTGATTTTATGTTGTAGTTTGAATTGTGGATGCTTTATAATGGTAGAAAATGTTTGGTTGAAGCTTAAATTCGTTATTGAACATTTTGAGTTGAAAGGAATGATTTTTTTGTTTTGATGAAAAATGATGTTTTGGGTTAAAAATAGTGTATTATGCAATTTTGAATCATTTTAATCGATTATATTGTGTGGTAATTGGTTAAAATGAGCTACAGAGGTTGGTTTTTGAGTTAGCATTCGATAATAATCGATTACATGGCTTGGTAACCGATTATTTCGAGTCTTTAGGACTAATTTATCATTCCAGGGACTAAAGTAATCAATTACAATGTCTTGTAATCGATTAAATCGAGCACCAGAGGCTATTTAGTTGATTATGGGTTCATGTAATCGATTACATAGACTTGTAATCTGTTAATTTGAACCCAGGGGGCTGCTTCCTTGATCTGACTTCTATTTTAATCGATTACAATAATTTGTAATAGATTACAATAGCCAAAACTCAGTTTTAGAGTCCGAATTTGGAAAAGTAGTCTTCATGAAAGTTGTAGATCTAGACGTTAAATAACTAATGGATTTCTTTTCACTCAAAAATAATGTCTACAACTCTAGATATGATCAAATTAGTAAGCAAATGTCAAGCTGTCAAAATTTGGTAAAAGTTCCACTTTGTTCATAATTTTAGGCATAGTATACTTCTGAACTAGGTATTGGGGTAAACATAAGAGTTGTAGATAATCTTCTTATCTTTCAAATTAGATAAGAATCAACTTAATTGAATTAGTATAACTCTAGATATCATATTTTCAACTTACAAAGGTCATAGAGGTGTAATAGGAAATGAAGGAGATACCAAATTAGAACTTAAGAAACTAGATGAGGACCACAATATCAATTAGATAAATAATATAAGGCTTAAATATGTTTTGGGTGCTTGATATATTAGCGAATTTTGCGTTAGGTCCTTATTAAATTTTTGCTTTGTGTTGGGTCCCCAATAATTTTTTTATTTTGTTTTTGGTCCCTAAAGCGCTATCTGAACCACTTTTTAAAACAATTTAAAGCGCTATCTAAAGCGCTTTAGGGACCAAAAACAAAATAAAAAATTTATTGGGGACCCAACACAAAGCAAAAATTTAATAGGGACCCAACGCAAAATTTGCTAATATATCAGGGACCCGAAACATATTTAAGCCATAATATAATTAGTGAAATGATGTTGTTTTATAATTAAATTTGATTTTATGTTGAGATTATGAAATTCACATTCACATGAGATTTTGGTGTAGTGAATGTAAGAGTTCATGGTGTTGGAATTTCTTACTATGCTTATTGAACTATAGATGGGTTCATAAGTGTGATGAACATGTGAATGGTGAATTTATGATATGATGACCTCTTATGGTGTTGAAATTGATCAATAATTATGTGTTTGATGTATGACGGTTGTTAGATGAGTTGATGCATCATACCTACATGTATAATTGGCATTGGATATGAGTAGGCACGTAAGTTGAGGGTGCTTGGTGGGCCCTCAATCTAGTGTTAGAGGTTTTCGTTGAAATATAGAGAAATACACTAGAAGGGGGGTTGAATAGTGTATTTATAATTTCTTTGAAAAACTTTAACTAATGTGAAGATAGTATATCTTAAGTTTTACAAGGACTTAGTAAAACAGAAGATTATGCTATCGTCCAGCAGTTTAAAAACAACAGTCCAATGAGACTGCTCTTCTAGCTTTTCGTTAGAACACACGTAATAGATAATCGTAGATAAAATGTGTAAAGAATCACTTTCGTAGTATGTTGAAGAGATAGTTTAATAGATATGCAAGTAAGCTAGAAAGCGAGAGAATAGAACACTTAGTTTTATACTGGTTCACTCAACTGAGCTACGTCCAGTTCTCCTTCAAAAACTTTTGAAGGGTTCTACTAATCAAGATCTGATTACTGTCAAGTATTCTAACCTTGCCACTTCTGGCTACAAGTATTCTCTAGGCCACTCCTGGCACACCCTTAATCTCCCCTTGAGATTAAACACAAACCCAAGTATTCTTTAACACTAAGCCACTCCTGGCTTTCCAAATAGAATTGTTTGAGTATAGAAAGTAAGACTAACTCTCACAGAGAGGATATTACAGTAAACACGAATATACAGAATCGCTTAGCAAAGCTAAGAAGAAAGCTCGTTTTGCTTAAGTATTGATCGTCCAGTCGTTTTGACAGAGATTCAGCTCTTTATAAATTTTTTGTCAGTCTGATACATGAGCTCATTCCTCTATTTATAGACAGCTTGTTGAAAGGTATCCATTGAGGGATTTTTTCCTTTGCCAAGAGCGGTTCTCTCCATAGCATGTGACCGTTGTCACGTTTTGACTTAGGATGGAGAGATAGAAGTGACAGCCGTACATATAGCGCCTCTCCTACTTGTACTTTTTCTGCAGAGAGAAGCTTCTTCTTTTCCTGTTCAATACTATTCGAAAAATCAAATAGAATGACATATTAAAATGTGAGAGAATAATCGTTGCATTTTATAGAATCCACATTGAAAACGTATTTCCTTATAATATTATTTTAAGATAGAAACTACAGAGTGGGTTATATAGTCATTGGACGATTGCTCTCACAGGAGCATTGGACGCTGCCTGTAGAATTCTTACAAAACACATTTGGACGCTTTTCTTATTAAAACATAAAGTCGAGGTTTGAGAGATACAATACCATTGCGGAATTGGACGACGTAAATCCTATAACACTCAAACTAGATCATTAGATACTTCAAAATTTATCCTTTAGTTGTTATCATCAAAACCGAAATTCGAGGGGTTGGACAGCGTCCAAGGTCTTAGAACCTAACAATCTCCCCCTTTTTGATGATGACAAATAATGGTAAATTTTGATGTTAACAGACACATAATCATATAAGAATACAATGAATCAAGTCAGAGATGATTATGTTATGCCAGTGTATAAATGTGAAATGAAGTACTCCCCTTGAGTTCAACATTTCTTATGCATCTGATAACAGAGAAATATAAAAGGCAAGTATATATCAGGTATAACAGATATCAGAGTGAAAAACATATCAACGATATGGATGTGGAATTTATGAAATAAACACCTCATGTTTTGATAAAGATGCCAATATTTTTATATACAGAGTGTTTAGCTATTTACTTCTATGACATCAAAATTCCAATTTCTCCCCCTCTGTCATTAACAAAAAGGTTTGAAAGATGGAAAAATGATTGGGCCATCATGGTCACCTTATGGCTGTGGAGGTGGTTGTTCTGGTGGTGCTTGTATTGGTGGTGCTGGTTGTGGAGGTTGTGGTTGGACGGGTGGAACTGCATGAGCAACTTGTCCAAGCAAGGTGGCTGCTGTATTTTGAATCTGGTTCACAAGCGTCTGGGAGAGACTAATGAACTGTTCAGTGATGGCATTCTGCAGCATCAGACGATGTTGATCAGCCTCAGCCTGTTGCCTTTGCTGAAAAGCTTGAAGAGCTGCTTCGGTTTCCAGCTGTTGTTGCCTCAGAGCCTGTTGCACTATCTCGTGAACACGATCTTCTGAGACTCCTTGAGGTTCAGCAAATCGCAAGGGATGGATGCCCCTTGGACTTGAAGATCTGGTGGGAACCAGTTGTCGTGTGCCCGAATGTGCTTCAGTAGATGCATCAACAATGGGGAAGCTGGTGATATCTTCAGCAATAGGCTTTGCTGCAGTTGCTTCCATTGGCTTGGATGCTTCAACAACGAGCTCTCTATCATCCTTGGACTTTCCAGATTGGACGGTAGGTTCTTCATGTGACGTGACAAAGTGTTCCACGTCCACTGGTACAGATGAGTCCAGGTCAAGATGAGCTAGCACCTTTGTTACTTTGGCAGATGCTTCATCCAGCTTTGCCTGTGTAGCTTTTGACTTAGCAACCTTATCTTCCTTTTCTATGGTTGCGGTCTCAGTTTCCTCAAGAGCCAGCTGCTCTAGATGAGCTTGTTCTGCTGCTGATGCTTCTTCTGCTTTGTACTCCTCATGCAGAGTTTGGAGTTCCTCCACAAACTCTGTGCGATCCAGTGTTCGAAGATCAAACACTTTGTTGCTTCTGATTTTTGGCAATGTCTTCAGTAACTTCAGATAATCATCTGAATCTTTCAAAAAGCAGGCAAAGGTGTCTGAGAAGTGATGAGTCTTTACTGGACGCAGCACCTCAATACCATGAGGGGGGTGAACAAAGTCATCCTTGGAGCTGCCTGAGGAGGAGGATTTCTTGGAATCGTTCCATAAGATCTGGTGCCAAAAGATAATGGAATCAAAGGTTCTGAGTGAATGCGTAAGCTTACCAGTCTTGTCAAATAGATGACCCCAGGTATGAGAGGATTTTTGCAGGGTTTCAACTTTCTCTTCCCTACTGGGCATCTCAATGCCGTAGAACTTGTAGCCTTTCTTGCGACCAGCATCATATAAAGGTAGTCTAGGACATACCCTGTCTGGTACAAACTTTATTTCTGTGGCGCGGCTTATGTGAAGGTTTGGTGGGTAGGCGATGGCTTGGTTTGGTATATACATTTATTGCAGAAGTTTTCCAAGTTCATCATAGTCGTCTGGCTGGAAGTTTAGCACTGGAGTTCCAGCTGGTAGAGGCAGGAACTTTGTGATTAGAGTCCAGATTTGAACATCCTTGACCCACCCTGCATCTGGACGCTGCTTCGTTATGGAAGGGTCCAGACTTTCTTTAATGGCCAACTGCAACTCTGCAGCCAGTTCAATATCCTTGTTAACATGGGACTTCTTGGACTGTGCCTTCATTTTTCTTGGAGCCTTCCCTTTCTGCTCCGCAACCGTCTTTGTGAATCGAGAGGCAACCTCCACCTCTGGTTTATGCAGATCTTCTGCTGCTGGACGCACTCTTTGCTGAGTTCCAGTTGGACAGGAGTAAGGATGAGGCATGCGTATCAAGTGTGGGTACACTTCTCTCGTCCAATTGGGCAGAGGGTTGCTGATGATCACTCCTTTTGGCATAGCAGAATAGGCAGCTGAAGAAACATGAGTGCAAACATACCTCGTCCACTCTGGTGCTGAGACAGTAGTGAAATACCGCTTCAAAGGCTCTTGTAGAGGCCTCCGAATCACATCACTTTTCTTACAGTAATTCTGGTTATTTCGTGTAAGGAATGCAACCGGGAAACGTTCTCTGTCTTTTTCTTCTTTGGTTTTCTGCTTGGGGGGTATGGTCCATGGGGACCAGGTATCCCTCCACGCATCCCTTGGACGCACAAACTTGGACAGGTCCAAGAGAAGATGTGGATGCTGGGTTGTTGATGTGGATGGAGCACTGGGTGTTGTTGGTAGTAGGGTGCTGGTGGATATGTTATCGGTGTCTTGAGAGGAAGTTGGTAGAACTGCAATTCTCCTTGGCCTTGCTGCCTGAGTCTTTGCTCGTCATGGCACGTTAGAAGGAAAGGAAATTGGTTTTGCAGGTTGTACCTTCTGCTTCTTTTGCTGAGGACCCTCCGTCTCCTCTGCCTTCTTCATGATTTGACCAATTGGGATCTGGTCATCATCATCAGAGTTGTCCAGTAGTTGAAGCTTCCGAACCTTTTGCTTTTCTGGAGCAAGCTTTACTGGTGCTACCTTTGGACGCTGCTCAGCTTGAGCAGGTTTGGACGTATCAGTCCTTGGACGCTTCCCTGCTGGGGACTGAGCAGTGGATGTGTCAGCATGTCTTTTCTTGGTTCTTCTCTCCTTTTCAGCATCTTCCTCATGCTTCTGAGACATTTGCCGTGTGATCTTTCTGCCCTCCTGTTCCTCCATCAGCCTTTTGATCTTTTTGCCAATACCAAGAAGATCAGTCTCTTCTTCATCATTATTGGAGATGATCTTGCTCTGTTCATGTCGTTGCTTGTTGATGGTGTCCTCGTCCAGGTCCCTTAAGACCTTGGCTGTTAGCTTGATCTTCATAGACCAAACTTGTGTAAGTCCGTGACTGAGTCCTTAGACCCAGCTTTGTGCAGGATACTCTTGTTGCACACCTGCTGCCAGATTTTTGCTTCCTCACACAGGTTCCTGTACTCAATCTTTATTGACTCGGTGGATTTGGTCTTGCAAAGTACGGTCGCAATGTGATTGCTGTACTGCTTGGCCCAGTCTGTTCTGTACTGGTTCTGCTCCCTAATGCAACCAGTTACCTTTGCAATGGTCTCGATGGACAGTGTCACCTCTCGTCCAAGAACCGTGGCCACGAGCTCCCTTGAGCTCTGGAACTTGGCATTTCTCCAGAATATTTTGATCAACTCAGGGAATATTTTCTGGTTTTCATTGAAGTAGCCTCTGATTCCACACTTCAGAAGGCTCTCGTTCAGGTTCAGTCCCAGCTTCTCAAGCTTTTCGATGTCGAAGAAGTGCTCAATGTGCACTGTAGCAGCTCCTTGGCACACAACTGTGGTTTCAGGGTAAGTGAGGACGTCGGGTTCTGAGTTGCTTGAGTTTGCAGAGTTTGCCATGCTAGAAAAGTTTGGATTTTTAGGTTTTCTGAGAGGGTTTTGGGTTTCTGAGAGAGAGAGTGTGTGTGTGTTTAGGGTGATGATAATCTCAGAGAAGATGGATACGGTGGTGTTTTTTTAGTGATGAATTGATAAGTGTATATTTGGGCTTTGTTTGGAGGATATGAAACGGTTTTGGGATTTTTGAATATTTGAAAAGTAAATGACGCCATAAAACCCGCCATGATGAGACGTGCGAAGAATGTGGGTAACTGTGTACAGTTACTAACATTTTGGTGACTCAGCATAGAGTATTAGCTCATACTTACTCTTAAAATGATCCGTTTTGATTATTTGAATCAAAAGAAAAGACTAAGATAAGAAAAAAAAACATCATCCACGTATTGGACTTAAGTGAAATATATGTAATGCATGTGCATGACTCTAGTGTTCCTTGGACGACATGTCCTTTGGACACTATGGTTTTATTGGACGCATCATGTAGATGTTAATCATTCCTTTACAGAGTCCATGCCAAGTTTGTCCCTCAGAAGGATTAACTTGTCTTCAGTAAGGGGTTTGGTGAATATATTAGCAAGCTGATTATCTGTGGTTACAAAGTGTAATTCCACAGTACCCTTTTGAACATGGTCTCTTACAAAGTGATGTTTAATCTCTATATGTTTGGCCCTTGAAGGCAATATGGGATTTTTAGAAAGATTTATGGCAGCTTTACTATCACAGAAGATAGGAATGTTACTCTCATATATGTTGTAGTCCTCAAGTTGATGTTTGATCCACAAGATTTGAGAACAGCATTTTGCAGCTGAAATATACTCTGCTTCAGCAGTGGACAGAGCAATGGTTCCTTGCTTCTTGCATGTCCAGGAGACTAGATTACCACCGATGAAGTGACACCCTCCACTGGTGCTTTTTCTTTCAATTCGATCTCCAGCATAATCAGCATCACAGTATCCTATTAGCCTGAAATCTTTCTGCCTTTTGAAATATAACCCAAGGTTAGTGGTTCCAGCAAGATATCGAAAGATACTTTTAACAGCAGTTAAGTGAACTTCCCTTGGGTCAGATTGAAATCTGCCACATAAGCATACGCTGAACATGGTGTCAGGTCTGGACGCTGTGAGGTATAGGAGTGATCCTATCATACCTCTGTATAGAGTATTATCTACTTTATTTGAGTTGTCGTCCAGTCCAAGTACTGTTGTTGGATGCATAGGAGTTTTCATTGGTTTTGCATCGTCCAACTTGTACTTCTTTAGCAGCTCTTTGACATACTTGGTTTGATGTATATATATTCCCTTTTCAGTTTGTTTGATTTGGAGTCCAAGGAAGAATTTCAGCTCACCCATCATGCTCATCTCGAACTCTGTTTGCATTAATTTGGCAAAATCTTCACAGAGAGACTCATTAGTGGCACCAAATATGATATCATCAACATATATTTGTGCAATAATCAGAAGAGTAGTCTTTGCAAAATAATGTAGTGTCTACTTTTCCTCTTAAAAAACCATTTTCTGACAGAAATGTGCTGAGTTTTTCATACCAAGCTCTAGGGGCTTGTTTCAACCCATATAAGGCTTTGTTAAGTTTAAAAACATGGCTTGGAAAATCATCACTTTCAAATCCTGGGGGTTGTTCCACATAGACTTCTTCCTTTATGAGTCCATTGAGGAATGCACTTTTTACGTCCATTTGATATAGCTTCATATTGCTATGAGCTGCAAATGACAGTAGAATGCGGATTGCCTCCAGACGTGCAACGGGAGCATAAGTTTCAGTATAATCTATACCTTCTTGTTGTGAGTAACCTTTTGCTACCAACCTTGCTTTGTTTCTCACAACATTACCTGCTTCGTCCAGCTTGTTTCTGAACACCCACTTTGCTCCTACAACTTCTTTGTCGTTGGGGAGTTCTACTAGCTTCCAGACATTGTTCTTTTGAAATTGGTCAAGTTCTTCTTGCATTGCTTTGACCCAGCCTTCATCTTCTAAGGCATCGTCCACAGTCTTAGGTTCTATTTGAGATATGAATGTTGTGTGACCTTGCTGTCGTTGAAGTGAAGATCTGGTTTTGACTCTGTCTTTCGGATCTCCAATGATTTGCTCCTGTGGATGATGTTTCTTCATTTGCCAGTTACGTCCATTTGGTTCTCTTTGTTCTGCGACTGGACCGTCCAGTGGTGCATTTGACTCTTCAACTGAGACATCATGGTTGGACGAATTTGATGACTTACTTGCATCATCCAATCTGAGATCTGCAAATGATTTGTCCAGCTCTGATAATTCCTTATCAGGCTTGTTGTCATTAAACTTCACATGGATAGCTTCTTCAACAACTAAGGTTCTAGAGTTATAAACTCTGTATGCCTTTGAAGTTTTAGAATATCCAAGTAGTATTCCTTCATCACACTTAGAATCAAATTTTCCCAGGTTATCCTTAGTGTTCAGAATGAAACATTGACATCCAAATGGATGGAAGTAGGATATGTTGGGTCTTCTACCCTTCCACAATTCATATGGAGTCTTTTTCAATATCGGCCTTATATAGATTCAGTTTTGTAAATAGCAGGCAATATTCACTGCTTCAGCCCAGAAGTGTTTAGGGGTTGAATTATCATTCAACATGGTTCTGGCCATCTCCTGGAGCGACCTGTTTTTCCTCTCAACTACACCATTCTGTTGTGGTGTTCTAGGTGTTGAGAAGTTGTGAAGGATACCATTATCCTCACAGAACCTTTGAAAACTTTCGTTTTCGAATTCACCCCCGTGATCACTTCTGATAGAAGTAATGCATACTTCTTTTTCATTTTGAACTCTCTTGCAGAGGTTATAAAAGGCCTTAAAGGACTCATCTTTGTGGGATAGGAATAAGACCCATGTCCATCTAGTATAGTCGTCCACTATAACTAATCCATATCTTTTACCACTTACCGAGGCTGTTCTTGTGGGTCTAAACAGATCAATATGTAACAGCTCAAGAGGTCTAGAAGTGGAAACAATGTTTTTACTTTGAAAAGAACTTTTCACTTGTTTCCCTTTCTGACAAGCTTCACAAAGAAGATCATCTTTATATGACATACTTGGTAGTCCTCTTACGAGGTTGTGCCTGTTCAGCTTTGAGATTAACCTCAAGCTTGCATGACCAAGTCTTTTATGCCATAACCAATGATTTTCTTGTACAGAAACTAGGCATGATACATTTTGACTTGATAGTTCCCCAAGTTTAATCTTATACAGATTGCCTTGCCTCTTTGCGGTAAATAGAAGGGACCCATCAGAGTTTTTGACTGTACATTCACCTTTGTTAAAGGCAACATCATATCCACTGTCACATAATTGGCTTATGCTAAGTAGATTATGTTTAAGACCTTTAACATAAAGAACTTTATCAATACAAGGATAGGGTGGTATACCAATCTTACCTACGCCAACTATCATCCCTTTCTGATTCCCTCCAAAAGTGACTGTCCCACCAGTCTTGGGTAGGAGGCTTTGGAACATACACCTTTCTCCTGTCATGTGATGTGAGCACCCACTGTCCAGGTACCATGATTGGAGTTTCTTTCCTGCTGTTAAGCATGTCTGGAATAGGAACAATTTTTTCCTTAGGTACCCAGATTGACTTGGGTCCTTTTTTGTTAGCTCGAAGGGCATTGAATGCTCCCTTCTTAGGCAGGTGTCTGCATTTGGACGTTATATGTCCAGGTTTCCCACAGAAGTAGCAAACATCTGTTTCCTCATCATGAATATATTTCTTTCCCTTATATCCATGTCCTGACCTGTCATTTGGTCTCTTACAACCTTCATATTTTAAAAGATTTTTGAGGTTGTCAGAGCCCTTGACAAAGTTTGACAGATCCTTCTTTAGGCTGTCAATTTCTTCATGAAGTTTTACAACATCATGTGGTTGACCTCTTAAGGAAGTATCTGCTTCAACTTTCAGAAGCTTCTCAACTAGCCTTTTGTTTTCTGCGTTGAGATTTCTAATCTCTATGGAAAGATTTCTTTCTCTAGTCCTTGAATCCTCATAGGATTTATAGGCTCGAGCAGCATCATTCCAGAGAGTTCGCCTCTCCATATTTGTAATTTCATTTTTCCTTGAGAGCTCTGTAAACTTTTTCTGTAAATCCTCTTTTTCACTTTCCAGTTGTCTAACACTTTTTTCTAAAGCTTCTTTTTCTTTTGAAAGTGATTTGGATGATTTCTTTAAAGTTCTATAGGCCTTTGACAAAATAGAAGAGTTTGAAAGTAGTTCATGATAAGCTTCTTGAATTGAATCTGTCATTAAAATCTACCTCATCTTCTTCTTCTGGTTCAGAAGAGTCAGTTAAGGTGTCTGCCATCAGACATATGCGTGCTTCCTCTTCTTCTCCATCGTCCGATGATGAGTCATCGTCCAGGTCTTCCCATGTGGACATCAGAACTTTCTTGCCCTTTCCTTTGCTGAAGAATTTCTTCTTCTTGTCCTTGCTTTTGTCTAGATCTGGGCATTCTGATTTGAAGTGTCCTTGCTTTTTGCATTCGTAGCATACAATTGGACTCTTCTCCTTCTTTTCTTTGAAGTCTTTCCTCTTTAGGTTTCTCCATCTGGATCCACCTTTCTTCTTCCACATAGCATGTATCCTTTTGGATATAAAGGATAGTTCATCATTCTCGTCTGAGTCATCATCTTCATATTGTTCATCTGATGATGTTTCAGCTTGCATGGCTTTGGACGATGATGCTTTCCTTGGCTTCTGGACGCTGAGCGCCAGAGACTTATTTTTTTTACCATCACTATCTTGATACAGTTCTAGTTCATGCACCTTGAGAGTTCCCACGAGTTCTTCTAGGGACATATCGTCCAGTTCCTTTTTTGTTCTCAAGGCTGTAACCTATGGTCTCCATTTCCTAGGCAAACTTCTTAGAATTTTGTCAATATGTTCATAGTTATTGTAATCTTTACCATGTGCTCTAAGTTCATTTAGTATGGTTTGAAACCGTCCAAACATACTTTGTATGTCCTCATTTTCTTCCATACTAAACAACTCATATTGACAAGTAAGGAGACTGAGTTTGTTACATTTTACCTGAGTGGAACCCTCATATGTTAACGCAAGAGTGTCCCACATTTGTTTTGCGCTTTTGAGACTGTGCACCTTGTTGTATTCTTGTTCGCTCAGTGCACACATGATGATGTTTCTGGCTCTGGAGTTGAGATAAAATCTTTGTTTTTGCTCTTCCCTTCCATCTAGCCTTTGGAATTTCGTTGAGGCTCGCATCAAGTGGAATATAGTCGCCTATCTCCACAACTTCCCACATGTCAATATGGCTAGATTCAAAGAATGCTATCATTCTTTGTTTCCAGTAATCATATTTGACACCCTTGAAGAGTGGTGGTCTGTTCACAGCTTGTCCTTCGTTTTCCATCTTTCTTAGGATCTTTCCTCTGTACTGCTAAGTACTCAACCCAAGAGGTCGAGCTCTGATACCAACTGAAATATAGAGAAATACATTAGAATGGGGGTTGAATAGTGTATTTATAATTTCTTTGAAAAACTTTAACTAATGTGAAGATAGTATATCTTAAGTTTTACAAGGACTTAGTAAAACAGAAGATTATGCTATCGTCCAGCAGTTTAAAAACAACAGTCCAATGAGACTGCTCTTCTTGCTTTTCGTTAGAACACACATAATAGATAATCGTAGATAAAATGTGTAAAGAATCACTTTCGTAGTATGTTGAAGAGATAGTTTAATAGATATGCAAGTAAGCTAGAAAGCGAGAGAATAGAACACTTAGTTTTATACTGGTTCACTCAACTAAGCTACGTCCAGTTCTCCTTCAAAAACTTTTGAAGGGTTCTACTAATCAAGATCTGATTACTCTCAAGTATTCTAACCTTGCCACTTCTGGCTACAAGTATTCTCTAGGCCACTCCTGGCACACCCTTAATCTCCCCTTGAGATTAAACACAAACCCAAGTATTCTTTAACACTAAGCCACTCCTGGCTTTCCAAACAGAATTGTTTGAGTATAGAAAGTAAGACTAACTCTCACAGAGAGGATATTACAGTAAACACGAATATACAGAATCGCTTAGCAAAGCTAAGAAGAAAGCTCGTTTTGCTTAAGTATTGATCGTCCAGTCGTTTTGACAGAGATTCAGCTCTTTATAAATTTTTCGTCAGTCTGATACATGAGCTCATTCCTCTATTTATAGACAGCTTGTTGAAAGGTATCCGTTGAGGGATTTTTTCCTTTGCCAAGAGCGGTTCTCTCCATAGCATGTGACCGTTGTCACATTTTGACTTAGGGTGGAGAGATAGAAGTGACAGCCGTACATATAGCGCCTCTCCTACTTGTACTTTTTCTGCAGAGAGAAGCTTCTTCTTTTCCTGTTCAATACTATTCAAAAAATCAAATAGAATGACATATTAAAATGTGAGAGAATAATCGTTGCATTTTATAGAATCCACATTGAAAACGTATTTCCTTATAATATTATTTTAAGATAGAAACTACAGAGTGGGTTATATAGTCATTGGACGCTTGCTCTCACAGGAGCATTGGACGCTGCCTGTAGAATTCTTACAAAACACATTTGGACGCTTTTCTTATTAAAACATAAAGTCGAGGTTTGAGAGATACAATACCATTGCGGAATTGGACGACGTAAATCCTATAACACTCAAACTAGATCATTAGATATTTCAAAAATTATCCTTTAGTTGTTATCATCAAAACAGAAATTCGAGGGGTTGGACATCGTCCAAGGTCTTAGAACCTAACATTCGTGGTGGCTAACGCTGAATGGGCCTATAAAATAGATGGGTGGGCAAATCCCTATATAGGTTAAGGTCTTTGCAAGCTTTACCGAGGTAAGCCATTACCCACACTCATCTATTTTCGGTACCACACTCCCTCCGCAAGATTAACTTAGGTCTCCCCCAATTAATGGTCAGAGAGTGGACTATGTTAAGGGATGTACTTAGGTTAATAGCTCAAAAGGTGAAAATCTCCTTAGAGTAAAGTGTCAGCATGGAATAACATAAATCATGAATATGTGCATTTGGACTCTATGACTTGAAAGAGGATTGTTTGATTGAGGATTGGTGAAAAGGTTTTTGTGTTATTGGTGTTGATGTTTCTAAAGTATCTTTAGAAGTTAAATTCTTATAATAATGAATTCATTTGTATATTATGTTTCCTTTTAAAATGAGCTTACCCTTGCGTTTTCTATTGCACTATGATCATCGTGTTGCTTGACACGGGAGCAGACAATGATGTAGCTTCTAAGGAGCATGCCACTCAAGGTTGAGGTGGACTTGTTGGTGGACTTTGGGCCAAGATCCAACCCTTGGTCTCTTTTGTTTTGATGTCATAATGGGGGACCAGCTTAGGGGATAGATGTCATCTTTTGATATGTTGTATTTATTCCCTTAAGGGGACCCTTTATACTTGTTTATTTGCTATGAGATGTTTTGAGATATAGTGCTCTAAGGCACAAAACCTTTCATGATTTTGATGTCTTAATGATGACGGATTTGATGCTTTTGTGACATGTTTAGTCTAACACCCTCAATTTGGGTTTACATATATTCGGATTTTAATAAGCGTGTTACTTCATTCTATTTTCTTAAAAGAAAGAAATATCCTTTAACGTTGCGTGAATTTGTTAGAAAATGTAAAACTTTTTTTATTCTGATCGTTAAGCCTTTATTTTTTGAGTATGCATTTAAGATCCTTTATTATTTTCTAAATCATGTTAATTAATTTAATTTCACCAAAACTGTGAAGTTAAAAAAAGAATCATAGGTTGGAGATGCTTAAAAACCTTCTAATTGTTAATTATGAAAATGCAGCATCGCTTGGTATATGAAATGCGTCACTTAAAATTGTAAAGAAGAAAACTTAGTATCGTCTCAAATATAAAACATACATTTTTTAGTGAGAAAATAGAATAAAAGAAACTAGCCTCTATGGCCCCCAAATACACATTTATACATGGAAAGTAGCAAGGTACATATATCCCCATGCTAAACAAAATGCGGGTGCTAAGGAAATGTAATAACTGAAATGTATACAAGAGTCTGAAACCTAGGCCTACCCATATCAAAATACATAAAAAGGGATAACCTAGTCTCAGAGCAGTCATCTCTAAACCCAACCCTGCATGTTAAACTAATCCAAGAGATAGGATAGCGGAGGGTCTTTGATAAGATCCCTGAGAAGAAATCTAGTGGTCATCGTCCATAGGATCCTTCACGGAATCTTCCTCAAAGTTCTCCAATCCTTCTTAAAAACCTTGACTCATTGTTCCCTAAGTTCACGACTAGCAGTAGATCCCCCTAACAGGCACTTACCCAATTACGCCTCCAAATCTTGGCATAACGAGGTTCGGCAAAAGGTGGGAAGCGTCAGACCAAGCGTGAACTCCTCGGATGGTGTGGCATCGAGAACAGTAATGGGTACAGATGGACCCTCCCAAAGACTCTCCGAAAGAGGAAGGCAATGGCAAGAGCGACGAAGATAAAATCTTTATGATCTCCACAGGGGCTGCCCTTCGATCCTAAAATAAAAACGTAAGGGTGAATTTCTTCGCTTCGTCAATTAACCACACCGAGCGACTTTTTAAAGTCACAACACAATCCTGCTAACCAATAAGGTGTGGTTCTCTAACAATCACACTTGAAACCTACTCGTTTCCACAGCTATTTCTGTAAATTGTTTCACACTGGCCAGCCGCCACTGGAACTCCCAGAACTCAGTGGTCTTACACTTTTTTGAGTTGTATGACTGTTGGGAGTACACCTCTCACTATGGTACTATGGTGGGCTGTTACCAACTGATGATGTCTCATATTTTTGTCAGGATGGCCGAGTCAGCTATGTGATCTATCATCACAACTCGGTTCACCTCCAAGAACAACCTGCCTTACGATCATCTCCTAGGTACCAACTGTGATCATCCCTTACTCGGAGGACTGACTCCTCCATAACTCTCCTCATAGGGATTATTCTTTCTCGTCACAGTGGGGTTCCGCTGCACATGGTACTAGACGGTCGAATAGATGTCGAGCATGAGACCCCGTCTCTGCTCTAAAAATAAATATATATATATATATATGAGGACATTGCCTCCATCACCTTTCTATGGGTGACCGTCACATTACGTCATGACACGCCTTTCGAACTCTGCCCTCTCTCTTTGGTATTTTCACAGCTGGAAATACCTCATGTGACTCTCTTTTCATCTTGCAATTCCAGCAATCTGTCGTACACACGTGTCTCCGTTGCACAACTCTCAAAAAGCATACTTCACAATGCATATCGGAATTCTTTGTTAAGTTTTATTTGTGCCTTACCCTTTCAATTTCTACAATTTTTATTAGTTAGTAACTTATTGATAATTCCTTCACGCAAAGGTCCTAATATATTTTTCTAAGTCCAAAGCAGAAATAAAGAGTTGATTAATTAAAACTATAAATAAAAATTAAGTCTTTAGTCTAATTAATAATTTTCATCGTTAAAGTTTATTTTTATCATTACTGGCAAAATTGCCCAAGTCACTGAGACAGAGTCCCAGTCCACATAAGCACTCACGCCCGAGTCTTATGAACACATAATTTCAAACAACAGAAAATCACATTTCAAACTACAGTCCACTTGACTGTATCACAGAAGCGTTCCAAGATGCATTGACACACACAAAGGTTTGCCCAAAGTTCACATACCATGGGTCTTCAATCAAAATAAGACAAGGGTAAAGGTTACCCACTGCCTCACAATTACATAAATACAATTATTTCAATATAACACTTAAGCATAATTCACATATCACAAATATAAGGCATTTTCGGGGCAAATTTCCTCTTGACAGCTTCGAATCTTAGCTCGAAATTAATTTAGCAAAGGAATTTGAATCTGTAAAATTTTTATATGAGCTTAAAGCCCTTGAAATCTATTTTTCAAAAAGGGATCCCACATTTTCAGAAAAAATATGCAAAAAATATTAAAAATCCTAGAAGTTGGCAGGACAGTGTACTCTTTACACTGAACAACCTTCAAAGATGTGAAATTTTCTAAGACTTCCAAAATATGATTTTAACTCAAATTTTTTACAGTAAAGAGGTAACACAAATATCTTTCTGAAAAGGTAAAACTTGGACCCTAATTCGTTCTACATTGTTCCAGTAATTTTTCTTCTAAGACCCTAGTCTCAAGCCCATCTACTGAAACTAAAACATTTGTCCTGTAAAAGCCTAATTTGTTAAATTAGTGTTTGTTAATTTAAATTTTCGAAATTTATATGGTTTAAAATCTCTTTAAGTTTAGTTTCTAGAACAAAAATTATATTTTTAAAAAGATAAGTACTTTGGTGTAAAATGCTCAACAACCAAAACTTGTCCAAACAGCGTCCACAAACACGATAGATACATTCCATGTCACGGATTAACTCCTATTTGAGGTTTTCTTGAAATGGACTCAAAATAAAAGTTGTTGCATTTGAGTCTAGTTTCACTGAGGATAAGTTTCATCAAAATCCAACAGTTAGATTAAAATTTATGAGTGAAATAGTGGGGGCTGTCCAGGGCATTACGTGAAAATAGCCACTACCACTTTCGGTTTTTGGTTTGGAACTTTGACAAAAACTAAGTTATAAATTTTGACAAAAATTGGGCATGGTCTCCTCTGTATTAGGAGCCATCCCAAGAAATTCCAGAGCCAAAAGATGAAGAGAACAAGACTTTTACAAACAAAACAGTTCAGCCAAGAAGAGGGTTTTCCCCCCAAAATCACCATTTTCAGCCCATCCAAAACAAACACTACAACATTTAAACCAAGTGGGGGCATACATGCATGGAGTGGCTGAAACCCCCAACTAACAACCACTCTTGAGTCCACAAAAGAGAATCCCCTTACCAAGAGAAAGCTAGTCTACGTGAAAGAGGAGAGAGTGAGTGGTTTGAGTGGCTAAGTGATAGAGTGATTAGAAAGAGTGAGGTGTGGGTGTGGGGAGTGAGTGGCTGTGAGTTTTTTGAGTGAGGAGGGGTTTTGCATGAATTTTAATTGGTTAAGGGGAGTGTGATTTGATAGTTTTAGGTGCTGAGTTAAATTTACACAGTGTAGAATTACACTGTGTAATTGAAACAGAACGCGATTTTGAAAATTTCGAAACTAACATTCTTAACATTAAATTAAATTTTATAAATCTTATGAAATAAAAACATCTTAATAATTTTCATAAAATTTTCTCTATAGAGTAATTGCTCACATATGAATCTTACGAAAGGTAACTTGACTTGCGAGTTTCAGAGTTCAAAAAACGGTTAAAACAAATTTTCATTCGAATAAATAACTAATACAGAGCAACAAAATTTTTTATTATTTACTATTTTTATTATTTATTATTAACAGTTATCCACAGACAGATGAATTCCATTATCAGATATCTCAAGCAGTCAATTCACAGATAAATCTAAGCATTTAAATTTTAAACATTTATCACACTACACATTACTAACTTAAATAAAAACAACATAGCTAATATAATCACAGAAAGTCTACAGGAAACTTACAGACAAATACACAGGAAATTAACTACAGAGAATTAATTCTAGAGAATTAATTACAAAGAGTTACTCACAGAGAAATTTTTTTATATCTTTGATTTTATAAATTTTCTACTTGACCATTATAAAGAAATACCTATATTATTTATTTTAATCATTTTTATTATTTACTCAATTAATTACTAACTACATTTAATTACTCAATCTATCTTTTTCTTATTTAAAACAAACAATTTGATTTCCATTAGTTCTAATTAAATCTCTCGCGTTTCCACTTACTGGCTTGAAATTTTCGGGGTGTTACATTTAGAATTGCAAAAGTTCATGAAGATTTTCATTAATTAAATTAATTCAAGAGTTTTAAAAGGACCTAAAATGAATCTTTCCACGTGAAACTTTTAGTGTTCATGTAATGGCATCTGGGGTCATTACAAGTAAAATAAAAAGAAAAAATTTTCATCATTCATTAGATTTATTTTTATTCCTTCTAATAAGGATATGATCATAATTATTTTCCTTTAACAAGGATTTGATTTTAAGATATGATAAATATTTATAATAAATTTTTGCATAGGCACAAATCCACTATTTAATATTAATTAAATACATACATTAAATATTAATTAAATACATACACATGTGTAATATTAATTATATGTTATATTTAAAATAGATAATAAATAATCTTATTGTGTGTGTGTTAAATGAATACATTAAATACGTACATGTGAGTAATATTAATTGCATAACATTAATTATATTATAATTACTATAATAAATGATATTATTTAATGTTTATATAAATACTAGTTTAATAAAGTGTTTGTGTAATATTAATTACAACCTCCTCTCCTTTTTAATTGTCATTGTTTTCAAAAAAATGTTTTTATTTATCTTGTTTTCAAAGTTCAAGATAACATTAATTATTATGTTGTCTATTATATCCTTACTTTTCACTTAATGTTTAATTAATTTACCCATAAGCATTTATTGTAGAGTACAAATGAAAAATAATAAAATAGACAACCCCACAATTATTTTATTAGAATCAAGAAAAAATATTGTATTTCTTGGATTTCACATAGAAACCTTAAAAGATAGATAAAAAGAAATGAAGGGAGTATATATTAGATTTAATAAATGGAATAAATAATATTATTTAATGTTTATATAAATGCTACATTAATAAAGTGTGTGTATGTGTGATATTAATTAAATATTATATTTCATAAATATAATAAATAATATTATTTAATATTTATATAAATACTATATTAATAAAGTTTCTATAATATTAATTATATATTATATTTAACAAATATAATAAATAATATTATTTAATGATTAAATACATATGTTTGTGTATGAGTTTTTAATAATTAATTTTATTTAATAATAAATTTTTAATATATATATATATATCAAAAGCAATATATTTAATAAGCATTTATTATTATTTTTAAAATATATTATATATTAAATAAATATAATAAATAATAGTATTATTTAACATTTAAATAAATATACTACTGTAAATACATACATACATACATACGTTAAATATTTTCATATTATAATTTAAAATTTTCATTCTTAAAAATAATTTGATGTACATACCTATTATCCTTCTCATATAGGCTATGTTTGGAAAAAGTAGCTGAAAGCTATTAAGTTAACTTATACTATTATTTAGCAATATTTTTTTAATTCCTTTTTAAAATATGAAACATTTATTAAATACATATGTAGATACATACATACATATATATATGTATATATATATATATATGTATATATATATATATATATATATATATATATATATTGTTTTCTAGATCTTATAGAAATCTTTAGCAGATATATTCATATCAATTCTCTTTAAAATCATTCCTTGCATTTTAGTCAAACTTTGAATAATTGATATTATAGTATTGAACATTCATATTTTTAACAAAATAAAGTGTGGATAATATTTTGTTGATTGACCATTATTATTTGTTATAAGAATCACTAAATTTGAAAGGCTTTCAAGACTATTGAAAAATAGTAGATTTTCTAATTAATGCATTTGGATATGTTCCTTGTATTTAGATAAGCATTATATGGAAAAAATTTGTTAATAAAAGATTAATTGATCTTTGCTAGATTGAAGACCTGTATATATTTGTTCATAGCTCAAAGCAAAATGTAATCGGGCACTGAAAGTGGGTCAGAGGAATTGGGGCTTTCCCTCATTCATACAATACATATGTCTAGCTTTAGCTATTTGATTTTCTTTATTTCCTCTTGATGTTGTGAATAATATGAGTGAAGATCTATCTTAACCAGTCAATGAAGTATCAAGTAACTTAGATAGAAATCATTTTTCTAAAATTATATATTTGGTACTTCCTTGATTTGATTGAGATTTTATATTTCATGAAAAGTACAAAGCGTTTGAATCGATCATTGGAGATGAATTTTAATATAACGGTGAATTTTAATCCCACATTTTTGTGTGTGTGTGTTTTTTTTATTAGACTAACACAATATTTATTTATTGGTATTTTTCCCTTCTACTACTGTAAATTTCAATTTTTGTTTGTCTAATAATGTGTACTATTTTATTGTGTGGAAATAAAGGAAAACAATGCAAAATTTTATCGTGATTGAGACTGGCAAAACAGAGAGTAATTATTAGATCAAATAGACCAAGTTGAACAAATTAAATCAAGATCATCGTATTTTACCTACTTAATCTTTCTTTCTTGCTTTATATTATAGATTGACTGTACCACCATTGATTTTCTTGAATACATGACTTAATGATTTTAATTAAAATAGAAGAGGAATTAAATTTAATTTGTATTTCTGAAAAACATAATTCAAATGAATATCTTATGTTTTTTTGTTGTGTTCATGGGCTTAAGTTGTTTTTTTGGACCTTGGGTAGAATTTAAGAAGGCCAAGTTAGTCTTAGGGTTTATTTGTGTCATGGAATTTAGTGAGAAGCCAATTCCTTTCCTTGTTGCCGCAACCACTATAACCTAAAAGACTCTCGCTCCCTCTCTTTTAAAGCACCCATATCCTCCCCATTCTTGTTCCCTTTTAGTAATTTAAGTTGTCGATTTCTCTTCCAAGGCAAAGTTATTTTCTACACCTTTTGAGTTAGAAGGCCCCCTTGTTACTTGGTAAGCCTTTCTTTTACTTTCCCCTCTCCTTTCTCTTGATGGTTTTACCCATGCTTTAGGTTCTCAACTTCTATCAAATCTAATTTGGGTTCTTGTTTTGGATAAATGTTGTGTTCCTTTTTTTAGGTTGTTGTTGGTTTATGGAAAAAGCTTTTGACTCAAAAGGACCCTCCTTTATCCTTCTCCTTCCTAAAATTTCAAAACACGAAACCCAATGAGGTAAGAGAAGCAAACATTGTCTATTTCTTTTCTATTAATTGGTAATAATATGAAATGATTGTGGAATGATCTTGGAATGACGAAAATGTGTTCTTGGTTAGTTTGGAATTCTGGGTTTGAAGATGTGATTTTTGAGCATGTTTGTTGATAAAAACCGTGATTTTTTGTTGTATTTTAATGCTGTGAATGATGGGAAACTATTTGGTAACATTTGATGCATGCCTTTGTTTTGAGTTGGAAGATTTGAAAAATTGTAACTTAGGGAGTGAAGGGGATGATTTCACAAAACTTTTTCTAAATTTTTGCTAAGCGAAACCAATATAGGGAACCAAAGGGTGTTTTTGCCTTTTTGATTTGATGAGCAAATACAATATCGCTAAGAAAAAATCCCTTTTTGGTGTCATTTGCAAAATGACTGGATAGTTGATTGTGAAAAAAAGGCTTTATTGTTGAGCAAAAAGTTCTATCTAATTACTCTGTTTAAACCTCATCTCCGTGACACTTAACCTCATTTTCTTCCTTGCACTTATATTAATGCAATTCCTTACCCAACTTTCATATTAATGCAATTGCTTTTCTCATCTCTGATTTTACTTTCGATGACTCCTACTTTGCCTATAACTCCTTTTCCTATGACCCCTTCCTCTATCTATATCCCTTTCTCCTATCTATGACTCTTTCATCTTTCTATGACTTATTCTTCTTTCAATAACTCTTTCTTTACTTATTGTTTTACTATATTTGTTTTCGAAAATGCTTAATTGAACATATTTCGTCAAAAATTACATGTTTTGTATGCAAATCTTCATTTTTGTCATAAAATGCAAATTTTTTATATATCTTCAAATTTGTTACTTGAATCTACATTTCAGTACTTGTCTTTTCTTTAAAATTGTTACAGAATTCGAATAAATTGATTTTCTACAATTTGAATCACAAAATGTTGCTAGTTTGAATTAAAAGAATTCACATCCATGAATCTTGTAATTCTAAGTCCCATTAACTCAAAAAACACTCTATTTGTTGGTTTAGAATCATTGTGAGAAGTTATCTGATAAGTTTTCGTATGTCTTTGAAACCTATTTTCAAATTTCCACCATCAACAATTTGCTATATGACTCACTAAATTTGATCATTCCTTGTATCCCATGCCTGTCAAATTTTGTTTCATTTTGAACAGTACTATTGAACATTTATATTCATAATAAAAGAAAGATGGAGAATATTTATTTGACATAACATAAATATTTGCTATATGAATCACTAGATTTGAAAGGCTTTTAAAGACTATTTAAAAAAAATAAGATTTTGCAATTAATACATTCGGAGAAAAAATATTGTTAATTATGAACACCCAATTTTGGATGCAATTTTCTTTATCGACCTATCTTTCATGTTTCTCCTTCTTTTCTCTTTTTCTTTCTTAACTATGTTACTCATTGATTTTGTTCTCCACCGTTGACATATTTCTTACCCTATGATAGAAGGTGTGCTTTTAGAAACTCTTTTGTGAGAGGAGTTCCAGTATCACATGATTCACCACGCTTTCCCCTACTTTCACATTGGCAACCTAATTTCTTATCGGAACCCTAGTTTCACTTAACCAAGCAATGACATCACATTTCTCCTACAATACTCTCATCAATTCCTTTTTCAAATACTCCCTTATCCACCTTGCCCATTAAATGTTTGATAAGATTCCCTATCTAGACATTTTTATCTGCTTCTTTTCTCTTGCTAAGAGAAGGAGGAAAATAGGTAGATATTCAGTCTAATAATAAATCATTGAGTATTTCTTTTCTTTCACTGTAGATGGTTTCATTTTCCTAGGCATTGTTGCAACTACTATAGGACTTATAGTAGCAGGGATTACAATAGTTATGTATACAAGAAAGTGATACTATGAATTTGCTAAATTTTATTTGTTTTATGAAAAGGAGAGTGTGAACAATAATGTATACAAAGCAGTGGAGATGATATCTATGTAGTAGATGAGAGATTTATTGTGTGTGTTCATGTTGAAAAAAATATACTTTTGTGTTTTTGTCATTTCCATAATTACTCCCACACTCTTTAATAATCAATGTTTGGTTCAATGCATCTTAGTGTTCAAACGACTATTCCTTGTCTCATAAATGTTTTTGTAAAGTATTTACCTTCTTCAAAACTTTTGCATCATCATCATGTTCCATGTGCTTTAACACATTTAATGATCCTTATAATTGTTTAATGTCCAACTGCAACTCTCGTTGCATAAGTTGTGTTTGAAGTTGGATGATTTTAGCATGGAATTGTTGTTTTTGTATATTTTGATCTTCAACCAATTTCATAACATATTAATGAGCTTTCTTTTGCTGCAGAGTAGCAAGAGAGCTATTTTTCATTGTATTCTTCTTGATTTCTTTTGTTAACTTTTTTCTTTCATTTTCATTATCACGCTTTTCCAATCCAATTTTCCCAACTGAAGCTTATTTTTCTGAGATTCTAGTTGCAATTTAAGCTTTTCTTATCAACAAAAATCCTTTTGAAGTGATCATGCCACTTGACTGTATTTTTTAATCTATTATTTATAAGGTCGTTGAATTAATTAGTTTATCTTTTTCCATCAAAGCAAGGTTAATTTTGTGCATATTCTTATGGCATCTCACTTCCATGTCTTTTAAGTGCTTGCTTTTGGCTTGAACAATGATAATCAAATTGGAGACAAGCTTATCCTGCCTTGAAGCTTCTTCTTCCATAAGTTCATGTATTGTTTTATCGCTTATATTACGTAGATGTTCCCCATAAAATATTGTTCATTTTGTAGTAATTTGCTTGGGTAACTCATGCATAAAGACCAAACTTCTTCTAAGAATTAGTAAACCAATCCTTTCTCCTTCTAATGATGCAATTTATATATGGCCAACCTGAAATAATGCCTTGGCATTATTAAGAACATATGAATTAATACATTCAAATATTTGAAAAAAGGGAAAATTAAATAATGCCTTGGGATAAGTCTACCTCAAATAATGTACCCATCCATTGACTTGTGCCAGTGTTGCCCCCTACTCTGCTCACCTCCGCTTTTCCTGTGACTCTCTCATATCGACAGCATCATCGATAAACTCGTGAGTATCAAAGAGGTCAGAGTCCATCGATAAGCTTCAGAGGTGCCCAAGAATGGGTGCTCCTACTAACCTGGGCCGCTTACTAGACTTATCTGAATCGAGGTCAGAAGTGTTAAAGAGGAGTAGGTTGTTGAAGTTTGCAGCAAAGTAGAAAGAGGTATTTCAGTGAGAATGTTGGTGCTAGGACCCATTCTCTAATATTTTCTCTATGTCCATTGTCGTTGGTGGGCTTTCGATGAACTTTGGGTCCATTGGAAAACAATATTAAGTCCTCAAAAACTAAACCTCATCGAACTTTTAGTTTTTCAATGGACCTAAAGTTCATCGAAAACCCACAGGAGACGATGGACATAGAAGAAATATCAAAGAATGGGTTCGACCACCAAAATTCTCACTCAGACACCTCTTTCTAGTTTGCTGCAAAGTTCTACAACCTTCTCCTCTACAACCTTCTCCTCTACAACACTTTTGACCTCGATTCGGATGAGTCTGGTTGGTAGTCAAGGCTAGTAAGAGCGCCTTCTGTCAGGCACCTTTGAAGCTTGTCAATGGACTATGACCTCTTTGATACTCTCGAGTTTATTGACAATAATGTCAATGAGAGAGTCACCAGGAAAAGCAGAGGTGAGTATCTCTATGGACAAGTCCTTGTATTGATAAAGTTCTTTATGTTAAAGGTCTTAAACATAATCTACTTAGCATAAGCCAATTATGTGACAGTGGATATGATGTTGCCTTTAACAAAGGTGAATGTACAGTAAAAAACTCTGATGGATCCCTTCTCTTTACCGCAAAGAGGCAAGGCAATCTGTATAAGATTAAACTTGGGGAACTATCAAGTCAAAATGTATCATGCCTAGTTTCTATACAAGAAAATCATTGGTTATGGCATAAAAGACTTGGTCATGCAAGCTTGAGGTTAATCTCAAAGCTGAACAGGCACAACCTCGTAAGAGGACTACCAAGTATGTCATATAAAGATGATCTTCTTTGTGAAGCTTGTCAGAAAGGGAAACAAGTGAAAAGTTCTTTTCAAAGTAAAAACATTGTTTCCACTTCTAGACCTCTTGAGCTATTACATATTGATCTGTTTGGACCCACAAGAACAACCTCGGTAAGTGGTAAAAGATATGGATTGGTTATAGTGGACGACTATACTAGATGGACATGGGTCTTAATCCTATCCCACAAAGATGAGTCCTTCAAGGCCTTTTATAACCTCTGCAAAAGAGTTCAAAATGAAAAAGGAGTATGCATTACTTCTATCAGAAGTGATCACGGGGGAGAATTCGAAAACGAAAGTTTTCAAAGGTTCTGTGAGGATAATGGTATCCTTCACAACTTCTCAACACCTAGAACACCACAACAGAATGGTGTAGTTGAGAGGAAAAACAGGTCACTCCAGGAGATGGCCAGAACCATGTTGAATGATAATTCAACCCCTAAACACTTTTGGGCTGAAGCAGTGAATACTGCCTTCTATTTACAAAATAGAATCTATATAAGGCCGATATTGAAAAAGACTCCATATGAATTATGGAAGGGTAGAAGACCCAACATATCCTACTTCCATCCATTTGGATGTCAATGTTTCATTCTGAACACTAAGGATAACCTGGGAAAATTTGATTCTAAGTGTGATGAAGGAATACTACTTGGATATTTTGAAACTTCAAAGGCATACAGAGTTTATAACTCTAGAACCTTAGTTGTTGAAGAAGTTATCCATGTGAAGTTTAATGACAACAAGCCTGATAAGGAATCATCAGAGCTAGACAAATCATTTGCAGATCTCAGATTGGACGATGCAAGTAAGTCATCAGATTCGTCCAACCATGATGTCTCAGTTGAAGAGTCAAATGCACCACTGGACGGTCCAGTCGCAGAACAAAGAGAACCAAATGGATGCAACTGGCAAATAAAGAAACATCATCCACAGGAGCAAATCATTGGAGATCCAAAAGATAGAGTCAAAACCAGATCTTCACTTCAACGACAGCAAGGTCACACAGCATTCATATCTCAAATAGAACCTAAGACTGTGGATGATGCCTTAGAAGATGAAGGTTGGGTCAAAGCAATGCAAGAAGAACTTGACCAATTTCAAAAGAACAATGTCTGGAAGCTAGTAGAACTCCCCAACGACAAAGAAGCTGTAGGAGCAAAGTGGGTGTTCAGAAACAAGTTGGACGAAGCAGGTAATGTTGTGAGAAACAAAGCAAGGTTGGTAGCAAAAGGTTACTCACAACAAGAAGGTATAGATTATACTGAAACTTATGCTCCCGTTGCACGTCTAGAGGCAATTCGCATTCTACTGTCATTTGCAGCTCATAGCAATATGAAGCTATATCAAATGGACGTAAAAAGTGCATTCCTCAATGGACTCATAAAGGAAGAAGTCTATGTGGAACAACCCCCAGGATTTGAAAGTGATGATTTTCCAAACCATGTTTTTAAACTTAACAAAGCCTTATATGGGTTGAAACAAGCCCCTAGAGCTTGGTATGAAAAACTCAGCTCATTTCTGTCAGAAAATGGTTTTTCAAGAGGAAAAGTAGACACTACATTATTTCGCAAAGACTACTCTTCTGATTTTATTATTGCACAAATATATGTTGATGATATCATATTTGGTGCCACTAATAAGTCTCTCTATGAAGAATTTGCCAAATTAATGCAAATAGAGTTCGAGATGAGCATGATGGGTAAGCTGAAATTCTTCCTTGGACTTCAAATCAAACAAACTAAAAAGGGAATATATATACATCAGACTAAGTATGTCAAAGAGCTGCTAAAGAAGTACAAGTTGGACGATGCAAAACCAATGAAAACTCCTATGCATCCAACAACAATACTTGGACTGGACGACAACTCAAAGAAAGTAGATAATACTCTATACAGAGGAATGATAGGACCACTCCTATACCTCACAGCGTCCAGACCTGACACCATGTTCAGCGTATGCTTATATGGCAGATTTCAATCTGACCCAAGGGAAGTTCACTTAACTGCTGTTAAAAGAATCTTTCGATATCTTGCTGGAACCACTAACCTTGGGTTATATTTCAAAAGGCAGAAAGATTTCAGGCTAATAGGATACTGTGATGCTGATTATGCTGGAGATCGAATTGAAAGAAAAAGCACCAGTGGAGGGTGTCACTTCATCGGTGGTAATCTAGTCTCCTGGACATGCAAGAAGCAAGGAACCATTGCTCTGTTCACTGCTAAAGCAGAGTATATTTCAGCTGCAAAATGATGTTCTCAAATCTTATGGATCAAACATCAACTTGAGGACTACAGCATATATGAGAGTAACATTCCTATCTTCTGTGATAATAAAGCTGCCATAGATCTTTCTAAAAATCCCATATTGCATTCAAGGGCCAAACATATAGAGATCAAACATCACTTTATAAGAGACCGTGTTCAAAAGGGTACTGCGGAATTACACTTTGTAACCACAGATAATCAGCTTGCTGATATATTCACCAAACCCCTTACTGAAGACAAGTTAATCCTTCTGAGGAACAAACTTGGCATGGACTCTGTAAAGGAATGATTAACATCTACATGATGAGTCCAATAAAACCATAGCGTCCAAAGGACATGTCGTCCAAGGAACACTAGAGTCATGCACATGCATTGCATATATCTCACTTAAGTCCAATATTTGGACAATGCTTTTTATCTTAGTTTTTTTCTTGTTTTGTTCAAATAATCAAAACAGATCGTTTTAAGAGTAAGTATGAGCTAATACTCTATGCTGAGTCACCAAAATGTTAGTAACCGTACACAGTTACCCACATTCTTCGCACGTCTCATCATGGCGGGTTTTATGGCGTCATTTACAATTCAAATATTCAAAAAGCCCAAAACCGTTTCATATCCTCCAAACAAAGCCCAAATATACACTTATCAATTCATCACAGAAAAACACCACCGTATCCATCTTCTCTGAGATTATCATCACCCTTAAGCACACACACACACACACACACTCTCTCTCTCAGAAACCCAAAACCCTATCAGAAAACCTAAAAATCCAAACTTTTCTACCATGTCGAACTCTGCAAACTCAAGCAACTCTGAACTCGACGTCCTCACTTACCCTGAAACCACAGTTGTGTGCCAAGGAGCTAATACAGTGCACATCGAGGACTTCTTCGACATCGAAAAGCTTGAGAAGTTGGGACTGAACCTGAACGAGAGCCTTCTGAAGTGTGGAATCAGAGGCTACTTCAATGAAAACCAGAAAATATTCCCTGAGTTGATCAGAATGTTCTGGAGAAATGCCAAGTTCCAGAGCTCAAGGGAGCTCGTGGCCACGGTTCTTGGATGAGAGGTGACACTGTCCACCGAGACCATTGCAAAGGTAACTGGTTGCATTAGGGAGCAGAACCAGTACATAACAGACTGGGCCAAGCAGTACGGCAATTACGTTGCGACCATGCTTTGCAAGACCAAATCCACTGACTCAATAAAGATTGAGTACAGGAACCTGTGTGAGGAAGCAAAAATCTGGCAGCAAGTGTGCAACAAGAGTATCCTGCACAAAGCTGGGTCTAAGGACTCAGTCACGGACTTACACAAGTTTGTGATATTCCATATTATGGAAGGTATTCCCTTCAATCTCCCTCACACCATTTACGTCAATATCGTGACAATGATGAAGTCTGTTGGTGGAAATTATGACATTTTCTACGCCGCCCTGATGAATAAGATCTTCTGGGACCAGAAGGTCTATCAACGCTTCTTTGATGAACTGGAATAAGATGTTTACGAAGCTATTGTGAAGAAAGGCCAATGGTAGCAACACAACAACTGTTTGGTGAGTCCAACATAAAACCTATGAAGATCAAGCTAACAGCCAAGGTCTTAAGGGACCTGGACGAGGACACCATCAACAAGCAACGACATGAACAGAGCAAGATCATCTCCAATAATGATGAAGAAGAGATTGATCTTCTTGGTATTGGCAAAAAGATCAAAAGGTTGATGGAGGAAAAGGAGGACAGAAAGATCACACGACAAATGTCTCAGAAGCATGTGGAAGATGCTGAAAAGGAGAGAAGAACCAAGAAAATACATGCTGACATGTCCACTGCTCAGTTCCGAGCAGAGAAGCGTCCAAGGACTGATGCGTCCAGACCTCCTCAAGCTGAGCAGCGTCCAAAGGCAGCACCAGTAAAGCTTGCTCCAGAAAAGCAAAAGGTTTGGAAGCTTCAATTACTGGACGACTCTGATGATGATGACCAGATCCCAATTGGTCAAATCATGAAGAAGGCAGAGGAGACGGAGGGCCCTCAGCAAAAGAAGCAGAAGGTACAACCTGCTAAACCAATTTCCTTTCCTTCTAACGTGCCACGATGAGTCAAGACTCAAGCAGCAAGGCCAAGGAGAATTGCAGTTCTACCACCTTCCTCTCAAGACACCGACAGTATATCCACCAGCACCCTACTACCAACAACATCCAGTTCTCCATCCACATCAACAACCCAGCATCCACATCTTCGCTTGGACCTGTCCAAGTTTGTGCGTCCAAGGGATGCATGGAGGGATACCTGGTCCCCATGGACTATACCCCCCAAGCAGAAAACCAAAGAAGAAAAAGACAGAGAACGTTTCCCGGTTGCATTCGTTACACGAAATGAACAGAATTATTGTAAGAAAAGTGATGTGATCCAGAGGCCTCTACAAGAGCCCTTGAAGCGGCATTTCACTACTGTCTCAGCACCAGAGTGGACGAGGTATGATTACGCTCATGATTCTTCAGCTGTTTATTCTGCTATGCCAGAAGGAGCGATCATCAGCAACCCTCTGCCCAATTGGACGAGAGAAGTGTATCCACACTTGATCCGCATGCCTCATCCTTACTCCTGTCCAACTGGAACTCAACAAAGAGTGCGTCCAGCAGCAGAAGATCTGCATAAACCAGAGGTGGAGGTTGCCTCTCGATTCACAAAGACGGTTGCGGAGCAGAAAGGGAAGGCTCCAAGAAAAATGAAGGCACCGTCCAAGAAGTCCCCTGTTAACAGGGATATTAAACTGGCCGCAGAGTTGCAGTTGGCCATTAAAGAAAGTCTGGACCCTTCCATATCGAAGCAGCATCCAGATGTAGGGTGGGTCAAGGATGTTCGCATATGGACTCTAATCACAAAGTTCTTGCCTCTACCAGCTGGAACTCCAGTGCTAAACTTCCAGCCAGGCGACTATGATGAACTTGGAAAACTTCTGCAACAAATGTATATACCAAACCAAGCCATCGCCTACCCACCAAACCTTCACATAAGCCGCGCCACATAAATAAAGTTTGTACCAGATAGGGTATGTCCCAGACTACCCTTATATGATGCCGGTCGCAAGAAAGGCTACAAGTTCTACGGCATTGAGATGCCAAGCAGGGAAGAGAAAGTTGAAACCTTGCAAAAATCCTCTCATACCTGGGGTCATCTGTTTGACGAGACTGGTAAGCTTACGCGTTCACTCGGAACCTTTGATTCCATTATCTTTTGGCACCAGATCTTATGGAACGATTCCCAGAAGGCCTCCTCCTCAGGCAGCTCCAAGGATGACTTTGTTCACCCCCCTCATGGTATTGAGGTGCTGTGTCCAATAAAGACTCACCACTTCTCAGACACCTTTGCCTGCTTTCTGAAAGATTCAGATGATTATCTAGAGTTAATGAAGACTTTGCCAAAAATCAGAAGCAACAAAGTGTTTGATCTTCGAACACTGGATAGCACAGAGTTTGTGGAGGAACTCCAAACTCTGCATGAGGAGTACAAAGCAGAAGAAGCCACAGCAGCAGAACAAGCTCGTCTAGAGCAGCTGGCTCTTGAGGAAGCTGAGACCACAACCATAGAAAAGGAAGATCAGGTTGCTAAGTCGAAAGCTACACAGGAAGAGCTGGATGAAGCATCTGCCAAAGTAACAAAGGTGCTAGCTCATCTTGACCTGGACTCATCTATACCAGTGGACGTAGAACACTTTGTCACGTCATATGAAGAACCTACCGTCCAATCTAGAAAGTCCAAGGATGATAGAGAGCTCATTGTTGAAGCATCCAAGCCAATGGAAGCAACTGCAGCAAAGCCTACTGCTGAAGATATGACCAGCTTCCCCATTGTTGATGCATCTACTGAAGCACATTCGGGCACACGTCAACTGGTTTCCATCGGATCTTCAAGTCCAAGGGGCATCCATCCCTTGCGATTTGCTGAACCTCAAGGAGTCTCAGAAGATCGTGTTCACGAGATAGTGCAACAGGCTCTGAGGCAACAACAGCTGGAAACCGAAGCAGCTCTTCAAGCTTTTTAGCAAAGGCAACAGGCTGAGGCTGCTCAACATCGTCTGATGCTGCAGAATGCCATCACTGAGCAGTTCATGAGTCTCTCCCAGACGCTTGTGAACCAGATTCAAAATACAGCAGCCACCTTGCTTGGACAAGTTGCTCATGCAGTTCCACCCGTCTAACCACAACCTCCTCAACTAGCACCACCTATACAAGCGCCACCAAAACAACCACCACCACCACCACAAGAACCACCTCAACAGCCATAAGGTGACCATGATGGTCCAATCATTTTTCCATCTTTCAAACCTTTTTTTTTTTGTTAATGACAAAGGGGGAGAAATTGGAATTTTGATGTCATAGAAGTAAATAGCTAACACTCTGTATATATATATTGGCATCTTTATCAAAACATGAGGTGTTTATTTCAAAAATTCCGCATCCATATCCTTGATATGTTTTACACTCTAATATATGTTATATCTGATATATTCTTGCTTTTTATTATACTCTGTTATTAGATGCATAAGACATGTTGAACTCAGGGGAGTACTTCATTTCACATTTATACACTGGCATAACATAATCTTCTCTGACTTGATTCATTGAATTCATATATGATTATGTGACTGTTAACATCAAAATTTAACATTATTTGTCATCATAAAAAAGGGGGAGATTGTTAGGTTCTAAGACCTTGGACGATGTCCAACCCCTCGAATTTTGGTTTTGATGATAACAATTAAATGATAAATTTTGAAGTATCTAATGATCTTGTTTGAGTGTTATAGGATTTACGTCGTCCAATGCCGCAATGGTATTGTATCTCTCAAACCTCGACTTTATGTTTTAATAAGAAAAGCGTCCAAATATGTTTTGTAAGAATACTACAGGCAGCGTCCAATGCTCCTGTGAGAGCAAGCGTCCAATGCCTATATAACCCACTCTGTAGTTTCTATCTTAAAATAATATTATAAGGCAATACGTTTTCAATGGTGATTCTACGTAATGCAACGATTATTCTCTCACATTCTAATATGTCATTCTATTTGATTTTTCGAATAGTATTGAACAGGAAAAGAAGAAGCTTCTCTCTGCAGAAAAAGTACAAGTAGGAGAGGCGCTATATGTACGGCTGTCTCCTCTATCTCTCCACCCTAAGTCAAAATGTGACAACAGTCACATGCTTTGGAGAGAACCGCTCTTGGCAAAGGAATAGATCCCACAACGGATACTTTACAACAAGCTACCTATAAATAGAGGGATGAGCTCATGTATCAGACTGACGAAAAATTTATAAAGAGCTGAATCTCTGTCAAAACGACTGGACGATCAATACTTAAGCAAAACGAGCTTTCTTCTTAGCTTTGCTAAGCGATTCTGTATATTCGTGTTTATTGTAATATCCTTTCTGTGAGAGTTATTCTTACTTTCAATACTCAAACAATTCTGTTTGGAAAGCCAGGAGTGGCTTAGTGTTAAAGAATACTTGGGTTTGTTTTTAATCTCAGGGGGAGATTAAAGGTGTTCCAGGAGTGGCCTAGAGAATACTTGTAGCCAGAAGTGGCAAGGTTAGAATACTTGAGAGTAATCAGATCTTGATTAGTAGAACCCTTCAAAAGTTTTGGAAGGAGAACTGGACGTAGCTCAGTTGAGTGAACCAGTATAAAACTAAGTGTTCTATTCTCTCGCTTTCTAGCTTATTTGCATATCTATTAAACTATCTCTTCAACATACTACGAAAGTGTTTCTTTACACATTTCATCTACGATTATCTTTTACGTGTGTTCTAACGAAAAGCAAGAAAAAGCAGTTTCATTGGACTGTTGCTTTTGAACTGCTGGATGATAGCATAATCTTCTGTTTTACTAAGTTCTTGAAAAAGTTAAGATATACTATCTTCACATTAGTTAAAGTTTTTCAAAGAAATTATAAATACACTATTCAACCCCCCCTTCTAGTGTATTTCTCTGTATTTCAGACTTAACAATGGTGATAATGGAATGTGCGAAGAATGTTATGGCCCCTGATAAGCTTGTTGAGCTTTCTCTTTATTATCCCAAGGCATTATTTAATTTTCCCTTTTTTTCAAATATCTGAATGTATTAATTCATATTCCCTGATAAGCTTGTTGAGCTTGCTCTTTATTATCCCAAGGCTTTAATTATTTATGGTTGACCATATACAAATCACATCATTGGAAGGAAAAGGGATTGGTTTGCTAATTCTTAGCAAAAGTTTGGTTTTTATGCATTACCCAAGCAAATGACTACAAATGGAACAATATTATTTATGGAGAACATCTACTTAATATAGGCGATAAAACCATACATAAGTTTACGGAAGAAGAAGCTCCAAGGCAGGATGAACTTGTCTCCAACTTGATTAACATTATTCAAGTAAAATACAAGCACTTAAAAGACGTGGAAGTGAGATACCATCAAAATATGCACGAAATTAACCTTGCTACGATGGGAAAAGATAAACTAATTAATTCAACCTTATAAATAATAGATAAAAAGTATAGTCAAGTGGCATGATCACTTCAAAAGGATTTTTGTTGATAAGAAATGCTTAAATTGCAACTAGAATCTTAAAAAAATAAATTTCAGTTGAGAAAATTGGAATGGAAAAGCGTGAGGCACATAATGAAAGTGAAAGAAAAAAGTTAACAAAAGAAATCAAGAAGAATGGAATGAAAAATAGCTCTCTCAAAGCTATGCTGTAAAAGAAAGCTCATGAATATGTTATGAAATTGGCTGAAGATCAAAAGATGCAAAAAGAACAATTCCATGCTAAAATCATCCAACTTCAAACACAACTTATGCAACGAGAGTTGCAATTGGACATTCAACAATTAAAAGGATCATTAAATGTAAAGCACATGGAATATGATGATGATGCAGAAGTTCTAAAGAAGGTAAATACTTTACAAAAACATTAAAGAGACAAGGAACAATGCTTGAACACTAAGATGCATTGAACCAAACATTGATTATTAAAGAGTGTAAGAGTAATTATGGAAATGACAAAAACACACAACGCAACCCATAAAACTCTCACCTACTCTCAAAAATATAGAAGCACACAAGGCCTCTCATTCCCAAAAGAAAAATTCGTGATTCAAAATTCGAATTCGTGAGGAAGCCACTAAAATCACAACACTAAATATTAAATAAATAAATTAGGCATTTATTTTTGTTCTCAACTTAAAATAATATTATTACTATTTAATATTTAATTAGGAATATATTAAAGTTCTATACATGTATTATAATAGATATAATATTATATCTATAATAGTAGTAAATAATGTTACAAAAATTAATTATTATTTTTGTTCTAAAAAATATTTCATGTAGAATAATTTCTTCACAATATATTATAGAAAATATATTTTAATAAACAATAAATTACCTTACAATATTATAATAACTTACTAAAATATTATATCTATTGCAATGACAATTGCATCATATCTATAGGGAATAGAAATTAGAATTTTCTCAACAATTTTCTTGTCAAGAATATTTTCCCTACATGCTTTCATTTGATTAACTATTTCTTTTATCCTAGAATAGTAGTCTTTAATGGTCTTAGAGTCCTTCATTTTTATTAACTGGAAATCACGTCTTAGACTTTGAAGTTTAATGGCACATACCTTGACGCTGCCTTGAAACTCCTCCTACAGTGTACTCCACACATCTTTAGCACTTGTGGCATCCATTATCCTTGGAAAAATTGTGTTAGCTACTGCTTGTTGTAGAAACAATAGCACCCTTGAATCTTTCTGATTATTCTCCTTCAACTCCTTCTTTTGAGCTGCAGTTAGAGTAGAAGTGTCTATAGGAACAAAAAAAATGTCTTCATTTTAATGCTCTAATAATCATAATTTTCTCCTGTGAAAATAGGTACAGGAATAGATGAGGGTGAAGTAGTATTGGCCATGGATTGAGGAAAAAGTTTAGAAGTGATGTAGAATATAGTAAGATTTTTTTGGAGATAGTTGGGTAATATATTTGAGCCCAATAGATGACCGAACGTAGCTCTGATGCCACTGTTAGTATTTTAGAGGAATAGAGAAATGGGTTAGTTGCTTGATTTATAGTTGACATGGGTTTTAGGATAAAGATTTAGTAGGTGATTTTAGAAGAGAAGTAATAGATGGTCGTGTAGCTCTTAAACTTGGGGAAAGTAGTGTATTGATTTTACACTTAATTACAAATGATGCAGCTGCCTATATTTATAGGCATCACTTCCACCGACTACAAATGTCGGTTATACATTTTCTAATTATTTACTACATTCTATATCTTTCTATATTTAATTATCTAGAGAAATCTTGATTGTACACACAGTGATAGTATTAACTAGTACATTCTATTATTAATTTGCTACATTTAAAACTTCTAGAAATTTGTAGCACCTTCAACAATTAGTAATATACTGGTTACATGAAAACAAACAAGATGTTTCCTAATCACTATAATAGTCAATGCTCTTGAGAATTGAGATGTTAAGCAACAAGTTTTATGTTAAGTGTAACACCCTCATTTTATTTTTACTGTTTTAAAATATTTTTCTATAAATATTATGAGAATTATGTACTGTATTTTATAGAAAACTTTATGTACATAATTTCATCATAAAATTAATACAGTTTTATTTAGTAAATTTTTCTGAACCTTTTGATATTTTTGTTTTTGTTTGAATTACTTGTTGACTAGACAATTGTGTCAGACAGCTGTCCAGGATAAATTTTTCCAGTGTAGCATTTTGGAGTAAACTACAATCTAATAAATAAATAATTGAATGTAGAGTTAAAATATATACAGTTGAGAAATTAAAATGCTAATTTCGAATTATTAGGATTTTCTGAATGTTATAAAATTCTAAGGTATAAAATTAAGAAAAAATTTGTATGACACCTATGGAATTTTCTATTAATTGTAGTATGTTTAGAATAATTATTAACATTGTTTAACTAAGAAAAATAAAAATAAAAGTATTAGCCAATCAAAATTTGACAACTCAATATTTTTAATGTAATTAAATTAAGCTAATTAGACTTTGATTAAGAGATAATTAAGACACTACCCCAAGGTTTTTGCTAGTGAGGAATTTAATGGTGGTGTTAGTTTCTTAAAATTCTAATTAGTTTGTAAGATAATTAAAAAGTCCTAAAACCTTCTAGAAAACTCTACAATTGTCTACATTTTTGGACAAAGTGACAACACACTTAGCAACTCCCTTAAGGAATTTGTTTTGGCCGTCCAAGTGGCTGGAAAATCTTGGCCAAATTGATTGCCTTAAACCTAGGGAGTTGGCTGTGTCTATAAAAGAAATTGGGTGGGGAAAATTTTCTGAAAACACATGAGAAACCAAAGCATAAACAAAGCTTAAAAAACTAGCTCTCCTAAAACCCCAAAACCGTGAAACTCCAGCAGCTGCCCCTCCATAAATCTTCATCTTAACTTCCAAAATCAAGAGAGAAACCAACCAAAACCTCACAAAATTTAGTATAGATTCGGTCAAAGAGGAGAAATTGGGAGAAAAACTCTAAAATTTCAAGAAGACAAGAGAGAAAGGGAGAAAGGGTTCAAGGGTTTTCTTCATCAAACTAAGAACCCAAGGTAAGGATCTTGCCATTTAATTTCAAACTAGACAACTTGGAAGTAGGAAAAACATGTCTTGAGGTTTAAATTCAAAATTTTAATCAAGAACCATGAAAAGATGAAATTAATTTAGAGTTTTTATATATTTGATGTTAGAAGTTTGAAATATGTGTTTGAAGCAATGTTTTGTTGATTTCATGATGGTTTGTGATTGATTAAACTTTGATTGTTTTGTTATTGATTGAAAAATGCAGGGTTGTTTTGGATATGATGTTGAAAAATTGATGGAGGCCATTCGGCCATGGTAAGAATGAAGGGTTACTATGTGAAAATTTGAAAAATAACCAAGGGCAAAATAGTCATTTCACATGTAGGGACATATTGGAAATTTTGTAAAAAGTTTAAGGGCAATTTAGTAAATTATAAAAATATTAAAGGGTAAAATGGTAATTTCATATGTTCTAGAACATTTAGGGGTAATTTTGGAAATTTATAAAAAGATTAAGGGCAAATTAGTAATTTATAAAATATTCAAGGGTAAAATGGTAATTTCATATGTTCTAGAAAGTTTAGGGGTAAATTTGGAATTTTATAAAAAGATCAAGGGCAAAATTGGGAATTTTAGAAAATAATGAGGGTAATTAGGTAATTTCACATTTTGAAGACATAATTGGAATTTTAGAAAAAGATTAAGGGTAGTTTAGTAATTTTACATAGTAAGGACCTAGTTGGTATTTTAATAAAATATTAATGTTATAATGTTAATTGTTAAATTTTTATATTTCTTTATGTAATTGTTTAATATTATTTAATTGCTTATTATCATTATCATATTACATAAACATGAGTCTTTTTGGGGGAATAATTGATGTTGGCTAACCGGGACTGCGGTAGCCATGAATTTTAAAAGATAAGTGAGGATGACTAACCAGGACTGCGGTAGTTATGAGAAATGATTTGATCTATTAGAAATGATTTTCGGGTGAGCAGGATAAGTTAGACGGGACTGTATAGTCTGTGATTATATAGTCTGTGGGGTGAAGGATATTGGCAATCCCACAAGTGGCCAGAATCTGGACTGAGATGCGGTCGTGGTGGCCTTCCTTAGGTATTCTGAACTCCTAATTCTATTTAGCTTATTCACGTTTAGTAGGGGCTGAGCTGAATTGCAGTGTGTAATGTTAGGCTTGTCTTTACTAAACACTCACAAGGGAAAGTCTCCATGGAGCATAGTCAAAATGATTTGAGTCAAAATTGCATTTGCATAGATCATACTGCATTTATTTTATGTGAATCATTAAGTAATGAATTAAATGTATTGTTTGATATTATTTTAAATTGTATGAGAAATTAAATGCCTGATCCGGTAATATTTGTCCCTAGATTCTAGGGAAGTTTAATTACAGGGGAATGAAGAATAATTAGAAGAAAGAAGATGCAGATATTACTAGAGCTTTAGGATGGGAGATTTTGGGCAGATAGTAGTTCTGTATATAGATCATTTTGTAGTAGTGTTTTCTGAAAATTTTAGTAATGAAATTTTGAATATATTTATGAATTTTAAATAGAATGTATTGGAAACTTCTATGTATAACGTAAATTAAATAGTGTAATATTAAATATAATCTAGAAGGGGGTTATATTAAGCACCACAAAATTGTTGACAGTCCTTCTTTAAGAAACCATTATCCAAGTTTAAGCACTAGATTGATAAAAAAAAAAAAAAACAAAAGTTTAAGCACTGGAAAGCATTTGTCAAAAAAAGCATACCGTGTCTAAATTAATGTATTTTTTTTTAGAAAATTACATAAATAGAGATAGCACTTTTGTGAAAAAGTGACATCTCATTTCTCTATTTGGATTGCGTTTTTATTTTTCTTTTTTATTTATTTTAAGAAAACACTTTCTGATTTCTTATTCAAATACCTACCCTCATTTCTATCAAGTCACTTCTTATAAAACTGATCTTTGACACCTACCCTCACTTCCTTCCTCGCACATACCCTAGCTTCCTCTAGATGACACTAATCTCTGTCGTCACAAAGCACCTGTTGGTTACTGTGGGTCGTCTTTTGTCTGCAACAAAACAAAACATCCCCTCCATTCTACTTTCTCGTCTTCGAAAAGGAGCCTCCACCGCAATGCTTTATACTTGGCAATTTTTGACACAAGTCTTGCTAGTGATCGAGGTTTAATTGTTATTCATTGTTCTTGTATGTTTTCAAATTTGTGGTTTAGGGTTTCAACCCATTTTCAAATTTCTTTTGCTCTTTACATCTTTTCCATTCTAAATTCTCCTTTTTAGTGAAAATTCTGGTGCTCTCCTTGGAGGACTTCACATGTTTAAGTTGCCTAGAAGCAATTAACATGTCCATCGAAGAAGAATTGCACGAACTTGTGGTGCTGCAAATCTCTAACACTTATATTATAGATTTGTTCCCTAAATGATTATGGGACATATCTTCAAGTTTGTTAAACAAAATTATGTACTTTAAGATAATGAACTTAGAAGGTTTTTTTTATTTTGTTTTATTTTTTTTTATACCAAAATCCTTACCAAGAATAGAAATACATAATCTTCTTATTATTATTTTTTTTTGTTTATTTCAAGTCAAAAAGGCATACAACATGATAGAAGTGGAAGCCATCCCAACTATGTTGGCACCGCTACCCCTACCTATCAAAAGCAGCACGCCCAAAATGGAATACATAATCTGAGTATAAGGGATTTCGGTTAAAACAATTTGTCTTGTCCACAACCTCCTTTACCTCCTAAAATATACGGTCTATTTATTTTAAATAATAGTTCGTCAAATCTTCCTTTCTCAGTGTCTTTATCGATCATTTTTTTCCATATAGACCACAAGTATCATCCACTATGGGTGACAAAACTTTTCTTCTAAGTATTTAACACAACTGCATATCCAAGACTCAAAATTGAGACATCTGGTTAAGCTCGAACAACCTTGTGCTAGTTGATTCATGCACTCGGTGGTCAAATATGCCTTTCTCAGCATCTATATCATTTTATTCCTTTAATCAATTATTACAACAACAAAAAAATAAAAACTGCTATAATTTGACTGATAAAATAATTAAAGATATAATCTATTATATTTTTTTATATATATAATTTCTTAATAATTATATACATTAAAATATAATGTAGGTTAATAATTCAATATGTTATAGAATTTTTTGTAATATTTTCACAGATATATTTTAATAAACAATAGACAAAATTTATTATTTTGTCTATAATTTTAAAAATAATTATTAGGTATAATATTTTTTAATAATATTATTAAATTATTTTTAAATAATATTTTATGACCTTAAGCCATGTCAGTGAAAATAGTTATTTTAGGTCAAAAAAGGAATAACTTATTGGATTCTCGGGAATGTGGAGATGAGAATATGTATTCTCATGTTTGTTAGAAGGTAATTAAAAAATATTTCTAGGCATAATTATTGCCAGGAATCCATATTACACATGTTTCTCCATCTTCCTATTCTCATGCAAAGGAGTGAGCATGGGAATGTTTAAAATAATTTCTCACTTCCCTCTTATTCTACCTCATTTATTTATTTATTTATTTATTAATATTTTTGTTCTTAAATTAAACAAAAATAAACACCATTGGTTGAAAAGTATTGCGACTAATCATGTGCAGTTCTCTGGTTTACTTTTTCTGGTTTAATTTCCTTACCCATTTCCAATACAGTGCGGTTCTCCAATAGTTTGCAGGATAATATGACAATATATTAATAGACACAAAGGATTTATTTCCTTTCATTAACCACCATGAAATCTTGTTCCTGAAGATATATATAAACCTCCCTCTAAGACTCTAAAATTTTAACTCTTACAAGGGTATTTGAAGTTTTAAAAAAGTTGACTCAGATCTTTCTGTACCATCTTTTTCTAAAAGCAACCAAACAAACCATGGTGTTAAAAAATTTATCTTGAATAAATATCCTTTAAGTTGCTATGCCAATACCTTTATATTATCAATCAAGGTTGATGATCCAAGCTTGAGTCATCGTACCAAAGTGTCAAGATTCACTTCCTAGTTTCCATCCCTTCTTTGGAATACAAAGGACTGATAAACTCAAGTGAGCAAAACTTAGCAATCTAGTAGCTCTGCCCGTTCCTCTTCACCTGCTGGTAGTCCCTTTGATAAAACAGAAGAGTAATGCTATATCCTCCTACTTCATCCTCCTACTACCTTTTATGGTAAGTATTGAGTGAAAAGTAAAAGCATTTAATGTCTTGGAAGTATAAAACACATTTAAAACTTACCGTAAAAAGGTAGTAGGAGGATGAAGTAAGAGGATTTAGAATTATTCAAAACAGAAACCTTGTTTGTTAATCATCAAACATGCAGATCTCATTTCTTCATGATCTAGTTGTTGGAACTCCAATCATCTCAGCTACATATGATCTACTTCAAAAGTCAGTTAGCAAATACTTACTTGATCCTGACACTCAATGCCACTACTCAACCATAACATCAAAGCAAAGTAAAATTTTCTTTTCACCACTTCCATTCCTCTAGCAGGTCTCCTCTTCATCCTCACTGACTAGGCTGCCTTATGCAGTAAGAGATCAATGAAAGTTTTTACAAAGAAAGGCCATATGTTGAGGATCCATTATAAGGTCTGTCATGAATTAATATATACTTAACCTTTTCATCTTTCAGTTTCTCCTAATCCAAGATTTGAAGCTCTGAAAAATATACATGTCATCATGTACAGGTTGTCAATCCATTGAAGCCAACACAGAAGTATAGAAAGATTGTCATGGAAGACAACTTTGATTTCTGGTTCATGGGTGTCTAAAAACTTCAAAAAACATTCAAATATATTGAGCGGGTAGTTTCTCAAGCTTAGTTGAGTAGCAAAAAATTAAAAAAAAAACATGAGGAATGCTCCTCCCTATCATTGGAATCCTGGTGTGGAAGCTTGATTTGGGATCAACAATGAGGTTGGGTAAAATCCCACATCAACTAAATCAACAGATGAATCTAACAGAGGCTATTATAAAATGATTTGTTATACTATAGAAAGCATCTTTGCGCTTGGGGCTATGACATAGCTCGTGAGGTTCTAACTGAGGCGCGTCTATTGCTGGTTGAAAACTATGAGATTTTTCTTAGTTCAAAGTTTTGTTAAAGCAATAAAGGCTTAGGGCCTGTTTGGGTTAGCTTATCCAAAAACACTTATAGAAGAAGAAAATAAGAAGAGAAAAAAGAAATGGGCTTCTCCATAAGCTAAAATTAGCTTGTGCATAAGCTAATTTGTAAAAAGTCCCACATCTTATAGAAAAGTTATATGATAGAGCTTCTACAAGTTAGCTTATAAAAAGTCCTACATCTTCTAATTTTGGCTTATGGAGAAGCTCATTTCATGTTTTTTTTTCTTCTTATTTTCTTCTCATAGAAGTGTTTTTGGATAAGTTTAGCCAAACAGACCCTTATTTTATTGGCTGCTACTAAAGAAATTGAGATTTTTTTTTTTATAAAAGAGACTACAAACAAGTTAAGATGAGTAGCAAAATGAACCCTTTGGCTTCAAAGTTTTCTTAGTTAAGGTTTAATTGGCTGACTACAAACAGGTTAAGATGAGTACGATGAGTAGCAAAATCAACCAGTTCCAAGTTTTGTTAAATCAAGATAAAGGCTAATCGGCTGCTATTATTGAAGAATTTGAGATTTTTCTGATAAAAGAGACTACAAACATGAATATGAGATTTAATCATATGGTGCCCGCCGTGAATCTAAGTCATACTGCTTTTTGCAGAAGGTATCCATCCAGAGAGTTGCAGAATCCAAGTCTTTGCAGATGGTATCCATCCAGGGACAAAATTATGTTATAGAGATCTATGAAGGAAGAAGGAAAATGTGGAAGAAAACTGTTGAAGTTTCAGGCACAATTACTTGTAAATTGATCTAGTAGATGCTTGTATTTCAGATTGTACACTTACCATTCAACACTTCAATCAAATTGTGTATAATGATTTTAATGTGAGTCTGTTTTAATTAATTTGTTAGTGAGTTTAATTTTCACACACTTACATGGATTTTAGTTTAAATGATTAACATGAATATATGATAGATTACATTGGTAAATAAAACTTACAGTATAATTAATGAATTTATTTCATTGACTACTATTAATTAAATATTTTACTTTTCTTGTTAGTTATAGTAGAGTGATATTTGGTTAATTAAATTTATGTTTGATTGAAATTATTGATCTGGCTGGATCCATCCTATAGTAAATGAAGATTGCTCCAACTGTGGGATATCAATTGGAGCGTGATAAGATTGTATAGTCCAATTGATAGAGTGTCTACATGTATGGTACTTTTTTTTTGCCACTGGTACAGTGTTGACAATGAAATTTAAACTTATAACCACGTGAGGCCCCTTACTATGAACCCAATGCTAGCTAGTGGCTTAGGGTTTGTTTTATAGTTGGGTACTATAAAACAAAGAATAAAAATGCTAACCACCACGGGCCATGGACTATTATTATTTTTGTTCTCTTTTAACTGGTTCCATGTTTTTAAAGGCCAAAGTACTATTTCACAAGAAATCGACCAAATATGTCAACAAAAATGTCAGGCTAGTTACATGGTTTCTTGGGTATTAAAGTTGATCAGAAGATGATAGGGGTGTTAAAGTATCATTGATAAGTTGATAACTTCTTATAACTGTAAACCTTTTATTGATACTCACTTGAAAACTCATAAGATTAGATTTTGGTTCTTCCATGCCACTTGACAACATGCATAACTAACACAAATATATATACAAAATAATTAAAATCAAGAAATACGGGCTGCTACAGCAATAGTAGCATAGTGTTTTATGATGCATTGTATTTTATATCATTCATGCATAGCATTTTACTTAGGAAATATTGCATATTCTACATTTAGGACTCATTTACCTTGCATTTGCATTGTTTTTCATTTCTTTTTGGAACCGGTTACGCTTTTGGTATTTTCGTGTTTCAAGGCTGTTTCTTGAGCTCAAAGACATCAAATCAAGAAAAAAGATGCTTGGTGACTCCAAGGATTGAAGCTAGGGGCATAAGGACACTTGAAGATTAGAAGAAAAGCACAACCAGGTCACCTGACAGAAGTCATGACCATGACTTTCAGAGTCATGGTCGTGATTATGCTGATTTCCACATTTTGGGATCCCTGACATATGTCGTGGCCATGACATTCAAAGTCATAGCTGTGACCCAATATGACTTTCATTATCGCTCATGACAGCAAATTGTCATGACCATGACATTCAGAGTCATGGCCATGACCTGTGCCAAATTAAGAATCTTATCTTTTGCGATTTTAATTGTAATTTGGGCTTAAATCTTTATATTTTCCTTAGCCCATTCTCTTTAAATAGAGTGTTTTACTTAGGATTAGACACACTCGAGAATTTGGATTAGCATACGATTTAGAGATAGAGTGGAGGATTCTTCTTCTTCTTCAACTCTTTTTCTGGTTTGTTATGTTTTCTTTTAATTTCATCATTGTTTCCATGACTATGAGTGAGTAGTCTCTTTGTTCTAGGATTGGGGCTTAGCCCTTGACAACTATTATGCTTAATTGATTTATCTTTATGTTCTATTGGCTTTTCCTCTTGATTTCTCTTCTATTGCTTTTATATACGAAGTGTTTGGCCACTATTTTTCATAATCATAGACGCTTAGGGAAAAACTGAGAGGTGAACCTAATCGTTGGATCCATAGGGGAGGAACTTAGGTATTATATCACGAAAGTAGGTTTAATCCTTCGAGGAATCAATGAATTAACAAAGAACTTAATGGGTTTAATTGAACTTAATTACCATGATAGTAAGGATTAATTCACCTTCAAAGAGAACCAATAAGAACATAGAGGTAGAAAGATTAAGTTAATAGGAAGTCTTGGTGTGAAACCCAATCCTGGAAGTTTTCTTATTATTGATTTCAATCTTTTCAAATATTTTGCTCTATCTTTATTTTATCTTTATCTTATCTTATTTTAATCTTTATCTTATCTTATCTTATCTTTATTTTATTTTGAATTTAATCTCTTCAAATCTTTTCTTATCCAATCAATTCTTCCTATTTTGTTTAATTTCAATTAAATTGTGAAAAATACAAAGCAAAAAACGTAGTCCCTGTGGAAACGATATTTTTATTACTTGACGACAACCGTGCACTTGTGGTAAATCTCACATCATTTTCCCTTTTAGAAATCAAAAAATAGAATGTCATGAAGAATGAACTTTTACTATAAGCTTTATGTGTGAGTCTTGGGGATGATGTGGGAGTGGGAATGATTTGGCAACTTTGTTTTCCACAAAACCTATGTTTATGTCAAACCCTACTGCTCCCACCAGACAACTTTAATAGCCTTCTCAGCAAGGTCACTTTATAACAGTATTATTATAGTTAGATCCAATAGAAAAGCACTAATGGCTTTGTTAATGCCTACTTGAGTTTAGTTTGAAGACATAGTTGATCTCATGTATCTTTTATGCTTCTTGTTATTTTTGATTAATTATTAAATTTAGAAATTTGTAACACTTGATAAGAACCTTGGAAAACCACACCACAAAAGCTAGTTATTGCAGTTAGAGAGCCCAAGGCCTTATAAAACCCACACTAGAATCCCATACTTCCAATGTGGGACTCCATGTCCTATACCTTGCAATTGGATCCTAACATCCCATCATGCTCCGCAACCCCGGCACCCACGTAGGCTGGCTGTGCATTAGCCCTTTAACTAGTCCCGGGCGAACACTGCAATGCCAGCATCACCACCAATGCCATTCATTTGCAGTTGAGAGACATGGTGGAAGGCTCTAATGTTAGATAAAATGGCTTGTAATACAGGAAATCCAAGAGGGGGTGAATTAGATTCATTCAATTTTTCTTTGAAACTCTAATTTTCTTGATGAAAACTTTTCACAAGAACAAATGATTCTGGATCCGTTGCAAGATGAGAGTGTATGATTCAGTTGTGTTTACTTATCTCTTATTTCCAAATTTAACAAATGATCACAATACAATGCTAGTTATATTGATCAAGATGTAAAAAGATAAGAGAAAAGAGAGAATGACACAAGATCTATACTCAATACTGGTTCAATTTCAACCTGAAATATACATTCAGTGTTATCCAAAGCAACCTTAAAGCAATAGAAGAGAAATCAAGAGGAAAAGCCAATAGAACATAAAGATAAATCAATTAAGCATAATAGTTATCAAGGGCTAAGCCCCAATCCTAGAACAAAGAGACTGCTCACTCATAGTCATAGAAACAATGATGAAATTAAAAGAAAACATAACAAACCAGAAAATGAGTTGAAGAAGAAGAAGAATCCTCCACTCTATCTCTAAATCGTATGCTAATCCAAATTCTCGAGTGTGTCTAATCCTAAGTAAAACACTCTATTTAAAGAGAATAGGCTAAGGAAAAGATAAAGATTTAAGCCCAAATTACAATTAAAATCACAAAAGATAAGATTCTCAATTTGGCACAGGTCATGGCCATGACTCTGAATGTCATGGTCATGACAATTTGCTATCATGAGCGATGCTGAAAGTCAGATTGGGTCACAGCCATGACTTTGAATGTCATGGCCATGACATCTGTCAGGGATCTCAAAATGTGGAAATCAGCATAATCACGACCATGACTCTGAAAGTCATGGTCATGACTTCTGTTAGGTGACCTGGTTATGCTTTTCTTATAATCTTTAAGTGTCCCTATGCCCCTAGCTTCAACCCTTGGAGTCACCATGCATCTTTTTCAATTATTTTGTATATATATTTATGTGTTAGTTATGCATGTTGTCAAGTGGCATGGAAGAACCAAAATCTGATCTTAAGAGTTTTCAAATGAGTATCAATAAAAGGTTTACAGTTATAAGAAGTTATCAACTTATCAATGATACTTTAACACCCCTATCATCTTCTGATCAACTTTAATACCCAAGAAACCATGTAACTAGCCTGACATTTTTGTTGACATATTTGGCCGATTTCTTGTGAAATAGTACTTTGGCCTTTAAAAACATGGAACCAGTTAAAAGAGAACAAAAATAAGAGTCCATGGCCCGTGGTGGTTAGCATTTTTAGTCTTTGTTTTATAGTACCCAACTATAAAACAAAGCCTAAGCCACTAGCTAGCATTGGGTTCATAGTAAGGGGCCTCACGTGGTTATAAGTTTAAATTTCATTGTCAACACTGTACCAGTGGCAAAAAAAAAAAGTACCATACATGTAGACACTCTATCAATTGGACTATACAATCTTATCACGCTCCAATTGCTATCCCAAAGTTGGAGCAATCTTCATTTACTATAGGATGGATCCAGCCAGATCAATAATTTCAATCAAACAAATTTAATTAACCAAATATCACTCTACTATAACTAACAGGAAAAGTAAAATATTTAATTAATAGTAGTCAGTGAAATAAATTCATTAATTATACTGTAATTTTTATTTACCAATGTAATCTATCATATATTCATGTTAATCATTTAAACTAAAATCCATGTAAGTGTATGAAAATTAAACTCACTAACGAATTAATTAAAAAAACTCACATTAAAATCATAATACATAATTTGATTGAAGTGTTGAATGGTAAGTGTACAATATGAAATACAAGCATCTACTAGATCAATTTACAAGTAATTGTGCCTGAAACTTCAACAGTTTTCTTCCACATTTTCCTTCTTCCTTCATAAATCTCTATAACATAATTTTGTCCCTGGATGGATACCATCTGCAAAGACTTGGATTCTGCAACTCTCTGGATGGATACCTTCTGCAAAAAGCAATATGACTTAGATTCACGGCGGGCACCATATGATTAAATCTCACATTCATGTTTGTAGTCTCTTTTATCAGAAAAATCTCAATTTCTTCAATAATAGCAGCCAATTAGCCTTTATCTTGATTTAACAAAACTTGGAACCGGTTGATTTTGCTACTCATCTTACTCATCTTAACCTGTTTGTAGTCAGCCAATTAAACCTTAACTAAGAAAACTTTGAACCCAAAGGGTTCATTTTGCTACTCATGTTAACCTGTTTGTAGCCTCTTTTATAAAAAAAAATCTCAATTTCTTTAGTAGCAGCCAATAAGGGTCTGTTTTGCTAAACTTATCCAAAAACACTTCTATGAGAAGAAAATAAGAAGAAAAACATGAAATGAGCTTCTCCATAAGCTAAAATTAGAAGATGTGGGACTTTTTATAAGCTAACTTATAGAAGCTCTATCATATAACTTTTCTAGAAGATGTGGGACTTTTTACAAATTAGCTTATGCACAAGCTAATTTTAGCTTATGGAGAAGCCCGTTTCTTTTTTCTATTCTTATTTTCTTCTTCTAGAAGTGTTTTGGATAAGCTAACCCAAACAGGCCCTAAGCCTTTATTGCTTTAACAAAACTTTGAACTAAGAAAAATCTCATAGTTTTCAACCAGCAATAGACACGCCTCAGTTAGAACCTCACGAGCTGTGTCATTGCCCCAAGCGCAAAGATGCTTTCTAATAGTCTAACAAATCATTTTATAATAGCCTCTGTCAGATTCAATGATTTAGTCGATGTGGGATTTTACCCAACCTCATTGTTGATCCCAAATCAAGCTTCCACACCAAGATTCCAATGATAGGGAGGAGCATTCCTCATTTTTTTTTTTTAAATTTTGCTACTCAACTAAGCCTGAGAAACTACCCGCTCAATATATTTGAATGTTTTTTGAAGTTTTAAGACACCCATGAACCAGAAATCAAAGTTGTCTTCCATGACAATCTTTCTATACTTCTGTGTTGACTTCAATGGATTGACAACCTGTACATGATGACATGTATATTTTTCAGAACTTCAAATCTTGAATTAGGAGAAACTGAAAGATGAAAAGGTTAAGTATATATTAATTCATGACTGACCTTATAACGGATCCTCAACATATGACCTTCTGTGTAAACACTTTCATTGATCTCTTACTGCAGAAAGCAGCCTAGTCAGTGAGGATGAAGAGGAGACCTGCTAGAGGAATGGAAGTGGTGAAAAGAAAATTTTACTTTGCTTTGATGTTATGGTTGAGTAGTGGCATTGAGTGTCAGGATCAGGTAAGTATGTGCTAACTGACTTTTGAAGTTGATCATATGTAGCTGAGATGATTGGAGTTCCAACAACTAGATCATGAAGAAATGAGATCTGCAGGTTTGATGATTAACAAACAAGGTTTCTGTTTTGAATAATTCTAAATCCTCTTACTTCATCCTCCTACTACCTTTTTATGGTAAGTTTTAAATGTGTTTTATACTTCCAAGACATTAAATGCTTTTACTTTTCACTCAATACTTACCATAAAAGATAGTAGGAGGATGAAGTAGGAGGATATAGCATTACTCTTCTGTTTTATCAAAGGGACTAGCAGTAGGTGAAGAAGAACGGGCAGAGCTACTAGATTGCTAAGTTATGCTCACTTGAGTTTATCAGTCCTTTGTATTCCAAAGAAGGGATGGAAACTAGGAAGTGAATCTTGACACTTTGGTAGGATGACTCAAGCTTGGATCATCAACCTTGATTGATAATATAAAGGTATTGGCTTAGCAACTTAAAGGATAGTTATTCAAGATAAAATTTTTAACACCATGGTTTGTTTGGTTGCTTTTAGAAAAAGATGGTACAGAAAGATCCGAGTCAACTTTTTTAAAGCTTCAAATACCCTTGTAAGAGTTAAAATTTTAGAGTCTTAGAGGGAGGTTTATATATATCTTCAAGAGCAAGATTTCATGGTGGTTAATGAAAGGAAACAAATCCATTGTGTCTATTAATATATTGTCATATTATCCTGCAAACAATTGGAGAACCGCACTATATTGGAAATAGGTAAGGAAATTAAACCAGAAAAAGTAAACCAGAGAACCGCACATGATTAGTCGCAATACTTTTCAACCAATGGTGTTTTTTTTTGTTTAATTTAAGAACAAAAAATATTAAATAAATAAATAAATAAATAAATGAGGTAGAATAAGAGGGAAGTGAGAAATTATTTTAAACATTCCCATGCTCACCCCTTTGCATGAGAATAGGAAGATGGAGAAAAATGTGTAATATGGATTCCTGGCAATAATTATGCCTAGAAATATTTTTTAATTACCTTCTAACAAACATGAGAATACATATTCTCATCTCCGCATTCCCGAGAATCCAATAAGTTATTCCTTTTTTGACCTAAAATAACTATTTTCACTTACTTGACTTAAGGTCATAAAATATTATTTAAAAATAATTTAATAATATTATTAAAAAATATTATACCTAATAATTATTTTTAATATTATAGACAAAATAATAAATTTTGTCTATTGTTTATTATTATTAAAATATATCTGTGAAAATATTATAAAAAATTCTATAATATATTGAATTATTAACCTACATTATATTTTTAATGTATATAATTATTAAGAAATTATATATATAAAAAATATAATAAATTATATCTTTAATTATTTTATCAGTCAAATTATAGTTGGAAATTATTATTTTATCAGTCAAATTATAGTAGTTTTGATTTTTGTTGTGTAATTTGTAATAATTGATTAAAGGAATAAAATGATATAGATGCTGAGAAAGGCATATTTGACCACCGAGTGTGTGAATCAACTAGCACAAGGTTGTTCGAGCTTAACCAGATGTCTCAATTTGGAGTCTTGGATATGCAGTTGTGTTAAATACTTAACCATTATTCTTTTCTTTTGATAGTTTCAAATCAATGAAAATCTTTTTTATGTTAAAAATTTGGATGTGAAAAAGACAGAATTTGAAATTTCGAGTTATACGGAGGAAAGGGCAAAAGAAAGTTCAAAAAAAGAGGAGGAAAGAAAAAAGGAAAATGAGGAAAGAATAGAAATAGCAGAAGCCTTGGATAGCATTATATTTGCTCAAGTAATAAGAGGTGTTTTATATGCAGCATCAAGAGAAATTAAAGAAAATCAAATAACTAATGCTAGACATATGTATAATGGAGGGAAAGCCCCAATTCCTCCCACTCACTTTCAATGCCCAATTACGTTTTGTTTTGAGCTATGCACAAATATATATACGTCCTCAATCTAGAAAAGAAACAATTAAGTTTTTCTTAAAATTATTTTTTCATACAATATAATGCTTATCTAACTAATATATAGAACATATCCAAATGTATTAATTCCAAAATCTACACTTTTTGAAAAAGCCTTTCAAATATTAGTGATTCTTATAACAAATATCAATTGTCAGTCAACAATATATTCTCCACTCTTTCTTTTCTTAAAAATATAAATGTCTGATACTATACTATCATTTAGTCAAAAATTGACTAAAATTCAAGGAATAATTCTAAAGACAATTGATATGAATATATCTACAAAAGATTTTTACAAGATCTAATATATATATATATATATATATATATATATATATATATATATATATAGAGAGAGAGAGAGAGAGAGAGAGAGAGAGAGTAGAATGCTTAAAATGGAAGGCTCAGCCTGGCCCACATTCTCTTCGCATTGTCATTTTTTTGGCCCAACCCAGCCCTATATCAGGCCAACGGGCTATTGGGCCAAATTAAGCTTACTAAAACATAATTTAAAAAATTAAAATTGACAACATTAAATGATAGCTAGTAATAAAGAAAAAAAATACTTTTTAAAAAACTAAAACACTTATTACTGAACAATAATTATTCCTTTAAATTAGTTTAATTGATTTGATTAAAATTAATACAAATTTATATTTATCTTCAGAATATTGAAGTCTTAATAAAAGTATTGTTACTTTGTAAGAAATAATGAGGTTCTAACTCTTGATGTTGTCCAGGTGCCAAACAATACCATCGATCCATATTTGTTCTCACAATAAAAAATTTAAAAAAGGCAATTGGCACTTCACAATCCATATTAAAATCAATCATTTTTTTGGTACGTATAGACGTGGGGAGTTAAAAACAAAGTGCATGATTAAATTATGACAAATAAAAGTAATAATAATAATAATAATAATAATAATAATAATAATAATAATAATAATAATAATATTATTATTATTATTATTATTATTATTATTATTATTATTATTATTATTATGAAAACAATAAAAAAATATTATGAAACTTTTTTCTCATAAAATATCAAGAATATTAAAATAATACAAGAAAATATTCATATAGGATTAATTCTCATTTTTATTTCATTGATCGGGATAGCCCATGGCCAATCGGCCAGCCCGGCCCGAGCCCAATTGGCCAGTCGGGCGAAACAAGCCGAGCCAAAAAGCCTTATCAATTTTGAGTCACTTTTTTTGGGCCCGGCCGATCCTATTTACGGGTTGTTCAGGTCGGCCCGATCCATTTTGAAAGCTCTAACAGAGATCGAGAAGAACACATCAAATGGTTTCTTTGCCACCCACATAGGATGGAGAGGAGGTTGTGGACAAGACAAATTGTTGAAACTAAAATCCTTATACTCAGATTCTGTATTTCTATACATGGTAATGATTTTGGTAAGACCCTGCTAATTAAGTTCATTATGTAAAAGTACATTTATGCTTAAAAAACTTGAAGATATGTCCCATAACCTTTTAGGGAACAAACTTAAGGAAGCGCCGAAAGAGTAAAGACAAGGTCAGACTCCACTGCACGACTAAATGAGGACCCTTATTGGTGAAACTAACGTTGACCAATAGGCAAATCATACCTAAAGTAAATAAATAACTAGATATATAAACAAGATAAAAAAAGCTTTGGAATTCTCATAAGGCAATGATAAAATAAGATAACAAGAACAAGATAGTAGGATAACATAAAATAACAAATAACAAGATAAAACAACAGCCTCATACAAGATAGTAAATGACAAGACAAAGTAAGAGAATATAATGGATTGTGCTAGCCTAGAGATTCAATGATAGGGTTTATGTTGTTAATGGCTATGTAGTTTTGCTGGTGTCAGGTTAGGATCTTGAAACTGATATGTGTTGGTTATAGGATGTTGCAATTGATGCATGTTGATATATCTACTGGGTACTAGGTTCATGGTTGGCACTGATCCACAGGTGGCTCAAGGGGTGTCTTAGAAAGTGGGTTTGGGCCTAATTCAACCTTACAAAATCGGCTTATAAGGTGAGGTTTGCCCCCACTTATATACACTAATTTGGCGATATCACTAGTCGATGTGGGATCTCCAACACGCCTCACGCCGAGGACTGAACATCTCGAGCGTGAAGTTTGTAGGACTGGACATCTGCGGGTGGTCTGATAACAACCCAATAGTCAGTGGCACGATAGGCCCAACAACACTTGCTAGGATAGGCTCTGATACCATATTTGGGCCTAACTCAACCTTACAAAACTGACTTATAAGGTGAGGTTTGTTCCCACTTATATACACTAATTTGGTCATATTACTAGTCGATGTAAGATCTCCAACAGGGTGTGACAAAAATGAAAGAAAATGTGTATAATAAGGCTTATTTGGTGTGGATGACAAGGTTTGATGGTGAGGATAGGAAGAAGGTAGAGATTTAGTGGTTGATACTATTTCGGGTTTTGGTTCTTTATGATTGCACTGGCTCAAGGAAGCAACAACAGATTGAAGGTGCTCGATGCGTATCAAAGACAATGGTGTTTGGTAGGACTAGTCTACGCGATGGCGGATAAGTGTGCAAGTTGGATGGTGGTGTTGGTCTGCACTGGATCTTCATGGAGGATGAAAATGGCTATTGTACATTGCTCTTAGTCATGGAAGGAGATGTTGTTGAGTGTTTTGTCTATTTGTGATTCGGAGTGGTTAAGAAGAGAGTTTGGGGGGAGAATGCCATGGATGGATGTTGTGTGGGAGTGATCATGGTTGGTATGAAGGTGGAAAATGTCCTAAGGTTTAGTTCTATGTTCAAGAAGGTTTAAAATGCATAGCCATGGATTTTTCTTTTGGGAATGAGGGGCCTTGTGTGATTCTCTATATTTGAGAGTAGGTGAGAATTTTATGGGTTATGTTGTGTGTTTTCCATTATCACAGGAAGATGAGAGGCAATAAGAAATATTTATGGTGTGTGATAATTGCCTTATATTCCTCCATTTTGTAGTAGTTTAGGAGCAATTATTTGATATCTTTCATGCTTTTAAGCTTTGTTATATTCATTTTAGTTGAGTTTTTAATAAAAGCTTGGTTTAGTTAGGATTTTTTAGTTTATACCCTTTTACGCTTGATGTTTGGGTTATTTACTTGTGTTTGTAGGAACTTTGTTGAAGCTTGGAGCAAGCAATGGAGATATCCCAAGAGTGATTTGATGCGTTAAGGATCATTTGGATTGAAGTTTAGAGCTTTGGAAGTCTAGTGGAGGTAAAAGAAGCTTGTTGGAAGTCCTGGGAACTTCTCACACCCTTGCAAGCAAGTTGCACACCTATGTAAGTTTCAAAATTACTGAATTCTGATGTCCAAAAATTGCACACCTGTGCAATTTTGTGTTAAAAAATCTGCACACCTATGCATCGACCCTGCGAGAATAAACTTTGATTTTCTATTTTGTTTTCTTTTGGGCTTGAACCCTCATTGGCACATAGCTTTAAATAGAGATTTTTTGTTCTAGCCGAGGGTTCTGAACATTGTGCGAAAAAGACAAGAGATCCAAGACGTTGCGTGACAGCTTGGATGCTTAGGGATTCATCTTCCATTATTTCTCCATCAATTGCTTCTTCTTTCATGGGTATAAGTAGCTAAGTTCTTTATTCGTTGGGGTTTAATTAATTGGACCTACTTTTATGTAATTGCTACATTTCTTTTTATCCAATCAAGTATGGGTATTGTTCTTCTACTATGCTTAATGCTTGTGTTTGGCCTAATCAACCAATTACATGATTCTCTAATTTCAATTATAATTGGGAAATTCTTTTGAATTGTGAACTGAAGAAGACAACCAATTATTTTTATGCCTAGGGATAGGGTAAAGAGGATTGGTCATCGCTAAAACCCTTTTTCTTAATGCAAGTACCTTGGTTACAATAATTCAAGGGATTGAAAATGGAATCAAGGGACTTAAGTTGTTTCACTTTAGGGATTAAAGCTTGAATAAATTTGTGGGTTGATGATAACATAGACTTAATTGAATAGGAGTGATTAGTGAGTGCATGTTAGGAAGTTCAATGAAGTTAAACCTCGGGGATTTCATTCATTTGATTTAGACCACATTTTCTGCGTACACCAATTGTTCGATAAAATTCCAAAACCAAGATTCTCTTACTTTTCTCTTCTATTTTTATGCAATTGTCCTTTAAATTTGGTTACTTTCAATTCTCAATATTCGTAGTCTATAAATTATACTTTTAATTACCCAATTATTGTACAAGTCCTTGTGGAGATGACTTTTCTCACTACTTTGTTACTTGTATGATTTGGTACATTTGCCAAAATCCCAACAGTGTGCTTGTTGCTGCAAAGGAAAATGTGAGAAGAGAATAAAGTTTTGATATTTAGACACCCGTATAGTAAACCAACATCCTTCATACACCTGCCTATGTGGCATTTTTTTATTATATCTCATTATTTATTATTTAAAAAAGGAATTTTGAATAACAATATAAAAATTGGAAATAAAAAAGAAAATTGGGGAGAATCGAAAGTTAGATTTGTTCTCCTTTCCCTTTACTTTTGTCATTGACAATACTTGAAGTTAACTTGCTGCACTTTCCTTCAAAGTGGCATGATTCTTATCTGACTACCTTATTTTTTGCCACTTTAATATCATTGGATACATGGACTTTGTTGTTTCATGGTTTGCAGCAGGGGTGGGTCTTGCTAAAATTAAGTTTTTCAAGCTGTGACAGTCTCTTATTCTGTTGCTACTACAATTCTCTGTCTGTATCACTTTTTATTTATCTCTTTATGGGAGCATATGTAACAGACAATGTATGCCGAATTATGGCACTCCTTGTGCTAATATTCAGCTTTCTTATGTTGTTTTATTTTTAATAAATTACACTTTGCTTATAAAAAATTAAAAAAAAAAACTCAACAACGATGGCATTTCTAGGATTGGTTCATCTTTCTTTCTTGTTTTTCCTTCTTTCCTCTTTGTCTTTCTTGACTATGTTAGTTGTTCATTTTGTTCTCCACCATTGACTTTTTTTACCCTTTGATAGAAAGTGTGCTTTAAGAACACCTTTGTGAAAGAAGTTGCAGTACAACACGTTTTTCCCTTACATTCACATCGGTACCCTAATTTGACATTTGAACCCTAGTTTCACATAACAAGGTAGTGGCATCACATTTCCAAAATACAGGGAACACATTAGAAGGGGGGGTTGAATAGTGTGTTAGATAAAACTTGAAAACTTTTTTGCAAAGATGGAGATTTCTTAACTCAGATTTTACAATGACTCGTAAAATATAGAATCACAGAGACCGTCCAACAGTTCAAAATAACAGTTTGATGAAACTGTGTTTTCAAAGTAACGTCCAACAATATAAAATGTTTTTCACAACCAAGTTTATAAAAAAGGACTTGCGTGACAAATGTGTAAGAAATAACACGAGATAACAAGTATGCAAAAAGCAACAGAGTAAAAACACTTGGTTTATACTGGTTCACTCAACCTGAGCTACGTCCAGTTCTCCTTCAAAAATAACCTTTTGAAGGGTTCCACTAATCAAAACTTTGATTTCAAACAAGTATTCTTTACCCTACCACTTCTGGCTACAAGTATTCTCAAGGCCACTTCTGGCACACCTCTAATCTCCCCCTGAGATTAAAGAATACCCAAGTATTCTTTGTCACTAAGCCACTCCTGGCTTTCCAAAGAACAGTTTGATTACAAAGTATCAAATCAGCTCTCACAGAGAGGATATTACAATATGAAATGGATTACACAGAATAACTTAGCAAAGCTAAGAAGTAAGCTCTTTTTGCACAAGTGTTGGTCGTCCAAGTATTTTGGCAACATTTCAGCTCTTTGAAAATTTCGTTCCAGCTTCGTATGTTCTTCAAGAGCTTCGTCCTCTATTTATAGGCCTTTGAGTAGAAGTATCTGTTATGGGATCTGAGCCTTTGTCAAAATCTATTCTCTCATAATCATTTGACCATTACCATGTGTCAGCTTGGGGTGGAGAGAGAAAGGGGACAACAGGACAAGCAGCACCTCCACTACTTGTACGAAAGTTCCTTTTTGTAGGGAAAAACTTTCCTGTCTCCTGTGGTACACTTTTTGAATATTCAAATGAAATGTCATGTATGAAAAAAGAGGGAATAACAGAGAGTGACAATTCAAATGAAATCATCCTCGAAAAGCATAAGTGTACTTCTTGACATAGTGGACGCCTTATATAACTAATGAAAGAAATAAGTTGTTTAAGTTATATAAGCATTTGGACACTTCCAAAAAGGACACAGTGTTCACACACTAGTTTTCACAAAGCATTGGACGCTTGTTTATAATAGCATGTTGGACGCTGGTTTTATACTTAGAAAAAAAACAAGTTCCAATCATGCTTGGACGCTATATTCACATAACAATATATAGTTTGAGCTTAAGATATACAATACCATAATGGCATTGGACGGTGTAGGACCTGTAATACTCAAACATCAATCATTAGATGCTTCAAAATTTAAACTCATTTGTTATCATCAAAACCAAAGTTTGAGGGGTTGAATATCGTCCAAAGTCTTAGACTCTAACAATTTATCCTATAATACTCTCATAAATTCTTGTTCCAAACACTCCATTATCCACCTTGGCCATTAAATGTTGGATAAGGTTCCCTAACTAGACATTTTTGTCTACTTCTTTTTTCTTGCTAAGAGAACGAAGAAAATAGGTAGGTATATTAACTCTAATAAATCATTGAGTATATCTCTTCTTTCACTGTAGATGGTATCATTAGCCTAGGCATTGTTGCAACTAATATAGGACATATAGTAGGTGGGATTACAATAGCTATGTCTACAAAAAAGTGAGAGAATCCTTTCTATCAAACATACATGATCTGATATATAATAGACAAACATATATGGTGCTGTGAATTTGCTACATTTGACTGGTTTTATGGAAAGGAGAGTGTGAACAATAATGTGTACAAAGCGATGGAGATGATATCTAAGTAGTAAATGAGAGATTTATTGTGTGTGTTCATATTGAAAAAAAAATATATACTTTTGTGTTCTTGTCATTTCCATAATTACTCTCACACTCTTTAATAATAAGTGTTTGGTTCAATCATCTTAGTGTTCACGCAACGGTTCCTTGACTCTTAAATGTTTTTGTAAAGTATTATAACTTTTGCATCTTCATCATGTTCCATGTGCTTTAATTAACACATTTAAAAATCCTTTCATTGTTGGATGTCCAACTGTAGCTCTCGTTGAATATGAAGTTGTGTTTGAAGTTGGATGATTTTAGCATGAAATTGTTCTTTTTGCATATCTTGATCTTCAACCAATTTCATAAAAGATTCATGAGCTTTATTTTGCAACAGAGCAACAAGAGAGCTATTTTTCATTGCATTCTTGAATTCTTTTGCTAACTTTTTTCCTTCATTTTCTTTATGTGCCTCATGCTTTCCCATCCAATTTTCCCAATTGAAGCTTGTCTTTTTGAGATTCAAGTTGTAGTATAAGCTTTTCATATCACCGAAAATTCTTTTGAAGTGATCAATGCCACTTGACTGTAATTTTTTTTATCTATTATTTATAAGGTTTAATTAATTAGTTTATCTTTTCCCATCGTAGCAAGGTTAATTTTTTGCATATTCTCATGGCATCTCACTTCAATGTCTTTCAAGTGCTTGTGTTTTGGCTTGAATAATGTTAATCAAATTGGAGACAAGTTTATCATGCCTTGCAACTTCTTCTTCCATAAGCTCATGTATAGTTCTATCGCCTAATTTTCGTAGATTTTCTCCATAAATATTGGTCATTTTGTAGTCATATGCTTCGGTAACCCATGCATAAAGACCAAATTTCTACTAAGAATTAGCAAACCATTCTTCTTTCCTTCAAAAGATGTAATTTATATATGATAAACCTTAAAGAATTCATTGGAATTATTAAGAACATATGAATTAATACATTTAGATATTTTGAACAAAGGAAAAATTAAATAATGCTTTGGGATAATAAAGAGCAAGCTCAACAAGCTTATCAGGGGTCATAATTAACAGTCTTTACACTTTCCATTATCACCATTGTTAAGCTTGCCTTAAACAACATAGTTGAGGACCCGTCCATTAAGTTGTTGTGCCAGTGGTGCCCCTCGCTCCGCTTACCTCAGCCTTTCCCTGTGACTCTCTCATCAACGTCATCAACATCATCGTCGATAAACCAGAGAGTATCAAAGAGGTTAGAGTCCATCGACAAGCTTCGGAGGTGCCTAACAGAGGGCGCTCCTACTAGCCTTAGCTACCTACCAGATCATCTAAATCGAGGTTAGAAGTGTCAAAGAGGAAAAGGTTGTTGAAGTTTGCAGCAAAGTAGAAAGAGGTGTTCGAGTGAGAACGTTGGTGGTAGGACCCATTCTCTGGTATTTTCTCTATGTCCATCGTTGTCAATGGGTTTTCGATGAACTTTAGGTCCATTGAAAAATTGAAGACAATGTTGGTGGTACAACTATGAAGAAATCCAACTACCTCTCAATGGTGGATTGAAAGTAATGTTCGAAAAACTATTGTTAATATAGAAAATATGGAGAGATAGAGACAAAAACATAGAAAGGAAGGAAGTTAATAAGCATAGTTCATGCATTCAATGACGAAAATAAGATAGGCGTTTTGGAAAAGGGTAGGTTGAAGTCTTTAATAAATTCGATTTTCTCAATATCTTTTAAGGGGTCGAGGTAATGGGATCCATTTAGACATTGTCATCAAGTGGCTTTATTTAATAAAAAAATTAAACGATTACTTGTTATTGTTTTAATTTTTATTTAGAATAAAATATTTGACAATATTAGTAACTATATAACTTGTTTGTCTCAATGTAGTTATTCAAACAAATAAGCAATTTCTAATATATATATATATATATATATATATAAATATATACATATATATATATATATAGGAGGGATCCACTTACTCCAAGACTGAAAAGCTACAAGAGGATCTTAAAGTGGAGCCAAATATTAAAATAGGATTTTATGTAATTTGGGCTTAACGTGGACCTTTGTTGGGCCTTTTTATGTTTCAATGATGTTTATTTTTAATTTTAGGCCTTTTTAGTTATTGGGCTTATTAGTAATGGGCCTTGGTAACCCTTTAGGCCAATAGTTATAAATAGGGCCAAATGTGATTTCTGTAATAAGTTTTGGCTCTCATAGGAAATAAGCTTTGAGCTTTTGTGAGAGGAAACTCTCTAGGTTCTTAGGAACTACCCTTATTCTTATCTTTGAATTTCTATATTCAAAGTGGCGAATCTTCCTCGACTTATCAATCCTTAGGGATTGTGGCGTTCTTCTTTCCATTTCTAAACCCCAATCCGCTTTTCCTTTTTGTTCCCAAATTTTTATTCTTGAATTTTTATAATTTGAGATGCTGAATTTGTGATCCGTAGAGGGGTTCTATCAGTTACTCCTCATCCTCACAATTCATTTTCTTGAAATCTAATGGTTAAGATTAGTTACTCATTACAACCATTAGATTTCAAGAAATAAATGGTGAGGATGAGGAGTAACTCTCTTAGAGTGACTCTTGGAGTAAGTGGATCCCTCCTCATACACACACACACACACACACACACACACACACACACACACACACACACACACATATATATATATATATATATATATATATATATATATATATATATATATTCATTCATTAAAAATCATATATTACATATTAACGAATATATGATTACCATATATGATAATAATATATTCATTAATTTGTAATATATGATTATTAATGAATATAAAATAAGTGGAAATAGAGGATGTTACAAATTGCTTATTAGTTTGAATAGCTACTAGACAAATAAGTTATACAATTACTAATATTGTCGAATATTTTATTATAAATAAAATTAAAATAATAACAAGTAATTTATAATTTTTATTATTAAAGAAAATCACTTGACAACAATGTCTAAATTGACCACATTACTTTGATCCCTTAAAAGATATTGACAAAATAAAATTTATTAAAGACTTCAACCCACCTTTTTTTCCAAATGCCTACTTTTTTTCATCGTTAAATGCATGAACTATGCCTATATTAACCTTCTTTCCTTTCTGTCTTTTTGTCTCTATCTCTCCATATTTTCTACATTAACATTATAGTTTATTGAAACATTAATTACTTTCAATCCTCCAATGAGAGGTAATAGGATTTCCTCATAGTTGTACCACCAACATTGTTTTCAGTTTTTCCATGGACCTAAAGTTCATCAAAAACCCACCGGCGATGATGGACATAGAGCAAATATCAGAGAATGGGTCCTACCACCGACGTTCTCACTCTGAAACCTCTTTCTACTTTGCTACAAACTTCGACAACCTTCTCCTCTTTGACGCTTCTAACCTTGATTCGGATGAGTCTGGTGAGCGGCCAAGGCTAGTAGGAGCGCCCTCTATCGGGCACCTCCGAAGCTTGTTGATGGACTCTGACCTATTTGATACTCTCGGGTTTATCGACAATAATGTCAATGATGTCAGTGAGAGAGTCACTGAGAAAAGTGGAGGTGAGCGAAGCAAGGTGCACCACTAGCACAACAACTCGATGGATGGGTCCTCGACTACATTGTTAAAGGCGGACTTAACGATGACAATAATGGAAGGTGAAAAGAATGTTGTGGCCCCCAATAAGCTTGATGGGCTTGTTCTTAATTAATTATCCCAAGGCATTATTTAATTTTTCCTTCAAATATCTAAATGTATTAATTCATATGTTCTTAATAATGCCAAGGCATTATTTAAGGTTGGCTATATATAAATTACATCATTGGAGGGAAAAAAGATTGCTTTGCTAATTCTTAGTAGAAGTTTGGTCTTTATGCATGGGTTACCCAAGCGGATGACTACAAAATGAACAATATTTATGAAGAATATCTATGAAAAATAGGCAATAAAACCACACATGAGCTTACGGAAGAAGAAGCTCCAAGGCAAGATAAATTTGTCACCAATTTAATTAACATTATTCAAGCCAAAAAAAGCACTCAAAAGACATTGAAGTGAGATGTGATAAGAATATACAAAGAATTGACTTTGCTACGATGGGAAAAGATAAACTAATTAATTCAACCTTATAAATAATAGATAAAAAAAATGCAGTCAAGTGACATGGAACACTTCAAAAGGATTTTTGCTAATATGAAAAGCTTAAATTGCAACTAGAATATAAAAAAAAACAAGCTTCGGTTGGGAAAGTCGGATTGGAAAAGCATGATGCACAAAATGAAAATGAAAGAAAAAAGTTAGCAAAAAAAATCAAGAAGAATGCAATGAAAAATAGCTCTCTTGTTGCTCTATAACAAAAGAAAGCTCATGAGTATGTTATGTAATTGGCTGAAGATCAAAAGATGGAAAAAGAACAATTCATTTTTCTTAAAGCACACTCTCTATCAACAGGGTAAAAAAGGTCAATGGTGGAGAATAAAATCAACAACTAACATAGGTGGGTTTCTGAAGGTTGTTGGTTACTGTACTAAATGTATTAATTGCAAAATCTTCTCTTTTTTAAATAATCTTTAAAAGCCTTTGAAATACAGTGATTCATATAGCAAATATTTATCTTAAGTCAAACAAATATTCTCCATCTTTCTTTTATTATCAAAATAAATGTTCAATACTACTATTAAGAAGTCAAATTTTGACAGGGTCAGTATACAAGGAATGATCAAATTTAGTGAGTCATATAGCAAATATATAAGTAATTCAACAAAATATTTTCCGCTCTTTCTTTTATTATATATCAACATAGACGATCAGTGCTACTATCAAGTAGTCAAAATTTGACTATGATACAAGGAATAATACAATTTAGTGATTCATATAGCAAATATTTGTGGTATGTAAACGAAATATTCTCCACCCTTTCTTTAATTATCAATATAACTAAATGTTCAATGCTACTAACAAATAGTCAAAATTTAATTAGGATACAAGGAATGATCTTAAAGACAATTGATATGAATATATCTAATAGAGATTTCCATGTGATCTAAACAACATACACAAAGACACACTAGATTATATAAATACAATATATACTAATTAAATGTTAACATTTTAAAAGGAATCAGAGAAGTTTATTACGTACTAAATAACAATGGTTGTTAATTTTATCACACCTTTCTTATCACTTTTCTTATCATCACATAGTTCAACAGTTATATATGGTGGAACAGTATCACCATCTCGAGTCGATGACAGGATGGACACTTCTGAGGATGATTTTGGTTCTAATTCTGCTTTGTCGTCTTCCTCCGGAGCCAACTATACTCCGAGTAGTCCAGCTCACAGTTCTTGCTATCGATGGTTGGAGGAGTAGGAGGGTGAATAATGGATTCTTCGGACTTTAGGGTCTCTTTTATTTTTTTTAGACAAGCAAATATATTATTGAAAGAAAGCAAGATAGAACCAGTACAAGATGTACTGAGTTCTGCATACTACCATGTTAAGTTAGAAAACCTGGTACACACCTTTCCCTCATCACAAGACATTTTTTACTATACTAAAAGCCTAGCTATAGAAAAAACAAGTGCAGCTCCCTAAATGTTCTTGGCCAAATAAACAGAGCCAATTTTGGCAATCAGGATTCTACAAAATCAGAAAAAGGAAGACATTTTCTATTCTATTAAACCACAGAAGTGGTCCATATGGTGAATAACCAATTTTGGTAGTATACCAATAGCCCAACTTCATAAAAAGGAAGAACAACCTGTAATGAGAAGCCAAATGAGACAAACTAAAGAGTCCACCACCCAAGAAAATGCCAAGCACTGAATATTTGAAGAAGTGATTGTTGTGCAGCTTTAAATCAACCTCAAGCCCAGTGAATACTCTCCAAAAGGAATCCGCAAGAAGCATAAGTAACCAATATGCTTCACATGCCAAATGACACAACCACAACACCCAAAAAGCTGAACATTTTAGAAACAAAACTCAAGCAGTAGTAAGAAATTTGCCCATTAATCTACTCAAAAGTTCTGATGGTTTTTATGTTGGTTGTTACTTGTTGGTTTAGAGTCGGATAGTTTTTCATTATTGTTTATGTGAATGACATACGTTTCGTTTGCAGTAATGTTTTGAATGAGTATGTTGGTAATTTTTGGATCCTAATTTCTTCTCTCGATGTGGTACCCATCTGGGTGATGTTCAATTTTTCATTATCAAATTGCAAGACCTTTTTACTGTCACAATGGTGTGCACCCATGCTTACGCACAAGGTTAGGGAACATATATATATATATATATAGTAGAGATTTGCAGCATGCACCACAAGTTAACTTATTCCTTCCCCAGTCAAGATATTAGTTGCTTCTAGGAAAATTCAACACTTGAAGTCCTCAAAGGAAAGCACGAGAAGTTATCCTCACTTAAAAGAAGAATCTATAACTGGGTAACAATAAAAAAAAAATTAAACATGGGTTCGAACCCTAAACCACAAATTTAAAAAAAAAATCAAGAACAATGGAATAACAACTAAACCTCAATCACTAGCGAAGTGCAATGAAGAAAGTGAGGGTAAGTGTCGTGGTGATGAGGTTTAAACAAAGTAATTATATAGCACTTTTCATTCAGCAATAGAGCCCCTTTTTTGCACATCGATTATCCAATTGCTTAGGGAATGACACCAAAAAGGGATTTTCACTCAACGAAATTGTATTTGCTTAGCAAATCAAAAGGGCAGAAACACCCTTTGGTTCCTTGTAGTTGTTTCGCTCAACAAATCTAGTTTCACTTAGCAAATCTAGGTTGCTTAGCGAAAATGCATAAACAGTTTTACGAAACTATCCCTTTCTCTCCCCAAGTTACCATTTTTCAAATCTTCCAACTCAAAACAGATGCATCAAATATTCCCAAATAGTTATCCATCATTGGCAACAAATTCATAGAATTAAAATACAACAAAAAATCACAATTTTTTTTATCATCAATCACCACATGCTCAAAAATCACATCTTCAAACCCAAAATTCCAAACTAACCAAAACTACTTTTGCATTAATCCAAGATCACCAATCATTTTATGTCATTGCTAATTAATAGAAAAGAAATAGACAAGGTTTTCTTCTCTTACCTTGTTGGATTTCAAGTTTTGAAATTTTGGGAAGGAGAAGGAGAAAGGAGGGTCCTTTTGAGTCAAGAGAAGAGTTTTTTCCATAAACCAACAGCAACCCAAAACAAGAACCCAAATCAGATTTCATAGAAATTGAGAACCTAGGGTAGAACCATCAATAAAAAAGGAGAGGGGAAAGATAAAGGAAGGCTTACCAAGTAAAAAGGGACCTTTTAACTCAAGAGGAACAGAAAATAACTTTGCCTTGGAAGAGAAATCCACAACTTCAATCACTAGAGAGGAAAAAGAATGGGGAGGATATGGGTGCTTTGCGTGAGACAAAATGGGAGTCTTTTAGGTTATGGTGGCTGCTGCAACAAGGAAAGGAATTGACTTCTCAATTCTTACTAAATACCATGACTCATAACTAAACCCTAAGACCCAATTAACCTTCTCAAATTCCCAGCAAGGCCCAAAACAACTAAAGCCCGTCAACACAACAAAAAACATAAGATGTTCATTTAAATTATGTTTTTCACAAATACAAAATAAATTTAATTTCTCTTGTTGTTTAATTAAAATCACATAATCATGTATTCAAGAAAACCAATGGTGTTATAGTCAATATATTTGATGGAGCAGGAAAAAAAAAGATTAAGATAGGTAAAACACGATGATCTTGATTCAATTTGTTCAACTTGGTCCTAATAAATTACTATCTAATGTGTGTGTGTGTGTTGTGTATGTGTTGTGTTGTGTGTGTGTGTGTTTAATAAATGTTAATTTCATTAAATAGAATGTATGCATATATATGTATTTAATAAATGTTTCATTAAATAGTATCTATTTAATAGAGAGAGAGAAAGGTAGACACTAGATTTACTAAATACAATATCTATTAATAAATGTTTCATATTTCAAAAGTAATTGATAAAATTATTACTCCCTTCGTTCCACTTTATATGACGTTTTAACAAAAAAAATTATTGCAAGCTAGTTGTCGTTTTAGAAAACCAATGAAGTGTTAAATATATTTTTCCATAGAATACCCTTAGTGGGAGTAGTTGTTATTGTGTAATGAGAAAAAGTTTAATTAATTAGAGAGATAAAGGGTATATTAGGAAGTTACATAATATATTTTATGAATTCCAACATATTAATTGCATTTCTTAATACTTGTGTCAAAACCTTAAACGTCATATAAAGTGGAATGGAGGGAGTACTAAATAATAGTAGTTTTTAACGAATTAATCACCAACAATACTCCCTCTGGACTCATATATAAGCAAAAATAACTAATTTCACACTAATTAAGTTAGTTGACATCATCTAATTTTACTAAACACCACTAGCATTGGGTTCATAGTGAGGGGCCTCATGTGGTTATGAGTTTAAATTTCATTGTCACCACTGTACCAATGGCAAAAAAAATAAAAATAAAAAAAATACCATACATGTGGACTTTATCAATTGGACTATACAATCTTATCCTGCTCCAATTGCTATCCCACAGTTGGAGCAATCTTCATTTAATATAGGATGGGCCCAGCCAAATCAATAATTTCAGTCAAACAAAAATTTAATTAACCAAATATCACTCTAATGTAACTAACAGGAAAAGTAAAATATTTAATTAATAGTAGTCAGTGAAATAAATTCATTAATTATACTATAAGTATTCATTTACCAATGTAATCTATCATATATTCATAATAATCATTTAAACTAAAATCTATGTAAGTGTTTGAAAATTAAACTCACTAACAAATTAATTAAAGAGCAAATTACACTGACCTCTCCTATGTTTTGCACTTATTACACTCGATACCCCTCCTCATTTTTGCATTACTTTGACCTCCCTTGATAAAACAACATTAACTAACAATTTACATTTTATGTTGAATGACGAAATGACCCTTATCTTCTTCCCTTAATTCCGCACCTTGGTCCACCCTCACCGTTGCACCCTTCCACAACCACCACCACCCTCCGCCGCCCCTTCACCATCTACTGCAACGTGGACCATGACAAGACAACCCTTGGAAACAGAAGACCTAAAGATTCGAAAACCCCCAGATCACCTCCTTGTTAAGGAGTTCCCCCAAAAACCCCTTGCTCCAAATGCTATATTTGTCGTAGTTTTGATGCCAAGATGGAGCGAGATGAAGCATGTCCGTGACGAAGCGGTTAAGGATTCTCGAACCTTCTTTCGACTCCAAGCTTGAGCGTGTTCGTGATAGAGAAGCGGTTAAGGCATTCTGGTTTCCATCTAAATTAGTTTCCTTGTTTTGGATTCCTAACAAATTAAACTTGTGCATTTTCATGATTTGGATTCGTTTGTTTTAAAATGAAGGAAAATTGATTTTGCAATGGCACTGAAAGGGATGTTCGTCGGGCGTGTCCATTACATCCATCTTTTTCTTATTTTATGTTTTATTTTGATCCTTAGGAACACAGTGTTGATATGCCTAATATATTGGATAGGCACGTTGGTGTGGGGATGGTTTATTTAGATTTGGACAATGTACTTTGTGCTTGTGTGGTTTCCCATATGTAGCAGGGGGATTTTTTGGCCTGGTTATTTTTTCATCTTATACTCCTTTCATATCCAAATTTAACATATTGTATGTTAAATCTTTTTCTTTTTCTTTTTAATAATATTACTTTGTTTTGCCTTAAGATAAAAAGAACTGGAGTTGGAGTTGGAGTTGGTGTTGGTGGATGTCATGGTGGACGTTGATTGAAGGGTGAGTTTTTCATCAGTTCTAAAAGAAGACAATAGGGTGCTTAGGAAGAAGATAAGGTTAATTTGGTCCGAGTATTTTTATTAAATACTCATGTGCATGGCACATGATTGCTTGGAGTTAACAGAATCAAGGTCGTTACGGTGTAGGGGATGTTTGTAATAGAATTGGAAAAATTAGGGGGGTTTTGTAGGGATCCAACAATGAGGGGTGTCAAGTGTAATAAATGCAAAACACAGGGGAGGTGAGTGTAATTTGCTCTTAATTAAAACAGACTCACATTAAAATCATTATACACAATTAATTAAAGTGTTGAATGGTAATAGTACAAGAGAAAAAAGACTATGCACTCATAGTGTAAATGGTGAATTTCCTGATTTTTACAAAATTACCTTAAAAGTCATCCAATTTTTACACTGTTAATGCATCATCATTAAACTCAAGTACAATCTGAAATACAAACATTTACTAGATCAATTAAAGTAACTGGGTTTGACCCAGGCCTAAGAGGGGGTTTGGAAATAGTTTTCAACCAGCAATAGACGCGCCTCAGTTAGAACCTCACTAGCTGCGTCATTGCCCCAAGCACAAAGATACTTTATAAATGTCTGACAAGTCATTTTATAATAGCCTCTGTTAGTTTCATCTATTGATTTAGTCGATGTGGGACTTTACCCAACCTCATTCTTGATCCCAAAACAAGCTTCCAGAGGCTGACTTGACCAGGATTCCAATGATAGGGAGGAGCATTCCTCATGTTTTTTGAAAGATTTAGCTACTCAACTAAGCCTGAGAAACTACCTGCTCAATATATTTGAATGTTTTTTGAAGTTTTAAGACACCCATGAACCAGAAATCAAAGTTGTCTTCCATGACCATCTTTCTGTACTTCTGTGTTGACTTTTGAACATTTTCACTTTGGTTCACACGCTTAATCTTCTTCAATGGATTGACAACCTGTACATGATAACATGTATATTTTTCAGAACTTCAAATCTTGGATTAGGAGAAACTAAAAGATGAAAAGGTTTTAAGTATGTATTAATTCATGACTGACCTTATAACGGATCCTCAACATATGACCTTTATGAGTAAAAACTTTCATTGATCTCTTACTGCAGAAGGCAACCTGTCAATGAGGACGAAGAGGAGACCTGCTAGAGGAATGGATGTGGTGAAAAGATTACACTGGGAAGCTTTCAACCTCTCCCTTTCTCTCACTAAAACACTGCTTAAACACTTTCTCCACCCCACCCACTTGAAGAATACGAGCCCCTAAGTTCAACTTTCTCTTAACAGTTTCAGATATATTTGACCTGAGTCACTGCAATTTCAAAGTTCTATAAACAGAATTAGATATCTTGAACAAAAATGCGTAGGACAAAATTAGTGCCAAAACCAATCCTTTTGATGAAAACTTAGGTAACTTTTTTGGCTAAGTCCACCAAAGAATTACATTTTGATGTGCCATAGTAGACTAAAATTCATTTAACATGAATTTATAAATATAATGTATTAGAAAAAAAAACTACCAACAACTGAATAACATTTTCTAATTATATGTCATATTTTAATTTAAATATAAAAAAAGAGCTCCCACATTACCTTAGAAACCCTTTATGAGAGCGCCATGGTGATCTCTAATTAAACCACCAAAGCCTGCCTGTCCAGGATTCAAAATTGCACTCCTATCTACATTTAAAACCACATAATTTATGGGTGGTTTAACCCAAGAGATATGCAGTATTGTAAGCACGAGATATGCAATTCAGTAATGCATGCACCTTGCAGGCCAAATCGGTGGCATTGTCTGAATATATCCTTCAAAAATAAATTTATTTCTAGAACACCATGTGACCCACATGCTCACGGGAAATGATGGCACCAAAATTGATCAAAAACCTTACCCATCCAAAGCTCCAATTGTCATATGAGGGTGGTGGAATAACATGAGAGACGCCTAGCATTTTCCAATTGGACAATCAGACCCTGGCGGCATTTTGATATTATGTTTCAAAATATCCTATTTTAATAATAATTTATTTGTAATTTTGTACCAATTTCATCAATCAGCCCATTAAATGAAATACATATAAGTTATAACAGTCGTTTATTAGCCTCAAAGTGTATGTTTAGTATTTGTTATTAGAAAATTGGTTTGGGTAAATAAAGGCTGATGAGACTTAATTATTATGCAATTTTCAAAATCAAAGGTAGGATTTTTTTTTTTTTTTTTGTCTTAAAAAATGATGAATGATGCAGTTTTACAAATATACGATACCAGCTGCATAGCATTTTGGATTGTCTTCCCCAAACAGAACTCCAGTAAGGAAAATGAAATTGTGAAAAAAGTCCAGGAGTAATTAAATTGTCACAATCCAGTCACAAGACAAGACAAGACCATATCTTTAGACTGTACAATTTGGACTATACTAACTTATCCTGTTCCATATGCAGCTCCACAGTTGGAGCAATCCTCATATATGAGATCTAGATCCTGTGAGAGCAATGACTTCAACCAAACCTTAGTTTACAATCAAATATCACTCTACTATAACTAACTGTTGGAAAGCCACCTTAATTGTGGTCACCCCTAGCCCAACTTAGTTGTGGAGGGTAGCTGTGGGCAGAAGAGGGGTATATTGAAGTCCCACATTGGCTAGAGATAGTGCCGAGATAGAGTATATAAGTCAGGAGCAATCCTCACCTTACAAGTTGGTTTTGTAAAGTTGAGTTAGGCTCAAATCCACTTTCTACATGGTATCACGAGCTCTTGGTCCTGGGGGTCTTGCTTCTGCACAAAAACCATAGCTGCCTTTGTTTTTTTCCTAGTTGCTAGTTGCATTTTTTTCGTATCTTCTTCCGATGGAAAAAATTGGAGAAGACTCTTCCTTTGATCATTCCTCCACTATTTTGAGGGATGTCGACTTGAACCACTTGAGAACTCTTCTTGACTCTCTAAGTAAGACCTCTCAATGTTGTTCTCAAGCAATGAGTGGTAAGAAGTCTTGTTCCCGATCACCTACTGCATCTAGTTCTATTCCTCAGCATGCATGGGTTATTGATTCCGGTGCCACTGACCACATGACATTTGGTTCCCAACTTTTTCATCCTACACCTCCTTTCCCAAGGTTCATTATATTACTGTTGCTGATGGCTCTCATACCCGTGTTGTTGGTTTTGGGAATATTGACCTTCAACCTTCATTTAAATTGAACAGCGTGCTTCATATTCCCAAACTTTCCTGTAACTTAATCTCTATTCATAAGCTTACTCGGGATCAGAATTGTGCAGTAACCTTTTTCCCTTAGCATTGTGTTTTTCAGGATCTTGCCACGGGGAGGACTATTGGAGTTGCTAAGGAACAGGGAGGGTTATACTACCAGTCAAATGAAAGAAATGGTCAGAAGGTGTTGTCTTCATGTTTCCAGTCTCACTCTCTTGCCTCACAAGTCTGGCTTCATCACAAGCGTCTTGGGCATCCTCCATTTTCTTTAATTAAGTCTATGTTTCCGTCTTTGTTTTTACAACAATCTGTCGAGTCTTTTAAGTGTGACATTTGTCAGTTTGCTAAACACCGACGTGTTACTTTTCCTTCTAGTTTTCAAAAGGCTACTGAACCATTTGATCTGATTCATTCTGATGTTTGGGGACCTGCCCCTATTTCTAATATTTCTGGTGCAAGATGGTTTGTTTCTTTTATTGATGATTGTACTCGATTAACTTGGCTTTTCTTGATGAAGGACAAATCAAAAGTACCCCAACTCTTCATTCAATTTTATCATATGGTACAAGCGCAATTTGGGAAAGGCATTAAAAGGTTACATTCTAACAATGGAAAGGAATATGTCAATCATGGCCTTTCAAGCATATACTGGATTGAATGTGTTGAATCTTATTTCTTTTTCCATAGTATATGTTTAGCATGCTGCTTGTGGATTCAGGTGAGATATACTGGATTTATACAGTAGTTATGAAAAAGTCCAGGCGTTATATTGTCACTTTTCATTCACAAAACAAAACCATATGATCTGTATTATTTGGACGATCCAATTCCAAACTTAACTGTTTCAGATGCAGTCCCACAGTTAGATCAATCCTAATTTATAAGATGGATCCAGTGAGATAGATCAATAACTGCAACCAAACTTAAGTTTAATTAAACATTACTATAAGTTTTACAACTAACTGAAATAAGTTAAAAACTTAATTAATAGAGGTATTAATCCATTAATTATACTAGAAGTGCCACTTTATCAATTGTATTCTATCGTACTTCCCGTTAATTATTTAAACTAATTAACTAGAACAGATTCACATTTAAATAATACAAGCTGAATTACAAACTCTGGTTCTGAAAACATTTACGTAATAAATCAATGCGTAGGCCCTGTCCTTGGATGGATGGATACCTTCCACAATAGTAGTCTGGTCCTTGGCCCTGCCAGCCAGTTAGCCGCAATACATGCAGCCTGGATTCTGAGACAAATTAGGCACCAAATTTGTGAACTCTTGCGTTCACACCATGATAAGCAGGTAGCCAAGTCTGAAACTCAGCTGATCTGAACCACATTGATCGCTATCATAGATCATTTGTCCTGTCCAGCCGGATGGATATATACAATGAGTGAAATCTCTGTTTAAAAGACAAAGCTCTACAACTTCTAGTTTGTTTCTGATTGTCTTTTGTATGTGTTTGTCCTAACAACATGATGCTTAGATCCCACAACTACTCATCTAAGCCAGACAACATGAATCTTTGAGTTCAAAGAAAGGATTTTGCTACTCAGCTAAGCTCAAGAAACTGCCTGCTCAAGATATTTGAAAGTTTTCTGATATTTTAAGACACCCATGAACCAGAAATCAAAATTGTCCACTGTGACTATCCCTATATACTTCTGTGTTGGTTTCTGAACATTTTCACTTTGGTTCATGCACTAATTTTCTTCGGTGGAAGGACAATCTGTAAATGATCATGCATACCTTTCAGAACTTCAACAAATCATGGATGAAGAGATACCAAGAAATACAAAGAGGTTGATAGGCCAGGATAAATTTCTTAATAAACACTTACAGGATAATAAAATATAACCTTATGCATATCAGCTTTTGAAAAAGTTAGATGAGAGAGATTCTAAAAAACTATAGGTATATAAGTTGATTATAACCTATGGAAAAAGTTTGATTTATTTTATCTTATTTTTTTCTCCTATAAGTACTTGTTGAGAAGTTTATCCAAATTGGATATATTATATATTACTTCATGAATGACCTTATAATGAATCCTCAACATGTAGACATTCATTGATTTCTCACTGCAAAAGGCAACTTTGTCAGTGAAGATGAACAGAAGACCTGCTAGAGAGGGCCGGATGTGGCAGTCTGCACAGACAAATTTGTTGTGGTAAATATTTTTTTGTGCAACTAACAAATGTCCGACCTTACCTCAGTTGGTGGAGCGGAGGACTGTACGTATTTGGTAACAGCTATCCTTAGGTTGCTGGTTTGAATCCGGCAGGTTGGGTATTTTTTTCGTTGTCTTCTTTTTTTTTCCAATCCCATTGTATGCTCAGATATATTCTAAACTAGAAAACAAATGAACAAAGTAAATAAACTTGGCACTGTCCTTCAAGCTACAGCAATACAGCTAATAGAGGAATTTTCATATGCTGGCAACTGTTATCCTGCAAGAGATAAAAGCCAGAAATTTTAAGCATCTTTGTGAATTAATCAATTGATGATGCTATTATCTGGGCACCAGCTTCTTCTGGGACTTATTCTGCCAATTCCGCATACAAGTGGCTCCTTCATGATTCCTCCTATCAACATACCCATAGTGAAACTTGGTCCTGGCATTGGTGCCTTACCCTTCCAGAAAATATAAAACTGTTCCTATGGCTGGCCTCTCATAACAGCCTACCTACTAATGATTTTCGTTTTTTCGGTCACCTTTGTTTTGATGTTTCTTGTCACAGGTGTGGACTGGAACAAAGATTGAAGTTTCAATACTTCAGATATCTTGGAGTGGATTCAGTACAGCTCCACTGGGAACAATGGAATTTGTTTTGCTGTTACCTGTTGGTTTATTTGGTGCGTTCACAATGAAGAAGTTTTCAATGATAATACTTGGTCCATATGGTTCGTGGTTAATCAGATTGATATTCTTTATGACACGATTGCTCGCACGTCCTCTTCTAATCATCATCCCGCTGTCTGTTGAGGTCAGCTGGTGCCCTCTTATTGAGGATTTTATAAAACTCAATACTGATGATGGCTGGCAGTTCCCTAGGGAATCCAGGATCTTCCGGTTTGGCGGAGTTATTTGAGGCAGTTATGGACAACGGATTCTTGGATATTCTGGATCTTGTGGGTACACTTCCAACCTGAATGCTGAACTGTTTGCAATCTACAAAGGCTTCCAAATTGTTTGGGATAAAGGCTTTAAGAAAGTCATTTGTGAATCAGATGCTCAAATGGCTCTTGACATTATTGTGAAAGATGATATCAAGTTTCATCCTTATCATGCGATTGTTACCAAGATTCGTGACTTTAGACATAAATGGGATTTAAGATTTCAACACACGTTTTGTGAAGGAAATAAGTGTGCTGACTGGCTTGCCAAGCATGGAGCTTCTTCTCAACATCACCTCATATTTTGGAACTCTTGCCCAGCTTCTCTATTCTCTGTTTGTCCAAGAGATGCTGTGGTGTTCGATATGTGAGAATGTAATTTTCTTTTCTGTATTTTGTATTCCTAAGCATCAAAAAAAAAAAAAACATGGCACAGACATATTTGTTGTGCTAAATATTTATTTATGCAACCAACAAATCTAACCAACCTTAGGTCAGTTGGTAGAGCAGAGGACTGTAGTTGGTAATAGCTATCCTTAGGTCTGGTTCAAATCCAGCAGGTCGGAAACTTTTTCCTTCTTTTTTCATAAGCTAATTGTAAAATTTTTTATATTAACTAATCTAGAAAATAACCTTTAAATTAATTTTAATTTATAGAGAAACTTATTTCATTTTTCTTTTTCTTTTGTAAGAGTAAACTGAGAAGACAAATAAGTGATTTGGAGAAACAACTCTGCAATTTTACTTGGCCCTGCAGACAAAATCGATGTTACAAAAACTTGGAGACACAATCTTAGAATGCAATTTTACTTGGGGCCCTGGGAGACAAAAAAGTACAAAAACTTGAACTAGATAGTAGGGTGTGCCTGACCCATGCTATAGTGCAAGACATGGACAACACATAAGAGCCCCAGTAGCAAGCTACAGAATTGGACTCTCCCCTTCAAAAAATAAATTTAATATCGTGTGAACCAATGGCCCACATATCAGATATTAAACTGATAAGAACAGATACTACACTTGATCTTAGCCAAAAGGCCGAGAAAGGTATGAGTTGAAATCTCTTAAAATGTGCATTTTATAATAAAACATAAGTGATTGTTATCTCTTTTCACCCATGTGGGACTTAGACACAAACATTGAGCATCAAATAACCTTTCCATCTTATGTAGTCCAAGTAGACTTCTTGTCCAAACCTCTTGACAGGTGCAAGATAATGGAAAATATACTATCTTTGCATACTTGTTGGTGCATAAAACTGGTAATTTTGATGAATGAGTGAACAGAAAAGAAACAACAATTTTGAGTAGTTTTGAGACTGGATGTTCTTGCTCTGCATTGGGAGAGAGAAAATAATTCCACTTCTTCAAAACAGGGTCTGTAAACAATGTAGCTGTCAGGTTTAATGTGTTGAATCTTCAATCTTTTTTTTGGGAAAATAGCATTTAAACACCCTGAACTTTTACCATTTAGCAAATAGACACCCTTAACTCTCATTTTATCTCAATTAATACTTAAACTTTTACTATTCTTTCAATAGATCCCTATGTTAACTTGCTGTTAAATAATTAAGAGAATTAATCTTCACCGTTGATTTTAATTTAATCTTAATAGTTTATTATTTTGGTATTTTAAATAGTAAAATTGATGCCGCCAAGAACAGCTGTTATACGAATCTAAATCCAATACCAACAGATTCTGGAATTTGGTGGAGGCCTTGGAAAAAAGGCGCACGAAGCTGGAATACTATGACGACATGTGGAGGCTCCAATTGTATTATAATACATCATATTTTATCATATTGCAATGCATTCCAATTTCTTCCAAGTCATGGTCTTGGTCTTGATCTGCAGTGTACTACACTACTAATATAAATGATAATGTTATCACGTTTGTCACAAACGATAACTAAAAACTGCAAAAAATAATGAACAGAGCATAATACTATGTATAAATCGATTATTTCTTAGGAGTCACATTTGATAGGCAAGGCCGCTGCAAAGAAACCACCGCATATTTCCAGGCAATACTTAGGAATCTCCGAGGATCCATGAACACTGAATATGGCCATATCCCTGAATATAGCAGTCGTGCGTATGCAGCTTTATAAGGACCATAAGGTGACCTAGTATAAAGGCAGTCCAAAACATCTAGAATGTGAGAGGAGCGGTTACGCACCCATCCCTGTTCTGATCAATTTCTTAAATAAATGTTTTATACTATTTTAATTAACCATTGAGATTCAATTAAAATTAGCGATGAAGATTGATTCTGTTAATTATTTAACAAGTTAATAGAAGGATTTATTAAAACAATGATAAAATTTTAAGTATTAATTGAGATAAAATGAAAGTTAAGGGTGTCTATTTGCTAAATGGTAAAAGTTTAAAGTGTTTAAATGCTCTTTTCCCATTTTTTTTCCATAGTATATGTTTAGCATGCTGCTTTCGAATTCAGGTGAGATAAACTGGATCTATACATTTTGTGAAAAAGTCCAGTGGTTATATTGTCACATTTCATTCACAAAACAAAACCATGTGCTCTGTATTATTTGGACAATCCAATTCCAAACTTAACTGTTTCAGATGCAGTCCCACAGTTAGAGCAATCCTAATTTATAAGATGGATCCAGTGAGATCAATCAATAACTGCAACCAAACTTTAAGTTTAAATAAACATTACTAAGTCTTACAACTAATTGAAATAAGTTAAAAACTTAATTAATAGAGGTTAACGAAATCAATCCATTAATTATACTAGAAGTGCCCGTTTATCAATTGTATTCTATCATACTTCCCGTTAATTATTTAAACTAATTAAATAAAAAAGATTAACATTTAAATAATACAAGCTGAATTACAAACTCTGGTTCTGAAAACATTTACGTAATAAATTAATGCGTAGGCTCGTCCCTGGATGGATGGATACCTTCTACAATAGTAGTCTGGTCCATAGCACTGCCAGTCAGTTAGCCGCAGAATACATGTATATAAGTTGATTTTAACTTATGGGAAAAGTTTGATATATTTTTATTTTTTTCTCCTATAAGTACTTGTTGAGAAGTTTTCCCAAATTAGATATATGTATATATTACTTCATGACTGACCTTATAATAAACATGTGGCCTTTCTGAGTAAAGATTTTCATTGATTTCTCACTGCAAAAGGCAACTTTGTCAGTAGAGATGAACAGAAGACCTGCTTTCAACAATGGAAGCTTTCAACAGCTTCTCTGCTTCTCCCACACTAAAAAAACTGCTTAAACACTTTTTTCCCTCGGCCCATTTGAAAACTGTGAGCCCCTAAGCTTTAACTTCCTTTTAACAGTTTCAGATATATTTGTTCCCCGTCTCACTGCAATTTCAGAGTTATAAAATAGAATTAGATCTGTTAACCAAGTTAAACAATTTCAATATATATAAATACTTAATAAAATTAGATGTTTGTTGGTAAAGCAAAAGAAAATTTTACTTTGCTTTGATTTTGTGGTCGAATGTTGGCATTGAGTGGCAGGACCAGGGAAGTACATGTTAGCTGACTTTTGAAGCTATATGTTGCTGAGATGACTGGAGTTCCAACAACTAACTCATGGAAAAGTTTGGTCTGCATGATTGATGATTAATAAGGTTTCTATTTAATTGAATGGTCTAGCAGCAGGTGAAGAGGAATGGTCTGAACAACTAGGTTACTGAGGAAACTTTGCTCACTTGTGTTGATCAGTTCCTTGTATTCCAAAGAGGTATTTAAATGGATGAAAACAAGAAAGTGAATTCTTGACCCTTTGGTGGGATGACTCAACCTTAGATCATCAACCATGATCATGATTGATGATATAAAGGCACTGGCATAGCAACTTGAAGGACAGGCATTCAAGATAATATTTTGACATCATAGATTGTTTGATTGCTTTTTTTTAAGGAAAAAAAAAGATCTGACAGAAATATTTAAGTAAACTTTTTCAAAACTTAAAAAATCCATGAAAGGTTAGTTTTAAGAGGCTTAGAGAGAAGTTTATATATCTTCAGGATCAAGACTCCGTGGTGATTGACTGAAGTAAGGAAATAACATCATTGTGGGTGATAGTATATCGTGTCAAGCAAACCATTGGAGAACTGCACTAAACGGAAGGAAATTTAAGAAGTAAAAGTAAATGATGAAATACACGGATTAGTTGCAATACTTTCCAGTTACACCTGCTTATGTGAGGATGTGTGTCATCAAGGCTTTATAAGCTGGGCTTTTGAACTTTCTGATGTTAGACTTCTCCATATTTTCTTGTTTAGGAAAAAGTAAAGAGATGGTGAAGTTGATCTCACGTGACAATCTAATATATATGAATTATTTAGTATTTACAATCAACAGACACATAAATTAGTATTTATTTTTCCAAGTTATAAGAATTTATATATTACCTCAGTTTTTTCAAATAAATCCATATTTTTTAATGCAAACACAAATTAACAGAAATATAGTTTAATATTTTATTTTTCTAAGTTATAAGAATTTATATATTACCTCATTTTTTTCAAATAAATTCGTGTCCATCATATATAGGTCACTTCATCTACGGAGCTCTTAAGAGACAACAAAAATTAAGAATGAATTATAAATTATTAAACATTAACCTGAATATCAGACTTTCCTCTTTGAATAATATTTTTTTACAAAGAAATTAGTGTTTCTAAATTTTACTAGACCTTAGCAGACAAAATCAAAGCAGAGCTCTTAATAAACAACAAAAAATAACAATGATAAATATAACACAAGCTATAAAATATAATTAATTAAAAATTTAACTGAAAATCAAAATATTACATTTTATAAATTTTACTAAACCTTTGAAGGCAAAATCAAAATCTTGAACTTAAATGTAGGGTGCACCAGGCCCATGCTATAGTGCAGTACATGGACGACACCTGAGAGCCTCAGTAGCAAGCTACTGCATAGGACTCTCCCCTTCAAAAAATAAATTTAATATCATGTGGACCAATGGCCCACATATCAGATATTAAACTGATAAGAACAGATACTACACTTGATCTTAGCCAAAAGGCCGAGAAAGGTATGAGTTGAAATCTCTTGAAATGTGCATTTTATAATAAAACATCAAGTGATTGTTATCTGTTTTCACCCATGTGGGACTTAGACACGGTGGTTCAACATAACATAAAGATAACTATCTATTCATATCGTTGGTGTACAACACTGGTAATTTTGACGAATGAGTGAACTGAAAAGAAACAGCAGCAATTTTGAGACTGGATGTTCTTGTTCTGCATGGAAGAGGGTAAAAGAATTCACTTCTTCAAAACAGAGTCTGCAAACAATGTAGTTGTCAGGTTTAATGGGTTGAATCTTCAATTTTTTCATAGACTGGATGTTAAGCATGCTGATAGTAGAGCAATAACGCGTTTTTATTTGTTGGCTCGGTGAAGGAATGCTTTAGCAGTGGTGAAGTAATAGTGTTTGCTTTTCTCAGATCATAATGCAGCAAAAACATGAGTTTATAAATATATAATGTGTAGACGTGGTCAACAGTTGTTGGAAGAGGATATTAGGTGGCTTTTTAACATCAGGAGTCTTTTTCCTCTATGTTGGATTGTGTTTTGAGTACTGTTCTTATTTATATGAAACACACCTTTATACTCTTGTGGCTATCAGTTTATTGCACACTTGTGCTCTAAACTGGATATTAATAATATTAATTATTTTGCCTTTAAAAAAAAATAAAAAAAGTCTATGACTAACTGAAATAAGTAAAAAAAAACTTAATTAATAGATGTTAATGAAATCAATTCACTAATTAAGTAATTATACTAGAATTTCTCATTGTATTCTATCATATTTCTTTTAATTATTTAAACTAATTAAATAAAACAGGCTCATATTTAAATAATTATACACAAATTTCACTAAAAAGTTGGAGGGTATGATACAAGCTGAATTACTAACTGGTACTGAAAAACTATAAATCAATGTTTAGTTGAGCCTAAAACATGTACTTTTGGGCAGCAAAAAGTTTTGTTCCCTCTTTTTCTATGTATTTTTCCTTCCTCTACTGTAATCTCCTTTCTAACGTAGGCCCATCCCTGGATGGATGGATACGTCCCAGCCAGTTAGCCAGCAGAATACATATAGCTTGGATTCTGCAACAAATTAGGCACCAAACTGAGAACTCTTGCATTCACACTGTTATATGCTGACAGCCAAGTCTGAAACTCAGCTGATATGAACCACCTTGAATCGCTACCATAGGTCATATGTCATGTCCAGTATGACGGATATATGCAATGAAGTGAAATCCCTTTTGTCAAACATCACTCTACTATATGTCTATAACCACTGAAATAAGTAAAACTTAAATAATAGAGGTTAATGAAATCAATTGAGAAATTATACTAGAAGTGCAGATTTATCTATTGTATTCTATCATACTTCCCATTAATGATTTATAGTTTTATACTTATTGCATAAATAGACGCATTTAAATAATTATACACAGATTTGACTAGAAGGTTAGATGGTATGATACAAGCTGAATTACAAACTCTGGCTCTGAAAACATTTGCATGATAAATCAATGTGTAGGCCTGTCCCTGGATGGATGCATGGATACCTTCCACATTAGTTGTCCTAAGCACTGCCAGCCAGTTAGCCGCAGAATACACATAGCTTGGATTCTGCAACAAACTAGGCACCAAATTGTGAACTCTTGCATTCACACATATGCAGGCAGCCAAGTCTGAAACTCAGCTAATATGAACCACATTGAATCAATATCATAGAGATCATTTTTCCTGTCCAGCCGGATGGTTATATACAACGAGTGAAATCTCTTTTTTCAAAGATAAAGCTCAAGATCTTCAATTACAGCTGCCAATTTTTAGTTCGTTTCTGATTGTCTTTTGTATCTGTGTTTATCCTGACAGCATGATGCTTCGATCTCATTGGTACTCATTAAGCCTGGCAACATGAATCTTTGAGTTCAAAGAAAGGATTTTGCTACTCAGCTAAGCTCAAGAAACTGCCTGCTCAAGATATTTGAAAGTTTTCTGATATTTTAAGACACCCATGAACCAGAAATCAAAATTGTCCACTGTGACTATCTCTATATACTTCTGTGTTGGTTTCTGAACATTTTCACTTTGGTTCATGCACTTAATCTTCTTCAGTGGAAGGACAATCTGTAAATGATCATGCATACCTTTCAGAACTTCAACAAATAATGGATGAAGAGATACCAAGAAATACAAAGAGGTTGATAGGCCGGGATAAAGTTCTTAATAAACACTTACAGGATAAGAAAATAGGAGATAAAATGAATAAAGCTTCTCTAATTAACTGTATATAAGTTGACTTTAATTTTTAGGAGAAGTTTATCCAAAATGAACATATATATATATATATATTACAGCAGACCTTATTTCTGAGTAAAGAATTTTATTGATCTCTCGCTGCAAAAGGCAACTTTGTCAATGGAGATGAACAGAAGACCTGCTAGAGGGCTGGATGTGGTGGACAGATAACACTGGGAAGCTTTCAACGGCCTCTCTCCTTCTCCCACACTAAAAAACTGCTTAAACACTTTTTCCACTCTTCCCCTTTCAAGCCCTTGAGCTTAACTTCCACTAAACAGTTTCAGATATATTTGTCATCTGTCTTGCTGCAATTTCAGAGTTATATAAATAGAATTAGATTTGTTAACCAAGTTAAACAATTTCGGTATATATAAATACTTAATAAAATTAGATGTTTGGTTGTAAAGGAAAAGAAAATTTTACTTTGCTTTGATGTTGTGCATTGTGGTTGAATATTGGCATTAAGTGGCAGGACCAGGTACTTACATGTTAGCTGACTGGAGTTCCAACAACTAGCTCATGAAAAAGTGAGGTCTGCATGATTGATGATTTATAACGTTTCTGTTTAATTGAAGGGACTAGCAGCAGGTGAAGAGGAATGGTCTGAACTATTAGGTTGGTTACTAAGGAAACTTTGCTCACTTGGGTTGTCCCTGTATCCCAAAGAGGTATTTAAGGGATTAAACAAGAAAGTGAATCTTGACCTTTGGTGGGACGACTCAACCTTTGATCATCGACTATGATCATGATTGATAGATAATATTTTGATGTCATGGATTGTTTTGGTTGCTTTTAGAAAAGAGGAATGCTAGCGACACTCTCATTGGCAATTTCAACCAACCATAAAGAGAGTGTTAGAAACAGAGTGTCAGAGAGAGTGACGCTAACATTCCTCTTTAGAAAAAGATGGTACAGAAAATATTCAAGTTAACTTTTTTAAAACTTAAAAATCCTTAAAAGGTTAATTTTAAGAAGCTTAGAGAGAGGTTTATATATTTTCAGGAGCAAGATTCCATGGTGGTTGATTAAAATAACATACCCCAGTGCCAAAAGGCTACTTGCTATGCAAAGGTATGGGGGAGGATCATTGTATGCAGTCTTATCCTTGCACATGCAAAGAGGTTGTTTCCAAATTCGAACCGAAGACCGATCGGTCACCATGGCGCAACTTTACTGCTCCGCCATGATTGATTGAAGTAAGGAAATAAAATCATTGTGGCTGGGGCATGTTCTCATGCAAACCGTTGGAGAACTGCACTGTTTTGAAAACGGGGAAGGAAATTTAACCAGAAATAGTAAATGATGAAATACACTGATTATTGCAATACTTTCCGGTTACACCTGTTTATGTGAGGATGTGTCACCAAGGTTTTATCATGAGCTGCCATTTGAACTTTCTGATGCCAGACTTCTCCAAATTCTCTTATGATAAGGTAGGAAAAAGTAAAGAGATGGAGAAGTTTATCTGACAATCTATTATGTAGGACCTATTTAAAATCAACAGACTGCTTGACCTAAAATAACATTTTCACTTTCTCTGACATGGCTTAAGGTTGAATGATGATATTAAATCTATGTTATGTTCACTTTGAGATGTTATCAACCTAAACTTGAGATGTAGTATGGAGGTTCCAAAAATATAGGAAGCTTAAAAATTACATGCTTAGTAAAATAGAACCAACAAACAATAAAAGGCAAGGGTAAGTTGTTATATCAACAAACATGCACATACATTCTCCAAGAGTAGGCATTAGGCAAGCTGACAGTGCATGTGCCTACATGCTGACATGGGAGACAACACAATCTCTTACTTTTCTCATAGGAAAAGGGGAGCTTCCCCTGTATAAAGATATTCCTTGATCTTGTTTTTGAGTGATTGACTCATCAGTGAAGAAATTGAGATCAGCAGCAACTAAAACTACTGCATTTATGCTTGTGTTTGTAGAAAATGGAATTATATTATCATTTCCGTGTTGATTTTTTTCCATGCAGCTCTGAGAAATGGGTGTACTTGTACATGGGCCATTCACCAACTATATTCCTAAACTAACAGTTGAAGACTGGTTCCTGTAGAGACAAAGAGATTACCTCCCATACCCTATCTTGATTATAGGAAGATCCAAAGAAGATGAACAAAAGTGAATAGTGTACGTCTTGACATTAATCAGCATTGATTCTATATACATACACTAGATATAATAAACCCCAGTAGGTGTTACAAATTTCTAAATTTCATAATTAATCAAAAATATCAAGAAGCATAAAAGATACATGAGATCAACTATGACTTGAAACTAAACTGAAGCAAGCATTAACGAAGCCATTAGTGCTTTTCTATTGGATCTAACTATAATAATACTACGTCATAAAGTGAGCTTGCTGACAGGGCTACTAAAGTTGTGTGGTGGGAGCAGTAGGGCTTGACATAAACATTTGCCAAATCATTCCCACTCCCACATCATCCCCAAGACTCACACGTAATGCTGACAGTAAAAGTTCATTCTTCATGACTTTCTGTTTTTGATTTCTGAAAAGGAAAACATCATGCTACTATTGTTGTAACAGTTCACATTTCTTGATTTCAATTATTTTGTATATATATTCATGTGTTAGTTATGCATGTTGTCAAGTGGCATGGAAGAACCAAAATCTGATCCTATGAGTTTTCAAGTGGGTATCAATAAAAGGTTTACAGTTATACGAAGTTATCAACTTATCAATGATACTTTAACACCCCTATCATCTTCTGATCAACTTTAATACCCAAGAAATCATGTAACCAGCCAGACATTGTTGTTTACATATTTGGCCGATTTCTTGTGGAGTAGTACTTTAGCCTTTAAAAACATAGATTCAGTTAAAAGAGAACAAAAATTAGAGTCCATGGCCAGTGGTGGTTAGCATTTTTAGTCTTTGTTTTACAGTACCCAACTATAAAACAAAGTCTACCACTAGCATTGGGTTGATAGTGAGGGGTTTCACGTGATTATAAGTTTAAATTTCATTGTCACCATTGTACCAGAGGCAAAAAAAAAAAAAAATACCATACATGTAGACTCTATCAAATGGACTATACAATCTTATTCCGTTCCAATTGCTATACAACAGTTGGAGCAATCTTCATTTACTATAGGATGGACCCAGCCAGATCAATAATTTCAATCAAACATAAACTTAATTAACCAAATATCACTCTACTGTAACTAACAGGAAAAGTAAAATATTTAATTAATAGTAGTCGGTGAAATAAATTCATTAATTATACAATAAGTATTCATTTACCAATGTAATCTATCATATATTCATGTTTAATCATTTAAACTAAAATCTATGTAAGTGTATGAAAATTAAACCCACTAACAAATTAATTAAAACAGACTAACATTAAAATCATTATACTCAATTTGATTAAAGTGTTGAATGGTAAGAGTACAGTCTGAAATACAAGCATTTACTAGATAAATTTACAAATAATTGTGCTTGAAACTTCTACAACAGTTTTCTTCCCATTTTCCTTCTTCATTTCAGGTTGTAGTCTCTTTTCAGAAAATTCTGAATTTCTTCAATAATAGCTGACAAATAGGCTACAATTGGATCATGTTTTGCTCCACTTATCTTTTATAGACCCTGTTCTACTTTCCAATCTAATATTAAAACATACAATTAGCTTAATTAAAGTAACAAACTTTTGAACTAAGGATTGCAGGGCTTTACCCCAAAGGGAGACCTTCCAGAAATTCTCAAAGGCCTGGGTTTAGGGGGTTTGGAAATAGTTTTCAACCAGCAATAGATGGGCCTCAGTTAGAACCTCACTAGCTGGGTCATTGCCCCAAGCACAGAGATAGTACATATTAATCTGACAAGTCATTTTATAATAGCCTCTGTCAGTTTCATCTGTTGACTTAGCTGATGTGGGACTTTACCCAACCTCATTGTTATCCCAAAACAAGCTTCCACTAAAGTTTTTTGAAAGATTTTGCTACTCAACTAAGCCTGAGAAACTACCTGCTCAATATATTTGAATGTTTTTTGAAGTTTTAAGACACCCATGAACCAGAAATCAAAGTTGTCTTCCGTGACAATCTCTTTGTACTTCTATGTTGACTGCTGAACATTTGCACTTTGGTTCACACACTTAATCTTCTTCAATGGATTGACAACCTGTACAAAGATTACATGTATATTTTCCAGAACTTCAAATCTTGGATTAGGAGAAACTGAAAGATGAAACGGTTTAAGTATACATTAACTCATGACTGACCTTATAACGGATCCTCAACATATGACCTTTCTGAGTAAAAACTTTCATTGATCTCTTACTGGAGAAGGCGACCTTGTCAGTGAGGATGAAGAGGAGACCTGCTAGAGGAATGGACGTGGGGAAAAGATTACACCGGGAAGCTTTCAACGTCTCCCTTTCTCTCACTAAAACACTGCTTAAACACTTTCTCCACCCCATCCACTTGGAGAATACAAGCCCCTAAGTTCAACTTTCTCTTAACAGTTTCAGATATATTTGACCTGAGTCACTGCAATTTCAGAGTTCTATAAACAGAATTAGATATCTTGAACAAAAATGAGTAGGACAAAATTAGTGCCAAAACCAGTCCTTATGATGAAAACTTAGGTAACTTTTTTAGCTATGTCCACCAAAGAATTACATGTTGATGTGCCATAGTAAACTAAAAATTCATTTAACATGAATTTATAAATATAATGTATTAGAAAAAAAAACTACTAACAACTGAATAATATTTTCTAATTATATGTCCTTTTTTAATTTAAATATAGAAAAAAAGAGCTCTCACATTACTGTAGAAACCCTTTATGAGAGCGCCATGGTGATCTCTAATTAAACCACCAAAGCCTGCATGTCCAGGATTCAAAATTGCACTCCTATCTACATTTAAAACCACATAATTTATGGGTAGTTTAACCCAAGAGATATGCAGTATTGTAAGCATGAGATATGCAGTTCAGTAATGCATGCACCTTGCAGGCCAAATCGGTGGCATTGTCTGAATATCCTTCAAAAATAAATTTATTTCTAGAACACCATGTGACCCACATGGTCACGGGAATGATGGCACCAAATTGATAAAAAAAAAAACCTTACCCATCCAAAGCCTCCAATTGTCATATGAGTGTGGTGGAATAACATGAGAGATGCCTAGCATGTGCCAAAGTTGTTTTATAATTGGACAATCAGACCCTGGCCCCATTTTCAAAATATACTATTTTAATAATTTATTTGTAATTTTGCACCGATTTCATCAAGGATAAAACTTAGATACAGTACTTTAGGTATTGTTTGTACTGTTATCCAATTAGAATTGGAGTTTTACCTCGGTAATCTGTATAACAAAGTCTGCATTAAAAGATTTTGCTGATTACCGAGGTGAATCTTCAATTCTTATTGGAAAACAGTAAAAACAGCATATAAAGTATTGTATCTAAGTTTTATCGTTTCATCAATCAGCCCATTAAATGAAATACGTATAAGTTATAACAGTCGTTTATTAGCCTCAAAGTGTATGTTTAGCATTTGTTGTTAGAAAATTGGTTTGGGGAAATAAAGGCTGATGAGACTTAATTATTATGCAATTTTGAAAATCAAAGGAAGGTTTTTTTCTCTTAAAAAATGATGAATGATACAGTTTTGCAAAATATAAATACCAGCTGCATAGCATTTTGGATTGTCTTCCCCCAACAGAACTCCAGTAAGGAAAGATGATGAAACTGTGAAGAAAGTCCAGGAGTAATTAAATTGTCACAATTCACAAGACAAGACAAGACCATATCTTTAGACTGTACAATTTGGACTATACTAACTTAACTTATCCCGTTCCATATGCAGCTTCACAGTTGGAGAAATCCTCATATATGAGATCTCGATCCTGTGAGATCAATGGCTTCAACCAAAGCTTAGTTTAAAATCAAATATCACTCTACTAGACTACTATAACTAACTAACTAGAATAAGTACTAAAATTAATTAACAGTGGTTAATAAAATAATTTCACTAATAATACCAGAAGATTTCATTTATCAATTTACTCTGTAACATTCCTGTTAATTAATTAAACTATTAATTATAACAGGCTCACATTTAAATAATTATATACAAATTTGATTAAAGAGTTGGATAGGAAGAATACAACCTGTAATACAAATTCTGGTAATCTGGTTTTGAAAATAATTAACATGATCTGAGCCTGAAATTTCTACAGTTGGGTAGCTAGCAATTTATAATTGACTTTCCCTGTTATTCAATGTATCATTTCTTTAAACTTGTGATCTACCTTAATCTCCCTTCATAGAACTCTAACATACTGGACAGATACCTTCTGCAAAAGCAGTCTGGTCCTTACTAATTAGCATTGCCATCTAGTCAACCACTTGAATACTTATGGCTAGAATTTTGCAGCAAAGAAGATACCAATGATGAATTCTTGTATTCACAATGTTTTTCAACAATATGCTGGAAGCCAAGTCTGCAATTAAGCCAAAACAAATCACTGCTATTTGCTGTCACAGATCAATATGTTGTTTCAAGCAGGATGGATAATACAATGAAGCCCCTTTTTATCAAAGCCAAACCCGATCTCTTCAATGATATCTGCCAATTTTAATTTGGTTTCTGATCATCTCTTGTATCTTTATGTTTGTCACGAAAACAATGAAGCTTCAAGCTCAGACGGTGGATTTCACTACTCAGCTTGAGAAACTGCCTGCTCAAGATATTTCAAGGTTTTCTGATATTTCTGGACACCCAAAAACCAGAAATCAAAATTGTCGATTGTGACTATCTCTGTGTACTTCTGTTTTGGCTTCTGAACATTTTCACTTTGGTTCACACACTTGATCTTCTTCAGTGGAATGACAACCTGTACATAACCATATATACCTTTTAGAACTTCAACAAATCTTGGATCAAGAGAAACTGAGAAATATGAAGAGATTTATGGCTCCTCAACATGAAAACCTTTCATTCATGACTGGCCTCATAATGGATCCTCAACATGAGGCAACCTTATCTGTAGAGATGAAGAGGAGACCTGCTAGAGGAGACCTGTTATTCACAAATGTTTTAAGAACAATGTACAAAAATATGCATGTAATAGTTGCTCAGATAAAATCTAAACTAGAAAACAAATAAACAAATAAAATAAACTTGGCACAGACAAATTTGTCATGCTAAGTATTTTTTTGTGCAACTAACACATGTCCAACCTTAGCTCAGTTGGTAGAGCGGAGGACTGTAGTTGGTAACAGCTATCCTTAGGTCGCTGGTTCGAATTCGGCAGGTCGGATATTTTTTCCTTAACTTCTTTTGTTTTTTCAATCCCATGTACAAAAAGATGTATGTAGCAGTTGCTCAGATATATTCTAAACTAGAAAACAAATATAAACAAAGTCAGATAAATTCTAAACTAGAAAACAAATGAACAAAGTAAATAAACTTGGCACTTGTTGGGAAGTCCCACATCGCTTGCCTCAATTCTTGGGGTGCAGCTGATATATCTGTTGGGCAATTTCACTTAATGCCAATTGGTTTTTAAGATGGAATTTAACAGCACTGTCCTTCAAGCTATAGCAGTACAGCTAATAGAGGAATTTTAAGCATCTTTATAAATGAATCAATTGATGATGCTATTATCTGAGCACCAGCTTCTTCAGGGTGATATTCTGCCAATTCCACATGCAAGTGGCTCCTTCATGACTCCTATCAAGATACCCATAGTGAAACTTGGTCCTTGCTTTGGTGCCTTACCCTTCATGAAAATATAAAACTGTTCCTATGGCTGGCCTCTCATTACAGCCTACCTACTAATGATTTTTGTTTTTTCCGTCACCTTTGTTTTGGGGGGGGGGGGGGGGGGGGTCAGAATTATTGATTTTACCCATATTTTTGCAGCCTGGATTGGTCAGATACTATCCACAAATGATGATGAACTTGCATCTGCGGTTTTTGAAACTTCATGGGCTATTTGGAAACGCAGGAATTCATGGGTTTTTTCTAACCGTGATATCCCAATCCCGGAGATTTTGACGATGGCTAGAGTCCTCCAAGTTCGTCAGGAGAAACTGACAACTGACCATTCACAGCAACTGGTGGTGTGGACCCCTCCTGAGGAAAACATGATAAAAGTTGATTTTGATGCATCAGTAAAGAAAGGAGTGGGGACATGTTTTTGAGCTGTTTTCTTGATCATGTGGGCAACACCTAGCTTCAGCTACGAAATTCATTCCTTCATGCTTTGATCTATTGATAGCTGAAGCATTGGCTTTCAAATGGAGTATCACATTCACAGTAGCTGCAGACATGTGCTTTGGTAACATGGTTTTCGAAACAGATTGTCAAACGTTGTATGGTATGTGGATGAAGCATGATAGCAGTGACAAGTCCTACACAGCAGAAATACTACGTGAATGTGCTGTCATGAGCCATAGAGGTCAGAGTATTCCTTTGGTAGCAGACCAACTAGCTAAACAGGCTTTTGTGTTCCATGAGTATAACTGGATTGAGGACATACCTTGAATGGCTTTTGCAATCTGATGTAATTGCCTTGAATGGCACCTTTTCATCTTAATAAAGTACCAATTTTTACTTAAAAAAAAAGAAATAAATAATTTCAGTTTGCAGCCCCAGTGCTACTGGCTACTGCTTTGAGTAGCATATTAAAAACTATAAGCTAATAAACTAAGATATTAAACTGTTATATCAGATAATAAAATATTAAGTTATAAGCTAATAAGAAGCTAATATAAACTAAGGCGCTGTCTAGCGTGGGAAAGTGACACATATCTCTCACGGTAGGAAAGTTTATTTTTTCCATTGGATGTATTTCACTTAAAATCAGCGGCTATTATTAGTTTAAAAGAACCGAACGGAAAGTGGATTTTATAAAAAAGAAAAACTCCACGTTGAATGGTAATTAATGTACCCGGAACATGTGGTTTTCCTTTTTCAACACTAATTTCTTTTAACTTAATCACCCGTCATAGAGAATACATCAATAAGTTAAACCATTAAAAGTACTATTTAAAATTTCAAATTAAATTACAAATTTAAATATAAATTGCTATTAATGTTATTTATGCTCTTCTTCGATGCTGTTGATTCTAATAATGCTATTAATGACAAGTTTTGTTATTTACTACTACTAACTTAAAAGACTGTAATTCCCCAAACGTCCAAAACAATTTCAACATTAGAAATTCAACATTACAAATTAAAAAAAATTAATGGAATAAATAGTAGTAAAAAATTATATAAATAATAGTATAAACAACAAATTATAATTATAACAATAATAATTATTATTATAATTAAAAATCACATACGTCCTATTGGCATTGGGGACGGTCAAATTATAAACATCAAAGGTTTTCACAAAAAAAAAATTAAAATAAACAAACATTAAAGATTAAATTAGAGTTAAAAGGAGGTGGGAATAACAGCTCCCTAATACTTAAAAAAAAAACACAAACAAACAAACAGCTCCGTAATACGATCCACATGAACATTGCTCCAAACCCCCATTCTTCAAATCTTTGAACCAATAGTCCCAAAATCCACCGCCGCGCCATTTTTACTACTTCAGGTGAGTTTTTCTATCATCAATAACCTGTGAAAGCAAACGAACCTTCAAACCTTAAGGCACTTCAATGTCAGAAGAAAATGGTACGATGTTCGTGCCCACTTAGATCCGAGGACTCCACGGTGATAGCCAAGCTTAGAAATGAGGTCTTGCACATTTGTGAATGCAAGTGAGGGAAAAATGGGAAAGACAGGATTATCCGGTGCTGGCTCCAGCAACTAAGTAAAAGAGAGTGTTAAAAAAGGGAAACGGGAAACCACATGTTTCGTGTATTACCATTCCATGTGGAGTTTTTTATTTTATTTTATAAAATCCACTTTCCGTCCGGTTCTCCTAAACTAATAATAGCAACTGATTTTAAGTGAAATACATCCAACAGACAAAATAAACTTTCTCACCGTGGGAGATCTGTGTCCCTTTCCCATGCTAGACAGCGCCTATAAACTAATAACAAGCTGATAGAATAGAAATATAAGCTAATAGAAATAAAAACTATACTGGGTCTTAGCAAGAAAGCCAAACAAAATATGAATTAAAACCTCATGAAATGTACTTACTTATTTGGTTAAATTCGTGTTGTTCTTGTTTGAACCTAAGGTGACAGTCAACTAAAAAGAAATAATGAGTAATTTGGAGACTTGGTTGTTCTTGCATTGAAATTTTACTTGACCCTGGCAAACAATAAAAATAAAAGAACAGTAAAAATTAAAAAACTTGAACTGGATTGTAGGGTGTGCCTAGCCCATACTATGGTGCAATACATGGGCAACACCTGAGAACCCCAGTAGCAAGCTACTGCATTGGACTCTCCCCTTCAAAAAATAAATTTAATATCGTGTGGACCAATGACCCACATATCAGATATTAAACTGATAAGAACAGATACTACACTTGATCTTAGCCAAAAGGCCGAGAAAGGTATGACCTAAACTTTGTTGAAATGTGCATTTTATAATAAAACATCAAGGGATTGTTATCTCTTTTCGTCCATGTGGGACTTAGACACCGTGTTCGACATTGAGCATCAAATAACCTTTCCATCAAAACAGGGTCTGTAAACAATGTAGGTATCAGGTTTAATGTGTTGAATCTTTATTGTTTTTCCATAGTATATGTTTAGCATGCTGCTTGTGGATTCAGGTGAGATATACTGGATTTATACAGTAGTTGTGAATAAGTCCGGGCATTATATTGTACATTTCATTCACAAAACAAAACCATATGATCTGTAATATTTGGATGATCCAATTCCAAGCTTAACTGTTTCAGATGCAGTCCCACAGACCACAGTTAGATCAATCCTAATTTATAAGATGGATCCAGTGATTAAACATTACTATAAGTCTTACAACTAACTGAAATAAGTTAAAAACTTAATTGAAATTAATCCATTAATTATACTAGAAGTGCCAGTTTATCAATTGTATTCTATCATACTTCCTGTTAATTATTTAAACTAATTAAATAGAACAGATTCACATTTAAATAATACAAGCTGAATTACAAACTCTAGTTCTGAAAACATTTACGTAGTAAATCAATGCATAGGCCCGTCCTTGGATGGATGGATACCTTCCACAATAGTAGTCTGGTCCTTAGCTCTGCCAGCCAGTTATCCGCAATACATGCAGCCTGGATTCTGAGACAAATTGGCATCAAATTTGTGAACTCTTGCGTTCAAAGCCATGATAAGCAGGTAGCCAAGACTGAAACTCAGCTGATATGAACCACATTGAATCGCTATCATAGATCATTTGTCCTGTCCAGCTGGATGGATATATACAATGAGTGGAATCTCTTTTTAAAAAGACAAAGCTCAAGATCTTCAATTACAGCTGCAAACTTCTAGTTTGTTTCTGATTGTCTTTTGTATGTCCTGACAACATGATCCTTAGATCTACAACTACTCATCTACAACATGAATCTTTGAGTTTAAAGGATGGATTTTGCTACTCAACTAAGCTTGAGAAACTTCCTGCTCAAGATATTTGAAAGTTTTATCATAGTTTAAGACACCCATGAACCAGAAATCAAATTGTCCACTGTGACTATGTCTATATACTTCTATGTTGGTTCCTGAACATTTTCACTTTGGTTCATGCACTTAATCTTCTTCAGTGGAATGACAACTTGTACATGATCGTACGTACCTTTCAGAACTTCAAATCTTGGATAAAGAGATACCAAGATTTATGAAGAGGTTGATAGGCCAGGATAAAGTTCTTACAATAAACACTTACAATAAGAAAATGGGAGATAAAATGAATAAAGCTTCTCTTTGAAAAAGTTGGATGAGAGAGATTCTAAAAAACTTTAGGTATATAAGTTGATTTTCACTTATTGGAAAAGTTTGATTTATTTTACCTTATTTTTTTCTCCTATAAGTACTTGTTGAGAAGTTTATCCAAATTGGATATATGTATATATTACTTCATGACTGACCTTTTAATGAATCCTCAACATGTGGCCTTTCTGAGTAAAGACTTTCATTGATTTCTCACTGCAATAGGCAACTTTGTCAGTGGAGATGAACAGAAGACCTGCTAGAGGGCCGGATGTGGTGGACAGATAACAATGGGAAGCTTTCAACAGCTTCTCTGCTTCTCCCACAATAAAAAACTGCTTTTTTCCCTCGGCCCATTTGAAAACTATGGGCCCCTAGGCTTAACTTCCTCTCGACAGTTTCAGATATATTTGTCCCCAGTCTCACTGCAATTTCAGAGTTATATAAATAGAATTAAATCTGTTAACCCAATTAAACAATTTCAGTATATATAAATACTTAATAAAATTATATGTTTGTTGGTAAAGGAAAAGAAAATTTTACTTCTGTTTGATTTTGTGGTTGAATGTTGGCACTGAGTGGCAGGACCAGGTAAGTACTTGTTAGCTGACTTTTGAAGCTATATGTTGCTGAGATGACTGGATTTCCAACAACTAATGAGAAAGTGAGGTCTGCATGACTGATGATTAATAAGGTTTCCGTTTAATTGAAAGGACTAGAGTCAGGTGAAGAGGAATGGTCTGAACAACTAGGTTACTTAGGAAATTTGCTCACTTGGGTTGATCAGTTCCTTGTATTCCAAAGAGGTATTTAAAAGGATGAAAACAAAAAAGTGAATTCTTGACCCTTTGGTGGGATGACTCAACCTTAGATCATCAACCATGATCATGATTGATATAAAGGCACTGGCATGGCAACTTGGAGGACTGGCATTCAAGATAATATTTTGACCTCATAGATTGTTTGATTGCTTTAAAAAAAAAAAAAAAGACCGTACAGAAATATTTAAATGAATGTTTTCAATTTTTCCATAGACTGGATACATGTTAAGCATGCTGCTTTTGGATTCACATGAGATATACTGGATCTATACATTAGTTGTGAAGAAGTCCAGGCGTTATATTGCCACAATTCAGTCACAAAACAAAACCATATTATCTGTATCATTTGGACAATCAATCCTAACTTATCCGTTTCAAATGCAATCTCACAGTTAGAGCAATCCTAATTTTTAAGATGGATCCAGTGAGAACAATAACTTAAATAAAAGTAAGATTAATTAATCAAACATCACTCTACTATATAAGTCTATGACTAACTGAAATAAGTAAAAAGCTTAATAGAAGTTAACGAAATCAATTCACTAATTAAGTAATTATACTAGAATTTCTCATTGTATTCTATCATAGTTCTTTTAATTATTTAAACTAATTAAATAAAACAGACTCACATTTAAATAATTATACACAAATTTGACTAAAAAGTTAGATGGTATTATATCGAAATAAAAAAAAGTTAGATGGTATGATACAAGCTGAATTACTCACTCTGGCGCTGAAAACATATAAATCAATGTGTAGTTGAGCCTAAAACATGTACATTTGGGCAGCAAAAAGTTTTGTTCCCTCTTTTTCTATGTATTTTACCTTCCTCTACTGTAATCTCCTTTCTAACGTAGGCCCATCGCTGGATGGATGGATAACTCCCAGCCAATTAGCCGCAGAATACATATAGCTTAGATTCTGCAACAAGTTCGGCACCAAATTGAGAACTCTTGCATTCACACTGTTATATGCTGACAGCCAAGTCTGAAACTCAGCTGATACGAACCACCTTGAATCGCAATCATAGGTCATATGTCTTGTCCAGTACGATAGATTTATGCAATGAAGTGAGATCCCTTTTGTCAAAGACAAAGCTCAAAGATCTTCAATTACAGATGCCAATTTTTACTTCGTTTCTGATTGTCTCTTGTATCTTTGTGTTTGTCCTGACAACAAGATGCTTAGAGCTTATTACTACTTATCTAAGCCTGAAAACAAGAATCTGAGTTCAGACGGTGGATGTTGCTAATCAACTAAGCTTTTGAGAAACTGCCAGCTCTAGATATTTGAAAGTTTTCTGATATTTTAAGACACCCATGAACCAGAAATCAAAATTGCCTAGTGTGATTATCTCTATGTACTTATGTGTTGGCTTCTGAACATTTTCACTTTGGTTCATGCACTTCATCTTCTTAAGTGGAATGACAACCTGTACATGATCATACATACCTTTCAGAACTTCAATAAATCTTAGATAAAAAATAACCAAGAAATATGAAGAGGTTTATATGCAAGACAAAGTTTTCAATGAACACTTATAGGATAAGAAAATAGGAGATGAAATAAATAAAACTTCTTTAAGTTAAAATCAACTTGCACTCCAGGTTTTAAAATAGTTAGACGAGAGAGATTCTAAAATGCTTGAGGTACATATATTGATTTTAACTTATGGGAAAAGTTTGATTTATTTAACTTTCTTATTTTCTTCTCCTATAAGTACTTGTTGAAAAGTTTATCCAAATTGGATAGATGTAATTATGTATATATTACTTCATGAACTTTGATTGATCTCTCACTGCAAAAGGCAACCTTGTCAGTGGAGATGAAAAGGAGACCTGCTAAAGGGACAGATGTGGTGGACAGATAACATTGGGAAGCTTTCAACAGCCTTTTAAAAAACTTCTAAACACTTTTTCCACTCTGCCCATTTAAAAAATGTGAGACCCTAATTCCGCTTAACAGTGAGGACTGCACGATTGATGATTTATAACGTTTCTGTCTAATTGAAGGGACTAGCAGCAGGTGAAGAGGAATGGTCTGACCTATTTGGTTGGTTACTAAGGAAACTTTGCTCACTTGGGTTGATCAGTCCCTGTATTCCAAAGAGGTATTTAAGGGATGAAACAAGAAAGTGAATCTTGACCCTTTGGTGGGATGACTCAACCTTATCCACCATGATCATGATTAATATCTTGAAATACGGTCATTCCAGGTAATATTTCATAATCATAGACGCTTAGGGAAAAACTGAGAGGTGAACCTAATCGTTGGATCCATAGGGGAGGAACTTAGGTATTAAATCATGAAAGTAGGTTTAATCCTTCGAGGAATTAATGAATTAACAAAGAACTTAATGGGTTTAATTGAACTTAATTACCACGATAGTAGGAGTTAATTCACCTTCAAAGAGAAGCAATAAGAACATAGAGGTAGAAAGATTAAGTTAATAGGAAGTCTTGGTGTGAAACCCAATCCTCGAAGTTTTCATATTATTGATTTTAATCTTTTCAAATATTTGCTCTATCTTTATTTTATCTTTATCTTATCTTATTTTAATCTTTATCTTATCTTATCTTTATTTTATTTTGAATTTAATCTCTTCAAATCTTTTCTTATCCAATCAATTCTTCCCATTTTGTTTAATTTCAATTAAATTGTGAAAAATACAAAGCCAAAAACGTAGTCCCTGTGGAAACAATATTTTTATTACTTGACGACAACCGTGCACTTGCGGTAAATATCACATCATTTTCCCTTTTAGAAATAAAAAAACAGAATGTCATGAAGAATGAACTTTTACTATCAGCATTATGTGTGAGTCTTGGGGATGATGTGGGAGTGGGAATGATTTGGCAACTTTGTTTTCCACAAAACCTATGTTTATGTCAAACCCTACTACTCCCACCACACAACTTTAATAGCCTTCTCAGCAAGCTCACTTTATAACATAGTATTATTATAGTTAGATCCAATAGAAAAGCACTAATGGCTTTGTTAATGCCTGCTTGAGTTTAGTTTGAAGACATAGTTGATCTCATGTATCTTTTATGCTTCTTGATATTTTTGATTAATTATTAAATTTAGAAATTTGTAACACTTGATAAGAACCTTGGGAAAACCACACCACAAAAGCTAGTTATTGCAGTTGGAGAGCCCAATGCCTTATAAAACCCACACTAGAATCCCATACTTCCAATGTGGGACTCCATGTCCTATACCTTGCAATTGGATCCTAACATCCCATCATGCTCCGCAGCCCCGGCACCTACGTAGGCTGGCTGTGCACTAGCCCTTTAACTAGTCCCGGGCGAACACTGCAATGCCAGCATCACCACCAGTGCCACTCATTTGTAGCTGAGAGACATGGTGGAAGGATCTAATGTTAGATAAAATGGATTGTAATACAGGAAATCTAAGAAGGGGGTGAATTAGATTCATTCAATTTTTCTTTGAAACTCTAATTTTCTTGATGAAAACTTTTCGCAAGATCAAATGATTATGGATCCGTTGCAAGATGAGAGTGCATGATTCAGTTGTGTTTACTTATCTCTTATTTCCAAATTTAACAAATGATCACAATACAATGCTAGTGATATTGATCAAGATGTAAAAGATAAGAGAAAAGAAAGAATGACACAACATCTATACTGGTTCGATTTCAACCTGAAATCTACATTCAGTGTTATCCAAAGCAACCCTAGCTTTGACCTTTTCCACTATTTAGAATTTGTATACACACAAACTCACATGCACATGTAGCACATATGCAATGATCTTCTTGAAAACCTATCAAGAAACACTACAATGTAGAAAACCTATCTACATGCAATGCAACTAGGGAAACCTATCCTATACATGAATTACACAGCAAAGTTAAATGAAAGAATTCACCTAGAATGTGAAGATATGAAAAGTTAAAGTTCTTCCTAACTTGCTTTCACATTCCCTTCATGTAGCTTGATCAAGATCCATTGATTTCTTGAAGATAAGAAAAGTGTTGTTCAATGAATCTCAGAGATGATGACACTCAGTTTCTAAGCTCCCTCAGATGAAAATTATGAGATGATTTGAGAGAAATGATTGTCACACATGAGAGCTTGCGAAATGTTAGTTTTATAGCCCTCTAAACAGAGATAATCAATTATTACTAAGGATAATCAATTATTTTGTTCATGTCATCATCTGGAAACACTGATGAACAAAATAGTCGATTATTTCGCCAAATAATCGATTAACTGCGAATGGCTTATTTTTCTTTCAAGGCCAAATAATCGATTATTTCAAGTGGATAATCGATTATTTTGTTCTTGGATTGAAATCTTAGAATTTTCAAAAAAGGTTTTCACCCAGATTCAATCCTTATCTAACAAATGTAAAGAATCAATGATCAATCAATGAAAACATGAGGGAATAGAAGTATAACTAGCCTAGATGCATGATACATGCACATTCACACATTAAAAGCTACAACAAGCATCCTAGTTAGACTAGTGTTCTCAATATATGTGGAGCACACTTAAACTATTACAAGTACAACATCATCAAAACTATGTGTAGTTGCAAATATAGAGGCACAGGGGTCTTCATTTCATTACATCTAATACCAACGGTACAAGTAAGGAATTTAGAAGAAAACTCGAGAGATGTAAACTTGTAGTGTAGGGTTAGCTAAGAGAGAAAGCCAACCGAACAAGATGAAGATATGAATATCAAAGAGAGAGAGAGAGAGAGCGAGTTTACAATTAATTATGGTATCTGAAATTGATTGTATGAAATCCCTCTAATTGTGGTTACAAATTCTATTTATACTTCTGTTAGATCTTACATCTAACTAACTAACTAGTTAACCATAGCTAACTAACTATGAACCATAGCTAACTAACTACATGAAATGGAAATTTACAATTAATTACAATTACAAATGTGACACCCTGTATCACACCTACAGAGGGTTTATTAAACATAGTGTATGTATATAGAATCAATGCCAATTGCCAATGTCAAGATGTACACTATTCACTTTTGTTCATCTTCTTTGGATCTTCCTATTATCAAGATAGGGTATGGGAGATAATCTCTTTGCCTCTACAGGAATTAGTCTTCAACTGTTGGTTTAGGAATGGTGAATGGCCCATGTACAAGTACATCCCTTTCTCAAAGCTGCATGAAAAAAAAAAATCAACATGGAAATGAACATATAATTCCATTTTCTACAAACACAAGCATAAATGCAGTAGTTTTAGTTGCTACTAATATGAATTTCTTCACTGATGAGTCAATCGCTCGAAAACAAGATCAAAGAATATATTTATACAAGGGAAGCTCCCATTTTCCTATGAGAAATGTAAGACATTGTGTTGTCTCCCATGTCAGCATGTAGGCACATGCACTGTCAGCTTGGTTAATGCCTACTCTTGGAGAATGTATGTGCATGTTTGTTTATATAACAACTTACACTTGCCTTTTTATTGTTGGTTGGTTCTATGTTACTAAGCATGTAATTTTTAAGCTTCTTATTTTTTTGGAACCTCCATACTACATCTCAAGTTTAGGTTGATAAAATCTCAAAGTGAACTTAACATGGATTTAATATAATCATTCAACCTTAAGCCATGTCAGAGAAAGTGAAAATGTTATTTTAGGTCAAGCAGACTGTTGATTTTAAATCGGTCCTATATATTAGATTGTCAGGTGGGCTAAACTTCTCCATCTCTTTGCTTTTTCCTACCTTATCATAAGAGTAATTGGAGAAGTCTGGCATCAGAATGTTCAAATGTCAGCTCGTAGTAAAGCCTTGGTGACACATCCTCACATAAGCAGCTGTAGCTGGAAAGTATTGCAATAATCGGTGTATTTCATCATTTACCCTGTGTCTGGATGGGGAGTTTTAAAATGACAAAGAATTTGAAATGCAAAGTAATTCAATTCATAGCAATCACATTCCATTCAATTATAAAGTGACTTGTTTGGATTATTTAATTTTTGAAGTATTTTGTAGAAATTCAACACAAGTGCAACTTTCTGTTCTTGTAGCTTTCTTCTCTCTCCTCATCTTCTCTGTTTGCTACACATCACACCAAACGTTCACAAAAAATGTTTCCAAATGACTCTTGAAATTGAAGGTTCATCTTCATTTTTGAGAAATGAATGATTCAGAAACTTGTGATTTCAAAGAGAAAAAATCGATCAACGTGTGGTACCGTCATTACTCGTTGTCGTTTTAGCGAAGATGGAACTCGTTGGTTGCGAACTCGTTGAGGTGCTTTTGAAGTTATTGCGAAAGTGTTCGGCGACGGCATTGGAGGGGGGAGCGGCGATGGTGGCGGTCGGCAGGGTCGGCCCAAGGGTAAAGCAACTAAAGCTTATGCTTTATGCCTACCAACAAAAAAATATTTATTATTAATTTTATAAAGTAAAAAAGGCCTCACATGTTGACAAAAAGAGAACATATGTTAACAAAAGGCCCAATTTATAACTCCCTCATTTAAAGCAAGACATTTTCTCTTAAAATTGACTTTAGGCCTCACTCATCATTGGGTCGGCCCTGGCGGTCGGAGAGGTGCGCGGCGATGGTGGCGGTGTTGGAAAGGGTGGAGAAGGAGCTGAATGCCGCAGCAAAGGATGCAGTGGTGACCCTATGGAGTCTCTGTTGCTTGTGCAGTAACTTGAAGTTGAGGGATTAGGAGGAAAATGAACACTGTGTTATGTGAGAAGACGATGGGGATGAAGAATTTTAGAAATTCCACCTGTTTTATTGGAATTTTAAATTCCCCATTTAAGCAAAGGATAAAATTCCAGAGAATTCGTGGAGCATTTTTAAAATTCTAGTATTAAACATCCAAATGGAGTATTTTATTAGAAAGCAATTAAAATTCTCTGAAAAATTACATTACTCGCCGGAAATGCTTCGTCCAAACACTGGGTTACTTTTTGGTTAGATTTCCTTCCCCATTTCCAAAACAGTGCAGTTCTCAAATGGTTTGCATGATAACATGGCAATATATATACTATCAGCCACAATGATTTTATTTCCTTACTTCAATCAATCAATGCGCAGCAGTAAAGTTGCGCCATGGTGACCAATTGGTCATGGGTTCGAATTTGGAAACAACCTCTTTGCATGTGCAAGAGTAAGGTTGCGTACAATGACTCTCCCCCATATTTTTGCATAGCCAGGAGCCTTTTGACACCAGGGTTTGTTATTTTAATCAATCACCGTGGAATCTTGCTCCTGAAAATATATACCTCACTCTAAGCCTCTTAAAACTAACCTTAAGTATTTTTTAAGTTTTGAAAAAGTTTACTTGAATATTTCTGTACCATCTTTTTCTAAAAGCAACCAATCAATCCATGACGTCAAAATATAACCTTGGATGACTGTACTTCAAGATATCAATCATGATCATGGTTGATAAGGTTGAGTCATCCCACCAAAGGGTCAAGATTCACTTTCTTGTTTCATCCCTTAAATACCTCTTTGGAATACAGGGACTGAGCAACCCAAGTGAGCAAAGTTTCCTTAGTAACGAACCAAATAGGTCAGACCATTCCTCTTCACCTGCTGCTAGTCCCTTCAATTAGACAGAAATGTTATAAATCATCAATCGTGAAGTCCTCACTGTTAAGCGGAATTAGGGTCTCGCATTTTTTAAATGGGCAGAGTTGAAAAAGTGTTTAGAAGTTTTTTAAAAGGCTGTTGAAAGCTTCCCAGTGTTATCTGTCCACCACATCCATCCCTTTAGCAGGTCTCCTTTTCATCTCCACTGACAAGGTTGCCTTTTGCAGTGAGAGATCAATCAAAGTTCATGAAGTAATATATACATAATTACATCTATCCAATTTGGATAAACTTTTCAACAAGTACTTACAGGAGAAGAAAATAAGAAGGTTAAATAAATCAAACTTTTCCCATAAGTTAAAATCAATATATGTACCTCAAGTATTTTAGAATCTCTCTCATCTAACTATTTTAAAAGCTGGAATGCAAGTTGATTTTAACTTAAAGAAGTTTTATTTATTTTATCTCCTATTTTCTTATCCTATAAGTGTTCATTAAAAACTTTATCTTGGCCTATAAACCTCTTCATATTTCTTGGTTATTTTTATCTAAGATTTATTGAAGTTCTGAAAGGTATGTATGATCATGTACAGGTTGTCATTCCACTTAAGAAGATGAAGTGCATGAACCAAAGTGAAAATGATCAGAAGCAACACATAAGTACATAGAGATAATCACACTAGACAATTTTGATTTCTGGTTCATGGGTGTCTTAAAATATCAGAAAACTTTAAAATATCTAGAGCAGGCAGTTTCTCAAAAGCTTAGTTGATTAGCAACATCCACCGTCTGAACTCAGTTTCTTGTTTTCAGGCTTAGATGAGTAGTAATAAGCTCTAAGCATCTTGTTGTCAGGACAAACACAAAGATACAAGAGACAATCAGAAATGAAGTAAAAATTGGCATCTGTAATTGAAGATCTTGAGCTTTGTCTTTGACAAAAGGGATTTCACTTCATTGCATAAATCCATCGTGCTGGACAAGACATATGACCTATGATAGTGATTCAAGGTGGTTCGTATCAGCTGAGTTTCAGACTTGGCTGTCAGCATATAACAGTGTAAATGCAAGAGTTCTCAATTTGGTGCCTAATTTGTTGCAGAATCTAAGCTATATGCATTCTGCGGCTAATTGGCTGGGAGTTATCCATCCAGGGATGGGCCTGCGTTAGAAAGGAGATTACAGTAGAGGAAGGAAAAATACATAGAAAAAGAGGGAACAAAACTTTTTGCTGCCCAAATGTACATGTTTTAGGCTCAACTACACATTGATTTATATGTTTTCAGCACCAGAGTTAGTAATTCAGCTTGTATCATACCATCTAACTTTTTTTTTTTTTTTGGATATAATACCATCTAACTTTTTAGTCAAATTTGTGTATAATTATTTAAATGTGAGTCTGTTTTATTTAATTAGTTTAAATAATTAAAAGAAATACGATAGAATACAATGATAAATTCTAGTATAATTACTTAATTAGTGAATTGATTTAGTTAACTTCTATTAAGTTTTTTACTTATTTCATTTAGTCATAGACTTATATAGTAGAGTGATGTTTGATTAATTAAACTTACTTTTATTTAAGTTATTGTTCTCACTGGATCCATCTTAAAAATTAGGATTGCTCTAACTGTGAGATTGCATTTGAAACGGATAAGTTAGGATTGATGGTCCAAATCATACAGATAATATGGTTTTGTTTTGTGACTGAATTGTGGCAATATAACGCCTGGACTTCTTCAAAACTAATGTATAGATCCAGTATATCTCATGTGAATCCAAAAGCAGCATGCTTAACATGTATCCAGTCTATGGAAAAATTGAAGATTCAACACATTAAACCTGACATCTACATTGTTTACAGACTCTGTTTTGAAGAAGTAAATTCTTTTTCCCTCTTCCATCTAGTCTCATAACTACTCAAAATTGCTGTTTCTTTTCAGTTCACTCATTCATCAAAATTACAAGTGTTGTACACCAACAATATGAAAAGATATGTTGAACCACCATGTCTAAGTCCCACATGGGTGAAAAGAGAAAACAATCACTTGATGTTTTATTATAAAATGCACATTTCATGAGATTTTAACTCATACCTTTCTCGGCCTTTTGGCTAAGATCAAGTGTAGTATCTGTTCTTATCAGTTTAATATCTGATATGTGGGTCATTGGCTCACATGATATTAAATTTATTTTTTGAAGGGGAGAGTCCAATGCAGTAGCTTGCTACTGGGGTTCTCAGGTGTTGCCCATGTGTTGCACTATAACATGGGCCAGGCACACCCTACTATCCAGTTCAAGGTTTTTATCTTTGATTTTGTCTGCCATGGCCAAGTTAAATTGCAAAGCAAGATTGTTAGTTTTTGTTGTCTGTTAATAGCTCTGCTTTGATTTTGTCTGCTAAGGTCTGGTAAAATTTAGAAACACTAATTTTTTTTGTAAAAATTATTATTTGGAGAGGAAATCTGATACACAGGTTAATAATTTATAATTTATACTTCATTCTTAATTTTTTGTTGTCTCTTAAGAGTGACCTATATATGATGGACACTTAGAAAAATTACGGATTTATTTGAAAAAATTGAGGTAATATATAAAGGGTCTTGTGGCATTGAGAAAGTATTTATTGTAGAAATCATAGGTGAGTGCAAAATAAATTATGGACAGCGTAATTTTGTGCATTCTAATAAAAATATTTCTCCTTTTAGTTCCTTAACTAGTGCCATATTTCTCCTTTTAGTTCCTTAACCAGTGAGGGCACTGGTTAGCATTTGTCATATATAAATCCTTATAATAACTTAGAAAAATAAAATATTAAATTATTTTTCTGTTAATTTGTGTTTGTGTTAAAAAAACATGGATTTATTTGAAAAACAGGTAATATATAAATTCTTATAACTTCGAAAAAGAAATACTAACTTATGTGTCTGTTGATTGTAAATAGTTCATGTATATTAGATTGTCACGTGAGATAAACTTCACCATCTCTTTACTTTTTCCTACACAAGAAAATATGGAGAAGTCTGACATCATCAGAAAGTTAAAATGTCCAGCTCATAAAGCCTTTATGGCGCATCCTCACATAAGTAGGTGTAACTGGAAAGTATTGCAACTAATCCGTGTATTTCATCATTTATTTTTTCTTGTTAATTTTCATTCCCGTTTCCAACACAGTGCAGTTCTCGATCCAATGGTTTGCATGACAACATGACGATAAACTATCGCCCACAATGATTTTATTTCCCTATTTCAATCAATCACCATGGAATCTTGCTCCTGAAGATATATAAACCTCTCTAAGCCTCTTAAAACTAACATTTAAAGGATTTTTTAAGTTTTGAAAACATTCACTTAAATATTTCTGTACTGTCTTCTTTTATTTTTAAAGCAATCAAACAATCTATGAGGTCAAAATATTATCTTGAATGCCAGTCCTCCAAGTTGCCATGCCAGTCCTCTAAGGTTGAGTCATCCCACCAAAGGGTCAAGAATTCACTTTCTTGTTTCCATCCTTTTAAATACCTCTTTGGAATACAAGGAACTGATCAACCCAAGTGAGCAAAGTTTCCTAAGTAACCTAGTTGTTCAGACCATTCCTCTTCACCTGCTGCTAGTCCCTTCAATTAAACGGAAACCTTATTAATCATCAATCATGCAGACCTCACTTTCTCATTAGTTGTTGGAAATCCAGTCATCTCAGCAACATATAGCTTCAAAAGTCAGCTAACATGTACTTACCTGGTCCTGCCACTCAATGCCAACATTCAACCATAAAATCAAACCAAAGTAAAATTTTCTTTTCCTTTACCAACAAACATCTAATTTTATTAAGTATTTATATATACTGAATTGCAGTGATACGAGGAACAAATATATCTGAAACTGTTGAGAGGAAGTTAAGCTTAGGGGCTCACAGTTTTCAAATGGGCCGAGGGAAAAAAACAGTTTTTTAGTGTGGGAGAAGCAGAGAAGCTGTTGAAAGCTTCCCATTGTTATCTGTCCACCACATCCGGCCCTCTAGCAGGTCTTCTGTTAATCTCCACTGACAAAGTTGCATTTTGCAGTGAGAAATCAATGAAAGTCTTTACTCAGAAAGGCCACATGTTGAGGATTCATTAAAAGGTCAGTCATGAAGTAATATATACATATATCCAATTTGGATAAACTTCTCAACAAGTACTTATAGGAGAAAAAAATAAGGTAAAATAAATCAAACTTTTCCAATAAGTGAAAATCAACTTATATACCTAAAGTTTTTTAGAATCTCTCTCATCTAACTTTTTCAAAGAGAAGCTTTATTCATTTTATCTCCTATTTTCTTATTGTAAGTGTTTATTATAAGAACTTTATCCTGGCCTATCAACCTCTTCATATTTCTTGGTATCTCTTTATCCAAGATTTGAAGTTCTGAAGGGTACGTATGATCATGTACAAGTTGTCATTCCACTGAAGAAGATTAAGTGCATGAACCAAAGTGAAAATGTTCAGGAACCAACATAGAAGTATATAGACATAGTCACAGTGGACAATTTGATTTCTGGTTCATGGATGTCTTAAACTATCATAAAACTTTCAAATATCTTGAGCAGGAAGTTTCTCAAGCTTAGTTGAGTAGCAAAATCCATCCTTTAAACTCAAAGATTCATGTTGTAGATGAGTAGTTGTGAGATCTAAGCATCATGTTGTCAGGACAAACACATACAAAAGACAATCAGAAACAAACTAGAAGTTTGCAGCTGTAATTGAAGATCTTGAGCTTTGTCTTTTTAAAAAGAGATTTCACTCATTCTATATATCCATCCAGCTGGACAGGACAAATGACCTATGATAGCGATTCAGTGTGGTTCATATCAGCTGAGTTTCAGTCTTGGCTACCTGCTTATCATGGCTTTGAATGCAAGAGTTCACAAATTTGATGCCAATTTGTCTCAGAATCCAGGCTGCATGTATTGCGGATAACTGGTGGGCAGAGCTATCGACCACAGACTACTATTGTGGAAGGTATCCATCTATCCAAGGACGGGCCTATGCATTGATTTATTAAGTAAATGTTTTCAGAACTAGAGTTTGTAATTCAGCATGTATTATTTAAATGTGAATCTGTTCTATTTAATTAGTTTAAATAATTAACGGGAAGTATGATAGAATACAATTGATAAACTGGCACTTCTAGTACATATAATTAATGGATTAATTTCAATTAAGTTTTTAACTTATTTCAGTTAGTTGTGAGACTTATAGTAATGTTTAATTAAACTTAAGTTTGGTTGCAGTTATTGATCGATCTCACTGGATCCATCTTATAAATTAGGATTGATCTAACTGTGGTCTGTGGGACTGCATCTGAAACAGTTAAGCTTAAAATTGGATCATCCAAATATTACAGATCATATGGTTTTGTTTTGTGAATGAAATGTGACAATATAATGCCCGGACTTATTCACAACTACTGTATAAATCCAGTATATCTCACCTGAATCCGCAAGCAGCATGCTAAACATATACTATGGAAAAACATTGAAGATTCAACACATTAAACCTGATAGCTACATTGTTTACAGACCCTGTTTTGATGGAAAGGTTATTTGATGCTCAATGTTGAACACGGTGTCTAAGTCCCACATGGGCGAAAAGAGATAACAATCCCTTGATGATTTATTATAAAATGCACATTTCAACAAAGTTTAAGTCATACCTTTCTCGGCCTTTTGGCTAAGATCAAGTGTAGTATCTGTTCTTATCAGTTTAATATCTGATATGTGGGTCATTGGCCCACACGATATTAAATTTATTTTTTGAAGGGGAGAGTCCAATGCAGTAGCTTGCTACTGGGGTTCTCAGGTGTCGCCCATTTATTGCACTATAGTATGGGCTAGGCACACCCTACAATCTAGTACAAGTTTTTTAATTTTTACTGTTCTTTTATTTTTATTGTTTGCCAGGGTCAAGTAAAATTTCAATGCAAGAACAACCAAGTCTCCAAATTACTCATTATTTCTTTTTAGTTGACTGTCACCTTAGGTTCGAACAAGAATAACACAAATTTAACCAAATAAGTAAATACATTTCATGAGGTTTTAATTCATATTTTGTTTGGCTTTCTTGCTAAGACCCAGTATAGTTTTTATTTCTAGTAGCTTGTTATTAGCTTATATTTCTATTCTATCAGCTTGTTATTAGTTTATATTAGATTCTTATTAGCTTATTAACTTAATAGTTTATTATCTGATATAACAGTTTAATATCTAAATGAGTTAATTAATAAATGGAATGAATTGTTATGTGTTGTTGGATGTTTAGTGAGTTTCAATGATTTTTAGATCTTATATACTTACTTCTATGTGAATTTTTGTAAAGAAGATTTGCAGAAATATAGTTCGAAAATCATCTGATAGTGTAGAAAAATACACCGAGATATGTGACAGATGTATGAAAAAGGAATTAAATTTAAATCGTTTTATTTAATAAACTATATAAATAAAATAGATTGTTTTGTTTATGTGATTATTGTGTGTTTAATTTTCGTGATAATTTAGGCTTTACATGAGTTTTTGTTATAGAAAAAAGGTGTGTGAGGTTACAAAAAACAAGGGTATGAATAGCAAAAGTCAAAACTTTATTTTCTAGTCATTCTCGTTTCTTCCTCATCCGCTTCTTCCTTCTCTCTTTGCTCTCCCTTCTCTATTCGCTTCCTTCTCTCTTAGTTGAAGTTTAGCTTGTTTCCTTCTATAGAGCTTCTTGGATTTCTATCTAATTGGTAAGCTTATCTCTTTTTATTATGTGATCTCTTGGTTAATTTCTCTCTTTCCACCAAGAAGCTACTAAATGGGTTTCATTTAAAATTTTGGGTTGTGGATGAAATCTTGATTGAAGCTTGTTTTGATGTTGGTTTAGGTTCCTCCTAGTTGATTCCATAACAAAAGTTAAGGAAATTTCAAGAATTTTGGGTAAGGGAAGCTTACAGCTTTTCATGTATTCTTTGGTGTATGGATCTGTTGTGATGTGTATTGATTTCTGAAAGTAATATTTTGATAATTTGTTTGTGATATAACTTGATTGAATGGAAGTATATGATAGCTGGAAACAAAGTGCTTGCTATCTGGTGCGTTGTGTCTGTACATGTGTTAGTATTTTATGATAACTTTGGCTGTGGTAAATGAAATTGGATTTCATTTGTTGGAAATGAAAATAGACATCCGGGGCTACAGTTTTGACACAAGAAATGCCTAAAATAATTGAAAATCAAAGGAGTTATGACCCTCGAAAGTTGACAGTCCAGTCAGGAAAACGTGAATGAACATCGTACCTTGTTTTGCAATTCTGTATTTCTACAAAAATCTTATTAAAAAACAAGTTATATGGTTAGAAAATAGATATTTGAAGATTTCTAACAATGTATGTCATGCTTTCTAATTCATTATATTTCTATTTCAAAAGTTTCCTTGAAACTGACCCATCTGCAGTGAAGAAAATCTGTTTTCGAGATTTTTGAAAATTTTGGTTCACTTTCTACAATATGACTTAGAGATTATTATTTTCATTCTTGAAAACTATAATTCCAGTGGTTTACAACATACAACATGCATGCCCCTCTTGTTGTTTATGTTGTGTTGCTTGGTGTTTGAACTTGAGATATTGATGGAATAGGTTGGGAACCCTTTGGCAGTGGCTGTGTGGGATTTGCATGTACTATCTTTGGATTGTTTTAATCTTTGAAATTGATTGGGAAAGCTTAAAACAAAGGATACCATGCCCAAATTTTCTTGAAGTTATTGGTAAGCTTTGTATGTGAAAATCAAACCACAAAATAAAGTGGCAGTAGCTGTTGGGTTCGTCCAGCTCTGGATAGTCTCCACGGTATTATGATTTTCGGAAGATCTAACCGTTGATTTTTCCTGAAATTTGTTTTGAATAAAAATATACACAAAATGGAACAACTTTCATTTTTATACTTTGGTGAGATAACTTCGTTTTTAGGTTCATCCGCGACCCACAAAAGTGGTTGGTCTGTTTTCGAGTTCCACTGGAACAGGCCTTGATTTTTCTCAAATTTTACACTTGTGTAATTATCTTTTATTTTTCGAGTTTGAACCATTAAAAACTAGACAAAACAAGATTTTTAACCATATAAATTACGAAAATTATCATGCACAACTTCTAAATTTACTTTTTGAAAAGGAACAGGGCAAGGGTTTGGAGCTCTGTTTGGAGTCCGAAATTTAGGCTGTTAGAGAAAATTTTACTGGGAACAATTGGAAATTAATTTGAGGACATGAGATATCATTTTTGAAATACCAATTTTTTACCTTTATCCTGTAAAAATTCCAGCTCAAAACAAGTTTGGCAAGTGTTAAAAAATTTAATTTCTTTGAACCATGTTCACTGGAAAGTCAAATTCGGTACTGTCAACTTGTAGGAATTTTAGAAAATTCTCTAGTTATCTATTTTACAATTGGGATACCATTTTGAAAAATAGGATTCAAGAGCTTTAATCCTATATAAAAAAAATTTGATTCCGAGGTCATTTGCTTCAATCAGTGAGAGCTCACATTCAGTACTGCCAAAGAGAAATCGACCATATTTGGTCAATTTGGTTAATATGATAGAATTATTGGAATGATGATGTTTGTTTATTAAGGTGTGAATTTTTTGTAAGGAAATTGATAGGTAATGTCCATTGACCTATTCTGTTTCATTTTAAGTTCCAAGGATGTGAATCTTGAGTATTTAATATTTGAAATATGTTTTGTGTAATATAGTCTTTTGACTGTAGGAGGATTTGTAATCATGTTGTTTATCTTTATGATGTGCTCACAAGTAAGTTTATCTATGAGAAAATGACTTTGTTGTTGGGGTTAGTATATTATGGTTAATGAGATATAATTTGTTGAGATTATTATATTGTTGATTGAGGTGCTTAAAATTTTGATGAGATGATGATATATGTGGACTATGTGTTGGAAATATCCCTATATGTTAAAAAGGAGTTTGCTATGACATTTGGGAAGATTTTTAAAGAAAAAATGGTATACTTGGGAGGGTGAGTTTCACGCCAGAACTCCGGCCCACTAAAGCGACACGGGGATCTCGCCTAGTGGGATATCTTCCCAAGTACCACCCCTATGTTTTGACTCCGAATGGCATGTTGGAGTGTTGAGAACTACTTCCCAAGAGGTTAGTGACCATTTTAGTGTATAGGGGATGGATTGTTGTTGTTGATTGTTGAGATGTATTTGGACCCTTAAGTCAGGCCATTGGAGATAGCGGGTGCGGAGGTGTCGTATCTCATACTGAAAGGGGCTCCAGATATGTTTTGCCGTTGGAATATGGTGGGTACACAAAAATATTCCGAATGTTGTATTTGCACAGTTGGTGCGTAGGTGTGCACAGTTGGTGCACAGGCATATGGGTAGGCACGTAAGTTGAGGGTGCTAGGTAGGCTCTCAACCTAGTGCTGGAGGTTTTCGTGGTGGCTAATGGTGGGCTTATAGAATAGACAAGTGGGCAAATCCTTATAGATGTAAGGTTTTGCAAACCTTACAGAGGTAAGCCAATACCCACACTTGTCTATATTCGATAAAACCACACTTCCTCCGTAAGGTCAACCCAAGAGACTCCCCGAATGGTCAGAGAGTACAACTATGTTAAGGGATGGGGCTTATGGGGGACCGCTCATATGATGTTGAAACTCCATGGAGTAGAGTCAGTCTTGTTGACTAAGGTTATCTAGTGGTTTATGTTGTACATCACCTTGTGATGATGGTTGTTGGTGGTTGTATTATGTTGAGATTATGACTTTTGTTGAATGGATATAATCCATGAGATTTAATGATTCATGGTAGTAATTGGTAATAGAACTGTGTTGTTGATTATGTGAGGATTTATCTTATAACTCTGTTGTATGAATTAGTTGAGATGGTTGAACCATGATGGTGTTGTTTATTGGTGTTTATTAATGAACTAAGTTTTGTCTAGAGTTTTCAGTTATTATGTATAGTATTATATTGAAGTATACAAAATTTGGTTCTCTTTCTATTCCTTAATAATTTGGAAATTTACTTATGTACTTATATGCATAGTTTTGTTTGGTAAGCTTACCCTTGCGTTGTTTGCACTTGTGGTTTGTGCCTGTGATGATCTCTAACGTCGTGTTCGGGGGAGCAGATGGCTTTCCAGGTGGATTCTTCCTCTTGGAGGTTTATTAGATGGAGTGAGCATGGGATTGAAGATTCAATCTCTTCCTTCTTTCCTTTGTTTAGTCTTTTGTATAGAATGGACCAACATAGGGCTTTTATGTGGTTACCTTATAAGATAAGTATATACATGTGGTTTATGTTTTAAGTTTTGTAAAGCCAGACCTAATACTTTTATGATATGATGATGTACATTATGTGTAGGAAAGTAGATACATATGTGTGTGTTAAATGCGAAAATTTTCTAGGTAGTTTCATATGATTATATTTAACATAATGTTTTAGTATAACAAATTTGTAACGAAGATGGGTCGTTACACATTACATATGGTAAAACTTAATTTCAATGTACAAAGATGTATTTTTGGAGTAATTCACAATTCATTGTATTTATATATTATTATTATTATTTTGGTAATTTGTTTTTTTAGTAAATTATTATTATTATTATTATTATTATTATTATTATTATTATTATTATTATTATTAATTTGAGACCAAATTGACGCATTTTAAAATTGCATTATTAACGGCGTCAACTCCAATTGACGGAAATGACCAAATTGATGCATTTTTAAAAATTTTGGGACCAAATTGACGCGTTTTAAAATTTGGGGACCAATTTGGTAATTAAGCCTTAATTAAATCATTAAGTCGATATTAAAAGTATAAGATGATATATGAGATGCATGTTTGAGCATATTTGAATTTTGAAGATAAAATATATATTTGAAAGTTACAAACCGTTTAGTTGATATTATAAGCATAAGAGTATATATAGATGTATATTAGGAGATTGAAATTCACTACTTCATGAGAAGAAAGTATTTAAATGAAAGTGAATGTGAGACAGAGTGAAGAAGAAAGTGAAGAAGAAAGTGAAGGCATGAGAAAATATATAGTCTTACACATTTATATATAGAGAGGGATTATTATTATTATTATTATTATTATTATTATTATTATTATTATTATTCAATAAAGATAAAGGTAAAGATGGATATAGATATAAATGTTGGCAAACAATAAATTATTGTTCATATATATATTTTTTGTCTTGATTTGTTATCTTTGTAAAGCATTACATTTTTTTTTTGTACCCATGACATTGGTGCAGAGTATTCACCAGTTTTGTTGATAATTAATGTCCGTCGCAAAACCTGGTTGGCCACCGTTAGCGGGGTCTCCCGTCCCAATCACGTTTTTTTTCCATCCACAAGGCTCGAACCCGAAACCTTGCATAAGGGGCCGAGTTCTTTACATATAATAAAACTTAAATTCAATTATGTAGACGTGTTTTTAGAAGTAATTCATAATTCATTATTTTTTTTCTATTGTTATTATTATGTAGATATAGAATAATTTTAACATTTTAGATGACTTTTACTATAAAAAAAAGGTTATTATTATTCAATCTCTTTATTTAACAGAATTGTGTCTTAGAAAGAATTAAATTAATCATAAACACCTTTCACATCTCTGAAACTTAGTTTGCAAAAATTCACAAGAGAAACAATGTCACCATCCATTTCTCATGTGTTATTGTCACTTATTTGAATATTTTTGTATAGTCATTGCCTCTCATGATGTATCACAAAACAATTAAAAAAATAATTAGACATCAATATAAAAAGATTGTTAATTTTCTAATGACTTTTCGTAGATGACGTCACGGATTTTGTTTATACCATTTATATTCTTTAAAATTATATTTCCTAAACAGTAACAAATTCATAAAATTCACATCCAAATTTATGAGTGCATGATATAATAAATTTAACAATGTTTATGTTCTATTGAAATAATTAAAAATTGCAAGTTAAACAACAAAAATACACATATACCCTATTTATGATGAAAAAATAAAACCATAAATGATCAACTTACCCAATTTAAATTTTGAAAGACTACTTTATACACCACATTAGAATTGTAGTTTTAGAAACATGACTCTCTTTGTCCAATATAAGTAATTTTTAAACCATGGTCAATATTTGATCTAATGAATAATACCACGAAATTCAAATTATTTTTATAACTGTAACAAAAACTTATATTAATTACCTCTGTAATAAAATTTGAAATATATTAAATAATACATTATACTATATTTGAAGTATATATTATACATCAAAGTTTAATTTGATTTTTAAGTCCTGTAATAAAATTTGATTCTATTGATTACCCCTGTAATGGATTTTAAAAATTGATAACATAATAAATTGTATTTTTATATTATATTTAGATTATATATTTATTTTTATATTTTAAAATATGCTGATGGAATACATTAATCAATATCTTTAAAGTATTAATTAACATTTTTGTTATTCTAAAGTAAAAAAATAATATTAGCATTTATCGAATATCAAAATAATGATTTTTTTAATTTATCAAATTTATAACAATTTAGTCATTCCATTGTAAAGTTGACCAATTTGAGAGATTAAATTTGTTACAAAAGTAAAAAAATATTGAATAATGATTTTGTCAAATATATTTATGATAGATTAGTTATTTTTCTTTTAATTTGATTTTTAAAGTCTATTAAATTCATTACAAATTAATTTCTAAATATGTCAATTCTATAATGAATTTAATCTTTAGCTTTATACTGAAAAGACAAATTAATTATAAAGTACCTAATTTACAATTTTGATTACTCATAATTACGTTAATAAAAATAAAAACTTATATTTCAAATAGTACTTTTTAAAACTGATTATATATATATATATATATATATATATATATATTAAATAATACTTTATATTATATTAAAATTATATATTTATTTTTATATTTTAAAATATATATGATGGAATGCATTAATATTTTTTTAATAATCAATATTTTACAGAGACTTAATCAATCAATCAACAAATATGCATATTAAATTTAATCATTCAATCTATCATTTTAAATATTAAATTAAATAATGACTACATATAATATAGTCTAGTTGTTTATTTATATTTTGATTTCAGTACGCAGAAATTTATATTTTAGATTTTTATAATTAATTTGAATATGTTTTAATATAAAAAACATAGATTTTTAAATTAGTTTGTATTTAATTTACATTTAAGTATCATTAATTGCTCTAAAAATATCATTAATACCTTAAAAAACATGAGACTGTATAATTACATACTTACCCTTAAAATGAGTGGGAAAATTGAATTTACTAAATTACCCACTACTCTTACTTATATATATATATATATATATATATATATATATATATATATATATATTAATTTGAATATGTTTTAATATAAAAAAAACATAGATTTTTAAATTAGTTTGTATTTAATTTGCATTTAAGTATCATTAATTGCTCTAAAAATATCATTAATACCTTAAAAAATATGAGACTGTATAATTACATACTTACCCTTAAAATGAGCTGGAAAATTTAATTTACTAAATTACCCACGACTCTTACTTTTATATATATAAAGATATGTTTTAATATAAAAAACATAGATTTTTAAATTAGTTTGTATTTAATTTGCATTTAAGTATCATTAATTGCTCTAAAATTATCATTAATACCTTAAAAAACATGAGGCTGTATAATTACATACTTAATTACCCTTAAAATGAGCGGGAAAATTGAATTTACTAAATTACCAATGACTCTTACTTTTATATATATAAAGATATTTTGTCTTGGTTTCTTATCTTTGTAAAGCATTACATTTTTTTTTTGGTACCATGACATTGGTGCGGAGTATCCACCAGCTTTGTTGATAATTAATGTCCGCTGGGAACCTGGTTGGCCACTGTTAGTGGGGTCTCCTGTCCCAACCACGTTTTTTTCCATCCACAAGGCTCAAACCAGAGACCTTACTTAAGGGGCCGATTTTTTTACATATAATAAAACTTAAATTCAATTATGTAGACGTGTTTTTAGAAGTAATTCATAATTCATTCTTTTTTTTTCTATTGTTATTATTATGTAGATATAGAATAATTCTAATATTTTAGATGACTTTTACTATAAAAAAAGGTTATTATTATTCAATTTCTTTATTTAACAGAAACTGTGTCATAGAAAGCATTAAATTAATCATTTTCCAGCATAGTTGGCTCCATTTTGAATGCATAATCACGTGAGAAGGTTGATTTGATTTTTGTCACATGACCGTATATAAGCAAGGGAAATCATAAACACCTTTCACATATCTGAAACTTATTTTGCAAAAATTCACAAGAGAAACAATGTCACCATCCATTTCTCATGTGTTATTGTCACTTATTCTTTTTGTTCTGTTGCCAGAACCTATTCAAGCAATCAAACAGGCAAGCTCTGTCTCAAACCCAACATATATTATTCACTAATTTTCTAAATTCGAATATAGAGAATTGCTGAGATTTTTGTGACGGTAAATATATAACTTATTATAATTTTAAAGGTGTTACTCATCAGTGTTCATTGAAGTTTTATAATTTTCATATTTGAACGTTATTAATCATCCATATTTTTTTTTCTTCTGTTTAGTCCTATATTTAGGATCACATTCTTTTGGTCCAAATCCTTCCCCCATTGATGTTGAATCTGTGACGAACTCTCACTATGATTTACTTGGATCTTATGTTGGAAGGTATAGAATTTAACCCCAAATCCATGAAATTCTCCGGTGGCAAAACCAATATATATAAACTGATTATATGTTCTTTTTTTTTTTTACACAGCACCGAAAAGGCCAAAGAATCAATCTTTTATTCTTATAAGAGATATATTAATGGCTTTGCTGCAGTACTTGATGAAGATGAAGCAACGAAGGTTGCAAGTGTGTGATTCAACTTCATGAATTTATCCTATGCATAATGTATACTATGGATAATTTAACAAATAGTTACTTTAATTTTCTAACTGTTTTTTTTTTTTTGGTGCATGTAGAGCATCCGAATGTGATATCAGTTATTTTAAACAAAGAACGGAAATTGCTCACAAAACACTCATGGAATTTCCTTGGATTAGAGAGAAATGGTGTATTCCCACAGGCCTCAGTATGGCGGAAGACAATGGGTGAAGATATCACCATTGGAAATATAGACACAGGTAGTAGAGAAGGAAGAATTTCTTTTTGTCGTTGCATTGACTTGCCTTTTAAGATTTTATTTGAATCATTTGATATGTTATTGTTTTACACAAGTATTGTGAGAGATTTTCAAAATTAATGAAAGGTTGTATTCTTTCATGAAGTTATGTGTCTATTCATATAAAGGTGTAAATATGAATAGATACGACTCTTCTTCAAGAGACATGAGATGAGACTCTTTGTCAAGAGTCATGAGATGTGACTCTTCACCAAGGGTCATGAGATGTGACTCTTCACCAAGAGTCATGAGATGTGTCTCTTTGAAAGGTCAAATCTCTTCACTAAAAGACATGAGATGGTCTATAAATAGAACCAATCTACATGCAGAAAAATATGACAAATTAGAACAACAAACATAGAAATCACCAGATTCTCTGTATCCAAATCATTTCCTTTCTTCCCTTGTGCGCAGAGAGAATTAAGGAAACTATTATTCTGTAAACTGCCATTGACGATACGCTTGTTTGTGGGTGTGCAAACCATATCAAGGGCTCCATTGTATCCTGAAGGGGATTCGCCAAGACACCCTATTGCATCCAATTTCTATAGAGGTTGGTGGGGGCAAATCGAACCTAAAGGTTAGTGTTTACACACGCCTTGGAGATTTGCGCCTTCTCTCTTCTTTGTTGCAGAACCATCAAGACAACCAACAATCTTTAGGTTCGATTTCATTCTAACAACAATGGCTGCAACTTTGAAAGAGATGACTTCTGATTTTGTCAAACTTGAGAAATTTAATGGAGGAAACTTCATTCGTTGGCAAAAGAAAATGCACTTCCTTCTTACTACTTTGAAGGTGGTGTATGTCTTGAACACTCCAAGACCACCAGATAGGGAAGATGAGACCATGGCTGAAACCCGTGAGAAAAACGAGTGGGATAATGATGATTACATCTATATAGGACACATTCTAAATGGGATGAGAGACACTTTGTTCGATATGTATCAGAATTCTGAATCTGCTAAGGAACTTTGGGAAAAACTTGAAGCAAGATACATGATGGAGGACGCAACAAGTAAGAAATTTCTTGTTAGTTGTTTTAATAATTATAAGATGATTGATAGTAGGCCTGTCATGGAACAAATGCATGAAATTGAACGTATTTTGAATAACTACAAACAACACAATATGCATATGGATGAAAGCATCATTGTCTCCTCAATCATTGACAAACTTCCTCCCTCATGGAAAGACTTTAAAAGAAGTCTAAAACATCGTAAAGATGATATTTCTCTTGAACAATTGGGCAATCATCTTCGTTTAGAAGAATAGTATCGTAAACAAGATGATACTAAGGATCTATCTGTTCAAGAAAAAGTGCATGTAACGGAGGAAGGGACATCGGGTAAGTCCTTTAAGAAAAGGAATCGAGATTTTGGAAAATCTCATGAGAACAACAGTGGAAATGGAAATGGTAACAAGCAAAGAAAAAGGAAATAAGTTGTTATCATTGTGGCAAACCAGGACACTTCAAAAATGAATGTAGGTTCCTGAAGAAGAAAAACAAAGAGAAGGAATCTAGAGCAACAAAAGACAACCTTGTTGCAGTCATTTCCGAAATCAACATGATTGAAGATGTTGGTTCATGGTGGATTGACTCCAGAGCAACCCGCCATGTGTGTAAGAACAAAGATCTCTTCAAAACAATTAAGGAAGAAGATGAAACTGTTCTATATATGGGAAATGCTTCAACTGTCCAAGTCAAAGGCAAAGGGACGGTGGAACTAGAATTCACTTCAGGAAAAATATTAACTCTCACTGATGTATACTATGTACCTGATGTTAGAAAGAATTTAGTTTCTGTACCATTACTTAACAAGTATGGGTTCAAGTCTGTATTTGAGGGAGATAAGTTTATCCTCTCAAAAGGGGGAATGTTTGTAGGGAAGGGATACCTTTGTGAGAATATGTTCAAACTAAATGTGATTAATAATAATAAGTCTATTTCTGCTTATATTGTTGAGTCTTGTGAATTATGGCATATTCGTTTGGGACATGTTAATTTTAAGAAAATAGAAGATATGATGAATTCATTTTTGATTCCTAAAATAAATAGAATTTCAAATGAATGCACAACTTGTATGTTAACTAAAATTACTAGACTCCCTTTTAAAAGAGTTGAAAGAAGTTCTAAAGTATTAGATTTAATTCATTCAGATGTTTATGATTTGCATGGTTGGCCTACCATAGGCGGTAAAAGATACTTTGTGACTTTCATAGATGATTGTACTAGATATTGTTATGTATATTTAATGCATTCAAAGGATGAAGTTTTAGATAAATTTAAGATATTTAAGTCACAAGTAGAACTTCAACATGAAACTTTTATCAAATGCCTTAGGAGTGATGGAGGAGGAGAGTTCTATAATCCTAGTTTCTTTGAGTCTACTGGTATAATTCATCAAACAACTGCACCTTATTCCCCACAACAAAATGGTATAGCTGAAAGGAAAAATAGGGTATTAGAAGAAATGGTAAATGCCATGTTATCCTATTCTGGTCTAGCAAAAGGATATTGGGGAGAAGCAATGTTGATAGCATGTCACATATTAAATAGAGTTCCAAACAAAAGGAACAAGATAACCCCATATGAACTTTGGAAAAATAGAAAGCCTAATCTCAACTACTTGAAAGTGTGGGGTTGTAGAGCAATAGTAAAGGTTCCTGAACCAAAAAGAAAGAAATTAGGTGAAAGAGGAATTGAATGTGTATTTCTAGGCTATGCTGAAAATAGCAAAGCTTATAGATTCATGATTGTAGAATCTAATGACTCATATGCTGTAAATACAGTAATTGAGTCTAGAGATGCAATTTTTCAAGAAGAAAGATTTAACTCAATGCCAAGGCCCAAGGATAATGTTCATACTAATGCACATGATCCAGAAAATAATGTATCTAATAAAGATGCATTGGAAAAGTTAGAACCTAGAAGAAGTAAGAGGACTAGGAAAGAGAAAACTTATGGACCAGACTTTTTCATGTTTCTTGTTGAAGGAACAAAAGAGTCCATAGATAGTTATGGACCAATTTGCTATAATACTGAAAGTGATCCAAAAATATTTGAGGAGGCAACAAAGTCTCAAGATGCTGCTTTCTGGAAAGAAGCTATACAAGAGGAAATGGATTCTATAATGGGGAATAAAACATGGAAACTAGTAGACCTCCCACTAGGTTCCAAACCAATAGGATGTAAATGGATTTTCAAAAGGAAAATGAAGGTAGATGGAACTATTGATAAGTTTAAGGCAAGATTAGTAGCTAAAGGGTTTACACAAAAAGAAGGTATTGACTATTTTGATACATATGCACCTGTAGCAAGGATAACTTCCATTAGAGTGCTTTTGGCACTAGCTTCCATCTACAAGTTTATCATTCATCAAATGGATGTAAAAACTGCATTTCTAAATGGAGAATTAGATGAAGAGGTGTATATGACACAACCAGAAGGGTTTGTGGTAAAAGGTCAAGAGGAAAAAGTGTGTAAATTGAAAAAGTCTTTGTATGGGCTAAAGCAAGCTCCTAAACAATGGCATCAAAAGTTTGATCAAGTTATGCTAGCTAATAGATTTAAATTAAATGAATCTGACAAATGTGTGTATAGTAAATTCTATAATGGGAAAGGTGTCATGATTTGCTTATATGTAGATGATATGTTGATTTTTGGTACTGATATAAATGAAGTGGAAAACACTAAGAGCTTTTTGTCTAGAAATTTTGACATGAAAGATTTAGGAGTAGCAGAAGTGATTCTAGGAATTATAATAACTAGAGATGGTAATAACATAGGTTTATCTCAATCACATTATATAGAGAAAGTTTTAAAGAAATTTGGTTACTTTGATTGTCAATCTATTTCTACTCCTTTCAACCAAAACATTGGTTTAGTACCAAATAAAGGAAATCCAGTGGCACAACTTGAGTATTCAAAAGTAATTGGGTGTTTGATGTATGCAATGACATGTACTCGACCAGACATAGCATATGTTGTGGGAAGATTGAGTAGGTATACTTGTAACCCAAGTAAATACCATTGGCATGCTGTTCAAAGAGTATTGAAATACTTGAAAGGGACAATGAACTATAGTTTGAACTATAATGGGTATCCTTCAGTGTTAGAAGGTTATACAGATGCCAGTTGGGTAACTCATACAGAAGACCACTCCTCAACTAGTGGGTGGATCTTCACTCTTGGTGGAGGTGCTATATCTTAGGGTTCCAAGAAACAAACTTGCATTGCTGACTCCACCATGGCTACAGAATTCATAGCATTGGCTGCAGGTAGCAAAGAGGTGGAATGGCTAAGAAATTTGTTGTATGAGATGCCAATTTGGCCAAAGCCAATGGCACTAATATCCATACATTGTGATAGTCAATCGACACTATCAAAGGCATATAGTCAAGTATATAATGGAAAGTCTAGACACATTGGACTTAGACATAGCTATGTGAAAGATCTAATTGCAAATGGAGTAATATCCATAATATTTATAAGAACTGAAAGAAATCTTGCAAATCCTTTGACGAAAGGATTGGCAAGGGATATGGTGTATAAAACATTATTAGGGATGGGACTCAAGCCCATATCTAATTAATCACCAATAATGGAAACCCAACTCACACTTGAGTAGCATCAAGTCTTGAGTTCAATGGTGAAAGTACATTATTAGAGTGATTGGAAGTACTTAACAATAATAGATACATCCCAAAGGTTTTAAAAGTACTTGGACCATAAAGTAAATAAAAGGGGAGGGTTGAACATTTGTTCTTAATGGACTTATAGCATGTATGTGCTGGAGTGTTTATTTATGGGGCACTTCTGATAAAGTCTACCTATATGGGAGTGAAGTGTGGCCGCTTCTTGGAGTTAAGGGCTTGACTCTTAAAGCTCTCATGAAAAGGATACATGACACAAGGCCTTATCAAATGTGTCACTTTAACAATTCGTTCAATGGTACCGAGATTGCATGTGTAAGTTATGCACGCTTGTTCTAATGATTATTTGGTTCAAAGCTTGTCTACCACAATATTCGGGATGAGTGAAACCCATAACTTACTAAGTAAAGGTTCAAATCGCGAGATACCCTTATCTGAAACCATGTGATTTCCGGAATAATTGGATTTGGATATATTTTGAAAATGGTGGGGGATTGTGAGAGATTTTCAAAATTAATGAAAGGTTGTATTCTTTCATGAAGTTATGTGTCTATTCATATAAAGGTGTAAATATGAATAGATATGACTCTTCTTCAAGAGACATGAGATGAGACTCTTTGTCAAGAGTCATGAGATGTGACTCTTCACCAAGGGTCATGAGATGTGACTCTTCACCAAGAGTCATGAGATGTGTCTCTTTGAAAGGTCAAATATCTTCACTAAAAGACATGAGATGGTCTATAAATAGAACCAATCTACATGCAGAAAAATACGACAAATTAGAACAACAAACATAGAAATCACCAGATTCTCTGTATCCAAATCATTTCCTTTCTTCCCTTGTGCGCAGAGAGAATTAAGGAAACTATTATTCTGTAAACTGCCATTGAGGATACGCTTGTTTGTGGGTGTGCAAACCATATCAAGGGCTCCATTGTATCCTGAAGGGGATTCGCCAAGACACCCTATTGCATCCAATTTCTATAGAGGTTGGTGGGGGCGAATCGAACCTAAAGGTTAGTGTTTACACACGCCCTAGAGATTTGCGCCTTCTCTCTTCTTTGTTGCAGAACCATCAAGACAACCAACAAGTATTTCTATTGTTTAATACAGGTTAAGTTAAGACCATCATGCTTTGAGAAATTTTTGTATAAACACAGTGTTGTTTATAGGTACAATTGATCTGACATTTCAGATATATGATAATACTAAAGTCTTTTGAAATTTATTTTAAGGGTTAAATAAGTTTTTAGTCTTTGTTGAAATTTAGATTTTGAGTTTTAATCTCTCTAAGAATTCTTGTCTATTTTTAATCCCTAATTTATTTTTATTACTAATAATTAATTAGTCCCTAAGAGAAACTAAAAATAGATAACGAAAGGACAAAAATTTAATCTCATGAAGACTAATTACGAGTAATATAAAAAAACAAGGAATTAAAAATGGACAATTTTTTTAGAGGAACTAAAATTTAAAATTTAAAAGGCTTAAATATGTTTCATGTCCTTGATAAATGACCGATTTTTGTTTTGGATCCCTAATAAAAAAATTTGTTGTATTGAATCCTGATATATCAAAACTTTTGTTTTGAGACCCTGCAATGATGTGACACCATCTCAACAGTTGATATACATTGAGAAGATTTGTTAAGATGGTACCACATCATGATTTAACTAACGGAAGAGACTCAAAACAAAAGTTTTAAGTTTTGATATATCAGGGATCCAATGCAATGAAAATTTTTTATTAGGGATCCAAAACAAAAATCGGTCATTTATCAGGAGGTACCTGAAACATATTTAAACCAATTTAAAATTTGATGGGTCTAAAAACTTATTTAACCCTTATTTTAATATTATCCTTCAGCTTTCAATTAATTGTGTCTATAAACATTATATTTGCTAAAAAATTACTCGATTGATTTTTATTTGTTTCATGACCAAACTAGACAACATGCTTTAATCCGCAAAATTTAAATTGAATTTGTCATTTGTGCAAATTTGGTTCATCTAAATTGATCAATACTTTGCTCCCGGTATCAAATATTTTGATACAAACCAATTACTAGAGTGGGTTTGGTTGTCATATAAGATATTAATAACAAGTGACCAAAGCAATCGACATAACAGTAATAATGCACTAATAGAAAATTTTGACAAAATTTGGTTAAAATTTGCTTGGAATGGTAGCTTGGTAAATCAAACTACTGAATTTGTTATCACTGGGGAATAAGTCACACACACAAAATATAACGAGTGCTGACCAAAAAAAAAAAGAGTTTGATATTTTTCTAAATAAAAATCGTGACAAACATTTGCTTGCTTGATAATTTCTTAAACAAAAAAAATCAAATTTAGTTGGAAACTATCATGTCTACATAAATTCTTGTTCCCATACACAGGCTTATTCTTTTTGGATCACTTAATAATCGAAGGTAAGAAGACATTACAGCAACAGTATATTGTAACAATTGTCCAGGAATATAATGTAGTTAATGAAGCATGTCAAGCCATTAACCCTAATAATTTATTTTTCCTTTTGTTTACACAATATTTATTTCCCTCTGCCTGATTACATTTTTTGTCTTCTGATCGATCTCACCAATTATCTAATAAATTGTCTATTTAACTAAAATGTTTGTTTTTTGCTCTTAGTACTCAATATGATACATTAAATGAGGCTCTGAATGTTCTTCCATCTATTGCTAGCTTATTTGAATCAATTTTCATGCCCAGTGTCAACCCACTTTTTATTGATGCTGTGATTTGTGGTATAGGTGTTTGGCCTGAATCCAAGAGTTTTAGTGATGAAGGTTTAGGACCGATCCCAAAACGGTGGCGTGGAATCTGTCAAACAGAAGATAAATGAAACTGCAACAGGTTCATTCTTTTTATACTCTTGCTAATTTCTCCAAACTATCCCATCCCATACACAAAAGATATGGTACTATTTTGTCTTAACGGACATACTAATATATGAAAATTCCTTTTGGCAGGTAATCATTCTTTCTGTTTTATTTTTATTAGTTCTATTAGTATTAGCTTCAGTTATAAACAGATGTTTGGGTGGGCATTGGAATTAACTTGCATCATGAGAAAATTCATCGAGTTTTAACAGTTTTTGATATTGGAATTAATTTGACTTTTTTACTATACATATATAGGAAGCTTATTGGAGCAAGATATTTTTACAAAGGTTATGAGGCTAGTATTGGTAGAAAACTGAATGCCTCGGAGCTTAGTGCACGTGACTATGAAGGTCATGGTTCACATACTTTATCAACAGCAGGTGGTAACTGTGTTCCTGGAGCTAGTGTGTTTGGCTTTGGCAATGGAACTGCAAGCGGTGGATCACCAAAATCTCGAGTTGCAGCCTATAAGGTGTGTTGGCCATCTACTAACTTTCTCGGTGGTGGTGGATGTTTGGATGCAGACATTTTGGCTGCTTTCGAGGCTGCCATAAGTGACGGCGTTAATGTGATTTCGATGTCTTTGGGTTTAGATGATCCCCCGGAATATTTTCAAAGCGTTATGTCAATAGGGTCCTTCCATGCAGTTGCCAACAACATAATAGTAGTGGCTTCTGGAGGAAATTCAGGACCTTTTCCTGGAACTGTAACCAATGATGAACCTTGGATGCTCACAGTTGCTGCAAGCACAATTGATAGAGACTTCGCTAGTTTTGTTACACTTGGTGACAAGAAAATTATCAAGGTAAATTGGTTTATTGTAAAACCTTGTCTTTCTTGTTATATGAAAACATATGTCACTTTAGTTTTTGTTTTTTTGGCTTTCAAGTCAACATTTCCAATATCAAGTACATGCAGAAATCTTTTATCAGGATCCTAAAGAGGGTCATGTGAAACAAGGCACTAACCTACCCTCCTGTTCGTTCTGTTATTGTTAGGGAGCTAGTCTTTCGGAAAGCTAAGAATGTATCTATTGTGGACGCGTAAGAATACGCATACCAACTTGACCGTCTAAATTAACTTTATATTGGGGATGTTCTCTTATAATTAGTCCATTCTTGCAGCGCTTATTGCTACTATGGAACTCTTGATCCTGAGAAGGTAAAGGGAAAAATATTGGTCTGTTTTGGTGGTGGAACTGGCATTGATCTGGAAGCTATTAGGGTAGGCGCTGTTGGAATGATTTTGGCCTATGAAGACACGGCTTGAAATTCTAGCCGACCCCCATTTGCTTCCTGCTATGAATGTTGGCTTCGCAAATGGCAATTACATTTATAATTACATCAGCAGCACCAAGTAACTTCCTTCCTCATGCTTCGAGCTTGTTAAGTTTTTCCTAGCTTTGATTTCCTGGTTGGCCCTTTACTTTAACATTTTATATTATATTATATCAGGTCTCCTGTGGCTTACATTTCTAGAGTGAAAACAGAATTGGGTGTGAAGCCATCTCCATATGTGGCTCCATTTTCAGCAAGGGGTCCCAATCAACTTGAGCCAGCAATCCTCAAGGTTCAATTGTTTGCTTTGATGATCTCCTCACCACTCACCCTTTAGGACATAAATATGAAGCGATTTTATAACTGTAATTTTTGTTTTATGTTTTCTGTTTCAGCCTGATGTCACTGCTCCAGGAGTCAACATCATCGCTGCTTATAGTGAAGCCATATCTCCCACAGAACTACATGCTGACAAACGAACAACTCTTTACCTTACTTTGTCCGGCACTTCAATGTCATGTCCTCATGTTGCTGGCCTTGCTGGGTTGCTCAAAGCCCTTCATCCAGATTGAAGCCCAGCTGCTATTAAGTCAGCAATCATTACCTCAGGTAAATTATATGCCTTACACTTCACACACCTATATAGGATTTGGCATTCAATTTTTTGTACACTCTAATTTTAAAATTTCATGCATTTTGCAGCCACTACCGTAGATAACACTGGGAGGCCTATCGTGAATTCATCAATGAACAAGGCAAACCCATTTGATTATGGAGGAGGGCACATTCAACCTAATCGTGCTGCGGACCCTGGACTTGTATATGACCTAAATACTGCTGATTATTTGAACTTTTTGTGTGGTCGTGGCTACAACAGTTCCCAGCTTAAGTTGTTCTACGGCAAGCCTTACACTTGTCCAAAGTCCTTCAGTTTAGCAGATTTCAATTATCCAGCAATCACAATTCCTCAGTTAGACCCTTGACATTCTCTGAAGGTTACTCGAACTGTTACTAATGTTGGGTCCCCAAGAACGTATAGAGTGCACATCAAGGCACCACCACAAGTTGCAGTTTCAGTTAAGCCTAGGAAACTGATGTTCAAGAAAAAGGGTGAAAAGAAGGAGTTCAGAGTTACATTGACCTTGAAGCCACAAACCAAGAACACCACTGATTACGTATTTGGGTGGTTGACGTGGACTGATCACAAGCACCATGTTAGGAGTCCCATTGCAGTTAACATAGCACATTAAGTGAGATTTATTTTGATGCTCACCGAGTACTTGGAGTGGTGTCTATCCTTTTTTAACCTTTGCAATCAAGGTTTTCTATTAAACTGTAAAAGTATTCTAGAAATCTGGAAGAGAAATATATATATATATATATATATATATATATATATATATATATATATATATATATATATAAGAATGTTCATTCTAGTGTTTTAGCTTACAGGTTTCAAGATCGATGTGCTTATGAGTTCTTTCAACATCAATTTACTAAAATTTAAAACAAGAGCTAAACCAATAGAAGTTATGTTGCTGCAAATGCCAAACATGACAAGAAAAAATAAAGGCTGAGTCTTGGACTAGGTCGTTCTCTTTAAGACGTTTCGTGGCTCTGCCTGAATTGTGCAGTAGTCTACAACCTCGTCGTCCCCAAGATAAAACTGCCCTCCAAAAAGAATCAGAACCCTCTCTGCACATAAGAGAGTCCCACAAACTAACCAAATCCAAGTATTAACGTTAAAAGGAATTAACATGTATAAAAACTCATTCAAATCACATAAAGCTATTTTATAAATCTGAACGTTCAAAAGATGGAAACATATATTTGAAAACTACATTCAAATCACATCAGACAAATGATTTAATAGCTATTAAAATCATTAAAAACAAATTAAATGCTTCCCTTAAACCCATAAAGTTTCCAACATTCATAATATAATAAAAAGCATATAATTCAATTTAAAAATTTTAATAAATCATTTTACAATCCCCACTTGATTTTTAAAATATTTCATCGAGCAATGAGGCATACTAAAGTAAGATTGAGCATAAATAATGGTGTCCGTAGACTTGAACCATTACATAGTAATAATGCTTTAGATTTAACTAGAGTGACTCGTAGTCTTGTGCACATTCTTTTAGGGTGTAGTCTAAAAGCCCGTACATTATGGCCATACACGTATATCCCAATATAGTGAATGCTCTAGAGAATTTTGCCCAAAATTCCATAGGAAGCGGACCCACTTCCACATTCACATAGGTGAGTCTATCAAGAAGACTTCTGTAGCTAGGTACTCCACTACATATAGAGTATAGAACTCATTAAGAAATTAATTCAACCTTTCAACACTACAGAATATCATGATTTAAATATATGAATGAGACTTAGAAGAATTATTATAGCATGATTCTCACATCTCTTTATAAGTTGTTATTACCCTTTGAACCTATTTCTTGGGATCTCTAGTATATAGGTTGGGTTACCCTTATAAGAGACAATTTAATCTATGGGCATTAGTCTCATTCCTTTGGAGGTATTGAAAACCATTCTTTCTTGCTAATCCTTTCGTCAAAGGATCAACCAAATTTTCTTCAGACCTCACATGATCCATCCCTATAGCCGCGGTACTATAGCAATGGATCTATGTCTGGAATCATTTTTCACGATAAAGCCTCTTAATGGAGGAAGGATCCTCAACTTATAAGAATAAAAACCAGGACCAAAATCCTTAGCTACAAGAGCTCTTTTACTTCTTCTAGATTCATCAGAAACAAAACATTATAAGAATCACATTTATTAATATGTGCAAAGAAGAAGTAGAGCCCTCACTATTTTTTCAAATTTAAAAAGAAATAAAAACAACATTATTTGATTCAATAAATAATTGAGATCATACCATAACAATGCTATAACATCATGAACACCAATTAATAATATGAAACAATACAATATGACAACTAGTGCAAAACATGTACCAGGAAAGTCATCAAAGTAAAAGGAAAACTTCAATGCATATCTAACGAAAATCATGCACCATAATAGACATAAGGATAAAAAAAACAATATTTGATCTATGCGTGCCATCAATCAGGAGATTCATAAAAGATAAAATAATTTCAATGTATATTTAATTCCAATAGAAAAGCCCTTTTCATTAATCTTTATAGCTGTCGCCTTTTTATTTAACATAATATGCACATACAATTAAAAGACAAATGTCCTCAATTCAGCATATTCACAACAAAACACAGTCACGAAAATTTACAAAAAGTCCAAAAAATAAAATTCCACAGCATCTGATATGGTTTCATATATAAAACAGAAATTATACCCAGCATACATACATAATAAGACGAAACAACTTAATTCATTCAACATTTAATTTAAACATTCCATCAGTAGCATAACCCTTTCCCACAAAAATATTATTCTTTGTAAAGGTATACAAATCAGCCCCTATGGTTTGAGTAAACCCAACTTTGTTAAGAAGATAGTCTGAAACTAAATTCTTTTTCATCTCTGGAGTATGCATAACATCTTTAAGAACCACAATCTTTCCAAATGTAAACTTCAATTCCACATCTCTTGTCCCAGCAACAACCGTGGTGTGGGAATCTCCCAACAACACTTTCTGATTCTCAACAACAAAATGATTCTTATACAGAGATCTATCATAGCAGTTGACGTGATGTGTTCTGCTAGTTCGGATCCACCAACAACATTGATTTCATAAATCATAGCAATGAGTTGCAGTAAGGTTCGCTTGTAGGGCAGGATGACCCTTAAGACGGCAATTCCTAGCCAAATGACTAGGCTTACCACAATTATAACAGCTAAACTATCCTTAGGGGGGGGGGGGGGAGTTTGTCCATTTTGATTCTAATTGCCATTTTTGTCGTTGAAGTTTGGCTTACGATTTTGATATTTTATATTTTTACCTTTTGGTTTCAAGATAGTAGAAGTGGATTTGGCAACTGCAAGAACTTCCTCAGTTTGATCTTGTTTCCGGGCTTCCTCCTCTATACGTAGTTGAGTAATCAAACTCTCCAATGAGAATTATTTTGTTTTATGCCTGAGGATATTCTTAAAAGCTTTCCAGCTATGAGGTAATTTGTCAATAATTACAGCCACTTGAAATTGTTCATCTAAAGCCATACCTTCTGATATTATTTCATGAGCAGTTTTTTGGAGTTCATGAGACTGAGCTTCAACAGATTTGTCATCCGTCAATTGATACTTGAGGTAGCGACTGACAGCGTATTTCTTTGATTCATCCTCTTCAATATCATATTTTTTCTGTAGTGCCTCCCAAATCTCTTTGGCAGTGGTATTTGTACTGTAATAATCATAAAGATCATCAAATAAACCATTTAAAAAAAAATTCTTACACATGAAGTCATTGTCCTTCCATGTTTCCAATTCCTTCTGTTGAGCCTCAAATGGATTTTCTGGCAAAACAGGTTTGTCTGCAGTGAGAACGAAATTGACTTTGCACACTGTCAAGAAGAACAACATCTTCTGTTTCCATCTCTTGAAATGCGCACCTTCAAACCGAAATGGCTTGTTGAGATCAACAGTAATGGTATCATGCTCGGTAGACATGGCAGAAATAAATTGTCTTAAAATTGTTGCTGCAAATGCCAAACATGATAAGAAAAAATAACAAAGGCTGAGTCGCGGACTAGGTCGCTCTCTTTAAGACATTTCGCAGCTCTGCCTGAATTGTGCAGCAGTCTACAGCCTCGTCATCCCCAGGATAAAACAGCCCTCCAAAAAGAGTCAAAACCTTCTCTACACAGAAGAGTGTCCCACAAACTAACACCCCCACACAACTCAAATTGCTCGGAAACTCAAAATTAGAAATAATACTTTTTAATTTTCAACTTTCGTGTGTATCTCTTTGCAGGTTTTTTCTTTTTCTATATATAAGCATACATGTAACGACCCAATTTTTCCCGCTTAGGAATTTAAATTGTTTGATATATTTTAAGAGATGTTATTACTTTTTAAAATAAAATTTGATTGAAAGGAATTAGATGCGCGGTAAAATGCGGTTGATTCCTTAAGTATTTAAAGAAAAATGGGGGTTTTAAAAATTACTTATTTGTTATGAAATATAGGACATGATGTGTGATTAAATATTTCAAGCTTTGATTGAATTTTAATTGTTTTGAATTGATTGAAATTGATTTGAATTGCTTAACTTAGTGTATTTTAGTTTGATGTTTGAAATTAATTAAATTAGCATATGGATGTAATTTTATGAAATTTAATTATTTGACTTAGTATGATAATTAAATAGACATGCTTTGAATTATATAAATATGGACCTAGAGAGATAAAATAAGAAATTGGGCCTAAGATTTAGAAAACCAAAAATCTGCCAAGGGGTGTAGTCAGCGAAATGGGGGTGTAGCCAGTAAAACTGGTTTGTTGCACTTTGAGGCCCAGGAAGCAAAATAGAGGTGCAAACAAGGATAGTTGGGCTGTTACACGCTTTTTTTTTTGGCCCAGAATGCTTAAAACAGAAAATGAATTGGGCATTTTTGTTCTAAAACACCTAAACCCATCCAAAATGCAAATAAATTAGAAAAAAATAATATGAGAGAGAGAGAGAGAAGTGACGTGGGGAGAGAGAGAGGGAGAGATTCTGAAATTAAAATCACTATTCACACATGCATAAGTCATTTCAATCTCCTCCAACACTCCAAATTTTCATAATTTGGTCAAGCCTTATTTTGCTCCAAGAAAAGCCATCCATTGGTCTCCATTGCCACCCCACATGCAAGAGTGTTCAGCCAAAGCCTTCTAGGACCTTCATCCTTCCCTATAAATAGAGCTCACTTTAAGCTCACTTCACACCACAAACAACTAGCCTTCTAGTGCTAAGTTGAGAGAAAGTTCGAGAGAAAGTTTGGTGAGATTTTGAGGTTTTGAGTATTGGAAGAGAAGCTTGAGTTAGCTTCTCCCCTTTGGTGATTTCGGCATCCCCTTGGAGGAGAAGAGGGGAAAAATTTCAAGCCACATTGTCTCCCTGGATCATCACGAAATTAAGGTATGGGGGGAGTGGGGTTTATTCTTTCAATTGTGATGTTTTTCCATGGTTTGGGTAGTGGTGGTTCTTGAAGAACCTCTGTTATACTATCTTGAATTTGAAATGCTAAGTTTTCTTGATGACTAAATGGTGTGTTGTGGCTGCCATAGTTTTATATGTATGCAAAATGTTAAGTTTGATGCATGAGACATGCAAGTTTATGGTGTAAATGTGTTATTGGGCTGCTGCCATCTAAATTGCAACATGAATTGATGATGTTTGAGGCTGGAAATAAATCATGTAATTGGGCCTTGGTGTGACCATGAGAGAAATAGAAAAAAAAAATGGACTAAAGGGGGGGTGTATGTCACAAAAGGAGGGGGTGTGTTAGCAAAATGATTTAATTGTGTGTGTGTGTGTGTGTGACGTGAGTGTATGTGAGGCAATGGGAATGTGTTAACAAAATTTACTTTAAGTGGTTAAATAAGTATTAAGTGATAAAATAATTTTCTAATTATAATTATATAATTTTGTTAAATAATATTCCCTAAAAGGTTATTTATTTGTTGAATAATTGATTTTGAAATGATTATTTATTTTGTTAAATAATAAATATTCTCTAATAAGTTATTATTTTATGTGAGGGAAATAATAGTGTATGTGAAAAAGTTACTACTCTATGTGAAGTAATATAATAAACTTTTGGAGGGATCTTTCTTTTTGAATGAATTCACTCAAATTATTAAAGTTAGATAATAAGTATTATTTCATGAGTAAAATGTAAAGGAATTATCATGAAAAATATTTTATGGAATTTTATAGAGTATCCATATTTGAAATTAATTCTAAGAGAAAAAAGTTATTATTTTATGTAGAAATATTTAATTTCTTGTGGATAGTCTTATTTTGAAGAAATATACAAGAAAAGAAATTAATCATGATATTGTCACTTCCGCGTATTAAGTTAATAATTACCTCATAAAAAATTAATATTTCAAATATTAATGATATTCTTTAATATGATGGTATGAGACTTAAATAAAAAAATTTAGTGACAAGGCCATAATATATTTGACTAGAAAATGCGTAACTAAGAATTAAGTTAAGTAATGGTTAAAGTAGGAAGTGTATCATTGATGTGTATTAATGCTTCTTGCACTATGTCCTTGTGAATGATTATTTATAATTAAAGTATGTTATAACTGTGGAAGGGTGAGAACGACCCTTGTAATGTTAGTGAGTACCTTAGAGCCTAAATGGCTTGGACTTAGCCAAGCTAGATGGAAGGTATGTTTGGACATGGTGCGGGAAGCTACAGCGTGGTACACTGTAGATGGTTTAGGGCGTGATCTTTTGTGGGTCTAAGGGGTGAATGGCGCGAGTGCGTGGAATCCTAGGGGTAGGCTAGCTACCTACAAGCCGGGATGAGCGATGCCAGCTCGCACACCTCGATAAATGCCAGACTATCTGTGATGGAGCGGAGAGTATATCTCTTGCGGGGTTTCGCCCGGAGGAATAACGCGTTATAAGATGAAATATGGATATTGATAACTGACGTACCGGGATGTGGTGTCAGTGTATCAAGGATTGAAGGATCAGAGATATACTTATTCCCCCTTGCTTCCCAAAGGATGAAATGTGATTGAAGGTTGATCAACCGAGAGTATGGATCCATACGATGATGATGATGAGGACAATGATGTTAGTAATGAAAATTAGACACGACTTAGGTCCCACGTAACATGTGTGCTTGATTGATTGTTTGTTGGAGTGAGAAAACGTCACGACTCTTTCCGTGGAAACGACGTTGAAAGAATACAACCTCACTCCATATCTTTCTGTTTCTTTGTATGTATGTACTCCGAAGATGGACCCAACGTTTTGGCACGTGGAGGTGGAGTTCAGCCCGATGGGACACTGGACTTACTACCCTGAACATTGTAGGCGCCGTTACCAAGGAAACATTATCGTTTGCTTCCAGCCCCTGCAAGGAGTACCACTAGCACCGCCGGTAGATTGGACGTTTCGCATTCGCCTATTCTTCCCTATGGATTGGGAGCAAGTTGGATGACGAGAGGGAGGACTAGATTAGTATATTAGGTGCTGCACTGCTAGGGTCATGGGTTGGGATGGTTAATGTTTTCGTTGGTAGTTATGTTATTTATGTATTTCCTTCATTTCCATGTATTTTCATTTCAGTTGTAATCTTTTCAAGTTGATGCACTAAACCTTTATGGTGGTTATGTTAATGTTAGGTTCCTATGGTATTGATGTTTGAATTAAATTCGCTTTTTATTAGAAATGTTTGTTGCGCGAAAATTTTTCACGGTTTTCACAACGAAAGTAAATAAAGAGTATTATTAAAATTAATACAAGCTTCCAAAAATAATTATTTATTAAATGAATATAAGGGGTGTTACAATACATAGCTGTACATGGTTTTTAATACCAATAAAACCAAATCCAAGTATTAACGTTAAAAGGAATTAACATGTATAAAAACTCATTCAAATCACATAAAGCTATTTTATAAATCTGAACGTTCATAAGATGGAAACATATATTTGAAAACTACATTCAAATCACATCAGACAAATGATTTAATAGTTATTAAAACCATTAAAAACAAATTAAATGCTTAAGGCAGTAAAGTTTCCAACGTTCATAATATAATAAAAAGCATATAATTCAATTTAAAAATTTTGATAAATCATTTTGCAAGTTACTTGGCTTAAGAACTGCTATAAGAGAACACCTTTACACTGTAGTTCTGTGCATCATGCCATTTTTACTTAATAACTAGCAAATAAAAAATGTTTGTTTTTTGTTTTGTTTACGTCAAATTTGGGTGTTCCCACTTGATTTTAAAGGAAGACTTTTTTAATATGCATATATATAAAAAAGAAAAAAGGTAAGAAAGAAAGAGATCGAGATAAGTAAGAGATAATTATTTACAGTGTCAAATACCGTATCAATTATTTTATGGTGTAGATAATGAGACTGATTAGTACATGCTAGGAAGCTTCTAATATACTGGATAAAGCATACTCTCCGACCAACAACATGCTTCTCACCTTTCAGCAGCCTACTGCTCAAAGAACGTAAATCAGTTATAATTTTAATTCTCATTCCCTTCCGCTGAAGGTGAATCCTTTGTAAGAATAAAATGGATTAATTATATTTTTTATCCCTGAATTTTTTGAGGTTTTCAATTTTAGTCCCTAAACAAAATTTTGACCAATCTTAGTAACTGATGTTTTTATTCATTATTAAATAAAGATAAGGGTAAAGATGGATATAGATATAAATATTTGCAAACAATAAATTATTGTTCATATATATTTTATCTTGATTTCTTATCTTTTTAAAGCATTATTACATATAATAAAACTTAAATTCAATTTATATGTAGACGTGTTTTTAGAAGTAATTCATAATTCATTCTTCTTTTTTCTATTGTTATATGTAGATATAGAATAATGTTAATATTTTACATATTTTTTACTATAAAAAATGTTATTATCCATTCAATTTCTTTATTTAACAGAGATTGTGTCTTAGAAAGCATTGAATCATTTTCCCGCATAATTGGCTCCATTTTTAATGCATAATCACGTGAGAAGGTTGATTTGATTTTTGTCACATAACCGTATATAAGTACGGGAAATCATAAACACCTTGCACATCTCTGAAACTTATTTTGCAAAACAAACACATTCACAAGAGAAACAATGTCACCATCCATTTCTAATGTGTTATTGTCACTAATTCTTTATGTTCTGTTGCCAGAACCTATTCAAGCAATCAAACAGGCAAGCTCTGTCTCAAACCCGACATATATTATTCACTAATTTTCTAATTTCTAATATAGAGAATTGCTATGAGATTTTTGTGACGGTAGATATATATAGCTTATTATAATTTTAAAGGTGTTACTCATCAGTGTTCATTGAAGTTTTATAATTTTCATATTTGAACGTTATTAATCATCCATATTTTTTTTTTCTGTTTAGTCCTATATTGTATATTTAGGATCACATTCTTTTGGACCAAATCCTTCCCCTACTGATGTTGAATCTGTGACGAATTCTCACTATGATTTACTTGGATCTTATGTTGGAAGGTATAGAATTTAACCCCAAATCCATGAAATTCTCCGGTGGCAAAACCAATATATATAAACTGATTAGATGTTCTTTTTTTTTTTTTTTCTTACACAGCACCGAGAAGGCCAAAGAAGCAATATTTTATTCTTATAAGAGATATATTAATGGCTTTGCCGCAGTACTTGATGAAGACGAAGCAGCGAAGGTTGCAAGTATGTGATTCAACTTCATGCATTTATCCTATGCATAATGTATACTATGGATAATTTGACAAATAGTTACTTTAATTTTCTAACTGTTGTTTTTTTTATTGGTGCATGTAGAGCATCCGAATGTGATATCAGTTATTTTAAACAAAAAACAGAAATTGCACACAACACACTCATGGAATTTCCTTGGGTTAGAGAGAAATGGTGTATTCCCAGAGGCCTCAGTATGGCGAAAGACACTGGGTGAAGATATCATCATTGGAAATATAGACACAGGTAGTAGAGAAGAAATAATTTCTTTTTGACGTTGCATTGACATGCCTCGTAAGATATTGTTTGAACCATTTGATATGTTATTGTTTTACAGAAGTATTTCTATTGTTTAATACAGGTTAAGTTTTTATCAAAAAAAAAAAAAAAAAGTTAAGACCATCATGCTTTGAGAAACTTTTGTAGAAACACAGTTTTTATAGGTACAAAGTCTTTCGAAATTTATTTTAAGGGTTAAATAAGTTTTTAGTCTTGTTAAAATTTAGATTGTGTTTCCGTCCTTCTAAAAATTTCTCTATTTTTAGTTTCTAATTTATTTTTATTGCTAATAATTAATTCCTAAGAGAAACTAAAAATGGACAACAACAAAAAATTAATCTCACAGGAATAATTACGAGTAATAAAAATAAAGAAGGAATTAAAAATGAACAAATTTTTTTTAAGAGACTAAAACTCAATTTGAAATTCGATGGACTTTTTTTTGAAATTCGATGGACTAAAAATTTATTTAATCTTTATTTTAATATTAACCTTATGCTTTCGATTAATTATGTCTATAAACATTATATTTACTAAAAAGTTACTTGATTGATTTTTATTTGTTTCATGACCAAACTAGACAGCATGCTTTGATCCGCAAAATTTGAATTGAGTTTGTTTGGTTCATCTAAATTGATCAAAACTTTGCACGTCTAGGTATCAAATTTTGATACAAACCAATTACTAGAGTGGTTTTTTTTTTTTTTTTTTTTTTTTTTTTTACGCAGAGTGGGTTTGTTTGTCATATAAGATATTAATAACAAGTGACCGAATCAAAGCAATCAACATAATAGTAATACTGCACTAATAGAAAATTTTGACCAAATTTGGTTAAATTTTGCTTGAAATGGTAGCTTGGTAAATCAAAATACTGAATTTGTTATCATCAGGGAAAAAAATCACACACACAAAATATAACGAGTATGATATTTTTCTAAACAAAAATAAAATTTAGTTGGAAACTATCATGTCTACATAAATTCTTTTTTTTTTAGTACTCAATATGATACATTAAATGAGGCTCTGAATGTTCTTCCATCTATTGCTAGCTTATTTGAATCACTTTTCATGCCGAGTGTCAACCCACTTTTTATGGATGCTGTGATTTGTGGTATAGGTGCTTGGCCTGAATCCAAGAGTTTTAGTGATGAAGGGTTTGGACCCATCCCAAAACGGTGGCGAGGAATCTGTCAAACAGAAGATAAATTTCACTGCAACAGGTTCATTCTTTTTATACTCTTGCTAGTTTCTCCAAACTATCCCATCTCATACACAAAAAATATGGCACTATTTAGTTTGACGGACATACGTACTAATATATGAAAATTCCTTAATTATTAGTATCAACTTCAGTTATAAATAGATGTTTGAGTGCATGGGCATTGGAATTAACTTGCATCATGAGAAAATTCACTGAGTTATAGCAGTCTTTGATATTAGAATTAATTTGACTTTTTGACTATACATATGTAGGAAGCTTATTGGAGCAAGATATTTTTACAAAGGTTATGAGGCTAGTATTGGTAGAAAACTGAATGCCTCGAATTTTAGTGCACGTGACTATGCAGGTCATGGTTCACATACTTTATCAACAGCAGGTGGTAACTTTGTTCCAGGAGTTAGTCTATTTGGCTTTGGCAATGGAACAGCAAGTGGTGGATCACCAAAAGCACGAGTTGCAGCCTATAAAGCGTGTTGGCCATCTACTGGCTTGTTCGGTGATGGTGGATGTTATGATGCAGACGTTTTGGCTGCTTTTGAGGCTGCTATAAGTGACGGCGTTAACGTGATTTCGGTGTCTTTGGGTTCAATTATTTCCTCGGAATATTTTCAAAGCGCTATTTCAATAGGGTCCTTCCATGCAGTTGCCAACGACATAACTGTAGTAGCTTCTGGAGGAAATATAGGACCTATTCCTGGAACTGTATCCAACAATGAACCATGGACGCTCACAGTTGCAGCAAGCTCAATTGATAGAGACTTCGCTAGTTATGTTACACTTGGTGACAAGAAAATTATCAAGGTATATTGGTTTATTGTAGAACTTTGTCTTTCTTGTTATATGAAAACATATGCCACTTTAGTTTTTGTTTTTTTGGCTTTTAAGTCAAGATTTCCAATATCAAGTACATGCAGAAATCTTTTATCAGCATCCTGAAGAGGGTCATGTGAAATGAGGCACTAACCTACCCTCATGTTCGTTCTGTTATTGTTAGGGAGCTAGTCTTTCAGAGCATCACTTACCATCTAATAAGATGTACCCATTGATTAGTTCAACTGATGCCAAAGCTAATAATGTAACTATTGTGGACGCGTAAGAATACCCATACCAACTTGACCTTCTAAATTAACTTTTATATTGGGGATGTTCTCTTATAATTAGTCCATTCTTGCAGTGCTTTGTGCTTTAGAGGAACTCTTGATCCTGAGAAAGTAAAGGGAAAAATATTGGTCTGTTTTGCTGCGGGAACTGGCGTTGATCTGGAAGCTATTAGGATAGGCGCTGTTGGAATGATCTTGACCTATGTCAACACAGGGCTTGAAATTCTAGCCGACCCCCAATTGCTTCCTGCTTCGAATGTTGACTTTGATAATGGCAATTACATTTATAATTACATCAGCAGCACCAAGTAACTTCCTTCCTCATGCTTCGGGCTTGTTAAGTTTTTCCTAGTTTTGATTTCCTGGTTGGCCCTTTACTTTAACATTTTATATTATATCAGGTCTCCTGTGGCTTACATTTCTAGAGTGAAAACAGAATTGGGTGTGAAGCCATCTCCATATGTGGCTGCATTTTCATCAAGGGGTCCCAATCCCCTTGAGCCAGCAATCCTCAAGGTTCAATTGTTTGCTTTGATGATCTCTTCACCACTCACCCTTTAGGACTTAAATATGAAGTGATCGTATAACTATAGTTTTTGTTTTATGTTTTCTGTTTCAGCCTGATGTTACTGCTCCAGGAGTCAGCATCATCGCTGCTTATAGTGAAGCCATATCTCCCTCAGGAATAAATGCTGACAAACGAAGAACTCCTTATGTTGCTTTGTCCGGCACTTCAATGGCATGTCCTCATGTTGCTGGCCTTGTTGGGTTGCTCAAAGCCCTTCATCCAGATTGGAGCCCAGCTGCTATTAAGTCAGCAATCACTACCTCAGGTAAAGTATATGCCTTAGACTTTACACACCTATATAGGATTTGGCATTCAATTTTTGGTACTCTAATTATAAAACTTCATGGATTCTGCAGCAAGTACAATAGATAACACTGGAAGGCCTATCGTGGATACATCATTGAACGAGGCAAATCCATTTGATTATGGAGCAGGTCTCATTCAACCTAATCGTGCTGCGGACCCTGGACTTGTATATGACCTAAATATTGCTGATTATTTGAACTTTTTGTGTGGTCGTGGCTACAACAGTTCCCAGCTTAAGTTGTTCTACGGCAAGCCTTACACTTGTCCAAAGTCCTTCAGTTTAGCAGATTTCAATTATCCAGCAATCACAATTCCTCATTTAGAACCTGGACATTCTCTGAAGGTTACTCGAATTGTTACTAATGTTGGGTCCCCAAGAACGTATAGAGTGCACATCAAGGCACCACCACAAGTTGCAGTTTCCGTTAAGCCTAGGAAACTGAGGTTCAAGAAAAAGGGAGAAAAGAAGGAGTTCAAAGTTACATTGACCTTGAAGCCGCAAACTAAGAACACCACTGATTACGTATTCGGGTGGTTGACGTGGACTGATCACAAGCACCATGTCAGGAGTCCCATTGCAGTTAACATAACACATTAACTCATTATGTCAGATTTATGTTGATGCTGCATTTACCCACCGAGTACTTGGAGTGGTGTCTATACTTTTTTTTTTTTTTACCTTTGCAATAAAGGTTTTTATTAAACTGTAAAAGTTTTCTTGAAATCTAGGGGTATATATAAATAATAATGTTCATTCTCGTGTTTTAGCTTACAGGTTTCATGATGTGCTTAGAATTCTTTCAACATCAATTTACTAAAATTTAAAACAAGAACTAAAACAATAGAAGTTACTTGGTTTAAGAACTGCTATAAGAGAACACCTTTACACTGTAGTTCGGTGCATCATGCCATTTTTACTTAACAACTAGCAAATAAAAAATGTTTGTTTTTTGTTTTGTTTACGTCAAATTTGGGTTTTCCCTCTTGATTTTAAAGGAAGATTTTTTTAATATGCATATATATAAAAAAGAAAAAAGTAAGAAAGAGATCGAGATAAGTAAGAGATAATTATTTATTTACAGTGTCAAATACGATATTAATTATTTTATGGTTTAGATAATGAGGCTGGTTAGTACATTCTAGGAAGCTTCTAAAATACTGGATAAAGCATACTCTCCGACCAACAATATGCTTCTAACCTTTCAGGCCACTAGTCAAAGAACGTAAATCAGTTATAGCATTTGAATTCTCATTCCCTTCCGCTGAAGGTGAATCCTTTGTGAGAATAAAATTCATGTTTAATGTGCATTGGGAGGTAGAAAACACCTAAACCAAACATTGGCTTTCTTGGATCAGGTCCAGTAGTGTGTTTAGATTCCCATCAATAACTCGAGTTCCCACATAAAATTCACGTCAAAATAACAAAAGAATGTAGAAACTATCCTCATTAACTTTACTCTAACCCACCAAACATGCCGTAAGTGGTGTGAATGTTACGATTAGTTCTGTAGTTAGTCCAAATGCAAGTAACTTAGACCGGAAAAGCTCCAATTTAAATTAAGTTCGTTATTAGTTCTGTAGTTGGTCCAAACCCAAGTAACTTGGACTAGAAAAACTCCCAAATTAAATTAAGCTCATTATTAGGTATTACCCCACAAATGTTGTAGCACCCATTATGAAGAATCATATTGAGTCTCGTTTTAAAGTCACTCATAAGTTGAGACTTATATAATTGCAAGTTCAGTCCACAATCATATTAGAGAAATCTTCCTAATAAAAGTTGGTCCAGTTGGTAAAAATTAGACTTACAATACTACAAAAATAGCATTTTACATCGTCAAATTGACATCGATTATATGAGAACCGATGTTAATAAATGCGTGGTGGCATTTTTGTAAATAAATAGATGTTGTTAACACCGGTTCTCATATAACCGATGTTATTAAAGGGTATTTAACATCGGTTTTACCTTATAACCGATGTTAATAAATGCACGGTGGCATTTTTGTAAATAAATAGATGTTGTTAACATCGGTTCTCATATAACCGATGTTATTAAAGGGTATTTAACATCGGTTTTACCTTATGACCGATGTTGTTGATACGTCTTCTAACCCCGAAACCTTGGCAGCCAGCACTTAATTTCATTTTCTTTCCACTCTCCCTCGCGCTCTCACTCTCGCTCAACTTTTCTTCCAAAGCACAATCTCGTCTTTCTCCCTCAAATCAAACCTTGTCCTCTTAGGCTCCGTCACCATGGTTTTGCCATTAGATCTGAAGACACCATGGTTGTGCTTGTGAGCAAGCATAAAAAGAAAGGAGAAAGAGAGATGTGAGCAAGAGAGAAGTCAATGCTTCTATTAAGGACTCTTTTCAAAGGTATGGCGACGCGCACAAGCAGCAACGATGACAACCAAACCTTCAGGCCGTACCGACCACGAAAACGTTGTGTCGTGCGTCAAGTTCTCCAACAACGGAACCCTCCTAGCCTCTGCCTTCCTCGACAAAACCCTAATCATATGGTTCTCCACGGCTCTGCCACCCTCTCCCTCCCCCACCGCCTCGTCGACCACTCCGAGGGCATCTACGACCTGGCCTGGTCCTCCGACTCCCACTACATCTGTTCTGCCTCCGACGATAGATCTTGCAAGATTTGGGACACCATCGGTGTTGATTGTGTCAAGATCCTTTGCATCTGGGACGCCACCAGCAGCAACTGCGTCAAGATCCTCCGCGACCATGACAACCCTATTTTCTGCGTCAACTTCAAACTCCAGTCCAGCTACATCGTCTTGGGCTCCTTCGACGAGACCATTAAGGTTTGCGATGTGAAGATCGGGAAATGCATCCACACCATCAAGGGGCTCTTGCAAGATTTGGGACACCAAAAATGGTAATCCAAATGTTCTCATGCCGAAAGCTTCTTGTGAATTCATAGGTATATCTTAATCTTATGTGTGTGTGTTTGTTTGGGTATTTTTTTCTTTTGACACATTAGTTAAGCTCTCTTGAATGTAAGTTTAGTGATTGTAGTGGATGATTTTGGGATAGATGCCGAATGGCCTGAATTTGGCACAAAACAGTTTTCTTTGAGTACTTAATGTTGCTTTTCAATTTTAAATTATAATTGCAGCAAGAAGTTTTTCAACGTAATGTAATTTTTTAAGGAATGTCGGTTTTCCAGGAACAATAGTTGAAGATGAATCCACACATATAGGAATTAATTCTAGCATCTTTGTTTCTGTCGCCCCCCTAAATTCAATTTTTATTGTTTTTATTTGTCATCAAACAGTTACAATGCAAGCCCAACAGGAAGCACCTGAAGATATGGTGTGCAAGGACAAGTTGTTAATCCAGAGCACAATGGTTCCTGCTGAAACGACCAGTGAAGATGTTATTGCCAGCTTGGTATTGATGATATTTATAAGGCTGTGATTTTGTACACTAGTAGATTTTATATTAATTTCTATTTTTTACTTCTTTGTTTGGTGATGGCAGTTTGTTAAAGATGGAAGTAAATATATAGAAGAAAATAAGCTGAAAGTGACCTTGATCAGCCCACCCAATTCACCAGAACTCTCTCCTATTAATGGAGACTTCAAGAATGGGCTTGATCATGAAAAAGTTCAGATATATAGTAATGATGAAATCCAATCCCTAGAGCCCATGGTCAGAGGAAGCTTCACTAATGTTTGGCTCTAAGTTCTTTTCTTTCCTCCACTTTTTCTTTCATAGATATTTCAAATCTCTGAGAAAGATACTTGCATTTCTTAGTTACATATTTGAAGGGTTTTGTTGGTTTTTATTTCTAGATTGTTATTTTCATAAATTGAAAGGTGCATCATTATAAAGTTGCAGATTGTCTTCACCTTGTGTCCTTGAGTCCCTTGGGAAGGCATTCTTTTAACATGTCTTGAGTTCCCTTCTTTTCTGGTGTTGTCATCTCTGTTGTTTTTGGTAGTCTTTGTGCATGTGTGGATAATCATACTTATTTTTTAGTATGATTCAGCTAGACCTGTATATTCAATAAGTAACTTGCCTTGAATTTAACTAGATTTCTAAATTAAAAGATAGTAAAAAGCCATCGTGACTGTGGTTTACTTGTCTTCCCAATATTTATGTAAACAATTGAACCGTAAATTGTAGTTAAATAATTCTAAGAAAGGATGTTTGAGATGTAGGTGAAATACAGAATCCTGATGCAAATTACCTTCCCGAAGTTTATTCATTACCAGATGGAGTGGTGTCTATATGGGAGTTGTCTAAAGGATCCAAGCTTGATGCTCTGCATCATTTCCAAGGTATGTTGCAATGTGCCACTTTCACTTGTATGCTTTGACCACTTATACAAAAGCACTACTAATATTGACTGATACATATAGCTTGCAAGTTTTTCTAACTTGCTGTATTGGAATTGCGCATTGTACTTATGATCAAAATGTACCTTCAATTTACTGGTGGGCTTCATGATTTAATATTGTTTTTGGATTTTGGTGTGCTTTCCTAGAAACAAGCCACATATTATCATGATTTCAATGTTGTTACTTGTTATCATGATATCAATTACTATAATTTCATGTAAGATATTATCATCCCTGCACCTTAACGTGATTATCATGTTATATATATATATAGTCTTAAGAATTTTATTCTATTTATTCTTTAGTTTTTCGTAGATGATGAGACATTAGATTACAAGGTAAGAGATTCCGTAGAGGACAATAAAAGTTTCTGTTGAAGTTGAGGGAAATAATATATTGATAGGTAATAAGTATATTTCTAATATTGCCTTTTTTTTTTCTCCGGTTTACCTTTTATTTTTCCTCCACCTTGTCTTGATTCTTATATATATTACTTTAATTCAAGATGGATTATATATAATTGAATGTTTCTTTATTTTTAAAAAGTCAATTTGAAAATATGTATATCATGTAAAGGATTCTCGTAATCCAAAAGTAAAGAAAAACAAGTGTTCTCATTATATTTTACTTGGTCCAAATTTCTTGATTTCCTTTCTCTAATTTTGGCAAGCTTATATTTATAGAGAAACAATTCCTCAATTCATGAATGGAGGGCCGAAGAGAATGGTGAAGACTTCCGAAGTAAACATGCAGTGCCTACAGGTACTTCTAATCAAATGAAGCTCCAAAACTTCATATGCTTATTTTGGTACTGACATTTATGAGCTTATGTTTAACATTTTGTCAATTTAATGATTTTGCTTTCTTTCTCTGTCTGGAATTGGCAATCTCTCCCAAAGGTCCTTATGGGGTTTGATTGTCAAAGCCACCATCGTTGTTGGCCCCAAAGTATATATTTTTATTTTTTAATTCTTAATTTCTTATATATTATATAAAAATAAGATGAATTGAAAATGTTGTTTCTAATGTGCTGCATTCCTAATTTCTAATGGTATGGCATGGGAGAGTATTAGATAATTAGAAGGATTCATTCTATAAAAAAAAAATCTTAAATTAGAGATTTGTTACTCAAAATGAAAAACTTTCCTCAATTCCTCATTTACCGAATATACTTTGGTTGGCACATGAACTTGTTGAGTGTCTGGTGGGATTGGTAAATTATGCAGTGCGAATAGTAATTTGTTTGGATAAGCTTTTGTCTTGATGTTAGTTTAGGAATATTATGTACCAAATTTTTAATTTTTAATGTTTTCTCTTAGCTTTTATTTAAAAGTGTTGCTTCTAATGTGCTGCATTTTAGTAAGGAAAGAGAGAGTATTCGAGTAAGATTTTTTATTTTTAACTTAGAGAGTGTATAGTATTAATAAAAATGAATGAAAGGATTCATTATAGTGTATTACTCATTCTTTTCTTTTGTTCTAGAAAATTCTTAAATTAAAGAATATTTACTTAAAGAGAAAAAAAGTTATCTCAATTCCTCATTTGCCAAATATAATTTGGTTTGTACCTGAACTTAGTGTCTTATGGGATTGGTAAATTATACAGTGCGGACAACAATTTGTTTGGGGATATGCTTTTGTCTTGATGTTAATTTAGGACAACTGTGTACCAAACTCTTGGGTTTGTTTTAATCCCAATTTGAGTAGTGTAATAATAAAAGTGCCATATATTTTTTTTTAAAAAAAAATGACTTTCTACATCGGTTCTGGCTGCAACCGATGTAGAAAGTTCCTATACAACATCGGTTTTTTGAATAACCGATGTTGTATAGGCACTTTTTACATCGGTTGTAGCCAGAACCGATGTAGAAAGTTTGACAGATTTACACTTTTGACACACTTTCTACATCGGTTAAATCCAGAACCGATGTAGAAAGTGGATTTTGACATCGGTTGAAAAACCGATGTTGAAAGTGTCTCACTTTCAACATCGCTCGCTTCAACATCGGTTCAAAACCGATGTTGAAAGCCATTTTTGTAGTAGTGTTATATCTCACAAGAACCTAAGTTCGCATCCTATTGTCAATGTGAAGATCTTGTTAGACTAGTGGACGATATGTAAACACATATGTTGAGTCTTGAGACATATCATGACCTTAATGTGTCCCGAAACTAACTTACATAAACTTTTTGGTATAAGCAAGCATAGATTGGAGAAATCTTACACGAATAATTATCATAGAAATAAAAAAAAAAACTTGTTTTGGCTTGTCAGTTCCATTCATATAGAGTTAAATCTCCAAGATTCTAAAGAGTAAATTGTCATAGAGATCTTTTCTCATTCCAGCACACAACAAACAATAGAGCTCTACCCTTTCCATGGGGTGACATCAAAAGAATATGACCACACCCCATTTCCCTTTATTTTTACACATAGATGGACCCAACAACATGTAACCTGGAAGTAACGTTCAGCCCGACTGGACAGTGGTTTTTCCATAGAGGAGACGGTAGATATCACTATCAAGGAGATCTCATCATTCTTAACCCACCAACAATAGGAACACCGATAGTATCATTTGAGTTTACCTTTCCTATCGGAGTATTCTCTGTACCTGACTGGGAGCAGTCCGTTGTGAATCCTAGTCTCACTGAGGAGTACATATGTTCGCCTCTGTCACCTCTTATACCTGGGGGCGATGATTGTCATCCTATTGAGATTGATGTTGAGGGTGGGGACTAGATTTATGCTAGGTGCTGCTTTGATGGGATAGGTTGATCACTGTTCTTTGTTGGAAGTTATCTTATGTTGCTTTAATAGTTTATCTTTTGGATATTTCAGTTGTAATTAACATTTAGTTATGTTTATCAACATTGTAAGAACGTATTGATTAATGGTTAAGTTATATTCCTTTTCATATATGTGGTTATACTTTAATTTCCGTAGTTATCCAAAGAATGTTTTCAAAACGCGTAAAATTCACATGGATTTTCATGAAAAAAATTAAACAAGAGTTATATTAAAATTAAATACAAAGCGCTTTATGTATGTCTTAGAGTAATGTAACGAGGGATGTTACAAGTAATACACTGGTTATATGAAAACAAACAAAATGTTTCCTAATCACTATAATAGTCAATGCCCTTGCAAATTGAGATGCTAAGCAACAAGTTTTATGTTAAGCACCTCAAAATTGTTGACTGCTTCTTTAAGAAAACGTTATCCAAGTTAAAGCACTAGATTGATTATAAAAAAAAATTAAAGTTTAAGCACTGGAAAGCACACTATGTCTGAATTAATGTCTTTTTTAGAAAATTACATAAATAGAGATAACTCTTTCGTGAAAAAGTGACATCTCATTTCACTATTTCAATTGCATTTTTATTTTTGTTTTTTTATTTTATTTTAAGAAATAACTTTATGATTTCTTATTCAAATTATATGGAAAGTTCTATCAATTTACTTCTTATAAAATTGATCTTTGTGACACCTACCCTCACTTCCTTCCTCGCACTTACCCTAGCTTCCTCTAGATAACACTCATCTCTGTCATCACAAAGCACCTGTTGGTTACTGTGGATCGTGTTTTGTAATACATCCCCTCCACTCTACCTTCTCATCTTCGAAAAGGAGCCTCCAGCATAGTGCTTTATACTTGGAAATTTTTTACACAAGTCTTGCTAGTGATCGAGATTTAATTGTTATTCATTTTTCTTGTATTTTTTGAAATTTGTGGTTTAGTTCTGGAAGGGCTCCCTTTGGGGTAAAGCCTTGCAATTCTTAGTTTAAAGTTTTGTTAAAGCAACCATGACTATTTTTTAACTATATTAAAAAATGTCTTATTAAAATACTTTGACTTTTCAAATTTAACTATATTTTAATTATTATTGTTTGCAAAATTATATTTTAAAGTAAATATATTTAAAAAGTAAGAAACACTAAAGCACAAATATTAATGTAAAATTTAATTTTTTATATAAGTATATGAATAATAAGATTTTTTCCTTATATAGTATTATTTATTAAATTTATTATACATAATATATAATGAACTTTTATAATATAAAGACACAGAGCATTAACATGATCTTAAATGCTGCAAACTTCAACGTCTGTCTGCTATTGTCTGATCCATCAGACACAAATTTGACACTTTCCGTTTGTATGCATTTCAGAAGCAGCTTTGAAACTAAATGTTTATTTGCATCAAATTAAAAATAACTAAGGGTTTTGATTCATCTTATCCTTGAATATACAACATGGGGTGTAATATCCTTGGATGTACAATGATGTTTTTCCCAATAAAAATGTGAAGTAATAGATACTAATGCACATTGGTGGGTTGTATTGCAATGTTAATGTAATTTGATAACATCAAATAAATGTTTAAACATATAAAAATATATGGTATAAATACTTGTTAGGATAAATTATATTCAATTTTATATAAGTCTTGTTAAAAAGTATTTAATGAGAAGATTTGTAAGATATTGTATAATTTAACAAATAATTTAAAAGAAAAATAAAATTATTTAATTTCCTTATCTTAATTTGACTAGGTAGGAACAACCCAAACTTATAGCTGACAAATTGGGCGTTGACAAATTGGGCGCCCAACTCGGACCCGTTAGCTTGCAGTGTGAAATTGAATTAGATCATAAATAGCCCATTATAGAGGAGGGATAAAGAATGAAATTGGTTCTCTTTCACTCTTTGTTTGAGATTGAAATAAGGAGAGAAGTAACAAAATATATGTTCTTCATGAAATATAAAAATTATATTACTTATTTTTATTTGTAAGTTATTTATTTAAAAATAAAATATTTAATAAATACATTTATCATCTTAACTTTTAATATTTTTTTATACAATAAAATAAACACACACTTGAGAAACTAGGTGCAATTAACAAATGTAATAATGATATATAATATATTTTTTACATCTAAATCAAAAAAGTCAAATCACTTAGTGACTTTGATGATAATGGGGAAGGAAGGAAGGGGTCAAGGGTTTAGGTTTAAACATCACTTCAACTACTTTTACCATTTTCTAAAGGCTTAATTGCACTTTAGGGGTAAAATATTCAAAATTTTGAAAGAGAGTAAAAATTGTAATTAAACATTTTCTAAACAATATATTTCCTTACCGTGTCAGCTATTAGCAGTCAATATCGACGTCACATGTACTGCCATGGCAACATGCATGAGAGTGTCACGTAAGCATCCAATAGCGCCACATCAAAAGTTAATTAGTAGAAATGAATGATAAAATAACGTTAAGAGTAAATTTGTGAAATTTTATTAAGGAGAAAAAAGTGAAATTAAGTCTAACCTTTATAATGAATATTATATTTATTAAATGAGTAAACTATGTTTTTGGTCCCTGAACTTTTTGTTATTTATGGTTTTGGTCCTTAAACTTTTTTACGACTGGCCAATGTCCTCAAACTTTTTTTCCGTCCAATGTTTTAGTCCTTTCCGTCAATTTTAGCCATTAATTGATGACGTTGCACTATTTTTATTGATATTTTATTATATTTTCTTTTTCTAGCGGCTAAAAACCGCTAGAAATTATTTTTTTAAAAGATTAAATACTTTATGGTAGCTTTTAGCTGCCACAAATTGTTTCATTTTGAATAATTAAGAACGCGAATGTTTCCCAGCCACAACAATACGATACAAATATTCAATCACCAAAAATATTCAGATGCATAAACAAGGATTCATCTAATTACGTTTATATGCTCAACTAGTAACGTAACAGTCGCACAAGCACACACCAAAGTCCAAACTCTCAAAATTCGAAACCCTTTTTCCCTCTTTCTCTCTCCGTCTCCCCTGCTGCAGCTACCAGGGCAGAGCTTAAACTCTTGGAGAGTCGCGACCTAACCCGCAAGAGCAAAATCTTCTCCCTCAAGATGTTCAAAATCGACACCCTCACATAGGCCTTCTGCAAGGCAATCAGTGTGCGAATCAAGGAGGAGACGAAGGTCATTGAGGGCGAAGTCGTCGAGGTCCAGATCGACCGCCCCTCGATGGCCGGCGCCATTGCGAAGACCGGGAAGCTCACGCTGAAGACCACCAAGATGGAGACCGTGTATGACCTTGGTGTGAAGATGATTGAGGAGCTGGGGAAGGAGAAGGTTGAGTCACAGAGGAGCCAGGTGAGGGAGGAACCGAGCTAGAGATGGAGTTTGGTTCTTCAATTTTTTCAAAATAAAAATTCAACAAATTAATTCAAATTCAAAGTTGAAATCTTGTGCCTGAACCCTCTCGCCTCTCACTTCCGCCATTATGTTGGTTCAATTTAAAAATAAATAAATTATTATGTAGGCAATTTCTCCTTCGAGCTCTTGATCTGGGTTTTTATTTGTACATATGTCTAAGCTCTTGATATGCTTGGGTTGTTGTGTACTTTGTTGAAGCAATTTCTGGCTATTTTTATTTTAGCCACCAGAAAAAGAAAATACAATAAAATATTAATAAAAATAGTGCAACATCATCAGTTAACGGCTAAAATTGATGGAAAGGACTAAAACATTGGTCGGAAAAAAAGTTTGAGGACGTTGACCGGTCGTAAAAAAGTTTAGGGACCAAAACAATAAATAGTGAAAAGTTCAGGGACTAAAAACATAGTTTACTCTTATTAAATATATGTTATTTAAATGTATGATTTTTCATATGAATATATATATCTTAAAAGCATATCATTGAATAAAAGTTGTTGCAAAATTAAACACCTATGTGTGTATGTATGTATGTATGTATGTATGTATGCATGTATATGTCTCTCTCTCTCTCTATCTCTCAGTGTGTATGAAAAAATTTCTTATTTAATCTATTGTTTTAAAAGTAGTTATCAAATATACATTTAAAATATAAAATTCAAATGTATGTTAATATAATCTATATCTCAATATTTATTTTTAACTATTATTTTAAATAAAATATTTAAATTTTTTATATTTGACTAAATTTGTAAAATATATTTTTAATTATTATTGTTCATAAAATATATTTAAAAGTAACTATATTTAATAAAGTAAAAATACTTAAGCACAAATATTAATGTAAAATTTAATTTTATTAATTTCATTTTTATGTAAATATATGAATAAATAGATTTGTTTCTTTATATAGCATTTTTTACTAAGTTTATTAAATATAATATATAATGAACTTTAATAATATTATTAAATATTATATTTATTAATATAATATATTTATTAAATGTAACAAAGACACACACACACACACACACACACACACACACACACACACGCCAACATTACGTTAGTCCAAGTGAAACCGAGTTAGAAAATCTTAAGTAAGGTATCATGTTTTAACCTTATGGATAAAAAAAACGTAAATGGAAGAGGAGATCTAATTAAAGGTGGTGAGCCAAGTTTTTTGACCAAGATTAATCATTGGTATAGCCAGTAAATACTTTGCATCTATAACATTGTAACAAAAAAAATATAATATATATTTATTAGATGTATGACTTTTCATATGAGGCAATGTATATTAAAGACATATTATGAAATAATAGGTAACTATTATATAATTTAATAACTATATATATACATTAAAATTTTATTATTTTTTATTGTTTTAAAAATTAGTTTATATAACATATTTTATAATGGAAAATTTTAAATGTATATTAATATAATGTAAAGAAATTAATAACATATTTCAATGTAAGGTAAATATTTTTATGAGAATTTAAATATTAAAAATATTACATATTTTTAAAAAATTAAATATGACAACAGCCAAGATCACACATATTTGTGAAGACTTTTCTATCATTGAAATTGATTGGTATTAAATAAATGAATATTGAAAAATGAATAATACATTAATTACAATAATGAAAATTTGCATTGACCCATTAAACAACAAATTGTAGATTACAAAAAAAAAGCCTCCCATTTTGAAAAACATATTAAATAATTATTGAAAATAAAATACATTAATTATAAAAATGAATATTTTTCGATGACCCATTTAAAAATAACATTTAGATTAAGAAAAAAGTCTTGAAGCAATATTTTATTTTATTTTAAACAAATAAAAATATTCTTTTTTATTTATTTTCTGAATTTAATATTTCAATAACATATTTCAAAGTTTAAGGTAAATATTTTATGATAATTTTAATATTTAATTACATATTCAAAACAAATAAATATGACAACAACCAGGGTCACACATTTTTGTGAAGACTTTTTAATAATTGAAATTCATTAGTATTAAATAATTGAATATTGAAAAAAGAATACATTAATTACAATATTTAAGACTTTTCAATGACCCATTAAACAATAAATAGTAGAGTACAAAAGAAAGCCTCCCATTTGAAAAACGTATTAAATAATTATTGAAAATAAAATACATTAATTATAAAAATGAAGACTTTCCAATGACCTATTTAACATCTGCCAAAAAAATGACCTATTTAACAATAACATTTAGATTAAGAGAAAAGTTTTGAAATAATATTTTATTTTACACAATAAAAATATTATTGTTATTTTATATTCTGCATTTGATATTGCAATAACAAATTTAAAAACCAACATTGGTTGGCAAAAGTGATAGCGACTTGTGTCCTTTAACCAAGTGGTCCAGGGTTCGAATCTTGGTAATGCCACTTTGAGTACGGAATATATCATGCTGGAAGGGAAATACCTACCTTGTGTGTGTTCACCATCCCCGACAGAGTTTAGTCATTACTTTCGGCGATGACTAATCCGTACATCCGTACCAATAGCATAGTCAACAAAAAAAATAACAAATTTAAAATTTAAGGTAAGTATTTTTATAAGTATTGTAATATTAAAAATGTTACATATTTAAAAAAAAATTAAATATGACAATATATAGTCACGGTCACACATTTTCTATGAAAGATTAAATACATTTTTGTGAAGGCTTTTCAGTAATTGAAATTGATTAGTATTAAATAATTTAATATTAAAAATAGAATACATTAATTATTATAATGAAGACTTTTTGATTATTCATTAAATAATTATTGAAAATAAAATACATTAATTTAAAAAATAAAGCTTTTTCAATGACCAATTAAACAATAAAATTTAGATTAGGAAAAAGTCTTCAAACAATATTTTATTATATGTTAAACAATAAAAATATTTATTTTTTATTTTTTCTGCATTTGATTTTATTGTTTAAAGAAATCAAAATTCATAAATATAATAAATGAATGCAGATATTCAAACATTTTTAATTGTAAAAATATTTTTTTGTTTTGACTTTAATTATAATAAAACTCCTTTTCTTTTGTATATAAAAGATAGTTTAAATCTCCAATGGGATTCACAAAACTCCATTTCTTTATTATATACAAAAGATAGCTAGTATAAATCTTCTATGAGATTCACAATCAAGGATTTCAAGCTATTCTCAAACTGCAACTTCCATGGCAGGTGAAGAATCTTGGAGAACAAGGACCAGAGTAAGTACATGGTGTCGTCACAGCAAACGCCAAATAAGAGCAAGGCAACAATGACATTGAGAATGTCCATGGGCTACGTCACTCAAAGCATGTACTTGCTCTGGTCCAGGTGTTTCAGCTTCTCCGATTACAATGACAGAGTCGTGAACCCTAAGAAAATTGGGTAGGTTGCTATCTTGTTCTTATCCTATAAGCATAGGATGGTGAACCCCATTTTGATTTGTATTATAATTATAATTATAATAATACTCATAATGGAATTATTCACCGCGTGACCTTGTATTGTAATTATAATTATAATTATAAACTGTAGGTTAAATTTATCTCCTTTGTTAGTGAATTGAAGTGTTTTATTTCATACTCATCTCCATAGAAATTTAGGTCATCCAAGGTCATGCTATGACGTAATTTGGAATTGAGTAATGTTAACTCTTCATGACAAAATTCGTTGATTTATATATAAATAATTAGATATGTTCTTCAATCATGACATTGAATTTACTCCTTAATTAACTAACACCATAAATAAAAGCTCAATTCAATCATTAATACTTGCATTTATTGTCTTTTATAATCGATTAGTAGTTATTATTGCCTGCTATAGGCTTCTTACTCCCCTAGGGACCCATCATTTACTATCATGTGAATTCCAAACCAACCTTGGTGCCTCCAACAAGCAATTTGGGCATATCAACGTCAAAACTAACGCCTCAAGGGTAAGCTTCTGTATTAAATTATCATTTCCCTTCATTCCACAGGCACAACATATTGATGCTCATAGTTTTGTTAGTGCTTAGAATTAGATTAATATATTAGATCAACCTCGTCTGAAGAATTACTAGCTAGTAATTATATAGTGACAAGATATTAGTTGTCAACTTTAAGTGAAGAAGAATCAGCATTTTAGGGGTTAATCTTCTCTTGTATGTTTATTGTTTAGTAAGAAATTTTTGTAGAACAATTGAAAGCTAGGGACATTAGTATGGACATTTGTGATGTAGCGTATTATGCCTTTTCCTCATATGTTATTTTTCTTTTGAATCTAGATGCAACTTTCTTCTATTGTGTGACAAATGGAAGTTCCCTTTGTTTGCAGTGCAATATAATAGTTAATGTTCGGGGTAAAAGAACACATGGAAGATATCTTCATTTTACGTGGAGAGTTGAGGTATGCCTCTCCTTGCCAAAATGTATGATATTTGCTTGCTCCACAATTTCCAAGAGATAAACCTGGTAATGCAGAAAACCTAGGTTTGCAACCTCTGGATCTTGGTGAAACAAAAAGAGGACAAAATCCACTGACTAACAAAATCTAATATTTAATATATGATATTACTATATTTTACCAATATATTTAATCGTAACCTTATTAAAATGATTGGTAATTGGTATTATTAGTCTTAAAAATAATACACATATTACTATCTTCTAGTCCACTATATGTCATCATGTATTTATAGGGAATGAGATACAACTTTTGATGGAGAACTATGGTGTGTTAAAGTTGTATCTCATTCCCTATAAACATGATGAAATTCCATAAGCTGCAAGAAAGTAATATGTGTATTGTTTTTAGGATTAATAATATCAATTACCAATCATTTTAATATGGTTTATGTTTAAATATATTGATAAAATATAGAATAATATATTATACTTTGTTAAAGTAATTTGTTGAATATTTAATTATAGACTACATTTGTAGTATAATTTATCTATTTTTTATTTTTCTTAACAACAAAAATCGCCATTCTTTTGATCATGTAATTCTTGATAAAATAATATATCATTGTTTTAAATTCAGATCGTTATTGAACCAATAAAGGCACTAGTTCAAAGTTCAATTGTGATTGAACTATTGTCAAACCAGTATTAATTAGGAATGTTTTCAATGCGGTTTGGTTTACTTTTTGGTTAAAAAGTTATCCGAACCAAGCAAAAAAATTATATATGGTTTGGTTTGTTTTGGTTTGAATATAATATCAAATCTAGACCAAACCAAACCGATCTTTAATTTCGTGGTTTGGTTTGGATTAGTTTTGCGGTTTTAACCAACACATCCTTACCGCTATTTTAATTTCCTAATTTATTGCATTTTTTTGTTTTTACATAAAAACTTTAAAATACAGATAAAAAGGAGCGGAGGGAGTATATTGTTTTGACTTTAATTAATTTAAAAAAGATAGTAATCTCCATCAAAATATGCAAAACAAAAACTTTATAGGCAAAATACACTAAATTTTATAAATTGGGAAGGAAAGAGTGTAATTAAACCTAATTTTTTATAATGAATATTATATTTATTATATTTACTAAAAAATATATATTATTTAAATTTTTTACTTTTCATAAGAATTTATATTTCTTAAAAAATATATCATTCAATAAAAGTTCATTTTTATATTATATTTAGTAAATTTAATAAAGAACACTTTATCATAAAAACATCTATTTATTCATGTATTTATATAAAAAATAATTTTTTCATTAATATTTATGCTTAACTCTTTTTTACTTTTAAGATTTGTTTAGTTTAAAATATATTTTGTGAATAATAATAATTAAAAAATATATTTTACATATATAGTTAAATTTAAAATGTCAAAATATTTTAATAAGAGATTTTTTTTAATGTTTATACATATTTTTTGAGGTTTTAAAGTATTTTGAGATTTTAAATTTAACTATATAAGTAAAATATATATTTTTAATTATTATTGTTCACAAAATATATTTTAAACTAAATAAATTTTAAAAGTAAAAAAGACTTAAGCACAAATATTAATGAAAAATTTATTTATTTTATATAAATACGTGAATAAATAGATTTTTTTCTTGATAAAGTGTTCTTAATTAAATTTATTAAATATAATATATTATGAACTTTAACAAATTATTAAATGTTATATTTATTAATAAAGTTATTTATTAAATCAAAATAATACCAACATTTATCTTGGCCTGAGTGGAATTGGACTCGAATCTATTAAGTAAAGTCTCAAATTAAAGTCTTGTAAATGAAGAAAACGTAGTCAAAAGAGAAAGCTCCACACACACACACACACACACACACACACACACACACACATATATATATATATATATATATATATATATATATATATATATATATATATAATATTTAAGTAAATTAAACTTAAAATGAAATATTAATGATATTAATGTAGCAGTTAATACTATTATTAAAAACTTATATAGATATATAAATAAATATATTTTTTATAGATAGCATGGCACACTTTTGTTATTTAAGTAATACTTTATATAAATTAGCTTAAAAAATATACTTTTAAAAGTAAAAGGTCAAATGTATGTTAATAAAATATAAATTGATATATATATATATATATATATATATATATATATAAGTGAATTAAACTTATGAACCATTAAACATGTAGATCAATTGGTGTTAGGTTGTTTCAACCTAACCAATGATTTCGTGTTCAAGAATTGGGTATGTAGTTACATTAAACATGGTTTAGAAAATCAAACCAGTCTAGCCAGTTCGACTGATCTGATCGGTAACTGATATGGTAATTGATATATTAATTATAAAAAATCGAACCATTTTAGAACTGGTGACAATCGGTCAAAAATCAAGAAAACTGGCCTAAAACCAATAAAAGTTGGTAAAAACTAGTGTAAAAAATCAGTTTGAACTGGTATTTTAGGAGAAAATATTTTTTTAAATTTAATATAAACTATTTTTAAGATAAATAAAAACACAAACTTAAAAAGGATTACACAAATATGTATAAATTCTTTTATCAAGTAGTATTATTTTTTCTTATTAAACATAAATTTTTGTTGTTGTGTTAATTTGTAGTATGCAAACCTCACAGTGGGACGAAGGCTTCCCAACAACGTTGGCACCCCCTCGCCAACCAATCATCGGCAGCAAACCACAATTTATTAAAAGAAAAAAGAAAAAAACCAACATAAATCATGGGGGGACTAGACCAAAACCCATGAGAACAATCAGCAAAAGCAAAAGAAAGGCAATCCATAATGATTGCGAGCAAAACTAGCCCTAATAAACAAGGGAATATAATCCCACCAGGTTACATCAACCCTATGATCTACCCCATAATTGGCCAGACTGTCTGCACATTGATTACCTTCTCTATATATATGAGAATACAAAAAATGCATTTGAGAACATAATTTGAGACAATGAGTCCAACGGCTTTTGAGGTCCCAAGGAACAATATCTACCTTATCAATCGCAGCTAGCACCAGCTTGGAGTCACACTCCAACCACAACTTGTCCCAACTGACTGAATAAGCATACTCAATAGCTAATATAGCAGCAAAAATCTCTGCATGCAAAGCTGATTTAATGCCAATATAAGCTGCAAAACAACCACGAAAAACCCCATAACTATCACGAAAGATACCACCACCCGCTACATGCCCCAGAGATCCTCTTGATGCACCATCAGTGTTACACTTGATAAAGCCACAAGCAGGGGGAAACCAATCAACTTGCTTAATCTGAACAGATTTTGGAGGCTTAGCCGAGACTAAGAACTTCTGTAAAATGGAAAATTCTGAAATAGAATTTGATGCATGGCCTTTAGAAAGAAAACCAGATAAAGATAAAACTGAAATCACCATACTAGTAGCTTGACGCAGAGGAATACAAAAATCCCGGAACCTCAAGCTATTCCGGCACCACCAAATAACCCAAAAAGTATGCACAACAACAGAAATCAAAACTTCCTTCACTTGGCTACTACAAGGCTTATCCACAGATAATAGAATAGAGAGACAAGAAGAAAAATCAATCGTGAATGGAATAAGGGACTGCAACCACTTCCATAAACCACTAGCAAATCTGCAAGTCAAGAAGAGATGATCAGTTGTTTCATACGAGTTACCACATAATGCACACATTGAAACAACTACACAGCCCCGAGAATGTAGCCTTTCATCAGTAGGCATCTTTCCATGAACAATACGCCATAAAATAAAACTTCTAGAAGGCGGAATAGATTTAATCCATATCAACTTTGACCAATGGAAATTTTGGCCAGGAGCTGAAATATAATTCAAAGCAGCTTTAAAGGATAACAGCCCATCCGATGAAGGACGCCATATGGGTTGATCAACCTCCTGACAATCTTGCAAAGGAGCTGGAATAAGAGAGATCGCTGCACTCATCTATGGAAGACGTTGCAGCACTGATACAGGCACATTCCAATGATGATTCAAAACAAAGCAGCTTACTGAAGACTTTAGAAATCTTCTATGCATCTCCGGAATATTTTTCTTATTAAACATATAATTTAGTCATTTATATTAATTTATAATCTCTTATATCTTGATTTCTTATAACTTTATATTATATTATTTTGTTATTTTCTTTTTTATTCTAGATGTAAACTTGTTATTGTTAATGGACATTATTATATTTTATTAAAATTTAAAGCTAAGTATTATGATATATTTGATTTAGACTTTTATATGTATTTTGACTGTTAAGAACCTACAATGTGATGTTTTTATTTTACTTCTAGTGTTATAAAGTTGTGAAATTATATTTATTTAATATTATTTTATGCATTATTTAGTTATTATTATTAGGCTTAATTATCAACTTGGTCCTTTAATTATTTTCAAATGTTCAATTGGGTCCCTTTATTTTTTATTGCTCCAATTAGGTCATCTAATTTTAAAAGATGCATCAATCAGGTCCTTTCCGTTGACTGGCAGTGTTAGATTGTGAATTGTGACAGTTTTTACTTACAAATAGTGGCGGTTTTTAACCGCCACTATATTTATTATTATTTTAAAAATAATTCAAAATATTAATCATTCCAGAAACTGATTGAATCAACCCAAAAACCGATTATCATTCCACAATCACAATCTTTCACTCTGGGATATCAAGCAAGGTCAAGCAACATCAGACCAAGAATCAATATTCAAAAAGAGAAAAAAAAAAGGAATCCAAATCCAGATCCAGAAAAGAAAAAAAAAACAAAAACAATGCCATAGCCACCATCTTCGTCATCTCTCCGATCCATGGTCTCCTTTCTCGTTCTGCACTCATTTTATTGAGGGCATGGCTGTGGCGGTGCGCGAAGGAGTCTGCCTCGTCAAGGGTGCGCGACAGAGACCGCCTCATAAAGGGTACGAGCAGCGGAGGTTAGGCATTGCTGCGCGGCTGCGATGAACATCGACACGGGAAGGATTGCGAGGGTGGGGCAGGTTTGAATTTGGTTTGTTGGGTGGGTGGAAGTAGAAAATTGGAAAAGGGATTTTTGTTGCAGAGTGTGTGAGGGAATGTGGAGTGCGGACTCGTAAGTCATCAGGTCCAGTTGGTGGGGTGGATTTGAATATATGGTTTGAATTTTTTTTAATTTTAAAACAAAATATAGTGGCGGTTAAAAGCTGCCTCTATTAGGAAATGAGAACTACCATAATTTGCATCTAACACCGATAGTCTCGATTGGATAGAAAGAACTAGATTGAGGCATTTTTAAAAATTAGAGGACCTTATTGGAGCAATCGAAAATAAAGGGACCCAATTGAACATTTGAAAATAATTAAAGAACCAAATTGATAATTAAGCCTTTTTATTATTATTATTTTATTATTATCAATCAGATAACTGTTAACTATTGAGCTTTGAACTAGTGTTTCACCGGTGCAATAACTGGTTCAATTTGAAAAACATTAATATATTGTTTTAACAAGAATTGCATTATCAAAAAAATTGTGATTTTTTATTATGATGGAAATTAATATATATATATATATATATATATATATATATATATATATATTATATGAAGAATATAGTCTACAATGAAATATTAAATAAATTACTTGAATAAAAATATTTTTTAATATATTTTATTTTTTAATTATAACCTTATTAAAACATGACCATTAATATTATTAATCTTAAATCTTAAATAAATACATATATTACTTTGGTGGGGCACATGAAATTTCATGTAGTATTTATAGTGGATGAGGTATAACAATTGAACCAACCTTTGCCTCTTTCCAAACTCGACAATTCTCAATCCACAGTCTTCGACTTCCCCCAACACCACACATACACATACACACGTTCTTTTACTCCCCTCTCTTTACAGTTTGTTTATCTCTCATGGCCTAACTCCTCTGCATGCAAATGACTAAAGGATCATAAGAAGATGCACTGCAAAATAGATGAATGAAGACAAAAGAGTCTACACTATTCAGAAGCACACATCAAAAGCTATAAGTCGGAATGCATGTACTAGTGTACTGAAGCACTGAACCAAAGGTTGCACATTCTCCAAAAGTCATGAAGAAATTCATAAGCACAAAACTTGCAGACATCATCAAGTCCTCATCAAAGCAAAGCAACCAAAAGAATAAAGATTGAAGGTCACGCTAGTCACCAGAATCAACACAAGAAGACATCCTACAGAACAATCTTCAGAAGACATCCTACAGAACAATCTTCAGAAGACATCCAATGACAAGCTCAAGAAGAAGAAGTCATGAGGATTCCAATCAGACCAGTTAGCAAAGCAACCAATGGGTTACAATTCAAATTTGATTTGTGCAAGCTGTTAACAATGGACAAGAGTAGAGAGAAGATGCATCCCAGAGAGATGTTGCAAAAGGCTTGGAGGAGAAGAAAAGGCTAATGTTCTAGCTGTGTGCTTGGACAACTCACATAGTTTTTGAACATTTGAATTCTCCCTCCAATAATCGTAAATGGCTGCCTCCAATGCCTATTTAAGAGATTGATTTGAAGGTGCTTATTGCAAGGAATAAGTGCCAAAAAGAGAGAGAGAATAAGGTGCAAAAGAGACGAGTTGCTCAAGAGAATACCTCATATAAAAAATCTTAGCCAAAACACTCTAGGTTAGAGTCAAACCTTTTAATTAAAAAAAGTGTCTATAAAGTCCTTCATCAATGGAACAACAATGTAGAGGGCATCCCAAATGAAACTCAAGCAAAATAAAGAACAATAGTAAGTTAAAATCAATTTTAAAGGAATTAAATAAGAGAGGTTATATAAAAATTAAAGTATATATAAGTAAAATTTAACATATAGGATAAGTTATATTCATATTAACTTCATATTTTTTTTTCTATAAATGCTTATTGAAAAATGATCCCTCTGCTTCTAGCTTCTTTTATAAGGTTGAATTTGAGATGAATTTGACTTAACCCTTTTGGGGGGAACATGGCAATCAAAGTGGACATCAAAAAGCCTTTTGATACATTGGATTGGAATTTCCTTTTAGAGGTTCTGGATGCTTTTGGATTTAGTGGTACCTTTTGTAATTGAGTGCTCACTATTTGAAGTCTGCAGACTATCCTTTGGGATCAATGCTTGTTCAGTTGGCTATATGCCTTGTAAAAGAGGAGTGAGGCAAGGTGACCCCCTTTCCCCTCTTTTGTTTTGTGTTAGCAGAGGATGTTCTTAGTAGGGAATTACACATTTAGAAGACAATAATATGTTGCTTCCCATGGCTAGCCCAAGATGTTTGTCTGCCCCTACTTATGTTTTATATGTTGATGATATATTCATTTTCTGTAAACGAATGGTTAAAAATGTGAATTCCTTGTTGAATTCATTTCATTCTTATGCTGATGCTTCTAGCCAAGTGGTTAGTCCTAAGAAGTGTAGATTTTAGACTGGGTCCATGTCCTCTAGACGTATAGCTTTGTTGAGAGATCTTTTAGGTTTTGCTGCTGGTGCTCACCCATTTGTTTACTTGGGTTTCCCTATTTTTAAGGGTAAGCCTCGTACTTATCATCTCTTACATGTGGTGGATAAGATTAATGTCACATCCCTAATTTATGGACATTAGTTATAAATAATAAAGAGACATCTTTTATGAAATAGTCTATATATTTAATGGTTAAAGGATACCCTTAGGCATTATTAATAATTATTACCTTATATTAAGAGTTGACGGGAATAAGATAATAGGACCCAGATGGGGAGCCAAGGCCCAAGATTGGCCAAGGCCCACTAAGCCCACACACACACATGGTTTAAGTAGAGAAGGAGAAGGGAAAGTTAGAGAGAGAAAGAGAAAAGAAAGAAAGGAGTTAGAGAGAAGGAGGAGAAGAAGGAAGAAGAGGAAGAGGAGAGAAGTGGAGCAGAGATAAGGGATCCAATGTCTAGAGCTCAGATCCGAGTACTCCAAGGTGAGTGATTCCTCCCCTTGTCTTCCCCATCCCTCCATAGTTCTTGTTTTATTGATTATCCCCTTTTCCCCCTCTTTGATCCCTAAGTAAGATTATGATGGTTTTTGAGTGATTGGGAGAGATTGAGAGGTTGTTTAAGGGCTGGGTTTTGTAATAGAATTGTTATATGAGGGAATGGCAAGCTTGGATTGCTTTTAGGAAGCCATGGATGGCCATGGGAGGTGGACTCACAAGAAATCGCATAGGTGCATCTGCAGTGCGAGGCTGAGCAGCAGATTTGGGCTGAGCCTCAGATGCGCAGCTGAGCCGTAGTTTTGGGCTTGAGCTTGAAACGCACAGATTGGGTTTAGCTTCAGGGAGCTTGCGGCTGAGCCCCAGATTTGGGCTTGAAGCCTGAAATGCACAGATTTGGTATTTTAGCTTCAGGGGACTTACGGTTGAGCCTCATATTTAGGCTTAGCCTGAGAAGTGCAAAGTGGAGATTTTTAGTCTTAGAGAGTCATGCTAGGCATGGAAACATGTTAGGCTAAGCTTGAAACCTCCAGAAAGGGGTTAGAAGCTATCTGAGAAGTATGTGTTTAGCTTATGTACGTTTATATCTTTATCCTCTATGTATGATCTTTGTATAATTGTTATTGCTTTATTTCCTCTTTGTACCTTGACGTTTTGTGATGTTATGCTTGCACCTTTATTGCAATCATGTGGTTGCTGCATATGCTTGGGATTGTATGTTACGATAAACCCTCTTTGATAAAAGATACATAAAACACTTAAGACTGTACCTATGCCTCTTAGTAATAAGTGGGGTGTTTCCCCTATGTTTATGAATGGGGTGTTTTCCCTAAGTTTCATAAAGGTTTTGAAGAAAAAGACAATTTCAAAGGAAGGTTTTTAGAAAGGATATCTCCTCGGTAACATAGGGTAGAATCCTTCCCCGGTACCAGTCACGTCCGAGAGCCGCACGCTCGGCGTACAACGGTGTGCAAAGGGCTAAGGATCCCATGTATTAGAAAGGTGAGATGGTTTGTGAAAGGTTTACTAAACAGTTTTTATAAAATATGTTTTTAAAAGAGTGAAGAATGATTGGGCAACTCGTGAGGGGTTGTCGCATTAGTAAGCTAAGAGGGCCCCTAGAGGTGAGCGACGGGGACCGTCACCCTGACACCCATGGGGAAAAGTAACCTTCTTCATAGGGAGAATGGGTTCTTCATAGAGAAGAACACATCAGGAGACTCTTCCTTATAATGGAGTTGACAATCCACCCACTTGGACCAGTGGGTTAATAAAGGTCGTAGCAAGAGGGGCACCTCTTGTTGGCTAGAGCTGAGACAAAGTAATGAAATAGGCGGTGGAAGTGAAACTTAAATAAAGAGATAATACAAACCACACAGTTGTAGAAACAACTAGGATATGTTGATGTGCATGATGTATGTATGTTTCTATGTTAAAGTATATGAGGAGTCATGAGCCTAGTTGTTAGGTGCGTGATGTAAGATATATCTATACATTAGATGAGGACGTGTGTAGCTGGATACTACCCTTAGAGGTAGGAGAGGGGTTATACCGATAGAAAGTTAATGTAAGCTACCGAGAGAGGTATGGAAGATGTTATGTCTGACAGAGAAAAGTGATGTAAGCCCAAGTTGGGCAGTTTAGAGGAAGGAAAGGTTATACACGTTCCCATCCAATGGTATAGTAAAATGAGACCCTAGTGAGTGGTCAATAAGAAAATACTGATGTTTAGGTGCCTTAGTGCACTAGTGGCCTTAGATTTGGCATAGGAGACCAACTCTAAGTGCCTAAGTAAAGGTTAAGGATAAGTAAAGGTTAAGGATGGTCTAAAGAAGTAGTAGTGATGATGTGATGAGGTAATAGTTGTGAGTGTGAGCATCAATAAAAGAAAAGAGAAGCCATGAGAGTTAAGAAAAGGATCTCTAGAATAGAGTCAGCCTAGAGTCCTTGGAACACTCACTGAGACATTATGTCTCATCCCTTTCAGTTTCATGTTTTTACAGGTTAAGCAGGTGGATGCTTCATGAGAGAAGCTTGGAGCATGGAGCTGTTTGCTTAGAGGAAGATGTTCTTAGTTTTGTATCTCCCATGTTTGGGAATTGGTTTTATGTTATAAGTACCTTGCTTATGTTTTGTAAGGCACATAAGTGCCAAGAGCTTTGTTTATGTAATATATGTTTATGTTTTAGTTTTCGCATAGTTAACTCTGATATTTCTTATATTCTAAGTTTTAAAAATTTAGTAATATAAGTAGACAAAAGGTAATATCCTCTAGGGTGTTACAATTAAGGCTAAGCTTTCTAGTTAGAAAGGTGCACTTCTTTCTATCATGGGAAGGGTTCAGCTTGTGAATTTAGTGATTTCCGGAATGCTTTTATACAACTTCCATATTTATTCTTGGCTGGTGTCTTTGCTTAAGGTGGTTGAGTCTTGGATTCATAATTTTGTGTTGTCTGGGGATATTCACACCAAAAATTTGGTCACCATTCGATTTGTAGGCCATTTAGAGATGGCGGTTTTGGTCTTAAATCCATTAGGAAAATTAATGAGGCTGCAACTTTGAAATTGTGTTGGGATTTTGTTCATTAAAATGCTCAATGGGTTGAGTTTCTTCAAGCTAGATTTTTGCGGGCTGGTGCTCCTTTATTGAGCTATGAATCTTCCTTTGTTTGGCTTTCTTTTAAAAGGCATTGGGGAATTATTAAAGAAAATACAGGTTGGATATTGGGCAATGGTGAGTCTATCAACTTCTGGAATCATATCTAGTGCTTAAGTACGTCTATATATCTAATCCTCTTAATATTCCAGAGTCGGTCTAGCAGTTTGTTAAGGTCAGGGCCGGTCCTGATATTTTGTGGGCCCTAGACGAAATAATAAATAAGACCCCCTTAATATATAAACATTTTAAATGTAAAAATATATTTCATGAAAAAATAAACATATAATTTAATTACAAATAATATATTTTTCTACATTAAACGAATAACAGAATTTTAATAAAAATTAAAAAAATGTATTGCATTTTCATTATTATTTCAGATTAAATCTTATATGTGGTTTTGCTCTTTATTAATATGCTAACTTTTAGTTTTAATAATATTTTTAAATATTTATTTGGTTTAATTAATTATCTGGTTCAATACAAATACTTCTTCTTTTAGTCTTTATACTTAAAAACATCATCTTTTAGTTCTTACACATATAATTTTTAATCCATTTTAATCTTACGTATATGATTTTAATCCCATTTAGTCCTTACGGCGAGGACTTAAAGAGATTAAAAATGATATGTGTAGGGACTAAAAGGGTCTGTTTTTAAGTACAGGGACTAAAAAGAAAGAGCAAATTACAGTAACACCTCCTGAGATTTTGTGTAATTACACAAGCACCCCCTACTTTTTTAACTATTATTTTCGCCTCCCTTGTAGGGGGTGTTAGTGTAAGGTTTGAGGGGGGTGTCATGTATATAAATGTATAACTTTTCAAATGAGACTATGTATATTAAAAACATATTATTAAATAAAAATAACTATTATATAATTTAATAGCTATATATGTGTGTGTGTGTGTGTGTGTGTATTATATATATATATATATATATATATTAAAGTATACATTAATATTTTCATTCATTTTCTTATTGTTTAAAAGTTAGTTTATAAAACATATTTCAAAAGGGAAAATTTTAAATATATATTAATACAATGTAAAGAAATTAATAAATATATCAATAATTTATATTTTAATTTTTATCTTTAATTATTATTTTAGAAAAATATTATTAACTATTTCAAAATTTACTATATTTTAATATATGCATTTTTAATTATTATTGTTGACAAAATATATTTTAAAATAATTAAATTAAAATTCATATTAATATTTCATCAAGCGTGTGAATCAATTGGCATGAAATTATTTCAACTTAACCAAAAGTTTTGAGTTTGAGTCCCATATTGCAATCGAGAAGGCCAGTGAAAACTTGCCACTTATAACATGGTAAAAAAAAAAATTAATAGATGTTTATCAATTGGATGACTTTTCAAATGAGTATATGTATATTTAAAATATAATATTAAATAAAAATAACTATTATATATCTTAATAACTATATATATGTATGTATATATTAAAGTATACATTAAAACTTTTATTAATTTTCTTATTGTTTAAAAATATAGTTTATAATGCATATTTTAAAATATAAAATTAAAAATATATATTAATATATTGTAAAGAAATGAATAAATATATAACAATAATTTATATTTTAAATTCTATCTTCTATTATTATTTTAGAAAATATTATTAACTATTACAAATTTTACTATATATTTAAAATATATTAATATTTAAATATTATTGTTGACAAAACATATTTTAAAATAGATTAAAATTCATATTAATATACCACCGATCGTGTGAATCAATTGGCACGAGATTTTTCCAACTTAACCAGTGGTCTTAAGTTTGAGTTCTAAGTTACAATTGTGAAGGTTGGTGAATACTTTATATCTACAACATGATAACAAAAAATTTAATAGATGTTAATTAACTCTATAACTTTTCAAATGAGACTATGTATATTAAAAATATATTATTAAATTTAAACAAATATTATATAATGTAATAGCTATATATATGTATATACAAGAAAGTATACATTAAAACTTTTAATCATTTTCTTATTGTTTAAAAAATTAGTTTATAAAACATATTTTCAAATGGAAAATTTTAAAAATATATTAATATAATGTAAAGAAATTAATAAATATATGCCAATCATTTATATTGTAAATTCTATCTTTAATTATTATTTTAGAAAATATTATTACTTATTTCAAACTTTACTATATATTTATTTTTAATTATTATTGTTGACAAAACATATTTAAATATAATTCAATTGAAATTCATATTAATATATCACCGTTCGTGTGAATAAATTGGCATAAGATTTTTCCAACTTAATCAGTGATCTCAAGTTTGAGTCCTAAGTTTCAATCGAGAAGGCTGATGAATACTTTATATCTACAACACGGTAACAAAAAAATAATATATGTTTATCAACTTTATGACTTTTCAAATGATACTATGTATATTAAAAATATATTATTACATAAAAAATATTATATAATTTAATAGCTATATATATGTATATATATATATATATTAAAGTATTCATTAAAACTTTTATTCATTTTCTTATTGTTTAAAAATAAGTTTATAAAACATATTTTAAAATGGAAAATTTTAAATACATATTAATATAATGTAAAGAAACTAATAAATATATGTCAATAATTTATATTTTAAATTTTATCTTTGATTATTATTAAAGAAAATATTATTAATTATTTCAAAATTTAATAAATATTTAAAAACATATTTGTTTTTAATTATTATTGTTGGCAAAACATATTTTAAAATAATTGAATTAAAAGACATATCAAAATATATACCACCGAGCAGATGAATTAACTGACATGGGATTGTTCTAACTTAATCATTGATCTTGTGTTTGAGTTCTTGGTATGTAATCGGGAAGGCCGGTGAATACTTTGCATCTATAACATATAACAAAAAACTTAATAAGTAATTATTAAATGTATGACTTTTCATATGAGTCTATGTATATTAAAAATATATTATTAAATAAAATGTAACTATTATATAATTTAATAGCTAAATATATGTATATACATTGAAAGTTTAATGATTTTTCTTATTATTTAAAAGATAAGTTTATAAAACATATTTTAAAATGGAAAATTTTAAATATATTTGAATATAATGTAAAGAAATTAATATATATATATATATACATATATATATATATATCAATAATTTATATTTTAATTTCTATTTTAGTCATTATTTTAGAAAAATATCATTAACTATTTCAAAATTTACTATATATTTAAAAACTTGTTTATTTTTAATTTTTATTGTTGACAAACCATATTTTAAAATAATTAAATTAAAATGCATATTAACATACCAATGAACTTTTTTCCAATGAATAAAAAAAAATACTATTGAGCATGTGATCAATTGAGATGGGAATGTTTCAACTCAACCAACGGTCTTAGGTTTAAATTTGGGGTATGCAACTATGTTAAATACTCAGAGAGAGACTTTGCACTCGTAGTGGTCCTACAAGGCTCGAGTAGGTTTGTCTCCGGTGAATTATGCTTATTGTTTAGACCAAAAACTGCATATAATATATTTTAAAATTTTGTTACATGTTTACAGTTGAATCTAATATTGAAGCTTGCATATAATTTTGGAAAATATAATTAGTAAAAAATTAAAATATAATATTATTAAAATTTGACTTTTTATGTAAGAGGAAAGATATTAAACTAAATTTAAAAATAGATTACTTTAATGAGACAATTTTATTATTTAAATACATTTGTACTCATTTATAAATCATTTATTTTTGTTATTCCGTGGAGCCCACGATATTTGATCTAGTATTTATAGTGATGCCAACTTGTGTCTTCTTGCAAGCTTGACAATTCTCTATCTCTATAGTTTGTTTGTCTGTCGTCATGGGCATGGCCCAACTCCTCCGCATGCAGATCGCCATTCTCTTGGGCCTCACCGTGTACTACCGGACCTTCACCATCTCCTCTGATTCTACAACCATCGTCGAGATCCGGTCATTCATCCCTACCATAAAACCCTATATATCATCTATGGTCGTGCCACTGCCACGACCCAACTCCACCGCTTGCAGATAGCCGTCCTGTTAAGCCTAATTACTCTCTGAGGCTCTTCTACTGCAAGGCCCTGCCGGATGTTTACTATCCCCTCCTACTCCTTCCACTCCGATTCCCTCCCACTCTAACCTACCTTCAAACACTTACTTGTATTCCTTTCTCTCTTTCAATTTTTTATCTGTCATGGCCCAAGTCCTCTCCATGCAGATTGTCATCCTTATGTTCCTCTCACTTTCTTGGTCTCCGCCAGTGCGAAGGCCCTGTTGGATGCTCACCTTCTCCTTATCCTCTGATTCGGCAACCAACACCACCATCACTGAGATCTAGTTAGTCAACCTTGCCACAAAAACTGTCCTATATTGCCCGCGATCGTGCCCCCTTGCAATTCTTTGGACATGACTATAGCTCCCTCCTTGAGCGCAGCATGGACATTCTGATCGTTGCTGCCACTTGCTCTTATTTGGATCATGTGCTTGTGTTCCACCCGCTCCGATTACAACCACCGAGTCCAGAGCCCTAAGAAAATAGGGACACCAAAGCAAGTACATAAGCGAATGATTGTAAAGCCCTTTGGGATTTGTACTACAACAACAACAACAACAACAACAACAACAACAACAACAACAACAACAAGAATAATAATAATAATAATAATAATAATAATAATAATAATAATAATAATAATAATAATAATAATAATAATAATAATAATAATAATAACAACAACGACAACAACAACGACAACAACAACGACAACAACAACAACAACAACAGCAACAATAATAATAATAATAATTGAATTATTCAACACAAATGCACCTTGTGTCTCTCTTTGTAGTTTTAAGTTTTACTTGCCCTTCTATTCATGTTGATCAATTGTATTTGTATTTTCTTTATCACTTCACTTCTCCTTTGAATTAGTAATTAGCATCTTATCCTAAGCTGTTGATTTAAAAATCAAGCTAGCTAGTAGAATTTAGCTATTTTATTGGTTTCATTGAAATTTTGGCCCATTATGTATCGTAATTATGCGATTTTAGTCTCCTAGAATTTAATTATGTTAGAATCTAAGAATTTGGACGATGTCCAACCCCTCAAACTTCAATTTTGATGATAACAAATGAGGTTAAATTTTGAATTATCTAATGATCTATGTTTGAGTATTATAGGTATTACACCGTCCAATGCCTCAAAGGTATTGTATTTCTTAATCTCAAACAAGATAGTTCCATGTGAACTTGCGTCTAATGAGCAACTGGAAACTTACTTTTTCTAAGTATAAAACCCAGCATCCAATACGCTGATATAAAACAAGCGTCCAATGCTTTGTGAAAACCAGTGTGTAAACACTGCAACCATACGAGGAAGCGTCCAGCGCCTATATAACTTACATAATCTTTTCTATCAAAAAGTATATATAATGTGTCCATGATCAAGAAGAAGTACACTTATTCTTTTCAATGATGATTCTCTGAAATGTTCTATTATTCCTTCTCTTTTCTAATGTGACATTTCATTTGAATATTTGAAAAAGTGTACCACAAGGACAGAAAAGCTTCTCTCTGCAGAAACCGTACAAGTAGTGGAGGCGCTGCATATACTGTTGTCTCCTTCATCTCTCCACCCCAAGCTGACACGTAGCAACGGTTATATGATTATGAGAGAACAATTATTGGCAAAGGCACAGATCCCATAACGGATATCTTCACCAAGCTGCCTATAAATAGAGGAACAAGCTCACGAAATCAATGAGGCAATCAAGTTTTTCAAAGAGCTGTAACTCTATCAAATCAATTGGACGACCTACACTTGTGCAAAAAGAGCAATCTACTTAGCTTTGCTAAGTTATTATGTGTATTCAAGTTATATTGTAATATCCTCTCTGTGAGAGTTATCTCTTTAACTTGTACTCAAATAGTTTCTGTTTTGAAAGCCAGGAGTGGCTTAGTGACAAAGAATACTTGGGTGTTCTTTAATCTCAGGGGGAGATTAAAGGTGCGCGAGAAGTGGCCTAGAGAATACTTGTAGCCAGGAGTGGCAGGGTATATAATACTTGTTTGTAATCAGAATTTGATTAGTGGAACCCTTCAAAGATTTTTGAAAGACAACTGAACGTAGCTCAGATTGAGTGAACTAGTATAAACCAAGTGTTTTTTACTCTATCACTTTCAAGCTTACTTGCTTTTCTCTTAAGTTATTTCTTCACATATTGCACACAAGTTTCTTTATATCTTATTTACGAAAACCTTTATTTGCGCCCGAACGTTAACAAGAAAATGCAGTTTCACAAAACTGTCATTTTAATGATTGGACGATACCTGTAATCTTTTGTTTTACAAGTCCCTTGTGAAACTTAAGTTAGTTTATCTCCACCTCTGCGAAAACTTTTAAAGCTTATAACTAACACACTATTCAACCCCCCTTCTAGTGTGAATCTCTACATTTCAGTTGGCATCAGAGCTCGGCCTCTCAGGTTGAGTACTTAGCAGTACAGAGGAAACCAGATCCTAAGAAAGATGGAAAATGAGGGACAAGCTGTGAACAGACCACCACTCTTCAAGGGTGTCAAATATGATTATTGGAAACAAAGAATGATAGAATTCTTTGAGTCCTGTCCTATTGATATGTGGGATGTTGTGGAAATGGGCAACTACATTCCATTCAATGAGAATCTCAACGAGATCCCAAAGGCTAGATGGACGGAGGAGCAAAAATAGAGATTTCATCTCAACTCCAGAGCCAAAAATATTATCATGTGTGCACTGTCCGAACAAGAATACAACAAAGTGCACAGTTTTAAAAGCGCAAAACAAATGTGGGACACTCTTGCGTTAACGTATAAGGGTTCCACCCAGGTAAAACGTAACAAACTTAGTCTTCTTACTTGTCAATATGAACTGTTTAGTATGGAGGGAAACGAGGACATACAAAGTATGTTTGGACGGTTTCAAACCATACTAAATGAACTTAGAGCACATGGTAAAGATTACAATAACTATGAACATATTGACAAAATTCTAAGGAGCTTGCTTAGGCAATGGAGACCACGGGTTACAGCTTTGAGAGCAACTAAAGGATTGGATGATATGTCATTAGAAGAGCTTGTAGGAATCCTTAAAGTACATGAGCTGGAGCTGCAGCAAGATGGTGATGGCAAGAAAAGCAAGTCTCTGGCACTCAGCGTCCAGAAGCCAAAGAAAGCACCATCATTCAAAGCCATGCAAGCTGAAGCATCATCAGACGAACAATCTGAAGATGATGACTTAGACGAGGGTGATGAGCTATCCTTCATATCCAAGAAAATCCATTCTATGTGGAAGAAGAAAGGTGGATCCAAATGGAGAAACCTGAATAAGAAAGGTCTCAAAGAAAAGAAGGAGAAGAGTCCAATCGTATGCTACGAATGCAAGAAGCCCATACACTTCAAATCAGAATGCCCAGACCTTGACAAGAGCAAGGACAAGAAGAAGAAAATCTTCAACAAAAAGAAGGGAAAAAAGGTTCTGATGTCCACATGGGAAGATCTGGACGATGACTCATCATCGGACGATGAAGAGGAAGAGGAAGCACACATATGCCTGATGGCAGACACTACATCAGATTCTTCAAAACCAGAAAAGGAAGATGAGGTAAACTTTAATGATTTAAATTCACTTCAAGAAGCTTATCATGATTTACTTTCAAACTCTTCTATTCTGTCAAAGGCCTACAAAACTTTAAAGAAATCGTCCAAGTCACTTTCAAAAGAAAAAGAAGTTTTAGAAAATAGTCTCAAAAAACTTGAAAGTGAAAAGGAAGATTTACAGAAAAAGTTAACAGAGCTCTCAAAGGAACATGAAGCCTTAAATGAAGAATGGCGAACTCTCTAGAATGATACTGCTTAAGCCTATAAATCCTATGAGGATTCAAGGACTAGAGAAATGAATCTTTCCATAGAGATTCGAACTCTCAAAGCAGAAAACAAAAGGCTAGTTGAGAAGCTTTTGAAAGTTGATGCAAATACTTCCTTAAGAGGTCAACCACATGATGTTGTAAAACTTTATGAAGAAATTGACAGCCTAAAGAAGGACCTGTCCAATTTTATCAAGGGATCTGACAACCTTAAAATGCTTTTAAAATATGAAGGTTGTAAGAGACCAAATGACAGGTCAGGGCATGGATATAAGGGAAAGAAATATATTCATGATGAGGATGTAGATGTGCGTTACTTCTGTGGGAAACCTAGACATATAACGTCTAAATGCAGACACCTGCCTAAGAGGGGAGCGCCCAGTGCCCTTCAAACTAACAAGAAAGGACCCAAGTCAATCTGGATACCTAAGGATAAAATTGTTCCTGTTGCAGACATGCTTAACAATAGGAAATAAACTCCAGTCATGGTACCTGGACAATGGGTGCTCACATCACATGACAGGAGAAAGGTGTATGTTCCAAAGCCTCCAACCCAAGACTGGTGGGACAGTCACTTTCGGAGGGAATCAGAAAGGGATGATAGCTGCCATGGGTAAGATTGGTATACCACCCTATCCCTGTATTGATAATGTCCTTTATGTTAAAGGTCTCAAGCATAATCTACTTAGCATAAGTCAATTATGTGATAGTGGATATGATGTTACCTTTAATAAAGAAGAATGTATAGTCAAGAACTTTGATGAATCCCTTCTCTTTACTGCAAAGAGGCAAGGTAATCTATACAAGATTAAACTTGGGGAACTATTAAGTCAAAATGTATCATGCTTAGTTTCACTTAAAGAAAATCATTGGCTATAGAAATATAGAGAAATACACTAGAAGGGGGGGTTGAATAGTGTATTTATAATTTCTTTGAAAAAGTTTAACTAATGTGAAGATAGTATATCTTTTAGTTTTACAAGAACTTAGTAAAACAAAAGATTATGCTATCGTCCAGCAGTTTAAAAACAACAGTCCAATGAAACTACTTTTCTTGCTTTTCGTTAGAACACACGTAATAGATAATCTTAGATAAAATGTGTAAAGAATCACTTTCGTAGTATGTTGAAGAGATAGTTCAATAGATATGCAAGTAAGCTAGAAAGCGAGAGAATAGAACACTTAGTTTTATACTGGTTCACTCAACTGAGCTACGTCCAGTTCTCCGTCAAAAAACTTCTGAAGGGTTCTACTAATCAAGATCTGATTACTCTCCAGTATTCTAACCTTGCCACTTCTGGCTACAAGTATTCTCTAGGCCACTCCTGGCACACCCTTAATCTCCCCTTGAGATTAAACACAAACCCAAGTATTCTTTAACACTAAGCCACTCCTGGCTTTCCAAACAGAATTGTTTGAGAATAGAAAGTAAGACTAACTCTCACAGAGAGGATATTACAGTAAACACGAATATACAGAATCGCTTAGCAAAGCTAAGAAGAAAGCTCATTTTGCTTAAGTATTGATCGTCCAGTCATTTTGACGGAGATTTAGCTCTTTATAAATTTTTCTTCAGTCTGATACATGAGCTCATTCCTCTATTTATAGACAGCTTGTTGAAAGATATCCGTTGAGGGATTTTTCCTTTTCCAAGAGCGGTTCTCTCCATAGCATGTGACCGTTGTCACGTTTTGACTTAGGGTGGAGAGATAGATGTGACAGCCGTACATATAGCGCCTCTCCTACTTGTACTTTGTCTGCAGAGAGAAGCTTCTTCTTTTCCTGTTCAATACTATTCGAAAAATCAAATAGAATGACATATTAACACGTGAGAGTATAATCGTTGCATTATATAGAATCAATATTGAAAACGTATTTCCTTATAATAGATAGAAACTACAGAGTGGGTTTCATAGTCGTTGGACGCTTGCTCTCACAGGAGCATTGGACGCTGTCTGTAGAATTCTTACAAAACACATTTGGACGCTTTTCTTATTAAAACATAAAGTCGAGGTTTGAGAGATACAATACCATTGCGGAATTGGACGACGTAAAACCTATATCACTCAAACTAGATCATTAGATACTTCAAAATTTATCCTTTAGTTGTTATCATCAAAACCGAAATTCGAGGGGTTGGACATCGTCCAAGGTCTTAGAACCTAACAATCTCCCCCTTTTTGATGATGACAAATAATGGTAAATTTTGATGTTAACAGACACATAATCATATAAGAATACAATGAATCAAGTCAGAGATGATTATGTTATGCCAGTGTATAAATGTGAAATGAAGTACTCCCCCTGAGTTCAACATTTCTTATGCATCTGATAACACAGAAATATAAAAAGCAAGTATATGTCAGGTATAACAGATATCAGAGTGAAAAACATATCAAGGATATGGATGCGGAATTTATGAAGATAAACACCTCATGTTTTGATAAAGATGCCAATATTTTATATACAGAGTGTTTAGCTATTTACTTCTATGACATCAAAATTCCAATTTCTCCCCTTTTGTCATTAACAAAAAGGTTTGAAAGATGAAAAAATGATTGGGCCATCATGGTCACCTTATGGCTGTGGAGGTGGTTCTTGTGGTGGTGGTGGTGGTTGTTCTGGTGGTGCTTGTATTGGTGGTGCTGGTTGTGGAGGTTGTGGTTGGACGGGTGGAACTGCATGAGCAACTTGTCCAAGCAAGGTGGCTGCTGTATTTTGAATCTGGTTCACAAGCGTCTGGGAGAGACTCATGAACTGTTCAGTGATGGCATTCTGCAGCATCAGATGATGTTGATCAGCCTCAGCCTGTTGCCTTTGCTGAAAAGCTTGAAAAGCTACTTCGGTTTCCAGCTGTTGTTGCCTCAGAGCCTGTTGCACTATCTCGTGAACACGATCTTCTGAGACTCCTTGAGGTTCAGCAAATCGCAAGGGATGGATGCCCCTTGGACTTGAAGATCCGGTGGGAACCAGTTGTCGTGTGCCCGAATGTGCTTCAGTAGATGCATCAACAATGGGGAAGCTGGTGATATCTTCAGCAGTAGGCTTTGCTGCAGTTGCTTCCATTGGCTTGGAGGCTTCAACAACGAGCTCTCTATCATCCTTGGACTTTCCAGATTGGACGGTAGGTTCTTCATGTGACGTGACAAAGTGTTCCACGTCCACTGGTACAGATGAGTCCAGGTCAAGATGAGCTAGCACCTTTGTTACTTTGGAAGATGCTTCATCCAGCTCTGCCTGTGTAGCTTTCGACTTAGCAACCTTATCTTCCTTTTTTATGGTTGCGGTCTCAGCTTCCTCAAGAGCCAGCTGCTCTAGACGAGCTTGTTCTGCTGCTGTGGCTTCTTCTACTTTGTACTCCTCATGCAGAGTTTGGAGTTCCTCCACAAACTCTGTGCGATCCAGTGTTCGAAGATCAAACACTTTGTTGCTTCTGATTTTTGGCAATGTCTTCAGTAACTCCAGATAATCATCTGAATCTTTTAGAAAGCAGGCAAAGGTGTCTGAGAAGTGATGAGTCTTTACTGGACGCAGCACCTCAATACCATGAGGGGGGTGAACAAAGTCATCCTTGGAGCTGCCTGAGGAGGAGGCTTTTTGGGAATCGTTCCATAAGATCTGGCACCAAAAGATAATGGAATCAAAGGTTCCAAGTGAACGTGTAAGCTTACCAGTCTTGTCAAACAGATGACCCCAGGTATGAGAGGATTTTTGCAGGGGTTCAACTTTCTCTTCCCTGCTTGGCATCTCAATGCCGTAGAACTTGTAGCCTTTCTTGCGACCAGCATCATATAAAGGTAGTCTAGGACATACCCTGTCTGGTACAAACTTTATTTCTGTGGCGCGGCTTATGTGAAGGTTTGGTGGGTAGGCGATGGCTTGGTTTGGTATATACATTTGTTGCAGAAGTTTTCCAAGTTCATCATAGTCGCGTGGCTGGAAGTTTAGCACTAGAGTTCCAGCTGGTAGAGGCAGGAACTTTGTGATTGGAGTCCATATTTGAACATCCTTGACCCACCCTGCATCTGGACGCTGCTTCGTTATAGAAGGGTCCAGACTTTCTTTAATGGCCAACTGCAACTCTGCAGCCAGTTCAATATCCTTGTTAACAGGGGACTTCTTGGACGGTGCCTTCATTTTTCTTGGAGCCTTCCCTTTCTGCTCCGCAACCGTCTTTGTGAATCGAGAGGCAACCTCCACCTCTGGTTTATGCAGATCTTCTGCTGCTGGACGCACTCGTTGCTGAGTTCCAGTTGGACAGGAGTAAGGATGAGGCATGCGGATCAAGTGTGGGTACACTTCTCTCATCCAATTGGGCAGAGGGTTGCTGATGATCGTTCCTTTTGGCATAGCAGAATAAGCAGCTGAAAAAACTTGAGCGCAAACATACCTCATCCACTCTGGTGCTGAAATAGTAGTGAAATGCCGCTTCAAAGGCTCGTGTAGAGGCCTCCGGATCACATCACTTTTCTTACAGTAATTCTGGTCATTTCGTGTAAGGAATGCAACCGGGAAACGTTCTCTGTCTTTTTCTTCTTTGGTTTTCTGCTTGGGGGGTATGGTCCATGGGGACCAGGTATCCCTCCATGCATCCCTTGGACGCACAAACTTGGACAGGTCCAAGCGAAGATGTGGATGCTGGGTTGTTGATGTGGATGGAGCACTGGGTGTTGTTGGTAGTAGGGTGCTGGTGGATATGTTGTCGGTGTCTTGAGAGGAAGTTGGTAGAACTGCAATTCTCCTTGGCCTTGCTGCCTGAGTCTTTACTCGTCGTGGTACGTTAGAAGGAAAGGAAATTGGTTTTGTAGGTTGTACCTTTTGCTTCTTTTGCTGAGGACCCTCCGTCTCCTCTGCCTTCTTCATGATTTGACCAATTGGGATCTGGTCATCATCATCAGAGTCGTCCAGTAGTTGAAGCTTCCGAACCTTTTGCTTTTCTGGAGCAAGCTTTACTGGTGCTGCCTTTGGACGCTGCTCAGCTTGAGCAGGTTTGGACGTATCAGTCCTTGGACGCTTCCCTGCTGGGGACTGAGCAGTGGATGTGTCAGCATGTCTTTTCTTGGTTCTTCTCTCCTTTTCAGCATCTTCCTCATGCTTCTGAGACATTTGTCGTGTCATCTTTCTGCCCTCCTGTTCCTCCATCAGCCTTTTGATCTTTTTGCCAATACCAAGAAGATCAATCTCTTCTTCATCATTATTGGAGATTATCTTGCTCTGTTCATGTCGTTGCTTATTGATGGTGTCCTCGTCCAGGTCCCTTAAGACCTTGGCTGTTAGCTTGATCTTCATAGGTTTTATGTTGGACTCACCAAACAGTTGTTGTGTTGCTACCATTGGCCCTTTCTTCACAATAGCTTCGTAAACTTCTTCTTCCAGTTCATCAAAGAAGCGTTGATAGACCTTATGGTCCCAGAAGATCTTGTTCATCAGGGCGGCATAGAAAATGTCATCATTGCCTCCCACAGACTTCATCATTCTCATGATATTGACGTAAATGATGTGAGGGAGATTGAAGGGAATGCCTTCCATAAGATGGAATATCACAAACTTGTGTAAGTCTGTGACTGAGTCCTTAGACCCAGCTTTGTGCAGGATACTCTTGTTGCATACCTGCTGCCAAATTTTTGCTTCCTCACACAGGTTCCTGTACTCAATCTTTATTGAATCGGTGGATTTGGTCTTGCAAAGCACGGTCGCAACGTAATTGGCGTACTGCTTGGCCCAGTCTGTTTTGTACTGGTTCTGCTCCCTAATGCAACCAGTTACCTTTGCAATGGTCTCGGTGGACAGTGTCACCTCTCGTCCAAGAACCGTGGCCACGAGCTCCCTTGAGCTCTGGAACTTGGCATTTCTCCAGAACATTCTGATCAACTCAGGGAATATTTTCTGGTTTTCATTGAAGTAGCCTCTGATTCCACACTTCAGAAGGCTCTCGTTCAGGTTCAGTCCCAGCTTCTCAAGCTTTTCTATGTCGAAGAAGTGCTCAATGTGCACTGTAGCAGCTCCTTGGCACACAACTGTGGCTTCAGGGTAAGTGAGGACATCGAGTTCCGAGTTGCTTGAGTTTGCAGAGTTTGACATGGTAGAAAAGTTTGGATTTTTAGGTTTTCTGACAGGGTTTTGGGTTTCTGAGAGAGAGAATGTGTGTTTAGGGTGATGATAATCTCAGAGAAGATGGATACGGTGGTGTTTTTCTGTGATGAATTGATAAGTGTATATTTAGGCTTTGTTTGGAGGATATGAAACGGTTTTGGGCTTTTTGAATATTTGAAAAGTAAATGGCGCCATAAAACCCGCCATGATGAGACGTGCAAAGAATGTGGGTAACTGTGTACGGTTACTAATATTTTGGTGACTCAGCATAGAGTATTAGCTTATACTTACTCTTAAAATGATCCGTTTTGATTATTTGAATCAAAAGAAAAGACTAAGATAAAAAAAAAATCGTCCACATATTGGACTTAAGTGAAATATATGTAATGCATGTGCATGACTCTAGTGTTCCTTGGACGACATGTCCTTTGGACGCTATGGTTTTATTGGACGCATCATGTAGATGTTAATCATTCCTTTATAGAGTCCATGCCCAGTTTGTTCCTCAGAAGGATTAACTTGTCTTCAGTAAGGGGTTTGGTGAATATATCAGCAAGCTGATTATCTGTGGTTACAAAGTGTAATTCCACAGTACCCTTTTGAACATGGTCTCTTATAAAGTGATGTTTAATCTCTATATGTTTGGCCCTTGAATGCAATATGGGATTTTTAGAAAGATCTATGGCAGCTTTACTATCACAGAAGATAGGAATGTTACTCTCATATATGTTGTAGTCCTCAAGTTAATGTTTGATCCACAAGATTTGAGAACAGCATTTTGCAGCTGAAATATACTCTGCTTCAGCAGTGGACAGAGCAATGGTTCCTTACTTCTTGCATGTCCAGGAGACTAGATTACCACCGATGAAGTGACACCCTCCACTGGTGCTTTTTCTTTCAATTCGATCTCCAGCACAATCAGCATCACAGTATCCTATTAGCCTGAAATCTTTCTGCCTTTTGAAATATAACCCAAGGTTAGTGGTTCCAGCAAGATATCGAAAGATTCTTTTAACAACAGTTAAGTGAACTTCCCTTGGGTCAGATTGAAATCTGCCACATAAGCATACGCTGAACATGGTGTCAGGTCTGGACGCTGTGAGGTATAGGAGTGATCCTATCATACCTCTGTATAGAGTATTATCTACTTTCTTTGAGTTGTCGTCCAGTCCAAGTACTGTTGTTGGATGCATAGGAGTTTTCATTGGTTTTGCATCGTCCAACTTGTACTTCTTTAGCAGCTCTTTGACATACTTAGTCTGATGTATATATATTCCCTTTTCAGTTTGTTTGATTTGAAGTCTAAGGAAGAATTTCAGCTCACCCATCATGCTCATCTCGAACTCTGTTTGCATTAATTTGGCAAAATCTTCACAGAGAGACTCATTAGTGGCACCAAATATGATATCATCAACATATATTTGTGCAATAATAAAATCAGAAGAGTAGTCTTTGCGAAATAATGTAGTGTCTACTTTTCCTCTTGAAAAACCATTTTCTGACAAAAATGAGCTGAGTTTTTCATACCAAGCTCTAGGGGCTTGTTTCAACCCATATAAGGCTTTGTTAAGTTTAAAAACATGGTTTGGAAAATCATCACTTTCAAATCCTGGGGGTTGTTCCACATAGACTTCTTCCTTTATGACTCCATTGAGGAATGCACTTTTTACGTCCATTTGATATAGCTTCATATTGCTATGAGCTGCAAATGACAGTAGAATGCGGATTGCCTCCAGACGTGCAACGGGAGCATAAGTTTCAGTATAATCTATACCTTCTTGTTGTGAGTAACCTTTTGCTACCAACCTTGCTTTGTTTCTCACAACATTACCTGCTTCGTCCAGCTTGTTTCTGAACACCCACTTTTCTCCTACAGCTTCTTTGTCGTTGGGGAGTTCTACTAGCTTCCAGACATTGTTCTTTTGAAATTGGTCAAGTTCTTCTTGCATTGCTTTGACCCAACCTTCATCTTCTAAGGCATCGTCCACAGTCTTAGGTTCTATTTGAGATATGAATGCTGTGTGACCTTGCTGTCGTTGAAGTGAAGATTTGGTTTTGACTCTATCTTTTGGATCTCCAATGATTTGCTCCTGTGGATGATGTTTCTTCATTTGCCAGTTGCGTCCATTTAGTTCTCTTTGTTCTGCGACTGGACCGTCCAGTGGTGCATTTGACTCTTCAACTGAGACATCATGGTTGGACGAATCTGATGACTTACTTGCATCATCCAATCTGAGATCTGCAAATGATTTGTCCAGCTCTGATAATTCCTTATCAGGCTTGTTGTCATTAAACTTCACATGGATAGCTTCTTCAACAACTAAGGTTCTAGAGTTATAAACTCTATATGCCTTTGAAGTTTCAGAATATCCAAGCAGTGTTCCTTCATCACACTTAGAATCAAATTTTCCCAGGTTATCCTTAGTGTTCAGAATGAAACATTGACATCCAAATGGATGGAAGTAGGATATGTTGGGTCTTCTACCCTTCCACAATTCATATGGAGTCTTTTTCAATATCGGCCTTATATAGATTATGTTTTGTAAATAGCAGGCAGTATTCACTGCTTCAGCCCAGAAGTGTTTAGGGGTTGAATTATCATTCAACGTGGTTCTGGTCATCTCCTGGAGCGACCTATTTTTCCTCTCAACTACACCATTCTGTTGTGGTGTTCTAGGTGTTGAGAAGTTGTGAAGGATACCATTATCCTCACAGAACCTTTGAAAACTTTCATTTTCGAATTCACCCCCGTGATCACTTATGATAGAAGTAATGCATACTCCTTTTTCATTTTGAACTCTTTTGCAGAGGTTATAAAAGGCCTTAAAGGACTCATCTTTGTGGGATAGGAATAAGACCCAAGTCCATCTAGTATAGTCGTCCACTATAACTAATCCATATCTTTTACCACTTACCGAGGCTGTTCTTGTGGGTCCAAACAGATCAATATGTAACAGCTCAAGAGGTCTAGAAGTGGAAACAATGTTTTTACTTTGAAAAGAACTTTTCACTTGTTTCCCTTTCTGACAAGCTTCATGATCAGTGCATTTTCATGCACATTCTTCTACTGTTATTCTTAGGCATTTCCTTAATTTATTTCATTAGTTTCACCATTTTAGTGTGTTTTCATATTTAAGTTTGTTTCTAGCTTTATTTAATTTTCGTATTTTATTTTCAGCATTAGCAGCTTTCAATGGAAGATTCATAACTGGAGCTACAGGAAACCTTTGTCTGGAATACCACGGCCGTGGTAGCCTAAGCACGGCCGTGCTAATCCACCACAGCCGTGGTGAAATAACCACGGCCAAGCAGAAATCAGTGAAAGTTTTGCATCAGCGTCAACTTTCCGAGCACAGCCGTGGTTAATTTACCACGACCGTGCTCGGAAAGCACGTTGATTGGACCTCCAGACTATGCAAGGACCACGGCCGTGGTTAATTTACCACGACCGTGCTCGGAAAGCACGCAGATTGGACCTCCAGACTATGCAAGGACCACGACCGTGGTCATCTCATCAGCACGGCCGTGGTGATCCGCATTAGCGGTTTAAAACTTTATAAATATAGAACAGAGGGTCTAATACTGTACACGTTTTACTGTAGACTCTCATTCACTGTTCACGAAATTCTTTTAGAAGGTTTTGAACAATTGTAATGGAGAACTAAGTTCCGAAGAATCGATCTGCTGTAATCGGATTCCACTTTGAGGTTCTTTTATAAATTCCATATCAATCTGTTTCCTTTGATTTATTCCAATAATCTCAATTGATTGCTTAATTTGATTGTTGTTATAGGATATAATTCTTAAATTCGATTGGTTGTGTGATCTTGAATCAATTTCCCGTTAACGTAGCTTTTGCATTATCGCGTTTGATCATAATTCCGTTTGCTTAATCCGGAATTCAGGAACATACGCCGTATAATTTCTATTGCGCTTGTCAGTAGTTATTATAGTCGAATAGGATCTAATCCGTTTAGGGAATTGGAATTTGTAGGGATCAATGATAAGTTGGAAGTCGATACAGTAGGTTGATTCGCTTTAGCTCACTTGATAATCACAATTTATTTTAATCCCTTTTTCTTGATATCATAATCAAACCCCCCATTAATTGTTACTGTATTGATTGATAATAATACAAGAATCCTTGAGAACGATACTCGAGTTGTCGTTGCCGTAACTATACTTTCAAAATCACTCGTTTTTGATCCGTGCGCGACAGCGGATCACTTCACAAAGAAGATCATCTTTATATGACATACTTGGTAGTCCTCTTACGAAGTTGTGCCTGTTCAGCTTTGAGATCAACCTCAAGCTTGCATGACCAAGTCTTTTATGCCATAACCAATGATTTTCTTGTACAGAAACTAGGCATGATACATTTTGACTTGATAGTTCCCCAAGTTTAATCTTATACAGATTACCTTGCCTCTTTTCGGTAAAGAGAAGGGATCCATCAGAGTTTTTGACTGTACATTCACCTTTGTTAAAGGCAACATTATATCCACTGTCACATAATTGGCTTATGCTAAGTAGATTATGTTTAAGACCTTTAACATAAAGAACTTTATCCATACAAGGATAGGGTGGTATACCAATCTTACCTACGCCAGCTATCATCCCTTTCTGATTCCCTCCAAAAGTGACTGTCCCACCAGTCTTGGGTAGGAGGCTTTGGAACATACACCTTTCTCCTGTCATGTGATGTGAGCACCCACTGTCCAGGTACCATGATTGGAGTTTCTTTCCTGTTGTTAAGCATGTCTGCAACAGGAACAATTTTATCCTTAGGTACCCAGATTGACTTGGGTCCTTTTTTGTTAGCTCGAAGGGCATTGAATACTCCCTTCTTAGGCAGGTGTCTGCATTTGGACGTTATATGTCCAGGTTTCCCACAGAAGTAGCAAACATCTGTTTTCTCATCATGAATATATTTCTTTCCCTTATATCCATGTCCTGACCTGTCATTTGGTCTCTTACAACCTTCATATTTTAAAATATTTTTGAGGTTGTCAGAGCCCTTGACAAAGTTTGACAGATCCTTCTTTAGGCTGTCAATTTCTTCATGAAGTTTTACAACATCATGTGGTTGACCTCTTAAGGAAGTATCTGCTTCAACTTTCATAAGCTTCTCAACTAGCCTTTTGTTTTCTCCGTTGAGATTTCGAATCTCTATGGAAAGATTTCTTTCTCTAGCCCTTGAATCCTCATAGGATTTATAGGCTTGAGCAGCATCATTCCAGAGAATTCGCCTCTCCATATTTGTAATTTCATTTTGCCTTGAGAGCTCTGTAAACTTTTTCTGTAAATCCTCCTTTTCACTTTCCAGTTGTCTAACACTTTTTTCTAAAGCTTCTTTTTCTTTTGAAAGTGATTTGGATGATTTCTTTAAAGTTCTATAGGCCTTTGCAAAATAGAAGAGTTTGAAAGTAGTTCATGATAAGCTTCTTGAATTGAATCTATGTCATTAAAATCTACCTCATCTTCTTCTTCTGGTTTAGAAGAATCAGTTAAGGTGTCTGCCATCAGACATATGTGTGCTTCCTCTTCTTCTCCATCGTCCGATGATGAGTCATCGTCCAGGTCTTCCCATGTGGACATCTGAACTTTCTTGCCCTTTCCTTTGCTGAAGAATTTCTTCTTCTTGTCCTTGCTTTTGTCGAGATCTGGGCATTCTGATTTGAAGTGTCCTAGCTTTTTGCATTCGTAGCATACAATTGGACTCTTCTCCTTCTTTTCTTTGAAGTCTTTCCTCTTTAGGTTTCTCCATCTGGATCCACCTTTCTTCTTCCACATAGCATGTATCCTTTTGGATATAAAGGATAGTTCATCATTCTCGTCTGAGTCATCATCTTCATATTGTTCGTCTGATGATGTTTCAGCTTGCATGGCTTTGGACGATGATGCTTTCCTTGGCTTCTGGACGCTGAGCGCCAGAGACTTATTTTTTTTACCATCACTATCTTGATGCAGTTCTAGTTCATGCACCTTGAGAGTTCCCACGAGTTCTTCTAGGGACATATCGTCCAGTTCCTTTTTTGTTCTCAAGGCTGTAACCTGTGGTCTCCATTTCCTAGGCAAACTTCTTAGAATTTTGTCAATATGTTCATAGTTATTGTAATCTTTATCATGTGCTCTAAGTTCATTTAGTATGGTTTGAAACCGTCCAAACATACTTTGTATGTCCTCGTTTTCTTCCATACTAAACAACTCATATTGACGAGTAAGGAGACTGAGTTTGTTACGTTTTACCTGAGTGGAACCCTCATATGTTAATGCTAGAGTGTCCCACATTTGTTTTGCGCTTTTGAGACTGTGCACCTTGTTGTATTCTTGTTCGCTCAGTGCACACATGATGATGTTTCTGGCTCTGGAGTTGAGATAAAATCTTTGTTTTTGCTCTTCCGTCCATCTAGCCTTTGGGATTTCGTTGAGGCTCGCATCAAGTGGAATATAGTCGCCCATCTCCACAACTTCCCACATGTCAATATGGCTAGATTCAAAGAATGCTATCATTCTTTGTTTCCAGTAATCATATTTGACACCTTTGAAGAGTGGTGGTCTGTTCACAGCTTGTCCTTCGTTTTCCATCTTTCTTAGGATCTTTCCTCTGTACTGTTAAGTACTCAACCCAAGAGGTCGAGCTCTGATGCCAACTGAAATATAGAGAAATACACTAGAAGGGGGGTTGAATAGTGTATTTATAATTTCTTTCAAAAACTTTAACTAATGTGAAGATAGTATATCTTTTAGTTTTACAAGAACTTAGTAAAACAGAAGATTATGCTATCGTCCAGCAGTTTAAAAACAACAGTCCAATGAAACTACTCTTCTTGCTTTTCGTTAGAACACACGTAATAGATAATCTTAGATAAAATGTGTAAAGAATCACTTTCGTAGTATGTTGAAGAGATAGTTCAATAGATATGCAAGTAAGCTAGAAAGCGAGAGAATAGAACACTTAGTTTTATACTGGTTCACTCAACTGAGCTACATCCAGTTCTACTTCAAAAAACTTCTAAAGGGTTCTACTAATCAAGATCTAATTACTCTCAAGTATTCTAACCTTGCCACTTCTGGCTACAAGTATTCTCTAGGCCACTCCTGGCACACCCTTAATCTCCCCTTGAGATTAAACACAAACCCAAGTATTCTTTAACACTAAGCCACTCCTGGCTTTCCAAACAGAATTGTTTGAGAATAGAAAGTAAGACTAACTCTCACAGAGAGGATATTACAGTAAACACGAATATACAGAATCGCTTAGCAAAGCTAAGAAGAAAGCTCGTTTTGCTTAAGTATTGATCGTCCAGTCGTTTTGACGGAGATTCAGCTCTTTATAAATTTTTCGTCAGTCTGATACATGAGCTCATTCCTCTATTTATAGACAGCTTGTTGAAAGATATCCGTTGAGGGATTTTTCCTTTTCCAAGGGCGGTTCTCTCCATAGCATGTGACCGTTGTCACGTTTTGACTTAGGGTGGAGAGATAGATGTGACAGCCGTACATATAGCGCCTCTCCTACTTGTACTTTGTCTATAGAGAGAAGCTTCTTCTTTTCCTGTTCAATACTATTCGAAAAATCAAATAGAATGGCATATTAACATGTGAGAGTATAATCATTGCATTATATAGAATCAACATTAAAAACGTATTTCCTTATAATATTATTTTAAGATAGAAACTACAGAGTGGGTTTCATAGTCGTTGGACGCTTGCTCTCACAGGAGCATTGGACGCTGTCTGTAGAATTCTTACAAAACACATTTGGACGCTTTTCTTATTAAAACATAAAGTCGAGGTTTGAGAGATACAATACCATTGCGGAATTGGACGACGTAAAACCTATATCACTCAAACTAGATCATTAGATACTTCAAAATTTATCCTTTAGTTGTTATCATCAAAACCGAAATTCGAGGGGTTGGACATCGTCCAAGGTCTTAGAACCTAACAGCTATGGCATAAAAGACTTGGGCATGCCAGCTTGAGATTAATCTCAAAGCTTAATAGGCACAACCTCGTGAGAGGATTACCAAGCATGTCATATAAAGATGATCTTCTTTGTGAAGCATGTCAGAAAGGGAAACAAGTGAAAAGCTCTTTTCAAAGTAAAAACATTGTTTTCACTTCTAGACCTCTTGAGCTGTTACATACTGATCTGTTTGGACCCACAAGAACAACTTCAGTAAGTGGTAAGAGATACAGATTAGTTGTAGTGGATGACTATACTAGATGGACATGGGTCATGTTCCTATCTCACAAAGATGAGTCTTTTAAAGTCTTATATAACTTCTATAAAAGAATTCAAAATGAAAAGGGAGTATGCATTACTTCGATCCGAAGTGATCATGGGGGAGAATTCAAAAACGGAAGTTTTTAAAGGTTGTGTGAGGATAATGGTATCCTTCACAACTTCTCAACACCCAGAACACCAAAACAGAATGGTGTTGTTGAGAGGAAGAACATGTCACTCTAAGAGATGGCCAGAATCATGTTGAATGATAATTCAACCCCTAAACACTTCTAGGCTGAAGCAGTGAATACTGCCTGTTATTTACAGAACAGAATCTATATTAGACCTATCATGAAAAAGACTCCATATGAATTATGGAAAGGGAGAAGACCCAACATATCCTACTTCCATCCATTTGGATGCCAATGTTTCATTCTGAACACTAAGGACAACTTGGGAAAATTTGATTCTAAGTGTGATGAAGGAATATTGCTTGGATATTCTAAAACCTCAAAGGCATATAGAGTGTATAATTCTAGAACCTTAGTTGTTAAAGAAGCCATCCATGTGAAGTTCAATTACACCAAGCTTGATAAGAAATTATTAGAGCTGGATGAATCATTTGCAGATCTCAGGTTGGACGATGCAAGGAGGTCAACAGACGTGTCCAACAAAGATGTCTCAGTTGAAGAGTCCAATACACCTCTGGACGGTCTAGCAGAAGAACAAAGGGAACCAACTGGATGCAACTGGAAAATGAAGAAACATCATCCAGAAGATCAAATCATTAGTGATCCAAAGGATAAAGTCAGAACCAGATCTTCGCTTCAACAAGGTCACACAACATTCATATAACAAATAGAACCTAAGACTGTGGAGATGCCTTGGAAGACGAAAGCTGGGTCAAAGCAATGCAAGAATAACTTCACCAGTTTCAAAAGAACGATGTTTGGAAGCTTGTACAACTCCCTGATGACAAAGAAGCTGTAGGAGCTAAGTGGGTATTCAGAATCAAGCTGGACGAAACAGGTAATGTTGTGAGAAACAAAGCCAGGCTGGTAGCCAAAGGTTACTCACAACAAGAAGGTATAGATTATACTGAAACTTATGCACCTGTTGCACGTCTAGAGGCAATTCGCATTTTACTATCATTTGTAGGTCATAGCAATATGAAGCTATATCAAATGGATGTAAAAAGTGCATTCCTAAATGGATTGATAAAAGAAGAAGTCTATGTGGAACAACCCCCAGGGTTTGAGAGTGATGCTTTTCCTAATCATGTTTTCAAACTTAACAAAGCATTATATGGACTAAAACAAGCACCAAGAGCTTGGTATGAAAAATTCAGCTCATTTCTTTCAGAAAATGGTTTTTCAAGAGGAAAAGTAGACACTACACTATTTCGCAAAGATTACTCTTCAAATTTTATTATTGCTCAAATATATGTTGCTGATATCATATTTGGTGCTACTAACGAATCTCTTTGTGAGGAGTTTGCTAAGTTAATGCAGATAGAATTTGAGATGAGCATGATGGGAGAACTAAAATTCTTCCTTGGACTGCAAATCAAGCAAACAAATAAAGGCATATACATACATCAAACCAAGTATGTTAAGGAGCTTCTTAAGAAGTTCAAAATGGACTATGCAAAGCCAATGAAAACTCCTATGCATCCAACAACAGTACTTGGACTGGACGATGATTCAAAGAAGGTGGACAATACCCTATACAGAGGAATGATAGGATCACTCCTATACCTCACAGCGTCCAGACCTGACATCATGTTCAGTGTATGCTTATGTGGCAGATTCCAATCTGACCCAAGGGAAGTTCACTTAACTGCTGTTAAAAGAATCTTTCGATATCTTGTTGGAACAACTAATCTTGGTCTATATTTCAAAAGGCATAAATATTTTAGATTAGTTGGATACTGTGATACTGACTATGCTGGAGACAGAATTGAAAGAAAAAACACTAGTGGAGGATGTCACTTCATTGGTGGAAACTTAGTCTCCTGGATATGCAAGAAGAAAGGAACCATTGCACTATCCACTGCTGAAGCAGAGTATATTTCAGCTGCAAAGTGCTGCTCTCAAATTTTATGGATCAAGCATCAACTTGAGGACTACAACATATATGAGAGTAACATTCCTATCTTCTGTGATAGCAAAGCTGCAATTGATCTTTCAAAAAACCCTATATTGCATTCAAGGGCAAAACATATAGAAATTAAACATCACTTTATAAGAGATCATGTTCAAAAGGGTACTGTGGAATTACATTTTGTAAATACAGATAATCAGCTAGCTGATATATTTACAAAACCCCTTACTGAAGACAAGCTAGTCCTTCTAAGGAATAGACTTGGCATAGATCTTGTAAAGTAATGATTAAAATCTATATGTAGCGTCCAATGTGACAAACAGTGTCCAATGGACATGTCATCCAAAGGTCACTTTGTCATGCACGTGCACTACATATGTTACACTTAAGTCCAATGACTGGACGATATTTTTATGGTTTTTCATTTAACATTGTTTTAATGGCCAAAACGGTTTCATTTTGAGTAATTGTGAGTTAATGCCCTATGCTAAGTCACCTAGCTATTAATAACAGTACACAGTTACCCATATCCTCAGCACGTCTCATCATGGCGGGTCTTATGGCATAACCTCCATTTCAAATATTCACAAAAGCCCAAAATCGTTTCGTGTTCTCCAAACAGAGCCTATACTTAAACTGACAAATTCACTCAGAAAAATACTTTACCAAATTTTCCTTCTCCGAAATTATCTTCTACCTTCAGTATTCTCTTTCTCTCTCTCTCAGAAAACCTAAACACTCTCTGCAAAACCTAAAAATCAAATCTTTATCATCATGACGAACTCTGCTAACTCAAGCAACTCCGAACTTGATGTTCATACCTACCCTAAAACCACTATAGTGTCTCAAGGTGCTGCCACTGTCCATGTTAAGCACTTCTTCGACATTGGACATCTAGAAAAGTTAGGTTTGAATCTCGATGAAAGTCTTCTAAAATGCGGAATCAGAGGATACTTCAACGAAAACCAGAAGATATTTCCAGAGCTGATCAGAATGTTCTGGAGGAATGTAAGATTCCAGAACTCAAGGGAACTTGTGTCCACTATGCTTGGACGAGAAGTGATTTTGTCTACTGAATCTATAGCCAAAGTCACTGGCTGTATCAGGGAACAAAATCAGTACAAGTCAGAGTGGGCCAAGCAATATGGAAACTACGTTGGGAAGGTACTTTGCAAGAACAAGTCTATAGACTCATCCAAGATTGAGTACAAGAATCTATGTGAAGAAGCAAAGATATGGCAACAAGTGTGCAACAAGAGCATTTTGCACAAAGCTAGGTCTAAGGACTCAGTCACGGACTTACACAAGTTCGTGATATTTCATCTAATGGAAGGTATCCTATTCAACCTACCTCACACCATTTACATCAATATTCTGCGAATGATGAAAACCATTGGTGGAAATGATGACATCTTCTATGCCGCACTGCTAAATAAGATCCTCTGGGATCAGAAAGTATACCAATGTTTCTTTGATGAGTTGGACGAAGACGATCATGTAAACATTGTGAAGAAAGGAGGAATAGTTGCAACACAGCAGATATTTGGTGAATCAAACATCAAGCCAATGAAGATAAAGCTTACAACAAAGGTCCTAAGGGACTTGGACGAGGAAAGTATAAATAAGAAACGTCATGAGCAAAGCAGACTCATTTCAAATGATGATGAAGAAGAAATTGATCTTCTTGGTCTTGGGAAAAAGATAAAACGATTGATGAAGGAACAAGAAAGTAGGAAAGTAACAAGACATATGTCGCAACAGCATGAAGAAGATGCAGAAAAAGAAAGAAGAACCAAGAAAAGACATGCTGATTCTGCACACTCCAATCGACCTACTGAGAAGCGTCCAAGGAATGCCCTGTCCAAGCTTGAACAGGATGAGCAGCGTCCAAAGTGTAATATCCTAAAATCCTCAAATAATCATTTAGATATTTTATTAAAATAAAGATCATCTAGAAATATGATTACTTGGTTATTTAGTAAAAGAAAAGATTAGGTTGTTATAATCTTTTGGAGAGATATTAGTATAATAATTTATTAGAGTAATTTAAAGATAATAATAATAGAAATAGAAGGAAATTGGCCTTAGCCAAATTTGCTGCCCCTGTACGTGAATGTTTCACGTCATGTATTAGATAAAAAAAGAAAAGAAAAGAAAGAGAAATGGTTGCCTATCTTAAATAAAGATAAAGAAAGATAAGGAATTATGAGGATAGTTTAAAATAAATAATTAAATAAATAAAAGATAACGATTTGATCTTAAATTTCATACAATCTAATATTCTAATCATAAATCACACACAACACTTATATAAGGGATAGACAATTCCTTTCCTAGAATCACATTGACATTGTCTGTTGGCAAACTAGTGGGCTGCTCAAGGATTGAGGAGGAGGAAGAAAGTGAGGTATTTGTTGACGCAGAAAATAGCAGGAGAGAAAAATAACGAAGAGCACGAATTACTTGCTTCAAGAGGTGAGTAAAACACTTATCTTCTAAAATCATCCATGGTATTTATGTTGTGTTTGCTATGATAATCGCTACTTCTGGACGCGTATGCTGTAAAATTTTGTGAGTGCACCTTCGTTATGCCAAGTGCGTCGAGTGAGTTCATTGGGTATGGAATTCTAAGATTGTGACCTTCGTTTATAGATATATAAGTGTTGTACAATTTTTTTTCATTATTCTCTTGAAAAATCTGTGAATTTTCCTCGACGCAATTTTAGTGCTATATACAAACAATTGAATATATTGGTGATTGGCTAGCATTTTCGTGGTTTATAATTTATGTACGTGATTAAGTGATTAGTACTTAGCAATTACAGTGTTATTATGGTATGACTTTAGAAATTATTATTATGTTAGAGTGTGAGAACTGGATTGGAAATATCATGAATGATTATTTTTCTTTATTGTAAGAGTCAGTCATTACCTTCCGGGAAGGAAAGACGGTATACGTTCTATTCCAGGAATAGGATGAGGGATGTCACCGTCTGGGAGGGGATGTCTATTTATTCAAATATCCATATCTGGGATGGGATATTAGATACCTTCATTTGGGATGGGGAAGGCAGTGGGACACCATTGCATGGATATGAATCTGGGATTCACAGTGGATCCGGGATTCACAGTGGATTCGAGATCCACACTGGTTCCAGGAACCAAATAGTCAAGTCTAGTGATTCTTGGAATCACTGATTTGTGTTTGTGATATTTATTTGAATGCTTTGAGGTGTTAATGTTATTTATTGAAATATTTTCTTTATTGAAGGACGTTATAGGAATAATTGTGGTTGTTTTAATTCGACTTTTATTGGAGTATATTATAATATTTTATTTTAAAATCCTTTAGGGTACCATGGTTGAGTTTTTTCCTGATTACCGCACCAGCTAAGAAGAACACTATTTACGAATTCTTTTAGAACTTGTTGTATTCACTGGGATTATCATCTCATTAAAAGTGTTGTTTTCAGAGCACGAGGAGGAAGCCGTTGAAACTGAGGTGACTTGAAGATCTAGTTTTATTTCGTTATATTTGTTTTAGCTTGGTTAGTACTTTAGAATAAATGCCAAATGTGGCTAATTTCGTTATACTTTTAGCGTTCGTTTCTGTTTAGATACCCATATTTGAGGATAAGTTTTTTTTTATGTAAAGACTCATTTACTTTATCATTTTTTTTGTATAATATTTGAGGTATTTCAAACCATTGAGGATTTTGAAAATTTATCTTTTAAACCATGTTTCATTATGGATTGTTATTGTAACGAAGGACGTTACATTTTTGGTATCAGAGCAGTTTTGATCCTAAATCGGACTATGGTAGTGGGTTTGTTTTCAAAAAGTCAAATATGGGTGCATAGGATTGCTTATTAGAGTTATAAATGGCAACCCAGTGTTTGATTGGTGGTATGCAGATTTATGGCGCCTAATAGGCAAAGGGAAAACGCGAATAATGCTCTTGCAGTAGCCTTGGCTCGAATGACCAGAGTCATGCAAGAGCAGACAGAGGCTATCCTTCAAATGAGGGAAAATGGGAGCGGAGTCGTCGCTGGACCGATTGCACCTCCAAACCCTCAGTACACAGGGTTATCTAAATTTCGTAGGAACGATCCACCGTCCTTCCGTGGCAGCTCAGATCCCGTTGAAGCGGAAGAATGGCTTCAAAAGCTAGAGAAGATTTTCAGAGTCATGAGATGCGATGATACGCAGAAGGTGGAGTTCACCACTTACATGCTGGAGTCTGATGTAGAGCATTGGTGGAATAGTGCTCGAGGGAGTCTGGCAGCTCAAGGAGCTCCTATCATTTGGGAGGGGTTCAAGGAGGTTTTCCTGGAGAAGTATTTTGCTCATAATGTTCGTATTCAAAAGGAGACTGAGTTCCTCCAGCTTCGTCAGGGAGATATGACCGTTACTGAGTACGTGGCTAAGTTTGAGAGCTTGGCGAGGTTTTCTCGTTATCTAAAGGATAATCCTCAGAATGATTGGAAGGCTATCAAGTTTTTACAAGGCTTGAAACCAGAGTTATAGAGTTCTGTTGGCATCTTGGAGCTTAGAGACTATTCAACCTTGGTGAACAATTGTCGTGTAGCAATGCAGAAAATGCAAACCGTGATGGAACAAAATCCTAAGGAGAAGGCTAGCTTTGTTGGGAAGAAATTTCATAACAAGGATGGAAAGTTCCAGAAGCAGTTGCCACCTATGTCCACCATCAACAAAGGGAAGCAGATGCAAGGAGTTAGGACTGACGGAGGTACCTGGTGTCAGAACTGTGGCTTGATTCATAGAGATCGCCCATGTCCCGCGGTGCAGATTACTTGCTACAAATACAGGAAAGTGGGACACTATGCTAGGAATTGCAAGAGTGGAGATCAATCCCAACCAAGGCCACAAAACCAAGGGAGAGTCTTTACACTGCAAGGAGAAAAGGTGAAGAAGTTAGATGGTTTGATCCAAGGTATGGGCTTTATTAAAGAAAAAGGAATAATTATATTGTTTGATTCAGGAGTGACACATTCGTTCATATCTCTTGACTGTGTGAAAAATTTAGCCTTACCTGTTTCTAAATTGCCTTTTGATTTGAGTGTTGCTACTCCTGCAAAGGAAAAGATTGTCACTTCAATTGCTTGCTTGAATTGTCCTTTAGTGTATCGAGGCGTGTCTTATTCTGTTGATCTTATATGCTTTCCTATGTCTGGTTTAGATGTCATAGTTGGTATGAATTGGTTGTCTTCAAATCGTGCTGTTATAAATTGTTTTGATAAAACTGTTTCCATTGCTACTCAACCAATGCCAATCGATTCTTCCGTGTCCAATCCTATTGTTTCTGCTAGTGCCTTCCTTAAGTGTTTAGTTAAGGGGGCTCAAGGATACATGCTCTTGTTCTCTACTAAGGTAGAGGCTGAAGATGATGTGGTAGCTATACCTGTAGTGTGTGAATTCCAAGATGTTTTTCCTTGAGAGGTATCTAGTTTACCTCCAAATAGGGATGTTGAGTTTAGCATAGACCTTGTGCCTGGAAGTGGGCCTATTTCAGTAGCACCTTATAGGATGTCACCTTTAGAGTTGAGTGAGCTTAAGAAACAACTAGAGGAGATATTGGGAAAGGGGTTCATTAGGCCTAGTGTGTCACCTTGGGGAGTGCCAGTACTCTTGGTGAAGAAGAAGGATGGGAGCATGAGGTTATGTTTAGATTACAGGCAACTGAACAAAGTGACCATTAAGAATAAGTATCTGTTGCCTAGGATAGATGACCTTCTAGATCAGTTGAGGGGAGCGTCAGTGTTCTCTAAGATAGACTTAAGGTCGGGGTACCACCATATTAGAGTCAAGAGTGAGGACATTCCTAAGACAGCCTTTAGGACAAGGTACGGGCACTATAATGCCTCTTGGTGTGACTAATGCTCCGGCCGTGTTCATGGACTACATGAACTGGATCTTTAGGCCATTCTTGGACAGATTTGTGGTGGTGCTCATAGATGATATCTTGATATACTCTAGGACACCAGAAGACCATGAGGAGCATTTGAGGGTAGTGTTGCAGATTCTGAGGGATGAGCACTTGTATGCCAAGCCATAAAAGTGTGAATTTTGGCTTGATGAGGTGAAGTTCCTAGGGCATACCATCTATAGGAGTGGTGTAGCAGTTGACTCTAGTAAAGTTGATGCAGTGTTAGGAAGGGAGCGACCTAAGTCGGTGACTGAAGTAAGGAGTTTCCTAGGGTTGGCAGGTTATTATAGGAAGTTCATAGATGGGTTCTCTAGACTAGCCTTACCGCTTACCCAGTTAACTAGGAAAGCAAAACCATTTGAATGGGATAAGGAGTGTGAAAAAAGTTTTCAAGAGCTTAAGAGGAGGTTGGTCTCACCACCGGTCTTGACTATTCTGGACTCTTCAGAGAGCTTGGTAGTATATTGTGATGCTTCTAAAAATGGGTTAGGATGTGTGTTGATGCGAAAGGGCAAGGTGGTGGCGTATGTGTCTAGGCAACTTAGGATTCATGAGGGAAACTATCCCACCCATGATCTTGAGTTGGCAGCCATGGTGTTTGCCTTAAAGATTTGGAGGCATTACTTGTATGGTGCAAAATTTGAGGTTTTTAGTGACCATAAGAGCCTCAAATATTTGTTTGACCAAAAGGAGTTGAATATGAGATAGAGGAGGTGGATGGAATTCCTTAAAGATTATGATTTTGAGTTGAAGTACCACCCAGGGAAAGCCAATGTAGTGGTTGATGCTCTAAGTAGGAAATCCTTGCACATGTCTAGCTTGATGGTGCAAGAGATGAACCTGATATAAGAGTTTAGGGATTTGAACTTGAATGTGTCTTTGAATGCATTAAGCATGAGGTTGAATAGGTTGGAGATTGGTAGTGACCTTAGAGAGCTGATTAAGAGGGAACAACTTCTAGACCAGGATTTGCAGTCACTGGTGAACCAAGATGGTTATACCTTATCTGCTGATGGTTTAGTGTTGTTTAAGGATAAAGTTGTGGTTCCTATGGAGGGAAGTCTCAGGGAGAAAATTTTAGAGGAAGCCCATAAGGGTAAGTTCACCATACATCCAGGGATAACCAAGATGTATCAGGATTTAAAGAAGATGTATTGGTGGTCGGGAATGAAGAAAGATGTGGCTAACTTTGTGTCTGGGTGTTTAGTATGCCAAAAGGTTAAGATTGAACACTAGAAACCTTCAGGTTTGTTGCAACCTCTAGAAATTCCTGAGTGGAAATGGGAACGAATCTTTATGGATTTTGTGATAGGGTTGCCTAGGACTCGTCTGGGTCTAGATGCCATATAGGTGATTGTGGATAGGTTGACCAAGTCTGCCCACTTCATGCCAATTAAGGAAACCTACAAATTGGACAAGTTGGCGGACCTATACATTAAGGAGATAGTTAAGCTTCATGGCATACCTACATCTATAATGTCAGATAGGGATCCTAGATTTACTTCTATATTTTGGAGGGCGTTCCAGCAAGCTTTTGGTTCTAAATTAAGTTTTAGTATCATCCTCAGACAGATGGTCAGTCAGAGAGGACCATTCAAACCCTTGAGGACATGCTTAGAGCATGTGTTCTAGATGAAGGTGGAAGTTGGGACAGGTTCTTACCTCTTATAGAGTTTGCATATAACAATAGTTATCACGCTAGCATAGGCATGGCGCCCTATGAAGCTCTTTATGGAAGGAAGTGTAGATCCCCTTTATGTTGGTGTGAGGTGGGAGAGAAGACAATGCTAGGGCCAGATATAGTCCAGGAAACCATAGATAAGATCACGTTGATTAAAGAGAGGATGCGCACTACTCAAAGTAGGCAAAAGAGTTATGCTGACAAGAGAAGGAAACCTCTAGAATTCCAAGCAGGAGAACATGTATTCTTGAGAGTCACTCCTAAGACTGGGGTTGGGAGGTCCATGAAGGTCAAAAAGCTAAGTCCTCGATTCATAGGTCCCTTTCAAATCCTAAAAAGTGTCGGGCCTGTTGCTTACCAATTGGCTCTTCCACCACAACTGTCAAATCTTCATGACATCTTCCATGTTTCTCAACTTCGAAAGTACGTACAGGATGTTTCACTCATCATAGTTCCTGAGTTAATACAGTTAAAGGTTAATTTGACTTATAAGCCCAAGCCTGTTCAAATCATTGACAAGAACACCAAGACTCTGAGGAACAAGACAATCCCATTGGTGAAGGTGATATAGGAAGGATTGACTCCAGAAGAGGCTACATGGGAGCTTGAGGACAATGTTAGGTGTCAATATCCGCACCTCATTAATTGAGGTACGTTCACTCTTAAAGATCATGATATGCTATCCGTTAGTTTGATCAATAAGTATTATTAATTTTGAGGACGAAATTCTTGAAGGAGGGGAGAAAATGTAATATCCTAAAATTCTCAAATAATCATTTAGATATTTTATTAAAATAAAGATCATCTTGAAATATGATTACTTGGTTATTTAGTAAAAGAAAAGATTAGGTTGTTATAATCTTTTGGAGAGATATTAGTATAATAATTTATTAGAGTAATTTAAAGATAATGATAATAGAAATAGAAGTAAATTGGCCTTAGCCAAATTTGCTGCCCCTGTACGTGAATGTTTCACGTCATGTATTAGATGAAAAAAAAATAAAGAAAGAGAAACAGTTGCCTATCTTAAATAAAGATAAAGAAAGATAAGGAATTGTGGAGATAGTTTAAAATAAATAATTAAATAAATAAAAGATAAAGATTTGATCTTAAATTTCATACAATCTAATATTCTAATCATAAATCACGTACAACACTTATATAAGGGATAGACAATTCATTCCCTAGAATCACATAGATGTTGTCTCTTGGCAAATTAGTGGGCTGCTCAAGGATTGAGGAGGAGGAAGAAAGCGAGGAATTTTGTTGACGCAGCAAATAGCGGGAGAGAAAAATAACGAAGAGCACGAATTACTTGCTTCATGAGGTGAGTAAAACACTTATCTTCTAAAATCATCCATGGTATTTATGTTGTGTTTGCTATGATAATCGCTACTTCTGGACGCATATGCTGTAAAATTTTGTGAGTGCACCTTCGTTATGCCAAGTGCGTCGAGTGAGTTCACTGGGTATGGAATTCTAAGATTGTGACCTTCGTTTATAGATATATAAGCGCTGTACAATTTTTTTTCATTATTCTCTTGAAAAATTTGTGAATTTTCCGCAACGCAATTTTATTGCTATATACAAAAAATTGAATATGTTGGTGATTGGCTAGCATTTTCATGGTTTATAATTTATGTACATGATTAAGTGATTAGTACTTAGCAATTGCAATTTGCAGTGTTTGATCATTGGCCGAAGAGGAAAAAAATTGCTTTCGACACCATGAAATTACTTATGTGCAGACCCAGGACCAATTCTATTACGGGATACATGATTTGCGTTTTATTATTATTATTATTATTCCCCAGTACTAATTGATGTTGTATTTTAACAGTGTTATTATGGTATGAATTTAGAAATTATTATTGTGTTAGAGTGTGAGAATTGGATTGGAAATATCATGAATGATTTTTTTTCTTTATTGTAAGAGTCAGTCATTACCTTCCGGGAAGGAATGACGGTATACGTTCTATTCCGGGAATAGGATGAGGGATGTCATCGTCTGGGACGGGATGTCTATTTATTCAAATATCCACATCTGGGATGGAATATTAGATACCTTCATCTGGGATGGGGAAGGTAGTGGGACACCATTGCATGGATATGAGCTCATAGACCTTAGTGAATCTGGGATTCACAGTGGATCCGAGATCCACACTGGTTCCTGGAACCTAATAGTCAAGTCTAGTGATTCTGGGAATCACTGATTTGTGTTTATGATATTTATTTGAATGCTTTGAGGTGTTAATGTTATTTATTGAAATATTTTCTTTATTGAAGGACGTTATGGGAATAATTGTGGTTGTTTTAATTCGACTTTTATTGGAGTATATTATAATATTTTATTTTAAAATCCTTGCGGGTACCATGGTTGAGTTTTTTCGGATTACCGCACCGGCTGAGAACAACACTATTTGTAAATTCTTTTAGAACTTGTTTTATTCACTGGGATTATCATCTCATTAAAAGTGTTGTTTTCAGAGCATGAGGAGGAAGCTGTTGAAACTGAGGAGACTTGAAGATCTAGTTTTATTTCATTATATTTATTTTAGCTTGGTTAGTACTTTAGAATAAATGCCGGATGTGACTAATTTTGTTATACTTTTAGCGTTCATTTCTTTTTAGATACCTATATTTGAGGATAAGTTTTTTTTTATGTAAAGACTCATTTATTTTATCATTTTTTTTCTATAATATTTGAGGTACTTCAAACCATTGAGGATTTTGAAAATTTATCTTTTAAACCATGTTTCAATATGGATTGTCATTGTAACGAAGGACGTTACACAAAGACTGCTCCAGTGAAGCCTGCATAAGAAAAATCTAGAATTCGCAAGCTGAAAATGCTAGATGACTCTGATGATGAGGATCAAATGCCCATTGGCCAGATTAAAAGGAAAGCTGAAGAAATGGAGTCTGCACAGCAGAAGAAACAAAAGGTATCTGCTGCATCCAAAACTGGTGCTACAGTCTTTCCTACTAAAGTACCTAGACGAGTAAAAACACAGGCAGCAAGGCCAAGGAAAGTTCCAATTAAACTCCCCACCTCTCAAGATACTAAGAGCGAATCCACAAGTGCTCCATAACCTGCTCCAGCAGTTGCTTCAATAGTCACATCAACACAGTCCAACTCTCCAGTTAAACTTATCAAATTTTGTTCGTTCAAGGGATGCTTGGAGAGATGCCTGGCCTCAATGGACGATTCCACCAAAGGAGAAGATGAAAGAAGAAGAAGACAAGACAAGGTTCCCTGTTGCATTCCTTACAAGGAATGAACAGAACTACTATAAGAAAAGTGATGTTATTTGGAGACCTCGACAGGAACCACTGGAAAGAAGTCTTATTCCAGTATCTGCACCTGAATGGACGAGGTATGACTATGTTCATCCTCAGTCTGCTGAATTTGCTTCATTACCAGAAGGGGCTATAATCAGTAATCCTCCACCAACTTGGACGAGAGAATCTTATGCAAACCTAGTTCAGATGGAGCGCCCTTATACATGTCCAACTGGTACTCAGCAACGAGTGCGTCCAGCTGAAGATGAACTTCCTGAGCCAGAATTTGAAATTGCATCAAATTTTGCCAAAACTGTGGCTGAACAAAAGGGAAAGAATCAAAGAAAGAGGAAGCCTGCAACAAAGAATCCCCCTCTTAGCAATAATGATGAATTGGCTGCTGAACTAAAATTAACCATTAAAGAAAGCCTGAATCCATCCAAGTCAAAGCAGCGTCCAGAAGTGCAATGGGTCAAAGATGTTCACATCTGGACTCCCATAACAACATTTCTACCTCTACCACCTGGAACTCCAGTGCTTAACTTTCAACCCAGTGATTATGACGATCTTAGCAAACTGCTCCAACAAATGTACATTCAAAACCAAGCTATTGCCTATCCACCCAACCTCCACATCAGACCACGCTCTACTGATATCAAGTTTATACTTGATAAGGTATGTCCTAGACTACCTCTATATGATGCTGGAAGGAAGAAAGGGTTCAAATACTATGGCACTGAGATGCCCAGTAGAGATGAAAAGGTTCAGCTCTTGGCTTCCTCACATAGCTGGAATCATCTCTTTGATAAAATTGGAAATCTAACAAGGCCACTAGGCACTTTTGACTCCATGACTTTCTGGCATCAAATCATGTGGCAAGATACACAAAAAGCTTCAACGTGTGGATGCTCCAAAACAGATTTCATTCATCCTCCAGAAGGTATTGAAGTCCTGCGTCCAGTCAAGACACATCATTTCTCTAACACCTTCGCTTGCTTTCTGATGGATAATGATGATTATATCGATCTGTTGAAGAAACTAACAATCATCAGAAGCAACAAGGTATATGACCTTAGAAGTGTTGACCACGCTGAATTTGAACAAGAAGTTCAAATGCTTCATGAACTTCAAAAGGCTGAAGAAGAAAGAGCAAGCCGAAAGAGAAAGAGCTGCACAAGTTATCGCTTGGAACAGGAAAGAGCAGCACAAGCTGAGCAAGCTCGCCTGGTGCAAATTGAAAATGAGCAAGCTGAGATTGTTGCTAAAGAACAAACTGAGCAGGTTGCCAAACCAAAAGTTACACAAGCAGAATTGGATGAAGCCTCTGCAAAGGTGACTAATATGCTCATCCACCTAGACTTAGCGTCTGAAGTACAGGTGCACGTGGAACACTTTGTTACCTCCCATGAGGAATAAACTGTCCAATCTGAAGCATCCAAAGATGAAGAAATGCAATATGTGGCTGAAATTGAAGCGGCCCAACCAAAGGAGTCCACTGCTGAAAAGCCTACTCCTGAGGCTGCTACAGGCTAACCAATTGTTGATGCGTCCACTGAAGCACACTCTAGAACAAGACAAATAATTCCTGCAAGATCATCAAGTCCCAGGGGTATCGTTCCCTTGCACTTTGTTGAACCCCAAGGAGTATCTAAAGAAAGAGTCCAAGAGATTGTTCAACAGGCTCTGAGGCAACAACAATTGGAAACTGAAGATGCTCTTCATGCTTTCCAGGAAAGGCAACAAGTAGAAGCTGCACAACACTGATTAATGATGCAGAATGCTATTGCTGATCAATTCATTAGCCTTTCACAGATACTAGTGAGTCAAATTCAATCCACAGCTGCTAATCAAATTGGCACTGTTGCTCACTCAGTTCATCCTGTTCACCTCGTACCTCTGCCGTAACCTGAGCAGCCACCAACTGTCCACCCTACACCACCTCCTCAAGCACCACCAGAGCAACCACCACCACCACCACCACAAGATCCACCTCAACAGCCTTAGGTGACCATGATGGTCAAATCAACTTTCTATCTTTGAAACCCAATTTTTTATTGATGACAAAGGGGGAGAAACTGGAATTTTGATGTCATAGAGTACTTTCTTTCACTACACTACCCTGTGAAACTCTTTTGGCTGTTCATTTAATACATATGAGGTGTTTTTGATCATAAGTTCCGCATCCATGTCTATGATATGCTTTTCACTCTGATATCTATTGTCTCTGATACATTCTCATCATGCAGCGTTATCGGATTTTTTTATATAAAATGCATTAGAAATGTTGAACTTAGGGGGAGTACTTCATTTCATATATTTTCACCCTGACAACATACACTGGCATAACATAATTCATCTGCTCTAATATCTTTATATGATTATGTATTTGTTCACATCAATATTTAGTATTATTTGTCATCATCAAAAAGGGGGAGATTGTTAGAATCTAAGAATTTGGACGATGTCCAACCCCTCAAACATCAGTTTTGATGATAACAAATGAGGTTAAATTTTGAATTATCTAATGATCTATGTTTGAGTATTATAGGTACTACACCGTCCAATGCCTCAAAGGTATTGTATTTCTTAATCTCAAACAAGATAGTTCCATGTCAACAGTGCATCCAATGAGCAACTAGAAACTTACTTTTTCTAAGTATAAAACCCAGCGTCCAATACACTGATATAAAACAAGCGTCCAATGCTTTGTGAAAACCAGTGTGTAAACACTGCGACCATACGAGGAAGCGTCCAATGCCTATATAACTTACATCATCTTTTCTATAAAAAAGTATATATAATGCGTCCATGATCAAGAAGAAGTACACTTATTCTTTTCGATGATGATTCTCTGAAATGTTCTATTATTCCCTCTCTTTTCTAATGTGACATTTCATTTGAATATTCAAAAAAGTGTACCACAGGGATAGAAAAGCTTCTCTCTGCAGAAACCGTACAAGTAGTGGAGGTGCTGCATGTACTGTTGTCTCCTTCATCTCTCCACCCCAAGCTGACACGTAGCAACGGTCATATGATTATGAGAGAACGGTTATTGGCAAAGGCACAGATCTCACAACGGATATCTTCACCAAGCTGCCTATAAATAGAGGAACAAGCTCACGAAATCAACAACGAGGCAATCAAGTTTTTCAAAGAGCTGTAACTCTGCCAAATCAATTGGACGGCCTATACTTGTGTAAAAAGAGCAATCTACTTAGCTTTGCTAAGTTATTATGTGTATTCAAGTTATATTGTAATATCCTCTATGTGAGAGTTATCTCTTTAACTTGTACTCAAACAATTTCTGTTTTGAAAGCCAGGAGTGGCTTAGTGACAAAGAATACTTGGGTGTTCTTTAATCTTAGGGGGAGATTAAAGGTGTGCCAGAAGTGGCATAGAGAATACTTGTAGCCAGCAGTGGCAGGGTATATAATACTTGTTTGTAATCAGAATTTGATTAGTGGAACCCTTCAAAGGTTTTTGAAGGAGAACTGGACGTAGCTCAGATTGAGTGAACCAGTATAAACCAAGTATTTTTTACTCTATCACTTTCAAGCTTACTTGTTTTTCTCTTAAGTTATTTCTTCACATATTGCGCACAAGTTTCTTTATATCTTATTTATGAAAACCTTTATTTGTGCCTGGACGTTAACAAGAAAATGCAGTTTCACATAATTGTCATTTTAATGATTGGATGATACCTGTGATCTTTTGTTTTACAAGTCCCTTGTGAAACTTAAGTTAGTTTATCTCCATCTCTGCAAAAACTTTTAAAGCTTATAACTAACACACTATTCAACCCCCCCTTCTAGTGTGAATCTCTACATCTCAAATTACGCAAATTAAGTCTTCTAGATATCAATTATACAATTTTGGTTCCTTTATCAATCTTGCATTAAATGTTTCATAGATTTTGTTTATGTCACACTTAATAATTACATGAAAAATAATGTATCCAAAAAAAATTGAAAATTGATTAAATCATGAGGAGGGGTGATCAATCAAAACTGAACCAAATCGTTTTCAACCGCAGAATCTAACTAAAAAAATTGATTAAATCAAAATGCAAATAAAAAAATGTATGCTTTTATTGCGATTTGGTTTAGATTTTGGTTCCTATTGTGAAAACCAAATCAAACAGAAATAAACCACATATTATATTTATGTTAATTTCTCTTAGCTGGGTTAGATTATTAATTTATAATATTGATAGTGCATAAGTAATTAACTATAAGTAATTTGTAATATACTTTTTACTAAGAGCTTTGTAATTTAATTGTTTTCATATGTTATATTTTTATTGACCAAATCCTTATAATTTATGTAAATGTCATTTTGAAGAGTTGATCATTACTCAATTAATTATTAGATTCTAGTTTGTAACAATTTATTTTATTATTTGTTAAATTAAAAAAAAAGTTGAAACTCATACAAAAATGAACTAAAAAAAATAACGAATTACTAAACCGATCTAAACCAAACCACAAAAAATGAGTTTAGTTAGCTTTGAATTTGATATTACATTCAAACCGAACCAAACTAAACCCCATCTCATTTGTATGTTTGATTCAGATGATTTTTTGTCCAAAAATCGAACCAAACCGCACCACGAAATCCCCTAATCATAATGGACCAAAAGTCCAATTAAATCACGTCAACATATGTATTGGACAACAAGTGAACTGTCACTTCATCATCTAGTTTCACAATAGCAAAATTTGTTAAACATTTCACAGAAGACAATAGGGACTAAAATCGCATAATTACAATATGTTGAAGATCTAATTTACACAATTGGAACTAAAAAAACCCAAATTGTATAGTGCATCAGTAATTAACTTTGAATAAATTGTAATGTACTTTTTTGTAAGATTTGTAATTTAGTTGTTTTCATATGTTATTTTTTTATTGACCAAATCCTTATAATTTATGTAAATGTCATTTTGAAGAGTTGATCATGACTCAATTAATTATTAGATTCTAGTTTGTAATAATTTATTTTATTATTTATTAAATTAAAAAATAAATTGAAACTCATACAATAATGAACTAAAAAAATAACGAATTACTAAACCGATCTAAACCAAACCACAACAAACGAGTTTAGTTTGCTTTGAATTTGATATTACATTCAAACCGAACCAAACTAAACCTCATCTCATTTGTATGTTTGATTTAGATGATTTTTTGTCCAAAAATGAACCAAACCACACCACGGAATCCCCTAATCACAATGGACCGAAAGTCCAATTAAGTCACATCAACATATGTATTGGGCAACATGTCAGCTGTCACTTCATCATCTAGGTTCACAATAGCAAAATTTGTTAAATATTCCATAGAAGACAATAGGAACTAAAATCGCATAATTACAATACGTGAAAGATCTAATTTACACAATCAGAACTAAAAAACCAAAATTGTACAGTGCATAAGTAATTAACTTTGAATAATTTGTAATGTACTTTTTTGTAAGAGCTTTGTAAAATTTAGTTGTTTTCATATGTTATTTTTTTATTGATCAAATCCTTATAATTTATGTAAATGCCGTTTTGAAGAGTTGATCATGACTCAATTAATTATTAGTTTCTAGATTGTAACAATTTATTTTATTTTTTTAAATTAAAAAAATTGAAAATCATACAAAAATAAACTAAAGAATATTAACGAATTAATAAACCGATCTAAACCAAACCACAAAAAATGGGTTTGGTTTGGTTTGCATTTGATATTACATTCAAACTGAACTAAACTAAACCACATATCATTTGTATGTTTGATTCAGATGATATTTTATCCAAAAACCGAACCAAACCGCACCACGAAATCCCCTAATTGCAATGGACCAAAAGTCCAATTAAGTCATGTCAACATATGTATTGGGCAACATGTCAACTGTCACTTCATCATCTAGTGTCACATTAGCAAAATTTGTTAAATATTTCACAGAAGACAATAGGGACTAAAATCACATAATTGCAATATGTGAAAGATCTAATTTACACAATTGGAACTTAACCAATTCGGGTCGTGCCATTGCCATGGCCCTGCCGGACGTTCACCATCTCCTCCTACTCATTCCTATCCGATACCGCAACCATTTCCACCTTCATTGAGTTTCGATCATTCACTATCACCGCAAAACCTTCCAATATTGTCTACAATCACGCCCCTGTGTACTTTGCTACAACTACAACATGGACATTCTAATCCTTGCCGCCACCTAGCTCTTATTTTGCTTTGGATGGGGTGCCACCATATACTAGCTTTGGATCATGTGCTCCACCCGCTCCAACCACTGAGTCACGAGCCCTAACAAAATAGGGTACCTGATGATTCCGCTATGGAAACTGTGGTGTAATTAAGAATAGATTGAAACTCCGAATGGAGTTCCCATTTGGGGGTTTAAGCTATTCTCAGACCGCAGCTTCCATGGCTGGAATCTTCAAAAACCCTATTTTCTTAGAGGTGTCGACTCTGTTGTTGTAGTCAAAGCAGGTGGAGCACATGGATCGACTAGAACAAATACATAAGCGTATGATTATAAACCCCTGTGGGGATTTGTATTATAATTATAGAAATACTTATAATTGAATCATTCAACACAAAATTCTCCTTAATTGTCTCTCTCTTTGTAGTTATAAGTTTTTACATATACCCTTCTATTCATGCTGATCAATTGTATTTGTATTTGCTCAATCACTTCACTTCTCCTTCATATATAGTATTAGCAATTAAGTATAAAAATCAAGCTAGCCATTAGAATTGAACTTATTTTATTGGTTTATTTTCATTTTTAGTCTGTTATATATTATAATTTAAGATTCAGAGAAGCATTGTTTTTTGCTCCCCTTACATGTCTTTCTGTTTTGTTATTAAATATTAAGGTACGCTTGTTGCATCTCATGACATCTACAACTTTCAATGAAGTTAGCTACGAATGATATATCATTACTAATGTTTAAGGGTAAGCCTCGTACTTGTCATCTCTTAGTTGGTGTCTTTGCTTAGGTGGTTGAGTCTTGGATTCATAATTTTGTGTTGTCTGGGATATTTACACCAAAAAGTTGGTCACCATTCGATTTGTAGGCCATTTAGAGATGGCGGTCTTGGTCTAAAATCCATTAGGAAAAATAATGAGGCTGCAACTTTGAAATTGTGTTGGGATTTTGTTCATTAAAATGCTCAATGGGTTGAGTTTCTTCGGGCTAGATTTTTGCGGGCTGGTGCTCCTTTATTGAGCTATAAGTCTTCCTCTGTTTGGCTTTCTTTTAAAAGGCATAGGGGAATTATTAAAGAAAACACAGGTTGGATATTGGGCAATGGTAAGTCTATCAGTTTCTTAAGGTCAGGGCCGGTCCTAATATTTTGTGGGCCCTAGACGAAATAATAAATAAGACCCCCTTAATATATAAACATTTTAAATGTAAAAATATATTTCATGAAAAAATAAACATATAATTTAATGACAAATAATATATTTTACTACAATAAACGAATAACAGAATTTTAATAAAAATTAAAAAAATGTATTGCATTTTTCATTATTATTTCAGATTAAATCTTATATGTGGTTTTGCTCTTTATTAATATGCTAACTTTTAGTTATAATAATATTTTTAAATATTTATTTGGTTTAATTAATTATCTGGTTCATTACAAATACTTCTTCTTTTAGTCTTTATACTTAAAAACATCATCTTTCAGTTCTTACACATATAATTTTTAATCTACTTTAATCTTATGTATATGATTTTATCATTTATTCCTTACGGTGAGGACTAAAAGAGATTAAAAATGATATGTGTAGGGACTAAAAGGGTCTGTTTTGAAGTATAGGGAATAAAAAGAAAGAGCAAATTGCAACAACATCTCCTGAGGTTTCGTGTAATTACACAAGCACTCCCACTTTTTTAACTATTATTTTCCCCTCCCTTGTAGGGGGTGTTAGTGTAAGGGGGTGTCATGTATATAAATGTATAACTTTTCAAATGAGACTATGTATATTAAAAACAGATTATTAAATAAAAATAAATATTATATAATTTAATAGCTATATATATGTTTGTGTGTGTGTGTATGTGTATTAAAGTATATATTAAAATTTTCATTCATTTTCTTATTGTTTAAAAAAAATTAAACAAAAGGGGGAATGTGCGTGCATTAAAATAAGAGCAGGCATCCCAACTATGTTGGCACCCTTGAACTTACCCAAAGCAACACTACCCAGATATAGATTAAAAAGATAAAAGATAACAAAGAGACATTGGGGGACATAAACCAAAACCCATGAAAAAAGACAAAACTACAATCACTTGAATCTATAGCTAGGGAGGCTATTTCTGTTCCTAAAAACATCATAAAAAATGATGGGAGGGCTACTGTCCCAATAGCAAAAATCATGAACAAAAAGGCCAAGGGAGGCGATTTTATTTGCACAAGTGTTGCCTTCCCTGAAAATATGCAATACTGTAAACTTCATATTATGTGTAAGAGAGATGCACTTCTTCCACCTGTTGTGGATTTCCCAAGGAACCAAATTTGTATTAACAAAAGCTGAGACCATCAAATTTGAATCACATTCCAGCCACAAATTTTTCCAGTTTTTCTTTTGTGCTATTTCTATGGCAAGCATGGCACCGTGAAGTTCAGCATTGAGAGAATAGTTGACTCCCAGGTTTGAAGCAAAGCAACCTAAAACAGCACCTCTGAAATCTCTAAAAATACCTCCACAAGATGATCAACCAGGACTTCCACGGGCTGCCCCATCAGTGTTACATTTTATCCAATCACATAAATGAGGAATTAACTATTTCAAAATTAGTTTATAAAACATATTTCAAAAGGGAAAATTTTAAATATATATTAATACAATGTAAAGAAATTAACAAGTATATCAATAATTTATATTTTAATTTTTATCTTTAATTATTATTTTAGAAAAATATTATTAACTATTTCAAAATTTACTATATTTTTTAATATATGTATTTTTAATTATTATTGTTGACAAAATATATTTTAAAATAATTAAATTAAAATTCATATTAATATTTCATCAAGTGCGTGAATCAATAGCATGAAATTATTTCAGCTTAATCAAAAGTTTTGAGTTTGAGTCCCATATTGCAATCGAGAAGGCCAGTGAAAACTTGCCACTTATAACATGGTAACAAAAAAATAATAGATGTTTATCAATTGGATGACTTTTCAAATGAGTATATGTATATTTAAAATATAATATTAAATAAAAATAACTATTATATATCTTAATAACTATATATATATATATGTATTTATATATTAAAGTATACATTAAAACTTTTATTAATTTTCTTATTCTTCAAAAATATAGTTTATAATGCATATTTTAAAATATAAAATTAAAAATATATATAAATATATTGTAAAGAAATTAATAAATATATAACAATAATTTATATTTTAAATTCTATCTTTAATTATTATTTTAGAAAATATTATTAACTATTACAAATTTTACTATATATTTAAAATATATTAACATTTAAATATTATTGTTGACAATATATTTTAAAATTAAAATTCATATTAATATACCACCGATCGTGTGAATCAATTGGCATGGGATTTTTCCAACTTAACCAGTGGTCTCAAGTTTGAGTTCTAAGTTACAATTGAGAAGGTTGCTTAATACTCTATATCTACAACATGGTAACAAAAAATTTAATAGATGTTAATTAACTCTATAACTTTTCAAATGAGACTATGTATATTAAAAATATATTATTAAATTTAAACAAATATTATATAATGTAATAGCTATATATATGTATATACAAGAAAGTATACATTAAAACTTTTAATCATTTTCTTATTGTTTAAAAAATTAGTTTATAAAACATATTTTCAAATGGAAAATTTTAAAAATATATTAATATAATGTAAAGAAATTAATAAGTATATGTCAATCATTTATATTTTAAATTCTATCTTTAATTATTATTTTAGAAAATATTATTACTTATTTCAAACTTTACTATATATTTATTTTTAATTATTATTGTTGAAAAAACATATTTAAATATAATTCAATTGAATTAATATATCACCGTTCGCATGAATAAATGGGCATAACTTAATCAGTGATCTCAAGTTTGAGTCCTAGGTTTCAATCGAGAAGGCTGATGAATACTTTATATCTACAACACGGTAACAAAAAAAAATAATAGATGTTTATCATCTTTATGACATTTCAAATGAGAGTATGCATATTATAAATATATTATTAAATAAAAAAATATTATATAATTTAATAGCTATATATATGTATATATATTAAAGTATTCATTAAAACTTTTATTCATTTTCTTATTGTTTAAAAATTAGTTTATAAAACATATTTTAAAATGGAAAATTTTAAATATATATTAATATAATGTAAAGAAACTAAGAAATATATGTCAATAATTTATATTTTAAATTCTATCTTTGATTATTATTAAAGAAAATGTTATTAATTATTTCAAAATTTACTATATATTTAAAAACATATTCGTTTTTAATTATTATTGTTGGCAAAACATATTTTAAAATAATTGAATTAAAAGGCATATCAAAATATATACCACCGAGCAGATGGATTAACTGACATGGGATTGTTCTAACTTAACCATTGATCTTGAGTTTGAGTTCTTGGTATGTTATCAGGAAGGCCGGTGAATACTTTGCATCTATAACATGTAACAAAAAACTTAATAAATAATTATTAAATGTATGACTTTTCATATGAGTCTGTGTATATTAAAAATATATTAGTAAATAAAATGGAACTATTATATAATTTAATAGCTAAATATATGTATATACATTGAAAGTTTAATGAATTTTCTTATTATTTAAAAGATAAGTTTATAAAACATATTTTAAAATGGAAAATTTTAAATATATATATTTCAATATAATGTAAAGAAATTAATATATATATATATATATATATATCAATAATTTATATTTTAATTTCTATCTTTAGTTATTATTTTAGAAAAATATCATTAATTAATTAAAAATTTACTATATGTTTAAAAACTTGTTTATTTTTAATTTTTATTGTTGACAAACCATATTTTAAAATAATTCAATTAAAAAAAATACTACTGAGCATGTGATCAATTGAGATGGGAATGTTACAACTCAACCAATGGTCTTAGGTTTAAATTTGGGGTATGCAACTACGTTAAATACTCAGAGAGAGACTTTGCACTCATAGTGGTCCTACAAGGCTCGAGTAGGTTTGTCTCCCGTGAATTATGCTTATTGTTTAGACCAAAAACTGCGTATAATATATTTTAAAATTTTGTTACATGTTTACAGTTGAATCTAATATTGAAGCTTGCATCTAATTTTGGAAAATATAATTAGTAAAAAATCAAAATATAATATTATTAAAAATTGACTTTTTATGTAAGAGGAAAGATATTAAACTAAATTTAAAAATAGATTACTTTAATGAGACAATTTTATTATTTAAATACATTTGTACTCATTTATAAATCATTTATTTTTGTTATTCCGTGGAGCCCACAATATTTGATATAGTATTTATAGTGATGCCAACTTGTGTCTTCTTGCAAGCTCGACAATTCTCTATCTCTATAGTTTGTTTCTCTGTCGTCATGGGCATGGCCCAACTCCTTCGCATGCATAACGCCATTCTCTTGGGCCTCACCGTGTACTGCCGGACCTTCACCATCTCCTCCGATTCTGCAACCATCGCTAAGATCCAATCATTCATCCCTGCCATAAAACCCTCTATATCATCTGTGGTCGTGCCACTGCTATGGCCCAACTCCACCGCTTGTAGATAGCCATCCTGTTGAGTCTAATTGCTCTCTGAGGCTCTTCTACTGCAAGGCCCTGTCGGGCGTTCACTATCTCCTGCTACTCCTTCCACTCCTATTCCCTCCCACTCTGACCTACCTTCAAACACTTGTATTCCTTTCTCTCTTTCGATTTTTTATTTGTCATGGCCCAAGTCCTCTCCATGCAGATTGTCATCCTTATGTTCCTCATCACTTTCTTGGTCTCCACCAGTGCGAAGGCCCTGTTGGATGCTCACCTTCTCTTTATCCTCTGATTCGGCAACCAACACCACCATCACTGAGATCTAGTCAGTCAACCCTGCCACTAAAACTATCCTATATTGCCTGCGATTGTGCCCCATTGCAATTCTTTGGACACAACTACAACTCCCTCCTTGAGCGTAGCATGGACATTTTGATTGTTGCTACCACCTTGCTCTTATTTGGGTCATGTGCTTGTGTTCCACCCGCTCCGATTACAACCACCGAATCTAGAGCCCTAAGAAAATAGGGACACCAAAGCAAGTAAATAAGCGTATGATTGTAAAGCCCTTTGGGATTTGTATAATAATAATAATAATAATAATAATAATAATAATAATAATAATAATAATAATAATAATAATAATAATAATAATAATAATTGAATTATTCAACACAAATGCACCTTGTGTCTTTCTTTGTAGTTTTAAGTTTTACTTGCCCTTCTATTCACGTTAATCAATTGTATTTGTATTTGCTTTATCATTTCATTTCTCCTCTGTATTAGTAATTAGCATCTTATCCTAAGCTGTTGATTTAAAAATCAAGCTAGCTAGTAGAATTTAGCTATTTTATTGGTATAGTCGCACTTTTGGTCCATTATGTATCGTAATTATGCGATTTTAGTCTCCTAAATTTTAATTACGCAAATTAAGTCTTCCAGATATCAATTATACAATTTTGGTCCCTTTGTCAATCTTGCATTAAATATTTCATATATTTTTTTTATGTCACACTTAATGATGACATGAAAATTAATGTATCCAAAAAAAATTTGAAAATTGATTAAATCAAAATGTAAATAAAAAAATGTATGCTTTTTATTGCGGTTTGGTTCAGATTTTGGTTCCTAATGTGAAAACCAAATCAAATTGAAATAAACTGCATATTATATTTATGTTGATTTTTCTTTTTATATTGTATAAATTATCATTAAAATAACTTAAGTCACAACTCAATTTTTATAATGATAGTATGTGATTCTTTATGTCAATTTTTATAATGATAGCATGTGATTCTTAGGTTAGATTATTAGTTTATAATATTGATAGTGCGTAAGTAATTTACTATAAATAATTTGTAAAGTACTTTTTTGTAGGAGCTTTGTAATTTTATTGTTTTCATATGTTATTTTTTTATTGACCAAATCCTTATAATTTATGTAAAGTTCATTTTGAAGAGCTAATCATGACTCAATTGATTATTAGACTCTAGACTGTAACAATTTATTTTATTATTTGTTAAATTAAAAAAAATTGAAACTCATACAAAAATAAACTAAAAAATATTAATGAATTACAAAACCGATCAAAACCAAACCACAAAAATGGGTTTGGTTTGGTTTGAATTTGATATTACATTCAAACCAAACCAAACTAAACCATATATCATTTGTATGTTTGGTTTAGATGATTTTTTGTCCAAAAATCGAACCAAACCGCACCATGAAATCCCCTAATCGCAATGAACCAAAAGTCCAATTAAGTCATGTCAACATATGTATTGGGCAACATGTCATCTGTCACTTCACCATCTGGTGTCACAATAGCAAAATTTGTTAAATATTTCACAGAAGACAATAAGGACTAAAATAACATAATTGCAATACGTGAAAGATCTAATTTACACAATTGGAAATTAAAAACCAATTGTGGTCATGCCACTGTCATGGCCCTGCCGGACGTTCACCATCTCCTCCTACTCATTCCCATTCGATTGCACAATCGTTTCCACCTTCATTGAGATCTGGTCATTCACTATCACAGCAGAACCTGAAATATTGTCTGCAATCGCACCCCGGTGTACTTGGCTATGACTACAGCATGGACATTCTATTCCTTGCTACCACCTAGCTCTTATTTGGCATGGGATGGGGTGCCACCATATACTAGCTTTGGATCATGTGCTCCACCCGATCAAACCACTGAGTCATGAGCCCTAAGAAAATAGGGTACGTGATGATTCTGCTATGGAAACTGTGGTGTAAGAATAGATTGAAACTCCAAATGGAGTTCCCATCTGGGGTTTTAAGCTATTCTCAGACCGCAGCTTCCATGGCTGGAATCTTCACAAACCCTATTTTCTTAGAGGTCTCGACTCTGTTGTTGTAGTCGGAGCAGGTGGAGCACATGGATCGACCAGAACAAATACATAAGCGTATGATTGTAAACCCCTTTGGGGATTTGTATTATAACTATAATAATACTTATAATTGAATTATTCAACACAAATGTTCCTTAATTGTCTCTCTTTGTAGTTATAAGTTTTACATATACCCTTCTGTTCATGCTAATCAATTGTATTTGTATTTGCTCTATCACTTCACTTCTCCTTTGTATATAGTATTAGTAATTAAGTATCTTATCATATGCTCTTGATTTAAAACTCAAGCTAGCCATAAGAATTGAACTTATTTTATTAGTTTATTTGCATTTTTAGTCCTATATATATATATATATATATATATATATATATATATATATATATATATATATATATATATATATATTATAATTTAAGATTCAGAGAAGCGTTGTTTTTTGCTCCCCTTACATGTCTTTCTGTTTTGTTATTAAATATTAAGGTATGCTTGTTGTGTCTCATGACGTCTACAACTTTCAATGAAGTTAGCCACAAATGTTTGAACTGGTTGAAAGATGGCTAATGAAATGAGCTGGACTTGGATTCTCCTGCTTTATATTTTGCTTATTACTATTAGTTATACACTTTTGAGCAGTTAATTATTCTGCTTCACTAACCTAACGGTGATGGATAGACATTAATTATGGATCATAGGGTTTTATATAGTCTTTTAGTATATGCTACTTAGTTTTGGACGGTTGATCAAACTCTTGCCATTAAAATGGCTATTTACAAGATGGTCTTTACTCAAAAAAAAGTTTACATTTGGTAATATATACTCTCATGCATGCTTACAATATGCTTAAGCCCCCACAGTAGATTTCCAGTTATCTATATGAGTTCTTATTTGTTTTATTTTCGTCCATACAACAACATGAGTGCTTTATCATTCAAAGCCACCAAGCTGTAAAAGAAAATTCCAATAGCCATGATAAAAATTCAATAGAAGAAAATACTTTGTGCCAAGAACAAGAGGTTCTTATCTTGTATCTTATTAAAAGTACAGAGTCTAAAAAAGAGACATTTTTGTTGTGGGATCTATTCACTTTTCCTTCCATCACTTGTAAAAGAGATTGACTCCAAACAATGGAACTGATTACTATTGGCTTATTTTACTTTCGCACACTATTATTCCACTCAAAATCTATCATTCCAAACGGAGTGTCATAATAATATTATTGGAGGAAAAAAATTGTTTAAATTATAAAAAGTAAAATAATAAGCGATACTCACATAGTAAGGTGTTAAGAACTTTAGAGAGTATTTTCATTGAAGATTCTGAAGTACAGTTGTTAATAATAGAAACCTTTTAGTTGAATAAATTTGACATGTAGTTAGTGGTAGTAATGTCATGTACACATGAAGACAATGTAGACTAGGAATCTAATTATGTAAGCAACGAAAATGGAAACATAATAAAATAAGTATTGGTTTTACAAAATTATTAGATATACATTATTAAATGTATAACTTTTCAAATGAGTCTATGTAAGGACGGATAAAAGGGGGCAAGCCGGGGCCTTAGCCCCTCTCTCCTTGGACTTCGTTTATAATGTTATACATAGAAAAAGTAAAAAAATTGAGAACTATATAAGCATATATAAGTCAGTTGCAAGTGGAATGAAACATGTAAGATGGGTCTTTAAAATAGTCATGATAAAATTGCAATAGAAGGGAATCTATCAACATATATAAGTCAGTTGCACGTGGAATGGAAGGGACTCCGACAACCATGGCATCGATCACCGCTAGCATTTGCTGAAACCACGATTGCTACACTTTGACATCCTCACTGCCACTGTCGATGACATCGACGCGCATCCCTCAGCGTCAGAGCGTGGTGGTGTCGTGCCACCTCACCGTCATTGCTATCGATGCCTGCAAAGCTTCGAACGTGGCTAATGTTTAGTCTTGGATCTATGAATGTGAATGTTGCAGTGGTTAGAATTCTGAACTGTCGTCGCTATGGATAGTTGGAATAGTAACTCGCCATCACCAGAGTGGTTTCTCAGGTAGAGGAATTCAGTGGAAAACGAATCAATTTTGAAAGGGATGGCTGGAGTGGATATTAACAAAATGCTCCAAATAAATAACCCAAACAAGTTATTTTGCAATTGAATAAAATTTGATTACCTTTATTTGAATTACTTTGCATTTTAAATTCTCTGGTATTTTAAAACTCTCTATCTAAACACAAGGTAAGGGAATTATCGTGAAGTATAGATGGGTATTCGGCTACTTGATGGGTCGGATATGCCTCTAGTTTATTATAAGCTTTATAAAATAAAGTGGGAGTATTCGTCTATTCGGTAGGCCTTGATCTTGTTTTTGAGTGATTGACTCATTAGTGAAGAAATTGAGATCAGCAACAACTTAAACTACTACATTTATGCTTGTGTTTGTAGAAAATGGAATTATATGATCATTTCCATGTTGATTTTTTCCATGCAGCTCTGAGAAAGGGGTGTACTTGTATTTAGTGTATGTATTATTTAATATGTATAAAAATTATTATAATCATATTTCCATAAATGTTGAATAAAAGATAATAATTTTACCATGTCAGTGAAAATGTTATTTTAGGTGAAAAAAGACAATAAGTTATACTATATTGTTATGTTCATTTTAATAATTATTTTTTGTAACATTATTTCCTACCATTATAGACAATAGATATTAATTATTAAATAATAAGACTTATACATACCAATAAACATTTTGTCTTAATAATGTAGGTTAATAATATTTTTTCTTAATTTATAGATATAATATAATAAAATTCAAGATTAAAATATTAACTTGAATTTCTTCACACTATATTTTTAATAATAATATTTTTAATTATTAAAAAATAAGTTAAATATGAATTATGTTGTTTGAATATACTTTTGATCCAATAGTTATATTAATCAATTATAAATAATGATATTATTAAATTTTAATGATAATTAGTATTATTATTAACATATTATATTATTAATTATTATAACTACATAATAAATATAATATAGATACACATATTAACTTTAACCCATGTCAGTGAAAATGTTAATAGTATTACTATATTGTTATGTTTATTTTAATAATTAGTTTTTGTAACATTATTTTCTACTATTATACATTATTACAATATTAATTATATCAATTATAATATAGTTATATATTTTTATAATAATATCCTATAAAACAATTTGACTTTTATGTATATTCAAATTATAATATTATTAAAAATTACATGCTTAGTAAAATAGAACAAGTCAACAATAAAAGGCAAGTGTAAGTTGTTACAATATATGATATAATATTATATGAAGTAATATTGTATCCTTGATATTTTTAATATTAATATTTTTTTCAAATTGACAGATATAATATTTAATTAAATAATTAATAATATTCACAATAAGTTATTATCCTAAATATTCACAATAATTTATAATATTCAGATCCCTAAACTTTTCCACAAGTTCTAACAATTTCACCATCAAAGCATACATGTGAATTGCTTTCCTACTAAGAGCATCTGCCACTACATTTGCCTTGCTAGGATGATACATCAATTGGAAATCATAATCCTTTAGGAACTCGATCCAACGTCTTTGTCTCATATTCAACTCCTTCTGATCAAACAAGTACTTTAGACTTTTGTGATCACTAAACACATTGAACTTTGCCCCATAAAGGTAATGTTTGTAACACCCCGAAAATTATAACCCAGTAAGTAGGAACGTGAGTAACTTAATTAGGAATTAATTGAGACTTAATTGTTTGTTTTAAATAAGAAAAAGATATGTTTTGATTAATTAAATATGGTTAGTGATTAATTGAGTAAATAAGAAAAATGATGGAAAATAGAATAATATAAGTATTTCTTAATAATGGTCAAGTAGAAAAATTTATAAAATCAAAAGATATAAAATTCTCTTTAAGCAACTCGTTGTAATTAATTCTCTGAAATTAATTCTTTGTAGTTACTTTTTTGTATAGATTGCTTGTAAAGATATCTATAAAATTCTGTGTAATTAAATTGTCTGTGTTATTTTATTTATTTCAATTATGTGCAGTGTGCTACGTACTTAATATTTAAGTACTCAAAATTGTTTGTGATTGATTCCCTGGAATGCCTGCTAGTAATTAATTGAAAATGAGATTAATTACTAGTAGTAAATATTTAAAATATCTATTGCTATGTACTAATTAATTTATTGGTTGCAGATTGGTTTTAATTAATTATTTTAATTAAATTAAATTCTAGTAACTTGCACATCAAGTTACCTCTTATAAAATTTATCGTGAACAATTTCTTTACAGAGAAAATTTTATTTGAGCAACTAGTATTTATTTTAACACACAAAGTTTTATCGGATTTCTAGAATTAAAGTTTTTAACTTCTAAAAATTTCAAGTGCATTACCTTATAATTACACAGTGTAAAATTATACTGTATAAACTAAACTTAGTGTACCCAAATTGCCTAAACCTAACACCTAGCACATGCACATGCATGCAAGCTCCCTAAACAACACCTAATCTCTCCCTAACCACATCATCTCCACACGTCCCACTATCTCTTAGTCACTCACTTCATGCAAGCTAAATAATTAACACCTAAACTCACCCTTAATCAACACCTCACCCTACCTAGACAACACAACACCCACGGCCACACCCTAAACACCACACTCAACACTCACTCTCTCACTCACTAACACACACACAACTTAACTAGTAAGTTAGAAAAAACACAACTTAGCAATTAAGTTACAAGATTCGAAAGCTCTCTTCTCTCTCCTCTTTTGCTGCTGGCCGAGAACTACCAAGGGAGAATGGAAGCCATTTTTGTGGAGCCTGGCTGGTTGCATGTGCAGCTTGGAGGTCCCCTCTTCACCACCACAAGCTTGTCTTCTCCTTCTCACCCTCTCTTCTTTCTCGTGAGCTTTGGAGCTAGGTAAGGGGAACTCTTTCTGAACTCTTTTTCTTTTTGAACACTATGGTTCTCTCTCTTTGGCTGTCTATGCTTTGCATGGACTTGAAATTGTTATCTTTTTTACTCTTTAATTCTTTGGGAAGGTTCCTAATACAAAGGAGACCATGCCCAAATTTTATTAAAATTGTTTGACAAGTTTTCATTGAGAAAATCTAACTCAAAACCTAAGTGGCAGTGACTGTCTACTCGCTTGGCTCTGGACAACTCTCACTGTTTTGACATTTTCTAAAGATCCAACTGTTGGTTTTTCGTAAAATTTGTCCTCAATGAAAATATACACAAAATAAAAAAACTTTCATTTTAGAACTTTTGTGAGACAACCTCAAATCGGGGTTCATCCATGACCTCAAAGGTGGCTGTCCTGCTTTTGATTCATGTCAGAACATGGCTTGGTTTTTAGTGATTTTACACTTTTGTACTTATCTTTTCTTTTTCGTGTTTAGACCTTTAAAAACTAGACAAAACAAGATTTTTAACCATATAAATTAAAAAAAATTCATTTTCATTTACTAAATTAACGTTTTAGATTGAGACAGGGCAAGGGTTTTAAGGTCTGTTTTGAGTCTGAAACTTAGGCTGTTAGAAACAATTTTACTGGGAATGATAGGGAAACATTTAGAGTGCAAGTTTTACCTTTTTAGAAAGATAAATGTGTTACCTTTCTACTGTAAAATTTCCAGCTCAAAAAAAATTTGGAAAGTGTTTGAAAAATAATTTCTTTGAACCATGTTCACTATGAAGAAATTTCGGTACTGCTAACTTGTAGAATTTTTAGGAATTTTCATAGATTTTTCCTAAACAGTTGGTTTACTATTTTAAAAAATAGAAATCAAGAGATTTCTTTACATATAAAAATTTTGTCAATCAAAAATCATTTGCTAAATTCAGTTAGAGCTCACATTTAGTGCTGCCAAAGAGAAATTTTAGTCATTTTGTCAATCTCGTTTAATGCAATGTATTTATTTGAATTGTTGTATTTAATTAGTAGAATTGTGATCTTGTGAGGCAGTGGATATTTTTATCCATTGTTTTGTTTTGTTTAAATTCCCAAGGAATGTGAACCTTGGGCAATTGATGTTTGATAAAGTGTGATTGTGAGTGCCTTTGTGATATAGTCTTCTTGACTGTAGGGTGAACATTGTGATAATGTTGTTTGTCTTTGTGATGTACTCACAAGACTCGGGCACGAGTGCTTGTGAAGACTAGAACTCTATTATAGTAATTCTGCCAATTTTTCCATTTGAAGATAAATGAAACCTTAACAGAGAGCACAATTAATTAGGTTATAAGATTTAAGTTTATGAAATAGAATTTAATTAATTAACTCTTTATTTTGTGCGTTAGACTTAGAAAGGACTTAGGACCTTTGCATGGAGGAACGAACGCGAAGTGTAATTAATTATAAAATTATAAAGTTTGAGAGAGTAAGGAATGCATAGAACATAATGAAATTTGATATGCATTGTGATATATATTGATTTGAGAGTCGTGCAATGGAGTTACGAGTGTACGGTAGATTGCTAGAAGTGTAAGATGGCAAGAAAGTCGTGTGGGATATTCCGACTGTAAGATACCTAAACCAGAAGGCGGAGTGCGAATGACGTCGCCATGGTGTGGTGATGGAGGCAATGTCCTCGTGTATATATATATATATATATATATATATATATATATATATATATATTGTGAGTAGAGGCGGTGTCTCATGCTCAGCGTCAATTCGTCCATCTAGTACCGTGTGCAGTGGAAACCCACTGCGACAAGCAAAATAATCCCTGTGAGGAGAGTGTTGAGGAGTCAGTCCTTAGAGTATTGGATGACCACAAATTGGTACCTGGGAGATGATCATAAGACATTGCGACCTTGGGGGTATGGCGCTGAGTTGTGACAGCAATTCACATAGCCGACTTGGCAACCTAGACAAAAATATGAGCCATCATCAGTTGGTGAAAGCATGCCATTGTACCATGGTGAAGGGTGTACTCCTAACAGTCATCTAGCTCAATTGTGTAAGACCACTGAGTTCTGGGAGTTCCAGTGGCAGCTAGCCAGTGAGAAAGAATTTACAGAATTAGTGATGGAGACGAATAGATTTCGAGTGTGATCATTAAATAACCATATCCTAATGGTTAGTAGAATGTGCATGTGACTTTGTAAGTCTCTTTTGTGTGTTTGCTTGACGAAGCAGAGAGTTCACCCATACCTTTTTATTTTAGGAGCCAATGGCAGCACCTACGGAGGTCATAGAGATATCATCATCTTCCCCTTCGTCACCCTCGTCATCATCTTTTTCTTTTGAAGTTTCTTCAAAGAGTCCATCTGTATCCACTACTGTTCTCGATGCCACACCATCCGAGGAGTTTACGCCTAGGCCGGCGCCTTCCACTTTTCGCCTACATCCTTTTTATGTCCGAGATCTGGATTGTGCTTGGGCGAGTGGCCGTCAGGGGGATCCACCACTAGTCGTGGACTTGGGGGACAGTGAGCCAGAGGATCTTGAGGAGGATCCTGTGGACGATGGCCACGAGATTTCTTCTCAGGGATCTTGCTAGAGATCCTCTATCATCACCTTTCATTTGAAGGTTAGTCTAACATGAAGGGTTGGGTATTAGTGATGACTGCTCTGAGTCCTAAGATCTTTTCTTTTTCATGTTCTCTGATATGGATAGATCTAGGCTTCAGACTTTTGGCATATGTACATTTCAACCATTACTTCCTCTTATTATCTGTATCTTGTTCATATTTAGGGTTGTATATGTCTTTATTATCTTTGGGAATACATGTACCTTATTACTCTTATGTATATATGTATATTTTATAGCCAGAGCTATTTACTTTATTTATTTTGTTTTACTAACTTTTAGCTGTATACTTATAATTGAGACGACAATACGTAACTTGCAAAATTAATTAATCAAAAGTTATAAAAATTTAGTAAAATTCCAATCTATGTTTTCTTAACATCACAGTTTTTGGATAAATTAAAATTAGTTAACACGTTTTGAAAATAATTAAAGGATCTTTTCCTTACCTTTTCCGAAGATCGAATAAAGTAACACGTTTATTAAATTAAAATAAGTTTAAAATGTTGATTATATGTAAACCCGAATTTAGGGTGTTACATTAGTGGTATCAGAGCAGTTCATCCTACGAAGACTGGGGTGTGGACTTAACCATTGCTTGTGATGTGTGTGATTGGATTCACTGTCGCTTGACGACAGTATAGATGAATTGTTCAATGTTGTGTGATTTCACATTGACTAACTATTCTTTAATAGCAATGTAGGATGGATTGGTTGAAATGTTGCCCTTGCATCGACTGTTATTTAACAGTGGTGTCGATTGTTATTTAACAGTGGTGAAGGGTAAATTGTATGTTGTGTGATCTTACATCAACTATGTGTAGGTAGTGGTGTAAGATGTAACATTGTTTGTAACTATGTGATCTTGCATTGACTATTGTGGTGGCAACGTAGGATATATATATATATATATATATATATATATATATATATATATATATATATATATATATATATATATATATGGAATAGTTGATACGACGTCGTTAGAAGAAATGTCGACATCTTGAGGAGGTGTCAGCATTCCGTTAGAATTGCCAATAGAATTATGAGATTAGCTAGACATTGCAAAGCTAAGAGACAAGGTTATTTCTTTAGACTATGCCTTGCCTTAAGGAACCCTTAAGACCTTGGCATCTATAGTGGGATAATGAGTTAAGTGTGATAGAGAAGTCTATGCATTATGCATAAGTTGTCTCTATTTGGCACAAAGTTGCCTTGATTCCTTATGGGTAAATGCCTTATGCATTCTACCCTCTTTCAAGTCGTGCGGTGATGTTGGACATTTCCTATCACTACCTTTTCTTGTAAAAAGGAGCCGATTGAACATGTTTCAAGTAGTCTACGTTTGAGTAGCCCACTATTCTTGTAAATGAAGTGTCTCAATTTTTATTAGCGTCATTAATTTTGTATGAATGATGCCTTGCACATGATGTTTCTTTTTAAATCATGTGGTAACATAGACTTCTTCATGTGCCTATGTCTCTTGTGGAAATGAATTGATCAATCATGTTTTGGGACATTGTATTGATGGTGATTGAGTTGTCCTCAATCCCAGTGTGAGTCATTCACTCCATGGGGATAAGTTGTTCTCAAATCTTACGAGTCGTTTGATCCACATGGAGGAGTTATTTCTTCCATCATTCTTGTTTTTGAAGCAAGGTGAATGTTTTGAAGGAAGAAAGAAAATCTTGATGGAGTTATGAGGGTTAGAAGATAACCAATCCATGCCTAATATAACGTCTATGTCAGAGAGAGGTAAACAAATCAAATTCACTTTATAACTGCGCCCACTAACAGAAATAGGGCAATTAGCACAAACAACTCAAGTTGCTATAGGAATGACAAAGGACAAGTAGGTAATCTCAATCTATCCACATAGTTGTAAGAGATAAAAGAACGTGTAGTGCCTAAATCAAACAGTACAGTTAGGAGGCTACCAACTATGTCACACTCCCCCTATATCAGGTCTTCATATTTTACAGCTTCAGCTCCGCTCATGGTAAAGACTCTACTTGTTGCAGTTGGCTTTGTTGTCCTCACAGTATTCATCTTAGGTTTGACCTTTGGTGCCACTTTGCAATCTCTAGCCATGTGACTAGTCTTCTGACAATTACAGCAAACACCGCTCTTCTTATGACACTGGTTGGCATAGTGGGGTCCTCTAAACTTGTAATGTGTAACTTTACGATTTCCTGTCTGAGAAGTGATTAGGGTGCCCTTGACAAATGGGCCACCCTGCCTCTGCTACTGCTGGTAGTGAGGATTCTGCCTCTACTAATCCTGGGTCTACCATAGGGTTTCTCTGAAATATTTTCTTAGATCCAGATGATCCACCTTCATGAGTCCTCTCAATCCTGCTACTACCATACTCAAGACGCTCAACTATCTTGCTCTTCTCTACTAGTTTTGGGAATTCTCTGATTGTCATCAGGATGATCATCCTTTTTATCTCGTATCTTAGTTCTTCCTCATACTTTTGACATCTCCATTCCTCAGAAGTAGCCTGAGTGCATAATTTAGACAAGTATTCGAATCTGAATGGGTACTCGTTTGCAGTCATGTTTCCTTGAATTAGTTGTAGAAATTCCATCTCGTTTGCATGCTCAGAACTTGCTGGAAAATATTTTGCTAAGAAACGTTCTCTGAAATTTGCCCAAGTGATGGCCTCTCCACATGCTTCCATGAGTTGACTAGTTCCTTGCCACCAATACTCTACCTCGCCAATTAACTTGTAAGTAGCATAAGTCACTTTTCGGTGGTCTGGACAATTCATAGCTCAAAAGATTTTCTCTAGCTCCTTCAACCAAAGATCAGCTGCATTTGTGCTTGACTCCCCTTTAAATTGCGGAGGATCGTTCTTCTTGAACTCAACTAAGCCTTGAAATTCAGGAGGTGTTGCGGCCTCTTGTTGCTGAGCCATGGCAGCCTATTATAATAAGCTATGAATTATAATAATTACTACCTTCGTCCCTAAATATAAGACTCTTTTCAAGTTATCTCTTGCATTAATTATTTTTTGACCAAAATACCCTTAATCACTTTACAATGAATGCTATAAATTAATAAGATAAGTACATTCTCTCTCTTATAAGGATTGGAGAAGATGACTAGCACTTATTAATAATTAGGTAACAAGTAATTAAGAGGAAAGAGAGAGATTATGAGTCCCAATAAATGTAAGGGTAATTTTGGGGGAAAAAATACAAATTGTTAACAAATTTAATGTTATTAACTAAATTAACCAACTTTCTTAAAGGGTGTGAATTAGTTAAAAGAGTCTTATATTTAGGGACAGAGGTAGTATAGTATAAGGTATTATAATAAGATCTACATGCTAAACTTAAGAGTTTGTGGAACCCTATTGGACGTTGGAGCTTGGAAGATAATTCCTTTGGGCAAGGGGCAGTGTTGGCACGCCTATCTCCCTAGATGATGCTACCCGTAATAAGTTTTTTGGGCATTATGCACGTATTCTCATAGATATTAGTTCAAGAGGAAGTCCTTGTTGAGAGAGAAGGATATGATTTCTTTATATGGGTGGAATGTGAAAACTCCCAGCATATTGTTCACGTTGCCAAAATATTGGGCACGCTGCTATCTCATGTAAGTGATGCCCTGATTCGGTCATGAAGTCAAATCCCAAAACAAAGGATGCTAGCACTTCTAAAGATGCAGTAGAGAATGTACATTCACCCCGTACAGTCGACCTAGGTATGCAGCATACCCAAGGTGAACAATAGATGCCTTCTGATCATGTTGCAGTTAGGAAGAAGTAGGTTACCCCTACAACTACATCTCCACATACTCATTTGGTGGAGGAAGAACATCGTGTTGTAGTTGAGGAAGAACATCAACTAGTTGTGAATGATACTATTCGTGAAGAGGTTGATAAGACTGGTTCTCAACTTATGGAGGTTGAGGATAGTCTTTTGGGGGTGGCTTCACCAACTTATGGAGATGTTTCCCTCTCTTCAGAGAAGGTGCTAGACTCTTTGGAAACCAATGTTGATACTTCCAACCCCAGAGTAGCTAAAGATATGCAGATAATTTCTAAATTATGGGGTGATCTTTCTAATAAGGAGGAATCAAATGAGGAGCTACATACGGTAAACTCTTCTCCAAGCCATTCCTAGGAAAGAGGAGGAGGAAGTTGTTTTTACAGTGGTAGTTTCTAAATCCCAAAAAAAGAAAAAGAGGAATTAGAAGAAAAAGGGCCCTTCGGGTAGGGTTGGTCCATGCAATTTTGCATAATAAAGATTTTCTTCTGGAATATTATAGGCATCGAGGATGAGACTTCTCGACTTTGTCTCAAGAATTTTTGTGCTCAGCATAGGCCAGAATTTGTTTTTTTGGTAGGACCTATGATTCATTGTGACCAAAATGCAAAAATGTCAAAAAGTTTAGGGACTAAAAACATAGTTTACCCTTTAATATTATCATTGTGAACATATATATCAAAATAGATATGAAAATAGATACAAATTGTGAAAGAGTACTTCCATTCTTTGCATGTGTATATATACATATAGCCCCAATCAACAACTTAGATAACATATTAGAATTTGGTGGAATGATGAAGCTTTCCTCTTTGTTGTCTTACATTTCAGTAAATGAGTATCATAGTAAGTACTACTGGGTGTAGCTTGATGTCACATATCAGAATTCTCTTTTACAAAGTACATGATTGGTCGGGGGTATGTTGTTGTTGTCATGTCATATATAAAGTGGTCAGGAATTAGGCTCTGTCTAACTACCTGGAGGTGAATGTTAGAGTCATCTATTCAGGGAGGTTGTGAGTGTTGGTTGCATTTGGTTCTTTTGCTAATGCGACTACAATGGATGGATCGTTCATCACCATAGGTTGTCTTTGTAAACAATTAAGGTGTGTGGAGTATAAAGTTAAGTTGAGGTTAATCAACATATTTAGCTATAATAGTTTTTCAATCTCTTCTAATCAGTGTAAAGGGTGTTTGGCTTATGCGCTAAGATGTTCTTGGTACACCTTGTACTGGTTTTGTAAACATTATATAATATGGTGAAAAAGTTACAGTAGCTTTTGCCTCGTGGGGAAGCATTTATACTAATTTACGAATCTACAAGGCATGTTCAAAGCTATATACAACTAGTTCAATGTCTATTAGTGCAACTTGTCTCAAATCTCAATAGTCATGATACAGTTTTAATATCTACTTGTTTAGAAATGGAACAAATATGATCTCATTATCAAGGTTAAAAGCCACACGAAAATAATGGACGTAAATGTAAGTAGTATGAAAAAAAGGATTTTGTTATAATTAGACATGCATAAAGCACATAGGAATAAATAAACACAAAAATTAACAACTATATTGCTCAATAAATTCAATGATATGCATATACATCATAATTTAATAGTTTTTATATACTATACTTATTCATTACAAGACTATTGTTTGTATCACAACAAATTTCAATAAGACTATTCAACTTTGTGAGGTTTCTCATATAACCTTTTACTGCTGTTGTAGTCTTCATGTTCCAAAAATGGTGGCCTAAAGTGTGAAACAATTCAGTAACACTATTCCACTTTGTGAGTGTTCCAGAAATGGTAGACTCAAGTGGGAAACAAACTTCAATAAGACTAACCACTTTGTGAGGCTTCTCACCTAGCCTCTTTGTATTCTTGTGACAATGGACCGTGTGAAACAAACTTCAATAAAATTATTCCACTTTGTGAGACTTTTCACCTAGCCTCTCCGTGTTTTCTAAATGATGGAATAAAAAATGTAAAACAAACTTTAATAATACTATTCCACTTTGCGAGTATTTCAAAAATGACACAAATCAAGTGTAAAGCAAATTTCAATAAGATTATTCCACCATTAGGACTGAAACCTTATGATGTAATTAATCAAGGAGAGCACAGTTGAAAGATTCATCAGTGTCATTCTCTTCATGAAAGGATCAATGCATTGCAATGGCAGAGAAGAAATATAGACCATTTCTTTAATGATTCCCATAAGATCATATCTTCAACAATTGCATATGAAATTATGTTGACCTGTTTGCTGGCTTAAAGATATGGTGGAGGAGACCACACAACAGGCTTAGATATGAGATCCTAAGAGTCTAACAAAAAATATTATAAATAAAAATTGAAGGAATAAGATATGATCAATGGATGAAGAGATTAAAATTGGTAAATGATATGTAGAAGAGAGAACATGTTTGTTAAAGGCTGTAGCTACATTGGATTGATAGAGGAACGATTCTCTTCGGTGTAGCAGCAGAGTAAAGGTTGCAGTATGTAAATAGGTTTTATTATGTTCGAGTATAAGAGCTATGAAGGCATGTGAGGAATTTAAAGGAGTTGTGACATGTGATGGGTGAGGTCACCATGTGTCTAGAACTTTCTGTTGGTGAATGCATTTTATGAATGATGATGGGGTCACCCGTCAGCGTGTGACAAAAAGGTTTAGCTTGATCAATTGATGGTCTCATTATCTCATCCATACAAAAGAGTTATTTCAAAAACACAAGATCATGGGCTATTAGATTTTAACACTGCATGCGAAGTTGCTGTGACAAATGACAATTGCATAGGATACATTTGGAAGATAATTGTTTGTAGTTAAAGTTAGAAAGTAAATCTACTTATACAATTATATATATATATATATATATATATATATATATATATATATATATATATATATATAGGAAATACATCTAGTAAGAGGACTTATCTTATATGAGAGTGACAGGAATAAATATTGACCATTAGATCTATCTTGAATGGTCAAGATTAAAACAAACTAAGTCATGCGAGTTTTTTAAAAAGTCACATGACATTTTAAGTAGTCACATGACATTAAATCTTGACCCTTCATGTATGGTTATATGGTCTAGATTTAATCCTCACTCTCATAAGATATGCCCTTGAAGGTACAATGAGATACCGAAAGTATAAGGTAAAAAGGGTCACGTGGGGCGTTCCGGCTATGAGGATGTTAAAGCTCGTGAAACGGAGGTCCCATGGCAGTGTTCACCTAGTGTGGTGAGAGAGGCAAGAGTCCTCGGAGTAACGTGATTATGGAGCTAGAGGCGAGGTCTCAATGCTCTTATGCCAGTTTGTCATCATCCGATACTAGGAGCAACGGAACCCCCACAGTGACAAGGAAAGGACAAGTGTGAATAGGTCATGTGGAAGCTTCAGCTACGGTGAGCCATATGCTTGTGAGTCACGGGGTCGTAATGTTGGCCACTATGATAGTGGGAGAGTTGAATCTCTGTGTGATATGTCAGGGACATATGTTGTTTGAAGACCGTCGTCAAGTACCATTGGTAGAGAAGCCCACACGGACTTGTAAAAGACGAATCCCAATAGGGAGAGCTGTTGAGGAGTCAGTCCTCGGAGATTGGATGGACACACAGATTGGTACCTAAGGTATGTTCGCTGACTTACGGTTTCTTGGGGATCTGGCATCAAGTTTGTGGTCGCGTTCTCCACAGTGCTAACTTGGCAACCCCGACAAATGCGAGGCATAACCATGTAGGTGAGAGCCTGCCATTGTACCATGGTAATGGTGTACTCCCAATAGTCATCCAGTTTTAAATCGTGTAAGACTACTGAGTTCTGGGAGTTCCAGTGGTAGCTGGCTAGTGAGAAAATGATTCAAAGAGTTAGTCATGAAAATGAATAGGGTTACGAGTGAGACCCGTTAGACAACCACCCCGTTGTGGTTAGTATGTTGTGTGTGACTTTTTAAGTCATTTTATGTGTGTGGCTTTGACGAAGCAGGAAGACTCACTCCTTACATTTTTATTTTTAGGATCCGATAGCAGAACCTGTAGAGGTCATAGAGATTGCGTCTTCTTCCCCTTCATCGTCCTCGTCATCATTATTTTCTTTTGATGTATCTTTAGAGGGCCCATCTGTACCCACTACTGTTCCCGATGCCACACCATCTGAGGAGCTCATGACTAGGCCGACGCTTCCCACTTTCCACCCGAACCCTTTTTATGTTCAGGATCTGACACGTGCTTGGACGAGTGCCAGTCAGGGGGATCCGCCACTAGTCATGGACTTTGGGAACATTGAGTGGAAGGACTCCGAGGAGGATCCTGTGGACAATGGCCACGAGATTTCTTCTCAGGGATCTTGCTAGAGATCCTCCGTCGGCACATTTCTTTGGGACTCAGTCTGGCATGCAAGGTTGGGTTTAGAGATGACTGCTCTAAGATTAGGTTTTCCCTTTTTGTGTATTTTGATATGGGTAGGCCTAGGTTTCAGACCTTTGTATGTATTTCAGTCATTATATTTTCTTACCGCTTGTATTCAGTTTATTTTGAGTTGTATATGTTACTATTGTTCATAGGGACACATGTATTTTGTACTCTCATTGGAAAACTTATTACTCTCACCTATATATGTATATTTGGTGGCCATAGAGGCTCGCTCATTTCAATATTTCATTTTACTTGCTTTAGAGTGTATGTTTCTTATTAAAATGATGTTTACACTTTCTTCCATAAAAAAATCAACGTGATGCGTTTTATTTATCAAGCAGCACTAAACATATATATTTGTTAATAAAAAGTTTTGAACTTCCTGCAAAATTCTATCCCCTGTTTTCTTTAACTTATCAGAGTTTTGTGCAATAAATGGAATTAACATGCTTTAGAAAATAAATAAAGGATCTTTAATGCATATTCATGAAAATGAAGGCTTAAGGATTGTAATAAAAAAGTTTTTAAATTTTCTACTAAATTTACTTAACAGTAAAAGGATCATTTCTTTCAATTTAAGAAAATCCAATGAGGTAACATGTTTATTGAATTAAAACAAGTTTAAAAGTCGATTATTTGTAAGCCGGATTTGGGGTGTTACACAATTAACCTAAAATATTAATAAATAAGCATGTAATTAATATTTACAAATTGTTAAATATAATTTTATAAAATGTATAATATTGATTTTATATAATAATTACAATATTTTTGAATAATTAACAATAATATTTACTACTATAATATTAATCATAATTAATTTATGTATATAATTATATACATAAATTTTAATATAATTAATTTTAAAAATAACTTTTTTATAAATCAAAAGTATATAATATTATATTTATAAAATATTTATTAATTTATCATAATTAATATAAAATTTAAATATTGATTTTATATAAATAGTATTAATGAATATATTAATAATATTTTTATTATAAATCAGCCGTGAATTATAATAATTATAAGGTATTAAAATAATAAAATGTATAATTATAATTTACATATCTATACATAAAGTCAAATTGTTTATAAATATTAACATAACATTAAAATATTAATTGATTATACTTTTTCAGTTAAAAAAATATGATTTCAGTCTTCCCTTCCCAACGTCACCTCAGCTTCAACAATGACTAAAAGAATATTTTTAAAAAATTATCCAATTTAAATTTATAAATATAATATTATTTTTATAATATTTTCTTAATTTATTGTAGAAATTTAAATATAATAACAATTTTAATTATAAATTTTTAACAATATTATACTTGGTGTAATAATATAAAAAAAACCCTTTGATATTAATATAAAAAAATTTAAAAATTATAATTGTAGTCTATAATAATATTAACTATTATAGAAATATGATTATTTTGATGAAAAAATAAACATTTTTTTAATAATATTTTAATAATTATTATAATATGTTAATAAGTTAAAATATTATATTGAACAGTAGGGTTTTACATTAAATTACTATATTGATTAGGAATATAGTTGGTGAATTGCCCATGTACAAGTACACTCCTTCCTCATAGCTGCATGGAAAAAAATATTAATATTATAATATTGATCTCAATTAACATATATTTATAAAATATTAATTATAAAATAGTTAAATTATTACATATAATTATAAAATTATATATAAATGGAATAATTAAAAATTATTAATAACATAAATATTAATAAATTAATTTTATAATCATATTTCTATAAATTTTTATGTATTAATATTTTTTTTCAACAATTTTTAATAATATGTATGAATGTAGTTATTCATACATATTATTATATGTATGAATAACAATTTATGTTTAATATTGCCGAAAAACAATGCAATTAGCAATAAAATGAATATATGAATTATGCCATTTATAATACTTTTTATTCTTGAGTTCTCTAGCCGAAGGAATTTTATGACCTTCTTTTAGGTTAAAATTATTTTAACCATCAAAAATAATAAATTATTCTATTATCAAATAATATTATTATTTTTAAATTATATCTGATTTTAATATTTTTATAATATTATTAAAATATTACAGAAAATATTTTTCTTTTATAATTAATATTTAATTATAAAAATGTTTATATTAATAATATAATAATGGCTATAAATTTAATTAACCTACATTATTATAATTTTTTATTATAAAATATAAATATTTGTAGACAAAAATATTCTGTTAAAAAATGTTTAAATATAAATTTTAGCATACAAAAAATATTTAACTAACTTTAAAATTATTTAATGTTCATCTTAATGTTGTTAATTTCAAATATTTTTCATGATAAGTAGATGTTCAGATTATCAAGTATTTAAATTTATAACTTTATATTTAAATTTAAAGCGAGAGACATAATGTTTTATTTAACATATCAGTTACATTGAAATTAACAAATATTTCGTTATTTAAATTTATCGCCTTATATGAATTATATTATTATGCATTTACATATGTTTAAATTCTTTTTGTAAATAATAATTAAAAGAAATAAATTATATGGCATGTACTTCCTTTGGACTCATATATAAGCAAAAAAGTTGTCTTGTATGGTGGACTTAAATATAAACAAATCTAACTAATTTTGCCATATTTAATGCTATCTGTAACATCCGAATCTCTATAATGGAAATATGCGATATTTATTTTAATTAGTTATTTTCTTAATCTCTTTAATTAATTTAATTATGAAAATCAAGCGAAGTTAAAACATTATGGTTGGGATTTTAGTGATTTTTTAAAACCTTTTTGAACTTTTCATTTTAAACTTTGTATTTCAATTTTAATTTTTATTTCGAAAATCATCATTTATTTTAGCAATTATAACGCATCGTTTAATTTTACAGAAAAGATCGTAGCATGTTTTTGAAATATAAAATATCTCTTTGAATTTTCGAATATGTGAAAATGAATAAATAAAGGCAATAATAAAGACTGAAAACATAGAGATGCATAAATATGTGTGTGTGTTTGTGTGTGTGTGCGTGTGTGTGTGACAAGCAACATGGAGTACCCCTGTGTCTGAGTGTAGCAAAAACATGATATGGTACGTAGGAATGACTGAATATGTACAACAAAACATCTGAATGCCTAGATCTACCCAAACAAAATACATAACAATATAAAAGAAGATCCTAGCATTCAGAGCAGTCATCAACTATCTAAACTTAGAGACTCCACCCACGCCTGAAGCAGCTATTAGTCAACAGAGAACTAAGTTTGGGACTTGCGAGAAGAGACTTCAAAAGAATCCCCAAAGGAATCCTCCTCTGGATCCTTCACTAGATCCTGCACATCCTCTGTTGGCAATCAACTAGCTCTCCGACAGGAGTCTCTGCCACCTTCTCTGCAGTTGCTGCTGCTGCCATTGGCTCTGCCATGTCCACCTCCATCTCTGCTGGGACGGCCTAGAAGTCCTCCTCCTCATACTCCAGCTGGGGTATGTAGTCTGGCATCATCGAAGAGTTCCCCTCAGTAGGAACTTCCTCTGTGTCAGAGTTGTCGAGCTCCTCCAAGTGTACATCTGAAATTAGTGAGTAAGAAGCAGTCGGAGTATGCTCCGATGATGAAAGAGGTGAAGAAATCATAACTACATCCACTAGCTCTACGTGGCAGTAGTAGGGTAGAGTCGGCTGCATCCACCACGCAAATATAAAGGATCTCTTTGAATTTTCGAATATGTGAAAATGAATAAATAAAGGCAATAATAAAGACTGAAAAGATAGAGATGCATAAATATGTGTGTGTGTGTGTGTGACAAGCAACATGGAGTACCCCTGTGTCTGAGTGTAGCAAAAACATGATATGGTACGTAGGAATGACTGAATATGTACAACAAAACATCTGAATGCCTAGATCTACCCAAACAAAATACATAACAATATAAAAGAAGATCCTAGCATTGAGAGCAGTCATCAACTATCTACCCTTAGAGACTCCACCCACGCCTGAAGCAGCTATTAGTCAACAGAGAACTAAGTATGGGACTCGCTAGAAGAGACTTCAAAAGAATCCCTAAAGGAATCCTCCTTTGGATCCTTCACTAGATCCTGCACATCCTCTGTTGGCAATCAACCAACTCTCCGACAGGAGTCTCTGCCACCTTCTCTGCTGTTGCTGCTGCTGCCATTGGCTCTGCCATGTCCACCTCCATCTCTGCTGGGATGGCCTAGAAGTCCTCCTCCTCATACTCCAGCTGGGGTATGTAGTCTGGCATCATCGAAGAGTTCCCCTCAGTAGGAACTTCCTCTGTGTCAGAGTTGTCGAGCTCCTCCAAGTGTACATCTGAAATTAGTGAGTAAGAAGCAGTCGGAGTATGCTCCGATGATGAAAGAGGTGAAGAAATCATAACTACATCCACTAGCTCTACGTGGCAGTAGTAGGGTAGAGTCGGCTACATCCACCACGCAAATATAAAGGATCTCTTTGAATTTTTGAATATGTGAAAATGAATAAATAAAGGCAATAATAAAGACTGAAAAGATAGAGATGCATAAATATGTGTGTGTGTGTGTGTGACAAGCAACATGGAGTACCCTTGTGTCTGAGTGTAGCAAAAACATGATATGGTATGTAGGAATGACTGAATATGTACAACAAAACATCTGAATGCCTAGATCTACCCAAACAAAATACATAACAATATAAAAGAAGATCCTAGCATTCAGAGTAGTCATCAACTATCTACCCTTAGAGACTCCACCCACGCCTGAAGCAGCTATTAGTCAACAGAGAACTAAGTATGGGACTCGCTAGAAAAGACTTCAAAAGAATCCCCAAAGGAATCCTCCTTTGGATCCTTCACTAGATCCTGCACATCCTCTGTTGGCAATCAACCAGCTCTCCGACAGGAGTCTCTGCCACCTTCTCTGCAGTTGCTGCTGCTGCCATTGGCTCTGCCATGTCCACCTCCATCTCTGCTGGGACGGCCTAGAAGTCCTCCTCCTCATACTCCAGCTGGGGTATGTAGTCTGGCATCGTCGAAGAGTTACCCTCAGTAGGAACTTCCTCTGTGTCAGAGTTGTCGAGCTCCTCCTAGTGTACATCTGAAATTAGGGAGTAAGAAGCAGTCGGAGTATGCTCCGATGATGAAAGACGTGAAGAAATCATAACTACATCCACTAGCTCTACATGGCAGTAGTAGGGTAGAGTCGGTTGCATCCACCATGCAAATATAAAAGATCTCTTTGAATTTTCGAATATGTGAAAATGAATAAATAAAGGCAATAATAAAGACTGAAAAGATAGAGATGCATAAATATGTGTGTGTGTGTGTGTGTGTGACAAGCAACATGGAGTACCCCTGTGTCTGAGTGTAGCAAAAACATGATATGGTACGTAGGAATGACTGAATATGTACAACAAAACATCTGAATACCTAGATCTACCCAAACAAAATACATAACAATATATTATAAAAGAAGATCCTAGCATTCAGAGCAGTCATCAACTATCTACCCTTAAAGACTCCACCCGCGCCTGAAGCAGCTATTAGTCAACAGAGAACTAAGTATGGGACTCGCGAGAAGAGACTTCAAAAGAATCCCCAAAAGGAATCCTCCTCTGAATCCTTCACTAGATCCTGTACATCCTCTGTTGGCAATCAACCAGCTCTCCGACAGGAGTCTCTGCCACCTTCTCTGCAGTTGCTGCTGCTGCCACTAGCTCTGCCATGTCCACCTCCATCTCTGCTGGGACGGCCTCGAAGTCCTCCTCCTCATACTCTGGCTGGGGTATGTAGTCTGGCACCGTCGAAGAGTTCCCCTCAGTAGGAACTTCCTCTGTGTCAGAGTTGTCGAGCTCCTCCTAGTGTACATCTGAAATTAGGGAGTAGGAAGCAGTCGGAGTATGCTCCGATGATGAAAGAGGTGAAGAAATCATAACTACATCCACTAGCTCTACGTGGCAGTAGTAGGGTAGAGTCGGCTGCATCCACCACGCAAATATAAAAGATCTCTTTGAATTTTCGAATATGTGAAAATGAATAAATAAAGGCAATAATAAAGACTGAAAAGATAGAGATGCATAAATATGTGTGTGTGTGTGTGTGTGACAAGCAACATGGAGTACCCTTGTGTCTGAGTGTAGCAAAAATATGATATGGTACGTAGGAATGACTGAATATGTACAACAAAACATCTGAATGCCTAGATCTACCCAAACAAAATACATAACAATATAAAAGAAGATCCTAGCATTCAGAGCAGTCATCAACTATCTACCCTTAGAGACTCCACCCACGCCTGAAGCAGCTATTAGTCAACAGAGAACTAAGTATGGGACTCGCGAGAAGAGACTTCAAAAGAATCCCCAAAGGAATCCTCCTCTGAATCCTTCACTAGATCCTGCACATCCTCTGTTGACAATCAACCAGCTCTTCGACAGGAGTCTCTGCCACCTTCTCTGCAGTTGCTGCTGCTGCCACTGGCTCTGCCATGTCCACCTCCATCTCTGCTGGGACGGCCTCGAAGTCCTCCTCCTCATACTCCGACTGGGGTATGTAGTCTGGCACTGTCGAAGAGTTCCCCTCAATAGGAACTTCCTCTGTGTCAGAGTTGTCGAGCTCCTTCTAGTGTACATCTGAAATTAGGGAGTAGGAAGCAGTCGGAGTATGCTCCGATGATGAAAGAGGTGAAGAAATCATAACTACATCCACTAGCTCTACGTGGCAGTAGTAGGGTAGAGTCGGCTGCATCCACCACGCAAATATAAAAGATCTCTTTGAATTTTCGAATATGTGAAAATGAATAAATAAAGGCAATAATAAAGACTGAAAAGATAGAGATGCATAAATATGTGTGTGTGTGTGTGTGTGACAAGCAACATGGAGTACCCTTGTGTCTGAGTGTAGCAAAAATATGATATGGTACGTAGGAATGACTGAATATGTACAACAAAACATCTGAATGCCTAGATCTACCCAAACAAAATACATAACAATATAAAAGAAGATCCTAGCATTCAGAGCAGTCATCAACTATCTACCCTTAGAGACTCCACCCACGCCTGAAGCAGCTATTAGTCAACAGAGAACTAAGTATGGGACTCGCGAGAAGAGACTTCAAAAGAATCCCCAAAGGAATCCTCCTCTGAATCCTTCACTAGATCCTGCACATCCTCTGTTGACAATCAACCAGCTCTTCGACAGGAGTCTCTGCCACCTTCTCTGCAGTTGCTGCTGCTGCCACTGGCTCTGCCATGTCCACCTCCATCTCTGCTGGGACGGCCTCGAAGTCCTCCTCCTCATACTCCGGCTGGGGTATGTAGTCTGGCACTGTCGAAGAGTTCCCCTCAATAGGAACTTCCTCTGTGTCAGAGTTGTCGAGCTCCTTCTAGTGTACATCTGAAATAATGAAGAGAGTTCACAACAGAATTGACTTACTTGGTGGAAATTACTGGACCGATTTTTCCTCTCAGTGTTGCTATATATGTATACCGTGGAATTGTAGAGGGATAGCGGGAGATTCTGTGCTGATTGAAATAACAAATAAGCTGAAATGTAGTGATTGGTTTTTTATTTCCTCATCAAATATGATTATAATATAATTTATTAGAGAAAGGGAAAAACCTTAAAAGTAATCATATTAATTAAATAGTAAAAATAGTATTGTGATGGGGATTTTAATTGTGAAGGTGAAAGTGATGGGTTTCTTAAAAAAAATTGATGCATAAGTGAGGAGTTCCTTAAATTAAGAGATAAGGACATATTTTTTTGAAAAAATAATGAGGATTAAAATAAATAAAAAAATAACCTATAAAATATAAGCTCATGTTAATGTTTTTAAAATCTAAATTGTCAGGATTTTTTTTATCGTTGGGAAGGTTTGGAAAAAAAAAAACACTAAACTAAAACTTTAAAGAAGAAACACTTAGAGCATTAGCTATTAACAAAGACCGCAATGGAGCTGGGCAAGAAGTGAAGGTGACCATGCGATCATAAGAAGATGATCCTTTTTTAGAAAAGCCAATCTGCACAATGGTTTGCTTCCCTGTAAACATGACGAAACTTCAACTGCCAAGATTTTTGCTTGAATGCACAAATCTTGTTGATAATTGGAGCATAAGGATGATGCATTGTTACATCGTCTGAGACCAACTGCAACGCTAATAAAGAATCAGATTCCCACTTCACTGTTGCATAACCCAAGTTCCATGCAAGAGAAAAACCATGAAAAAGCGCATGTAATTCTGCATTAAGACTTGTTGCAAAACCACAACATCCCGAAAAACCAGAAAGCCATTGACCCAAGGTGTCACGAATGATTCCACCAAATCCTGCTTATCCTGGATTCCCTAGCGAGCTACCATTAACATTTAGCTTCACTGCATTATCCACAGGAGGTAACCAAGAATCTGAAATTGGTTTTTTCCGAGAATTTGAAGTGAGGCTGACTATAAAGATAATATCATAAGTTATCTTTGCTTGGTTAATAATGAACCATGGTTGCCATATTCTATCTTCAAAGATCTCCAGGTTGCGCGCTCTTCAAATGAACCAACATGTGCAGGCAAAAAAAGGACCAGCAGGTAACCGCAATTGAGATGAAAACCATTCCATAGCATTATTGGATTGAAAACCTGCTTGTGTAGGTAGATTAATCATATTCCACACCATTTTAGAGTGTTGACAGTCCCGAAACAAGTGAAGAAGACTTTCGTCTGCCATGCCGCAACTGTGATAAGAAATATCCAAACAAAAATGCCGCTGAAACCAGAGTTGGTTAGTTGGAAGGCTGTCATGAAAGACAAGCCATAAAAAGTGTTTGATTGTTTCTGGTAATTGACTCTTCCAGACTAAAGTCCAATCCCTCATTGAAGCGCTATGATTAGTAGGCTTAGAAGTGATCCATGAATAAGATGAAGTGGTGGTATAACAGCCCGTTAGTGATGGACCCCAAATCACAATGTCATCCATTTGGTCATCAAGGACAATACTCAAAAGCTTATCCTTAATATCATCTAGTAAAGGAGTTGATAACATATTAAGATGCCAACAACCTTGATAAAAAAACATTGTTGACCATTGGATTTGTATTTGAAATATGAACATAATCCGAAGTTGACTAAGAGTTCCATCATCTAAGAATTTATCAAAGAATAAAGAAACATCTCCTCTTCCAAGACGAATTCGGAAGCCCTCTCTAAGCTCATTCAGCGCCTTCACAATTCAATACCAAGTATAAGATGATCCCTGGGCATCAATTACTCGCATAAAATGAGTATGTTGGAGATATTTATTCTCAACCATTTGAACCCAAAGTCTATGAGGTTCATTCATAACAGACCAAACTTTTTTGCCCAACATTGTTATGTTAACATCCCTCACTTTACGGATACCTAAACCACCTTTAGACTTAGGTCTAGTTATCTTTTTCCATCCAACCCAATGAGAAGTTGGCCCACCCCAAATGAAGTTCCTGATGATTGCATCAATTTTGTCACACACTCCATCTGGAAACCAAAGGTTTTGCATAGTGTATGTTGGGATAACTGACATAACTGACTGGACTAGAGTAACCCTACCAGCTCTATTCAACAAATGACATTTCCAACCAGCCAATTTACTATTGATGAGGTCCACAATATAAGAAAAATCAACATTTGTGATCCTACTAGAAAAAATAGGAAACCCCAGGTATTTCCCAATATTGGTTTTTTGGACAAATTTAGTTATGGAAGTGAATTTTGCCAACTTCCTATGAGAAATATTCTTAGAGCCCATAAAGAAAGACTTATGAGTGTTAACTTTCAAACCTGAAGCAAGACAAAACTGATTGAGTGTATCCTTCACCAATTTGGCTTGAGAGCATGAGCCTTTGACAAAGAAGAGGCAATCATCCGCAAAAAACATATGAGATATTGATGGGCCATTCTTAGAGCCTTTAACAGGTTGCCAAAAGCTAGCATTAACCTTCTCTTGAATCATAATTGCTAGTTTTTCCATGCACAAAAGGAAGAGATAGGGTGATAAAGGGTCCCCTTGCCTCAAGCCTCTTTGAGGAGTAAAACTATCCAAAATAGTATTGTTCCACTTTAAGGAGTAAGTGGTGGAGGTGATACAACCCATAATCAACTGAACTGTTTGTTGAGGGAACCTAAAATCATGTAAAGTCAGCTTAAGGAACTCCTAATCAACCCTGTCATAAGCCTTCTCAAAGTCAATCTTGAATAGTAAAACACCACTTTTCCCCTTCTTTTTACGCATGTGGTGAACTATCTCTTGAGCAATCGTAGCATTATCAGTTGTTCCCTTATTAGGAATAAAGCTGCTTTGGAGGGGACCAATTATGCTATCCAAATGAGGCCTGATTCTATTAACAAGGACTTTAGAAATAAATTTAAAGAGAACATTGCATAAGCTAATAGGCCAAAAGTCCTTAATCATTGTTGGATTATCACCCTTTGGAATTAGAACAATGAGTGTTTGAGCCAATTTGGTGGGAATAAAACCTGACAAAAAGGCCTCATTAATCAAGGCACAAACTTCTTGACTAACCAGAGGCCAATAAGACTTGTAGAAAATAGGTTGAAAACCATCTGGCCCTGGAGCTTTGTAAGAGTTCATAGAAAACACCGCATCCCGAACCTCCTCAAGAGAAATAGGATTACAAAGAGAATCAAATAAATCCTGACTTACTTGGGGAATGCAATTCAACTGAAGACTCTGAGGTGCACATCTCTCATTAGATAGAAACAAGTTTTTAAAGAAATTTTGAGCCTCCTGTTGTAAAACAACCATATATGAACACCAAGTTCCATGGATAAAAAGACATGAGATTTTATTCTGCCTCCTCATGATAATTGCTTGAGCAAGGAAAATTTTGGTATTTTTATTACCAAATTTAATCCAATTCTCCTGATATTTTTGTAACCACAGTAACTCCTCTTGATACAAAATCTCCTCATGCTCTTTTTTATGTTATTTTTCTAACATAATCAGGCTGGAAGTAGGAGATATATCCAGCTGTTCATGAATACCACATAACCTTGCCTCTACTTTTCTTTTCCTCTTGAAATTGTTGCCAAAAGTTTCTTTGTTGAAAATAGTAGACTGCTCTCTCACACCGTCTAGTTTGGAGATAATATCACCTGAAGTAGTCATCCATGTCTGCGACACCAAATTATTGTAACTGGGATGTGTCATCCAAGCCGCTTAAAAATGAAAGGAAGGAGTACGATTTCTAGGAGCCTTCAAATAGTGAAGCAAAAGAGGATTATGATCTGAACTATTAGGCGCCAACAACTCAAAAATAGCATGAGGAAAGAGAAGTCGCCAATCAGAATTAGACATACATCTATCTAATTTTTTACGAACACGAACACCATTCTGCAGATTCTTCCTCCATGTAAAAAATCCTCCAACGGTGTCTAAGTCCATAAAACCACAAACAGAAGCAACATGAGCCAAAGACATGGATCTAGAAAGGTTGAAATTACCCCCAACAACCTTTGATGGACGAATGATCTCATTGAAGTCTCCTAGCAAAGTCCACGACCCATTAATGGATTGAGACAAATTAGAAAGATAGTCCCAAAAGTGTTGTCAAGTTATCGGATTAGGAGAAGCATAAAGAGCAGTGAAAATCCAATGACATGACAACTTCTTTACAGAAAAGGTAATAGCTTGTTGTGTTGAATCAACCAAGTCAAAAGTGACATCAGTCCTATTAGAAAGGACCCATATTCCACCAAAATGGCCTATTGCTTCTTGGACAAAAATGGAAGAATAACCTAAATTTCTACAAAAGTCAGCCACTCTACTGCAAGGGACATGAGTCTCAAAAAGCAAACAGAGGCTTGGAAATTAGTGGTTGACTTCATCCCACAACCTATATCATGAATGATGGGTCCAACATGATTCTTGTTACTATTTTTTTGAGTAATAGATGACTTTGCCAAATGATTACCTAGATTCTTGGAATCAAATCCAATCCCCTTTAAATTAGTGGGACCACCATGCCAGTGAGGAGTTTGACGTGGTCTTTTATTCTTGGAAGAGTAAATACCCATCTTTTTTATTTTAGCATTGCCAGACTCCCTACGTGCCGTAAAAGTAGTAGGTGAATCCAAACCAGCAGGGGTTTTTTCTCTTTCATATCTAACCCCGTATTATCCACCGTTTCCTTTCTACCATTTTGATTCTTTTCATTTTTGTTGCCCCTTGGTTTGCACCGAACCACAATCCTCTCCCCATGTAATGGGTCATCATTAGCATTTAATTGAGAAATTAAATCATTACCTTTATTAGTAACGTTCACATCTTTGGAGATATTGGCATTAATTGCGGTAGTAGCCTGACCATCTTGAGTGCTGGGCACCTTCCCTTTATCTACAGGCGGTGATGAATTTGGTCGCATTACTGGAGATGGTAATGAATTAGCCTGAATAGGACATTCTCGACTCAAATGGCTACAACAGCCACATGAGGAACAGATCCTATGCAAACCTTCATACTCTACATGATACCAAAACTCATGAAGCCAAACCCTACCCACAACTGGCTTTGTGAGATCAACTTCTACACAGACTCTGGCAAAGTGACCACATTGAACATCCTTTGTATTGCTATCCACCTTGATGGGCCTTCCTATTGCCGCTGCCAGTGCAAGTAGGATACTTTCATCGTAATATAAAAGATTGAGGCCTGGAAATCTTATCCATACCATAGTCTTGTCAATGGTAGCATTGGTAGATATGAAATCTGATGTCCATGTTCTCACTGTGAGATAATGATCAAAGATCATCCAAGGACCCTCATCAATCACTTTCCTGCGATCATCTTCATTGTCAAACTTGACCATAAAATAGCCATTACCTATGTCAAGAATTTTGAACCCTGCAGACAATTTCCACATTATTGTTAACTTCTCATGCATCATACAATAACCAATATTTTTGCCCAGGAGCTTGATAACTAAAGCATCTTGCCAAGGGGCATAGAGACCTTCAAAGACTGAATCTGCCAGGTAAACCTTGGGTTTCAGAGGGTTACCATCTTCATATTCAATTCTAGCCAATTTCTTCTTAATAGGATCAACATGAGGTCTAGGAGGTTGAACCTGTCTATTTACCATCGCCATATCTCGAAAGGAGACTTTCACTTTTGAACCACCACCTCCACCGTCATCTGGTGGATCTTTATCTGAGCCTGAGCTATTCATAGCACCCGCTGAGAAAGAGAATCCTGGAGGGAGAGCCATCGTCATATTTAATGAAAGAATTGTTTTCCAAATAGTCAGTTTAATATATTCTTTAGAGTTTCCAGAAAGAAAATAACTTGTATGGTCTCTTTTCTTATTAGATTCTAAAGAACCCAATAAACATAGCCATGGGTATCCAGTGGAAGCAGTTGTTGCACCTACTACTTGTTGCGATCCTTCTTGGGGAAACTATGCCAAACTCAAATTGTCCAACAAAGTGTGGTCATCTCAACATTCCATACCCTTTCGGTATGACAGAGGCTTGTTCTCTCAACGCCTCATTTGTAGTAACCTGCGACCATGCCCATTCGCCACCAACACTATTTTTAAATAATAGTCATTCTTCAATTGTACGTGTATTGGGCATCTCACTCGACGGCGAGCTGGACATTTCATTGCCAGTAGCCAACAGCTGCAATGCTAACAGGACTGGAAAGTCAACGAATGATGAAATGGATCATGGTTGGGCCTTCAACCTGCATGCACCATTACACCTAGCGGCCAAGAGAAACAAGTTAATTGTGGTGGGTGTTGACATGATTGGGGAAGTACGACCAGGAAATATGTTTGAGGAGGGATACCCTATTTCATGCATGTCTTTTTACAATGTTAATGAGTCGCCACATGACAAGTCATGCTCAGGAAGATTTTGTTGTGAGACTCCAATAGCTTATAGGCTATCCAGTTTCATCTATTTTTCTTCTCTACTTAACTTGAACAATAACTACACCAAGCTGCTTGAATCCTACCCATGCAGTTATGCATTTGTGGTTAAAGATAAAGCCTACCAATTCTCCCCCAAACACCTCCACAACCTCAACAACAACTATACGTTTCCTGTGGTCGTGGATTGGGCCGTGGGAACTCACACGTGCCAACATGCTCAGAAGAATGCTACAACTTATGAGTGTAAGTCAACCAATAATGAATGTCACAATGCTGAGCCGGGACCTGGTTACTGCTGTAAATGCTCTAGTGGTTTTCGGGGAAACCCTTACTTCCTTGATGGCTGAAAAGGTATTAATCTTTTTTCATTTTGTTATGATTATATTTTTGCTTCATTGTATAATTATTGGCAAGTGCAAAACATCAATAACAAATTACAAACATGCTCAACATTGTTTCTAGTAAAATATATTTTTAGTCCTTCAAAATATTTTGAATAATTAGTTTTAGTCCTATAAAAATTTAATATATTTTTAGTCCCAGCATTTATCAAAAGTGATAGGGTTTTATTCCTTTATCGGGGAATAAAAATGTGTTTTTTCAGATAAATATAAGAATTAAAAACCTATTAAATTTTTATAGGAACTAAAACCAATATCCCACAAATATTTTAAAGGACCAAAAATATATTTTATTTTATTTTATTTTTCTTTAAAACTCCCTATCGATTGTTGAAATAGAAACTATAACTACTTAATAATCTATTAGATGTTGATGAATGTGCCGAGAAATCCTACAACTGTTATAAGGGGGCAACATGCATCAACTCTGATGGGAGCTACAAATGTCGTTGTCCAGATGGATATAAAGGAGATGGGAAAATAATGGAACAAGATGCCCTCGGAGTGGCCGCATAACCACAATTGTTTTGAGTGAGTATATATTATTGCCAATTTATTGGAATTACAAAAGAAAAAAATATTGACTTGGTTATAGAGAAAATAATTTTGTTTTCACTTGTTTATGTTCAGGTGTGATTATAAGTATCTTAGTACTTTTCATGGGAAGCATTTCTGTGTATTGGATCCTGAATAAAAGAAAGCACATCAAAAGTAAAGACCAACTTTTTCAACGAAATGGTGGCTTTCTCTTTCAACAACAAATAGCAAGGCATGAAGGATCAACTGATATAGCTAAAGTCTTCACTTTAGAAAAGTTAAAGGAAGCCACCAACAACTTTGACAGAAGCAGGATCATTGGCAAAGGTGGTCAAGGAGAAGTCTACAAAGGAATATTACGAGATAATAAAATTGTGGCAGTTAAAAAGTCCTTAATCAGTCAGACAAGCCAGATTGACCAATTCATTAATGAGATAATATTGCTTTCTCAAATAAACCATAGGAATGTGGTAAAGCTATTGGGATGTTGTTTAGAGACAGAAGTTCCTTTACTTGTTTATGAATTCATTCCTAATGGCACCGTTTATGAGCGTCTTCACCGCCAAGATCAATCTTTAAGAATTTCATGGAAAACAAGATTGCAAATAGCAGTAGAAACCGCTAGGGCCCTGGCATACTTGCATTCTGGTACCTCTACACCAATCATACACAGAGATGTGAAAACTTCGAACATACTACTTGATCACAATCTCAATGCAAAGGTTTCTAATTTTGGACTTTCAAGGATCATTCCTCTAGATCAAAATCAGATAACCACTGCGGTGAGGGGGACACTAGGGTATATTGACCCAGAATATGAGCGCACAAGTGAATTAACGACAAAGAGTGATGTTTATAGCTTTGGAATTGTCATAGTAGAACTACTGACAAGAGAGAAGGCACACTCTTTCAATAGGCTAGATAAATCAAAGCTTGCAGTGTTGTTTGAGTCTTCCATGAATGATAATAAATTACTTGACATTGTAGATAGCCACTTAACACATGAGGCAAATGTTGAGCAATTCATGGATGTTGCCAAAATTGCAAGACATTGTTTAACATTGAACAGGGAGGAAAGGCCTACCATGACACATGTGACAAAAAAACTTGAAGGAATGTGCGTTGTGGAAAGGCATAGATGGGACAATATCAATTTGTCTTCAGAAGAGATTGAAAAACTTTCTGAACGCAACACCATCTAGTTTTGATTATTCAAACAGGGTTTCCATGTGCTTTAGTGGTGGAAGATGATTAGCTTATGAATGTTGTTATCATGTTTTGCTTTAGATCATTGAGATGACAGTTTTGTGGTTGTTTAGGATCCTTCATATATGAATTGACCACGCATGTACTTACATATTGTAAACATCCAATTTTGTTCTCTTTTATTTCCATTTTTTTAAAAATAAATATTCATTGTTGTGAATGCCTAATCTTACATATATTTTTACTCTTATATTGTATTTTATTTATCTTTTATTTAGTATTAAAAAATTTGAAAAAAGACAAAAAAAAATATGAGAGTAAAAAAATCAAAGTAGAAAAAAAAGGAATGAAAAAAGAGAGAGAAAAAATGAAAAGAAAAAAAAAAAGGAAAGAAGAAGAAGAATTGGGCTCACTAGTTAAAACCTAAATGAAGAAAGAGAAAGAAAAGGCCCAATCCACTAACTAAACCCAATGTGGTGCCCAATTCATCTGTTTTATTAGCAGAATGATAGAGAATACTCAAGGGGGCCTTTTTATTACCGTACTTGAAGACCAATGCGATATGTTGATGGGCAAAATGCCCCACAAACAATGACAACATCTGTAAGGTTTACCAACATACTTAACAATTATTGAACAAAGATTCATATACTTTACGCAAGCATACCAACCCTTAAATTGAGATTTACATCACCATATGATAAAAGGCCTCCTATTACCGGTCAATCTTCTACCTCACGGGTGAGGAAAAAAATTTCCTACTTCACCCTAGCTTCCACCATGACAAATGGAACAATTACTGATACATTGCATTTGAACATAATCCACATTGCACAGGGTACAAGATAGTGCAAGCGGCTATACATGATACCCTTACGAATCATCAGCACGGTGCTGGCTAGGGTGAAGCACCTAAAAACTAGTACGCCTAAGGACCATGGGTTTTAACCTTCAATAGCATGTAAATGACCGGTTGAGTAGTAAGATAAATTTTCTAAAATAAGGCTACTAATTTAGAGACAGGGGCATATGTGAAAAAGAGGTAATTGCATAAGTAGCCTTTCTTTGGTAAAGGAAAAAAAAAAAGAAAACCTGGAGTTTTTTTATGCACCCAAATTATCGTGGCAGCTATAATTGTAACCCGATATTTCTTGTACAATTGTAATTGGGTAAATAGCCTATTTAGTCCCTAAACTATGCATCCGCTGATAATTTAGTCCCTACATTTTTAAAATGATCAATTTAATCCACAAATGTGCAAATGTTATGACAAATTAGTCAAATCGTTATACATCGTGACAATTTGATCCTTTAATGTATGACACTCAATGTCAGAATGGTCCTGAAACTATACTATTTACTGACAATTTAGTCCATGACAGACATGACTTATAATAAACGGTTGGACTAAGTTGTCGCAACATTTGCACATTTGTCGACTAAATTGGTGATTTCGAAAATGTAGGGACTAAATTGTCAGCGAATGCATAATTCAGGGACTAAATAGGCTATTTACCCAATTGTAACCATACATGAAATATAAAATGAAATATTTTAAAAAGTTGGTTTCACTGCTATTAAAAATATTTATTATTTTTACAAATTACGGAAATATTTAATTAATTACAATATACTTTTAATAATCATATTTAAATATTTTATTCATATTAATTGAAGTTATTTACAGTATTTATTAAAATAATTAATAAAGAAAAATGCTAATTTAATTTGGTTTTAATAGATAAGTTCATAAGATGTGTTACAATATAAAAAAAAAGACAGGTATATGACAAAGAAAATACAACTAATCCATGTCCCATATATGAAAAATACTACGAAAATAAGTAGTTTCATGACCCATATTAGTTATCTAATTCTATGGACAATTAAGAGGAATCTGTGTAATTTTATCCAAAAGCAAAACGCAATACAATGATCAGTAAACCAACAATATTGTCATAAGTTTAATAAGAAATTTAAATGCAATTATACCAACATATCTAATCACACTCAGGCACAAAAACTACATAAAGAGGTAAGCTACTACCTGAAATACATTTACAAAACAAAGACATGATTAACTTACAAAAAATAATATGGTTTAAAATGCCTTAGAAAGATCAAGTGACAAAAAAATCAGCACAAACCAGTATTTTTACATGATAACTTATTGTTCCTAATTATTGACCATCTCAATTTCGTATCGGTGGTGAATATTTCAAAGTAAATTTGGGACTATTTCAGCCGGAAGTCCAATACCATTGTAAGCAATAGTAATGTGGATGCGGTATGTGGCCAACATTCCCAAACAAGTGTCATATATCAATCAATCATTTCTTTCACTTTCTTCAAAAGGGAACCACATAAAAAATGCATATCCAAACGCTTCATAGCCTGAAACCGCTTTTATCATGTCCTACAAGGAAGATTCTTTAAATTATACAACGAAGATTATACTTGATGCAACAAAATAACAAAACCAAGACATGTCAAGCAGTTAAAACAGATGCTTAATTGTATTAACGATATAGTTTGAAATATGTAACCTTGTTTTCATTCACATGAGAAAAATCATACATCACTGTTAAGTCTTAACCCTTTTTACACACAAACATTTAATTATTAAGCTTCAATGTACATTGGATTCTTCTTATCACATTCAACACAAACTACACTCACTTCAAATTTGATTTCAAAGTGAAAATCTGATTTGTAGGAAAAATAAGTTCAAATTAAATTCAACTTTCCTCAAAGAATTTTCAATTCATTCATCATATGGTAGTTTCAAAGTTGTACGTGAGTTTGAGTTATATACACTATTTGTACATAAGTATTATGTATGCAACAAAGAATCTAAAGAAATACATCCTTCGTATCCATTCTATAAAATAGTTCAAGGGTAACTTTAATTTGGGCATGTTTAACACATGCATGAACCAAGGAAGACATTAGAATGGAATCAAAAGAAAACCCAGTAACAGAAGCAAGCATACAAACCCAGGAGATGTCGGAGCTGAGGATGCAGATCCCACGTTGAAGATGCAGATCTTGCGCCGCTGCTGCTGCCACGCGCAGATGGTGGCGCAATCAAAGACGTCAAAACTGAGGATGCAAATCCCGCGTTAGCATTGTCACGCATAGGTAGTGATGCAATCAAAGATCCCGTGCTGGCGTAGTCGCGTGTAAGTGGTGATGCAACCACGTTGCCTAAACCTGTCGATGCCCACCTTTATCAGTGCCTTCGTCAGTGGTGTCCCGGATAAATGTCTCTGCTAGGGTTTTCCACTTTACCAATCTACGAAGGAATAATTTGCAAATATACCCCCCAATGCTAATTTTATAATGAGACTAAAAGGCAAAATCTCAAAAATTATCTTAACCGGTAACTAGTTATAAATCTCGTCCGTTTATTAATTATTAATATATCTGACGGTAAATATCGTAGGTACTATTTTTATAGTCATCCTATTATATCAGGACACGTGTTTTATTTTTTTCCTGTCAACAAACTGACTCTTCACACCGCCAAGTCATTTTCCTTTGATCTGACCACATTTGCCAAACAACCTACGCATCCCCCTTCATGTGCAAATGTCGCAACCTGTCCACTTCGTCAGCAGCGGCATCGCCACCCCTACCAGCGCTGACCTTCTTATGCAGTTGAGTTAAGACGACATCTTCAGAGGCTCCGGCATTTACAAGAGAGACACCCCAATGAAGTGTGTCAAGGTTATTATGCAGGTCATTACAGAGCTTTCAAATATCTTTTCTCTCTATTTTTTCACTCTGTGAATCCTAGTTTTGTTGCCCCAACTTATTATTGGGAAGAGTCTGTTAAATCCCGGGGGACTTGTGCATTAGATATATAAGTCCTTGAAGACAATGTGTCTAACACACATCTCAGGCTTAATTTGTTCGTTAACATACTTGTTCTCAGATTGCGGTTTGTGAACGGTCGTGATTGATCTTGATTTTGAACGCCAAGACCAGCAAAAAACACTAAAAAATTTAAAATCAAAACTAAACAGCATCAACACACAAATATTTCCTACCAAAAGAACTACATAAGTTTGATTTCCCCATTGCACCTAGGGATACGTAGGAGTAAGGGTCCAGCCCCGTCGATTTGAAAATATATAATAATATTCATTTTTCTAAAAAAATAATAAATAAGTTTTAATAATCAAATTTCTTTTTTTCAAATAAATAAATGGATAAACAATATGAAACGAAAAAAATAGTTTTGTTTTCTTTTGTGGGAGTAAAATAAATAAATTTAAAGTTACGTTAGTTTTGCACATCTAATTAAAGGTAATCGTCTTAGGACAATAACAACTTCCCTAGCATAATTGAATCTCGAACCCAAATTTGGTTTTCAGGCCATTTGTTAAAAAAAAAAAAAAGAGTTTTTTTTAGAGTTTTCCCCTAAAACGCTATGGTGGCGACTTCTGTGTTTTTAACTTCTTTTTTTGTCATCCCGTCAAGATCCTGGTTATGACATTTGTTAATCATATTTTTCCATAATCCACAAAATCAAAAGTCTTTTAAGTTTAAAAATAAAATAAATATTTTTTTTATTATCGACTAGCCTGTTTACCTATCATTGTAATATACCTCTATCAAAATGTCTATTAAATATGACAGGTACTGGCATGGACCACTTTCCTGAGTGATTTATGGTGCATCAGTTTTGTTGACCCTTACATTGTGTTTGGTAGAGATGAATGAAAAAGAATGAAAGTGTGAGGAATGAAAAGAGATGAAAGAGAGTGAAAAGTAAAGTTATTTGCTTGAAGTGAAAGAGAGTGGAAAATAGATGAAAGATTTGAATTAAAGTAATTAGGTAGGCAAGAAAATAAAAAAAATTAATTATTTATACATTTTCCAGTTTACCCTTTTTTATTTTTTACATAAACTTTTTTTTTTTTTAATTGAACAGGCATTTATTTTTTTAAAAAATAAAAGACACATGATCAATTATGCCTTTAGCATAATCGATTATGTACCTTAAAACTAGCCTACTCTCATGTACATACTCTAAGTTATTTATTCAAGTTTATGGCTAAATATATTGTCTTACTTCTATGCTTAACGCTTTCATTGGATTGACCTCCCTTTGTTTGTTGTTTTGGTATGAATTTTGTTGGAAAATGATGTTTATACCTTGAATTGAAGAAGACAACTAATAGACCTTATATTCTAGGAATGGAGTAAGGTATATTAGCCATTTCAAAACCTCTGTTTCTTAAAGCAAGTTAGTTGGCTAAACTAATCAAGGGATTAATAGTTTAGTCAAGGAACTTAGGCCCTTTGCATTTAAGGAATTACGGTTAGGGTAAATTTGTGGGTTGATGGTAATATTAAGACTATAACTTAAGTAAATATCATTGTTGAAGCATGAGAGGATGGTTTGGTGAAGTCAAACCCCGGCGTTTTCTTCTGTTATTATCAAAACCATTTTTCGCATTCTAAGAGTTAGCAAAAATTCCTAAAATAATTTTTATTTGCTTCTACTACTAGTTTTAGCTCTTTATTGCTTTGTTACAATTTTAAATCTCTTTCCATTGCACATTTACTATTTATTTGTTGTTCTAGTAAGTTCCTTATGAAAATAGCCAAATATTGAACAAGTCCATATGGATACGATACTTGGACTTCCATTTTATATTACTTATACGACTTGGTACACTTGCCAAGGAGATATCATAGACATATTTGCACCACAGTTGCTTGAAAAATAAATCGCTCAATAAGTCAATAGCGTTTGCACTCAACGGTCTCAATCTTACTGTGTTTAGCGCTAAATAAAAATTTCCTCACAGCCCGTAGCAAGCAAGCTCTAAATACCACTGTTGAACATATTTTGTAAAATAAAATATAGAAATAGTGAAACTTGTAGAGAAAATAAAGAGATTAAAAATGGAGGAAAATAGCCATTAAAATTCATGAGATGATAATGCCTATGTATAGGCTTACAACCAATCTAAAATTCCTAAACAATCTAATCTTCTATCAGATTTATTTAAAATTTAAATTAATTAACTGAAACAAAACATAAAAGATAAAATATGCAATAATAACAAAATCGCTATGTAATCATTATTCTAAATTCAAAATTCATACAAAATCTCATATATCTAGCATGTTCTAATCCTTTTTTTCTACCAATGTTATGATTAAAAATTTGTCTCACAAGTTGAAACGATTGTTGAAAACTGACTATAGTACTATACTGTAATGATGTATCTTCCATTGGATTTTTTGATGGAGAATGTAGAAAAAGGTAATGCCTTGGTTCTAATCCTTTTTCTTTAGAGCCCCCACACTTCCTTCCGAATACCTATATTTTTCTTCCTTTTTTTTTTCTCTTTTTCTCAAACATTTTCTCTTATAGAAATAGGAAAAAACCATCATTTTATGGAATCTCAAAAGTATGAACCGTATCATGGCTTAACTACAATACAATACTTCATTTGGCAAATCCAGTTCAATATTCCATCTTCAGTGTTGTGTTGCCCTAACTAATCCACCAGCGCCAAGATCAAGTCGAGGGTTCGTGCCACTGGAGTCGTGAGTCTGGGTGTAACCCCCTTCTAATTATTTAATCTACATCGAATATAATATAAAAGGTTTTAAATACATTCTATTAAAGTTCAAGATATATCACTAATGTTTACATCATTAAAATTTACAGGAATACTACTACATTATAATTCTAGTTAATACAAGTATTATATATTCAAAAGTCCCCATCCTATAGCTCTGGAAAATATCTGCATCTTTATCTTCTAACTATTCTTCAAACACCTACAAATCAAACTTCCCTAGAATCTAGGGACAAAATTACCGGATCAGGCATTTAATTTCTCATACAATTTAAAACAATTCCAAACATATACATATCACATACTAATTAATCAGTCACACAAATAATTGAATGCAATATGATTTATGCAAATGCAGTTTTTTGACTCAAAATCATTTTTGACCCTGCTCCATGGAGACTTCCCCTTTGAGTGTTTAGTAAGAAACTGGCCTACAATTACGCACTGCAATTCAGCAATCAGCCCCTACTAAACGCGAATAAACTAAACAGAATTAGGAGATCAGGATACCCAGAAGGCCACCACGACCGCATCTCTGTCTAGATTACAGCCACATGTGAAATTGCCAATATCCCTCACCCCACAGACTATAAAATCACAGATTATACAGTCCTGTCTAACTTATTCTGCTCACCCAAAAACAATTCATTTCTCATGACTACCGTAGTCCCGGTTAGTCAACATCACTGCTCTTTTCAAATCCATGGCTACCGCAGTCCCGGTTTGTCAACATAATTCAGTTTTCGCTTGAAATCTTTTAAAAAATCCCCCAAAAAGACTCATGCATATGCAATATGATAATAATCATCATTAAATAAGAAATTTTAAATAATCATATATAAATATATAAAAATTCAATAATTATCATTATAACATTGATATTTTACTAAAAACCAACTAGTTCCTTACTAGATAAAATTTCTAAACTATCCCTAATTTTTTTTTTTAAATTCCAATTTTATCCTTAATGTAAAATTAACATTTTACCCTTATACATTTCTATTATTTTCGAAATTACCCTTAATCTTTTTCCAAAATTCCCAATGTGTCCCTACATGTGAAATGACCATTTTGCCCTTGGTTTTACAAAAATTTCCACATAGTATCCCTTGTAAAATCAATGTAACACCCTCAATTTTATTTTACTACTTGTACATATTTTATTTATATAAATATTATGAGAAATTATGTACTGCATTTTATAGAAACTTTCTGTACATATTCTCATAATAAAATTAATATAGTTCTATTCAGTAAAATTTTCTGAGTCTTTTAATACTTTTGTTTCTGCCTAAAATTCTTGTTGACCGGACTGTTGTATCAGACAGCTGTCCAAGATAAAATTTTCCAGTATAACATTTTGGATTAAACTGTACTATAATAAATAAATAATTTAATGTAGATTTAAAATATATATAGTTGAGAAATGAATTACTTGTTGATTGGACCGTTGTGTCAGACAGCTGTCCAGGATAAATTTTTCAGTGTAAAATTTTGGAGTAAACTGTAATCTAATAAATAGACAATTGAATATAGATTTAAAATATATACAGTTGCAAAAGTAAAATGCTAATTTTGAATTGTTAGGATTTTCCGAAAGTTAGAACTCTAAGAAATTATTACGATAAAATTCTAAGGCAGAAAATTAAGATAAAATTTGTATGACATCTATGGAATTTCCTATTAATTGTAATATACTTAGAATAATTATTAAAATTGTTTAACTAAGGAAAATAAAAATAGAAGTATTAGCCAATCAAAAGTTGACGACACACTAATTCTAATCTAATTAAATTAAGCTAATTAGACCTTGATTAAGAGATAATTAAGACATTACCCTAAGGTTTTTGATAGTGAGGAATCTAATGGTGGTGTTAGTTTCTTAAAATTCTAATTAGTTTGTAAGATAATTAAAAATTCAAACAACATTCTAGAAAACTCTAAATTGGTCCACATTCTTTGACTAATTGACCAAGCAATTAGCAACCAACGTAGGAAACCTTTGTGGCCGTCCAAGTGGGCTGGAATTTCAGCCAAATTAACTGCTTTGGACAGAGGGCTGGACGTGTAGCTATAATTAAATTTGGTGGAGAAAAAGCTAATTAAAAACATAAGAAATAAAGACAAAAGAGAAACGTAAAAAGCTAGCTCTCCAAAGCTCCCCAAAACCGTGAGCTTCCACCTGCAGCCCCCTCCATTTCACTTCATCTTTTCTTCCAATTGCAAGAGAGAAACCAACCAAAACCTCTCAAATTTCAATATAACTTTGGCCAAAAGAGAAGAAATTGGGAGAAAAGCTCTAAAATTCAAGAAGACAAAAGAGAAAGGGAGAAGAGTATTCAAGGGTTTCTTCTTCAAACTAAGGATTCTAGGTAAGGATCTTGGCATTTAATTTCAATTTTGAACCCTAGAAATTAGGAGAAACATGTTGATAGGGCTAAATTCAAGATGTGATGAATGGAACCTTGGATTGCTTGATTTTGATTGAAACTTGATTTGGTTGATTATTGATTGGAATTTGGCTTGATTGTTTTGGAAGAAAATGTTGGAAATGGCATGTAGGCCATTCGGCCATGTTGAATTTACAAGGGATACTATGTGGAAATTTTTCAAAAGACCAAGGGCAAAATAGTCATTTCACATGTAGGGACATATTGGGAATTTTATAAAAAGATCAAGGGTAAAATAGTAATTTCATAGGTTCTAGAAGAATTAGGGACACATTCAAAAATTTATAAAAAGATCAAGGGTAAAATGGGAAATTTTAGAAAATAATAAGGGTAATTAGGTAATTTCACAATTTGATGACATAATTGGAATTTCAGAAAAAGATTAAAGTTTAGTAATTTTTCATAGTAAAGATCTAATTGATATTTTAGTAAAAATATTAATGATATAATGTTATATTTCTTTATGTGATTGTTTAATAGTAATTATTTGCTTGTGACCATTAGCATATTTCATATTCATGAGTCTTTTGGGGAAAGAACAAATATTTTAAATGAGAACGGATTTTTGTTGACTAACCGGAACTGCGGTAGTCATGAAATCTAAAAGAATATTTGAGATTGATTAACCGAGAATTTTATCTACTGATGATCATTATCATGTTGCATAAGCATGAGTATTTTGGGGGAAGTGATTTCCAGGACTGTGATGACTAACCGGGACTGCGGTAGTCATGAAAATAAAGAAAGGATTGATGTTGACCAACCGGGACTGCGGTGGTCATGTATTTAAAAAGATGTTTGAGATTTTCGAACTGAGAATATGATAGTCCTGAGAAATGATGGGTGAGTAGAGTAAGTTAGACAGGATTGTATAGTCTGTGATTATATAGTCTGTGGGGTGAAGGATATTGGCAATTCCACATGTGGCTTGAAACTGGACTGAGTTGCGGTCGTGGTGGCCTTCCTGGGTATCCTGATCTCCTAATTCTGTCTAGTTTATTCGCGTTTAGTAGGGGCTGATAGCTGAATTGCAGTGCATAATGGTAGGCCAGTTTCTTACTAAACACTCAAAGGGGAAGTCTCCATGGAGCAGGGCCAAAATGATTTTGAGTCAAAACTACATTTGCATAAATCATACTGCATTTGATTTATTTATGTGATTTATTAATTATTATATGAATTGAACATGGTTGATATTGTTTTAATTGTATGAGAAATTAAATGCCTGATCCGGTAAATTTTGTCCCTAGATTCTAGGGAAATGTAAATGTAGGTGAAGGAAGAATAGAAGAAGGAAAAAAGGATGCAGATAATTCCAGAGCTTAGGATGGAAATATTTTTGGTAGATAATATTTGTCTTAGTTATAATTATTTTGTAGCAGTATTTCTGTAAAATTTAATGACGTAAATTATAAATAAATTTTGGATTTTAATCGAATGTATTAGCACTTTTATAAATATAAATTAAATAGTTAAATTAAATAGTTAGATGAAATTATAATTAGAAGGGGGGGTTACAATCAACATGACCGAATGGCCTACAAGCCATTTCCAACATCTTTTCCAAAGCAACAAAGCCAAATTCCAATCAAAAATCTAATAATTGTAATATACTTAGAATAATTAATAAAAATGTTTAACCAAGAAAAAATTAAATTTAGAGTATTAACCAATCAAAGTGTGACAACTCAAATTTTCTAATGTCACTAAATTAAGCTAATTAGACTTGGATTAAGAGATAAGTAAGACACTACCCCAAGGTTTTTGATAGCGAGGAATCCAATGGTGGTGTTAGTGTCTTCAAATTCTAATTAGTTTGTAAGATAATTAAAAGCCCTAAATTATTCTAGAAAATTCCATTAATTTCCTACAAATGTTGACTTTTGACTACCTAGAAGGCAAGTCACCTAAGCAAGCCTTCTTGGCTGTCCAAGTGGCTGGAAAGGCTTGCCAAACTGATCTCCCTTGGCCAATGGAGCTGCTGGACGTGTTGTGGCAGCTGGACTTGAAGGGAAAATTCAAATTGTTGGAGAAAACTTAATTAAAGCCTAAGAAATTAAGCCAAAAGAAAAAAAACACCAAAGTTAGCTTCCTAAAAAAAACACAAAACCGTGAGCTTCCCACAGCTGCAGCCCTTTTATTTTCACTTCACCTTAGCTTCATCTTTTCTTCTAAAATCAAGAAAACAAACCATCCAAACTTCATAAACCCTAAACTATATTCGCCCAAGAGAGAAAGAAATTGGAGAAAACCTTTAAAATTTCAAGAAGACCAAGGAGAAAGGAAGAAAGGGATTCAAGGGTTCCTTCATCAAATTAAGGACTCAAGGTTTGGATCTTGGCATTTAATTTCAATTTAGAACCCTTGTAATTAGAAGAAAACATGTTGTAGGGTTAAATTCAAGATGTGACCTAGAACCATGAAAGGTTGAAATTGATTTAGGGGTTTTGTATATTTGATGTTAGAGATTGGAAATTATTGATTGGAACAATGTTTGATTGCATTCTTGGTGTGTTGTGATGGTTGGAACTTTGGTTTGCTTGATTTTGATTGAAATGTGATTTGGTTGATTTTTTATTGGAATTTGGCTTTGTTGCTTTGGAAAAGATGTTGGAAATGGCTTGTAGGCCATTCGGCCATGTTGATTTTACAAGGGATACTATGTGGAAATTTTTGTAAAACCAAGGGCAAAATGGTCATTTCACATGTAGGGACACATTGGGAATTTTGGAAAAAGATTAAGGGTAATTTCGAAAATAATAGAAATGTATAAGGGTAAAATGGTAATTTTACATTAAGGATAAAATTGGAATTTAAAAAAAAATTAGGGATAGTTTAGAAATTTTATCTAGTAAGGAACTAGTTGGTATTTAGTAAAATATCAATGTTATAATGATAATTATTGAATTTTTATATATTTATATATGATTATTTAAAATTTCTTATTTAATGATGATTATTATCATATTGCATATGCATGAGTCTTTTTGGGGGATTTTTAAAAGATTTCAAGCGAAAACTGAATTATGTTGGCTAACCGGGACTGCGGTAGCCATGGATTTGAAAAGAGCAGTTATGTTGACTAACCGGGACTGCGGTAGTCATGAGAAATGATTTAATATATGAGAAATGAATTGTTTTTGGGTGAGCAGAATAAGTTAGACAGGACTGTATAATCTGTGATTTTATAGTCTGTGGGGTGAGGGATATTGGCAATTCCACATGTTGTTGTAATCTGGACAGAGATGCGGTCGTGGTGGCCTTCAGGGTATCCTGATCTCCTAATTCTATTTAGTTTATTCGCGTTTAGTAGGGGCTGATTGCTGAATTGCAGTGCATAAATGGTAGGCCAGTTTCTTACTAAACACTCAAAGGGGAAGTCTCCATGGAGCAGGGTCAAAAATGATTTTGAGTCAAAAAATTGCATTTGCATAAATCATATTGCATTCAATTATTTGTGTGACTTATTAATTAGTATGTGATATGTATATGTTTGGAATTGTTTTAAATTGTATGAGAAATTAAATGCCTGATCTGGTAATTTTGTCCCTAGATTCTAGGGAAGTTTGATTTGCAGGTGTCTAAAGAATAGTTAGAAGATAAAGATGCAGATATTTTCCAGAGCTATAGGATGGGGACTTTTGAATATATATATAATACTTGTATTAACTAGAATTATAATGTAGTAGTAGTCCTGTAAATTTTAATGATGTAAACATTAGTGATATATCTTGAACTTTAATAGAATGTATTTAAAACCTTTTATATTTATATATTCGATGTAGATTAAATAATTAGAAGGGGGTTACATTAGTGGTATCAGAGCTCTGGTTATGCATCTCTAGGACTTGTGAGTAATTGGTCTATTATGTATTTTGTTGTGTTACTTTGATTGAAATTGTTTGTTTTGTATGAAATTGGTCGTTTTATATGAATTGTTTGTTTCGTTTGTGTGTTAAGAATATTATAGGAACAAGGGTAGTAAATGGATCAAAGATATATATATATATATATATATATATATATATTGTTCTTAGACAGGTAGAGATGGCAGGAAGAGGAAGAGGAAGAGGAAGGCCAGTTACAAATCCCACAGTTGGAAATGATAGTATAGCTGAGATGGCCAGAGCCATGAGGGATATGGCTAATGCAGTGACCCATCAGACTGAGATATTGGCTACTCAAGCAATAGCTCAGCATCAGCTACCCCCTGTTGACAGGACCACTTTGAAAGATTTTAAAAAGCATGATCCACCTTACTTTAAGGGAGAATATGATCCAGAGAAAGCTGAAGAGTGGATTCAGAATTTGGAGGATATTTTTGTGGCCATGGAGTGTCCAGATGAGAGGAGGGTGTCACATGCAGCCTTCCAGTTGCTTGGTGATGCGAGGTTGTGGTGGAAAGCTACCCAGAGGATGTTGGAGAATAGGGGAGAAGTGATCACCTGGGATATTTTCAAAACCCTATTTCTTGAGAAATATTTTCCAGAAACTGTTAAGCAGGCTAAAGAGGAAGAATTTATCAGCTTAACTCAGGGAGGTATGACTATTCTTGAATATACTGCTAAATTTGAATCTTTGGCAAAATGTTTTAAATATTTGCAGATCACTGGAGATGAGCACTGGAAGTGCAGGAGGTATGAAAAAGGATTGAGATATGAGATTAAGGAGGCAATAGTTCCATTGAGGATTTCTGTGTTCCTTGAATTTATTAATCAGTGTAAGGTAATTGAAGATATGGAAAGGGAGCAAAGATCCAAGATGGCTGGATATGCAAGTAGGAATAATTTTGGGAGAGGAGGTCCTATGCTAAAAGGAAAGAGTATTCAGCCACAGAAACCATATAGTAGACCCCCACAGTGGCGTCCTGGAGGAGCAGGAGGTATAGGTGGTTTTAGACCTATAGGAGGAGTAAGTGGAGCTGGGAATTCTCAAAAATCCCAGTTAACAGTTAGGTGTTGGAAATGTGGAAAGGGACACTTGGCCAACGATTGCACTATATCTGGTCCAGTTTGCTTTATCTGTTGGAAATTAGTTCATATGGCTAGAGAATGTTCTACACCTAGGAGGGATTAGACTGGGAGAGTTTTACAGACCCAGAGACCTACAGCTAGTGGAAGAGTTTTTACCTTGAGTGGTACTGAGGCCTCATGGTTTGCAGATCTGATACAGGACAAGGGTCAAATGAAAGGTGAGTCCTTGAATGTATTGTTTGATTCAGGTGCTACACATTCATTTATATCTGATGACTGTGTTAAGAATCTGAGTTTAGTTGTGTCACCATTACCCTATACTTTGCTTGCTTCTGTGCCTACATCTAAACCAATCCTAACCTCAAAAATATGTTTGAATTGTGTGATAACCATCAGAGATAGACCATTGGTTGTGAACATGATTTGTTTGCCTTTAACTGACCTTGATGTGATATTAGGAATGGATTGGTTAGTAGCCAACCATATTCTAATAGATTGTGCCTCTAAATCTTTGATTTTTCTTGAACTTGATGTTTTTAGACTTAAACCTGTACAACCTAAAGAAATGTCATTTAAAAGTGAAATTCAAAAATACATGCTATCATCTCTTGGAACTAAGGAAGATAAAGTTGAAATAGACTCTGTGATAGTTGTAAATGAGTATCCTGAAGTTTTTCCTGGTGATGTTCCTAGTTTACCTCCTGAGAGAGAGATAGAATTTAGTATAGACTTGATGCCTGGTACTAGACCAATTTCTATGCAACCATATAGGATGGCACCATTGGAATTAACTGAATTAAAGAAACAATTGGAAGAATTATTAGAAAAATAGTTTATAAGGCCTAGTGTGTCACCATGGGGAGCCCCAGTATTATTAGTTAAAAAGAAAGATGGAGGATCTAGGTTATGTGTAGATTATAGACAATTAAATAAAGTAACTATAAAGAATAAATATCCTTTACCTAGAATAGATGATTTAATGGATCAACTCAGGGGAGCAACAGTTTTCTCTAAAATAGATTTAAGGTCTGGGTACCATCAAATTAGAGTTAAAAAGGAGGATATACCCAAGACTGCTTTTAGGACTAGATATGGACATTATGAATATCAAGTGATGCCATTTGGAGTGACTAATGCACCAGCTGTGTTTTATGGATTATATGAATAGAGTGTTTAGACCATATTTAGATAATTTTGTAGTAGTATTTATAGATGACATATTAATATATTCTAAAAATAAAGAAGAACATGAAAATCATCTTAGAATAACACTAGAAACTTTAAAAGATAGAAAATTATATGCTAAATTGTCTAAGTGTGAATTTTGGTTGGAGGAAGTAAAATTTTTGGGACATGTAATCTCTAAAGATGGAATAAGTGTAGATCCTTCTAAGGTAGAAGCGGTTTTGGAATGGGAGAGACCTAAAACAGTAACTGAAATTAGGAGTTTCTTAGGATTAGCTGGGTATTATAGAAGATTTATTGAAGGGTTTTCTAAGATAGCTGGACCATTAACAGAATTAACTAGGAAAAATCAACCTTTTGTTTGGAGTGGAAGTTGTGAGAAAAGTTTTCAAGAATAGAAAACTAAATTGACTACATCACCAGTTTTAATTCTACCTGACCCAAATAAACCTTATGATGTATATTGTGATGCTTCTTATCAAGGGTTAGGATGTGTATTGATGCAAAACAGGAAAGTGGTAGCATATGTGTCTAGGCAGTTGAGACCACATGAGAGAAATTATCCTACACATGATTTGGAATTAGCTGCTATAGTTTTTGCTTTGAAGATTTGGAGACATTATTTGTACAGATCCAGATTTGATGTATATAGTGATCATAAGAGTTTAAAATATTTGTTTGATCAAAAGGAACTGAACATGAGACAAAGAAGATGGATGGAGTTTATTAAAGATTATGATTTTCAATTAATGTATCATCCAGGAAAAGCTAATGTAGTAGCAGATGCCTTAAGTAGGAAAATTGTACATATGTCAACTATGATGATTAAAGAATTAGAATTAATAGAACAATTTAGAGATTTGAATTTGTGTACAGTTAGGAAAAAGGATAAAATTCAATTAGGAATGATTACTATTACTAATGATTTTTTAGAAGAGATTAAGAAGAAACAAGATGTAGATACATTTATTCAAGAAAAGAAAGGATTAATAGGGACAGATAAAGTAAAAGAATTTAATTTAGGAACAAATGGAATTATTAGATTTAAAAATAGATTTTGTGTACCTAATAATCAAGAATTAAAAGAATTAATTTTGGAAGAATGACACAAAAGTAAATTAAGTATTCACCCTGGAACTACAAAAATGTATAAAGATTTAAAAGAGATGTTTTGGTGGTCTAGGATGAAGAAAGATGTAGCAGAATATGTAGCTAGATGTTTAACATGTCTGAAAGCAAAGATTGAACATCAGAAACCATCTGGCATGTTACAACCTTTAGAAATACCTGTATGGAAATGGGATAGTATATCAATGGATTTTGTGGTAGGATTACCTAGAACTAATAAAAATTGTGATACTGTTTGGGTAATTGTAGATAGGTTAACTAAATCAGCACATTTTCTTCCAGTAAATATTAAGTATTCTTTAGAAAGGTTAGCTCAATTGTACATAAAAGAAATAGTTAGATTACATGGAGTACCTACTAGTATAGTGTCAGATAGAGATCCTAGATTTGTTTCTAAATTTTGAAGAGAATTTCAGAAAGCCTTAGGAAGTAAATTACATCTTAGTTCAGCATACCACCCACAAACTGATGGCCAAACAGAAAGAACTATTCAGTCATTAGAAGATCTTTTAAGAGCCTGTACATTAGAAGAAAAAGGGAACTGGGAAGATATATTACCTTTAGTAGAATTTACATATAATAATAGTTACCATTCTAGTATAGGTATGGCTCCCTATGAAGCTTTGTACGGTAGAAAATGTAGGACACCCTTGGTATGGTATCAGGATGGTGAGGATTTGTTGATAGGACCAGACATCATTCAGCAAACCACTGAGAAAGTAAAATTTATTCAGGAGAAAATGAAAATTGTACAGAGTAGACAGAAAAGTTATGCAGATAAAAGAAGAAAACCCTTAGAATTTCAAGAAGGTGAACATGTCTTTTTGAAAGTCACACCAATAACTGGGGTTGGCAAAGCAATAAAGTCTAAGAAACTAACTCCTAAATTCATTGGACCTTATCAAATCCTCAGAAAAATTGGACCTATGGCCTATCAAATAGCCTTACCACCCTTTTTGTCAAACCTCCATGATGTATTCCATGTGTCACAACTAAGACAGTATATCTCAGATCCTTCACATGTCATTGAACCTGATCAAATACAGGTAAAGGAAAATCTAACATTTGAAACAAAGCATGTTAAGATTGGGGACAGAAGGATTAAGTACCTGAGAGGTAAAGAAATTCCTCTTGTTAAGGTTATTTGGGATGATATCAGAGGTGATGCTACTTGGGAGTTAGAGGAGAAAATGAGAGAAGCATATCCTCATTTGTTTGTATAGTTATATAGTTGTATAGTTGTGTGGTTGTATAGTTGTATTAGAAATTTCGAGGACGAAATTTTATTAGTAGGGGAGAATTGTAACATCCTCATTTTATTTTACTATTTGTACGTATTTATATATGAATAGTATGAACAATTATGTACTGTATTTTATAGAAACTTTTTGTACGTATTTTCCTATTGAAATTAATACAGTTCTACTCAGAAGAATTTTCTGAATCTTTGGATGTCTTTGTTTTTGCCTGAATTGCTTGTTGATTGGACAGCTATGTCAGACAGCTGTCCATGATAAATTCTCAAGTGTGAAATTTTGGACTAATCTGTAACTTAATAAAAAGGTAATTGAATATAGATTAAAAATATATACAGTTGAAGAATTAAAATGCTAATTTCGAATTGTTAGAATTTTCTGAAAGTTAGAACTCTGAGAAATTATTACGATAAAATTCTAAGGTAGAAAATTAAGATAAAACTTGTATGACATCTATGGAATTATCTAATAATTGTAATATACTTAGAATAATTAATAAAAAAATTTAACCCAGAAAATATTAAATTGAGTATTAACGAATCAAAGTGTGACAACTCAAATTTCTAATGTCACTAAATTAAGCTAATTAGACTTGGATTAAGAGATAAGTAAGACACTACCCCAAGGTTTTTGATAGTGAGGAATCCAATGGTGGTGTTAGTTTCTTCAAATTCTAATTAGTTTGTAAGATAATTAAAAGCCCTAAATTATTCTAGAAAATTCCATTAATTTCCTACAAATGTTGACTTTTGACTACCTAGAAGGCAAGTCACCTAAGCAAGCCTTCTTGGTTGTCCAAGTGGCTGGAAAGGCTTGCCAAACTGATCTCCCTTAGCCAATGGAGCTGCTGGACGTGTTGAGGCAGCTGGACTTGAAGGGAAAATTCAATTTGGTGGAGAAAACTTAATTAAAGCCTAAGAAATTAAGCCAAAAGAAAAAAACACCAAAGTTAGCTTCCTAAAAAAAACACAAAACTGTGAGCTTCCCACAGCTGCAGCCCTTTTATTTTCACTTCACCTTAGCTTCATCTTTTCTTCTAAAATCAATAAAACAAACCATCCAAAGATTCAGAAAATTCTTCTGAGTAAAACTGTATTAATTTCAATAGGAAGATACGTACAGAAAGTTTCTATAAAATACAGTACATAATTGTTCATACTATTCATATATAAATACGTACAAATAGTAAAATAAAATGAGGGTGTTACACTGGGCATGTTGAAGGAGATGTTGACATTAGCGAAAAGATAATTTTGGAAAAAAAATATTAAGAAGAAGGTATATTGACGAGAGAGGGAGGTATAAATAACATTATCCATCAAGAAAAAACTGAAACAATGACAAGCCCAACATGCGATATAATGGACCGCTACAACTTGAGCCCAAGAGTTCAAATTGGGCCAAGTTCAAATTCAGGGCATGGAGCAAATATGAAAGTGAAAGTATCCAGCCTTATTCAGAGTCACTAGACTCACTACCCACACGCAACGACATCCATTGATCCATATTAACGAACAACTAAGACCCAAACCATCAAACCAGTGACCTGACCAATTACTGAGGAATGATGGGACCTGCCCTATGTACGGATATGGCCTCACAATAGCCAAGCACAGTAATAAAAGAAAATATCTCTATCCGAGAACAAGAAACAAGAGGGCATTAATGTAACACCCTGAAAAATGTGCAACTGGTATTTTAATTATTTTGCCTGTGCAATGTATAGTATAATGTCAGGTGTGTGTGTCCAATGCCATTGGGACAGTAAACCTTAATTAACTAAGTAGAAAAAAAAAATTAAAGTTTTAACCATGATTTGACCAAAAGTCAACTCTGGTCAAAGCTAGTCAAAGGAAGGAATATTCTCATTAATGGCATTTTCGTAATTATGTGTTTTTAAGCTAAAAATATTATTTTGGACACAAATAAAATTCTAATAATTATAATTAAGCATGAAAGTGATCTAATTTCAGTAAAAAATAATTAAAATGAATTAATTATTAATTTTGGCAACTTATTTAGTATTTTGGACTTAGAAAATTCATTTTAAGTCCAAATTGAGTGATTCCAAAGGCATTATCTTTGGAAAATTAAATGCTACATTCTAAGAATATTTTAGAGCTAAAAAAATCTAAACCCAGATCAGCTAATCCCTTGAACACATTTCGGTTTAGAAAAATCCTTTTTTTATTTGGTGGGACTTACCATTAGGGTTTTGGGGTCCCCTATATAAGCTAAGAGAGACCCCTTCCCCCACAAGTGCAGCAGCCAGCCTCAACAGCCAAGGAGGAGAGAGAAATTTCACTCTCTCTTGTGGTGAGAGTCCTCATTCTCTCCATGTTCTTCTTCCCTTCTCTCTAGCTTTTTCCCCACTAACTCTCTTTCTTTTTCTTTGCATTTTTGATATGTTGTAGAGCTCACCAAGCTCTAGCTTTGGGTGGTAGGAAAGTTTGTTTTGAACACTTGAGCTTAGAGAACCAAGGTATGGGAGGGATTTTCTACTCTCTTTGAGCCTAAAATTGTTTGTGTTGGACCCCATTTATGATGGGTCAAGTTTGATTGCAAAATATGTGAGTTTGAACCATGTATGTACAGTGCGTTTTCTGCTACTGTTTCGTGATCTGGAAAAATGGGTATACTTTTTGGTATTTTTGACCTCAAAAATGAGTTCCTTGGGTCCAAAAACCTAGGGTTACATGTAAAGAATGTTATTTTTGAGCACTTGAGCTATTTGTTATGAATTTATTAAGTTTTGAGCCATTTATTTAAATATTCTTGTTCTGTTTTGTGAGACAAGTGTGTGGCTGTCCTTGACTATTTGTAGCACCAAAAATGGTCTTTTTATGTCCTGAAATATAGAAATGTATATGTGGAATACTTGGAAATGGATTGTGAATCTTTAGAAATTTTCTTGTTTGGTGAAATTGTGGATTTTTGGGCACTGTTCCTCTGCTTCGAAATTCTGTAATTATGGGGCTGGAACTGGCTGTAATGGACCTCAAAATCAGTTTTCTCATGCTTTAAAACCTAGGGTTGCATATAAATTTCGTTGAAAACCGATTTTTATAGCAATGGGAAATTTATTTTTGAGTTTAAAGCCCTTTTTACATTGTTCTGCATCTGTTTCGAAAATCTGTAAATATGGAGCTGAGATTGGCTGGAATGGACCTCAAAATTAGATTCCTCATGCTTTAAAACCTAGGGTTGCATATAAATTTTGAAAAAAATTGATTTCTATAGCAACGGGAAATTTATATTTCAGTTTAAGGCCTTTTTGCCCTGTTTTGCCTCTGTTTCGAAAACTGGTACTGATGGGGCTGGAATTGGCTGTAATGGACCTCAAAATTAGCTTTCTCATGCTTTAAAACCTAGGGTTGCATATAAAATCTGTTGAAAACCGATTCCTATAGCATTGGGAAATTTATTTTTAAGTTTTGTGCCATTTCCGTTGAATCTGCCACTGTTTTGAAATTAATAATTTTTGGAGTTGGAATTTACTCTTTTAGACCAGAAAAATGAGTTCTTTACATCCTAAAACCTAGGAATGCATATTTGGTTCGTCAAAATCCGATTTCTACATCAATGGGAACTAAATTTTGAAGTTTTAAACCCTTTTTTTTGAATTTGTGAACCCATTTCGGGCTGGGTGTCTAACCACTTGAAATTCAAGCTTTAAAAGCCTAAAATATGTAATTTGTGGTGGAATATGATATTTAACATGTACATAGGGGTTGTGACTTAAATTCTGAGCATTTGGAACCCAAAATAAAAAGTTATGGTACTTGAAAATTTGGATGTTGTGGTGGCTGCGGGTTTGGCCCAAATGTTTGTACAAGTGTATAAATGTATTCTCATTGTGAAATTATTAGCAAAGACCGAAAGGGTGTGACCTTCGGCACTTGGTTGTTGAAAATGTGCATGACCAATTATTGTTAAGACTGAGAGGATGTGGCCTCCGACGTTGATATGAATTGTTAGAAATTTTTTTGTGGATATATCGCTTTTGGTGATCTGAGTCCGAGGGGTGTTGTCCCTTGGCAATGCATGTTGGTTTTGCTTGTGCATGATAGGATAGATGAGTTGGAGTGCCCGAGGCACCCATGTGTGTGCAAGTGGATATATCCACTTTGAAAGGTCATTTGTTCATGACGCTGAGAGGTTAGGAGGGATGGGATCCTTCCCCTCATGTTGTATGAAGAAGAACGGTGGACGTTCGTGTTATTCACCTTGCATGGGACGACGCACGCTTCGGGGAAGTGGATGATGTAAAGTGGACGTTGGTGACAAAGACGGAATGGATGTAGAAAGACGGGGTCTTTGATTTGGAGATGGGGCTTGACTCCATGCTCGGTGGGGAGGGTCCCCATAATATCCTTTTGTCAGTACCATTGGAACCGTTTTGCCCTGTAGAACACATCTCGCAGCGTGGAGAACGTGTGAGGAAACGTTTTGAGAAGTGGATGACCACGGCGGGTACACCGGGGGATAGTTCGTTGTCTCAAAGGAGGCTTGGGGAAATGGTGTCAGGTTGTGACAACCCGACTAAGGGTTAGTGCGGGGGACTCACGTAACCGGCTTGGCATTCTCGACGAAGACGAAGCTATATCCATGATTGGTGAGGTCGACATGTTGTTGTACCGGACATGCGTCGAGTGCTCCCAATCGTCGTCCACAAAGTTGCGTAAGACCATTATAACCTGGGAGGTTTAATGGCAGTGGGGCCCATAGGGATAGATATTGTGAGATAGATATTCGCCATAGGATTATCGTGAGTGTCATCGCTAGAGTACCATACGCAGTGGTCGTATAGGTTGTTTGGGACTGAAAGTCCGTTTGTTTGTGGCGACCAAGGAGGTAGAGAATTCACTCCCATGCTCACCATTTTGCAGGTATCGATGGCGTGGCAGTTTCCCACGATTCGCTTCTGGATTAGCACTCTTGAGGGTCGTTGGACGCACGACCCGCTGATGGAGGAAGATCACTTCATCGGTCATATGCGTCTGCACACAGCGAGGGTGGGTGACCCATATACAGCACCCCGGACTTTTGACTTCTACTTATGGTGGACTCAGCCTATGCCGCCCTACTATCGGCATGCGACCTCAGTAGAGATTGTTGAGTTGTCAGACTCTTCATCATCCTCTTCGTCTTCATCATCTTCCTCCGATGGGGATGACATCGACGTCACGGATTCCGAGACCACACTCTCTGTTCCGGCATCTCCTCGGTCAGTGCTACCTGGGGCGCGTATGTTCCCGCTGGGAACCGGTCGACTGTCCTTGGTTGGGATGAGCGCACAGAGGTTGGCACCACCGGTTGTGGACTTGGACGATCAGACATCTGAGGAGGATGAGGATGTAGAGGAGGAGCCAGCAGAGATGGAGGAGGGACTTCCAGAGGAGGATGACGAGCCCGAGGAAGACCCCGAGATGCTTGTGGAGTTTGCTGCTGAGGAGGACACTGACTCTCCTGAGGAGGATCCCAGTGAGGATCCCATGGAGTTTGCTTCTGTATGCTCCTCTCAGGGTTCTTGCTAGGGAGCCCTCTGACAGTGATACCATCTTTTTTGGGGTACAGCTAACTATAGGTTGGGTAGATAACTGCTCTGAAATCCTAGGATTTTCCCTTTTTGTGTATTCTGACCGGGTAGATCTAGGTTTCAGATATTTTGTATGTATTCAGTTATCTCTCACATATATTCATACCTTACTTGTTACTTGAGCTGTATATGTGACTTATTCACCTGCTGATACGCTTACAGTTATCACTTGACACATTTCACTATATTTATATATATATATTTGTGACCATGGAGGTCTTTTCAGTTATTTGAACATGTATGGCTATACTAAATGATGCATGAGAAGTTTTACTTGACGTTATGCAATTTTGAAATGGCGCATTTAATTTAATAACTACACACGAGATGATGTAAGTGTAATGATCATAATTTCTGTGAAGGAACGAATTATGATTTGCGTGATTTGGAATTTAACCTTTTCTTAATCAAACTGAGACTTTAAACTGCAAATCAAAAGTTTTAAATTTTCCGCAATTTTTAACTATGTGAGTTCTTTTGAACTAAGAGTTTTTCACAAAGTCACATAGTTAACTCACACATTAAGAATTAAATAATTAATCAATGTATATTTTCGTAAACCTCGAATTAAGGGTGTTACATTAGTGGTATCAGAGCAGTTCGTCCTACCAAGACTGGGGTATGGACTTAACCATGTTTGTAGTGTGTTCTTGCATTCACTTATGGTAGATAAGGATGTGAGATTGAAATTGTGGTGTGACTTACTTGAATCCAAGTAAGGACTTGTTTGATTTGTGTGATTTTGCATTGACTAGTGTTCTAGTAATGTGAAATGAAATTGTTTGTTTGTGTCTTTCATCGACTATGGTAATAGTAGTGAGAGATTTGTATGAGTATAGTATGATAGTTTCTTGGAAACTAATAGAGTGATTTCAGGAAACCATGGCTGGGAGACCTAGTGCAACTCAACAAATCCTTGAACGAGTGACTGCTGTCTTGGAAAACCTCGTGCAAGACCGCGAGGCAGAACCTCTTGAGTACCGTGGATTGACTGCTTTTACTAAGCACAGTCCGCCTAAGTTCAATGGAGCGTTTAATCCAGAAGGAGCCGAACTCTGGATCTCAGAGATAGAGAAGATATTCGAAGCGATGGGGTGCTATGAAGAGCACAAGGTGACATTTGCTACCTACATGCTGAGTGGGGAAGCTGAAAACTGGTGGAGGTTTGCTCGTCAAACCTTACCAACTGTGGAAGGAATCATAGCTTGGGAGGTGTTCAAGGCGAAGTTTCTGGAGAATTACTTCCCGAAGGACTTGCGCAAGGAGAAAGCAAAGGAGTTTCTGGAATTGAAGCAAGGAAGTATGTCCGTCGGAGAGTATGCAGCAAAGTTCAATGAACTGCTTAAGTACTGGCCCTATTATAGGAGAGGTGAAAATGAGGAAGACATTTGCACCCAGTTTGAGAACGGGTTAAGGGTAGACGTTCGAACTGCAGTGGGAGTTCTGCAGATTACTGATTTTCCTACCCTGGTTAGCAAGTGTCGAATTTATGAGATCAATACTAAGGCCAAGCAAATGCAATGGAAGTCTGGTGGACCGCAGCGGCATCAGAAGAAACACTTTGGTGGAGACAAGAAACCTTACTTCAAGCCTGGACAATCATCTGGAGGAAATGTGATACCAAGGAAGCCTGTTGTGGGAAGTCTTAACAATGGCACAATTAAGTGTTTCCAATGTGGGGGACCACACCTCAAGAAGAATTGTCCGGAACCGGCCCCGATTTGCCACAACTGTGGGAAAGCGGGACATATGGCTAAGAATTGCTGGTCTGCACCAAGAAACAATGGAAACCAAGGGAATGCGGCCAAGAGCAACAAGAACACCAATGGAAAACCGAGGGTGGTTGGGAAGGTTTTTACGATGAGTGGTTCTGAGGCTGCGACGTCTGACGACCTAATCCGAGGTAAGTGCATCGTAAAGGATAGACTCCTAGATGTACTTTATGATTCGGGTGCAACGCACTCTTTCGTATCACAGGATTGTGCAAAGGATTTAGGATTGCCTGTATCATCCTTGCCTTATGAAATTGTGGTAGCAACTCCTACTGATAAGCCTGTTACTACTTCACATGCATGTTTGAATTGTCCTCTTATGATCGAAGGCAAAACCTTCTCTGTGAATCTAATTTGTTTGCCTCTTTCTCACCTTGATATTGTATTGGGAATGGATTGGTTATCTTCCAACCACGTCCTTCTCAACTGCAAAGACAAGACTTTGGTCTTTGGTACTTCAACTCAAAGTTCTCTTGAGTCGTCAGGAATGAGAACTGCCAACGAAGGTGAAGTTGGAAAAAGGAAGAATGTTCAAGTATACGTGGTTTTGTTTTCATCAAAAGTAGAGGAATACCCTGATATCAGTAACTTGCCTGTGGTGTGTGATTTTCCCGAAGTTTTTCCTGATGATGTTACTGAACTACCACCTGATAGAGAAGTGGAATTCACCATAGATTTAATTCCTGGATCTAGTCCTGTTTCAATAACTCCCTATAGGATGTCACCTGTGGAACTAGCTGAGGTGAAGACCCAAGTAGAGGATCTTCTGGAGAAACAGTTTGTAAGGCCTAGTGTATCACCTTGGGGAGCGCCAGTGCTGTTGGTGAAAAAGAAGGACGGTAGCATGAGGATGTGCATAGATTATCGCCAACTCAACAAAGTAACGATCAAGAACAAGTATCCTTTGCCAAGGATCGATGATCTCATGGATCAACTGAGAGGTGCTTCAGTGTTTTCAAAGATCGATCTGCGATCGGGATATCACCAGATACGCGTCAAGAAGGAGGACATTTCGAAGACAGCATTTCGAACGCGCTATGGACACTACGAGTATTTAGTTATGCCGTTTGGTGTAACCAATGCCCCTGCCGTTTTCATGGACTACATGAACCGAATTTTCCATCAATACCTGGACAAATTCGTGGTGGTTTTCATAGACGACATCTTGGTATATTCTAAGAGTCATGAAGAACACATGGAACACCTGAGAATTACACTGCAGATTCTAAAGGAGAGGCAGCTTTACGCTAAACTCTCTAAATGCGAGTTTTGGCTCAAGCAGGTGCAATTCTTAGGGCACGTAGTGACAAGTGAAGGGATTGCGGTAGATCCAACCAAAGTGGAAGCTGTGATGCATTGGACTCAACCAACAACACCCACAGAGATAAGAAGTTTCTTGGGATTAGCGGGATACTACAGAAAATTCATTGAAGGGTTTTCTCGACTAGCATTACCACTAACCAAGTTGACTCGGAAAGGGCAAGAGTTCGTGTGGAGCGAAGCTTGCGAGAAGAGCTTTCAGGAATTGAAGAAGAGGTTAACATCCGCACCAGTTTTGGTCCTACCCGATTCGGAAAAGAAGTTTGAAGTGTATTGCGATGCGTCTGGTCAAGGACTCGGATGTGTGTTGATGCAAGAAAGGAAGGTGGTGGCATATGCCTCTAGGCAACTAAGACCGCATGAAGCGAACTATCCTACACATGATCTAGAGCTAGCAGCTGTGGTTTTTGCTTTGAAGATTTGGAGACACTACCTTTATGGAACAAGGTTCGAGGTATTCAGTGACCACAAAAGTTTGAAGTATTTGTTCGACCAGAAGGAATTGAATATGAGGCAACGGAGGTGGATGGAATTTTTGAAGGACTATGACTTTGAACTGTCATATCATCCTGGGAAGGCTAATGTAGTGGCTGACGCGTTAAGCCGAAAGTCATTGCACATGTCTACCATGATGATAAAGGAGCTTGAACTGATTGAGGAATTCAGAGATTTGAATCTGGCCGTGGAAGTGAGACCCAAGAGTCTCTACTTAGGAACCTTAAAGATCACCAACGAGTTTTTGGAGCGAGCTCGGGAAACTCAACAAGAGGATCAATTTCTGCAAGACAAGATGAAGTTACGAGAAGAAGGCAAGGAACTAGATTTCAATAAGGATACTAATGGAATCATCAAGTTCAAAGAGAGAGTGTGTATACCTCATGAAGGCGAATTGAAGGAAGCTATTCTGGAAGAAGCACATAAGAGTCGACTTAGCTTTCATCCTGGCTCAACAAAGATGTATCAAGACATGAAGAGGAACTTCTGGTGGCATGGCATGAAGAAAGATGTCGCGGAGTATGTGGAAAAGTGCTTGACATGTCAGAAAGCGAAAGTGGAACATAAAAGACCTCCCGGTGAACTGCAACCTTTGGACATTCCCGAGTGGAAGTGGGATAGCATTTCTATGGACTTTGTTTGTGGTTTGCCGAGAACCAAACTTGGACATGATGCTGTATGGGTGATTGTGGATAGATTGACAAAGTCTGCTCACTTTATCCCCATTAACATGAAGTACAAGTTGGAAAAGCTCGCGGAGTTGTACATCAAAGAAGTTGTAAGGTTACATGGGATACCCTCTAGCATAGTCTCAGATAGGGACCCTCGTTTTACCTCTAGATTTTGGGAGAGCCTACAAGGAGCCTTGGGGACGAAACTGAAACTTAGTTCTGCTTATCACCCACAAACTGATGGACAAACTGAGAGAACTATTCAATCCCTTGAGGACCTCCTAAGAGCTTGTGTGCTAGATCAGAAGGGTAGCTGGAATGAGTGTTTGCCTTTAGTAGAATTCACCTACAACAATAGTTTTCACGCCAGCATAGGGATGGCACCTTTCGAAGCGTTGTATGGTCGGAAGTGCAGAACACCATTGTGTTGGTATGAAACTGGTGAATCTCTTTTGCTAGGGCCAGAGATGTTACAGAAAACTACTGAGCAAGTAAGGGTCATAAGGGAAAAGATCAAAACCGCTCAGGACAGGCAGAAAAGTTACTATGATAGAAGGAGGAAACCTCTTGAATTTCAAGTTGGAGATCACGTGTTTCTGAAAGTCACTCCTATGACCGGTGTTGGCAGAGCTCTGAAATCTCGAAAACTTTCCCCAAAATTCATTGGTCCTTACCAAATCCTGAAAAGAATTGGCTCTGTAGCTTATCACATAGCCTTACCCCCAAGTCTGTCAAATTTGCATCCTGTGTTTCATGTGTCTCAACTAAGACAGTATAATCCTGACCCTTCTCATGTGATTGAACCGGATCATGTACAAGTAAGAGATAATCTTTCTTATGATGTGACCCCTCTGAGGATTAGTCATCGAAGGATCAAACAGCTAAGGGGCAAGACTATTCCGTTAGTAAAAGTCATATGGAGCGCAACCGATGAGGGAGATGCTACATGGGAACTTGAGGATAAGATGAAGGAATCGCATCCGCATCTTTTCCAAGGTCAGTAAAATTTCGAGGACGAAATTCCTAAAAGGGTGGGAGAGTTGTAACACCCTGAAAAATGTGCAACTGGTATTTTAATTATTTTGCCTGTGCAATGTATAGTATAATGTCAGGTGTGTGTGTCCAATGCCATTGGGACAGTAAACCTTAATTAACTAAGTAGAAAAAAAAAATTAAAGTTTTAACCATGATTTGACCAAAAGTCAACTCTGGTCAAAGCTAGTCAAAGGAAGGAATATTCTCATTAATGGCATTTTCGTAATTATGTGTTTTTAAGCTAAAAATATTATTTTGGACACAAATAAAATTCTAATAATTATAATTAAGCATGAAAGTGATCTAATTTCAGTAAAAAATAATTAAAATGAATTAATTATTAATTTTGGCAACTTATTTAGTATTTTGGACTTAGAAAATTCATTTTAAGTCCAAATTGAGTGATTCCAAAGGCATTATCTTTGGAAAATTAAATGCTACATTCTAAGAATATTTTAGAGCTAAAAAAATCTAAACCCAGATCAGCTAATCCCTTGAACACATTTCGGTTTAGAAAAATCCTTTTTTTATTTGGTGGGACTTACCATTAGGGTTTTGGGGTCCCCTATATAAGCTAAGAGAGACCCCTTCCCCCACAAGTGCAGCAGCCAGCCTCAACAGCCAAGGAGGAGAGAGAAATTTCACTCTCTCTTGTGGTGAGAGTCCTCATTCTCTCCATGTTCTTCTTCCCTTCTCTCTAGCTTTTTCCCCACTAACTCTCTTTCTTTTTCTTTGCATTTTTGATATGTTGTAGAGCTCACCAAGCTCTAGCTTTGGGTGGTAGGAAAGTTTGTTTTGAACACTTGAGCTTAGAGAACCAAGGTATGGGAGGGATTTTCTACTCTCTTTGAGCCTAAAATTGTTTGTGTTGGACCCCATTTATGATGGGTCAAGTTTGATTGCAAAATATGTGAGTTTGAACCATGTATGTACAGTGCGTTTTCTGCTACTGTTTCGTGATCTGGAAAAATGGGTATACTTTTTGGTATTTTTGACCTCAAAAATGAGTTCCTTGGGTCCAAAAACCTAGGGTTACATGTAAAGAATGTTATTTTTGAGCACTTGAGCTATTTGTTATGAATTTATTAAGTTTTGAGCCATTTATTTAAATATTCTTGTTCTGTTTTGTGAGACAAGTGTGTGGCTGTCCTTGACTATTTGTAGCACCAAAAATGGTCTTTTTATGTCCTGAAATATAGAAATGTATATGTGGAATACTTGGAAATGGATTGTGAATCTTTAGAAATTTTCTTGTTTAGTGAAATTGTGGATTTTTGGGCACTGTTCCTCTGCTTCGAAATTCTGTAATTATGGGGCTGGAACTGGCTGTAATGGACCTCAAAATCAGTTTTCTCATGCTTTAAAACCTAGGGTTGCATATAAATTTCGTTGAAAACCGATTTTTATAGCAATGGGAAATTTATTTTTGAGTTTAAAGCCCTTTTTACATTGTTCTGCATCTGTTTCGAAAATCTGTAAATATGGAGCTGAGATTGGCTGGAATGGACCTCAAAATTAGATTCCTCATGCTTTAAAACCTAGGGTTGCATATAAATTTTGAAAAAAATTGATTTCTATAGCAACGGGAAATTTATATTTCAGTTTAAGGCCTTTTTGCCCTGTTTTGCCTCTGTTTCGAAAACTGGTACTGATGGGGCTGGAATTGGCTGTAATGGACCTCAAAATTAGCTTTCTCATGCTTTAAAACCTAGGGTTGCATATAAAATCTGTTGAAAACCGATTCCTATAGCATTGGGAAATTTATTTTTAAGTTTTGTGCCATTTCCGTTGAATCTGCCACTGTTTTGAAATTAATAATTTTTGGAGTTGGAATTTACTCTTTTAGACCAGAAAAATGAGTTCTTTACATCCTAAAACCTAGGAATGCATATTTGGTTCGTCAAAATCCGATTTCTACATCAATGGGAACTAAATTTTGAAGTTTTAAACCCTTTTTTTTGAATTTGTGAACCCATTTCGGGCTGGGTGTCTAACCACTTGAAATTCAAGCTTTAAAAGCCTAAAATATGTAATTTGTGGTGGAATATGATATTTAACATGTACATAGGGGCTGTGACTTAAATTCTGAGCATTTGGAACCCAAAATAAAAAGTTATGGTACTTGAAAATTTGGATGTTGTGGTGGCTGCGGGTTTGGCCCAAATGTTTGTACAAGTGTATAAATGTATTCTCATTGTGAAATTATTAGCAAAGACCGAAAGGGTGTGACCTTCGGCACTTGGTTGTTGAAAATGTGCATGACCAATTATTGTTAAGACTGAGAGGATGTGGCCTCCGACGTTGATATGAATTGTTAGAAATTTTTTTGTGGATATATCGCTTTTGGTGATCTGAGTCCGAGGGGTGTTGTCCCTTGGCAATGCATGTTGGTTTTGCTTGTGCATGATAGGATAGATGAGTTGGAGTGCCCGAGGCACCCATGTGTGTGCAAGTGGATATATCCACTTTGAAAGGTCATTTGTTCATGACGCTGAGAGGTTAGGAGGGATGGGATCCTTCCCCTCATGTTGTATGAAGAAGAACGGTGGACGTTCGTGTTATTCACCTTGCATGGGACGACGCACGCTTCGGGGAAGTGGATGATGTAAAGTGGACGTTGGTGACAAAGACGGAATGGATGTAGAAAGACGGGGTCTTTGATTTGGAGATGGGGCTTGACTCCATGCTCGGTGGGGAGGGTCCCCATAATATCCTTTTGTCAGTACCATTGGAACCGTTTTGCCCTGTAGAACACATCTCGCAGCGTGGAGAACGTGTGAGGAAACGTTTTGAGAAGTGGATGACCACGGCGGGTACACCGGGGGATAGTTCGTTGTCTCAAAGGAGGCTTGGGGAAATGGTGTCAGGTTGTGACAACCCGACTAAGGGTTAGTGCGGGGGACTCACGTAACCGGCTTGGCATTCTCGACGAAGACGAAGCTATATCCATGATTGGTGAGGTCGACATGTTGTTGTACCGGACATGCGTCGAGTGCTCCCAATCGTCGTCCACAAAGTTGCGTAAGACCATTATAACCTGGGAGGTTTAATGGCAGTGGGGCCCATAGGGATAGATATTGTGAGATAGATATTCGCCATAGGATTATCGTGAGTGTCATCGCTAGAGTACCATACGCAGTGGTCGTATAGGTTGTTTGGGACTGAAAGTCCGTTTGTTTGTGGCGACCAAGGAGGTAGAGAATTCACTCCCATGCTCACCATTTTGCAGGTATCGATGGCGTGGCAGTTTCCCACGATTCGCTTCTGGATTAGCACTCTTGAGGGTCGTTGGACGCACGACCCGCTGATGGAGGAAGATCACTTCATCGGTCATATGCGTCTGCACACAGCGAGGGTGGGTGACCCATATACAGCACCCCGGACTTTTGACTTCTACTTATGGTGGACTCAGCCTATGCCGCCCTACTATCGGCATGCGACCTCAGTAGAGATTGTTGAGTTGTCAGACTCTTCATCATCCTCTTCGTCTTCATCATCTTCCTCCGATGGGGATGACATCGACGTCACGGATTCCGAGACCACACTCTCTGTTCCGGCATCTCCTCGGTCAGTGCTACCTGGGGCGCGTATGTTCCCGCTGGGAACCGGTCGACTGTCCTTGGTTGGGATGAGCGCACAGAGGTTGGCACCACCGGTTGTGGACTTGGACGATCAGACATCTGAGGAGGATGAGGATGTAGAGGAGGAGCCAGTAGAGATGGAGGAGGGACTTCCAGAGGAGGATGACGAGCCCGAGGAAGACCCCGAGATGCTTGTGGAGTTTGCTGCTGAGGAGGACACTGACTCTCCTGAGGAGGATCCCAGTGAGGATCCCATGGAGTTTGCTTCTGTATGCTCCTCTCAGGGTTCTTGCTAGGGAGCCCTCTGACAGTGATACCATCTTTTTTGGGGTACAGCTAACTATAGGTTGGGTAGATAACTGCTCTGAAATCCTAGGATTTTCCCTTTTTGTGTATTCTGACCGGGTAGATCTAGGTTTCAGATATTTTGTATGTATTCAGTTATCTCTCACATATATTCATACCTTACTTGTTACTTGAGCTGTATATGTGACTTATTCACCTGCTGATACGCTTACAGTTATCACTTGACACATTTCACTATATTTATATATATATATTTGTGACCATGGAGGTCTTTTCAGTTATTTGAACATGTATGGCTATACTAAATGATGCATGAGAAGTTTTACTTGACGTTATGCAATTTTGAAATGGCGCATTTAATTTAATAACTACACACGAGATGATGTAAGTGTAATGATCATAATTTCTGTGAAGGAACGAATTATGATTTGCGTGATTTGGAATTTAACCTTTTCTTAATCAAACTGAGACTTTAAACTGCAAATCAAAAGTTTTAAATTTTCCGCAATTTTTAACTATGTGAGTTCTTTTGAACTAAGAGTTTTTCACAAAGTCACATAGTTAACTCACACATTAAGAATTAAATAATTAATCAATGTATATTTTCGTAAACCTCGAATTAAGGGTGTTACAATTAACATGAAATATAAAACAATATACTAAAATAAGAGAGATAAGTAAATAGATGAAATAATAATAATAAACAAATAACAGTGGATGAAAACGAACAAGGCAGATGGTTGTTCATAGTCTCAATAAACGGTGTCTTGCGGGAAATACCATGGTGGCGCTGGATTCAGATTGTTGGAGCGGGTTGGTGTTTCGGCACCACGATGCGACACTGGGTGTGGATGGGCGTCTATACTCGGTGGTTCAGGTCTTGGTGTGTGATCATGGTTTAGTTGGAGTGAGGTGTGAAGAAGAAGGTGGTGTGTTGGGTTCAGTGTGCCACTGGCTTGAACAGTATTTGCTGGTACAGGTTGGTTGGAACTTGGAAGCCGGGTTGGTTTAAGATTTGTGGTGGTTTGGTACTGGTTCTAGTATGAATGTTTTGGAGGGATGGTGCTACTCACCCATACTCAAAGGAAGTGTATGGTGATTTAATTAAGGTGGCTTAAAGGAGATTTGGTTCATTGCTTTGGTTGGTGATTGAAGGATGAATTAGAGGGTGTTGTGTATATATATGTCAGGTTCAAGGTGCCAGGAGAGGGTGAGAGAGAGAAGATGAATATGAGATTATAAGGAAGAGACTAGGTGAGAGAATGAGGTTCAGAGAGGGGAAAGGATTATCTCTGTATCTGTACAAGCAAAATGTGAGAATGGAAACAAATCAGGGGGTCCTCTGATTGTGCTCGTCAGGAACGAAAGTCTGAGTGAAGGTGTTTTTTGTTAGATAAGAATTTATTAAATCCATAACAGCAGACATGAACAGTAGCATTTTATATAGAATCAAAATACACAACAATTCTTATAGCAATCAATTGGTACAAAAATAAATATAACAAATGAGAAGTTTAGAAAAGGAAGGATTACTTGAATTACGAATAATCACTTACATATAATTAATTGTAATTCAGGTAATTTTATATACAATTGATATACATGTTTAAATATATGTGGTAATATCATTTGAATTACATTTAGTTTTTGAATTGTATTTTAGTATATTTAAGTATAATATACTACTCCCTCTGTCCCACAATGAGTGTCGTCCTAGGTTTTTTTACACAGACCAAGAAAAGCTATTAAATAGAAGAAAGAGAGAAGTAATTTTACAAAACTAATGTTATTATTAACATTGCATTGAAAAACTAAAGTGACATTATTAAGTGTATTAGTGGAAAAAAGTAATTAATATTGCATTGAAATGCCAAATACGACACTTATTTTGGGACAAATTTCTTTTCCAAACGTGACACTCATTTTGGGACGGAGGGAGTATAATTCAGGTAATTGTATTTATTAATTTAAATTATATATTATTCCTTGCGTTTTCAGTAACATTAAATTATGTTTAATTTTTTAAATGTATTTAAGTATATTGAAGTATGATATATACCATAATTCAGGTAATTATATTTATCAGTTTGAATTATATATTATTCTTTCCATTTAATATTTGAATTGTATTTAATTATATTAAAATATATATGATAATATTGCTTGCATTGCATTTAATTTTTAAATTGTATTTAAGTATATTTTCATAGTTTTTGAATTGTGTTCGATTATTAATTATTAATTGTATTTAATTATATGGTATATAAACATATCATTTGGATTATATTTAAATATACATTTTGTCTGAAAAAAATATTTAAGTATACATTGAAAATATATTTATTAATTTATTTTCTTTATCATTTTCCTTTTATATTTATTAATTTTACATAAATGATAATTAGAAAATATATTTAAAAACTATAATATTTTCATTATTTTCACTAATTCCAATTAAACATTTATTATTTTTTATATTTATTAATTGTACATAAATGATAATTAAAAATAATTTTATTACTTTTTTTAATTTTATTTTAAATTTTCGTGATTGCTCTGAACATGGTGAATGATTGCATTTAATTATAAATCGTATTTTGATTTCTGACTATTTTAATACATCCCTTAAACTTTTGCGGGGAAAATTTTGGAGGCAGTGTATATTCCTTTAAGAAATAAAGGATAAAATATAAGTAAAGAGGAGCAACCGTTAACGCTCGATTTTGTCCAATCTCTAATTATTTCTTTCTTAATAAAAATAAATAAACAAATTGTTTTTAATTCCTGAATTGGGATCACTTCATAACTAAACCTAGTTAGAGATGCACAACAGGAACAAAAATGATTTGGCCCAACACCTCAAGTTCAAGTTGTATCTATATACAACCAAAATCTCAAATTGTCTGTGATCAGCTCATGCCAAAACTAAAATGATAAAAAATAATATTAACCATTTTTTTCATAATAATAAAGTTAATCTTCATCAAAATAAAATAAATATATGTAATAAAATAAATCTTCGTCATAGTTTTTTGGGTGAGATAAATATTTTAAAAGTTATAGATAATTTGCTTAATTAATTAGAGGTAACTCGTCTTAGGATGGACATTGTAGGATGCTAACACCTTCCCAACGCGTAATCGACTTCCGAATTCAAATTTGGTTTCAAAGGTCATTTTATTTTAAAGGTTTTTTCCAATGTTTTCCTTAATAAATTTTGGTGGCGACTATTTTTTGAAACTTTTTTGTCATCCCGCCACGATCCGGTTGCGATAGATGGTGACTCCACTGGGATATTTTGAGAGTCAAGCCAATAATAATTAATTAAGCAAAATATTTGTATTGTTAATGTATTTATCTCACCTTGTTATGTTTGTTGGTGTTGTATGTAGTTTTGCTTTATTTATGTTTTGTGTGCAAATATGTTTATGTTTTTGAACCATAGAGTAGAGAACCTTTTGCTATATTGTATGTGTGTTGTTTGTTTTGCAAATTGAGTATTTTAGGAATTGCTCCCTTCATACAATTCACCTACATAGTTTTCACATACTTATGAGTGAGGTCCTATACCCAGGCCAGCGTGAATCTTAGGATAATTAAGAGGTGGAGTAGTGGTAATCTTCTGGATGTACATCCTGCTTGGTTATCATGAAGGCCTCACCTAAAGTTTGATCCTTTCAAGGGTATTATCACTTCTAATAGTTTACCTATTGTTGTGATCAACATTCCAAGAGAGGGTCCATGGCTCTAGGAACCATTAGAACCATAAAACCACCTGTTGGGAAAGAACACATATTAGAATAACCTATAAAGCTGTCAACTATTAAGAATACCTTTGTAGGATACAATGGGAGCAGTACCCTACCCTTGCATTTCAAATGGCATAACATATGTATAGAAAATGAAATAAAGCAAAAATAAGTTTAGTTTTCTCTTTGTGTTATTATTCATCATTTCATAACAAACATCATGCATTTCATTTCCCAAAAAAGTGGAGAAAAAAAGAGATGGAGAAAAAGCGAAAAAAAGCAAAAAATGAGAAGGGAAAAGAAAATAAGATAGAGTGATGACAGCACGATAGAATTTTTTTCTCTTGAAAAGCATAATGTATTTTCATAAGATAGGACCTTCATGGCATGTTACATCCTTTTCCAGGTTGTTGGGGGTATCTTAAGGGCTTAAGATTCGTTTGAACATTTTTCGAAGAACATGGAATTAAATTCAAGGGAGACTTTGCAGGTTGGAGTTAAGAAACCTAATGTGAAAAGTTTGAGGAACCTCAACAACAAGTTGAACATTATTCAGCGTTGAACTTTCACTAACAAATATGGAACATTCTTGATATGTTAGAGGTAAATGTGCAAGAGATGGCTCTCACTGCTTTAGCCCAATTCTATGATCCTCCTTTAAGGTGCCTCACTTTCCGAGACTTCGAATTAGCTCCAACACTAGAAGAGTTTGAACAAATATTGGGATATCCCTTGGGTAATGAAGGGCCTTATCTTTACATGGGACATAATCCTCCGTTAGACAAAATTGCCACATCCTTGGATATTAGTGTGAGGGATCTAGCAAGGGAGAAAGATACAAAAGGAGGTGTTGATGGTTTTTCGAGGGAATATTTGGAAAAATACACACAGCATCTTGCAGAGAAAGAAAAGTGGGATGATTTCATGGATGTGCTCGCTCTCATCATTTATGGGATTGTTCTCTTCCTAAATATTGAAAACTTTGTAGATTTTGTAGCGATCGATGTCTTCTTAGCCTATAAGCATAAAAGGAAAAATCAAGTGCCAGCCATCCTTGCAAATACATATCATACCCTTACCTTGCACCATGAGAAGAAGGGCGAAATCATCTTATGTTGCTTGCCTGTGTTGTATATTTGGTTCACGACTCATATGTTTAAAAAGGGGGGATGGGTGGAGATTAGAAGAAAAAATGATTGGGGCCGCAACATTAAAAATTTGAGTGGAAGGATGATATCTTGGTGCTCACAAGGACTAGAGAGAATTGATGTGATTTGTCGTTGTGGGCATTTCCCTAATGTACCACTTATGGGAACCAAAGGGTGCATTAATTACAATCCGATTTTAACATTGAGGCAGTTTGGTTATCCAATAAAGAATCTGCCGACTGAAGAGTCAGTGACTCCTTTTATCCCGTTTATGAGTTGAATCAAGACTTGGAAATGCTTCGTAGGGTTAGACGGGCTTGGAATCACGTTGTTGGGAAAGAAAAAGGACTAGGAGCTGGTAATTGGGTGGCAGATAAAAGTTATAGCCAATGGCTTGAAGAAAGGGTTCAAAAGATCAACTCATCCTTTCGTAGTTCAGTCTCAGTTTTTGAAGATGTGCCAATGCCACCTCCCATGAGCCTAGAAGAGATAGAAAAGCTTAAGGTGGCATTGGCAAAATCCGAAGAAGAAAGAGAGAGATTGAAAAGGGAATTGGCAAAAGCTCGTTTAGAATGCCAAGCTGCACAAAGAGAAAGTGTGCAAAGGATTCAGTCAATTGTAGAAGCCAACAAAAGGGCAAGACTAGAAGAAGAAAGGAACCCAATACAAAAAGTTGTTTGGATGCCGCAAGCACAGATTTAGGGATGCGAAGAAAAGAGCAAGATGAGGCTAGGGCTGATGCTCTAAAGTGGAAAAAGGCATGGGAAGAGTCCAATGTGGCTAAGAGAAGTGTTCAAAGACAACTCGATGATCTAAAGCAACAATTGAAAATGGTGGAGACTGAATATAAAATATAGGGTCCAAAGCGAGAAACAACTAAATGCAGACCTAGTTTCAGAACATCAAGTCACATTAGATGAGAAGAAGAAGTTGGAAGACTGGGTAATGCAGCTGAATGAAGTTATTGAAGATTACTAGGGGCAGCAAAAGCTTTGGGCACATAATTTTATGAGTCGAGCTCTACAAATCAAGCGAATGCTCAATGAAGCCTCATATTACTTGTGAAGAGCTGAAGGAATGACTAACCCACTCCCAATGCCAATTGAGATTTATGAATTCATTGAGTATTGTAAAGGGATGATAAGTCAAATGAGAAATATGTCTAGTAGTGATGAATGGTAATTTGTACTTTATGTCAAGTTGTAAAAGAATGTCCCTTGTATTTTGCGTTGTTTCACCCATTGATGGCATTACTTTGTTTTGATGATCAATGAAAGATGTTGTTTATTTGTTCTTTACTGTGGTCTTGGCTTCTGGGTGCCTTTGTTCCATGAGACTTAGTACTTGTAACGTGATGTTCTAAAGGAAAAGTCTAAAATAAGATGTTCATGTAATGAGCTGCTTTAAAATCCTATATTCTTTAAGGCTTAGTACTTAGAACGTGACGTTCTAAAGGAAAAGTCTAAAAGAAGATGTTCACATTGCTTCTAACCACATGTTTGAGGAAAGAATGTGTTAAGTTCTAAGACTTTGGACGATGTCCAATCCCTCAAAGTTCGATTTTGATGATAACAAATAAAGGATAAATTTTGAAATATCTAATGGTCTTGTTTGAGTATTATAGGATCTACGTCGTCCAATGCCGCAATGGTATTGTATATCTCAAACTTAGACGTTATATTTCTATAAGCAAAGCGTCCAATGTTTCTGCAAAGCAAGCGTCCAATGACTATATAACTTGCACTCTGTTTTCTATCTTAAAAGCCATATAATGCAACAATACGATTTCAATGATGTTTCTCCGAAATGTTCGATTGTTCCCTCTCATTCTAACATGACACTCTATTTGAATTCTCAAAAAGTATTGTACAGGGACTGAAAAGCATTTCTCTGTAGAAATAGTACTAGTAGCGGAGGCGCTACATGTACGATTATCTCCTCTATCTCTCCAACCCAAGCCGACACGTGGCAACGGTCACACGATTTGAAGAGAACCGCTATTGGAAAAGGTACATATCCCACAACGGATACCTTACTCCAAGCTGCCTATAAATAGAGGAACAAGCTCATGCATCAAAAAGAAGATTCATAAAAAGGCTGAAACTCTGTCAAAACGACTGGACGATCCACACTTAAGCTAAAAATAGCTTTCTACTTAGCTTTGCTAAGCGATTATGTGTATTCATTTTTATTGTAACATCCTCTCTGTGAGAGTTATTCATTCTTTCTATTTTCAAACAATTTCTGTTTGGAAAGCCAGGAGTGGCTTGGTGTTAAAGAATACTTGGGTTTGCTTTAATCTCAGGGGGAGATTAAAGGTGTGTTAGGAGTGGCCTAGAGAATACTTGTAGCCAGAAGTGGCAGGGTTAAAATACTTGTTTGTAATCAGATTCTGATTAGTAGAACCCTTCAAAGGTTTTTGAAGGAGAACTAGACGTAGCTCAGTTTGAGTGAACCAGTATAAAACTAAGTGTTCTACTCTTTCGCTTTCTAGCTTACTAGCAAATCTCTTAAGTTATCTCTTCACATACCATGAAAGAGTTTCTTTACACATCTTATTTACGAAAATATTTTACGTGTGTTCTGATGAAAAATGAGAAAACGCAGATTCATTGAACTGTTTTATTTGAACCACTGGACGATAGCATAGTCTTCTGTTTCACAAAGTTCTTGTAAAACTTAAGATACACTATCTTTATATTGGCGTAAGGATTTCGAAGAAAATAGAAACACACTATTCAACCCCCCCCACCCTTTTAGTGTATTTCTCTGTATTTCAGAGTGTTCATACACGAGTCATGCGACTTATGGTTCTCTAACAACCTTGCATCCCTAAAAAGAAAAAGGAAAACAAAAAATAGATAGGGTAGTTGCATCTTCATTTCTTCATGTTTATTACATACTCATAAGACATTTTTCAGTAGAGTGAAAGGAGAAAAGAGTAAATATTGAAGCAAAGAAAGCATCTCCGCGACACCCTTACGGGACACGTGCCAAGACGAAGATTAGATAGGGTAGCTTTAATTATAAATTATTTTGAATTTAATTACATATTTATAAGATCATTTATAAATATATTATAATATACTTTTCATGCATAATAAAATATTTATTTTTTTAATTATAAAATCCTTATTTTTAATCATTATTGTTCATGAAAAATGTTTTAAAATATGTTAGTTAATTATAAATTATTTTAAATTATATATTAGTTACTTTAAAATATGTAACTTTAATTATAAAATATTTTAAATTTAATTACATTTGTATAAAATCATTTATAAATGTATATTATACTATACATTTCATCAATAATAAAATATATATTTCTAATAATAAAATCCTTATTTTTAATGATTATTGTTCATGAAATATATTTTAAAGTAATAAAATAAAAAAATTTCAAGTATTTTTTTAGTTTCTATTCTTAATTAATAATTAAATTTGATTAAATTCAATCAGCGGCTATTGTTAGTTACAATTTTCAATCAATGACTCATATTAGTTTAAATGAACTTATATATAAATTGTATAATTTGTTTTATCAGTCAAAAATAAAGAAAGAATAGGGTATAATGAAGAGAGTTCACAACAGAATTGACTTACTTGGTGGAAATTACTGGACCGATTTTTCCTCTCAGTGTTGCTATATATGTATACCGTGGAATTGTAGAGGGATAGCGGGAGATTCTGTGCTGATTGAAATAACAAATAAGCTGAAATGTAGTGATTGGTTTTTTATTTCCTCATCAAATATGATTATAATATAATTTATTAGAGAAAGGGAAAAACCTTAAAAGTAATCATATTAATTAAATAGTAAAAATAGTATTGTGATGGGGATTTTAATTGTGAAGGTGAAAGTGATGAGTTTCTTAAAAAAAATTGATGCATAAGTGAGGAGTTACTTAAATTAAGAGATAAGGACATATTTTTTTGAAAAAATAATGAGGATTAAAATAAATAAAAAAATAACCTATAAAATATAAGCTCATGTTAATGTTTTTAAAATCTAAATTGTCAGGATTTTTTTTTATCGTTGGGAAGGTTTGGAAAAAAAAACACTAAACTAAAACTTTAAAGAAGAAACACTTAGAGCATTAGCTATTAACAAAGACCGCAATGGAGCTGGGCAAGAAGTGAAGGTGACCATGCGATCATAAGAAGATGATCCTTTTTTAGAAAAGCCAATCTGCACAATGGTTTGCTTCCCTGTAAACATGACGAAACTTCAACTGCCAAGGTTTTTGCTTGAATGCACAAATCTTGTTGATAATTGGAGCATAAGGATGATGCATTGTTACACCGTCTGAGACCAACTGCAACGCTAATAAAGAATCAGATTCGCACTCCACTGTTGCATAACCCAAGTTCCATGCAAGAGAAAAACCATGAAAAAGCGCATGTAATTCTGCATTAAGACTTGTTGCAAAACCACAACATCCCGAAAAACCAGAAAGTCATTGACCCAAGGTGTCACGAATGATTCCACCAAATCCTGCTTATCCTGGATTCCCTAGCGAGCTACCATTAACATTTAGCTTCACTGCATTATCCGCAGGAGGTAACCAAGAATCTGAAATTGGTTTTTTCCGAGAATTTTAAGTGAGGCTGACTGTAGAGATAATATCATAAGTTATCTTTGCTTGGTTAATAATGAACCATGGTTGCCATATTCTATCTTCAAAGATCTCCAGGTTGCGCACTCTCCAAATGAACCAACATGTGCAGGCAAAAAAAGGACCAGCAGGTAACCGCAATTGAGATGAAAACCATTCCATAGCATTATTGGATTGAAAGCCTGCTTGTGTAGGTAGATTAATCATATTCCACACCATTTTAGAGTGTTGACAGTCCCGAAACAAGTGAAGAAGACTTTCGTCTGCCTTGCCGCAACTATGATAAGAAATATCCAAACAAAAATGCCGCTGAAACCAGAGTTGGTTATTTGGAAGGCTGTCATGAAAGACAAGCCATAAAAAGTGTTTGATTGTTTCTGGTAATTGACTCTTCCAGACTAAAGTCCAATCCCTCATTGAAGCGCTATGATTAGTAGGCTTAGAAGTGATCCATGAATAAGATGAAGTGGTGGTATAACAGCCCGTTAGTGATGGACCCCAAATCACAATGTCATCCATTTGGTCATCAAGGACAATACTCAGAAGCTTATCCTTAATATCATCTAGTAAAGGAGTTGATAACATATTAAGATGCCAACAACCTTGATAAAAAACATTGTTGACCATTGGATTTGTATTTGAAATATGAACATAATCCAGAAGTTGACTAAGAGTTCCATCATCTAAGAATTTATCAAAGAATAAAGAAACATCTCCTCTTCCAAGACGAATTCGGAAGCCCTCTCTAAGCTCATTCAGCGCCTTCACAATTCAATACCAAGTATAAGATGATCCCTGGGCATCAGTTACTTGCATAAAATGAGTATGTTGGAGATATTTATTCTCAACCATTTGAACCCAAAGTCTATGAGGTTCATTCATAACAGACCAAACTTTTTTGCCCAACATTGTGATGTTAACATCCCTCGCCTTACGGATACCTAAACCACCTTTAGACTTAGGTCTAGTTATCTTTTTCCATCCAACCCAATGAGAAGTTGGCCCACCCCAAATGAAGTTCCTGATGATTGCATCAATTTTGTCACACACTCCATCTGGAAACCAAAGGTTTTGCATAGTGTATGTTGGGATAGCTGACATAACTGACTGGACTAGAATAACCCTACCAGCTCTATTCAACAAATGACATTTCCAACCAGCCAATTTACTATTGATGAGGTCCACAATATAAGAAAAATCAACATTTGTGATCCTACTAGAAAAAATAGGAAACCCCAGGTATTTCCCAATATTGGTTTTTTGGACAAATTTAGTTATGGAAGTGAATTTTGCCAACTTCCTATGAGAAATATTCTTAGACCCCATAAAGAAAGACTTATGAGTGTTAACCTTCAAACCTGAAGCAAGACAAAACTGATTGAGTGTATCCTTCACCATTTTAGCTTGAGAGCATGAGCCTTTGACAAAGAAGAGGCAATCATCCGCAAAAAACATATGAGATATTGATGGGCCATTCTTAGAGCCTTTAACAGGTTGCCAAAAGCTAGCATTAACCTTCTCTTGAATCATAATTGCTAGTTTTTCCATGCACAAAAGGAAGAGATAGGGTGATAAAGGGTCCCCTTGCCTCAAGCCTCTTTGAGGAGTAAAACTATCCAAAATAGTATTATTCCACTTTAAGGAGTAAGTGGTGGAGGTGATACAACCCATAATCAACTGAACTGTTTGTTGAGGGAACCTAAAATCATGTAAAGTCAGCTTAAGGCACTCCTAATCAACCCTGTCATAAGCCTTCTCAAAGTCAATCTTGAATAGTAAAACACCACTTTTTCCCTTCTTTTTACGCATGTGGTGAACTATCTCTTGAGCAATTGTAGCATTATCAGTTGTTCCCCTATTAGGAATAAAGCTGCTTTGGAGGGGACCAATTATGCTATCCAAATGAGGCCTGATTCTATTAACAAGGACTTTAGACATAAATTTAAAGAGAACATTGCATAAGCTAATAGGCCAAAAGTCCTTAATCATTGTTGGATTATCACCCTTTGGAATTAGAACAATGAGTGTTTGAGCCAATTTGGTGGGAATAAAACCTGACAAAAAGGCCTCATTAATCAAGGCACAAACTTCTTGACTAACCACAGGCCAATAAGACTTGTAGAAAAGAGGTTGAACACCATCTGGCCCTGGAGCTTTGTAAGAGTTCATAGAAAACACCGCATCCCGAACCTCCTCAAGAGAAATAGGATTACAAAGAGAATCAAATAAATCCTGACTTACTTGGGGAATGCAATTCAACTGAAGACTCTGAGGTGCACATCTCTCATTAGATAGAAACAAGTTTTTAAAGAAATTTTGAGCCTCCTGTTGTAAAACAACCATATATGAACACCAAGTTCCATGGATAAAGAGACGTGAGATTTTATTCTGCCTCCTCTTGATAATTGCTTGAGCAAGGAAAAATTTGGTATTTTTATTACCAAATTTAATCCAAATCTCCTGATATTTTTGTAACCACAGTAACTCCTCTTGATACAAAATCTCATCATGCTCTTTTTTAAGTTATTTTTCTAACATAATCAGGCTGGAAGTAGGAGATATATCCAGCTGTTCATGAATACCACATAACTTTGCCTCTACTTTTCTTTTCCTCTTGAAACTGTTGCCAAAAGTTTCTTTGTTGAAAATAGTAGACTGCTCTCTCACACCGTCTAGTTTGGAGATAATATCACCTGAAGTAGTCATCCATGTCTGCGACACCAAATTATTGTAACTGGGATGTGTCATCCAAGTCGCTTAAAAATGAAAGGAAGGAGTACGATTTCTAGGAGCCTTCAAATAGTGAAGCAAAAGAGGATTATGATCTGAATTATTAGACGCCAACAACTCGAAAATAGCATGAGGAAAGAGAAGTCGCCAATCAAAATTAGACATACATCTATCTAATTTTTTACGAACACGAACACCATTCTGCAGATTCTTCCTCCATGTAAAAAATCCTCCAACGGTGTCTAAGTCCATAAAACCACAAACAGAAGCAACATGAGCCAAAGACATGGATCTAGAAAGGTTGAAATTACGCCCAACAACCTTTGATGGACGAATGATCTCATTGAAGTCTCCTAGCAAAGTCCACGACCCATTAATGGATTGAGACAAAATAGAAAGATAGTCCCAAAAGTGTTGTCAAGTTATCGGATTAGGAGAAGCATAAAGTGCAGTGAAAATCCAATGACATGACAACTTCTTTACAGAAAAGGTAATAGCTTGTTGTGTTGAATCAACCAAGTCAAAAGTGACATCAGTCCTATTAGAAAGGACCTATATTCCACCAAAATGACCTATTGCTTCTTGAACAAAAATGGAAGAATAACCTAAATTTCTACAAAATTCAGCCACTCTACTGTAAGGGACATGAGTCTCAAAAAGCAAACAGAGGCTTGGAAATTAGTGGTTGACTTCATCCCACAACCTATATCATAAATGACGGGTCCAACATGATTCTTGTTACTATTTTTTTGAGTAATAGATGACTTTGCCAAATGATTACCTAAATTCTTGGAATCAAATCCAATCCCCTTTAAATTAGTGGGACCACCATGCCAGTGAGGAGTTTGACGTGGTCTTTTATTCTTGGAAGAGTAAATACCCATCTTTTTTATTTTAGCATTGCCAGACTCCCTACTTGCCGTAAAAGTAGTAGGTGAATCCAAACCAGCAGGGGTTTTTTTTCTCTTTCATATCTAACCCCTTATTATCTACCGTTTCCTTTCTACCATTTTGATTCTTTTCATTTTTGTTGCCCCTTGGTTTGCACCGAACCACAATCCTCTCCCAATGTAATGGGTCATCATTAGCATTTAATTGAGAAATAGAATCATTACCTTTATTAGTAACGTTCACATCTTTGGAGATATTGGCATTAATTGCGGTAGTAGCCTGACCATCTTGAGTGCTGGGCACGTTCCCTTTTTCTACAGGCGGCGATGAATTTGGTCACATTACTGGAGATGGTAATGAATTAGCCTGAATAGGACATTCTCTACTCAAATGGCTATAACAGCCACATGAGGAACAAATCCTATGCAAACCTTCATACTCTACATGATACCAAAACTCATGAAGCCAAACCCTATCCACAACTGGCTTTGTGAGATCAACTTCTACACAGACTCTGGCAAAGGGACCACGTCGAACATCCTTTGTATTGCTATCCACCTTGATGGGCCTTCCTATTGCCGCTACCAGTGCAAGTAGGATACTTTCATCGTAATATAAAAGATTGAGGCCTGGAAATCTTATCCATACCATAGTCTTGTCAATGGTAGCCTTGGGAGATATGAAATCTAGTGTCCATGTTCTCACTGTGAGATAATGATCAAAGATCATCCAAGGACCCTCATCAATCACTTTCCTGTGATCATCTTCATTGTCAAACTTGACCATAAAATAGCCATTACCTATGTCAAGGATTTTGAACCCTGCAGACAATTTCCACATTCTTGTTAACTTCTCATGCATCATACAATAACCAATATTTTTGCCCAGGAGCTTGATAACTAAAGCATCTTGCCAAGGGGCATAGAGACCTTCAAAGACTGAATCCGCCAGGTAAACCTTAGGTTTCAGAGGGTTACCATGTTCATATTCAATTCTAGCCAATTTCTTCTTAATAAGATCAACATGAGGTCTAGGAGGTTGAACATGTCTATTTACCATCGCCATATCTCGAAAGGAGACTTTCACTTTTGAACCACCACCTCCACCGTCATCTGGTGGATCTTTATCTGAGCCTGAGCTATTCATAGCACCCGTTGAGAAATAGAATCCTGGAAGGAGAGCCATCGTTATATTTAATGAAAGAATTGTTTTCTAAATAGTCAGTTTAATATATTCTTTAGAGTTTCCAGAAAGAAAATAACTTGTATGGTCTCTTTTCTTATTAGATTCTAAAGAACCCAAAAAACATAGCCATGGGTATCCAGTGGAAGCAGTTGTTGCACCTACTACTTGTTGCGATCCTTCTTGGGGAAACTACGCCAAACTCAAATTGTCCAAGAAAGTGTGGTCATCTCAATATTCCATACCCTTTCAGTATGACAGAGGCTTGTTCTCTCAATGCCTCATTTGTAGTAACCTGCGACCATGCCCATTCGCCACCAACACTATTTTTAAATAATAGTCATTCTTCAATTGTACGTGTATTGGGCATCTCACTAGACGGCGAGCTGGACATTTCATTGCCAGTAGCCAGCAGCTGCAACGCTAACAGGACTGGAAAGTCAACGAATGATGAAATCGATCATGGTTGGGCCTTCAACCTGCATGCACCATTACACCTAGCGGCCAAGAGAAACAAGTTAATTGTGGTGGGTGTTGACATGATTGGGGAAGTACGACCAGGAAATATGTTTGAGGAGGGATACCCTATTTCATGCGTGTCTTTTTACGATGTTAATGAGTCGCCACATGACAAGTCATGCTCAGGAAGATTTTGTTGTGAGACTCCAATAGCTTATAGGCTATCCAGTTTCATCTATTTTTCTTCTCTACTTAACTTGAACAATAACTACACCAAGCTGCTTGAATCCTACCTATGCAGTTATGCATTTGTGGTTAAAGATAAAGCCTACCAATTCTCCCCCAAAGACCTCCACAACCTCAACAACAACTATACGTTTCCTGTGGTCGTGGATTAGGCCGTGGGAACTCACACGTGCCAACATGCTCAGAAGAATGCTACAACTTATGAGTGTAAGTCAACCAATACTGAATGTCACAATGCTGAGCTGGGACCTGGTTACCACTGTAAATGCTCTAGTGGTTTTCGGGGAAACCCTTACTTCCTTGATGGCTGCAAAGGTATTAATCTTTTTTCATTTTGTTATGATTATATTTTTGCTTCATTGTATAATTATTGGCAAATGTAAAACATCAATAACAAATTATAAACATGCTCAACATTGTTTCTAGTAAAATATATTTTTAGTCCTTCAAAATATTTTGAATCATTAGTTTTAGTCCTATAAAAATTTAATATATTTTTAGTCCCAGCATTTATCAAAAGTGATAGTGTTTTACTCCTTTATCGGGGAATAAAAACGTGTTTTTTCAGATAAATATAAGAATTAAAAACCTATTAAATTTTTATAGGAACTAAAACCAATATCCCACAAATATTTTAAAGGACCAAAAATATATATTTTTTTATTTTATTTTTTCTTTAAAACTCCCTATCGATTGTTGAAATAGAAACTATAACTACTTAATAATCTATTAGATGTTGATGAATGTGCCGAGAAATCCTACAACTGTTATAAGGGGGCAACATGCATCAACTCTGATGGGAGCTACAAATGTCGTTGTCCAAATGGATATAAAGGAGATGGGAAAAATAATGGAACAAGATGCACTCGGAGTGGCCGCATAACCACAATTGTTTTGAGTGAGTATATATTATTGCCAATTTATTGGAATTACAAAAGAAAAAAAAATATTGACTTGGTTATGGAGAGAATAATTTTGTTTTCACTTGTTTATGTTCAGGTGTGATTATAAGTATCTTAGTACTTTTCGTGGGAAGCATTTCTGTGTATTGGATCCTGAATAAAAGAAAGCACATCAAAAGTAAAGACCAACTTTTTCAACGAAATGGTGGCTTTCTCTTTCAACAACAAATAGCAAGGCATGAAGGATCAACTGATATAGCTAAAGTCTTCACTTTAGAAAAGTTAAAGGAAGCCACCAACAACTTTGACAAAAGCAGGATCATTGGCAAAGGTGGTCAAGGAGAAGTCTACAAAGGAATATTACGAGATAATAAAATTGTGGCAATTAAAAAGTCCTTAATAAGTCAGACAAGCCAGATTGACCAATTCATTAATGAGATAATATTGCTTTCTCAAATAAACCATAGGAATGTGGTAAAGCTATTGGGATTTTGTTTAGAGACAAAAGTTCCTTTACTTGTTTATGAATTCATTCCTAATGGCACCGTTTATGAGCGTCTTCACCGTCAAGATCAATCTTTAAGAATTTCATGGAAAACAAGATTGCAAATAGCAGTAGAAACTGCTAGGGCCCTGGCATACTTGCATTCTGGTACCTCTACACCAATCATACACAGAGATGTGAAAACTTCGAACATACTACTTGATCACAATCTCAATGCAAAGGTTTTTGATTTTGGACTTTCAAGGATCATTCCTCTAGATCAAAATCAGATAACCACTGCAGTAAGGGGGACACTAGGGTATATTGACCCAGAATATGAGCGCACAAGTGAATTAACGACAAAGAGTGATGTTTATAGCTTTGGAATTGTCCTAGTAGAACTACTGACAAGAGAGAAGGCACACTCTTTCAATAGGCTAGATAAATCAAAGCTTGCAGTGTTATTTGAGTCTTCCATGAATGATAATAAATTACTTGACATTGTAGATAGCCACTTAACACATGAGGCAAATGTTGAGCAATTCATGGATGTTGCCAAAATTGCAAGACATTGTTTAACATTGAACAGGGAGGAAAGACCCACCATGACACAAGTGGCAAAAAAACTTGAAGGAATGTGCGTTGTGGAAAGGCATGGATGGGACAATATCAATTTGTCTTCAGAAGAGATTGAAAAACTTTCTGAACGCAACACCATCTAGTTTTGATTATTCAAACAGGGTTTCCATGTGCTTTAGTGGTGGAAGATGATTAGCTTATGAATATTGTTATCATGTTTTGCTTTAGATCATTGAGATGACAGTTTTGTGGTTGTTTAGGATCCTTCATATATGGATTGACCACGCATGTACTTACATATTGTAAACATCCAATTTTGTTCTCTTTTATATCCATTTTTTGAAAAATAAATATTCATTGTTGTGAATGCCTAATCTTACATATATTTTTACTCTTATATTGTATTTTATTTATCTTTTATTTAGTATTAAAAAAATTGAAAAAAGACAAAAAAATATGAGAGTAAAAAAATCAAAGTAGAAAAAAAAAAAGGAATGAAAAAAGAGAGAGAAAAAAATGAAAAGAAAAAAAAGGAAAGAAGAAGAAGAATCGGGCTCACTAGTTAAAACGCAAATGAAGAAAGAGAAAGAAAAAGCCCAATCCACTAACTAAACCCAATGTGGTGCCCAATTCATCTGTTTTATTCGCAGAATGATAGAGAATACTCAAGGGGGCCTTTTTATTACCGTACTTGAAGACCAATGCGATATGTTGATGGGCAAAATGCCCCACAAACAATGACAACATCTGTAAGGTTTACCAACATACTTAACAATTATTGAACAAAGATTCATATACTTTACGCAAGCATACCAACCCTTAAATTGAGATTTACATCACCATATGATAAAAGGCCTCCTATTACCGGTCAATCTTCTTCCTCACGGGTGAGGAAAAAAATTTCCTACTTCACCCTAGCTTCCACCATGACAAATGGAACAATTACTGATACATTGCATTTGAACATAATCCACATTGCACAGGGTACAAGATAGTGCAAGCGGCTATACAGGATACCCTTACGAATCATCAGCACGGTGCTGGCTAGGGTGAAGCACCTAAAAACTGGTACGCCTAAGGACCATGCGTTTTAACCTTCAATAGCAGGTAAATGACCGGTTGAGTAGTAAGATAAATTTTCTAAAATAAGGCTACTAATTTAGAGACAGGGGCATATGCGAAAAAGAGGTAATTGCATAAGTAGCCTTTCTTTGGTAAAGGAAAAAAATGAAAACCTGGAGTTTTTTTATGCACTCAAATTATCGTGGCAGCTATAATTGTAACCTGATATTTCTTGTACAATTGTAATTGGGTAAATAGCCTATTTAGTCCCTAAACTACGCATCCGCTGATAATTTAGTCCCTACATTTTTAAAATGATCAATTTAATCCACAAATGTGCAAATGTTATGACAAATTAGTCAAATCGTTATACATCATGACAATTTGATCCTTTAATGTATGACACTTAATGTCAGAATGGTCCTGAAACTATACTATTTACTGACAATTTAGTCCATGACTTATAATAAACGGTTGGACTAAGTTGTTGCAACATTTGCACATTTGTCGACTAAATTGGTGATTTCGAAAATGTAGGGACTAAATTGTCAGCGAATGCATAATTCATGGACTAAATAGGCTATTTACCCAATTGTAACCATACATGAAATATAAAATGAAATATTTTAAAAAGTTGGTTTCACTGCTATTAAAAATATTTATTATTTTTACAAATTATGGAAATTTTAATTAATTACAATATACTTTTAATAATCATATCTAAATATTTTATTCATATTAATTGAAGTTATTTACAGTATTTATTAAAATAATTAATAAAGAAAAATGCTAATTTAATTTGGTTTTAATAGATAAGTTCATAAGTTGTGTTACAATATATATAAAAAAAAGAAAGGTATATGACAAAGAAAATACAACTAATTCCATGTCCCATATATGAAAAATACTACGAAAATAAGTAGTTTCATGACCCATATTAGTTATCTAATTCTATGGACAATTAAGAGGAATCTATGTAATTTTATCCAAAAGCAAAACGCAATACAATGATCAGTAAACCAACAATATTATCATAAGTTTAATAAGAAATTTAAATGCAATTATACCAACATATCTAATCACACTCAGGCACAAAAACTACATAAAGAGGTAAGCTACTACCTGAAATACATTTACAAAACAAAGACATGATTAACTTACAAAAAATAATATGGTTTAAAATGCCTTAGAAAGATCAAGTGACAAAAAAATCAGCACAAACCAGTATTTTTACATGATAACTCATTGTTCCTAATTATTGACCATCTCAATTTCGTATCGGTGGTGAATATTTCAAAGTAAATTTGGGACTATTTCAGCCGGAAGTCCAATACCATTGTAAGCAATAGTAATGTGGATGCGGTATGTGGCCAACATTCCCAAACAAGCGTCATATATCAATCAATCATTTCTTTCACTTTCTTCAAAAGGGAACCACATAAAAAATGCATATCCAAACGCTTCATAGCCTGAAACCGCTTTTATCATGTCCTACAAGGAAGATTCTTTAAATTATACAACGAAGATTATACTTGATGCAACAAAATAACAAAACCAAGACAAGTCAAGTAGTTAAAACAGATGCTTAATTATATTAACGATATAGTTTGAAATATGTAACCTTGTTTTCATTCACATGAGAAAAATCATACATCACTGTTAAGTCTTAACCCTTTTTACACACAAACATTTAATTATTAAGCTTCAATGTACATTGGATTCTTCTTATCACATTCAACACAAACTACACTCACTTCAAATTTGATTTCAAAGTGAAAATCTGATTTGTAGGAAAAATAAGTTCAAATTAAATTCAACTTTCCTCAAAGAATTTTCAATTCATTCATCATATGGTAGTTTCAAAGTTGTACGTGAGTTTGAGTTATATACACTATTTGTACATAAGTATTATGTATGCAGCAACGAATCTAAAGAAATACATCCTTCGTATCCATTCTATAAAATAGTTCATTGGTAACTTTAATTTGGGCATGTTTAACACATGCATGAACCAAGGAAGACATTAGAATGGAATCAAAAGAAAACCCAGTAACAGAAGCAAGCATACAAACCCAGGAGATGTCGGAGCTGAGGATGCAGATCCCACGTTGAAGATGCAGATCTTGCGCCGCTGCTGCCGCCACGCGCAGATGGTGGCGCAATCAAAGACGTCAAAGCTGAGGATGCAAATCCCGCGCTAGCATCATCACGCATAGGTAGTGATGCAATCAAAGATCCCGCGCTGGCGCCGTCGCGTGTAAGTGGTGATGCAACCACGTTGCCTAAACCTGTCGATGCCCACCTTCATCAGTGCCTTCGTCGGTGGTGTCCCGGATGAATGTCTCTGCTAGGGTTTTCCACTTTACCAATCTACGAAGGAATAATTTGCAAATATACCCCCCAATGCTAATTTTATAATGAGACTAAAAGGCAAAATCTCAAAAATTATCTTAACCGGTAACTAGTTATAAATCTCGTCCGTTTATTAATTATTAATATATCTGACGGTAAATTTTAATGCTTCACTGGTGCACCACTTAGCAGGTACTTCACCGCAGCCAGCACCATGTTCTACAAACATCAATGTGTTGTGCACATTGTCACTTGCGTTAACGTATACCCTATGCAATGTGGATTATAATAGAACTGATAACCCTTATAACAAAAAAATGATGTATATTTCAAAAGCTTAACATGTTTATTTAATAAAATATAGAAAATCTTTCTTTAAATTAATTTACTATTTATTCAAAATAAATATTTTGTTGACTTGGTCTTATTGATTTGGTTATTTAGACTAAGTTTCACCTTATCTTTGACTTGGTCTTGGATGATTTAGAAAGGACAAAATTTACATACAATATCGTAGGTACTATTTTTACAGTCATCCTATTATATCAGGACACGTGTTTTATTTTTTTCCCGTCAACAAACTGACTCTTCACACCGCCAAGTCATTTTCCTTTTATCTGACCACATTTGCCAAACAACCTACGCGTCCCCCTTCATGTGCAAATGTCGCAACCTGTCCACTTCGTCAGCAGCGGCATCGCCACCCCTACCAGCGCTGACCTTCTTATGCAGTTGAGTTAAGACGACATCTTCAGAGGCTCCGGCATTTACAAGAGAGACACCCCAATGAAGTGTGTCGAGGTTATTATGCAGGTCATTACAGAGCTTTCAAATATCTTTTCTCTCTATTTTTTCATTCCGTGAATCCTAGTTTTGTTGCCCCAACTTATTATTGGGAAGAGTCTGTTAAATACTGGGGGACTTGTGCATTAGATATATAAGTCCTTGAAGACAATGTGTCTAACACACATCTCAGGCTTAATTTGTTTGTTAACATACTTGTTCACAGATTGCGGTTTGTGAATGGTCGTGATTGATCTTGATTTTGAACGCCAAGGCTAGCAAAAAACACTAAAAAATTTAAAATCAAAACTAAACAGCATCAACACATAAATATTTTCTACCAAAAGAACTACATAAGTTTGATTTCCCCATTGCACCTAGGGATACGTAGGAGTAAGGGTCCATCCCCATCGATTTAAAAATATATAATAATATTCATTTTTCTAAAAAATAATAAATAAGTTTTAATAATCAAATTTCTTTTTTTTTCATATAAATAAATGGATAAACAATATGAAACGAAAAAAATAGTTTTGTTTTCTTTTGTGGGAGTAAAATAAATAAATTTAAAGTTACGTTAGTTTTGCACATCTAATTAAAGGTAATCGTCTTAGGACAGTAACAACTTCCCTACCATAATCGAATCTCGAACCCAAATTTGGTTTTCAGGCCATTTGTTAAAAAAAAAAAAGAGAGTTTTTTTTAGAGTTTTCCCCTAAAACGCTATGGTGGCGACTTCTGTGTTTTTAACTTCTTTTTTTGTCATCCCGTCAAGATCCTGGTTATGACATTTGTGAATCATATTTTTCCATAATCCACAAAATCAAAAGTCTTTTAAGTTTAAAAATAAAATAAATATTTTTTTATTATCGACTAGCCAAACCTGTCATTGTAATATACCTCTATCAAAATGTCTATTAAATATGACAGGTACTGGCATGGACCACTTTCCTGAGTGATTTATGGTGCATCAGTTTTGTTGACCCTTACATTGTGTTTGGTAGAGATGAATGAAAAAGAATGAAAGTGTGAGGAATGAAAAGAGATGAAAGAGAGTGAAAAGTAAAGTTATTTGCTTGAAGTGAAAGAGAGTGGAAAATAGATGAAAGATTTGAATTAAAGTAATTAGGTAGGCAAGAAAATAAAAAAATTAATTATTTATACATTTTCCAGTTTACCCTTTTTTATTTTTTACATTAACCTTTTTTTTTTAAATTGAACAGGCATTTATTTTTTTAAAAAATAAAAGACACATGATCAATTATGCCTTTAGCATAATCGATTATGTACCTTAAAACTAGCCTACTCTCATGTACATACTCTAAGTTATTTATTCAAGTTTATGGCTAAATATATTGTCTTACTTCTATGCTTAACGCTTTCATTGGATTGACCTCCCTTTGTTTGTTGTTTTGGTATGAATTTTGTTGGAAAATGATGTTTATACCTTGAATTGAAGAAGACAACTAATAGACCTTATATTCTAGGAATGGATTAAGGTATATTAGCCATTTCAAAACCTCTTTTCTTAAAGCAAGTTAGTTGGCTAAACTAATCAAGGGATTAATAGTTTAGTTAAGGAACTTAGGCCCTTTGCATCTAAGGAATTACGGTTAGGGTAAATTTCTGGGTTGATGGTAATATTAAGACTATAACTTAAGTAAATATCATTGTTGAAGCATGAGAGGATGGTTTGGTGAAGTCAAACCCCGACGTTTTCTTCTGTTATTATCAAAACCATTTTTCGCATTCTAAGAGTTAGCAAAAATTCCTAAAATAATTTTTAGTTGCTTCTACTACTAGTTTTAGCTCTTTATTGCTTTGTTACAATTTTAAATCTCTTTCCATTGCACATTTACTATTTATTTGTTGTTCTAGTAAGTTCCTTATGAAAATAGCCAAATATTGAACAAGTCCATATGGATACGATACTTGGACTTCCATTTTATATTACTTATACGACTTGGTACACTTGCCAAGGAGATATCATAGACATATTTGCACCACAGTTGCTTGAAAAATAAATCGCTCAATCAGTCAATAGCGTTTGCACTCAACGGTCTCGATCTTACTGTGTTTAGCGCTCAATAAAAATTTCCTCACAGCCCGTAACAAGCAAGCTCTAAATACCACTGTTGAACATATTTTGTAAAATAAAATATAGAAATAGTGAAACTTGTAGAGAAAATAAAGAGATTAAAAATGGAGGAAAATAGCCATTAAAATTCATGAGATGATAATGCCTATGTATAGGCTTACAACCAATCTAAAATTCCTAAACAATCTAATCTTCTATCAGATTTATTTAAAATTTAAATTAATTAACTGAAACAAAACATAAAAGATAAAATATGCAATAATAACAAAATCGCTATGTAATCATTATTCTAAATTCAAAATTCATACAAAATCTCATATATCTAGCACGTTCTAATCCTTTTTTTCTACCAATGTTATGATTAAAAATTTGTCTCACAAGTTGAAACGATTGTTGAAAACTGACTATAGTACTATACTGTAATGATGTATCTTCCATTGGATTTTTTGATGGAGAATGTAGAAAAAGCTAATGCCTTGGTTCTAATCCTTTTTCTTTAGAGCCCCCACACTTCCTTCCGAATACCTATATTTTTCTTCCTTTTTTTTTTTCTCTTTTTCTCAAACATTTTCTCTTATAGAAATAGGAAAAAACCATCATTTTATGGAATCTCAAAAGTATGAACTGTATCATGGCTTAACTACAATACAATACTTCATTTGGCAAATCCAGTTCAATATTCCATCTTCAGTGTTGTGTTGCCCTAACTAATCCACCAGCGCCAAGATCAAGTCGAGGGTTCGTGCCACCGGAGTCGTGAGTCTGGGTGTAACCCCCTTCTAATTATTTAATCTACATCGAATATATAAATATAAAAGGTTTTAAATACATTCTATTAAAGTTCAAGATATATCAGTAATGTTTACATCATTAAAATTTACAGGAATACTACTACATTATAATTCTGGTTAATACAAGTATTATATATTCAAAAGTCCCCATCCTATAGCTCTGGAAAATATCTGCATCTTTATCTTCTAACTATTCTTCAAACACCTACAAATGAAACTTCCCTAGAATCTAGGGACAAAATTACCGGATCAGGCATTTAATTTCTCATACAATTTAAAACAATTCCAAACATATACATATCACATACTAATTAATCAGTCACACAAATAATTGAATGCAATATGATTTATGCAAATGCAGTTTTTTGACTCAAAATCATTTTTGACCCTGCTCCATGGAGACTTCCCCTTTGAGTGTTTAGTAAGAAACTGGCCTACCATTACGCACTGCAATTCAGCAATCAACCCCTACTAAACGCGAATAAACTAAACAGAATTAGGAGATCAGGATACTCGGAAGGCCACCACGACCGCATCTCTGTCTAGATTATAGCCACATGTGAAATTGCCAATATTCCTCACCCCACAGACTATAAAATCACATATTATACAGTCCTGTCTAACTTATTCTGCTCACCCAAAAACAATTCATTTCTCATATATTAAATCATTTCTCATGACTACCGCAGTCCCGGTTAGTCAACATCACTGCTCTTTTCAAATCCATGGCTACCGCAGTCCCGGTTTGTCAACATAATTCAGTTTTCGCTTGAAATCTTTTAAAAATCCCCCAAAAAGACTCATGCATATGCAATATCATAATAATCATCATTAAATAATAAATTTTAAATAATCATATATAAATATATAAAAATTCAATAATTATCATTATAACATTGATATTTTACTAAAAACCAACTAGTTCCTTACTAGATAAAATTTCTAAACTATCCCTAATTTTTTTTTAAAATTCCAATTTTATCCTTAATGTAAAATTAACATTTTACCCTTATACATTTCTATTATTTTCGAAATTACCCTTAATCTTTTTCCAAAATTCCCAATGTGTCCCTACATGTGAAATGACCATTTTGCCCTTGGTTTTACAAAAATTTCCACATAGTATCCCTTGTAAAATCAACATGGCCGAATGGCCTACAAGCCATTTCCAACATCTTTTCCAAAGCAACAAAGCCAAATTCCAATCAAAAATCTAATAATTGTAATATACTTAGAATAATTAATAAAAATGTTTAACCAAGAAAAAATTAAATTTAGAGTATTAACCAATCAAAGTGTGACAACTCAAAATTTCTAATGTCACTAAATTAAGCTAATTAGACTTGGATTAAGAGATAAGTAAGACACTACCCCAAGGTTTTTGATAGTGAGGAATCCAATGGTGGTGTTAGTTTCTTCAAAATCTAATTAGTTTGTAAGATAATTAAAAGCCCTAAATTATTCTAGAAAATTCCATTAATTTCCTACAAATGTTGACTTTTGACTACCTAGAAGGCAAGTCACCTAAGCAAGCCTTCTTGGTTGTCCAAGTGGCTGGAAAGGCTTGCCAAACTGATCTCCCTTGGCCAATGGAGCTGCTGGACGTGTTGAGGCAGCTGGACTTGAAGGGAAAATTCAATTTGGTGGAGAAAACTTAATTAAAGCCTAAGAAATTAAGCCAAAAGAAAAAAACACCAAAGTTAGCTTCCTAAAAAAAACACAAAACCGTGAGCTTCCCACAGCTGCAGCCCTTTTATTTTCACTTCACCTTAGCTTCATCTTTTCTTCTAAAATCAAGAAAACAAACCATCCAAACTTCATAAACCCTAAACTATATTCGGCCAAGAGAGAAAGAAATTGGAGAAAACCTTTAAAATTTCAAGAAGACCAAGGAGAAAGGAAGAAAGGGATTCAAGGGTTCCTTCATCAAATTAAGGACTCAAGGTAAGGATCTTGGCATTTAATTTCAATTTAGAACCCTTGGAATTAGAAGAAAACATGTTGTAGGGTTAAATTCAAGATGTGACCTAGAACCATGAAAGGTTGAAATTGATTTAGGGGTTTTGTATATTTGATGTTAGAGATTGGAAATTATTGATTGGAACAATGTTTGATTGCATTCTTGGTGTGTTGTGATGGTTGGAACTTTGGTTTGCTTGATTTTGATTGAAATGTGATTTGGTTGATTTGTTATTGGAATTTGGCTTTGTTGCTTTGGAAAAGATGTTGGAAATGGCTTGTAGGCCATTTGGCCATGTTGATTTTACAAGGGATACTATGTGGAAATTTTTGTAAAACCAAGGGCAAAATGTATAGAAATGTATAAGGGTAAAATGGTAATTTTACATTAAGGATAAAATTGGAATTTAAAAAAAAAATCAGGGATAGTTTAGAAATTTTATCTAGTAAGGAACTAGTTGGTATTTAGTAAAATATCAATGTTATAATGATAATTATTCAATTTTTATATATTTATATATGATTATTTAAAATTTCTTATTTAATGATGATTATTATCATATTGCATATGCATGAGTCTTTTCGGGGGATTTTTAAAAGATTTCAAGCGAAAACTGAATTATGTTGGCTAACTGGAACTGCGGTAGTCATGAGAAATGATTTAATATATGAGAAATGAATTGTTTTTGGGTGAGCAGAATAAGTTAGACAGGACTGTATAATCTGTGATTTTATAGTCTGTGGGGTGAGGGATATTGGCAATTCCACATGTGGCTGTAATCTGGACAGAGATGCGGTCGTGGTGGCCTTCCGGGTATCCTGATCTCCTAATTCTATTTAGTTTATTCGTGTTTAGTAGGGGCTGATTGCTGAATTGCAGTGCGTAATGGTAGGCCAGTTTCTTACTAAACACTCAAAGGGGATGTCTCCATGGAGCAGGGTCAAAAATGATTTTGAGTCAAAAAACTGCATTTGCGTAAATCATATTGCATTCAATTATTTGTGTGACTGATTAATTAGTATGTGATATGTATATGTTTGGAATTGTTTTAAATTGTATGAGAAATTAAATGCCTGATCCAGTAATTTTGTCCCTAGATTCTAGGGAAGTTTGATTTGCAGGTGTCTGAAGAATAGTTAGAAGATAAAGATGCAGATATTTTCCAGAGCTATAGGATGGGGACTTTTGAATATATATAATACTTGTATTAACTAGAATTATAATGTAGTAGTAGTCCTGTAAATTTTAATGATGTAAACATTAGTGATATATCTTGAACTTTAATAGAATGTATTTAAAACCTTTTATATTTATATATTCGATGTAGATTAAATAATTAGAAGGGGTTACATTAGTGGTATCAGAGCTCTGGTTATGCATCTCTAGGACTTGTGAGTAATTGGTCTATTATGTATTTTGCTGTGTTACTTTGATTGGAATTGTTTGTTTTGTATGAAATTGGTCATTTTATATGAATTGTTTGTTTAGTTTGTATGTTAAGAATATTATAGGAACAAGGGTAGTAACTGGATCAAAGATATATATATATATATATATATATATATATATATATATATATATATATATTGTTTTTAGACAGGTAGAGATGGCAGGAAGAGGAAGAGGAAGAGGAAGGCCAGTTACAAATCCCAAAGTTGGAAATGATAGTATAGCTGAGATGGCCAGAGCCATGAGGGATATGGCTAATGCAGTGACCCATCAGACTGAGATATTGGCTACTCAGGCAATAGCTCAGCATCAGCTACCCCCTGTTGATAGGACCACTTTGACAGATTTTAAAAAGCATGATCCACCTTACTTTAAGGGAGAATATGATCCAGAGAAAGCTGAAGAGTGGATTCAGAATTTGGAGGATATTTTTGTGGCCATGGAGTGTCCAGATGAGAGGAGGGTGTCACATGCAACCTTCCAGTTGCTTGGTGATGCGAGGTTGTGGTGGAAAGCTACCCAGAGGATGTTGGAGAATAGGGGAGAAGTGATCACCTGGGATATTTTCAAGACCCTGTTTCTTGAGAAATATTTTCCAGAAACTGTTAGGCAGGCTAAAGAGGAAGAATTTATCAGCTTAACTCAGGGAGGTATGACTATTCCTGAATACACTGCTAAATTTGAATCTTTGGCAAAATATTTTAAATATTTGCAGATCACTGGAGATGAGCACTGGAAGTGCAGGAGGTATGAAAAAGGATTGAGATATGAGATTAAGGAGGCAATAGTTCCATTGAGGATTTCTGTGTTCCCTGAATTAATGGACCAGTGTAAGGTAATTGAAGATATGAAAAGGGAGCAAAGATCCAAGATGGCTGGATATGCAAGTAGGAATAATTTTGGGAGAGGAGGTCCTATGCTAAAAGGAAAGAGTATTCAGCCACAGAAACCACATAGTAGACCCCCACAGTGGCGTCCTGGAGGAGCAGGAGGTATAAGTGGTTTTAGACCTATAGGAGGAGTAAGTAGAGCTGGGAATTCCCAAAAATCCCAGTTAACAGTTAGGTGTTGGAAATGTGGAAAGGGACACTTGGCCAAGGATTGCACTATATCTGGTCAAGTTTGCTTTATCTGTTGGAAATTAGTTCATATGGCTAGAGAATGTTCTACACCTAGGAGGGATCAGACTGGGATAGTTTTACAGACCCAGAGACCTACAGCTAGTGGAAGAGTTTTTACCTTGACGGGTACTAAGGCCTCACGGTTTGCAGATCTGATACAGGACAAGGGTCAAATGAAAGGTGAGTCCTTGAATGTATTGTTTGATTCAGGTGCAACACATTCATTTATATCTGATGACTGTGTTAAGAATCTGAGTTTAGTTGTGTCACCATTACCCTATACTTTGCTTGCTTATGTGCCTACATCAAAACCAATCCCAACCTCAAAAATATGTTTGAATTGTGTGATAACCATCAGAGATAGACCATTTGTTGTGAACTTGATTTGTTTGCCTTTAACTGACCTTGATGTGATATTAGGAATGGATTGGTTAGCAGCCAACCATATTCTAATAGATTGTGCCTCTAAATCTCTGATTTTTCCTGAACTTGATGTTTTTAGACTTAAACCTGTCCAACCTAAAGAAATGTCATTTAAAAGTGAAATTCAAAAATACATGCTATCATCTCTTGGAACTAAGGAAGATAAAGTTGAAATAGACTATGTGCTAGTTGTAAATGAGTATCATGAAGTTTTTCCTGATGATGTTCCTGGTTTACCTCCTGAGAGAGAGATATAATTTAGTATAGACTTGATGCCTGGTACTAGACCAATTTCTATGCAACCATATAGGATGGCACCATTGGAATTAACTGAATTAAAGAAACAATTGGAAGAATTATTAGAAAAATAGTTTATAAGGCCTAGTGTGTCACCATGGGGAGCCCCAGTATTATTAGTTAAAAAGAAAGATGGAGGATCTAGGTTATGTATAGATTATAGACAATTAAATAAAGTAACTATAAAGAATAAATATCCTTTACCTAGAATAGATGATTTAATGGATCAACTCAGGGGAGCAACAGTTTTCTCTAAAATAGATTTAAGGTCTGGGTACCATCAAATTAGAGTTAAAAAGGAGGATATACCCAAGACTGCTTTTAGGACTAGATATGGACATTATGAATATCAAGTGATGCCATTTGGAGTGACTAATGCATCAGCTGTGTTTATGGATTATATGAATAGAGTGTTTAGACCATAGTTAGATAATTTTGTAGTAGTATTTATAGATGACATATTAATATATTCTAAAAATAAAGAAGAAGATGAAAATCATCTTAGAATAACACTAGAAACTTTAAAAGATAGAAAATTATATGCTAAATTGTCTAAGTGTGAATTTTGGTTGGAGGAAGTAAATTTTTTGGGACATGTAATCTCTAAAGATGGAATAAGTGTAGATCCTTCTAAGGTAGAAGCGGTTTTGGAATGGGAGAGACCTAAAATAGTAACTGGAATTAGGAGTTTCTTAGGATTAGCTGGGTATTATAGAAGATTTATTGAAGGGTTTTCTAAGATAGCTGGACCATTAACAGAATTAACTAGGAAAAATCAACCTTTTGTTTGGAGTGGAAGTTGTGAGAAAAGTTTTCAAGAATTGAAAAATAAATTGACTACATCACCAGTTTTAATTCTACCTGACCCAAATGAACCTTATGATGTATATTGTGATGCTTCTTATCAAGGGTTAGGATGTGTATTGATGTAAAATAGGAAAGTGGTAGCATATGTGTCTAGGCAGTTGAGACCACATGAGAGAAATTATCCTACACATGATTTGGAATTAGCTGCTATAGTTTTTGCTTTGAAGATTTGGAGACATTATTTGTACATATCTAGATTTGATGTATATGGTGATCATAAGAGTTTAAAATATTTGTTTGATCAAAAGGAACTGAACATGAGACAAAGAAGATGGATGGAGTTTATTAAAGATTATGATTTTCAATTAATGTATCATCCAAGAAAAGCTAATGTAGTAGCAGATGCCTTAAGTAGGAAAATTGTACATATGTCAACTATGATGATTAAAGAATTAGAATTAATAGAACAATTTAGAGATTTGAATTTGTGTACAGTTAGGAAAAAGGATAAAATTCAATTAGGAATTATTACTATTACTAATGATTTTTTAGAAGAGATTAAGAAGAAACAAGATGTAGATACATTTATTCAAGAAAAGAAAGGATTAATAGGGACAGATAAAGTAAAAGAATTTAATTTAGGAACAAATCAAATTATTAGATTTAAAAATAGAATTTGTGTACCTAATAATCAAGAATTAAAAGAATTAATTTTGGAAGAAGGACACAAAAGCAAATTAAGTATTCACCCTGGAACTACAAAAATGTATAAAGATTTAAAAGAGATGTTTTGGTGGTCTAGGATGAAGAAAGATGTGGCAGAATATGTAGCTAGATGTTTAACATGTCTGAAACCAAAGATTGAACATCAGAAACCATCTGGCATGTTACAGCCTTTAGAAATACCTGTATGGAAATGGGATAGTATATCAATGGATTTTGTGGTAGGATTACCTAGAACTAATAAAAATTGTGATACTATTTGGGTAATTGTAGATAGGTTAACTAAATCAGCACATTTTCTTCCAGTAAATATTAAGTATTCTTTAGAAAGGTTAGCTCAATTGTACATAAAAGAAATAGTTAGATTACATGGAGTACCTACTAGTATAGTGTCAGATAGAGATCCTAGATTTGTTTCTAAATTTTGGAGAGAATTTCAGAAAGCCTTAGGAAGTAAATTACATCTTAGTTCAGCATACCACCCACAAACTGATGGCCAAATAGAAAGAACTATTCAGTCATTAGAAGATCTTTTAAGAGCCTGTACATTAGAAGAAAAAGGGAACTGGGAAGATATATTACCTTTAGTAGAATTTACATATAATAATAGTTACCATTCTAGTATAGGTATGGCTCCCTATGAAGCTTTGTACGGTAGAAAATGTAGGACACCCTTGGTATGGTATCAGGATGGTGAGGATTTGTTGATAGGACCATACATCATTCAGCAAACCACTGAGAAAGTAAAATTTATTCAGGAGAAAATGAAAATTGTACAGAGTAGACAGAAAAGTTATGCAGATAAAAGAAGAAAACCCTTAGAATTTCAAGAAGGTGAACATGTCTTTTTGAAAGTCACACCAATAACTGGGGTTGGCAAAGCAATAAAGTCTAAGAAACTAACTCCTAAATTCATTGGACCTTATCAAATCCTCAGAAAAATTGGACCTATGGCCTATCGAATAGCCTTACCACCCTTTTTGTCAAACCTCCATGATGTATTCCATGTGTCACAACTAAGACAGTATATCTCAGATCCTTCACATGTCATTGAACCTGATCAAATACAGGTAAAGGAAAATCTAACATTTAAAACAAAGCCTGTTAAGATTGAGGACAGAAGGATTAAGTACCTGAGAGGTAAAGAAATTCCTCTAGTTAAGGTTATTTGGGATGATATCAGAGGTGATGCTACTTGGGAGTTAGAGGAGAAAATGAGATAAGCATATCCTCATTTGTTTGTATAGTTATATAGTTGTATAGTTGTGTGGTTGTATAGTTGTATTAGAAATTTCGAGGACGGAATTTTATTAGTAGGGGAGAATTGTAACATCCTCATTTTATTTTACTATTTGTACATATTTATATATGAATAGTATGAACAATTATGTACTGTATTTTATAGAAACTTTCTGTACGTATTTTCCTATTGAAATTAATACAGTTCTACTCAGAAGAATTTTCTGAATCTTTGGATGTCTTTGTTTTTGCCTGAATTGCTTGTGGATTGGACAGCTATGTCAGACAGCTGTCCAGGATAAATTCTCAAGTGTGAAATTTTGGACTAATCTGTAACTTAATAAAAAGGTAATTGAATATAGATTAAAAATATATACAGTTGAAGAATTAAAATGCTAATTCCGAATTGTTAGAATTTTCTGAAAGTTAGAACTCTGAGAAATTATTACAATAAAATTCTAAGGTAGAAAATTAAGATAAAATTTGTATGACATCTATGGAATTATCTAATAATTGTAATATACTTAGAATAATTAATAAAAAAATTTAACCAAGAAAAAATTAAATTTAGAGTATTAACCAATCAAAGTGTGACAACTCAAATTTTCTAATGTCACTAAATTAAGCTAATTAGACTTGGATTAAGAGATAAGTAAGACACTACCCCATGGTTTTTGATAGTGACGAATCCAATGGTGGTGTTAGTTTCTTCAAATTCTAATTAGTTTGTAAGATAATTAAAAGCCCTAAATTATTCTAGAAAATTCCATTAATTTCCTACAAATGTTGACTTTTGACTACCTAGAAGGCAAGTCACCTAAGCAAGCCTTCTTGGTTGTCCAAGTGGCTGGAAAGGCTTGCCAAACTGATCTCCCTTGGCCAATGGAGCTGCTGGACGTGTTGAGGCAGCTGGACCTGAAGGGAAAATTCAATTTGGTGGAGAAAACTTAATTAAAGCCTAAGAAATTAAGCCAAAAGAAAAAAACACCAAAGTTAGCTTCCTAAAAAAAACACAAAACCGTGAGCTTCCCACAGCTGCAGCCCTTTTATTTTCACTTCACCTTAGCTTCATCTTTTCTTCTAAAATCAAGAAAACAAACCATCCAAAGATTCAGAAAATTCTTCTGAGTAGAACTGTATTAATTTCAATAGGAAAATACGTACAGAAAGTTTCTATAAAATACAGTACATAATTGTTCATACTATATATATAAATACGTACAAATAGTAAAATAAAATGAGGATGTTACACTGGGCATGTTGAAGGAGATGTTGACATTAGCGAAAAGATAACTTTGGAAAAAAAATATTAAGAAGAAGGTATATTGACGAGAGAGGGAGGTATAAATAACATTATCCATCAAGAAAAAACTAAGACAATGACAAGCCCAACATGCGATATAATGGACAGCTACAACTTGAGCCCATGAGTTCAAATTGGGCCAAGTTCAAATTCAGGGCATGGAGCAAATATGAAAGTGAAAGTATCCAACCTTATTCAGAGTCACTAGACTCACTACCCACACGCAACGACATCCATTGATCCATATTAACGAACCACTAAGACCCAAACCATAAAACCAGTGACCTGACCAGTTACTGAGGAATGATGGGACCTGCCCTATGTACGGATATGGCCTCACAATAGCCAAGCACAGTCATAAAAGAAAATATCTCTATCCGAGAACAAGAAACAAGAGGGCATTAACATGAAATATAAAACAATATACTAAAATAAGAGAGATAAGTAAATAGATGAAATAATAAAAACAAACAAATAACAATGGATGAAAACGAACATGAGAAATGCAAATGGCTAGTGATGCTTGTAAACAAGGCAGTTGGTTGTTCATAGTCTCAATAAACAGTGTCCTGCGGGAAGTACCATGGTGGCGCTGGATTCAGATTGTTGGAGCGGGTTGGTGTTTCGGCACCACGATGCGACGCTGGGTGTGGATGGGCGTCTATACTCGCTGGTTCAGGTGTTGGTGTGTGATCATGGTTTAGTTGGAGTGAGGTGTGAAGAAGAAAGTGGTGCGTTAGGTTCAGTGTGCCACTGGCTTGAACAGTGTTTGCTGGTACAGGTTGGTTAGAACTTGGAAGCCGGGTTGGTTTAAGATTTATGGTGGTTTGGTACTGGTTCTAGTATTAATGTTTTGGAGGGATGGTGCTACTCACCCAGACTCAAAGGAAGTGTATGGTGATTTAATTAAGGTGGCTTAAAGGAGATTTGGTTCATTGCTTTGGTTGGTGATTGAGGGATGAATTAGAGGGTGTTGTGTATATATATGTCAGGTTCAAGGTGCGAGGAGAGGGTGAGAGAGAGAAGATGAATATGAGATTATAAGGAAGAGAGTGGGTGAGAGAATGAGGTTCAGAGAGGGGAAAGGATTATCTCTGTATCTGTACAAGCAAAATGTGAGAATGGAAACAAATCAGGGGGTCCTCTGATTGTGCTCGTCAGGAACGAAAGTCTGAGTGAAGGTGTTTTTTGTTAGATAAGAATTTAGCAAATCCATAACAGCAAACATGAACAGTAGCATTTTATATAGAATCAAAATACACAACAATTCTTATAGCAATCAATTGGTACAAAAATAAATATAACAAATGAGAAGTTTAGAAAAGGAAGGATTACTTGAATTACGAATAATCACTTACATATAATTAATTGTAATTCAGGTAATTTTATATACAATTGATATACATGTTTAAATATATGTGGTAATATCATTTGAATTGCATTTAGTTTTTGAATTGTATTTTAGTATATTTAAGTATAATATACTACTCCCTCTATCCCACAATGAGTGTCGTCCTAGGTTTTTTTACACAGACCAAGAAAAGCTATTAAATAGAAGAAAGAGAGAAGTAATTTTACAAAACTAATGTTATTATTAACATTGCATTGAAAAACTAAAGTGACATTATTAAGTGTATTAGTGGAAAAAAGTAATTAATATTGCATTGAAATGCCAAATACGACACTTATTTTGGGACAAATTTCTTTTCCAAACGTGACACTCATTTTGGGACGGAGGGAGTATAATTCAGGTAATTGTATTTATTAATTTAAATTATATATTATTCCTTGCATTTTCAGTAACATTAAATTGTGTTTAATTTTTTAAATGTATTTAAGTATATTTAAGTATGATATATACCATAATTCAGGTAATTATATTTATCAGTTTGAATTATATATTATTCTTTCCATTTAATATTTGAATTGTATTTAATTATATTAAAATATATATGATAATATTGCTTGCATTGCATTTAATTTTTAAATTGTATTTAAGTATATTTTCATAGTTTTTGAATTGTGTTCGATTATTAATTATTAATTGTATTTAATTATATGGTATATAAACATATCATTTGGATTATATTTAAATATACATTTTGTCTGAAAAAAAATATTTAAGTATACATTGAAAATATATTTATTAATTTATTTTCTTTATTATTTTCCTTTTATATTTATTAATTTTACATAAATGATAATTAAAAAATATATTTAAAAACTATAATATTTTCATTATTTTCACTAATTCCAATTAAACATTTATTATTTTTTATATTTATTAATTGTACATAAATGATAATTAAAAATAATTTTATTTTAAATTTTCGTGATTGCTCTGAACATGGTAAATGATTGCATTTAATTATAAATCGTATTTTGATTTGTGACTATTTTAATACATCCCTTAAACTTTTGGGGGGAAAATTTTCGAGGCAGTGTATATTCCTTTAAGAAATAAAGGATAAAATATAAGTAAAGAGGAGCAACCGTTAACTCTCGATTTTGTCCAATCTCTAATTATTTCTTTCTTAATAAAAATAAATAAACAAATTGTTTTTAATTCCTGAATTGGGATCACTTCATAACTAAACCTAGTTAGAGATGCACAACAGGAACAAAAATGATTTGGCCCAACACCTCAAGTCCAAGTCGTATCTATATACAACCAAAATCTCAAATTGTCTGTGATCAGCTCATGCCAAAACTAAAAAGATAAAAAATAATATTAACCATTTTTTTCATAATAATAAAGTTAATCTTCATCAAAATAAAATAAATATATGTAATAAAATAAATCTTCGTCATAGTTTTTTGGGTGAGATAAATATTTTAAAAGTTATAGATAATTTGCTTAATTAATTAGAGGTAACTCGTCTTAGGATGGACATTGTAGGATGCTAACACCTTCCCAACGCGTAATCGACTTCCGAATTCAAATTTGGTTTCAAAGGTCATTTTATTTTAAAGGTTTTTTCCAATGTTTTCCTTAATAAATATTGGTGGCGACTCCTCTATTTTTTAAAACTTTTTTGTCATCCCGCCACGATCCAGTTGCGATAGATGGTGACTCCACTGGGATATTTTGAGAGTCAAGCCAATAATAATTAATTAAGCAAAATATTTGTATTGTTAATGTATTTATCTCACCTTGTTATGTTTGTTGGTGTTGTATGTAGTTTTGCTTTATTTATGTTTGTGTGCAAATATGTTTATGTTTTTTAACCATAGAGTAGAGAACCTTTTGCTATATTATATGTGTGTTGTTTGTTTTGCAAATTGAGTAGTTTAGGAATTGCTCCCTTCATACAATTCACCTACATAGTTTTCACATACTTATGAGTGAGGTCCTATACCCGGGCCGGCGTGAATCTTAGGATAAGTAAAAGGTGGAGTAGTGGTAATCTTCTGGATGTACATCCTGCTTGGTTATCATGAAGGCCTCACCTAAAGTTTGATCCTTTCAAGGGTATTATCACTTCTAATAGTTTACCTATTATTGTGATCAATATTCCAAGAGAGGGTCCATGGCTCTAGGAACCATTAGAACCATAGAACCACCTGTTGGGAAAGAACACATATTAGAATAACCTATAAAGCTGTCAACTATTAAGAATACCTTTGTAGGATACAATGGGAGTAGTACCCTACCCTTGCATTTCAAATGGCATAACATATGTATAGACAATGAAATAAAGCAAAAATAAGTTTAGTTTTTCTCTTTGTGTTATTATTCATCATTTCATAACAAACATCATGCATTTCATTTCCCAAAAAAGCGGAGAAAAAAAGAGATGGAGAAAAAGCGAAAAAAAAGCAAAAAATGAGAAGGGAAAAGAAAATAAGATATAGTGATGGCAGCACGATAGAATTTTTTTTTCTTGAAAAGCATAATGTATTTTCATAAGATAGGACCTTCAGGGCATGTTACATCCTTTTCCAGGTTGTTGGGGCTATCTTAAGGGCTTAAGATTCGTTGTGAACATTTTTCGAAGAACATGGAATTAAATTCAAGGGAAACTTTGCAGGTTGGAGTTAAGAAACCTAATGTGAAAAGTTTGAGGAACCTCAGCAACAAGTTGAAGATTATTCAGTGTTGAACTTTCACTAACAAATATGGAAACATTCTTGATATGTTAGAGGTAAATGTGCAAGAGATGGCTCTCACTGCTTTAGCCCAATTCTATGATCCTCCTTTAAGGTGCTTCACTTTCCGAGACTTCGAATTAGCTCCAACACTAGAAGAGTTTGAACAAATATTGGGATATCCCTTGGGTAATGAAGGGCCTTATCTTTACATGGGACATAATCCTTCGTTAGACAAAATTGCCACATCCTTGGATATTAGTGTGAGGGATCTAGCAAGGGAGAAAGATACAAAAGGAGGTGTTGATGGTTTTTCGAGGGAATATTTGGAAAAATACGCACAGCATCTTGCAGAGAAAGAAAAGTGGGATGATTTCATGGATGTGCTCGCTCTCATCATTTATGGGATTGTTCTCTTCCTGAATATTGAAAACTTTGTAGATTTTGTAGCGATTGATGTCTTCTTAGCCTATAAGCATAGAAGGAAAAATCAAGTGCCAGCCGTCCTTGCAAATACCTATCATGCCCTTACCTTGCACCATGAGAAGAAGGGCTGAATCATCCTATGTTGCTTGCCTGTGTTGTATATTTGGTTCACGACTCATATGTTTAAAAAAGGGGGATGGGTGGAGATTAGAAGAAAAAATGATTGGGCCCGCAACATTAAAAATTTGAGTGGAAGGATGATATCTTGGTGCTCACAAGGACTAGAGAGAATTGATGTGAATTGTCGTTGTGGGCATTTCCCTAATGTACCACTTATGGGAACCAAAGGGTGCATTAATTACAATCTGATTTTAACATTGAGGCAGTTTGGTTATCCAATAAAGAATCCGTCGACTGAAGAGTCAGTGACTCCTTTTATCGTTTATGAGTTGAATCAAGACTTGGAAATGCTTCGTAAGGTTAGACGGGCTTGGAATCACGTTGTTGGGAAAGAAAAAGGACTAGGAGCTGGTAGTTGGGTGGCAGATAACAGTTATAGCCAATGGCTTGAAGAAAGGGGTCAAAAGATCAAGTCATCCTTTCGTAGTTCAGTCTCAGTTTTTGAAGATGTGCCAATGCCACCTCCCATGAGCCTAGAGGAGATAGAAAAGCTTAAGGTGGCACTGGCAAAATCCGAAGAAGAAAGAGAGAGATTGAAAAGGGAATTGGCAAAAGCTCGTTTAGAATGCCAAGCTGCACAAAGAGAAAGTGTGCAAAGGATTCAGTCAACTGTAGAAGCCAACAAAAGGGCAAGACTAGATGAAGAAAGGAACCCAATACAAAAAGTTGTTTGGATGCCGCAAGCACAGAGTTAGGGATGCGAAGAAAAGAGCAAGATGAGGCTAGGGCTGATGCTCTAAAGTGGAAAAAGGCATGGGAAGAGTCCAATGTGGCTAAGAGAAGTGTTCAAAGACAACTCGATGATCTAAAGCAACAATTGAAAATGGTGGAGGCTGAATATAAAATACAGGGTCCAAAGCGAGAAACAACTAAATGCAGACCTAGTTTCAGAACATCAAGTCACATTAGATGAGAAGAAGAAGTTGGAAGACTGGGTAATGCAGCTGAATGAAGTTATTGAAGATTACCAGGGGCAGCAAAAGCTTTGGGCACATAATTTTATGAGTCGAGCTCTACAAATCAAGCGAATGCTCAATGAGGCCTCATATTACTTGCGAAGAGCTGAAGGAATGACTAACCCACTCCTAACGCCAATTGAGATTTATGAATTCATTGAGTATTGTAAAGGGATGATAAGTCAAATGAGAAATATGTCTAGTAGTGATGAATGGTAATTTGTACTTTATGTCAAGTTGTAAAAGAATGTCCCTTGTATTTTGCGTTGTTTCACCCATTGATGGCATTACTTTGTTTTGATGATCAATGAAAGATGTTGTTTATTTGCTCTTTACTGTGGTCTTAGCTTCTGGGTGCCTTTGTTCCTTGAGACTTAGTACTTGTAACGTGATGTTCTAAAGGAAAAGTCAAAAATAAGATGTTCATGTAATGAGCTGCTTTAAAATCCTATATTCTTTAAGGCTTAGTACTTAGAACGTGACGTTCTAAAGGAAAAGTCTAAAAGAAGATGTTCACATTGCTTCTAACCACATGTTTGAGGAAAGAATGTGTTAAGTTCTAAGACTTTGGACGATGTCCAATCCCTCAAAGTTCGATTTTGATGATAACAAATAAAGGATAAATTTTGAAATATCTAATGGTCTTGTTTGAGTATTATAGGATCTACGTCGTCCAATGCCGCAATGGTATTGTATCTCTCAAACTTAGACGTTATATTTCTATAAGCAAAGCGTCCAATGTTTCTGCAAAGCAAGCGTCCAATGACTATATAACTTGCACTCTGTTTTCTATCTTAAAAGCCATATAATGCAACAATACGATTTCAATGATGTTTCTCCGAAATGTTCGATTGTTCCCTCTCATTCTAACATAACACTCTATTTGAATACTCAAAAAGTATTGTACAGGGACTGAAAAGCATTTCTCTGTAGAAATAGTACTGGTAGCAGAGGCGCTACATGTACGATTATCTCCTCTATCTCTCCAACCCAAGCCGACACGTGGCAACGGTCACACGATTTGAAGAGAATCGCTATTGGCAAAGGTACAGATCCCACAACGGATACCTTACTCCAAGCTGCCTATAAATAGAGGAACAAACTCATGCATCAAAAAGAAGATTCATAAAAAGGCTGAAACTCTGTCAAAACGACTGGACGATCCACACTTAAGCGAAAAAGAGCTTTCTACTTAGCTTTGCTAAGTGATTATGTGTATTCATTTTTATTGTAACATCCTCTCTGTGAGAGTTATTCATTCTTTCTATTTTCAAACAATTTCTGTTTGGAAAGCCAGGAGTGGCTTGGTGTTAAAGAATACTTGGGTTTGCTTTAATCTCAGGGGGAGATTAAAGGTGTGCCAGGAGTGGCCTAGAGAATACTTGTAACCAGAAGTGGCAGGGTTAAAATACTTGTTTGTAATCAGATTCTGATTAGTAGGACCCTTCAAAGGTTTTTGAAGGAGAACTAGACGTAGCTCAGTTTGAGTGAACCAGTATAAAACTAAGTGTTCTACTCTTTCGCTTTCTAGCTTACTAGCAAATCTCTTAAGTTATCTCTTCACATACCATGAAAGAGTTTCTTTACACATCTTATTTACGAAAATATTTTACGTGTTTTCTGACGAAAAATGAGAAAACGCAGTTTCATTGAACTGTTTTATTTGAACCACTGGACGATAGCATAGTCTTCTGTTTCACAAAGTTCTTGTAAAACTTAAGATACACTAACTTTATATTGGCGAAAGGATTTCGAAGAAAATAGAAACACACTATTCAACCCCCCCACCCTTTTAGTGTATTTCTCTGTATTTCAGAGTGTTCATACACGAGTCATGCGACTTATGGTTCTCTAACAACCTTGCATCCCTAAAAAGAAAAAGGAAAACAAAAAAATAGATAGGGTAGTTGCATCTTCATTTCTCCATGTTTATTACATACTCATAAGACATTTTTCAGTAGAGTGAAAGGAGAAAAGAGTAAATATTGAAGCAAAGAAAGCATCCCCGCGACACCCTTACGGGACACATGCCAAGACGAAGATTAGATAGGGTAGCTTTAATTATAAATTATTTTAAATTTAATTACATATTTATAAGATCATTTATAAATATATATTATAATATACTTTTCATGCATAATAAAATATTTATTTATTTTAATTATAAAATCCTTATTTTTAATCATTATTGTTCATGAAAAATGTTTTAAAATATGTTAGTTAATTATAAATTATTTTAAATTATATATTAGTTACTTTAAAATATGTAACTTTAATTATAAAATATTTTAAATTTAATTACATTTGTATAAAATCATTTATAAATGTATATTATACTATACATTTCATCAATAATAAAATATATATTTCTAATAATAAAATCCTTATTTTTAATGATTATTGTTCATTAAATATATTTTAAAGTAATAAAATAAAAAAATTTCATGTATTTTTTTAGTTTCTATTCTTAATTAATAATTAAATTTGATTAAATTCAATCAACGGCTATTGTTAGTTTCAATTTTCAATCAATGACTCATATAGTTTAAGTGAACTTATATATAAATTGTATAATTTGTTTTATCAGTCAAAAATAAAGAAAGAATAGGGTATAATGAAGAGAGTTCACAACAGAATTGACTTACTTGGTGGAAATTACTGGACCGATTTTTCCTCTCAGTGTTGCTATATATGTATACCGTGGAATTGTAGAGGGATAGCGGGAGATTCTGTGCTGATTGAAATAACAAATAAGCTGAAATGTAGTGATTGGTTTTTTATTTCCTCATCAAATATGATTATAATATAATTTATTGGAGAAAGGGAAAAACCTTAAAAGTAATCATATTAATTAAATAGTAAAAATAGTATTGTGATGGGAATTTTAATTGTGAAGGTGAAAGTGATGGGTTTCTTAAAAAAAAATTGATGCATAAGTGAGGAGTTCCTTAAATTAAGAGATAAGGACATATTTTTTTTGAAAAAATAATGAGGATTAAAATAAATAAAAAAATAACCTATAAAATATAAGCTCATGTTAATGTTTTTAAAATCTGAATTGTCAGGATTTTTTTTATCGTTGGGAAGGTTTGGAAAAAAAAACACTAAACTAAAACTTTAAAGAAGAAACACTTAGAGCATTAGCTACTAACAAAGACCGCAATGGAGCTGGGCAAGAAGTGAAGGTGACCATGCGATCATAAGAAGATGATCCTTTTTTAGAAAAGCCAATCTGCACAATGGTTTGCTTCCCTGTAAACATGACGAAACTTCAACTGCCAAGGTTTTTGCTTGAATGCACAAATCTTGTTGATAATTGGAGCATAAGGATGATGCATTGTTACACCGTCTGAGACCAACTGCAACGCTAATAAAGAATCAGATTCGCACTCCACTGTTGCATAACCCAAGTTCCATGCAAGAGAAAAACCATGAAAAAGCGCATGTAATTCTGCATTAAGACTTGTTGCAAAACCACAACATCCCGAAAAACCAGAAAGCCATTGACCCAAGGTGTCACGAATGATTCCACCAAATCCTGCTTATCCTGGATTCCCTAGCGAGCTACCATTAACATTTAGCTTCACTGCATTAGATATTTCAAAATTTATCCTTTAGTTCCAGTATCACATGATTCACCACTTTTTCCCCTACTTTCACATTGGCAACCTAATTTCATATCGGAACCCTAGTTTCACTTAACCAAACAATGACATCACATTTCTCCTACAATACTCTCATCAATTCCTTTTTCAAATACTCCCTTATCCACCTTGCCCATTAAATGTTTGATAAGATTCCCTATCTAGACATTTTTGTCTGCTTCTTTTCTCTTTCTAAGAGAAGGAGGAAAATAGGTAGATATTGAGTCTAATAATAAATCATTGAGTATTTCTTTTCTTTCACTGTAGATGGTTTCATTTGCCTAGGCATTGTTGCAACTACCATAGGACTTATAGTAGCAAGGATTACAATAGTTATGTCTACAAGAAAGTGATACTATGAATTTGCTAAATTTTATTTGTTTTATGAAAAGGAGAGTGTGAACAATAATGTATACAAAGCGGTGGAGATGATATCTAAGTAATAGATGAGAGATTTATTGCGTGTGTTCATGTTGAAAAAAATATACTTTTGTGTTTTTGTCATTTCCATAATTACTCTCACACTCTTTAATAATCAATGTTGGTTCAATACATCTTAGTGTTCAAAGGACTATTCCTTGTCTCATAAATGTTTTTGTAAAGTATTTACCTTCTTCAAAACTTCTGCATCATCATCCTGTTCCATGTGCTTTAACACATTTAATGATCCTTATAATTGTTGAATGTCCAACTGCAACTCTCGTTGCATAAGTTGTGTTTGAAGTTGGATAATTTTAGCATGGAATTGTTGTTTTTGCATATTTTGATCTTCAACCAATTTCATAATATATTAACGAGCTTTCTTTTGCTGCAGAGTAGCAAGAGAGCTATTTTTCATTGTATTCTTCTTGATTTCTTTTGTTAACTTTTTTCTTTCATTTTCATTATCACGCTTTTCCAATCCAATTTTCCCAACAGAAGCTTATTTTTCTGAGATTCTAGTTGCAATTTAAGCTTTTCTTATCAACAAAAATCCTTTTGAAGTGATCATGCCACTTGACTATATTTTTTTATCTATTATTTATAAGGTCATTGAATTAATTAGTTTATCTTTTTCCATCAAAGCAAGGTTAATTTTGTGCATATTCTTATGGCATCTCATTTCCATGTCTTTTAAGTGCTTGGTTTTGGCTTGAACAATGATAATCAAATTGGAGACAAGTTTATCCTTCCTTAAAGCTTCTTCTTCCATAAGTTCATGTATTATTTTATCACTTATATTACGTAGATGTTCTCCATAAATATTGTTCATTTTGTAGTAATCTGCTTGGGTAACCCATGCATAAAGACCAAACTTCTTCTAAGAATTAGTAAACCAATCATTTCTCCTTCTAATGATGTAATTTATATATGGCCAACCTGAAATAATGCCTTGGCATTTTTAAGAACATATGAATTAATATATTCAAATATTTGAAAAAAGGGAAAATTAAATAATGCCTTAGGATAAGTCCACCTCAAACAATGTACTGAGGACCCATCCATTGACTTGTTGTGCCAGTGTTGCCCCTTACTCTGCTCACCTCCGCTTTTCCTGTGACTCTCTCATATCGACATCATCGTCGATAAACTCGTGAGTATCAAAGAGGTCAGAGTCCATCAATAAGCTTCAGAGGTGCCCAAGAAAGGGTGCTCCTACTAGCCTGGGCCGCTTACTAGACTCATCTGAATCGAGGTCAGAAGTTTCAACGAGGAGTAGGTTGTTGAAGTTTGCAGCAAAGTAGAAAGAGGTGTTTGAGTGAGAATGTTGGTGCTAGGACCCATTCTCTGATATTTTCTCTATGTCCATTATCGTTGGTGGGCTTTCGATGAACTTTGGGTCCATTGGAAAACAATATTAAGTCCTCAAAAACTAAACCTCGCTGAACTTTTAGTTTTTCAATGGACCTAAAGTTCATCGAAAACCCACAAGAGACGATGGACATAGAAGAAATATCAAAGAATGGGTTCGACCACCAACATTCTCACTCAGACACCTCTTTCTAGTTTGCTGCAAAGTTCTACAACCTTCTCCTCTACGACACTTTTGACCTCGATTCGGATGAGTCTGGTACGCAGTCAAGGCTAGTAAGAGCGCCCTCTGTCAAGCACCTTTGAAGCTTGTCAATGGACTATGTCCTCTTTGATACTCTCGAGTTTATTGACAATGATGTCAATGAGAGAGTCACCGGGAAAAGCAGAGGTGAGCAGATCAAGGAGCCACACTGGAATAACATCTCTATGGACAAGTCCTTGACTATGTTGTTTAAGGCAGACTTAACAATGGTGATAATGGAATGTGTGAAGAATGTTATGGCCCCTGATAAGCTTGTTGAGCTTGCTCTTTATTATCCCAAGGCATTATTTAATTTTCCCTTTTTTTCAAATATCTGAATGTATTAATTCATATTCCCTTATAAGCTTGTTGAGCTTGCTCTTTATTATCCCAAGGCTTTAATTATTTATGGTTGACCATATACAAATCACATCATTGGAAGGAAAAGGGATTGGTTTGCTAATTCTTAGCAAAAGTTTGATTTTTATGCACGGGTTACCCAAGCAAATGACTACAAATGGAACAATATTATTTACGGAGAACATCTACTTAATATAGGCGATAAAACCATACATAAGCTTACAGAAGAAGAAGCTCCAAGGCAGGATGAACTTGTCTCCAACTTGATTAACATTATTCAAGTAAAATACAAGCACTTAAAAGACGTGGAAGTGAGATACCATCAAAATATGCACGAAATTAACCTTGCTACGATGGGAAAAGATAAACTAATTAATTCAACCTTATAAATAATAGATAAAAAGTATAGTCAAGTGGCATGATCACTTCAAAAGGATTTTTGTTGATAAGAAATGCTTAAATTGCAACTAGAATCCTAGAAAATCAAGCTTCAGTTGAGAAAATTGGAATGGAAAAACGTGAGGCACATAATGAAAGTGAAAGAAAAAAGTTAAAAAAGAAATCAAGAAGAATGGAATGAAAAATTGCTCTCTCAAAGCTCTGCAGCAAAAGAAAGCTCATGAATATGTTATGAAATCAGTTGAAGATCAAAAGATGCAAAAAGAACAATTCCATGCTAAAATCGTCCAACTTCAAACACAACTTATGCAACGAGAGTTGTAGTTGGACATTCAACAATTAAAAGGATCATTAAATGTAAAGCACATGGAATATGATGATGATGCAGAAGTTCTAAAGAAGGTAAATACTTTACAAAACATTTAAGAGACAAGGAACAATGCGTGAACACTAAGATGCATTGAACCAAACATTGATTATTAAAGAGTGTAAGAGTAATTATGGAAATGACAAAAACACACAACGCAACCCATAAAACTCTCACCTACTCTCAAAACTATAGAAGAACACAAGGCCTCTCATTCCCAAAAGAAAAATTTGTGATTCAAAATTCGAATTCATGAGGAAGCCACTAAAATCACAACACTAAATATTAAATAAATAAATTAGGCATTTATTTTTGTTCTCAAGTTAAAATAATATTATTACTATTTAATATTTAAGTAGGAATATATAAAAGTTCTATACATGTATTATAATAGATATAGTATTATATCTATAATAGTAGTAAATAATGTTACAAAAATTAATTATTATTTTTGTTCTAAAAAATATTTCATTTAGAATAATTTCTTCACAATATATTATAGAAAATATATTTTAATAAACAATAAATTACCTTACAATATTATAATAACTTATTAAAATATTATATCTATTGCAATGACAATTGCATCATATCTATGGGGAATAGAAATTACAATTTTATCAACAATTTTCTTGTCAAGAATATTTTCCCTACATGCTCTCATTTGATTAACTATTTCTTTTATCCTAGAATAGTAGTCTTTAACGGTCTTAGAGTCCTTCATTTTTATTATCTGGAAGTCACGTCTTAGACTTTGAAGTTTAATGGCACATACCTTGACGCTGCCTTGAAACTCCTCCTACAGTGTACTCCACGCATCTTTAGCACTTGTGGCATCCATTATCCTTGGAAAAATTGTGCTACCTACTGCTTGTTGTAGAAAGAATAGCACCCTTGAATCTTTCTGATTATTCTCCTTCAACTCCTTCTTTTGAGCTGCAGTTAGAGTAGAAGTGTCTATAGGAACAAAAAAAAATGTCTTCATTTTAATGCTCCAATAATCATAATTTTCTCCTGTGAAAATAGGTACAAGAATAGATGAGGGTGAAGTAGTATTGGCCATGGATTGAGGAAAAAGTTTAGAAGTGATGTAGAATATAGTAAGATTTTTTTGGAGATAGTTGGGTAATATATCTGATCCCAGTAGATGACTGAACGTAGCTCTGATGCCTCTGTTAGTATTTTAGAGGAATAGAGAAATGGGTTAGTTGCTTGATTTATAGTTGACATGGGTTTTAGGATAAAGATTTAGTAGGTGATTTTAGAAGAGAAGTAATAGATGGTCGTGTAGCTCTTAAACTTGGAGAAAGTAGTGTATTGATTTTACACTTAATTACAAATGATGCAGCTGCCTATATTTATAGGCATCACTTCCACCGACTACAAATGTCGTTTATACATTTTCTAATTATTTACTACATTCTATATCTTTCTATATTTAATTATCTAGAGAAATCTTGATTGTACACACGGTGATAGTATTAACTAGTACATTCTATTATTAATTTGCTACATTTAAAACTTCTAGAAATTTGTAGCACCTTCAACAATTAGTAATATACTGGTTATATGAAAACAAACAAGATGTTTCCTAATCACTATAATAGTCAATGCTCTTGAGAATTGAGATGTTAAGCAACAAGTTTTATGTTAAGCACCACAAAATTGTTGACAGTCCTTCTTTAAGAAACCGTTATCCAAGTTTAAGCACTGGATTGATAAAAAAAAAAAAAAAGTTTAAGCACTGGAAAGCATTTGTCAAAAAAAGCACACCGTCTGAATTAATGTATTTTTTTTAGAAAATTACATAAATAGGGATAGCACTTTTGTGAAAAGTGACATCTCATTTCTCTATTTGGATTGCATTTTTATTTTTCTTTTTTATTTATTTTAAGAAAACACTTTCTGATTTCTTATTCAAATACCTACCCTCATTTCTATCAAGTTACTTCTTATAAAACTGATCTTTGACACCTACCCTCACTTCCTTCCTCGCACTTACCCTAGCTTCCTCTAGATAACACTAATCTCTGCCGTCACAAAGCACATGTTGGTTACTTGGATCGTCTTTTGTCTGCAACAAAACAAAACATCCCCTCCATTCTACCTTCTCGTCTTCGAAAAGGAGCCTCCACCGCAATGCTTTATACTTGGCAATTTTTGACACAAGTCTTGCTAGTGATCGAGGTTTAATTGTTATTCATTGTTCTTGTATTTTTTCAAATTTGTGGTTTAGGGTTTCAACCCATTTTCAAATTTCTTTTGCTTTTTCCATCTTTTCCCATTCTAAATTCTCCTTTTTAGTGAAAATTCTGGTGCTCTCCTTGGAGGACTTCACTTGTTGAAGTTGCCTAGAAGCAATTAATATGTCCACTGAAGAAGAATTACACGAACTTGTGGTGCTGCAAATCTCTAACACTTATATTATAGATTTGTTCCCTAAATGATTATGGGACATATCTTCAAGTTTGTTAAACAAAATTATGCACTTTAAGATAATGAACTTAGAAGTTTTTTTTTTTTTTTTTTTTACCAAAATCCTTACCAAGAATAGAAATACATAATCTTCTTATTTTTTTATTTTTATTTTTATTTTTTTATTTCAAGTCAAAAAGGAATACAACATGATAGAAGTGGAAGCCATCCCAACTATGTTGGCACCGCTACCCCTACCTATCAAAAGCAGCACGCTCAAAATGGAATACATAATCTGAGTATAAGGAATTTCAGTTAAAACAATTTGACTTGTCCACAACCTCCTTTTCCTCCTAAAATATACGGTCTATTTATTTTAAATAATAGTTCGTCAAATCTTCCTTTCTCAGTGTCTTTATCGATCATTTTATTCTATTTTTTCCCATATAGACCACAAGTATCATCCACTATGGGTGACAGAACTTTTCTTCTAAGTATTTAACACAACTGCATATCCAAGACTCAAAATTAAGACATCTGGTTAAGCTCGAACAACCTTGTGCTAGTTGATTCACGCACTCGGTGGTCAAATATGCCTTTCTCAGCATCTATATCATTTTACTCCTTTAATCAATTATTACAACAACAAAATCAAAACTACTATAATTTGACTGATAAAATAATAATTTCTAACTATAATTTGACTGATAAAATAATTAAAGATATAATTTATTATATTTTTTTATATATATAATTTCTTAATAATTATATACATTAAAAATATAATGTAGGTTAATAATTCAATATATTATAGAATTTTTTATAATATTTTCACAGATATATTTTAATAAACAATAGAAAAAATTTATTATTTTGTCTATAATATTAAAAATAATTATTAGGTATAATATTTTTTAATAATATTATTAAATTATTTTTAAATAATATTTTATGACCTTAAGCCATGTCAGTGAAAATAGTTATTTTAGGTCAAAAAAGGAATAACTTATTGGATTCTCGGGAATGTGGAGATAAGAATATTATTCTCATGTTTGTTAGAAGGTAATTAAAAAATATTTTTAGGCATAATTATTGCATGGAATCCATATTACACATGTTTCTCCATCTTCCTATCCTCATGCAAAGGAGTGAGCATGGGAATGTTTAAAATAATTTCTCACTTCCCTCTTATTCTACCTCATTTATTTATTTATTTAATATTTTTGTTCTTAAATTAAACAAAAATAAACACCATTGGTTGAAAAGTATTGTGACTAATCTTGTGCGGTTCTCTGGTTTAATTTCCTTACCCATTTCCAATACAGTGCAATTCTCCAATATTTTGCAGGATAATATGACAATATATTAATAGACACAAAGGATTTGTTTCCTTTCATTAACCACCGTGAAATCTTGCTCCTGAAGATATATATAAACCTCCCTCTAAGACTCTAAAATTTTAACTCTTACAAGGGTATTTGAAGTTTTAAAAAAGTTGACTCGGATCTTTCTGTACTATCTTTTTCTAAAAGCAACCAAACAAACCATGGTGTTAAAAAAATTATCTTGAATAACTATCCTTTAAGTTGCTATGCCAATACCTTTATATTATCAATCAAGGTTGATGATCCAAGGTCGAGTCATCCTACCAAAGTGTCAAGATTCACTTCCTAGTTTCCATCCCTTCTTTGGAATACAAAGGACTGATAAACTCAAGTGAGCATAACTTAGCAATCTAGTAGCTCTGCCCATTCCTCTTCACCTGCTGCTAGTCCCTTTGATAAAATAGAAAAGTAATACTATATCCTCCTACTTCATCCTCCTACTACCTTTTATGGTAAGTATTGAGTGAAAAGTAAAAGCATTTAATGTCTTGGAAGTATAAAACACATTTAAAACTTACCATAAAAAGGTAGTAGAAGGATGAAGTAAGAGGATTTAGAATTATTCAAAACAGAAACCTTGTTTGTTAATCATCAAACATGCAGATCTCATTTCTTCATGATCTAGTTGTTGGAACTCCAATCATCTCAGCTACATATGATCAACTTCAAAAGTCAGTTAGCAGATACTTACCTGATCCTGACACTCAATGCCACTACTCAACCATAACATCAAAGCAAAGTAAAATTTTCTTTTCACCACTTCCATTCCTCTAGCAGGTCTCCTCTTCATCCTCACTGACTAGGCTACCTTCTGCAGTAGGAGATTAATGAAAGTTTTTACACAGAAAGGTCATATGTTGAGGATCTGTTTTAAGGTCAATCACGAATTAATATATACTTAACCTTTTCATCTTTCAGTTTCTCCTAATCTAAGATTTGAAGTTCTGAAAAATATACATGTCATCATGTACAGGTTGTCAATCCATTGAAGTCAACACAGAAGTATAGAAAGATTGTCATGGAAGACAACTTTGATTTCTGGTTCATGGGTGTCTTAAAACTTCAAAAAACATTCAAATATATTGAGCAGGTAGTTTCTTAGGCTTAGTTGAGTAGCAAAATTTTCAAAAAAAAAAAAAACTAGAGGAATGCTCCTCCCTATCATTGGAATCCTAGTGTGGAAGCTTGATTTGGGATCAACAATGAGGTTGGGTAAAATCCCACATCGACTAAATCAACAGATGAATCTGACAGAGGCTATTATAAAATGATTTGTTAGACTATTAGAAAGCATCTTTGCACTTGGGGAAATGACACAGCTGGTGAGGTTCTAATTGAGGCACGTCTATTGCTGGTTGAAAACTATTTAAGAAATAAAGATTTTTCTTAGTTCAAAGTTTTGTTAAAGCAATAAAGGCTTAGGGCCTGTTTGGGTTAGCTTATCCAAAAACACTTCTAGAAGAAGGAAATAAGAAGAGAAAAAAGAAATGGGCTTCTCCATAAGCTAAAATTAGCTTGTGCATAAGCTAATTTGTAAAAAGTCCCACATCTTCTAGAAAAGTTATATGATAGAGCTTCTACAAGTTAGCTTATAAAAAGTCCCACATCTAATTTTAGCTTATGGAGAAGCTCATTTCATGTTTTTCTTCTTATTTTCTTCTCATAGAAGTGTTTTTGGATAAGTTTAGCCAAACAGACCCTTATTAGCTGCTACTAAAGAAATTGAGATTTTTTTTTTTATAAAAGAGACTACAAACAGGTTAAGATGAGTAGCAAAATGAACCCTTTGGGTTCAAAGTTTTGTTAGTTAAGGTTTAATTGGCTGACTACAAACAGGTAAAGATGAGTAAGATGAGTAGCAAAATCAACCGGTTCCAAGTTTTGTTAAATCAAGATAAAGGCTAATTGGCTGCTATTATTGAAGAAATTGAGATTTTTCTGATAAAAGAGACTACAAACATGAATTTGAGATTTAATCATATGGTGCCCGCCGTGAATCTAAGTCATACTGCTTTTTGCAGAAGGTATCCATCCAGAGAGTTGCAGAATCCAAGTCTTTGCAGATGGTATCCATCCAGGGACAACATTATGTTATAGAGATGTATGAAGGAAGAAGGAAAATGTGGAAGAAAACTGTTGAAGTTTCAGGCACGATTACTTGTAAATTGATCTAGTAGATGTTTGTATTTCATATTGTACACTTACCATTCAACACTTCAATCAAATTATGTGTAATGATTTTAATGTGAGTCTGTTTTAATTAATTTGTTAGTGAGTTTAATTTTCATACACTTACATGGATTTTAGTTTAAATGATTAACATGAATATATGATAGATTACACTGGTAAATAAAACTTACAGTATAATTAATGAATTTATTTCACTGACTACTATTAATTAAATATTTTACTTTTCCTGTTAGTTACAGTAAAGTGATATTTGGTTAATTAAATTTATGTTTGATTGAAATTATTGATTTGGCTGGATCCATCCTATAGTAAATGAAGATTGCTCCAACTGTGGGATAGTAATTGGAGCGTGATAAGATTGTATAGCCCAATTGATAGAGTGCCTACATGTATGGTACTTCTTCTTTTTTTGCCACTGGTACAGTGTTGACAATGAAATTTAAACTTATAACCACGTGAGGCCCCTTACTATGAACCCAATGCTAGCTAGTGGCTTAGGCTTTGTTTTATAGTTGGGTACTATAAAATAAAGACTAAAAATGCTAACTACCATGGGCCATGGACTCTTATTTTTGTTCTCTTTTAACTGGTTCCATGTTTTTAAAGGCCAAAGTACTATTTCACAAGAAATCGGCCAAATATGTCAACAAAAATGTCAGACTAGTTACATGGTTTCTAGGGTATTAAAGTTGATCAGAAGATGATAGGGGTGTTAATGTATCATTTTTTTTTTTAAAAAAGCTTGAAAAGCATCAGACTAGCACCAGTAATCCCAACTAGGTTGGCACCAAAGGAACTAGAAATCACATGCTCTCAAACTTAAATTTATTGATATAACAAAGCAAAACAAGAAAAAAAGTGGGGGGACCAAACCAATACCCACAAAATTAACAAAATCTATAAGCTGGAAGACCAAGCCTATCTCTAGAAAAGCAGTCCCTAATACAGTCAGGGACAGAATCCCACCAAACTATGCCAGACGACGAGATACCAAGATTAGCAAGGCGATCAGCACAATAATTACCTTCCCAGTAAATATGAGACACAACAAACTCCATAGATGAGAGCTGGGCTAGACAATTTTTCCATTTAACTTGAAGCTGCCAAGGAACAATATGGGGAGCTTGAAAAGCTTCAACGACTAGCTTTGAATCACATTCCAACCAGAGCTTCAACCAACCTCTCTGAAGAGCTAAATCAACTGCAGTGATTGCTGCAACAAGTTCAGCATGCAAAGAATATGAGCATCCGATCGGCAACGAAAATCCACCCAAGAAATCACTCGCTAAATTTCTAAACAAAGCTCCACAAGCAGCAGGTCCAGGAGCCCCTTTGGCTGCCCCATCGGTATTACATTTAATCCAGCCCCTAAGAGGTGGACACCAAAGAACTTGTTTAATGTTAGGGGCCTTGGCAACATGTCCCAAAACATGAAACTGCTTCAGAATAGACCAATCAACAACAAAATTTCGCATGGTTCCCTTGGAAAAATTACCAGAAAGGGAAACAGCAGCAACAATATTATTTCTAATCCTGTTTACAGACAAAGGGCCACATTGAAATCTAGCCTGATTACGGCTTATCCAAATGAACCAAATGGTGTTAACAATAGCTGCAACAAAAATATCTTGAAGTTGAGTACTGGAGGCCTTCGAAGCATTAGATAATAACATGAGCAAAGAAGATTTATCTATGTGACATTGAAGAGTATAACTCAACCAATTCCAAAGCTCGACAGCAACTGGACAAGAGAGGAACAAATGATCAACAGTTTCCACATGCTCAGAACAATGAGAACACATGGAGACCAATGTGCAACCACGAGCTTGTAAAATATCATCAGTAGGTATATTCCCCTGCAGACAACTCCAAACCAGAAAAGATCTAGATGGAGGAATTGAAGATCTCCATAAAATTTTACTCCAAGGAGCTAACAAGGACTGGTTATGCAAAAAATCATAAGCCCCCTTAAAAGACAGAACCCCTGAATCCGAAGGGCACCAAACAACATAATCCGGTTCAGGAACACTAGGAAGGGTAGTCTCTCTCATCATATTAGCCACCTCAGGAAATAAATCAGCAAAAGCATCAGGAATTCGCCATTCATTCTGATAAATAAAATCACTAACTTTAGACTGAAGGTCAGAATGCATTGTAGAAGGCAAATTCACTATATCAACAATAGGATTATTAAGCCATTTATCCGTCCAAAAAGAAATAGAGCAGCCATTTAGAATTAGAACGAGCAACATCAACAAAAGGTCGAAGACCTGGCCAAAGAGAAGACCGAACATACATAGTCAAGGTCTTTCCAGCACGCAGAAAATGGGAACGCATAAAAGAGGCCCATTGACAACTAGAAAAGAGAAAATTCCAGCTAAGCTTAAGCATAGCTGCATTATTAATACTGCGAAAAGGCTGAATACCCAAACCACCTGCTTCAACAGGAGAGCAAACCTTATGCCAAGCCACAGTAACCATCTTTCGCTGATGTATATCTCCCGCCTAAATAAAATTCCGCGTCCATGAATCTAACTGTTTTAACAAAGACGTAGGCCAAGCATAAATATGAAAGGAGTGTATAAGCATACCCTGGATAACAGACTTGACTAATTGCACACGTCCTATAATTGAGAGCAAGGATCCTTTCCACTTAGAAAGCTTTGATTTAATTTTATCTGCAATAGGCTGTAAATGAGTTCGTCGAGGCTTCCCAAGAAATAGAGGCACCCCTAAGTAAACAAAGGGAAGGCTTCCCATAGAAAATCCAAGGATATCTTTAATAGCTACCACTCTACGAGGAGACAAGTTGCAAGAATAGAATCGACATTTGGAAAAACTGAGAAGTTGTCCGGATGCTTCCCCATACATTCTAACAAGAGACATTAAAGATTGCAGAGATTTTTTAGATCCACGACAAAAAACCATAACATCATCAGCAAAAAGAACATGGCTAGGAACCACAATTCCCCTTGGCCCCGAAATGAGTTGAAGCTTATTCTCCTGAACAAGCTGAGAAATACCATGGCTTAACACCTCTTCAGCTAAACAAAACAACAAAGGGGAGAGAGGGTCACCTTGACGAACACCTCTTTTGCATTGAAAGAAGCCGACAGGCTTGCCATTCACTAGAAAGGACAACTTAGCAGAGCTAAGAATAGTCTGAACCCAATGGCAAAAGGTGGGGCAAAAACCAAACGCTTTTAAAACATCAATTAAAAATTTCCAATCAATGGTATCAAAGGCCTTCCTAATATCAAGCTTAAGAGCTAAGTTACCTGCATATGAACGGTCAGGCAGCATATTGATGGCTTCCGAAGCAACCCCAATGCAATCCTCTATAGAACGACATCTAATAAATCCTCTCTGTTGAGGAGAAATAATGCCAGGGGCGATCAACGCAAGACGCTCAGCAAGAATTTTAGTAATAATCTTGAATTGAAAGTTTGCAAGTGCAATAGGACGAAACTGATCAATAGAATCTGCTCCAGGGACTTTAGGAATTAACACTACCATATTAGAATTAAGGTTAGGCAGAATCCATCCTTGGGAAAAAAATTGAAAAGTGGACTCAAACACATCTTCTCCCACAATATCCCAAAAGGTTTGATAAAAACATCCCCCAAAACCATCAGGACCAGGGGCACCTTCATTGTTCATCCCAAACACTGCAGATTTCACTTCTTCACGAGTAGGCACATTCGTAAGCATCACATTATCTTGAGAAGGTACAACACAAGGGACGGTATTCCCAATGAGCTGATTCGCTGTACAATTATTATCAGAAGCATAAATATCCTGAAAATAAGACAACACCTCGCTTTCAAGCTCCTCTTGAGAATTCAATATATTCGTACCTTTCCTCAGAAAAGACATTTTCTTGGACGTCTGCTTGATACGAGCCGTTTTATGGAAAAATGAAGTGTTACGATCGCCAAAACAGTGCCATTTAATACGAGACTTTTCTTTCCAAAAAGATTCTTGGAATCCAAGGACTTTCTGATATTCAATATGAGCATTTAGTTCTTGATCCTTAAGATCAGAAGAATACCCTTCAAAATCAATGATACTCTGGACATCATCCAAATTCTTCTTAGCCCGAGCAACCTGTAACTGAATATCCCCAAACACTAGATGATTCCATTGCTTGAGGTCAGCTTTCAAAAGCTTGAGTTTTTGGCTAAGGATATACATTGGACACCCAACAATCTTTCTCTGCCATGCTTCCTTAACCACACGACGACAATCAGAATGCTCAGTCCACATCTTCAAAAACTTGAAGGGAGAGGCAAAGGACTTGTAACCCCTTTGCAAGGAGAGAAGTAGGGGATGATGGTCTGAGTGCATACGTGTTAGAGAACAACAAGAAATTGTCTGCCAAAAATCAAAACAAGCATCATTGCATAAAGCCCTGTCCAGTCTCATATTTATATGGGCCCGACCTTGCCTACCATTAGACCATGTAAACCTTGGGCCTGATGTAGGAAGGTGAGTTAAACCGCAACTATCAGACCAGGCCTGGAATTCATTACAAGAAATAGAAAGGGGAAGCCTACCACCACGTTTTTCATGCGCCCCCAAAAAAGCATTATAATCGCCTAAAAAACACCAAGGATCCTCAGAAGATTACTGAAGAATGGCAAGCTCTTCCCACAAATTTCTTCTAGCAACATAAGAGGTGCTAGCATATATGGCAGAAAAGAAAATACGTTTACCTTCAAAAGAGAGGGAGAACGAAATATGCTGAGAGGATAGTGCCACAATAGAAGGCATAAAGTTCTCAGAGCAGAGAGCCCACAAATTAGGCTGTAACTCACCTCTATTATTCACCGCAAAAAGACGAAGATTAAGCATCTTCCAAAAAGACAGAGGAATAGAATCAGGACTCACCCAAGGTTCAGCCAAAAAAAGACAGTCTGGTTTATGAGTCTTACACAGTTGCTTCAGGAAGTCTAGAGTTGGCTGTTTAGCCAAGCCTCTAACATTCCAAAAAAGCACCTTCATCATGCAAGATTACGCAATCCCGCCCTAGTCAAGGGCTTTGAAGTTTGCAAACCAGAAGAGTTTTTTTTACGCCTTAGTTTTTTCTGCTGAGATTTAGAAAGAACCATAGTATAACCAGCTTCGTGATCTTGTGAAACATCTTCATTTGGTTGTATCTAATCTTCTTGCTCTTCCTCTACCATATCAACCCACAACCGTGAAACCAAGTTCAAATCATGTTGCACCGGTAGAGGCATTTCAGAAACAGGGGTGGACATATCATGGCCAATCTCTCGACCATAATTCTGGGAATCTGGAACTACAATCCCTTCCTCTTGGACCACCCGAGCCGATCCAACCTCAACAATTGGCGATTCAGGGTGCAAAGACTCATCACAGGAAGAATTGTCATCCTGAGTTCCTTCTCCAACAGCAGGTGGCACTACCTGCAACGAACAATTAATCGACTTTCCTTGATCAACAAGAATATCATCTGGAACGATAGGCACAGAACGCCGCCCATCCACATTAGAAATATCCACTTGCATAGCATCCTTAGCGTGACTAGGTTCAGCGACACCAGCGCTTGCATTCTCTATCCCATTCTTCTTGGGGATGTAATGTAGATTAACCTTCTTCTTACCTTCTGCTATCTCCTGTTTTTTATTCACGTCAGCCTTATGAGCATGTCTACAATTCGAAATAGAGTGCCCAATGATCTTACAGCTATCACAAAAGGTTGGAATCTTTTCATAGACCAGCTCTACAAAAAAATCAAAACCATCCCGCTCTACTAAGATCTGGTCACGAAGCTCCTTTTTTAAATCAATGTCCACCAGCACCCTTGCAAAGTGTCCAAAGGATCTGTTGATAGTGGCATCATCAAGGGCCAAGGGAACCCCAATACCATGTGCTATAGAAAACAGGATTCTTGGCCTCCAATATTCTTGAGGAAGGCCAAGAATTCGAACCCAACATTGCGCATTGGAATGACGAACAGAATTTGGGTTGAAATCAGGAGTCCAAGCAAAAAGACGAAGAACACCAGGTTCGAGATTCCAAGAACCCCCAGCAAGAACCCTACGAAGATCCTCAATGGAGGAGAAGGAAAATTCAAAAAAACCTTTCCCGATGGAAATCATACGCCATACCCCTAAAGGTTTCCAGATCTTACCCAATTTGCTACGCAAATCCTGGAGCTTTGGAGGTGAATCTCCTTTGGCCAGCAGCAACCTCCCATGAAGGTTGTTTTTACAACTTTCCAGACCGGCTTTATACTCATCTTCTGGAATCTTAATGGCTAGGGCATCTCCTTTCAAACAAGGAACTGGGAGTTGACTCAACGGAATATCACAAGCGTTATGGAGCGCTTGGACAAACGATTTTTTCTGCGGTAAAACCGTACCAGCGGGGGGAATCGTGACAGAACATGAATCAGCATCAAGGAATTTCCAAGGAATGATTGGCAAAGAACCCTCCATGGAAGCATGCATGCAGGAACACGTGGTAAACCTTAGGAGGCGCAAACCCTAGCAGAGCAACACATAGTGCCTAAATAATTCATATTGTGTCACTCGTAATCATTTACCATACATTTAATGTATCATTGATAAGTTGATAACTTCTTATAATTGTAAACCTTTTATTGATACTCACTTGAAAATTCATAAGATCAGATTTTGGTTCTTCCATACCACTTGACAACATGCATAACTAACACATAAATATATATACAAAATAATTGAAATCAAGAAATGCGGGCTGCTACAACAATAGTAGCATAGTGTTTTCTGATGCATTGTATTTTATATCATTCATGCATAGCATTTTACTTAAGAAATATTGCATATTCTACATTTAGGACTCATTTACCTTGCATTTGCATTGTTTTTCATTTCTTTTTGGAACCGGTTATGCTTTTGGTATTTTCATGTTTCAAGGCTGTTTCTTGAGCTCAAAGACATTAAATCAAGGAAAAAGATGCATGGTAACTCCAAGGATTGAAGCTAGGGGCATAGGGACACTTGAAGATTAGAAGAAAAGCACAACTAGGTCACCTGACAGAAGTCATGACCATGACTTTCAGAGTCATGGTTGTGATTATGGTGATTTCCACATTTTGGGATCCCTGACAGATATCGTGGCCATGACATTCAAAGTCATGGTTGTGACCCAATCGGACTTTCAGCATCGCTCATGACAACAAATTGTCATGACCATGACATTCAGAGTCATGGCCATGACCTGTGCCAAATTGAGAATCTTATCTTTTGTGATTTTAATTGTAATTTGGGCTTAAATCTTTATCTTTTCCTTAGCCCATTCTCTTTAAATAGAGTGTTTTACTTAGGATTAGACACACTCGAGAATTTGGATTAGCATACGATTTAGAGATAGAGTGGAGGATTCTTCTTCTTCTTCAACTCTTTTTCTGGATTGTTATGTTTTCTTTTAATTTCATCATTGTTTCCATGACTATGACTGAGTAGTCAACTATTATGCTTAATTGATTTATCTTTATGTTCTATTGGCTTTTCCTCTTGATTTCTCTTCTATTGTTTTTATATATGCGATGCATTTGGCCACCATTTTTCATAATCATAGACGCTTAAGGAAAAACTGAGAGGTGAACCTACTCGTTGGATCTATAGGGGAGGAACTTAGGTATTAAATCACAAAAGTAGGTTTAATCCTTCGAGGAATCAATGAATTAACAAAGAACTTAATTGGTTTAATTGAACTTAATTACCACGATAGTAGGGGTTAATTCACCTTCAAAGAGAACCAATAAGAACATAGAGGTAGAAAGATTAAGTTAATAGGAAGTCTTGGTGTGAAACCCAATCCTGGAAGTTTTCTTATTATTGATTTCAATCTTTTCAAATATTTGCTCTATCTTTATTTTATCTTTATCTTATCTTATTTTAATCTTTATCTTATCTTATCTTTATTTTATTTTGAATTTAATCTCTTCAAATCTTTTCTCATCCAATCAATTCTTCCCATTTTGTTTAATTTTAGTTAATTTGTGAAAAATACAAAGCCAAAAACACAGTCCCTGTGGAAACGATATTTTTATTACTTGACGACTATCGTGCACTTGCGGTAAATCTCACATCATTTTCCCATTTAGAAATCAAAAAACAGAATGTCATGAAGAATGAACTTTTACTATCAACTTTATGTGTGAGTCTTAGGGATGATGTGGGAGCGGGAATGATTTGGCAACTTTGTTTTCCACAAACCTATGTTTATGTCAAACCCTACTGCGCCCACCACACAACTTTAATAGCCTTCTCAGCAAGCTCACTTTATAACATAGTATTATTATAGTTAGATCCAATAAGAAAGGCACTAATGGCTTTGTTAATGCCTGCTTGAGTTTAGTTTGAAGACATAGTTGATCTCATGTATCTTTTATGCTTCTTGATATTTTTGATTAATTATTAAATTTAGAAATTTGTAACACTTGATAAGAACCTTGGGAAAACCACACCACAAAAGCTAGTTATTGCAGTTGGAGAGCCCAAGGCCTTATAAAACACACACTAGAATCCCATACTTCCAATGTGGGACTCCATGTCCTATACCTAGCAATTGGATCCTAACATCCCATCATGCTCCGCAGCTCTAGCACCCACGTAGGCTGGTTGTGCACTAGCCCTTCAACTAGTCCCGAGCGAACACTCCAATGCCAACATCACCACCAGTGCCACTCATTTGTAGTTGAGAGACATGGTGGAAGGCTCTAATGTTAGATAAAATGGCTTGTAATACAGGAAATCCAAGAGGGGTGAAATAGATTCATTCAATTTTTCTTTTAAACTCTAATTTTCTTGATGAAAACTTTTTGTAAGATCAAATGATTCTGGATCCGTTGCAAGATGAGAGTGTATGATTCAGTTGGGTTTACCTCTTATTTCCAAATTTGACAAATGATCACAATACAATGCTAGTGATATTGATCAAGACATAAAAAGATAAGAGAAAAGAGAGAATGACACAAGATCTATATTGGTTCTATTTCAACCTGAAATCTACATTCAGTGTTATCCAAAGCAACCCTAGCTTTGACCTTTTCCACTATTTAGAATTTGTATACACACAAACTCACATGCACATGTAGCACATATGCAATGATCTTCTTGAAATCCTATCAAGAAACACTACAATGTAGAAAACCTATCTACATGCAATGCAACTAGGGCAACCTATCCTATACACGAATTACACAGCAAAGTTAAATGAAAGAATTCACCTAGAATGTGAAGATATGAAAAGTTGAAGTTCTTCCTAACTTGCTTTCATATTCCCTTCATGTAGCTTGATCAAGATCCATTGATTTCTTGAAGAAAAGAAAAGTGTTGTCCAATGAATCTCAGAGATGATGACACTCAGTTTCTAAGCTCCCTCGATGAAAATTATGAAATGATTTGAGAGAAATGGGTGTCACACATGAGAGCTTGCAAAATGTTAGTTTTATAGCCCTCTAAACAGAGATAATCGATTATTACTAAGGATAATCGATTGTTTTGTTCATGTCATCATCTGGAAACACTGATGAAAAAAAAGTCGATTATTTCGCCAAATAATCGATTAACTGTGAATGACTCATTTTTCTTCCAAGGCCAAATAATCAATTATTTGAAGTGGATAATCGATTATTTTGTTCTTGGATTGAAATCTTAGAATTTTCAAAAAAAGGTTTTCGCCCATATTCAATCCGTATCTAACAAATGTAAAGAATCAATGATCAATCAATGAAAACATGAGGGAATAGAAGTATAACTAGCCTAGATGCATGATACATACACATTCAACATTAAAAGCTATAACAAGCATCCTAATTAGACTAGTGTTCTCAATGTATATGGAGCACACTCAAACTATTACAAGTACAACATCATCAAAACTATATGTAGTTGCAAATATAGAGGCACAGGGGTCTTCATTTCATTACATCTAATACCAACTGTACAAGTCAGGAATTTAGAAGTAAACTCGAGAGATGTAAAGTAGTGTAGGGTTAGCTAAGAGAGAAAGCCAACCGAACAAGATGAAGATATGAATATCAGAGAGAGAGAGAGAGTTTAGCATGAATCAGAAATTGATTGTATGAAATCCTTCTAATTGTGGTTACAAATTCTATTTATACTTCTGTTAGATCTTACATCTAAGTAACTAACTAGTTAACCACAGTTAACTAACTATTAACCATAGCTAACTAACTACATGAAATGGAAATTTACAATTAATTACAATTACAAATGTGACACCCTGTATAACACCTACAGGGGGTTTATTATATATAGTGTATGTATATAGAATCAATGCCAATTGCCAATGTCAAGATGTACACTATTCACTTTTGTTCATCTTCTTTGGATCTTCCTATTATCAAGATAGGGTATGGGAGATAATCTCTTTGCCTCTACAGGAATTAGTCTTCAACTGTTGGTTTAGGAATGGTGAATGGCCCATGTACAAGTATACCCCTTTCTCAGAGTTGCATGAAAAAAAATCAACATGGAAATGAACATATAATTCCATTTTCTACAAACACAAGCATAAACGTAGTAGTTTTAGTTGCTACTGATATGAATTTCTTCACTGATGAGTCAATCACTCGAAAACAATATCAAAGCATATCTTTATACAAGGGAAGCTCCCATTTTCCTATGAGAAATGTAAGACATTGTGTTGTCTCCCATGTCAGCATGTAGGCACATGCACTGTCAGCTTGCCTAATGCCTACTCTTGGAGAATGTATGTGCATGTTTGTTTATATAACAACTTACACTTGCCTTTTATTGTTGGTTGGTTCTATGTTACTAAGCATGTAATTTTTAAGCTTCTTATTTTTTTGGAACCTCCATACTACATCTCAAGTTTAGGTTGATAAAATCTCAAAGTGAACTTAACATGGATTTAATATAATCATTCAACCTTAAGCCATGTCAGAAAAAGTGAAAATGTTATTTTAGGTCAAGCAGACTGTTGATTTTAAATCAGTCCTATATATTAGATTGTCAGGTGGGCTAAACTTCTCCATCTCTTTACTTTTTCCTACCTTATCATAAGCAGGTGTAGCTGGAAAGTATTGCAATAATCGGTGTATTTCATCATTTACGCTGTGTTTGGATGGGGAGTTTTAAAATGACAAAGAATTTGAAATGCAAAGTAATTCAATTCATAGCCATCATATTCCATTCAATTATAAAGTGACTTGTTTGGATTATTTAATTTTTGAAGTATTTTGTAGAAATTCAACACAAGTGCAATTTTCTGTTCCTGTAGCTTTCTTCTCTCTCCTCATCTTCTTTGTTTGCTACACATCACACCTAACGCTCGCAAAAAATGTTTCCAAATGACTCTTGAAATTGAAGGTTCATCTTCATTTTTGAGAAATGAATGATTCAGAAACTTGTGATTTCAAAGAGAAAAAATCGATCACCGTGTGGTACCGTCATTACTCGTTGTCATTTTACCGAACATGGAACTCGTTGGTTGCGAACTCGTTGAGGTGCTTTTGAAGTTATTGCGAAAGTGATCGGCGACGGCATTGGAGGGGGGAGCGGCGATGGTGGCGGTCGGCAGGGCCGGCCCAAGGGTAAAGCAACTAAAGCTTATGCTTTAGGCCTACCAACAAAAAAAATATTTATTATTAATTTTATAAAGTAAAAAGGGCCTCATATGTTGACAAAAACAGAACATATGTTAACAAAAAGGCCCAATATATAACTCCCTCATTTAAAGCAAAACATTTTCTCTTAAAATTGACTTTAGGCCTCACTCATCATTGGGCCGGCCCTGGCTGTCGGAGAGGTGCGCAGCGATGGTGGCGGTGTTGGAAAGGGTGGAGAAGGAGCTGAATGCCGCAGCAAAGGACGCAGTGATGACCCTATGGAGTCTCTGTTGCTTGTGCAGTAACTTGAAGTTGAGGGATTAGGAGGAAAATGAACACTGTGTTATGTGAGAAGACGATGGGGATGAAGAATTTTAGAAATTCCACCTATTTTATTGGAATTTTAAATTCCCCATTTTAACAAAGGATAAAATTCCAGAGAATTCATGGAGCATTTTTAAAATTCAAGTATTAAACATCCAAATGGAGTATTTTATTAGAAAGCAATTAAAATTCTCTGAAAAATTACATTACTCGCCGGAAATGCTTCGTCCAAACACAGGGATACTTTCTGGTTAGATTTCCTTCTCCATTTCCAAAACAGTGCAGTTCTCAAAAGGTTTGCATGATAACATGGCAATATATATACTATCAGCCACAATGATTTTATTTCCTTACTTCAATCAATCATGGTGCAGCGGTAAAGTTGCGCCATGGTGACCGATTGGTCATGGGTTCGAATTTGGAAACAACCTCTTTGCATGTGCAAGAGTAAGGCTGCGTACAACGACTCTCCCCCAGACTTTTGCATAGCCAGGAGCCTTTTGGCACCAGGGTATGTTATTTTAATCAATCACCATGGAATCTTGCTACTGAAAATATATTCCTCACTCTAAGCCTCTTAAAACTAACCTTAAGTATTTTTTAAGTTTTGAAAAAGTTTTCTTGAATATTTTTGCACCATCTTTTTCTAAAAGCAACCAAAACAACCCATGACGTCAAAATATTACCTTGAATGACTGTACTTCAAGATATCAATCATGATCATGGTTGATAAGGCTGAGTCATCCCACCAAAGGGTCAAGATTCACTTTCTTGTTTCATCCCTTAAATACCTCTTTGGAATACAGGGACTGATCAACCCAAGTGAGCAAAGTTTCCTTAGTAACCAACCAAATAGGTCAGACCATTCCTCTTCACCTGCTGCTAGTCCCTTCAATTAGACAGAAACGTTATAAATCATTAATCGTGCAGTCCTCACTGTTAAGTGGAATTAGGGTCTCACATTTTTTAAATGGGCAGAGTGGAAAAAGTGTTTAAAAGTTTTTTAAAAGGCTGTTGAAAGCTTCCCAGTGTTATCTGTCCACCACATCCGTCCCTTTAGCAGGTCTCCTTTTCATCTCCACTGACAAGGTTGCCTTTTACAGTGAGAGATCAATGAAAGTTCATGAAGTACTTATAGGAGAAGAAAATAAGAAAGTTAAATAAATCAAACTTTTCTCATAAGTTAAAATCAATATATGTACCTCAAGTATTTTAGAATCTCTCTCGTCTAACTATTTCCCATAAGTTGATTTTAACTTAAAGAAGTTTTATTTATTTTATCTCCTATTGTCTAATCCTATAAGTGTTCATTGTAAACTTTATCTTCGCCTATAAACCTCTTCATATTTCTTGGTTAGTTTTTATCTAAGATTTATTGAAGTTCTGAAAGGTATGTATGATCATGTACAGGTTGTCATTCCACTTAAGAAGATGAAGTGCATGAACCAAAGTGAAAATGTTCAGAAGCCAACACATAAGTACATAGAGATAGTCACACTAGACAATTTTGATTTCTGGTTCATGGGTGTCTTAAAATATCAGAAAACTTTCAAATATCTAGAGCAGACAGTTTCTCAAATGCTTAGTTGATTAGCAACATCCACCGTCTGAACTCAGATTCTTGTTTACAGGCTTAGATGAGTAGTAATAAGCTCTAAGCATCTTGTTGTCAGGACAAACACAAAGATACAAGAGATAATCAGAAACGAAGTAAAAATTGGCATCTGTAATTGAAGATCTTGAGACTTCATTGCATAAATCCATCGTGCCGGACAAGACATATGACCTATGATAGCGATTCAAGGTGGTTCGTATCAGCTGAGTTTCAGACTTGGCTGTCAGCATATAACAGTGGGAATGCAAGAGTTCTCAATTTGGTGCCTAATTTGTTGTAGAATCTAAGCTATATGTATTCTACGGCTAATTGGCTGGGAGTTATCCATCCATCGAGGGATGGGCCTACGTTAGAAAGGAGATTACAGTAGAGGAAGGAAAAATACATAGAAAAAGAGGGAACAAAACTTTTTGCTGCCCAAATGTACATGTTTTAGGCTCAACTACACATTGATTTATATGTTTTCAGCACCAGAGTTAGTAATTCAGCTTGTATCATACCATCTAACTTTTTTTTTCTCTCGATATAATACCATCTAACTTTTTAGTCAAATTTGTGTATGATTATTTAAATGTGAGTCTGTTTTATTTAATTAGTTTAAATAATTAAAAGAAATATGATAGAATACAATGAAAAATTCTAGTACAATTACTTAATTAGTGAATTGATTTCATTAACTTCTATTAAGTTTTTTACTTATTTCAGTTAGTCATAGACTTATATAGTAGAGTGATATTTGATTAATTAAACTTACATTTATTTAAGTTATTGTTCTCACTGGATCCATCTTAAAAGTTAGGACTGCTCTAACTGTGAGATTGCATTTGAAACGGATCAGTTAGGATTGATTGTCCAAATGATACAGATAATATGGTTTTGTTTTGTGACTGAATTGTGGCAATATAACCCCTGGACTTCTTCACAACTAATGTATAGATCCAGTATATCTCATGTGAATCCAAAAGCAGCATGCTTAACATGTATCCAGTCTATGGAAAAATTGAAGATTCAACACATTAAACCTGACATCTACATTGTTTACAGACGTTGTTTTGAAGAAGTAAATTCTTTTTCCCTCTTCCATCTAGTCTCATAACTACTCAAAATTGTTGTTTCTTTTCAGTTCACTCATTCGTCAAAATTACAAGTGTTGTACACCAACAATATGAAAAGATATGTTGAACCACCATGTACAAGTCCCACTTGGGTGAAAAGAGAAAACAATCACTTTATGTTTTATTATAAAATGAACATTTCATGAGATTTTAACTCATACCTTTCTCGGCCTTTTGGCTAAGATCAAGTGTAGTATCTGTTCTTATCAGTTTAATATCTGATATGTGGGCCATTGGCTCACATGATATTAAATTTATTTTTTGAAAGGGAGAGTCCAATGCAGTAGCTTGCTACTGGGGTTCTCAGGTGTTGCCTATGTGTTGCACTATAACATGGGCCAGGCACACCCTACTATCCAGTTCAAGTTTTTATCTTTGAATTTGTCTGCCAGGGCCATGTTAAATTGCAAAGCAAGATTGTTAATTTTTGTTGTCTGTTAATAGCTCTGCTTTGATTTTGTCTACTAAGGTCTGATAAAATTTAGAAACACTAATTTTTTTGTAAAATTTATTTGGAGAGGAAAATCTGATATTCGGATTAATAATTTATAATTTATACTTCATTCTTAATTTTTTGTTGTCTCTTAAGAGTGACCTATATATGATGGACACTTAGAAAAATTACGGATTTATTTGAAAAAATTGAGGTAATATATAAAGGGTCTTGCGGCACTGGTTAAGAAATCAAAAGGAGAAAGTATTTATTGTGGAAATCATAGGTGAGTGCAAAATAAATTATGGGCAGCGCAATTTTGCGCATCCTAATAAAAATATTTCTCTTTTTAGTTCCTTAACTGGTGTCATATTTCTCCTTTTAGTTCCTTAACCAGTGCGGGCACTGGTTAGCATTTACCATATATAAATCCTTATAATAACTCAGAAAAATAAAATATTAAATTATTTTTCTGTTAATTTGTGTTTGTGTTAAAAAAATGGATTTATTTGAAAAAACTGAGATAATATATAAATTCTTATAACTTCGAAAAAGAAATACTAACTTATGTGTCTGTTGATTGTAAATAGTTCATGTATATTAGATTGTCATGTGAGATAAACTTCACCATCTCTTTACTTTTTCCTACACAAGAAAATATGGAGAAGTCTGACATCATCAGAAAGTTAAAATGTCCAGCTCATAAAGCCTTTTTGGCGCCTCCTCGCATAAGTAGGTGTAACTGGAAAGTATTGCAACTAATCCGTGTATTTCATCATTTACTTTTTCTTTTTAATTTTCCTTCCCATTTCCAACACAGTGCAGTTCTCAATCCAATGGTTTGCATGACAACATGACGATAAACTATCGCCCACAATGATTTTATTTACTTACTTCAATCAATCACCGTGGAATCTTGCTCCCGAAGATATATAAACCTCTCTAATGTTAGGTTCTAAGACCTTGGACGATGTCCAACCCCTCGAATTTCGGTTTTGATGATAACAACTAAAGGATAGATTTTGAAGTATCTAATGATCTAGTTTGAGTGTTATAGGATTTACGTCGTCCAATTCCGCAATGGTATTGTATCTCTCAAACCTCGACTTTATGTTTTAATAAGAAAAGCGTCCAAATGTGTTTTGTAAGAATTCTACAGGCAGCGTCCAATGCTCCTGTGAGAGCAAGTGTCCAATGACTATATAACCCACTCTGTAGTTTCTATCTTAAAATAATATTATAAGGAAATACGTTTTCAATGTTGATTTTATATAATGCAACGATTATTCTCTCACATATTAATATGTCATTCTATTTGATTTTTCGAATAGTATTGAACAGGAAAAGAAGAAGCTTCTCTCTGCAGAAAAAGTACAAGTAGGAGAGGCGCTATATGTACGGTTGTCTCCTCTATCTCTCCACCCTAAGTCAAAACGTGACAACGGTCACATGCTTTGGAGAGAACCGCTCTTGGGAAAGGAACAAATCCCACAACGGATACCTTTCAACAAGCTGCTTATAAATAGAGGAATGAGCTCATGTATCAGACTGACGAAAAATTTATAAAGAGCTGAATCTCTGTCAAAACGACTGAACGATCAATACTTAAGAAAAATGAGCTTTCTTCTTAGCTTTGCTAAGCGATTCTGTATATTCGTGTTTACTGTAATATCCTCTCTGTGAGAGTTAGTCTTACTTTCTATACTCAAACAATTTTGTTTGGAAAGCCAGGAGTGGCTTAGTGTTAAAGAATACTTGGGTTTGTGTTTAATCTCAAGGGGAGATTAAAGGTGTGCCAGGAGTGGCCTAGAGAATACTTGTAGCCAGAAGTGGCAAGGTTAGAATACTTGAGAGTAATCAGATCTTGATTAGTAGAACCCTTCAAAAGTTTTTGAAGGAGAACTGGACGTAGCTCAGTTGAGTGAACCAGTATAAAACTAAGTGTTCTATTCTCTTGCTTTCTAACTTATTTGCATATCTATTATACTATCTCTTCAACATACTACGAATGTGTTTCTTTACACATTTTATCTACAATTATCTTTTACGTGTGTTCTAACGAAAAGCAAGAAAAAGCAGTTTCATTGGACTGTTGCTTTTGAACTGCTGGACGATAGCATAATCTTCTGTTTTACTAAGTTCTTGTAAAACTTAAGATATACTATCTTTACATTAGTTAAAGTTTTTCAAAGAAATTATAAATACACGATTCAACCCCCCTTCTAGTGTATTTCTCTATATTTCAGTTGGCATCAGAGCTCGACCTCTTGGGTTGAGTACTTAGCAATACAGAGGAAAGATCCTAAGAAAGATGGAAAACGAAGGACAAGCTGTGAACAGACCACCACTCTTCAAGGGTGTCAAATATGATTACTGGAAACAAAGAATGATAGCATTCTTTGAATCTAGCCATATTGACATGTGGGAAGTTGTGGAGATGGGCGACTATATTCCACTTGATGCGAGCCTCAACGAAATCCCAAAGGCTAGATGGACGGAAGAGCAAAAACAAAGATTTTATCTCAACTCCAGAGCCAGAAACATCATTATGTGTGCACTGAGCGAACAAGAATACAACAAGGTGCACAGTCTCAAAAGCGCAAAACAAATGTGGGACACTCTTGCGTTAACGTATGAGGGTTCCACTCAGGTAAAACGTAACAAACTCAGTCTCCTTACTCGTCAATATGAGTTGTTTAGTATGGAAGAAAACGAGGACATACAAAGTATGTTTGGACGGTTTCAAACCATACTAAATGAACTTAGAGCACATGGTAAAGATTACAATAACTATGAACATATTGACAAAATTCTAAGAAGTTTGCCTAGGAAATGGTGACCACAGGTTACAGCCTTGAGAACAAAAAAGGAACTGCATGATATGTCCCTAGAAGAACTCGTGGGAACTCTCAAGGTGCATGAACTAGAACTGCATCAAGATAGTGATGGTAAAAAAAATAAGTCTCTGGCGCTCAGCGTCCAGAAGCCAAGGAAAGCATCATCGTCCAAAGCCATGCAAGCTGAAACATCATCAGACGAACAATATGAAGATGATGACTCAGACGAGAATGATGAACTATCCTTTATATCCAAAAGGATACATGCTATGTGGAAGAAGAAAGGTGGATCCAGATGGAGAAACCTAAACAGGAAAGGCTTCAAAGAAAAGAAGGAGAAGAGTCCAATTGTATGCTACGAATGCAAAAAGCCAGGACACTTCAAATCAGAATGCCCAGATCTCAACAAAAGCAAGGACAAGAAGAAGAAATTCTTCAGCAAAGGAAAGGGCAAGAAAGTTCTGATGTCCACATGGGAAGACCTGGACGATGACTCATCATCGGGCGATGGAGAAGAAGAGGAAGCACGCATATGTCTGATGGCAGACACCTTAACTGACTCTTCTGAACCAGAAGAAGAAGATGAGGTAGATTTTAATGACATAGATTCAATTCAAGAAGCTTATCATGAACTACTTTCGAACTCTTCTATTATGTCAAAAGCCTATAGAACTTTAAAGAAATCATCCAAATCACTTTCAAAAGAAAAAGAAGCTTTAGAAAAAAGTGTTAGACAACTGGAAAGTGAAAAGGAGGATTTACAGAAAAAGTTTACAAAGCTCTCAAGGCAAAATGAAATTACAAATATGGAGAGGCGAACTCTCTGGAATGATGCTGCTCGAGCCCATAAATCCTGTGAGGATTCAAGGACTAGAGAAAGAAATCTTTCCATAGAGATTCGAAATCTCAACGCAGAAAACAAAAGGCTAGTTGAGAAGCTTCTGAAAGTTGAAGCAGATACTTCCTTAAGAGGTCAACCACATGATGTTGTAAAACTTCATGAAGAAATTAACAGCCTAAAGAAGGATCTGTCAAACTTTGTCAAGGGCTCTGACAACCTCAAAAATCTTTTAAAATATGAAGGTTGTAAGAGACCAAATGACAGGTCAGGACATGGATATAAGGGAAAGAAATACACTCATGATGAGGAAACAGATGTTTGCTACTTCTGTGGGAAACCTGGACATATAACGTCCAAATGCAGACACCTGCCTAAGAAGGGAGCATTCAATGCCCTTCGAGCTAACAAAAAAGGACCCAAGTCAATCTGGGTACCTAAGGATAAAGTTGTTCCTGTTACAGACATGCTTAACAGCAGGAAAGAAACTCCAATCATGGTACCTGGACAGTGGGTGCTCACATCACATGACAGGAGAAAGGTGTATGTTCCAAAGCCTCCTACCCAAGACTGGTGGGACAGTCACTTTTGGAGGGAATCAGAAAGGGATGATAGCTGGCGTAGGTAAGATTGGTATACCACCCTATCCTTGTATTGATAAAGTTCTTTATGTTAAAGGTCTTAAACATAATCTACTTAGCATAAGCCAATTATGTGACAGTGGATATGATGTTGCCTTTAACAAAGGTGAATGTACAGTCAAAAACTCTGATGGATCCCTTCTCTTTACCGCAAAGAGGCAAGGCAATCTGTATAAGATTAAACTTGGGGAACTATCAAGTCAAAATGTATCATGCCTAGTTTCTGTACAAGAAAATCATTGGTTATGGCATAAAAGACTTGGTTATGCAAGCTTGAGGTTAATCTCAAAGCTGAACAGGCACAACCTCGTAAGAGGACTACCAAGTATGTCATATAAAGATGATCTTCTTTGTGAAGCTTGTCAGAAAGGGAAACAAGTGAAAGGTTCTTTTCAAAGTAAAAACATTGTTTCCACTTCTAGACCTCTTGAGCTGTTACATATTGATCTGTTTGGACCCACAAGAACAGCCTCGGTAAGTGGTAAAAGATATGGATTGGTTATAGTGGACGACTATACTAGATGGACATGGGTCTTATTCCTATCCCACAAAGATGAGTCCTTTAAGGCCTTTTATAACCTCTGCAAAAGAGTTCAAAATGAAAAAGGAGTATGCATTACTTCTATCAGAAGTGATCACGGGAGAGAATTCGAAAACGAAAGTTTTCAAAGGTTCTGTGAGGATAATGGTATCCTTCACAACTTCTCAACACCTAGAACACCACAACAGAATGGTGTAGTTGAGAGGAAAAACAGGTCGCTCCAGGAGATGGCCAGAACCATGTTGAATGATAATTCAACCCCTAAACACTTCTGGACTGAAGCAGTGAATACTGCCTTGCTATTTACAAAACAGAATCTATATAAGGCCGATATTGAAAAAAACTCCATATGAATTGTGGAAGGGTAGAAGACCCAACATATCCTACTTCCATCCATTTGGATGTCAATGTTTCATTCTGAACACTAAGGATAACTTGGGAAAATTTGATTCTAAGTGTGATGAAGGAATACTGCTTGGATATTCTGAAACTTCAAAGGCATACAGAGTTTATAACTCTAGAACCTTAGTTGTTGAAGAAGCTATCCATGTGAAGTTCAATGACAACAAGCCTGATAAGGAATTATCAGAGCTGGACAAATCATTTGCAGATCTCAGATTGGATGATGCAAGTAAGTCATCAGATTCGTCCAACCATGATGTCTCAGTTGAAGAGTCAAATGCACCACTGGACGGTCCAGTCGCTAAACAAAGAGAACCAAATGGACGAAACTGGCAAATGAAGAAACATCATCGACAGGAGCAAATCATTGGAGATCCAAAAGATAGAGTCAAAACCAGATCTTCACTTCAACGACAGCAAGGTCACACAGCATTCATATCTCAAATAGAACCTAAGACTGTGGATGATGCCTTAGAAGATGAAGGCTGGGTCAAAGCAATGCAAGAAGAACTTGACCAATTTCAAAAGAACAATGTCTGGAAGCTAGTAGAACTCCCCAACGACAAAGAAGCTGTAGGAGCAAAGTGGGTGTTCAGAAACAAGCTGGACGAAGCAGGTAATGTTGTGAGAAACAAAGCAAGGTTGGTAGCAAAAGGTTACTCACAACAAGAAGGTATAGATTATACTGAAACTTATGCTCCCATTGCACGTCTGGAGGCAATCCGCATTCTACTGTCATTTGCAGCTCATAGCAATATGAAGCTATATCAAATGGACGTAAAAAGTGCATTCCTCAATGGACTCATAAAGGAAGAAGTCTATGTGGAACAACCCCCAGGATTTGAAAGTGATGATTTTCCAAACCATGTTTTTAAACTTAACAAAGCCTTATATGGGTTGAAACAAGCCCCTAGAGCTTGGTATGAAAAACTCAGCTCATTTCTGTCAGAAAATGGTTTTTCAAGAGGAAAAGTAGACACTACATTATTTCGCAAAGACTACTCTTCTGATTTTATTATTGCACAAATATATGTTGATGATATCATATTTGGTGCCACTAATAAGTCTCTCTGTGAAGATTTTGCCAAATTAATGCAAACAGAGTTCGAGATGAGCATGATGGGTCAGCTGAAATTCTTCCTTGGACTTCAAATCAAACAAACTGAAAAGGGAATATATATACATCAGACTAAGTATGTCAAAGAGCTGCTAAAGAAGTACAAGTTGGACGATGCAAAACCAATGAAAACTCCTATGCATCCAACAACAGTACTTGGACTGGACGACAACTCAAAGAAAGTAGATAATACTCTATACAGAGGTATGATAGGATCACTCCTATACCTCACAGCGTCCAGACCTGACACCATGTTCAGCGTATGCTTATGTGGCAGATTTCAATCTGACCCAAGGGAAGTTCACTTAACTGTTGTTAAAAGAATCTTTCGATATCTTGCTGGAACCACTAACCTTGAGTTATATTTCAAAAGGCAGAAAGATTTCAGGCTAATAGGATACTGTGATGCTGATTATGCTGGAGATCGAATTGAAAGAAAAAGCACCAGTGGAGGGTGTCACTTCATCGGTGGTAATCTAGTCTCCTGGACATGCAAGAAGCAAGGAACCATTGCTCTGTCCACTGCTGAAGCAGAGTATATTTCAGCTGCAAAATGTTGTTCTCAAATCTTGTGGATCAAACATCAACTTGAGGACTACAACATATATGAGAGTAACATTCCTATCTTCTGTGATAGTAAAGCTGCCATAGATCTTTCTAAAAATCCCATATTGCATTCAAGGGCCAAACATATAGAGATCAAACATCACTTTATAAGAGACCATGTTCAAAAGGGTACTGTGGAATTACACTTTGTAACCACAGATAATCAGCTTGCTGATATATTCACCAAACCCCTTACTGAAGACAAGTTAATCCTTCTGAGGAACAAACTTGGCATGGACTCTGTAAAGGAATGATTAACATCTACATGATGCGTCCAATAAAACCATAGCGTCCAAAGGACATGTCGTCCAAGGAACACTAGAGTCATGCACATGCATTACATATTTTTCACTTAAGTCCAATATGTGGACGATGTTTTTTTTTATCTTATCTTAGTTTTTCTTGTTTTGTTCAAATAATCAAAACGGATCGTTTTAAGAGTAAGTATGAGCTAATACTCTATGCTGAGTCACCAAAATGTTAGTAACCGTACACAGTTACCCATATTCTTCGCACGTCTCATCATGGCGGGTTTTATGGCGTCATTTACATTTTAAATATTCAAAAAGCCCAAAACCGTTTCATATCCTCCAAACAAAGCCCAAATATACACTTATCAATTCATCACAAGAAAACACCACCGTATCCATCTTCTCTGAGATTATCATCACCCTAAACACACACACACACACACACTCTCTCTCTCTCAGAAACCCAAAACCCTCTCAGAAAACCTAAAAATCCAAACTTTTCTACCATGTCAAACTCTGCAAACTCAAGCAACTCGGAACTCGACGTCCTCACTTACCCTGAAACCATAGTTGTGTGCCAAGGAGCTGCTACAGTGCACATTGAGCACTTCTTCGACATCGAAAAGCTTGAGAAGCTGAGACTGAACCTGAACGAGAGCCTTCTGAAGTGTGGAATCAGAGGCTACTTCAATGAAAACCAGAAAATATTCCCTGAGTTGATCAAAATGTTCTGGAGAAATGCCAAGTTCCAGAGCTCAAGGGAGCTCGTGGCCACGGTTCTTGGACGAGAGGTGACACTGTCAACCGAGACCATTGTAAAGGTAACTAGTTGCATTAGGGAGCAGAACCAGTACAGAACAGACTGGGCCAAGCAGTACGGCAATTACGTCGCGACCGTGCTTTGCAAGACCAAATCCACCGATTCAATAAAGATTGAGTACAGGAACCTATGTGAGGAAGCAAAAATCTGGCAGCAGGTGTGCAACAAGAGTATCCTGCACAAAGCTGGGTCTAAGGACTCAGTCACGGACTTACACAAGTTTGTGATATTCCATATTATGGAAGGTATTCCCTTTAATCTCCCTCACACCATTTACGTCAATATCGTAAGAATGATGAAGTCTGTGGGTGGTAATGATGACATTTTCTACGCCGCCCTGATGAACAAGATCTTCTGGGACCAGAAGGTCTATCAACGCTTCTTTGATGAACTGGAAGAAGATGTTTACGAAGCTATTATGAAGAAAGGGCCAATGGTAGCAACACAACAACTGTTTGGTGAGTCCAACATAAAACCTATGAAGATCAAGCTAACAGCCAAGGTCTTAAGGGACCTGGACGAGGACACCATCAACAAGCAACGACATGAACAGAGCAAGATCATCTCCAATAATGATGAAGAAGAGATTGATCTTCTTGGTATTGGCAAAAAGATCAAAAGGCTGATGGAGGAACAGGAGGGCAGAAAGATCACACGATAAATGTCTCAGAAGCATGAGGAAGATGCTGAAAAGGAGAGAAGAACCAAGAAAAGACATGCTGACACATCCACTGCTCAGTTCCCAGCAGAGAAGCGTCCAAGGACTGATGCGTCCAAACCTGCTCAAGCTGAGCAGCGTCCAAAGGCAGCACCAGTAAAGCTTGCTCCAGAAAAGCAAAAGGTTTGGAAGCTTCAACTACTGGACGACTCTGATGATGATCACCAGATCCCAATTGGTCAAATCATGAAGAAGGCAGAGGAGACGGAGGGTCCTCAGCAAAAGAAGCAGAAGGTACAACCTGCTAAACCAATTTCGTTTCCTTCTAACGTGCCACGACGAGTAAAGACTCAGGCAGCAAGGCCAAGAAGAATTGCAATTCTACCAACTTCCTCTCAAGACACCGACAACATATCCACCAGCACCCTACTACCAACAACACCCAGTGCTTCATCCACATCAACAACCCAGCATCCACATCTTTGCTTGGACCTGTCCAAGTTTGTGCATCCAAGGGATGCATGGAGGGATACCTGGTCCCCATGGACTATACCCCCCAAGCAGAAAACCAAAGAAGAAAAAGACAGAGAACGTTTCCCGATTGCATTCCTTACACGAAATGACCAGAATTACTGTAAGAAAAGTGATGTGATCTGGAGGGCTCTACAAGAGCCTTTGAAGCGGCATTTCACTACTGTCTCAGCACCAGAGTGGACGAGGTATGATTACGCTCATGTTTCTTCAGCTGCTTATTCTGCTATGCCAGAAGGAGCGATCATCAGCAACCCTCTGCCCAATTAGACGAGAGAAGTGTACCCACACTTGATCCGCATGCCTCATCTTTACTCCTGTCCAACTGGAACTCAGCAAAGAGTGCGTCCAGCAGCAGAAGATCTGCATAAACCAGAGGTGGAGGTTGCCTCTCGATTCACAAAGACGGTTGCGGAGCAGAAAGGGAAGGCTCCAAGAAAAATGAAGGCACCGTCCAAGAAGTCCTCTGTTAACAAGGATATTGAACTGGCTGCAGAGTTGCAGTTGGCCATTAAAGAAAGTCTGGACCCTTCCATAACGAAGCAGCGTCCAGATGTAGGGTAGGTCAAGGATGTTCGAATCTAGACTCCAATCACAAAGTTCCTGCCTCTACCAGCTGGAACTCCAGTCCTAAACTTCCAGCCAGGCGACTATGATGAACTTGGAAAACTTCTGCAACAAATGTATATACCAAACCAAGCCATCGCCTACCCACCAAACCTTCACATAAGCCGCACCATAGAAATAAAGTTTGTACCAGATAGGGTATGTCCCATACTACCTTTATATGATGCTGGTCGCAAGAAAGGCTACAAGTTCTACGACATTGAGATGCCAAGCAGGGAAGAGAAAGTTGAAACCCTGCAAAAATCCTCTCATACCTGGGGTCATCTGTTTGACAAGACTGGTAAGCTTACGCGTTCACTCGGAACCTTTGATTCCATTATCTTTTGGCGCCAGATCTTATGGAATGATTCCCAGAAAGCCTCCTCCTCAGGCAGCTCCAAGGATGACTTTGTTCACCCCCCTCATGGTATTGAGGTGCTGCGTCCAGTAAAGACTCACCACTTCTCATACACCTTTGCCTGCTTTCTGAAAGATTCAGATGATTATCTAGAGTTAATGAAGACATTGCCAAAAATTAGAAGCAACAAAGTGTTTGATCTTCGAACACTGGATCGTACAGAGTTTGTGGAGGAACTCCAAACTCTACATGAGGAGTACAAAACAGAAGAAGCCACAGCAGCAGAACAAGCTCGTCTAGAGCAGCTGGCTCTTGAGGAAGCTGAGACCGCAACCATAGAAAAGGAAGATAAGGTTGCTAAGTCGAAAGCTACACAGGCAGAGCTGGATGAAGCATCTGCCAAAGTAACAAAGGTGCTAGCTCATCTTGACCTAGACTCATCTGTACCAGTGGACGTGGAACACTTTGTCACGTCACATGAAGAACCTACCGTCCAATCTGGAAAGTCCAAGGATGATAGTGAGCTCGTTGTTGAAGCATCCAAGCCAATGGAAGCAACTGCAGCAAAGCCTACTGCTGAAGATATCACCAGCTTCCCCATTGTTGATGCATCCACTGAAGCACATTCGGGCACACGACAACTGGTTCCCACTGGATCTTCAAGTCCAAGGGGCATCCATCCCTTGCGATTTGCTGAACCTCAAGGAGTCTCAGAAGATTGTGTTCACGAGATAGTGCAACAGGCTCTGAGGCAACAACAGCTGGAAACCGAAGCAGCTCTTCAAGCTTTTCAGCAAAGGTAACAGGCTGAGGCTGCTCAACATCGTCTGATGCTGCAGAATGCCATCACTGAACAGTTCATGAGTCTCTCCCAGACGCTTGTGAACCAGATTCAAAATACAGCAGCCACCTTGCTTGGACAAGTTGCTCATGCAGTTCCACCCGTCCAACCACAACCTCCTCAACCAGCACCACCTATACAAGCGCCACCAGAACAACCACCACCACCACCACAAGAACCACCTCCACAGCCATAAGGTGACCATGATGGTCCAATCATTTTTCCATCTTTCAAACCTTTTTTTTGTTAATGACAAAGGGGGAGAAATTGGATTTTTGATGTCATAGAAGTAAATAGCTAAACACTCTGTATATAAAAATGTTGGCATCTTTATCAAAACATGAGGTGTTTATTTCATAAATTCCGCATCCATATCCTTGATATGTTTTACACTCTGATATCTGTTATACCTGATATATTCTTGCTTTTTATATTTCTCTGTTATCAGATGCATAAGAAATGTTGAACTCAGGGGGAGTACTTCATTTCACATTTATACACTGGCATAACATAATCATCTCTAACTTGATTCATTGTATTCATATATGATTATGTGACTATTAACATCAAAATTTACCATTATTTGTCATCATCAAAAAGGGGGAGATTGTTAGGTTCTAAGACCTTGGATGATGTCCAACCCCTCGAATTTCGGTTTTGATGATAACAACTAAAGGATAAATTTTGAAGTATCTAATGATCTAGTTTGAGTGTTATAGGATTTACGTCGTCCAATTCCACAATGGTATTGTATCTCTCAAACCTCAACTTTATGTTTTAATAAGAAAAGCGTCCAAATGTGTTTTGTAAGAATTCTACAGGCAACGTCCAATGCTCCTGTGAGAGCAAGCGTCCAATGACTATATAACCCACTCTGTAGTTTCTATCTTAAAATAATATTATAAGGAAATACGTTTTCAATGTTGATTTTATATAATGCAACGATTATTCTCTCACATATTAATATGTCATTCTATTTGATTTTTCGAATAGTATTGAACAGGAAAAGAAGAAGCTTCTCTCTGTAGAAAAAGTACAAGTAGGAGAGGCGCTATATGTACGGCTGTCTCCTCTATCTCTCCACCCTAAGTCAAAACGTGACAACGGTCACATGCTTTGGAGAGAACCGCTCTTGGCAAAGGAACAGATCCCACAACGGATACCTTTCAACAAGCTGCCTATAAATAGAGGAATGAGCTCATGTATTAGACTGACGAAAAATTTATAAAGAGCTGAATCTCTGTCAAAACGACTGAACGATCAATACTTAAGCAAAACGAGCTTTCTTCTTAGCTTTGCTAAGCGATTCTGTATATTCGTGTTTACTGTAATATCCTCTCTGTGAGAGTTAGTCTTACTTTCTATACTCAAACAATTCTGTTTGGAAAGCCAGGAGTGGCTTAGTGTTAAAGAATACTTGGGTTTGGTGTTTAATCTCAAGGGGAGATTAAAGGTGTGCCAGGAGTGGCCTAGAGAATACTTGTAGCCAGAAGTGGCAAGGTTAGAATACTTGAGAGTAATCAGATCTTGATTAGTAGAACCCTTCAAAAGTTTTTGAAGGAGAACTGGACGTAGCTCAGTTGAGTGAACCAGTATAAAACTAAGTGTTCTATTCTCTTGCTTTCTAGCTTATTTGCATATCTATTAAACTATCTCTTCAACATACTACGAAAGTGTTTCTTTACACATTTTATCTACGATTATCTTTTACGTGTGTTTTAACGAAAAGCAAGAAAAAGCAGTTTCATTGGACTGTTGCTTTTGAACTGCTGGACGATAGCATAATCTTCTGTTTTACTAAGTTCTTGTAAAACTTAAGATATACTATCTTTACATTAGTTAAAGTTTTTCAAAGAAATTATAAATACACTATTCAACCCCCCTTCTAGTGTATTTCTCTATATTTCATCTAAGCCTCTTAAAACTAACATTTAAAGGATTTTTTAAGTTTTAAAAACATTCACTTAAATATTTCTGTACGGTCTTTTTTTTTTTTAAAGCAATCAAACAATCTATGAGGTCAAAATATTATCTTGAATGTCAGTCCTCCAAGTTGCCCTGCCAGTGCCTTTATATCAATCATGATCATGGTTGATGATCTAAGGTTGAGTCATCCCACCAAAGGGTCAAGAATTCACTTTCTTGTTTTCATCCTTTTAAATACCTCTTTGGAATACAAGGAACTGATCAACCCAAGTGAGCAAAGTTTCCAAAGTAACCTGGTTGTTCAGACCATTCCTCTTCACCTGCTGCTAGTCCCTTCAATTAAACGGAAACCTTATTAATCATCAATCATGCAGACCTCACTTTCTCATTAGTTGTTGGAAATCCAATCATCTCAGCAACATATAGCTTCAAAAGTCAGCTAACATGTACTTACCCGGTCCTGCCACTCAATGCCAACATTCAACCACAAAATCAAACCAAAGTAAAATTTTCTTTTCCTTTACCAACAAACATATAATTTTATTAAGTATTTATATATACTGAAATTGTTTAACTTGGTTAACAGATCTAATTCTATTTATATAACTCTGAAATTGCAGTGAGACGGGGGACAAATATATCTGAAACTGTTGAGAGGAAGTTAAGCTTAGGGGCTCACAGTTTTCAAATGGGCCGATGGAAAGAAGCAGTTTTTTTAGTGTGGGAGAAGCAGAGAAGCTGTTGAAAGCTTCCCATTGTTATCTGTCCACCACATCCGGCCCTCTAGCAGGTCTTCTGTTCATCTCCACTGTAACACTCTAATTTTTCTAATATATGATATAGTCATTGAAAATAATTACAAGAGATAATTAAATTTAATTTCATGGGAAAATTTAATAAATAAACATGTGTGATTTTTCTGTGTAATTTTAGTAGAAAATTCTATTGAAATCGGGACTGCGTTACACACTAACAGTGTAAGAATACACTGCGACAACGAGAAAATAGTAAAGAAAAGTGAAAGATTTAATTATAATTAGTCTCTAAGAATTATAGTTAGGTCCATGTGAAATTTTTATTTTATCTCGTTACCGTTGATTAAAATAATAATATTTTAACGCGGTTCAATGAGTGAAATTTTGAGAGCTTTTTGGTAGTTAGAAAAATTCTATGAGACATTCTAAAATTTCTTAGATGTCCTAAATTAAAATTAGTTAGACATACATTTACTAATTTATACTTAGCAATGTAATTAGCTTGAACTACATTTTATTATCTTTTTATTTTTTTTAACTAAACTACAAGTATATCCACAGTCAGTCTTCTCACGCGAATGGTCACCGAAATTCAAAAGTTCAATTTCCTTAACTTTGGCTAACAGAAGTGATGCATGGGTTGAAACCCCGACCTTACCTTTTCTTCATTTAGTCATTTAGTTGTTCAGTAAAACTTTCAAAGGTCATCAGCATATTATCCATATATTTCCTTACATTCAAACTTCAAGATTTGCAAAGTTTCAAAAGCAAGGACCCTTTCTCTTTGTGTCAGGCGGCATTGGTTGACAAAAATGCAACCCAAATCTCACGTTTTCTTCTTATGGTCACGTGGCCAAAATTTTCAAAAGTAAATACCCTCAAATCTTGCTGACCCTATGCCTTATATTTCTTCACGTTGTTTGAATTGGAAGCCAGCTCCTTTATTTTGAAATGCATGTTGGCCAAAATCAATTGAAAAAGAGAGAAATTTTTGCTAATATAAATATAAAGCATGAGAAGTAGTTATTTTTCCTCACTTATACTTTCACGTGAAACTCCAAAACCTTATTCCTCTATTGCTTCACAAATTTCCTTCCCTATCTAGCGTGAAGTCTAGCACTTCCGATCTCTTTCTATTATTTCATTTATCCTCTTTGCTTCACAAAATTACTCAATTCCAACTCCATAAACATGCATTCAAAGAGTATGAAAATCAAGATAATTATTTCTTCTTCTTGACTTAAATTATTCTTAGTATTGGTAAGTTATTCTTAATACTTTCTCCTCCTCTTTTCCTTATAAAATATGAACACTTTTTCTTCTCCTAACCATTTCTTTTTTTATTTTGTTCATGGAAATGGTTCGTTGTTAGATTTAAGGTGATTTATTCAAGACCTTGTCGAAGGGATTAAATTTCTACCACCACTCTCCAAAAACTCTAATCTTTTAGCATCTCTTTGATGTAAATGAAGCTTGCAATTATGTGTATATAACTGTGGGCATATGAATATGATTGATTTGATTTTTTTTCTAAGCTTGAGTCATGAAAATGACTGAGTCTGAGATTTATTGGTAATCCTTGATTGTGAATTTTTATGAGTTATTGTTGGTTTCAATTTTGTGAAATATATATATATATATATATATATATATATATATATATATATATATATTCATCTGAGATATGTTCCGCTGGAAAAATCTGCAGCTTTGAAACTTTAATTTAGTTTTTATATTTATTAGAAATCATTTAAGTTAAGGTGCGTCTTTAATGAAAACAAATAAATCAATAAAACAAATTTCGCTTTTTGTCGAAATGTGTCATGTAGCGAAAGTGGGTCGTTTCATCCACTGACAAAGTTGCCTTTTGTAGTGAGAAATCAATGAAAGTCTTTACTCAGAAAGGCCACATGTTGAGATTCATTAAAAGGTTAGTCATGAAGTAATATATACATATATCCAATTTGGATAAACTTCTCAACAAGTACTTATAGGAGAAAAAAATAAGGTAAAATAAATCAAACTTTTCCAATAAGTGAAAATCAACTTATATACCTAAAGTTTTTTAGAATCTCTCTCATCTAACTTTTTCAAAGAGAAGCTTTATTCATTTTATCTCCTATTTTCTTATTGTAAGTGTTTATTATAAGAACTTTATCCTGGCCTATCAACCTCTTCATATTTCTTGGTATCTCTTTATCCAAGATTTGAAGTTCTGAAAGGTACGTACGATCATGTACAAGTTGTCATTCCACTGAAGAATATTAAGTGCATGAACCAAAGTGAAAATGTTTAGGAACCAACATAGAAGTATATAGACATAGTCACAGTGGACAATTTGATTTCTGGTTCATGGGTGTCTTAAACTATCATAAAACTTTCAAATATCTTGAGCAGGAAGTTTCTCAAGCTTAGTTGAGTAGCAAAATCCATCCTTTAAACTCAAAGATTCATGTTGTAGATGAGTGGTTATGAGATCTAAGCATCATGTTGTCTTCATGTTGTAGATGATAGTTATGAGATCTAAGCATCATGTTGTCAGGACAAACACATACAAAAGACAATCAGAAACAAACTAGAAGTTTGCAGTTGTAATTGAAGATCTTGAGCTTTGTCTTTTTAAAAAGAGATTTCACTCCTTGTATATATCCATCCAGCTGGACAGGACAAATGATCTATGATAGCGATTCAATGTGGTTCATATCAGCTGAGTTTCAGTCTTGGCTACCTGCTTATCATGGTGTGCACGCAAGAGTTCACAAATTTGGTGCCAATTTGTCTCAGAATCCAGGCTGCATGTATTGCGGATATCTGGCTGGCAGAGCTAAGGACCAGACTACTATTGTGGAAGTTATCCATCTATCCAAGGACGGGCCTACGCATTGATTTATTACATAAATGTTTTCAGAACTAGAGTTTGTAATTCAGCTTGTATTATTTAAATGTGAATCTGTTCTATTTAATTAGTTTAAACAATTAACGTGAAGTATGATAGAATACAATTGATAAACTGGCACTTCTAGTATAATTAATGGATTAATTTCAATTAAGTTTTTAACTTATTTCAGTTAGTTGTAAGACTTATAGTAATGTTTAATTAAACTTAAGTTTGGTTGCAGTTATTGATCGATCTCACTGGATCCATATCATAAATTAGGATTGATCTAACTGTGGTCTGTGGGACTGCATCTGAAACAGTTAAGCTTGGAATTGGATTGTCCAAATATTACAGATCATATGTTTTGTTTTGTGAATGAAATGTGACAATATAATGCCCGAACTTTTTCACAACTACTGTATAAATCCAGTATATCTCACCTGAATCTGCAAGCAGCATGCTAAACATATACTATGGAAAAACATTGAAGATTCAACACATTAAACCTGACATCTACATTGTTTGCAGACCCTGTTTTGATGGAAAGGTTATTTGATGCTCAATGTTGAACACGGTGTCTAAGTCCCACATGGGCGAAAAGAGATAACAATACCTAGATGTTTTATTATAAAATGCACATTTCAACGAAGTTTAAGTCATACCTTTCTCGGCCTTTTGGCTAAGATCAAGTGTAGTATCTGTTCTTATCAGTTTAATATCTGATATGTGGGTCATTGGCCCACATGATATTAAATTTATTTTTTGAAGGGGAGAGTCCAATGCAGTAGCTTGCTACTGGGGTTCTCAGGTGTCGCCCATGTATTGCACTATAGTATGGGCTAGGCACACCCTACAATCCAGTTTAAGTTTTTTAATTTTTACTGTTCTTTTATTTTTATTGTTTGCCTGGTCAAGTAAAATTTCAATGCAAGAACAACCAAGTCTCCAAATTACTCATTATTTCTTTTTAGTTGACTGTCACCTTAGGTTCAAACAAGAACAACATGAATTTAACCAAATAAGTAAATACATTTCATGAGGTTTAAATTCATATTTTGTTTGGTTTTCTTGCTAAGACCCAGTATAGTTTTTATTTCTAGTAGCTTGTTATTAGCTTATATTTCTATTCTATCAGCTTGTTATTAGTTTATATTAGCTTCTTATTAGCTTATAACTTAATAGTTTATTATCTGATATAACAGTTTAATATCTTAGTTTATTAGCTTATAGTTTTTAATATGCTACTCAAAGCAGTAGCCAGTAGCACTGGGGCTGTCAAGTGTCAACCATGTATTACACTGTAAATTAAATTTATTGTTGTTTGTGCAAACTGAAATTATTTATTTCATTTTTTTGAAGTAAAAATTGGCACTTTATCAAGATGAAAAGGTGCCATTCAAGGCAATTACATCAGATTGCAAAAAAACAGAAATCTGGTGAGGTATGTCCTCAATCCAGTAATACTCATGGAACACAAAAGCCTGTTTAGCTAGTTGGTCTGCTACCAAAGGAATACTCTGACCTCTATGGCTCATGACAGCACATTCACGTAGTATTTCTGCTGTGTAGGACTTGTCATTGCTATCATGCTTCTTCCACATACCGTACAACGTTTGACAATCTGTTTCGAAAACCATGTTACCAAAGCACATGTCTGCAGCTACTGTGAATGTGATACTCCATTTGAAAGCCAATGCTTCAGCTATCAATGGATCAAAGCATGAAGGAATGAATTTTGTAGCTGAAGCTAGGTGTTACCCACATGATCAAGAAAACAGCTCCAAAACCTGTCCCCACTCCTTTCTTTACCGATGCATCAAAATCAACTTTTATCATGTTTTCCTCAGGAGGGGTCCACACCACCAGTTGCTGTGAATGGTCAGTTGTTGGTTTCTCCCGACGAACTCGGAGGGCTCTAGCCATCGTCAAAATCTCCGGGATTGGGATATCACGGTTAGAGAAAACCCATGAATTCTTGCGTTTCCAAATAGCCCACGAAGTTCCAAAAACCACAGATGCAAGTTCATCATCATTTGTGGATAGTATCTGACCAATCCAGGCTGCAAAATTCTGGGTAAAATCAATAATTCTGACCCCCCGCCCCACATTGGATGCAAATCGAATACACCTTACACCACCAGTTGCTGTGAATGGTCAGTTGTCGGATTCTCCCGACGAACTTGGAGGGCTCTAGCCATCGTCAAAATCTCCGGGATTGGGATATCACGGTTAGAGAAAACCCATGAATTCCTGCGTTTCCAAATAGCCCATGAAGTTTCAAAAACCGCAGATGCAAGTTCATCATCATTTGTGGATAGTATCTGACCAATCCAGGCTGCAAAATTCTGGGTAAAATCAATAATTCTGAACCCCCCACATTGCATGCAAACCAAATACGCCTTACACTTTCACATAGCAACAAAGCATGTTCAATAGATTCAGTGGCATTTTCACAAATAGGACAGAGTCAACATTTATACCTGAAATTATTTATTTCTATTTGAATGGTTGTGCTTTATTTTTGTCTATTAAGTTCCTGGCAGAGATTACATGCATAGGTGCTATATAGATTTGGGTCTACTTTTATAATTTGTATTTTAAATTTTATTATTATATATAGAGGTTGAAAATGATTTGATTCAGTCCATGCTTAGTATCAACTTCAACATACATATTTTTGTACATGGGATTGAAAAAAAAAAGGAAAAAATTTCCGACCTGCCAGATTCGAACCAGCGACCTAAGGATAGCTATTACCAACTACAGTCCTCCACTCTACCAAGGTTGGTTAGATTTGTTGGTTGCATAAATAAATATTTAGCACAACAAATGTGTCTCTGCCAAGTTTTTTTTTGGGATGCTTAGGAATACAACAGACTGAAAAGGAAATTACATTCTCACATAACAAACACCAGCAGCATCTCCTAGACTAACAGAGAATAGAGAAGCTGGGCAAGAGTACCAAAATATGAGATGATGTTGAGAAGAAGCTCCATGCTTGGCAAGCCAGTCAGCACACTTATTTCCTTCACGAAGCGTGTGTTGAAATCTTAAATCCCATTTAAGTTGTCTAAAGTCACAAATCTTGCTCACAATCGCATGATAAGGATGAAACTTGATATCATCTTTCACAATAAGTTCAAGAGCCATTTGAGCATCTAACTCACAAATGACTTTCTTAAAGCCTTTATCCCAAACAATTTGCAAGCCTTTGTAGATTGCAAACAGTTCAGCATTCTGGTTGGAAGTGTACCCACAAGATCCAGAATATCAAAGAAATCCATTGTCCATAACTGCCTCGAATAACTCCGCCAAACCGGAAGATCCCGGATTCCATGGGGAACTGACATCACTATTGAGTTTTGTAAAATCCTCAAGAGGATGATGAAGATGATGATTAGAAGAAGACATGCGAGCAATGGTGTCACAAGCAATATCAATCTGATTAACCAGGAACCATATGGACCAAGTATTATCATTGAAAACTTCTTCATTTCGAGCGCGCCAAATAAACCAACAGGTAACAGCAAAACAAATTCTATTGTTCCCAGTGGATCTGTACTGAATCCACTCCAAGCTATCTGAAGTATTGAAACTTCAATCTTTATTCCAGTCCACACCTGTGACAAGAAACATCAAAACAAAGGTGACAGAAAAAACGAAAATCATTAGTAGGTAGGCTGTAATGAGAGGCCAGCCGTAGGAACAGTTTTATATTTTCATGAAGGGTAAGGAACCAAAGCAAGGACCAAGTTTCACTATGGGTATCTTGGTAGGAGGAGTCATGAAGGAGCCACTTGTATGTGGAATTGGCAGAATATCACCCTGAAGAAGCTGGTTCTCAGATAATAGCATCATCAATTGATTCATTTACAAAGATGCTTAAAATTCCTCTATTAGCTGTACTGCTATAGCTTGAAGGACAATGCTGTTAAATTCCATCTTAAAAACCAATTGGCATTAAGTGAAATAGCCCAACAGATATATAAGCTGCACCCCAAGAACTGAGGCAAGAGATGTGGGACTTCCCAACAAGTGCCAAGTTTATTTACTTTGTTCATTTGTTTTCTAGTTTAGAATTTATCTGACTTTGTTTATATTTGTTTTCTAGTTTAGAATATATCTGAGCAACTGCTACATACATATTTTTGTACATGGGATTGAAAAAACAAAAGAAGTTAAGGAAAAAATATCCGACCTGCCGGATTCGAACCAGCGACCTAAGGATAGCTGTTACCAACTACAGTCCTCCGCTCTACCAACTGAGCTAAGGTCAGACATGTGTTAGTTGCACAAAAAAATACTTAGCATAACAAATTTGTCTGTGCCAAGTTTATTTTATTTGTTTATTTGTTTTCTAGTTTAGAATTTATCTGAGCAACTATTACATGCATATTTTTGTACATTGTTCTTAAAACATTTGTGAATAACAGGTCTCCTCTGGCAGGTCTCCTCTTCATCTCTACAGATAAGGTTGCCTTTTGCAGTGAGAGATCAATGAAAGTCTTTACTCAGAAAGGGCACATGTTGAGGATCCATTATAAGGCCAGTCATGAATGTAAGGTTTTCATGTTAAGGAGCCATAAATCTCTTCATATTTCGCAGTTTCTCTTGATCCAAGATTTGTTGAAGTTCTAAAAGGTATATATGGTTATGTACAGGTTGTCATTCCACTGAAGAAGATCAAGTGTGTGGACCAAAGTGAAAATGTTCAAAAGCCAAAACAGAAGTACATAGAGATAGTCACAATCGACAATTTTGATTTCTGGTTTTTGGGTGTCCAGAAATATCAGAAAACCTTGAAATATCTTGAGCTGGCAGTTTCTCAAAGCTTCATTGTTTTCGTGACAAACATAAAGATACAAGAGATGATCAGAAACAAAATAAAAGTTGGCAGCTATCATTGAAGACATTGGGCTTTCTCTTTGATAAATGGGGCTTCATTGTATTATCCATCCTGCTCAAAACAACATATTGATCTGTGACAGCAAATAGTAGTGATTCGTTTTGGCTTAATTGCAGACTAGGCTTCCAGCATTTTATTCAAAAACATTGTGAATACAAGAATTCATCATTGGTATCTTCTTTGCTGCAAAATGCTAGCAATAAGGACCAGACTGCTTATGCATAAGGTATCTGTCCAGGGACTGGCCTATGTTAGAGCTCTATGAAGGGAGATTAAGGTAGATCAAAAGTTTAAAGGAATGATACATTGAATAAGAGGGAAGTCAATTGTAAATTGCTAGCTACCCCACTGTAGAAGTTTCAGGCTCAGATCATGTAGATTATTTTCAAAACCAGATTACCAGAATTTGTATTACAGGTTGTATTCTTCCTATCCAACTCTTTAATCAAATTTGTACATAATTATTTAAATGTGAGCCTGTTATAATTAATAGTTTAATTAATTAACAGGAATGTGACAGAGTAAATTGATAAATGAAATCTTCTGGTATTATTAGTGAAATTATTTTATTAACCACTGTTAATTAATTTTAGTACGTATTCCAGTTAGTTAGTTATAGTAGTCTAGTAGAGTGATATTTGATTTTAAACTAAGGTTTGGTTGAAGTCATTGATCTCACAGGATCGAGATCTCATATATGAGGATTGCTCCAACTGTGGTCCAAATTGTACAGTCTAAAAATATGGTCTTGTCTTGTCTTGTGACTGGATTGTGACAATTTAATTACTCCTGTACTTTCTTCACAGTTTCATCATCTTTCCTTACTGGAGTTCTGTTGGGGGAAGACAATCCAAAATGCTATGCAGCTGGTATCTTATATTTTGTAAAACTGTATTATTCATCATTTTTTAAGAGAAAAAACCTTCCTTTGATTTTCAAAATTGCATAATAATTAAGTCTAATCAGCCTTTATTTACCCAAACCAATTTTCTGACAACAAATGCTAAACATACACTTTGAGGCTAATAAACGACTGTTATAACTTATACGTATTTCATTTAATGGGCTGATTGATGAAAGGATAAAACTTCGGTACAGTACTTTATATGTTGTTTTTACTGTTTTCCAATAAGAATTGAAGATTCACCTCGGTAATCAGCAAAATCTTTTAATGCAGACTTTGTTATACAAATTACCGAGGTAAAACTCCAATTCTAACTGGATAACAGTACAAACAATACCTAAAGTACTGTATCTAAGTTTTATCCTTGATGAAATCGGTGCAAAATTACAAATAAATTATTAAAATAGGATATTTTGAAAATGGGGCCAGGGTCTGATTGTCCAATTATAAAACAACTTTGGCACATGCTAGGCGTCTCTCATGTTGTTCCACCACACTCATATGACAAATGGAGGCTTTGGATGGGTAAGGTTTTTTTATCAATTTGGTGCCATCATTCCCATGACCATGTGGGTCACATGGTGTTCTAGAAATAAATTTATTTTTGAAGGATATTCAGACAATGCCACTGATTTGGCCTGCAAGGTGCATGCATTACTAAACTGCATATCTCGTGCTTACAATACTGCATATCTCTTGGGTTAAACTACTCATAAATTATGTGGTTTTAGATGTAGGTAGGAGTTCAATTTTGAATCCTGGACAGGCAGGCTTTGGTGGTTTAATTAGAGATCACCATGGCGCTCTCATAAAGGGTTTCTACGGTAATGTGGGAGCTCTTTTTTATATTTAAATTAAAATATGACATATAATTAGAAAATATTATTCAGTTGTTAGTACTTTTTTTTTCTAATAAATTATATTTATAAATTCATGTTAAATGAAATTTTAGTCTACTATTGCACATCAACATGTAATTCTTTGGTGGACATAGCCAAAAAAGTTACCTAAGTTTTCATCAAAAGGATTGGTTTGGGCACTAATTTTGTCCTACGCATTTTTGTTCAAGATATCTAATTCTGTTTATTGAACTCTGAAATTGCAGTGACTCAGGTCAAATATATCTGAAACCGTTAAGAGAAAGTTGAACTTAGGGGCTCGTATTCTTCAAGTGGGTGGGGTGGAGAAAGTGTTTAAGCAGTGTTTTAGTGAGAGAAAGGGAGAGGTTGAAAGCTTCCCAGTGTAATCTTTTCACCACATCCATTCCTCGAGCAGGTCTCCTCTTCATCCTCATTGACAAGGTTGCCTTCTGCAGTAAGAGATCAATAAAAGTTTTTACTCAGAAAGGTCATATGTTGAGGATTCGTTATAAGGTCAGTCATGAATTAATATTTACTTAAAACCTTTTCATCTCTCAGTTTCTCCTAATCCAAGATTTGAAGTTCTGAAAAATATACATGTTATCATGTACAGGTTGTCAATCCATTGAAGAAGATTAAGCGTGTGAACCAAAGTAAAAATGTTCAAAAGTCAAGACAGAAGTACAGAAAGATTGTCATGGAAGACAACTTTGATTTCTGGTTCATGGGTGTCTTAAAACTTCAAAAAACATTCAAATATATTGAGCAGGTAGTTTCTCAGGCTTAGTTGAGTAGCAAAATCTTTCAAAAAACATGAGGAATGCTCCTCCCTATCATTGGAATCCTGGTCAAGTCAGCCTCTTGAAGCTTATTTTGGGATCAACAATGAGGTTGGGTAAAGTCCCACATCGACTAAATCAGCAGATGAAACTAACAAAGGCTATTATAAAATGACTTGTCAGACAATTATAAAGTATCTTTGCGCTTGGGGCAATGACGCAGCTAGTGAGGTTCTAACCGAGGCGCGTCTATTGCTGGTTGAAAACTATTTCCAAACCCCCTCTTAGGCCTGGGTTTGGCCCAGGCCTTTGAGAATTTCTGGAAGGGCTCCCTTTGGGGTAAAGCCCTGCAATCCTTAGTTCAAAAGTTTGTTACTTTAATTAAGCTAATTGTATTAGAAAATAGTACAGGGTTTATAAAAGAAAAGATCTAATTGTAGGTGATTTGTCCCAATAAGATCAAAATCAGGGTTGTATTTCAGAATTCTACTTTTAAATTGATCTAGTAAATGTTTGTATTTCAGATTGTACTGAGTTTAATGATGATGCATGTAAAATAGTTTTACATTGTCATCCAATCACAAATTACCATTTTACACTGTCATCCAATCACAAATTACCGTTTGCATGACTTTTAAGGTAATTTTGTAAAAGTCGAACAAATTTACCATAAATGGTGGTTTGTGATTGGATGATGGTGTAAAATAGTTTTACACTGTCAGTGCATAGTCTCTTTTCTCTTGTACTATTACCATTCAACACTTTAATTAATTGCGTATAATGATTTTAATGTGAGTCTGTTTTAATTAAGAGCAAATTACACTCACCTCCCCTATGTTTTGCACTTATTACACTTGACTCCCCTCATTGTTGGACCCCTACAAAAACCTGCCTAATTTTTCCAATTCTATTACACAAACACCCCCTACACCGTGTTTCTGTTAACTCTAAGCAGTCATGTGCCATGCACATGTGTGTTTAATAAAAATACTCAGACCGAATTACCCTTATCTTCTTCCTAAGCACCCTATTGTCTCCTTTTAGAATTGATGAAAAACTTTTCAAAACCCACTCTTCAATCAACATCCACCATGACATCCACCAACACCAACTCCAACTCCAGTTCTTTTTTTCTTATGGCAAAACAAAGTAATATTATTAAAAAGAAAGAGAAACAAATTTAACATATGATATGTTAAATCTAGACATGAAAGGAGTATAAGATGAAAAAAATAACCAGGCCTTGCTACATATGGGAAACCACAAAAGCACAAAGTACATTGTCCAAATCTAAATAAACCATCCTCGCACCAAAGTGCCTATCCAATATATTAGACATATCAACATTGTGTTCCTAAGGATCAAAATAAAACATAAAATAAGAAAAAGATGGATGTAATGGACACGCCCGATGAACATCCCTTTCAGTACCATTGCAAAATCAATTTTCCTTCATTTTAAAACAATTGAACCCAAATCATGAAAATGCATAAGTTTAATTTGTTAGGAATCCAAAACAAGGAAACTAATTTAGATGGAAACCAGAACGCCTTAACCGCTTCTCTATCACGCACATGCTCAAGCTCGGAGTCGAAAGAAGGTTCGAGAATCCTTAACTGCTTTGTCATGGACATGCTTCATCTCGCTCCATCTTGGTGTCAAAATCGTGACAAATATAGCATTTGGAGCAAGGGTTTTTGGGGGAACTCCTTAACGAGGCGGTGATCTGGGGATTTTCAAATCTTTGGGTACGCTGTTTTTTAGGGTTGTCTTGTCATGGTCCATGTTGCCGCAGATGGTGAAGGGGCGGCAGAGGATGGTGGTTGTTGTGGAGGGGTGCAACGGTGAGGGTGGACCAGGGTGTGGAATTAAGGGAAGAAGATAAGGGTCATTTCGTCATTCAACATAAAATGTAAACTATTAGTTAATGTTGTTTTATCAAGAGAGGTCAAAGTAATGCAAAAATGAGGAGGGGTATTGAGTGTAATAAGTGCGAAACATAGGAGAGGTCAGTGAAATTTTCTCTTTAATTAATTTGTTAGTGAGTTTAATTTTCATACACTTAGATAGATTTTAGTTTAAATGATTAACATGAATATATGATATATTACATTGGTAAATGAATACTTATAGTATAATTAATGAATTTATTTCATTGACTACTATTAATTAAATATTTTACTTTTCTTGTTAGTTACATTAGAGTGATATTTGGTTAATTAAATTTTTGTTTGATTGAAATTATTGATCTGGCTGGGCCCGCCCGTCCTATATTAAATGAAGATTGCTCCAACTGTGGGATAGCAATTGGAGCGGGATAAGATTGTAAAGTCCAATTGATAGAGTCCACATGTATGTTTTTTTTTTTTTTTTTTTGCCATTGGTATACTGGTGAAAATGAAATTTAAACTCATAACCACATGAGGCCCCTCACTATGAACCCAATGCTAGTGGTGTTTAGTAAAATTAGATTATGTCAACTAACTTTCTTAATTAGTGTGAAATTAGTTATTTTTGCTTATATATGAATCCAGAGGGAGTATTGTTGGTGATTAATTCGTTAAAAACTACTACTCCCTCTGGTCCTTATTATAAGGCACATTTAACCGAATTACACAAACCAATATTACACAAACCAATAAAGATAGGTAAATTAGTTAATTTTAATGGTTTTTTAAAAAATATTACTAATTTACCTATTTTACCCTTATTAATCATCATTTAATTATTGTGGGTGGGGTGAAGGCATGCTAGTAACCATTACTGTTAGTGGAGCACACCATTAATTGTTGTGCCATTTTTGACCAATGACATTCATACAGTGAGATTCTCCATACTACACAATTGAAAAACTAAAACTAAAATGAGTTTTAAATAATATTCCCACTAGTATTTAATAAGGGTATATAAGTAAAAAAAAATTAAATGCTTTATAGAAAGTGTAAAATGCCTTATAAAAAGGACCACTAATATCTTCTAGAAGGTGCCTTATAATAAGGACCAGAGGGAGTATTATTTAGTACTCCCTCCATTCCACTTTATATGACGTTTAAGGTTTTGACACAAGTATTAAGAAATGCAATTAATTTGTTGGAATTCATAAAATATATTATGTAACTTCCTAATATACCATTTATCTCTCTAATTAATTAAACTTTTTCTCATTACACAATAACAACTACTCCCACTAAGGGTATTCTATGGAAAAAAAATATTTAATGCTTCATTGGTTTTCTAAAATGACAACTAACTTGCAATAGTTTTTTTTTTTGTTAAAACGTCATATAAAGTGGAATGAAGGGAGTAATAATTTTATTAATTACTTTTGAAATATGAAACATTTATGAAATAGATATTGTATTTAGTAAATCTAGTGTCTACCTTTCTCTCTCTCTATTAAATAGATACTATTTAATGAAACATTTATTAAATACATATATATGCATACATTCTATTTAATGAAATTAACATTTATTAAGCGCACACACACACACACACATTAGATAGTAATTTTATTAGGACCAAGTTGAACAAATTGAATCAAGATCATTGTGTTTTACCTATCTTAATCTTTTTTTTTCCTGCTCCATCAAATATATTGACTATAACACCGTTGGTTTTCTTGAATACATGATTAAGTGATTTTAATTAAACAACAAGAGAAATTAAATTTATTTTGTATTTGTGAAAAACATAATTTAAATGAATATCTTACGTTTTTTGTTGTGTTGATGGGCTTTAGTTGTTTTGGGCCTTGGGGAGAATTTGAGAAGGTCAATTGGGTCTTAGGGTTTAGTTATGAGTCATGGTATTTAGTAAGAATTGAGAAGTCAATTCCTTTTCTTGTTGCGGCAGCCACCATAACCTAAAAGACTCCCATTCTGTCTCACACAAAGCACTCATATCCTCCCCCCATTCTTTTTCCTCTCTAGTGAGAAGTTGTGGATTTCTCTTCCAAGGCAAAGTTATTTTTTGTTCCTCTTCAGTTAAAAGGTCCCCTTTTACTTGGTAAGCCTTCCTTTTTCTTTCCCCTCTCCTTTTATTGATGGTTGTACCCTAGGTTCTCAATTTCTATGAAATCTGATTTGGGTTGTTGTTGGTTTATGGAAAAAACTCTTCTCTTGACTCAAAAGGACCCTCCTTTCTCCTTCTCCTTCCTAAAATTTCAAAACTTGAAACCCAACAAGGTAAGAGAAGCAAACCTTGTTACTATTAAGGAATTTCTACTTATTTGCATTATTAGCGAAAATGATTTTAATTCTTGAACATAAGGTAACCTTCTAGATTACGAGGAAATTTGTTCCCTTTTTAACTTTCAAATCTGATTGCTTTTAGCCCCAAAAGAAGAAACATCATTGTTAACTTATCATTCATTTTAAAACGCTCTTTTTATGAAATAAATTTCTTAATAAACTAAACTTGAATTATCAAACATCATAACCACAGTAAACCATTAAAACATAACAGAATTTCTTTTAAACATCCCCAATTTCATCATCAAATGATTCTTTTACACAAAACTGAATACACTTTTACATCCTTGCAAACGAATACATTTTTCAAATGAGTCACATGAAGGAAAATGATACATCATAATAATAAACCTAGCCTATCCTCATTTATAGAAGAAGAGACTGAGACTCAAAGCAGTGACTCAATGAAAATTAAAACCCAAAATACACATTATACCTATGAGGCGTTGTCAGGAAGATCCTTTTCTTCCTTGAACGTATCCATTTGCATCATTGACACTTGGCATAGTGTTTCCACTCCGTCTTCATCGTTCGCACAGGGTCAACCATCTTTCTCTGAAAAAAATAAAAACATGGGAGTGAATTCTCTACCTCTTTGGTCGCCACAAACAAATGGACTTTCACTCCCAAACAACCTATACGACCACTGCGTGTGGTACTCTAGCGATGACACTCACGATGATCCTATCACGAATATCTATCTCACAACATCTATTCCTATAGGCCTCACTGCCATAAACCTCCCAGGTTTTAATGGTCTTACGCAACTTCGTGGATGACGATTGGGAGCACTTGACTCATGTCCGGTACATAGTGACACGTCGATCTCACCAATCATGGATATAGCTTCGTCTTCGTCGAGAATGCCAAACCGGTTAAGTGAGTCCCCCGTACTAACCCTTAATCAGGTTATCACAACCTGACACCATTTCCCCAAGCCTCCTTTGAGACAACGAACTATCCCCTAGTGTACCTGCTGTAATCATCCAGTTCTCAAAATGTTTCCTCACACGTTCTCCACGCTGCGAGATGTATTCCACAAGACTAAACGGTTTCAATGGTACTGACAGGAGGATGTTTTGGGGACCCTCCCCACTGAGCATGGAGTCAAGCCTCATCTCTAATCAAAGACCCCGTCTTTCTACATCCATCCCGTCTTTGTCACCGACGCCCACTTCACATCATCTGCCTCCTCGAAGCGCGCGACATCCCATGCAAGGTGAGTGACGTGAACGTTCATCGTTCTTCTAAGTAAAATAAGAGGAGAAGGGTCTCGTCGCTCCTCACCTCTTAACGTCATGAACACCATGTCCCTACGAAGTAGATATATCCACTTGCACACACCATAGTGCCTCAGGCACTCCAACACATCTACACTAGCATGCACAACAAGACCAACATGCATTGCCAAGGGACAACGTCCCTCGGACTCGGATCACAACAAGCAATATATATATATATATATATATATATATATATATATATATATATATATATATATATATATATATCCACATAAAATCTTTAACAATTTATATCAACGCCGGAGGTCACATCCTCTTGGTCTTAACAATAGTTAATCACACGTATTCATGACATATAAATGTACATATAAGACAACAAATACATGCCGAAGGTCACGCCCTTTTGGTCTTGATTAACAATTCCACAATGAGAATAGCATTCATATACTTATCCAATTCAAAATCATCACAAATTACAAATTTTTGGGTCAAACCCGCAGCCAATACAAACTCCAAATTTTCAAGTGTCATAACTTCTTATTTTGAGTTTCAAATACTCACAATTTAAGTCCTAACCCTTATGTACATGTTAACTATCATTTTCCACTACAAAATATTTATTTTAGGCTTTTTAAGCTTAGATTTTAAATAGTTAAACACCCAACCCGAAATTAGTTTCAAACTCAAGAAAAAGGGTTTAACTTCAAAATTACATTCCCAATGATGTAGAAATCGGATTTTGATGAACCAATTATGCAACCCTAGGTTTTAGGACATAAGGAAACTGTTTTTCTGGTCCAAAACAGTAATTCCCACTCTAAAAGTTATTAATTTCAAAACAGTGGCAAATTCAACGAAAATGGCATAAAACTTAAGAACTAATTTCCCGTTGATGTAGAAATCGGATTTTGACGAATTTCATATGTAACCCTAGGTTTTAAGGTATGAGGAAGCTAATTTTGATGTCCGTTACAGCTAATTCCAACCACTTTATTCCCAGTTTATAAAACAGAGGCGAAACAGAGTAATATAATGTCAAACGTTCAAGTTTAAATTCCCGTTGATGTAGAAATCGGATTTTGACGAATTTTATATGCAACCCTAGGTTTTAAGGTATGAGGAAGCTAATTTTGATGCCCGTTACAGCTAATTCCAATCACATTGTTCCCAGGTCACGAAACAGTAGCTACAGTGCCCGAAATTCACATTTTCGCCATACAAAAATTTTCTAAAAGATTCCCAATCCATTCTCAACATTCCACATATGCATTTCCATATTTTAAGACATGGGAAGACCATTTTTAAGGTCAAAAATAGTCTAGCACAGCCACAACATTTATTTTCCCAAAACAGAACAATAAATTATATAAATAGCTCTAAACTTAAGAAATTCATAATAAATAGCTCAACTGTCCAAAATTAACATACTTTATATGTAACCCTAGGTTTTTGGACCCAAGGAACCCACTTTTGAGGTCCAAAACACCAAAAGAGATACCCATTTTTCACAGAGCACAAGGCAGTACGGGATTCACCACATACACACAATTTCAAGATTAAAAAAAAATTAAATATATCAACATGCTACATAGACCCATCTCTCTAGGTCTCAAAACAACAAATTTTAGCCTTAAAGAGAATAGAAAATCCCTCCCATACCTAAGCTCAAGTTTCCAAAACGAAATTTCCAACCACCCAAAGCTAGAGCTTGATGAGCTCTACAACATATCCAAAATGCAAGGAAAAAGGAAAAGAATTAGTCTAGAAAATCTAGAGAGAGGAAGAGGGAAAGTGTAGAGAGAAGGAAGAGCTTACCCAAAGAGAGATTTTGAACTCTGTCTCCCTTCTCTCTCTCCTAGAACTGGCTGCTGCACTTGTGGGGGAAGGGGTCCTTCTTAGCTTATATAGGGGACCCCAAAACTCTAAGGGTAGGTCCCACAAATTTAAAAAAAAAAGATTTTTCTAAACCTAATTGTGTTTAGGTGTTTATCTGCTCTAGGTTTTAATTTTTTTTTAGCTTTAGAATATTCTTAAAATTCAGCATTTAATTTTCTAAAGATAATGGCTTTGGAATCACTCAATTTGGACTTAAAATGAATTTTCTAGGTCCAAAATACTAAATAAATTGCTAAAATTAATAATTAATTCAATTTAATTATTCTTGATGAACTTAGGTCATTTTCATGCTTAATTATAATTATTATAATTTTATCTAAGTCCAAAATAATTTTTCAACCTCAAAAACACATAATTACGAAAATGCCATTAATGAGAATATTCCTTCCTTTGACCAGCTTTGACCAGATTTGACTTTTGGTCAAAACATGATTAAAACTTGATTTTATTAATTATTTTCACTTCATTAATGAAGATTTAATGTCTCACATTCATTTAGTTGCTAACTAGTGCTTTTTTAGGTTTTAATTAAACAAACTGCACTCTATTTTAATTAAACAAATTACACTCTATTTTGTTTAATTACCTTAATTAAATTTTCTAAATCACCAATTACTTTAGAACAATTAATTTTACTAATTAAAGCTATTCTAGACCCATTAGTAAGTTAATTATGCTCTTAAAGTATAATTTTATATTCTAGACACAAGTTCCACTGAATTACAACAATGTCATTAATGAGTTAACCAAATCCCTTCCCATTGACTTTGACCAAAGTGAGTCTATCTTTGACTTTTCAAATTTGAATTTCCCTCCACTAATCATGTAATGTCTCTACTTAATCCTTATCAAGTAATGCTTATTTTAATTATTTCTATTTTTTTGTTAATTACTCAATTAATCACTAATTAAGAGGTTAATTTCCTATTTAATCCTAAGCTCCAAAATTTGGGGTGTTACAATTCACATAAACAATAATGAAAAACTATCCGACTCTAAACCAACAAGTAACAACAAACATAAAAACCATCATAACTTTTCACTAGATTGATGGGTAAATTTCTTGCTACTACTTGAGTTTTGTTTCTAAATTGTTCAGCTTTTTGGGTGTTATGGTTGTTTCATTTGTCATGTGAAGCATATTGGTTACTTATGCCTCTTGTGGATTCCTTTTGGAGAGTATTCACTGGGCTTGAGGTTGATTTAAAGATGCACAATAATCACTTCTTCAAATATTCAATGCTTGGCATTTTCTTGGGTGGTGGACTCTTTAGTTTGTCTCATTTGGCTTCTCATGATAGGTTGTTCTTCCTTTTTATGAAGTTGGGCTGTTGGTATACTACCAAAATTGGTTATTTGCCATATGAACCGCTTCTGTGGTTTAATGGAATAGAAAATGTCTTCCTTTCTCTGATTTTGTAGAATCCTGATTGCCAAAATTGGCTCTATTTATTTGGCCAAGAACATTTAGGGAGTTGCACTTGTTTTTTCTATAGCTAGGCTTTTAGTATAGTAAAAAATGTCTTGTGATAAGGGAAAGGTGTGTACCAGGTTTTCTAACTTAACATTGTAGTATGCAGAACTCAGTACATCTTGTACTGGTTCTATCTTGCTTTCTTTCAATAATATATTTGCTTATCTAAAAAAAAATAAAAGAGACCCTAAAGTCCGAAGAATCCATTATTCACCCTCCTACTCCTCCAACCATCGATAGAAAGAACTGTGAGCAGGACTACTTGAAGTGTAGTTGGCTGTGGAGGAAGATGACAAAGCGGAATTAGAACCGAAATCATCCTCAGAAGTGTCCATCCTGTCATTGACTCGAGATGGTGATACCATTCCACCATATATAACTGCTGAACTATGTGATGATAAGAAAAGTGATAAGCAAGGTGTGATAAAATTAACAACCATTGTTATTTATTACGTAATAAACTTCTCTGATTCCTTTTAAATGTTAACATTTAATTAATATATATTGAATTTATATAATCTAGTGTGTCTTTGTGTTTGTTGTTTAGATCACATGGAAATATCTATTAGATATATTCATATCAATTGTCTTTAAGATCACTCCTTGTATCCTAATTAAATTTTGACTACATGTTAGTAGCATTGAACATTTAGTTGTATTGATAATTAAAGAAAGGGTGGAGAATATTTCGTTGACATACCACAAATATTTGCTATATGAATCACTAAATTGTATTATTCCTTGTATTATAGTCAAATTTTGACTACTTAATAGTAGCACTAATCGTCTATGTTGATATATAATAAAAGAAAGAGTTGAAAATATTTTGTTGAATTACTTATATATTTGCTATATGACTCACTAAATTTGATCATTCCTTGTATACTGACCCTGTCAAAATTTGACTTCTTAATAGTAGTATTGAACATTTATATTGATAATAAAAGAAAGCTGGAGAATATTTGTTTGACTTAACATAAATATTTGCTATATGAATCACTGAATTTCAAAGGCTTTTAAAGACTATTTAAAAAAGAGAAGATTTTGCAATTAATACATTCAGTATAGTAACCAACAACCTTTAGAAACCCACCTATGTTAGTCGTTGATTTTATTCTCCACCATTGACCTTTTTTACCCTGTTGATAGGGAGTGTGCTTTAAGAAAAATGAATTGTTCTTTTTCCATCTTTTGATCTTCAACCAATTACATAACATATTCATGAGCTTTCTTTTGTTATGGAGCAACAAGAGAGCTATTTTTCATTGCATTCTTCTTGATTTTTTTGCTAACTTTTTTCTTTCATTTTCATTATGTGCATCATGCTTTTCCAATCCAACTTTCCCAACTGAAGCTTGTTTTTTTGATATTCTAGTTGCAATTTAAGCTTTTCATATTAGCAAAAATCCTTTTGAAGTGTTCCATGTCACTTGAATGCATTTTTTTAATCTATTATTTATAAGGTTGAATTAATTAGTTTATCTTTTCCCATCGTAGCAAAGTTAATTCTTTGTATATTCTTATCACATCTCACTTCCATGTCTTTTGAGTGCTTTTTTTGGCTTGAATAATGTTAATTAAATTGGTGACAAATTTATCTTGCCTTGGAGCTTCTTCTTCCATAAGCTCATGTGTGGTTTTATTGCCTATTTTTCATAGATATTCTTCATAAATATTGTTCATTTTGTAGTCATCTGCTTGGGTAACCCATGCATAAAGACCAAACTTCTACTAAGAATTAGCAAACCAATCTTTTTTCCCTCCAATGATGTAATTTATATATGGCCAACCTTAAATAATGCCTTGGAATTATTAAGAACATATGAATTAATACATTCAGATATTTGAATGAAAAATTAAATAATGCCTTGGGATAATAATTAAGAACAAGCTCATAAAGCTTATTGGGGGCCACAACATTCTTCACACTTTCCATTATTGTCATCGTTAAGTCCGCCTTTAACAACGTTGTCGAGGACCCATCCATCGAGTTGTTGTGCTAATGGTGCTCCTCGCTTCACTCACCTCCACTTTTCTCAGTGACTCTCTCATTGACATCATTGACATTATCATCGATAAACCCGAGAGTATCAAATAGGTCAGAGTCCATCAACAAGCTTCAGAGGTGCTCGATAGAGGGCGCTCCTACTAGCCTTAGCCACTTACTAGACTCATTCGATCGAGGTTAGAAGCGTCAAAGAGGAGAACGTTGTTGAAGTTTGCAGCAAAGTAGAAAGAGGTTTCAGAGTGAGAACATCGGTGGTAGGACCCATTCTCTGATATTTGCTCTATGTCCATCATCGCCGGTGGGTTTCTGATGAACTTTAGGTCCATGGAAAAACTGAAAACAATGTTGGTGGTACAACTATGAGGAAATCCTATTACCTCTCATTCGAGGATTGAAAGTAATTAATGTTTCGAGAAACTATAATGTTAATATAGAAAATATGGAGAGATAGAGACAAAAAGACAAAAAGGAAAGAAGGTTAATATAGGCATAAATCATGTATTTAATGATGAAAAAAAGTAGGCATTTCAAAAAAAGGTGGGTTGAAGTCTTTAATAAATTTGATTTTGTCAATATCTTTTAAAGGATCAAAGTAATGTGGTCCATTTCGACATTGTCGTCAAGTGATTTTCTTTAATAATAAAAATTATAAATTACTTGTTATTATTTTAATTTTATTTATAATAAAATATTCGACAATATTAGTAATTGTATAACTTATTTGTCTAGTAGCTATTCAAACTAATAAGCAATTTGTAACATCCTCTATTTCCACTTATTTTATATTCTTTAATAATCATATATTACATATTAATGAATATATTATTATCATATATTCGTTCATATGTAATATATGATTTTTAACGAATGAATATATATATATATATATATATATATATATATATATATATATGAAATTGCTTATTTGTTTAAATAACTACAATGAGACAAACAAGTTATATAGTTACTAATATTGTCAAATATTTTATTCTAAATAAAAATTAAAACAATAACAAGTAATCGTTTAATTTTTTTTATTAAATAAAGCCACTTGATGACAATGTCTAAATGGATCCCATTACCTCGACCCCTTAGAAGATATTGAGAAAATCGAATTTATTAAAGACTTCAACCTACCTTTTTCCAAAATGCCTATCTTATTTTCGTCATTGAATGCATGAACTATGCTTATTAACTTCCTTTCCTTTCTATGTTTTTTGTCTCTATGTCTCCATATTTTCTATATTAACAACAGTTTTTCGAAACATTACTTTCAATCCACCAACGAGAGGTAGTTGGATTTCTTGATAGTTGTACCACCAACATTGTCTTCATTTTTCAATGGACCTAAAGTTCATTGAAACCCACTGACAATGATGGACAAAGAGAAAATATAAGAGAATGGTCCTACCACTAACATTCTCACTCGAACACCTCTTTCTACTTTGCTGCAAACTTCAACAACCTTTTCCTCTTTGACACTTCTAACCTCGGTTTAGATGATCTGGTAGGTAGCTAAGGCTAGTAGGAGCGCCCTCTGTCAGGCACCTCCGAAGCTTGTCGATGGACTCTAACCTCTTTGGTACTCTCGGGTTTATCGATGATGATGTTGATGACGTTGATGAGAGAGTCACAAGGAAAGGCTGAGGTGAGCGGAGCGAGGGGCACCACTGGCACAACAACTTAATGGACGGGTTCTCGACTATGTTGTTTAAGGCAAACTTAACAATGGTGATAATGGAAAGTGTAAAGACTATTAATTGTGGCCCCTGATAAGCTTGTTGAGCTTGCTCTTTATTATCCTAAAGCATTATTTAATTTTTCCTTTGTTCAAAATATCTGAATGCATGTATTAATTCATATGTTCTTAATAATTCCAAGGCATTCTTTAAGGTTGGTCATATATAAATTACATCATTTGAAGGAAAGAGGAATGGTTTGCTAATTCTTAGTTGAAATTTGGTCTTTATGCATGGGTTACCCAAGCATATGACTACAAAATGACCAATATTTATGGAGAACATCTACGAAAAATAGGCGATAAAACTATACATGAGCTTATGGAAGAAGAAGTTGCAAGGCATGATAAACTTGTCTCCAATTTGTTAGCATTATTCAAGCCAAAAAACAAGCACTTGAAAGACATTGAAGTGAGATGCCATAAGAATATGCAAAAAATTAACCTTGCTATGATGGGAAAAGATAAACTAATTAATTCAACCTTATAAATAATATTTAAAAAAAATTCACAGTCAAGTGGCATTGATCACTTCAAAAGGACTTTTGGTGATATGAAAAGCTTATATTACAACTTGAATCTAAAAAAGACAAGCTTCAATTGGGAAAATTGGATGGGAAAGCGAGACACACATAAAGAAAATGAAAGAAAAAAGTTAGCAAAAGAAATCAAGAATGCAATGAAAAATAGCTCTCTTGTTGCTCTGTAGCAAAAGAAAGCTCATAAATCTTTTATGAAATTGGTTGAAGATCAAGAGATGCAAAAAGAACAATTTCATGCTAAAATCATCCAACTTCAATCACAACTTCATATTCAACGAGAGCTGTAGTTGGACATTCAACAATGAAAAGATTTTTAAAAGTGTTAATTAAAGCACATGGAACATGATGAAGATGCAAAAGTTATAATACTTTACAAAAACATTTAAGAGACAAGGAATCGTTGCTTGAACACTAAGATGCATTGAACCAAACACTTATTATTAAAGAGTGTGAGAGTAATTATGGAAATGACAAAAACACAAAACTATATATTTTTTTTCAATATGAACACACACAATAAATCTCTCATTTACTACTTAGATATCATCTCCACCGCTTTGTACACATTATTGTTCACACTCTCCTTTCCATAAAACCAGTCAAATGTAGCAAATTCACAACAACATATATGTTTGTCTATTATATATCAGATCATGTATGTTTCATAGAAAGGATTCTCTCACTTTTTTGTAGACATAGCTGTTGTCATCCCACCTACTATATGTCCTATATTAGTTGCAACAATGCCTAGGCCAATGACACAATCTACAATGAAAGAAGAGAAATACTCAATGATTTATTAGAGTTAATATATCTACCTATTTTCCTCTTTCTCTTAGCAAGAAAAAAGAAGTAGACAAAAATGTCTAGTTAGGGAACCTTATCCAACATTTAATGGCCAAGGTGGATAATGGAGTGTTTGGCACAAGAATTTATGAGAGTATTGTAGGAGAAATTGTTAGAGTCTAAGACTTTGGATGATATCCAACCCCTCAAACTTTGGTTTTGACGATAACAAATGAGTTAAAATTTTGAAGTATCTAATGATTGATGTTTGAGTATTACAGGTCCTACACCGTCCACTGCCATTATGGTATTGTATCTCTTAAGTTCAAAGTATATATTGTTATGTGAATATAGCGTCCAAGCATGACTGGAACTTTTTTTTTCTAAGTATAAAACCAGCGTTCAATGCACTGTTATAAACAAGAGTCCAATGCTTTGTGAAAACCAGTGTGTGAACACTGTGTCCTTTTTGGAAGCGTCTAAATGCTTGTATAACTTACACAACTTATTTCTATCATTAGTTATATAAGGCGTCCACTATGTCAGGAAGTACACTTATGCTTTTCGAGGATGATTTCATTTGAATTGTCACTCTCTGTTATTCCCTCTCTTTTCATACATGACATTTCAGTTGAATATTCAAAAAGTGTACCACAGGAGACAAGAAAGCTTCTCCCTGCAAAAAGGAATTTTCGTACAAGTAGTGGAGTCGCTCTGTTGTCCCCTTTCTCTCTCCACCCCAAGCTGACACATGGTAACGGTCAAATGATTATGAGAGAACAAATTTCGACAAAGGCTTAGACACCATAACAGATACTTCTACTTAGAGGCCTATAAATAGAGGATGAAGCTCTTAAAGAACATACAAAGCTTGAACAAAATTTTCAAAGAGCTGAAACGCTGCCAAAATACTTGGACGACCAACACTTATGCAAAAAGAGCTTACTTCTTAGCCTTGCTAAGTTATTCTGTGTAATCTATTTCATATTGTAATATCCTCTCTGAGAGAGTTGATTTGATACTTTGTAATTAAATTTTTGTTTGGAAAGCCAGGAGTGGCTTAGTGACAAAGAATACTTGGGTGTTCTTTATTCTCAAGGGGAGATTAGAGGTGTTCCAGAAGTGGCCTTGAGAATACTTGTAGCCAGAAGTGGCAGGGTAGAGAATACTTGTTTGAAATCAAAGTTTTGATTAGTGGAACCCTTCAAAAGGTTATTTTTGAAGGAGAACTAGACGTAGCTCAGGTTGAGTGAACCAGTATAAACCAAGTGTTTTTACTCTATTGCTTTTTGCATACTTGTTATCTCGTGTTATTTCTTACACATTTGTCATGCAAGTCCTTATTTATAAACTTGGTTGTGAAAAGCATTTTATATTGTTGGATGTTACTTTGAAAACACAATTTCATCAAACTGTTATTTTGAACTATTGGACAATCTCTATGATTCTGCATTTTACAAGTTCATTGTAAAATCTATGTTATCATCAACCCACAAATTTATTCAAGCTTTATTCCCTAAAGTGAAACAACTTAAGTCCCTTGATTCCACTATCAATCCCTTGAATTAATGTAACCAAGGTACTTGCATTAAGAAAAAGGGTTTTAGCGATGACCAATCCTCTTTACCCTATCCCTAGGCATAAAAATGATCGATAGTCTTCTTCAGTTCGCAACTCAAAAGAATCTCCCAATTATAATTGAAATTAGAGAATCATGTAATTGGTTGATCAGGCTAAACACAAGCATTAAGCATAGAAGAAGAACAATAACAATACTTGATTGAATAAAAAGAAACGTAGCAATTACATGAAAGTAAGTCCAATTAATTAAACCCCAACAAATAAAGAACTTATCTACTCATAGACATGAAAGAAGAAGCAATTGATGGAGAAATAATGGAAGATGAATCCCTAAGCATCCAAGCCGTCACACAACGTCTCAGATCTCTTGTCTTTTACGCACAATGTTCGGAACCCTCGACTAGAACAGAAAATCTCTATTTAAAGCTACGGGCCAATGAGGGTTCAAGCTCAAAAGAAAACAAAACAGAAAATTAGAGTTTATTCTCACAATGCCAATGCATAGGTGTGCAGATTTTTGCACACAAAATTGCACAGGTGTGCAATTTTTGGACTTCAGAATTGAGCAATTTTGAAACTTGCATAGGTGTGCAACTTCCAGCAAGCTTCTTTTGCCTACACTAGACTTCCAAAGCTCTAACCTTCAATCCAAATGATCCTTAATGCATCAAATCACTCTTGGGACATCTCCATTGCTTTGTCCAAGCTTCAACAAAGTTCCTACAAACACAAGTAAGCAACCCAAACATCAAGCGTAAAAGGATATAAACTGAAAAATCCTAACTAAACCAAGCTTTTATTAAAAACTCAACTAAAATGAACATAACAAAGCTCAAAAGCATGAAATATATCAAATAATTGCTCCTAAACTACTACAAAATGGAGGAATATAAGGCAATTATCACACACCGTAAATATTTCTTATTGCCTCTCATCTTCCTGAGATAATGGAAAACACACAACATAACCCATAAAATTCTCACCTACTCTCAAATATAGAGAATCACATAAGGCCCCTCATTCCCAAAAGAAAAATCCATGGCTATGCATTTTAAACCTTCTTGAACATAGAACTAAACCTTAGGACATTTTCCACCTTCATACCAGCCATGATCACTCCCACACAACATCCATCCATGGGATTCTCCCCCCAAACTCTATTCTTATCCACTCCAAATCACACATAGACAAAACACTCAACAACATCTCCTTCCATGACTAAGAGCAATGTACAATAGCCATTTTCATCCCCCATGAAGATCCAGTGCAGACCAACACCACCATCCAACTTGCATACTTATCTGCCATCGCGTTGACCAGTCCTACCAAACACCATTGTCTTTGATACGCATCGAGCACCTTCAATCTATTGTTGCTTCCTTGAGCCAGTGCAATCATAAAGAACCAAAACCCGAAATAGCATCAACCACTAAACCTCTACCTTCTTCCTATCCTCACCATCAAACCTTGTCATCCACACCAAATAAGCCTTATTATACACACTTTCTTTCATTTTTGTCACACCCTGTTGGAGATCTTACATCGACTAGTAATATGACCAAATTAGTGTATATAAGTGGGAACAAACCTCACCTTATAAGTCAGTTTTGTAAGGTTGAGTTAGGCTCAAATATGGTATCAGAGCCTATCCTAGCGAGTGTTGTTGGGCCTATCGTGCCATCGACCATCGGGCCATTATCAGACCACCCGCAGATGTCCAGTCCTGCAAACTTCACACTCGAGATGTTTAGTCCTCGGCGTGAGGGGGGTGTGTTGGAGATTGCACATCGACTAGTGATATCGCCAAATTAGTGTATATAAGTGGGGGCAAACCTCACCTTATAAGCCGATTTTGTAAGGTTGAATTAGGCCCAAACCCACTTTCTAAGACACCCCTTGAGCAACCTGTGGATCAATGCCAACCATGAACCTAGTACCTAGTAGATATATCAACATGCATAAATTGCAACATCCTATAACCAACACATATCAGTTTCAAGATCCTGACCCAACACCAGCAAAACTACATAACCATTAACACCCCACGCATAAACCCTATCATTGAATCTCCAGGCTAGCACAATCCATTATATTCTCTTACTTTGTCATGTCATTTACCATCTTGTATGAGGTTGTTGTTTTATCTTGTTATTTGTTATTTTATGTTATCCTACTATCTTGTTCTTGTTATCTTATTTTATCATTGCCTTATGAGAATTCCAAAGCTTTTTTTTATCTTGTTTATATATCTAGTTATTTATTTACTTTATTTATGATTTGCCTATTGGTCAACATTAGTTTCACTAGTAAGGGTCCTCATTTAGTCGTGCAGTGGAGTTTGACCTTGTCTTTACTGTTTCAGCGCTTCCGTAAGTTTGTTCCCTAAAAGGTTATGGGACATATCTTCAAGTTTTTTAAACATAATGAACTTAATTAGCAGGGTCTTACCAAAATCATTACCAAGTATAGAAATACTGAATCTGAGTGTAAGGATTTTAGTTTCAACAATTTGTCTTGTCCACAACCTCCTCTCCATCCTATGTGGGCGGCAAAGAAACCATTTGACGTGTTCTTCTCTCTCTCTGTTAGAGCTTTCAAAATGGATCGGCCCGACTTGAACAACCTGTAAATAGGATCGGCCGGGCCCAAAAAAAGTGACTCAAAATTGATAAGGCTTTTTTTGCTCAGCTTGTTTAGCTCGACTAGCCAATTGGACTCGGGCCGGGCTGGCCGATTGGCCATGGGCTATCCCGATCAATGAAATAAAAATGAGAATTAATCCTATATGAATATTTTCTTGTATTGTTTTAATATTCTTGATATTTTTTGAGAAAAATGTTTCATAATATTTTTTATTGTTTTCATAATAATAATAATAATAATAATAATAATATTATTATTATTATTATTATTATTATTATTTGTCATAATTTAATCATGCACTTTGTTTTTAACTCTCCGCGTCTATAAGTACCAAACAAATGATTGATTTTAATATGGATTGTGAAGTGCCAATTGCTGTTTTTAAATTTTTTATTGTGAGAACAAATATGGATCGATGGTATTGTTTGGCACCTGGACAACATCAAGAGTCAGAAACTCATAATTTCTTACAAAGTAACTATACTTTTATTAAGACTTCAATATTTAGAAGATAAATATAAATTTATATTAATTTTAATCAAATCAATTAAACTAATTTAAAGGAATAATTATTGTTCAGTAATAAGTGTTTTAGTTTTTTAAAAGTATTTTTTCTTTATTACTAGCTATCATTTAATGTTGTCAATTTTAATTTTTGAAATTATTTTTTAATAAGGCTAATTTGGCCCAATAGCCCGTTGGCTTGATATAGGGCTGGGTTGGGCCAAAAAAATGACAATGCGAAGAGAATGTGGGTCGGGCCGAGCCTTCCATTTTGACCGTTCTACTCTCTCTCTCTCTCTCTCTCTCTATATATATATATATATATATATATATATATATATTAATTAGATCTTGTAAAAATCATTTGTAGATATATTCATATCAATTGTCTTTAGAATTATTCCTTGAATTTTAGTCAATTTTTGACTAAACGATAGTATAGTATTGAACATTTATATTTTTAAGAAAAGAAAGAGTGGAGAATATATTGTTGACTGACAATTAATATTTGTTATAAGAATCACTAATATTTGAAAGGCTTTTTCATAAAGAGTAGATTTTGGAATTAATACATTTGGATATGTTCCATATATTAGTTAGATAAGCATTATACTATATGAAAAAATATTGTTAAGAAAAACTTAATTGTTCTTTGCTAGATTGAGGACGTATATATATATATATATATATATATATATATATATATATATATATATATATATATATATTTGTGCATAGCTCAAAACAAAATGTAATTGGGCACTAAAAGTGGGTGGGAGGAATTGGGGCTTTCCGTCCATTATGTCTAGCATTAGTTATTTGATTTTCTTTAATTTCTCTTGATGCTGCAAATAAAACACCTCTTATTACTTAAGCAAATATAATGCTATCCCAGGCTTATGCTATTTCTACTCTTAGCTCATTTTCCTTTTTTCTTTCCTCCTCTTTTTCCGAACTTTCTTTTGCCTTTTCCTCCGTATAACTCAAATTTCAAATTCTGTCTTTTTTCACGTCAAATTTTTAACATAAAAAAGATTTTCAGTGATTTGAAACTATCAAAAGAAAAGAATAATGGTTTTTCAATTTTATCCAAAAAAAAGGGGGGAATGCACCCTTTTTTGAAAAATAATGAGTGAAGATGTATCTTAACTAGTCAATGAAGTACAAGTAATTTAGATAGAAATATTTTTTCTAAAATTACTTGGTACTTCATTGATTTGATTGAGATTTGACATTTCATGAATGAGCACAAAGCGTTCAAAAGATAATTGGAGATGATTTTTAATACAACTGTAGTGAGATGCTAGGCAAAAAGTTGTGTTAAGTAAGTTTTTGTACCTCAACTATTTCAGATTTTGATTTTTAGTCCCTCTTAATTTTTTTTCCTTTGTAAACCTTGTAGAATTTCAGATGACTAATTGTAGTTCCTCTAAAATTTTTGTCCATTTTTAGTCCCTTTTTATTTTTTATTGCTCAAAATTAGTCCTTGAAACGGTCTAAATATGGGCTAGAAAAGAGCAAAAATTTAACCTCACAAGGATTAATTTTGAGTAATAAAAATAAACGAGGGACTAAAAATGGACAAAAAATTTAAGAGGGACTAAAATTAATTATTTGAAATTCAACAGGGACTAAAAATACAAAAAAAAAATAATAAAGAGATCTAAAAATCAAAATATGAAATAGTTGAGAGAACAAAAACATATTTAACAGCAAAAAAGTTTTATGTTAAGCATCACATCCACCTATATCCAATAAGTAAAATAACAGTCACTATGCCAGCATTGAATTGAAATAACACACTTGAAATTGCACAAGTGCATGAAAATGTTATTAGAGGAAACATAAAATGGTTCGACAGTGCTTCTTTAAGAAGGATTGAAATCACTTGTCCAATAAGCCTGTCTCTTTTCCTGCCCCACCACTTATATTCTACCTCGTTGATTAAAAAAACCATGTCATCTTTTCATCCTTTTAAACATTTTAACTTGATTACCTAATTACCTCCAAATAATAATCCCCAATCTCTCTCTCGTTTATGATTTCTATAACAAACCTCCATTATTGTTCCGGTGCTACAATGTTGCCTCAACCTATTCCTCTCCTCCTTTTATATCATAACAAATAACTTTTGGGTCTGAAGTAAAAAATCGTAAAGAGAGATGTGGATGGAACAAAAAAATTATCCCAATGAGCAAAGGAAAATGTTCCATCAAAACTAAAATAATTTAGGATGACAACGACTCTCTTGTGCTCACACACTACGTTGGTTGTTGGATCAATGTCATTTCGCGATTCTCTCACTGCTCGCTCAAGTAGCGGTCTCGACATGATTTGCTCCAACAATCTCCTCGGAAAGGAAACCACTTCTCGAAGGCCGTCCCTGACGACACAGTGGCTTCTGGGAAACGTTTAGGTTTGGGCCACGCCACGGTGCAGGAAGCATTAACCCGACAATGCTGGAGATTAGGAACAAAGGTTTATGATAAGAGAGAGAATGGGGGTAATTTGGTAACAATGTTAAAATGTTTAAAAAGGTGAAAAGATTACCTGGTTTTTTTAATTGACGTGGCATAATATAAGTGGTGGGACACGAAAGGAGACAAGCTCTTTGGGAAAGGTGATTTCAGTCACTTTAGGATTGAAGTCACCTATCCCATAAGCCTGTTGTCTCTTTTCCTATCCCACCACTTATATTCTGCCATGTCAATTAAAAAAACCATGTCGTCTTTTCATCCTTTTAAACATTTTAACCTCTTTACCTAATTACCCCCAAATAATAATCCCCAATCTCTCGCTCGTTTATGATGTGTATAACAAACCTCTGTTACTGTTTCGATGCTACAATGTTGCCTCAACCGCTTCCTCTCTTCCTTTTATATCATAATAAATAACTTTTAGGTCTGAAGTAAAATATCGTTAAGAGAGATGTGGTTTGGAAAAAAATTATCCCATTGAGCAAAGGAAAATGTTCTATCAAAACTAAAATAATTTAGGATGACCACGAATCTCTTGTTCTCTCACACCACGTTGGTTGCTGGATCAATGTCATTTCGCGATTCTCTCATTGCTTACTCAAGCAGTGGTCTCAACATGATTCCCTACGATCTCTTCGAAAAGGAAAGCTCTTTACGAAGGCCGCCCCTGATGAGATAGTGTCTTCTGGGAAACGTTTGGGTTTGGGCCACGCCACAGTGCAAGAAGCATTAACACGACAACACTGGAGATTTGGAATGGAGGTTTATGATAAGAGAGAGATTAGGGGTAATTTGGTAACAACGTTAAAATGTTTAAAAGTGTGAATAAATTACATGGTTTTTTTTAATTGACGTGGCATAATATAAGTGGTGGGATAGGAAAGGAGACAGGCTCTTAGGGAAAGGTGATTTCAGTCACTTTAGGATTGAAATCACCTATCCCATAAGCCTGTCTCTTTTCCTGTCCCAGCACTTATATTCTGCCATTTCAATTAAAAAAACTATGTCATCTTTTCATCCTTTTAAACATTTTAACTTGTTTACCTAATTACCCCTAAATAATATTCCCCAATCTCTCTCATTTGTGATGTGTATAACAAACCTCCTTTACTGTTTCAGTGCTACAATGTTGCCTCAACCGCTTCCTCTCCTCCTTTTATATCATAATAAATAACTTTTGGGTCTGAAGTAAAAAATTGTAAAGAGAGATGTGGATGGAAAAAAAATTGTACCATTGAGCAAAGGAATATGTTCCATCAAAACAAAAATAATTTAGGATGACCACGACTCTCTTGTGCTCTCACACTACGTTGGTTGTTGGATCAATGTCATTTCATGATTCTCTCACTGCTTGCTCAAGCAGCGGTCTCAACATGATTCACTCCTATGATCACTTCAGAAAGGAAACCGCTTCATGAAGGCCGCCTTTAACTGGACAGTGGCTTCTAGGAAACGTTTGGGCTTGGGCCACGCCACGGTGCAGGAAGCATTAACACGATGACATTGGAGATTGGGAACGAAGGTTTATGACAAGGGAGAGATTGGGGGTAATTTGGTAACAACGTTAAAATGTTTTAAAGGGTGAAAAGATTACGTGGTTTTTTTAATTGACGTGGCGTAATATAAGTGGAAGGACATGAAAGGAGACATGCTGTTTGGGACAGGTTATTTCAATCACTTTATGAAACCGTTATCCAAGTTTAAGCATGGCAAAACACTTGTCAAAGAAAGCACTATGTCTAATTTAATGTCTTTTATTTAAAAAATTACATAAATAGAGATAGCACTTCCGTAAACTAGTGACATCTTGTTTCAATTGCATTTTTTTAAGAAAGTACTACCTAATTTTCTTATTCAAATACCATTATATGGAAAGTGCTATCTAGTTACTTTATTTAAAATTGACCTGTGACATGTACCCTCACTTTCTTCCCCGCAATTTCCCTAGCTTCCTCTAGATAACACTTATCTCTGCTGTCACAAAGCACCTTTTTGTTACTGTGAATCGTATTTCGTTCACAACTAAACAAAAAACCCTTCATCATTCAACCTTCTCATCTAGGAAAAGGAGCCCCCACCGTAATGCTTTATACCACGCATGGTTATGAAAATCAGACCAAATCGACTGGTTCAATCGGTTGAACCGGGAATCGGTCTATCATCTAGTTCATAAACCAGATTTTGATTGCATTTTTATCTGAGTTTAGGTGCCATTTGCATACATTTTAAGCATATTTTATTGGTAAAACTCAAAGTTTGGCCCTAGTTTTTGTAAGACAGACAATTCAGAGACTCCTTGAGGAAAAAAGCTGAAAAACACATCATTTGGAGTGAAACTGCCTCTGTTTGGGAAACCACGGCCATGGTGGATTTAGCACAGCAGTGATTCAAGGACCACGGCTAGGGTAGAAATGGCTGGAAGTTGAGCATCAACGTCAATTTCGCGAACACAGTCGTGGTTAACCTACCACGGCCGTGCTCGATCTACACACAAATTGGACCTCAGGACTATGCAAGGACCACAGCCGTGGTCATCTCATCAGCACAGCTATGGTGAGCCTCGTCAACAGTTTGAAATTTTATAAATAGATGCTGAAAACCCTTTTTCTTGTATCTTTTGCTCTATTTCTGAATACTGAGGGTTTGAGTGAGGTTGAGGTCTTACGAGAGAGTCTGAGCTGCTGTAAGGCGTAGAGATCGTCATTGGGAGTTCTCATTGTAAAATCTCTTTTCCCTTTGTAATCTATATGTTTTCTATGGAGTTTTCTAGTTTGTTCATGAAATGAGTGGCTCGTTCTCCTAGCCTAAGAGTATGATGTAGCTGTGCCCTTGTACCTTATTTTTGATGATCAATGAAATTCTCTATGTTTCCAATTATTGAATCTCTTTACCATCTTGTTTGTTATTAGAACTGATCACTTTAAAGTTTAGTCAATCGGTTGTCTATGATCAATTGCCTGGGATTGACGGGATTGTAAAGTGATTGAATTCATATGATTTGCATGATCAAACTAATTATGTGAATTTCTAGTGATTAATTCTATTAATCAACCTCTCTGGGATTTGTCGTTTGCCCTACCTATGATCAATTGGGAATTGAATTAGGGGAAACAACATTAATAAACTATGAACAATTGTTTATTAGTAAATTTAAGAGGTCTGGCAATTAACTTAATTAGAGTTGTTTGTTGAAATTAAAATTGGGGGAAAAGAGGTGCATGCGAAATCATAATCCTTGGCTTTCTAATTTAATTGTCTCTCATCAATCTTTTCACTTTAATCCTTAGCTTTTTATAATAGAACAATTGAACACCACTTTCTCAAATTTGATTCCTAAATTGAATTGTTTAATTATTTTCAAAATTTATTGTTTGGGATTACGACTGGTCCTTTGGGTTCGATATCTAGACTCTTAGAGTCCACTATTAATATTGCGTAAGGTACGCTTGCCCTTAGCGAATGCATTTTACGCATCAAGTTTCTGGCATCGTTGCCGGGGACTAGTTGTGTAGTTTCTAGATATTTTGTTTTGTGAAAAATTTAACAATTCTTGTGCATATTATGAATAATTTTAAATTGCATTTTGATTTCCTTTGTTTTATTTTATTTGTCTACATTTTACTTTTTTTAGTATCATTCTCTTCTTTACCTGTTATGTTTAATCTTCTTGCTGTGTTGATAGTTTATGCTAACCAAATTCCAGAGGCTAGAGCTATTGGAAGAACCCAAAATTGAAAAACTTGCTCAGAAGAACAGAGTGGAATAGAGAAGAAGAGTAATAGCTGAAGAAAATGACCCACCAGTGAACAGTCTCTGTTAGACTATCTCACTCCTCAAGTGGGGGTAGCCAACAACATTCTATTGCCAGCACTGGTGGATGTCAATTTTGAATTGAAACATGGCTTCCTCCAGATGATAGAGAGTAACCAGTTCAATGGGCTAGCTACTGAAGACCCGGTGGAACACCTGACAAGATTCTTGATGATGCCTAGTACTGTAAAATATCCTCGGGTATCAGTTGAATACATCAGACTGGTTGCTTTCCCATTCTCACTCAACGGGAAAGCTCTGAGTTGGTTGTGCTCGCTTCCAGCTAATAGCATCACTACCTTGGATATGTGCACCAGCAAGTTTCTCTAGAAGTACTATTCTGTAGTGAAGACAGACCAGTGCAAAGCGAGATAGGCAATTTTGCTTAGAGGGAACAAGAGAGCCTATCGGAAGCTTGGGATAGATTTCAAGAGCTGCTTCGGAGTTGCCCATATCATGGGTTTAGTTAGCGGAGAATTATCTAGATTTTCTATGGAGGCGTATCCAGTCATTACAGGATAAGCCTCGACGCTGCTTGTGGAGGTTCTTTGATGGCTAAATCACCAACAGAGATAAACAGAATCATTGAAGCCATGGCCCCAAACACCTACAACCACACTGCAGATAGGCATATTTTGAGCAAGCCTGTGAATCAAGTGGAAATTGGAGCATTTAGCTCCAAGATTGATCAGAAATTAGAGATATTATCAAAGCAGATGGAGAATTTGATGAAGGCACAGGCTCAAATTCTTTCAACATCCCTTCCACCTCCTACTTATGATAAGTGTGGGGAGGTTCATGACGGAAATGAATGTCCTATAGATGCTAAACTGGCTCAAGCTATGGAGGAGGTGAATTGGGCTGGTGGAAAAAGTACAGAGTGAGACCCCTTCTCTAACACCTTTAACCAAGGATGGAGAGGTCACCCTCATTTCTCCTAGAAAAATCAGAGGGATCAAGGGCAAAACATGAATCAAGGTGTCTACAGGCCTCCACATCTGCAAAATCAAAGGTCAAGACAAGAGGAGAGAAGACCCTCTCTTCAGAAGGTCATGATGACATGGCCAAGAATGATGAAAGAATGAAGAGTATGGAGTCTTAAATGACCAGCATGAAATCCCTATTGTCTCAGAGGACTCCTAGAACACTGCCTTCTCAAACAGAGGCTGATCCTAAGAAGGAAGATGTCAATGCGGTGTTAACCAGGAGCAAAAAGGCCAAGGAGGAGCTTAAACAGAAGGAAGACCCAGCTCCAACTAATGATGAGGGGGTTCTTACTGAAGAGAACCAAGTTCCTAAGAACAAAAAGGAGGTACTAACACCTCTTAAGGGAAGTATTCCTTTTCCTCAGAGGGTTAGGAATGGGAAACAAGATCAACAGTTCTCTAGGTTTTTGGATATGTTTAAGAAACTGCACATAAACATTCCTTTTGTTGAGGCTATTGCTCAAATGACAAAGTATGCTAAATTTTAAAAGAGATCATTTTTAACAAGTAGAAATTGGCAGAATTTGAGACAATAGGCCTTAACGAGGAGTGTTTTGCTGTGGTACTTAAGAAATTGCCCCCCCAAAATGGCAGGCCCAGGGAGTTTTACTCTCCCCTGCAAGATAGGGAATGCTTATTTTGAAAAATGCTTGTGTGATTTGGGGGCAAGCATAAATCTGATGCTTACTCTGTTTTTAAGAAAATAGGCATGAAAGAACCACAACCCTTAAACATTGCCATTCATCTTACTGATAGGTCCATTGTATACCAAAGGGGGTAGTGGAGCATGTATTGGTAAAAGTGGGAAAGTTCACCTTCCTAGCTGATTTTGTGGTCCTTGATATGGAGGAGGAAGATGATGTCCCAATCATATTGGGGCGCCCCTTTCTGAACACTTGTGATATGGTAATTGAGGTAAGGTAACGCAAACTCACCCTAACATTGGGTGAAGAAAATGTGGTTTTTAATTTTTCTAATTCTGCGAAAAAGCCTACCTCTTTTGCCTCTTGCAATTTTGTTCAATCTAGGGACATAGCTAATAACTTAACCGAGGCTTCATTCCCTACTGTGGGAATGGAAGACCCCCTGGAAAGAGTTCTCACCATTTAGGACTTGGACTGGGAATTGAATGATGTTGAGGAGGAAATACTGATGTTCCTCCAAGATCAACAAAAAGCTAAATCTATTGGCTTTGAGAAGTTGGAAAGGAGTAAGGGCCCAAAATCGAAGCCCTCCATTGAGGAACCTCCTGTTTTGGAGTTGAAGCCTCTCCCTTCCAACTTGAACTATGTTTTTCTTAACCCACCTTTTTCCTTTCCACTTGTTATTTCTGCAAGTTTAACTGAAATAGAGGAGGATAAATTGTTGTGGGTTTTGAGAGACAACAAGGAGGCTTTTGGGTGGACCATCCATGACATCAATGGTCTTAACCCTACTGTGTACTCACAGGATTCATTTGGAGGATGGATTTCTACCCAAGAAGCTTCCTCATAGGAGACTCAACCCAAACATGATGGAAGTGGTAAAGGGTGAGGTAATTAAATTACTTGATGCAGATGTTATTTACCCTATCTCTTATAGTGACTAGGTGAGTCCAGTTCAATGTGTCCCTAAAAAGGGGGGCACTACTGTGATTGAAAATTAGCAACATGAGCTCAAAGCTATTAGAAAAACCACCGGGTGGCGGATGTGCATTGACTATAGAAATTAAATGAAGCCACCTGAAAAGACCATTTCCCTCTTCCTTTCATTGACCAAATGTTCGAAAAATTAGTAGGAAAAGATTTTTATTGTTGCTTAGATGGTTATTCGAGTTATACACAAATTCCATTGGCTGGAGGGGACCAGGAGAAAACTACTTTTACATGTCCCTATGGAACATTTGCGTATAGACAAATGCCTTTTGCACTTTCTAATGCACCTGCTACATTTCAAAGATGCATGATGCCAATATTCTCTGATTTACTTGAAAGTTGCATTGAAACTTTTATGGATGATTCTTCTGTATTTGGATGCACTTTTGACACATGCCTGAGCAATCTAAATTTGGTGTCAAAAAGATATGGGGATAAAAGGTTGGTTTTGAATTGGGAAAAATGCCAATTTATGGTACAAGAATGTATCGTGTTGGGGCACAAGGTGTCTCAGAAAGGCATTAAGATAGATCCTACTAAGGTGGAGGTGATTGCAAAATTGCCTCCGCCAAATTCTGTGAAGGCTGTCAGGAGCTTCTTGGGTCATGCTGGGTTTTACAGGTGTTTGTAAAAGATTTTTCAAAAATAGAAAAACCCATGAATGACCTGATGGCCAAAGAGGTCACCTTTGAGTTTTCTGAGGAGTGCCTACGGGCATTCAAATTATTGAAAGAGAGGCTTGTTAGTGCTCTAGTGGTAGTAGCCCCTGATTGGTCACATCCTTTTGAATTGATGTGTGATGCTAGTGATGCTGTGAGGGCTGTTTTTGGGTCAAAGGAGAAACAAAATTTTTCATACTATTTACTATGCCAGTAGGACACTGGATGAGGCCCAAAAGAATTACACTACCACTATAAAAGAACTTTTAGCTGTTGTTTTTGCTTTTGATAAGTTTAGGCATTATTTAGTTTTGTCTAAAGTTATTGTTTTTACTAACCACTTTGCTATTAAGTTTATTTTGAGTGAACAGGATGCAAAGCCAAGGCTCATTAGGTGGATACTGTTGCTCCAAAAATTTGATCTGGAGATAAGAGATAAGAATGGATCAAAGAACTTGGTTACGGACCACTTGTCCCGCTTAGATCCTTCTCTCATGCAACCTATTGAAGATGGGGCTATTAAGGAGACATTCCCTAATGAGCACCTTTTTGCTGTCACTTCCCCCAAAGGGACACCTTGGTAAGTGTTCCCTTATGGGTCATTAGAGCTACAGAAGGAAGATGGTTCTACCTTCAAAATTAATAGCCACAGAATGAAGACATATGATGCAAGTTTGCAACAGGTGCCCTTCTTAGCGCATTTCAAGGGATAAGTTAAGTCCCTTTTCACTCGCTAGGCTTGGGATGTTAAACAAGTGCTACCCAGGAGGCAACCTGAGGAAGTTGGGTTCACAACCCATTGTATCCTTTAATTTGTTGGTTTTGAGTACATTTTCTATTTTTTACTTGTGTTTATTCTCACATGAAGGGACCATGCCCGTGCTAAATTTAGTACAGTCGTGGTGGTAGAAGCCTACCCGTGGTTCTTATTGACCACAACTGTGCTCCCAGCACATCCCCAATAGCGTTATGTACAACCACGGCCGTGGTAAGTTTAGCACGGTCGTGGTGACGCTAGGACAGCCGTGGTAACTTCACCACAGATGCACTAACTTTGCATCATTTGAAAAGAGGACGTCATGTTCGACCATGACCATGGTAAAATTACCATAGCCGTGGTTAGTTGTCCAGTGAAAAAAAAAAGTTGAATAATGGTTGGTTGTTAGAATTAGCACAGATATTGGCAACTCGGAAATGCCTGAGCCATCATGATAACCAAGATCTAGCTATTTCCGACGCCCAACCAACTCAATGTTTCTCTTCTTCTTTAACATCCATTTTATTTTCTTTAGACTCATCTCATTCATATTTAGCATACTCACATAGCATGTTATGAACAAGGCTAGGTAGTTAGAGAAAGGCCATATTCAAGGGAACACCACATCCAAATTTGAATATGACCTAACTCTAACACTTAACCATATCCATAGGGGAGAATTCATCTGCATTTCCATTCCAAGGGACTCTTTATTTATAGAGAAATCAATTTCCCTTTTACATGAGCATTCCCCATTGCATGACTCGGTCCATACCTAGTCTTACATGCATCTGCCATTGCCTAACTACTCCCTGCCCAACAGTTTTTTCATGAGTTCCAAAAAAAAAAGGAACTCACCACGACTGTGGTCAATATATCACAGCCATGGTCCGTACTCTACTATAAATAGTCAAGCGGGTGGTCAGCTATCACCACCCGTGTTCCGCTATCACCACCCGTGGTCCTCTCAATCTCTTCCACAACCGTGGTTAGATTTACCACAGCCATGATCTACTTTACCACAGCCGTGGTTATCCACCAGTGACCACCCTTTCATCTCCTTCTAACATGCTAACCCTTGCTGCTTGATTTTCTTTGTGTTTTGCTTCTTCTGTGCAGTCATGGCAGGTGACGGCTCATCCAGTACTCGCGGGAAACGTGCTCGGACCACACAGGCTCAGCCAGGTTTAGTCATTCATGACCCAAACCTCGACACTAGGAGCAAACGTCAGTGCCAACCACCACCACAGTCACAGGGTTCAGCATCTTCCACACGATCCACCTCATCACCTCCAGTACCACCACCTCGAGCCCATCCTGGAGCTCAGCCTGCGCATTATGACACTCCGGTACCACCAGAGCACATGGACCGATACACAGTGCTAAGGACCTTTGACTATCATCCCACTAGAGCCCTAAACACAACACTTCTAGAGGAGCATGGCCTACGAAAGCGGGTCATGGCTTATCTCACAGCTGTGGGGTGGAAGAGGATAGTAAACATCACAAAGCAGGCATTTAGATGCATCACCATTGAGTTCGTCTCCACTTTCCAGGAGTGGGACCCCGCACTTCGACCTGCACCTCAACCTCAGCGGGAGGAGGATGAGGACGATATAGATGATGAGGAGGTGCCACAGATAGATGACCCAGCCCTTCCACACATGGTCTCCTTTTTCATGAAGGGACAGATCGGGAAGATGACATTGGAAATTTTCAACGTCGTCTTGGGTTTTGAGACACCTGAGTCCATTTTGACCGAGGAGTATAGGGGTGCTTTGAGGTGGCACCAAAAGGCTTATAGATCAGCAGCCTTCTCGAGAGAGATTACAGGTCAGGCCCGCTTCATCCCTAGCACCTCAAAGGCCAGCGACATCAGAGATCCAACACTCTGGGTGTGTCGTAGGTGGTTATCTGGGACCCTCCATGGCCGCAAGGAGAGTACAGGCATGATTACTAGGAAGAACCTCTTCCCTTTATGGTGCATGGTTCGGGGGAGGTGGTGTAACGCCAACCTCCTCTTTATCAGACATTGTCGCACCATTGGACTATTGGTTTCCCCAAGCCAGACGGGCCATATTGCAGTTGGATCACTCATCACCAGGCTAGCTACCCACTTTGGCTTCATGGAGGTAGCCCAGGATGGCATGGTTATTTCTTACATTGACAAATCCACTCTGGTCTCTCTGGGGATTCTTCGCCACCAAGGCTAGTAGTACTTCCTCGTTGAGCAGCCCAAGCCAGATCAGGAAGAGCCAGGGATCCAACCCCAAGAGCCAGACATGGCAAAGCAGCCACAGCAACAGCCAGAGCTATAGGAGCATCCAGTAGAGCAGCACCAGGAACCACCTCCACCACCCACCTTTGACATGAACCAGATCATATAGAGACTGGATGATTTGGAGACTTGGGTGACGAGGAGGTTGGATCATCAAGACACCCGATTTGAGGCACATCAGCAGATGATAGCTGACAGTTTCACTACCCAGTTGACTTTTTAAGGCAGCTTCAGGATTGCCTCTTTCCGGATCCTCCTCCTTCTTGAGGAGCTTTTCTATTTCTTTAGGTTTTCCTTTTTCTTTTATTTTTATTTCAGTTTCTTTTATTTGCAGCACTATACTTTATTAGTTATTTCATTTTCAGTACATTGTTTCCTGTTTTCATTTCTATTTTGGATGCATTGAGGACAATGCATGTACTAAGTGTGGGGAGGGGTCACGGTTGTTTTCCCCATTCTTGAGACATTATGTGGTTATGTTAGTTCTTTGTTCTAATGTCATCTTTAGATTCTCAATAGTTGAAGAATTTTTGTTTACAGAATTTCCCTTAAAATAAATAAAAAAAAAGTGTTTTTCAGATAGCAGCAGGGTCACTTAAAGAGAAACATTGGTACTGAACCTGGATGAATAGATTAATTCCCTTGAGCTTCAACATAGAAATGAGAGGTTTGAGCCTTAAGCCCTTCAGTGTGATATGGAATCAATTTAGGTGTCATGTTCTATTTTCTATGCCGACAAACATATCCTTGATTGACTTTTGACTTTCTGAAACTGTTAAGGCATTGTTTAGGCATTTTTCTGGATACAAAATTTGTGATACAATCTCACTTAGTTGACTATTTTGAGCCTTGTTGAGTATTTCTTTGTCACCCTATTTTGTGAGTTTTTGTACAATATGCTTGATGGTCTGAAGGACAGGAGAAAGCCAATGTAATGCAGAATATTCTAAAACAGAAAAGACTCAGTGTGCCTCAGCTTCTTCTCCTATACAATTAATAAATTAAGGTCAAAGACCTTCAAAAAAAAAGAAAAAAGAAAAATATATAAAAAAAGAGAAAGAAAAAAAGAAAGAGCAAACAGAGGAATAGAATAAAAGGAGAAGAAGTTAGAGCTGAGATGGTGAAAAAGCATATGAAAGAAGGAAACATTGGCTTCCCCCTTGATCTTGGATCACTGAGCATGTATTGTCCGTAAAGCCCATTGTTATCCCTTTTTCTTTCAATACCTGCCTATCATTGAAATCTTGCCCCCATTACACCTTATCATGCCTCATTTGTTCTGATTGTAAAAAGTTCGGTTGAGTTGAGTTAATTGATGCATAGATTGGTGAACATGTTCATTTGAATGTGATTCGAGAGAATTTATGTTTGACCCTGAAACACTGAGAGAAGGAAAAATGAGTGAACTGTGACTCTTGGGAAACCAATTTTTGTGTGGGTTTAGGCCTAAGGAACCCTTGAGGAAAGCCTGTTGCATTCTACTGTCTTTGCTTTTGTCAATTTTTTATTTCAGTATGAATAAACTGGGAGTTTTGTTGCAAGTTTCTAGACTAGAGAGAATTGATTTTGATGTCTAACTCAAAATAATTGCTTGAGGACAAGCAATGCTCAAGTGTGGGGAGGCTTGATAAATCAAATTTTGATTGCATTTTTATCTAAGTTTAGGTGCCATTTGCATACGTTTTGAGCATATTTTATATTGGCAAAACTCACGATTTGGGACTAGTTTTTGTAAGATAGGCAATTCAAAGACTCCTTGAGGAAAAGAGCTGAAAAACACATTATTTGGAGTGAAACTGCCTCTGTTTGGGAAACCACGGCCGTGGTGGATTTAGCATAGTTGCACTAGATCACCACAGCCGTGATTCAGGGACCATAGCCAGGGTAGAAATGGCTGGAAGTTGAGCATTAGCGTCAATTTCCTGAGCACAGCCGTGGTTAACCTACCACGGTTGTGCTCGATCTGCACATAAATTGGACCTTATGACTATGCAAGGACCACGGCTGTGGTCATCTCATCAGCACAGTCGTGGTGAGCCTCGTCAACAGTTTGAAATTTTATAAATAGATGCTAAAAACCCTTTTCTTGTATCTTTTGCTCTGTTTCTGAATACTGAGGGTTTGAGTGAGGTAGACGCCTTGTGAGAGAGTCTGAGTTGCTGTAAGGCGTAGAGATCGTCATTGGGAGTTCTCATTGTAAAATCTCTTTCCCCATTGTAATCTTTGAGTTTTCTAAGGAGTTTTCTAGTTTGTTCATGAACATGAGTGGCTAGTTCTCCTAGCCCAGGAGTATGATGTAGTTGTGCCCTTGTACCTCATTTTTTATGATTAATAAATTCTCTGCTTCCAGTTATTGAATCTCTTTAGCATCTTGTTTGTTATTAGAATGATCACCCTAAATTTTAGTCATTCCCTTGTCTACGATCAATTTCCTGGGACTGACGGAACTGTAAAGTGATTGAATTCATATGATTTACATGATCAAACTAATTATGTGAATTTCTAGTGATTAATTATTTTAATCAACCTCTCTGGGATTTATCATTTGCCCTAATTTAATTTACCTATGAAAAATTGGGAATTGAATTAGGGGAAACAACATTAATAAACTATGAACAATTGTTTATTAGTGAATTTAAGGGGATTGACAATTAACTTAATTAGAGTTGTTTATTGAAATTAAAATTGGGGGAAAAGGGGTGCATGCGAAATCATAATCCTTGGCTTTCTAATTTAATTGTCTCTCGTCAATCTTTTCACTTTAATCCTTAGCTCTTTAGAACAGAACAATTGAACACCACTTTCTCAAATTTGATTCTTAAATTGAATTGTTTAATTATTTGCCAAATTTATTGTTTGGGAACGCAACTGGTTCTTTGGGTTCGATGTCCGGACTCTTAGAGTCCACTATTACTACTGCGTAGGGTACACTTGCCCTTAGCGAATGCATTTTACGCATCACTAGTCCGGATAACCCATGAAATCGGACAACCAGGAAACTGGTTAGAAAACCATGAAACCATTAAACCGTAGAAATTGATAAAACTAGTGGTTCATCGGTTTACAACGGTTCTCAAAAAATTGCTTGTTATGCTTGTGAAATTGAAGATACCATTGCTTTGCTCCTTCTTCTCCGGCAAGCTCCGGTGTTTTCTATTCTAGTCATTCGAAGCTCTACAACCAGAATTTTCCTCAATTAAACTCAAGCAAGACAAAGCACCTCTATAGGTCTATTGATAAACTATTCACATCCTCCCAAGCCTCAAACGCATTGCTTTTGGCTTTCTTCTTAACCCCAACAAATTCTTAAATAAACATGCATCTAGATTTTTTTTTTATGGAAAGTGAATCTCAAAATAGAATGGACAGTTGAGTGGAGTGTTGTGTGTGGAGCAGAGTAAACATGCTAGCGCATGAAAGTTGGAAAGTGATCAGTATTGTAGTTCAAAGTTATTAAATAATTTTTAATTTTTTAATTTTTTAATTTATTAAATGTTATAATTTTATTTTTATTAAATATATTTGTTTCTTAATTTTCACGGGTAGTGATTAATAATATTCATAATATTTTTACATCACTTTATTATTTTTTTAGTTTAAATAAATGATAATTTAAAAAGGACAAATGAGTAGACAGAGGGTTACTTTCTAAAGGAAAGTTGAGAAGTCAGAAGGGACGTGTGTTCGCTTCAATAGTTGTATCTCATCTTTGAAGGCACTGATTTCCCATAGCCAATCAATACAATCGACACTAATATTGATCTTGAAACAAATATTATATTTTTATTTGTAGTTATTGATAGATATATTATTTTGCGTTTTGAAGTTAAATAAAAGAAAATGTGTTGTTATAATTAAATATTATGTCATATTTGATTTAATTTAATAGATAATTCTGTATGTTACATGTTATGAGTGATAATATTTTTAAAACATATTAACTTTTAAAGTTATAAGTATAATTGTTTTTTATTTAAAATTTTTTAATACATTATATTTTATTTTTTAAAAAATTATTTAATTACTATCGGTTCAACTACGGTTAAACAATTAAAACCTAAACTAGTGCCTTCACTTGTTCAATGACTGGTCTGGTTTTAAATATATTGTTTATGCTTGGCAATTTTTGACACAAGTCTTGTTGGTGATTGAGGTTTAATTGTTATTCATTGTTCTTGTGTTTTTTAAAATTTGTGGCTTAGAATTTGAACCCATTTTCAAATTTCTTCCGCCGTTTCCATCTTTTCCCATTCTAAATTCTCCTTTTCAATGAGCATTCTGGTGTTGTCATTTGAGGACTTCACGTGTTGAATTTGCCTAGAAATTAATATCTCCACTGAAGAAGATTTACGCGAACTTGTGGTGCTGTAAATCTCTAATACTCATATTATAGATTTGTTGATCCCTAAATGTTTATGGGGCATATTTTCAAGTTTTTTAAACATAAATGTACTTTAACATAATGAACTTAGAAGGGTCTTTAACAAAATCCTTACCAAGTATAGAAATACAGAATTTGAGGAGAAATTCTTGGATGGACTCAAACCCAACACCTCATCCTTGCACATAATCAATAGAAAATTTACTACTAGTAAAATAAAAAGAAAAAATGTTCATCATTTATTAGATTTATTTTTATTCCTTCTAATAAGGATATGATCATAATTATTTTCCTTTAACAACGATTTGATTTTAAGAAGATATGATAAATATTTATAAGAAATTTTTGCATAGGCACAAATCCAACATTTAATATTAATTAAACACATACGTTAAATATTAATTAAATACATTAAATACATACGCATGTGTAATATTAATTATATGTTATATTTAATATAGATAATAAATAATCTTATTATGTATGTGTTAAATGAATATATTATATACATACGTGTGAGTATTATTAATTGTGCATAACGTTAATTATATTATAGTTACTATAATAAATGATTTAATGTTTATATAAATACTAGTTTAATAAAGTATTTGTGTAATATTAAAGGCATAACATTAATTATATTATAATTACTATAATAAATGATATTATTTAATGTTTATATAAATACTAGCTTAATAAAGTGTTTGTGTAATATTAATTACTACCTCCGCTCCTTTTTAATTGTCGGTTTTTTGAAAAAAAAAATGTTTTTATTCATCTCATTTTCAAAGTTCAAGATAACATTAATTAGTGTGTAATCTATTATACCCTTACTTTTCACTTAATGTTTAATTAATTTACCCATAAGCATTTATTGTAGAGTAGAAATGAAAAATAATAAAATAGGAAACTCCACAATTATTTTATTTTATTAGAATCAAGAAAAATTATTGTATTTCTTGGTTTTTACATAGAAATCTTAAAAGACAAATAAAAAGGAACGACATGAGTATATATTAGGTTTATTAAATAGAATAAATAATATTATTTAATGTTTGTATCAATTTTATATAAGTCTTGTTAAAAAGTATTTAATGAGAAGATTTGTAAGATATTGTATAATTTAATAAATAATTTAAAAGAAAAATAAAATTATTTAATTTCCTTATCTTAATTGGACTAGGTTGGAACAACCCAAACTTATAGCTGACAAATTGGGCGCTGACAAATTGGGCGCCCAACTTGGACCCATTATCTTGCAGTGTGAAATTGAGTTAGATCATAAATAGCCCAACATAGAGGAGGGATGGAGAATGAAATTGATTCTCTTTCACTCTTTGTTTGAGATTGAAATAAGGAGAGAAGTAACAAAATATATGTTCTTCATGAAATATAAAAATTATGTTACTTATTTTTATTTGTAAGTTATTTATTTAATAATAAAATATTTAATAAATACATTTATCATCTTAACTTTTAATATTTTTTTTATACAATAAAATAAACACACACTTGAGAAACTAGGTGCAATTAACAAATGTAATAATGATATATAATATAATTTTTACATCTAAATCAAAAAAGTCAAATGACTTAGTGACTTTGATGATAATGGGGAAGGAAGGAAGGGGTCAACGGTTTAGGTTTAAACATCCCTTCAACTACTTTTACCATTTTCTAAAGGCTTAATTGCACTTTAGGGGTAAAATATTCAAAATTTTGAAAGTAAGAGAGTAAAAATTGTAATTAAACCTTTTCTAAACAATATATTTCCTTACCGTGTCAGTGCTATTAGCGGTCAATATCAATGTCACATGCACTGCCATGGCAACATGCATGAGAGTGTCATGTAAGCATCCAACAGTGCCACATCAAAAGTTAATTAGTAGAAATGAATGATAAAATAACGTTAGGAGTAAATTTGTGAAATTTTATTATTGAGAAAAAAGTGAAATTAAGCCTAACCTTTATAATGAATATTATATTTATTAAATATATGTTATTTAAATGTATGATTTTTCATATGAATCTATATATCTTAAAAGTATATCATTAAATAAAAGTTGTTGCAAAACTAAACACCTATGTGTGTATGTATGTATGTATGTATGTATATGTCTCTCTCTCTCTATCTCTCTGTGTGTATGAAAAATTTTCTTATTTAAAGTATTGTTTTAAAAGTAGTTATCAAATATACATTTAAAATATAAAATTCAAATGTATGTTAATATAATCTATATCTGTTAATATTTATTTTTAATTATTATTTTAAATAAAATATTTAAATTTTTTATATTTGACTAAATTTGTAAAATATAATTTTTAATTATTATTGTTCATAAAATATATTTAAAAGTAACTATATTTAATAAAGTAAAAATACTTAAGCACAAATATTAATGTAAAAACATTTTATTAATTTCATTTTTATGTAAATATTTGAATAAATAGATTTGTTTCCTTATATAGCATTTTTTGACTAAATTTATTAAATATAATATATAATGAACTTTAATAATATTATTAAATATTATATGCATTAATATAATATATTTATTAAATGTAACAAAGACACACACACACACACACCAACATTACATACATATACCAACATTACGTTAGTCCAAGTGAAACTGAGTTAGAAAATCTTAAGTAAGGTATCATGTTTTAACCTTATGGATGAAAAAAACGTAAATGGAAGAGGATATCTAATTAAAGGTGGTGAGCAAAGTTTTTCGACCAAGATTAATCATTGGTATAGCCAGTAAATATTTTGCATCTATAACATGGTAACAAAAAAAAAATATAATATATATTTATTAGATGTATGACTTTTCATATGAGTCAATGTATATTAAAGACATATTATGAAATAAAAGGTAACTATTATATAATTTAATAACTATATATATACATTAAAATTTTATTATTTTTTATTGTTTTAAAAATTAGTTTATATAACATATTTTATAATGGAAAATTTTAAGTATATATTAATATAATGTAAAGAAATTAATAACATATTTCAATTTAAGGTAAATATTTTTATGAGAATTTAAATATTAAAAATATTACATATTTTTTAAAAAATTAAATATGACAACAGCCAGGATCACGCGTATTTGTGAAGACTTTTCTATCATTGAAATTGATTGGTATTAAATTAATGAATATTGAAAAAAGAATAATACATTAATTACAATAATGAAAATTTTCATTAACCCATTAAACAACAAATCGTAGATTACAAAAAAATAAGCCTCCCATTTTAAAAGCATATTAAATAATTATTGAAAATAAATTACATTAATTATAAAAATGAATATTTTTCAAAGACCCATTTAACAATAACATTTAGATTAAGAAAAAAGTCTTGAAGCAATATTTTATTTTATTTTAAACAAATAAAAATATTCTTTTTTATTTATTTTCTGCATTAATATTTCAATAAGATGTTTCAAAATTTAAGGAAAATATTTTATGATAATTTTAATATTTAATTACATATTTAAAACAAATAAATATGACAACAACCAAGGTCACACATTTTTGTGAAGACTTTTTAATAATTGAAATTCATTAGTATTAAATAATTGAATATTGAAAAAAGAATACATTAACTACAATAATTAAGAATTTTCAATGACCCATTAAACAATAAATAGTAGAGTACAAAAAAAGCCTCCCATTTGAAAAACATATTAAATAATTATTAAAAATAAAATACATTAATTATAAAAATGAAGACTTTTCAATGACCTATTTAACATCTGCTAAAAAAAGGGACCTATTTAACAATAACATTTAGATTAAGAGAAAAGTCTTGAAACAATATTTTATTTTACACAATAAAAATATTATTGTTATTTTATATTCTGCATTTGATATTACAATAACAAATTTAAAAACCAACATTGGTTGGCATAAGTGGTAGCGACTTGTGTCCCTTAACCAAGTGGTCGAGGGTTCGAATCCTGGTAATTCCACTTTGAGTATGGAGTAAACCATGTTGGGAGGGGAATACCTACCTTGTGTGTGTTCACGGTCCCCGACGGAGTTTAGTCATTGCTTCCGGCGATGACTAATCCATACCAATACCATGGTCAGCAAAAAAATAACAAATTTAAGGTAAATATTTTTATAAGTATTGTAATATTTAAAATGTTACATATTTAAAAAAATTAAATATGACAATATATAGTCAGGGTCACACATTTTCTATGAAAGATTAAATACATTTTTGTGAAGGATTTTCAATAATTGAAATTGATTAGTATTAAATAATTTAATATTAAAAATAGAATACATTAATTACTATAATGAAGACTTTTCGATTATTCATTAAATAATTATTGAAAATAAAATACATTAATTTCAAAAGTAAAGATTTTTCAATGACCAATTAAACAATAAAATTTAGATTAGGAAAGAGTCTTCAAACAATATTTTATTATATTTTAAACAATAAAAATATTTTTTTTATTTTTTCTGCATTTGATTTTATTGTTTAATGAAACTAAAATTCATAAATATAATAAATGAATGCAGATATTCAAACATTTTTAATTGCAAAAATATTTTTTTGTTTTGACTTTAATTATAATAAAACTCCTTTTCTTTTGTATATAAAAGATAGTTCAAATCTCCAATGGGATTCACAAAACTCCTTTCTTTGTTCTATACAAAAGATAGCTAGTATAAATCTTCTATGAGGTTCCCAACCAAGGATTTCAAGCTATTCTCAAACCCAATTTCCATGGTAGGTGAAGAATCTTGGAGAACATCGACCAAAGTAAGTACATGGCGTCGTCAGAGCAAACGCCAAATAAGAGCAAGGCAACAACGACATTGAGAATGTCCATGGGCTATGTCACTCAAAGCATGTACTTGCTCTGGTCCAAGTGTTGCAGCTGCTCCGATTACAATGATAGAGTCGTGAACCCTAAGAAAATTGGGTAGGTTGTTGTCTTGCTCTTATCCTATAAGCATGGGATGGTGAACACCATTTTGATCTGTATTATAATTATAATTATAATTATAATTATAATTATAATAATACTCATAATGGAATTATTCACCACGTGACCTTGTATTGTAATTACAATTATAATTATAATTATAAATTGTAGGTTAAATTTATCTCCTTTGTTAGTGAATTGAAGTGTTTTATTTCATACTCATCTCCATAGAAATTTAGGTCATCCAAGGTTATGCTATGACGTAATTTGGAATTGAGTAATGTTAACTCTTCATGACAAAATTCATTGATTTATATATAAATAATTAGATATGTTCTTCAATAATGACATTGGATTTACTCCTTAATTAACTAACACCATAATAAAAGCTCAATTCAAACAAGCACTTGCATTTATTGTCTTTTATAATCGATTAGTAATTATTGTTATTGTCTGCTATAGGCTTCTTACTCCCTAGGGACCCATCATTTACCATCATGTGAATTCCAAACCAACCTTGGTGCCTCCAACAAGCAGTTTAGGCATATCAACATCAAAACTAACGCCTCAAGGGTAAGCTTCTGTATTAAATTATCATTTCCCTTCATTCCACAGGCACAACATATTGATGCTCATGGTTTTGTTGGTGCTTAGAATTAGAGAATTAGATTAATATATAAGATCAACCTCGTCTGAAGAATTACTAGCTAGTAATTATACAGTGACAAGATTTTAGTTGTCAACTTTAAGTGAAGAAGAATAAGCATTTTAGGGGTTAAGCTTCTCTTGTATTTTTATTGTTTAGTAAGAAATTTTTGTAGAACAATTGAAAGCCAGGGACATTAGTATGGACATTTGTGATGTAGCGTATTGTGCCTTTTCCTCATATGTTATTTTTCCTTTGAATCTAGATGCAACTTTCTTCTATTGTGTGACAGATGGAAGTTCCCTTTGTTTGCAGTGCAATATGATAGTTCATGTTCGGGGTAAAAGAACACATGGAAGATATCTTCATTTTACGTAGAGTTGAGGCATGCCTCTCCTTGCCAACATGAATTGGTCATGGTTTAGGGTCTAGGTGCCTTTTGTTTACCTTACCAAAAACTGTATGATATTTGCTTGCTCCACAATTTCCAAGAGATAAACCTAGTAATGTAGAAAACCTAGGTTTGCAACCTCTGGATCTTGGTAAGACAAAAAGAGGACAAAATCCACTGACTAACAAAATCTAATATTTAATATATGATATTACTATATTTTACCAATATATTTAATCAATAACCTTATTAAAATGATTGGTAATTGGTATTATTAGTCTTAAAAATAATACACATATTACTATCTTCTAGTCCACTATATGTCATCATGTATTTATAGGGAATGAGATACAACTTTTGATGGAGAACTATGGTGTGTTAAAGTTGTATCTCATTCCCTATAAATACATGATGAAATTCCACATAGGCTACAAGAAAGTAATATGTGTATTGTTTTTAGGATTAATAATATCAATTACCAATCATTTTAATAAGGTTATGTTTAAATATATTGATAAAATATAGAATAATATATTATATTTTGTTAAAGTAATTTATTGAATATTTAATTATAGACTACATTTGTAGTATAATTTATCTATTTTTTATTTTTCTTAACAACAAAAATCGCAATTCTTTTGATCATGTAATTCTTGATAAAATAATATATCAATGTTTTAAGTTCGGATCGTTATTGAACCGATAAAGGCACTAGTTCAAAGTTCAATTGTGATTGAACTATTGTCAAACAAGTATTAATTAGGAATGTTCCCAATGCAGTTTGGTTTGCTTTTTGGTTAAAAAGTTATTGGAACCAAACAAAAAAATTATATATGATTTGGTTTGTTTCGGTTTGAATATAATATCAAATCTAGACCAAACCAAACCAATCTTTAATTTCGTGGTTTGGTTTGGATTAGTTTTGCAGTTTTAACTAACACATCCTTACTGCTATTTTAATTTCCTAATTTATTGCATTTTTTTTGTTTTTACATAAAAACTTTAAAATACAGATAAAAAGGAGCAGAGGGAGTATATTGTTTTGACTTTAATTAATTTAAAAAAGATAGTAATCTCCATCAAAATATGCAAAACAAAAACTTTATAGGCAAAATACACTACATTTTATAAATTGGGAAGGAAAAAGTGTAATTAAACCTAATTTTTTATAATGAATATTATATTTATTATATTTACTAAAAAATATATGTTATTTAAATTTTTTATTTTTCCTATGAATTTATATTTCTTAAAAAATATATCATTAAATAAAAGTTCATTTATATATTATATTAGTATATTGAATAAATAACACTTTATTAGGAAAAATCTGTTTATTCATGTATTTATATAAAAATTTTGTTTTCATTAATATTTGTGCTTAAGTATTTTTACTTTTAAAACTTGTTTAGTTTAAAATATATTTTGTGAATAATAATAATTAAAATATATTTTACATATATAATTAAATTTAAAATGTCAAAATATTTTAATAAGAGAATTTTTTAATGTATATATATATTTTGAGATTTTAAATTTAACTATATAAGTAAAATATATTTTTTAATTATTATTGTTCACAAAATAAATTTTAAAAGTAAAAAAGACTTAAGCACAAATATTAATGAAAAAATATTTATTTTATATAAATACGTGAATAAATAGATTTTTTTCTTGATTAAGTGTTCTTAATTAAATTTATTAAAATATAATATATAATGAACTTTAATAAATTATTAAATGTTATATTTATTAATAAAGTTATTTATTAAATCAAAATAATACCAACATTTATGTTAGCCTGAGTGGAATTGGACTCGAATCTATTAAGTAAAGTCTCAAATTAAAGTCTTGTAAATGAAGAAAACGTAGTCAAAAGAGAAAGCTCCACTAATATATATATATATATATATATATATATATATATATATATATATATATATATATATATATATAAGTAAATTAAAATTAAAATGAAATATTAATGTAGCATTTAATACTATTAATAAAATACTTATATAGATATATAAATAAATATATTTTTTATAGATAGCATGACACACTTTTGTTATTTAAGTAATACTTTATATAAATTAGCTTAAGAATATACTTTTAAAAGTAAAAGGTCAAATGCATGTTAATAAAATACAAATTGATATATATATATATATATATATATATATATATATATATATATATATATATATATATATATATATATATATATATGGGTTTGCTAATTAACTCATACCTCTTTTTAGTATGAGTGCATTAGCAACCAACACCATAATTATTGGACTAAAAAACCAACAATCTCTCTCATTTTAAGTAATTTAATTATTCATTTTTAAAAATAAAAAAAAACTCTATTCTCTCTCCTAACGCACTCCCACCCCCAGTCAATCTCATGAACGCTGCACGTACTTCTCCGTCTTCAATCTTTATCTTTTCCCACCCAATAATGGCCAATTCCATGCCCACTCTTGGAATCACAGTGAACAAAAACACCATGACGAACCTCATGTCCATCGCCACTGCCGCTCCTCGTGAAATACATGCCCAAATTTGTTAATTTCTGGCCACCAAAAAAAATTTGTTAATTTCTAGTTGATTACGTGAAATGCAACTCTGCGAAAGAGAGCACTAATACTCGCGAAGTTGAAAAGGGAAAACGAACCGTCGATGAACGTGAGATTAAGAGGGAAGGAGAGAGAATAGAGTTTTCTTTTAATTTTAAAAAATAAAAGCTATATTACTGAAATAACCCTTAAACAAATTACTTAAAGTGAGAGAGATGGTTGGTTTTTCTGTCCAATAATTATGGTGTTGGCTGCTAAAGCACTCACACTAAAAAAGAGGTATGAGTTCATTAGCAAATCCCTATATATATATATATATATATATATATATATATATATATATATATATATAAGTGAATTAAACTTATGAACCATTAAACATGTAGATCAATTGGTGTTAGGTTGTTTCAACCTAACCAATGATTTCGTGTTCAAGACTTTGGTATGCAGTTACGTTAAACATGGTTTAGAAAATCAAACCAGTCTATCCAGTTCGACTGATCTGATCAGTAATTGATATGCTAATTGATATATTAATTATAAAAAAATTGAACAATTTTAGAATTGGTGACAATCGATCAAAAATCAATAAAACTGGTCTAAAACCGATAAAAATTGGTAAAAACTAGTGTAAAAAACCGGTTTGAACTAGTATTTTAAGAGAAAATATTTTTTTAAATTTAATATAAACTATTTTTAAGATAAATAAAAACACATACTTAAAAAGAATTACAAATATGTATAAATTCTTTTATCAAGTATTATTATTTTTCTTATTAAACATATAATTTAGTCATTTATATTAATTTATAATCTCTTATATCTCGATAATTTCTTATAATTTTATATTATATTATTTTGTTATTTTCTTTTTTATTCTAGATGTAAACTTGTTATTTTTAATGGAAATTATTATATTTTATTAAAATTTTAAGCTAAGTATTATGATATATTTGATTTAGACTTTTATATGTATTTTGACTATTAAGAACCTACAATGTGATGTTTTTATTTTACTTCTAGTGTTATAAAGTTGTGAAATTATATTTTTTTTAATATTATTTTATGCATTATTTAGTTATTATTATTGATCTGATAACAGTTAACTATTGAGCTTTGAACTAGTCTTTCACTGATTCAATAACTGGTTCAATTTGAAAAACATTAATATATTGTTTTAACGAGAATTACATTATCAAAAAAAAATTGTGATTTTTTATTATGATGGAAATTAAAATATATAAATTATATGAAGAATATAGTCTACAATGAAATATTAAATAAATTACTTGAATAAAAATTTTTTTTAATATATTTTATTTTTTAATTATAACCTTATTAAAACATGACCATTAATATTATTAATCTTAAATCTTAAATAAATACATATATTACTTTCGTGGGCACATGAAATTTCATGTAGTATTTATAGTGGATGAGGTATAACAATTGAACCAACTTTTGCCTCCTTCCAAACTCGACAATTCTCAATCCACAGTCTCCGACTTCCCCCAACACCACACATACACATACTCACGTTCTTTTACTCCCCCCCTCTCTACGGTTTGTTTATCTCTCATGGCCCAACTCCTCCACGTGCAAATGACTAAAGGATCATTAGAAGATGCATTGCAGAACAGATGAATGAAGACAAAAGAGTCTACACTATTCAGAAGCACACATCAAAAGCTATAAGTCGGAATGAATGCACTAGTGTACTGAAGCACTGAACCGAAGGTTGCACATTCTCCAAAAGTCATGAAGAAATTCATAAGCACAAAACTTGTAGACATCATCAAGTCCTCATCAAAGCAAAGCAACCAAAAGAATAAAGATTGAAGGTCACGCTAGTCACCAGAATGAACACAGAAGACATCCTACAAAACAATCTTCAGAAGACATCCAATGACAAGCTTAAGAAGAAGAAGACATGAGGATTCCAATCAGACCAGTTAGCAAAGCAACCAACGGGTTACAATTCAAATTTGAATTGTAAAAGCTGTTAACAATGGACAAGAGTAGAGAGAAGATGCAGCACAAAGAGATGTTGCAAAAGGCTTGGAGGAGAAGAAAAAGGCTAATGCATGTTCTAGCTGTGTGCTTGGACAACTCACATAGTTTTTGAACATTTGAATTCTACCTCCAATAATCGTAAATGGCTACCTCCAATGCCTATTTAAAGAGATTGATTTGAAGGAGCTCATTGCAAGGAATAAGTGCCAAAAAGAGAGAGAGGGTAAGGTGCAAAAGAGAAGAGTTGCTCAAGACAATACCTCATATAAAAAATCTTCCTTAGCCAAAACACTATAGGTTAGAGCCAAACCTTTCAATTCAAAAAAGTGTCTGTAAAGTCCTTTATCAATGGAACCACAATGTAGAGGGCATCCCAAATGAAACTCAAGCAAAATAAAGAACTATAGTAAGTTAAAATCAATTTTAAAGAAATTAAATAAGAGAGGTTATATAAAAATTAAAGTATATATAAGTAAATTTTAACATATAGGATAAATTATATTCATATTACCTTCATATTTTTTTTCTATAAATGCTTATTGAAAAATGATCCCTTTGCTTCTAGCTTCTTTTATAAGGTTGAATTTGAGATGAATTTGACTCAACCCTTTTGGGGGGAACATGGCAATCAAAGTGGACATCAAAAAGGCTTTTGATACATTGGATTGGAATTTCCTTTTAGTGGTTCTGGATGCTTTTGGATTTAGTGGTACCTTTGTAATTGGGTGCTCACTATTTGAAGTCTGCAGACTTTCCTTTGGGATCAATGGTTGTTTAGTTGGCTAATGGGTTTTATTGTGTAGAAGTATATTTCTTTATAATTTGAGTTTTAGTTTGTGTTTCTTATCTTGTTGAAAACAAAAATCTTTAAGTCTACTATTATCGTATATCATATATCTACTACATGTTGATATGTCAAAATGAGCTAGAAATTCTTTTAACATGAATTTATGAATGTAATATATAAGGAAAAAAACTAACAATCAAAAGAGTAATACTTTATAATCATGTTACATTTTTAATTAGCTATATAAAAAAATGTGAAAAGAGATAGTGATTTTAATTTATTTATAAAAGTAACATAAAATTATATATATATATATATATATATATATATATATATATATAATTTACAACACAACTATATAATTTTTTCAAAAAATTTTGGACTCCTTCTAGTCATGGGCCCTAGGCTGTCGCACCCCTAAACTAGGCCCAGGGCTAGTCCTAACTTCACTTATACATTATACATCGAAAAAGTGAAAAAGAACTATATCAACATATATAAGTCAGTTGCAAGTGGAATGAAACATGTAAGATGGGTCTTTGAGTGACGATATATACATACATACATACATATATATATATATATATATATATATATATATATATATATATGGAGAATCCAATTATTTGGTGTTTATACTAGAATTCTTGCATGCTGCATGTTGTATTCCATTTGATGGGTGACACGATAGGTGTGGATATGGGATGCATAAATTTTATGGCCTTTTCTAACAGGTCACAATGTGGCTTAAATGTGCTGATAATTTGTTTGGGCTTTATAATTTGATGTGTAACTCATTTACATGTTTAAAGCACAAATAAATAAGAATCTTTTAGAGGCAATTCTTTTCATACTGTGGCAAAAAGAGAGACAAAAAAGATATCTTGTAGTTTATAGTAATGCTTGATATAGTTTTATTCTATGAAGTTTTAAAAATACTGTGCATCTCTATTATTTTGTTTAATTACTATTTTAGAAGTATTCATACGAGTTTCTCAACAATCTATTAAATATATATAATGAGTAATTATTAAACTTCTTAACAAAAAATTTAAAGAAAATAATTATACATTTCCTTACTCTTTTTTTTTTAAATAATAGATATCCTATGAATTATATAATTTTTATAATTTGAAATATAAATTCTTCGGCAACAAATTTTTTATTGTGTTTTCATATTTTTATTATTTAAAATAAAAATTAGTTTAAATTTATGTATAAAATTAGTAAATATTCTATGAAAGTCATTATTTATTAAATAATTATTTGTTAAAAATTAAATATTTAAATAATTATAAATGAAGGAAAAACTTAGCCCCCTTAACTACATTTCTAGATCCATCCCAGAGTCTGTATATTAAAAATATATTGTTATATAAAAATAATTATTATATTTAAAAGTTTTGATAATTTTCTTATTGTCCAAAAAATTAGTTTATAACACATATTTTAAAATGGAAAGAAATTAACAATTATATATATATATATATATATAAATGATTTATATTTGAATTTCTATCTTTATTTATTATTTTACAAAAATATTACTAATTATTTCAAAATTTACTATATATTTAAAATGTATTTATTTTTAATTATCACTATTGACAAAACATATTTTAAAATAATTGAATAAAATTTCAAATCAATATATCATCGAGTGCATGGATCAACACGCACTGGATAGTTTCAACTTAACTAGTGATCTCAAGTTTCAGTCTTGGGTATGCAATCGGAAAAGCCGGTGAATGCTTTGCATCTATAACATGTTAACAAAAAAATTAGTAGATATTTAAAGAATGTATGACTTTTCATATTAATTTATGTATATTAAAAATATATTATTAAATAAAAAGTAACTATTATATAATTTAATACCTATATATATATATATATATATATGTATATACTATTAATTTATAGTTTCTATCTTTAATTATTATTTTAGAAAAATATTATTAATTATTTTAAATTTTACTATTTATTTAAAAACATATTTCTTTTTAATTGTTATTGTTGACAAAACATATTTTAGAATAATTGAATTAAACTGCATATCAACATATCATTGAGTGCGGAGTTGTTCTACCTTAACCAGTACTCTTGAGTTTGAGTTTTAAGTATGCAATTGAGAAAAAGTTGGTGAATACTTTGCATCTATAGCATGGAAACAAAATTTTAATTTATATTCATTAGATTTATGACTTTCATATGAGTCTGTGTATATTAAAAATATATTATTAAATAAAAAGTAGGTATTATATCATTTAATAGCTATATACATGTATGTACATTAAAATATACAATAATATTTTTATTTTTCTTATTGTTTAAAAATTTGTTTATAAAACATATTTTAAAATGAAAAAATTTAAATATATGTTAATATAATATAAAGATATATATATATATATATATATATATATATCAATAGTTTTAATTTTAATTTCTATCTTTATTTTTTATTTTAGAAAAATATCATTAATTATTTCAAAATTTACTATATATTCAAAAACATATTTATTTTTAATTATTCTCGACAATACATATTTGAAAATAATTAAATTCAAATGCATAAGGAAAAATTAGTTTATATAAAACATGTTTTAAAATGGAAAATTTAAAATATATATCAATATAATATAATGTAAAGAAATTAATAAGTATATATCAATAATTTATATTTTAACTTTTACCTTTAATTATTATTTTAGAAAAATATTATTAACTATTTCAAAGTTTACTATATTTTTAAATATATGTATTTTTAATTATTATTGTTGACAAAATATATTTTAAAATAATTAAATTAAAATTCATATTAATATATCATCGAGCACGTGAATTAATTGGCATATGAATTTATTTCAGCATAACCAGAAGTCTCGAGTTTGAGTCCCTTATTGCAATCGAGAACACCAGTGAATACTTTACATCCATAACATGGTAACAAAAAAATTAATAGATGTTTATCAATTGGATGACTTTTCAAAGGAGGATATGTATATTTAAAATATAATATTAAATAAAAATAACTATTATATATCTTAATAACTATATATATATATGTATATATTAAAGTATACATTAAAACTATTATTAATTTTCTTATTCTTTAAAAATATAGTTTATAATGCATATTTTAAAATATAAAATTAAAAATATATATTAATATATTGTAAAGAAATTAATAAATATATAATAATAATTAATATTTTAAATTCTTTCTTTAATTATTATTTTATAAAATATTATTAACTATTTCAAATTTTACTATATATTTAAAATATATTAATTTTTGAATATTATTGTTCACAAAATATATTTTAAAATAGATTAAAATTCATATTAATATACCACCGATCATGTGAATCAATTGACAAGGGATTTTTCCAACTTAACCAATGGTCTCAAGATTGAGTTCTAAGTTACAATTAAGAAGGTCGGTCAATACTTTATATCTACAACATGGTAACAAAAAAGTTAATAGATGTTAATTAACTGCATAACTTTTCAAATGAGACTATGTATATTAAAAATATATTATTAAATTAAACAAATATTATATAATGTAATAGCTATATATATGTATATACAAGAAAGTATACATTAAAACTTTTAATCATTTTCTTATTGTTTAAAAAATTAGTTTATAAAACATATTTTCAAATGGAAATTTTTAAAAATATATTAATCTAATGTAAAGAAATTAATAAATATATGTCAATCATTTATATTTTAAATTCTATCTTTAATTATTATTTTAGAAAATGTTATTAACAATTTCAAACTTTACTATATATTTATTTTTAATTATTATTGTTGACAAAACATATTTTAATATAATTCAATTGAAATTCATATTAATATACCACTGTTCGCGTGAATAAATTGGCATAAGATTTTTCCAACTTAATCAATGATCTCAAGTTTGAGTCATAGGTTTTAATCGAGAAGGCTAGTGAAATATTTTTTGTCCCTAAACTTTTTCAAAATTCAGTTTTTAGCTTCTGAACAAAAGTTTGACTGGTCAAAATTCCTTAACTTTTTAAAAATTCAATTTTTAGTCCCTAAACAAAATTTTGACCGGTCAAGGTCCCTAAACTTTTTAAACAATCATTTTTTAGTACCTGAAACCCCATTAAATAATTAAAAATGATAGGGTTCAAACTTTTTTTTAGGGACCTTGACGGGTCAAACTTTTGTTCAAGGACTAAAATCCGAACTTTTAAAAAGTTGAGGGACCTTGGCCAGTCGAACTTTTATTCAAGGACTAAAAACCAAATTTTCAAAAAGTTCAGGGACTAAAAAATTAATTAATCCTTAATATAATGTAAAGAAACTAATAAATATATTCAATAATTTATATTTTAAATTCTATCTTTGATTATTATTAAAGAAAATATTATTAATTATTTCAAAATTTATTATATATTTAAAAACATTTTTGTTTTTAATTATTATTATTGGCAAAACATATTTTAAAATAATTGAATTAAAATGCATATCAAAAGATATACCACTGTGCGCATGGATTAACTAACATGGGATTGTTCTAACTTAACCAATGATCTTGAATTTGGGTTCTTGGTATGTAATCGGTAAGGCCGGTGAATACTTTGCATCTATAGCATGTTACATATTAACAAAAAAATTAATAAATAATTATTAAATGTATGACTTTTCATATGAGTCTATGTATATTAAAAATATATTATTAAATAAATTGTAACTATTATATAATTTAATAGCTAAATATATGTATATACATTAAAAGTTTAATGAATTTTCAAATTGTTTAAAAGATTAGTTTATAAAACATATTTTAAAAAGGAAAATTTAAATATATATTAATATAATGAAAAGAATAATATATATATATATATATATATATATATATATATATATCAATAATTTATATTTTAATTTTTATCTTTAGTTATTTTAGAAAAATATCATTAATTGTTTCAAAAATTACTATATATTTAAAACTTATTTATTTTTAATTGTTATTGTTGACAAACCATATTTTAAAATAATTAAATTAAAATGCATATTTGGGGTATGCGACTACGTTAAATACTCAGAGAGAGACTTTATACTCATAGTGGTCCTACAAGGCTCGAGTAGGATTGTTTCCCGTGAATGATGCCTATTGTTTAGACCAAAAAATGCCTATAATATATTTTAAAATTTTGTTACATGTTTACAATTGATTTACTTATTTAATCTAATATTGAAGCTTGCATCTAATTTTGGAAAATATAATTAGTAAATAATTAAAATATAATATTATTAAAATTACTTTTTATTTAAGAGGAGAGATATTAAACTAAATTTAAAAATAGATTACTTTAATGAGACAATTTTATTATTTAAATACATTTTTACCCATTTATAAATTATTTATTTTTGTTATTCCGTGGATCCTATGATATTTGATCTAGTATTTGTAGTGATGCCAACTTGTGTCTTCTTACAAGCTCGACAGTTCTCTATCTCTATAGTTTGTTTCTCTGTTGTCATGGGCAAGGCCCAACTCCTCCGCATGCATATTGCCATTCTCTTTGGCCTCACCGTGCCCTGTTAGACCTTCACCATCTCCTCCAATTCTGCAACCATCGCTGAGATCCGGTCATTCATCCCTGCCATAAAACCCTCTATATCATCTGTGGTCGTACCACTGCCATGGCCCAACTCCACCTCTTGTAGATAGCCATCCTCTTAAGCCTAATTGCTCTCTCAGGCTCTACTACTGCAAGGCCCTACCAGACATTCACTATCTCCTCCTACTCCTTCCACTCCGATTCCCTGCCCACTCCTAGCTACTTTCAAACACTTACTTGTATTCCTTTCTCTCTTTCGATTTTTATCTGTCATGGCCTAAGTCCTCTCCATGCAGATTGCCATCCTTATGTGCCTCCT